>JAQQAF010000008.1:46249959-48749959 GCA_029747655.1 Ensete ventricosum | reverse complement strand
TAAGAGAAGCCGAGATAGACACAGTAAAGGCGAGATAGGATATATAGGAGTCCTATAGTTTGTTTGCTGAAGACCCTTTCATCCTTATACCCAAAGCATAAAGCAGCTATAATATTGAATCCCTTCTTATCTTGCAGTTGTATATAGATGTACTGTATATGTCCTATGATATGTGCAACTATAGTGTTTTCTCTAGCTTTTTATTTTGTATATAGTATGGACAAAGAAAGTTCAAATTGGCTTTATAGCTTTCCTCACTGAAATAAGCACAAAGGAACAATCAATGGTATACTACATATATATGAAAATAGAGAAGCGGGGAAAGGGAAAACTCAAATCAATGTACTACTCTACTCAATTTGAATAAGAACATAGGAAGGCAGAAACAACACTAAAATCTACAAGTAGCGAGGCTATTAGCTAAGAGAAATAAATGAGTAAAGTTGCATTTTATTAATTCTATTCTAAGAGTAAAGTTAAGACTTTATGAATTGTAATATCACTCATTAGCTTTTCTGCCACTACTATTATTAGTCACTGTAGCAATTGAAATGACTAGAAACTGACAGCGACCTCGATTCATGCTTGTTTGCCGGAGTTCACCACCTTCCTTTCGTTTCACCTTGGGGTCCGTCCGTAGGGAACCTAACGTCACCACCAGAGGGGTTATTGCCTAACTCGTAATTGGTAGTCTCAGTTCCTACCTCCGCTGGTGGCAGCTAACCTCGTTGCTCCTATACCACTACACTAAAGCCGGTAACGAATCCGCCACCTAATAACTAAAACCCTAATGCCTATTGTGAATATTATTAATTACTCCGCCACCTAATAACTAAAGCTCACTGGACCGAACGTTGCTTTCCCTAAATGATCGATCACCAGTAATTTTTCATAAACTTTTAAAAGTCGTATCTATAAAGATTTGAATTAGGAATTCATAAGTTCTAAAAACTTAAGCCAAGGGATTCAATATATTTATAAGTTTAATGATGATAAATTCACATTAAGTCATGAGTGATATTGCATTGATCCACTCTTTTTAGTGTTTAATTAAAAAGTATCTTCTTTTGATAGCTTCATCAAAACAGAAACATAAACACAAACATAAGGAAGCTTAAAATGACAAATTCTAGAGCAGCTCCCTACAATAAAGTACCATGGTGTGTAATGTAAAGCTACCCAGCACACAGGAAAACCACAGTCGGGGGTAGTCAGCATCTACGGAAGCACAGCACATAAAAAAAAAAAAAAAAAAAGGCAAACACGGGTTAATGCCAGCAGCAGAAGAAACAACCACGGGTGCATCTTACAGATATCAACCTCCACGGGCTTCTCTCCTCGTGGCATCGTGAAGGATGTCGATGTCGACCCCATCAGGAGGGAGTTGGACATAGCGTACCACCGATCCCCTGATGAAACAATTCCGGACCGACAACTGCAATAAACCAGAGAAGTATGAGCTCAAAGCAAAGTGCCGTCGTTCTTAAAAAATACATGAAGCCATTTAAGGATAAGAACTGAAAATGGTGCAAATCTAATGGAAGTTAAAATCTCTTATCCGAGTAAGTTGTTCGATTGACAGAAAAAAAAAAAGAAGAAGAAGCAGGAAACTCTATGGGATAAATGAAGAAACTATAGATGAGACCAAGTCGCAACCTGGTGAGAGATCTAATTAATGGAAAATAAGACCGCTAGGCTCTTGTTGCCTTATATATGTTGAAGTTTGTAATTCCAGTGAATGCATTAGATGTTTTGTTCATCATAATAATGCAGGTCCATGCAATCAGATGCATTTGCAAGAGGAATGATGCAAGGTGACTAACTTGTACCAGGAAGACTAACAAGCAATGATACAGGTGGTAAAAATCTTCACAAATCCAGTCAGGACACTAAGTATGATCCTCAGATATACCATTAAGTGACATGAAGCAAAATCCCTGTGCAACTCTATCCCACCGATTTCCTATAACTCCTTGCAAAACCTCTTCAATTTAGCCTTTGAAGAGTATTCCACAAGCCCACATCTTATTGCAGGCAAAGAAGAAACAAAGTTAAAAGTGATATGAAAAAGCCAACAGTATTTCAATAACAAACATGACCAGACAACAAGAAAGAAAAAGTATGTCTAATACGAAAATGATTAAGGAGATATCCTCAAGTGAAATTTTATCAATCATATGCAAATTATAAATGATTATAGTTATAGAAAGGCATGCAACATTCTATAATGCAACTTTACTATTGACAACGTGGTGAACTTATTTCAAAAATTAAAGCACTTGAACTGAGCTGAATTGTCCCGCTAAAGAGACGACAAATGATGTAGCCTCACTTTAGGACAACAATGTTGGTAGGCTACAGCTTAACCTGCTTAGAGCCCCATTCAGACCAAAACAGGTATAATGATGAACAGAGGAAAAATGGATAGGGAACTACCACTACTAAACTTTTCGTAACAATGACAATATACTATATATCATCCAATTTTTTTCTAGTTAAGAAATCCCCATCTTCAAAAAATCAAACAAGAAACTCAACAGGGGCCTGCATCAACTTAATTTTTCAGGAGTCTGGAATACCTTAATAAACCAAAAGGTAAGAAAAAGAAACAGAAGCAACTATTCCCAAATCGCAGTCTTCACACTCAAGTTGGATCTTACCAAAAAAGGGCATACCCAGAGGCTCCTGCCAATGCAAGGTCTGAAGAGGGTCAATGTACGTAGCTTTACCTTTAAATATTTAAAGAGGCTGTTTACTTGACTCGAACCTTAGTCTACCAAGTCGCAAAGGAGGAACCTTACCTTACCATACTGAAGATAATGTTTCACCCATAATAGACCCATTCATTCTCCAAAGTCAGATTATGAACTGATGACTAGAGTTGGTATCTTGGCCTAATATAGTTGAAGATCATATTTGGTGCTCATTGTCCTAATCTTTAAGTCCATAATTTGGAAAATAGTTACTGTGCTGGTAATTAAGCTCACGCCAAATAGTTGAAATTGTGGACAGTTCAATGCACCAATGTACTTCAATAGAGATTATTGCAGATACTGTTTACATTTGAAATTGTGTGACTGGCTGAAGCAAAATCAAGATTTCATTTCACTGTGGGAACTTTGCTCTTTTTTCTTTTATTTTTTTGCTCTATCTTCCTGGTATTCTTCTTTTCTCCATCCTTCTTGCTACTGTGATTATAAATTCGATAGCAGCATATAAAATAACTTCAATTCCATAGAGATCCTTTACGGAGAAAGAAAAGTGCAGCCTAGGACCACAAGGTTATAACAATATAAAACTGTTGTCAGTTGTGCAGATCTAGCCAACCTATCTTGCACTCCTTTATCTTTTCTCCTGCATATATCTTCATTTGTTTCATCTTACAGTTTTTTTTTTGTCATTCCTAACTTGCTTTGATCTTAACATGCAGAAGCTTGAGTAAATAGTTTTTATCTACAGATGACAAAAAAGGATTGTCAATATGGTTATGCTCGTCGACCAAGAAAAAGGAATGTTTATAACAGGAAAATCCTTATGAGGAGATTGACACTAGAAAGTGGGCATTGGCCAATTTAACTAAACAGCCATATTGTGTAATTCTCTAGTTTCTTTCCCTTTTGCTAATTACACTTCATAATTTAGGTTTGTGAATTATGAGGTGTTGCTTCAATGCCTTTATATGTGTTTTATGGTAATGTTTATTTTTCTCAACTCACTTCGGCCACTCTCTCCTCTCCCTCAGGTTGCTCAAACCTATCTCTTTCCACCTTCTAATCTAACTGGTTTGACACATGATAAAAGTGAATTCGACTAATGAATCCAGCAAAAAGAGGTTTGGCATAACCACAATGAGCTTAGACCACTAGACCCATAAATTGAACCAATACATCTTACTTAAGGACCAACTCTTATGGCAACTGGATCTCATTCAACACCTTAATAAAAAATAAAAAGGACAAACACCACATTGCAAGCTAAGATTATTCTCCATTCCAATCCCGCATCAAAATGTCCATGATAGAATCACCCACGACAAATAAAATAATTTGTTGCCAAGGAAAACTGGTTTTAACTGCTCAGACGAAAAAACAATGATTTTCCAATCGTCTTTAGACGTTAGGATCATAAACCCTAAACCTAACATTAGCAGCGTAGACACCAATAGGCAGTCCACAAGTCAAGATTACGCATATGCATATGCATCGACACCAGCACACACAAAAATCAAACTGAAATCCACAGAGCAAACTGGGAAAGGAAGAAGAACAAGAAAGAAATGAAGAAGAAGAAGAAGAAGAAGAAGAAAGAGATGGGCGAGAGTACCATGTGAGGGTACTTGTCTTGGTCAACGACCCGGATGTTTTCGAGCTTGATGTTGAGATACTGATCGACGGAGTGGAGGGTCCCCCTGATTGCGAGATCGTTCTTCAGCTCCACCGTCACTTCTTTCCCCACCAACTCCTTGAAGTAGGAGAAGAAGAGCTGCAACAGAGGCGAAAGCAAGTCCAAATAAGTTCACATCAACCAGAAGAGAACTGCGGAAGATACAAAGAACAATTGCGAAGGGAAGTAACAGTACCATCTTGGCAAAGTAGATGGAGAGAGAGGGAGAGGGGCAGGGATGCGAGGGAGAGGAGAACGCAGAGCGCCGTGGCGCAGCGGCGGAAGGCATATAAACAACTTGGAGCGAACCGACTTCAACCTAATTACTCGATCCGAGTCCGACTCAATCGAATGGCTGCTCATCTAAACACGCTTGACGGATAAGAATTCGAGTTCGGATCCATATTTCTCCAATCGAATGTTGGATACTAAAGCCCATATCACGCACCTAAAAGTGATACATGAAAAATAGATGGGCGACCTTCCATCTGATTCACATCCGATAAGAATCAAGTCTGATTTCTCTTGATTAATGACCACCTTATCGGATGGACCAAACGAAAAAACCATGTGGTAGGATTCAGAAAATAAATCAAATTAATTTAAATAATATATTATTTTATTTAAATTATTAACTTCCTAGTTTATATGGTAGGATTCAGAAAATAATTAACACTAACTTTCTTAATCATGTGGATAAGTTATAAATTTTATCTATTAATTAATTTATTTCTTAATGAGTAATATAGTTTTTAAAAAATAATTTAAATCTTATTTTTGCATGTGAACTCTAAGAAATAAATATTATAACTCTATCTTTATACATTAAAATAAATTAAAAAAATTATTACTTAACTTTTAGGGAGAATTCATCTTTCCCTATATAAATTGCTCTCCCTCCACCATTATGGAAGAATTTATGAGAGGATCCCGAGAAGAGATATGAATGTTTATTTTTTATTAATTTTTATTTATATTTTAAAGTTTCAAATATTAAAATTATTATAATTTGTGTGATGCATAATAATCTTTTGATTTTAAAATTTTAAGATTAATAAATAATGATCCGTCAATTATAATATTAGTATGATTAATTAATTTAATAATATTTTAATTTATTTAATAAGACATATTTATGTTTTAAGAAATTATGTGTGAATTTTTATGATCTAACTAGTTTCACGTTTGGAATCATAAAATCAAAATTAATTAATTTATAAAAATAATTTTGAGGTTGATTATTATTTTCTAATATTTAAAAATATTTTAAAAATATTAAAATCTAATTTATTTTTTTAAAAAAAATTAGAGTCTAGCCTGAGTTAAACTAATTGGCGAGATCAACCTACGTTGTTGGGTGCAACTTAGCACATATGGTCATGACATAACACAATCAATAAGCCAAGTATGGTTTGACCCATGTAGTTAGGGATGGCCAAGATCATATGGTCACATACGTTTCAATCTATATATTTAGAAATGAGTCTACCATTGTGGCCACAGCTTAGCCCATATTATTTAGCATAATCTAACCCATGTGATCAAGCATGACTCAACCCATGTAGTCTAGTACGACACAACCCATGTGGCTAAGTATAACATAATCACAAGAGAATCTCAGGGATACAAGGACTATAATCCTAATCACAATATCCAAAATTTTCCCAAGAGATCACAGTAAGAATCCACTGCAAACTGATCTAACCTGAGATTTGAATGATTGAGAATACTCTTTTCCTGCCCTTGTCTTCTTTCCTTTCCTAGATCTCTTATTTTCTGGCCTCTACTGTCAATCTGCAGTCAGCTTTGTCTCTCCCACGTTTCCAACCGTCGCTGCTCTCTTAATCTCAACCCTAGCCACCTAATCTAGGTTTTAGGTTAATATAAGTGATGTTCTGGGCTATGGGCTTCACTAAAGCCCATTATGGGCTGAATCTGGGTCATCTGCCCAACAACCTCCCCCTTCAGCCCATAAGGGAGGCTGTCTCATGACTCCTCAATGTGAAGTCATACCGATCGGCTGTCGGCACATCTCCTGTCTCTCTTTTTCTGCTCACTTTCAACTGCTTCCTGGTAACTCTCTGGTTCACCTGCATCAGTAAGCATCACATACTCATCTGTAGAGTATCTTCTGGAAGGTTGACGTTGTCTAGAAGATCTTCTTAACTGAGGTTCTGTGGGAACTTGCTCTCTTTCTTCTTCTTGCTCAACATGTCTTACAAGTAGATCAACATCTGGCTCTGCACCATCTTCCTGCATATCTCCCCCATCACCCTGATATACTGGAGGAATAACTGAGTCACAGTCTACAAATCCCTCTGCATAAGTCTTAGCTGGTGCCTCCTTCTTCAAATCCTCAATGGTTTGATCCTCAAAGAAAACAACATCTCTGCTTCTGAACACCTTCTGCTTTTCTGGATCCCAAAGCCTGTAGCCAAACTGATCATGTGAGTAACCAAGAAAAATACACTCTTTTGTCTTACCATCCAGTTTGGACCTTTCATTGTGTGGAACATGTGCAAATGCACGACAACCAAACACTCTTAAATGCATATAGGAGACATCTTTCCCTGACCATACATGCTCTGCAACATCACCATCTAGAGTTGTACATGGTGATAAGTTGATTACATCAACTACAGTCCTTAAAGCCTCATCCCAAAACCTTTTGGGTAGCTTGGCCTGTGAAAGTATACATCTGATCTTTTCCATGATGGTGCGGTTCATCCTCTCTGCAATTGCATTATGCTGAGGCGTACCAGGGACTATCAACTCATGTTGGATGTCATGTGACCTGCAATAATCATTAAACAATCCTGTGTACTCACCACCATTATCTGATCTTATACATTTCAATTGTCTTTCTGTCTCCCTTTCAACTCTGGCATGAAACTCTTTGAAGACATTAATAACCTGATCTTTAGTCTTCAAAGCATAGGCCCAAACTTTCCTGGAAAAGTCATCTATAAAAGTAACAAAATAAAGTGCACCACTTATACTAGGAACATTAACAGATCCACTAGGAGTTTTTGTCATCAAAGGACCACACACATCTGTATAGACACGGTCCAAGGCATGCATTTTTCTAGATAAGGCAGGACTAACAAAGGAAACTCTATGTTATTTACCAACCAAACAATCAATACAAGGGTTCAAACGTGTACCTCTGAGGGATGGCAATACATCTCTTTTGGAAAGTTCTTGCAGCCCATTCTCGCTCATGTGTCCCAGTCGCCTATGCCACAACTCCATGCTGGAGTCTTTCTCTGTAGCATTCAACTGCTCACCACAAGCTTTAGCCTGTAATCTGTACAATGTATGACATTTCTTCCCATTAGCTATAATAAGAGAACCCTTACTGAGCTTCCATTGCCCTTTATGAAATCTGACATCAAAGTCTTCATCGTCCAGCCTTCCAACTGAAATTAAATTCAGTCTTAAGTCAACCACATGTCTCACATCCTTAAGTACCAACTTGCAACCAAGGTTGGTCTTTATATGAATATCTCCCATGCCAATGATGTTTGCTGTGCCATAGTTGCCCATCTTGACAACACCAAAATTTCCAGACCTGTAAGTAGCAAAGAACTCCCTCCGTGGTGTAGCATGATAAGAAGCACCTGTGTCAATTATCCACTCGAGATCCTGGCACACACAAGAAAAAATATCATCGGAAGTAGACAAAATCAAATAATCACTACCTTGTACTGTAGCTATGATATTCTCTTTTGACTCTATATGCTCAACTTCTTTCCTTCTTTTCTTGTTCTTCTTAGGTTGCTTGCACTGATTCTTGTAATGTCCTTTCTCACCACAATTGTAGCAAATAATATCTTTCCTTGACCTTGACTTGCTTCTACCCACACGTGAACCACTTTTATCCTTTGACTTTGACCTTCCTCTGTTCTCTGAGACAAGTGCTTGTGAATCAATCTGAGAAGTTGCTGAATTCTTTCTCCTTAACTCCTCATTCAACAAACTGCTTGTTACTTGACTCATGGTGACAATACCATCTGGTGCCGAATTACTGAGGGAAACCACCAGTGTCTCCCAACTTTCTGGCAAAGAACTGAGAAGTAACAATGCCTGCAACTGATCATCAAGAGACATTTTCATAGAGGATAATTGGTTAGTAATACTCTGTATTTTATTTAAATGCTCAGGAATAGAAGTACCCTCTTTATATTTCAAGTTCACAAGTTTTCTGATCAGAAAAGCTTTGTTGCCAGCCATTTTTCTTTCATAAAGACCTTCTAACTTTTTCCAAAGAGAGTATGCAGAACATTCAGTAGAAACATGATGAAAGATACTATCATCTAGCCATTGTCGAATAAAACCAACTGTTTTTCGATCTAACCTCTTCCACTCATCATCTGTCATAGATGTGGGCTTTGCACTATCTCCTTGCAAAGGTCCATACAAATCTTTGCAATACAAGAGATCTTCCATTCTTGGTTTTCATATCATCCAATTGTTTCCATTTAAACTAATCATGTGAGAAATATTACCGGTCTCCATGTTCAGATACAAAAGATTAAATACCACCAAAACCCTGCTCTGATACCAGTTGATGGGAATAAAACAAGAATCAACTTTGTATACGAACAAATACTAGTAGACCATCACACACAGCGGAATAAAACAGAAATCACAATCAGACGAACACCAAGATTTACGTGGAAAACCCCTTCAACTCGAAGGGTAAAAACCATGGGACAAGCCAGAGAAAATCCACTGTCAAAATAGTGAATATACAAATCTCGAGGCTTTTTGCCCAAGCCCAAAGCAATAGCCACAAGAGAATCTCAGGGATACAAGGACTATAATCCTAATCACAATATCCAAAATCTTCCCAAGAGATCACAGTAAGAATCCACTGCAAACTGATATAACCTGAGATTTGAATGATTGAGAATAGTCTTTTCCTGCCCTTGTCTTCTTCCCTTTCCTAGATCTCTTGTTTTCTGGCTTCTACTGTCAATCTACAGTCAGCTTTCTCTCTCCCACGTTTCCAGCCGCCGCTGCTCTCTTAATCTCAACCCTAGCCACCTAATCTAGGTTTTAGGTTAATATAAGTGATGTTCTGGGCTATGGGCTTCACTAAAGCCCATTATGGGCTGAATCTGGGCCATCTGCCCAATACTTGGTTATGTGTAATTGGAATCAGATCATGATAATGAGATTAATTCACTTTTAAACAAAGATCATAAATAATTTCGGTCATAGATTACTCGAGAGGGACAGATCGATGTATAGTATATCCGTCCATTTGATGGAGGCAGTTGGTCTTATAGCCACTTATATGGAAACACTAAGGATACAATACAGATTTGGAGAATGAGTTCACTAATTGATCCACTTAAGAAATGCTAAATTGTTAATGATACCTAATTGTCACAGACAAAAATATAAACAAGATGTTTGATGTAATACTCATGTTTGTCTATGTCTTTCAATTTTTGTATACTCGTTATATAGCAAGTTGCGGACTTGCAGTAGGCTTGACAGTCCTCATTTGGTCAGCTTTCATACTCGGTTTAGGCTTATAAATGAGAACTATGTCATATGGACACTTTTGGATACTTCAGTCTGTAATAAACTTTAATCCTTTATGTGCAACCGTTCAAAACTTGTAAAGTACATGATTATAATTTGTATTAGCTATATAAAGTGTTTGTTAACATAATTGCTTGTGGATCCCGTGTGAAATATTTTTTTTAACATATTTTCTCTTTTGTAAGTCCTAAAAGGGACCATAGGAGGTTTTTGGGGAGGTTGACCTTTGCGGATGGACACACAAGGGTGTCGCACAACTTATGCAAAATCGGCTAAGTTCGTGACAGATGGTATCAAAGTGGGACAAGCACATGCATTGCCATGCAAACATGAGGGACCTAGCTGGGCTACATGGAGCTCACCCAACATGCGTAATCATTTGAGAAAAACGAACATAAATATGTAGGGAAAGAAGTCGCTTAGAGAAGCGAGCATCCATCATTGACATTCAAAGGAATGACCAACCCCTTACACAAGAGGCACCACGAGGATAAGCAAGCTAAAAAGAATGTGTAGTGTACAAAGGTTGGGATGGCTGAGTTCGAGCTACGTCTTAATGTTGGCAACCAAACTTGACGGTGCTCAATGCAAGCGAGGCACTTGGTAAAAGATGAGACCGTGCAAAGTGGGATGTGTTGTGCAACGACCGAAAAGAGTTATGCAAAGCTCACAAAGGTAAGGGAAATTGCTAACTCAAAGAATTCAGTGCTTATGCAAGGGCTTATATGCAGACGATGGAGTGTTTGTGGCCATCCCAAGCCAACAGAACTCAGTGTCATAAAGCATTAGAACTTTCTCTTCGACATGGAAATGATAAGTCCCTAGGAGACTAAAGTGTGCAACAAGTTCAACATGTTGCTAAGCCTTGATTGGTGCAGCGATGGCTGTATTGGTGAAGAGTCGCAATATAGCAAGCGCATTTATAGGGCAGAACAATGCATAGATTATTAAGTAAGACGAGTAGTCCAAGGGGATGGTGGTCTTTGAAACTTCCAAAGGGAAGAATGCAAAGAGGAAAATTGCTCTAATATGATAGATATCAAGGAGGGATAAGTTTTGGTTCTCCGGAGGGAGAATTATATGCAATGGACCGCACATATTGAGAAGAAGTTCCTTAAGACAACAACTCCATAAATCTCAACGAGTCAAGCAAGCATTAAAGAGTCGTCGTATGATCTCGCATGAGGTAATGCATTGGTGGATGCATTACAAAATCAAGTGGGGGAGTGACCATGACAACATCAAATAAAAGCACACTTAGAGCTGATGTTAAAATCAGACTCAACGAAGGGCTGACCCTTGAAATGGTGGGCGTGAGGACCATCATCAACTCAATGCAAATCGAGGAGTCGAGCAACTTAGGTAAAGTATCCAAGCCACATGAAGGGAGTCGACGTAGAAGATGGAACAGGGAGCGGAGGCATGAAGCTTTCCTTGGACAGAGGTCAAGGACATGAACTCTTGTAGAGGCAAGAGTCAGATCATGTCGTTCCATGGGTTTTGCATTCTGATGGTGCAGATTCATCTTGCATGGTGTCAAAGATGAAGGGAGCATTGAGGCACACGCACCTTGTCTCATAGATGCATTTAACGAAGGAACTAAGGTGACTCAACTTGCGGAGGCGAAGTTGTTATCAGAAGGCCTTTAGCACATGGTAAGAGGACGCAGATATAGGTACTCTTGAAGAATATGCCACAGTGCTGTCATTCGAGTTGTCATGAAGAAAGTGGTGCATAGCGGAGATTATGTTGGTGAGGGATAGAGGCCTAGGATCTAGATAATGGTGCACCAATTTTAGTGAAGTCTAGGGACTTCGAGTATTACTAGGCAACAGATTGTTCTAGAACGATGCTTTGTCGAGGTGTGATCCGAGAATGAGTGGATAAAGGTGAATTGCCAAAGGAGCGAACACAATTGGAGGTGGTGGAGGCCCTACGATGGTTGGCAGAGGTAACACATTGAGAAATCATAGTTCAAATTTATTATATAAGAATCTGAATGCAATGGAGATGTCACCAAGAGGTGACATAGTGCAGCGGATCATGGTGGATAGTTCAAGATAATAAAACACATGCGAAGAAGTCACGTGAGGGACTTCTTCATGCAAAGATCTAATCAAGAGCTAATAGAGGTCCACTTCGGTGAACAACATAATGACAAGAATGGCTATGGATTGAAGGAGTGAAGGCCATTGTACCGCAGAGGCGGGTCTTCCGTGTGTGCACATCGAATCTTGCATTGGATGAAGGCCTTGGTCATCAGCATATATGGGCTTTCGACTACTAAGGGAGAAGTATGAGTGCAAGTACCAATGAGTCCCATTGAGGGGAGACTTGATCAGATAGAGGTATGATCAGAGTAGTTAGAGAATAGGACTGATTCAGTGCTCACATTCACTTAAGGGAGCCCGGTAAGTCAGAGGACAAAGCCGAGTAAGCAAACGTTGCTACTAAGAAAGATAAAAATAACACAATTGACGTGAGCCCTACAACAAAATAGCGGAGGCCATGCTTGAGAATTGTAATCTATCTTTCCATCGACCAAAGGAAATTGATCAAAGAACATAGGGGTGTTGAAACAGGTAGTCGAAAGGGGCGAGGAAGCAACGATGAGTCCATAGTGACTCAGCTACCTGAGTCAACCATTGGCGAGTTGAAGCAATATGGCGGATCAAAGTTTGACTATGTTGAAATAGGTAGTCGAAAGGGGCGAGGAAGCAACAATAAGTCTAGAGTGGCTCAGCTACCTGAGTCAGTAATTGACGAGTTGAAGTAGTATGACAAATCAAAGTTTGACTACACAACAACAACAGCGGAGAGCAACTGGAGCCAAGAGGCATGTTACAGCTAGAGAGCAGAAGATTGAAGATTCAGTGAAAGGTAAGGAGATGCAGCGTCTACAGCGGCTTCGACCAGAACGTCGAAAGAATAAGTAGGAGAGAATGTCACAGATAAAAATATAAATAAGGTGTTTGATGTAATATTCATGTTTGTCCGTATCTTTCAGTTTTTGTACACAGCAAGTAGTAGGCTTGCAGTATGCTTGACAGCTCTCGTTTGGTTAGCTTTCTGGTCTGTTTCGGCTTGTAAGTGAGAGTTGTGTCATGTGGACACTTATGATGACTTTGGTCTGTAATGAACATTGATCATTTCTATGTAACCGTTCAGAGCTTGTAAAGTCCATGGTTGTAATTTATATTGGTTATATAAAGTGTTTGCTGACATGGTTGCTTGTGGATCCCGTGTAAAATATTTTTCTTTAACCTATTTTCTATTTTGTAGGTCCTAAGGGATCATAGGAGATTTCATGGAGGCTGACCTTTATGGACGGACATATAAGGGTGTCGCATGACTTAGGCAAAGCTAACTAAGTTTATGACGTAATGTAAGATAGTGATTTCGTAGTTCCAATTGTGTGTCTTGTCCTTAGACTTGAAACACGAATGATGCTTTGTTTGAGTACTTCTTTCTTTGACGTCGAACTTATAGGTCTAAAAAGTTTCAGATTTAGTACATCTGATTATCAGGATTGGTAGTTAATCTTACAAAGGCTATTGAGTGTCAATAAAGGATCATCCACTCTCGGTATCATGAGAGGAATATCCTGTGTACTCTCGATCAGGAAAATCCCTAATCAAGTTGTTCGGATTGAGAGAGAAACAATTATCCGGGAGAATCGAATTAGAGCGAGACACAAATGGATTTTGTATGTGACCTGACAGTACCATACTCAATATATGATCTTTGGGATATTAGATTGATGATGAGCTATAGATATATAGTAATTGAGGACAGACAGGTCTAATGATTAGATCCCCTATACTGTCTGAGGACTATGGCGTGGATTAGATCCCTTGTACCTTTTGGGGACTATAGCGTAGTGGCTTAGTACGTTCATAGTCGATGAGTTGAGTGAATTATTATGAGATAACAATTCACTAAGTCAGAAAGAGTTCTGATAGGGAGGACTCATGGTAAGCTTAATATTGGGCTTAGAGGACCACACACATATGATGGATATTTCAGTAAGTTGACGATTTAATATGAGCCATCTAATTACTCATTATTCTCATTAAATGAAACCCAACATTTATGGACTCCTTGCATGAGGCACAGTTAGAGGCCAATTGTGATTATTGGATATAGATCCAATAACCCAAGATTTAGTGGGTAATTGGATGAAAATCCAATACCCATTAAGGTAGGATCTATTAGGGTTTTATGGTGGCTCTCTATAAATAGGAGGTAGGGGCGACACATAGATGATAAGCTAAACCTTTGGTCGCCCCCTCCTATTCTCCTCCCTCCCTCATCTTCTCAGCCGACTAGCCCCTCTCTGCTGTGAGAGGGTAGCGAAGAAGAAAGATTATCTTCTTCTACGATTGCTGTGAGAATGTGCGCAAGAGTTATGAGATTTTGGATGCGATTGGAGGAGCATCGTTGCAATGATCTATCATGTGGATACTGTTAGAAATGATGACTCTTGACCTTCATCTTCTTTGGATTTGAAATTTCAGGGATATATGATCTCCTTAGGTAATTGATCTCTCACATATCATAGTTGCATTTTTTACGTACCAACTTTTGCATGACGACTTGATTCACGTGGAAAATCTATTTTGTTTTCTTTCTTCCACTGCACATGTGATGTTCCCATTCGGTTTCCCAATAAATATCAATAGCCAACAGAGGATATTCTCATGCATATCATAAGAAGTTTGTCCGTAGTTGATGGAAGGCAGCATCTTTTAGCATCATTTGTAGTTTATTTGTTTATTTGCATATCCACGAGTTCAATTGCCAGCCAAACATAACAAATGGAAGAGGAAAACCATAATAAATATCCGATAAGCTATTAAATAGTTTCCAATTGGTATTGCTACCATTAATGGATTACTCGTTTTAAAAATAGATTATGTCGTATAATGTTAGCTCAGACCAAATTGACCCACGTGAGTCTTGGATGGGTCACGTTACTAGGTTGGGTTGAGATACAACGTGTTAAATAGAAGAGCGATGATGTGTCTAGTATAAATCACATAATTTGGTGCTTCTAACTTCATTGGCTGGCTTGAACCTCACTCACGAGTTAAGTTGGGCCTTATTATTAAATTGGGCTATCACTTAACTCGTGGATTGGGTCGTACCTTGCTATACAGGTTGAGTTATATTTGACCATATGGGTTGGGTCATGTCTGACGATATGAGTTGGATCGTGCTTGGCCATATAAACTATGTTATACTTAGCCATATGGGTTGTGTCGTACTAGACTACATAGGTTGAGTCATGCTTGATTACATGAGTTAGATTATGCTAAATAATATGGGCTAAGCTGTGGCCACAAGGGTAGACTCATTTCTAAATATATAGATTGAAACGTATGTGACCATATGATCTTGGCCATCCCTAACTACATGGGTCAAACCATACTTGGCTTATTGATTGTGTTATGTCATGACCATATGTGCTAAGTTGCACCCAACAACGTAGGTTGATCTCGCCAATTAATTTAACTCAGGCTAGACTCTAATTTTTTTTTTTTTAAATAAATTAGATTTTAATATTTTTAAAATATTTTAAAATATAAGAAAATAATAATCAACCTCAAAATTATTTTTTTTATAAATTAATTAATTTTGATTTTATGATTCCAAACGTGAAACTAGTTAGATCATACAAATTCACACATAATTTCTTAAAACATAAATATGTCTTATTAAATAAATTAAAATATTATTAAATTAATTAATCATACTAATATTATAATTGACGGATCATTATTTATTAATCTTAAAATTTTAAAATCAAAAGATTATTATGCATCACACAAATTATAATAATTTTAATATTTGAAACTTTAAAATATAAATAAAAATTAATAAAAAAAATAAACATTCATATCTCTTCTCGGGATCCTCTCATAAATTCTTCCATAATGGTGGAGGGAGAGCAATTTATATAGGGAAAGATGAATTCTCCCTAAAAGTTAAGTAATAATTTTTTTAATTTATTTTCATGTATAAAGATAGAGTTATAATATTTATTTCTTAGAGTTCACATGCAAAAATAAGATTTAAATTATTTTTTAAAAACTATATTACTCAGTAAGAAATAAATAAATTAATAGATAAAATTTATAACTTATCCACATGATTAAGAAAATTAGTGTTAATTATTTTCTGAATCCTACCATATAAACTAGGAAGTTAATAATTTAAATAAATTAATATATTATTTAAATTAATTTGATTTATGTTAAGAGAGAAAAGAATAGTCGGTGATTAAGTTGCCCATTCGGATGAGTGAGAAAAGAAACTTCATCTCATCTAATTCGACATAAGAGAAATATGCAAACGAAAAATAAGGCATCGAGTTTTTCTTGTGACCCTTTTATTTGTACGTCGCACTCAAGTCAAAGCTGCTATGCAAAATAGACTTAGAACTTTGTGAGCTCGATTGAACAACGAAGGTAGGGTAGAGGCAGAGGTAGAGAGAGAGAGAGAGAGACCTCGGAGTATCCCTATCCCTTTCTCATGTACGTCGCAGGGTACGACTTTTGACTTCTCTACTTATCATACAAAGATTAGTCATCATAATATCAATAGCCAACAGAGAATATTCTCATACATATCACAAGAAGTATTGATGGAAGGCAGCATCTTTTATCATCATCTGCAGATTATTTATTCTGTATTTTCATATCCTCGAGTTTTGCATGGGGCATGCACTAATCAGATAGTAGATTTCTAAATACTAGAAACGGATCATGACTTGATGAATTGATACTGAGCATAATTGGGGCTACGACTTGATGTCTCTTACAAAATGATCTTAGCTGATGAAGGATGAAGTATTCCTTCAAGGAAAACCACTAAATAAGGACTGTTAGTTGCCTTCCTGATACACAGCTGACTCCGTTGACTTACATCTACCAACATAGGATCAAGTGTTTTTGCTATTTCAAGAACTACCAACTGAGGACGAAGGACTGCGATCGCCGTCGGCTTCCAGCACTCCACCAATCACTGTTTGCAGATCCAGTTCCCGTGGAGGAGTTACGGAAGTCTGAGGACGGTGCCTCGACGGCAACTCCATACCTCTCCTCCTCCAACCAGCCATATTGCATGACTCAGCGGGCGACGAGATGATCCGTGGCCTTTTCGTGGAGCGCTCTGCATCTTCATCACGGATGATGACATAGCCTTCAACTGCCAATGGGTGGTTCCCTGGTCTACGATTCCCACAATCCTGCAACAACATGAAGAAACACTAGTGAGTTGACCTAATTTTGAAGACCAAACAAACATTAGACTGCCTTTTACGATCTCAATGACGCTCCGCCTCAGGATGATCCATCCAACAACATATGTGCTTCCTACGCACGTAGAAACATGTGTGTAAAGAATTGTTGGGTGGTTAATTAATTACCTTTGGGGTCATACTCCATGTGTTATTCTGCCATTGCTGCCGCAGTCGGAGTTCGCAGGTGCGGACATCGAGGCGCCTGGAAGATCCAACAAGTTGAACGTCGAAGCGGCCGGCGACCATGTCGGAGACCACCAACGCAGGATACCACGTACAATCCTCGAACGCCTCGACGACGTCTCCGGGAGCCCAGTCGCTGAACAGGCCGCCGATCGGCAACGGCGGGGGTCTGAGGAATTTTCTCGGCACTCTTTCCACAACCAGCGGCTGCTCCGGCGGGCGGCGATCGTACATGAGGAAATACGTGTGGCCATTGCCTGAGAGGATCCGAGCGGTGCTCCATGAATAGGAACCTTCCTTCCACTTGTAGACCTCCACCGAGCTTCCCTTGGACAACCTCATGGCTACCGTGCCGACGCTAAAACGAATACCAAGTCTCGAGAACCTCTCTAATGACAATGAACTAACTGAACAAGAAATATAGTGATGATAAGATTTCAATATGTTTTCCTAATTAGAATCTCCCGCGTTATCTGATAACCAACATTGCGCGTTTTCATTTAACTGGTATTTCTGTTGCGGCTGCCTTAATTACTCTTCCGTGGCGCTTTTCCGCCACGTTACCGCCCTGCTATTGGTTTATTCGGTGGGATCCATTTGACTTTATTGGCACACGTGTCATTATGAATTTTCTTCAATCATACATTCTTTTCATAAATATCTTTAGACAATTCATTTAATCCCGATCCCTCGTACATGGCAGATGTAAGTGAAAGAAATCTGGGGAAAGAATTGACATTATATATATATATATATATATATATATATATATATATATATATAATCTCAGACTCTTCCTGTGCTGTAATGTGGGCCGGTGGCTGTGACACCGGCATGGATGGCCCCTGAACACAGCAGCTGAGTGCCGCTCAAGATGATGGTCAGCGTTTCCAACGTCCTCTGTCGAACATGTTTGACAGTAAATAAGCGTGCAATCTTGAAAGACAAATGGAGCTACGGCTTTGGCCTGAGCTGAAAGAAGCTGCTTACCAGGCTTGAGCTCCTCCAACCAATGGTGATCTCTTTGCAAGCCAACCTGCAAAATTTCAATGACGATGACGCCAGTAATGTTGTTGCATCTGCTGTAACGTCGGGGATGAGGTCTTGCTTACCCCATGGCCAGAAGAGTGAGGCCCCAAGCGATGACGGAGGATGCTGCAGCTGATAACAAGCTGGACGCACTCCCACTGGTGACGTCTTGCAAGCCGGTAAGCGAGGTGGCGGCTCCGACGACGCCGGAGATGAGGGAGAAGATGACGAAGAATCCGGTTGCCAGATTCCCGATCGGGTAGTAGATCGGGAACAACCGAGCAGGCACCGATAAACCGGAAGCTGCAGTCGATCGGACACACATTTATCAGTGCTCAACGCAGGAACTGAGCTGCGGAATGTGGTGCATACAGTTACCTGCTCGAGGTGTCTCCTCGATACCATAGTTGAGAGCCCAACCGGCGACTGCGGCGACGATCGCGTACATGAGGAGGTTGATGAAGAGAAGGAAGAGGGCAAGGGATTTGGGGCCCTGAGACTCCATGACGGGTTAAATTAAGAAGAGAACTCGATGTTGATCAGATCTGCAAGACCATGATGCATATTTATAGGAATACTTCAAAACACTCCATGTTCGAGGAGGTTGATGAAGAGAAGGATAGAATTCCTTGCTGCCTCGAGGGTTGCTGCTTCCTTCGCTGTTGCAACAAGTAAAGCATTTCCTTTTTGGACGAGTCATCCAAATCCCATCTCAGCCCAATGTAAGGAGAAATCTGATCGGCTTCGGCCCAGCCTTGATTTAAACGGGCGGCTTAACCTGACCCGTTAGCACAACGATGCCTCCCATCGAGACAATGACACCGATTAACTTTACGACTTCATTTACGACAGGGGATGATGGCACATGGATGTTGGTAGACTAGTCGTGTTGTAAGTCGTGTGTTGCGGCAGTCAAGTAAAAGCTTCCTAAAACCCTAAGTCACACGCCACTTTGTCCGCGCATCGAGAGTGAGGGGATTGACCTCGAACCGCCATTTCTACTCTGCGTCTCCGGCGAGATCTCCCATTGCTTGCCAATGGCTGCCTCGGCCGCTCTGAGGAAACCTAATTTGAGGAGACTCCTCCGCTTCTCGTCCGTCTCCCCTCTGCTCTCCTCATGCTGTCGCGGGGCGATCGTCGGCTCGGAGCCGCAGATTTTGGCAGACGCGATCCTCAGGAGGGAGTCCGCGGGCGCGCTGTGGTCGAGGAGGTCCATGGCCACCTTCATCCGGACGTAAGATTCGAAATGCTTACCGTTCGATCTTCTGTATGGTTCTTCATGCGTTGGGATCGTGCTTTGTAGTGTGTTCTGCATTTAGATTCCAATGAGAAGTCTTGATTTCTGTTAAGTGTTTGCACGTCAATAGTTTGTTGTTTACGAAGTTTGGAGGGATCCATTCAGTCCTGCTTGAGATGGATTTTGACTTGGCCGGAGGGTTGTGATCGCGTCATTGCTATACCACCACCTGAGTGGAGAAATGCTTTACACTGGAGAGATATATCAGTCTCCAGAGACTGAACACAACACAGATCAACTGTAAAGCAGTTTATCTCAGCAACACGGAACTTGCCTATTTCTAACTTCGGTTCTACTGATGACTGAGGACAATAAATATCCCTTGATGCGCTTTGAAACCCTATCTAAGGTGCAGATATTTTGTTTGCAATTATTTGAAGCATATGTTTTCTAATACCACAATACCCTGGTCTTGCACTAGGTCCTACTAGTGGCATCTTCAACTCTGCATGCACCTATGACATCCTCTGACCAATTTGTGTGTCTATATCTTAGCTAAATTTAAGCATCTTCTGTTTTGCCTTATCTTAATTTTTGTTGTTTTCCATGACATCCTCTGACCAATTTCTGCATCGACATCTTAGCTAAACTTAAGTATCTTCTGTTTTGCCTTATCTTAATTTTTGTTGTTTTCCCTTTCTTTTTGGTTCTTTTAGGCAGTTAATGCAGTTTGTCATAATTCTTGTATCTCACTGCTTATGATCAGACAACACAAGATTTGTTAGCTTAATTCTTCCTCTTATTATCCCAGGAAACCTCATGTAAATGTTGGTACAATTGGGCATGTTGATCATGGGAAAACTACACTAACAGCAGCAATTACAAAGGTTAGCCAGACTTTTAGGATTCCAAATCCCTTACAATTAGTTTTATTTTTGCATTTAATATGATGTTTTTTTTTAGTATTTAACTTCTTGACATATGATGTTCAAACTTTTTAGAAGTTCTAACTGGTGGTAACTACAAATTTGCAAAACTTGTCATTTTCTTCAGTTTGTTGTTGAAAACACAGTTCATTATCATCTTTTTCTCTAGGTTCTAGCTGAAGAGGGAAAAGCTAAAGCTATTGCTTTTGATGAGATCGACAAAGCCCCCGAGGAGAAAGCTAGAGGAATTACCATTGCAACAGTTCGTGCATCCTTTTTCTTCACATGTGTATTTAGTCGAATTCTGTTTGTTTGTTATGTATATCTCTTTTTTTCTGCAGGCTCATGTGGAATATGAAACTGCAAAACGACATTATGCCCATGTTGATTGCCCAGGACATGCAGACTATGTTAAGGTAATGTGTGCAACTATTTATTGTACTTGTTTTAGCCAATTTGCGTAATTTTGTGCATAATTGCAAGTTTATGGTCATGACCAAGGTTTGCAATACTGTATCATACCGCTCGGTACATACTGGTCCGATAGAGGACCGGTATGCTCGGTACTGCTCAGTACCTTAGTGTTCCATGTGTCGGTATGCTCAGTATGTATTGTACCGACATCTGAACGATACGCCAGTACGGTATGAGATTGCGAACCTTGGTCATGACATCATTTATGGCCCAACTGTTAGATGCCTAATTGTAGCTTTGTATTTTCCAAACATAATAATAGTTTAAGAATTCATCAGATCAAGAAGTCTATGCTAAGGATTCTTAGAAAGCAAATGCGAAATCCAATTGTTTGTACTTTGTAGATTGAACATTTTGATGTGTGTGCCTTTCCATGAGATCCTTCATGCTAGAAGCCATTTGGAGAGAGAGAGAGAGAGAGAGTTAACATGGAAAGACATGAGGGGAGCTGTCTGACTTTATTTCTCATGCCTGTGTGAGTAGGAACAAGTATTAGGAACTGGAGTGGATTCTACTAGACCAAGTATGAAAAGGTCTTTGATAGCTTTTAAGGTAAAAAGTTACTTTTAGCAAATTTTTGGTTGTTCGATAGTACATTTACAAAGGGATTTTTGGAAACACTATTGCCACTGTCCAGGTTATCGCCTCATCGTCACCACTACCTCCAATTTTATGGTTATTGATGCCATTATCATTCTTGCTCATCATTGTCTCCAACAACAATTTCATCATCACAACAATTTCATCACCACCACCCCCCTCATTCCCTCACTGCTGTTGCTAACAATCACCAACATTTTTGTGAACTGTCATCATCACCATTCTGCAAGCGCTACTATATTCATTGTTGTTGCCATTGCCACCATGACCTCTGCCTTCGTGTAGCCATTGCCACCACCACATCATTGCATCCATTGCAATCACCACCATTCCCACCTTTACCACAAACCACCAATTTTGCCACCACCATGCTCATTGCCACAATTTCAACCATCAATGTAGCCTCCTCCACCAGTCACTATTATCACCACCTTGCTCGCATCACTTTAAATGCTGCCACCACTAGTGCCACTATTGCTGCCACCACCGTAACTGCTACAACTACCTCTGTGACCATTACAATTGAATGCTCTATGCAACCTCTTTCTTGAACCTCTACTGCTTACAACTGTCAATTAGTACTGCTTTATTTCATTGTTTATATATTGACTCGTGGATTATTGCTTGACTGACAATATAATTGATAGTTCCGGTCAGAAGTTTCAAGTCCAGCAACATGAAAAAGTTTTTGACATAAGTTGAAGGTAATAATTTCTAAGGGAATTCAACTATAGTTCTCTAGTCCAGAAATGATCTCATAATCAACTTGTATTGAAGTTTCAGTGCTAGATGCTGAAATTACATTACACATATATTTTGAAAATCCTGCAATTCCTTTATTTAATCCTAGTCTTATTCAAAGCTCTAGATCATTGCAGAAATTATTGTATGCCATGAGGAAGATTGAGTGCTACTTTGTTGTCGTCAGGTGATATTTTTGGTTGCTGAGGAGCCTATATGCTTTAATTGTTGTCCTGATGTAAACATCCTTTTTGCCATAGTTCTTATAAAAAAAAATAGTCAATAGTATCTGCAAGAAAAACGAGGGAGGGGGAGTGCAACTTTATTGTGTGCCTTAATCTTTTATTCTGAAACAGAATATGATCACTGGAGCTGCTCAAATGGATGGTGGGATCCTCGTTGTTTCGGCACCTGATGGACCAATGCCTCAAACTAAGGAACATATTCTGCTTGCCCGACAGGTAATAACCTATTCTTGTTCAACGGTGATTTGCTAGATTCTTATTTCATGGATTGTCTGTCTAATCTTTCTCTAGATTATTCAGTTCTTGTTTATCTTTTGTGTCATTTAGGTGGGTGTGCCATCACTTGTCTGCTTCCTGAACAAGGTTGATGCTGTTGATGATCCTGAGTTACTAGAACTTGTAGAAATGGAGCTTCGAGGTATAATGTTGCATGACAGAACAAAATTTTTTCGTGACCTCTGTTTTTTCTTTAAAATCTATTTCTGTAGAGTTATGCTTGATATTCTTTTTGCTTATCTGCAGAGCTGCTTAGCTTTTACAAGTTCCCTGGGGATGAGATTCCAATTGTACAAGGATCAGCATTATCTGCTTTGCAGGGTACAAATGAAGAAATAGGAAAGAAGGCAATTCTAAAATTAATGGACGCAGTCGATGAATATATACCAGATCCAATACGCCAACTTGACAAGCCCTTTCTCATGCCAATTGAAGATGTATTTTCGATACAGGTAAATCACATGTTTCTTTGACTATCATCCAACTTAACCTTGTTGTTTGAGAATTCATTGAATATTTTAATAAGATTGCATACTAAGTAATTTTAAATAATATGATTTTTGTACTTAAAATTTATTGCACTATGTGTTCTCTAGTTAATATGAAAATTTCTGAAGTTCATGACAATGTTTCTGCATGAAATATTTCTCATTCTTCTTTCAGGAGATAGTTCATTTTAGTAATTAAGATATATTTATAGAATTTTAAGTTTGAATGGTTAACCATCAAAATACATTTTTTTCAGTTTTCGAAGCTGCTACTGCTAGTGCTGCTGCTCTCTGTTTCTGTGTTTCAGCTTTTTTTTGTCCAAATAGATTTGCATATAATATTTAGGTTTGTGGATGCACAAAATTAAAAAGATAGTATATGCATGTTGAAAATTTGAATGTAATTGAAAATGCAATAATTTTGTTACTTGGATGAACATTATATTTATCTTAGAGTAACAAGGAATATGTTCTTGCATACTTCTTTGTCTTGGGATTATGAAAAGATATCTGTTTTCAATGAAAAAATGATAATCTTTCGGAGCTTCAAATATAAAATTAATTTTCCATGCTTGATTGCTACACATAATTCATGCTCCTTTTAGCTGCAGCATCTAATATGTTATTTTCTATAAATGCAATTGCTTATGGTAGCATTAGTTGTTTGTGCTATGGATCTTCCAAATGTTTTTACCAAAAATGTATGATCACCTTCCAAATATTAGAATGCTGAAATTAGATGAAGTCAAAATTACTGAGTTCTATGATTGTTGAATTAACTTAAGATATTATTGGCAAAGATATGCCTTCCCTCATAAACTTGCACATCATTTATTCTACTGGTTTACTGATATTCGACAATTAGTCTTGTGGTCACAGCAGTAAAATTATAGAACTTTTGCGCCTGTAGTCTTTTGTATAAACAGAGAGAACTTTCTCAGTTCCCTGGCTGTATAACTGTCTGTTTGATAAATATCTCACTTTATGTTGATCCTTGGTTTTGTTGATCCTTTCTTCTCTGAACAGATATAGTTCTAACCATATCCTATGAGAGGAATGACATTCACTGTGAAATTATTCTGTGCTGTTTATGGAATGCCTCTTGACCGTCTTTCACAAGATAACCAAAAATCAGTTGATAACTTATCTTGATTTTATTTCAAGGGTTAAATCGATAACCCATAGAAAGAATCATCATTATTGGTGTGCTGACATACATCATCCTGACTGTAATTAAGAATTCATCAGATAAAGCAACAGCTTTGTTATTGATTTCATGGTTGGAAGTTAGAACTAAGTGATCTTTTTGGTCTCCTTTTTTGATGCTGCTACCCTAAGACTATTCTTGTCAAGAGATGTTTATTATCAGTTCCTGATTGATGTTGTTGTGATGCTAATGTCTACTACAAAGTTGGCATGGTTAATTTAAATTTTAAAGAGAGTTTTTTTGGGATATTGTTGATGCCTGCAGGGACGTGGAACTGTTGTTACCGGCAGAGTTGAGCAAGGTACAATAAAAACCGGAGAAGAAGTTGAAGTTTTAGGGTTGATGCAGGTAAACAAATACTTTGTCAGAAAAATTCCTCAGAATTATCATCATTTGGATCTGTTACCAGATTTTTAGTGATGTACACAAATTTGTGACCAATACAGAGTCCTTGTTTATTTTTTTGTAGGATCAGTTTGTCACACTTTAGTTTATTATGACATACTTTCTAGCAGGATTCTTCTATTATGCTAGAATATGCCAGATATAGCTAACATATTTCTTCCATTACCAGGGTGGGCCTTTGAAAACTACAGTCACTGGCGTTGAGATGTTCAAGAAGATCTTGGATCATGGAGAGGTAAATAGATGATTTGGCATTTTATTCTTTTTCAGTATCCCTATATAGAATGGATCATAAGGTTTTTCCTTCTATAGGCTGGCGACAATGTTGGCCTTCTACTACGTGGACTAAAGCGTGGAGATGTGCAACGAGGGCAGGTTAGCATCAATGGTCATATTTTTTCCTATGATCTGTTGGATATAACCACCATATTTTAGTCTTGCAACATACAACCACTATTTAGTATTTCAATATGATACTGATGAGCAACACTCATACATATCAACAGTCTCTCAAATCTATCCCAACATGTTAAAATGTAAAGCTAAAGGTATATATCATACATGCAAGTCTCAAGGGAATTGAAACTTGACTTCAGGGCCCTATTTTCCATTGGAGCTTTTTGTTTATTGCTAAAATTTTGGATTTATGTTTTTATTCCTTCAATATTTGGTTAACTTATGTAGTAATTTGTCGCTAAATATATATATGTATATAGTTAAGTGGAGGTATGATTGTCCAAATGAGTGTAGGTAGTATGCAAGCCTGGTACATTAAAGACCTACACAAAATTTGAGGCAGAGATTTATGTACTGACGAAGGATGAAGGTGGTCGCCACACTGCTTTCTTCTCAAACTACAGCCCCCAGTTCTTCATGAGAACTGCAGATGTTACCGGTAAAGTGGAGCTCCCTGAGAGTGTAAAGATGGTGATGCCCGGTGACAATGTCACAGCTACTTTTGAATTGATCTCACCTGTTCCACTTGAAGCAGGTAATTTTATCTTGGTGTATCTACACCTCAATGTCTTTCCTCTATCACTATTTATTTCCCAATGAAAATGAGACAACCGGATCCCTTTGGCAAGGAAAAATAATTATGATCAGCTGACATGTTCCCAGAAATTCTAGTAGTTGAATCCACATCAAGGACCCTTTTATTTGTTTATTTATATATGTTTCGCCTTAGTACTTTTATAGGTTTCCTTGGATAGGGGTTTTCTTGAAACCCAACCCATGCCCAACCTGCCTATAGATTAGATCAAGTTATGGTTAGTGGTCCACTTCTAAGATTCCTACCTCAGTTGTGATGTTGATTGCCCTCTGTTCCTATTTCCTGCTTTCTGTAGGAGAAATTGCCTGTAAATATAATTTTCTTTAATGTTCAGTGCCTCCAAATATTATACAAGCATAATTGTTTGTTTTTATGTTCCAGGACAAAGATTTGCCCTCCGTGAAGGTGGGAGGACAGTTGGTGCAGGAGTTGTATCCAAAGTGATCAGCTGAGCTTGCTTCCACGGCTGCAACACAGCTCGGTATTTGCCCCACAGTTTCATGGGCAGCATTTATGGATCTCAAATTTTGGTTGATATTTGGAGGAATCACTTAAGAGATCAGTTTGCGTCGGTCTTAAATCATCATCAATAATCAACTAAATGTGGAGAACATTTGATAAGTACATTCTATATGAACGTTCCTTATAGTGAGTTCCTTAGGATCCAGTAATTAAATTGGTGAAATATGATTAGATTTCTTTTGACCAAAGTGTGCAATTTCTTCCTCACCACCGGAGTATAGTATGGACAAAGAAAGTTCAAACTGGACCGAACGTTGCTTTCCCTAAATGATCGATCACCAGTAATTTTTCATAAACTTTTAAAAGTCGTATCTATAAAGATTTGAATTAGGAATTCATAAGTTCTAAAAACTTAAGCCAAGGGATTCAATATATTTATAAGTTTAATGATGATAAATTCACATTAAGTCATGAGTGATATTGCATTGATCCACTCTTTTTAGTGTTTAATTAAAAAGTATCTTCTTTTGATAGCTTCATCAAAACAGAAACATAAACACAAACATAAGGAAGCTTAAAATGACAAATTCTAGAGCAGCTCCCTACAATAAAGTACCATGGTGTGTAATGTAAAGCTACCCAGCACACAGGAAAACCACAGTCGGGGGTAGTCAGCATCTACGGAAGCACAGCACATAAAAAAAAAAAAAAAAAAAGGCAAACACGGGTTAATGCCAGCAGCAGAAGAAACAACCACGGGTGCATCTTACAGATATCAACCTCCACGGGCTTCTCTCCTCGTGGCATCGTGAAGGATGTCGATGTCGACCCCATCAGGAGGGAGTTGGACATAGCGTACCACCGATCCCCTGATGAAACAATTCCGGACCGACAACTGCAATAAACCAGAGAAGTATGAGCTCAAAGCAAAGTGCCGTTGTTCTTAAAAAATACATGAAGCCATTTAAGGATAAGAACTGAAAATGGTGCAAATCTAATGGAAGTTAAAATCTCTTATCCGAGTAAGTTGTTCGATTGACAGAAAAAAAAAAAGAAGAAGAAGCAGGAAACTCTATGGGATAAATGAAGAAACTATAGATGAGACCAAGTCGCAACCTGGTGAGAGATCTAATTAATGGAAAATAAGACCGCTAGGCTCTTGTTGCCTTATATATGTTGAAGTTTGTAATTCCAGTGAATGCATTAGATGTTTTGTTCATCATAATAATGCAGGTCCATGCAATCAGATGCATTTGCAAGAGGAATGATGCAAGGTGACTAACTTGTACCAGGAAGACTAACAAGCAATGATACAGGTGGTAAAAATCTTCACAAATCCAGTCAGGACACTAAGTATGATCCTCAGATATACCATTAAGTGACATGAAGCAAAATCCCTGTGCAACTCTATCCCACCGATTTCCTATAACTCCTTGCAAAACCTCTTCAATTTAGCCTTTGAAGAGTATTCCACAAGCCCACATCTTATTGCAGGCAAAGAAGAAACAAAGTTAAAAGTGATATGAAAAAGCCAACAGTATTTCAATAACAAACATGACCAGACAACAAGAAAGAAAAAGTATGTCTAATACGAAAATGATTAAGGAGATATCCTCAAGTGAAATTTTATCAATCATATGCAAATTATAAATGATTATAGTTATAGAAAGGCATGCAACATTCTATAATGCAACTTTACTATTGACAACGTGGTGAACTTATTTCAAAAATTAAAGCACTTGAACTGAGCTGAATTGTCCCGCTAAAGAGACGACAAATGATGTAGCCTCACTTTAGGACAACAATGTTGGTAGGCTACAGCTTAACCTGCTTAGAGCCCCATTCAGACCAAAACAGGTATAATGATGAACAGAGGAAAAATGGATAGGGAACTACCACTACTAAACTTTTCGTAACAATGACAATATACTATATATCATCCAATTTTTTTCTAGTTAAGAAATCCCCATCTTCAAAAAATCAAACAAGAAACTCAACAGGGGCCTGCATCAACTTAATTTTTCAGGACATTGAGAATATATCATATCATCCTACTTTTTTCCAGTTAAGAATCCTCCTCCTTCGAAGAATCAAACAAGAAAACTAGATAGGGGCAGCGCAGCAACAAACTTTTCATGGCATTGGGAATATATCATATCATCCATCCTTTCTCCAGTCAGGAATCCCTTGTATTCAAAAGATCAAACAAGAAGACAAGGATAGGGGCCTGCAGCAACTAATATTTCATGTCATTAAGTATATATCAAATCATCCAACTCCTTCCGGTCAAGAATTCCGTCTTCAAAAATGTCAAACAAGAAAACAAGGATATAGACCTGAAGCAACTAAACTTTTCATCACATTGATAATATATCATATCATCCAACTTTTTCTGGTCAAGAAACCCACATCTTCTAAAATATCAAACAAGAAAACACAGATATGGGCCTACAGCAACTAAACTACTCATAACACTGAGATCCCCCATCCTTTCCAGTCAAAAATCCCCCATCTTTAATAAAAGTATCCAGACATTTTCCTGGTCTTGTCAGGACTCTCTAACGTTGGAAGAAAACTAAATGCAGTTTCCAACTCCACTTTACCCTGAGTGTGCCTCTTAGAAAGAGACTGAAATTTTTTGGGGATTTTATGGTTACAGGTTAACTCTACTCCATAGAGATGATAAAAGATAATAGCCACCCAATAGATCTTTCCAATTTGAGATTCCCAAATTCCTAAATCATCAATCAGATCACTGTTTGTGCTCTAGTATGCATGATAATAGACTTATTAAATTATAACCTTAAAGTTTAATATTACATAGAATCAGAAAGTTTAGACTTAAACCAATATGGTTCAACTCTAGATACAGCCACCGAACAAAGTAAGACTAGATTCTGAATAGACCTATTCGTAACTGACCTATATTTTTCAGATGCAAAATAATAAAAACAACAAATAAGCCAGTGATTTAAATTCTAAAACTAACAAGCATAAATATAAGCAACTTCAGATGAGTTGAGTATTGGGCATGCCCATGATAAATAATATCTGCAATTGCTGCAAGTGTGGCTTTGGTCAGCCTGTTGTGATAGAAGGCTATTGATCTCTGGAGTCTGGAATACCTTAATAAACCAAAACGTAAGAAAAAGAAACAGAAGCAACTATTCCCAAATCGCAGTCTTCACACTCAAGTTGGATCTTACCTAAAAAGGGCATACCCAGAGGCTCCTGCCAATGCAAGGTCTGAAGAGGGTCAATGTACGTAGCTTTACCTTTAAATATTTAAAGAGGCTGTTTACTTGACTCGAACCTTAGTCTACCAAGTCGCAAAGGAGGAACCTTACCTTACCATACTGAAGATAATGTTTCACCCATAATAGACCCATTCATTCTCCAAAGTCAGATTATGAACTGATGACTAGGGTTGGTATCTTGGCCTAATATAGTTGAAGATCATATTTGGTGCTCATTGTCCTAATCTTTAAGTCCATAATTTGGAAAATAGTTACTGTGCTGGTAATTAAGCTCACGCCAAATAGTTGAAATTGTGGACAGTTCAATGCACCAATGTACTTCAATAGAGATTATTGCAGATACTGTTTACATTTGAAATTGTGTGACTGGCTGAAGCAAAATCAAGATTTCATTTCACTGTGGGAACTTTGCTCTTTTTTCTTTTATTTTTTTGCTCTATCTTCCTGGTATTCTTCTTTTCTCCATCCTTCTTGCTACTGTGATTATAAATTCGATAGCAGCATATAAAATAACTTCAATTCCATAGAGACCCTTTACGGAGAAAGAAAAGTGCAGCCTAGGACCACAAGGTTACAACAATATAAAACTGTTGTCAGTTGAGCAGATCTAGCCAACCTATCTTGCACTCCTTTATCTTTTCTCCTGCATATATCTTCATTTGTTTCATCTTACAGTTTTTTTTTTGTCATTCCTAACTTGCTTTGATCTTAACATGCAGAAGCTTGAGTAAATAGTTTTTATCTACAGATGACAAAAAAGGATTGTCAATATGGTTATGCTCGTCGACCAAGAAAAAGGAATGTTTATAACAGGAAAATCCTTATGAGGAGATTGACACTAGAAAGTGGGCATTGGCCAATTTAACTAAACAGCCATATTGTGTAATTCTCTAGTTTCTTTCCCTTTTGCTAATTACACTTCATAATTTAGGTTTGTGAATTATGAGGTGTTGCTTCAATGCCTTTATATGTGTTTTATGGTAATGTTTATTTTTCTCAACTCACTTCGGCCACTCTCTCCTCTCCCTCAGGTTGCTCAAACCTATCTCTTTCCACCTTCTAATCTAACTGGTTTGACAGATGATAAAAGTGAATTCGACTAATGAATCCAGCAAAAAGAGGTTTGGCATAACCACAATGAGCTTAGACCACTAGACCCATAAATTGAACCAATACATCTTACTTAAGGACCAACTCTTATGGCAACTGGATCTCATTCAACACCTTAATAAAAAATAAAAAGGACAAACACCACATTGCAAGCTAAGATTATTCTCCATTCCAATCCCGCATCAAAATGTCCATGATAGAATCACCCACGACAAATAAAATAATTTGTTGCCAAGGAAAACTGGTTTTAACTGCTCAGACGAAAAAACAATGATTTTCCAATCGTCTTTAGACGTTAGGATCATAAACCCTAAACCTAACATTAGCAGCGTAGACACCAATAGGCAGTCCACAAGTCAAGATTACGCATATGCATATGCATCGACACCAGCACACACAAAAATCAAACTGAAATCCACAGAGCAAACTGGGAAAGGAAGAAGAAAAAGAAAGAAATGAAGAAGAAGAAGAAGAAGAAGAAAGAGATGGACGAGAGTACCATGTGAGGGTACTTGTCTTGGTCAACGACCCGGATGTTTTCGAGCTTGATGTTGAGATACTGATCGACGGAGTGGAGGGTCCCCCTGATTGCGAGATCGTTCTTCAGCTCCACCGTCACTTCTTTCCCCACCAACTCCTTGAAGTAGGAGAAGAAGAGCTGCAACAGAGGCGAAAGCAAGTCCAAATAAGTTCACATCAACCAGAAGAGAACTGCGGAAGATACAAAGAACAATTGCGAAGGGAAGTAACAGTACCATCTTGGCGAAGTAGATGGAGAGAGAGGGAGAGGGGCAGGGATGCGAGGGAGAGGAGAACGCAGGGCGCCGTGGCGCAGCGGCGGAAGGCATATAAACAACTTGGAGCGAACCGACTTCAACCTAATTACTCGATCCGAGTCCGACTCAATCGAATGGCTGCTCATCTAAACACGCTTGACGGATAAGAATTCGAGTTCGGATCCATATTTCTCCAATCGAATGTTGGATACTAAAGCCCATGTCACGCACCTAAAAGTGATACATGAAAAATAGATGGGCGACCTTCCATCTGATTCACATCCGATAAGAATCAAGTCTGATTTCTCTTGATTAATGACCACCTTATCGGATGGACCAAACGAAAAAACCTTAATCCGCATTGGTTGGGAGTCCTAATTGTTCAAAGTTCAACCGACTTCATAGAAATTGCACATGCATGAGCATACAAGAAATCAGCTTTGGTCAAAAGAAATCCAATCATATTTCACCGATTTAATTACTGGATCCTAAGGAACTCACTGTAAGGAGCGTTCATATAGAATGTACTTATCAAATGTTCTTCACATTTAGTTGATTATTGATGATAATTTAAGGTCGACGCAAACTGATCTCTTAAGTGGTTCCTCCAAATATCGACCAAAATTTGAGATCCATAAATGCTGCCCATGAAACTGTGGGGCAAATACCGAGCTGTGTTGCAGCCGTGGAAGCAAGCTCAGCTGATCACTTTAGATACAACTCCTGCACCAACTGTCCTCCCACCTTCACGGAGGGCAAATCTTTGTCCTGGAACATAAAAACAAACAATTATGCTTGTATAATATTCGGAGGTACTGAACATTAAAGAAAATTATATTTACAGGCAATTTCTCCTACAGAAAGCAGGAAATAGGAACAGAGGGCAATCAACATCACAACTGAGGTAGGAATCTTAGAAGTGGACCACTAACCATAACTTGATCTAATCTATAGGCAGGTTGGGCATGGGTAGGGTTTCAAGAAAACCCCTATCCAAGGAAACCTATAAAAGTACTAAGGCGAAACATATATAAATAAACAAATAAAAGGGTCCTTGATGTGGATTCAACTACTAGAATTTCTGGGAACATGTCAGCTGATCATAATTATTTTTCCTTGCCAAAGGGATCCGGTTGTCTCATTTTCATTGGGAAATAAATAGTGATAGAGGAAAGACATTGAGGTGTAGATACACCAAGATAAAATTACCTGCTTCAAGTGGAACAGGTGAGATCAATTCAAAAGTAGCTGTGACATTGTCACCGGGCATCACCATCTTTACACTCTCAGGGAGCTCCACTTTACCGGTAACGTCTGCAGTTCTCATGAAGAACTGGGGGCTGTAGTTTGAGAAGAAAGCAGTGTGGCGACCACCTTCATCCTTCGTCAGTACATAAATCTCTGCCTCAAATTTTGTGTAGGTCTTTAATGTACCAGGCTTGCATACTACCTACACTCATTTGGACAATAATACCTCCACTTAACTATATACATATATATATTTAGCGACAAATTACTACATAAGTTAAGCAAATATTGAAGGAATAAAAACATAAATCCAAAATTTTAGCAATAAACAAAAAGCTCCAATGGAAAATAGGGCCCTGAAGTCAAGTTTCAATTCCCTTGAGACTTGCATGTATGATGTTATACCTTTAGCTTTACATTTTAACATGTTGGGATAGATTTGAGAGACTGTTGATATGTATGAGTGTTGCTCATCAGTATCATATTGAAATACTAAATAGTGGTTGTATGTTGCAAGACTAAAATATGGTGGTTATATCCAACAGATCATAGGAAAAAATATGACCATTGATGCTAACCTGCCCTCGTTGCACATCTCCACGCTTTAGTCCACGTAGTAGAAGGCCAACATTGTCGCCAGCCTATAGAAGGAAAAACCTTATGATCCATTCTATATAGGGATACTGAAAAAGAATAAAATGCGAAATCATCTATTTACCTCTCCATGATCCAAGATTTTCTTGAACATCTCAACGCCAGTGACTGTAGTTTTCAAAGGCCCACCCTGCTAATGGAAGAAATATGTTAGCTATATCTGGCATATTCTAGCATAATAGAAGAATCCTGCTAGAAAGTATGTCATAATAAACTAAAGTGTGACAAACTGATCCTACAAAAAAATAAACAAGGACTCTGTATTGGTCACAAATTTGTGTACATCACTAAAAATCTGGTAACAGATCCAAATGCTGATAATTCTGAGGAATTTTTCTGACAAAGTATTTGTTTACCTGCATCAACCCTAAAACTTCAACTTCTTCTCCGGTTTTTATTGTACCTTGCTCAACTCTGCCGGTAACAACAGTTCCACGTCCCTGCAGGCATCAACAATATCCCAAAAAAACTCTCTTTAAAATTTAAATTAGCCATGCCAACTTTGTAGTAGACATTAGCATCACAACAACATCAATCAGGAACTGATAATAAACATCTCTTGACAAGAATAGACTTAGGGTAGCAGCATCAACAAATGAGACCAAAAAGATCACTTAGTTCTAACTTCCAACCATGAAATCAATAACAAAGCTGTTGCTTTATCTGATGAATTCTTAATTACAGTCAGGATGATGTATGTCAGCACATCAATAATGATGATTCTTTCTATGGGTTATCGATTTAACCCTTGAAATAAAATCAAGATAAGTTATCAACTGATTTTTGGTTATCTTGTGAAAGACGGTCAAGAGGCATTCCATAAACAGCACAGAATAATTTCACAGTGAATGTCGTTCCTCTCATAGGATATGGTTAGAACTATATCTGTTCAGAGAAGAAAGGATCAACAAAACCAAGGATCAACATAAAGTGAGATATTTATCAAACAGACAGTTATACAGCCAGGGAACTGAGAAAGTTCTCTCTGTTTATACAAAAGACTACAGGCACAAAAGTTCTATAATTTTACTGCTGTGACCACAAGACTAATTGTCGAATATCAGTAAACTAGTAGAATAAATGATGTGCAAGTTTACAAGGGAAGGCATATCTTTGCCAATAATATCTTAAGTTAATTCAACAATCATAGAACTCAGTAATTTTGACTTCATCTAATTTCAGCATTCTAATATTTGGAAGGTGATCATACATTTTTGGTAAAAACATTTGGAAGATCCATAGCACAAAAAACTAATGCTACCATAAGCAATTGCATTTATAGAAAATAACATATAGATGCTGCAGCTAAAAGGAGCATGAATTATGTGTAGCAATCAAGCATGGAAAATTAATTTTATATTTGAAGCTCCGAAAGATTATCATTTTTTCATTGAAAACAGATATCTTTTCATAATCCCAAGACAAAGAAGTATGCAAGAACATATTCCTTGTTACTCTAAGATAAATATAATGTTCATCCAAGTAACAAAATTATTGCATTTTCAATTACATTCAAATTTTCAACATGCATATACTATCTTTTTAATTTTGTGCATCCACAAACCTAAATATTATATGCAAATCTATTTGGACAAAAAAAAGCTGAAACACAGAAACAGAGAGCAGCAGCACTAGCAGTAGCAGCTTCGAAAACTGAAAAAAATGTATTTTGATGGTTAACCATTCAAACTTAAAATTCTATAAATATATCTTAATTACTAAAATGAACTATCTCCTGAAAGAAGAATGAGAAATATTTCATGCAGAAACATTGTCATGAACTTCAGAAATTTTCATATTAACTAGAGAACACATAGTGCAATAAATTTTAAGTACAAAAATCATATTATTTAAAATTACTTAGTATGCAATCTTATTAAAATATTCAATGAATTCTCAAACAACAAGGTTAAGTTGGATGATAGTCAAAGAAACATGTGATTTACCTGTATCGAAAATACATCTTCAATTGGCATGAGAAAGGGCTTGTCAAGTTGGCGTATTGGATCTGGTATATATTCATCGACTGCGTCCATTAATTTTAGAATTGCCTTCTTTCCTATTTCTTCATTTGTACCCTGCAAAGCAGATAATGCTGATCCTTGTACAATTGGAATCTCATCCCCAGGGAACTTGTAAAAGCTAAGCAGCTCTGCAGATAAGCAAAAAGAATATCAAGCATAACTCTACAGAAATAGATTTTAAAGAAAAAACAGAGGTCACGAAAAAATTTTGCTCTGTCATGCAACATTATACCTCGAAGCTCCATTTCTACAAGTTCTAGTAACTCAGGATCATCAACAGCATCAACCTTGTTCAGGAAGCAGACAAGTGATGGCACACCCACCTAAATGACACAAAAGATAAACAAGAACTGAATAATCTAGAGAAAGATTAGACAGACAATCCATGAAATAAGAATCTAGCAAATCACCGTTGAACAAGAATAGGTTATTACCTGTCGGGCAAGCAGAATATGTTCCTTAGTTTGAGGCATTGGTCCATCAGGTGCCGAAACAACGAGGATCCCACCATCCATTTGAGCAGCTCCAGTGATCATATTCTGTTTCAGAATAAAAGATTAAGGCACACAATAAAGTTGCACTCCCCCTCCCTCGTTTTTCTTGCAGATACTATTAACTATTTTTTTTTATAAGAACTATGGCAAAAAGGATGTTTACATCAGGACAACAATTAAAGCATATAGGCTACTCAGCAACCAAAAATATCACCTGACGACAACAAAGTAGCACTCAATCTTCCTCATGGCATACAATAATTTCTGCAATGATCTAGAACTTTAAATAAGACTAGGATTAAATAAAGGAATTGCAGGATTTTCAAAATATATGTGTAATGTAATTTCAGCATCTAGCACTGAAACTTCAATACAAGTTGATTATGAGATCATTTCTGGACTAGAGAACTATAGTTGAATTCCCTAAGAAATTATTACCTTCAACTTATGTCAAAAACTTTTTCATGTTGCTGGACTTGAAACTTCTGACCGGAACTATCAATTATATTGTCAGTCAAGCAATAATCCACGAGTCAATATATAAACAATGAAATAAAGCAGTACTAATTGACAGTTGTAAGCAGTAGAGGTTCAAGAAAGAGGTTGCATAGAGCATTCAATTGTAATGGTCACAGAGGTAGTTGTAGCAGTTACGGTGGTGGCAGCATGGATGGTGGCCAGCCAGGCAGCAGCAATAGTGGCACTAGTGGTGGCAGCATTTAAAGTGATGCGAGCAAGGTGGTGATAATAGTGACTGGTGGAGGAGGCTACATTGATGGTTGCAATTGTGGCAATGAGCATGGTGGTGGCAAAATTGGTGGTTTGTGGTAAAGGTGGGAATGGTGGTGATTGCAATGGATGCAATGATGTGGTGGTGGCAATGGCTACACGAAGGCAGAGGTCATGGTGGCAATGGCAACAACAATGAATATAGTAGCGCTTGCAGAATGGTGATGATGACAGTTCACAAAAATGTTGGTGATTGTTAGCAACAGCAGTGAGGGAATGAGGGGGGTGGTGGTGATGAAATTGTTGTTGGAGACAATGATGAGCAAGAATGATAATGGCATCAATAACCATAAAATTGGAGGTAGTGGTGACGATGAGGCGATAACCTGGACAGTGGCAATAGTGTTTCCAAAAATCCCTTTGTAAATGTACTATCGAACAACCAAAAATTTGCTAAAAGTAACTTTTTACCTTAAAAGCTATCAAAGACCTTTTCATACTTGGTCTAGTAGAATCCACTCCAGTTCCTAATACTTGTTCCTACTCACACAGGCATGAGAAATAAAGTCAGACAGCTCCCCTCATGTCTTTCCATGTTAACTCTCTCTCTCTCTCTCTCTCCAAATGGCTTCTAGCATGAAGGATCTCATGGAAAGGCACACACATCAAAATGTTCAATCTACAAAGTACAAACAATTGGATTTCGCATTTGCTTTCTAAGAATCCTTAGCATAGACTTCTTGATCTGATGAATTCTTAAACTATTATTATGTTTGGAAAATACAAAGCTACAATTAGGCATCTAACAGTTGGGCCATAAATGATGTCATGACCAAGGTTCGCAATCTCATACCGTACTGGCGTATCGTTCAGATGTCGGTACAATACATACTGAGCATACCGACACATGGAACACTAAGGTACTGAGCAGTACCGAGCATACCGGTCCTCTATCGGACCAGTATGTACCGAGCGGTATGATACAGTATTGCAAACCTTGGTCATGACCATAAACTTGCAATTATGCACAAAATTACGCAAATTGGCTAAAACAAGTACAATAAATAGTTGCACACATTACCTTAACATAGTCTGCATGTCCTGGGCAATCAACATGGGCATAATGTCGTTTTGCAGTTTCATATTCCACATGAGCCTGCAGAAAAAAAGAGATATACATAACAAACAAACAGAATTCGACTAAATACACATGTGAAGAAAAAGGATGCACGAACTGTTGCAATGGTAATTCCTCTAGCTTTCTCCTCGGGGGCTTTGTCGATCTCATCAAAAGCAATAGCTTTAGCTTTTCCCTCTTCAGCTAGAACCTAGAGAAAAAGATGATAATGAACTGTGTTTTCAACAACAAACTGAAGAAAATGACAAGTTTTGCAAATTTGTAGTTACCACCAGTTAGAACTTCTAAAAAGTTTGAACATCATATGTCAAGAAGTTAAATACTAAAAAAAAACATCATATTAAATGCAAAAATAAAACTAATTGTAAGGGATTTGGAATCCTAAAAGTCTGGCTAACCTTTGTAATTGCTGCTGTTAGTGTAGTTTTCCCATGATCAACATGCCCAATTGTACCAACATTTACATGAGGTTTCCTGGGATAATAAGAGGAAGAATTAAGCTAACAAATCTTGTGTTGTCTGATCATAAGCAGTGAGATACAAGAATTATGACAAACTGCATTAACTGCCTAAAAGAACCAAAAAGAAAGGGAAAACAACAAAAATTAAGATAAGGCAAAACAGAAGATACTTAAGTTTAGCTAAGATGTCGATGCAGAAATTGGTCAGAGGATGTCATGGAAAACAACAAAAATTAAGATAAGGCAAAACAGAAGATGCTTAAATTTAGCTAAGATATAGACACACAAATTGGTCAGAGGATGTCATAGGTGCATGCAGAGTTGAAGATGCCACTAGTAGGACCTAGTGCAAGACCAGGGTATTGTGGTATTAGAAAACATATGCTTCAAATAATTGCAAACAAAATATCTGCACCTTAGATAGGGTTTCAAAGCGCATCAAGGGATATTTATTGTCCTCAGTCATCAGTAGAACCGAAGTTAGAAATAGGCAAGTTCCGTGTTGCTGAGATAAACTGCTTTACAGTTGATCTGTGTTGTGTTCAGTCTCTGGAGACTGATATATCTCTCCAGTGTAAAGCATTTCTCCACTCAGGTGGTGGTATAGCAATGACGCGATCACAACCCTCCGGCCAAGTCAAAATCCATCTCAAGCAGGACTGAATGGATCCCTCCAAACTTCGTAAACAACAAACTATTGACGTGCAAACACTTAACAGAAATCAAGACTTCTCATTGGAATCTAAATGCAGAACACACTACAAAGCACGATCCCAACGCATGAAGAACCATACAGAAGATCGAACGGTAAGCATTTCGAATCTTACGTCCGGATGAAGGTGGCCATGGACCTCCTCGACCACAGCGCGCCCGCGGACTTCCTCCCGAGGATCGCGTCTGCCAAAATCTGCGGCTCCGAGCCGACGATCGCCCCGCGACAGCATGAGGAGAGCAGAGGGGAGACGGACGAGAAGCGGAGGAGTCTCCTCAAATTAGGTTTCCTCAGAGCGGCCGAGGCAGCCATTGGCAAGCAATGGGAGATCTCGCCGGAGACGCAGAGTAGAAATGGCGGTTCGAGGTCAATCCCCTCACTCTCGATGCGCGGACAAAGTGGCGTGTGACTTAGGGTTTTAGGAAGCTTTTACTTGACTGCCGCAACACACGACTTACAACACGACTAGTCTACCAACATCCATGTGCCATCATCCCCTGTCGTAAATGAAGTCGTAGAGTTAATCGGTGTCATTGTCTCGATGGGAGGCATCGTTGTGCTAACGGGTCAGGTTAAGCCGCCCGTTTAAATCAAGGCTGGGCCGAAGCCGATCCGATTTCTCCTTACATTGGGCTGAGATGGGATTTGGATGACTCGTCCAAAAAGGAAATGCTTTACTTGTTGCAACAGCGAAGGAAGCAGCAACCCTCGAGGCAGCAAGGAATTCTATCCTTCTCTTCATCAACCTCCTCGAACATGGAGTGTTTTGAAGTATTCCTATAAATATGCATCATGGTCTTGCAGATCTGATCAACATCGAGTTCTCTTCTTAATTTAACCCGTCATGGAGTCTCAGGGCCCCAAATCCCTTGCCCTCTTCCTTCTCTTCATCAACCTCCTCATGTACGCGATCGTCGCCGCAGTCGCCGGTTGGGCTCTCAACTATGGTATCGAGGAGACACCTCGTGCAGGTAACTGTATGCACCACATTCCGCAGCTCAGTTCCTGCGTTGAGCACTGATAAATGTGTGTCCGATCGACTGCAGCTTCCGGTTTATCGGTGTCTGCTCGGTTGTTCCCGATCTACTACCCGATCGGGAATCTGGCAACCGGATTCTTCGTCATCTTCTCCCTCATCTCCGGCGTCGTCGGAGCCGCCACCTCGCTTACCGGCTTGCAAGACGTCACCAGTGGGAGTGCGTCCAGCTTGTTATCAGCTGCAGCATCCTCCGTCATCGCTTGGGGCCTCACTCTTCTGGCCATGGGGTAAGCAAGACCTCATCCCCGACGTTACAGCAGATGCAACAACATTACTGGCATCATCGTCATTGAAATTTTGCAGGTTGGCTTGCAAAGAGATCACCATTGGTTGGAGGAGCTCAAGCCTGGTAAGCAGCTTCTTTCAGCTCAGGCCAAAGCCGTAGCTCGATTTGTCTTTCAAGATTGCACGCTTATTTACTATCAAACATGTTCGACAGAGGACGTTGGAAACGCTGACCATCATCTTGAGCGGCACTCAGCTGCTGTGTTCAGGGGCCATCCATGCCGGTGTCACAGCCACCGGCCCACATTACAGCACAGGAAGAGTCTGAGATATATATATATATATATATATATATATATATAATGTCAATTCTTTCCCCAGATTTCTTTCACTTACATCTGCCATGTACGAGGGATCGGGATTAAATGAATTGTCTAAAGATATTTATGAAAAGAATGTATGATTGAAGAAAATTCACAATGACACGTGTGCCAATAAAGTCAAATGGATCCCACCGAATAAACCAATAGCAGGGCGGTAACGTGGCGGAAAAGCGCCACGGAAGAGTAATTAAGGCAGCCGCAACAGAAATACCAGTTAAATGAAAACGCGCAATGTTGGTTATCAGATAACGCGGGAGATTGTAATTAGGAAAACATGTTGAAATCTTATCACCACTATATTTCTTGTTCAGTTAGTTCATTGTCATTAGAGAGGTTCTCGAGACTTGGTATTCGTTTTAGCGTCGGCACGGTAGCCATGAGGTTGTCCAAGGGAAGCTCGGTGGAGGTCTACAAGTGGAAGGAAGGTTCCTATTCATGGAGCACCGCTCGGATCCTCTCAGGCAATGGCCACACGTATTTCCTCATGTACGATCGCCGCCCGCCGGAGCGGCCGCTGGTTGTGGAAAGAGTGCCGAGAAAATTCCTCAGACCCCCGCCGTTGCCGATCGGCGGCCTGTTCAGCGACTGGGCTCCCGGAGACGTCGTCGAGGCGTTCGAGGATTGTACGTGGTATCCTGCGTTGGTGGTCTCCGACATGGTCGCCGGCCGCTTCGACGTTCGACTTGTTGGATCTTCCAGGCGCCTCGATGTCCGCACCTGCGAACTCCGACTGCGGCAGCAATGGCAGAATAACACATGGAGTATGACCCCAAAGGTAATTAATTAACCACCCAACAATTCTTTACACACATGTTTCTACGTGCGTAGGAAGCACATATGTTGTTGGATGGATCATCCTTAGGCGGAGCGTCATTTAGATCGTAAAAGGCAGTCTAATGTTTGTTTGGTCTTCAAAATTAGGTCAACTCACTAGTGTGTCTTCATGTTGTTGCAGGATTGTGGGAATCGTAGACCAGGGAACCACCCATTGGCAGTTGAAGGCTATGTCATCATCCGTGATGAAGATGCAGAGCGCTCCACGAAAAGGCCACGGATCATCTCGTCGCCCGCTGAGTCATGCAATATGGCTGGTTGGAGGAGGAGAGGTATGGAGTTGCCGTCGAGGCACCGTCCTCAGACTTCCGTAACTCCTCCACGGGCACTGGATCTGCAAACAGTGATTGGTGGAGTGCTGGAAGCCGACGGCGATCGCAGTCCTTCGTCCTCAGTTGGTAGTTCTTGAAATAGCAAAAACACTTGATCCTATGTTGGTAGATGTAAGTCAACGGAGTCAGCTGTGTATCAGGAAGGCAACTAACAGTCCTTATTTAGTGGTTTTCCTTGAAGGAATACTTCATCCTTCATCAGCTAAGATCATTTTGTAAGAGACATCAAGTCGTAGCCCCAATTATCCTCAGTATCAATTCATCAAGTCATGATCCGTTTCTAGTATTTAGAAATCTACTACTATCTGGTTAGTGCATGCCCCATGCAAAACTCGAGGATATGAAAATACAGAATAAATAATCTGCAGATGATGATAAAAGATGCTGCCTTACATCAATACTTCTTGTGATATGTATGAGAATATTCTCTGTTGGCTATTGATATTATGATGACTAATCTTTGTATGATAAGTAGAGAAGTCTACCCTGCGACGTACATGAGAAAGGGATAGGGATACTGCGAGGTCTCTGTCTCTCTCTCTACCCTACCTTCGTTGTTCAATCGAGCTCACAAAGTTCTAAGTCTATTTTGCATAGCAGCTTTGACTTGAGTGCAAATAAAAGGGTCACAAGAAAAACTCGATGCCTTATTTTTCGTTTGCATATTTCTCATCCGAATGGGCAACTTAATCACCGACTATTCTTTTCTCTCTTAACATAAATAAAATTAATTTAAATAATATATTATTTTATTTAAATTATTAACTTCCTAGTTTATATGGTAGGATTCAGAAAATAATTAACACTAATTTTCTTAATCATGTGGATAAGTTATAAATTTTATCTATTAATTAATTTATTTCTTAATGAGTAATATAGTTTTTAAAAAATAATTTAAATCTTATTTTTGCATGTGAACTCTAAGAAATAAATATTATAACTCTATCTTTATACATGAAAATAAATTAAAAAATTATTACTTAACTTTTATGGAGAATTCATCTTTCCCTATATAAATTGCTCTCCCTCCACCGTTATGGAAGAATTTATGAGAGGATCCCGAGAAGAGATATGAATGTTTATTTTTTATTAATTTTTATTTATATTTTAAAGTTTCAAATATTAAAATTATTATAATTTGTGTGATGCATAATAATCTTTTGATTTTAAAATTTTAAGATTAATAAATAATGATCCGTCAATTATAATATTAGTATGATTAATTAATTTAATAATATTTTAATTTATTTAATAATACATATTTATGTTTCAAGAAATTATGTGTGAATTTTTATGATCATAAAATCAAAATTAATTAATTTATAAAAAAAATAATTTTGAGGTTGATTATTATTTTCTAATATTTTAAAAATATTAAAATCTAATTTATTTTAAAAAAAAAATTTGGAGTCTAGTCTGAGTTAAACTAATTGGCGAGATCAACCTATGTTGTTGGGTGCAACTTAGCACATATGGTCATGACATAACACAATCAATAAGTCAAGTATGGTTTGACCCATGTAGTTAGGGATGACCAAGATCATATGGTCACATACGTTTCAATCTATATATTTAGAAATGAGTCTGCCCTTATGGCCACAGCTTAGCCCATATTATTTAGCATAATCTAACCCATGTGATCAAGCATGACTCAACCCATGTAGTCTAGTACGACACAACCCATGTGGCTAAGTATAACCTAGTTTATATGGTCAAGCACGCTCCAACTCATATCGTTAGACATGACCCAACCCATATGGTCAAATATAACTCAATCTGTATAGCTAGGCACGACCCAATCCATGAGTTAAGTGATAGCCCAATTTAATAATAAGGCCCAACTTAACTCGTGAGTGAGGTTCAAGCCAACCAACGAAGTTAGAAGCACCCAATTATGTGATTTATACTAGACACATCATCGCTCTTCTATTTAACACATATCTCAACCCAACCTAGTAACGTGACCCATCCAAGACTCACGTGGGTCAATTTGGTCTGAGCTAACATTACACGACATAATCTATTTTTAAAACGAGTAATCCATTAATGGTAGCAATACCAATTGGAAACTATTTAATAGTTTATCAGATATTTATTATGGTTTTCCTCTTCCATTTGTTATGTTTGGCTGACAATTGAACTCGAGGATATGCAAATAAACAAATAAACTACAAATGATGCTAAAAGATGCTGCCTTCCATCAACTACGGACAAACTTCTTATGATATGTATGAGAATATCCTATGTTGGCTATTGATATTTATTGGGAAACCGAATGGGAACATCATATGTGCAGTGGAAGAAAGAAAACAAAATAGATTTTCCATGTGAATCAAGTCGTCATGCAAAAGTTGGTACGTAAAAAATGCAACTATGATATGTGAGAGATCAATTACCTAGGAAGATCATATATCCCTGAAATTTCAAATCCAAAGAAGATGAAGAAGGTCAAGAGTCATCCTTTCTAACAGTATCCACATGATAGATCATTGCAGCGATGCTCCTCCAATCGCATCCAAAATCTCATAACTCTTGCGCACTTTCTCACAGCAATCGTAGAAGAAGATCATCTTTCTTCTTCGCTACCCTCTCACAGCAGAGAGGGGCTAGTCGGCTGAGAAGATGAGGGAGGGAGGAGAATAGGAGGGGGCGACCAAAGGTTTAGCCTATCATCTATGTGTCGCCCCTACCTCCTATTTATAGAGAGCCACCATAAAACCCTAATAGATCCTACCTTAATGGGTATTGGATCTTCATCCAATTACCTACTAAATCTTAGGTTATTGGATCTATATCCAATAATCACAATTGGCCTCTAACTGTGCCTCATGCAAGGAATCCATAAATGTTAGGTTTCATTTAATGAGAACAATGAGTAATTAGATGGCTCATATTAAATCATCTAACTTACTAAAATATCCACCGTATGTGTGTGGCCCTCTAAGCCCAACATTAAGCTAACCATGAGTCCTCCCTATCAGAACTCTTTCTGGCTTAGTGAATTGTTATCTCATAATAATTCACTCAACTCATCGACTATGAACGTACTAAGCCACTACGCTATAGTCCCCAAACGGTACAGGGGATCTAATCCACGCCATAGTCCTCAGACAGTATAGGGGATCTAATCATTAGACCTATCTGTCCTCAATTACTATGTATCTATAGCTCATCATCAATCTAATATCCCAAAGATCATATATTGGGTATGGTACTGTCAGGTCACATACAGAATCCATTTGTGTCTCGCTCTAATTCGATTCTCCCGGATAATTGTTTCTCTCTCAATCCGAACAACTTGATTAGGGATTTTCCTGATCAAGAGCACATAGGATATTCCTCTCATGATACCGAGAGTGGATAATCCTTTATTGACACTCAATAGCCTTCGTAAGATTAACTACCAATCCTGATAATCAGATGTACTAAATCTGAAACTTTTTAGACCTATAAGTTCGACGTCAAAAAAAGAAGTACTCAAACAAAGCATCATTCGTGTTTCAAGTCTAAGGACAAGACACACAATTGGAACTACGGAATCACTATCTTACATTACGTCATAAACTTAGTTAGCTTTGCCTAAGTCATGCGACACCCTTATATGTCCGTCCATAAAGGTCAGCCTCCCTGAAATCTCCTATGATCCCTTAGGACCTACAAAAGATAAAACAGGTTAAAGAAAATATTTTACACGGGATCCACAAGCAACCATGTCAGTAAAAACTTTATATAACCAATATAAATTACAACCATAAACTTTACAAGCTCTGAACGGTTACATAGAAATGATCAATGTTCATTACAGACCAAAGTCCTCATAAGTGTCCACATGACACAACTCTCATTTACAAGCCGAAACTAACCAGAAAGCTAACCAAACGAGAGCTGTCAAGCATACTGCAAGCCCACTACTTGTTGTGTACAAAAACCGAAAGATACAGACAAACATGAATATTACATCGAACACCTTATTTATATTTTTATCTGTGACATTCTCTCATACTTATTCTTTCGACGTTCTCGTCGAAGCCGCTGTAGACGCTGCATCTCCTTACCTTTCACTGAATCTTCAATCTTCTGCTCTCTAACTGTAACATGCCTCTTGGCTCCAGTTGCTCTCCGTTGTTGTTGTTGAGTAGTCAAACTTTGATTTGACATACTACTTCAACTCGTCAATTACTAACTCAGGTAGCTGAGCCACTCTGGACTTATCGTTGCTTCCTCGCCCCTTTCGACTACCTGTTTCAACATAGTCAAACTTTGATCCGCCATATTGCTTCAACTCGCCAATATCTGACTCAGGTAGCTGAGTCACTATGGACTCATCATTGCTTCCTTGCCCCTTTCGACTACCTGTTTCAACACCCCTATGTTCTTTGATCAGTTTCCTTTGGTCGATGGAAAGATAGACTACAATTCTCAAGCATGGCCTCCGCTATCTTGTTGTAGGGCTCACGCCAATTATGTTATTTTTATCTTCCTTAGTAGCAACGTTTGCTTACTTGGCTTTGTTCTCTGACTTATCGGGCTCCCTTAAGCGAATGTGAGCACTAAATCAGTCCAATTCTCTAACCACTCTGATCATACCTCTATCTGATCAAGTCTCCCCCCAATGAGACTCATTGGTACTTGCACTCATACTTCTCCCTTAGTAGTCGAAAGCCCCTATATGCTGATGACCAAGGCCATCATCCAATGCAAGATTCGATGTGCACACACGGAAGACCCGTCTCTACGGTACAATGGCCTTCACTCCTTCAATCCATAGCCCTTCTTGTCATTGTGTTGTTCACCGAAGTGGACCTCTATTAGCTCTTGATTAGACCTCTGCATGAAGAAGTCCCTCACGAGACTTCTTCACATGTGTTGTATTATCTTGAACTATTTCACCATGATCCGCTGCACTATGTCACCTCTTGGTGACATCTCCATTTCATTCAGATTCTTGTATAATAAATTTGAACTATGATTTCTCAATGTGTTACCTCTGCCAACCATCGTAGGGCCTCCACCACATCCAATTGTGTTCGCTCCTTTTGTAATTCACCTTTATCCACTCATTCTCGGGTCACACCTGGACAAAGCATTGCTCTAGGACAATCTGTTGCCTAGTAGTACTCAAAGTCCCTAGACTTCACTAAAATTGGTGCACCATTGTCTAGATCCTAGGCCTCTATCTCTCACCAACATAATCTCCGCTATGCACCACTTTCTTCATGATAACTCGAATGACAGCACTGTGGCATATTCTTCAAGAGTACCTACATCTGCGTCCTCTAACCACGTGCTAAAGGCCTTCTGATAACAACTTCGCCTCCGCAAGTTGAGTCACCTTAGTTCCTTCGTCAAATGCATCTATGAGACAAGGTGCATGTGTCTCAAAGCTCCCTTCATCTTTGACACCATGCAAGATGAATCTGCCCCATTAGAATGCAAAACTGATGGAACGACATGATCTTACTCTTGCCTCTACAAGAGTTCATGTCATTGATCTCTGTCCAAGGAAAGCTTCATGCCTCCGCTCCCTATTCCATCTTCTACATCGACTCCCTTCATGTGGCTTGGATACTTTACCTAAGTTGCTCGACTCCTCGATTTGCATTGAGTTGATGATGGTCCTCACGCCCACCATTTCAAGGGTCAGCCCTTCAATGAGTCTGATTTTAACATCGGCTCTAAGTGTGCTTTTATTTTATGTTGTCATGGTCACTCCCCCACTTGATTTCGTATTACCTCATGCGAGATCATGCGACGACTCTTTAATGCTTGCTTGACTCGTTGAGATTTATGGAGTTGTTGTCTTAAGGAACTTCTCCTCAATATGTGCGGTCCATTGTATATAATTCTCCCTCTGGAGAACCAAAACTTATCCCTCCTTGATATCTATCATATTAGAGCAATTTTTCTCTTTGCATTCTTCCCTTTGGAAGTTTCATAGACCACCATCCCCTTGGACTACTCCGTCTTACTTAATAATCTATGTATTGTTCTGCCCCTGTAAATGCGCTTGTTATATTGCGACTCTTCGCCAATACAGCCCTCGCTGCACCAATCAAGGCCTAGCAACGTGTTGAACTTGTTGCACACTTTAGTCTCCTAGGGACTTATCATTTCCATGCCGAAGAGAAAGTTCTAATGCTTTATGCCACCGAGTTCTGTTGGCTTGGGATGGTCATGAACACTCCATCGTCTGCATATAAGCCCTTGTATAAGTACTGAATTCTTCGAGTTAGCAATTCTCCTTACCTTTGTGAGCTTTGCATAACTCTTTTCGGTCGTTGCACAACACATCCCACTTTACACGGTCTCATTTTTTACCAAGCGTCTCGCTTGCATTGAGCACCGTCAAGTTTGGTTGCCAACATTAAGACGTAGCTCGAACTCAGCCATCCCAACCTTTGTACACTACACATTCTTTTTAGCTTGCTTATTCTCATGGTGCCTCTTGTGTAAGGGGTTGGTCATTCATTTGAATGCCAATGATGGATGCTCGCTTCTCTGAGCGACTTCTTTCCCTACATCTTTATGTTCATTTTTCTCAAATGATTACGCATGTCGGGTGAGCTCCATGTAGCCCAGCTAGGTCCCTCATGTTTGCATGATAAGTGTTTATGCATGTGCTTGTCCTGCTTTGATACCATCTGTCACGAACTTAGCTAATTTTGCATAAGTTGTGCGACACCCTTGTGTGTCCATCCGCAAAGGTCAACCTCCCCAAAAACCTCATATGGTCCCTTATAGGACTTACAAAAGAGAAAATATATTAAAAAAATATTTAACACGGGATCCACAAGCAATTATGTTAACAAACACTTTATATAGCTAATACAAATTATAATCATGTACTTTACAAGTTTTGAATGGTTGCACATAAATGATCAAAGTTTATTACAGACTGAAGTCTCCAAAAGTGTCAATATGACATAGTTCTCATTTATAAGCCTAAACCGAGTATGAAAGCTGACCAAATGAGGACTATCAAGCCTACTGCAAGTCCGCAACTTGCTATATAACGCGTATACAAAAATTGAAAGACATAGACAAACATGAATATTACATCAAACATCTTGTTTATATTTTTGTCCATGACAATTAGGTATCATTAACAATTTAGACAATTAGGTATCATTAACAATTTAGGATCAATTAGTGAACTCATTCTCCAAATCTGTATTGTATCCTTAGTGTTTCCATATAAGTGGCTATAAGACCAACTGCCTCCATCAAATGGACGGGTATACTATACATCGATCTGTCCAATTATCTAGATGTCCCTCTCGAGTAACGTATGACCGAAATTATTTATGATCTTTGTTTAAAAGTGAATTAATCTCATTATCATGATCACATCATGATCCGATTCCTATTGCATATAACCAAGGACATCACTCACGTGATTGGCTTGTAGGGCACCTATAATTAGCAATCTCTCACTTGACCTCAAGCCAATCATCTATGTGTTTGATGCCCATTAAACCTCTCTGACGATCAAAGACAATATGAGTCAACTATTTTATCAATGGATCTACGATGCTATCTTTAGATAAAACTATTTTTATTGTTATCTTTTTACTATCATCTTTCTAATAAGATGAAACCTTCTCATGCTTCCGCTTCTTAGTATTTTCTTTAGAATAACATCGTTAGAATATCCTGCAGAACCTTATATGTGTGACCTTTTCCAAAGATGAGTCTCAACACAACAGTCTTTTTTTTTTGTGTGGAATTTTAAGAACAATTTGGAGATGGAGTTACGTTGATTTAGTGCAAAATTGACCGATCGAGTGGTAACGTTTAAGTTTATTTTTAGTGCTACAAATATCGATGTCAAAGTAATTTAAACGAGCAAATACATAAACATGTTGATAAGAAAGTTATATTTTAGAAGGAATACAAATAAATAAATTTAATTTAATTTAGTAGCTTATATTTTATATTAAATAACACTATGGGCAAATACATAAACATGAAAAGTTATAATGAATAGGGTTATTATATTAAACTAATGAACATTTGCGTAGATACATGATCCGTATTATTACTTTCTTAATCCATATAAATAGATAGATGTTTACGGTAACAAGCATATTAGAGAAAATACAATTGTGAAGCTGTCTTCCATATTAAACTCCCTATCACCTCTCATGTCCTCCCTTATTTCTTCTAATCCAGGAATAAACGATGGATGCCGGATCAGAAGAGCATCGACGATCTTTTGGTGTCCATGGACGGGATTGTTTCCTTTGTTCACGGCCTCGCTGGCTTCCTCTTCCGTCGTCACCGAAGACAACGGAAGCTTCCGCTGAGCCATGGCAGACAAACGCGCGCCTTGTCGATGGAGGTAACCCAACGCTTGTTTGCTCGCAGGTTTCTACGTCGGAAGCACATATGTTCTTGGATCCATCGTCCTCCACTTCTGCTTACGCACTAAAAGCAGGAGGGTTTACTGATTACAATCATATCAAACAACATATTATCGATCGTTCTATTCTATATATGAATGCTAATAGCAACCAGGAAAGCTCACAGTGTGTTCTTGTTGTCACTAAATTTGATACAGCGCACTCTAACATCATGCATCATGTTGTTTCTTGATCTTGAAGGTTTTTAGTAATCATACGCTCTCTTCATCTCCTTGCAGGAATCTGGCCATGGTAGACCAAGCAAAGAACCGTTGCCGGTTGGAGGCCACAACGACCGGGATAAAGACGAATGCAGCTGCATGAGAAGGCCACGAACTATCGCGCCGTCGGCTGATTCATGCAATATGGCTGGCCTGAAGAGGAGACGCATCGAGTTGCAAGAAGGTAGGAGTTATCTGCCGGTTGACTCCGGTGCTTCCGTAACTTCACGGAGGTCGGATCGGCACAAACTGGTTGATGATACGCTCCAAATCGATGACGATCGCAGTCCGTCTTCTGCAGGTAGTTGTAGTCCTTGTAATAGCAAACACTTCCGTCCTCCGTTGATAGTTGTAAATCAATGTGGTGAAAGTTAACTTGCGGTCCTCATTTAGTTGTTTTCCTTTACGGAATACTTTGTCCTTCATCAGGTAAGATCGTTTTTTAGGAGATGACACGAAGTTGTGGTTCCATTTTTACTCAGTTTCGAGAGATTAAGTCATCATTCTTTTTGTAAATATGCGAGGAATTATGACCATGACGTTTGTGTTGCTGCTTTTCATGCATTTTACTCCATTTCAGTGGAAGTCTTCTGGTGTTTATAGCCGAAGTATTGTTCTTCTTTCCTTCAATTGCACCATGTCAAAGAGGGCAGTCTGCCATTTCTGTAGCAGACAGAAAAGATGTTAGAATCTTGTGTTGAGCATTTGTGTGCAGAATTTCTATAGTGGAATAGCCTCAGAGCTTTTTTGTGATCTCTAATTTACACTAAAAGCATCCTCAGTTAGCTTTGTTGAGGTAACTGAGCTAACTGTGACCAAGTTGCTATGCATTCAAATCCTGAATCTGATAGAGAGTTTCTTTGGTGGAGAGTTCACATGAAAAAAGATGCTTCAGAGATCTCTTTATGCTTGATATTTGTATAGTGTGAGAACAACTAACCTGAGAGGCTTTGATGAAAGTTTGGTTTGAGTGAGAAGATTACATGTGTCATCTCAGCTTGAGAAATGCATTTTTTTGGTCTTCCTCAGCTTGAATTGTGTGAGTAGCTTTTGTTGATCAGATATTCTTCTGTGTATGTCACTATTAATATTTAATTTTTTTAAAGATTTTTACCTTTTATTTTTTAAATAAATTGATTAAACAGAATTTTAGAGATAATGATATCTTAATTTAAATTATTATTCTACACCTATAAATAGAATATTTATGCCTAGATCCGTTTCAGTCTCAAGTGTTCACGTCTATAGGGCTCAAGTCAGAGTCGTTCGAGATCTTATAAACATTTTAATTTTTTGAGAAGCTCTATAGCTTTATTTATTTATACTTTTGTCTTGGTTTCATTTTCTATTTAGTTTGGTCTTGGGCTAATAATACCTTATTACTATTATTTCAGAAAGAATTGTACTTGTATGTAATAATCTATATTTCAAGTCTTTTTAATGAAAAAGATAATATTTTTAAACTATGAACCACAGTAGTCAATTTGGTGGGTTTGATATTTAACTTCTCAATTAGTTTCAAGATCTTAAGTGGTAGCAATACAATCACAACATACTACATATAAATATGTCATCAAGAGATAGAGGATATTAAATGCACAAACTCAATTTGTGTTAAACCGATCTATCTCTGGTGATATTGCAAATCAGCTTCAAATATTTGAATCACTTTTGATATATTGTTCAAAAAGAATAATATTGGTCAGCTTCAGTATTTGAAAAATAATTTGATAAATATTATTAAGATGATTTCTCAATTTTTTAGTATTTTTAAAAATTAAATATTTATATTTAGAGATATCATTCTTAGGTCTAAATGAGTTTATTTTTGATATATGGATAAAATGTTATATTATTTAAGATTATTAAAAAATATATATTTCTTATGTTACATCTATTAAAACTCATTCAACCATGAGTTCAATAACCATCCTTAGTAGAGTTAGAAACTCTTCTTACTTTTCAAGAATCTTCAGTTTACGATGAGAGTCATTATTTTATGGGAAGATGAAGATAACCGTTTTATAAATAAAATAATAATAATAAATATAAAGAGAAGAAAGATGATGCTAATAACAAGCTAGAGTCTATTCCAAATAGAAATAAGATCAAGTGTTATAAGTGTAGCAAGTTATGTCATATGAAAAAAAATTATCGTGACAAGAATAAAAGATAAAATATTATACATAAAGAAGATTATTATAATGCTATTGATAAAAATCGAGGGAAATGTTTTATGAATGAAACTGTTATAGTGAAGATCATGACATCTATTAACTTGGAACATGATTGGGTAGTAATGATATCAAATTCATCGATCTTTGTCGATATGAAAATAATGATGTAATTATTATGATAGATAATACTATTCATCAAGTAAAGAAATTTATATTGAAGAGCGTAAAATTATATTAACAGACAATACTGTACTATCATAATTTTAGATAAAGATAATAATCATATTATATTGAAAAGTATAAAACATGTTCCAAGTTAACACTTCACTTTATTGTTGATTTTATAAGATTCACTTGGGACTATTTTGTAAAAAAAAAATCATTTTAAAAAAATTTAAATGTTTAAGTTAACAATTGTTCTTGAAAGGAAAATCAAAATGTTACACATTGATAATGGTAGGAAATTCATTTCTAATATATTCTTCTTATAGAGAGCATGACATAAACCGGGACTCATTTATGCATGCAAATACACTATAATAAATAATGTGGTAGAAATCTTGTAAGTGTTGAATTTATATAAAGAATTTATCCAAAGCCTTACGAGCAAAAGATGAGACATATGTAACTTATGTTTTTAATCAAAATTCTCTTATGCTAATCAATCTAAAATCTTTATGTGAGCTTATGTTAGGAGGGAAACCAAATATTAAATATTTCAAAGTATTTGATTTTTTATATTATATTTGTTGGGAAACCACGAAATAGCATCATATGTGTAGCGAAATAATAAAACAAAACTGGTTTCCCAAGTTTATTATATCGTCGTACAAAAATTAATACACAAAAAATCATAAAAACCAAAAACTACGATGCGTAAGAGATTGATTACCTAGGGAGATCATATATCCATGAATTCCAGTTATAAATAGATAGGATGAAGGAGGTCAAATGTCATCCTCTCTAGTGGTATCTACTAGTTACAGGTAACTTGCAAGTCAATCATGTGAATGATGACATGTGTGACATGCTGCATAATCTCTTTGCATTATTATTATTATATTATCATATTATATTATCTATTGAATATATACATTGTGATATCCTTGGTTTTGTGCAATGAGAATCAGGTCATGATGAGATCATGATAATGAGACTGATTCACTTTTAAACATAGATCCTAAATAATCTCAATCATAGGTTGCTCGAGAGGGACATCGAGACAACTAAACAGATCGATGTACTGTATTCTCGTTCATAAGATGGAGGTGGCTGGTCTAATAGCCACTTATGTGGAGACACTAAGGATACACTACATGTGCTTATTAGAGAATGAGTTTACTAAGTGATCTGCTTACGGAATATTATATGGTTAATAATACCTAATGTCAGACAATGATTTCACAGTCTCAGTTGTGTATCTGGCCTTTACTCATTTCTTTCAGGCTGAGCTTACAAGTTTGGAAAGTTTTAAATATGGTATAACCTATTATCGGAATTGATATATAACCTTACGAAGGTTATTGAGTGTCAATAAAGGATCATCCACTATCGGTATTATGAGAGGAATATTCCGTATGCTCTTGCTTAGATAAATTCCTAATCCGATTGGTAGGATTGATAGAGAAAGAGTTCTCAAGGAGAATCTGATTAGAGTAATACTTAGATAAATTTTGTATGTCACTTGACAGTACCATGCCTGATATATAATTTTTAAGATATTAGATAGATGATAGATTATAATTACATGATAATTGAGGACAGACAGGTCTAATGAAAAAGATCCCATATACTGTTTGGGGACTATGACATAGTGAACTAGTACATCCATAGTCGATGAGTCGAGTGAATTATTATGAGATAATAATTCACTGAGTTAGAAGAAATTCTAACAGGAAGGCCTCAAGACCAGCTCGATAGTGGGTCTAGAGGGTCCCACACATATAGTGGTTGCTTCAGCAGATAGTGGATTGAATAGAGATCTAATTAGATCATATTTTTATTAAATGAGACCCTACATTAATGAGCTCCTTACATGAGGTACAATTAGAGGCTAAAGAAGATTATTAGATAGAGATTCAATAATCAAAGGTTAGTAGGTAATTGGATAAAGATATAATACCCACTAAGACAGGATCCCTATGATTTTTGATGGCTCTCTATAAATAGGAGACATGGGCAGCTCTTATGTGACAGGCTGTACCTTTGGCCACTCCCTCCAATTCTCTTCCTCTTCCTTTCCTTCTCAGTTGATCGGCCTCTCTCTGGCATGAGAGGGGAGAGAAGAAGATAGAGGATCTTCTTCCAAGTTCGTTACGATAAGCTACGTAAGAATTATGAGATTTGAGATTGTGATTGGTAGAGGATTATTGTAGTGATCCATCATGTATATATCGCTAGATGGGAGGACTTGACCTCCTTCAGCCTCTCTATCTGGATCTAAAAAAATAGGGATATACGATCTCCTAGGTAAATAATCTCTCACATGTAGTTTTTCAGTTTTGTGACTTTCTATATACCAATATTTTCATGATAATTTTGATATATATAGGAAATCAATTTTGTTTTATTCTTTCACTATGCATATGATGCTCTCGCCAACGTTTTCCAATAGTATCCATATAATGGATCGTTGTAGCAATGCTCTTCTAATCACAATCTAAAAACTCGTACTCTTGCGCACCTTCTCGTAGCACTTATGGAAGATCTGCTATATTTTTCACGACCCTCTTGCAGTAGGGAATGGCTGGTCGGCTGAGAAGATGAGGCAGAGAGGAGAATAGGAGGGGATCATTAAAGGTTCAACCTATCACTATTGTGCCACCCTTGGCTCTTATTTGTAGAGAGCCATGCAAAAAAACCCTAAATAGACTCTGCCTTTGTGGGTATTGGATCGCTACCCAATTGCCTACTCCTCTTAGATTATTAGATCTATCTAATAATCTCAATTTACCTCTAATTGGGCCTCATGCAAGGAGCCCATCAATGTTGGGTCTCATCTAATGAGAACATAGGTTAATTAGATAACTCATATCTAATCCTCTACTCGCTGCAATCATCCACCATATGTGTGTGACCCTCTAGGCGCAATACCGAGTTAACGTGAGTTCTACGTGTCAGAACTCCTTCTGACTTAGTTAATTATTATCTCATAGCAATTTACTTAACTTATCGACTATGGATGAACTAGGCTACTACGCCATAATCCCAAAACGGTACAAGAGATCTAATCTAATTGACTTGTTTGTCCTAAATTATCGTGTATCTATATTCCCTCATCCATCTAATATCCCAAAGATCACATACGGAATCTGTCCGAGTCTCGTCTAATCGAATTCTTCTAAAGAACTTATCTCTCAATCTGAATTATCCTGGTAAGGGATTTATCCAAGCAAGAACACACGAGATATTTCTCTCGTTATACCAAGAATGGATGATCCTCTATTGATACTCAATTGCCTTCGTAATATTAGCTACCAATCCCTAAAATCGATTGTACTAGATTTGAAACTTTCCAAACCTGTAAGTTCGATGTCAAAGAAAGAAGTATAAAATTGCTATATGATGTTAGGTATCACTAACTATCCAACATTCGGTAAGTGGATCAATCAATAAACTCATTCTCTAATGAACACTTATACTGTATCCTCAATGACCCTACACAAGTGGCTATGAGATCAGTTGTCTCTATCATATGAATAGGTATACAATACATTAGTCTATGTTTAAAGATGAATCAATCTCATTTTCATAATCTCATCACGATATAATTCTAAAACTAAGGACATCACAATATATATACAACATACAATATAATGTGAGAATATGTTAGTAATAATCATAAGCAAAAAGATCACGTAACATGTCACACATGTCATCACTCACGTGATTGGGTTGTAGGTCACTTGTAACTAGCAATCTCTCACTTGACCTGGTGTGGGGGGGGGGGGGGGGGGGAGGCTTTTCATTTGGAGCAAAATCATAAATTAAAAGTTTATCTTGAACTTAAAGGCAAGTAATTAGATATTTTAAAAATATATTCTAAAGATGATGCTCCTGCTTTTCTAATTATAAATAGTAAATGAAGCAAGTAAGGAACATTTACAATTTATAGTGGTTCGACTTTAACCTTGGCCTACGTCCACTTCCCGAGTCCTCCTTGAGGCACACTAGCACCCACTATCGATATCCTTTGGGTGAAGACCAAACCCTTACAACATAAGCTTACAAGGGAGACTCTTTCATAAGAATTTTTTTTTTGAACTCTAAGCTCACTCCCTTCCCTTTTTTATTTCTTACAATTCACATAATTTTTTCACAAAGATTTAATACAAGAAATTATTGTATGGAATGCAAGAAAATTTGGGATATTTATAGACCATAAATGACTTTAAAATTTAGTGCAAAAATTCAAATGTATCTAGAAAATCTGGGTACGGGCGGTTCACCCATCGACGCTAGCGGTGCACCCATCGAAAGCACCCTGGAAATAGGGTATGGGCGGTTCAGCCGCCGTCAATCGCTCGAATACTTGTACGCTGCTCATCGATAGTTCAGCCACTAGGAATCCCAGAAAAGTGATTCCTTTTACTCTTCTAATCCGACTTGAACCATCAATTGACCACTTCCCTAGTCAACTAAATGAGCTCGACCTGAGTTCAATCCAACCCTATAGTTTGATTTGATTTGGATTCCTTCCAAATCACACTCAATTCGGACTCAAACTTAACATATGACTTTAAGGATTACAACTATACATGATCACCAAGCTTAATTAACGACCTCACTCTCACAATCTGGTAACCTCTAACATTCCATACGACGAGTCTCACGGTCTTTCTCCGGCGATCACCTAGTGTGTTCCTAGTGATTTTCCTGATACCGTCGGTGAATTCCTAGCGAAATCCCGACGAGCTCCCACTACATAGTCCAAACCTTGGCCCGATGCCTAAGCTTGATCCTAGGTCCATTTTTGGTTTGTAACTTATTTTCACCATCATGGTTAAACCTTAATGATGATAACTATGACTTAATTAATTATAATCATGACCAACAAATCTACTTTAAAACATTCCCAACTCCTGACAAGCTTTTCGACTACCCCCAATAATCTTCCGACGAGTCTCGATCTTCTTCCAGCGAAATCACTTGCGTCATCCTAGCAAGCTCCCGATACCCTCTGTAAGCTCTTGACGTATCCAAGCAAGTTCCCAACCGCATCGTCCTCACTCCAGCCCAATGTCTGAACTTGACTTTGGCCAATCCTCTGATTGTAATATGTCGTAGTTAATCCTGAATCAATTAACTCTAACAATCTTGTTAGATCAATAACCCATAAATTGATTTCATCATCAAAATCTGAGATTCAATAATTTCTCTTTTTTTTATGATTATAATTAATTGATGACAGTTGTTAATCCCAACTTTCCCTAAATCCATGCCACACTTCAAATAAGGAAAACTTAAATTCAAGAGAACCAACCATTCTTGAATTCAAGGATCTTAGACAATCAATATTTAAAGCAAATAAATTATACATCAATATCCATGTGTTATCAATGTTTATTTCTCTCCCTTTGTCATCAACAAAAAAGTAAAATGTATATATAACGATTTCAAAGCACATGATATCCATTACTCCCCCTTAGTAAAATAAAATATACATTATATATTTATCCCCTTTGTGAATAATGAGGAGAGAAACAAGGGATGAGTTGTGAAATCATTATATCAAGAGCTCTCAATAAATTTCAAAAAGAATATTAAGATAAGCTCAAAAGTCTAAGAGATTTAAAGAATACTTATATATTTCAAATATAGTAAAAATCATCTCTTGATACTAAAAATCATCGCTTGTAAATTTTAAAATGTAACAATTCATCATTTTCATATAATTTTTCTCTCCTTTTTTCATAAATAATAAGATAAAAACATGAAGAGATTTTTCAAAAATATTAAGATCATCTCTTTGTAAATTTCAAATGTAGCAATTCATCATCTTCATATAATTTTTTCTCTTTTTTTGTAAACAATAAGATAAAATCAATTTTTGAAAAGCATTATATGCAATACATCATATCATCATAATAAAATTATGAGTATTATTCCAAATCATCATATATATTTTCAAAATCACCATTACATGCATGATCATCATATATGATTTCACATCATCATACCATCTCCCTCTTTATCATCAACAAAAAGAAATACAATTAGTAAGTTTTTGAGATATGAAAGCTTAATAATTTAGCAAATTTTTCATCACTTTAGAACATGCAAGCTAGTGAGTTCTTTCTTCTATTTTGAGAAGTGCAAGCTAGCAAATTTTTGCTTCATTTACAATGTTCAAGCTAGCAATTTTATATCATGCAAGTTAAAAAATTGGCAAGTGTTACTTCTCTTAGCATGTTTTTTTTTAGAATATGGGGTTAAATAAAAATTTTTGATTTTCTTGAGATTTGCAAGATAGCACTTCTTGCTTCTTTTTTGAGATGCTCAAGCTAGCAAGTTTTGCTCCCCCTTTGTCATTGTCAAAAAGAAGGGATGATTACAATAGTGCAAAACTTTTCTATTACATCATTTTTTAAATCATCACATAAAATATATCAAGAAAAATTAATATAGTGATAAGATATATAATTAATGAAGATAAATTATGAATATCAAGAGACAAATCATAGGAGAGACAAATAAAATATCTTGATTCATGCATAAGAAATCTCAAGTTGTTAAGATCATGATTTATATAAAAATCTCTCTTTAAATAATACAAGAATACATAATAAGATATTTTGATTCATAAAAGATTTCAAATTATAATTCTGAGAAATCAAAATCATGATATATGTTTTCAAATAATCAAAATCATTATTTTCAAGATATTCAAAATTAATTAAATATATTTATCTATCTCTTAAAATGCTAGTGATTTCCTTTCTCTCCTTTGTTATTGTAAATAAGAAAGAAGAAAAAGGGGAATAATACATAACAAAATTTCAAGTCATAAATTATCAAGATATCAAGTAGTATATCATGGTTTATTAAGATATGTCTCATTTTTTTTAGTGAATAGCCAAAAGAATCATAGGAGTACAAAGAATGAAAAATTTTGACTCATAACAAATATCAATTTATAAATATCAAGGAAATCATATCATGATTTGAATAAAAAATTGTTCAAATTCAAATCATCAAAATCACATAATTGATTCATTAATCTATTTTTGAAAATTTTATAAGATAGAGAAATTTTTAAGAAAAAATGTATGACCTTTTTATTTCATACAAGCATGCCTTTGTCTTTTAACCTAAATAAAAACATATATTATCATTTAAAATAAATTTATTACGATAAAGATCAATAAGCCATAAATCACAAAGATCATCATGTATAATTTTAAAATATAAACTCATTAAGCATTATACATGCATCATCATTTAAAATAGAAAAAAAACTCTCATTACTGTAAAGATCAATAAGCCATAAATCACAAATATCATCATACATAATTTCAAAATATAAACTAATTAAGCATTATCACTATGCATCATTAAATCATCAAGCATGGTTTCATTGAATATAAAACATCTTCAATCAAAATAAAAAAGCATTAGAAAAATCATCAAGATATACATTATTATTTCTTAAAATCATACATAGGATTTATCTTAAGCATTAGATTTAAGTCTAACATTTTATTCCTTTATCATAAAACATGTCATTTTTATGATCAATATAATTTTTTAAAAGAAAATAGTTAAAATTCTCTAATTTATTTTGTAAGAGATTCAACAATAGTAGTATCATTTTATCTCTTGTTGAAGATTGATAGGATAAAAATATTTTCAAGAATAATTATCCTCCTTTTTAGTTGTCATTTAATGTCAAAAACTAAGTTTCATCAAGATCATTGCAATAAAATATTTTCAAACAAGAATTTTAATTTAAATATTTTTTATACTTACTAAAATGAGTTACCATGCTCATTAAATATATTCTCAATTTTTAAAAAATACTAGACAACGAAGCATGATTTTTCTCTCCATTTTTTATATTGTTCTATGCTCAAATTCTATATTTAACAATAATTATCATCAAAATCTTTCTTTCATAAATTTGAATTTAGATAAAGTCTCTAATTCATTTTTGTACTAGCATGCCAAGTTAGAACAATCAAGATTAATTAGAACAATGAGTTATCCAAAGATTTATTACCCATAATTTTATTTTAATAATTGTTTATTATTACTTAGGCTAGTGAGCTTTGAAAGAGTATTAGATCTCAAGTCATGTGTTTTGAACATCTACTTTCAAAATATTACTTAGTGCCTTAGCCTTATTAGGAGGTAACTTTATATTATGTGAGGTTTTGATTCATTTGAGTTTGGGTCCTTCATGATATGCTCTTCCCATTTTCTCTAATGGTTTTAGGTTGTTTATGATTACTTTAGGAACCTAAACTAATTTGTAAAGGCTATAATTTTTGAATAAATATTTGTTGGCTTTATATCCTAATTTTCATAAAAATTATATTTAACTTTTGATGATAAATTTAAGGTAGGTCCTTTGACAAAAATGGTTGGCTTTTGTTGTGTTACCAACAAAGCCTATACCCTTTCTTCTATTAACACGATTATTATTAGCAAGAATCATATTAAGAGATTTATTTTTTATTTCAAAATTTTCTAATAAGTTTTTAAGCATGATATTTTCCTCCTTTACATCATCTAACATTTCATATTTAGAACAAGGATTGTGAGTTACTAATGAATCATGCATTTCATCAAGTCTATTAACTAATAAATCATGTTTATTCTTAAGTAACTTAAAAGATTTACTAATTTTTCTAAATTCATCAAACAATTCATAAAACACATTTAATAATTTGACAAAAGATATGCTTAATGAATCACTAACCTCGTCGTCGATGGTCATAAGCGCGTAGTTGACTACTACTTCTTTGCTTTTATCTTCCTCGTTGGAGCATCTTGGCTTCTTACATTTATAGCAAGAAGTTTTATCTATCTTAAGATCACTTTATGGTTCATGTTCATTAATTTATCTGGTTCATTTATCAAAGGTTCAAAGTCATCATCACTCGAGATTTCACTCGTTGAGTCATATGTTCTCTTTAGTTCAAATTTCTTCTTATTCTTTGGTAGGTGTTCTTCAAGTTTATTTTTATAGAATATTTCATTCATCGATTCATTTATATTAATTGTGCTTTCATGTGTATTTTTAATATATGTCAAATATCAAAAGTCGATTCACAAACGAAAACACGATTAAACTCGTTTTTGTCAAGAGCACAAAACAAGACATTCATAACCTTTGCATTCAAAGAAAAATTCTTAAATCAAGGTCCAAAGAAATAAGAAAAATATACATCCTTATTTTTCAATATATGTAATATGTCACATTGAACATGGAAGGACGTGAAATGGAATGTCCCTCATTCATGCCAAAACAAGCAATTTACGCAAGTGAGTGTTAATCTAATGAGTAAGAAACATTGCTCTGATACAAATTATTAGGATCAATTGAGACTAAGAGGGTGGGAGATAAATTAGCGCAAGTGTAAATTGACGTTTTAACAAAAACTTTTCGCTTGGAGAAAAATCGTAAATCGAAAGCATATCTTGAACTTGAAGATAAGTAGATGTTTTAAAAACACAATCGAAAGATGATGCTCTTGCTTTTCTAATTATAAACAATTGTAACTAGTAAATGAAGCAAGTAAGGAACCCTTACAATTTATAGTGGTTCGACATTAACCTTAGCCTACGTCCAATTCTCGAGTCCTCCTCCTTGAGGCACACCGATATCCTCTATCGATCTCTTTTGGGTGAAGACCAAACCCTTACAACATGAGCTTACAATGGAGACTCTTTACAAGGATTTTTCTTTTTAACTCTAATCTCACTCCCTTCCTCTTTTCCTTTTCTTACAATTCACATAAGTTTTTCACAGAGATTTAATCCCAGAAATTATTGTATAGAATGCAAGAAAATTTAGGGTATTTATAGGCCCCAAACAATTTCAGAATTTGGGTAGTTTAGTCGCCGACCTAGGTGGTTTAACCGTTGACATGGGAGATTCAGCCGCTCGAAAACTTGGGTGGTTCAGCCATACTGTCAATTGCACGAAAACCTGGACGATGACTATACAACTATCGCTCGCCAACGGTTCAACCATCGGGAATCCCGAAAAAGTGATTCCCTTCACTTTTCCAATCCTGACTTGAATCATCAATTGACCACTTCCCTGGTCAACTAAATGAGCTCGACCTGAGCTCGATTCAACCCCATAGTGGATCTAATTGCCTCTTTGAGTTGATTTAGAGTCATTGTAAATCACAATCAGTTCAGACTCAAACTTAACCTACGATTTTAAGAATTACAACCATACATGACTACCAAGCTTAATTAACGACCTTACTTGCGCAATCCAGCAACCTCCGACATTCCCTGTGATGAGTCTCACGGTCTTCCTCTGACAATCTGCCAACATGTTCCTAGCGATTTTCTCAATACCTTTGGCGAAGTCCCAGTGAACTCCCGGTGAGCTCCCACCGCATCATCCAAACCTTGGCTCGATATGCTTAAGCTTGATCCTGGGTCCATGTCTGGCCTGTAACTCCTTACCATTGTAGTTAAATCTTAACGATGCTAACTATGACTTAATTAATTATAATCATGACCAACAATTCCACTTGAAACATTCTCAACTCCCGATAAGCTTTTCAACTAACCTCGATAATCTTCCGGCGAGTCTCGATCTTCTTCTGGCGAACTTTCATGCGCTCTCCTAGCAAGCTCCCGACGCACTCCAAGCGAGTTCCCAACTGCATCGTTCTCACTCCGGCTTAATGCCTGGACTTGACTTTGGCCAATCCTCTTATTATAATCTGTCGTAGTTAATCATACATCAATCAACTCTAACAACCTTATTAGATCAATAATGCATCAATTAATTTCATCATCAAAATATGAGATTCAACATGATCCCCATCAGACCTTTGTGACGCTCGAAGATAGTTTGAGCCGACAGCTTTGTCAGTGGATCTGAAATGTTTTTTTAGATGAAACTCTTTCTATTTGCTATATCTCTATATGCCACGATCTTTCTAACTAAGTGGAACCTCCTTAGAACAATTTTGATGAGATTTTGGTTCCCTTGCTAAAGCTATCGCTCCGTTGGTGTCACTACATATAGGAATCGACACCTCGCTGCTCAATATGACTCCTAAATCTGTCGTAGTTAATATACTCCACCTTTGTGGTCGAGTCAGTAGTAATATCTTATAATTTTTTGATTTTATGATATTTTGCACATCAATCATCGCACGACGATATGATAAACATGAGGACCTTTTTGTTTTATTTTTTTGCAATGCATGTGATGATTCTGATAAGATTTCCTAATAACTTTAAGTTGGTATTAAGCTAAAACAATGCCAATTTATCAAAAAAAGTCATTTGGCTTGAAACTTGATCGAATCAGCTTATTAGAATGTCAAACTGATGGCTTAAAGTAGGCCTAGGTGATGGTACTATCAGGCCTAAATAGTACTACCACATGAGTCAATCGACAAGTATTGTTTATATTTGTCAGGCTTTCCGATAGTGATACTGCCTATGACGACGATAATATGGCCTCTGGTGAAATTAATACCACCTAAAATTCAAATTTTATAATGGTAATATCGCTAGAGTCCAAAACTATGATGCCAAAGGTTTTGACGGTAGTACTATCAAATGTTAGTGGTAATATCACCCGTATCTTAAAATTTTAAAGATTTTAATTTTTTAGCTCTATTTTTTAAGCGTTTTGGGAAAAGCCTATAAATAATTCACTTAGGATTGGTTGATGGAGCTCCATTCTTAAGTTTAAGTTTGTGAAGTGTTGTAGTTCTCTTTTTTAGGATTGTTTGAATCTCTTCCTCCCTCTTGAGTTTAGTTGTGATACTAAGTTGTAGGAGATAAGAGATTTATTATAAAAGATTAAGTGGAGAGGTTCTTTTTTAGGCCTATAAAAAGAAAAAAAAACTATAACAATGATAGTTGATCTTTGCCTTTTAGAACAGAGAGTCTCAAGAGTGGACGTAGGTCGGTATTCTTTCTCTTGCTTATGACTTTTGATTATGATTGCTTATTTATTATTATTTATTTTACTTATAAACTCTACTCACACCCAATATTTGGTTAACCATGTTCAAAGTCAGTTAGCAATTTTATAGCACTAATTCACCCTTTCCATTTAGTATTATTAAGATCCTAACATGGGATGTTGTGTTTGATCAAGAGGAGTATGTTGTTGGTAAATAAAAAATTTGATCATTGAGAATATAAACAAAGATATGGAGACAATGTAAGCATATGTCATTATTTTTCTAAACCAATTGATAATCTTGAGCCTACTTATTTTGATAAACCCAAAGATATTGAGTAGCAAGATATCATAGAGGAAGAAATAAAGGCTCATCATGAAAATACAACTTGGAATCTTGTATCAAAGCTTGTAAATATAAATTTAAATACTTATAAATGAGTGCACAAGATGAAACTTAAGTTAAATGAAAGTATAGATTGCTGCTATATGATAAGACTTATTATAAAAGAGATTTCTAAAACATATAGAGAATATTATGAGGAAACTTTAGTCTTGTGGCCAATATTACATTTGTCATAACGGTGATTGCTCTAGTAGCTAATCTTAGATAGAAGATTTGATAACTTGATGTAAAGAATGTCTTCCTCTATGATGAAATTAACAAGGACATTTAAATGAAACAACTACTAGAGTGTACCTCTATTTTTAAACCAAATTATATTTTCAAGCTCAAGTAAGTCCTTTATGGGTTAAAGTAAGCTTTCATAGTATAAAAAAATTACTCAGTACTTATATTTCTATGATTATTTTTCTTCTCATTTAGATCCTAGCTTATTTATTAAAAATTAAAGAGTACTCCATATTATTATTCTTCCATAGGAGGATGATATGATCATGATGAAATATCAATTTCAAAACTTCATAGTGATATTTCTTTTTGCTTGGAAATGAAGTCTTGGGGAGCTTAATATTTTTCTTAGGTGATGAATATAAAAAAAGCTATATAGAAATATATTATTTATTTCAATTGGTCTTGTGAGTGATTTTATATAATATCCAAAGAAGCTATATCTTGATACAATAATTTTTAAAAAAATATGTGATTTATATACTTGATTTGAGATTATTCCATAAGAACAATATTCTTCTTAAATTGTATAATTACTGATCTAGGAGGTGATTCGAATAATGGTAGATCCACTTTTAGCGATGTATTTCTTATATGATTATACTTGTAACTCATGGCGTAGTTAGAAATAATAATCAATCTCTCTTTCTATGAGCAGAACATAAGGTTTTCTCACTTGTTCAAGAATGTATATGATTAAGGTATTTGATCAATGATGTATGTTATCAAATTAACAAACTAACTGTTTTATAGTGTGATAATAAAAGTACCTTAAAATTAACTATAAATCTAATTTATCATACAAGAACTAAACATATCGAAAGTAAATATCATTTCATCAGATAAAATATACTTCAAGGAGTCATTGAGGTCATGAAGATCAAGAGAAAAGATAATTTTATAGATATTTTTACAAAATCTCTCTCTGAGGGATCGTTTGAAAATCTTCAAAGTAAGTTGGGACTTATCTTCAAAAATATATTTTAAATGAGTATTAAAATTTAAAATATAATCTTTTCTAGGATTTTAAGACTCTTATATTTTACTTTTTAAATAAATTGATTATATAGAGTTTTAGAGATAAGGGTCTCTTGTTTTAAATTATTATTCTACACCTATAAGTAGATGATATTTATATATGTAAATCCATTTCATTCTCAAGCGTCCAAGTCTATAGAGCTTCTTAGATCAAATAGTAGTTTAAAATCTTGTAAGTGTTTTTTTTTTAAGAAGTTCAACTTTATTTTTTTTTTTTTACTTTCGTCTTACTTCTTTTATTTATTTGATCTTGCATTAATAGTTGTTACTATTATTTAAAAAAGGATTATGCATATATATGATCTCTCTTTCTTTGCTGTCACAAACAACTCAATCAAGCACTAAATTTATGATGATTACATCTGGGCATCAACTAATCTCTGTCTTGGCATCCTCAACTGATTTATCTTCCATCAGTTAAGCTTTTATGGATTGCTTGTTAATTCAAAGTGATGGTTCTCAATTATTAAGATCTTTAAAATGCAACTGCTCTAATCCAAAATATTTGAGTGCCAAATCATGTGCCCTGTAAATCCAGTTGCATCATCATATGTTGTATATTCCCTGTTGCATGCTGCAGTTCTTGTTAGCTGGTAAGTCTGTCTCTTGGGTTGACATCACTGCTAGCTATTGGTTTCTGTCAATATATTTATAATCTATTTCTAGATCTTTACTGTTGCATGCTTCATGATGACTACTACTATCTTTTATACTCTAATAGCTGTGAGAATACAATGTCATGTATATGTATCCTGTAGCTGTAGCCATACCATGTTTAGTATACTATCTGAGTTTTTGAAACAAACTACAGGGAAAGAGGTCTTCTTTAGCTTTGTCAGTATGGAATTACTTTTACTTGATATCTTCACAGTTTTGACAGAGTGATTCAGATTGTTGGGTTTAATATCTTTGTGAAATGCATTATATGTAGAATAGACACATAAAAGAAGCCCACAAAATGCATCTGCTATTACCTGTGAATGGTTCAGGAGATATTACATTATGCATCTTGTTCCTCATCAACACCCACATCTAAGAGCCTGGTGTTGGAAGGAGCAAAGATTTAATCACACAGATTCACCAACTCCAACCTCATTAGATTATCCACCCATGATCTGCTTTTGGCATGTTTCAAAAGTCAAGATGGGAAACAGAAGACAAGTTTCAGACTACTGCAAGTTTGCTTGGAAGCACTACCACCTATGCGATCTTGTTTATGCAGAACTAACCAAAGAAGGAACCAAACCATGCTTTTGATTCTTATAGAAAATATTAGTTGGATGAGTGTAATGGGGACATCTCTGTAGCTGTAAGAACTTACAATTGCCATCACAACATCTGTAGTTGGCACAGCTATCTAGTTCCCTATAAAGGCAATTGACTAATATATATGTTTCCATGCTTGGCTGACTTGATACATATATAACTTATTTAATAATTGTCACATCATTAAAAAAAGGTGAGCCTAAATGTTCTTTGATTGAACTTTGTAGTTGGACTCTCTCCCTCTTTTAGGAAGGATTCAGTCAGATGAAATTTGTATTCCATGTTCCACCAAAGGTTTGTGGTTTAGCTTGCATCTAATAATAATATTCTTCCTTCAAAAAGTAAAATGGAAACATTGAATTGCTATTGTTATTGGTTATCATCATGAGGATATGATAACCTTCACTGATGTTGTTGTTCATGTGGCAATAGAGAAACACTAATCACAGAGCAGATGGAAGAACTAAAGTTGTCTTTCTTCCTTCCCACTGACTTGATTGCCCAAAAGAAAGCCATGCTTTCTCGCAATGTATTGTAGTTCCCAGACCACTCTGCTGAATGAGTGGGGAGGGAAAGAGAGCATCTGATTCCTCCATTGCCTTTGGAAAGCTAAAGCCACAATAAATGCTGCATCTCTAATGGTGCTAATCATTCTTGCCATGTGCTGCAGGAACTACTCTTCACCACCCAAATACTCCTACAAATTGGACTGCAAGAGAAAGGATAGATTCTCTTAGGAACAGTAGAACTATTTGTCACCCTTCCAGTGTTCTACTGAAACAGCATGGAACAGATTCTCATTCAGATGCTATTCAATTGATCTTTCCTACCATGGATACAGTACAGATTTGCAAACCTAAGGTAGAACTTAGCACCATGTATGCACTAATCTAATCAAGCTGTATTAGTCAATCTAGCATAGACTGCATGCCAAGTTGTGTTTGTTTATTGCTCAATAATAAGATTAGATGGAGCTCATACATCCAATTGGTGGCACCAAAAGACAAATTTTTTGTGATGCTTCAATGTGTGGTCAACTTGCACAACATATGAAAGCTTCAGAAAAGAGCATGTTGTGGGTTAAGAACTTTATGAGTGATAGAGCCATTTGTGCTGCTCACTGCTCCTTGAATGATGATGCAGTAAGGAATAAGTCTCCCAGATAACCTTTGAAAAGGTACCTTTAGGAGCCCCATGCAATAAAGATATAGCAGAAGCTTTGTGGTTTGTCAGGTTATATATATATTGATTACTTATGCAACTTTGCATTTGACTTGGAGATCAATAGAAGATGTTGTAGCTGAGTTCTAATGACATGAACAGAGTCATTTTCATGGAAACACTTGCTTCATTTAATGGTTGTGTATAAGTTAAATAGAAATGGATTGCCATCTTCCTCCTTTGAAGATGGAATCTTTCTTTAGATTTAGAGACCATGCTTTGTTGTCTGTCCGTTATCTATGTAAACTCTTCTTGCCAAATAAGGATCTTTGCGTCAGCATCTGAGGATAAACAATTAAGCAGGATTTCATCATGACTTGCATCAAAGCATCATAAAAGAAATCTCTCTCTCTCTCTCTCTCTCTAAAGCATGGTTGATTAGGAGAATTTGAGTAGACTGTTGAGAGCACTAGGGAAATGTGTATGTTGCATCCACCAATCCATGTCTTCACATGGCTTGGATATGGTGCTTCATCGTCTCTTTAAGTTTCCACCACCCATAGAGCACCTTGGATCTCTTTCCCCTGTAGATTATTCCTCAGAAGGGAACAAGGAAAAGGACCACAGCGATCACGCTTGCTCATGGAATGGTTCAGGTTTCGTTCCCTGAGGTGGACATATCCTCACCTTTTGATCCAGCCATCTTCTGCAGGCTTTGTTTCTGTCGTGCTTCGACACCACCCTCTGTTTCTGCCACATTGCATCGTATCATGAGGCAGTGCATCGAGTCGTGTTATTTTTGGCTTTCTGTTTCCACCATGATAGCTAATTCTTTGGTGCAACGTTTTCTGCCACCGGTCATGGCTGTCGACCAATGAAGGGACGCCGGGCGTTGACCGGAGCAGAGAGCGCCGACGAAGGTCCATTTGGCGAAGCACGAACCAGAAAGAAAGCAATGGCGCCTGAGGCTTGGAAGTCAACGCGCCACTGCATGCACGCTGAGATCGCCGGGGTGGAGGTGGCAACCGGAGCGAGTGGAAATCGGCGGAGGCCACCGGCTTTTGGACAAACAGCGACTGCCGTCGCACCACACTCTACCACTTCTTGTAACAATGAATGGTTGAGCAAATGTCCAACAAAATACTTCAATTTTTATTAGCATAAAAGACACACTCATAAAATTCGAAATATTTTTAATCTTTGTTAAATATTATATTCACAAAATATATTTTTTTATACATTGACAATATAGAGCAAATTAAATTGAGATACCACTAATATATTAGTTTGGTGATGATTTATCAGATTTTTTTAATCAAAAGTTAACAGTTTTAAATCTTATTCCATATATTTTATATTTACAATATTAGTTTGGTGTATCAATTCACTTATGAAAGATTGAGAGTTCAAAATTTTAATATATTTTTTAAAGATGTCAACTAGCTTAATCAACAAATACTTTTAACATTTTTTTATGCTCGAACTCAAATCATATCTTCGTCATTTATTTTGTATGATTTTTTATCATCACCGTAAAGTGAAAGGTCTAGAATTAGACCTTTCGAACCATAAGACGTTTCTTTTTGACTCTTACTAAGAATTTTTGACCCAAACCAACATTTCGAACATCTCCTATTTCTTCAGTTGATTTTTCAACTATGGCCGTCAAAACAACAACCATATTCTACAACGTATCAAGAAAAATAAATAAATATTTGACCATAAATTTATAGTCAGATCCAAAATCAATTGAAAAGAAACAGGATAAATTCTCGAAAAAAAAACCTGTCTTTTTTTTTTTTTTGCTAATATTGGGAAGTGTCTTCCATTTTTAGAATTCTCTAATAATATTTTGGTTTATTGTAGTGCTTGAAATACGCTAGCTACATTTTCTTCTTTTCCTTCCTTTCCATATAACTAACTAATCCATTGGGTGAACTAGTCTAATTATAATATTTTTTATATCACCTTACAGTATTTTTAATAATATTAAAAAAAAATACTACAATGCAGTATAAAATTATCATAATATAATATTTTGTATTGCTATTTTTCTAGTACCACTCATAGTATATTTGTAATGTGTTATGGTATTTTTTTGGTATTACTGAAAATATTATAATATAGTATAAAAATATTATAACTGGACTGATTCACGTTACAGATTGATTTATAATAAAAGGAAATAAAGAGAGAGAAAATGGGTAGGTGACTCAGTATCAAACTAAGGGTATTCAAAATATTAGAGAAAAAAAAGTTGCTATTAGAAAATTATGAAAATGAGGGTACCTTTAAGAAAAGAGATTTTTCTATGAACTCATCTAAAGAAAATTAAATTGAGTTTCTCTATCGATGTGATTAATTTCTAGTTCAACACATTGCTACAGGAAACAAATTAGAATTGATATCGAAACACATTGCTCATGTATTATGTTTTAGGGGAGAAACTAATGAATTCATACCGCAAGTAAATAATATATGAATTTTCTTTATAAAAATATTATATAGTTTTGATTCTTTTTTTTTTTTTCTTCTTCTTTTGTTTCCTAACCGTTAGGTTTAACTCCTATCTTGGTGGCCTCTTGATTTAAAAGGAAAAGCACACGATGCTCTCCGCCATGCTCTGCTTTGTACATGGAAGCCCTTTCATGGCCATCATCAACATTACGAGTACCCACACCATCACGCTTTATGCCTAACATGCCTTTCTCGGATAAGAGCCACGTGTGTGGAATCAGAAAGGGAGTCTCAATTCCCTTAATAGCGTCGAGGATGTAAAAAAGATAACTAATGCACTCATTAAAGTTGTGATTACGGTCGTCGGAGTCCGACAAATTCGAATCTTAAAGCAGATTCTTCGTGGCAAGCAGTAGCGGTCATCGCGATATGTTGAGCCTCTTTTTTGCATCATACCCAATGATGATAAACCGTGCAGCGACGTCTCGGATATCGGCACATGCCGACCACCACCCACCCATCACCATCGAGTGGGCCCCTCAACCCTTCCCCCCCCCTCTCTCTCTCTTCGCATTTTATATGTACAAGAGCTGACATCATCAAATATTTTTTATTACATAGAATTTTTTTTTCAATTTTTGAAAAAAAAAATGAGTTGGATGTATCATTATCACATTAATTATTTTAAATATATATAAATTCTATCCAAGAATCTTTGGAACGAGAAGAGTTGGGACTCTCCCTCTCTTTTTTTATTTCTGAGTTGGGTGGGTGGGGTGGCTGCTGTCGTCTTCCTCCACCATCATCGTTACAGGTGGGACCGCGGGCCAGAAGGATCCACTTGTTCCGCCAACCATCATCGGCCGCGGTGTCGAACCACGCGAGACCCCAAAGCCGAGCGTCGTTTTGGCTGCAACTGGCGCGCGCCAATGCGCCGACCGGAGGAGGAGAAGGCAGATGTTTGGAAGCCGAAGAAAGTAAAAGGCGGGGGAAGGAAACGCCGAGCACGTTTCTGGTAGCATAATGACATTTACCCGACTTCAGTTCAGATGGAAGCGTCGTCACCCATCAACGCCTACGATACTTCTCCGACCCTTCGACTCCCAGCCCCGTAGACCTTGGTTCATGAAGACATGTACCTAGCTTAGCTCCATTATTACTATCATTATTCTTTTGGTTGACTATATGTTCGAAATTGAATCTTTCGATTGCTCGAGGAGCCATTGGCCCTTCCTCCTCCCATTATACTATTCCAACGTAAGATTCTCCAGAACTCAAACGGTTGACCCACACGATCGATGTAATTATTTAGTAGATCAAACTGCTCGACTCTTCACCCGTGCGACTCTGATATCCGCGACTGAAAGGTTAGGGGAAGCTGGCCCAGAATAAGGCGCGCGGCCACCTCGGCGTGCGTGCCACACAAGTCTGGCGTTACGAGGGAGAGGTAGACAGGCGTGGGACCGACCGTCATTTGTGATTGGTGTGTTCTCTGTTCCTCACAATCTTCTGCTCCTCCGCACCGACCCGTCAACTGCTATCGTAAACCTGCACGATAGCAAAGAGAGAACCTCAACGGACGTGCTCGCTGACGCGACCCTCCACGGGCTTGCCAGAACAGCGGCAGCGTAACAACACAAATGTCTGTATGCATCTACGTATTTTTTTTATATGATGGTGTGACACGCAACCCTTTTAATAATTTCAGCGAGATCACAGCCGTTGAATCACGGAGGTTGAATCACTACCGTCGGCGAGGAGAGTCCGTTGACCAACGGTCCGCAAGAATCGGACGGCGGAGATCCCTGGCCCCACCCGGCCCTGCCACGAGTCCGCCCGAGGGAGAGGCGGCGGAGGCATCGACGTGCGCGTCGGGCGATGAGCACGTGCTGCAAGACGGAAGAGGATGGGATCCCGTCACCGCCACGGCGCGGCGGTGAGCAGCATCTGGGTACCAATGCGCCACCACCTCTTACCAAATAAGTGCCCTGTACTCTCTCGGTCGTCCCGGTTGTGGTCCTTCGGCCCTATGTCTCCGCCACGTGGCCGCGGCTGTACTGGTTCCCCTACTATTTATAGACCCCTCGGGGGCTCGTTTTCTCTGTCTCGTGTCCTTTAGTATCTTCTCTCTCGCTAATTATTATACGTTTCTACCGCTCGCTCCGTCGCTCCCACTCCCCTCTCTCGCTCTAGAAATTTCCGTGGTGTAGATTTGGGGTGGGTAGTAGGAGTGATTGGTCGGTGGTGTTGATGGCGACGGCGGCGGCGGTAGTGCCGGAGGTGTACGCCAGGGACGCGATGATCGCGTGGTTCCGCGGAGAGTTCGCGGCGGCGAACGCGATCATTGACGCGCTGTGCAGCCACCTGGCGCAGATCGGAGGGGCGGCGGAGTACGAGCCGGTGTTCGCCGCCGTACACCGGCGGCGACTCAACTGGATCCCGGTGCTCCACATGCAGAAGTACTACTCCATCGCCGAAGTCGCCGCCGAGCTCCGAGTAGTCGCGGCCAACCGCGAGGCGGCCTCTTTCGCCTCCGCGGCCGAGGATCCGACGGAGGCGAAGCAGTTAGTGGCGACGCCAGAGGAAGATAAGCCGGTGGAGAGCGGCGGTGCTCAAGCGGAGGAGGAACATCCTGCTTCAGAGGAATCGGCGGTAGACGGCGTTGGCATGGCAGTTGAAGAGGAAGCGGCGGCGGAGGAAGAACCTGCTACTGCAGAGGCGGAGGCGGATGACGGCGTTCAGGTTGCCGTAGTGGAGGAAGCAGCGGCGGACGAGGTTTCTTCGGATCACAAGGGTACCGAAGAGGGCGACGCCAAGGGAGGTAACGAGTAATTTCTTACCCATCGAGTAAATACATAGATTATATATATTTATTTGTTTATCCTTTTAATGATACCGTTGTGTTTACTGACTGCTCTCTCACATTTTAATTTGTCTAATATTTGTATTCGAAATTTGTAGATCTGTATTGCGTTTGATATTAGTTAGTCGTCCGCATCGGAGCCAAATTCGCGTCACCCCCCACTGGTCTAACCTCCTTTCCTCCTCCTCCGGCTATATTGCGGTTTTTGAGGTGGATCAGACGGCCTTGATGGATCGATCACTCACTCTTCGCCGTCAGATTCCAGCGGCGTTCGCCCCGCCCCGCCCCAGGCAGGCGGCGGCAATCGAGTTAGCGTACCCAACTAGGCCCGTGAGTCGGTTCACGGACAGGGGAATCGAAGTACTCATTTTGGGACCTAGGGAAGTGTTTGATTCACGCTTTAGAATTAACCTTCTTGTCTGGGATTATGGAGAGGGGTCTTTACAAGACGGGCATGTACTCCACGGAATGGGAAGTACATTAACTCGGAAACCTTAGAGAAGTCTCGTTCGTGCTTGGAGAGAGAGCATTTCGTTTGGGCTCTCTCGGTGAGGCTCTTTGGTGACACGTGGCAAGGGTTCGTCGGGGCGCAACTCTTAGCAATGTTCGGTAATGCCGTCTGATCATAATCAGACGGGTTGCGTCGGTTGTTTGTCCATGTGTACCGGTGAGGGAGGTCGTTCGGCCGCACGTGTCGGTTCGTTTGGTGGTCAACCAACCCCGATTGGCTGGTTTGGTGATGCGCCCGGGCGCTCGCCATGTCAGTCGGCGGTGCGGTTCGGTGCAGCGGCAGCCACGCGGCCGGACCACGTGACGGAGAACGCCTATGTGAGAGGTGGCCGTGGGGCCCATCTTTGTCCTAGCTTGCGTTAATTATTTTTGTGCCGGAGTTATTGATACGTTAACGGAAGGCAGGAGAGCGTGAGGCAGCAGCGTTCCACTTCTCAAGCAGCCAAGATCGAAATGGCAGCCGCCTACAGCGAGCAATTATTAAGTGAGCCTATGTTGGCCCCACACAGTTGTCCACCCTTGTCCTCGGTCTCATTTGGGTCCCCGGCGTTCACTAGGTCGGGCCCAGATCACCGGAGACGTGTGCGGTCTGCGCTTCTAGAATTTCAACGTGTTGAACATTGGTCCAGGGAATTGCTGGAGGAATATTCTAAGTTGAGGAACATTCTTAGCTCTATGATGTTTGAAGAGAGATCAATTGTTTCACGGAAGCAGCAAGCAAGGTGCAATTGCCTACCTTTGGATATGGCATTTGTTCCTCTCCTGTTTAGCCTTTGGGTCTCTGTGTAGATTATTATGAATTTTTCTCAGGCCTGTTTCTTCAGAATAAAGATAAAAGCAGATTATACTAATAGTTGATTAGGCACAATAAGCTAATTTAATATGCTGAAGCTGCATTAGTTTTCTTATTTTTTTTACTTTTAATTTATTTTAAACTTTCTAAAACTAAGTAGTAAAAACATAAAAAATGTGACACAAACATTGAATTTTTTTAAACATATTATCAATATCTTAAGTTTACATATATAACATGATGTCACGATTCTTTTATCATTGAGGAATTCCCTTTTACAGCAGTAATACTTCCTTGCAAGCAAAAGCTGCTGGATGTCTAATGTTTAGCTTACTTCAATCAGGCTATATGTACAGAGTTCCCATCATTTGAAGCAATAACATCTCAAGAAGATTCTGCGCTTGCATTTGTTTTCCCACGGGTGTTTTTCTGTATTGAGGTAGTAATCTTTTGAAGTGTTTGTGTCGTAGGATCTCAAGAGGAACATCAAGAGGGACAAGTTTCGTTCAACGAGGTCAATATTTGTGTGGGTCATGAAGATTGCTTGGCACGTCCCGAAAGGATCAAGCTCTTGAAAGGTTTTGTGGCCAAGGAGTCGGTGAAGGGGCATATGGCGAGTTCCATCTTACCATCATTGGGCACACTTTCTGTATAGAGATGCAATAGAAGATGCTGTAGGATTAGTAGTTGTTCAGCTTTATATTTTTGAGTTTTCCTAATGATAAAAATGTGCTGATTTCTGCTGTGGTTGTTGATCAGGTTAATGTTGTTAAGGGCCTTAAGTTGTACGAGGACATTTTCACAAACTCAGAGCTTCTCACTCTTGCTGACTTCATTAATGAACTACGTCTTGCTGGATGCAGAGGAGAACTTTGTGGTAAAATTTCTCTTAAACTGTCTGTCATATGTTAGTTTCCAGCATAAAGTAGCTGCATTGCTTTGTCAAGCTCTTCACCAGAAATTAATTCATTTAATTTGAGGCCAGGGTGATTTTTATCTGAAATTTTGACCTCTTGGTTACAGCTTGCAAGGTCAGACTTACAAACTTATATTGGTGGTTTTCCTATTCACTCTTTGCTTCAATCCTTCCCAGATGACTAAAGTTTTAAGATGTTCCACTGCAGTTCAATAAACTTTAATCCAATAACAACATGAGATTTTTTTCTTTACACTTGGTTTTTTTTTTAATCTGACCAGAGTTGCTTATGTTAGGGATGCAGCATACATCACTCTGTTAGAGGGTTTATGTTCATGGTAATGAAAAAACGTTTGCTTAAGTTTTTCATTTAGTTTTACTGTCTAATAGAACTTGAAACTGACTTATTAAAATATCAGGAGCATTTTTACACCGTGTATAAATGGATCAAGCACTGGATTTGGAGAAAGGGTTAGTATCTAGTTGCTCTTCAATGAGAGCAAATAAAAAAAAAATTAAGTGTTTGCCTTGTGTGCTTCCATTATTTCTTAATTTTCTCTTCCTATACCATACTTTTAGTAAGACCTAGCCATCCTTTGTTCTGCTTTATCCTCATGCTTTACAAAAGCTGCCAGTAAATAGATGAATTCAACAAACTCTGCCTTTCTTTCTGCCAAAACTGAAGTTTGGTATATCAGGTTCCTATGATATGAAGACATTTCTCCGCATATTTGCAGACACATAGCATATCAAGTTTTTGATATCGGGCTGATGCACATAAATGTGTCTAACAATTGTTTTTGTTCATCGGATTTGATCATCAGATGCTGAATCTGTCTAACAATTGTTTTTGTGCATATATTTTCAGGAGAAACATTTATTTTCTTCAACAAACAAATGAAAGGGAATAAGAGAGAGATCATTCAACTTGGTGTCCCATTATTCCAATCAACTACTAAGGAGGCAACAAGTAAACCCCAATTCTTGAGAACAATCCTATATTTTTATTTTTGTTACTAAGTAACATGTCATTGTAGCTTCTAAACTATTAGCAGCATTCTAGCATTCTGATTCTACTGGTATTCGATCATGATCATTAAATTACATAAAATATCAACGATCTAAAATATATTATGTTAGCAAGGACAAGCCACTAATGTGGGTAGGGTTTCAGTCTCTTGCAGACACTTTTGGTTTTCTATTAATCATCACGGAAACTTAAGTATGGATATGAATTGTGACAGTCTGGTGGGCTGGGATGATTGGATGTCACAATGCATCCAAGAGCAGAACTAAACTACTTGTGACAAATGTGTTAGACCAATAACTGCTGGATAATTAAAGAAATATTTTAATGTAGGTAATATCGAACCGATTCCGACTGCTCTGCAAACTGTAATTGATCACTTGGTTCAGTGGCGCTTAATTCCAGAAAGTAGGAAGCCCAACAGTTGCATAATCAACTTCTTTGATGAGGTAAAATCCCTTTTTCTTATAGTATCATGGAGATCTTATGCGTTAGATTTCTTACATGCACCCACTCTTGGTTGTTCTGCAGGATGAGCATTCACAGCCATATTTCAAACCTCCACATTTGGACACTCCCATTTCCACGCTTCTTCTATCTGATACTACAATGGCTTTCGGACGCTCTCTTGTCAGTGATCATGAAGGAAACTACAAGGGCCCTCTAACACTATCGATAAACCAAGGGTACGCTCTAGCATTAGCTCTCTGTTTCATACACAGTTTTTTTAATCCAAAACCAGCAAATTTAAATTACTTCAACTGTCTAAAACCAAGCATAGCTTTGCTCGTCAGAGAGCTCAAACTAGAAAGCAGCCCAGGAGTTCAAACTGGCCTCCAACAATAAGTGAAGCAACATTATTGAAATCAACTAGTATCTTAACAAAATGTAGCATTGGAACTGGAATAGAATTGGAATCAAACTAATAAAGAACCAAAACCTAACTGGTCAATGATTCAATGGTTTCAGATTTGAACTTACTAGGTTCCGGTGGTTTGACTTTGACTCTTGGAATAAAGAATCAAAATTGGAACCAGCTAGAACAATAAAAAAACAATTCAAAACAATCAATTGCCCTTTCAAATGATAAATCTATCTCTTCCAACAATGTTTAATCTTTAAAAAATAAAAAATAAAAATAGTTTGTTCCAGTTTGAAATCAAAATTAGAACATTCTGAAACTGAATTAGTTTCAGTTTCAAATTAGAACTAATCAGAACTGCTCTGGAAGGGACAATACTACCCTGCACAAACCAGGCTCCTCGTTTCACTGGCTTGAACTAGTCTTAGAATCATTTCTCAAAAACCCACTGCCATCCAAGCAACAGCATAGACCATCCACAGTTTTCTGACATCTAATTGACCCAGAGGTATCGCAGTAGTCATCCATTTTTTGTCGTAATAATCTTTTGTACATAACTGGTTGCAGATCTCTCCTCATTATGCGTGGCAACAGCGCGGACATGGCGAGGCACGTCGTGTGCGCGTCACCAAATCGGAGGATCATCATAACATTCGTGAAGGTCAGAGCTGCCGGTCACCCAGCAGATTCACCAACTGCGCTGCAGCAGCCTTCCAAAACCATGGCTCTTTGGCAACCTGCACAGAAAGTAGCCACCGCCGGCATCATCGCCTGCGGGCCTCATGCGATGATCCCGGCTGCATGGGGACTCGCTCTCCGCAGTCCCGTCGTCATGCTGCCACCACCCAGAGCCATGGTCATGAGCCCCAACAAGAAGGCACCTCGCGGCGGCACCGGTGTGTTCTTACCCTGGACTGTCGGCCCTAAGAAGTACACTAGGCATCTTCCTCCTCGTATCCAAAAGAGGAGGTTACCATCATTGCCATCTCCGCTAGAAGTGCAAGCATAGATCACAGTAGCAGCTTTTGAGGTGCCTTCTCTTTGTCGTGCCTTGTGATGCAGTAATGCGTGGATGTGGATTGTTATGGTCGTGAAGAAGATGGTGGAGAGGGGATTTGTTGTCTATAAGTTGGTTTTCCGTCAGCGTGGTTAGTCTCTCTTTAAAGTTTCTAGGGTCGCAGAGGTAGCGAAGTGCTTGAATCCCCCCTCCTGGGCATGTTAGAATTTTGTAATATTTATGTTAAGAGTTATCTTCAAAGGTAGATTTTGGCTGTATCATTCAATCGGCACTAATTTGAAACTCCCAGATAGTCTGATGTAATCAGAACGGAAGTAACATGCTATGCAATAGTAAAATAACCATCACAGAATTCTAATTGGATTCTCACTATCATAATTAAAAAAATCGGTAACTGACTGATTAGTGCATATTTGTACAAGTGATGGATCTCAAATTCAAGATCACATGTGATCTGTAAGAAATGAAATCTCTTAGCTAATATTAGTTGGGAGATTTGCTTATGTAATAGGTTGCTGGTATAGCTAGCAACTTGATAAAGGTTTCCACCACAGCTTATAATATTAGACCAAATTACACGGCAAGGTTTATATATGAACCTAAAAAATGTAACTCATCAATGTGATGCAGAGTTAACAACAGCAAAATGATGGCATTTTCTAAGTCTTGTAAATAATAAGTCTAGTTTTTAGCTGGGTTAGAGCATCTGAGTTGGGTGTAATAACATCTCAAATTTGTAAGGAACCAATTACATAAGGCCAGTTAAGAAAACTATTTCCAAAGAAGATAAAACAGACCATCTCCTTCAGCCAACATGTGAACTATGGTTAAGGAGCAGCAAGATGCATACTTGTTAAGATAACAAAAGAACATAGGCATCTAATTTATTAGTTGTTGTGTCATAGAGACCCTTGTACCTACATCTTTGTGGATCAATAAAGGAAACAGGGACATTTCTTTCTCCTTCTCTCCTTCTAGTTGGAGATGGTGGATTGGGGGAGGAAAGACCAGCTCCTACCACACCATCCTTTTCTTTTTTCTTTTTCTTCTTGTATTTACAGAGGCTCACTTAGCTCCAACAAAAAAACAAAATCCTTTAGAATAAAAAAAAGAATAAAAAGGTTTTAAATTCTTATCAATTTTTTCCTTCACTTAGAAAATGATAGAGTCCTCAATGTTTGTTTATCTTTCTAAACTTGTCCCATAATCCTAAGATTCTAGTCATGAACTGCATACAAGCTAGCCTTATCATGTACTGTTGTGTGCATTATACTATAGTGCTGCACAGAGCTTATGCAATTCACTACATAGTGAATTTGAAATAAAAGAGGGTTTGTTTATTCAAATCTCAGGTTGATAACAACAAAATTATTGAATTTGATAGATCCGTAAATCTATTGTGAAAGTAGCAAAGGAAAAGATAGAAGGGGAAGACTTTTTTGATAAAATTAGAGAGGCGAGGATCGTCAAGGGGTTCAGTTGGCTATGCTTCTGAAAATTTTGATTTAATTCTCAGTTTTTGTTTTTAAATTCTATGATGACACTATAATCATAAGTTCATACTGATTTCTTTTTACTAACAGTAAGAGTCCATCCAAAAGGCTACAAGTCAACAGTGCATCAGAACTTTAAAGCAGGAGTAACCATTTGAAGTAGACATGTATAACTAAAGAGATTGGTAGACATACATAAAATAGAGAGAACTGTTCCAAAATTAGGTGTATCAGATGTTCACTTTGCTACAGTATCCACTAGAGGCACAGCACAGATCATAGAAAAAACAATCTCACAGATAAACCAGTATTATTGCACTAAAACATGATAAGCATTCATATTTCAAAAACATCAAGATGAAGTCCACTTATAGCAAATTCATCCTCTTGGAACTTATAGTTGATAAATCATGTAAATTGGTCTAAATGTATGTATATTAACATTAAAATGCACAACAAGAAAGAAGCAAGTTTTGTTTGTATTAACCAAGCCCCTTGCCACACACATGAGAAATGAAAAATAATCATATTAAACATACTTGTATCCTCAGTTCAAGACTTGGAGGGCTCATCGTCATCCTCAATATCCCAACTGAGATCCTCATCCTCTTCAGCAGCACTGAGCCTCTTGTGCAGGTCCACCTTGACAGGGCTCCCGCTGGAGCCACCTGCTTTCTTCTCATCATGCTCACCCAGATCCTCAATCTCATCCCACCCAAGATCATCTTCCTCCGGTGTAGAATTCTGGCTTGAGATAACTGAAAAATCGCTGTCCTTGCTTGACCCTCCAGCCGCTGCCTTCCCTTCGACCACCAAAGTTTCATCCAACTTGCAGGTCAAATGCCCAACAGTTGATTCAGTGTTTTCTGGATATCCAGCTGTTGATGCCTTCCCCTCATCGACCTTCGCTTCCAACGCTCCCAAGTTCTCAACTTGGGTTGCCTCGGCAGGGTTTTGCTCTGCTGCAGTCTCCATGATCGACCTTAATTCCTCATTATTCTGTTGTTCTTGTTTTTCTACCTCAATGACATGCCTTTTTGAATTGAGATCTTGCTCTTTCTTTTCTTCCTGCTTGGTTTCTTCCTCCTCACCCTCGTCATCGTCGACCTCCCAGCTCAGCTCCTCCTCCTCCTCTCTCGATATCACCCTCTTCACAAGCATTGCTCTAGCATCCTCTGCCTGTTTCACCTTGTGCACCCGATAGTAGTAACGGCACCAGAATGTCTCGTAATCCACAACACCAGGAACCAGATTGTTGAGAAGCCCATCCATAGCCCCATTCTCATAGCAAAGATTCTCCATCTCCTCCTCCTTCTCAGCCAAATCAAACCCCGATCTCCACTCGCTGAAGGCCTCGGCGTCCTCTGGGTCTTCCGAGAAGGTCCTCGCGTCTGACTGTATTGCGAGGACCTGCACCTCGAAGCGGGTGTACCGCCTCGAGGAGCTGGAGGAACTGGGCCGCCCGGGCTCGATGGAGTGCTGATCTGCGGAATCAGCTCCAGCCTCCATCGACAGGATCGCGTCCTTGCCCTGGGAGACGATTTCAGCGGTTCCCCGCCACACCGAGCCGCCTAGGTCGTCAATAGCCTGTCCAACGGACTCGAGGGACTCCTGGGCAACCGAGGCGCCGGCCTCGAGTGACCCGGGGAGGTCGCGGACGGCACGCGCGGCGGCCTCCCGGATCGCCTCCGTCTCCTTCTTGAGCCCGGTACCGAACTCCGCGAGGTCGCGACGGTAGGTCTGTATGACGGACTCCGACTTGGAGGCGAAGGTCTTGATGAAACCACCGAAGCTCCAGCCAACGCCGCCAGCGGAGGCCTCACAATTGGGGCTCGGACTGCCGCTGCTGCCACGGTCGTCCTCTCCTGCTCGATCCTCTTCGTCATGCGGCGATCCGACAGGGGAGTGCTGCGAGATCGCGGGGTCAGGATCGTCGGAGAAGACCGATTTGAAGAAATCCATGGCGGAGGCCTTGTTTGCCCTAGGGTTTCGAATCGATCCGAGGGGGGAAGGAGACGTCCGTGGAGAACACGAGTGGTGTATACTTGTAAGTGACGCAGAGATCGTGCCGTATAATGTGACCTAATTGCACGAGTCCACAAAGTCGGGCCCACCGTGTGCATGAGGGGGAAGGAGACCGCAAAAATTGGATGGTCATGATGGTCAGATACGTGGATCTTGATCAGATCCGACGGTGGCTACAACGAAAGTCGTAGCCACGTTGTAGAGGAGATGCGGATGCGGATGCGGATCTACCCGTTTGTCCTGCGTCTCCTTGGACTACTTCCGTTGACCACTTTCCCATCCTCAGCGCGCCTTCCCCCGACATGCGATAGGTATACATTAGGGACGAAACGGCTCGTCGATGGGTCTTCCCTTCCCGAGCTTCGCTCCCTTCCTCACATTCTCATTGACTGCTCTCCCAGCTCAGCGGTTCCTATCTTCCGCCCGCCTCTCCTCCCTCCTTTAACCTCTTCCTCCTCCACCTCCTCTCATGGAATCCCCTCCTCTTATCCTCCGTCCCTGACGCCACCTTCCCGCCACCCTCCGCTCCCGTTGCGGCAGGATGGCCTCCTCTCACCGGTACCGCCACGGCCTCCTGTCCTTCGTCCTCCTCGTGGCCGTAGCGGACAATGCCACCTCCGCTTCGAGCATCCGCGTCGACGTCATCCGCCGCCCGTCGGGCATGGCCTCTTCCGTCCCCGCTTTCCGCGAGGCGCCCGCCTTCCGGAACGGGGACGACTGCCCTTCGCCGTCGGAGGCGGGTCGCGTCGACATCGCGATGACCCTCGATGCTAACTACCTCCGCGGTACCATGGCCGCTGTCCTCTCCATTCTCCAGCACACCTCCTGCCCGGAGAGCGTCACCTTCCACTTCCTCGCCGCCCAGTTCGAGCCCGACGTCCTGGCTAGCATCCGCGCCGCCTTCCCCTACCTCGACTTCCGGGTATACCGCTTCGACTCCGGCCGCGTGCGCGGCCGCATCTCCCGGTCCATCCGCCACGCTCTCGACCAGCCGCTCAACTACGCCCGCATCTACCTCGCGGACATCCTCCCGCCCGAGGTCCGGCGCGTCATCTACCTCGACTCCGACATCGTCGTCGTCGACGACATCCGCCACCTCTGGGAGGTGGAGCTCGAGGGCCACGTGGTCGCCGCCCCGGAGTACTGCCACGCCAACTTCACCAAGTACTTCACCGACGCGTTCTGGTCGGACGCCACGCTCTCCAGCACGTTCGACGGTCGCCAGCCCTGCTATTTCAACACCGGAGTGATGGTGATGGACGTGGAGATGTGGAGGTCGGGAGGGTACACCAAGATGGTGGAGGACTGGATGGGAGTGCAGAAGCAGAAGAGGATCTACCACTTGGGTTCCCTGCCACCATTCCTGTTGGTCTTGGCCGGAAACATAAAGGCAGTCGATCACAGGTGGAACCAGCACGGCCTGGGCGGAGACAACATCGAAGGCAAGTGCAGAAGCCTTCATCCAGGGCCCATTAGCCTTCTCCACTGGAGCGGCAAAGGGAAGCCTTGGTTGAGGTTGGACTCCAGGAAGCCATGTGCCGTCGACTACCTCTGGGCACCTTACGATCTCTACAAGTCCTCGTCACCCTCCCTGGAAGAGTAAGGCGACTTGAAGAGGTCGAAGAATAGCCGGTGAAGGGCAAAGAGAGGTGGGAAGCAGAGAGGATAGCATGGGGAGGGAAAAGGGAACCGGTTTGTGTTAACGTACGTAGGAGAACTGAATGGCTGTCAAGACATTAAATTTGGGCGATCGCCCGTGAGAAGGTCGGGAGCATCGTTTGGATGGGAGAAGACCTGCTGCAAAATAGGAGGATGAGGAGGAGGGGGGAGTGAAGTGTCAATGGGGGGGGGGGGGGGGGGGGGGGGGGGAGGTGGATTTAGATGCAAGGGTGGGCTATTCTTTTCTCCATTTCATCCTTTGTTTCAGATTTGATTGCTGTTGCTTTGAATTATTTCTTGTGGGTTTTCAACCTCTCCTGACAAATGCATATCCATAGTGCAAATATTAGATTCTACTTCGATTTACACAGTAGACAAATAATTAATTATAAGGGAATCTACTTGCCGATATAGTTTTGTAGGTTCTTAGATAACATCCGTATCTTTAATTTAGTTCACATCTCGAGCCCATCATGGAATCGTGACAACGTATCGCGAAGAGAAAACAGAGTTGCTTTCAGGTTGAAATCATTCCCTCGGATTTCCGTGCTCTCTCGCTTCCGTGAAGAACAGAGATCTCCATCTCTTTACTCCTTTTTCCGGTCCCCATCCCTTCTCTTTTACTATTGCTTTTGATCGGGTGACGCCCAGCTGCGTTCGCAGAGGTTCGTTCTCGTTCTCAATCGATCGGTATGCCTCTGACCGCTCATATCATTTAATGCTGAAGGGCATTAGAATCCTTAGCTTCTACTCTGCTGTTGTGCTGCCAGCAAACGAGATGCTGATGCTGCTCTTTCTTCCTCGTTCTCCTTCGACACTCAACCGGTAACGTGGGTCTTCCCCTTTGCCTAAACATCTTTATTCCTTGTTTCTGGTAACTGGTGATGCCTTCCTCGAGCCACGGATGGGAAACCCCGCGTTTCTGACTCCACTTTCGTGTGCCGCAGCTGCTTCTTTAGCCAAAAGAAAGAGATCGTAAGGTCTTATGACTCCTCCGCCTCCTCTCTGCCTTCCTCCTATTTGATCCCGGAAGTCAATAGAAGCTTTAAGTTGTAGGATGGGTTGTGTGCATAGCAAGTGGTTTGGCCATTACAAGAAGGACTGCTGCGGCTGCCGCTGCAACTGCAACCTTTGCCTCCACTGCTCCCACTGCCGTGCCTCCGCCGAACCCTCCCGCGTCGACGAGGACGACCGCTTGCACCAGCACAGCCGCCTCATTCGCCACGTCCTCTCCGCCGCCTCCCTGGGCTCCGCCGATGTCCCCTCCGCCGGCCTCCGCCTGCAGTACTCCTCCCTCACGCAGCGGGGCTACTACCCCGGCTCGCCGGACCACGCCAACCAGGACAGTTTCTGCGTGAAGGCGCAATTCCATGGCAATCCCGACCTCCACTTCTTCGGCGTGTTCGACGGCCACGGGAATTTCGGTGCCGAGTGCGCCGCGTTCGTCCGCGACAAGCTCACGGCCGTCCTGTCCGCCGACCCTCGCCTGTGGGAGAACCCCGCGGAAGCGTGCGACTCGGCTTTCGCCGCTACGAACTCGGCGCTCCACGACAGCGAGATCGACGACTCGATGAGCGGCACCACCGCGATCACGGTGCTCGTCCGGGGCGACACGCTGTTCGTCGCGAACGTAGGGGATTCGCGGGCGGTGGCAGGTGTTCGGGATCGGGACCGCGTGGTGGCGGAGGACTTGTCGAGCGACCACACGGCGTTGCGGAAGGACGAGTGCGAGAGGGTGAGGCTGTGCGGGGCGAGGGTGTTGACAGTGAACCAACTGACGGGCGAGGGAGATGAGGGGACCGACGGCGGCGGCGACCCGCCGAGGCTGTGGGTGCCGGATGGGATGTATCCGGGATCGTCGTTCACCAGGAGCGTGGGGGACTCGGTGGCGGAGAGCATCGGTGTAGTCGCCATACCGGAGATCAAGGTGGTGAAGATAACTGACAACCATTCCTTCTTCGTCATAGCAAGCGATGGGGTTTTCCAGTTCCTCTCCAGTCAGGCAGTGGTTGACATGGTGAGAGCAGCTCAAGGATCTCCTTGCTTTGTGCAGTTCTGAGCTCATTGTGTTCAATCTCTTAATGACCTCGCTGCCCGGTCACTGCAGGTTTCTAGTTTTGTGGATCTCCGCGATGCCTGCTCAAAGATCGTTGCTGAATCCTACAAGCTGTGGTTGGAACTTCAAGGCCGGACTGATGATTTGACGATCATCATCGTCCACATCAAAGATTCGTGTGAGGTGCATCCAATCTGCACTTCCTGTTAATTGTTTCATATTCTTCTCATCAGCAAAGCTGCTGTTTCAGAGACAAGAACAGACGAGGCCATTCGTTTCCATCATTTTTAGTGGATCTATAGATCAATAGTGAAGCTAAACTGTCTGTAAGCTTGTTTCGATTGAGAAGATAATGTATTTGTTAGCTGTTACAAATTTTCTTAACCGAACTAGATTATCTCGTTCATCAGTTGAGGAAAATTATCTCTTATCACTGTATAAATAGATGTTGAAACCTCAATAACAAGTGAGTTTTTTTGTTTTCCTAATTCACTTTCAACATGGTATCAGAGCACCTCTCTCTATAAGAGAGATTACTTCTTTTTTTTCTTTACTGTCAAACAACAGCTTTTCTTACCGTTTTGTCTATCGACAACCCCGCTGCGAAACTGCAGATACTCAAGGGTCATTTGTCGCCACCCTCCCGGACATCCTCTGCTCCGAAGATCTCTCCTATCTCATCTGCAGCAGACGACGGCTTCTACACTTGTTCGTCGGCATCGTCCCTCCTGCAGCCTTTGTTCTCTCTGCCAAGAGCACCTATTTTATCGTCGACTCCAGTCCATCTACTGTTGCCGCAACCTTGACATCCTTTCTTTCGCCGGAGCAGCAAAATCTCGGCTGCCTCCCCAGTCTCCAGCCTCGCCAACGCTCCGGCACATTGGCACCAGCGGTCTCAAGCCCTGCAAACGCAGCGCTCGCGAATGCTCCATAGCGACTACCCTCTTAGCAGTTCTAAAGAGCCATCCAAACACGGACACCACAGGCGCGTCTCCCAGGACTAACCCCTCTCTCACTCTGCTTACGGTGAGTTGATCAGCTATGAACACCAGACCAATCTGATGATTGAAAAGGAGCCTCGGAGTCCCTAAGAAGTCATTCAAGAAGCCTTCTTCCTCCCTGTGTATCCTGTTGGATTTGAGGGGAGTGTCGGGTGATCTATTTTAACAGTAGCTGCATTCACTGTGTCATATTCGGATGGGCTGGTTCCAGTATGATTGCTGCACCCGAACATTGCTATTCATCGTATCAGGACAACGGTAGAGTCTCCTTACCTTTCATTCCTTATTTCTTTTACCATCAATCTCTTGGACGCTTTCGTCATATTATTCAAAAATCGGCTTCCTACCCTTGCTCTTCCTCTATCTTCTAACGATTTTTGCAACTGTTTTCTCGGCGAGATTACTTACCTTTCTCTCTTGGTTTCCCTTTGACCTGGTATTGGTTCCTCGATGTCTTCGTTCTCTACCTCCGATACTCCAACACTTTTTCCTGTTGGCAATCTTTCTCCGCATTCAGGACTCATCTCCATTAATGCCGCCTCCTTGATTCCATTTAAATTATCCAAGGGTGGTAATTATGCGTCCTGGCGGGCCCAATTCTCAAACCTTTTATTTGGTTATGATTTATTGGGTTACATTGATGGCTCTCTTAGTTGTCCACCAGCGATGATACATGTTCCAGGAGAACCCGACCTAGTATCGAATTATGCACACAAACTTTGGTTGCGCCAAGATCGGCTAATACTCCAAGCAATTCAAGCTTCTGTTGCGGGGTCCATTGCTCCGCATGTGTCCTCTTGTGTCACTGCTGCGAAAGCTTGGACCAAGTTATAAACTACCTTCGTGAATCGCTCCCGGACTCGCATGCTTGGACTCCTATCCAGCCTTATGAGCCTTAAGCAGGAGGGAAGTACTATTGCCGATTACTTACAACATATCAAAATGATTATTGATGACCTAGCTTTGATAGGTCATTCCCTGACTGATGAAGAAGTTCTTGTCCACACGCTTAATGGATTGAGTCCCGAGTTCAAAGAACTGGCAGCTGCACTTCGAGCACGTGACTCTCCGGTTTGCTTTGAAAAACTCTATGACAAGCTCACCGACTATGAAGCTTACCTAAAGCGTGCTAATAGACTGTCAGATTCCTTACCAGGACCTCCTATCACAGCTCAGTTCAATCAGAAGTCCAATCGACAAAATCATAAATACCGTAAGAATGCTTCAAAAGGTGTGACCAATTTTTCTCCCACTTCTACGGGTCCCTCTCCATCACCGTCGCCTCTCCATTCTTCGCACTTCAATGTTGTCGTTCAACCGCGTTGTCCTCCTTTCATGCCTCAGCAACAAGTTGTCTGCCAATTATGTGATAAAGTCGGCCACTAGGCAAAGGTTTGTCGGTCTCGACCTCGTCTTTCACCTCCGTCGGCTTGGCCTCGGGCAAATGTCATGATGACTCCCTCTGATAATCAATCTAATTGGATTGTGGACTCTAGTGCTTCCCACCATATTACTTCTGATCTCCAGAACCTGTCGCTCCACAACAACTATGGCGGAACTGAAGATATTATCATCGGTGATGGTAACAGAATTCCTATTACTTATTTCGGTACAACAAAGCTTACTTCAAATGCCACTTCTTTTACACTCGATAATGTTTTGTGTGCACCCCACATTAAAAGAAATCTCATCTCTGTCTCTCAGTTCTGCCAACAAAACAATGCTTCTATTGAATTCTTTCCTGATTATTTTCTTGTCAAGGACTTGAGCACGGGAGCATCGTTGGTTCGCGGTCCGAATAAAGACAACATCTATGAATGGCCATCTACCTTATATCTCACTCAGCCTACTGCTAACGCCTCCACCGCTGCTCCAATCGATATGTGGCATCAACGTCTTGGTCATCCCTCAATCCCTGTTCAACAAAAGTTACTTTCTCGCTACTCTATTCCTGTTTCTAAATCTGGTTCTACTATTACTTACTGTGATGCTTGTCTTAATAATAAGAGTCATCAGCTACCATTTGGTACATCTTCTATTTCTTGCTCTAAACCGTTTGAGGTTATTTATACTGATGTCTGGGGCCCTGCGTCAGTTGTCTCTTTTGACAAGTTCAGATTCTATGTTGTCTTTGTAGACTATTTTACAAAGTACACATGGTTATATCCTCTTTGTCAGAAATCTGAGGTTGCTGTTGTCTTCTCTAAATTCAAGAACTTGGTCGAGAATTATTTTCAAACTACTATTAAAACTGTCTATTCTGATGGTGGCGGTGAATATCAAGCTCATGCGTCTTATCTAGCTACCTCTGGTATTCAACATCTTAAGTCCCCACCATATACCCCTCAATTGGTTGGCTCTGCTGAGCGTAAGCATCGTCATATTATTGAGACTGGTCTTACATTGCTCCATCAGGCTTCCATGCCTTCTATCTTTTGGTCTGTCGCTTTTCAAACTGCTGTTTATCTTATTAATCGCTTGCCTACTCCTCTCCTACAATATCATTCACCATTTGAAAAGCTATTTCAAAAACACCCTAACATCCAAACCTTAAAGGTTTTTGGTTGTTTATGTTATCCATGGTTACGTCCCTACAATTCTAATAAAATGCAACCTCGATCTCGACCTTGTGTTTTCATAGGGTACTCTCTTGAACATAACACCTATCGATGTTATGACCCTCACTCTACTAAAGTCTTTGTCTCCAGACATGTTACTTTTGTGGAGACTGTCTTTTCCTTTCGAGATCATCGACAATCGATAATTCCATTAGATCGCTATGAACAATCTTCCTCCTCCATTTTGTCTTCCTTAGATCCAAACTCTCTAGTTACTTCTGTTCCACAGTTTCCCTCTTTTCCCTCTCCTCCGGCTCCTCCCCCCCAGTGTCTTTGTCTTCACCACGCCAAGGTACTTCTATTGTCCCTTCGTCTGCCTCCACCAGTACTGACCCACAACCCTTACCTCCTAGCCCTACTGTCACTTCTCGGTATCCTATGCAAACTCGTTCCAAGTGTGGTATCTTTAAACCACGTTGAGTTCTAGATTTACGTGTTAGCACCGAACCCTCTTTCGACTCTGTTGAACCTACTTCATTCTCTCAGGCTCAGAAATATCCTCATTGACGTAAAGCCATGTGTGAGGAGTATGATGCCCTTCTTCACAATGCTACTTGGACTCTCACTCCTCCTCTCTCCACACAAAATATTATCGGGTGCAAATGGGTTTTTCGAATTAAGCGGAATCCTGATGGTTCTATTGCTCGCTATAAGGCACGTCTTGTGGCCAAATGATTTCATCAACGACCTGGCATTGACTTCACTGTGACATTTAGTCCTGTTGTCAAACCTACTACCATTCGGCTTCTTCTAAGTCTGGCAATATTGAAAGGCTGGTGCTTACGTCAGTTAGATGTTAACAATGCCTTTTTACAAGGAACCCTCACTGAAGATGTTTTTATGGAACAACCTCCAGGCTTTATACATCCTCAATATCCGGGACATGTTTGTAAACTAAAAAAGGCCATCTATGGACTTCGTCAGGCTCCACGAGCATGGTATACTGAACTTGGTCTCTACTTATCTTCCATTGGCTTTATCAACTCTAAGTCTGATGTTTCCTTATTTCTACGCCAACATCGTGGGAGCACCATCTATCTCTTCGTCTATGTGGATGATATTATTCTCACAGGTGATAACTCAACGGAGGTTCAGGCATTTATTACGCAATTGGCAGACCGCTTCTCCCTCAAAGATCTTGGTACCTTGCATTACTTTCTCGGTGTTGAGACTACATTTACATCTTCTGGTCTCTTTCTTTCACAACGAAAGTATATTCATGATTTACTATTGAAGACAAACATGCAAGACGCTAAAGCAGTCTCCACTCCTCTATCTCCAAGTACATCGCTGCATCTCTATGATGGTAGTCCTGTCACAGATCCTACTCTATATCGACACGTAGTTGGCTCCTTACAATATCTAGCACTCACTCATCCCGATGTCTCCTTTTCGGTTAATAAATTATCTCAATTTATGCATCAACCATCTACTTTGCACTGGACTGCTGTCAAACGCATTTTGCGTTATCTGAAAGGGACTATTGATCATGGCATTTTTCTTCGCAAGAATTCTTCCTCTCAACTTCATGCCTTTGCGGATGCGGATTGGGCCGGTAACATTGATGATAGAACCTCTACATCTGGGTATATTGTATTCCTTGGTGCTAATCCGATAAGCTGGAGCTCTAAAAAGCAAAAGACGGTTGCCAGATCTACTACCGAGGCTGAATATCAGGCTGTTGCCGCCACTGCTACTGAACTCAATTGGATTAGCCACTTACTTCAGGAACTTCAAATCCATTCTGCTTCTATAACGGTTATTTACTGTGATAACATCGGGGCCACTTATCTTTGTGCAAATCCAGTCTTTCACTCCCGCATGAAGCACGTTGCTATCGACTTTCACTTTGTTCGGGATCAAGTAGCTTGCAAGCAGCTCTATGTCTCTCATGTCCACACAGCTAACCAACTGGCCGACTCCCTCACGAAGTCTCTAGCACGTAAACTATTTTTCTTTCATCGATCCAAGATCGACGTCCTTGACAGGAGCTCGATCTTGCGGGGGCATGTTAGCTGTAACAAATTTCCTTAACCGAACGAGATTCTCTCGTTCATCAGTTGAGGAAAATCCTATTAACTGTAACAAATTTCCCCAACCGAACGAGATTATCTCGTTCATCAGTTGAGGAAAATCCATCTCTTATCACTGTATAAATAGATGTTGAAACCTCAATAACAAGTGAGTTCTTTTGTTTTCCTAATTCACTTTCAACAGTATCAACCCATGAATTGGGGATGGACTCACAGGTTTTTGAGTTCAGTATGTCTTTATTTCATAATTCTGATACCTGTTCCAACTGTTTAAAAGTCGTCTTTGTAGAATGGAAGAACCTACTGTGAGGAAGAGCGATTTCGTTTACTCAGATAATAGATAGTTATATAAGTTTTGAGAGATAAATTATCTTTAATCATGCACTCAAATTAAGTAATCAATCACGTTTTTAAATCTGTGATTGTTCGTTAAATCATATATAGATTAAGGATGAAAGGAATGTAAGTATGTCATTTAATGTTTGTCTATATCATGATATTTTATCATGCCCTCGTAAAAATGAGCTTTCATCAAGGATGTGAATCTTGGACCGATGTAATTGAAATATCCTACGAGCAAGAAGTTTTGTGAGGGAGTATGCTAATTGATCAGAAGTGTGGATGTGAGAAACACATAGTTGATGTGTGATAACTTGATATCAAACAAAATGGAAGATGATTATAATATGTTTATATATGAGTAGAGCATCGGATTTACGTATAGATAGATGACATCGACATTATGACATACAGATAGGAAGAGTTCAGTTTAACTCTGTCATCAATTGGTTATCATCATCAAAAAGGGAGAGATTGTTGAATCTCAAATTTTGATGATGAAACCAATTAGTGAGTTTATGATCTAATCAAAGTGTTGGAGTTAAGTGATGTTGGGTCGAAGTCAAGATAGGGTATCAGGCCGGGGCCTCGGATGATGCAGCAGGAGCTCACTAGGAGTTCGCCGAAAGATGATCAGGAGCTCATTGGGAGTTCGCCAAAGGGATGTCGAAAAGTTCGCAGATGGTTCGAAAGATCGATTGATGACAAGATCGATTGTAATTATTTGTCTTAGTGTGTCGTAGTTAATATCTTGATTTGAGTCTTAACTTGAGTTATGTTTGGAGAAATCATACTAACTCAAATTAGAAGTCAACCGGGTCCACTTTAGGTTTCATTTGAGCTCACGATATAGCTCATTTCGTTGACCTGGAAGGAGGTCAAAATGAGGTATGAGTCAGGTATAAAATAGTACTGAAAAGTACTATTTTCAAGTTTTCTCACTGTGGTATTGCCGGTGGGCAATGGTAGAACCGCTACCACCTATAATCTCTGAGCACTTTCAGTGGTAGTTCTGTTAGTGCTGACGATAGTACCACCCATACCTGAATTCTTTGAATAAGGTTTGAATTTTGGCTTCAATTTTTGAAGTCAATTGGAGTCTATGAATACCTCAAATATTCTTGCAAGATAAAACAAAAAAGTGCTAAGAAAGTGAATGAAATCTTTGAAAAAATTATGTAAAAATTAATTGAGAGCTTCCCTCGTGTCCTTCAAGTGTAAAGTGAGTTTAAGAGAAAAGATGACAGATTGTGAAGGTTCGAACCAGTGAAAATGAGAAAAGTATGTAAGGGTAGTTGATCTTCGCCCTTCAAAGAATATCATTAGTAGATACTGATGGGCCTCGACGAAGGAGGACTCGAGAGTGGACGTAGGTCAAGATTGATCGGACCACTATAAAATTTTGTGAGCTTTTTTTATTTGTCTTCTTTCAATTTGGTCTCATTTTAGTAGTTCACAACTAGTTCTAAGATAAGCTCAAGTTTCTCCATTCGGTTTTAAATCAATATCTAATTTGATCTTAACGAATTTTAATAAAAAAACATTTTAAATTTTGGTTTTAGTTCATGAAAAAAAAATTTAATCAAATTTTTTTTTTAACTCTTGCACAAATTACTCAATCAATCATGTATTAAAATTTATGATTGATCTTTATATCATAAATAGATTAAGTATGTAAGAAATATAAGCGTTACATTCCATAATTTATCATTCTATATAAGTAGATTTCACTAGTCTCTGCCATTTAGTGCTTTGCTATAAACTAACTAATTATTCTCTTATTTTTAATACCAAGCTAAATTGCAGTATTATAAGTTCTAAAATTTATCATAATATAATAAATCAGGTCCGTGTCTCTATGTCATGAAATACCTCTGATTCTATTCTTATTTTTTTAATTTTATTAAAAGAATATTCATCAAAACTAGCATTGACATGTGATTGCTAGATGGATAACACAAAGCACACAAAAACGAATCTATTATGTAAGTCAGAATCAAAATTAAAAAAAAAAATCAATACACCAAAATAAATCTATCATATCAGTCAGAATCAAAATAAAGAACATTTAATGCACCAAAGCGAATCTATCACATTCGCTAGAATCAAAATCGAGAATATTCAACATACCAAAATGAATCTATCTCATCGGCTAGAATCACAGTAGAAAATTTTTATTTTTTATTTTTTGATTCAATGAATATTTTCCTCTCACCACTTACAACTAAGGTGCCTCGGCTATATAAAAGAGGTTCATCAATCTACAGCATTCAATGTTTTTTTTTTTTTTTTTTTGAAGGATCATACATAAATTCAAGATTTTCTAGCTTATACGTTTAAAAGACTATATGGACATGACATATATATCTTATTGTAGGAGATGCAAACATCAAGCCGACTTCGAGATTCTCATCTCCAAACTCTAAAATTAGTTAAGATCTAACTTTCCATCTTGGCACAGTTCTATTAGCATAATATAATCTCTTAATGTTATGGCATAATTCAATAATATAACTGATTTTATTAATTTAATAAAATATTAACTATCAATACAAAATGCTAAATTTTAAAAATAATAATTAAAATTATTAAAAAAATAAATTAAAATTAGTTTATAAGAATAAATTTTTGTTTTACAAGGCAATGAAATCAATAGTTACATAAGTACAAATGCAACGAGGAAGTGGAGGAGGAAACCACAAATGTCGATAAATAATACCTTTGCCCTTTTGAGAATAATTTTTCTCCTACATAGAAAAGAAAGAATCCGACAGTGGGGAAAGGCGATAAATGAGTCGGTCACAGGCCATCGGCTAATAGGATAAAGAAAGCGGAAGGAGAAGAGATGGGAGTCGTCGCTCCCCAGCTTATAAGGAATGCGTTCCCCCGCCACCCTCCTTCCATTTCCCTAAGCGCCGCTTTCGCTCCCATAAGCCCCCGTGCCCGGGTTCCCGTCCACGTTCGTTCCTTCAAGACCCCGCTGCCCCACTCCTCCCCGCGAACCCCTTATAAAACCACCTTAAAGGTTCATCCTTTTCCCCTCGTTCCACCGAGTCGGCTGATCGGCGTGGTGATGGCGTCGTCGGGTCCCGTGCAGAAGTCCGAGGAGGAGTGGCAGGCCATCCTGTCGCCGGAGCAGTTCCGGATCCTTCGGTTGAAGGGGACTGAGTAAGCCTCGCGGGGCTTTTTCGGCCTTGCTTGTGATTGTTGTTTTGCCTGCATGATTTTAGTGGGTTCTCATGCGCCTCCTTCCAAAAGCTGTGTTTTCAGGGAATCTTTCCATCGAGATCTAAGTTGTTCCGCTCAGATTTAATCTTTTAGTGGTTCTGTTTGATCTGTGAGGGATCTATTCGACTATTTGGGGCCTATTTGGATTAAAGATGCTTCTGTGCTTGTTTCATTTTAAATTCCACTCACCTTCTTTTGCTTTTCGTTGTGTGGCTTTCCATAGTATCGTTCTTTTCTTTTACGTAATCCTATATGCCTAATTCCAAGCAACCATGTTACTCTTCCAGTGTATGATTTTTCAAAGTGACATTTGTATTGTTTGGGGCTTATTTTATTTCATTAAGATTGTTTATAATTTGGTAATATCTGTGGTTTTGTCTCGATTTTTGTTCAGTGATACTGAAGAATAGTGGCATTCTTATAAAAAAAAAATCACTTAGAACTGATCAGAAGATGAAAGTATGCTATTGTTCATGATATCACTGGTTGAGTTAATTCCAACTTATTCATCTATTGATTGGATTGCCATGACCTAGCATGATGAATTGGATTAGTGGACTCATTGACATCACTGAGACTGAACCACCAACTCAAAATGATCAAAATGCTAAATTTTGAGTAAATAACATCAATCCCTTTCTAGTGATCCAAAGTGTCCGGATGTGAGACTAAATCGGACTATCACAGTAACTATCCGAAGTTAGAAGTTTGACCAGAATCTTTGCTTATTCTTCTGCCTTGGTTGCTGTTACTTTGATTCACTTTGACTGCCTTTTAGAATAGAGAGTTGCATTATTTTGTTCTGACTCAGGATATATGTGCAAGATACATTTACCCTTTCACAAACATGATGGAGATAACAATTTGCAACTTGAAGTTTAAAGGAAATCATTAAACTGAGAGTAAAACTGAATGTTTCTTTAGTTGATTTGTCAAACCATAATCTTTATATTCCATTAGAATTCTATTGCAAATCTGCAGAAACAGCTATTTATGTTGTACGGCTGTCTACTAGTTATGCTTTGGGTCTTTACTTGATTTAGGTGTTATTCATAATATGATAGATGCACTGTGATACATTGGCGGTTAATGAAACATCAAACAGGAACAATATGTCAGATTTGTATGTTATGGCTGTTATAAACAATTAGTGTTTTGCTATCCTGTGCATATGAATTCTAAGAAAATCATAGTTGCTCAACAGCACATAAAAAAGCTTTTATTTTCATCTGCATAAACAATTATCTTGTGGCTTGATTGGAGAAAGAAATGAAATTATCAATGTTTATGGTCCTTTGATTATATAAAGCTTTCGATCAGATGATTTATGTATTCCAATTATTTATGCCATTTACAATTTGTCAATTTCCTGTCGTTCCAGGTAATCACTATAGTAACAACCATTATATCTAATATTTGCCCATAAATGTTAAATCACACAGTAACTGTTGTACGGGAATTGGGCACATGTGCACCGAGGTTTAGAGCCAAAAAAAAAAAAATTCCATGTTTGTGTATAGCATGATTAAGTGAATGAGCTTAGAAATACATATAGCAAAGAAATAAATGACAAAACTTGTTCTCATTTTGGTTTGTGTATAAATCTAGTATAAATCAGGGTTACACCATAAATTCTGATGCTTGTCAGGTATCCTGGCACTGGTCAATATGACAAGTTTATCGCTGATGGTATATATGAGTGTGCTGGTTGTGGAACACCACTGTACAAATCCATTACCAAGTTTAACTCTGGCTGTGGCTGGCCAGCCTTCTTCGAGGGTCTTCCTGGAGCCATAAATCGAACGGTGGTGGCCTTATCTTTCGTTGATTTAGTGTTGCCTTGGTGCCCTTCTCTTCAGTGCCTATGTAGTGATTGACTAATAACCTTGGGTTTGAAATTGCAGCCGGACCCTGATGGAAGGAGAACGGAAATAACCTGTGCTGCTTGTGGTGGTCACTTAGGTCATGTGTTCAAGGGAGAGGGGTTTAACACCCCCACAGATGAGCGCCACTGTGTTAATAGCATCTCACTCAAGTTTGTTCCGGCCTCCGGAAGCAACTAGCTTCCTGTTTGGTTTGTACGGCACCTTATTTTACTAGGACAATGATCAAGAAATAAGAATTGGTTTGTTGTCTGTTTCTTATTGTGGATGAAACCTATTCCCTTTGCCGTATGGATGTATGGAATTCTTTATTCAAGCATCACCGAATAGTTCACCTGTATAAACACAAGCTTTGAAGTGTGTTTTGCCATTATCATGACTAAACTAATCTTTTTAGTTAGTCAAGCTTGATTTGTTGCTCAGCTAATTGGTAAGGTAGAGATACAATCATGTTTTGTTTTTATATTGTTTATATACTGTTGGATCTCATTCAATAGCTGCAACGTTGAATCTAATGCACATTTTGTTTGTTTCTTCTCCAAGTTGTAGAACAGTGGTTGTGAGTTAGATGAGTTGGTGTTTACCCTCATTTAGGTATACACCAGTCATGCAAGGTACATGTTGACATTTCAGACTTCTATTAGCTTAGAACACAGAGGGGTATGTGTATTAGGACTGCAGTTTGAATGCCTCCAATTGAGGATAAATAGGCAATATGAAACATTGATTAAATGATACAAATTGAAATGCTCTTTTGCCAAATATCCTATGTCATACGTCAGATTTGTGTCAATATCCAATTAGAATCATTTCCACAATATCATAACCAATATATGATAGGTTAATATCAGAAAGGGAATCTATTTCCAAGCCCAGTTAAAACACAATAGACATTCCACTGTAGATGAAATCAACAGTATCATTTGCTGCATGCTTTGTGAAGTGCTTTTGCTATCTCACATTTTGGTTGTCATGGAGCAAAACTTTAGCTTCCTCATCATTGCGATAATTCAAATCACATTAAAGAACCCGCTCAAGGTAATGCAAATCATGTGGCGATAACACTACTAATACAGCTTTTACAAAACCTATTTAAGAGTCATTTTAAATAGATTGGGATTATTTAAACCGGGAAGGCTTCCTCTTTTCTCAGTTTTCAGGGTTCCTTCCCTTTTAATCCAAACGGTATGCAATTAATATGCTTAGCCAATATACAACTGTAGGAATACCACAAGCACCCTTTTTCTACCTTCAATCATTCTCCACATGCTTGTTTAGCTACTGATCCCCAAATCCCTACCAAGCCAAGTTTCTTGGTAGTCCCTCATGTCTGCAACTACAGGAAACTGTGCAGTTCAACTTTACATGAACTCAGGCTCAAATGTGTTGATATCTCAGAGCTGAAGCTGACTCTTGGAAAGACATCATGTGATAGTCCTAAAAAATCTTGACACCACCATTTCTCATAACAATCGACCTGGTGCGCTGTCACTCTGATCTTTGAAGCCAACCAAGCTGTAGATTGATGAACAGATCAGTGCAGAATGGAAACGTAAATGGAGCTGAAAAGAAATCAAGATATTACCTTCCATGCGTACATCAAAAAGAAGGCAATGGTATCAGCAGACCACACAACTGCAAAGGACTTCCAAAAAAATGGAATCAATATATTCAGGAGTGGGATGAGAAGAAAAAGATAGTTGAGAGCTTCTTTCTCGTTTTTCGAGCAATCACGCGCTCTAAGGGAAGGTATGGCTGCAAAATCGGATGACTTGGAGTCATTATATCAGGACGAGAGTCAAAATATTACTACCACAAATTGACATAATCTAATATACTCTACTTAGATGTCTCTGTTACCATTCAAGAGGGTAAATAAAATGCTAAATTGGCGAACCAGAAATAATTGTTCAAACTATGTATCACATTCTAGTAATTTTAATTTTTTTACTCTAATAAAAACCCTAAATGTAACTTCTTTATGTCCTCTCATTCACCTTTCCCCACCCATGTTCATCGTCGCCTCAACCCTATCGGTATTCCTATTCCTACTCCGCTATTATCGCCTCTCATCTTCTTTTCCATTATGGATGCATATTCCTCTTTTTGATCGCTACCTCCCCTCCTCTCCAAAACCCTTGCCATTTTTGAATTACAATAAGTTTCAACACACATGTTGGTATGTCGGAACAGACTAATGAGTCGGGCACCAAAATTGAAAACCCTGGCTCAAACTACATAAGCCAGCAAGAGGACATTGTAAAACCAAGGACAACTAATTAAGAGTTAAAGAGTTAAATTGTCCAAAAATCCAGAGTACATGTGTGGACTTCTCAACAAATGCATATCCCATAAATCACCACATAACTGATAACATTTAATAATTTCATATATCAAATGCTAGAAACGAATCTGCTAGATTAATTAGAAATAAATAGATCGTAGAACACAAGTGTTGAGAATATATGCTTGAAGCATACGAATAACCAAACTTGGCAATCTACCTGGTGAGTATTTTGGCAAGCTAAGTTTCATGAAGTCGATCTAAAGCGAAATAGAATGGGCAATAATAATAAAAAAAAAGCAAAACAGTGCATGTGATGTTTGTAACGAGACAATTAGTAGTAGTATTTTTTTCAGCACTAATCCATTATAAAAACAGATGAGAAAGAAGAGGTAATAATGCCAACATTGTTGATTGTAACTAAACCTGATCTACATATTCTGAGAGCTGAATGAAACTTACTGAACATCCAAATGGACCACATCCCCATTAATCTCCATATGTCGGGTTGGTTTGATGGAAATATAAGATTAAAGGAGAGAGCTCCACCAAGAAACATTGATGCGTATCCTTGGACCTCAAACACAGAGTAGAGAGCAGTCCCAGGCACAGCAGGGTTCTTGGTTGCAGTTGAAGCCCTTGGCGCAAAGGTTGCAGCAGTCTTTTGAACAACCTACCAACACAAAATTGAAGTCAGGAAACATGGGCATAATATGCTAACAACTTGGTGCCATTTCAGACAATTCAAAAACCTCAAGATTGACTTGTATTCTAAGAACTTAGTGTCACTTAATGGTTTGAAATAAAAGGGTTATCAAAATATTTAATGCTGTTATCAAAACATCTCATGACACCATAAAAAAAAAAAAAAAAAAATCAGTTTTGATGCTAATATTACTCTCAGCGGATGTTGGATAAAGAGAGAACCTAATACATGTGATTGGAACAGATCAAAAAAACATGATAGTCACGCTGTGAATCAGGTAAACGGCAAACCAGTACATGGCAAACTGCTTCTCCTTCTTTATTGGTTGCTTCACTAAGATGATGGTTATGACAATACAGCCTACCTTTTTAATCTCCTTATCGCTGATGGGAGCAACCAAGGTAGGCTTGCTGTTGCCGCTGCCGCTGCTACTCTCCGGCGCTTCTTGACTGCCTTCTCCCTCACCTGTGGCGGCGGTGGTAGTGGTGGAATCTACGCCGTCAGGTCGCGCCTCTGCTCGGACTCTTTTGCTGCAGATGAGAGCCAAGGAGCGGGAAGCGGGTTTGGGAGCGGAGAAGATGGCATGAAGCTTTGGAATCCTGGAGCCCGAGGGAGCAGCTGCCGCGTACAAGGGGTACATCTCGAGAAGCTACACAGAGACGCGGAAGGAGAGAGCGCGAGAGATGGAAGGCCTGCGTGCGCCCGCTGCCCTATCCTCGGATCGCCGCACGAATGGAAGGGGAAGGGGGGAAAGATTACCCTCTTTGTTGTTTTAACTTCACCATTAATGTGATGAATACTTTGCATCTATCGTAACATGACACGTGGAACTCAATTCAATCGCCAGATCAACCTACTGCAGAAATGAACTAACCTTCCTTAATTAATTATATACCGTTAATAATAATCATCTCCTCGAGTGCCAGACAACCACTATCTTTAATAAAATATGCATCTTATATTTTTTAATTTAAATCAGATATCTGTGATGTAATTTTTTTAAAAAAAAACAAATATTTTGACTTAAAACACTCTCTAACATTAATCCTACAAAAAATCTTGCTTTCGATTGTAGTTGTGAGCATAAATATCATTCTTATATTTCTATTATGTAGAAAATTTTAATACTAATATCTAAAATCAAATAATAATAAATTAAATTAAATTAAATCAAATAATAATAAATATCATTCGTAAAGCTTTTATGGATATGGATCTGAAAACTATAGTAATATTGATTTGTAAGGAGAACTAGACTCATCTTCTCTTATCTTTATGTTCTTCATAAGACCGTTATGACTGATGGATTAAGGATAAAAGACAAAGAAGAAGATATATAACCTCTCATTAACTTATTTATATGACTAAGAAGAGATTAAAGAAAATATGTAATCTCTTAATAATGTCAGATACCTCTGTCTCCACTTATCTACGTATCTATTTATTCATATATTTTGTATATAATCCTTAGGAGATCATATATTTTGTATATAATCCTTAGGAGATCATGTCTATTTATAAGCTATAAAGTAGAGAGCCTAGGATAAGTAATTAAGAAAGTTTTCTCCCATCAAAATTATCTCCTAAGGAATTCTACCATAATAAGACTTTCTTTTGATTGATCGATAATCATAATCAGAAATCAATCATATTTATAATATATTTTACCTAATTAGATAGAGTCATATAATCTAATATTCTTCCACTTGACTCATTAATTGGTAAGATATCAAAAAAAATTAATATCAAAATAAATAAAATAAAATTTTATTTTAAAATAATTTTATTTAATTTGATTCTAAAACTTTAAAAACAATATTTTAAACTATGCACAAATTTTATAAAATAAGAATAAGTTGAATAAACATAATATCATATTATGTCTCACTACCAACATAAGTTATATGTATTAATGTCATACTTCCTTCTATATACTATAACATTGTTAGTACTTACTGATATAGCCCAAAATGACCCTTGTAACTTATCTTGTCAAGACAATTCTATTAGCACATTCAACTATAATATATACATGCATAAATATGAACAATATATCAAAAACAAATCAATTTAAGTACGTAAGTATTATTTTTGAGTAAAACATTTGATTACAACTCTAGTCGTTATATTGTTTGATATTGTCTTTGTATTATATTTATATAAGAGACTCTTTTATAGTTATTGGACAATTTGATGAGTTGTCAAATATCATTAAGGTCATTGATTTATTATATCATATTTCAATTCTTCTTTTATTATATCATATCACTTTTATAATCATTACTTTCCATGTGAAGATAATAGGTAATCATTTTGATTATTATATCATAATCTAATTCTTGTAAATATACCACATAATCAATAAAAAATAATAGATCTTTTTTCCTTTAAGAGATTTTCAAAATAATCGATTATGATTATTCTACATGTTCATCAGTAGTGATATCAATATTATGTGAGAGTTTCCTAATATTATTTTATTATTCATCTTTATCAAATCATTTAGTGATTTGAGGAACAACAATCTCTTGATTATAATCTGATAAAAGAAATATCAATCTATATTTTCTCGATATTCAAATTAAATTTTATGATTTTTTACTCCTATTGATTCATTTTTTTATGAGAATCTTGTATTGCCATATTCAACTATCCTTGTAATATGATTAGAGAAATAAAATTTATACCCATTGAATTTTTTGGATAATCAATAAAAATCTAAAGTAGTGCCTGAACCCAATTTAGTTCATGTGATTTGAAGATCTTCATCAGTATAAGACAATCTCAAATATGTAAATGTCGCAAGTTGGGAATCTCACCAATCTATAACCCAAAAGAGTTGATGTAATTGATTTACTAAGAACCTGCTCAGGATATACATAACTGTCCTTAGAGCTTCTCCTCACATTGATTTAAGTACAAAAGAATAACTTATTAAGCTCATAAGATTTAATTAAAATATATTGAGTATAAATACCCTACTTTTCTAAGAATATAACAAAAAAACTAAGATTATGATCGGGTTCATCATAACTATTATAAAATTTACCACCTCTATCAAATCTGATAATTTTAACTTTTATGTCTAGCTTTCTCTTGACTTAATTTATGTATACCTAAAGGTGTCAATAACATGAGACCTTAGATAATCATATCGCAATAGGTAACATAGAAAGGTGAAAAAATATATCTTTCCACTAAAATATAGAATATGAAATGATTAACAGATATAAGCATATATAATCTCGAGAAGTTAATGAAACTATGTTTCATTACAATATTTGATTATTAGATCGTTATAAACTTAAGATTCATATTAAATTTTATATAAACCATTATATAGAATTTAAAAATTAGTTTTTATTGAATCATAAATATATTAAGCTTACAACCACCAAAAGGAAAATAATATCCTAACAATTCCAGAACCCAAATTTCTAGAACCATAAGAACATAATATGCATCCTAAAAATTCATCAAATGAATTGTCTCTAGACGTAGATGATAAGTACCAACTATTATCGCCTTCGCCTTAAGATGATTCCGTATAACAATGAATATTTCATTCTCTTTTGACTTTCATGTTAAATTGAATCTCTATTATTGGTAATATATATTAAAACATCATAATCAATCCACCAAGTCTTAGAAAGAATTTATGTAACATTTAATATAAAATATACAAAAGTCAGACTTATATTTTCTTTTAAAACTAAACTCTATAATCCTTTACATGAATTTTCTAACCATAACATTTTATTATGAAAATTTTTCTTTTATAAATTAATATGAGATTTATAAACTCATGTGATGTAAGCTTCATTTTTTTTATCAACTACTCATAATATTATTAATGTTTCATACTTTAATATTCATTCTTTTCAAACACATATACTAGTCGACTCAATTAAATTTCATTTATTCTTAATTTTATTATAGTAAATTTTAAATAAGTCAAACTAAGAAGAAATAGATTTAATAAAAAATTGTATGAGAAAGGACTCAACTATATGCATGCTCAATTATCTTGAGCTTACAATTTTGCCAACCATGTTGAAGATATAATCTTGAATTCCATAAATGCTAACACACATTAGTGGAACAAATAATGAAAAGTTTTTTTCATTAATATGTCTACCAATAATTTATCAAAAAATTTAAATTGATCTTTGAATATTCTAGTATGCTAGTTATATACTATAATGAAGTTTAAGTATTATTAATAATTATCATATAATATAGTGTTTTAATTTTTTCAATCATTTATCTTAATTATTTGTTCCACAAACTTTCAGTAGTTAAGTCTGTGATCTGTTCAACTAATCTGATCATGATCTAAATCAGAATGCAACTAAGGAAATGCTACTATAATAAAATAATTTAATATTAATAATTTAATTTTTAATAAATATTAAACTATTGATATTATCTCTATTTTATCTTTGGATGAAAATATTAATATATATAGTATTCATAAAAAATATTTATAGAAGAATAATATTATTCTTGTGGAATATGTTGTTGTCTTTAGGTAAGGATATACCAGACAACATCATCATACCCTATCACATTGTTATTGAAAATAAATTCACCTTTGGGATTATATAAATCTTATGATTATGTGTGTTATTATAATATTATTTTTTATATAATTTAGGATTTATTGGTCTAGGCCATTTTGATGGCTACAAGACCAATACAATAATATAAAATATAATTTAAAATATCTTATAAATGATAAAACCTATATTGTAATTCATATCTTATAAGCCTATCATCTTAGGTCACTTTGATAGCTACTAATCAAATAAACTTAAAGATATGAGTTATAAATATTATTTATCAATTTTTTAATCTAATTTATGATAAAATAGTTTCAATAATAATAATATTTATTGTAATTACATAACTATAATCATAATGAAACATAAATCATGCCTTTATGTAAATAAATAAATATTATTCTATAATTTAAAACACATACATGTAAATAACCAAACAAATATCTAAGAATAATAATTATTTTTTTATTTATCACATGCAAAATTTTATCAATATATCAAATGAGAAAACTATTAAAATAAATCATAATTTATATTTTTAAAATTATGCATAGAACCTTATACCAATCAACCCAATTTAATTTGATAGGCATAGAATTGAGCTACCCAAATTAGACTCAGATTTCAGTCGACCATTTACTCAATTAGGCTCGTTAAAATTAAAATTAATCAAAAGTTAACCTTCTCTAAACTCATCAAAACTTGATTGATCAAATCTAAATCTAGTAAGCAATCAAAATATAAACATGATCAAGTCCGATCAAAATATTTAATTAAATTAATTTAATTTTATAATTGATAACATAATTTAAAAATATTAATTATTGAATGGTAAAACTATAATTTTGCCTTAGGATATATAATGGAAATTTTTGATATCTAAATGGCATAATTGAAAAGTTAAATTTAACGACACCAATTGACATTTTCATAATTTCTAAAAGGAAAAGATATCCTTTTATCTAGAAACCCTAATTATGTTTCGTAGTCGTTGAGGCACCCAAGCGTACAGGTCGACAATGCAGCGACCATTTGCCACTCGCCGCCTACTATGGGGTGAATGTCTTCACATGTTCGATCGATAGCCTCATCAATCACCATGCCCTGTCGTCGCATTCCTCCAAGTGGAACACCCTTGTCGCTAACCAACAACCTCCACATTTGTCGTGGCCCACGATTATGCCCATGTGTTTTGCTACGCAGCCACTAGGGACCACAACCTTCGATGTTTAGTTGACGTCGATTGCGGTTAGCAAGTGTTACTGTAGCTACCGCATGTAGTGGTGCTACCGTAGGATTGTGGCACCCCAAAGTGCTTGCATTGGGTACATAATCGTTACCAGTGACTAGGCTAGCAACCATCTAACATCATCGCCCTTAACAGTACTATTGTCAATAGCAAACTATCAATAATGGTTCATCGATCAAGCACAAAGAACTTCACATCGCCCACAAGCAGGCGACAGAATGAACTAGAGAGAAAAAACATATCGATAATATAAATGTTTTGAGTAATTCCGCAACATGGACTGATGAGTCAGCCCTAAGAGGTTTTTCACGTGCGCAAGATCGCCTTCGTGGGATGGTGGGGAGGGTGTTCAGTCCCGACCTCGGATCGGTTTTGCTTAGCTCGGGCCGGATCCGCGTGAGGCAGGTCGGCTCAGCTCTCCTGCACAAATATCCTGACCAAGCTGTTGGTGTTCGGTCGAGTCCATCCGATGCACAAGTCAGGGAGTAGGTTTGATATAATGGAATAGGTCTTTGGAGTTACGGAATCCCTTTATCAGTGGCCGCTTGGGGGTTTTTATACCTGCGAAGAAGGTTGTCATACAAAGTCGTTATCGTTGCTACAGTACCTAGCGGCTAAGCACGGCCTTTAGCAGGGTTCCTGAGTCCTCTGACAGCGTCACACACCTTTAGTCGCCCGTCGTCAATTGTACTGTGGGCCAATCGACGCGTTGGGATTCCTGGCTGCCTTGTCGAGGCCAGGTCGGCACCCGACCTGGTAGCGCCGTGATGTGGTTGGGTGACGTAGCTGGACAGGAGGTGTCATGTTCTAGTGATGATGGGTCGGCCATTGTTGGCCCTCTCTCTCTCTCTCTCTATCTCTTCCGCAGAAATCCTTTCCGTTGGCCTCCTGAGGGAGCATACCCGGAAAGATATTTGCTTATCTCACATCGGTGGGCGCTGCCACTATGGCCGGTCGTTTGCATGATCTAACTTGGCTTGTAATTGGGTCTCGATTGGTGATCCTTGGCTCAAAGGTTCGTAAAGCCGAGCAACAATCCTGGGTGTTCAAAAATGATTGTGGTCGAGCTGAATGACTCGAGTGCTCTGGGCTTGTTGCGACCAAGACAAGCTCTTCGGAACCTGTTGGGGTCGAGCTAGGCAACTCAGACACAATATGACTAATGGTGCCAAGATAGGCAACTCGAGCATAATTGGACTGATAGTGTTGAGATAGGCAACTCGGGCACAATTGGGCTGATGGTGCCGAGATAGGCAACTCGGGCACAATTGGGCTGATGGTGCCGAGATAGACAACTCCGACATAATTGGATTGATGGTGCCGAGATAGGCAATTCCGGCACAATTGGATTGATGGTGTTGAGATAGGCAACTCGAGCACAATTGGATTGATGGTGGCTAGATAGGCACCATCAATCCAATTATGCCGGAGTTGCCTATCTCGGCACCATCAGTCCAATTGTGCCCGAGTTGCCTATCTCGATACTATCAGTCCAATTGTGCTCGAGTTGCTTATCTCGACACCATCAGTCCAATTATGGTCGAGTTGCATATCTCGGCACCATCAATCCAATTATGGTTGAGTTGCCTATCTCGGCACCATCAGTCCAATTGTGACCGAGTTGCCTAGCTTGACCCCAACAGGTTCCAAAGCACTTGTCTCGATCGCAACAAGCCCAGAGCGCCCGAGTCATTCAACTCGACCACAATCATTTTTGAACGCCCAAGACTACTACTCGGCTCTACAAACTTTCAAGCCAAGGATCACCAATCGAGACCCAGTTACAAGCCAAGTTAGATCATGTAAACGGTGGGCCATAGTGGCAGCGCCCACCGATGTGAGGTAAGCAAATCTCTTTCCGGGTATGCTCCCTCCCTTAGGAGGCTAATGAAAAGGATTTTTGTTAGGGAGGGGGGGGGGGGGGGGGGGGGGGGGGGGGGGAGTGGGAGAGAATGATAAGGCCAATAATGGTCGGCCCATCAGCACCAGAACACGACACCCCCCCTTTCCAACCACATCACCCAGCCACATCACAACGCTACCAGGTTAGACGCACGTCGGATGCTGACCTGGCCTCAGCAAGGACAGCCAGGAATCCCGACGAGTTGACTGGCCCACAGTACAACTGACAACAGGCGACTAGCGACGTGATTAAAGGCATGTGACGCCGTTAGAGGACCCAAGAACCCTGTTGAAGGTCGTGCTCGGTGCCGCCAAGTACTGTAGCAACAACAACGACTTCGTATGACAACCTCCTTCGCAGGTATAAAAACTCTCATGCGACCATTGATGAAGGGATTTGGTAACTCTAAAGACCTATTCCATTATATCAAACATATTCCCTGACTTGTGTGTCAAAGGGACTTGGCCGAGCACCAATAGCTCGGTCAGGGTCTTTGTGCAGGAGAGTCGAGCCGACCTACCTCACGCGGATCCGACCCGAGCTAAACAAAGCCGATCCGAGGTCGGGATTGAACACCGTCCTCACCATCTCACGAAGGCGATCTTGCACACGTGAAAAACCTCTTAGTGCTGACTCATCACTCCAACAATAAATAAATCATTCATGCATCATAAATAAAAATAGAATAACACTTTTTTGTGAGCAAATGATGATAATAAATAGATATAAAATATTTGATTTCATAAATATAACTCTCATACCAATTGTAATAATAAAAACTATAAAATCCTAAATCAAATAACAATAGATCAAATGAACTAAACTGGTTTCCCCTCTCTACGTATCCTTCACAAGATAACTATGAACAATAAATTAAGAATAAAATGAAGATGAAAAAAGATCAATAATCTTTTATTTATGATTAAAGTGATAAAAAAATAAAAAGAACGATAATCTCTCAATAATGTCATATTTAGTCTCTTCTTATCCAAGAGGTCATATCATTTTATAAACGAAAACAGAAATCATCTCCTAAAACATCCTAACATAATTAAACCTTTTTCTATTAACTGATAATAATCCAATCATATCTATAATATATCTCATCTAATTAAATAAAATCACATAATCTATTAATAGTCTCAGAAGCTAAATCTTAGCAAAGTCCTCTCTACCACAAACATTGAATGCCATACAACACACTTCAGAAAGCAAAGCAAAGCGTTGGGTTGGTGCAGCAGCACCATAACATATTAGCACGATAATTTAGCTAGCAGTAGGTAGGTTGGACAAAGTTGAAAATTTCTAGGATAGGCTCACAAGATATAAATAGTGAGAAGACTAAGCAACAAAGAACTAGATTTCAACCAACTCACCGGGAAACAGTCACTGAAATGCTGTCTGGATGATCAACAGATTTCATTATGGTTCACAGGGAATGTTCCCTGCTAACAGGGAACAAACATGAAAAAACAACATCCACAAGCATTACTCAGTCTGTCCTTCAGTTGCTTACAGGCAAGACAAATTCCACGTTTGTGCATGGCATCAATTTTGTGTCTTCAACCTCTTACTTCTGGCTGATGAAGATTTGCCCTCCATATCCTTGGGAACCATCTCTTCAGGAACCTTTGGAGATGTAAAACTAAAATCTGCCACAGACAATTTACCCTTGTATTCTGGATATGCTTCTAGAAACTTCTCAACCTCCACTGAGCTCCTTACTTTCTTTCCGTTAGGCATAATATAGCTTACATCCATTTTAGAGTAATCTGATCTCATAACTAGCCGCCTTTCAGTGTCAGGTGGAGTCTTGGGCAAGTTTGGTTTATCAAGAACCCAAACTCGACTATTGTCGTACTCTATATCACCAGGAACATCACAGGAAAGATTAGGAATTTTGTGGCAGAACCATGGATCCTCGATGAAGTTTTGCCTGATAGTTTCGTATTCTTCTTTTGTTGGAATTAGCCTCCATTTAAAACATTCACCACACTGCACTGCATATGAATCAACACTGTTGGTGGACTTCCGCGATTTCTGACACCAAAAAAAAAACAATGATTAGTCAAGATTAACTAAATCACAAGGTTTTTGTCATATAATAAACCCTTCCAGCGATGACACAGGACAAGTTGGAATTTGAGTTGAAAGTTGAAACATAATATTTGGGGAGAAAGAGAGAGAGAGAGAGAGAGAGAGACAGGGAAAGGGACGAAAACTATGATTGAGGGAAAGCCTTGTATTCTCTCCAATGTGCAGCTTGAATGGAATCAAATGTAAGCAGCCTTACATCTTCAAGTAGAGAAGCTGAGCATACTAAAGAAAAAGAGAAAAACATGCTTGTAAGGTTATCAGAAAATAGAGGAGAAGGGTAAAAAAAAAAAAAAGGAGACAAAACTGTTCGTTCAAACATCAAGGGAACTAGTTGGTTTGCCAGACTAGACAAAGCCACAAGAAATTTAGGCACACTTAATTTCATCCAATTGGTAGTGAGCATCATCCTTAACCAGACAACAATTCTGTATTTCAATAGGCCCATCTGATTGTGACAACAACCAATTTAGCCGGGAAATGAATAGTTTTGTACAAAGGATGGAAAGAAATAGTGCTTAGGACATTTGACACAGTGCAAGATATATAAAAGAAAATAATGCTTATGAGAACTTATCTCATGCAAGACATAAAATGTTAGTGCTTATGACATTTGATCTCATGCAAGACACAGAAAACGAGGGATAGTAAGAATCCTTACGGAGATCTTATGATGAAATGGTTCCAGACAATGTCGACTGGAAAAGTGAGCTTTTCTCAAGTCCAAATGGTCCATAAATATGTGTTATCTAAGTTCTATGGCTTCTAATAACAAGAACAGCAATATTGGTGTTTGGCAAGTTTGATTCTAACCTTGCAAAACTGCCTTTTTAAAAGGAGAAGGATACACTCAAGATTTTGCAGCTTGCCAACTGATCCCTTCCATCCTCATATTGGAATCCTATACCATCTTGTTTTTTTATACAAATGCATGTTTTATGCTAACTCTCCTCTTAACCGAAAATGTTCCTGATGTGGTATTAGAAATCTTTCATCCATATATGCTAGATAAGGCATTGAGAACACCCAACACAAGGCACAAATGCAATTGGATTATAATTAAGCATATTGTATCACAAGGCACAAATGCCAAACCTAAAGTCAAGTACTTGATGCACAATCATTAGATATTGATAAAGCAGGTTTCTTGGATGCAGTTGAAGTAGGATAGAGTGCGGGATAGGTTCTAAGAAATAAAGATTACAAAATGGGTTATAGTTCGTGTGGCAACCACCAGAGCTGGTGGAGTCCATGTCATCGCCGCTTGTCCGTCCTTTCTCAACTGATTCTTCCTCTTGTTTTACTTATCCATCCTTTTATTTGTCATCAGATGACGACCAAAAAGAAACAAGAGAAGGAACCAAATTTGCTCCGGATCAATCATTTCATCAATTATGGTGAACCAGCCGAGAGATAAAATAAAAGCCAGTTGACCTTAGTCAACCCCAGCAGCATGGCTAAGCTGTCAAAACTTGAACCATGGTTTTCAAGCATAACATGCCCAAAACCCCTGATTCCAACCGACTTTGACTAATACCCAAACTTCAGCTAGTTATCTTGTGATTAAGGCAATTTTGGGAGACATGCCTCATTCACACATGAATGCTCAAAATTTATAATTTGTTCTATATCCTTTTCATGTTCCATTTCACTCCATCATGTTTTGGAAAAATGTTAGTTAATGTGAAAGCCTAAATAACTAAAATGCAAGCTATGCTCTAGGGGGCTAGCGAGTATAAACCCAATGGGGTTAGCCCTCTTTTGCCATTTAAGTTGTCAGCAACGCATGGGAATCGATAGTTGTTGTATCCAATCTCCCATGATAAACTGACAAGGAAGAACGCATTGTAGTGTTGTTATATGATGATTCTTGTCAATTCTAGCTGGTCAAGTCAAGATTGTTCCATTAGAAAGTAAGTTAAGCACTTGAGTGATTTTCATGAAAGATGAGATAGATGTTAGCTTCAGAAGCTGTTATATATAATTAAAAGGATGAAACCAAAAGGCAAGGGTTTGTTAAAAGTAGAGGATGCAGTGAATGCAAGAGCTTTCAAGAATGTGAGACATTGAACATTTAAAACAATATTGTATTGCAAAATAAAGGATTTATGACATAAATTGCGGAAAAAAATAAAGAAATTGAATAGCAAAATCTCTATAAACGCCAACATGAAGGTGAAGGGTACGATTTAGGACTTACCAAGTTTATATCTTTGTTAGAAAAAAACCAAGAACCACAAGAATCACTAACACATTCATAATAACAGGAAACGATCAAGCGAAAGAAGGGTGGGGAGATCAAAGAAAGAACCAGAGTTCCAAGACAAAACAGCAGCGCGGCACTCGGTTGACCCAAGAAACCAGGTAAAAGGGAAAAAGATTTCGATGTACGACCTGAGCAAACCACAGTCGTTTTCATATCTTCATGCCCATATGATACTAGGGATACAGATTTTAACGAGTCCAACGCAGATTTAACTCCGAAACAAGAACTATGTTCGTCAAAATCAAATCTTCAGACAAATCACGAACCCTAGAAAACGGATCCAAAAGCTAGCACAAAACCCCCGAAAAATCAAACGGCAGTGATGGCAAAAGTATCTCAAAACCTGTTTGCACCATACACCGCCTTCCTTCCTGATCAACTTGAAAATTCAACGAAGAAGAAGACTCAGAGGAAGAGAGGTTGCGTACCTCCATGTGAAGTTATTGCAATCTGTCGAACGGACACCTCTGTTTGGGTTCGTCTCCGGTGGAAACCGAGCCGGGCGACGTTTGGTATTTGGGTTGAAAATTAGGGCTTCTAATTTCAAAAGTTATCGGATGCGGGTGGCGTCCAACGCACGTGCCCTCTCCGTGCCTGTTACAAAATTTAATATAGATTTAATTTTGATTCAATTTAGGTTTAAAAAATATTTAATGTGTATTTTGTTAAGAAAAGAGGAAGCTACGAAACTGTAGCGATATATGAAGGCAAAGAGACAGAGATGAGAGAGGCCTGAGGTGGAGGTGAGGGAGAGCTGAACTATCACGGCATAGGCACGGTGGGTAAGGACGTAGGCGAGGCGAAGTGGAAGGAGATGGAGACGAAGACACTCAGGAGGAGGAACAGGGATTAAGAAATCACCATGTGTCTAGCATCGAATTGATCGATGTACATCTATCTAAGGTAAGACCAAAAGCTCTGAAGCTCGTCGTCAACACGAGGACGTCTCCTCCTATCATTGATGTTGGTCTCCGTTTTTTCTTTTAAACTTAAATTATATATATTATTATATTAATAATTTATTATGAGTTATTATATCACGTAAATAAACTTCAATGTATATTAACTCAAACTTGACGGAAGAGACTTATATGGTATTTTTTGAAAGTATACGAATTATCTTAGACATGAATAAACCATAGTATAATTATTATTTTATCAAGCTTTTAATAAAAAACAAATAAATCAACATTTACGATTCACAAACTATTTAAAACTAATATAAATTTATTAGTCACCATAATATAACTCACCATCTAATTATCATTTGTCGTTAGTGTGCTTCAGGCAACAATTATTACATATCAAGTGTATGACATGCAATATCACATCATCAACATACATATACAATCATAAATAAAAATTTAATGATATGACTATTTGGTTATCATCATTATATATTATTACTGTGAAACATATACAATCATAAAAAGAAGGTGGAGGTTCTACAAAGTGATCCAGTGGACTATGTTTGGATTACTATCTCCACCTAAATTAGAGGACAACATGAATAATCTTTAGGAAATGGAGAATTATGATTACAAGAGTAATCTATGGTTTGGTAAACTAGCATTAAAGGACCATGGTAATGCAATGTGTTAATAATGTGAAATGGGAAACAGTTGTAGCAAGGCTGTTTGTGAGTTGTCTTTTGACGTTTAATTTCAGATCACTTGATTGGAGAATATAAAGTATGGAGATTAATGTTTCAAATGAGAGTACAAGTAGTACTTCGCCCATTCTCTAGATCTAATTATTCAAGCTAATGATTCAATTCAGAAAAAGATAGCATTTTATATTTTTGTTTTCCAGAGCAAATATATCTAAAGTTCAGCTCCGGATAAAAAAATTAATAAAAAATATTATAATTGATGAGGAATAGAGTCACTCACGAATATCTTAATCCCTTCGTATTATTATTATTATACTCAGATTTTTAAGAAGTATTGTATTATCTTATCAAATTTGGATGAGTATTCTATGACCTACGTAATCTCATGTTTAAAATAGCAATAAAAAGTCCATCTCTAGCATCTTGTCTCTATCATATTTCAAGTTTATTTCGTTATTATATATATTTTTATTATAAAGAGTACAACTTCGCATATTCTGATTAACTGTCAATATATTTATCACTACATTAGTTCATACTTTTAAAATATATCAAATGATATTTCGAATCCTTAATTATAATAATTTAAAGCCAAACTTTATGTGCAAATGATGTATCTTTTGCATTAGCTTCTTACTCATAGAAAAGCTCATTCGAGAGACTTGAAATGAGAAAAGAGAGTACATATCAACTAGAAACAAAAGACCCGAGAATATAAACACACAAAAGGAGGGTAAACTGCACCAACCATACTTGTTTGCATGGCCAACCCAGTCTGTAATAGAGAAGGAGCCATTTGCTCCAGACCCAAATTCTACTGTTCGACAAGCTAAGTTAGCTTTGCATCACTCAATGGGTCATTCGGTGTAGACTTAAAGAGTATGACCTTTTTGCTGCCACAGCCTTTATGTTCAATCCCCAGGGAAAAGATGATTCCAGGGGATTTGAGATGTGCAGGAACAGATACTGGGATGGCCTTATCTACTTCTACTTTTTATTTCACAGACTGAAACAAGGTCCACTAAGCTGTCCTCGATTTTTTCTGGTGCTGATCAAAGCCAGCAAATTGAAGCCAAGCAGCTTGAGCAAGATTTGGGCCACCCTTCCACCATCATCAAGCATGAATTTTATGAGATCAGAACATATCTTACTTCTTGTCCTTGCTGATGTCCAAATAGCAGTGGCTAAATGCCAAAAACTAGGTATCATATGTACTGCATGAATCGATGTTGAGGGTGATGCACGGCAAGCAGTCGCAAGCGGTTCCACTGTTGCAGTGTGTTGCGCGATGATATGGTGCAAAGTGCAAGGAAAGAAACCTTCAATCCCCAACCCCCCCCGTCCCTCTCTCTCTCTCTCTCTTCTTTTAAGCTGCCAAGGCATTGTCCTGTGCACTCTGCAACTGATACCTGAACCTGTAAACATGGTGTTTCTTTCATCTGTACTCGTCAGATGACAAGTCGCTTAGCTCAGATCAGAATTTTTTGGTTAAATTTGACTCGATTTGAAAAAGAAGTTTGGGTGTGTAAAAGTAGAATGACTGAATTCTCATGGATTCATAAGGCAACATACATGGCTTTGTGGGTTGTCTCTTTCCGAGCTTTATTTCTGGTCATTGAACTTTTCCTTCTTTTTCTCTTTTCTACCTATCCTTTTCTTTCCCTTCCTCTTTTCCGCCTCTTGTTTCTCTGCTTCAGTATTTGCAGCCTCTTCTTCCCCAGCCACTGGTATGAGTTCGCCTGAATAGGAAGGAAGAACAAAAAGATCCAAGTGCTTCTTGACAACATACATCTGTATGGATTCAAGGTCTGCTTGCCTTATGCTTAAAGAAAGATCCAAGCTTGAGATAAAGGTTTTCTGTTTTCTGCAGTGGGGTTCATGGCTGGCCTCTCCCAAGAGGACCATAATCTGCGTCCTGGGATTCCAAACCTGCATGCATAACCTGTAGCCTCAGTTGCTTCAAACTGAGAGTTATTGCTCTGATCCACACTGTACATACTGCTCTTGGTTGCAGATAGGGACCATGCTGATGCTCCCCTGTGTCGTATGATCTCTCGCTCTCTCTTTCAGTGAGGTGGACATTAAAGGTTGTGAGTTTTCTATTACCTGAACAAAGCTGTGAGCTAACACAGCAAGACTAAGAAGGATCCTGGTTGCATGGATTGGAGTGGTTGAGGGAGCCAGTTGTTTCTGCCCTTGAAAAGGAGGCATCACACCATCACCCTGCTGGCCAATGGACCTGTGGAGGACCCTCACCATCTTTGGGGCAGTTGGGACGACATATAATTATCTTACCTTCCCTCATCTTCTCGACATCTGTCGAACTGTTCTCTTCCCCACACAAAACAGAAGGAACCTTGTGAGGATGAAGGCTACTTAGTCCACCTCTCTAACTAAACCTAATAATACTGATTACATTAATAATCACTTCTCCTTCTCCCATCCCATGTCATCCAGCAGTGCAGGAAGAGGAAGCAGCGGAAGAGGAAGGAAGAGCTATGGTTTGTCCAAAGCCATAGCAGGCTTCTTGTCCTCCTCCAATTCAAGGGAGCCACCACCTCTCTCCTGCTCTGACCACTTTACCCCAATGCTCAGAATGATCACCCTCAAGCTCCGCCGCCTCTGTTCTCGACTCCGGTGGCCCCTCAAGCGCCGCCGAGCCAAGGCGACTGTCCCGATCTATAGATTCGGCCGCCCAACGCAGGAAAGTGAAGCAGTCTGTGGCAGTCGTCATCAGCCTGCGGTCCGGACCGGTGACCTGATTGGCGTCCCCGAATCGACCAGGCCAATTCGGCTTGCTACCTTCAACGCCGCCATGTTTTCGATGGCGCCTGTCGTCCCCAAGTCCCGAAGTCTCGGTGCCGAGCAGGAGCTTGACATGCGGTGCAAGGCGGCCAACGACAGGCCCAAGAGCATATTAAAGCAGCCGAGCTTGGCGAAGGCCAAGCTGAGGGTGTCCATCAATCTTCCCGACAACGAGATCTCGGTGGAGAGGAGCAAGCAGTCGAGTTCACGGAGACAAGTGGCCGAGGAAACGACCGCAGCGTGGAAAGGCAAAGCTCCTGTGTCTCACAGCTTCAGCATGTCTGCCGTCCATGGTCTGGGGAAGGAGCCGGAGAAACTGAGGGCCGACAGGAGCATCTTAGAGGTTCTGAGAGAGGTAGGAGCCGATGTGATCGGACTGCAGAACGTGAAGGCAGAAGAGGAGAAGGGGATGAAGCCGCTGTCGGACTTGGCGGAGGGGCTGGGCATGAAGTACGTGTTTGCAGAGAGCTGGGCGCCGGAGTACGGGAATGCGATACTGTCCAAGTGGCCCATCAAGCAGTGGAAAGCTGAGAAGATCTTGGACGATGCTGACTTCAGGTATGCTCCTTCTTCTTTTAAAAGGAACATGTTTTCTTCACCAATTTCTTGCAGTTTAGGAAACCAGAAGGGCTCTGATTGCAGAATTCTATATATCCTGGCTTCCCTAGGAAATCTTTTTGACATCCAGAGAAAGATTTAATGTGTTTTACCTTGTAGATTAGATGACAGGGGCATTCATAGTTAGAGCTAGTTGATAGCAGCCTTCGGGTGTTCTAATATTTGTTGCTGTATAGATTAAAGAGCTCAATGCCTATCTGAGTGATCAATATCCCTACTTTATGATGATCATATCACGAACGTTGTTGTTGTTCTCACAATCTAGTCAGATCCTTCCATGTTTCTTTCCTCTTAATTGTTAAACCAAGATCGACCAGCATCCGAAAGTATCATTAATGCCTTGTTCGTGGATGATCACGAAAGAACTCGTTCAAATGCTCAAGAAAACTGCAAATTTTCGAACAGGAATGTGCTGAAAGCCACCATCGAGGTCCCCAGAGCAGGAGAAGTAGACTTCCATTGCACCCATCTCGATCACCTCGACGAGAACTGGAGGATGAAACAGATCAACTCGATACTACGTTCCAGTGACCGACCTCACATCTTGGTTGGTGGCCTCAACTCTCTCGATGAAACAGACTACTCTGCAGACAGATGGGCTGATATCGTCAAGGTAGTCTTCCTATGAATCCTTGTCTGCAGAAGTTGGGGAGGCCATCTCTTTGTACCGTTGAAAGCTTCTGAACAGTACTGATCTCTTGCAGTATTATGAAGAAATTGGGAAGCCAACGCCCAAAGTTGAGGTGATGAAGTTCCTAAGGGGGAAACAGTACCTGGATGCCAAGAACTTCGCAGGGGAATGTGAAGCTGTTGTTGTGGTCGCCAAGGGGCAAGGTAATCAACCATTCCTCCACCAGTTGGTTGCGCTCGAGCTCAGATTGCCGCAGGAGAAGTAATTGTCCTGCTCCCAATTCTAATTGTAGATGTGCAGGGGACCTGCAAGTATGGGACGAGAGTAGATTACATCCTGTCCTCCCCATACTCGCCCTACAAATTTGTGCCTGGTTCTTATGGTGTGCTCTCGTCCAAAGGCACTTCGGATCATCACATTGTGAAGGTGGACATGGTGATAGCTAAGACTGACGGGAGCAGCAGAATCAGCGGGCATCACCCACGGAAACAGAGAGTCGTGAAGATGGATGCCTCCTCATCATCCAAAGGAATATGGGATACTGATTTGTAGTTGTTCTTCCTTCCTTTTTCTTTTTCCTCTTCATAGATTTTGACACGGTCTTCTTTTCTAGCTGTTGCTGGATGATGTATTGGATTATGAGTGTGTGGCTGTCACAGTAGACAGGGGAAGCTGTATTCTTTTGCTTCCGAATAGATACTGCCATTGTTGGTCTTTTGTTATGCAAGGAATTGCGGTTATATATATTCCAAAATAAAAAAGAAGAATTAACGTTCAAAGACATTTCAGTTAATATTGTAATATTCGACCTAATATTATTAATCAAAATATACTCCAACATATCCAATATCAATCTAATTTTATTCATCCTCGACCTTACTATTTCAATCGTCCAATTGGAGAAGTAAATCCTTACTCTGAGACGATGACGTCGCACGTGCTCACGCGGTCGTCACGGGGCGGTGACTCCACCAGGTGGGATCCCCGTTACTGCTCACCATCACCATACACCTCCGCTCCTTCCCCTTCCTCGTCAGCGTCACCGTCTTCTCGGGCGACACCGCCGGTGCTCTTACCTCCTCCTCTTCGACGTCGACATCGTCGGGATCCTCTTCTTCTTCATCTGCTATTATTGTCGCTCCCTCACGCTCTTCTTGACCCTGTGCGACGTGGCGGTCGTCCTCCTTGTGATCTGATTCGACGATGAGGTCCAACCGGAGGCGCCCGCCGGAGCGGGAGGCGCGGAGAATCTTCGGCGGCCGCTCGAACCACACCTCCGTCAGCCGGATCCGCCCGCCCTCCCTCACCGCCCGCATGAACCGGCTCCGCCGCCCCGCCAGCCAAGGGAGCGGCGGCGGGAGGGGCGGCCGCATCCTCGACTCCGCCGCCCTGCTCTGCCGCGGCGGGCCACTACACCCCCACGCATCCGCATTCCCCGTCATCTCCTCCGCCTCCATCCCCCCGTCGCAGCTCTCCGACCCGAGGCCTTCGGTGAGGAAGCGGAGCCCCCCGAGGCGATCGAGCTCGTGGAGGCCGCGAGCGCCGGGGTCCACGCGATTTGGCAGTCTCCCGATGGCGGAGCACTCGAGCACGTTCGGCGGACGAGGCTGGTCATCTGCGACGACACGGAGCCCTTCACCGTACAATGGGGGAATATTCCGGCATCGGTGATCAGGGCTAGGCGGCCGCCGACGTTCGTCGCGATCGGGTAGCCCCAGCAGGGCATGCACGGTCCTATATAAACGCTGCATGGCTCGCTATTTCTCTGTCTCTATGTTCACTTACTTTACCAAAACAGGAAAGTGAGACGGCGGAGTGAGGGAGAGCGTGTGGTATTCCATGGGCAGTGCGAAAGGGAAGGAGAGAGATGGGTGCATATAAAGGGTAGGTGACGGGGGGATACAAACGGAAAGAACACAGATGTTTTCCTTATTTGTTCGCTTACATAATAAGGTTGGGGGGATGTATTATTTCTCTTGACCAAGAGTCGCCTGATTACTCGTTCATGTACCTGCCTTGCACTTGGGGACGGCAACGGACCCCTCCAGGACGAAGCTTACTATATGTCACATGGCAGAAAGGCCACGAACGCCATGGATGGAAACACAACTGGGAAACGCCGAGATTGATCGGTTTCCCAGTTTGGCACGTAGAATTTAACGTGCAGTGGCGCATCACACCACGGCGTTGGTTGTGCTTTTTGCTCCGTTGCCATTTGTTCTTGTAACGGATCGCCCGCGATGCACGTTTCTTGGTGCTACTTGTAAATATTTCAAGATTGGTTAGCTAGCTACGGTATTAGTTAAGAAATATATATAGCTTGATTTTTCTCATAACTCTATAAATTATGGACATTGAAAAGATGATAGAGATTTGATATAGAAATCATTGAAAAGAATTATATATAGTTAACTCAAATAATGTTGATGGTTTAAATGTTTATCCTATAAATGAATGATGTTCGATAATTTCTTGATATCGAATAAGAAATGCAAAGGGAACTCCAATGCCTATAATAATTAATGTATTATAGCAGATTGTTAGATCACCTCCAATTAACTACTAAGTACAATTAGTAAACCCGGAAGGGAAAGCGTTGGACGATCTTGGCCGTACGATCCTTTGATGCCCACATCAACGCTCCGTACGGAACACGTGGGTTTCCTCATCAGGCGACACGTTCGCTTCTCCTCTTTCACTAGAGGGGAAGATACCATTACTGTCCTACACGCTGTAGATCCGATCAAACCCCCTTTCCTTCCTCAGCCTTTTTTCTCTCTCTCTCTCTCCTCTGATGGGATCTCGGAGATCGAGAGCTCCCCTCTTCTCCCCTCTCTTTCCCTTCCTCCTCTTCATCGTCCTACTCCACCGATCCTCGTCCTACACCATCGTTGATCCATCCAGATCGAAGCTGCTCTCTTGGAAACCTCGGTCAGTGCTCAAATCCTTTCTCGCTGATCTTTTTTCTTGTGTTTCTTGGGTATTCTCCTTGGATCGGTTGTGAAGTTTGGGGAAATGTGGTGCTAGGGCTTTCGTCTACGAGAGGTTCCTGACGGAGGAAGAATGCGATCACCTGATATCTCTCGTGAGTACGATCCGATATTGCGAATCCCCTCTTGTCATCTTTTCCTGCCACGTTTTCTTTTCCTTTATTTCAATTTGTTATGGGGTTTGGTCTGGAGCTGAGATCTGAAGGGATGCTGTTGGTCAGGCGAGATCGGAGCTCAAGCGGTCGGCGGTGGCGGATAATTTGTCGGGTAAAAGCACATTGAGCGAAGTCCGGACTAGCTCCGGTATGTTCATCAACAAGGGAAAGGTTTGAAATCTTTTTCGTCGGTGAACTTTTCTTAGTTCTTGAATCATGTTCTTGCCACCAAAAAACGAATGAGGGAGAGGGAGGCAGGAGAGAGAGAGAGTTGCATTATATTGCATGATGTTTATCTGGGTGAACAGTGATGCGAAGTATTCTGTGAACAGATAGAGATTCATAGTGGTAAATTGGATATGTTTATGCTGATGTGTATGCATTTTGACATATTGACCATTTTAAAGATTTTGAAGGTGTGTCTATAAGCATTCATGGAAACAGTAATGCATATCATACAAAAGATAGCATATCTTGCCAACGAACGAAGATCAGAAAGCTTGAATTGAGATAGCAAACACGAACAAATATTACATTAGTTATATGCTGTTATGATGCCATTTTTTTCTTTGTGTAACGTAGCATGGTGTCATATATTGCAGTTTCCAGGTTATACATGCAACTTTACTAGAAAAAACTACCCAAGAAAATTATGCGATGTATTTTGAATTCCCAGGTCTGGTACTATAGAAAAATTGATAGGGAAGTTTAAAGTGGAAAATTTGGGTCCTTGGGGGAAGGAAAAATGTGTAAAAACTACAAAGAACTAGGAAGGGGAAACCAGTGGAAGAAGAGTAGGTACTATATGGAGAAGGATCTATTATGCATTTAAGTGGATGATCATTTTTGACTTTGCTGCATCTGATATAAACATTTTGCAGGACCCAATTGTTGCAGGTATTGAGGACAAAATTGCCGCATGGACCTTTCTTCCTAAAGGTGAACCTCCTAATTCATCTCACATTTATACATATGTTAAACCATAGTTGTAAAAGTTTTTCTGATTTCCTGAAAGGATTTATTCACATCGACTTGCTTCATAGTTGTCAATTTATTTTCTTCACAGGAGTTCATTTGCAGTGATTAGCTATGTGTTCAAGTAATTCATGTAGTGAACACTCAAGTGGTTGAACTACTGTAATTGCTTCTCTGTTCATTATAATGCTAGAAAAATTTTGGTAGCACTCATGTCAATCAGCACTTGACATTTTAGCGAGATAGCATATCTTAGTGGCATGCATCAGCCTGCCAGGAACAACGAATTAGCCCCAAGAACCAAAATAGCTTGCTTGATCTCTGAGGATTCTGAAATAAAGTGCTCAGTTTCTTACATCATATCCAAGCAAAACACCAACATGTTACCTATATGGAAATCACAAACAATCAAATGGAAATTGCTTGAAGGGATAGAGTGTTTGTATGAGCGCTAAAGTTGCTGGTGCTATAACAAGCATTTGATGAATTGATGACAAGAATAATGCAATATTCTTTTTATTTGTCTGACTGGAAACAGTTTATAACTCCATTTATTGTTCACTATGTCAGTTTTGATCACCTAGTTGCTTTTAGGATGAAGAGTTCAAACATAACTTCTTATGTGAAAAGAAAGAATAAGTGAAGAAAAATAGTGGATACAGGAAACTTAGTCATTAACTGATCTACTAAGAATCATAAATCATGCTGGAGATACATCCATGTGATTAGTTTTGAGGTATAATATGTTAGTTAACTCTATCCATCCAACCTTTAAATCATCACGTGTGGCTTGCCCTATTCATAAATATAAATGCAGATTACAAACTATAAGAGTCTATGGCCTAAATCACGAGAGAATTATGAGGATTTGAAGAGAAGGTATGATGTCAAATTAACATACAACAAACCTTGTTCTTACCGTTGAGCACTGCTATATGGATTGAACTGTGAAGTCTTCATTCTTCGAGTAATAGAAAGATCTACATCTTTTTTTTGGTTTTTGATCTTTCTTTTATTTCTTTTTGTTACTCCCACCTTTTTGGCAGGCATCCTTCTTTTTATGTTTTCTTTCATGCATTATAAAATTTCTAGTGAGAAATTCTATCCTCATGGAAATACCCCTGATTTAGGAGGTATATGATAAATCTTAGTTCCCAGTAATTACAATCTTTAATCTCACTATTCTTGTTTTAGCTGCATAGGTTCTTTTGCTTCCTAACTGTGTGGCGTTCTGATTTATCTTTGTCACGTAAGATTTTACTTCTCATTGTATGGGGTATCATGTCTCTTTTCACTATAACAATCTTATTTTATCTGGTAAAAAATATAGTTTTCAAACTCATATTTGTTGTATATTAGATAAAAGGGATCAGAATCTCTATTTGTTTGGTACTTGTAGGAGTAATTTATATTCTATTTTCATTTTTTGTCTTAATTTTAAATAAGGTATTGTCTTTGGGTTCTGTGTCGATCCAATTAAACTAAAGCCCATAGGTTTGGATGATTCTTCTCAATTTTTGATGATTTTTTCTTACATGGTTATTATCGACTAAACCATTAGCAAATAACAGATGCCAAGGAACCTTTTCTTGATATTTTGTGATTTTATATATAAAAGATGCAAAAGGTAAGGATTTATGCCAACGCTGATCTATTGATTGGTTGCTCACTTGTGTGGTTTCCTTATTTTTCGACACTAGTAGCTGCTTAATCGTACATAACATACCTATGTTAATGTGTCTGTCAAGTTTAACTCTGTCATCCCTAAAGCGCTCACTGAACCAAGGTTATTTTTCTCAAATTTCTTATATTTGTTAGTTAATCACATTAATCTTTCATGAAACAGGAGTACCATTGGTTTGTTAGTTAATTGTGTTAACCATTCATGTAATAAGAGTACCATTGGTCCTTAACTCACAGTCCATACCCTGCAAGCTTTGACAGCAACTACCTATATGTTACTCTTTCGCTTACTCTTGACTCACAATAGCTTTTATTGGATCCCATTCCCTCTGTTTTGAACCCAAACTAATTGTAGAGGTTATGTTGTTAGCCTTTAAATGTGGCTTACTAACAGGCATTTTTGTTTCATAAAGTTGCTTATACACAAATGAAAAGTCATTTTTCTTAACAATGGAATGTTATAGGCATACCAAATGTCTGAACAAGGCTTAATGGGAAGGTACTGTTCTTAGGATTGTTGTGCCTGCTTCATCTATAAATCTTATCATTTTCCTGATTTGGAATTTGTTACCCAACATCAGATCAATTCAAAGAGAAATCAGAGTTCTGTTGAAAGTACAAAATGGGAACCATGAAGAATGGACTTTAGTAACTTTAGTTAACCTTTAGTGTTATGAGAAAATCACAAGACAGTTGTCTTCTGATAGCATAGTTACTCTTTCTGATAGTTCACTTTTATTGTTAATCTAATGTCCCTCCAACTTTTTAGTGACAATATGCTCTTTGTTGATATGAAAGGGGCAGTACAGCATATCTATAAATGTGGTTGGTTTTACTTTTTTCAGATTGTGAAAGTAGGTAATTTAATTTAATGTGAACTATTGATGGATGCACAAAATGGCAATGTTTCCCAGCATTTTGACATTCTGGAAAGTGGTATATTCCACCTCAAAAACATGACTGAACAATTCTTAAATTACAATTCTGAAATGGCCTGATCAAGTGAATGGATTGAGTTTGCCAATTGTCAAAAGAAGTAGACCTCAGATTAATCAGGATCTGCATAAACATTTGCACTGAATATTTTTTTATGAAAATGGTTGTGTAAGAACAAGTTTTGAGGCTAATTTTGCATGCCAATTGATTGACACCACCTTTGAATAAGAACTTTGCCAGAAGAACCATATGCACAAACTATCGAGGACCATCAATGGGTTGCATTTCCTGATAAAACTCCATAATTACTTTTAAGGCCTGATTAGTGTCTTCATGGCAAACCTTCCCACGGGCATCATTGATACGTGGAGCATGGTTTTGTAAGGAATTGGATGAAAAGGATATGCAAGATCATGAGGCTCATCCTTGTGCGAAGAAGTTTGTTACTGTAATTGCCTGGTCATAATTCTATATTTTACCTCAGAGAAGAACCTCACAGCGATTATTCTTTTCAGCCGCAACTGCCAACAAGCAATTAGGTTGATATTTCCTGCTGCTGAACTATTAACAGGTCTCCTGTACTTTCCATACCACAAGGACTCTACTACTGAGTAGGAAAATAATAAGTATTTGATAGGCCCACCAGTATTTGAAAAACAATAGTCGGGTTCTGTGGTAGCTCATTCCTGTATTGGAAGGAGCCAATATAACCAATGATAGAATGTCTTAAACGTCCGGATATAATGTTCATCCATTATGCGAAAATTCATATTGCATTGCAGTCATACATACAGATAACATGATTGCATATGTTCATAATCTTTTTCTTGATAAAACCAGTAGCCGAGCCATGTTAAGTAGTGTGAAATGATCAGCAGAAAGTTCTCTGATATGGAAAAGTAGTTTTTGCTTCAACATGCTGGTTGGAGCTTCTATCCTATCGAATGAGTTAATTTATTTTCTTACAGATATCACCATTCACATTGCTGATAATGACATCATCATGTGAAAAGATGATGACATAACTTTCTTTATGTTTTAAAAGATTGTTCAGTTGATATTTGTTTTCATACAGAAAATGGAGAGGACATTCAAGTCTTACGGTATGAGCCTGGACAGAAGTATGACCCCCACTATGATTACTTCTCTGATAAGGTTAATATCGCTCGTGGTGGCCATCGTATTGCTACTGTTCTTATGTATCTAACAGACGTGGCCAAAGGTGGTGAAACTGTGTTTCCTTCAGCCGAGGTCATTTCTAGCACTACTCTGTTTGTTTATTTAGCTGAAGGAAACTTCTAATGAGATAACGTTATGGTCATGTATCAGATATCCCGTTTGGCAAACTTCCCATCATTTATTCTTCATCTGGAGTGTCGCTTTTGGTGAATTTTTCTTTTGCTTCGAGCAGGAACCTCTGCACCGTGGTGAACATGCCAAGGATGATAGCTTTTCAGAATGTGCCCAGCGAGGGAAAGCAGGTGAGGGTCCAGGATACTGTGAAACACTTGTAACAGTGCTTCGCCTTCTTGTTTTGGAAGATTTGTGATTGTTGCATTTGATTGACATTTTAGTTAAGCCGAGGAGAGGGGATGCTCTTTTGTTCTTCAGCCTTCATCCAGATGCGACTACAGATCAAGGCAGCCTTCACGCAGGGTGCCCAGTGATAGAAGGTGAGAAATGGTCGGCCACAAAGTGGATTCACGTAGCCTCCTTTGACAAGGTTATCACAAGTCAAGGAAACTGCACAGACCAGAATGAAAGTTGCCAGAGGTGGGCTGCACTTGGAGAGTGCACAAAGAATCCAGAGTACATGGTTGGAACTGCAGATTTGGCCGGCTTTTGTAGGAGGAGCTGTAACGTTTGTTAAAACATTTTCTTTGTTCTTTTTTTATTTATATCATATTCATATGAAGTCTGTTGCAGTTAGATCATATGCTTCCATGAATAGTTGCTTCGAGAGACACTCCTACTACCCATGTATCTTGTTGAATCTGATTGTTCGCTATTTGTACTTGTTATTTTTATCAAAGTATTTGAAACTTGTAATTTTTAGGATTAAGATTTATTTTAGTTCATGTGATTTTGATCATAATCACTTAATTTTTTACGATTTATTTATATTTAAAATAATTTTTATATTTAAAACAATAACAGATAAGTATTTTTTGTCAAGTCTAATTTAATAAATATTAAAATTGTAAAAGTTAAGAGATGTTAGAATTTATTTATGTAGAATATTAATTCGTAATAAATTATTAATATAATAATATATATATTTTAAATTAAAAAATTAATATCATAATCAATGGTTGAAAGTTCATCTTGTTGAGAAATGAGTGACGAAGGTCGTAGTAATGGATGAAGGTGAAGAGATAGAGGTAAGAGAGGTCGGATACGGAGGTGAGGGAGAATTGAATCATTTTGTCATAGCTGTTATGAGTGGGTATATAGAAAAAGACGAAGTGAGAGGTGGTGGAGATAAAGATGCAAAAAAAGAAAAAAAGATAAGAGGTCAAGAGATCATTTCGTGCCAAATATTGGACTGGTCAACACACATCGACCTGAGATAGGATTAGAAGCTCTTGAGCTCATCGTTAGTGTGAGAGAGGTTTTGTGCATATAACAATATCATACTAGGCAATATTAACTCAGTGCTATTGTTAGTTGTCGCTTCCATGATGATACCTCATTCCAACCATTGATGGTGGTCTCAAAATTTTTTATTTAAATTATAAGTTTTATTATATCAATAATTTATTTATGAATCAGCATGTCACGTAATTAAACTCTAATGTCTCTTAATTCAGACTTGAGAAGTTATATGTTACGTTTTTTAAAATATAAAAGTTATTTTAGATACAAGCAAAACATAAGGACTAAAGTGATATATGATCAAAACCATAGAGGCTAAAATATTTTTTTAAAATTAAATTATATATATCATTATATTAATAATTTATATCTATTAAAACATGAAAGACTTATATGTAATGTTTTTTAAAATCGAAGAGTTATTTTAAGCACGAATAAAATTATAATGACTTAATTGATCTATCATCAAAATCACAAGGAATAAAATAAATACATTTTAAAAACTTAAATTATATATAATATTAAAATTAATAATTTATTATGAGTTAATAAGTCACCTAATTACTTTCTATTAATTCAGACTTGACGAAAGAAATTTATATATTAAAAATATATATGAGTTATTTTAGATATAAGTAAATTATAAAAATTTACGTGATTTTAAAATCACATCAAGATTAACCTGAATTTTTATAATTGTAAATTTGTGATGTACTTGGAGACAAAAAAAAAAGAAGAGAAAATTGGTGGGACGTTTTGCACTCTCTTGGTAGCCTTCCGCCCACGACGATTCACATCTCTGAGTCCATGTTTGTGATGGAAGCCCGGCCCACGTGATACCGATAGCATGACTCTTTTGCACGAATCATTTGCGATGGAAGCCCGGCCCATATGCCTCCGATCACCAGCAATCGCCCAACCTTTCATTTCCAAATCCCCTTCCCCAGCTAAGCAGTTTAGAGAGCACGGGCGACTCCACCCGAAGCGCCCGTCGGCGGCTATGTCGAGAATGATCCACCTCCTCTTACTTCTCGGTTGCGGTCGTTTAGCCTCCCTCCAAACCCTGCTCTTCGGCTCCCCCTACAACCTACGTCTTACCTCTGCCACTGCCGCCCGTGGCTTCTGCTCCAACGGCATCTCCGACCTTCGCGGCCGCATTCTCCTCCTTTCCGAGAACCCCGCCTCCGTGGCCACCGAGGACAAGGAGGCACTTCGATCCGCCGTCTCCGCTCTAGCCGACCAGCTCCTCGCCCTGCCCGACGGGCAGGATCTTGCGGCTCCCTTGGACTCTGGCTCCTTCGCCGCCCTCCTCCACTGCTCCCCCGCTGGCTTCGCCTCCGTCGAGCTCCTCTCCCGCCTCAAGTCCCGCCCCCTCCTCGCCCTCCAGGTTTTTCCCCCGGGCCACCCTTTGTATCTCCTGATTTCTCCATCTCCTAGGGTTCCGAATCATTTAACCATCCTTCACGGTTGTATCTTGCATCGTCTTGTAGGTCTTTAACTGGAGGAAGAAGCTTGCTGACGCCGGCATCCCAATGCTACCCGAGGAATACTCCAAGGCCATCACCCTGGCGGGCCGCACTAAGAACGTCGACCTTGCGGCGGAGCTCTTCTCTGACGCCATAGATGCCAGCCTCCGTAACGCCTGCCTCTACAATGCTCTCATGTCCGCTTATATGTACAATGGCCTCATCGAGAAAGCTGTCTCAGTTTTCGAGGATCTGAAGCAGGACTTCAATTGCAAGCCCACCATTGTCACCTATAATATTCTCCTTTCGGTATTTGGCCGCTTCTTGCTCGTGGACCATATGGAGACCGTCCTCCAAGCAATTGATGATTCATACCTTTCCTACACCATCATCACTTACAACACTGCCATTGCTGCATATGTTACGGCTTGGATGTGGGATAAAATGGAGAGGATGTACCAATCGATGGTGGAGGGGCCAATCAAGCCTGACACTGACACCCTTCTCCTGATGTTAAGAGGTTATGCCTACTCAAGCAATCTAGAGAAGATGGAAAAGACTTATGATCAAATAAAGGAGATGGTTAACGATAGGCAGACGCCTTTGATTCGGACAATGATAGATGCTTATACTAAGAGCTGTCACCTTGATCGAGTCAGAAAGGTGGAGGCCTTGATGAAGTTGATTCCAGAGGATGACTATAGAGCTTGTCTCAATGTACGTTTAATCAGGATGTATGCACAGGAAGGCCTAATTGAGGCGATGGAAGGACTAATATCCAAGGCATTCCAGCACAACACTGTTGTAACTGCAGTGGGGGTGATGCGTTCCATCATATCAAGTTACTTCAAAAGTAATGAAGTGGACCGGCTAGCTGGTTTCATTAGACAGGCAGAGAATGCAGGGTGGCGGCTTTGCCGATCATTGTACCATTGCAAGATGGTGATGTATGGACAGCAGAATCGCTTGGAGGAGATGCATGGTGTTCTGGATGAGATGGAGAATTTTAGATTTGATCGAACGAAGAGAACTTTTTTTATTTTGTACAAGGGATATTCCAACATAGGTAGGAGATTAGAGGCAGAGACAGTCATTGGGATGATGTGGAAGCATGGCTATGGAAATCCTGAGGATGCGTGTGTGTCGTAAAATTTTAAGTGGATGCTGCAGATGGAATTATTAAATTACGGTCGATATATGGCAGATGATTTCCAAAATTATGAAGGCCTACCTTTTCTCTAGCAAATTGACTGTAGATTTCAGATGGAATTATTTAAACTCACAATTAACAACTGACTGGCAGATCATGAAGTTCCATGGCTTTTGATATTGAGAAATTATTGGGTGAGTTTTAGCTAACAATTCTAATATGTATCTTTTTTATAATTTTTATCGTCTTTGAATGTGTATCTTTGCTAGTACCTTGATAAAACTATTAGCCAGAATAATGCTTTAGCTAGCACCATAACATTGTAATATTTGACATCCTTTAAAGTGTTCATGTGCCGTGGTTGCAGTAATAGATGCCTATGGCCAATAAAGTTGAAGTCTTAAAATATAGGGATTAAATCTAAGATTAGCAACGAACTTTGGGATAAACATACATTCACCAGTTCCCCGCGCCGTCTATCGACCGCAGGCTGCCCACGGGATTCGTCGCTCGCTGGTGAAGAATTACTGGTAGGTGATTATTCCTTCTCCTCGCGCGGGGAGACAGAACGCCCACGGGCGAAGAATTGTCGGCAGGCGATTCCTTCTCCCCGCGTGGGGAGACGGAACGTCCGCGGGATTTGTCGCCCGTGGGCGAAGAATTGCTGGCAGGCGATTCCTTCTCCCTACGCAGGGAGAAGGATCGAGGCAACGTCGCCAACTTTTTATTTGTTTATGTTTAATATATTATATAATATAATATAATATTATGTACTGAGCAGTACATATTGTGCATACCGCTCGGTACTAGGTACCATACCATACCGAGATAATCTCGGTATGCCGGTACGGACCGGTATGTCAAACCTTCTTGCCCTCTATTTTTCTTCTCCTTAGAAGAGGTGGAAAAGGATGATGAAAGCATTGCATCAAAGATCTTACACTGTTAAAGCAATCTTGCAGTGGGCATTATTTAGATCAAGGGTATAGGAAAATTCTGGTAATAATCAATAACATGAAGGTGTACAATTAATTATAAGTTAGGGCTCATTAAGTTTAAATAATTATAAGTTAAAGGGAACAAAGGGAAGACATGTTATCATTAGTTTGCCAAATGATTTGCTGTTATAGTAGACTAACAATATATTTGGAGTTTCAGTTGTCTTGCAAACCACGACATGTGGCTTAAATGAACTTGAGAACAGGTTTTACAAGGAACTTATGCATGTTAATTCAAAAAATATATCATATCATTTCTTGGTGGAATTAGCTTATTGCTTAGTGGAAAAGTAGTGCTTTAGATGGGTTTTCTTGGATAGATTTTAGTGCACTGAAGATAGTGCAAACAATATATCTAATACTGGTTGTGGAGTAAAGGTGGCATGAAGGGTCTTGTATTGCTGAAGATGCTGTAGGATTTCAGTTTGCATCACTTCATTCTGCCGTTGATGGGAAAGGCTATAGGGAAGTTGTTTTAGAGGCTTATAATGATATAGATGATTGATGGAAAGGAAAGAAATGCTGTCATAAAGCCTCTCCTACTTTGATGGTTTTAGGAGATTGTTTCTTACTATCTTATATGTCTTTTATTCTTCTTTTATATATATATATATAGTTAAGGTCCATTTTAGCCTATGTGGTTTTGACCATGGACCACATAAACCCTTATGGTTTACTCATGTGTAAAATAATTCATACATTTTTAAAAACATAGCATATAAGCCTCTCACGTCAAGTCTGAGTTAACAAACGTTAGAATCTACTTATGTGACATGCTGTCTCACAATAAACCATTAATATAATGACACATGTCATTTAAGTTTAAAAAGGGGTTAAGGTCCATTTTAGCCCCTATGGTTTTGGCCATGGACATCTTAACCTATTATGGTTTACTTGTGCCTAAAATAATCCTTACATTTTCAAAAAAACATAGCATATAAGCCCCTCTCGTCAAGTTTGAGTTAATAAATGTTAGATTCTGCTTATATGGTATGCTGACTCACAATAAATTATTAATATAATGACATGTAATTTAAGTTTTAAAAATGGTTAAGGTCCATCTTGTCGAGAAAGAGGAAGCGGCGGACGAAGGCGGAGAGACAGAGGTAGGAGAGGCCGGAAGCAGATGTGAGGGAGGGCTGGACCATCATCTTGTAGGCGCGACGGGTGGGGGTGTAGGAGAGGATGAAGTGGGAGGCGGTGGGGACGAAGATACCTAGGAGGAGGAAGAGGGATCAGGAGATCACTGTGTACGTAGCGTCAGATTAGTTGATGCATATCCACCTGAGATAGGACCGGAAGCTCTTGAGCTCGACGTCAACACAGGAGAGGCTGCTTGCATACGACGTTCTGCTATGTAGCAGCGGCTCGATGCATCTGCTGGTGGTCGCTTCCACGACGAGGATGCCTCCTCCCATCATAGATGGTGGTCTTAGTTTTTTTTTTAAATCTTAAATTATATGTCATTATATTAATTGTTTATTGTGAGTCAGCATGTTACATAAGCATACTCTAACATTTGTTAACTCAAACTTGATGGGAGAGAATTATATGTTACGTTTTTGAAAATGTAGAGGTTATTTTAGACACGAGTAAACCATAAGGGCTTAAGTGGTCTATGACCAAAACCACAAGGGCTAAAATGGATCTTAATCTTTTTTTTAAACTTAAATTACATGTGTTATTAAACTTTATAGTTTGTTATGAGTCAGCATGCCACGTAAGCAAACTCTAACATTTGTTAACTTAAGACTTGATGCGAGGAGCTTATACGCTAGATATTTGAAAATGTAGGGGTTATTTTAGACACGAGAAAATTATAAGGACATAAGTGATCCATGACCAACACCACAGGGTCTAAAATTGACCTTAACCATATATATATCTATATGTGTGTGTGTGTGTGCGCGCGTGTGTATATATATATATATATATATAACTCAGCTAACTAAATCTTCACAGCATCTAAGAATAGAGTGAAGTTTTGGTCTGTTTTATGTGTAGAAAGTGGGGATGATATCTCTCTTCACCATCCAGGTTGCATGTGGTGCAGATTCTTGTAATGAACAGTTAAAGTAGTTGCTTTAGATGATGATTTTCTCATGATTAATTAGTCATGTCCAAAAGGTTATGAATATGAAGCTTCATGCAGATATTGTAACATGTCAAATTTGAATATATCGATTCAAAATTTAATTTTTTCTATCTTTTAAGCCAAAAATGATGACTTGATTTCTGTGCTTATGTTGGCATTTCAGTGAGATGACAAAGCCTTTGGTACTATATCAGGAACATCCATATGGCAACCAGGGAGAGATAATTTGCAGTGTATTTTTTTGGGGGTTGTCCATTTCTGCATCATCTTAAGCTTCCCAGTCAATGAGCTTGATAAATGGTCTGGTCATTGTTTGTTGGTTGGATACTTCTGGGAATCATCTTGTCCTTTTCCATGATCAATTTGGCGACTGGCTATGGATTGTCTAGCTCTTTTCTAGTCTTAATCCAAAGCAAGGGACTCAAAACCCCCATTGCTATTCTCTTGGATATAACACTGATTTAATTGAGATAATGTGATGTAGCTTTTTACATCAATACTGGCAATAAATGATTATATTTGTTTGTATATGTTGGTTCTGCTACATTTTTCACGCTGTGGTTTCTTCAATAGAACCTTTTTTTCACTTCTTTGATTGTTGCTTCTATTTAATTGTTTTAACGTTCAATGCAGTATGCTCCTGCTTTGGATGTACTTGCAGACTGGCACAGGGAATGTGCAAACTCTTGCTGATTGGTGAATGCTAAAGTGGTGAATGGTTCTTGATTTTGCTTGATCGACTTCTTGTGCATATTACAAATTTGTTATGGATCCCAAGAGATAGGACAACACATTTCTTTTGTGGTTATTAAATCACGAAGGCAAGGTAAAGTCAGCATATAGGAAATTTTTTGACACTATCTGGTGGTCATTATTTCAAGCACTGAAAATAAGAGAGATCCTCAAATTGTGACAGCTGTTTTTTCTGTAAGTACAAAGCTTGTGTACTATGTTACTGTGTGCACTGTCAGTTGGCTGGTTTGGATAGTCAGCAATGCACAGCTGATTGACTATATATCGAACATTGTGGCTTGTTTAATACTTGTATTATTAAGATAGTTTTGACATGGAACTAGAAATGAAATGTTTTCAACATGTCAATAATCGGGCCGTCTTTCTTATCATATGTCACATTATCTTCATTTTTCTGGGATCTTCCTTGCACTGATTGGTTGGTAGATGTAGCATTGAGCAATGGCATGATATGAGGGGAGTCATGTTAACATGTAAAATTGTGTTTCTTTTAAATTGATTTTACTGGTTTTATGATTGTTTCATTGATTATAGGTGCCAGTCCCAAGTACAAGCTTGCATTTATTTTCAATGTTGATTGAGGCCATTTTATTCTTTCTTTGAACAAGATACCAACAACAGATCATGTTGGCTAAGATATTGCTGCACGCAAGGTTTCTATTAATTTTTACTGAAATTGTTTTGTTTCAGATGCAGGTTATGGAAAGCCTTGTCATGGAACATGTAAGTGACCTAACTTGTGCCATACCAGGATATAATAATATATTGTTATTGTCCATGGCCATCATTATTCTTGATGTATTCATAGTGTGTTCTAAATGATAGAATAGGATTTGTGGCCCCAGACAGGATCTGGATCGGATTTTAATGAGTTCTGCTGTTCAGTGGAAATCAATGCCTACTTGGATACTTCATTCAGCCTTTCAATAATTTAGGGAAATGTGTGTTTCTCAGCTTCTCGTGTTTGAAAAATGCCAATCTTTTCCTATGGTTTTGGCTTTCACTTTGATTTCTCAAGTTTCTTTGCCACCTGATAGTCTTATTTAAATATTTTCCTATTTGTTGGGTACAAATATAATTTACTCTCCTACACTGACCCAGCTTGATCTGTTTGTTAAGTTAACAGGCTTCCTATTGAATAGGACAGGGACTAAATCTGGTTAACTGTCAGACCAATCTGAGTTTGGAAATGGGCTAATCCTATTCTTCTCCAAGAATTTTCTCCGTTGAGGTCATTGATTCTGGCTACCTCTCCTAAAGGTGAGGTATCTCTCCAAGAAATCTTTAAGTTCCAAAGAGACAAGATTCCCATGCCAAATGAGAGTGACACAGAGACAAGTATTGATCCAGCTTTCGGGAGGCATCACAAGTTCCAAATACATCCAAACGCAGAGGTAGGTCCAAGCAAATGTGCCAGATCTATTGCATATTGTTCCATGGTTTGTGGTCCAATTGGACAATTCTTAGTGGTGGATGAGGTCCGCAAGCCGCCCAGGTAGTCCAAGACAAGGATACGAGCTAACAATCTTATGTTGCAGGTACCCTACAATGAAGCACTTGGGTACAAACTATCCAGATCTGGGAGCAAATAGTTGTTCATGATGATTGATCTATATCAGGCACCTGGAAGCTCTCAGATGACTACCAAATTATATCCAATGCTGATGTTTGGAAACTTCAGGTAGTTTTCTGCTCTCTCTTGAATGTGATTTGATGCTCTTATCATCCTAATTTCTCTGATTGACCAATTACCAAACCTAGATATATCCTATTCGGTAAAAAAGAGTCGTCGTTTAGAGTTAGTCTTAACCTCATGCTAAGGTTGCTCCATTCGGAGTTTATTTTTCCGGAAAATAGCATCTCTACTTGTTAGTGAAAAATTGTATACATTGGTCATTAATGCATTGTCAAGAGTCTGGAATATATATATATATATATATATATATATATATATATATATATATATATCGAGAGAGAGAGAGAGAGAGAGAGAGAGAGAGAGAGAGAGAGAGAGAGAGGTTTTTGCTCATTTTGATTTATTATTCAAAGATTCCGTTCTTATTTTATTTTTATATTACTTGAAGAATAAGTGATTTGGTGGTGCAAGTAGTCTTTAGACGAGTGAATAAAGCAGGTCAAAGACATGGGACTACTACCATATGCCCACCAGTGCTTGTCTTAGTGCATATGCAGCGACATCCTGCTCCATATTTAATGACATCATCTTGTTACTCAGCACTTTTTCTCATGGACGCCATGCGGTGACCTTGAAACCCCCATGTATGAGAGACTTCATACCTGAATCATGCATCTCTTAAGCAATGGAAGCCTCAGAAGTCAAGATAAGAACAGGGCCGACCAGGTCCCCATTAGGTTGTCACAGAGACGAGAAGGTGGATTCTTCCCCCTTGGGACACACAACAAAAACCCATGTGTCTCTGAGCCCTTCCAGGCTCCCAAACTCTGCTTTTCTCCCGCCACATGAGAACAGGTGCAGCAGCTCCCATAGAAGCTGCCAAGTAGTGAGACTGACCGTGGATCCAACTGCTTTCCTTTATTACTATTATTATTATTATTATTATTATTTGTAAACAATTTAAGGAAATTGCCTAAGATGATTCAACCCTATTTCCAGACCATCCCACAGGTGAGCTGACAAGATGGCGCTACTGCCAAAAGAGGCTCTGCTCTCCCAACAGTCCAAACAGATCCTCCAAAGGAGCAACTGTTCCAAGACAGACAAGAGACTTGTTGCGTCTTTAAATTACCCTAGTGGTGGTGGTGGAAAAGTATAATTGCAATCATATGGTTGAAATGGCCATCGATTCTTTATCATAGTTACTGCCAACACTAACCAACCAGTGATCCAGGTCGTCTCTCTCTTTGCTACAGCAGAGAGCTAATGTTCAACTGAAGAAACACCCTTCTTTCCAATGAGGAGCTCAGGCTCCGGAGTCACACGCAACCTATGATTCAGAGTGCAATAGAACAGTCGCTACAAGTTGGAGCTGACGAAGTCGTTGATCTCATCCATGACTCGGTAGAAATGGTCGGTGTTGGGCAACAAGTAGAATCCGATCGTGGCCTGTTCACGGTAGACGAGCTTCACGGAGTGGCCGGCCTTCTTCAACCCTTGCGCGTACGCCAATTGCCAGTCCTGCACCAGATCCAGTCCTGCCACCACCACGAGGCTTCTCGTGTAGGGCAGCCCTTCAAGCTTGGCGCCGTTGGGACCGAAGGGGTTGCAGGCCGGGTGATCCCTGTCCGCTCCCTCCGGCAGGTACGCCTTCCAATACCAGTCCCTGTCCTCGATGGTCACGAAGTACTTCCTGTCCAACCTCTTCTCCGACTCCGTCCGGAGCTTTCCCCCGAACATCGGGTTGAGGAGCACGTTGCCGGAGACTTCCACTCCGGACTTCGCTGCCCTGACGGCTACATGGTGCGCGATGTTCCCCCCCGAGCTGTCCCCCGCGAGGAACACCCGCAGCTTGGCCTCCTTTCCGCTGCGAAGCCATGGCTCGCCCGAAGCCCACCTGAGCGCTGCCCATCCGTCGTCGTAGGCGCAGGGGTACTTGTGCTCGGGTGCTCGGCGGTAATTGACGGACACAACGACGGCGCTGCAGAGGGATACAAACCGGCGGCAAAGCGAGTCGTAGATGGCGCTGTTGGCTGAGGAGTGCGCGAAGCTGCCCCCGTGGAAGAAGATGATGACGGGGAAGGGGTCGGGCGAGGGCGGCCGGCACAGGTCGGGGAGGAGCGCGACGGCCGCGGAGGCGGTGGCAGGGCGATAGATTCGGGCGAGAAGGCTGGTGGGGCGGTCGATGAGGACGTCGAACGAGACGACTCCATTGGCGGGGGCGACATTGGCGGGAACCTTGCGGTCGAGGAACTCGGCGAGGTGGCGGTCGAACGTGCCGTCCGGGCGGCGCAGCATGTTGTAGGCCAGCTTGAAGTTGGAGATGAGGACCCATGTGTTGAGCGGAACCACCATCTGCGCCGTCATCGAACACAGGGAAGAGGAGGTGAGATCAAGAGAGCGACAAGGAGGGCTTCCTCTGTTTCATGCTTTCGATCAGTTACAGGAAGAACGGAAGGCGAATGTGCATCAAAAAGCAAACTTTTCCAGCATTCTGGGAAGAGGAGGAGGAGCAGCTAACGATTCGAAAAGCGTGTGTTTTCGGCCTCCTACCTGATCGAAATCTACGAGATGATGCAGACGACATGATATGGATGGGGGCTCTTCGATTACCAAATCGGAATGGAAAGCAGAAGGGATTACCAAATCGAATCAAATCCATCAAAGTTCCGATTTTTGCCAAATCGAACCATACAAGAATGAGTCATCACGGAACCCGCAGATACAAATCAAGCAGGCCAAACCCTAACGTCGAACAGACAGCAGCGCTGCCGGCCCATCAGAAATGGAAATCTAATGCAGGAGACATTAAAGAAGAGAGAGTGAGCACCTTGGACTCGTTGGCGTTGATCTCGTTGCTTCCAGCCATGGCGAAACCGTGCTCAGCGGGCGGGTAAGATCAGGAAGCGGAGACGAAATAGCATCGAAGCCAAAGAAAGCTCTCTCCTTTTCGCATAACACGGGCTCCTCCCTCTCCCGGCACCAACTACGCTTCTTCCCGCTACCCTCTTTCGCTTCTTCCTGTCATCGATATCGCTGAGCCCGGGGAAACTATCAATGGCAGAGAGAGAGAGAGAGCAGCAGCAGCACGCGAGGAGAGTAGGGAGCTGTCGAACGCAGAGGAGACGACAAATTGGGGCGGCTTAATGGAAATAACTCGGTGGAGTGGACCCCACCCCCACTGCGCAGGGGCGGAGGAGGAAGACGAAGAAGAAAGCGGTAGATTTCATCTCAATCACATCTAGACGTCTTCTTTTTCCAATATATGCAAGAAAACAGAGCATAAAATATTTTGCCAGTCTCCAGGAAATCTCGAATCGAATAGTCGAGGCATTTTTGTGTTTCGCTAAGTGACGAGATGGAGGATCATAGAAAATCTCATGTGGAGCTGATCCGAAGGATGATTACAGTAAGAGAAGGCCATTTGGGGTTGGTAAGATTGATGTATATGCTGCGACAGGGGAGTTGTCTCTCTCTCATCATTGCAGGAAATGCCCTCGTCGTGCGCAACCCATCGTATTCTCTTTTGGTTAGTGTTCCTGGGAAGAAAACTACTGCGCAACTCATGTTAGGCTGGCGATCTGAATTGTCTATTACGAACCGCTGGTATGGGGTTGCGTTCTTAACCCACTCTGGATCTGTGCAGCTGCAACAAGGCTACAAGGGAGAGAGAGAGAGAGAATGGACAGGTGGAAGAAGACAAAAGGTTTCCTGAACTCTCTCTCTCTCTCTGTCTCTTATAATACTTGTATAGTATATATACAGACATTGATGTAACCATTAAAAATGCTCCTCTCGTTAGCTTGGCTTTTGTCTCTTTAGGAGGAAGGAACGGATAAGGAGGAATGTCTCTCTCTCTCTCTCTATCTCTCTCTCTCTTTCGAACCCCACCACCGCTTTGGCATACAGTGTTCGATACGGTAGATGTTGTTGGGGTTAAACACAGCGGTCGACGTGTGTTGGCAGTCGTTGCTGAGCACGAGTAATATGGTAATTAGAGTCTTCCAAGGTCAATATATAATTTGGACATGTTCTCTAAGACAGATGATGTCGACGTTGACATGTCCTCTAGTCTGAATAGTCTGTTTGATTTGTAGAGATAATTTATAAGAAATATATAAGATTAATCTCATATTTTTTTTTAAAAAATAGATAAGATTAAAATTAATTTATAAAAATTTAATAAATATATTATTATTAATTTTAGTCTAAATATTTTGATCAGTCATTTAGAGTTGATGGTCGAGTAGTCTATGTGGCTCGAGTCATGACATTTATAGTATAATAAATATAATTTTTTTATAAATCTTAATCTAAATATTTTGATGAATAATTTAGGACTAATTAATCTATCATCAGAATTACCACCCTGAAGATTTATTCCTCAGACAATGACTTGCGAAGTCTCATGCACGTAAGTGGGGGAGCTAATGGCTGGCGTGCTTGTAGCAGGGACTGCTGCTCCCGTGGTGGATAATGCTCTCCGTACGTGGCAATCTCCCCAACATTATTCCCTCGCTGCCATGGCCGAAGCTCCTCCACCCGTCTTCAACCTGCCAAGAAATGGCCTGTTGCAGTTGGAGTGTAGTAGCTCGTGGTGTCCTCGTCTCCCCGTCTGTTTCTCCCCGGACGAAGGCACCAACGGATGAGCCACCAAAGGAGTGGTCGCAGTCGGCCTTTGGAGGGAGAGAAATGGAGAGGCGATCCGTCTTCAGTGGGCGCGCGCAACGTGTTCCATCTCTGGCCCTTCCTCTGTCTTCCTATCGATCTGGTGTCAGGCACCTCGGTGTTGTCTTTTTTGCTGCTGTGGCTGTGCGTGAGAGCGACGGGCAGAAAGGGTCCGTGCCACGTTGAACGGCGATGGGGAGGGAAGCCGAAGGTTGCGTCGGAGAAAGCAGCAGGAGAGGCGGAGTTGCACACGTAGCCGCTGTTAGGCTACACCATATTATATGGAAATAGAGCACCTTCACCTGCTGCGTGTGGAGATGGCCATTATTGGACTACGGAGCTTGCGAGTGGAGGACGGGCGTCGGTGTAAAAGTACACTTAAAAACATTTTTTTCTTTACTGACTCGAAAGATCGTAGTTTAACACAGATTATATATTTAAGAGATCAGATTACATGTATTGATCAAACAAATTTAATATATTTTTTTAAAAAATATTTAGTCAATTGAATGATCATTAATTTTTAAAAGGTAGTAAATGATGAAGATAGATTTTATCCAAGATCATATGATGATCGCACAAAATATTTACTGATATCTTCAATTAATTTTTTAATTAAAATTTGAGAATTAAAATTGATAAGATAAAATTTTAAAATAAAAAAATATATCTAGTACACGAAGATCTGAAAAGGATCAATATACATTTAGACTTCGACTAATATATATTTTGAAAGATAATGTAAGCAAGGTGGGTACGCCACGATGAAACTAACGTTTTAGCTATATTTTATATCATGACATCTTAAAGCCTAAATTGTAACAAAAAAATTTCGAAATATTTTTTCCGAATTACAAATACCGACTTTTTTCAGCCGGACGGCATGTTAACACCAAACAAATCCTGGTGGATTGATAAAGCATATATTTATTTGATATTGGTAATAAATCTGATTTTGTTCAACTCACTAATTATATAGATATGTTGAGAGTAAGAGTAAAACTAAAATCCTGGTCATATATTTGTCTGAGTGAGAATACACAGGATATTCTTTTTGTGATACCAAGAGTAGATGATCTTTTATTGATACTTAATTATCTTCGTAAGATTGGTTGTCATTCCCGATAACCGACTGATCATATCTGGAGCTTCCAAGTTTGTAAGTCTAACATCAAAGAATGAAATACTTATATAAGGCATCATTGGTGTGTCAAGTCTAAGGATCAGATACACATCTGAGACTACGAAATCGCTATCTATTAAGTATCATTAACCATCCAGCATTCCATAAGCGGATCAATCAGTAAAATTATTCTCCAATGAGTACCTGCACTATACCTCTAGTGTCCTCACACGAGTGACTATGAGACACATCCGCCTCCATTAAATGAATGAATATACAGTACATTGGTTTGTTCGGTTATCTTGATATCTCTCTCGAGTAACTTATGATCATGATGATTTAAGGTCTGTGTTTTAAAGGTGAATCGAGCTCATTATCGTGATCTTATCACGATTCGATTCTCATTGCATAAATCTAAAGATATCATAATTTACATCCAAATAATATATAATATAAGAAAATACTAGTAATGATAAGCAAAAAGATTATCACATATTACAGGTGCCATCACTCACGTGATTGGATTATAGAGCACCTATAACCAGCAAATTATGATAAAAAACTATAATAGTATAATTCAATATCATTTATATAAAAAGTTTGATCACATGAAGGTAAATTACTATAAAAGAGACAAGTAAACAAGCTTTCTAGAGGAAAATAAAAAAAGTAGTAAGTTGTTTATAACTTATTAACGAGCTAATGATGTCTCAAAGAATATTTAATTTTTAGATAGTGGATATTCTAATCATTTATCAAGCATAAGATCAATGCTTATATATATTGATGAAACTTACAAGTTAAAAAATATAACTGGCGAAAACAAGCAAATTCAATTGGAAGGGAAAGAAACAATTGTCGAATCTCATATTTTGATAATAAAATCAATTGATGAGTTTTATAATCTAACTTGTGTGTTAGAGAAAGTGATATAGAATTAACTATGACAGTGAAAAGGTAATACAATTTGATGTTGGGCTGGAGTCAAGTTCAACTATCAGGCCGGGGTTCGAATGATGCAATGGGAGCTCGCTGGGAGATCGCCAAAGATGATCGGGAGCTCACTAGGAGCATGTTGGGAGTTCATTGGAAGATGATCGAGAGACTCACCGAGAGTTCGGAAGATCTATTGACGTGTCTAACAACAAGAAAGATTGTAATTGTGTCTTAGTGTATCGCAGTTAGCATCATTTTTTTTTTTTAGAAATCTAAATTAACTCAATGAGAGGCAACTAGGTTCACTTTGGGTTAGATTTGAGCTTAGATTGAGCTCATCATTGACTTGGAAAAGGGTCAACAAGAGGTACGAGTCTGGTACAAAATAATATAGAAAAAGTGCTATTTTAAGATTTCTGATGTAGTACCGTCAGTGGGCGATGGTGCTATAGCCCAGGCGACGTTAGTACCACTGTCATCCGTATTTTTGGGACACTTTTGGTGGTAGTACTATCGGTGTCGGTGGTAGTACCACCAGTACTTGAATTTTCTTGAGATGGTTTGAATTTTAGCTCCAATTTGAAGTCAAATTGGGGTCTATAAATACCTCAAGAATTCTTGCATGGGAAGGTAAGAAAAAGAGATAAAATTACTGTTAGAATTTGTTGAGAACTTCCCTTATGTGCTTTAAGTGTAAAGTGAGGTTAAGGGAAGAGTGAAAGATTGTAAAGGTTTCTCTCCTGAACTTATGAAAAGGAGGGTGTAAAGATTCTTTTCCTAAGCTTGGAAAAAAAGAGAAAGGTGTAAAGGGTTTTAATCTTCACCCATGGAAGAAGATTATTAGTGGACACCGGGGGGCCTCGATGAAAGAGGACTTGGGAAGTGGATGTAGGTCAAGTTGGCGACTGAACCACTATAAATTTGTGACCCTTCCTTTACTTGTTCTTTTTTAAACTTATTTTCTCATTTTAGTAGTCCTTAACTAAATCAAGATTCTTCTTTCAAATTTATTTTAGATTGCTCATTTATTTGCTTTCAATGAATTCCAAGGAACACTTATGATTTTTTCTTTACTTCAAGCAAATTTTTTGAATCAAGTTATTTTTGCACTTGCACTAATTCACCCCCTAGTACCAACTCGATCCTAACAGTTGGTATCAGAGTAGGTTATACTCAATTGGATTAACAACTAAGTGAGTAAATGATATTTTTTGACATTAACGAGAGTCAATGCATTACATGTCCTCCTATGTTCAATGGGATGAACTATACATTTTGAAAAACTAGAATTAATATATTTTTTATTTCGATAGATTTTGATTTATGGAACATAATCCAAAATATATCAATTGTATAATCCTATTAGTGGTAAAGTTATTATTAATATAAATAATGTGTTTGATGAAAGAACAAGTTATAATTTGGAGACCAATGAAGGTGAAAAACAAATTTAGATTCTAGCAAGACTAAACACTCCACATAATCAAGTAATAGATCTTACTCTAATAAGTTCATCATCGACATCACCCGATAGCAATTCAGATTCATCAGATGAAACCACTCTAGGAAAATTCAAATCACTCGTAGAAAGTTAGGATTTAATATTTTATTTCTTTATTTCAGATCCTAAAGTTTTGAAGAAGTAGTTGAAAAAGAGGAATAGTGAAAGACAATGAAAGAGAAATAAGTCAATTGAGAAAGAAAGAAAAAGCTATTGGATTGAAATGAGTGTTCAAAATAAAGTATAATGCAGATAGAATTATCCAAAAGCATAAGATTAGACTTCTAGCAAAATGATATTCACAGCAACAAGATATTAATTTTGATAATACTTTTTCTCTCGTTAAACTCAAAATTGTGAAAACTTTCTTGGCTTTAACTGCTCACTTGAATTTCCTTGTTTATCAATTTAATGTGAAATCTATATTTTTAAATAAAGATTTATAAAAAAGATTTTTGTTACTTAACCTAAATGTGTTTTAGTTAAAGGACATGAAGAAAAGATGTATAAGCTAAAGAAATCTCTTTGGAGTTTAAACAAGCTCCAAGGGCATGGTACAGTAAAATTGATTATTATTCATATTAAAATAGATTTAAAAGAAGCAATAATGAACATATTCTTTATTTAAAGAAAGAAGTTAAACATAATATTCTTATGGTGCCTTTATGATCATGATATTATATATACGATTCATCCAACTCTTTTATAGCATAATTTAAGAAATACATAATGAATAAATTTGAAATGTTAGATCAGAGTCTACTATACTATTTTCTTGGGTTGGAGGTAAAGCAATGATCATATAAAATTTTTATTTTATAAAAAATATACAATGGATCTACTAAAAAAGTCTTAACATGATTATTTACAAAACTACAACAACACCCATGAATGTAAATCAAAAATTAAAACTTGAAGATGTTAGATGCTTGACAAATGCAAGATCATACAAAAGTTTGATTGGATCTTTGATCTATATAACTCATACTCAACTAGATATTATATTTTTCTAATAGTGTAGTATCTAGGTTTATGCATAGTCCAAACAAATATTATCTTGGAGCTGTTAAAAGAATTTTACATTATATTATTAAACCTATTATGACATTTGATATTTTTATAATTTTAAATATAAATTATTTGATTTCACTGATAATGATTGGTCAGGAGGTTTGGATGATAAAAAAAATACTTTAGGTAATATTTTTAGCATCAGATCAAGAGCTATATATCTTGGAGTTCAAAGAAACAAGCAATAACTACGTTATCGATATTATAAGCAAAATATGTAGCTGCAATATTAATAACTTATTAGGTAATATGACTTAGAAAATTTCTTAGAGATATTCATCAAGAACAAAAAAAGCATATGAAATATTTTGTGACAAAAAGTCATAATTGCAAGGACGAAGAATCTAATCTTTTATGGAAGAATGAAGCATATAAAGATATGTTATCATCTCATCCGGGATCTTATAGCAAGTGGAGCTATAATAATGAAGTATTATAGCATAGATGAATAAGTTGTAAATATTTTCACTAAGTCACTTTCATTTTAAAAGCATATTTATTTCATATCTCAAATCAACGTAACCATGGATCAAATAGAAATGTTGAGAATTGATTCATAGTTATCTAATGTAGTTATCATGTTTTAGATAGTTTCAATTATAATCTAAATAGTTTTACCTAAGTGATCCATAATCTAAGAAGTTATAGTCATGAGAATAGTTCATACACTTAACTTAATCATAAATGATATGATGAAATGAGGTAATTATTATTAAGTCGTATAAATTAGACAATGATTTATGAAGTAAAGATGTATGCACTTAAAAATATTCAGTAAGTGTTTTTAGTTATAGATAATTATCTCTTATTTAATATTATTTTATTTTTTTAATACAAAATATTTTTTTAGTTATATTATAGTATATTATTTTTATCATTTTCTTCACCTCGAACGCAATATTCGTCGCGTCTCGATCGCGTCTCCACGTCAATTGGCGTGCGTGGACGAGGCTTTGTTCTCTCGCGACATGCACTTCACGCAGTGACCTGAGTGCCCATCGTTCCACGTCTCACCGTTGCTGTGCGTACGAGCTCGTCACATCGATGGCTTCTACTGCCCGAAAATAGTCTCCTCGCTGTTGTTTTCTCTGCAGGCGACAACTAACTGAGAAGACACCGCATGAACTTATTTCCAATACAACATAGACACAGCATGACCTTATTTCCATACGGCGATTGGAGACGGAGGCAATTATGGGAGATGAAGACGATCAAAATGCATTAGGGATTTAAGTGAAGCTGATATAGAGGTCCCTCGGGTGACCTCTCATCTTTTTAGCATTTTACTTATTTTTCTAAAGAAAGAAAAACTAAAAGAATTTTCTATTCTAATGTATGAAGGTAAAAAAAAAAAAAATTATTGACACCTCACATACCAATATTCTTGATAGGGTACCTAATGGGCCGGTCCGACTCGTCCAAGCCCACGCCAGATGGACAGCTACAACAACACTTCGGAGGAAGCCACGTCAGCCCGAGGGACCAGGTCGGTCGTCGATCTGGTATCCGAGGTGGAGATGACCGGGTACGACACTGCCTAGCTCCACGCCCATTAATGTAGTATGACGCGCCACGCCCTCGCCCCATGCTGCTGTAGCCGCACGTCCTCCGTACAACTCGACCATATCTAGAGGGACGACAAGGGTAAGGCTGGGTGTACTGACAATCTCCCCTCCCACAGGTATAAAACACCCGTTTCGGCAACAGGTAAAGGGGGGAAACTCTCTCTCTCTCTCTCTCTCTCTCTCTCTCTCCAGAACTCTTAACTTCACCCTCCTGGGAGTGCAATTATGGATTCTCCCTAACTTTAGCATCGGAGGGGCCTCACTGGGTCACCCCTCCCATTCCCGAAGAGGTCTGTGTGCAGGATCGTCATATCAGAGACGACCCGAGGGACAAACCGACCGACGCTCAGGACGTGGACCACCGAGGAAGCGTCAACCCACGCAGGAGGTCTCGATCCCCACCGACGTTGGCGGACTTGCGCACTTGGACGAGAACAGGTCGAGCCGACACCTCAGCTCGACTCCTGAAAGTTCTGTAACATTTTTAGCGCTAGAAGGAGTGCCGATGTCGCAAGAACGCCCAACGAGTAACCCAAACACAGAACACCCCGGCGGGTCCACCTACGTTTTCCCATCAACCTTGCAGTCGGTCGGTCAAGCTCCCCGCGTATCAGCGGAAGAAGCGAGCACGATACTACTCACACCGAATCGTTACTAGAGGTTGTTCAATGACCCGGGCTTGCTCCCCCGGATCCCGGACTCTCTCCCATCACGCCGGGCCTCGGGCCTCCTATCGTGACAACCGAGGTGTTTCTTGGTCTCACCCAACAAGTCCGAACACTGACTGGGATGATCCAAGCCATTGTCCCCCACATCCCTCAACTGTCCCAAGCCCCGATGCACCAACATCCACATGTTCCTCGGTAGACGTTGCAGCAGGAAGCACCCCAGTCAAGGCCGTCCCAAGGAGAACACCCCGGTGGAGCACCCCACCACCCCCCGATCGAAGCCACGATCGAGAACCCGAACGCCTCGGTGAGTCAACCGACGAACCGCTCCCGAGATGTCATGCATCTCCCGCTAGAGCCAGATGTTGTTTCCTCGGACTCAACCAACTCGGTGAGGGAACAGCTTCGCCAAGTCAACCAGAGGCTCGACGAGGTCCAAAGAGACTTTGTCAGATCCAAGGAGGAGGTCGGGGAGACCACCAAAGGCGGATCCCCATTTGCTCCCGAGATTCTGGACAACCGACCCTAGAGCCCTACGACATGAGCACTGACCCGACATAGCACGTCACGGCGTTCAGGGCTCAAATGGCTCTCTACGACACCTCTGTCGCGCTGATGTGCCGCACCTTTCCCAAGACACTTCGCAGGCTGGCTCGGATGTGGTACAACCGGATAAAGCCGTCTTTCATTTCATCCTTTGACCAGTTCGCCAAAGAATTCGAGCTCAACTTCATATCAAGTTCCTCCCCGAGGCCGACGGCCGCCTCACTGCTTGGTCTCGCACAAGGAAACGATGAGCCACTCGCCCAATTCGTCAGCAGATTCTCGATAGAGATCTGGAGGATACCCGACACTCATCCTACTTTGGCAATCCAAGCATTTCTGATGGGACTTTGGCCCTCACGATTCTTCTGGTCGTTGATCGAGAGGCCCCCGTCCACGGTGCTAGAGATGTTACAACGGGCGAGCCAGTATGTAGCCGCCGAGTCGTTGGTGGCCGGGAAGCGGGAGGATCACAAGAAGTCCCGAGGTGACAAGCCTCAAGGACAACCTTCCGGGACACCCACAAGAAGAGACATGCTGGAACTACCAGCCCCTAGGCCCCTCCCGATCCCGCTCAATTCAACCTGAACTGAGGTCTTTCTCCAAATCTGAGACAAAAGACTCCTCAGGACCCCGAACCCAATCAGAGCAAAGATCGGGGGCCGTGACAAAAGAAGATACTGTCGCTTCCATCGAGACTATGGTCACGACACCGAGGAGTGCAACGACCTCAGAAACCAAATCGAGGATTTAATTTGCCAGGGGCATCTTCATCAGTTCATCCGAGATCGACGGGCCTCCGAGGAATGGCCTCGTCGGGACAGGAACCCCTCCCCCCGACCGGATCGACCAATTGAAAAGCAAATAGATGTCATCATCGGTGGACCAGCATCCGGGGGAGACAGTTCCTCGGCCAGGAAATCCTACGCTCGGTCCGCAGTCGAAAAGAGGCCGAGAAGTAGCCAGGACCCTGAGATCACTTTTGGAGATGGGGACGATGCTTACCCGGACCATGATGACGCGTTGGTAATCTCAGCCCAGATCGCCAACGCCCGAGTAAAAAGGATCATGGTGGACACGGAAAGATTTGCTGATGATCAAGTCTTTCTGTGATAACAATGCTAACAGGATTCACGGGGGATTTGGTTTCTCCCGTCAGAACAGCTGTCCTTCCAGTCACCATCGGAGAGGAGCTAAGATCAAAAACACTGTTGGTGTCATTCAATGTGGTGGCGCTCCCCTCGGCGTACAACGCCATCATCGGCAGGCCCACACTCAACAAACTCAGGGCAGTAGTCTCGACGTACCACCGTATCATGAAATTCCCGACCAGGGCTAGAGTAGAAGTCCGAAGTGACCCCGGGGAATCCAGACAGTGTTATTTGACAGCGACTACGCTTCCCAAAAAGCTTAAATCCTCACCTCCTACCCATGGCATCCGAGATTCAAGCAAGGGATCCCCGAAGCCCGAACCGACGGAGAAAGTAGTCGAAATCCCATTGAATCCAAGGATCTCGGACAAAACCATCCAGGTTGGCTCAATGCTCCCAGAGGAACAACGCATTCAACTGATCGAGTTCCTCGGGAAAAATGCGGACGTGTTCGCCTGGTCCCCAAAGGACAAGTTGAGAGGAATCGCCACCGACCTCGAAGTGGACGTTGCACGTGGACGGTTCATCCAACGCAGAGTGTGGAGGAGCCGGGCTCGTCCTCAAGGGCCCTGATGATCAAGTCTTCGAGCACGCACTCTGACTCGAATTCAAAGCCACAAATAATGAAGCCGAGTATGAGGCATTGCTGTTCGGCTTAAATCTCATCGCCGAGCTCCGCGTCGAGGACATTAAAGTTTTCACCGACTCCCAGCTTGTCGTTGGGCAGGTCAACGAGGAATTCGAAGCCCGAGACCAGTCGATGATCCATTACCTGATGGAGGTACGACGTTCCATCTGACGGTTTAACCACTTTGTCATAACAAAAATACCTCAAACGGACAACATACAGGCCGACACCTTGGCGAGACTAGCCTCTACCCGTGGTTCGACGCCATGCCCAACATGGGTGGCCAGGATCGCGAAGCCTTCGACTGTCGCCGAGGTGGCCGCAACCGAAGTTGACCACGATTGGGTCGAAGAGATGCTCAAATTCAAGGGCGAAGGCACACTTCCCCAAGACCGTGACGCTGCTCGACACGTAAAGAGAGTGAGCTCATGGTATTGCGTCCTCAACGGACATCTCTATCGATGAGGATCGCACAACCGCTTCTCCGATGCCTACGTCCGACCGAGGCGCAAACTATGATGGCCGAGATCCATGAGGGGATATGTGGAGAACATATCGTGGCCCGGACCTTGGCCCACAAAATACTCAGGCAAGGGTACTATTGGCCGACCATGCGACAAGATACATAGGTTTATGTACAAAAATATGAAAGGTGTCAAAGGCATGCCAAGATCTAACACTAACCGACGATCCCGATGTCCACCCTGGATTGCGCCTGGTCGTTCACCCAATGGGGAATGGATTTGCTCGGCCCCTTTTCCCCAGCTTCGGGACAACGAAAATTCCTCATAGTCGGTGTCGACTACTTTTCCAAATGGGTGGAGGCCGAACCACTGGCATCCATCACCGAGAAGCAAGTCGAAGGGTTCGTTTGGAAAAACATCATTACTCGGTTCGGTATCCCGAGGGCAATCATCACCGACAATGGAACACAATTTAACAACCCAAAATTCAGGGCATTTTGTGATAGCTATTGGATCCAGCTGAAGTTCAGTTCCATCACCCACCCACAGACGAACAGACTGGCCGAAGTCACCAACCGGGCCATCCTTGACGGGCTAAAGAAAAGGGTACAAGGTGCGCGCGGGACTTGGGTGGATGAGCTCCCGAGCATCCTGTGGGCATCCCGGATAACCCCCAGATGCACCACTAGCGAGTCACCATTCAGCTTGACCTTTGGGACCGAGGCGGTTCTCCCACCCGAGGTGGTCTACCCGACCTTTCAGGTCAAATTCTACGAAGATGCCGCGTCAACCGATCGACTTAGAGAGAATCTCGACCTTCTCGAAGAACGAAGAGCCGTGGCGCACCTGCGAACCCTCGAGTACAAGAAGGCGGTAGCGAGACTCTACAACCACTGAGTACGCCCTCGGGAGATTAGGGTGGGAGACTTGGTACTGCGGAAGGCCGAGGTCAGCGATCCTACCCGTTCACGAGGCAAACTCTTGGCAAACTGGGAAGGACCATACCGAGTCGAGACTTCACCCCGGGAAGACACCTTCACCCTGATTACTATGGAAGGGAAAAGGCCGTCGAGGACTTGGCACATTTCAAATTTATGGAAGTTCTATGTTTAGTGAATCCCGAGCGTTTTCAATAAAAAGAGCGCTTTGCATTGATCAAAGGAAAGTATAACTATCGTTCGGGGTCTGACATACAAAAGAGGAAGAGAGGGGAACCCTCGACAGACTAAAAAATAAGTAACAACCAAAACTCATTCTTCGGGTGGCGGTAGGGAATCGTCGAAGGGCTGCTCGTCGGCCATCGGGACGTCGGCATCCTCGGGAAGGGTGATGAAGGGGTCCAACTTGATCTCTACCCCCGGATGCCGAGCCTGGAGTCGGGCTAGAGCCAACTGATACCCGTACTCCGACAATACCCACCCCATCCGTACAAGACCCATCTCAAACCCGGGCGACTCCTTGTACTTTTTGATCGCCCTCTTCGGTAAGTCTTCCCGGAGAGCATCCTTAGACTGAGCCAAATCTAGCAGTTCGATCTCCATTTACCGCACTTGGGCCCTTGTACTTCGAAATTAGACCCTCGGAGTCGCCCAACCGCTCGTGGAGATCGGCGAGCTGCCTTTCCAGGCTAGCCGATTCCGACTGAGCCTTCTCCAAGTCTGCCTCCACCGACGCCCGGTGGCCGTTTGCTTCGTCGAGCTCGACCCGGAGATGCTCAGCTAAAGATTGAGCCTCAGCAGCTCGGACCTCAGCCACAGCCACCGCGTCTGGATTCCCCCCCTCCTTCAGGTCCTGGAGCTCTTGGCGCAGAAGGGTCACCTTGCCGTCCAGGGAAGTGATCACCCGACCTGCGTCATGTACTCAGTCGAACAAGGCCGCCTGATAATGTTGGTTCTGGAAACTGGACGGTCGGTCGGTAAAAAAGAGAAAAAAAGGGGAGGGAAAACGTGAGAAGAGATCGAGAAGGCACTTACCAACACCATAGCTTTGGCTGCCCCGTCCATCAATACCTTGGATGGAAGAGTGTACAGGTCCGACGCCAGCCGTGGGAGCAACACGCCTTGGATATATGTGGCTGAGGCCTCCCCACTCTGCCAGACCGGTGTTCCATGGGTCAGTGGTCTAAGGTCGGGGTCGAGGGGAGCGTCGGAAGCTTGCTCGGGAAAGTTGCACATTCGGATGGCATGATAATCTCGGCCATCGACCCCGGCATGGGCGCTGCACAGTTCTGTCACCGACTTGGGCCTTTGCCTAGGGGCAGGAGGCTCGTCCGAGGTGTCGACGGGCCCTTTTCCCCTGCTGGCTCTGTCAGCCTTGTGATGGGATTTGCGTCAATCCTTCTTCTTTTGGCCAATAGAATCTCCTCCCCCCCCCCCCCCCCCCCCCCCCGTCGTTTCCGAGAAGCCTCTAGCGCACCCCTGGTCTCCTCGATGGGGATCTCCTACACGTCGGAGGCTGACCTGGACTCAGCGGGCGGGATCGACGGAGGCGGTGGTGCTGGAACTGGAACCAAGGGTGTAGTTCCAGGATGCCCCCCCCCCCCCGGCACGAGGGTTTCCGCGCATCAAGCTCATGCTCACTATTTCTGTAGAACCAACCATGAGTCGGGAAATCAGAAAGCGAAGTTCAAACAAAAGAAGAAGGCATACCGCGAGAAGCTGGACTGAGGCCCGCCTCGACCAGCCACTCCTCGGTCAAGTTTCTAATGGCCCGAGACACGGACAGGATGCTCTTCAGTTGCTCGATCACATTCGTCTCCTTATCAGAAAGGTTCGGGGGGACGTTGCTAATAGGGTGGGCTGACCACTCGATGCCAAAATCTCATCCCCGACGCCTACTTATAAACAAAAATCACGCCTTCCAACCTTTGTTGTTGGAAGGGGCACCCCGACCCTAAATCCTGACCGAGCAGTTAGGTAGTAACCCCCCTGACCTCTACACAAGCGAAAGCAAGATAAGAACAAGTCTCGGCTCGGGACGATTCCCGACCCCTTACATTCCCCAAGGAAGGTTATGATATAGCGCCATGAGTTTGGCGCGATCTGACCGGACGATACTCGCCACCAATTGAGACACTCCCCGATGACGGGATGAAGAGGGAACCTCAGCCCCGCCTCCAAAGCGTCAATAGAGATACCGAATCCCTCAGGACAAGGGTGGTACGGTCGTTGCCTCGACCTAGGTGCATGAAGAACATACTCACTCGGAATGCTAAAACGCTTTCGAACCGACCCTAAGGAATCTAGACAGACGGTTGAATCGAAGTCATGGTGCGACTTCATAGCCTCCATGGCTTGAAGGGCCTTGGCATCCGCCCCGGTCATCACGCCCGAGGACGAGCTCTTGGGACCTGACTGATTCCCCAAGGAATCATTGGTCCTACATCTTTCCTCTCGGGGAGGAGGAACGAGAGAGGAAAGAGGAGAAGAGAAGTTGGAAACTGAGAAGGAAGGAGTGGACACCATTCCGACCTGATCAATAGGGGAGCGGAAAGAGACGAAGCGACCGAGAGATGTGAGGTCCGAAGGCTCAGAGAAGGAAGGAAGAGAATGAGAAGTGATCATTCACCACTGTCGACGGGAAGCTTATATGGATCGTGTCGTTTCATCTTCCCGAGGAGACAGTAGGACCACCTAGGGAATATGTGAGCCGCACTTTCAACGGTACGCAGACAAGAGTAAACACAGCCACATCAGCCCATCCCCTTTCCTCACGTTACCCCTCGTTATCTCACATCGCGTGCACAGGCAACGCTCGCCACAATTGAATGACGTTTAAACGCCAATCCGCCAGTCCTTTGCTCGAGTCATGTATCTCGGTCAGTCCATAAGTCCTTTGCCCGAGACGCGTGTCTCGGCCAGTCCGTTAGTTCTTTGCCCAAGTCGCATGTCTCGGCCAGTCCGTCAGTTCTTTGCTCGAGTCGCGTGTCTCGGGCAGTCTGCCAGTTCTTTGCCCGAGTCATGTATCTCGGTCAGTCCATCAGTCCTTTGCCCGAGTCATGTATCTCGGTCAGTTCATCAGTCCTTTGCTCGAGTCGCGTGTCTCGACCAGTCCGCCAGTTCTTTGCCCGAGTTATGCATCTCGGCCAGTCCATCAGTCCTTCGCCCGAGTCATGTGTCTCAGTCGGCCTATCAGTCCTTTACTCGCGTGTCTCGGCCGATCTTTTGCCCGAACAGTGTACCTCGCCTACCTCAATCTTCACTATGGACCAGAGGCGACTAGTGTTCGGGGTCATCCCCTCGATTCACGAAGTGCCTCGGCGAGACCCCTCTCGTGGGGGGGGGGGGGGGGGGGGGGGGGAGAATGATAGGGTACCTAATGGGCCGGTCCGACTCGTCCAAGCCCATGCCAGATGGACAGTCACAACAACACTTCGGAGGAAGCCACGTCAGCCCGAGGGACCAGGTCGGCAGCTGATCTGGCATCCGAGGTGCAGGTGACCGGGTACGACACTGCCTAGCTCCACACCCATTAATGTAGTATGACGCGCCACGCCCTCGCCCCATGTTGATGTAGCCGTACGTCCTCCGTACGACTCGGCCATATCCCAAGGGATGACAAGGGTAAGGCTGGGTATACTGACAAGCTCCCCGCCCACAGGTATAAAACATCCGTTTCGACAACAGGTAAAGGGGGAAAAAACTCTCTCTCTCTCAGTCTCTCTCCAGAACTCTTAACTTCACCCTCCCAGGAGGGTAATTCTGGATTCTCCCTAACTTGGGCATCGGAGGGGTCTCACTGGGTCACCCCTCTCATTCCCAAAGAGGCCTGTGTGCAGGATCGTCATCCCCGAGACGACTTGAGGGACAAACCGATCGACGCTTAGGACGTGGACCACCGAGGAAGTGTCAACCCACGCAGGAGGTCTCGATCCCCACCGACGTAGGTGGACTTGTGCACTCGGACGAGAACAGGTCGAGCCGACACCTCAGCTCGACTCCTGAAAGTTCTGTAACAATTCTCCACCAATTAAATTCAATTAAAAATAAGTCCGCTAATTCACCACCAAATCTTATATGTGTTGGGAGTAATATCGGTGATGGTGATGGTGATGGTTCGATAAATCTGATCAGATTTGAATTCGTATGTATCAAAAGGTTTCTCAAACGATCGAGTTGGTCTAGGATGGTCAACTTAGTGTTGACCTACACAATGGTCGAAGTTGAACTCTTAAGAGTAAATATTTGTTTATCTTGATTATTATGGTCTCATGTACTTTTTATGATTGACCTAGTTGGAATAAATATTCTAAAATTATTTTATATTTGACTGATATTTATATGATTTAATTTTTGATTAGGATCACGATCCTGTCGTGCTAATTGAAGTAACACGAGTCAAGTCCGGATTGATTGAAATAAATATTTTATGTAAAAAAAATTTAACTGTTCTCTAATTGTAGAGAGATCTTTCAACTTTAGAAAAAAATAATTAGATCAAACTTGACGCATCGGATTCACCATTAGATTAAAATTGACGAACATTAATACTATGATTTTTTTATAAACAGAGATAAAACATATAATTTAGCATATCCACATCGCATAATTTTTTTGGGGGGAAACATAATAAAAACTTCTCACGTGGTTTCCATGATAATAACATAGAGAATCGTCTCTTTCAAAGTACTACATCATTCATATAGCTTATGCATATTATATATATATATATATATATATATATATATATATATATATATATATATATATATATATATGGATGGATGGATCAATGGCGACGGACGAAGTCGTTGATGGCGGCGATGAGCTCCTCCGTCCTCTTGGCGGTGGTTGGGTCGTTGTCGACGGCGAACTTGTTGAGGTAGAAGGAGTGGCTCACTCCCTCGGTTATCACTACGTGCACTTCCTTCCCCGCCTTCTTCATTGCCTCGCAGTACTCCAAGTTGGTGTCCCTTATCAGGTCGCGGTCCGCCACTCCCACGAGGAACGGCGGCAGTCTCACCTTCTCCAGCGGCGGCGCCTCCTCCCCCATCGGGCACGTGTAGGGGTGGTCCTTGGTGGCCCCCTTCGGCAGCCCCAGGGCGAGTAACTTGTCGAGCATGTCCAGCGTGAAGAACACCGAGTCGGCCCGGAGCTCCAGCTCGGACCGGCTTCGGGTCGAGCGCACGAACCCCGGTTGGAGCAGGATTCCGCCCGCCACCTTGAGCGGTGACCAGAACGCCTCCTCCTCCTCCCACGCCCGCGCACCCACCAGGTGCACCAGGTTGCCCCCAGAGCTGTCGCCTATAAGGAACACGCGGGAGAAGTCCACCGAGCGGAGCAGCTCGACTTCGGGGTCGCGGGCCAGAGCTCGTAGGCGGAGGAGGGCGGCGAAGCCGGCGTCGATTGCGGCAGGGAGGCGGTGCTCGGGGGCGAGGGGAAGCTCGACGGAGACCACGGCCGCCGGGACGGAGGCGGCCAGGCGGGCGTAGAATTGATAGTACATCAACCAGGAGGAGCGGCTGATGCAGAAGCCACCCCCCTGGAAGTGGAGGAAAACAGGAAGCGGCTCACGGCGCCCTTCAGGAGGCGGCGGCGAAGGGAGGTAGAGGCGGAGGGAGGGGTCGCCAGGGAGGTCATGAAGGGTGACGCCGTCACGAGGGGTGTCAAAGGCCGGGACCGGTTCCATGAGGAGGAGGGCCTCGGGCGGTCCGGTCCACGTCCGGTCCACCGATCCGTCGTCGAAGACCCGCAGCCAGCCGGAGACCTCGTCCACCACCCTTTTGGCTGTCGTCCCCTCCGCATCCATATTGCACTCACTCAACCAGTTATCACAAACACAGAGATCGAGGAGGAGGAGGAGGAGATGAGATGCGATGAGACGGGGGAGGGAGGGAAGGAAGATCTATAAAGACGTGTCGGGGGGTGGGGTGGGGGGGGGGGGGGGGGGGGGGCGGCGTTTCTTCCCCGTAGCTTCACTGCGATTGCAGAGAGAGTCATCCACTTAAGTCGTTGACTCCAATTAATATGAAAGAAATCACTCCCGCCGGTCAAATATGAGCACGACCGACGATAACCGACTGACAGCCTTTCCGCGTTGTCTTTGACCCGACAAAGCTACCGTGTCGAGAAATGACTGTTAAAGGTCCAAAAGAAATATGGATGATCTAATTAAATTCAACAGTAATAAGGATGATCTAATTAAATCAGACACCAACTCAACTTAAAATTTAAATGCGATGTACTCCGAGAGCTGATCATCTACAAAAACCTAACAAAGATTATAAATTTAATGTGATGGTTACGTGGTCCCTACCATGCATGCTTCGCGGAATCTATTTGCTTTCGCAAGGGACCAGTGAGGCATATAATGCCAATGATGATGTTGACGTGGAAGTTTGAAGTGTCCCTCTACAGGAAAGGAACGCATGCCGTCTTTGAAGGATGTACTTTACCTGGGAATCACCCCCTTCAATTTCCAAGCAACGTCACAAGCTTTGAAACATAACGTAGCATTACCGGTGACTATTTGTTATTCTTGCTTTGTGATAGATAATAGAGAAACTTTGGGCGAGATCAAGTCGTGTGATAACTTAAAAGACTTTGGCGTGTAAGAAACCAATTCTCGCATTTTTGGTTTCTTTAACTTACTTTATCTCGTGGGTTAAAATAATATCTGATTTGGTGGTAGTGTTTCCACAGTTACGCTCGGTTTTTTACTCGTGAATTGGTCCAAAGTCATGCTTGGTTTTGGACCCATTTCGATCATAAAAATTACAACAGACAAATTATATTAGGCGAGGTTTAGAATTATTAACCAACGTCTAATGAGTCTAATATATCGTACCCAAATTAATATTTTAAAAATAAAATATGATAATATTTAATTTTATGGTATAAAATTTTCAAGCGCATCGCCTTGTAACTTTTACAAATACAAATGAATTAGAATCATGTCTCCGATAAGATATCATAGTGATTCGTACATTATTACATAGTTGATAGATCTAATGTTTGGTACCACCACATGGTACTAGTTGGGGTTAGGAGGAGTTTTAATTAAATCATCCACCACCACATGCTATTAGTTGGGGTTAGGACGCATTTTAATTAAATCATCTGCATCCTACCAAAACAAAATAAGATCAATAATATTAATTTCACTAGCACGATTGCGAAATAGGTAGTGCTAGGATCTAGTTAGCATTAAGAGAGAGCGTGGATTAGTGCAACTGTAAAAAGAAAATTTAGTTCAAAAAATTTCAATTGAATTAAAACGAAAATAGAAATTTGGTTGGAAGTTGTTAAGATTAAATTAGAGAACTATTTAAAACTAAATAGAAAAGCTCGAGATTTTATTAGAACTAATTATAAACTACTAAAATCAAAAGTAAATAAAAAGAAGGACGATGAAGATATGTTATACTGGTTCGGTCAAAACATTTACCTACGTCCACTCTCGATCCCTCTTCACTCAAGGCTAATCAGTGTCTACAATTGATCTTTGTTCATGGGCAAAGATCAAATACCCTTTTACACCCCTTTCTCCTTTTTATAGGCTTAGGAGAACAACCTTTACGCTCTCCTTTTCTCATACTCAGGAGATTAACATTTACAACTCAATCAACCATTCCCTTGAACTCATTTTCGACTTGATAGACAAATGTAAGCTCTTAATCAATTTTCATAAAATTTACCTAAAATATTTTTTCACTTCCTTACTATCCCAAGCAAGAGTACTTGGGGTATTTATAGACCCCAATTAGCTTTAGAAATTAGAGCCAAAAAATCAAACACTATGAAATTTTGGGTTACGGGTGATACCACCGCCGACACCTTCAATACCACTGTCGAATAGAGCCGGGTTTATGGGTGACGATGGTACTATCGCCCGGAATTGGTGGTACTACCGTCGACTGGCGATGCTACTGTCGGCAACCGATAGTACCACTGCCCAGAATCCCGGGATACCTTGAGTTATACCTTCTTTTGACCTGGGTGTACCTCCTTCCAGGTCATTGAAATGAGCTTTATCATAAGCTCAAATCAAACCCAAAGTAGATTTAGTTGGACCCATAATTGAGTTAGTAGGATTTTTCCAAAACTAACTTAAATTAAGACTCAAATTAAGATGCTAACTATGCCACTTTAAAGACAAACACAATTATACTAATCTTCATTGTCTGGCATATCAATCGATCTTTCAACGAACTCCCAACATCCTTCCGGGAAACTCTCGGTGAGCTCCCGATCTCCTTTTGCCGAACTCCCGGCAACTTTCGGTGATGTACAACGATTCCTATCACATTGAGGGAAACCACCAATGTCTCCAAACTTTCTGGCAAAGAATTGAGAAGTAACAATACCTGTAACTCATCATTGAGAGATATTTTCATAGAGGATAACTGGTTAGTAATACTCTGTATTTCATTTAAATGCTCAGGAATAGAAGTACTCTCTTTATATTTCAAGTTTACAAGTTTTCTGATCAAGAAAACTTTGTTGTCAGCTGTTTTTCTTTCATAAAGACCTTCTAACTTTTTCCAAAGAGAGTAAGCAGAACTTTCAGTAGAAACATGGTGAAAGACACTATCATCATCTATCATAGTTGTTGGTTTTGCACTATCCCCTTACAAAGGTTCATACAAATCTTTGCAATACAAGAGATCTTTCATTCTTGGTTTCCATATAATCTAATTGTTTTCGTTTAAACTAATCATACGAGAAATATTATCGGTCTCCATATTTTAATACAAAAGATTAAATGTCACCAAAACTCTTCTCTGATACTAGTTGATGAGAATAAAACAAGAATAAACTTTGTATACAAATAAATACTAGCAGGCCGTCATACACGGCGGAATCAAATAGAAATCACAATCAGATGAACACCAAGATTTACGTGAAAAACCCTTTCAACTCGAAGGGTAAAAATCACGAGACAAGCCAGAGAAAATCCATTATCAAAATAATGAATATACAAGATCTCAAGGCTTCTTGCCCAAGCCCAAGTAATAGCCATAAAAGAATCGTAGGGATACAAGGACTATAATACTAAACACAATATCCAAAACCTTCCCAAGAGGTTACAGTAAGAATCCACTGCAAACTGATCTAACATGAGATATGAATGATTGAGAATAGTCTTTTCTTATCCTTATCTTCTTTCCTTTCCTTGATCTCTTATTTTCTGGTCTATATTGTTAATATGCAGTCTTCTTTCTCTCTCCCACGTTTTCAGCCGTCGTTGCTCTCTTAATCTCAATCCCTAGCCATCTAATCTAGGGTTTAGGTGAATATAAGTAAGGTTATGAAATTTACTAAAACTTATTATGGGCTAAATCTAGGTCATCTGCCCAACAAATTCGAGGCCGACGGTCTTGTGCTTGACACGCCAGGCGTCACCGTTGGAGTTGAAGATGGTGTCGCCGAGGAAGTCGTGGAGGACGGAGATGGAATGGGGGCCTTTGGGGTAGTTGTCGAAGTGGGCATGGAGGATGTGCTCGACGTTGGTGGGGTTGGGGGTCAAGACGGCGCGGATGCCACCGGGACGGGTCAGGACGAAGGTGTTGGACGGGGTGGTGGCAAGGGACTCGATGATCCAGTCGGGCATGCGGTGGCGGTTCCTCAAGAACTGTGGGAGGTGGCCGATCAACGGGTATGGCCTGAGATGGGGAGGGGGGTAAAGTAGAAGAAGAGGCAGAGGGCAGAGAGGGAGAAGAGGAGAAAGAAAAGGATGAGGGACTGTGGACAGACGATGTCCATTACAGCAAACACGAGCTTTCCTACTTCTGATCAAAGTGGGAATCCAAATGGGGAGAAGAAACAAATAATATAAGGCTGGGAAGGAAGCAGCTGAGGAGCTTCTCAAGGCATTGACAGTGCGCTCTCTCTCTCTCTGGCACAGACACGATAGTGACAGAAGCGCAATCCGAGTCTTCATACAAGCGAAGCCCGTCTTTTTCGCAGGTACGTTGATCATCGTCTCAATACTGGAATGCCCCTGAGAGCATCCTGACAGACACGTCACGTCACGTCACTGCAAGCTTTAAATTAGGGAAAACGCCTTGTGGAATTGTTTGCATTTGATGCCGCCAAACACAGCATGGTTTCGGATAAACATTATCAAGTATGCGTGCAGATCATTAGATCGAAGACACAGATCTTATATGACATTTGGCAATGTTTTAGGACTAATGTGATATGCATTCTAATTTGTGGCAATGACTTTTTATATTTCCTTCCTCTTGATCAAGAAATCGACGTTTGCTCGTCACACTCTCTGCTCCTTAGAAAACACATCGTCGCATCGTACGTCCGAGAAAGCGAAGTTGATTGGGGTGGCATAGCTCCTCCTCCGGTGTAACTCTCTCCTCGCTTCAGGTCTCAACTTGATTCTTGTTTTTGGTCTGCATGTTTCTTGGGAAGCCTTCGGGTTTGTTCTTTGTGCTTTTGATTCGACGTTTGGTCTTGTCCTTTAGATCCGAATCAGGCAGTGAGTGCATCTTGATGGATTTCTTGTTTTATATTTTCATGTCTTTCTTTTTACAACATATGTGATGTCCGGTTGTTTGCTATCTGAATCATTCGATTCAGGTTTACACGTTGCTTGTTGGATATGGCTTGTTCTATTCTTTTGATCTCGATCAAGAATGTAGCCAAAACCCTATTTAGCTCCTTACATATACACTGCTGGGTGGATCTGACTCGTTCCATTCTTTTGATCTCAATCAAGAACAAAGCCCGAAAACCCTATCGAGTTCCTTTTATATACGTTGCTTGTTGGATCCGACTTTTATATACATTGCTTGTTGTATTCAACTGGTTCTATTCTTTTGATCTCGATCAAGAACGGAGTCGAAACCCTATTAATTCCTTTTTGTATACGCTGCTTGTGGGATATGGCTAGTTTGATTGTTTTGATTATACTTCCATGATACTATAATTCAAATTAAGAGAATTAATTATGATTGAAGTTAAAATTAGTCATTAGGTTAGGCTCGGGCCATAGACTAGGCTTAGCCAACGGATTAACCCTAGCCAGTAGGTCAGGGCCCAACTCATAGACTAGCTCGGCTCAATCTAATATAGGCAAGTATGTGTGGTGCACATGACTAATCCATGGGCTATAGGTTGGCTCAACTTGATATGGTGGATGAATAGTCATGTGCACTGTGCATGTTTTAACCAAACTAGTATTGATCAATACTTAGCTTAGTATTCATCTAACTCAATCTAGTCTAATTTATTCAAGTATGTCATGTTGGGTTGATTTTGACTTATTCAAATCCATTTAATCCAAATTAAAATCAATCGAGTCTAAGTTATATATATCTATGATGATTTTAGTTCAATTATATTCTAGTAGAATTGAATTCAAGTGGATCAATTAAGCCAGAGATCAAATCAATCAAGGACTAAATTATATTATTTTATATTAATAATGTTTGAAAAATAAATTATAATATTTTAGTATATTATTTCATATTGATATAATTTTGTTTTCTTACCGAGAGTAGATAAGGTAATTAATTCTCTTTGGGGATTAATAGGTTGTCATACATGACAATTGGATAATTTTTTCATCTATTGGGATAAATGTCAATATTTTGGTGAGTAAGGGACATTATGAGTGCGATATGAGTTTGCCTTTATCTATTGTTAGGAGAATATAAACTCATCCTATAGGATAAAATTTTTCCATCCGTTGTAGGGGGAGTGCTCCTTTGAACATTTGATATGCTAGTGGACAGTAACATTAGATTTGATTTCGTTCGAGAGAAAAAATTTCTCTATCGCTAGGTAGAGCCAATTGAATTTTATTTTTAAGTTGACATCATAATATTTCTCACTAAAACCAACGGATACTTTTAACTTATATTTTGATGAATAAATAAATTATTATAAATATTTATAATTTATGTAATGATGTTTATTTATTTGACTCTTGAGAGACCTCTAGAAAGATGTTGTGATCTTGTGAAAGAAGAATTCATAATGTACCATCTTTTTAGAATATCGGAGCATAATTTAAGTTATGTAAGTCTTTGAATTCTAGGATTGATTTTAACCAATGATTGTTTTTTGACTTAATATAGGAGTAATGAAACCAATTCAACGAAACATTGATCCTATCGCTTAGGGTGTTTGTGGTTATAATGCTACTGACCTATACACTTGGAGAGATATTCGAGCAAACTTTAATTTGGAAGTTCCATGTATCTTCAAGTAGACTCAATCTTCATATACACTATCACTGATTACGTGCTAGCTTCCCACATCAAAGAATGTACCTTATGCTTCAGCTTCCCAAACTTGTCAATGCTCCAAATAATTTTTACAGTCCTTGATGCTATTAGAGGCTATTGTGAGCGTTAGGAGAAGTGAGATAGAATTAAGTAATATAAAAATAACACTTTGGATCATTTTAAGATATTGGGACCATCTCTTTTTGAGGGCAAGCCAAATCCAATCTTCGTCAAACATTGGATTTATCAAGAAAATATTTGAAGTCATTAAAAGCAGAAAAAATCACAAGGTGCTTTTTAATTTTTTTATTTTTATTTTAGAAGGAAAGACGGACACTTAGTAGACCTTAAAAATGAGGATGTTGGATGTAGGAGGTCATGTGGTGATTTGGGAATAATTTAAAAATATATTCTATGAGTAGTTCTTTTTTTATTCAGTTTGCTTCGAGAAACAATAAGAGCTCCTTAGCATCCATCAGGAAGCAGGACCATAATGGGGCTTAGTTCTCTCCATATTTTACCTTCAATCAACATCAAAAACTTGTCACTTTGTCCATCAATAAGAAAGGTTATTGCTGTATTGATTTTGCCATATACTGAAATACTCAATCGAGCTCTAGTGGTGAAAATTTTAGATAACGAATTACAACAAGAAAAGAATTGAAAGCGACCTTTTAGTATTGCACCATCTATGTATGAGGTATCACAGTTTGAACCTTCAAGAAAGGGCAAGAGTAAACAGTCTCAACATCAACAAGCTAAAGCTCTCAATAATCAAGTTATCATAAGATGTTATTTATATAAGATTGATCATCTTTTCACCTCATGCTCCATGAGACATATATGCTTCTTTTGTCAACAACAGGAGCCATGTGAAATGATTGCCCATGGAAACAATATCAATGCTAAGCCCGTAGCAAACATTTAGACAATAGCAGTTAGGACTTATGGGGGAAGGTCATGCGAGGGTTTATGCACTCACCTATCAGGATGTTGTAGCCTAAGGATCTATCGTTTAAGGTATAATCATACTATGTGGTATGTTTGTTATTGTTATAGATTCTAGTTCTACGTATTTTTTTTATATCATCTTATTGCATTATGAGAATATGTATGAATTCTAAGATAATGAATATTACATTAATGGTAGCAACATCAATTAGAAACTCTAGCTGATTAGATATTTAGAAACTATGTTGTTACTATTAGAAGTCATGATTTGCTAGTAGACCTTATTTTACTAGAGTTTTGAAACTTCGATATTATCTTAGATGTGAACTTACTTTTAACAAACTATGCTAGTGTCGATTGTTTTCATAAATTTATTTTTCTCACCCCTAGATCAACCATCCTTATAGTTCATTAGGATTTAAAAGAAAAACTCCTTCCTATTATTTTAGCCTTGAATACTACTTAACTATTATTTCCCTATTGTATAAGAGTTTTAATTTTTTTTTTATAAAAATCTACTTGGACTATCACCTTATATGTAGAGTAAATTTATAATTAATCTTCTACCTAGCAAAGAACATGTTTATAAACCTCTTTATATTATAACACCAATTGAGTAGGAAGAGCTAAAAAATTAGATTCGGGAGCTATTGGATAAAGGCTTCATTCGATCAAGTGTATCATCTCGAGGTGTACATGTCTTGTTTATGAAAAAGAATGATGAATCCATAAGATTATGTATCAATTATAGATAGCTCAATCAAGTAATCATAAAGAATAAATATCTCGTTTTCTGAATATATAATATATTTGATCAATTTCAAGATACACAAACACACTCAAAGATAAATTTGAGGTCAAAAAATTATCATCTAAAAATAATTTAAATGTATTCTTTCATCCCGATATAAACATGACTAATATGAGATAATTTTATTTTCCTACCAAAGGCAGGTAGAGCGATTCCCTTTAGGGATTAATAGATCGTCAAACATAACGATTAAATGGTTCCTTCATCTTTTGTTGAGAGTAGGATGTCCCCACTTTGACGAGTGAATAATATTATTTCATCCGTTGTTGAGAATACAATGTGAGCTTATCTTCATTCATTGTTTAGGCAATGTTCATAAGGGCATTTGATATACCCAAGTGAAATAATTAATTTTATGATTTTATAGATGACTTATAAAGGTTCCTACTCAGTGTTATAAAAAATTTATTTTATTTTTATTTTTAAAAATATTTTTTAATAATACTTGATCGAATTTCAATGGAAGACAGATCTTTATTTATCTCTAGATAAAGCTAATTAAATTTTATTTTTTAAGTTATTCTTGTGTTCTTGTTATAACTCCATGTCAACCAGTTCTAAGTATGTTGTGGCTTGCTTATTTTTCAACTGTAGTTTGTTGGGGAGTGCCCTTAAAATCATTCATTAAGGAAGAGAGTAAAAAAAAAGTTAGTAAATACAGTTAATATGGAAAAGAGAAAATATGCTTAATATAAAAGTCAACATCACTATATTTTTCAATAAAATTAAGGACCATTTTTTATATTTTAATATATATATATATATATATATATATATATATATATATATATATATATATGAAAGAATATTTATTTATTTGCCTCTCCATGTATTTATGAAAAGATTTTGTAATTCAGCAAAAAAAATTTAAGATGTGACAGTTTAAGATGCAAAATAACTCATTTCAGGTTCCAGACAATATTATTATTCCCAGTTGTATTTTTATCACTGAATGTATTAAGATAAAACTCAATGAGTTTATTTATCACTTTTGTAAAGTTGACAAAAAAAAAATCAACACTTATTATACACTCTTCATTAGCATTTTTCTATTTCTGAAGATTCTTGTGTTGGTGTCGCTAGCATATACTCACAGCCTTTTAAGTGAACATATAATTGGTATCTACTTTCCTCGATCTGTTCCATCCAAACCTTTCTCAACATTTTTTTTATTATTATTACAGTGTATTTTACCAGCAAGTAATTCTAAAAAGTTGTCTTATTTCATCAACCTTTGTAAGAAATTTTAAAATATTTATTTAAAAGACTAATTGGATGTGGCTCAAAAAATACAACGTGAAAACGGTTTTTACACGGGCTGAATGAACCAACTACAATTGCTGGTGGTGTGGAGGACCTAAAAATTTTAAGAGAAGGGGAAAAAAAAAATCTAGGTTGGCTACTGTTATTACGAGTTATGATTTGATCCATAACAAAAACCAAAAAGATAATACAACTAAATTTAGATTTCAAAAGATATAAACTGAACTGCCAAATGAAGAAGAGCATCTTTGAAGACAGCCCCCCGGCAGCTCACCGTCATCAGATGGTGTACATACTAAAAGGAGGTCAAAAAACGACCTCCTTGATTAAGAAGAAAGGCATAGCAAGTCCAAGTGCCTTTGACATTTTTAAGTCAAAAACTAGGATGCTGCAATCATCTATGTGCCTCGTAAGACAAAAACCTACTCCCAAATGAATCACTCGAGCATTTGAAGCCAAGCCCAAACGTCGTAGCAATATTGGCTCAAGTTTCAAGCCATGATTGAACTCCCCTAAAAATAAGCAAAGCTGTGCATGTATAGGGCAAACCGCTATCCATTTGTTAGAGTCTAAGTGACTGCTCAAATGTCCAACTAGCTCAGTAAGAGAAATCCTGATTGATATTTTTTATAGGATCTTGATTCTCGTTATTAGTTGAGTTATATTGGATGGTACTAATAAAAGTTGGAGTCTATTTGACTATAAATCGTAATAGGAGTTGGAGTCTATTTGATTATGAGTCTATTTTAGGAGTTGGTTAATAGTTTTTATAAATAAGATTGTAACTATTTTTTTTTTTAGACAATCAATGAAGAAAATATGTTTTAACCAATAAGTTAAAACCCTAGAAGGATCGATCCCCTATAGAAATCAATGATGACCGATCCCTATAGAGATCGAGGAGGTTCGATCCTCGATCCCTATAGAGATCGAGGATGGTACTAATTAAGTTGTCTATTACGTCGCACCTAAGCAATGGCTTTCTTTGTTGATGGACACAATGGTGGAAGAATTTTAGCTAGTTTAGTTGCAAGAAACTAGATAGTACAAATCAATATATAAGGAAGGTAACGAATGATCTATTCGTGCAAAAACTAGCTATGAAGTTGATCGACGTTGAAGTGCACATTGGGCTATCATACACAGCACCAACAGATTCAGTTTTGTTCTCAAGATTATCATGGATAGCAGAACACATTCAGTTTGTCTCAACACTATCATACGTAGCAAACATGACTTTAAAATGCAGGTAGTAACAGTAGTTATTGCTAATACAGGATATGTTAGTTCCTCGGGATATCGATTGGTAGATCGGGAACTCAGGCGATCGTTTTGTGTTGGAGTTGACTTCTGTCTGGTCCTTTGATGAGCTGTAGCCGTTCGGATTCCGTTGCAATGTTCTGAGGGGGAGTTGCTCATCTTTGGTCGAAAACCTTGTTTGGTTGACTTTCGTGGGCAAGGCTTTCATCTTTACGAGTATGTCCTTCTGCTCCTCAGTTAGCTCTCCGGTCGTTGGTGCCTGCGTCAAGGTCACGGTCGAGGTGTCGACCCAACTCGGCCCATCCGACGATCAAGTCAACTAGGTAAATTATTCTGTGTAGTATGTCTAGTGTTAAAGAATGTCCCCTTGCTTATTTGTATGGACATCTTTTATACTACCTGGGAAGGTAGAAGTCATACGAAGTGGGTTAATATGCGTGAATGGTAGGTCGGCATCGTACGTTGGTCAATAGTTGAACCCCCGACCTATCTATCAATTCTGACTGTTGTGCTTGCTGGTTGCTTTTATTGTATATCTGTAATAGACATGATTCTTTCATGGGTCATTGTTTGAGTTGAAACAGGTCCTCCTACTATATAGGGGACGTATAGAAAGAAACCTTATAGTGGAGACAGAGGATGTGGCCTGGGCCTAACCCTCGAGCAATGGTTGGAGCAATGCTTATTTCCGAGATCTATGTCGTGTCTACTTGACCTTTTAAAAATAACATTGAAATATATATTCAACCTGTCAAAATATATCCTATCACAACTACTACACTATGCCTCGGTCATACTTGTGCAAACATATACGTCAAAAAAAAGTTTCCCTGATACCAAAATCGGAACACACATTGAAGCATTGAGTTAGTCTCAGCCGATCAGTTTCTTTCTCGCTTGCGAGTATCTAATTTCTTCTTGCTTTTTCTTTTTGCTGCATAGGAATATTTTTTGAGGCATTTAAGGGTTATCTATGCATGGGGCATATGGTCATAGGTTGTTATATTTGAGTTGTTATTAGGTCTTGCGTTATTATTGGATAGGGCTGGCTGTAACATTCTGTCAGCTGTTGTGGCCTAGAAGGAACAGAATGTTTAGTAATATACACATGTTATAAAGTATCCAATATTATTATTCTTTGTGTTTAGAGGAAGTTAGTGCAATCGATCCTGATTGTCCAATAGGTTTGTTTCAATCTAATAACTTCCAATATATAATTCCATGTTTGGCTGTGAATCAAGCACAGTTGAGCTGGTTGCCAGCCTTGGTTATTATAATGGGTTGATAATGTAATAGAAGCCATGCTGATTGGGATGAAGAATGCAGCACAATTATGTGGGTGTGATAACTAATTGAGAGAGAGTGTAGTAGTTTGTGAAATGATGCATGACAATACAAATATTAAATAATTGACCAAAATGGCAAAGGAGTAGTTAAATTGTTCTCTATGGATGGATCAGTCGTAGCAATTTTATAAAATTGTGATGGAATCAGTGGCAATGCTAGTTTCCATTAGTTACTATCTTTTTTTTACTGTAGTGTAGATAAGATCAATGGTATGGAAAAGATCAGCTCATGCATTAGGAAATATAAATGTGTTGTGGTAAAGGCTTAATACTCAAAATTCCTTCTTTGCCCTGGTTGATGACACTTGTATGGGAAGTATTGGAAATTGTTTGGTGGCGATGGTATAGAGTGTTTGTTGTATGCTTGACTGTCTGTAAGACCTTATCCTGATTCTTTAAATTTCGTTCCCTCTAGATAACCATTTCTTAAAAAAAAAAAAAAGTTTTGTGCCAAAACTCCCAGAAATCTCTATCGTGGACACTTGAATTTAGTGAGGAACAACAACTATGAAATAGCTGTCGAAAAATGAATATCTCTTGTGCTTGGGATCATTAGATTCACAAAAGCAGCACAATAAGACTATTTTTTGAATTAAATATGAGATGATTCTAGAGTGGGGATACGGTTGATCCTTGGAGAACAAAATTGGTGCTTTTTGCACATTACCTTCCTATGGTGCAAGTGATGAAGGTTCATTTGTTTCAAACAAAAGAAAAAAAAAATATTTTGGTATAGTAATCATTGTCATGTTGTGAAGAATCTTCTTCATCTAATGATTAGTGTCAGTTTCATATCTTCTTTCGAGGATTATCACTTTGAAATCTTCCAGAGATATCAAAAAAAAATCCATAAGTAGTTATTTGCCCTGTACGATCAACTTTATCTTTAAACACTTGTTATCATATAAGTTAGGATTCATTCATCAACAATCGTGACTTTGAATTTATCACAACCTTCAATGTGATAAGTCAATCGGTCAATAAGCTTTTTGTCCATAAAATTATTAGTGCTACCAGTATCGATTAAAACAGTAACAAGCTGATGTTTCAAAATTCTTTCAATTCTCATGGGTTGCAAGTAAGAGTAACCGACTAATGCATGCACAGTATGTGTGATAGATCTAATATCTTCATTAGAATCCATACCTTCATGATCGGATCACATATCGTTAGTCTATGATTCCTCCTTAATAAGCCTTCATGATCGGACTCCACATTGTCAATTTTTTATAACTCTTAATTCACTCAATCGTCAAAAGTTGACCTTCTGTGCATCGGTTTTCATCATAACGCGAGCACAAATCCTTTGTTGATCATTCCTTGGGTTCTTCTTATGTCAGCTTTTAGATGTCCGGGTTTTGGCCAGGAATAGATGAGGTGCACGTTTTGCTAACTACCTGTTTGTTGAAGCTTTTATTACGGCCAGTGTCCATATTGATTTTTTTCTTCATGCACACGGGCGAATGATATGGTAGCCATCATGGTGCGTAAGCTTTAACTTTGCATCGAATCTCGGGATTAAGTCTCTCGATAAATGTTCTCACCAATTGTTTCTCGAACCATTCTCGGGTTTGGTTCGACAAGCACTCAAATCTGCTCTAGTACTCCTGTACTATAGAAGTCCGGTAATTTTTGACGAGTTGTCCATTAACGTTCTTGTGCTCCGACGGTCCGAAGTGAATCATGAGCTCTCTCTTGAAATGTCCCCATGAAGGGACTCTGTGATAGGTCTCGTATCATACCACCGGATCGCATCACCATTAAGTTGGTTTGAAGCTACTTCCACCTTGGATTCTTCTGGAGTTATGTAAAACTGAAAGAACTTTTCAGCCCGTGAGACTCAACTTGTCAGATCTTTATCTTCCTATCTGGGGAACTTTACCCTCATGCGTGGGTATCATGTGTCTTGCCTTTGATCATATTTTTCAAATGGATTCCCCTTGAGATTAGAACTTTCATCATGTTGAGATTTGTTGGGGTTCTCCGATATACTTCTTTTGAATTCGTTGAAGAGTTCTTGCAACCTATTCTCTATGCTTCCGTTGAATTATCGATAGCCATCGCATAAGACAACTCGGTGTTGCTACTGTGACGTCGATTAGTGGTGGCTCTGTGGATGTGAAGAATCACTGCATGGATGCTGACAAGATGAAAGATGACATCACAAAGGACTGTGATCACTAGGTTAGATGTGATCTATTGGTTGTTAATCGTGGTTGTGATCGATTGTTGTTGTCCTGGTGGCAAGGAAGGGCGATGGTGCGATGATGTTGCAAGGATGAGATCGTCGAGGTTGCGACGACGATAGTTGGAGGGCAACGATCAATGGGAAGAAATCATTTCTATGATTCACAAGAGGTAGCATTGATCGCTGCAGTAGATCATGAGGTAGTGCTGGTGCAGTGTGGTGGATAGAAGAAGGGGGCAGCGTTGATGCAGCCGACGAAGGAGGAAGATGACAGCAGTGGACAAAGGAAAGGGGGCAGCATTGGTGCGACCAGCGAAGGAGATAGCGTGGACAAAGGCAAAGGGCAATGTTGGTGTGGCCGATGAAGGAGGAAGATGGTAGCAGTTGAGGAATGAAAGTTGCCCTATTTCGATCATGGTAAGGAGGGAAGATGTTGCTTGTTTATGTTGTTGTGTAACTGAGGACAAGGCTACACAGCTGATGCGGTCGCTGGGAAAAGAGACGCGAGAGGTTAAGCGGCAGAGGGCCAAAGATGATGCAGCAAGGATTGTGATTGCTGCCAAGATGATGTCGTAGTGGTTGTGGGCGACAGTGGAAGGTGCATTGCTGGAAGGGGATGCTGGTAGCATCATCTCCAACAGTGATGCTTCTGCAGCTGAAAGGGGAAAGGGAGATGGTGGCAGCGGCAGAAGCAACAACGATGGCTTTCGAGGTCGAATAGCAAGAGATTCCTTCTCTGCAGTCCTTGTGTTGCTAACAAAAGAGAGGCAAAGGAAGCAACGGTGAGGGCATGGGGAGAAGGAAGAGGGTAGCGATGAGCACAATGGTGTCGCTAGAGGCTCGTGGTCAACAACTGTGGGAAACAACGACAATGATGCGGCTAGGGAGCCTAACGCTAGAGTCTTGGCTGCGGCTGCAGGTGGCGGCGTTGACAACCAACAACGATGGCTGTCGACTAGCAAAGGAAGAAGAGGGCAGCAGGAAGCAGGGGAAGTGGTGATTCTGGGATAGAGATGACAGTGAGAGATCACTGTGGTAGAGGCTGGCAACGTCATGCAGGCAGCGATGCTCGCTGTGACTGAAGGGAAAAAGGGATATGGTAGCGACAGGGAAGAAACAACACTAGGACAGATGGCAGCGACCGTTGGAGCTAACTAAAGAGGGTTGTGAGTTGCAATGAGAGGCAGAGATGGCAGCGAGAGATCGTTGTGATAGAGGAAGGTAGCAACAATGGTGGCTGCGACTGCATGGACTACAGGCGATAGTAGCAGCGGTAGGGGGCGACAGTGATGGCAGCGCTGCAACAATGTGAAACAACTATTTTGAAGAAGGCAGCACTGGGCAATGGTGTGTAGGCAACGAGCAGATCGTTGTTGCGGTCTGCTAAAGGCAGCGTTGATCGCTGCAGTAGATCAGCGAGGGATATGTGTCGGTTGACGAGGGTAAGGCTGATGATTGTTGTAGTGAAGATGATGAGAAACTGCAGCAAGGTGGCTGGGATGACGATGCTATTGGCGACTGCGATCTGAGGTTGGAAGGCAACAGCAATACAAAATGATAAGATGATAGGGTGATGACGGTGTTGTTGGCGATTGCAATCTGAGTTTGGAAGACAACAGCGACGACAACAGAAGATGAGGAGATGATAAGGCAATGACGATGTTGTTGGCGGCTTGATCTAAGGTTGCGATGCAGCAGCGACGACAGCACAATATGAGGGAGGGGACTGTAACTTGGGCTAGATGGCAACAACAAGAGAATGAGAGGGGCGACTGTAATTTGGGCTAGACGATAGCAACAATAGTAGCAAGGGGTTGGAAAAGATGGCTACAATCTAGGGTTAGATGGTAGTGTGACAGCAACAATGAATGGAAGACGACGGTTGCAAGCTACGGTTGCAGATGGCAACAGCAATTGAAGGTGGCAGGTGTAACGGCGACGACGACGATGGCCAGGCGAGCGATGGAGATGATGAACGGTAGTAGCAAAAAATGCCAAGGAATGTGACTTTGATACCAAATGATAGGAACCCAAAGGTTTCTATCGAAGATAAATAATCGTTGCCGGGGCGACGGTGGATTGGATGAACAACGAGACACCAAGAACGCTTCTCTGATGCCAGATGATAAGAATCTCTTAGGTTTCTATCAAAGAAGGAGATAGAAAAAGGAGGATAAATGATCACCGTAGAGGATCAAACCTTCTTGATCTCTATAGGAGATCGGCCCTCCTTGATCTTTATAGGAGATCGGCCCTCCTAGGGTTTTGACCTATTAGCTAAAACATATTTATTAATTGTCTAAAAAGAAATAGTTACAACCTTATTTATAGAGACTCTTAACTAATTTCTAATTGAACTTGAACTAATAAAATATACTCTTAATTAAATTATTAATCAAATAGACTCTAACTCCTACTAACTAGAAATTCTAATTAACTCCAACTCATATTATGACTCTTGATTAACTTAACTTATCAACATGACTCAATAAAAAGATCCAATCAAGATAACCTTAAACCTTTCCTCACACCCAAAACACCAATATCACCGGTTTTGTAAAGGTCACCTCGGCACTAAGTTCCGCAAGAACAAGGAAAACAAAATAAGCCTTCTACATTCATCTTGAGACCAAAACCATTCGCTCATCTACACAATTATTTCAAGATCTGTTCTATCTTTATCACTGACTCCATCACGCGTAGGAATCTTACCAAGATAAAGAACCCGAAGAGGCGAAGAATGACCCGATCATTTCAAGAACCGTTCGCAGAAATCTTACGAAGATAAAGAATCCAAAGGGAGAAGAAGAACTACCAGCAGGATGAGGATCCTAGCAATGGCTTCAAGAAGTGGGGCAGAGGACGCCGATGAAGCACTTCCTAGCGACCCGTGGGCAGGACGGCCGACCTTGTAGAACTCAAGCCGTCCGTCCCCCGTTCTTGATGTCGGATGCGATCAAGATTCGGATGATCCTTCGAAGCTTATCACCGCATCGCCGTCGCATCTAGGGTTCTCGGAGAAGGCGATGAGCAGGGAGAAACCCGCGACAGGGACTAGGGTCAGGGCTTTGGAGACAGGACATGGGGCGTGTAAAGTGGGGAACTCGGCCGCGGCCATAGCCATAGCCACAGGCACGTCGTCTCCCATAACAAACACGTTGCGACGTCGCCTCGCTTCGCTATTTATAGTTCGCCGTCAGGCTTCAGGCACGTCGTCTTTTGTCTGCCATCTTTCACTTTCTCCGCAACTGTGATGTGTATATTCATACACCTCTGATATTTTGTAAAATAAACGTCAAAATGAAAGGATAAAAAGGTCTTAACAAAAGAAATAAAGTACATATATAATATATAATTCACCTCAGGCATGAAGAAGCATGCAATTGAAGGACCCTTTTTATATTTTATAATAAAAATTTATAATAAAAATCACAATGAGAACTAATTACTGGCGAAGTACGACTAACAAAGTGGAACGAATGATACAAACCAACATTAATCGTCATTTCTATTAGACCCTTTAAATGACATTTAAACATCTCCAAATATTTAGAATTTACATATGCATCTGATCAAATATTTAAATCATTCGTGTTACTCACATTATCGTCATTCAAATGAACTCTAATTAACAATCATTAACTATAGTTATTATTAGATTTTCAAAAATATTAAAAATTAAAATAACTAAAATACTCTTTAGTAGTTTAATTTTAAAGAGTAACTACAAAAAAAATGTTATTTTAAGTTTCAACGTCATTGTGCTAACAATTTGAAGATTAATTACAGTATTATATATGTAAGATCGTAAGTTTCGTACGACATATTTGGAGTTTGAGGGACCAATACAGAAATCGCTATCAATTACTATAAACAATCATTTACTCAAGTATTGCTTTTCCTTTCCTCTTGGAGGAGTGTCATCCAAATTCTACAGCAACATCTATATTATATAAAAATCCAAATTTTGTGGCAATGCAAGTATAGCCCATTTTACAATGAGGAAACTGAGATGCATGTGAATGGTGTGACTCTATTGCCCTGTACTCCGGACAGGGCATACCACAAAAAGATTAAAATCAATGTTCAACTTCAACATCATTTCTATTCATCCTAATATATTGGGAAAGAGAAGCAGAATCAAGAAATCCCGAACCTGGAACCATGTAACGAAGAGCATTATGCAGCAGAATCCGGAACAGCCTGCTAAGCAAAATGGTATCCGAGTGGGCAATATATATTTTCATGAGTACAAGTGTCAAATGGTGATCTAAAGCAATGAGAACATGCTCTGCACTGGATTCTGGTTTGGTACTATGCACATCAGAGACATGACGCGTGTTCGTGCACAATTCAGAATTTAAGGACTTCCAAGTTGCTGACACTTAATTTGGTGATCTAAACTTAGAGAATAAAATATTAGTTTACAGTTTAAAACATGTTTAAATGGCTCCATGTGTCGTTCAACATGAAAACACAAAAAAAGGCACTTTGAACACATGACAGAAGTTAGGCATGACAACACACATATAAGTGATAACAAACCTCATTAATTATCATTACATCAAAATCAAGTATCTTCTATACCATGGTCATGGAGTAATGCACTTACCAATAACACTGCTTTGACAGACATCTCACTGTGGACCAAAATAAATAAAAATAATTTTCCTAACAGAATAATGTCCTTGAATAACATTTTGAATTTAGCTTATGCAATAACTTGGGCATTTGCACAGCTTACATAAAGACCATCAAATAACAGTACAAACAAAAATAATGCCTCTACATTTAGGATATTACCAACAGATAAATAAGTAAACCTCTTCACCTTGTTTGTTGATTATTATAAATTGCTACAATTTTATAGAACCACATGACACTAGTGATAAGTTTGTAGCAGAGAACTGAGAACATATTTGATAACTAAATAGTGCAAGATGCTCTTACCTTTTGTGTGCTGATGCCCATAGCACAGGCTGTGTTAGGTTGATTCAGTAATATATTAACTTTTCCTTGGAAAAATAAAAGTATCCCAAGTCATTTTATGCCCAAGGTTCCGGAATATGCTTGTCCCACGAGTAATTATTTTCATTGTTGACCATTAAACATCTAATGATTCAATTGCACAACATACAGGTATGTGTAACTACCGAATGCTAAAATTGTAATTCATGTCATGTTATTCCTAATCCTAAAGCCCACATGATTTATGTTGACAAACAAGAATTGTATAAGCAAATCTTTTTTTCTTTAAGATAAAAACAAGGTCACATAGATGAATCCTTATTTGCAGGATTAAATGATTCAAAAAAGATACACCATGGGACTCCCGCAAAAACTATTCCTACTTAGTCACAGGCAAAGACTGAAAAGACATGATTCAACACTACAGTGTCATAAACTACATGTACCAGTGCAAATAATTTCAGGTGTTACAGGCGGTAGTCAATAATCTTTCATTCAAAGGAGTTCTTGGATGACAACCACGATGGATTTTCCATCAACCTTCTGTTTGAACAGTTTTATCTTCAATAATTTCGCTGTCCTGTTGCTTGCAGATTTTTATTTTCACCCAAATGCATGATCCCATAGATAAAACACCTACACTGCCCTAACCTCAATTGAGTAGGAATTTTACACATTCTATGTTTGTTTTCTGTTACAAGTTATATCTACATTAGGTTATTCATTGTGGAACCAGTTCACTCGCAGAATCAGTTAGCAGCAAAAGTCCACATTAGGCAGTTAACCATGGTGAGCAATGTCAATTCAGATTGGAAAATTATAAGAATAAAAAACAACAATTTGACTTAAAAAGCTATGAACATAATATCACTTCAGATGTGACAGTTGACATACAGGACATGTTTTTCTTTTTAGGAACTTTCTAGATTGTTCTATGTACCTTCTAGAAACTAGAAAGTTCAAAGTATTCACCAAAATGCGTGTTCCCATAGATAAAACACCTTCTCTGACCTAAACTTAAATGACTAGGAATAAGAAAACATCTTATGCTAATTCTCTGTGGAGTTTTATCCATATTAGCTTATTCATTGTGAAACCAATAATCTTGCAGAACTAGTTAGCAGTAAAGTCCATGGTGAGCAACATCAATTAGATTGGAACGTGATAAGGACAAAAAAAAATTGTCATATATAGCTTTAAACATAATATCAAATCAGATGTGATCGTAACTGTCTAGATGATGCTAGGTACTTTCTCATGATTGGTTAGAACAATATCATCCAATGCTTTAAAGATCTTTTAGATGCTTAAAATGTTAAGATCTAAATTTCTTCAAAATGTTACATAATAGTTAGAAACTCAAGGGAACAAGCTGACATGCCTTCCCCATGACATTGTGCCAGAAAGCAAAAGAAATATTATAAAAGCAGAAAATCACCGCTTAACCTCCTCCTTTAAAACACCACAAGCTTCTACTAATTGGTTACCAATAAGAGTTAAAAGGGTGTAATGTTCCTTCAAAAGAAAAAATGGATGTCATAGCACAACATATTTAAAGGTACTATTGAGGCTATTTAATTTAATTCCATTATGTAAAGAGCATATTCAAAAAATGAGCATGTCTGATAGAGCTTTGTGAGCCTATCATCACAATAATTAAGTCTTGCACTATCAAGAATCTTGATGTTCTTCCAATGAATTTCATTTCTTGCTTAAGAATGTATAGCTATGTTGGGTATATTGCGCTCTTTATTCAGAACTTTTAGAACTGACAGATTATGTTCACCCAGCTCTTCAAATTAACCTAATTCATAACAAATTACGTGATTGTTTTTGGCAAGTCCAAAAGCTGTGGAAGTGCTTCTCTTAATTTGAGCTATCACAGTGTAGATTTATCAGTGTCACTGAGATCAAGCATCCTCACCTAGTTGTACATCGAATCCATCTTTACAATCAACTTGCTCAACACTTTTCTTTCACAACATTGCTAGTCGTATATTTTCAAGCTAGACCATGTTTTGATCAAGGTTCGCAATCTCATACCGTAATGGCGTATTGATCAACTGTCGGTACGATATGTACCGAGCTATGCCAAGCATACTGACACATGGTACGTTAAAGTACCAAGCTGTACCAAGCGTACCAGTCCTTTATCGGACCAATACATACTGAGCGTACCGGTATTGCAAACCTTGATTCTGATTGTGTCTGAAAATCATATTAATGTTGGTCTTTAAAATACAAAAGGGAACAGATCAGATTCTAATAAGTCTGACTCCATCTGAAATTTTGTAAAGATAAAAAGTGTTGTGATACATTGTCCTCTGTCATATAAAAACTTTTGATCTGTTTCCTACTGTACTTGTTTCCTATAATTAGTTCCTTGACTTCATCCTATTGTAACATATACCAAAAGGGCAATTAATGACCATTAGTTATAATGATCAACAAGTCTCTAGGAAAGAACTGACCTATGTTTTTACAACCTAAATAAATATGGAAAAGTAATACAACTACAAGATAAATCCCTTTTTGTAAAGCTAAGCTAAATCTCTCTCGTCGCATCCAAGCCTTAAGGAAGTCAACTCCAAGCCTCAAGGAAGTCAACTCTTTGCAAGCAGGAAGGAATAAATCTTACGGAAGAAAGAAGACTATCACATACAAAAGGATTTTCATGCAACATATGCTCAAGATTCAGATGACAGTCAGCGTAAGAAAGCATCCTTAACATAAATGTGGCCTACATGAAACAGAAATGTTACATCATGCAATTTACAACAATAATTACCCAAAGGTGCCATCCTCATTGACATTGTTCTTGTTAATATTCTACTAAATAAGGAAACATCACCGACAAAGCTAACCTAGAGAAGAAAGAAAAGCTCAAATCACCTCAAACCCATAATAGAGAAGGAAAAGAAGAACTTAAACTAATAAAACTATAATCACTTATGTAATTTGTACCCATATGCAGAAGCAGAGTCTCACAGATCAAATAGCACACTAGCGATAAGAGTATCCATGTATCATTCATCTCCTAACTCACACTCTCAAGGTATATACAAAGCTATTTCCCTTGATTATCCAGAAAAAAACCTGTTATCCATCAGTAATCCCCTAGGACTTAACCCCAAATCTTGGAGTCAATAAGCACTCAAACAAGGGATCTGGTGTAAGAAGAATGTGATGATGTAGAAACAAATATCATTAGTTACTAATGCCAGATCAATACACTATATGAACAGATGAATTCAGAATCCTAGGACCTTAAACAATATACTTCAAGCATTACTACTCAAACCTGGGAGAACCACATTATCTAAGAGAAATTAACTGATCCTTAATAATTTTCCGAATGAGGCCCACTAATAATGACAATTAGAATAGACACGGGAATGATAGAATAGCCCAGTCAGTCCTCACCGGTCGGGAAAAGAGTCAGTACCTTCCTCTCGCCACTGCCTCCCCTTGCAGGCTCCAGATCATCCACGAAAGAAGCCGCAGACGAGGGCGTTAACTGCATCAACCCCACACCCGGAGCTGCTCCTAGCATTTGATGCATCCCCGATTGTGAAACGGCTGCCCGGTTCAGAAACCCATGGTCAAAACCCCCGCCGCCTGTTGGCGATCCGAAATGCCCCAGATGCCTCTGGTGATAGTGCTGCTGTTGCTGTATGGCAGCCGTGATCTGCTGGTGGTGCTGCAGCGCCGTCACCGGCATATACGGAAGGAACGGATCAGGCCCCCCTAGCCCTGCGACCGGCCCTCGACTGAGGAAATGATGGGGCACAGGGGCGCTGGCGAAGAGCTGGTCGGCGGCGGCGTCGGAGGAGGAGATCGGGCCACCGCCAGCCCCGCCGCCTCCGGCGACGGCGGATGTGCTGAGGCCCTGCATACGCTTGAGGTAGAGGCGGTACTTCTGGAGGTGGCTGGCGACGTTCTCGCGGGTGAGGCCATCGACGCTCATCAGCTGCATTATGGTCTTGGGGACGGCGTTCTTGATCCCAAGGTGAGCGACAGCATCCACGAACCGCTTGTGGAGCTGCGGCGTCCAGACGAGGCGCGGCCGCTTGAGGGTCCGCGCGGGCTCGTCACCCCCGCCACCGCTTCCGGATGCGGCGGAGGCGGAGTTGAGGTCAGATGTCTCGAAGTCAGAAGGCGGCGGCAGGTGGGGGGAGGCGGGAGGGGGCAGCGGGCGGTGGAGATGGTGCGGTGACAGGATCGGGCTGGGGTTGCCGTCAGCGGGGATGGGGATGTCGAAGGCGAGCGCAAGGGCCGGGGTGATGAGGGTCTGCGACAGCGGCATGAGCTCCTCCGGCGACGGCAGCTGCTCCTCCCAGCGAGCGAACCACTCCGTCTCTTCCTCCTCCCTCATTCCTCCTCCCCTTCTTCCTCCTACAACGACAACGATTATCCAAGATCCGTTACCACGAAATGCCCTTCCAACCGATCAACTCTTCCGCCGCTGCTGTTGCTTGCGCTGATCTAAGAGCAGCTCGGATTGGGTGAATTCCAAGAGAGAAGTGGAGGAAGGGAGATGGGTTCGAGGTGGATCTTTCTCTTTTGTTTTCTTGGTCTTCTCTCTCTATCTGATGGTCTGGCTCAGGTTGTTTGATCTGGGAGCGGCGAGGTGACATTTATTTCAGTTATTTTATTGACTGATGACCATACTACCGGAAGAGACGAACATGTTTAATTCCAGTCTCTTGATACTCGATCGCCCGAACCAGTAGATGGTGACGCCACGACCGCCACGTTAACGTGATCCGCGGCATGCTTGACGCAGTTCGTCGCCCCTCGACTGGTTGCTTCTCTGCATACGTGGCTCGAGTTTCGTGGCCATAAATGTGGGCCCGGCGGATCCCCTGCGCTTGGTGTACGTGTGTGTGCCCACTGTAGAGGGTGGCCGTCGTATCGAAATGGTTTTACAAGTTTGTCGTCGTCCTCGTGCTTTTTGGCCCAGGGAATCAAGAAGTATGGACGGTGAATGATTTCCTTGTGCCCCTGACGTTTGATGATCATCATGATTTTGTGCCTTTTGATGCAGTTACTTTTGGCCCTCTTCACGTGTCAGTTTCTGATCATTCGTCCTCCGAGAATCAAAATTATACTTTCTTTTCTATCCCTCTCTCTCTCTCTCTCTCTCTCTCTCTCTTTTTTTATTTAACATGCGTATGCGATGTAGGTGAAACAGTGTCATGAATGGACGGGATATAATGCAATCCACGACCAAACAAGAGGAGATGCTCAAGTTGCATGACACACGTTTCAGACAAAGATGCGGATGACGGTAACTCATCACATGATATATTTATGCATGTCACGTAATTAATACATGAAATATCTATGGACAACATTTGAATCGGTTATTCTGCAGGGTTTCTACACCCTCATGTACGTTGGCGTCTTGCCTCACGGCGTCCCACCACTTGTCCTTTTCCTTGGGAAGAGGTTAGGTTATTTTCTCTTCTAAATTTCCTATCTCGTGGTTGATAAGTTATTGATTTTGGTAGCAACATCTTAACACTATTTATCTAAATGAAATCATCGTTTGACTAAATGCAGTTATCATGATATCAGTATTTAGCAGGACATTAGTAATATTACTGGAAACCATCTCTTCGCTATTGGAAAGAGCAACAATGATATAGGACATAGAATATGACCAAGTAGATATATAATAAATAATATAATATAATTATAGTTTTTACCAATCAAATTATTTCTATCTCCTGTTATACCAAATATTGCTTATAATGTTAATATAGGTTTTGGTTATGGGTCGATGTGTTGAAACTAACTCGAATTAACCCACTTTCCAAAATACAATATGTTCAAATTATTTGTGGAGCTTAAGAAGACTTATTTAATATGATTTTATCCAAGATGCTTTTGTCCAACATCACTTAATGATAAGAAAATATTTTTTTCTGATTATATTTTTTAATAAAATGTATATCATGAGTATATCTCACGAGATCCCATCGACATTCATGTTAGGTAATATAGTATATAGAGAAAGACTCAACCGGAGAAGACGTGCATCATACTTGTAAAGAATTATATTTATAACGTGTGGTCCATAACCATCTAACTATTATAGAATACTGGACATATTAAACTGAAATCTAATTTAAATGCGGCACTCGAATAAAATCAAGTTGTGTTAATCCCTCGACCTTGGCATAAAGTTACCCAACATTATTGGCACTAGAAGGAGGTTTGATGTTGCAAGAATGCTCACAGACGAGCAACCCCAGCGAGCACCTCGAAGAGGAGATGCCCACTACCCACCACACCCTCGAACTCGGAGGGCAGTTGCCTCTTCCTTCGCACATGGATGAGAATATCTCGACTCCGACCTTGAGCCGCTACTGACGGCTATTCAATGATCCCCAGCTCTCACCTCCCGGAACCAGCATTAGATAGTCCATCATCTCTGCTAAGGTGTTCCTCAGCCTCACCCACCAAGTTCAAGCACTACTGGGGATGATGCAAACAATCATCCCCCAGCTTGCTCAGTAGATGATGCTACCCCAACAACCTTCACTTGTGGCCCGACCAACTCTCTTCACCGCGTCATAGGACCCTCCCCTAGTCGGCCAATAGCCTAGAGCTATGGACACCTACTCGTCGACCGAGGAGCAGTCGGGAGACCCAAGACCAATGGTGCCCCTAGCTCTCGATGCGCTACTCTGAGCTGCCTTGAGCCGAACACCTTGTACTCGATAGACTCTTTCAAGGCTCAGCTACGCTCCATTAACCAGCACCTAGACGAGGTCTAGAGGGAGTTTATCAAATCAAAGAAAGAGCTTAGGGAAGGCTCCTTGGTAGGACCCTCCTTTGTCCAGGAGATCCAGGATAAGTCAATTCCCCTCAACTTTTGCCTCCCAACGTTGGAGTCCTACGATGGTAGCTCTGACCCAGTAGAGCACATCGCTGCTTTCCGGGCCCAGATGGCCCTATATGACAGCTCCAATGCTCTGATGTGTCGGGCTTTTCCTACCACCTTCCAAGGCCCAGCTCGAATGTGATACAACAGGTTGAGGCCATACTCAATCTCATCTTTTGATCAGCTCACGAGAGAATTCGAGATTAACTTCTTGGCTAGCGCCTGACCTAAACCATCCACGGCCATGCTCCTCAGCCTTAGCCAGAAGGACAATTAGCCCTCGCCCACTTCTTGCTTTGCCATCGAGATTCGAGGTGTTCCAGATGCCCACCCCTCATTGGTCATACAACATTCATGTTGGGCCTGCGACCCTCAAGTTTTCTGGTCGCTGGTCGAAAGGCCACCAGCAACTGTCTCCGAGATGCTCCAGCGAGCTAATCAATAGCAGGAAGGCGTGAGGAGTCACACAAAAGACCCCAAACGAAGCAGCCCCGAGGCTCATCCTTGGGACCACCCAGGAAGATTCTCGACAAATCCAAGTCGTCACTCCCAAGACCCCCTATACGACCTCCTAACTCATCTAGAATGAAAGTTTTTTGAGAGTATACGCACTAATTTATAGGCAGTCCAACATTGTGAACTCAACTAGTTGAGCGACAAAATAAGGAACTTCAAAGAAGCTTAAGGCCCATTATGGTGGACATGCACCTTAGTCATACACATTAGCCAAACAGTGCATGGGTCGTGCACCTTAGCCAAATAGCGCTCGAATCATGCATCTCAGTCAAATAGTGTCGAAGTAATGCACCTCGACCAAACAGTGTCTGAGTTATGCACCTCGACCAAATAGTGCCCGAGTCATGCACTTGGTCAAACAGTGCCTAATACGTGCACCTCGACGAAACAATGCTTGAGTTGTGCCATCTTGGCCAAATAGTGCCCAAGTCGTGCACCTCGACCAAATAAAGCTTGAGTTATGCATCTCGGTCAACCAGAGCCCGAGTTATGCATCTTGGCCAATCATGAGGCTGAGTTACGCGTTAGGCCAATCATGAGCCCGAGTTATGCATCTCGACCAATTACGAGCCTGAGTTATGTCTTGGGCTAATCATGAGCCCGAGTTGTGCATCTTGGTCAACTAGTGCTCGAATTATGCATCTCGGCCAATCACGATATAAAGTTATGCCTTGGGCTAGTCATAAACCCGAGTTATGCACCTCAGCGAATCATGAGCCCGAGTTACACCTTGGGTCAATTAAGAGTTCAAGTTGTGCATCTCGGTCAGTCACGAGCCCGAGTTATGCCTTGGGCCAGTCATAAACCTGAGTTGTGCATCTCGGCTAATCACAAGCTTGAGTTATGTCTTAGACCAGTCAAAAGCCTGAGTTATGCATCTCGGCCTGTCACAAACTTGAGTTACGCCTTGGGTCAATCGAGAGCCATCTCGGCTAATCACAAGCCTGAGTTACGCCTTGGGCCAATCGAGAGCTTGAGTTATGCATTTTGGCCAATCGTGGGCCTAAGTTATGCATCTCGGCAAGTAACAAGCCCGAGTTACACCTTGGGCTAGTCAAGAGCCCGAGATGTGCATCTTGGTCAACTAGTGCCCGAGTTATGCATCTCAGCCAGTCATGAGTCCGAGTTATGCCTTGGGCTAGTCAAGAGCCCAAGTTGTGTATCTTGGTCAATCAATGCCCAAGTTATGCATCTGGGCCAGTTAAAGAGCCTAAGATGTGTGCATCTCAGTCATCCACGAGCCCGAGTTATACATCTCAGTCAATCATGAGCCCAAGTTATGCCTTGGGTCAATTAAGAGCATGAGTTGTGCATGTCAGCTAGTCATGAGCCTAAATTTTGCATCTCGGCCAACAAGAGCATGACTCGGGTTATGCCTCATAGCCAATGCTATGCCAGAGTTACGGCTCGCGACTAGTCCTATTTTTAAGTTACACCTCGCGGTCAGTCTAGTGCCCAAGTTATGTTGCTCGACCAGTCCTATGCTCAAGTTACACTTCACAGCTAGTTCAGTATCCGAGTTATGCTGCTCGACTAGTCCTATGCTCGAGTTATGCCTTGCAGCCAATCCAGTACTCGAGTTATGTGACTCGGCTAGCCTAGTGTCTGAGTTATGTATCTCAATCAGTCATGTGCCCAAGTTATCCATCTCGGCCAGTCTAGCACCCGAGTTATACATCTCGATCAACCGATAGCCATTAACAGACTACGTACGACCAACCCTTAGCGATAGGTATAAAAGTTGACCTCTTGGCTAAAGCTAGGGGCAGGATTTCAAACACTAAAAACTCCCTCAACTCCATGATATACTGGCTTGATCGTTAGAGGGGTTGAGTCGAGAAACACCCCTCGATTTCGACTTGTGTGCAAAAACTAGTGCGCAAGGAGAAAAGACCGACTCCCAGCTCTACCTTGAGTTAGTTCAATAGAGAACTCCCCGACCCAATCTGATGCCAACCTCCTTCACTCGAGAAGCCATGTGAACGATCTTGTGTTCTCAGATCGGTTTGAGTCGTGCTGATGTCTCAACTATAATGTAAAGTCAGGAGACTAGAAGAGGCTTGCTACAGTCCACCTCGACACAATCTGTCAGACAATAATTCAACCTGATCAAGTGTCGATCACCTTGACAAGCTACACGAGCGACCTTGCGCACTTGGATCGAATAAAGTTACCCAACAATCATCAAATAGAAGAGATGCTCTCCGGCTATCGTGTTCTAAGTCATCAGCCGAGCTCAGTTTGAGATGGCACAGTCTCGGGCTCAGCGTGACATGCTGGCCGTGGCTAAGACATCAGACAAGGCATGCAAAGAGGGTAAACAAATGCAGACGATTCCTCCGGACTCAATACCCAGCAACAAGTGTGGGAAAGGAATGCCAGTCCCCTCTGCCTGAAACTGATGCCAAGTCCACCGTTGGCACGCGATAAATTGTCCGCTTTAGGCATACCCACATGGTTTTTTCCTTTGTGGAGACTGAGAGCTCCAAAAGGTGCCTCTAAGAGTAAGGGAGGCTGGTGGACTTATGAGCCCTTAGCTCCCCTACTTCTCAACCAATGTGGGACTAAAGATGACCTTATCATTGCTCCCTCCATAAAGGGAGCGAAGGGCTAATGTCCGAGGTGCTTGGCTCGGGAATACTGGTCGACCGAGGTGCACGGCTTGGGGCCCTCCTTCTAGCGCCAATATAATAGTGGAAAATCTTTGTGCCTGCCCAGTAGGCGCGGTCTGTGCCTCCGTGTCTGCTGAGTGGGCACGACTGGTTCTGGCCCGTGTGCGCTAGCTCGCCCGTAGTCGTCTCGAGCGGAGAAGAAGTGGGACTCGATTGGGTGGAAAGAGCCCTCGGGTTCAACTTGGAAGGTCGGTGGCTGGTGCCTTGGAGCTCGGGTCGAGGATTTCCATGTGCGGCTAGGGTCTGTTGGGGATTCCTGCAAAATGGTCAACTCGGGCGGGGTTCCCGACGTGACCCCTCTGATGGTTAAGTCAGTTTGGTTGTGGATTTACGATCCCTCTGCTCTGTAGAGGTGCAGGAGCTTTTATAATGGGTGCTACAGGTCATTCATACCTGAGATCCTTATTGCCTCTATGGCTTACCATGTCATCGTACTTCTCCACACCGTCCATGGTCCTTGCAGTGAGGTGTGCGCTTTACACACTGCAGCTGTGGCATGTCGGCCTTACCCATGTCAGGTCGGTCGTACAGTCACTGGCTCCTCCATGCCTATGTCAGGTCGGCTTCGCTGTGGCGGGTCGGTCATGCTGGAGATCTAATCGTCCAAGGGAGTGGGGATGTGGCAGCCAGGTCAACATTTGCCACATTGGTTGAGAAGTATGGGAGCTAAGGGCTCATAAGTCCACCAGCCTCCCTTACTCTTAGAGGAACATTGGTTGAGATCTATTCCCTCCTTCTAGCGACAAAATGTTAGTGGAAAATCTTCATGCCTGCCCAGTAGGCGCGGTCTGTGCCTCCATGTCTACTGAGTAGGCACGACTGGTTATAGCCCGTGTGCACTAGCTCGCCCATAGTCATCTCGAACGGAGAAGAAGTGGGACTCGATTGGGTAGAAAGAGCCCTCGGGTTCAACTTGGAAGGTCGGCGGCTGGTGCCTTGGAGCTGGGGTCGGGGATTTTCGCTTGCGGCTCAGGTCGGTAGGGGATTCCTGTAAAAAGGTCAACTCGGGCGGGGTTCCCGACATGACCCCTCCGATGGTTAAGTCAGTTTGGTTGTAGATTTGTGATCCCCCTGCTCCGTAGAGGTGCAGGAGCTTTTATAATAGGTGCTACAAGTCATTCATACTTGAGATCCTTATTGCCTCTATGGCTTACCATGCTGTCGTACTTCTCCACACCGTCCGTGGTCCTTATAGTGAGGTGTGCGCTTTGCCCGCTGCAGCTATGGCGTGTCGGCCATACAGTCGCTGGCTCCTCCATGCTTATGTCAGGTCGGCTTCGCTGTGGAGGGTCGACCATATTGGAGATCTAGTCGTCCAAGGGAGCGGGGATGTGGTAGCTAGGTCAACATTTGTCATATCATTCCCCCCCCCCCCCCCCCCCCCCCCAAGAAGACATTCTTGAGGTGCCCGATTAGGGTGCTGAAGATGAGGTCTTGTGTCGAGCCGTGGGTTTTGCATTAGAAGCGAATTAGTCCCAAAGATCGGTCCGACTGAGCTGGGGCTCGGGAAATGAACTGGTCGGGTTTAAGTAACCAGAAGCTGATCCGACCGAGCTGGGGCTCACGAAATGAACCGATCGGGTTTAAGTACCCGAAAGCTTATCCGACTGTGCTAAGGCTCGGGAAATGGACTGGTCGGGTTTAAGCACTCTGAAGCTGATCCGACCGAGCTGGGGCTCAGGAAATGAACTGGTCGGGTTTAAGCACCCAGAGGCTGATCCGACCGAGCTGAGGCTCGGGAAATGACCTGGTCGTGTTTAAGTACCCGAAAGCTGATCCGATCGAGCTGGGGCTCGGGAAATGAACCGGTCGGGTTTAAGTACCCGGAGGCTAATCCGACCAAGCTGGGGCTGTGGAAATGAACAAGTCGTGTTTAAGTACCCGGAAGCTGATCCGACTGAGCTGGGGCTCGGGAAATGGACTGATCGGGTTTAAGCACCCGGAAGCTAATCCGACCGAGTTGGGGCTCGGGAAATGAACTGGTCGGGTTTAAGTGCCCGGAGGCTGATCCGACCGAGCTGAGGCTCGGGAAATGAACTGGTCGGGTTTAAGTACCCGAAAGCTGATCCGACTGAGCTGCGGCTCGGGAAATGAACTGGTCGGGTTTAAGTACCCGGAGGCTGATCCGACCGAGCTGGGGCTCTAGAAATGAACTAGTCGGTTTAAGTACCCGGAAGCTGATCCGATCGAGCTGGGGCTCGGGAAATGAACTGGTCGGGTTTAAGTACCCGGAAGTTGATCCGACTGAGCTGGGGCTCGAGAAATGAACTGGTCTGGTTTAAGTACTCAGAAGCTGATCCGACCGAGCTGGGGCTCGAGCAATGAACTGGTCGGGTTTAAGTACTCGGAAACTGATCTGACCGAGCTAGGGCTCGGGAAATGAACTGGTTGGGTTTAAGTACCCGGAAGCTGATCCGACCTAGCTGGGGCTCAGGAAATGAACTCTGACCCAAATCTTGGTGATCTGGCCTTGTGAGCGAACTCGGGCACAAATATTGGTGACTTGGCCGAGAGGGCAAACTCGGACATAAATCTTGGTGACTTAGCCGAGAGGGTGAACTCGAGCACAAATCTTGGTGATTTAGCCGAGAGGGCGAACTCGGGCACAAATCCTGGAGGTTTGGCCAAGAGGGTGAACTCGGGCTCAAATCTTGGAGATGTGTCGGAGAGGGCGAACGCGGGCACAAATCTTAGAGATTTGGCCGAGAGGGCGAACTCGAGCAAAAATCTTGGAGACTTGGCTGAGAGGGCGAACTCGGGCACAGATCTTGGAGATTTGACCGAGAGGGCGAACTCGGACACAAATCTTGAAGATTTGGTCGAGAGGCAAACTTGGGCACAAATCTTGGAGACTTGGCCGAGAAGGCGAACTCGAGCACATATCTTAGAGATTTGGCCGAGAGGGCGAACTCGGGCATAGATCTTGGAGATTTGGCCGAGAGGGTGAACTCGAGCACAAATCTTGGAGATTTGGCCGAGAAGGTAAACTTACTATTTTTATTTTCTTTATTTCTATTTATTATCATTATTTTTATTTATTTATTTATTTATTATTATTATTATTTACACTCAATGTAGTTGCGCATTCAATGCAGTTACACATTTATTACGGAGGGGTTGTTTCTGGATGGTCCAATGCTCTGCCTCGGGAAGCTGAAATGGCATCCTTGAACTCTACAAGTTCTCTACGGTTAGGCTGAGACCTCACTTCTTCGGTTTGCCCCATTTCGCTTCTTCCTCGGGTTCTCACCTACCCCCCTTCGGTCAGAGTTTTCTGAACAAGTCGGAATGACCTTCTCAGATTCTTCAAGTGGCATTAGGATTGTTCCTTCCCTAGGGTCGGGGGGAACAAGTCTAGGTGAGCCCGAGGCGAGTTCCTCGAGAGCGTCTTCGGGACCTCCGTCGTCGATCGACGCGAGGGTTCTGAGATATTTGGAGGTCATGAAGGCGTGTCATGACCTCGACATGGCGGTGACCAAGGGATCACTTGCTGTCATCGGGGAGCTATATAGCATCCTGACTGAGTACAGGTTGTTCGTCCCGCAGCCCGGGCAACGTCCCTACAGTTCGGACATGCCCATTGTGTGTATTTCCATGGATGCTCTGGAAGTTGGTCTTCGGTTTCCACTTCATCCTATCATCGAGGAGTGTATCAGATGGTGGAGGATTTCCTCGAGTCAGGTAGCGTCCAACTCGTGGCGCTACCTTGTTGTATTTTTGGGCGAAAGCCGAGGGGCTGAGATTATCCTGACTTGGAACTTATTTATGGCGTGCTTTCGCCTTTGCAAGAGTCGGGGTGGCTGCTATCTCACCGCCCGTGTCGGTTTTAGGGTCAGCGAAGCTCCTTCCAACAACAAATGTTGGAAATCCCGCTATCTTTTTGTAAGTGGTCCGAACTGGGGGTTCAGGCTTGACTGGTTGGCACACCCGATCAGTAACGTCCCCCCGTATCTATCGGAGGAGTCCGTCCTGGTCGGCAGACTGAAGTGAATTCTTTTCTCTTCCCATGCAATTAAGGAAATGACAGAGCTTTGGCTAGTCGAGGCGGGTCTCAGCCCGGCCTCTAGGGGTATTATTTTATTTACGTCATTCTGAATCTCAAGGATATTTTTCTAACCTATGAATCGGGTTGCAGACCATATAGATCTCAATCTTCGTGGGATGCCAAAAGTATCAGGGGGAAAAACTCTGACTGCACACTCAGTCGCATCAAATCAAGGGGTTGGCGAGGTTCCACCGACTAAAGCTCCGAGGTCTTCATCAAAGAGGCCGTCTGACGCACCGGTCCCATCCGACAACCCTTCCCGAAGACATAAGAAGGTGAAGATCTTATCCCGGAGGCACAAGTCCCGTCACAGCGAAGGGGGTCCTAGTCGCACTCAAAAGGCAAGGAGCCGGCGACGTCTGTTGAAGAGCCCGAGGGGTAGGTGTCTCCCGACGAGGCTGGATGCCAGTCTTCGTCCGTCCGAGATCGATGAAGGACTTGTGCAGAATGAAGGTCCGCAAAGATGACGTGGGGTATTATGCCCTTTACATGTCCGATCTAGCTCAGCAAGATCCGGACAAGGAGATGCGGGCGAGGTGGGAAAACCTTAAGAACTCCTCCAAGGTCTGGAGAGATCACACGGCAATGCAGGAGTTCGAGAGGGGACTCCTTCACCCGCAATTGGCGAGGGAGTTGTACACGCTCCTGTCCGAGGTGCTACTCGCCCGAGCCACCAAAGAGATGGTCCTGGTAATCCTCTGACTTGGAACGACATCTTTCTGATTATCTATTGATTGCACTCTAACGGCCATCACTTGCACAGAATCAACATGTTCAGATGGCACTGTTCGACTGAGTCCATGATGCGGGTCGGTTAATCACCTTCATGGACTATCGGATTAATAATCTCCTTCAGGAGATTGAGACTTTGAAGGCTGGTGGCGGTCCAGAGGCAGTGGCCGCTGCCGAGGAGCGGGTGGCCAAGCTGGAGAAAGAGTTACAGAAAACGCAACAAGAGCGCACTGAGGCTCTTCAACGACTCGAGACCTCCAACAAGGAATTGAATGAAGTCCGAGGTGACTTATCTGAGGCCCGGAAGTAATAGAAGGAGGCACGAGTCAGGGCTCAGAAAGCGGATATGACCTGCTAAAGTCCGTGAAGGATCTCGAGAGCACCCGGGCCGAGTTATCAAAGCGAGCGGTCGACGACTACAAGGAGTCGGCCGGCTTCAAAGAGGGCTTGAAAAGGATGGGTCGAGTCGCCTACGAGTACGGCTATCGGGTCACGCTGGCCCACTTACGCTCCTTGCACCCAAACTCGGAGGTCAAGGAGGATCCCTTCACTGTGAGGCCTAAGGATGACTCGGTGCCCATGGAGAGGCAATAGGCCTTCGATGACTCGGACCTGCCCGAGTCATAACTTGTAATTTTAATTTTTGTTGAGGTCAGGTAACGCGTTATTTTTGCCCAACCTCTTCTTGCATATAAAACATTTTATAACTGGGGTCGAGGAGAGCCCCATTTTGCTCCCGACATCTTTTGTAGGCACATTTCATCAATACAAATCATAGCACTTTTTTCACATTATGTATAAAATTTTTGAAGGTTTGAAATGTGCTACATTCTCGATAACACTCGCCCTTCCGCTGTTGCCAATGTGTAAGTCCCTTCTCGGACAACATCCACAACTCGGTAGGGTTCTTCCCAATTCGGCGCCAACTTTCCATAGGATCGAGTCGGGTCGCTGACCTCGGCCTTCTGTAGCACCAGGTTGCCCGCCTTGATGAACCGAGGTCGCACTCGACGGTCGTAAAGTCTAGCGATGGCCTTTCTATAAGCTAACGTCCGCAGATGGCCATCGGCTCGTTTCTCCTCCAACAGGTCGAGATTCTCGCACAGCTGTTGGCTGGATGCTCTCTTGTTGTGCGTTTGAATTTGGAGTGTCGGGAAAACCACCTCGGGAGGGAGTATAGTCTCGGTTCCAAAGGCCAGGCTATAGGGAGATTCTCCTATTGGGGTTTTTGCCCAGAGTATGCTCGGAAGCTGCTCCACCCAAGTTGTCGGGGCTCCGAAAATCCTCTTCTTCAACCCTTCGAGGATGGCCCGGTTTGTCACCTCGGCAAGTCATCGGCTCGAGGGTGGGCGACCGAGCTGAATTTCAGTTGAATGTGATAGCTTTGGAAAAATGCTTTAAATTTTACTTTATTGAATTGCGTCCCATTGTCTGTGATTATGACTTTAGGAAGACCGAACCTGGTTATAATATTTTAAAGTTTGGTTGTGGATCCAGTCTACTACACCAGTCATGTCTTGGCGGGTCCCGAACTTCGCTACCCCCCCCCCATCAAAAGGTTGGCTTTAGCATTGATCCTAGCATCAAGAAAGCTAAAATTACAAGTTATGACTCGGGCGGGTCTGAGTTGTCAAAGGCCTGTTGCCTCTCTATGGGCACCGAGTCATCCTCGGGCCTGATGGTGAAGGGATCCTCCTCGACCTCCGAGTCCGGGTGCAAGGAGCGGAAGCGGGCCAGCGTGACCCGATAGCCGTACTCGTAGGCGACTCGGCCCATCCTTTTCAAGCCCTCTTTGAAGCTGACCGACTACTTGTAGTCGTCGATCGCTTGCTTTGGCAACTCAGCCTGGGTGCTCTCGAGGTCCTTCACGGACTTCAGCAGGTCATCATCTGCTTTTCGAGCCCTGACTCGCACCTCTTTCAATTGCTTCTGAGCCTCAGATAAGTCACCTCGGACTTCGTTCAATTCCTTGTTGGAGGTCTCGAGTCGTTGAAGAGCCTTAGTGCGCTCTTGTTGCGTTTTCTCTAACTCTTTCTTCAGCTCGACCACCCGCTCCTCGGCAGTGGCCACTGCCTCTAGACCACCACCAGCCTTCAAAGTCTCAATCTCTTGAAGGAGATTATTAATCCGGTCGTCCATGAAGGTGATTAACTGACCCGCATCATGGACTCGGTCGAACAGCGCCATCTGAACATGTTGATTCTGCGCAAGTGATGGCCGTTAGAGTGCAATCAATAGATAATCAGAAAGATGTCGTTCCGAGTCAGAGGATTACCAGGACCATCTCTCTGGCGGCTCGGGTGAGTAGCACCTCGAACGGGAGCGTGTACAGCTCCGTCGCCAGTTGCGGGTGAAGGAGTCCCCTCTCGAACTCCTCCGCTGTCGTGTGACCTCTCCAGACCTTGGAGGAGTTCCTAAGGTTTTCCCACCTCGCCCACATCTCCTTGTCCGGATCTTGCTGAGCTAGATCGGACATGTAAAGGGCGTAATACCCCACATCGTCTTTACGGACCTTCATTTCGCACAAGTCCTTCATCGATCTCGGATGGACGAAGACCAGCGTCCCAGCCTCGTTGGGAGACTCCTGCCCCTCGGTCTCTTCAACAGATGTCGCTGGCTCCTTGCCTTTCGAGTGTGATCGGGACCCCCCTTCGTCGTGACGGGACTTGTGCCTCCGAGATAAGATCTTCACCTTCTTATGTCTCCGAGAAGGGTCATTGGATGGGATCGGTGTGTCGGACGACCTCTTTGATGAAGACCTCGGAGCTTCAGTCGGTGGAACCTCGCCGACCCCTTGAGTTGATGCAGCTGAGCATGCAGTCAAAGTTTTTCCCCCTGATACCTTCGGCATCCCACGAAGATCGCTGAGATCCATCCGGTCTGCACCCTGATTCACAGGTTAGAAAAATATCCTTGAAATTCAGAATGGCATAAATAAAATAATACCTCTAAAGGTCAGGCTGAGACCCGCCCCGACCAGCCAAAACTCGATCATTTTCTTAATTGTACGAGAAGATGAAATAATTTCCTTCAGTCTATCGACCAGGACGGACTCCTCCTTGGATAGATACGGGGGGACGTTACCGATCGGGTGTGTTGACCAGTCGAGCCTGAACCCCCAGTTCGGACCACTCATAAAAAGATAGTAGGATTTCCAACCTTTGTTGTTGGAAGGAGCTCCGTTGACCCTAAAATTGACATGGGCGGTGAGATAGTAGCTGCCCCGACTCTTGCAAAGACGAAAGCATGCCATAAACAAGTTTTGAGTCGGGATAATCTCAGCCCCTCGACATTCGCCCAAAAATACAAGGTAGCACCACGAGTTGGGCGCTACCTGACTCGGGGAAACCCTCCACCATCTGATACACTCCTCGATGATAGGATGAAGGGGAAACCGAAGACCGGCTTCCAGAGCATCCACGAAAATACACACCCCGGGCACGTCCAAACTGTAGGGACGTTGCCTGGGCTGCGGGACGAACAGCCTGTACTCAGTCGAGATGCTATAGCGCTCCCTGATGATAGCAAGTGATCCCTCGTGTTGAGGTCATGACCCGCCTTCATGACCTCCAAATCTCTCAGAACCCTCGCGTCGACCGACGACGGAGATCCCGAAGATGCTCCCGAGGAACTCGCCTCGGGCTCACCTAGACTCGTTCCCCCCGACCCCGGGGAAGGAACAATCCTAATGCTACTTGAAGAATCCGAGGAGGTCATTCCGACCTATTCAGAAAACTCTGACTGAAGGGGGGTAGGTGAGAACCTGAGGAAGAAGCGAAAGGGGGCAAACCGAAGAAGTGAGGTCTCAGCCTAACCGTAGAGAACTTATAGAGTTCGAGGACGTCGTTTCAGCTTTCGAGGCAGAGCATTGGACCATCCAGAAACAACCTCTCCGCATTAAATGTGTAACTGCATTAAATGAGCAATTGCATTGAGTGTAAAATAAATAAATAAATAAATAAATAAAAATAATGATAATAAATAGAAATAAAGAAAATAAAAAAAGTAAGTTTACCTTCTCGACCAAATCTCTAAGATTTGTGTCCGAGTTCACCCTCTCGACCAAATCATCAAGATTTGTGCCCAAGTTCGCCCTCTCAGCCAAATCTCCAAGATTTGTGCCCAAGTTCACCCTCTCGGCCAAATCTCCAAGATTTGTACCCGAGTTCACCCTCTCGACCAAATCTTCAAGATTTGTGCCCGAGTTCACCCTCTCGGACACATCTCCAAGATTTGTGCCCGAGTTCACCCTCTCAGCCAAATCACCAAGATTTATGCCCGAGTTCACCCTCTCGGCCAAATCTCTAAGATTTGTGCCCGAGTTTGCTCTCTCGGCCAAATCTATAAGATTTGTGCCCGAGTTCGCTCTCTCGGCCAAATCTCCAAGATTTGTGCCCGAGTTCGCTCTCTCGGCCAAATCTCCAAGATTTGTGCCCGAGTTCGCTCTCCCGGCCAAATCTCCAAGATTTGTGCCCAAGTTCACCCTCTCGGCCAAATCTCCAAGATCTGTGCCCGAGTTCGCCCTCTTCGCCAAGTCTCCAAGATTTGTGTCCAAGTTCGCCCTCTCGGCCAAATCTCCAAGATTTGTGCCTAAGTTCGCCCTCTCGGCCAAATATCCAAGATCTATGCCCGAGTTCGCCATCTCGACCAAGTCTCCAAGATTTTTGCCCGAGTTCGTCCTCTCCGCCAAATCTCTAAGATTTGTTCCCGCGTTCGCCCTCTTGGACACATCTCCAAGATTTGAGCCCGAGTTCAGCCTCTAGGCCAAATCTCCAAGATTTGTGCTCGAGTTCGCCCTCTCGGATACATCTCCAAGATTTGAGCCCGAGTTCACCCTGTCGGTCAAATATCCAAGATTTGTGCCCGAGTTCGCCCTCTTGACCAAATCTCAAAGATTTGTACCCGACTTCACCCTCTTGGCTAAATCACTAAGATTTATGCCCGAGTTCACCCTCTCGGCCAAATCACCAAGCCCCAGCTCGGTCGAATCAGCTTCCGGGTACTTAAACCCGACCAGTTCATTTCCCGAGCCCCAGCTCGGTCGGATCAACTTCCGAGTACTTAAACCCGACCAGTTCATTTCTCGAGCCCCAGCTCGGTCAGATCAGCTTCCGGGTATTTAAACCTGACCAGTTCATTTCCCGAGCCCCAGTTCGGTCGGATCATCTTTCGGGTACTTAAACCCGACCAGTTCATTTCCCGAGCCCCAGCTCGGTCGGATCAACTTCCAAGTACTTAAACCCGACCAGTTCATTTCTCGAGCCCCAGCTCGGTCGGATTAGCTTCCGGGTACTTAAACCCGACCAGATCATTTCCCGAGCCCCAGCTTGCTCTATTCAGCTTCTGGGTACTTAAACCCGACCAATTCATTTCCTGAGCCCCAGCTCGATCGGATCAGTGTCCGGGTACTTAAATCCGACTAGTTCATTTTTCGAGCCCTAGCTCAATCGGATCAACCTCCAGGTACTTAAACCCGACCAGTTCATTTCCCGATCCCCAGCTCGGTCGGATCAGCTTTCGGGTACTTAAATCCAACCAGTTCATTTCTCGAGCCCCAGCTCGGTCGAATCAGCTTCCAGGTACTTAAACCCGATAAATTCATTTCCCAAGCCCCAGCTCGGTCGGATCAGCCTCCGGGTACTTAAACCCGACCAGTTCATTTCCCAAGCCCTAGCTTGGTCGGATCAGCTTCCGGGTGCTTAAACCCGACCAGTCCATTTCCCAAGCCCCAGCTCGGTCGGATCAGCTTTCGGGTATTTAAAACCCGACCAATTCATTTCCCGAGCCCTAGCTTGGTCGGATCAGCCTCCGGGTACTTAAACCCGATCAGTTCATTTCCCGAGCCCCAGCTCGGTCGGATCAGCTTCTGGGTACTTAAACCCGACCAGTTCATTTCTCGAGCCCTAGCTCGATCGGATCAACCTCCTGGTACTTAAACCCGACCAGTTCATTTCCTGATCCCCAGCTCAGGCAGATCAACTTTGGGGTGCTTAAACCTGACCAGTCCATTTCCCGAGCCCCAGCTCGGTCGGATCAGCTTCCGGGTACTTAAAACCCGACCGGTTCATTTCCCGAGCCCCAGCTCGGTCGGATCAACTTCCGGGTACTTAAACCCGATCGGTTCATTTCCCGAGCCCCAGCTCGGTCGGATCAACTTCCGTGTACTTCAACCCGACCAGTTCATTTCCTAAGCCCCAGCTCGGTCGGACCGATCTTTGGGATTAATTCGCTTCTACTGCAAAACCCACGGCTTGACACAAGACCTCATCTTCAGCACCCTAATCGGGCATCTCGTTAAGGTCTTCTCGGGGGGGGGGAGGAAATGATATGACAAATGTTGACCTGGCTGCCACATCCTTGCTCCCTTGGACGACTAGATCTCCAACATGGCTGACCTGCCACAGTGAAGTCGACCTGACATAGGCATGGAGGAGCTAGTGACTGTACGGCCGACCTGACATGAGTAAGGCCAACACGTCATGACTATAGCGGGCAAAACGCGCACCTCACTGCAAGGACCACGGACGGTGTGGAGAAGTACGATAGCATAGTAAGTCATATAGGCAATAAGGATCTTAGGTACAAATGACCTGTAGCACCCATTATAAAAAGTTCCTGCACCTCTACGGAGTAGGGGGATCGTAAATCCACAACCAAACTGATTTAACCATCGGAGGGTTCACGTAGGGAACCCCGCCCGACTTGACCTTTTTGCAGGAATCTCCAACCGACCCGAGCTCCAAGGCACCAGTCGCCGACCTTCCAAGTTGAACCCGAGGGCTCTTTCCATCCAATCGAGTCTCACTTATTCTCTGCTCGAGATGATTATTGGCAAGCTAATGCACACGGGTCAGAACCAATCGTGCTCACTCAGTAGACATGGAGTCACCGTATCTACTGGGCAGGCATAAAGATTTTCCACTAACACAAAGAAGAAAGTAAAACCTGTGCAAGTCCAACCCAAGAAGACATGTTTCCCACTTCGCATCATGAGACCAGAAGAAGAGTCAGTCGTTTACTGGAGACCGCCTGAGTCTGCCAAAAAAGAAAGGAGAACGCCAGCGTTTCGATCTAAACGTTCTCAATACAGAATAGCAAGTTAGACAAGGAGAAGTGATTGAAATGAGGAGGGGAGAAAGAAGTCCGACTTCTTTTAACCCAATGCACGCGGAAAAACAACGTTTGGTCCACTCCTGCACTCAGCACATTCTTCTAATGGTGACATGCAGTTCACATGAATTCTTTGGTCCTCAAGAGTTTCCACTTCCTGTTAACACTGCATTGCTTGGCCCATCAGACTCTTCAAATACTACTTTTCTTGAGCAATAACTTCTTACTGCAATTCTCAGTCAATGAGTTACCTGAAGGAACCTAGTACCCAGTTATATGTTGGATTTACATGATAGTTTCTATTTTTTTGGCAATATAAGAAACAGATGAAAACTTGAAAAGGAGACAACAAGAAGAAAAGGAAGAGTAGAGGAGAAGCAATGCACTTATGTTCTCGGATTAGCTTGGTTATTGCTTGGTACCAAGAGATTGGTTTGCAGTTCTCATATAACCTGAGAGACTTCTGCAGTCAAATTCTTTGTTCCATCAAATTGTCATCAGAACTAATGCCGATTGCTTGTTTTGTCTATGCGTGGAAACCTGCATGCACATCCCCATCGACAGAGATCTCTCTGTTCCCTTCAAAGGGAGACTCGTCTGGTCCACTCAAGCAGTAGGCTTTCGTGGTGCTCAAACAAGAGCGCAAAACCACTTCCGTGGCATTGAGAACAAAAGTGTGGGCTCTGTCAGGTCCTTCGTTCCGGCAATGTCCTATAAAGGGTACAGAGAAAAACTGCAGCAAGAGTCAGCAGCAGTGGAAGTCGAGGAATGGGCTCCAGTAAAAAGTGCATCACTCTGCTCCCCATCCTTACCATGGAACAGTGCCACTGAGCCATCAGTGTTATGAGAAGAGAGATTCCCATCCAAAGAAGAGAAGTTTCTTGCTTTACTCATCTCAGGCAGCATTCATCACTGAGCCCGCAGTGAACAGGGTGAACAGTGAGAGATGAGAAGACGTGGGGGGTGGTAGGAATCAGAATATCTCTACGGAAAGATGGATGTGGCCATGAAAGCCCCCACTATCTTCCTATCCTTCTTTTGCTGTGTGGAATTGACGTGAACGAGGGTTTACAAGGCAACCTACCGTCGCCTGCCTGTGGCTGTGCCAGGACAGGGGAGCTGGTGACCTTCGTCCTCCATACGTTACCCCCTTTCCCCCACTCGACGTGGGGTTGCGTTAAAGCTTTGTTTCCACTAAGAGCTACTGCTCCTTTAAGTGGTGTCTGTGTCGTCTTGTGGATGAGAGCATTTGGAGCGGGATGAAGACAGGGCAAAATGAGATATCATGCAGAAGAGTCCCATGGACGGACAGGAACTTTTCCAATGCTGGTCATAACAATCTTTGATATCTTGGCGATCTTAATACTGAGAGAGAGAGAGAGAGAGAGAGAGAGAGAGAGAGAGAGAGAGAGAGAGAGAGAGAGTCTTTGATCCTGTGTAGCCCGATGGAGCTTTGCCTTTGCTAATGATCGCAACATCTCATTGGCGTATGTGGCCAAGTACAGACAAACGTACCATGCAGCAGGCAGAAATGGTGGTAGACTTCCCCTCCCCCCTCATAATGCAATGCCCCTCCACCTGACTCTATCCACGTGCCTGGCTTACCTCCATCCTCCTCCTGCATGCCCACCTCTGTGTGCTTGATCTGTGCTTCTCAACCCCTCCATATCTCTTTCAGATATGCACACAGTACTCATCTCCTTTGGTCATAATCCCCATTTTAGCCTAAACCGATGCATCTAGTCCAGTTTGTTTCTGTCGCTGAAGGAATTAAGTTCAGAAACAATCTATTACAGGTCTTCCAAGTGATCAATATGAGGGTTTCTGCGTGTGACACATACACTAACCTCCCCTCTCCTTCTATAAAAGGCTTTAAAGCTTCCGAGCCATACAAGAGATCAAGAGAAGCATCGACCCTTTACCTTCTCCCTCCTTCCAAGGATCGACATTGATGGATCAACCCTCCTCTCTTAAGCTCCTCGGCTCATGGGCCGACTCTCACACTCACCGCGTCCAGCTCGCTCTCAAGCTCAAAAGCTTGGAGTTCGACTACCAGGAGGAGGACGTCGTCAACATCAGCCCCGCGCTCCTCCTCCACAACCCCGTGTACAAGAAGGTCCCTGTCCTCCTCCACAAAGGCCGCCCCGTCGTCGAGTCCGTCGTCATCCTCCAGTACATCGACGAGACTTGGACCGGCAACCCGCTCATGCCCGCCGACCCCTTCGAGCGCGCCGTTGCCCGCTTCTGGTGCCACTTCGCTGAGGATAAGGTGATCCCATCTATGCTCATGTCCAAATTGGATTTGTCCTTAGCTTTGGGACTGTTGCAAATGCAGCTTGCGCCGGCGGTCGGAGCGGTGTTTTCGTCGTCAGGCGAAGGCCAGAAGGCGGCCGTCGACCAAGTCCACCAGAACCTGAAGCTACTCGAGTGCGAGATAAGGGACGGTGCATTCGAGGGCAGGAGGTTCTTTGGAGGCGACAAGATCGGTATGTTGGACATCGTCCTCGGGTGCGGCTCGTACTGGCTCTCCGTGTTCGAAGAAGTGATGGAGGTGAAGCTCGTCGACCCTGAATCCTTCCCTGCGTTCCATGCATGGCTGCGAGACTTCGAGGAGCAGAATGAGGTGAAGGAGACCATTCCGGCCATCGACAAGTTGCTCGAGTATGCCAGAGGCGTCCGGCAAATGATGCTGACCCTCAGTAGTAGCACAATCACCAGCGTTCCTGCTACTGCTGCTGCTGCTGCGACCACCACCGGCAACGATGATGTTGCTGTTGACGCCATTGACGGTAGCAGTGGCTGATGAGTTGCGCCTTGCTGGGATCAATATCTTTTCAGTAGGATGCAGTGCAGTGTCTCTTTGTAGTATGATCATCGTTTGTTGTGTGAAGTCATGAGATCAGATCGATGTTCTACATCTAGTGTCTAGTAATGAAGGTTTTAGTTTTGGTCATGTGGAAGCTCTTTGTTGGTGTTCGACCATCTACAGGTTGATGGTGTCTCCAATCCGTCAACCTTATGAGCGTGTCCGGTGGTATCCTGCAAAGTGAACGGTGCTCGTTACGTACAACTCAGCAATAAAAGTGATATCTGCTGCTATTTATTAGAACAGTATCTGCTTCTAATTTGTCCTATTTATTAGGACCCGACCCAAGCTTGATTGAACCTAACAGCGAGTGGATCGAACCAGGAAGAGGAGGGGGAAAGGAAAGAAATGAACCGGACAAAATTGACCTGCCTGTGATCGATGGGGGCCTTCAGACCCCTTCCCACTCCCGTCGCTCTGCGCTCCGAGCAAGGAGGAGGAGAAGTGCGTCCCCGAGCGGACGATAGGTAGATGATTCCTTCGAACCCTAGCCCTAATGATTAGTTCCCAAAGAATGCAACCCAAGCGGAGGCCGCTCCTTCCCCTCCTCTTCTTCCTCTCCTTCGCTGCCCTCCTCCTCTTCTTCTACCACTCCTCGTCCTCCTCCCGCTCCTCCCTTCTCCTTTCATCAAGCCCCAACCCTGACCCTCGCTTCACGTTCATCATCAAGCTCCTCACGTTCGACCGCATCGACTCGCTCCGCCGATGTCTCCGATCCCTCGCCGTCGCCGACTATACCGGCGACCGCGTCCACCTCCATGTCCTCGTCGACCACTTCCGCTCGCTCAATAGCTCCTCCGGCGCCATCCTCGACCGCAAGCTAGAGGAGTCGCGCCGGATCCTGGATCTCGTCGACCGCCTTCGCTGGCCCCACGGGGACAAGATCGTGCACTACCGGACGGCCAATGCCGGGCTGCAGGCCCAGTGGCTGGAGGCCTGGTGGCCGAGCTCCAATGATGAGTTCGCCTTCGTAGTGGAGGACGACCTCGAGCTGTCCCCGCTGTACTACAAGTTCCTGAAGGGTCTGATCTTGAAGTATTACTTCGACCCGGCGAACTACAATCCGTCCATCTATGGGGCGTCTCTGCAGCGGCCGAGGTTCGTTGCTGGTATGATGACGAACCCTTTTCCTCTCTTCGTGTTATAGCTCATGCCTAGTTCCTATGGAACCGACTTTTGGAAGATCTTTCTGAGATGTTCAAGAAAGCAATTCGTGGGATTAATTTAGGCAGGAAAATGGCATGATATACAAGTTCAGAAGGATTTAGGTTTGTCAAAGTTGGCACTTTTAGCACATAGTGCACCATATTGCCTTATTGTAGTCTCTATTATTCATTAATATCATATATCCACAGAACTGCTCGGTGGAATCATACAAGTCGGTTGCGGCATTCAATAAACTTATCTGGTTTTTCATCCCAGCTTAACCTTGCCTTTAAAGGGCCAGGGTGTATTCCAATTGGGATTTCTTGTCTTCTTCTTCTTCTAATTAATTATGTTGCTCATCTTGACGACATTGTGTCAGATTTCAGGTTGAAAATTTACTTTCGAATGTCTGGTTGCGGTCATCATAACATAAGAAGCCATAAGTTAAACTCCTATTACAGTGTCATATATATAGATGCTGATGCATTTTCACCATATACTTTGAGCAGTTCGTTGATTGCCTTTTAGGTATACCAACTTTTCATTTATTAGTGCACTATTGCTGCTATGTTATTGCATATGTTGTTGCAAAATTTCTCTTGGAATTCTGTTCAATCAGAAAGTACCAACTCAATGGAGTTAAAGAAGATATAGGAGTTCAGTTTTCTCAATGGAGATTAACCTTCTCCAAGTTTTTGGACTCCTTATATCTCTTTGCTATGTCATGAAAGCGGGATTCACCTCCTTGCATGGAATATCCTCAAGTTACACGATACACTTCTTTATTCTCATAGCAATCCGATTATAATCTTTTTTGTTTCTGAAATACCATTTCTTTCGTTGATTTGTAAGTATTTTCTACCAGTCAGAATTGCTTATCTTTTTTAAAGTTGGATGGTTGGATTTGCAACAATGGACAATTTTAGTTTTGCTTGTTATGATTTGTTTCGTTGAACTATATATCAGTCTGGAGCAGTTACAGAGTGGTGTTGTGGGACACTGATAACAAAGCAGTAGATGAGGATGCAAGCATTATCTAATTGCATTTTTTGCCTTCATTGTCTTCACCTTAGACGTCTGGTGTGCACTCCATAATTATTTCTGAAGCCAATTTCTTGTTACTTTTTTGTGAAGGCTAAGGTTTGGTTTATGGCTTATGGTACATGTATGACTCTCATTATATACAAATTACAGGTAAAAATGGAAACAAGCTGCAAGTGGGCAGTGAAACACGAATTTTCTTATACCAGATGGTGGGCACATGGGGTCAGCTTCTTTTTCCAAAACCATGGAAGGAATTCCGCCTGTGGTATGATGAGCACAAATCCAAAGAAATCAAACCAATTCTTCAAGGCATGGTAATCTTATTTGGTGTGAGCAGCAAAAGAAGTTTTAGCTGAAGTTTTTGAGTACAAGAGATTTTCCAAATAAAAGGAGCCTCATTGGCACACTAAGAACCTCAAAAATTTACATTCTCCTTCTGTCCTATTATTTCATGTTTTGGCCTATGAACTATTACAAGAATGTCATCGCTTATCCTTCATTCTTTTTGCTATATTTGCAGGTGACAACAGGATGGTACAAAAGGTTTGGCGAGAGAATTTGGACTCCTTGGTTCATCAAATTCATCCATTCCCGAGGGTACTACAATATATATACAAACTTTGAGCGAGAAAGAGCACTCAGCATCTCTCACAGGGATGCAGGTGTAAATTACGGGAAGACGGTTGGTCCTGATTCAAGTTTGTTGGTAGATGAATCTCTTAGTTTCAATCTCTGGGAAGTGCCGCCACTGAGGAACTTAAAATGGTATGATTTCTGTTTCACAGAAACACTTCCGGGCAGAATTGTGTGCGACTTTAGTGGACTCAGGTCCTTACTATTCTCCTTGAAGCAGCAGAAAACAATAATCGTAATAAGCTTGTACCAGACAACAGAGAAGATTGCTAAAAACTTGATTTGCAATCTTGAAAAAGCTGGTTTGCTGAACTTCATTCTCCTTGGTGGCAATCCAGAGTTCTTGATTGACCTTGCCAGAAGAGGATATCCTGTAATCGATGCAGATCGGTTGGTTTCTAGCATTAGGCACGACACGTCAGTATATCTTGAACATGAAACAGACGTCATAAGGGAGACATGGGTTAAAGCCATTATAGTTCAGAAGTGCCTGGAATTAGGATATAACTTGTGGTTGATAGAAGGTAATATGATTCCAGGTAGTGGCTCGTTATCTGAGTTGCCGCATCCCTCCTACGACTTTGTTGTTGCAGAAGATGTGGGGCTGTTGTTTGTGAAGAGCTCTCCACCTTCCGTGAAGATGTGGAATGATGATTACATTCATAAGGTGGTGGCAGAGTGCAAGTCGCTGATAGGAAGCAACTCCCACCTTATGGAACACAAGAATTTTGTGCATCTTGCTAGGAAAGCTTTAAATGATAATGCTGATGTGAGAGTGTCGAAACTTGATGACTCAGCCGTTGGTGAGAAATTAGGTGCTATCACCATGAACCGGACAGAGAGCAAAATGAAAATGGTCTTCTGGTCTCAAGAGATGGCATCAGCTTTGGTACAGAAGGAGCTTGAAAGGCTGGGGATGTGGTTGATTGATCTGGATTCTTCATGTGTTTCTGTTGTTTGCCACAAGGCATAGTAGAAGCCAGTTTTGAGTACCACAATCAATTTTCTGGTACTTGTGTTGTTCAAAAGAGTCTGCAATGTCACCTAAACAAACATCTTAAATGTTTAGGGCCAATTTTTTCAAAAGAGGTAAGCCTGGAATCTCATTGCAGCCTTGAAACTGTTGTCATTGAGGTGTGTGCATATTTAGTGAGTTGGTGCTCCCCAAGTTGTGTGGTTGAACATGAGCAACCTGTACCTATCACAGGAAATTATAAATCCTGCCTACTTGGTGGTGAGTGCAACCAGCTGACAGCTTATCCGTCTCTCCACCCACCATTCCTTGTGATTGAAAGCACACTGTTTACATTCTCCCTCAAACAATAAATTAAGAGGAGAAACATGTCAAGGAGAAAGAGACAAGAGGCAACCCAACTTGCTCTTTCTATCTCATCAGTGTCATGGCCAGCTACACAATTTTGTGGAGTTGGAAGGTGGAATCCCTCAAAAAAAAAAAAAAAAAAATACGTGCAGTTCTGGATGTTATGTCACTCAAAATATAAAACATGTCGGCGGAAAAGGACGCCTACATGTATGCAGAGTTAATGGAATGTAAACGTCAAATAGCAGCTCTGACTTGGAAGTCCTTCGAATAACAAATATGCTCCATGATCTTTTCTTCTCCCTCTTTTCATTCATCCAAAGTGCTTTCCACAGAGTAGGCCTACCGTTGCTGATGAACACTAAGCGATGGCCAACCTACCACTCCGTTGTTTGAATGACTGTCATGTCAAATGAGTGGTCGAAGTGCTTCACGACCTTTGTGTTCGATAAGAGTATGGATGGCTGCGTCAGGTCTAAGGTGGGATAAGTACTCAATCGACATGGGGTCCCTCCCTCCCTCCCTCCAATTATGATGTAAATTGTCTATCGTATTAAACCCCAGCGTGTCAAATAGGCTAGACTAGGAGGCATTGCGGGATTATGTCGCTTGTTACTGCAACTACCAGATTGATTATCACTCTAAACATCACACTGCAAGTCGTGGGTTGGTCCAGCTCACTAAGACCACTCTAACTCAGCAAGTTATGATAGTACGAGTTCTGACACCGACCCAGCTGACACAGTATTTGACTGAGGTGGCATAGTGTTGATCGGACTGCCACAGTCGCAGTCGAGCTGGAACGCTCATAAATGAAAAATGATGCGTATACCTTCGCTCCACACTGATCGAACGTACGACAACATGAGAGATCGCACGTTAGCCTTACCCGACATGTCAGTCGTACTCCCTAGGATGAGAATACGGTCGATCATATGCCTGGTTAGTATAAAAACCCCTCTTGGGGACAGGATAGGGAATCTCTCTCGGATTCTCTCGGACTCCCACTTTACATATTAAACCACGAAGACAATCTCGATCGGAGCACTGACATGATCATCGAAGAAGTCACATCGGGCACCCCCATCCCGATGAGGCCTTCGTGCAAGATCCCTCGACATACCCCGAGAATGATGAGCCCGAGGTGCACCCCCCGAGCAGACTCAACTAAGGCTCATTCTCGAGCAGGCCCAGTCGATCTTTCTCGGGCTTCCCAACCTCTTTTAGACCGATGCGAACGAGCTTACACACACGAGCTGAACCAAGCCGTGATGACTCCTCAACCACGACACAAAATTTCACAACAACAATCAACAATGTAAAAGTTGTACAAGAAGTGCAATGCAGCAGTTAGCCGGCAAGAGATCATGCAAGAATCAACCGAGGCACTCAGAGAAACTGCAACTGCTAGATGGTCATTCTGCGGGTTTAACTAAGATGTGTTACTTTTACGTCGTAAAGGAGAGATGGAGAAACACGGAAATGTGATGTGTTTGTCGAATTCCGTACACGATCAGCAATTTATCTCAGATTAACTTCTCTACAATTGCAGCCTCCTTAAAGACTCCAACAAGACAGCATCAGACTGCAAAGAAGCATCAGCAATCTCAAGCTCAATGGTACTCCACCAACATCACACATCTAAATCCGACCAATTTACATTCTCTGGATCATAATGCAATACTAAATCGACGAAAAGCCACACAAATTACCTCATCACTCCGAGCCTCCTCATGCTGCCATCCCCCTCGACCCCAGTCGGCTCGACGCGGTCACAGCCGAAGCACCGCGGCGAATAGCTTCTCCACGATCTGATCCCTCCTGCTCCGGAACTGCCCGGGGGCATTCCGTCGCCGCCACCAGGATCGCTCGCTCAATGACCTCGAAGTTGTCGGTCGGAGTTGGCGCTTCGGAAGAACTTCCTCTAGGAATCAACCGACCCGGATGAGCTCGCCATGGTGACGTCGGCTCCGAGACCGGTGACCGGAAAACTAATGGGGTACAAATCTTTTCGCCGATCAACGGCGGTTCCGATATGCACAACCGAGACCACGGACATGTTGTTTCGCCAAAAGTGGAGGTCGAAGACAGCTAGTTGATCATCATGGCATGTAGAAATGTGTCTATCCATTGACATGTCCGTGGAGGAATAGTACAAGGATCGATATGGAATTGGAGCGTTCAGAGGCACAACGCAAACTTTTCCTATATCTTTTTTTATTTATGTTTATATGTTACTTGCACGGGATGTGATGGTGTTCTCCGACTCTGCACTTGTGTGATCGGCAAAAGGGCGATTTCCTGTCAATATATATATATATATATATATATATATATATATATATATATTTATTTATTTATTTATTTATTTTCCTATTTTCTTATAGTCTCATTATTGACTTTCTCCCGTGCTTCCACCCCCACCTTGTCCCCTCTTATATTGCTAATTGTCTCATCATCCCTCTCCTCACCTTTTTTTTTTTTTTTTTTTATCTCCATATCTCTTTTCTCATCTCTCACCTCATTATTGTCGAGGAATGGCATGGGCTTGGGATAAGATGAAAGGTTCCAAGGAGGAGGAAATAAGGCAATTGTCGAAGAAAAAATAAGTGTTCTTCGCAATGTCACAGAAAGAGGTGGTCAAAGACTATCCCTATCAAAAGTAAGGTTGAAGAGCATGCAACGAGAGTCATTGACAATAACAAGGTTGCTCCTACCACAGTGGTGGTCGTATCGCGGTCTTCTGAATGGAGAGCGAATGATATTGAGATCTAATAGTCTGACTCCCTGATGGAGTGGCTGAATCATAGGTGAGGCGGAGGGGGAGAACGAGAATTGATATAGCAAAGATTGGCTTAGCTGTCATGGCCCCATGTCCTTGGATAACTAGGCCTCCAGCGTGGTTGACTTGACGCAGTACGATCGATCCAACACAGTGAAGTCGACCTGACACAGACATGGCGAACTCAGTGACTGTACGGCCAACCTAACACAGGTAGGGTCGACCGGCCACAGCTGCAGCAAGCGAAACATTCACCATGCTATTAGGACCATAGATGGCATGGAAGCGTACGATGGCATGGTAAGCAACATGGTCATTAAGTGTTTCAGGTACAAAACGACATTTAACGAGCAATATAAAAGCTCATGTACCTCTACGGAGCATGGAGAACGCAAATTCTCAAACAAACTCCTAACTTAATCATCGAAAACTTAATCGTCGGAGGGGTCACGTCAGGAACCCCACTTGACTCGACCTTCTTGATGATCGACCCTAGCCGCAGGCATCGATTCTCGACCCGAGCTGCCAGGCGTCGATCTTCAACCTGAGCTGAACCCTGAAGCTCCTTCCACCCGACCGAGCTCCACCTCCTCTCAGCCAAGGCAACCGCGAGCGTGCTAGGGCACACGGGCTAGAACCAACCGTGCCCACTCGGCAGACACGGAGGCATAGACCGCGCTTACTGGGAAGGCACAGATGACTTTCACTAACATTTTGGCGCTAGAAGGAGGGTCATGTCGCAAGAACGCCCGCCAATTAACCCAAATGCGGAGCACCATGGGGAACCGAACCCTCTTCCTCAAACGGAAGAGGACATCGCGTCGGTACCAACTCCGAACCATTGATCATATCATCAACGAAACTGAGACCATACTTTCAGGCACACCCCATCAAGGAGATAACTAACCAACCGTTATGTCATATTTTTTTCAAAATTTGATGCTGCAGGTCGAATGCTCAAATGGTCAGTGGAGCTAGGAGAATTCGACATCGAGTACATGATAAGAACGGTGATCAAAGGCCAGGCAATAGCCGATTTCCTTTCGAAGCTCACAATCTCGAAAAACCAGGCGAACCCAAACTCCACATGGACGCTACATGTTGATGGGTCCTCCAACTCGGAAAGAGGGGGAGTTGGCCTAGTGCTTAAAGATCTTTCTAGCCACATTTACAAGCACGCCCTTCGGCTAGAATTCAAAGCCACGAACAATGAAGCTGAATATGAAGTATTATTGTTCGGGCTAAAGATAGTTGTCGAGCTTGGCGCAGAAGACATTGAGATATTCATTAATTCGTAACTTATTGCAGGTCAATGAAAACTTTGAGGCCCGGGAGGAAGCGATGATCAAGTACGTGGCCGAAGCCCGATGGCTGATTAACCAGTTTCGAAGCTGCACCATCGCTGAAGTACTTCGAGTTGGGAACTCGCAAGCAAATGCCATCGCTCGGCTCGCGTCCTCCCATAGGTCCGATAGGCAGCCATGGGGAGTGGCAAAGATCCCTAGGTCATCCATCAGCTTGGTTCACATATCCGTGACGGGAGAAGCAGAGAGCTGGATCAACGAAATCCTCTGCTTCAAAGAAAGTTGAACACTTCCCGAAGACAAGGCAACAACTCGATGGATTAGAAGGGTTGGATCATGGTACTGCATCATCAATGGCCATCTCTATCGATGAGGCTTCAGCCGACCCCTGCTCCGATGCCTACACCCGGCCGAAGCATTCACCACCTTGGCCGAGGTCCATAAAGGCATATGTGGAGAGCATATTGGCGCCCGCACCCTATCACACAAAATTCTTAGACAAGGTTATTATTGGCCAACAATGCACAAAGACGCTGAAGCCTACATACAGAACTGCAAGCAATACCAAAAAAATGCCCGAATCCAGCATCAGTTGATGGCGCTGCTCACAACCGCGAACTGCGCCTGGCCATTCGCCCAGTCTCGGGGCAGCACAGGTTTCTTATAGTGGGTGTCGATTATTTCACGAAGTCGGACAAAGCGGAACCATTAGCTTCCATAACTGAAAGGCAGGTCGAGGGGTTATCACCAGATTCGACCTCCCTAAGGTTATCATCACCGATAATGGACCACAATTCAACAGTGCAAAGTTCAAAGCCTTTTGCCAAAGCTACCGGATCCAGCTAAAGTTTAGCTCGGTCGCTCACCCTCAAGCCAACGGACTTGCTGAAGTAACAAATTGGGCCATCCTTGAAGGGTTGAAGAAAAGGGTCTCCGGAGTACAAACAACTTGGGTCAAAGATCTCTCGAGCATATTATGGGCGTCGAGGATGACTCTAAAGACCTCGATAGGAGAGTCACCTTTTAGCCTGGCTTTTGGAACTGATGCGGTGCTCCCTCTCGAAGTGGTTTATCTGACACTCCGAGTTGAGATGCATGACGAGGTCTCCAACAAATAACTGTGTGAAAATCTCGACCTCCTAGAAGAAAAATGTGTTGATGCCCATCTATGAACATTAGCCCACAAAAAAGTCATTGTCAAGCTCTACAATCGTAGAGTACGACCTCGGCCTATCAGGTCGGGCGACCTAGTGTTGCGGAAAATCGAGGTCAGTGACCCGACCCAATCTCGGGGAAAGTTGGTGGCAAACTGGGAAGGCCCATACCGCGTAAAGGATGTCATCCGAGAAGGGACTTGTACCTTGGCAACAATTTGATGAACGATTATTACCGAGAACATGGCACATACCGAACCGTCGAAAATTTTACGCATAATGTGGAAAAAGAAAAGTTATGATCATATTAATGAAAATGTCTTCGCTTACAAAAAAAATTTGGGTACAAAATAAGGTTCCACCTGACCCCGGGTATAAAATATCTTTGCCTACAAAAGGAGGTCGGGTATAAAATAAGGCTCCACCCGACCTCGACACAAAAAAAGAGAACAAACATAAGTCATGACTCGGGATCCGAATCATCGAAGGCCTGTTGCTTCTCCATCGACATCGAATCATCCTCGGGCTGAATGGTGAAAGGGTCCTCCTCCACCTTGGAATCCAGAAGGAGAGCACAAAAGTGGGTCAGTGCAACGCGATATCCATATTTATAAGAGACTCTGCCCATTCTTTTTAGACCTTCTTTGTAGCTGGTCGAGCCCTTGTAGTCGTTGATTGCCCATCTTGGCAATTTGACTCGCGCACTCTCCAAGTCCTTCATCGACTTTAGCAACTCGTCGTTCGCCCTTCGAGCCCTGACCCATGCTCCTTCAGCTGCCTTTGGGCCTTAGATAAGTCACATCGGGCTTCATTGAGTTCTTTGTCGGATATCTCAAGCCGCTAGAGCACTTCATCTCGCTCACATTTTGTCTTCTCGAGCTCCTTTTCCAGCTCGGTCGCTCGCTCTTCGGCTACAGCCACCGCTTCGGACCCCCTCCAGACTTCAAAGCATTAATCTCTTGCTGGAGGCTAGTGATCTGATAGTCCATGAAGGTGATCAACCGACCCGCATCATGGACTCGATTGAACAATGCTGTTTGGACATGTTGGTTTTGCACAAAACAACGACTGTCAAGACAAAATCAAGAAAAAACCCGAAAGGCCGAGACGGGAGTCGGGAAGTTACCAGAACCATCTCCTTGGTGGCTCAGGCGAGAAGCACCTCGGATGGGAGCGTATGCAGTTCCCTCGCCAACTGCGGATGCAAAAGTCCCCTTTCAAACTCCTCTACAGCCATCGGATCGTTCCAGATCTTGGTCGAGTTCTTCAGCTTTTCCCACCTTGCCTGCATCTCTTTGTCTGGGTCTTGATGAGCCAAATCGGACATATAAAAGGCATAATACCCTGCATCATCTTTTCAGACCTTGGTCCCGCACAAGTCCTTCATGGATTTCAAGCGATGGAAGATCGACGTCGCGATCTCCTCGACGGACTCGACTGGCATCTCAAGCTCTTCAACTAGGGCCGTGTAACACCCCTTAGTCCCACATTGGAAAAGTAGGAACATATGAATGTCTTATAAGGGTTGATGAGTGTATTATTAATAACTCATAGCTCGAGCATTTTGGCCAGTGGTTGGGCCAAACTGAAGCTATCATGATAGTTAGCTCATCAACCTCGGGTCCTGACATTTGGTATCAGAGCCAACCTAGTATTCGGGCATGGTGAGAGGACCCGAGTAGGAAAGGGCTACCTATGGATGGACACAGCATGGAGTCACCACTAGAGACCTGCCTCGACCAACCAAAGCTTCTGTACTATTCCCGTATGGCGATAAGCGACTTCTCGGTCACCACCGTGTTGAGGTCATGACCCGCTTTCATGACCTCCAAATTTCTAAGGATCCTCGCGTCAACCAGAGATGGAGGTCCCGAAGACATTCCCGGAGCTAGCCTCGAGCCCACCCGGACTCGTCCCCCTGCGATGGGGGGAGGGAGGCGAATCAAAGAAGTTTTTAAGGTCTTCGGTCTTAGTTCATCGTTGGGTCTTCAATTTGCAGCCCCGTAATTGGATTAGAAAGCCAACATGTGTTTTGTGCAGCACCCTCTCCATTCGTTGAGTCGTAATGGCCGAAACTTCGCCCCCGCATTTGCCTCGTAGGATCACTTGTTTCTCGTTGATGAAAAATTTTATAAGAAGTTTGAGGAAACATCAACTAAAGCAGATAGCCACTCAATGTCGAGCACCACTTCGTAGTCATCCAATGGACACAGCATGGAGCCACCACTAGAGACCTGCCTCGACCAACCAAAGCTTTTGTACTATTCCCGTATGGCGATAAGCGACTTCTCGGTCACCACCGTGTTGAGGTCATGACCCGCTTTCATGACCTCCAAATTTCTAAGGATCCTCGTGTCAACCGGAGATGGAGGTCCCGAAGACATTCCCGGAGCTAGCCTCGAGCCCACCCGGACTCGTCCCCCTGCGATGGGGGGAGGGAGGCGAATCAAAGAAGTTTTTAAGGTCTTCGGTCTTAGTTCATCGTTGGGTCTTCAATTTGCAGCCCCGTAATTGGATTAGAAAGCCAACATGTGTTTTGTGCAGCACCCTCTCCATTCGTTGAGTCGTAATGGCCGAAACTTCGCCCCCGCATTTGCCTCGTAGGATCACTTGTTTCTCGTTGATGAAAATTTTTATAAGAAGTTTAAGGAAACATCAACTAAAGCAGATAGCCACTCAATGTCGAGCACCACTTCGTAGTCATCCAAACGACAATAGGAAGAAGACTCGTAGGGGTGCCGCACGGGTTAGGCAAAATCAGCTAAGCCCGTGACAATAGGGTGCTTGCTTAACTAAAATTATCCTTTTGCCCCTCTTATGGCCTACCTGCCTTGGAGGGAATAGGTGGCGGCTAACGACTGGAGACTTATAGATTTTGGGACACTGGTTTAGCTTCCCGAGGCAAGGCAATAAATTACCTTGAAATGACCAATCGCATTAAATGCGTAAAAAAAGGAGTTTTGGGCCCTTTCGGCTAAATCTCCAATATTTTGATTTGTGCCCGAGTTCATCCTCTTGGCCAAATCTCCAAGATTTATGCCCGAGTTTGCCCCCTCGGCCAAATCTCCAAGATTTGTGCTCGAGTTCACCCTCTCGGCCAAATCTCTAAGATTTGTACCCAAGTTCGCTCTCTCGGTCAAATCTCCAAGATTTGTGCCCGAGTTCGCCCTCTCGGATAAATCTTCGAGATCTGTGCCCGAGTTCGCTCTCTCGCCTAAATCTCCAAGATTTGTGCCCGAGTTCGCCCTTTTGCCCAAATCTCCAAGATTTGTGCCCGAGTTCGCCCTCTCGGCTAAATCTCTAAGATTTGTGCCTGAGTTCCCCAACTCGACCAGTCCAGTTTTCGAGCCACTCTGCTCGACCAGTCCAGTTTCTGAGCCACCTAGCTCGACCAGTCCAGTTTTCGAGCCACCCAGCTCGGCCAGTCCAGTTTCCGAGCCACCCAACTCGGCCAGTCCAATTTTCGGGCCACCCAACTCGGCCAGTCCAGTTTCTGAGCCACTCTCCACCTTACTCGGCCAGTCCAGTTTTCGAGCCACTTAGCTCGGCCAGTCCAGTTTCCAAGCCACCCAGCTCGGCCAGTCTAGTTTCCGAGCCACCCAGCTCGACCAGTCCAATCTCTGAGCAACCCAACTTGGCCAATCTAGTTTCTGAGCCACTCGGCTCGGCCAGTCCAGTTTCCAAGCCACCTTGCTCAGCCAGTCCAGTTTATGAGCCACCTTGCTCGACCAGTCCAGTTTCTGAGCCACCTTGCTCGACCAGTCCAGTTTCCGAGCCACCTTGCTCAGCCAGTCTAGTTTCCAGGCCACCTAGCTCGGCCAATCCAGTTTCCAAGCCACCCAGCTCGGCCAGTCCAGTTTCCAAGCCGTCCAGCTCGGCCAGTCCAATTTTCGAGCCACCCAGCTCGACCAATCTAGTCTCCGAGCCACCCAACTTTGCCAGTCCAGTTTTCGAGCGACTTTGCTCGGCCAGTCCAGTTTCTGAGCCACCTTGCTCAGCCAGTCTAGTTTCTGAGCCACCCAGCTCTGTCGGTCAAGTTTCCGAGCCACCCAGCTCGACCAGTCTAGTCTCCAAGCCACCCAGCTCGACCAGTCCAGTTTCTGAGCCACCTAGCTTGACTAGTCCAGTCTCCGAGCCACCCAGCCCGATCAATCCAGTCTCTGAGCCACCCAGCTTGACTAGTCCAATTTTCGAGCCACCCTGCTTGTCCAGTCCAGCTCCCGAGCCACTCTCCTCGACCAGTTCAATTCTCAAGTTTCCCTACTCAATCAGCAAGACTCTTGTACGACCCAGTGTAGTTCCTATGGCAAAATCAGGTGGACGCCACTACCAACCGACGACCCAACGTGAAACCTTATCATCGGTGCCATAATCGGGAGCCTCGAGAAGGTCTTCCAAGGGGGAGGGAGGGATGATATAGCAAATATTGGCTTGGCTGTCACGCCCCCATGCCCTTGGATAATTAGGCTTCCAGTATAGCCGACTTGATGCAGTACGACCGACCCAACATAGTGAAGTCGACCTGACACAAACATGGCGAACCCGGTGACTGTACGGCCAACCTGACACAGGTAAAGTTGACCTGCCATAGTTGCAGCAGGCGAAACGTTCACCATGTTGTTAAGACCACAAGCGGCATGGAGGCGTACGACGACATGGTAAGCAACAGAGTCATTAAGTGTCTCAGGTACGAATGACCTTTAACGAGCAGTATAAAAGCTCCTGCACCTCTACGGAGCAAGGGGATCGCAAATTCTCAAACAAACTCCTAACTTAATTGTCGGAGGGGTCACGTCGGGAATCCCACCCGACTCGACCTTCTTGTAGGAATCAGCGACTGACTCGAGCCGTAGGCGACGATTCCCGACTTGAGCTGCCAGGCGTCGATCCTCGACCCGAGCTGAACCATGAGGCTCCTTCCACCTGACCGAGCTCCACCTCCTCTCAACCAAGGTGACCGCGGGCGTGCTAAAACCAACCGTGCCCACTCGGCAAATACGGAGGCACAGACTGCGCTTACTAGACAGGCATGGAAGATTTTTCACTAATATTTTGACGCTAGAAGAAGGGCTATGTCGCAAGAACGCCCGCCAATTAACCCAAATGCAGAGCACCATGGGGAACCGAATCCTCTTCCTCAAACGGAAGAGGTCATCGCGTCGGTACCAACCTCGAATCGTTTCTGGAGGATGCTGACCGACCCGGGGTTCTCACTACCGGTAGCGAACCCCTAACCACCCGTCGTCACAGTGGAGGTCTTTCTCGATCGTACTCATCAAGTTCAGACACTTATGGAGATGATGCAGACCATTATGTCTTACGTGCTTAAGCTCATACATCAATGATAGATCTCTAGATGAAGGCGGGATAAAAACGATCATGCAAAAATAATGAGAGAGAGGTGATGGACCTCACGATGGAGCCAAGGCGTCAAAGCCTCTAGATGAAGATGGGATAAAAAGGATCATGCAAAAATAATGAGAGGGAGGTGATGGACCTCATAATGGAGCCAAGGCATCGAAGCCTCTCGATATGGAGAGCGGACGACGGGTGGGAAAAAAAAAAAAAAAATTAGGGTACATACATCCTGAAAAAGGGGAAAAAAAAGGGGGGAAATCACCGGTAGGCAGAAACACGAAATATTTTTCCTACATCAAAACCGTAAACCATAAACCGACCCGGTAAGAAAACCGAACCAAATGGGGGCGGTCCATCTCCCAACCCTTGGAAGAGGGGTTTCATCTGCTTCTGCTGCGGTGCGACGGCGACTGCGGCAGCTCGACGAGGCGAATGACGCAGCAGAGACAGGTGGAAGACGGAGACGATGATACGGTCTGCTTAGGCGAATCCTTCTTCGTCAATCGCGAGTATTTCTCCTTCCACCCGTGTTCTTCTCTTCGTCTCATCCTCCGTTTGGTTCCTCGTAAACCCTAATTCTCTCGTTGCAGCTATGAGCTCACCACCTTCACCTTTGGGTCTCATTCTCTTGACCTCCTCTGTCTTCGCTCTGCTTCCAGTAAGTTCCACATTACTTGTCTCTTCTTTTTGCCTTCTCTTTGTAAGCGTTTGCTCGCTTATGCATTTCGATCTATTTCATCATGTAATACACAAAGTTATCTCTTTTATTCTGTCTTTGATTAAGATGCTATCTTGGTACAAATTGAATACCTAATCCTCAAAAGTAATAATTTCTTTTCAGTACCAGAGTCTTTTGGAAGTAAAGACTCGGTTTTTGTATTTATGTGTAGGTATCGTCCTCACATAATGTACAAAACAAAGGCAAAAACTCGGTTTTAAACCACTGATCAACTGATCAGATTCTGCTGCCTTGCCAGAAACGATTCCTTAAGTCTCAAGATTAACCTCAGAACTACGCGTCTCTGATGATTCCACAAGTTAAAATGCTTCTAGTTTCAAAGTAAGAAAAATTTTATCCTCTATCTGTTCCTGATAACGGAACGAAGTTGGCAGGTGATAACTAAGATAAAATTGTACATATCGCTTTCTATGTTTATGTACTCTGTACTTTGTGTGGTAGCAGTTTTGATCGTTCAGGAAAGACAAACACTAACTATATTTGAGACTTTGATGATTTTGTTTTGCTTATAGTAAGTCTATCGATTTCTGGCAGCCGACTTTGATCTTACAGGGCAATTAGTATGGCCTGGTGCAGTGTTGCTGAACAATTACCTTTCAGAGAATGCTGGTATGCTTAAAGGATGTACAGTTATAGAGTTAGGCTCTGGAGTTGGTGAGCTGAGAATGTCTCTGTCTTTCTCCTCTTTACTCTTTCCTCTATTAGACTAAACATGCTTTTCTTTTTCAGGTGTTACAGGTATTTTATGTAGTAGATTCTGCCGTGAGGTTGTACTAACTGATCACAATGAGGAAGTTCTTGAGGCAAGCTCCAAAAACCATCTAACCAGTACCTTGATACTGTTACATGCTCTAAGGCAAGGTCCAATACCAAGCCCTAACTAGTGAAGCTGTCTAACATGACAGTCTCTTAATGTGTCCATTTTTAAATTATAGAAATGCAAAGTAAATGAAAATAGTCTCAATAGATAAAAAATGAAAACAGCTATGGTATACACCTTAAATTGATGAATCGAGAAAATATGTTCAGTTGAAATGTGATTGAGAATTTCTAGAGGCATTTCTTTATGCACTTGGATCTTGTACATGTGCTGCAGTCTTTGTCATGATTTTGTGAGAACTGATGTTTGTTCCCTCTTAGATAATGAGGAAAAATGTAGAACTCCACTCAACGTCAGACACCCCAACGTCTGCTGGTGAGATGTTTTAATTTTCAGTAAATTTGTTATGTATCGAAGGCTGATAGGAATCTGATTTCTTTTTAGTTATGGAACTCCTTTGACAAAAACAGTGGCAATTCTTTAGTATATACTTAAAATTGAGGTGGATTAACACATTTGGTTTGCAGTGTTAAGAGCTGAGAAACTAGAATGGGGAAATAGTGACCATTTGAGCAAAATTTTAGAGGAGTACCCTACAGGATTTGATCTTGTTCTTGGAGCTGATATCTATATCCTATAATTTTTTGCAACCTTTTCTTTTGTTATTCGGCTGTCATGTTTTTTCTTTCCTTGACATTTTCTAAGCTTTCAGCAGTCCAGCATCCCTTTTCTTTTCAGTACTGTAGAGAAGCTTCTGCGTCAAAGGGGTGGAGAGTGCAAATTCATACTGGCTTATGTGTCTCGTGCTAAGTTGTAAGTGTGTTCCTCATTGTCATCCTATGTCCAATACCTTTTCTTTCTTTTATTTAAATTGATCTAGAACTTGTTCTAGCTCCATGTTGCTAGCAATTACTTGTATGGCTCATGGGCAAATACTGTTCACTCCATGAATAAGTCGATTTATCTTTGTTGCATAATTTTTTTTATTAAAGACGTGTATCACCATTTGTAATGCATCTCCACACCAGCTGATGAGAATTTGCCTCAAGAATTTCCAACTTTTGTTATTGTATTGGTATTTTCGATGGCAGAAATTATTGCAATGCAACAGTTATGTGGGTTCTGATCTCTTACTTGGCTATAATCACTGTCATGAGCTACATATCTAATGGTTGTAGACTGTCCAAATTGTATAATATATTTATCCTCATAGGTAATACAATCGAACTGTCCTATGTTCATGTTTGTTCTTTGTAGCATGAGATGCTAAGAACACTTGGTGCTATCGGAAGATTTGTTTGAAGATTCTTGAAGACCCTTGAACCTACATTTTTCTTGTGAATATAAGTTAAATGCTAGATATTCTGAATGGATCATGCAGCTACAACAGTGAATAGGCAGTCCACATGGCAGAAAAATAATTGTTTGTATATGATAATAAATTTGATGATGAACTCATCCATTATATTTGACTAGAAAGTGTTGAATATTAATTAAGAGAGCAAAATGCAAGGAAAGAGAAAAAACATATACTCAAAAAATTAGGAAAGAGGGAACATAATCAAGTAGCTGATTTAATTTATATTAATTTGGTCATTTGTAGATTTCGAAGTGAAGACAGAAATCGACTCCATCCATATTGTATCAATGTAGTTTTTATATGGCAAATTATGATTCTTAATCCAGGAGTTTAATATTCACACGTGTGTAACGTTTGACTCTGTGCTAATCGTGGACCTTTAGGGGTATTACATCGCCCATTAGTTAGCAAAGTGGAATGATTATTCAACCAGTCATTTTTCTGCTGCAAACCATTTCACGTTATACCTCTTTTACTTGTGTTTCACAGTTTCTTGATATAATAACTGTTAATGATTAATGATTATGTGCATGTATCCTGTTAACAGGATGGACGCTATGGTTGTCAATGAAGCTATCCGTCATGGATTGCAGATCAACGAAGTGGACGGGACGAGATCAGTTGTTGCCAACCTCGAAGGAGTTATATTTCAGATAATCCTGAAGCGAGATTAAGATTATGTTAACAAGTGCAGCTTCTTTGTCTACTTAAGAACAAAAGGATGGTCAAATTGTGACAGCACTATGTTTCTTTTGAGAATCCACTATAAAGGTTATTGCATATCTCAAAGGGGTCATGTCATATTTGAGATAACTCTGAAGTGAGATTTTTGTTAACAAGTGCATCTTCTTTGTCTATTCAGAATCAAAAGGATGGTTAAATTGTGACAGCACCATATTTCTTGAGTTGTATCGACACAGATTTTGAAGCACTTATTTGAAAAAGGGGAAGTTCTGGTCACAGTGTCTAGTTTTGCTGACAAACTGCTATTGTTATTTGGAAAGAGGAAATGATTTCCTCTCACTCAATGTGATTATGGTTGATTTTGAGATAAAAATATTGAGTATGTTTTCAGTGAGAAGGACAGAGATCCTACGTATAGGTTTTAAGAAGCCCAAATGTTTTAACGTATATAGATGTGCAGGTGATCCACAGCATTTCTTTCAAAAAGTCATAATATATATTTAGAATCCGATAAAACTGGCCAAGCGGGGTATCGATCCACGTAACTCTCGCATGCTAAGCTAGCGATCGACCATCTGAGATACATTACCTTGTTATTGTAACTAATAAGTAGATAATTTTATTTTTTAACTTTCATGTCAAATATTTTTATAAAACAATATCAGAAATGGAGAAGCGGGGTATCGATCCCCGTACCTCTCGCATGCTAAGCGAGCGCTCTACCATCTGAGCTACATCCCCTTTCAATTGTAATTAATATGTATACTATTATAATAATTATGTTTCTCGTTAAGATATTTTTATAAGAAAATAACAGAAATAACGATGCGGGATATCGAACCCCGTACTTCTAGCATGCTAAGAGAGCGCTTTACCATCTGAGCTACATCCCCTTCTTTTTATAATTAATAAGTATATTATTATAATAATTATGTTTCTCGTTAAGATATTTTTATAAGAAAATAACAAAAATGGAGATGCGGGGTATCGATCCCCGTACCTCTCGCATGCTAAGCAAGCGCTCTAGCATCTGAGCTACATCCCCTTGTTATTGTAATTAATAAGTATACTATTATAATAAGTATGTTTCTTGTTAAAAGTATTTTTATTGGAAAATATCAAAAATGGAGATGCGGGGTATCGATCCCCGTACCTCTCGCATGCTAAGCGAGCGCTCTACCATCTGAGCTACATCCCCTTCTTATTATAATTAATAAGTATGTAAACTTAATAATTATATTTATTTAAAACATTTTTATAGGAAAATATTAAAATGGAGATGCGGGGTATCGATCCCCGTACCTCTCGCATGCTAAGCGAGCGCTCTACCATCTGAGCTACATCCCCTTGTTTAAGTGTTTGCTTTATTGTCGCTATATCAATTATATAATGGATGGATTGATACGAGACAGTCTACAGTTGTGGCGCGTTGGCTGCAACCCGCACCCCTTCAATGCCCCTCTCTTCCCGCCTCAAATCATGCACAACCATAACTCTTCACTAACTTAAGAGACGAAACGTAACCGCTCTCCCCCCTTCACCACCATCCTTCTCTCCCGTCATCCTCCTTCCTCCCTCCATCCGTCAAAGCTCTCTCTCTCTCTCTCTCTCTCTCTCTCTCTCTCTCTCTCTCTCTCTCTCTCTCTCTCTCTCTCTCTCTCTCTCTCTCTCTCTCTCTCTCTCTCTCAATGTACATAAACATTTAGGATTGAGTCGACCGCCGCCACCGGACGGACATTGCTCCGGCCGCTTTGCATCGACAGCCACCCCATGACACGGCCACCACCACCCCCTCTCCCACCGGGCGACGCGGCGGTGGACTCCGACGGGACGGAGACGGAGTCCAGTGTGCACCGGTTCCCGGTCACCCTGCTGCAGCCACCGCAACGGAAGCACCACCGTTCCAAGCCCACGAGGCTCCTCCGCTCCTTCCGCTCCGCCTTCCGCTCCCTGCCCATCCTCGCCGCGCCCGGTTGCCACCTTCCCGCCGCCGCTCCCCACCACGGCTCCTGCCACCGCGACGGCCACGTCCACGGCGCCACCCGCACCACCGGCACCCTCTTCGGCCACCGAAAGGCCCGCATCACCCTCGCCTTCCAGGACAACCCCCGCAGCGTCCCCCACCTCCTCCTCGAGCTGGCCGTCCCCACCGCCAGGTTCATGCAGGACATGGGCTCGTCCGGCCTCATCCGCGTCGCCCTCGAGTGCGAGAAGAAGGCCGGCGCCGGCAAGAGCCGCGTGCTGGACGAGCCCATGTGGAGTGCCTTCGTCAACGGGCGCAACGTCGGCTACGCCGCCCGGCGGGACCCCACGGAGCTGGACCTAGGCGTGATGCAGCTGCTGCACGCGGTGTCCATGGGCGCCGGCGTGCTGCCGGGGGACATGACCGACCCGGCCGACGGCGAGCTCACCTACATGCGCGCCTACTTCGACCGGGTGGTCGGGTCCAAGGACTCGGAAACGTTCTACATGCTCAACCCCGACGGCAACGCCGGGCCGGAGCTCAGCATCTTCTTCGTTAGGATCTGATACAAATGTAACCCATATTCATCTTAGCTTCTTCTCATGTAGAGATCAGACACGAGATATTGTTAGGGCAGAAAAAGACTTGGTAGAAATAAGCTGCGCCATTCACCTTTCAAGGTTGCCGTTGGCCATAAATGGCGGCATGAAAAAGGGAAGAGAGAGAGAGAGAGAGAGAGACTTCAGCCAGTAGGAGGTAACTCAAAAATCAATTGATTGTAGAATCTTGAAATTGAGATGGCACGGATTTTGCAATTAGAAATTGTAGAGATTAAATGGTTTGTGCAGGGTTTTGTATATCTGTAAGCAGCTGCTTTGCTGCTTTGACTTAGAGAATCTAAATAAAAGCAGAGAATACAAAACTCGAGATCTCTTGTAGTTTCAAACAGGTACACAAGAAAGCACTGCTTCAATTTGTTTTTGCAGTATATATATCGGACATTTTATTAAAAATGTTTCTGGCGATTGTTCCGAGAGAGTCACAGGGAATATACTTGTTTTTTTTTTTTTTTGTAGAATTTGATACACTTAGGGTTGTTTTAAGAGTGAGCTTATGCCTCTGTAAGTTGTTGGCTTTGTGGCTTTTCATATTCTTAGGGCTTGGATTGTTATACTATTAGTGGTTTGCTGTTTCTAAACTTTGAATCATTCTCTTATGGCAGGCAGGTAAGTTATGCTACATGCTGTCCTTTATCACTGAAATGAGAAGACATAACTTTCCAACTCCATTTCTACTTTGATGCTTTGACTTTGTTACTACACAAATTTCCCTTTCTCACAGAGATTTGACTACCCTTTACAGATTAAGCACTTGTAACCAACTCAAGCAACTGTTTGGCTATGGAGATTTAAATTGCCTTAATCCATTGGAGATTCTTCAATTGTCATGTATTTAAACAATAATATGATAGAAGAAATTGGTCAAACTCCTAGGATTCCCTTTGACACTACTAATATACTAACATTCAATTTTCATAATTATATAATTTACTTGTGCTTAATTTACTCAAAAGAATGAAAAAAAACGAGAGAAGAGAAGGTGGTGGAGATGGTTCATGAGTCGATGGAAATGATCCAACCTAACTCAGACCGAGCCATCCCGATTAGATCAAATCAATTCATAATCTAATGGCGCCAACATATTAAAGATATTATTGAAAAAATAAATTATCTACAATTGCATTGTCTTTTAACAAAGATAGTAGTTAATCTTACCAACAAAAATAGTATTAAAAAGAAGAAGAAAAAAAGGACAAATGACATATTTTTGCAGGCCTCTCTATAATGTAAAGACTCAATGGATCTCTTAGCTTTTTGACTTTATGCAATGCTCTCTTAGAGAGGTTTTATCTCTTGTATGGATAGGATATAGTGTTTTTTTTTTTTTTTTGCTTCACTTAAGTTATTTGAGATGAACGATATATTGTGAGCAATCACTTGGTTGCCCAAAGAAAGGAGGATAATTTTTATTACACATGCTTCATTGAAAAATAGAACAAGATCATCTAGTTAAAGTCTAAATAGATGGAATTGAATATGACAAAGAAAAGTGAGAGTCTCCTCTACTCTTCTCTTCTTGCAAGCAAAAAGAAGACCAACCAATTTCTTGTTCACCTTCATTTTTTTCTAATTTGAAGAAGTTTAACAAATAAAAGGGATCACTTCTTGTTCCTTTGTGATAATTATATTAATTTGATTTCTCATCATAATCAAAAGAGAAACATCGAGAACGAGAACGGATGATCAAGAAATCCAGGCCAATAACCAAGTGAAGTATCAGATGGATTCTTCCTAATGGGATAATATTTTACGCACCTACATTTCCCCCAAAAGAGAACAAAAAATCCACTCCATGTTAGAGTCCGTATAAAATCTATTTTTAAGCAATGGTGTAAATAAAAACACTAATAGTAAGCATATATATGCAATACAACTAATGTACACCTACCAAGATACTACTAAAATTCTATTAAAATTGACTCTAACTTCACTTTAATCGGATAATTAAAGAGCATACTTATGTGTTTAAAAATAAACAGTGAATGCTAGAGGTAAAACATATGTTCTTCTTGTTGCCGAGCTACATCAACTCTAACTACTCAGAATCTACCTCGATAATACTAAACTAGTGTGATAAACGACTTGATTGAAGGACGAACGCAAGGGCAAAATGATAAGAAAAGGGGGCTCGTCAAACTACATTAATCAATACGATATTGTTAATCATAGAACAAAATATCAAAATAATGATTATTAAAATAATGATACGATGAGTATTCTTTGTTACTCATAACCCAACACCAAATGATAGCCTTATAAATCAAGGTCCCTTAAGATATAGACTATGTGTTATTAATCATTATTATAAACTTCATATCAACATCAAACACATTTTTTTTTTTTGTAGGAGATAAAGAGTTTTATCTTGGCTTATAATCGGGAGAAAATTTTCTCAAATAACCTCACTCAGTTTTCTCCATGTCATCATATTAGTGCACTTTTAAAGTTTGGTTAGAAAGGATGTTACTTGGGTCTGATCTCATCGTTCCAAGTTCAAAGGTCATATAGGTAAAATTAATATATTTAATGTCTACACTTGTTACATCATCGAGCATGTTATTGATCAATCTCGGTAGTAGTTATGCCACCTCAGCAACTAAAAGTATCACCCAGAGACAATTATTCCATGTCATCCATCATTTTAATAAACAAAAATCGTCATCTCAAATGTGATTTAGCTATGTCATTGGTAACTACTTGAATTGTTATAATTATCACATATATATATATATATGTATATAAAATTTTAGAGAGGCAAATATGTAAACCCGTTTCATATATGTACATCATCACATGCGTCATGTGTTAAAAAAGAATCACTTTGCGGGGCTAATAATTATAATTACTGGAATTGGAAAAACTTCAAAATTTATTTTGACCCTGAATCGAACACATCCACACGTTTGTGGCTAAGGGTCAACATCGAGAGGCCGGAAACATGTCCCACCTCTTAAGCGCCGCGGCTCACCAAATCCCCCGTGCCGGTCTTTTGACACCACCACGATGGGCCGGTGGCCCCGCCTAAACCGGTGCATCACTGTACCGCAGTAAGTGGGCCGGCCTCCACGCAACGATCCGCGGCTCCGCCGTTGGGTGGAGGGCACCACCGCCCTGCGACGGTTGGGACGCCCCACCCTGGCCCTCAAAATGTAAACGGATGCTCATTGGCTCCTCCGTACCTTCCCCTCCTGGTTTATGACCGTAGGATTCACCAGCTGTCGATCATCCGGTGCCGCCACCAGGGAAGCAATTGAAAACATATCTCCCGAGGGCCCACTAGGAACCGGAACACAGCCGTGGGCCCCACTCTTTTCCCTCCACTCTAAATTCCACAAGGAGGGAGCAGCACTTACGCACCAGCGGTCGATGGCCACGTATGGATTAAGATCATGCGGCTTCTGATTCGACTGGTGTCCTCTGTTCTGTAGCAAACAGGGAATCCGGAACCATTTACCCTGACACAGGTCTCGTCTTATAGCGAAGAAGCGAGACCCAGTTGTGCACGGAGGCCGCTCGCTCCTCTCGCTGCCCTCTCTCCTCTTCCACCGATCCCCTCACGCACATGTAAGAACGGCGACCGAGAAAGATCCGAGCTTTCCTTCTTTTCTCGATCGAATTGAAGCCCAATTTGTTTGATTTCTGATCACCTTGTTCCGTTTTCCCTGCTGGATCTTGATATTGTCTCGATCTTGGTGGGTTTTAGGTCGAGCGATGGGGAGCAGAATCTGATCCGTGCTTTGGAGGGGACCAAGCTTCCTCCCCGATCATGATTGATCCGGCGGCCCAAGGTAGGGTGTTCTCATTGTTTTCTCGCATCGGATCTTTGAATTCTTTACTGGTTCTTGGGTGAAAGATCGGCACCCTTTTCGGGTTAGTGGTCGATCTTGACCGTTGCGATGGCGGGACGGTGAGACTTAGGGATGATGGTGCTCGTTCCTGATCCGGAAATTTGTTATGGTCCGACGGATCAATTGATGCTCCTTCTGAGAGTAGTTCGAAGGGCATTGTTTTTTCCTTTTTCTTGTTCGGAGTTTGTGAAATACCTATGGACGTTGTTCTGGTTCTTTTCTTTGGTCATTCTTGCTAAAATTTTATTAGGTTTATATTGACTGTAACGTGTTTGTGTTTTTTTCTTAGATCGGATCCTCACACGAAATCAGCAGTTGAAATTATTTTGTCCCAGAAGTGGGTAATAAAGTAAAATACATGCCCTTCTTTAGGTCACATGGCTTTGCATGTCTCCTAACTTTCAACTAATTGGAAATCTGTCTTAAGGTTTTGCGCTGTTTTAGAATGTGAAATAAAAAGGACACTATTTCGTAAACCTACATTGAATTTACAGCTTGAGATGGTCAATACTGAAGCATATTATCACATAGCTGTTTGTTTTTCTTTCTTTATGGAACGTTAATAACTGACTACGTTTGTCATTTAGACTGTACTCATTGAATTGTTGCCCTCTGAAAAATTTTACATATCCTGATCAGGAAGTTCTTAGGTTCATCCCCAATTTGTTTGGTTATCCTATTCAATCCTCAAAATGATATAGAATTTCTCTCAATTGAATTCTTCTGTAAATGTTGTGCTAATCTATCAATAGTCTGATACAATACAAAGTCATGAACAAGCATCCTTAAGTTTTGCGAATTGACGCTATTATGGAAAATACTCATTGTTTACTGAATTTTAAGATGGTGAAAACGAGAAAAAATAGAAAAATTTAACAGCGCTTCAAGCAGTGTTATTAAGCTTTTTGCCTTTGTCGTCATTTATAAATTACCACCTATTAGGCATGGTGTTACTCAGATGAACCAGGAAAGCATCTGCAAATTAGTTTAGAAAAGGAAAATAATAACATGGGAGCACATGACAAAATAGTGAAATATTAATAAAAAAGGTGTGAAGAGCACTGACATAGCTAAGAGCTGAGAGATTATGATGTATCATGAATGGATCAGTGCATAAGGGAGGAGCAGTACCACTATCGGAACTCTATTTAAGGTAACCAACAATTCTTCATAGTGTAACTAAAATTGTGGTGTTTCATACAATGCACATTCTGGATGGACATCTTCATAAATAACACTTCTCTTCATCATGCTTTGCTACATGTCATGCAGGTTCTTGGCCCATTTATCATAATCTTACTTGGACACCCTACATAAAATGACTCTATTACTTGGATACTGTAAGTACTACTGTCTCATGATAACAGATTTCCCATGGTTAAATGTAACAAGGATTCTTAAGTAGACATGACTTTTAGGAATTATTGACTGAATCATGTAACATCGGCACTTTTGAACCATCTTAGAACTTCCTAAAAGTATAGTTATATAGAGTATCAACTACAAAATATATGAAATAGGAAATCTAGTTTCAAGATTCATAAATAAATTGACTTTATCTAAGGACTAGTAACTTGAAGATAAACCTATTTTGGACTATTCTAATCCTAAACTTGAGATACATCAAGGACCTATGGAGACAACTTGCCTGGATGATTGGATTCCTTTGTTAGTAGGAGAAGGATGCCATTACAAAGATATCACAGAGCAAGAAACAATTCAGAAAATTTGAAGTAGCTTGGAAGTTTGAACAAGTCAAACTTGGTAGTTGATGTGCTGGTTGATCCAGGATATGTATAGGGAGTTGGTTTAATATCAGTGTTTTGGTTCATATTGATAAAATTATCAAGATACTTGTTATGCACAGAAAGCAGCGCTTATTAATACGGCTTATCAGAGGACATTGATAAGAAGTAAAGAGAGAACAGTTCTAAAAAGCAAAGGATCTCAGTGGACTCTATAATATGTGAACCACATGTGAGGTTACAGCAAGCAAGAAATAGAAGTTCTAAAAAAGAAGATTATGAAGAAATAAAATGGAAAAGAAACAGGTCTATGACCGGATGAATTTTTAATAAATTCTCATAGTTCATTACAATGTTCAGAATAATCTAATCATGTCCTCAGATTGTGGTATGACCATATGGATACTTCTGATGAAAAAAAAAAAGGAACCCATCTGTATATTGCTGCTCATCTAGATTATTTCTCAGCTGACCAGAAAAAGGAAGGAAAGTTGCTTAAAGTTTTTCCTTACTCCACTCAGTTTCATCTTTCTCTCTAGAACCAATCTAACAATAACCTCTCTAGAACCAGCCAGAAGAACTAATTTATTACTTAGAAATAAACTTTTTTGTCTTGTGTTAATTTTTATTTTCAGATCTTAATTAGAATATTATATATATGGTAGTTATTCTCCACTATTTTTGAGAATCATTTGACTAGTGAACTAGAAACCTCAAGTCTAAAATTTCATGCTTATTAAAGAGGATTTTGCTTGTTGCTTTTTAATTATTTAATAAAAAGATGGCTGAGCTGATATCAATTGGGTAGGTTCTAGTACTCTTCTTCTATAGTTCTGACCGAAATAAAGCTGGGACCACTTAGTTATTCAAGCAAAATAAACAGCATGGAAATTAGTGTAACAAGATTTTTGCTGGCCTCCCCTTATTCTGTTCTTGGTTTTGTCGTATTAGCTAGTCTCACCTTGGCTTAATATTATAACATTTCGTTTCTGCCATACATATGTGCTAAAAAGTAAAAACTATATGAAACTATAGATTTTTGACATCCAATCAGATTTTAGTGCTGCTCTGAATTAGCTAATATTGAATGGGTTATATGGACCAGACTGTTCACTTTCAAGCACTAACAGTTGCAGATTTCAAATGTAATAACTTATTCCAATGCATGAAGAATGATGGCAGAATTCATGATTGGCAACGTTCATCCACTTGGAGAAAAAGAAGAATGAGTTAGACATGGAAGGGGAAACTAGTGGAAATTTGATGCACTTGCAATGTTGAAGGAGTTCTTTGCTTTTATTCAGGTGATGATGCCAATACCAGAGAAGATTTGGCATGAAAGATGTTACAAAAGAGGAGGATTGAAAAGAAAATTCAGTTTTTTAAAAGATTCCATTATTGATGTTTTCTGTGGCAGTATTGATAAAAAAGGAATGAATTATTTTCAGAGGTAGCTGTGATGCAAGAATATCATTATGTTAACATTGATCAACAATTGATCAATGCAACTTATTATTTGTGTTCATAATTGCTGTATAATCTTATATCCCGAGTCCCGACAACATAACCTTTGTTGTAAATTTATAATTTTATTTAGTGCATTGGAAGTTTGTCCAGTTATGTGTTTTGCCAATGCACTGCACATGCAAAGTCAAACTTGTATGGGATGAGGAATGGTGCTTTTGTTTCTTTTTCTTTTTGAAACTCAGTGATTCTTTTGACCAATATTTACATTGTTCTTTTCTTTAAAACTTTGCCTTGAGTATGCTGCATATGTCATACTTTAGTGAAGTAAGCTACTACTTGTGACTTTTGATTTTAAAAAAAAGGTTTGTGATGTTTATTATGCTATCTCACAAAATCTTTGGCACACAATCGTTTTCCTCTGCCATTGTTTTGCTATAAATTGCTCTCAAGAATTTTTGACCTTATATTGAGGGGCATGCAAAGTGCCACAGCAGGCTTGTTGTGGACTTAACATTTAGTGAATGCTGTCAATTTGAAATTCATGTGGATCTTTCTTTTGTAGTCACATTATATATATGCAACTTTGGCTTTTGCTTATTTTATTTACTTGAGTGCAGATAAAATGCAAGGAAACCGTGAGGCATCCCCAGGATGCCCTAAAGATAATGCATCTCATTCTAACTCTCAAGAAAGTGGAAATGTTGTTCAATGGTTTCCTGAGCTAAAAGATGGAAAGGATGCACCTGTTTGTGATTTTACAAAAGCAAATAACTCAATGAGTTGGGAGCCCTATGCAATACTAAATCAAGGTTACAGCGGACCTTTCTACAGACAAGAAACATTTGCACTACCATTTCTCCATCCTGATTTTTTAATGTTACGGCAAGTCCAACTGAATGCTTTTGAGAACAATGCCTATCCAGTAAACCAGGATTTTCCATTTCCTGTAGAAAACAGATTTAGTTATATGCCACCAGTCAAGATGTTTTCTCAAGTTCACCCGCATAAATTTCAAATTCAAGAATTTCAGTACTTTGTAGTTATTGACTTCGAGGCCACATGTGACAAGGAAAGGAATCCACATCCTCAGGAGATCATTGAGTTCCCATCTGTCTTAGTCAACAGTGCAACTGGTCAACTAGAAGCTGTTTTTCAAACATATGTGCGGCCTGCATATCATCAACATCTTACTGATTTCTGCAAGGAGCTCACTGGGATACAACAAATTCAGGTTATGAATTCATTCTTTGTCCCTCCCCCTTTTCTTTTTTGGTTATTTTCTTACATTTCTCTATAGGATAATTTTATTAATTTGTTAGCTATGAGTTATGACAATACCAGTCCATATAAATTATTGCTTTAATGATATTAAATTTTCACACGGAATACATGTATTATGGAACATCGTATTTCTGAATGGTGGTTGTTTCCTTATCATTCATACTGATTGGCTGAATGCTCCATGATATTTGGAAAAATGAATTTTCATTCTTCAATATGCATTTTTTGGTGAGAATATCACTGAAAACCCTTGGTTTGTGCCAAGAGTCTTTCCTTGTAATCAAAACCGTGTCTTAGCTAAATGCAAATGGTTCTTTTGGTTTCTGACAGTTTGCACATACTGAGCTTTACCAACTTCCTGCTAGTCGGCTCCAACTTTTATATTTGCTCATGTTTGATGTGATCGTCAAATGACAAAAAAACATTAACCAAGGGGGCAAACCAGTTTTTACTTTAGGTTGACACTGAAGAGTATAGACTGACATGAATGCAGCTTCTTTTGGTATATTGCCTTGCAATGAAATGGTGTCATGCAGGTCTATGAAGGCATAGAATATGTTTTGCCAACAACAACACCCCAAGGCATATTGTATAAGAAAGAAGCAAACTATTTCATCAATCATACTACAAGGATAAAAAAGTTAAATGGCTTGTTCTGTTCCAAAAGTCAGATCATAGTTAAATGTTCCATTGTTTGTTCAACGACCATATTGCTGGAAACATGTTTGTAGGGTCCTTGACATTTTTTCAAATAGAAAGAAAAGAAAAACTCTGCATGAATGATATTTATGGAATCAGTCGTTTCTGTTTTGGAGTTTCCAAGGTTAACAGAATAAAACTTTTCCATATATTAAAGGAGTAAACACCTTGTTCCTTGGCCTAGCTTAGTTTGAACTTTGAAGAACTAAGGAACAAGTAAAAGTCTTAGTTTGCATAGCATGCTAGCATGGCTTAGTGGCTCATTTAACAAATTGAAGCTATTGTGCTATCTTTCCACCTTCTGTCAGTATGATATGGGATGGCATCTACTGTTTGCTTATTTTTTTTCTGTTTTTGGGCAGTCACTTGATATGTATTTTGTGAAGAGCCCCAAATTTGTTTAGTTATAAGTTCGTTAAGAATTAATATGTGAATTCATTAATTGATTGTTGGGGAGCAGAACTGATATAGGACAACCTAAAGGGTGCTAGGGCTCATTGGGGTTGGCAATTGAATGGGCAACAAGAGAATATAAAAGAGACAAAATAGAGAAGATGTTTCTAGAAAACACATTTAATTCATAGAAAAACCAATTGAACAATAAAATACAAATAGCAGGTTCAAACATATACCAGGCTGAGAAATATATATTGATGCTGCCCTTGTCCAGTAATGGCCCACATTATACCTTTTTCTCCCTTTTCCTATACCCCTATGTACAAGAAGAAAATAAATTTTCGACAAACTTGCAATAAAAAAATTACAATCAAGAATTACATCCCTTTAACTGAGGTCTACAAACTTTCTTTCTTTAGGGATGATATACTTCCAAATGAATTTTGGAAGATTATCTACCCTTTGTACATAATACTTGATCGATATAGGTTTCCATATATGTGGATTCTTCAATCAATCCTGAACTGATAGGGATGAGATCCTCGGTCGAGTCCATTTTAAAGTACTAAAACTGTTCCAAAGAAAAACAAAAGTTGACTAAAATGAAAAACTTGTTAAAGCCAGTCCGAACCTAAGTTCACCAATGCAAGGGGTTCGAGTTGGCCTTTCTTCTGCATTTAATATAGGCTTAAAATTTATCTCGATTTGTCTATGCTATCTTTTGCTGATTTGAAGATCTGTTTTTATTAATATTTATGTGTATCTGTTTCTCCTCATTTTCTGCTTGAATTTCAGTATGCTTGTAAAGAGTTTCTAATTAATCGTTTTCTTCTTTTCATAGAGATAATTGGATTTGGATATTTTTCTTTTACCAAGTTTGCAAAGATATTGTATCTTCTGATTTGAGGTTTTTAGATACTGGTTTTAATAACTTGTTAGATGGTACGGTACTGAGACATCGAGCGGTATACTAACTGTACTGCTTGTTGTTGCAGAATAAAATAATACAAAATTAAAATGAGCAGTATAAGGAATGCTACCTAGCCGACCCCAAATAGTTGGTGTTTATGGCTTTGTTTGTTGTTGTCCTTGTTGTAATATAAGGAATGCTACCAAGCTGCATGGTCTGTCACTGGTGCTTGGTTGGACCAGTAAATACTAGTCCATGTTGAACCTCGTTATTTGCTATTTTAAGCCAAGATTGGATTAACCCAAAGAAAAACAATCTAGTAAGATTTTCTTTTTTTTGCTTTGATATGAGCAAGGATGTTATAAGAGTTGTTTCTGTTGAATCTAGAACGTGTGCTTAATTGAAAGAAATGGTTACTCAACTCTTAGGTGGTCTCATTTAGTCTTCTGTGGTTGCTTATGTAGACATATGTGGTTTCATAAAGGATTGTCTAAGAGTGTATTTCTGTTCACTCTAGAATGCATGGTTAAGTAAAAGAAGTCGTTATGCAACTGTTCTGTAGCCAATGCTTTAATTAGTGTAGATGGTTATTAAATCATTGGTTAATAGTTGACTGTTATGGCTGCTCCCCTCCCTGGCTTACTCATCTTTCTCATGTTCTGATGGTAAAAAATGTACATCTATCCAGTTTGCACAGACGTCAAAAGCTTTCTGTAAATGCTGCTTAAGGCTTATCAATATGTTTTAAGCTTGAAACAGCTGCTTAGTCTATCAAGATAAGTTTTTTATACCCTTGGTCATTGGCAAATCATATGTGATGCTGATGTCCAACTTTGAAACCTGTAGATGGTTCTGTTTTTCTTGTCTGCCACAATTTCAGTATTGGCAAAATTCATGTGCCATCAGGACCTATCATTTCATGGTTTAAATTAATACTGACAAATCCTTCTTTGGTTATAGTTTTCATGTCCAAATGTCATTGTGTTGATTCCCAAAAACTAGAACTTGTTTTCTAATAGCAATTTGAAGTCTTTTAACAACATTGCTACTATTCAACCAGTAACTGTAATGAATTTTGTTGGACAAAGTGCTGCTTGAGATTGGTCATGTTTAGTTGAATAGTTTGCTTGATATTTATATCAATACGAAGGTGTTAACCTTTTCCTTTTCTGGAGTTTCAGGTAGACAGAGGTGTTCCTCTAGGCGAAGCTCTACTCATGCATGATAAATGGCTAGAAAAGAAAGGAATCAAGCACAAAAGCTTTGCTGTAGTAACATGGTCTAACTGGGATTGTCGTGTTATGTTAGAATCTGAATGCAAATTCAAAAGGATCAGGAAGCCTCCCTATTTTAACAGGTAACTATCATGCATTTTAATGATTCACCAATCTTCTTTACAGCGGAGTGCCCCCTCTTCCTTGCTGTAATGGTGTGTTTCTTCTGATTAGTAATAATTGTTCTAGACACGATTTAGATTTTCTTCATGAAGTTCATAGATTGGCCACCATGATTCTGCTGAGAGAACTTTCTACCATAAACTTCTCTTATTCCTCTTTCTATGTATATCAAATCTATTAGACTTAATCTCGAGATCAATCTGTTGCTTCTTAATGACAAAGCAGGAAAGAATGCTTGTTGACACTTTGCCAGATGGCATCATCGTGTATTTTATTATGAGGCTGTTCATCAATGTATCTCTTTCATGTCTTAATTCACTGCTCAGCAAAGACATCTTATTGAACATACATTGAATGCAGTTGATTTCAAAGTGATGCAAACATTTCTTCTCCATTATTTTGAGCAGGTGGATCAACTTAAAGGTTCCGTTTCAGGAAATGTTTCATGGTGTTCGCTGCAATCTTAAGGAGGCTGTCCAGCTTGCCGGTTTGACATGGGAGGGCCGTGCACACTGCGGCCTCGATGATGCTCGAAATACTGCCCGCCTCCTGGTTCATCTTATGGATATGGGCTTTAAGTTCTCCATTACCAATTCCTTAATGTCGCAGACTTCAGAGTTCCCAGTAAAATATGAGATGTCACGAAATCATCTCTTAGATCAAAACCAGCACACCCAAAAACCGAAAGAGCTGGTGGGTGCTCCTTTCCATATTCATCCCTTTGCTAACTCCGGTGGAAAGGAGAGGCAAATGTTTTGCTACTGTGGGGTGTTGAGCAGCAAGTGTGTCGTCCGCAAGCCTGGACCAACCCAAGGCAGATGCTTCTTTGGGTGCGGGAATTGGACTGCTGCTAGGCGCGCTGTCTGTAACTACTTTGCATGGGCATCTCCCTGACGGAAGGGCATATGTTCTTTGGTTGATGCTTAGAAGAATCATCTGTGTGTACAAAAAGGATGAGGGGATAACTTGGTCCTGTAACTTAAGCAATCAATCAGGTATTGGTGCTTGCCTAGGTGTGGCTCTTCATATATAATCTATTATATATATATATATATATATATATATAGGGCTAGAACTCGTGTGTGTCAATTGAATGGTCTCTAGGTAGTATCTAACCTTTGATACTGACTTCTTGTGGATAGAAGGTAATATGGGGGATTGGATGCTGCTTAGGATATCTTTACCATCTTTAAATAATATTATGTCGTGGACCTTTTTCTTCCTTGCTATTGCTCAATGCATTTATTATCAGTGTGCTTGCTCGGTGCAATGTGGCTCGCCCTTTACCTTTTATTCTAGACTTGGGTGTGTGGAAAAGCAAGGATCGGTGGTTGTGGTGGTTTCTTCTTGTGGTGTGTGTGTGTGTGAGAGAGAGAGAGAGAGATAAGGTTGCATATGCTTGTATAAATGTGTTCCTATCCTCCATATGAAAGGTTTCAATGACAATTGGCTGCTGTAACTAACAGCATTCTACTACTTCATTTGTCACTCCTTGTAATTTTTACAGTGTTTGCTCCTTCAGTCTGTTTCAAGACACACTTGAAACTTGCACTGTGTCGATCATAATAATAGAATCATTCTCTTTTCCATCCAACCCACCCACTAAATACTACTTGGCTAATCAAAAAGTGTGACGTCGATATTTAGAGCAATGATGGGGATCATCCGGTGGTAATTGATTCGATGGCCGCAAGAATTTTGAGTGCACCCCCACAGGAACCCCAAAAGTGGAGTAATAGCCGCCACGCCACATAAGAAGACCACCGGTCCGTCCGCCCACAGGACGACGCTATCTCACCAACTACGAAGTCCCACCTCCGCGGTGGGCGTAAGTTGGAAGGGAGCGACAGCTGACAACTTTATATCTTTGACTTAATTGACGACACCAAACATCTCCTCCGTTCATCCATCCATTCTTTTGTTCGAGCACGTTTAATCTCCACTTTACGACGAAAATAAAGATGAACTATGCCCTTAATCTCATGTTGCCAAAGAACCTAAAACATTGCAACACGAGAGTCTCAATCAAGTACCGGGTAGATGTGACCGTCACATTTGGTAGAGAAAGAAAGGTAGCGTATGGTTCTTCAAACGCTTGAGAGCAAAGTAACTTATGAGACTACGCACACACGGTGAGATGGATCGAGCTCATGATCGCCTCGCCTCTGATGCCTCTTAGTTTGTCTTTGTTTGAAGTGGAAGCTACACCAGCAGACAACAAGCAGGCCCTCCACTACTTTCCCTTCCCTGTCTGTCAGTGTCTGCCCATCGCAAATCCTCGAAACAGTTGCCACCAACCTCTTCTCACCCACTCAACCAGACGCTCAGTGTCTGCTCCACTTACTGAGAACCTTCTCGGCTTGTGTGTTCTTGGTAGATATCTAATATCTTCTTATACAGCCTCCTAAAGTGGTAGGCAACAGCAGCTAATGGATCCATGAGAGTTTTGATTCATTATAGATGGAGTATGAAACAATCAAGTAGTTCGGTGAGCAATGCTCTTCAAGTTTTCCTTTGTGTCTTTTGATGGTCGAAGTCCAACGACATCACAACCAAGTCTCTACTATAGTCGAGACAGGATGTGTCCTGTAATCATTCAATGATGTGGTGTCTACTCTATGCATTAAGGTGTTTTAAGAGAAATGATTTGGGCATTCAATGGTGTCGTGTGTACTGCATACATTATAGTGTGACTGTATACCAACTATATTGTTTGCTTGTCTTTATATATATATATATGTGTGTGTGTGTGTGTGTGTGTGTGTGTGTGTGTGTGTGTATAAATAACGGTTGCTTGGCGCTAAGCATCACATAACAGTATTAGTTTCCTTGTTTTTATGCTGTTTTGCTGAGCACCACCATGCAAATCGACCCCTTCATCGCGGCAACCGCCGCGCTCTGCCTCCTCATCCACCTCCTCCTCCGCCGCTTCCTTCACATGTCGCCCTCGCGCCTCCCCCTCCCGCCCGGCCCCCGAGGCTTGCCTGTCCTCGGCGCTCTGCCCCTCGTCGGCCGCCAGGCGCACACCGGCCTCGCCCGCCTGGCCCAGCGCTACGGCCCCATCATGTACCTCAAGATGGGAAGCTGCGGCTGCGTCGTGGCATCTGACGCCGGCGCTGCCCGCGCCTTCCTCAAGGCCCACGACGCGCAGTTCGCCAACCGCCCGAACGTCATCAGCGCCATGGACGTCACCTATCACCGCCAGAACATGGTGTTCGCCGACTACGGCCCCAAGTGGAAGCTCCTCCGCAAGCTCTGCAGCCTCCACCTCCTGGGCGGCAAGGCGCTGGCCGACTGGGCCCCAGTGCGCCGCGCCGAGTTCGGCCACATGGTTCGGTCCATGCACCGATCGGCCGCGGAGGGCCGCCCGGTGGTGCTGCCGGAGGTGCTGGTGTGCGCCCTGGCCAACATCATTGGCCAGATCGTCGTGAGCAAGCGGGTGTTCGACGTCCAGGGCAACGAGTCGAACCAGTACAAGGACATGATCGTGGAGCTGCTGACGGGGGGCGGGCTGTTCAACATCGGCGACTTCGTGCCGGCGATCGCGTGGATGGACCTGCAGCGGGTACAGGCGAAGCTGCGAAGGGTGCATGTGAGGTTCGACGCCATGGTGACGAAGCTGTTGGAGGAGCACGAGGCCACCAAGGAGGAGCGCAGAGGGAGGCCGGACTTCATCGACACCATCATGGCCAACAGGGAGGGAGAGGACGGCGAGACCATCACGGACGCCAACGTCAAGGCTATCATCTTTGTGAGTTCTCCTTGAGCTCTCCACTCCCAATATTAGGTGTTTGATTAAGGTGCTCGACCAAATGCCCGTCAAGTAACGTGCAAATGTACTCGAGCATGCATCACCATCCATCTTTAGAGTAGGTATGAAGGGTGTATTCTTGGATTGGCCGGTGGCCGAGGAGGACACCATCAGAACTCCTCGTGATTCTAACTTTCGTTTGATCTGATCTGGACACTAGATGAACTGGGTCCCCATCAAAACCTTGGTTACTGATCACGTCTGCACTCTGCATGCAGGACCTGTTCACAGCCGGCACCGACACGTCGGCGGTCATCGTCGAGTGGGCGCTGGCGGAGATGCTGAAGAACCCGAGCATTCTCCGCCGCCTGCAATCCGAGATCGACTCCGTGGTGGGCCGAGGCCGCATGGTACAGGAATCCGACCTGCCCAAGCTCCCCTACCTGCACGCGGTGTGCAAGGAAGCGCTGCGCCTGCACCCGTCCACACCTCTCGGCCTCCCCCACTTCTCCTTCGAGGAGTGCGAGGTGAACGGCTACCACATCCCCTGCAACACCCGCCTCCTCGTCAACATCTGGGCCATCGGGCGCGACGCCGCCGCGTGGGACGACCCCCTCGCGTTCGACCCCGATCGCTTCGTCTCCGGCGAGGCGGCCAAGATCGACCCGCAGGGCAACGACTTCGAGCTGATACCGTTCGGGGCCGGGCGGCGGATCTGCGCGGGGAAGCTCGCGGGCATGGTGTTCGTGCAGTACATGCTATCGACGTTGGTGCACTCGTTCGACTGGAAGCTGCCGGAGGGGGAGGAGCTCGACATGGAGGAGAAGTTTGGGTTGGCGCTCCCCAAGGCTGTGCCTCTCAAGGCGCTTCTGAGCCCACGCTTGGCGCCCGAAGCATACGTTTGATCCGCCCACGCACTCATTCATGCATGCCTTCCCCTCCACGCTGTTGTGCTTCTCGTTTGGATTCGTCTCTTTGGTTTTGATGCATGTATATGTTGGGTCTGTAAACATCTTCATGAGAAAAGGTTAGATAAATGTTGTCATATTGAATCCACGGCATTCTCAAGAACGCATGCATGGTGTCACCAGAGCTCACACATCAGTGGCTCAAACGAAGAGGATCCAATAGCCTGTTCTCATAAAGGAACACAACATCTACCTTTGCACCGATACATATACCATGTATATATCAACCACTTCAATTAGCAAGAAATCACGGAGCATTAGGTGAAATTTCTGAGTGATTATTCAATAATCATTTTTTTTTCTAACTGAGACATACAAGCTTACAGTACGCCAACAACATTGGGTGGGTTTTCTTGCACTAGTAAATGGTACAATCGCATGAGAATGGTGGGCTGTTCTAGCTGTACATGAGTTAAAGTTTAGCTCCACCGAGTGTCTAAAACTACACTGCGAGCATCCAGCCAGCCATAATATACTGGAGCTAGTGGTAACTCAGACCGATAAGATAGATATTTTTGCAATCAGCTCTAAGAGTAGGAAGAAATGAGCTCAGGTGAGGCACTGCTAACAAATTTGGCTTACTCCCGCGGCCGAGCAAGCCAAAGAGAGCTCAGGGCACGAAGCCGTGAGAAGTAATCATTGATGGCAAGAAGTGCCCTTGCGGATTGACGAGTAGTTAGTATCCGGTGCATCTGTTGCAGTGTTTGTTGTCGTAGGTTGTCGGCCTGGATAAAAATAAACAGCAATGGCCGTGAATGACAATCATTTCAAGTTCAGTACTTTGGGCAGTGAGAAGCGAGATTACATGGATACAGAATGAGACACCTAAAAGAACTAAGAGAATAGAAACACAACACAGAAATGATAAACAGCACAACAGCAAAGTAATCCAAAGTATGCAGTGGCCTCCATGCTAGAATAGATAAACTGGAGACGAAAAATCTGAGAATTAGTAATTCACCTGACGAAGAAAATTCTCGAGAGTTCCAAGTTTGCCCATCGCCATTGCCATTTGACCCATATAGTTTGCAACATTTCCTGAGGATCCAGATGGACCAAGTGATCCAGCCAATGTTTCTGCTAAGGACTGCTGTAATGCCTCCATCCCTTGAGAGAGAGCATCCTCGGCCTGTTGTGATGACTGCTGGAGGTTGCAAATGCCCATTACTTGCTGCTCTGTAAGTGGCTCCAGCTGACTTGCAAGTAGCTGTGAAGTAGCAGCATAATGAGAACTGAGACAGTGAACCAACAAAAAGAAAAGGGAAAACACCCAAAGAGAGATCCACAATGATGATGACAACAATCTGTATGTCCCAACTATATGGTGAGCCAATGAGAATCCAAATTAGACGTTTTACAAAGAAAAGTAGCCAATTTAGATTACTTCCACGGTACATTCATTTGCTGGAGTAAACTTCAGGTAGCATGAAAAAATTGCAAGGTACAAAATCCCATACCTTTAAAAGCTCAGATGAGCGGAAACCCCCCAGCCATAAGAAACATCTCTCGGCTGGTGTCTTCCACATCCCTGATAATATATGAAAGACATCTGCCTTGGCAGCAACACCCTTTAGCTTAAATTTTTCATCGTAATGGGCCATGATGCCATCAACAATAACACGTAGATCATTTTCACTGGCATGAGCATTCACTGCAGTCCTCAGTTCATTGATCTGCCGATTATGTTCTTCAAGCCATCGTGCATATTCTACGTCAAAAGCCAAGGCCCCTGCAATGATTATCAAGACACTGATTATAGGACAGGTGGCAAATAAACTAAAACACAATCTATGCCAGCATGTAACAAAGGTAGCCAGCCCATGTATGATTTTGAATCTATCATATGAAAGAACAAAAGTCAGCCAGTTTGAATGTAAATTTGGGTTAAAATCTGTTGAGGGATGAACCCTTGTTAAACCCTAGGTAAGCTACTTTTCTTTTAAGTTATCAAAAACAGAAAATATCAGGTCAAGTATGGACAAAAAATACAAGTAGAATGGAGAAAAACCTTAGTGACAAATGCACTTATGCCAGTTGTTCAAATCGAAATATGCTCGTCTATGTATGTTATAGACAAGGTTATCATAATCTCATAAATCAAACAAGAAATTATGCAAGAGAAATTACCATTTCCACCCATAGCATGTGTTTGATCTCCTGAGCTAGAAATGAAAATTCCCTGCAAAAAGGACATAAATCTCAATCTTACTACATAATCCACAATGTTCAAAAATAATAATTCTCAATAGTACAGATAAGAGGAGATAATCAACAAAAGGGCCACACCTGCTGGCGAGCTCTTTGGAGCTCCTGCTCAAGTTGAGTAAGCTTCAGTCTACTACTCTCTAGTTGTTGTACATAAGCCTTGTCATTTAAGGAAAGAGGTGAATATATAATTAATCAGAAACATATCTGACTAAAATTAACCTAAAAAATCTTATTTGCATGAAAAAAAAGGAATGTTCATCATAATACAAATTTCAATTACATTTAGGCTATAGAACACACTTTAAAATTGTGGAGCCTACATGGAGAACTAACAACAGGGTCATCAACCTGACATCAACTAATTCCTAATGATGTCGTCTGAGACAAAACTCTTTACCCAAGAACATAAAATACTATTTCTTACAAGTGCTAACAAAGATATAGATGAATTACCTTTTTCCTTAACCTACTCTTTCTTGCAGCTTCACGGTTCTGAGCAAGTCGACGAAGTGTCTGTCAAGCAATAATGTTCAATGATGTTATTGTATTTTTTGAGTAATACAGGAGGTGACAATTGACTGGAAAGTGCATAATATTGTTACTTTTTGGTCCAGTGTTTTGTCCTTCGACCTGTCACTTGAATCAGATGCTGCAACAACAGCAAGTTGTCCTTGTTCTAACTGTAAATCAGGATAAAAAATCCATAGTTGCAGAGGATAACGAAATTTAAATTCAAGTGACATGAAGACATACATACACATGAATTTGTTGACATATAACTTCAATGAACACAAAATCATGGTCGCATTTCTATCAACGCCACCTATCACACTATAAATCTTTCATGCTCCAAGTTACGATGCATAAACTGGGTCCTTGACAACAAAAAGACCATAGCTTAAACTTAACAAGTAGGTTCATTCTGCAATGCATGACAATTAGATTCATCAAAACAGGTTTATAGTTAACAATCATCATCCTGGCCTGCTCTACTTACAATATATCCATCTAAAAGCTTCTAAAGATCCATTATTCGCTTGGTTGTGTTCCACAGTATGTTTCATGCAATATGACAAAAGAAGTAATATAGATGACATCAAAGTTGATTTGAATCATAATTTGGAAGTCCTCAGAAACACAATCACAAAGAATATAATGGATTCCATTCCAAAACAATCTACTTTAATCCATAACCCACCCTCGATCAGCTCCAAATCTTAGACATACAGACTTAATCCAGGAAAAATCATGTCAATGACGCATTTATAATTTCTAAGACTAGGGAAAGATGCAAACAGAAATGACATAAAAGTAGAGATAAGTGGTCATAGAAAATCAACAAAGGAACAAGCCAGAGAAGAATAAAAGCATGCATAAGAGACATCTGAACCTCTAGGTCTAACAACAGTTTTTTAAATATTGCACAGAAAGAAGCAATAGACAAATTGTTTGCCAAAAATTACTCATACTTGGAGTACTTTATATCAAGGTCCCTCATTTTGTATCGTACCGACATACCGAGCTCAACTCGGTACGATATGCTGGTACCAAGCGGTATGCCCAAATGTACCACTCGGTATATATATATATACATAATAAAGTTAAAAGATAAAAAAAGGGCGACATCGCCTCGTTCCTTCTCCCCACACGGAGAGACGTTTCTTCTCCCCGCGTGGGGAGAAGAAACGTCTTCTCCCCGAGAAGCCCGCGTGGGGAGAAGAAATCTCCCCACGAAGCGTCAAGAAGCCCACGAGCAACAGATTGGGATTGGGAGAGCAGCACCATATCTCCAGGTTCTCCCTTTTCTTCTCCATGGGCTGATATCGCCTGAAATTGGTCGGCGACAGTCAAAATCGACCGTTACCAACCGATTTCAGGTGGTAATGGGGCAGAAACAGCCCCAATCGGTGGTACTACCCAATAGCGAGCAGTCCGCGAACCAGTCAACGGGCGGACCGGTACATACTGCCCATACCGGGCGGTATGATTTGAAAACGCCGATCTTGCTTTATATGCACTTGACAAAAAGCATACAGAGAAATAATGCAGCTTATAGTACTTTAACATAGTGCAGAAACAAAAGTTGCAAAGGCAGGTAAAAAAAAGATAATAAAGAAACAGAATGGATGAGACTTTCTCCACTTCATTTTTCAAAAAAACAGCCAAGTAAGAAAGATGACCTAACATTCGGATGATGCATCGTATAATAACTATTAAACAAAGTTGCTTATATCACTTTCCAAAAGAAGAGCAAAGAAAATCACCATCTGATCTTTGTCATCTGTGTCTACATCAGTGGAGGTATCTGTCCTAGGACTAGTATCTGCCATTGTCGAAAATCTTCCTGGTTCTCAAACTAACCGCGAGATAATGGCACCACGCTAACCTTCTGAGGGAGAGAAGTTAATGTCTCAACACTAGTAGCTGAATGTGGAGCCTGTTACCAGGAAAACAAAAAATCAGGAGAGTGTTTTCCTACCAGCATCAAGTAGCTAGCCTAACATGTGAAGCTATAAAATACAGGAATATGTGAAAACTTACTTAACTGAGAATACAAAACTGAGAAGGATTTTATGGCTTGAGCACTTTATTGCATGCTAGCTACCAGATCAGCACAAATGACAAGGCAACTCATAGGTCCTGCTACCATTTTAGATTAAAGGTAAGAGTTCAGGATATAATCTTAATTAGTTTCAGCCTTCTAAAATATTTTCCCTTTTGAGATAATCTTCTTTGGGACCAATAGAAATTTACTCAAGATGCATCCAACGCTTCCTAAGATATTTTCAAAAGATGGCATTTCTAGTATCAAAGAAATTTTAAAGAGCTAAAATTATGGTGAAGAAAACCTTGGTTCAGACCATATTTTTGCTTTTATCGGAAGCTCAACTTTTTAACATCAATCCAAAACATATTCTCCTGTGCAGTTATGAGTAAGAATGAAATCTTCTCTATCATGTATCCCTAAACAATTCTGTCTTAGGTCCGAAACCCAAAATAAATCAAGTTTATTCATCCTCGCTAACTTAACAAATCTACTACGTAAAATAGCAGTTGCCATTAAGCAAAGTAGCAGTTGCTAAAGCTCAAAAAGCCAATGTATATAGCAGCACAAAATGTGAGCTCATATGCACACAGCACAGTAATTCATAAGGTACCCATTTGTGTACTGAATTATGCATGCTGAACAAATCATCTAACATGTATTCATTTGATGTGTGGCACAGGTCATACTAACCAGAACAACATAACAGAGGGTCCCAGCCACCTCGCTCCCTGTTGTTTTTTCCCATTTTCCACATTCTCTTTCCCTAATTTCCTCTTCAAACACATGCCCCCACCAGACATTTCTTCATTCTCCTTACTTTCTTTTCTTGCTATGCCAACCATTTTGAAGCACAAAAACATGCTTATAAAGGGACCTACAATGATGTTGATTTGAGTCAAATAATAAATTAACCCGACCGTGTCCATATGCATGTTGACCCAAATCAACATGTGTCCACATTCACAACTAGTCTGATCCAAGAGGTTGATGTCATGCTAATCTCATTACCAAAGCTGGATGGAGCTGCCATAAATGATCCTCCTTGGAAGGCCAGTGTCAGCATGGAGCTAAAAGCTCTGCCAAATTCTGCTAAAAGCTGGTAGAAGTAAATCAACATGATACTTGACTAAAATTTCACCAGACCGACCTTATGATCAGCAAGAATTGGCTGGGCCAAGAACAAGATCAATCAAAATCAACCAAAGACAGCTGAAACCCACCAATATCAGCCAAGTCTGCCAAGATGATGATGGAATTGGGATCTGCCAAGATGACAATGGAATTGGGATCTGCCAATTTTTTGAATTTCTAAAATCATAGATATAGCCCCGCTACACCAACCCTTTTCCTCCATCCCTTTGAGCAAGCATTGCATTTTGGAAGTTTAATAACATCTAAAATTGCAATGATAAAATGTAAACCTTGCAACAACCAACAAAACTTTCAGGTTAAGCTTGAGAATTCCATATCAAAGGCATGATGCGCCAAGATACTGGGAGGTTTAAGCAAAGTGCAAAGTGGTGCAAAGTTTCCTGGATAAACTCCTTATCTCCTTTTTACTACAGAAGATCAAAAGAAAATAAAATTTTCTTATCCACAGTGAGTTTTAGGTTTATGGCACTGGGCACATTACTTAACCATTCATCTTCACATACTTCTTTAAGCCATTCTTTTATAAACCTAAGTATTCACAGTACAAAACTTCACAAGAAATGAAAACTCTAGTAACCTTCAAAGAGCCATGCAATAACATAGTATTAGTGTTTCTTCCCATTTTGGATTTCTTGACATACTTTGCCAACTTGTTCCTTTACATAAACCTATGGTTCATACAAACGAATTACATGTATCAACTAAATGTTCCAAAATGTTTGGTGACAAATGCCGGCTCATCTTCAAAGACCAACATAAGAATACAATAAAAACATTGCTTCCTGTCTAGCAATGTCGAAACTTTAGTGCAGCAATCATTAATCAAAACCTCCGTCAATAGTAATCTTCATCGTCATAAGCATAGATGGCCTTTCTCACTCAAATCTGATTTTTGAGAAAAAGGTTAGACAGAGTTCCTAGATGATGTAATATGTTCATTCAGTAATAATCACATGACAAAGATCCATTACAAAGTAGACAATAAAGAATCCCCTCCTTTTCACACATTCCAAAAGTTATGCAGGATCATATTTTTTTTCCTTTTCCCATTTTTTTGTCTGTGCATTGTCTCTGAATGAGACAGATTTCTTTCAAAGATCCAATCATTTGAAAATACTGTAGATGAGATATGCAATAAACACAGACAAACAACTTTGGTTGTTTGATGCAGTTTCAAGACATATCTTCGATTAATATTTTATTTTATCTAACGTCCACACTCGCCATTTCGACAATTCCACAATGAGGATGATAACAAAAAAAAAAAAAAAAAAAGCTGAGCATAGTGATTGTTGCTGTCGCAGACAAAGAGGTCAAAAGTTCAATTTATAAGGGAGAAAACAGAGAAGGTATCGCAGCTGCTGAGCCTAGAACAAATAAAGCTGATTGCAATTATGTCAAGCAAGAAAAAAAAAATAAAGGTAACTATGACCATGGGAACTAAATTCAAAACCAAGTTAAACATTAACAGATACAGATTCATCAAGTAACAAGAAGGAACAAAGCATATAAGTTGTAGAGGTTACACACATACTTGTTCTGAACCACCATCAACGAGGATATAGAGCTCAGCACCCCGGCCGCGGTTAGCTTACCATCTTCGACTCCAACCCCACTTATCCTACTCACCATCCACCGTCGCCATCCTCACCGCCACCGCCACGGAGCAGCCCCAAAGGATAAAAAAGAACCCCAAGATCTCAACTTTCCAACCCTAGAAGGCTTCCACGGGACCGGAAACGAAGAATCCCCTTTGTGCACCAACCTCTCGGAGCAAGAAAAGCGAATCTCCCACAAACACAAAGCAAGGGCAACCCTTAACCGAGAACGACAACCCTTCGATCCCTACCGGTACACACAGGACGAAAGCATCCAAACGGCACCCGTCGGCTTCCGAAGGAGAGAGATCGAGGCCCAACAAAAACAAGTCGGCCTCCGAGGAAGCACGAACCCGCCACGAATCGAGACGAATCAAACCACAAAGGTGCGATCTTGGAGGGACTTGGAGCGGATAAGACGCAACCCCTGCACCTAAAACCCTAGATTTTGGGGGGGGCGAGGAGACGGCGGAGGGCCACTCCTTCCCACTCCTACCACTACTTTGACTCCGCTCTTCGATCCCCCCTCCAATTCTTACTTTATTTTTGGGCAATGCGTCGACAATTGGGGCCTTTTTTTAATGAAAAAAATGTTTTTAAATATATATTATTTATTTTACTGTGACTGTTACAGTGCAAGGATGAAGCAGTTGACCGGTGACTCCCGTCTCATCGACTGTACTTGCCGGTGTTGTACAGAATACGTACGTCGTGTATCGCATACGGGTACTCGTGGCCGTGCTTTTGCTTCCTCTTCCGTCGATAGGGGCCCTCTGATGACGGCGGTGGCGCCCACACACCTACTCCTGTAGATGACCGACAGCTTGGCTGCGATGTCTTACATCATCTCCTTTCACTTATCACTATTACTATGGCAGTAATGAAGAATGCAATCAGGCAATCACTTAACCACAGCAATTTTAGAAAAAAATAATTTTATTTTTGGAAAAAAAAAAGAGTATCATAGTAATATTATGAAACATAATATATATACATCACTCTTATAAAATAAACCAGCCCATCTTATATAACTTGGGCCGGTTCGTCTCAGATCATGGGCCGTGGGCCGATCCAACAACCCGCTTGTCCATCCTTATTGGATTGGAGGCCCAAATTTATTTGGAGTTCTAAATAGATCGATCTCTAACATTATTAGCATTTGGCGTTTATAGAATAAGATTTTTATAAAAGAATTATATATATGGGAAGAAGACAAAGGAGGAGCAGGTTGATGGTCCATGTTGTGTGGATATAAAGCAGCGACGGGGAGGACGGCGTGCTACTTGAAAAGGCTTTTCAACCTTTTAAGTAACGTTGTTTGATTGTATGTTGTTCTTGTTTTCTTCTGCCGAAGAAATGGGGTGAAAACTATGGAGGACAGACAGCTCGTTCCAACTGGCTTTTCAAGCTTTTATGATATTGTTTCCTCACAGGAACACGACCAATCCATGCTCTTATAATTTTTTTTCTTTGTCAGACTTAAAACATTGATTTGATTGATAATGATTAGACTAAAATTGAGCTTGAATCCCGTTTTAATTATTATAAAAATATTTTTAAATTTTAATTCGTGTTGTTACACCATGTTAAAGCTTATATATATGTGAATTAGTTCATGTTATTAGATATCGTTTGGTTGTTAGAATTGTTTTTTTTTTGTTATTTAATATATATATATATTGATAGTACCGTTTATGGAGCTTGCCTGGAGGGTGTGTTCCGCCTTTAAATATGCTGAGCAAGTCTTTGCTGGTCCAGGCCCGTGTGCGCTAGGCCGCTCGCTTCACAATTTCTTCGGCACAGAGCGGAGCTGGTCTGGATGAGTGGTGACCCAGGGGATGGCTTGGGAGTCTTGATGCTGGAGTGGCGAGACCCGGGTGAAGAGGGGGTCGTCCTATTGGGGTCGGCCGCTGGTTCCTGCAAGGAGGTCGGGTCGGGTAAGTTCCCGACGTGACCCCTCCGATGATCAAGTTAGTCTAATATTCTCTTTTTGCGATCCCCCTGCCCTATGGAGGTGCAGGGCCTTTTATAGTGGGCGTTGTGGGTTGTTCGTACCTGACGACCTTACCGCATTCATGACTTACCATGCTGCCGCACCTCACGCCATGCCTCCGTACTGGTGGTGAAGCGTGCGCCTGCAGGTAGGGGTTGCCGACCTTACCTGTGCCAGGTCGGCTGTACGGCACCTGGTATCCTTCGTACATCTGCTTGACTGGTTACGTCGGTTTGGCCACGTCAGCGACTTAGCTGTCCGAAGGTGTGATGACTTGGCAGCCAGGTCGGCTTTTGCCCTATCATATATATATTATAACTTTAATAAAATATAAAAACTTATGTTATTTATATAAAAAATATTAAAGATAATATGAATATATGTTGGAGAAACATATGGATGTTGTAGTCTAAAACAATTAGTATCAGTGGTACGATGAGAAATAAAAAATAATAATTAAGATTTTATTGAAAATATAAATTAAGATTCAAATATTCTTAACTAAGCATAAGATATCTCATATGACTCACTCAATGGCTACAAGAGATCAACCTTCAATAATTGTGTTGTTGTCATATCACTAATCCAAGCTTTTTCTTAAGATGTTATACATGTGAAATATTTTAATACTCGGGGAATATGGGTTCCTCATTAATCATTTTTATAAAAGAATGCAGCAATTAAACTACACCATTCAATTTGCATCCTTATTCAGATTGCAGATCAATAGCTATTCTGTTTTTCTTTCTCTTTTTGGGTTCTTTAAAGCAGAAAATTAATTATTATTTAATTAAAAAAATATTTATGGTGCTAAAAAAATTTCACCACCATCTATTAGTATGATGTGTGCCCCTATAGACGGAAAAAAAATATATATGCTTAGATATTTATATTTTTGGGATACTAAGGAATTTAATTATTTTAATATTTCTATTTAAGTCATGAATGTCTAAAAATAATGATCTGAGATGTCAAATTTGTATTATTAATATAATTTATAAGATTTTTGAGTCTGAATCTATTAGAATATTCTGAAAATAAAGGGAGTATCTCCCTTCTCACAAAAGTCTGACAGCATGATTATTCTATCGCTGTTGTGTAGTGTTATTGCTGCTGCCTTGGCTTAATAATGGCGAAAGCTCTTTGTAGGTGACTCCCAATGAAGTCACCATCAGACTTTTGCTGACTTTAAGCCCATGGTTGATGTCTGACTTAATTTTGATGGACAGGTACACCAACTATAAACATCAATCACCTTGGAGCTGATAGATTCTGAGTTGTCATCTTCTTGAAATATTTTTTTTGTTTTTCCATTTTTATTACTGACTTCTGAAGAAAGTTTTTTGTGAGACCTTACTTTTCTAAAAAAAATTATATTTTATTTACTATATTGGAAATATATGACCATCTTAGTTAATTCCTATTTTATATTTCATAATATATTCAAATTTCTCCAGGATGGATTGTGTTGTTAAGAATCACATGTCATTTGCTCTTGGTCGAATACAAATAAGTATGAATAGAACATTTATTATACTAGTGTTTTGTCTACTCCCATTCCTTTACCATTTAGTTATTTTAGTGTTACTATTCTTGTTGGTTTACCTTAGTATGACATGCATTGGTCTCTATTTATCTCCCTATTACTCAATTGTTGGTTGGTAATATAATAAAAATATTAATTATGATGTTCCTGAGACCATGGTCTGAGCTGAGTCAGATGTGTCGATTTGGTTTGGTGGGAGTGACATTGTAGTATTCGTTTGACGGGCCAAAATATAATCTATCATTTTCTCTCTCCCTCAAAAGAGAGTTGTCCCTTGAGTGAATGAACGTCGGCTTTGTACTACAAAACCTTATTTTGGAGTTGAGACTAAAGTCAGCGTGAACTGGCTGAGACTGAAGTCAGCATGAACTGGCTAAGTAAGACTAAAGTTGGCATGACTAGTCGAAACTTGTCGGTAGGACTGGCCGGGACTAAAGTCGATATAGACTGGCCGAGATTGAAGTTGGTGTGAATTGGCCGAGATTAAAGTTCGCATAGACTAGCCGAGACTAAAATCATCATAAACTAGCCGAGACTGAAGTCGACATGACTAGCCGAGACTGAAGTCGAGATGGACTGACCGAGACTGAAGTCGACATGACTGGACAAGACTAAAGTCGGCATGGATTAGTCGAGACTGAAGTCGGCATGACTGGCCGAAATTTGTCAACAGGACTAGTCGAGACTGCAAGTCGACATGGACTGGCTAAGACTGAAGTCAGCATGACTGGTCGAGACTAAAGTTGGCATGGACTAGCCGAGACTGAAGTTGACATGACTGGCCGAAAGTTGTCGACAAAACTAGCCAAGACTGAAGTCGGGATGATTGGTTGAAACTTTAGCAGGACTGGTTAAGACTGAAGTCGGCATGACTGGTCGAGACTGAAGTGATCGTAGACTAACTGAAACTTATCAGTAGGACTAGCTGAGATTGAAGTCGGCATGGACTGGTTAAGACTGAAGTCGACGTGAACTGGCCGAGACTGAAAGTCATAGACTGGCTAAAACTTATCAACATAGACTAGCTAAAACTTATCGATAGAAATGGCCGAGACTGAAGTCGACGTGAACTGGCCAAGACTAAAGTTGGCATAAATTGGCCAAGACTGAAGTTGACATGGACTGGTTGAAACTTGTCAGTATAGATTGGCTGAAACTTGTCGGCAGGACTAGCCGGTCAGGCAGGAAGATTTTGAATCCCGAGGCTACCATGGGTGCATTGTATTCCTGGCTCAAGAGAAGGACTGACGCCTCATCATTATGTAGTATTAAGTTGTCACACTGCGATTGGTAACGTCAAGGTTAGTTCATCTTTTCCCAAGTGGTTTCTCTGTGCTTTTTATGTGCATTTATTGCAGATCTCCTCGGGATGTTGGAGTGTTACCCTGAACTCGAGACGCAGTGCGCACTCGTGTGATTGTCCATCGGGTCCCTTCACGAACAGGTTGTTTGGCATCCTGAATGTCGACCAGCCCTAGTGTCAGCTCAGAGACAAAATCCGTCAAGGCCTACGCTTTAATTGACATCCTAGAGACGTACTAGATGTCGAACTCTCTAAGCTCGACTAACTAGCAGAGCATGCGTCATGCGACATCAAAGTTAGCGAGAACCTGACAAAGAGGTTGGTTGGTAATCGCTTATATCATATGGGTCTAGAAGTATAAACGTAGCTTCCTGACAATTGTACCACGGCCAGGGCTAGCTTCTCGATTGACGGATATCATCCCTCGGGATCGATCAGGATGTGACTAATATAGTAGATAGGCTTCTGGACACCCTCATCTTCTTAGATGAGGATGGAGCTTATCGTCCCCTCGGACGATGCAAGGTACAAGCTGAGAAATTGATCAGGACTTGTTACAGTGAGCCGCAGTAATCGGGCAAGCTGTGCCTTTTAGTCCTTAAACATGTTCTAACATTCTAAGTCTCACTATAAGTCCTTTTGACATCGGAGTGCCCAAAAGAAAGGGAGGCACTAATCCACAGCTCGGGATAGGAACAGGTTAATGGCAACGAGTCTCCCCATAAGGCATTGTGTCTCTTTTATGGTTCAGGGAGGCTACATCGTGATTATTGCTTGGATCTTCTCAGGGTTAGCATCTATTCCCCGTTGATGAATGATCAAGCTGAGAAATTTTCCCAAGCTCACTTCAAAAACATGCACTTAGCCAGGTTGAGACACATTCCAAACTCTCGGAGAGTCTGAAATGTCTCGGTTATGTCTTCTAAGTGAGTTCTCGCGACTTTGCTCTTAACAATCATGTCGTCGATATAAACCTTTATATTTCTCCTTACTTGATGCTTGAACATCCAGTTGACCATCCTTTGGTATGTCACCCCAGTATTCTTGAGGCCAAATGTCATTACCTTATAAAAATAGTCTCCTCTGTATGTGACAAACACAGTGTGTTCTTGATCTTCGGGGGTCATCCGTATTTGGTTGTAGCCAGAGAAGGCATCCATGAATGTGAGGATTTCATGTCCCCACATATGGTTGACCAACTGATCGATTCTTGGGAGAGGGTAGCAATCTTTACCTGGTTGAGATCGGTGTAGTCAACGCACATCATCCAACTTCCATTAGATATTTTAACCAACATTACAATGGAGAGCAAGTAGGGGTATTTGGCCTTAGCTATGAACCCAACCTCCATGAAGTGATCTACTTCGTCATTGATCACCTTCTATCGATTTGGGGCGAACCTTCGGGGCTTCTCTTTTATGGGCTTGGTCCCGAGTGGAATGCTGAGGTGGTGCTTGGCCACACTGCACTCGATACTCGGCAAATCCTTGGGCGACCACGCAAAGATATCGGCATTCTCGACCAGGAAGTTGATGAGCTGCACTTGATCATTCTCGGGAAGCGAAGATCCGACCTTAATGACTTGTTTAGGTCAACTCTTATCGAGAGTAAGCTCTAGTATTTGTTTGGTGGACTTCAGCTGAGGAGGTCGCTCGAGAACCTCTCATGGGTCTACCAAAGGCTGGTCCAAGGACGGGGGTGGCGTAATAGTCTCAACGCAGGTTGGATGTCCAGCTCTCAGTTTCTTTGACAATGTGATCACGATCAGGTAGCAACGCCATGACTCCCGTGGGTCGCTCCTGACCCCCCCAACTCCAGCTTTAGCATGAAACTTTATGGCCTGGTGCTAGATGGAGACAATTGCTCTTAGTCTGTTAAGGGTTGGTCGCCCAATGATGATATTGTACGTAGTCGGGCCCCACCACCATGAAGGTCACTATTAGAGTCTTGGATCAGGCTCCTGGCCAAGGGTGATTAATAGGACGGTCATCCCGAGAGGCAATGAAGTCCCCTGTAAACCCAGTGAGGGTAGATTTCATCGACGCTAGGTCAACTATGGTTAACCCGAGCTTCTAGAAGCGTCCTGGTGTCAACCATGACCCTCTTCACCAGTGCGTTGGCGACGCAGACCGAGATCACCAATTCGTCATTATGGTTGGGGTATTCAACCTCTCCTACCTTGAAGGAGATCTAGGGTTCGCTGGTTTTGTGGGGGCGTTTCCCCACAACGGCCCATGCGTAAGCCTTGTGTCCCGACGTGCTGTCACCTTTGGACGTCAGGCCCCCGACAATAACATCGATCTGCTTCTCAACGGGCCCTGCAGCCATGGGGATGAGTCTCGGGGCCTCCGGATATAGCACCCAAGGTATCAACAACGAATAAGCTCCTTTATTTGATTACGAAGGTTATGATAGTCTTCCGTGTCATGGTGTAATCCCAATGGAATCAATAATATTTCGTCCTGTCCCATAGCTCTCTAGGACCCTTCAAGGGGTTGGGCATCCTCAGCATCCCCTTCTCCTTTGATTTGAAGAAAATTTTTGGTCTGAGTGGAATTTAGGGGAGGCGGAGGAGGCATTTGATAAGATGAATCTGGTCGATTAGGGCGCCTCCTCATGGTTTCCGTGGGATGCTCTTGGGACTTCTCGTCATGGAGCCTTTTGTGGTCCTTGCTAGTTGTAGGTGCCCTACAAGCCAATCAAGTTAGTGATGACATATGTGACATGCTGTAGTAATCTTTTTGCTTATTATTATTGATATTTTCTCATATTATATATTTCTAGATATATATTGTGATATCCCTAGATCTATACAATGGGAATCAAATCATGATAATGAGACCGATTCACCTTTAAACATATATCTTAAATAATCCTGGTCACAAGTTACTCAAGAGGGACATTGAGATAATTGAATAGACCAGTGTATTGTATACTCATTCATATGATGGAGGCGACTGGTCTCATAACCGCTTATCTGGGGACACTAAAGATACAGTGCAAGTGCTCATTGGAGAATGAGTTCACTGATTGAACCTCTTATGAAATATTAGATGGATAATGATACATAATGTCAGACAATAATTCTGCAGTCCCAATTGTGTATCTGGTCCTTAGACTTGAGACACCATAGATACCTTAATGAGTACTTCTTTCTTTAACACTAGACTTACATGTTTGGAAAGGTCTAGATCTGGTATAACTATTTATCGAGATTAGTAATCAACCATACGAAGGCAATTAAGAGTTAACAACGGATCATCCACTCTCGATATCATGAGAGAAATATCTCGTGTGTGCTCGCTAAGACAAAATCCTTAGTCATGGTCATTCAGATTGAAAGACAATGAGTTTTTTGAGAGAATCTAATTAAAGTGAGATTTAGAAGGATTTTGTATATGACCTAACAGTATCCATGCCCAATATATGGTCTCTGGGATATTAGTTGGATTAGAGACTATATATATACGGTAACTGTGGACAGACAAATCCAATAGATTTAATCCCTTCGTACCGTCTAGGGACTATGATATAGTGGCCTAGTCCATCAATAGTTGATGAGTTCAACAAATTATTATGAGGATAATAATTTGTTATATTAGAAAGAGTTCTGATGGGAGCGACTAATGGCAAGTTCGGTATCGGGCCTAGAGGGTCACACACATATAATAGATGTTGCGACAGATAGAGGTTCGGGTATGAGATATTCGCAGAGCTCCTGGTTTGCATCCTATGGATGAGATCCAATATGATTGGGTAATCGGATAGAGATCCAATACTCAATATGAACAGGATCCATTTAGGAATATGCTTATTCATCTATATAAATAAGAGGCCCTCCTTGGTTCATAAGCTAGAGTCAGAGAGAGAGAGAGCTAGAGAAGCTACCTCATATTTCTCCTTAGTGTTTTTCTCCTCCACCTTAGCTTGAGTGTGTAGAGAGGTTGGTCTTGCAGCTGAGGAGCATAGTTGTTGCGTTTGTCGTGTGGATTATCGCTAGAGAGGAGTATACGAATGCTCTTTCGTCTTCTCCATCGGATCTGGAAGTGTTTAGGGATATGCGATATCGCTAGATAACACATCTCTCATGATTGGTGCATTTTTTTAGTTTTACGAATTTTTTACAAATCAATCATCGCACAACGGCCAAATACTAAATTTCGGAAATTTGGGTTTTGTTTTTCGCTGTGTATGAGATGTAGATCATAGATTTCCCGACAGTCCTCGTGTTTTCCCACCACCAGCATATCAGCGATCGTGTACTAGTTGGCACGTTGAAGCATCGCTAGGACAATCATCGGAGGTCGCTCGATCAAGGACCAAAAAAACATGGATGGTCGTAGACCTATTAGGACTACCTGCATGATCAAAGAGGGATGAGCGTCGGGTACTACCTTGATTTTTGTGGCGAAAACAGAGAAGAAGTGAGAGAGTGGCTCCTCTTCCTTTTGACTTAGTTTGAGGAGTGTTGCTACTGAGGGCTTTGGCTTGACATTGGCTATGAAGCTAGCCTCTAACTCCTTTGCCAGTTGGTCGAAAGATGAAATCAAGTGATGCTTCAGTCGGTTATACCACATCCAAGTGAGGCCTCAAAGAGTGGTAGGGAATGCCTAACACATCAGCGTATTAGACATGCTGTATAATGTCATTTGTGCTCAAAAAGCAATGACGTGCTCCCGCTTAGGCTTCTAGTGCGGGAAACCTGAAGTTCACGGTGATAGGCTTATCTTGTATTTTCTGAGTTAAAGGGGATCTCCCGAGCGGGACCATCCCGCGTTCCTCTTTCGACTCACGTACCTCCTTCTAGACCTCATCCTGTCGTCCGGTGACATGGAGCAGCTAGGCCCGGAGCGAATCGGTGGAGTCCAATGATAGGGTGTTTGGCTCGGGCCGACTCAACTAGTATGGGCGAGCTTCTGAGTCACCCTGCTCAAGTTGCGATCCAAGGATCGCTGGTGGCTCCCCACTCGGTTGCCCCCTCGGATTGGCTGCTCAGGGGCCGAGAAACTCAGAGGAGATCGAGGAGGAAGCACGTGGGGTGTCGGAGGCACTTGAAGCGGGTTTGACACTAAGAGTGGAGCTTGGGGCAGAGGAGTCGGTAGGGCAAGCTGAGGGATGAGGCATGCTTGAGATATGAGAGGAATGACGGTCTGGATCATTCCTGTCAATGCTTGAACCAACTGCACAAGTCCATGGAAAGCTTCCAGGGAGACAACTAGTTGTCCCGTTCCCCTACCATGGGGCGAGAGCCCTTGGTCGTTGAACAATCTCTAGTACTTGACTGGAGTTTTGGAAGAAGTGTTCCCGTCCATGGAAGATGGAGCGAGAATCGATCTCCCAAAGTTGAGAGAGATGTTTGGAACGTGAGTTCCTTCTCCCGGAGGTTCCCCTAGGTTACCGAGTGGTTCTTGACGCTCTTGTGACATGGGGCCCTCTTTATAGTGCCAAAAGAATGTTGGTATTCCTTTTATTAAGGCTGAAGTGTCGTCTCAGCTTGGTTTGACCCGCGTGTGCAGGAGCGTTAACGTGACCTCAACGGTTGAACTCGGGCTAGACATATGTTTTGAGAGTTGGCTTCCTTCTTAATCCTGAGTCAGTCGACTCGCTTGGCTCCTCTTTGACTCCAACGTTTTGCACCAAGACCTCAGTCGGGTGGTGGGCGCACCTCGATGTGGCCCTTCCGATAATCAAGTTAGCGATGTATAGAGTTTTGAGTGTATGTTTTGCGTATCAGAGATGAGAGACCCCTGCTATAGTTCACCTGGGGCCTTTTATACTACTTGCTAAGAGAGGAGTTTGTACAAAGTTGTTTAATGCATGTTGATGCTGGTGCAAAGCCGTATGTTGTTGTGTTCCTCGGGTGAGGGGTGGACCAATGACCTGTCTGCTGATACCGACTGGTGCATCCCTTATCTCACCATACTCATTGAGTGGCGGGCCGGGGCAGTGTCCCTTCTCGAGACCATAGTCTGAGCTGAGTTGGATGTGTCGATTTAGCTTGATGAATGTGACATGACAGTCTTCATGTACAGGCCAAAGTATGATCTATCAATGACAATACTACATGCATAGGCATGACATAACCATTCTTACAATGTGTATTGATCTAATTCAATGCGACACATATCAAAAAGGATCGATCCGTAAACTAATTAAATACCGAATCAAATTATTTCATTCATTTTCAATGAAATATCGATTATAGTACTATGCGCATAATATGATAAAAAATTATTTAATTTTGATCCTAATTTTAAAAATATAAAAATATTAATATGATAGGAACCTCTCCCATAATATACTTATTGATCGATTCCATATAACACATATCAGAAGAATTTATTAATAAAACTAATTAAATACTGAATCGAATTATTTAATCTATTTTCAATAAAAATACCGATCAGCAACATTTGATGTCATCAGCAAAAATAAAAAATATATATCATAATATATGATGATATGAATGTGATTGTTGATTTGGTTGATTGCATGTGGGAGACCCTAGAAAGCACCCCATGGGTGGGAATTGCTCCTAACCTCATGGCCTCATGTAACAAGGAAGCATTGTGGTGCGGTACAAGGGTCCATTGGAAGACAAGAAGCATTGTGGTGTGGTACAAGGGTCCATGCGAAGACATGGAGCAGTCGAGCACAGAGGCCCTACATCTTTCAATCAAGAGGGTGGGCAGGCTCACAGACTAGTCTTTGCCATCTTTAGCCATAGGCATCAACCCTCTCTCTCTCTCTCTCTCTCTCTCAATATTTGATTATTAAATCTTAAAAACATATTTATTTAAAATGGATATATATTATCATGATCCATTAACATAACTATTGTATTAAGTCATGTACACCAAATCCTTATACATCAATATAAGTGTATTCTCTCCCATAAAATAATTATTACATTAACCTAATAAATCTGAATCATGTCCATGAAATCGTATATGTCCATCATCTTGATAACGTCATGCTGTCCTCACCCGTCTTAAAAAAAAGAGTAGCATAAATTATTGGCATATAATTAATTGCTTTGATGTGTCTTCTCGTGTTTGACGTGTGTATATATATATATATATATATAACATTAGACTGGAGGAAATTAACCACAAAATGCATTATAAATAACCAAGTCTCCCTTACCAGATTGCTTCCTCCATCCATATCTGTGGGATTCGAAACACATTCCTCCACCTTCCTCTGCCCTTCTGCTTCCAACTCTTGTTTTGCTCGCCATACACCATGGGGAGGCTAAGCGTCCACCAGACGAGGGGCCCCAAGCAAGGCAAGGGCAAGAAGAAGACCGTCAAGGTGGTGTACATCTCCAACCCCATGTGGTTCACCACCAGCGTTGCCAAATTCCGGGCTCTCGTGCAGAAGCTCACCGGCCGGGACTCGAACGTCGGCGACACGGGCGGGACGTCGATCGTGTTCGATGGCCTGGAGAAGCTGTCGGCGCAGCCTACGCCCGGATCTGGAGTGGCTTCTGACAGCACCGGCATGGATCCGGGTACGGCCACGGCGTCGGCGGCGTTCGAGATGTTCGACGGCGATGTCTTCACCCCGGAGATGTTGGACAACTTTGCGGCACTGCAGCAGTCGACGCTGTGTGTGTTATGAACTCTCGTGTGAGGTTGCTAAGGTTCTGCGGCTGTGTTTGCTCGAACATGCCTGCTGAAATGTGCACACTTCAGTAGGTTGTATTAGACCTGAAGCTTGAAAGGTCACAAGTCTTCTTCTTCTTGTTTCTTTATCTCGATCGGGACTTAGATTCCTCTCCCATGTCATGTTCGAGTGAGATTGGGACGAGCTTATGCATAACTCCAACTCTCTCTCTCTCTCTCTCTCTATATATATATATATATATATATATAGCCTATTTGTTCGTGGGCTTCACTACGTCAGGCCTTAAAAAACCGATGACGCACACGTGCGTCGACCGTATGAGATCAGACGGTCGAGATCCTATGAAGGACAATCTCGGCAATAAGAAGAACAGGAAAAGAAAACCGTCATTTTGCGTCACGTGAACGAAAAAAAGGTACGACGTCCGTTGTGCGATTATCGACGTGGCGTTATCCCATTGGAGGATTCTACAATTGAGGTCTCTAATTCTCGTCTACCGAGGGCGCAAGCTTTCGAGATGGCTCCTTCGCACTCCGTCTCTCCCTCCCTCCCTCCCTCCCTCTCTCTCATTGCGTGTCTTCGTTACAGATCTCTTTCTTCGGATCGCTCCGGTGCTCGATCCCTGAGGAGGCATGGCGGAGCAGGTCACCGACGAGCAGATCCCTGAGTTCAAGGAGGCCTTCATCTCGTTCGATAATGATGGAGATGGTTAGATCCCTTCCATCCGATGATATCCCCTCCTGATCTGTTCCATTTTTAGTTGTTTTGACTCGACCGATCTCTCCGTCTGATCTTTCGGGTGTTGTTGGTGGCTACTGGGTCGTTCCGTCAGGTGGTAGGGAGGGAAAGAGGGAGGAGGAAAGAGAGGGGGATCCTGAGGAGCAAGGAGGGCTGCGATGAAGAAAAAGGAAGGAGAAGGAAGTATGTGACGGCGAAAGAGAGAGATATCGCGAGGGGAAGATGTCGCCGTAACCATTCGTAGATGGAGACGAAGACACTGCAATGACATTTGCTCGCCGGAGGAAGACATCGTTGCTGTTGCCGTCGTTTGTCGTTGTCGTTGGAGAAGACTGGTTTGTCGTCGCTGCGATTAGGGGTGAGACTGTTCTTATATGGTTCACTCAAACCACGATCAAATTGGCTCGACTTAGGCTTGATCCGCATTTGGCCTGCCCAGCGCCTGGGGACTTCACTGCTCCTAATTTTAAGGATGGTATATCGATGTGGGGATTAATAGAGGAAAATTTCTAAAAGCATTTACAACTTTGTGCCGTGGATTTTTATCCATGCCATGCTATGCTTAAAATGTAGTTAGATTTGTTTTTTCTTCTACTATAAAAAGAGGAAGTAAAGAAACAAATGGTTTGGTGGGGGATATTGATCGTAAGATAAATGCCACATCCATGATTCATTCACTAGTAGTAGTGCAAATATGCTATTGCTACCAACTTGATGCAGTAGTGTTACGAACGATCATTGCTCAACTGCAATATCTTTGCTGACGTTCGTCACTTTTGCTTGCTTATATAAATGTTTGGTAGTATGTTTTGCCTCGATTTTAATATGATTTTGTTTGAGAAATATGAGCGAAAATAGTCTGTAACGATGCAAAATGATCGCTCACTGCGTGAAGCCAAAACAACACTATTTTAGGGTCATTTTCGTGTGCTGCGATGACAGCTCTGAGCGACGTAAAATGTCAATCATTTTAGCACCCTGGAACCACTTGGGTGGCACAGGGCTGGATGAGGCTTCGGTTATATGTCAGGCATGAGCATTCATCACAAGTTGAACTTGTCTTACGTCCAACACTTTGGGAACCATCGTTTGTGGATTTTACGACTATTCATACAACCCTTTAAAGGTCATGTTTCGCTCCTTTCTCTCTTTTTTCTCTTGCACTCAAGGTGTTTGACGAATTGCTTGTAAATGTTCCCTCTTCGTGAGACGTCGAGACTTGTCCGTCGTTCGCTTTCAAGCTAATCACTTCTACTTTGCAGGTCCTTCGAGATCAATATGAGGTTGTAAGTGGGCTGACCCTTTTCAGACAAATAACGCTTCAGCGTTTCATAACTTAGGCAATCTCAGCTAAGTCTGAAACATTGGACAAGGTTGCTTCATGACTTAGGTAATTCCAGTTAAGTCTTTAAGTTTGGTGCAAGGGTGCGCACGACTTAGGCAAATTCAGCTAAGTCCATGACATTGTGATATCAGAGCAGGCAAGTAATTCGAACAAACAATAAAGAAGATTCGTAATTTCACCATGGCGAAACACCTTAGCGAATCAAAGAAGATGGGGCAAGCCAGATCCTTGCCCTAAGTAGTCGTAGGTGGGCTGCAAGTGCAAACTCGCTCGTAAGCTATTGGAGCCGCTCATAATGAGCGCAACAACGAACAAGACGAGCGTGAAGTTGGGTATTCTCCGCCAGCGGAGAAGGCACAATCTAAAGCACCAAACGGGAAAAGGAACCACAAGGATAGGCTTACAATGGCGGAAACCTACCTCGATGTTCTTGAAGTGAGCTTGAACGAAGTCTACTAAGGCCAACAAACGCTCATTGGGGAAGAGAGCTCACAAGAAGAAGCTGAATCTCGAATCGACAAGGTTGAGTCTCTAGTAGATCGATTGACGAAGGACACTAAAGACTCCGTACGTCATCTATATGAAGTTGTGGTAGAACTCACGTCCAAGGTGACGTTGCTCACAAGGACTCTTAATGCAGGAGGAAGCAATATCCATGCTGCATCGTCATAAAGCTTTAGGGCACCCGAGCCGCATTGCTATGGGGTTCCAGGGATACCAAAGAGTTCAAAAATTTTTTGTTCGACATGGAACAATATTTTCGTGCTATGAGGCCCGATTATAAAGAAACTAAAGTTTCAATAATAACAATGTATTTGAATGGAGATGTAAAACTTTGATGGCGAACCCATTGGGAAGAAATCCAACAAGATCAGTATCAAGTGGACACATTGGAATACTTGAAGCGGGAGTTGAGAACTCATTTCCTACTTGAGAACACGAAGTTCGTTGTAAGAATGAAGCTAAGATAATTCCGCCGAAGTACTTCCATTCGAGACTACGTGAAGCAATTTTTTACACTAATGTTGGACATATATGACATGTCCGAGAAGGATAAACTATTCAGCTTCCTCAATGGCCTAAAGCCATTGGCACAACAAGAACTGAATATAAGAAATGTCACTGACATGGTCGGGGTAATTGCGGTCGCAGAAAGGCTAACTAACTTTATTTCTTCGGAGGACTCAGGGAAAGAAGAAACAATCCTCGAGAAATCGCACACTCAAATATTATCGAGTGAATGAGTCTGGGGTCAAACAAAGGAAGAAGAACTTCCACAAAGGACCAAGCTCAGAAGGCAAGACCCCGAAACTTGACGGATACTTTTTGTGTGGAGGACTGCACATGGTGAGGGAGTGCCTAAAAAAGCAGGCACTCAATGCTTTAACTGTATCAATACACCTCCACGAGTCGGACAAGGGCAAAGTCGTTGCCCTTAGTTCGAGCAGCTTAGAATCCAACAGCGACGATAAGGAGCCATAAGGACCTCGAATGAGAACAATGCGTTTGTTAAATACGTTGCGAGGTCAAGTGGGGAGAACACAAAGACAAAACCATTGAAGGCAGGGAGTACAAGTTGATGTATGTAGGCATCATGCTAAATAGCCGAACAACCCATGCAATGGTGGATATAGATGCTACCCACAATTTCATTATCGATCGAGAAGCTAAGCCACTTGGACTAATCTTAGAGAAGAACCCAAGTCGTGAAGGCTGTGAACTTAGAGGCCAAGCGGATCTCCGGACTAGCAAAGGGGGTCTACATCAAGATTGGAACATAAAGTGGGAGTACAAACATGATGACGGTGCTATTGAAGGACTTCCAAATGATTCTCGGAATGGATTTCATGCACGCAATGAAGTTGGTGTCAATGCTGTTCTTGAACTCCTTATATCTAATAGAAGATGATGATCCCTGCGTGGTTCTAGTTTTTCGAGGAGAAACTAAGGATCCACAATAAATATCGATATTATAATTGAAGAAAGGGGCATAAAAAGGTGAATAAACTTTTGTAGCCGTTATAAAGCTAGAGGCACTTGACGGGGAGGTTATTTAAGAACCTGTCATGGTGGCGAACATCCTGAAGGAGTTCTCAGACGTGATGCCAATCAAGTTAACAAAAATTCTACCACTATGCAGAGGCGTGGATTATCATATTAAGCTGAAGTTGGGAGTCAAGCCTCCAGTGAGACCACCATACCGCATGACCCCTCTAGAGTTGGCAGAACTCAGGAAGCAATTAGATGAACTGCTAAGTGGTGGTCTCATCTGTAGCTCAAAAGCATCATTCGAAGCTCCAGTACTCTTCTAGAAGAAACAAGATATGAGCGTCCAATTATGCATTAATTATCGAGGCCTCAACAAGGTAATGATGAAGAACAAATATCTCATCTCGCTTATCGTGGACTTGTTCGATCAATTGGGCAAAGACAAAGTACTTCTCCAAACTCGACCTTTGGTCGGGGTACTGATAGGTGCGCATTGCCGAAGGCGATGAAGCAAAGACTACATAAGTAATCAGGTATAGAGCATTCGAGTTCCTGATGATGTCTTTCGGCTTAACCAACGCTTTGGCCACATTATGCACTCTAAAGAACTAACTTTTCAAGGAGTATTTGGATAAATTTATGATCGTCTACTTGGACAATATCGTCGTCTACATCCAAACGCTCAATGAGCATATCGAGCACCTTCGAACAATTTTTAAAGTTATCAGGGAGAATACTTTATTCGTGAAGAGGGAGAAATGCTACTTTGCTTAGACAAAGATTCTGTTCTTAGGGCATCGAGTTGGTAATGGGTCCATACGAATGGACAAATTTAAAGTGCAAGCTATAGCAGAATAGCGAACACCAAAGAAGGTATCAGAGTATCCTTCCTTGGTTTTATCAACTATTATTGGCACTTCATTGCTGGATATTCAAAGCGCGTAACTCCATTGGCAGAGTTGCTGAAGAAGTAGTCTTGGAAATGGTCGGACAAATGCGAGGCAGCATTCCAAGACCTAAAGGTTGCTGTGTTGGAAGAACCGATGCTCAAATTACCAGACTATGGGAAGTCCTTTAAAATCCATACAGATGCTTCAAACTTCTCTATTGGGAGAGTTCTTATGCAAGAGGGTCACCTGGTGGCTTACAAGAGTTACAAGCTCAACGAAATCGAGCAACAATATCCACTGTCTATGAGTTTGACGACACTACTATCTTGGGCATAATTCATACTAAGAATAGACAATGTCGCATTGAGTTACTTTCAAACTCAAAAGAAACTCTCTCCCCAAAGCAAGCATAGTGGCAGGACTTCTTGGTTGAGTTCGACATAGTAATGGAGTATAAGCTTGGAAAAACAAACATCATGGCCGATGCATTGAACCGAAAAGTGGAATTACTAAATGCAATATAGTTGGAAGGCGGAAGCCAAGCAAGTCAGTTGCACTCCAACTTCTTTTCCAAGATCAGAGATAGACTGTGCAGTGATCCTCATGCAGTAACCCTGATGTAACTCATCAAAGAGGGTAAGGTACGGTAATTTTGAGTCCAGGAATGATTCATCTACACCAAAGGGAACGGAGTTTATGTTCCGTGGGCGGATAATTTGAGGCGTGAACTCTTAAAAGAGTGTCACGATTCCCTTTGCGTCGAACATTCGGGCATTCATCGAACAGTAGCTCTCATGGAGAGTGTCTTCTATTGGCCGAAGATGGGGACTGATGTGGAGGACTATGTTCGAACATGCCTTACTTACCAACAAGATAAAGTAGAGCCACGAAAGTCGATGGGACTTTTGGAGCCGTTGCCCATACTAGAAAGGCCATGCACGACGATTTTGTGTTGCACTCAAGGTGTTCGATGAATTGCTTATGAAGCTTCCCACTTCATGAGATGTCGGGACTTGTCCACGTCTCACTTTCAAGTTAATCAATTTCTCTTTTGTAGGTCCTTCGGGACCAGCACGAGGTTATACGTGGGCTGACCCTTTCAGATGAATAACGCTTAGGTGTTTCATGACTTAAGCAATCCTAGCTAAGTCTGAAACATTGGGTAAGGTTGCTTTATGACTTAGACAATTCAGCTAAGTCTTTAAGTTTGCTGTAAGGGTGTCGCACAACTTAGACAAATTCAGCTAAGTCCGTGATAGTAGACTGGGAGTCCATACGGCTCGGTCTTATCCCGAATATGCAAAATCGTCTAAATGAGTCTTCTCGAGGGAGGGGGACGGAGTGGTTGGGACTGAGCAAGGGTTTGTGAGGGTGATTCCAAGGTGTCGTTGGAGTAGATTCGATCTCCGTTCGGACCTGCACAATAGGTCGATGTCGGGAGGGATTCCCGACCCAATCCTTCTGACGCTTAAGTTAGCTAATGGGGAATTAGTTCTATATCTGATGGGAGTTTTTTTGAGACCGATCTCCTCTTTAGGCATTAGGGATCAATTTTTATACTTGCGGAGCCGACGAGAGAGAACTGCGGTTGCAAGGGCCGCTCATACCCCCTGTGGCACATTCATGTATGTGGTTTGCCTGTCCGGGCTTCGATGGCGCGGCGTCGATCCATACCGCCCTATGCAGCACGGGTTGGCTTGTCCGAGCTCTGGTGTTATGACGTCGATCATATCACCCCGTGTGGCACAGGTTGGCAGGGAATGGTCGAGGGAGTGCCGACCACGAGCTCAGCCCGCTCCCACGTCAGACAAATGCTGCACTGTCCTCCATGTCAACTCCCTGGAAGCTGCCAATTCGCGACCTACGATTGGTGCTGGATTACTTCCTATCAGCAGTCTAATGGGTTATATTGATTGGTTATCAATCTAATCATTTTGGTAGAACATATTTTATAAGGTTGCCTGTGTTAACATTTTGGTTGAGGAAAACCCATTGTTAACCGTCTGTCGCTGGTGAATTTTGATGCGGATGGTGAAAATGAAACAGACGGTAGCAGAGGTTATTCTAGTTGTGTCTACATATCTCAATGTGTATGCTGCAACACAGCTGTTCACAGAGTCTCTTCTATAAACAATCTAGGAGCAATTATCTTTGTTTTGGGTATTCAAAAGTTGGATTGTGTTTGATTGTTTCAAAATCTTCATTAATGATTTGAAATTTAAAGATTGAGATGTTAGAGGGATACATGGAATTGAGTGAATGAGCAGTATATTTATCCAAAATTATAATTTTTTTTTGTCTCTTTGGCATCATGAAGACTGTGTTTTGAAGTTTCTAAATATAGAAATTTTTTTTTTTTATCCAATGCACTTGTAACAAACCATGCAAAATATCCATTTGATTACAAGAACTAAAAATGATTGGAGCAGAAGTTCTTCCCTTGAGATTCTGTTTTCTATATGATTTTAGATGGATCTTCAAAATCTTTTCACAACAATTAAATATTATAAGATATGTAAAAGCTTTGCTACAAATTTTTATAGTCTATTTATTGGTTTTTGGTGTCTCTATAGGTTGCATCACTAGGAAGGAGCTTGGGACCGTGAGGCGATCATTGGGTCAGAACCCGTCAGAAGCATAGCTGCAGGACATGATAAATGAGGTCGATGCAGATGGGAATGGGGCAATTCTCAATTTGATGGCTGAAGGACCAGAACGGCTTCATCTCTGCTGCTGAGTTGCGCCATGTCATGACCAACCTTGGTGAGAAAGTTGATGAGATGTTTTGTGAAGCTGATTGATGTCGATGGAGATGGTCAAATCAAGTATGAGGAGTTCATCAAGGTCACGATGGAAAAGTGAGTCCATGAAACCTCTTCTAGCAGTTATCTAGCTAGCTTCATTTATTAGATCTAAAGAAAAGGACTCACCCCTTCCAGTTCATTCTTATTCATTCTTATTTATTAGATCTAAAGAAAAGGACTCACCTCTTCTAGCAGTTATCTAGCTAGTTTCAGAATGCCATGAATTTTGCAGAGGTCTAATTCGTGGAATATTATTTTCTCTGCTATTTTTTCTGACTCTTGCAGTCTTTGAACAAGCAACGTATATTAATTACTTAATCTTATGCAACACTTTTTGGCTATTTTCTGTTATGTTTTTGCAACTTCTTTAATTTTTTTTAATTTTAAAATATGATTTTCTGATATTAGAAAAAAAAATATATCCCTCCAATCCTATAATGGTGTGAATCCTCTGTACTAAATTATCCTTTGGGCATTTGCTTCATAATTCTGTTTGCCTAATGTTTTAATATTGTGATGTTATTTGATGCCTAACTTCATAATTTTTCCTTCTACCTGTCACAGTACACAGTGAGCATAATAAATGCAGGGAATAATACCAGGCATTGATTCAATTATTTATGTTCTAGTGTTGATTTAGTATATTATCATGGTGATAAAGAGAATGGTATTCATTGCAAATATTTCATGGTAGTCCATCACAACTGGGCGTTGTGTGATAGCGGAATCTGAGCTGCAATATGGGATAGTCTCACAGTTTTTGGATAAAATGTCTACATGGACAACACAGTACTTTTCATGATCTGTTTTTATCATAAATTGCTTATGAATGAATGATTGATAATGTGTCACATTAATGAACTATGATCACCATGCTCTCTATCTTATTCCATTTATGAGAATATTCTTTTAGAAAATTTCTTAAACGAATCTATTGCCCACAGGTAGCCGTACTGATGCATAATTCTGCATTTTGCTTCATAAAAGATAAGGAAGCAGAAGGGAAAACTCTAGGGTGATCTCAAGCTTGCTGGTTATTGTGTGAAGATATTGCTGCTCTTGTATACTTGAAAGCTTCGTGAAGTATGTTCATCTGCAACTTGGTGATGGGATTGCTGGGTTTCACGAGAGCCACCTCTGCTGCTGCCGCCGCCATCATTCCTCGAAGGCCAAACGTGTCAAGAGAGTGAGCCATACGCGTATCCGTGCTTCTAGCGCCATTCGCAGTCGCTGCCAAGATGCGGAGAAGAAGAAGAGCCACGAATAATAGGAAATATATTCTAACACTTGCCAATTGGCAGCCACGATATAACTAACGTGAAAGAGGACTGAGTTTACTTGGCATCTGTCTGATGCAGGAGAAGGCGGTGCTCTCTCAGGGTCGATCCTTGTAGCTCTGCGCTACACGAACCGACACCGTGCTATAAGAATCGATGGCCGGCACGGATTAAGCATAAGATGGATCCAGTTGAGAATCGCCTTTGATACCCACATATAGTGCAGAAAAACAAATGACATAGAATGATAAGGTAAATATTAGGTCCATCGACCCGATTTAATTACGTCGGCTCGATCTGTCAGTCTGGTTATGTTAGTCTGATAATCATATCGGCACTCCGGGTCTATCGAGCCACCACGATAGGCACGGGCGGTCCTTTACGCAATGTCGTCCACTCAGTGGGTTGTACTGATAGTCAACGATCTCACTGAACGAGGCCCTGAGAACCGACAAAGGCAGCAGCCCACGCATAGCCATACCTGCAGCTCAGTCGAAGTCGTCGCACCCATTAAACACCTCGGTACGACCTCCCTCTATCCTGCAGGTATAAATACTTTCATTGTAGTCCACCAGGGGGGACTCTTCCTTAAAACTTATCTTTGAAACTTTTCGTCCTCTTCGCCACATCGACTTCTAGTTTTCACTCCCCGAGAGCTAACTTAGCCATTAGAGGAACAACGTCGGGTACACACCACTCTGACGAGGGTCTTCTTGCAGCACTCAACTGCAACCCAAAGCTAATCCAGTTGACTTCCCGACTTAAGGGGCTGCAATTGATCGAAGCTCAACATATCGATCGAGCCTCCCCAAGTCTCTCGATCCAACTCGGATAATCCTACGCATGTGAGCCGAACTGTGATGTGTTAACTCCTCGTCCACGACACAAAATCCAACAACAAAGAATATTCCAACATCAGTCATAGTTTGCCAATTGAGAACCACCATGGAGCTGACCTGGAAGATAGCTTGACATCTATCTTACACATGAAAAGGGTTGAGATTGTGGTCGACACTCTCTCGCCCATCCCTTCCCAACTCCGTACTACACGAGATTGCATGAATCAGCACCACACTAAAGGCCACGCCATAAGGGGTGTACGGGGTGGCCACCCACACAACTGTGTCATAAAAAGGTACGATCGATCCTCACCAGCTATTGCTCCCTCCCGTCGGCTCTACAAGTATAAGAACCGATCACCGATAGATGAGTGGAAACAACCCACCTGATACAAATCTAATTCCTCTCAACTAACTTAAGCTTCGGAGGTGTCAAGTTAGGAATCTCACCCGACATCGACCTGCCATGTAGGAACTTGGCAGAGATCGCCCCTACTTTAGCCTTTCCTTAGGACGACATCAGAATCACCCTTGCCGGCTCTAATCCAATCCCAACCATGTCCTCCCAACCTTGGGAAGACTCGCTCGGACGATCTTGTGCTCTCAAAATAAGATCTAATCATATCGACTTTTTATACACGATACCCAGTTGTTAACAATGCTGATACCTCATCGACAACACCATGGGCTTTGATTTGATGAGTCGAATCTCATGTTGCTCGGAAGGAATTAAATCATTAAGAAGATTGACAATCAACTTAATTGTCATTAACATATATTAAAATAAAGGTTAATTGAGTCTACTATAGTTGGTCCCTACTTAAATATTTTTAATAAACTATTTAATCTCGACGAACTTAATATGTCAAGTATCAAAATCAATCTATGCTAAGGTTTAATTTTGAATTATAATTTGTGATAAAAATATCTAATATATTTATGTATACATATGAACTTTTCAAACTTCAAAATTTCTCCTCCACTAATTAGCTTCATTTTCTCTTAGGAATAAATCCCATGCCCATGCCTTGTTTTGTTCCAAAATGGACACTCCAATTAATTGGGTTTAATTCGTGGGCTAGCAATAATTTGTTTATACATTGATTTTGACTTATTTTGAACTCATAACAAGTATTTAAAAGATATTACTGTTGTTTACAAAGATATAAAGCTTAAAATTTTGACTTATTTTGAAGGCATATTTATGTATATTTCTCTTTTATATATCAATTTTGACTTATTTTCAAATGTCAATTTGACTGATAATTAATAATCCAATGGCAGTTAGTATTAGGAGATTAAGTTCTTTTTATTTTTTTACAAGAAAACTTAAGACTTGAAAATTTTGATTTATTTCAGTGGCATATACATGCAAAATTTGCCCTTAAAATTATGTACATACATATATGTATATATATGGGTGAATTTTGGAAAAAAATATTTTAAAAATTCTTGCAGAGGATACTAATTTTAAAAAATTACAGAATACTTTTTTACTGAATTATTATTTTATCCCTAACCCGCCGCCTACGCCTACATGGAATATACGACGGAGGAGAGAGAGAGAGAGAGAGAGAGAGAGAGAGAGAGGGGTGTGAGGGTTTCTAAGTTGTTCTAGAAGCGGACAGGTAATGGTCCGCAGTTGCTCCCCAGAGTAAAGGACCGGTAAACCCTCTCGGTCTCTCTGCTCTCGGGTCGCCTTTGTCTCCTCCCGATCCCACCTTCACTGCTCCATCCCGATTTCTTCCTTATTTTAGCTTTTGAATCCTTCTTTCCACTATCTTTCTAACCCCCCTCTTCTGCACCGATCGTCGCAAGAAGGCATTAGCGATATATACGAAATGGTGGGTTCTTCTTCGTCTTCCGAGCATGGTTTCCCCGCACGGATGGCCGTCGGACCCATTAATGATCGCGCCTTCGATGTCTCTACCCCGCACGATTCGTCACGCTCCCCACTGTCGTCTTCTTCCTCGGTCTTGCCGACTTCGGACCCTTGTCCACGTCCCGCCACCGTCTACAAGATGGGCTTCCGGGAGAGGGCTCTCTCCGCCGCTGGTGCTGCTGTCGTCTCCGCCGTCCTCGTCAATCCCCTCGACGTTGCCAAGGTTGGTCTGACCCTTCTTTTCCTCCTCTGTCGAGAATTTGGAGATGCGTTCTATTGGTGGTATGTTGATTCGATTCGGATATACGGGCTGCGATGATGAGATTTGTTCTTTCACTACTCCTTTTTCTCAGTAGATTTGATTCTGGTTGATCTCTTGCCTTATTCTTGCAGATAAGGTTGCAAGCTCAGGCCGCTGGAGTTCCATATCATCACTTCGGTAGACAGATGGCATCGCTAGGACCAAACATGGTGTGCTTGTGATCTTATATTGTGTGATTTGATGTAGTATGAGGACATCGCTTTCGATTCTCGTGAATCTTTGGTTGCTTTTATTGGTCGTCAATGCACAATTCCTATAGTAGATGGATAGGGGAAGACTTTATTAGATCGTAATCTGCATATTATCTGGTTAAGATATTATTTGATCACCTTTTGGGTTTTCAATATCTTGTGTTTGATATTGTCAAGGGCTTGGCAAGTCTTAAAAGAGTTATCAACAGGATGACTCAAACCAGTCTAAATGATAAAGATAACTTGACATCCAATAGTTGCATACGGTTTAGCTATTTATTCAGTATTTTGCAACGAGTCTTGTCTGATGTTATTCTTGTGCAATCTCATGGGAGGTGTATTGACACTCAGGCTTCGTATAGATTTATACAGGGGCTTGAGCAATAAACATACCCTAACGTGAGAACTCAATTCAGGAGCTCTTATGCTGTTATTCTGGTTCTCTCATCACTTGAACCAGCCAGAAAAAAAGAAGAAAAAACTATATATTTCTGTCTATTTAGCAAATAAGACCACATCGTTTATGAATTTATTGATGAAATTGTACCTCAGTAGGCAATCAGCTCTGTAGGTAAGACACCTCCGAGGACATTGAGCTATCTTTATCTGCCAAAACTATGCTTCGTTATGCAAGTGCCCTCCAGGGAATTCTTACATTTGTTTGTTAAGATTACCCATGTTTTATGAATTCACAATTTCAAGTTTGGAGACCCCCTTCCTAGAACTCATGCCATCTGAATGTTCTATGGTAATTGTTTTTGTAGTTCTAAGTTACAGGTACTTTCCTGTTTCATTTAATTTTGGAAATTGACCTAATGTTGACAACGTGGTTCAGATGTTTTTGGATTTCAGATGTTCACCCTCATGTAGTCGTGCTGGAATATTTCGTGCTGAATTAGTTTGCCCTCCTGATTGTTTTGAGTACAAGGGAACGCTAGATGTCTTTCACAAAGTTGTGAGACAGGTGCTGTATTCTTTTATCTTACATTGTGACTGGTCCACCTTTCTTCCTTGACTTCAACAAGCCAATTCTCATTACTTTTTGTTTGCTTAAATTTACAGGAAGGCTTTGCAAGACTCTGGAGAGGCACAAATGCAGGTTTAGCGTTGGCTGTACCAACTGTGAGTTTCGTTTCTGACTTTTTCTTTGATGGCTTCTGCTTACGGATGCACAATAGTGTGTTGCTTTTCATGTTTTTACCTTGTACCTTGGGAAAAGCTGGTCTTATGACAGATGTTATGCAAGAAACAATTAAAAGATGACTCTTGCTGTTTAAATATGGACAACTTTTTATAATTCAGAGTACTCAATAAAAGCCAAACAGACCTATTTTTGATAGTTCAAATTAAGATGCTCCTTTAGTTGGATGAACTCACTTTGTCAGATGATGGAAATTAATAATTTGGTAGAAGTTCTAACTTCTAACATTGTGGAATTTTTTCATCTTTTGGCAATCATGTGCATGATGTTTGGGTATTTCATATCTTATTATAGCTAATACACATCCAACTACAAGTTGATAGCGAGCAATAAATATGTTTCTGAGCTTAACACTATTCTTGTACTTGTTTCCACCTTAATGAAGCTTCTTGTCACCACCACTTGTGGATGTTGGCCTTTTTGCTGAATCACGTAAGTACTGTGTGTATTGTGTGATTGTCTCTGTATACCTGTTTATTATTTTTCACACTGTTATATGTATTATTTCCAATTTGGTTCCATGCTATGACAAAATACTAAGAGATGCTGAAGTTTAATGAGATGATGGTTGTCACATTGAAATGGAATTTACCTTGTCAATATCAATAATGGAGCTTCCTAGCATTTTACCGTCAGGGACTTATTCAATTGAATATGGACCCTCATACTCATATTACATTTTTTGATCAAAGTAGACTTGTAATATTCAAAATTTTCAAACATGTAATAGTCATGGTACCAAGTGTACATCAAGTGGTAATAGTCAGACCTGAACCTGTTTGCTAGTCTTTTTTGAGCCTACTACTGTGCTAGGTGCAAAACTAGAATGGATTACTTTTTATTTTCTTGGCCTAGTGCTTTGTTACCCATTGTGCTAGTGAGAAGGTGTTTTAATCTTATGCTTCTTATTTGATGCTGCCAGTCAATGTGGAAGAAATGCCTTTTGTTCAGCTCTTTTTACATGTTATATGCAATCATGTACATGGAGATGCTTCTTGACACCTTTTCAAATTTGCAAACAGGTGGGAATTTACCTGCCATGCTATGACATATTCCGCAATTGGATTGAGGAGTTCACATCCACCAATGCTCCAAATCTGACGCCTTACGCCCCTCTAGTTGCAGGTTCAGCTGCACGGTCATTAGCATGCATAGCATGTTCTCCGATTGAGCTGGCAAGAACACGTATGCAGGTAAATTTTATAATGTGTTATGACTTCTTATGAATCAAGTCACCTCATCAACACATAATCTTCTATGGGGCTTCTCATTGTTAGTACTGCTTGTATTGAACCTCTGTCTTCTACCAAGCCAACACTTTTGAGATTGCTTTACGTTTACATTACTGATATGAACTTGCCATAGTTTAGTTTTCTGGGGAGAAGAAATTTATATGAATTCCTAGTATGTTCTTTTGCTGCTAACTTCATATTTATTTTAATTCATAACTAAATATATCCTTTTTATTGGTAGAGAAGAGCATAACATAAACTTGTCTACCACTTATTGTCATACATGAACTTTTTTTTCTTACCATCAGTGAGCTGAGATTCTTAAGGATGAAAGTATTGAACTTGAATAAATAATACCCTGTAGAAGTATAAGTGGAACTTCATCATCAAGCTTTGTGAGAAATAGTTTCAACCGGAGATGATCCTTTGCTGGAAATGTGATTGATAGATTGGCATAGCTATTGTGAAACTTTAGGTTTGAGATACGGACTGAAAAGCTAATTTGTTGCCATTGTAACTTGCATTTGAGCTAGGAATAACAAATGGCAAAGTATAACTGTATCTGAGTCGTTTAGCCACTGGTATAATATGTTAATTCATGACATATTATGATATATTACATTACTAATTTTTTAATATTAGAACTTGCTTGAACTCTAATATGGTTAACTAAAGACATTCTTAATGGTCTTCTCGTTCAGTTCCATAGTATTCTTGTTCATTGATAATGTCATAATGTCTCTGCATCAAGTTGGAACTGAAGGCATGTTACCTTGCAATTTATGCTAGAGCACATGCTGTTTGATATCGAGGAATAACAAATTAAAACAGCAGCTTTGATTGAGCCATCAATGTGGTCGAACCTTCCACCTTGATAACAATGAATTAGGTTGTGAATAATGTGTATGTTCCATTCATCTAAATGGTTCTGTTACAATTTCTGTTTAGTTTTTATTGATTACTAGAGAAATTGTTGAATGATGTTTGAGCAATACACGACAAATAAAATTGGTAAATTAGATCGAGCCATCAAATTGGCTGAAGCTACTTTCTTGCCCGGTCCTTGAAAACTACCTGTTAACTGATTATATAACCTTTGCTTTCTTATTTTTTTCTTTCTGTTTTCTTTCTATATTATAGAGCCAATTCTTGAGACAACTCTTTGACTAGTTACTTGCTGTGCCACCGACAGGCATATAAAGAATTTATCAAAGGAGCTAAGCCCCCAGGAATGTGGAAAACATTAGTTGGTGTTCGGACAAGTAACCAGAACTGTAAGTTTGAGTTCTTGAGCTTACTACATTGTTATGAGAAGTCAACTTAGGAACTCAATTCTGCATTACCCTTTCCAACATACCACTTCTTTTGCTTCCTGCTTGAATATATGATAACTGAACCTGAAATGGCTCATTTACTTCAAATCCTGACGTCTTCTATTTCTTAATGCTGCTGCAAACAGTGCAAGGCTATCGTGTTTTATGGACAGGTCTGGGAGCACAACTTGCTCGTGATGTTCCCTTCTCTGCTATATGCTGGTCAACTCTGGAGCCGGTAATGTTTATCTCTGATTCTATTTGGGTAGCCCTTGTGAATTGAAATGTTAAGTTGTAAATAAGTTGTGTACTAGTACACACAATTGGTTGCTCTTTGTTTAGATCCGGAGGACATTACTTTCAATTATTGATGAGGATGGCAATGCTGCTAGTGTGTTAGGGGCAAATTTCGCAGCTGGTTTCGTGGCAGGCAGCCTTGCTGCTGCTGCAACATGTCCACTTGATGTTGCAAAAACACGAAGACAAATAGAGGTTTGTTAACAACTCTCTTCTTTTTTATCATTAGGATGTGCACGTGGTGTGACTATAGTTTAAGTTGTTCAGCATTATAAGCTAAGAGTTTGTGATTTGGTTATTCAGTATTCATCCTCGCATTGAAATGGATTAGTGCATCTTTAATCTAAACTTGCACTTGTGAGATTATTTTGGAACTATAGCAAATGTGAGAAAAAGGGCCAGATTTAGCATGCTTTCAACCCCATAGGTGTTAATTAATTTGTGCCATTGGCATGTTTTCATTTCAGAAGGATCCAGCCAGGGCATTAAATATGACTACAAGGCAGACTTTGTTGGAGATTTGGAGGTACGTCAATAATCCATCATATAGCAAACACTAGCTTCTTTCACATTGTAAAGAAAAGGCTATGCGGCAGACAACTTGACCCGTAAAATGCCTTCTTTTGCATCGTTTGCAAATTAGATTAGCTGTCCCATAGTTCTTAGTGTTGCGTCTTGCTTAACACGGATGATGCTGGAGGATCTTTGATCATTGTGACATATAAACTTAACACGGATGATGCTGGAGGATCTCTGATCGTTGTGACATGTAAACTTTTCGCCCATCCACTTGTCGCCCTTTGTCTAACCACATCGTGCTCCATTGTATCATGCAGGAGTGGAGGCATAAAGGGTCTCTTCACAGGTGTAGGTCCACGAGTTGGACGAGCAGGGCCTTCCGTCGGCATTGTTGTTTCCTTCTATGAGGTTGTCAAGTATGCTTTGCATCGACGACACCATTCAGATTCATGAAGATGCTGCTGCCTCGTTAAATAGACATGACACTAACAACTGACGAAGGTATGATCTGGTCAAGCTTTCAGGGTAGGTCTATTCATAGGATCCCCGAGGGGTGTTCTGGATCAAAAGAGGTATTTTGGTTTCAGAGCCCGTGAGCTGCTCCTATCACAAGTTTCAGCAATCAAACAAACTTTTGGAGATTACAAACTATAGGGTCTAGCCTTTTAATTTTCATTTATGCTCCAAGCTTTTTTGTTTTAAAGCCCATTTTATACAGATACCAATTATCTTATACATGCTAATTTTTGGTTGCTTATCAGATTTGAAATTTTCTAAACTTGAAATTTAAATGAGGATAATATTAATATTATTTATATTATAATGATTAGGAGTTTAAATATAGGTGAAACTAATGGTTGATGTATAACATTTTAATAAAGAGTTGGATTGTGGTGTAATTTTTTTAAAAAAATATATTTTTTAAAAAATATATTTTTAAGGTTGGTAAATTATAAAAATAAATAAAATTTTAAATGATATACATAATTTAAAAAAGAGGTTAAAAAATTATTAGTATGGTAAGATATAAAATTTATAATTAATGAATTGTTAAAGTTAGAAGGAAAATTTTAAAGAATTTAGGCAATATTAGATGTATTAAAGATGAGCATAAAAAATATTGTTAATTATAATGAGATTAAAAAAAATATAAAAATCAATTTTGTAAATTATTTAATGAATGTTTCAAATCAGATTTAAATTTAATGATTAATAGTACTGATAGATTTAATAATTATATATTTATTCATAAAATTAGATCTAAGTCGAAAAAAATTGAAGGCACAAATAAGCAGGTTACTTAATTAGTTTATTTAATAAAATTATAAGATGAAAAAGTTTTAGAGTCTTAATTTATAAAATATAAAGATGATATATAAAATTATTTAAATTATAGAAAAATTATAATCATGAGCCATATTATAAAACTTTGGGAAAGCATATTCAAAAATAGGATAAGACTTGAAATAAATATTTTAAAAAAATAATTTAATTTTATGTTTGAAAAATAAATCATAAAAGTTATTTATTCATTAAGATGGATTGTAAAACTAGATATCTATTAATTATATTATTGTTATTAAAGATATGTATGATAATGTAGCTATTAGTGTTAAAACTATGGAGTATATTTGTTGCGTCTCCTAGCATAGGATTATGTCAAGAATTCATATCAATTCTCTATCTTTTCACATTGATAATAGATGAACTTAATAATCCTTTATATTTACTTATTTGTTGATAATATTATCTTAGTTGATGATGTTGAATCTCAAATTTTTTATCATGAAATCAATTGATGAGTTTATGAACTAATATGCTTTTGGGATAAGTGACGTAGGAAATATTTCGATCATGAACTTGAACTATCAAAGAATAAATTATTAAAGTAGGAGAATCAAACATTCTGTCGTCAAAAGTATCATGTCAAATATTGGACGTTGAGATAGAGGATTGATCAATGTGTCAAAAATTGGACTTCGTATTATAAGTTTGGGTGTCGTTCCAAAATGATCAAGTATTATGTCAAAAGATTAGATGTCGTGGGAAAGTCGACATGCCAATAGATCGGGCAATATGTCGAAGGAAAGGGCGATGTGACGAAGATTCGAACAAAGTGTTGGAAGATCGGACGACATACTGGAATAACATACAACGTGTTGAAAGCTTTGTAATTGTGCCAGATATATGGTTGAACTATTGAAGTTATGATCGAGGTCTTTTTGAGTCAAATTGAGTTGGTATTAGGTCAAAAGCATCTCAACTTATCGAGAGAGCCAATGAGCTTGAACCCAAGTCAAATTGGGCTTATTAAAAAGCTAAATTAGTGGCCTAATATAGGCACGGGCGGTGGTATCGCCTAAGTCAGTCGACAAGCACAAATAGTGCTTGTTAGCGTTGTCGATGATGGTATCACTTACATCGATGGTAGTACTAATTAGTACAATGATAATACTATCCAAAATTTAAAAATTAAGATGATAGTATCACTTGAAAGTCCGAAATTATGATATCAAAAGTTGTGACGGTAGTACCACCATGTATAAGCGATAGTACCGCCTATACCCTAAAATTGAGGATTTAAAATTTTTAACTCTATTTTTGGAGCCTCTTGAGGCCTATAAATATCTCATTCAGACTTGGTTGATAGAATCTCAAATTATGAGTTGGTGAAAGGATGTAGGCTCTCTTTGAGCATTATTCGAGTCTTTTCCTCCTTAAGTTTAGAGGTGATTTTAAATTGTAGGAGATGAGAGATATTGTAAAAGAGTGAGTGTGGAGAAAAGTTGTAACAATGGTAGTGTTAATCTTCATCCACTAGAAAGAAGATTGGTAGTGAAAGTCAGTGGCCTCGATGCTAGAGGAATCAAGAGTGCACATAGATTAGGAAAATCGAATCACTATAAATCAATTAGCATTCATTCTCTTTTGATTTGTTGTTACTCATTTACTTTACTCACAACTATTACTCACATTTTTTATTAATTATATTTTTGATATAAATTTTTTGATCAAATTTTAAAATCGATTAAAATTTGCTATAACACTAATTCGCCGCTCTTTCTAATGTCATTACGATCCTAACAATTGATATTAGTGCCCAGTTCTCTTAGTTGGATTGACACTTAAGAAATATCTAATGATTTTTTTTAAGCAATCAAGATGATCACTCCATCACTCCTCTTATATTCAATGGGACAGACTACCGTTTCAAAAACTAGAATTGGAATTTATTTATTTTATATGGATTTCGATTTATGATATATTATTGAGTTTAATTTTTAAAAATCTTTTAAATCGATGAATGAATAAAATGATTTTAAAAAGAGAATATTTTATTTAAATACTAAAGTTATAAATATTTTATTTTGTGCTTTACCTTTAGGTTTACTTCCTTACACTTAAAACTATGTATTTCCCCTATTGGATTGGGCTTGCTTTACTCACTTGCTTTCTTTATTTATACTCTACTTTAAACTACACCAAGTGGTTCTCATATGCTTCTCATACTGTTCCTCTTAATAGAGAAAAATCAGTTCAATCGAATTTGTACTTGTGAAATCACACAAGATTTTTGGCACACTCATTAATCACGAAGACATAAATAGAATAAAAGAATCTAAAATTAATCTTATAGTTTACAATTACTTAAAATGGTCAAACGAATCTATTGGTGTCGTACACTCATTTTACGGATGTTATTAATGTTTTAAAAGATCTTAATAAAAATTATATTAAAATTTGAAATCTCTTCCTAAAAGCTGTGATCCAAAGGGAATGATAATCTGGGAATGACAATCTAAGAAGCTAAAAATATGAATAGCTTACTGTTGAATAACTCATAGAATCTTTAATGATCTATGAAATAACCTATAAAATAATAAACAAAATTACTCTTAAATGTTCATGAGGAGAAATAAGATAAATCTTGCAATACGAGAATGTAAGAATTAAAGTAAGCCTAAAAAAATATGCAATCATATATTGAGTACAAAAAGTCAGAACATTTCAAAAATGAGTATTAGAATTTGTCAGCCCAAAAGAAGAAGAAAATATTTAAAGCAACTTAAGATGAATTAAGTGAGCCAAAAGTAGAAGAGTAATCAATAAAAAAGTGACAAACTATGCCACATTCAACAATGAGGTATTCGAATCTCTTAAAATATCTTTATCATATAATAAATTATTTGAAGTATTTTATGATTTATAAGATAAATATAAAAAGAAAAATATAATCTCTCTCTCACTAATGAATTTGATCCATTAAAAAAATAAGTATGACAATATTATGTTGATATCTTGCATTGAAGAGTTAGAATCACTTAAAAAGAAAAATATATTACTATGACAAATATTAAAAAAATAAAATTAAAAATAAGTCACTTAATATGATTCTTGTGAGCCAAGATTGTGTATCAAGAAAAGAAGAAATTGGCTTCGTAAGTAGTAACACTTATCAAGAGCCAATAAAATTTGTAAAAGGATCCATACTATATATTTCTCCTAAAGTTAAATATATATATTTTGTGAAAATTTTAGTCATTATACTTACACACACTCTTTTAAAAAATATAGTTATCATTAAATAGTTTGAAAAATTATAAATAATTTGATGTCAAAAGTTAAGAAATGTAGATGAAAGATCCAAAGTTAAATTGGTTCATAAAGCAAATCTCTCTTTCTTATAGGTATGACTCCAAATAAGAATTACGAGCAAAAGATGATACTTTGATAGTGGATGCTCAAAGGCATATGTTCGAAGATACAACACATTTCTCAAGATACAACACATTTCTCAAAGCTCATTAGTCGAGACGGATGATATGTTACCTTCGAAGACAACAATAAATAAAAAAATTATTGGCATTGAAAATATAGATAACAAATTGATCTCTTGATTGAATATATGATTTTAGTGAATAGTTTCAAACGTAACTTAATATTTGAAACATAACTTAATAAGCATTAGTCAACTTTTTGATAAGGGATATAATGTTAAATTTGAATCTTATCATTGCCTAAAAAAAAAAAACTAAATAAGAATAAATTTATGATTGATTTAAGAAGTGATAATGTTTATACTATTGATCTTGATGGTTTTTGTGATGAAATTGATTTTCAATTTTGAATGATGACGCATAATTTTGGCATAGGAGACAGGGATATCCTTCCTTAAAAACTAAAGAGGAATGTTTAAAATTAAATTTATTAAAGATAAAATTTATAAAGAGTAACTTCAAACCTAAAAACCAAGTAGGTCTATCTAGACTATTATAATTAATTCATTTGGATTTATTTGAACATATTCATATCATAAGCTTAGGAGGTACCAAACCAGCCTTTATGATTTTTGATGATTATAGTAGATATACTTGGACATTCTTCTTAACACATAAAAATAATTATTTTAAATATTTTATCAAATTTCATAAATAAGTTTAAAATATTTTTTTTATGATTTCTTATATTCATAATGATCATAGTGATGAGTTTAAAAATCATAATTTTTAAGAATTTTATGATTTAAAATGGGTATAATCATAATTTCTTCACTCCAAAAAAACTATAATAAAATGAATTTGTTGAGAGAGGATAGCAGCTTACAATAGATGACAAAAACTATGCTAAATGAACATAGCTTTCCCAAATATTTTTGGGTCAAAGTCATTAACACGACGTATTATGTCATAAACAAGAGCTTATCTATTTGAAACTCCCTATAACTTTTAGAATAATAAAATATCCAACATTTCGCATATTAGAGTTTTTGGATATAGATATTTTATTTTAAATAAAAATATCTTAAAAATTTGATGTAAAATTTGATGAAAGTATTTTATTAAATATTTTTTTATTTTTAAAGCTTATCGAGTTTTTAATAAGAGATTCTTATCCTTGAAGAATCTATGCATGTTATGTCTGATGAATCTTTTAAAACTAAGCAAAATTGATTTTGATGATAATTTTAAATTAGATAAACTAAATTTTATTTTACAAAGCAATTTGGATATATCTACTTCTAAAGAAACAAAGTGTATAGATGTACATCCGAAGGAACTAATTATTAGAGACACATCAAAATGTATTCAAACTCATTTTTCTTAAAAAATATTTATGCAAATGTTATTGATGCTCTTAAAAGTAACTCATGCATCTCGAGAATCTATGAAGAGTTAAATTAATTTGAAATAAATAAAGTATCTCATGCATCTCGAGAATCTATGAAGAGTTAAATTAATTTGAAATAAATAAAGTATGGATACTTGTTCTTGGACCTAGTGATCATTTCAATAAGAGATCCTTATCATTGAAGAATCTATTCATGTTATGTTTGATGAATCTCTTAAAACTAAGCAAAATTAATTTTGATGATAATTTTAAATTTGAAAAATTGAGTTTGAATGAGAATTTCACTTTCCAAAGCAACATGGATACATTTACTTCTAAAGAAACAAAGTATATAGATACATATCCTAAGGAACTAATTATTAGAGACACATTAAAAGGTTTTCAAACTTATTTTTCGTTAAAAAATATTTATGTAAATGTTGTTAATACTCTTAAAAGTAACTCATGTGTCTCAATAACGTATTAAGAGTTAAATCAATTTGAAATAAATAAAGTATGTATGCTTGTTCATAGACCTAGTGATCATTTCATGATTAACACTAATAAGTTTTTAGGAATAAATAAGATTCTTATTGAATAATCACTTGGATTTGAATAATTTTTTTAATCATGTTTATAAATTATATAAGGGCTCTCTATAAGTTAAAGCAAATCCCTTGAGCATGATACGAGAGACTTAACTTAATTTTTATTCAAAATAATTTTTGAAAAGGTAAGATGGACACCATAATATTTATTAAATATATTTTAAAAATTAATTTTTTATTATTTAAATATATGTTGATGCTAGTTCTATAGATGAATCTTTATATGAATTATTTATAAGAGTATGAGCCAAAATAAAATTAGTTTAATGGGAGAATTGACTTTTTCTTAGGATTATAAATTAAGTACCTAAATGATGAAATTTTCATTAGTCAAACCAAGTATACTTTGAATTTATTAAAACAGTTTCACATGGATAGTGTCTATTAACACACTAATCAGAATTTCTACTAAATTAGATATGGATAATGAAGCAGAATACTTTGATCAAAAAATTTATAAAGGTATGATAGGTAGTTCAACATACCTTACTATAATATAATATTTAGTGTTAGACTTTGTGTAAGATTTCAATACAGTCTTAAATAATCTTATTATAAAAGTAGTTAAAAAGAAATTTTAGATAATTATAAGGAACTCCCAATTTAGGATTATGATATCCTAAATTTAAAAATTTTGATTTGATTATTTATGCTGATGATGACTTTGTATGGTGTAAAATCGATAAAAGAAAGTACATATGAAACTTGTCAATTTATAAGTCATGCACTTGTTTCTTGATTTTTCCACAATCGAAGCTAAACATGTTACGATAGGTGCACGTTGTGCATAGATAATTTGGATGAAAAATATTTTAAAAAAATATAAACTTTATCTGAAAAACATTCCTATAAAGCGTGACAACACTAGTGCAATTTGATTATCATATAATTCTATTCAACATTCATGAACCAAACATATTAACATTAGACATCATTTTATTAAACATTAGATATCATTGTATTTTATTGATACAAAACATGAATAACTTTACTAAATCATTGAGTGAGGAATAATTTAATTTTATTAGATGAAAATTAGACATGTTAAAACTGAATGAATTAATCTTGATAAACATAAAAAAAAAAAAAAAGAGTGGGGGTGGGGTGGAGACAGGGGCCTAACGGTAACACCACTAGGCTGATAGTACTACTACTGTTAGAAACTTACGTTAGCTCTATTTAGTTTGGGTCGACGGTAGAATGCCTTAACTCACTCTTCTCCTTAGTTGATAATATCCTTAGTTGATCCCTCCCTCCTATAACTCCCTCCTTCCTCCCTCTAAACCTTCCCCACCACCCTCTTACTCCTCAAAGTTTCTTCCTCTAAAGCCTAAGGACTCATCATCCCTTCTCGTTCTACAAGGCTAATGATAAAGTTTAGAACTTGATAACGTAAATATTGGGCCCAATGGCCTGACCTGACCATGCCAGGATGAGGATCACGTCGGCAGCCACCTCGGTAACCTGTCAGCCCAAGGACCCCGTCAACAGCCACCTCGACAACCCATCGGCCTCGACACGTCAGCCTAAGGGCCCCGTCGGCAGCCACCTCGGTAACCCATTAGCATACCGAGGACCACGCCGGTCGCTCAGGGAGTCGTACTGGTGAACGACGACCTCGCCGAACGAGACCTTAGGAACCGACGAGAGCGTCGCCCTACGAAGAGTTGTACATACAGCTCAACCGAAGGCGCAACACCCATTAAACATTTCGGTATTATCTCCCTCCGTTCCGCAGGTATAAATACCCCAAATGTAGTCCAGGGTAGTGGGACTTTTTTCGACCAACTCCTCCCCGAAACCTTCGGGAACTTCTGAATCCTGTTTTCCAATCTCCACTCTGAAACACTAACTTAGCCGTCGGAGGGGCCTCATCAGGCACACACCCACCGTCGAAGGTCTTCTTGCAGACCCTGATTGCCTCCAGAAACCAACTCGGTCGACTACCCGACCCGAGGAGCTGCAACTCAACGAAGCCCAGATTCTTCGTCGAGCTTCCCTGAGCCTTCGGATCTAGCCAGGACAATCCTGTGCACGCAGGCCGAACCGTGTCGTGTTGACTCCTCGTCCACGACACACAATCCAACAATATTTTGGCACTAGGAGGGCTCGATGTCACAGGAACGCTCGACATTTAACAACCTTGGTAAAGATGCCTCAGTCGCCCAACAAGCTCCTGGAGCAGGAGGGTAGCCCCCTTTCCCTCCCCTCGGGGAAGGGACCCACTGACGCACTCATGGGCGTTATTGGCGTTTATTCAATGGCCCTGGGCTCACCCCGCCAATGTCTAATCTCGAGCATTCTGCTATCACTCATGAGGCCTTCCTCGGGCTTACCCACCAAGTGCAAGCCTTAGCCGGGATGATCCAGACTATCATCCCCTACATCACTTAGCTAATGCAGCCACCAATGCCGCAACAATGGATGACTCCAACAGTACCATAGGAGGAATCACCCTCAGAAGGGTGACCCTTGATCTCGCAGCGACCCGATGATGAAGTCCCATGACCTCCCCGCGAGCATCTTTCTGGACCCCTCGGGAACTTGGCAGAGCAACAAACACCTATTGCTAGCACCTCCATTTGCAGCGTACCCAACCTGGATACCCTCTTCTCTGACTCAACAAACTTGCTGAGGGTGCAGTTGCGATTGATGAACCAACGAATAGACAAGTTCCAGAAGAAGTTCATCAAGTCAAGGGAGGAGCTAAGAGAAAGCTCTTTAGGCGGATCCCCCTTTATCTCAGAGATTCAAGACAAGCCGATCCCACAAAACTTTCGGCTCCCAACACTAGAAGCGTACAATGTCAGCTCCCATTTGACAGTGCATATAATGGCCTTCAGAGCACAAATGGCCCTGTACGGGACTGGGACGCCCTAATGTGATGAGCGTTCTCGACGAACCTACGAGGACCAGGCTGGATATGGTATACCCGACTAAAATCTTCCTCGATTTTCTGCTTTGACCAACTCGCTAAAGAATTAAAGCTAAACTTCCTGGCCAGCGCTCGACCAAGACCAATCATCGCCTCCCACCTCTGGATGAGTCAAAAGGACAACGAATCGCTAGCCCAGTTCGTTACACGTTTTGCGGCTAAAATACGGGGAATGCCCGATGCCCACCCGTCGCTCATGATCTAAACCTTTTTTATCGGGCTGCAACCATCTCGCTTTTTCTAATCACTAGTAGAGCGTCCACCTGGGACGGTCCCTGAAATACTGCAGAGAGCCAATCAGTATGTTGCTGTCGAAGCACTGATGGTGGGCAAGTGCGAGGACCAGAAGCGACCTCGCGCCGAGTCGTCCCGAGCCCCACCCTCGGGGCCCTCGAGTAGAAGAACAGAGAGGCCTGAGCCGACCATCCCGAGGCCACCTTCCATTCCCTTGAACTCCACCCGGTCCGAGATATTATTTCATATTCAGGAAAAAGGCCTGCTCCGGGCGCATAATCCAATGAAAGCCTAACCAGAGGAACGAGACTGAGGGCGTTCCTGCCGCTTCCACCGCGACTACGACCACAACACCGAGGAATGCTATGACCTGAAGAATCAGATCGAAGACCTCAACTATCGAGGCCACCTCAGTCGACACGTGAGAAGGTCGCGCGAGCCTTCACTCCACCCGAATGGCCCGGTGGAGAAACAAATCGATGTCATTATCGGTGGACCCACCTCGGGAGGTGACAGCCCCTCAGCCTGCAAAGCATACGCCCAAACTACGATACAAAAGAGGCCCAGACAAGAGCCTTTCCCCGAAATCACCTTTAGGTCGGGGGAGGAAGAATCCCCGGATCACGACGACGCCTTAGTGATCTCGACGCGGATTGCAAACGCCCGAGTCAAGCGAATTATGGTTGACACAGGAAGCTCGACCGACATATTATATTTTGATGTTTTTCAAAAGCTTGGTCTGATTGACAGGGACCTCGTCCCTATGATCTCCACCTTGATAGGATTTACCAGAGACACAATTGCTCCCCTAGGCATCACAACTCTCCCATTAACCGTTGGGGAGGAGCTAAGGACCAAGACGGTGATGGTCTCATTCATGGTGGTTAAGGTCCCCTCAGCATACAATGCGATCATTGGTCGCTCGACTCTCAACAGACTAAGGGCTACCGTCTCGACATATCACCGCACCATGAAGTTCCCGACCAGTGCTGGAGTAAGCGAAGCTAGAAGCGATCCCCAAGAATCTAGATAGTGTTACTTGGCGACAACAACCCTCCCCAACAATGAAGCACTGGCCCTTGACCCCCGGGAACCCGGTAGATCAACCCTGCATCCCTAGCCCACAGAACCAATGTTGGAGGTTCCCTTAGACTAGGGGCATCCAAAGAAGGTCGTCAAGGTCGGGTCAGCACTTCTCGAAGACTAACGAATTCAGCTTATCGAGTTCCTCGGGCAAAACACCAACGTCTTTGCATGGATGCCAAACGACATGTCGGGCATCCACCCAGAGGTGGCTCAGCATCAACTCAACATACTACTAGGGACCTGGCCGATCCAGCAAAGACCCTATAGGTTCGCCCCCTACCGATAGAGGGCTATTGAGGAAGAAGTAGACCGATTGTTAATGCAGGCTTCATCATTGAGGTCAAGTATACGACCTAGCTGTCTAATGTGGTTATTGTCAAGAAAGCTAATGGAAGCTGGCATATGTGCATTGATTACACTGATCGCAATCGGGCCTGCCCAAAGGATTGTTATCCCCTCCCGAGGATCGATCAATTGGTGGATGCCACCTCAGGCTACGAATTACTTTCGTTTATGGACGCATTGTCGAGTTATAACCAGATCCAGATGGCACCGCAAAATCGAGAGAACACGACATTCATCACGCATCAAGCACCTGCTGTTACAAGGCGTTGTCGTTTGGGTTAAAAAACGTCAGGGCTACATATTAAAGAATAGTCAACTAACTGTTCAAAAACCAAGTCAGTGGAACATTAAAGTTTATGTGGACAACATGATCGTTAAGAGCAAGTTCGCCTTAGCTCACCTCTCAGATCTCGCCGAGACATTTCAGACCATCAGGAAATTCAGGATGAGACTCAACCCCGCTAAGTGTGTAGTCGAGGTAACCTTGAGCAAATTCCTCGGCTTCATCATCCATCAACGCGAAATCAATGTGAATCCCAAGAAGGTTAAAGCGATTGCGAAAATGCAGTCGCCCCGAACGATCAAAGAGGTTCAGTGACTCACCGGGAGATTGGTTGTGCTGAGCTGATTTATCTCTCGAGCAGGCGACGTGCCTGCCCATCCTCCAAGCGCCGAAACAAACGAAGGACTTCAATTGAACTCCTGACCGCGAGGAATCTTTCCAAAACCTTAAGGCTCACCTTGCGCGACTACCCCAACTCGCTTCCGTCACCCCGGGGGAGACGCTCAAGTTGTACATCGTCGCCTCGGAGCACGTGGTCAGCTCGATCCTGGTTAAGCTCAACGAAAAAGAACAATGACCAATGTACTATTCCAGTCATATCTTAAGTGGTCCCAAGGAGCGTTACCCTTCGATCAAGAAACTAGCATTCACCTTAGTTTAGTGAGGAAATTACGGTTGTCCCCCTACCCAACCGAAGCCGACTTGGACGCTTCACGTTGACCAATCGACCAACACAGAGATAGGAGGGACCAGACTCGTCCTGAAGGACCCCTCTGGACAATCATACGAATATGCTCTTCGACTTGAGTTTAAAGCCACCAACAACAAGGCTGAATACAAGGCACTCTAGTTTGGTTTGCGCTTGGCGACCGAGCTACAGGTTAAGCGGATTGAAGTCTTCACTGATTCTCAACTGGTTGCCAGCCAAGTCAAAGGGGATTATGAAGCCGAGAACCCACCATGATCAAATATATGATCGAGGCGCGCCACCTCGCGAACACTTTTAAACACTTCGTCATCTCGTGAATACCTCGAGCCGACAACTCTCAAGCAGACGCACTAGCGAAACTCGCTTCAATGCGAGCACCATGAGGATGCCCACTGGAAATTGCTAGGCTCCATAAGCCAACCATTTCCACGATCGAGGTGGTTACGACTGAGGCCGGTCATAGCTGGATAGAGGAGATACTCCACTACAAAAGGGATGCAATGGTTACCAATTGACCGGGCGGCCTCTCAACGAGCTAGGAGGATCGAGACATGGTATTGCAAGGTCAACGGGCGCCTTTACCGAAGAGCCTTCAGTCGGCTACTACTCTGCTGTCTATCACTGATCGAGGTTGAGACAGTGTTGGTCGAAGTTTATAAAGGGATATACGGAGAACACATCGGGGCTCGCACTCTAGCTTTTAAAGTTCTCAGGCTCAACTATTACTGGCTGACCATGCGCTGAGATGCTGTAGCTTAGGTGCATAAATGCAAGCTGTGTCAGAAACATGCCCGAATCCAACATCAGCCGGCATTGCCCCTCTCCCCGACCGACTGCGCATGGCCTTTCGCACAGTGGAGAATGGACCTTCTCGACCCATTTGCGCCAGCCTCAGGTCAACGAAAATTTCTAATCGTCGGAGTTAATTATTTCACCAAGTGGGTCGAAGTTGAGCCCCTAGCTTCGATCACAGAGAAGCAAGTCAAGGGTTTTGTGTGAAAAAATATCATCACAAAGTTCGACATCCCGAGGACTACAATCACCAACAATGGGACGCAATTCAACAACTTAAAATTCAAGTATTTTTGCCAAAGCTATTAGATACAACTAAAATTCAGCTCGGTCGCGCACCCCCAAGTCAATGGTCTAGCTGATGTGACCAACTGGGCCATCCTCGAAGGGCTGAAGAGGAGGGTGGTCAGGGCACAAGGCACCTGGGTGGAGGAGCTCTCGAGCATACTTTGGGCATCACGAACGACCCCGAAGACCCCAACGAGAGAATATCCCTACAGCCTCACCTTCGGTACCGAGGTCGTCCTACCTCCTAAAGTGGTCTTCCCCACCCTTTGGGTCTTCAGGACTTGTCCTAAGGGAGAACCTCGACCTCATCGAGGAGCTAAGGGCCGAGACACACATGCAAACCCTTGCATATCAGAAAGCTGTTGCACGACTCTACAATCGCAAGGTTCGACCACGATGTGTCGGTGACGGCGACTTAGTCCTAAGTTGAGGTCAACGACCCGGGACGCAACCGAGGCAAATTAGCTCCGAATTGGGAGGGACCATATTGAGTCATATGCACCATCCGAGACGGTACCTACATTCTGGCTGCAATGGACGACTGAGTTCTCCCTCGGATGTGGCATATCTCAAACCTAAAAAAATTCTATGTCCAAGGTGTCAGACCTATTGAATCTCATATTTTGATGATGAAATCAATTGCTAAGTTATTAATCTAACAAGGTTGTTAGAATTGATTGACACAGGATTAACTGCAACAAATTACAATCAGAGGTTTGGCCAAAGTCAAGTCCAAGCATTGGGTCGGAGTGAGGACGATGCGGGTGGGAACTCGCTTGGAGTGCGTCGAAGCTCGTCGAGGGCATCAGGAGCTTGCTAGGATGGCACAAGGGAGTTCGTCGAAAGAAGATCGAAATTCATCGAAAGATTGTCTGGGGCAACCGAAAGGCTTACTGGGAGTTGGAAGATTTTTAGGTGGATTTGTTGGTCATGATTGTAATTAATTAAATCGTAGTTAGCATCGTGCAGGTTTAACCATGACGATGAAAATGAGTTACAGACCAGATGTGGACCCAGGATCAAGCTTAGGCATCGGGCCATGGTTTAGACAATGTTGTGGGAGCTCGCCGAGAGTTCGCTAGGACTTCGCCTAAGGTATTTGGAAGATCACTAGGAACACGTCGGGAGATCGCCGGAGGACCGTGAGACTCGCGACAAGGAATGTCAGAGGTTGCCGAATTGCGAGAGTGAGATCGTTAAGCTTGGTGGTTATGTATGGTTGTAATCCTTGAGTCGTAGGTTAAGTTTGAGTCCAAATTGAGTATGATTTGGAAGGAATCTAAATCAACTCAAAGAGGCAATCAGGTCTACAAAAGGGGATTGATTGAGCTCAAGTTGATCTCAATTAGCTGACCAGAGAATTGGTTAACATAAGTTTCAAGTCAAAATTCGAAAAGTGGAGAAAACCACTTTTTCAAAAATTTCGACGGTTGAACATGGTTGCACTGTCGCCGCCCAGGTTTTCGAGCAGTTGACGACGACTGAACTGCCCAGGACGGCAACTGAACTACCCGTACCATGGATTCAGGGATGCTTTCGGTGGCTGCACCGCCGGTGGGTGAATCGCTCGTGCTTGGATTTTTCATATACATTTAAATTTTGACTTCAAATTCTGAAGCCATTTGGGGCCTATAAATACCCTAAGTTTTTTTGCATTCTATATAACAATTTTGGGCTAGAAATTCTATGATAAATTGTGTGTGAAAATTGTAAGAAAAAGAAAAAGGTTAAGATAGTGATCCAAGTGTTGTAATCTTATCTCCCTTATAAGTTGAAATGTTGTAAGGGTTTAGTCTTCACCCAAAGAAGCTCGGTAGTGAATACCGGTGGACATCAGAGAAGAGGACTCAGGAGTGGACGTACGTCAGATTGAGGCTGAACCACTATAAATCTATGAGCATCTCTCTACTTTATTATTTTTTATTATGCATGATCTTATACGGAGCTTTCTTTTTGTATAATCATAACTTAGCTTCGTTCAATAACTTATTGCTCACTTACTCAAAGAAACGCTTTGATTTTCGATTTTACTTCAAAGGAAAAGATTTCTCTTAAATCGTGATTTTACACTTGCACTAATTCACACCCCTCCTCCCGCCTCTTAATAGGACCAAGGTCAGCCGAGCGGTTAAGGGAAGTAAATTCACAATACAAAGCGAGTAGAGAGACGACCAAAAATTATATTGCTCCAAGTCAGGTTTTACATCAAGGTCGGGCAACCGAACATAATTCGATAGATAAACCCAAATAGAAGCAAAAACATAATTTAAATTAATTAAAAAAGGAGTTACATAGATGGTCGGGCAATCGATGACATTTAAAATTGTCGCCCGACAAACAAAATAACATTAGAGGAATCTAGTCCTCGAGGGGAGTGCTATCATCGAAAGGCTGGCTCGCCTCCATCCTCACATTGGTGTCCTTAGGTAGCTAGGCGAAAGGGTCCTCCCCGACAGACGAGTTCGGGTATTTTGCCCAAAAGCGTTCCAACGCTACCCAATACCCAAACTTGTAAGTAACTTGTCCCATCTTCTCCAACCCGGATTGGAAACCCCAAGACGCTTTGTAGTCGGCGATAGCTTTGTCGCCTCTTGTCTTCAGCTCGAGCCGCAGCACCTCGGCCCCAAGGGTCAGGACTGAGCCTCGAGGGTCAACCTACCTAACCGAGACAAAGCAAACCGATAAATTAGCAAAGCGAGACATACACTAAGGGTCAGGACTGAGCCTCGCTTCAATCAGTCATGCCTCAGTCATGTCCTTAATGGCCCGAGGAGAAGAAAGGAACCCCTAGAGAATCCTTACCAGCTCGAACTCCTTGTCTGAAAGACAAGGGGCGGCATGGCTTACCGACCGAGCAATCTACTCGAATTGGAAACCCCACCCCCGACCATGGGAAATGAAGAAAACCTGAGCTTTTCAACCCTTATTGCTGGAGGGAGCCCCACTCACCCGAAGTCCACTTCGAGCGAAAATGTATACCCGATCTGCCCCCGACATAAGCGGAAATAGGCCATAAATAAATCCTAGGTCGACACAATGCCTGACCCATGGCATTCCTCGAGGAACGCCACCATATAGCGCCATGAGTTAGGTGTCATCTGCGAGGGCGAGATCTGCCATCCGTGAGGCAAGCCTCGATCACAGGATGAAGCGAAAATCAGAGCCCCACCTCGAGGGCATCTATCGACAGCCCAAAGCCGTCTGGAAAGGCATTATAAGGATGCTGCCCAAGCAAAGGAACATGAAGTTCATATTCCTCGGGAATATAGAAACAGTTTCACACCTCGGCCAATCACTGGACCATCATGGTTGAGTCACTATTGTAACATGACTACATGATGATCAAGGCCTTCAAAACCTTGGAATCCGTCGGAGTCGCTTCCCCCGATGACGAACTCACAACTTCCACACCAAGACTACCTGAGGGGCGACCGACAACTTAGGGCCTCGGATTCACCGCCTTAGCAGCACCCGAGGGCCCTTTTATAGACCGGATGGACAAACTTAAAGAAGAAAAGGAAAAGGAAGAGCTACGAGAAGTCATCCCGACCTGCTCGAGAAATAATTGAGGGAAAAACAAATGAAAGGATTAAGGACGACGACCGAGAACGAGAGCCAAAAGTAGGAGGCCGAGGGGGAGATGCAAAAACACAAACCCACGCGGGCCTGGGAGGGGTATTTATAATGAAACCTCGTCCCCAAGTGATGCTTCGCCTACCCAAAGCGCATGACAGCCCACTACCGATGCCTCGGATACTGCCCCCTCATTAATGGCGCCAAAGAGGGGGAAGAAGAGAAATTTTGCGCACACGTCGCACGACCATCGCCCGTCACATGGGCATGATATCTCGAACGCCGGATAATGAATCGGTACGCCAAGGCAATCGTGGCGTCAGGAGGGAGATCTCACCTAACACGTCCGATTGACCGACGCGACGATTTGGTGCAGCACATGCGACGAAAGACAACGCGATAAGACTTTATGCGCCAGCAATCTAGAGAGCCCAAGGCATCTCTCGACTGACTATGAGCACAGAGCACATCTCCAGTGGGCTTTCAGTCCTGACCAGCTCTAGCGGGCTTTCAGTCCCGACCAACTCCAACGGGCTTTCAGTCCCGACCGTCTCCAACGGGCTTTTAGTCCTGACCAGCTCCGACAAGCTTTTAGTCTCGATCATCTCCAGCAGACTTTCAATCCCGACCATCTCTAGCGGGCTTTCAATCTCGACCGTCCCTAGCGGGCTTTCAGTCCCAACCAACTCTAACGAGCTTTCTATCTTAACTATCTCCAGCGGGCTTTTTATCCCGACCAACTCTAGCAGGCTTTCAATCCCGACCAGCTCCAACCCCCGACCAACCTTCGATAGGTTTTCAATCTTGGCCAGTCTAAAAGGGGGCTCCAGGTCATGAAATGCCTAAGGTGAGTCTCCAGCCCTGACTAATGAACTCCCGGCCTTGAACAACTTCCCCAGACACCAGCTCTCTAGCCCCGTCACGCCAGCCTAAAAGGGGGGGGGGGGGGGGAGGGGGACTTTAGATCTAGCCAGGATGATCCTGCACATATCAAACCGTGCTGTGAGGACTCCTCGTCCACGACACAGTCCAGCAATAGAACTCAATCAATCATCTTAGTCATATAGAACTCTAAATCCTCCTCTTGTTCTTAATTTATTGAGTGATATTGTCCTTATTTTTTAGTACATGTTGTAGTCTACGTGATACCCAAAAGAGCCTCATGGGATAAAGGTAAACACCATCCTTTTTGATTCATTTGATCATGCTCTTAAATTTTTAAATTTTGAATCTATGATTGTCCACAAAGGAAAGCATGTGAGTCTAAAAGATTTGGTTGATTTAGAAATAAGTGAACTTAGATATCCTAAGTATTCTTAAAATTAGTGAACCTATCCTAGTTAGAATATTCAATCATAATTTTCATATAGATGAAAATGATAAGATATTCATTTATGTTCTAGGTCATCATATACATATCCAAGATGACATAATTTATGACATTATAAGAATTATTAAAAAAATGAGATTGTTATTTTATTAGATATTGTTACATCATAACATGCACACTACATAGCCATCTCGCCGAAGAAATCATTAAACTAGATTGATTCAATATCATTAATAGATATCAATTAAGAAGATTGAGATATAATATCATAATGAAATATAAACCAAATTATCTAGAAGAAATGATCCTCCTCCACTTGAGCCTAAACCAGAAACATCTATACACAGGAGCTATCATTCTTCTTTTACTAGTCCCTTAGAGGTGAGATCTCTAGCTGATCTAGTATCTTCATCTTATGATGTCATAGCAGCCTGACTAGATCATCTTGATCTTCGTCAAAATTAGATTTTGATTGAGATGTAGCATATTCATCAATATCTTAACAATTTTGATGTACATTTTCATATCATATTTAAGCATTTTAGATTGCCACCAGAGTTTGTATATTTCTCGTTTTAGTTGATGACAAAGGAGTAGTTTTTATTTATGATGATAATGATTATTTTGATATTATACATGTGTTTTGTGCAATGACTATTTTGATATTTCAACTAAAATTATACATATAACTTATGTAATTATTCTTATTGATATTAAATAAAAAAATTGATGTTTTAATTGAAATTATGTAACTTTTACAATGATTATTATTGAAAATAAATAATATTTATGATTAAATTATTTATAATTTTAATTTAGTATAACCATGTAAAATGATATATGATCATTTGAATTCAACTTTATCATAATATTTTAAAATGACATATAGACATGGAGAGCCTTGTCAAAACTCTGTCATCAATTGATTGTCATCATAAAAAAGGAGAGATTGTTGAATCTCAAATTTTGATGATAAAATCAAATGATGAGTTTATAAATTAGTATGTGATAGAACCCCAGAAGGAGCCCTATAGATTTTGATCGCCGAGGGGGATCAACCCTTGGAACACTATAGAGGTTCTTCCCTCCTAAACTCGACACAAAGGCTGAATAAAAGATGATAATTGCTTGATAAAAGAGAGGGGACGACTACATCATTATATATGGTTGCAAACCCTAGCCCATGGGGTGCTTATCTAACTAAAATTATCTTTTTACCCCTTCTATATAGTCGACCTAAGCAGGGGGAAACCTTAGCCGACTAGCCCAGTAAAAGGGGCGACGACCACTAAGCCCCAAAACCCCAAAATAAACCCTAGCCACACTTCTTTATAGGATAAAAGTGACTGTGATTTTATTACAATCTCACAGGGTTCTTATTGATTACTTCTAAGTGATTATGACCCAACCCTACTGGAGTCTTATCAAACCTGTCCTCTTCAAATCAGCCTTGTCCTCAAGACTGAAATTCTATGGACTCATCATATGATTCTCATGCTATCATCAATTGAACTTTGGCCTCCTCATTAGCTGGGGTGTTAGTTGGAAGGATTTGGGCTGAGTTGTCTTCTTTAAATTTTCATTTATGGTGGGATACCTGGTGGATCAACTGTAATCTTGATTTGGTGCGCGAATCTAATCTCCAAGTTAGGGCCCTAATGTGATCCCCAATTTTGCAAGGCCCAAAGAAATGGGGAGACCACTTCATTAAGGCTTGAGTTTCCTACTGATCGAATTGGAGGTGTAGAAAAACCTGATCTTCAATTTTTCGTCCATTCTGAAATTTGTCGGGAGGTCGTTTCTTCTTTGCATGTGATGCCATATGGTTAGTCTTTAGTGATAACCAATCTTTCTTCTGGAATGGTGACTGCCCTCTAGTATGGTTCACGATGATAAGAGCCCAATCTGGCATGAGCATGAATTGTAATTCTTCTAGTTTTACTCCTATTTCGTGTCATGGACCTGTATCTAACCATATTTTAAATTTAGTAGTAATTAGTATCTCCTGTAAAAACCTCGTGTGGAGTGTGAGGGAAGCCTTGGTGTAAATTAGGAGTGACCATCTTGCATAAGAATAGCCCCAATTCCAACTTCTGATGCGTCGTTGGCTTCAATGACAAAAGTGCGGCTGAAATCAGGCAGTGCTATGACCGACATCGTCATCATAGTGGCCTTGAGTCATTTGAAGGCTGTAGAAGCTTGTTCCGACCACAAGAAGTCTTTCTTCAGTAGGGACGTGAGCGGGGCACTAATCTTTCATAAATTTACAATAATAGCCCGTGAGTCCAAGGAAGCCACGCAACGATTTTACGTTTGTAGGTTTCGGCCATCCTTGCATTGCCTCGATCTTCATCGGGTCTACCACCACTCCATCCTCTGATATAATGTGCCCAAGATACTCCACTTTATGCTGTAAGAAGTTACACTTTGACTGTTTAACATAAAGAGTATTCTCCCGAAGAATCATTATAACAGTTCGTAAGTGTAGAAACTCTTAGTGGCCGTTATGCATGCAGAATGTAGTTTTCGGAACATCTTCAGTGCATACCCGAATCTGATGATAACCGGAATGGAGATCCAATTTAGTGAAGACTCGGGTTCCTTTTAATTCATCCAAGAGCTCATCTACGATTGGTATAGGATATTTGTCCTTGACGGTTGCATTTAGAGCCCGGTAGTCAACGCACATCCGCCACGTACCATCTTTCTTACGCACTAGCAACACCGGTGAGGAGTAAGGACTGTAACTCGGTTGAATCACTCCGGTGTCAAGCATCTCTTTAATAATGTTCTCAATCTCATCCTTCTACAAGTGATGATAGTGGTATGATCGTAAATTTGCTAGAGGTTTGCCTGGCAAAATAGGAATGCAGTGGTCATGCGACTCCGAGAAAACATACACGCGGCTCCGAGAAAACATTCGTGAATTCAGCCAGTAAAAGGGCAAACTTAGGATATGAGTTTTGTATGTTCTCCCCCTATGCATCAAGAATTCACCATGTGCTTTATGCAAAACTTTCTCCATTCGTTGCGACGAAACAGTGGAAATTTGGCTCCCGCGCTTGCCTCATAACGTGACATGTCTCCCTTTGCAATAAAATTTCATGATTAATTTAGAAAAATTCTAGGAGATATCACCTAGGTTGTGAGCCATTCGATCCTGAGTACGGCTTCATAATCATCGATTGGTAGGAGCAAGAAATCAGCTACCACTTCTTGGTCTTGGAGGAGTAGTTTCACCGGCGGGCACCGTTGATCGCAATTGAAGATTCGACCATCGGTGACCTTTACATCGAACTTGTTGCAACTTTCGATTTGAAGTGTCAAACGTGCAGCAACCTTACTATTGAGGAAATTATTTGTGCTACTCGTGTCGATGTGAACGGTGTTGGGTTGCTATTTTAGAAGTCCTCCAACTTTCATCGTCTACAGGTTGAAGTAGTCGACCAATGCGTGCACTGCATAGTCGGTCGGTTGGGACTCTTCCTCCATGGCTTCTTCAGGTTCAAGGGCTTCTTTAGATGTTTCATTGTCCTCATCCTCTGCTAATTCAATCACGAGGAGCTGACCCTTTTTGCAGCGATGTTTGTAGCTCCATGGTTCGTCGTAATGCCAACACAACCCCTTGGTCGATCGTTCGCGAAGCTCGTCCCTTGTCAACTTTTTTGGTGCAGGGGCTTGGATGGCAATAAAGGGGACAGTAGGCCTCGACATGGCTGGTCGGGGAGCAACCCTTGTCCTTCGTACCTCATGGTTCAATCGTTCTTCCTGGATACGCACGAAGGAAATCACCACCATAAGTGTGTACGGTTATCGCGCCTTTACTTCTCGGATCTCCGGCTTTAGGCCCTCAATAAAAGTACCTAAAAGTTGTTTCTCAGACCAATTCTTGGTTTGGTTAGATAAACGCTCAAACCTTGCTTGATATTCTTGTATTGTAGAGGTTTGATGAATCTTTGCCAATTGTCCGTCGATATTGTCGAAATCGGTTTGTCCGAAGCGATTTAGTAGTCCTTCCTTGAATCGCTGCCAAGAGAGTCCTCCATGGGTGTGTTCAAACCAATTGAACCATTGAATAGCACCTCCCTTGAGGTGTATGGTAGCAATTTCCACCCGTGTAACGTCGGTTGTTCGGTAAAATCGAAAATAACGCTCCACGCGCGAGATCCATCCGATCGGGTCTCCTTCTTCCCATCTTGGGAAATCAACCTTCATAACATGGATTGTTGTGATCATAGGTGATGTGTCCATGCTCTTGAGGATCGTCTTACTGATCTGAAGTCTCTCCATGGTGTGACTTCCTCGGGTTTGACGGTTGACCAATGCTGAATTCGGCGAATAAGGATCGCATCTTCTCCTCCATGTGGCTTTTAAAGGCTTCAAGCTTGGCATTGATAGCCTCTTCTGATGCCATGGTGTATACCTCTAGATCTGTAATATTGAGATCTTTCTTTTGTTGTCGGATTAGTGGCATGAGAATTTTGGAGAATGGGTGACTGGTTGGAAGGTGAATCGGTTTGGATGGGAGTAGGCTGCGGTTTAGGGCTGATTTGGGTGGCTATTTGGTTTCGATTTATGGTAGAGTTTTGAAGGGTTTTTGATAAGGATGGTAGGATTTTGTGATGAGGAAAAGAGAGTATGAAATCCCACAAAAAATAGCACTCAAATCTGATAGAATTCGACAAAAAAAAGTGCTACGATGTGCAGTCCTGCCAAATAGATTTTACGTCAGAGAAACAATGACTTTTCGACATAATTTCCATAGGAAAGTTCAAGGAAATTATGCAAAAACCCTTGGTTTAGATGTTGGGAATATCAGCAAAAAGTTTGGCGAAATTTTGACAGCGTAACAGTAGAGAAATAGGGCAAAAGACGAAAGGTAGATCCTTCATCGTAAAAATTCTAGAACTACATGCTGGTGAAAGATTGCACAAGAAAACTGGTTCCAGAAGGAATTTTTTTCGAGAAATCAATCCAAATGAAAGCCAAGTTGATCTTTGGAATTGTATAAAAATTTCAGCCAAAAAGGATGAACAAAAGTTCGATTTCAAGAGGCCAATAGATGAAAGGCAGATTCTCCGTCGTAAAATTTCAGCACTGCACGACGAAGAATCACAGCACTATAAATCCGGATCCAGAAAGAAAGCTAAGACGATCTACGAAATTGTATAAAAGTTTCAGCCAAAAAGGACGATTACAAATTCAGTTCCAAGAAGCAACAATCGGTTGAAAATTTCTATAGTGTTTCGTCTGCGCAACGATGATAACATTTGCGACAGTAAAATTTTGCAGCAAGGAAATTTTGAAAAAACTTCTCCTATGTATAAGATAGTGGAATAGCAATAGCAAGAGGCATGGGCTTTGGAGTTTTTACCAAAACTTTGATCTTAACGCAAAGGAAGGCAGCAGATTGATGGATCTGCAATTTGGTGGGTGACGATCGAGACGACGTCAAAAGCAATTATGGGAATTGCTTGGGAAGGTGAAGGCGGCTGAGATGGCTACATGACAGCAGGAATGTGGCTCTGATACTAGATGATAGAACCCCAGAAGGAGCCCTATAGATTTTGATCGCTGAGGGGGATCAACCCTTGGAACGCTATAGGGGTTCCTCCCTCCTAGACTCGACACAAAGGCTGAATAAAAGATGATAATTGCTTGATAAAAGAGAGGGGGCAGCTACATCATTATATAGGGTTGCAAACCCTAGCCCATGGGATGCTTGGCTAACTAAAATTATTTTTTTACCCCTTATATAACCTACCTGCCTAAGAGGAAACAAGTGGCGGATATGTTAGCTCTATAGCCGACCTAAGCAGGGGAAAACCCTAGCCGACTAGCCCAGTAAAGGGGGCGACAACCACTAAGCCCTAAGCTCCCAAAATAAACCCTAGCCACACTTCTTTATATGATAGAAGTGACTAGATGGAGTTTTATTACAATCTCATAGGGTTCTTATTGATTATTTCTAAGTGATTAGAACTCAATCCTGCTGAAGTCCTATCGGTATGTTTTTGAGATAATTGATATAGAACATACATTGATCACAAACTTAAATCATCAAAATGATAAATTATCGAAGTAGGAGAATTAAACATTATGTCGAAAAAATTATCAAGTTCAAAATTAAATGTAGAGCTGAAAGATTGATGGACATACCAAAAATTAGACTTCATACTATTAGTTCAAACATGCTAGAAGGATCAAATATTACGACAAAAGATCGGATGTCGTGGTAAAGTCAACATGTTAATAAATCAAGTGATATGCCGAAGAAATGGACGATGTGTCGGAGGTTTGAACGAAGTGCCAGAAGATCCAATGACATATCGAAATGACACACAACATGGTGAAGCTTTATAATTATGTCAAATATATGATTGGATTGTTAAAGTCATGAGTGAAGTCTTTTTAGGTCAAATTAAATTATTATTAAGTCGAAATCATACCAACTTATCGAGAAAGCTAATGGGCCTGAATACAAGCCAAATTGAGCCCGTTCAAGGACCAAACCAATAGCCTAATGTAGGCATAGGTGATGGTACCGTTAGGCCCAACATTAGTACTATCTAAGTTAGTCGACAAGCACAAACAATATTACCACAAAAGACAACTATAGTATTACCTAAAATTCAAAAATTATAATGATAGTACAACTCGACATTCCATAATTATAACGTCAAAACCTACAACATTAGTATAGCCTTCTGTTAATGATATTACTACTCATACCACAAAATTTTAAGGATTTAAATTTTTTGACTTTATTTTTGAAATCTCTTAAGAATTATTTTAAGATTTTAAATACCTGATTCAAACTTGGTTGATAGAGTATCAAATTTTGAGTTAATAAAAAATTATAACTCTCTTTAAACATTGTTTAAATCTTTTCCTCTTTGAGTTCAAAGGAAATAAATTAGGCATAGATCAAAAATATTAAATTATTATAAATCAATTTACATTTCTTCTCTAGATATAACTTACATTTTTATTTAATCATATTTTCGATACAGATTATCGATCAAATTTAAATCATTACGATCTTAACAGATGAGAGCCCAAGTAAAATTAATTAAAAACTTGAGCTATGAAAATAAGTCTTAGAAACTAAAAAAATTTAGATTTAAGTAAAAAAATAAATATATAAAATATAATTTTAATAATTTAACAAAAAATATATATAATTAAATTAGACGATCGGTCTCTGGAGCTATCTCCCTCAAGCAAGCAAGCAAGCAGCTGCATGAATACAAGACTTTTTAACTGTGTCAATTGAATCAATTTTTGTAGCTCCGTATCTATTTGGTGGGGATCAATTTTCAAAGACATGACAAAGTGGAGACACATTTAACTCAGGATTATAGTTTGTATAGCCAATAATTATAATCATATCCCATCTATTTTCTTTCATCTCGGCCAATAATTTTTCGTTCTTTTTCTCATCAAACAATAATGTTGTGTGCGTATATCAACATCAGTCTGACCTGATAGCTCTCACAGCCGCCATCATCATCTTTGCCGTGGCTGGCATCGCTGCTGCTGCTGCTGCTGCACCATTCCCTTTCTGCTCCCGTATTCTAATTCTGGAGGGAACAAATCTGAAATAAAAATTTCTGAAGTGAATAATGTGTACATCTAAGCAACATTTTCATTTACAATAATGGCATCAAAAGGACATGCACAAACTTTCCTCAAAGAAAAGCACGGAAAAACTTCCTTGTAATCTAATCTACACTACCCAAAAAGTTTAATCAAATACCTCAAAAGAATGAGAACTCTAGAGAATCAAAATGGCAAATATGTCATGCCGTCCACCACCATCCAGCAAAAGCACTATGTCATGCACATCCACCGATATTGGAAGGTCAAATTCTATGGTGGATGATACCAACTGAAAGCCTCACTGTTCCCGATCTGCTAACTCCACAGGTTTGCAGCTTCATTATTTACCTTGAATCAGCCCAAATATTGTCTGTGGATGAAACACTGTTAAATGAAGTCACTTGGAGGCCAATTCTTCTGAGTCACCAGTAAAACCATCTCCATCAGCTCGGAATGAACACAAGTAGATGAGGTAGCATGTTGGTTCAGTTAACAACAGCTGCTCCAATTTGGATATCCAGGCTATGAGCTTATAATCAACATAGCAATTAAAGAGAAAGCAAGAACTCAAGAAAGCCGAAGATATGCAGAATACCTTGTGAGCAAGTAGCTTAAAATCTCGAGATGTTCCAACACCATATACTGGTCATTGCGGAGACACAAGATCTAATTTTGGAGCCAGAGAAATTGCAATGTGTATATATATTCTGACACGCAGACCATTTCTGAATAGGAGGAATCTAAATGAAACTTTGTCAAAGAACATTACCAAATCTGTTACACATCTCCAAGACCTCATCTGGCAAGAATGCCAATGGATTTGGTAAAGCAAGAAAAAACTTTCAAACCAGCTGCATCACTTTAATGCTTCCAGTGGAGTTTGCAGCAACAACCATATTCGACTTCCCTCTCCAGCAAACACTAGACACAAACTGTCCACCATCACTACTTGTCTCTTCTGCTGTGATTGGGTCAATGGAACCAAATTTGTGACAGGTCATTGGCATAGGAAAAGTTCTGTAGTAAGCATATACCTGCAGAGCATATTAGAAAAACAAAACTTAGAAAATAATTATGATCGACAGTAATGGGAAATCATATCCAGAATATTTGTAGTACACTATATTTGATGTTGACAATCCAAAAGCCTATCTCAAAAGAACCAAAAAAACTTGGATGTTAAAAATGAAGACTTCCCACATGAAGTTTGTGGCACATAAGTTGACCATAATTACAGAGTTAGGAGTTATATATTTGTCAATCATCTAAAAAGTAGTACATCTAAGAGCTGCAACTATTTCAATACTACCAGCAAACAGCAATAATCAGAAAAAACATTGAGCATGAATTTCAACAACTGCCTTATTCAATCAAAAACATCTCTAACTTGGATGTTCAAGCAAAGACTTCCATGGGAAGGTTGCAGTACACACACTGTGAATCATGATTAAAGAATCAAGAGTTATATACTAGTCAATCATTTAAAGGATATCTCATCAAGAGCTACTACTCTTCCAATACCACTAACAATAATCAGTAAAAAGTTGACCATGAAATTTCAACAACTGCCTTCATCATTCAGAAACATCTATACTAAACAAGAAGTCTGATGCATCTCAGGAGAAAAGTATAACCCACATGGCACGAAAAACAAAAGACCATCTACAAGAAAAGACTCATTCCTTTCTCAGTGGGACAAAAAGCAAATGCCATATTGGAAGTGCACTTACTTCATTTGTTTCAGAACCACATGCTATGTATCCATCATAAACAGATAAACCAACAAAATTCTGCAGAAATCATAAACACTTCTCAGTGGTAACAAAGGCAGTTTTTACTACATATATCCAAAACTGGGAACAATAACAAAGAAGCAGCAAACCTTCTCATTTGTATGACCTTTTAAGGTCAGACTGCAAGAATTGCAAGATGATCCACTTCCACTTGTTCTCTTAAGATCCCAAATCTTAAGGGTGTTGTCAGTTGACGCAGATACAAGAGTTTCTGCATCCAAGAATTTCACATAGCTGACAGCCTTTTCATGTCCACCAAGAGTACACCAAGGAATTCTAGTATTTCTCAGATCATAACAGTGGATTCTGTAATCAGCAGTTCCAAAAGACAACAAATGGGAGGAGTATGGAGAGAACTGGACACAGCATACGTTGGCCATAGTCCTGATGGTATCAATGCAATTCTTCTGCTTTTAACAGAACATATATCAAATTTGCATTAAAGGTAAACTATGATACAACAGATACTCAAAGATATGCAATTAAGTCTAAAAAAGCACCCTTTATAAATGAAGATCTACAACACAAGCTTGTTTTTGTTTTACTAGTACTGCAGCAACTTGTATCCTAATTTTTGGTCTCACTTTTACAATCTGCTCTATATGGATGCACATCCAGCACTTGACTAACAAAAGACGTGCTAGAACTAGCATTGCCAATTACAGACATAGATGTTCAAATAAATACAACTAAGTCCCAACTATTTGGGGTCGACTAGATGTTCAAATAAATATAAATGCTAAATTCAAAAATCCCTCAGTAGTGATTTTTGTTATGCTAGATGATGTTGGAAAAAAAAGAAGGTTAGCCGGATTAAGTCTACATCTTGGGATAGATTTCATCAATAATTATACCTCATTAGTGCTCCACAGCTTCACAGAAAAGTCATCACTTCCACTGGCCAGCTTAGCCGGATCCACATGTGAGAAACTGACCGACCAAGCCCTTTTTTGATGTCCTATGAACTGTGTGAATCCTTGACCAGTGCTTGTATCCCATAACTGCATGTCATTTGTGCAATTTAATTATATGATCACCCAAGAATCATAGCCAAAAAAAGCAAGTTTGATGATCATTACTCATCCAAAATTACGGGTAGGAATGGCCTTTGAAGGAAACAAATTTATGCCTCAATAAGATACAACAGCTAGAATGATTGATCGTAATTGAAAGGAAGAAAATAAATTTAGTTCTCAACAGTTTTCTCCCTTTCTTGCCCGAGTCTGAACACCTTTTCCTCATATGGGAAGCAATGAAACATGGCCCATAAAATTTCATAAGCCTCATAAGATGAAAACAAATTTTGAGGTCTGACATTAATCAATTGATACCAAGCAGTTGACAAATTAGTTAAGTTAAAGAACTAACTAGGTAGAGATCACAATTAAACTCTCAAGAATCTTGTCCTTTTCTTGCCCTAATCTGAACACCTCTTCCTCATAAGGGAAGAAACAAAATATGGCTCATAAAGTTTCATAAACGTCATAGGGAGACAGTATTTGAGATCTGCCATCAATCAATTGATATCAAGCAGTTGATAAATGGTCAGTTCAAGGAAATAAATAGGTAGAAAAATGGAATGTCAGAAACCCTTTTGAAGTTTCAAGATTAAAATTAATAAAATCATAAAACAAAGATTCCATGAGCATGCAAACATGACAAGATATTAGATGAATCGAGTTTTTTTCCTGGGGAATCCATTTCTTTCTGAAGAGTAAAAGACAACAGATTTTGGCTTTGCAACATCAAAGTAGTTTTAGATGTTAACCAATTTACCATTGTTCTTTTGCGCTGTGGATAAATTAATTAAGTATTTACTATAATGAGAAAGTCTACAAGCATTCTCTAACAATCACCAAAATTTTTCATAAGATGAAGACAACCAATTATAGTGGGACAGGTAAACCAGATCTTTAGGCTGTGTGTAGTCCATGGCTGCAAGCAAGAAAAAGGAGGATAAGAATGATGTAAGCAATTTATCGATGCTAAATTAGATAGCATCCTTAAATATATTAGTTTGGTCCTTCCATCAAGATTGATGCCTAATGAAAATTGCACCGACTGATTACAAAAAATAAAAGCATCATGGATAAAATTTCCTCATAGAAGCTTCAATATCACATTCACGAAGCATGAGAGTTTTAGCCATATTGCAACTAACTACATCATGAATTGGAATACTTTTTCCAAATGTGAAACCTTCATGGACGAATAATATTAGCAAGGAGATCTAAATCTCTGGTGAGGAGAGAAAAGGAAGCACCAAATTTGAGATGATTATTTGTGCCCGGGATGATGCCCAATCTGGACAACTCCAGCAATATCATAAGATTTAGAAACATCTAGAGAAACAAAAATAAAAATAAAAATAGAAGATCTACAAGGATACTTAAGAGATTCATATACTCTAGATAGGACAAGTAAAGCAAGGTTTTCTATTTGTTGGTGCTGAAACATTAAATAAGATATATCAGCCAACTTCTCATTCTAGTTTTAATATAAAAACAGAGTGAGCAATCTTTTGCCATACCATCAAAGTTACCTAAGAAGCATGCCGAAGGAAGAAAGATCTCCAAATACGCAGGATATGATTGCCACAGTGCTCAACAAAGCAAAGAAACTGAAGTGAACATTAACACATCATACATGTTCGTCTTGTTTTGAAATCCAAGAACTTAAGAAAGAAATGGTTATTTTTGGGACAAGATTGACTTAAAAGAGAACAGGCCAATATTCCTAATTATTAGAAGAACTTCCCAAATAATCAAGGAGTTGATGGTCACATTGAAACACACAATCAACTTGGTGGCATAAGAACCAAGAAAACATTGTCGTTGTAATTTGTGCCATGTACAATTTACTATAATCAGAGAAAAGACATACAGGATGATAACAATCAGCCAAGAGGTTTTGTTTGACACCACATCTAAACAATTATATTCAGGTTCATTACTGAGTAACAAAATCACACATGACAGAAAAGCTATGTTCCAGATTACACGTCAATGTTCAAATATCTCAACAGACTCCTAGGCAAAACATATATTTGGGTAAGATTTTAACTAGCATACTGCAATAGTTTGTATGCAGAACTTCTATCTGAGATGCATCACTTATAATTTGGATCAGGTTACATAATAAGAAAATTCTGAACCATTCAGAATGACAAAAATGATGAGAAGAAACCCAAGTGCTCTACCATGATATTTCACTAATGTAGTTCTGAAATTCTATTAGAAAATACAGTAAAAGAAATAAACAATTGTACACGATCAGAAGTACAGACCTGAACAACACCTTCATAGTCTGTTGATGCCAGGTAGTTTTTTATATAGCTATTCCAACATACACAAGTGAGCTTGGATCTACTTGACATTTCAATCAGTGGGTAATGAACATCAACAGTGTGATTCAAAAGAGAGCTAAACTCAAATATCTTTATTTTCTTTGATACCCCAGCAGCAGCAAAGTAGTCTTCATCACCATCAAAGCTCAAAGAGCAAATAACATTTGCACAGTTAAGGATATCATCATTCTTAAGACCACCACATACTTCAAACTTACTATAACGAGCGAACTTGCATAAACCTTCAAAATATATTCCAAGATGATCTGCTTCCACTTCAGCATCAGCACTCTGGACTTGACAGCTCTTATCTCGCATCTTAAGAAGATCAGTGTCAGAACGAGTTACAGAATTGACTTTGGGTATCTCAATTTTGGATCTCATGGTAAAGTATGCATTCTCAAGTTGGTTAATGTTTTTCATTAATCTCTCATCAAGTAAATTTGACATGGATAATCTGGTCATTGTTTCCACATGTATCACAGGTTTTTCAAGAGAGTGAAACTCTGAGATCTCACCGAACCTTGATGATGGATCTTTGCTACTCAAAACTAACTCAGATCTAGCTAAGTGCCTTCTTTCAACCTCCTCGAAATCCATTCTTATGCATTCAAGGCCTGCTACTAGATCTGCTGCTTGCTTCTCCTTATGCTCTTTCAAAGATAATAGAAAATGCAACAACAAGTCTGTTTCAGCATCTTCCTCTTCGGTCAATGCAGATGTATGATCTATTGCCGACAAATTTCTACCTTCACTTACTAGGTCACTCAGAATAATCTCCCTGTCCAAGAAAAAAAAATTACTTAGTTTAAAAAATGAAATATGTAAATCAAAATGACTGGAACCTTAACCTTGTCGAATGTTAATTTGATGATGCCACCAAATTAAGATGCCATAACTTCATGATCGTAATCAAGAAGGAACAAAATGGGGAAACAAACAGCTGGCAGTCTCAGTTCAAGCACGAACTAAAAGAAAAGGACAAAGCTCAAGCACAGAAACCATGAGGTTACAGCTTAAAAAGATGGCATTCCATTTGACCTACATATTGTGCAAAAAGAGAATGGCAAGGTCACACTGTCCCATGGAATTCATACCGATCACCATCATGCACCTGCGCTGAAAAACTCGAAACTGGTGAATCTATGGTTTAAAAGGGCAACAATATAAATGACTAAAAATTGTTTGCAGAAATGGATCCATTCTTAGCGATCACTGGCACATTTTAGTGCCTTGAAATTTAGAATATTTTCTGTACCAGAAACAACAATGCTCAATAACCTAGGAAGATTCCATCAGCATGAAACTTGCTTTGATGTAGTCAAAATCACCTACTGGTAATTTCAAACTTCTGAATTGTGCTGCTTTTTAAACTTTGTAATCTCTTCTGTCGTGTCTAACCGTGGTGCAATGCATATTTATGTGTGCCACAAAGCACTAGATCACTAGTCAATCTCAACTTCTCATATTCATAAATACATTTAGCAAGGGGTGTTGTTTTTCTAGATATGCCATACTTGTTGGTGCATCAACCTCCTTTCATAGACACTGTTGTTATCCTCTCTCTATTTTTAACTCAAAACTATATTTGATTAATCATTTAAAGAAACAAGTTGTGGTTCAACATTGGATAATAATACCTTCTCTCCTCTCAAATCATCAAAAGGCAGTATGCTGATATTCATTATCAAATATGAACACAAAGATGTAGCTGGATACCAGAAAACCATGTGCAAATCCACTTTAGCTTAGCATATATGATCTCAAATACAATTCAAATACATGTGCTGGATGGTTCCGTAACCATGTTTGTCTAAGTGTACAATATACAAATTGGATGTGCAATAAATACCGATCGAATTAGACTTAGAACAAATATAGATGTGACTATTATAATAAACAGTGATTTAAAAAGTGCTAGGCGCCAAAAGGCACCAAGGTCCCAATACGCTTGAGGCACTAGGCGCTCGCCTGAGCGAAGCGAGGCGCTAAAATATAAAAAATATATAATACAATTAATAAATATAATTATTTAATAAAAATATGATATTAAATTAAGAAAATCTAGACACATGATATTAAATAAATAAATATTAGTATTATTAAAATTTAAATCAAAATAATATATTATTAATCTAATAAATAAAAATATTATTATCAATATACTGTTAACAATACATTAATAGTATACTGTTAATATACAGTATACTACTGTTAACTTATTGTTAACAGTAGATAGGCGAGGTAACTTACTTCGAGAAAGTTGCTTACTAAGAGCAACAAAAGCGACAACGGTGACTAGCGAAAGCAACAACGGCGAGCGGCGAGCAGCAACAACGGCGAGCGGCGAGCAGCAACAACGGCAACGGCAACAGCAGCGGCAGTGGCGAGCAGGGGCAGCAACAACAGCGGCGAGCAACGACGACGACGGAGAGCGGTGGGCAGTGATGGCACCAGAGTTTATGACGTAATCGCGATTCACGAGTGGGATTAGGGTTGAGGAAGCAATTATCGATGCGTTAGTTTGTTCGATTGAACCAACTAACGCAAATTCGACCGAACCAGGCTAAAAGTCTGGTTCGCCTCGCTTGGTTTAAACCGAGCGCTCGCTCGAAGCGCCTAGTGCCAGGCGCTCGGGTGAGCGCCCAGGCGGCGCCTCTTTGAAGCGTGCCGTCGGGAGATCGAGCGAGGCGCTCGGGCCTCGCCTTGCCTCGCCCGAGCGCTTAGGCAAGCGCCCGAGCGCCTTTTGCAATTGCTGATAATAAAGAAGCTAACTTAATTTTATCAATGATATTTTAAGTATATGAAAACATTGAAATCAACCGAAAAACTTAGCATGAACATAACCTTAACCCGTCTTCATATCTGTATCCAAAAAGTTCTTGCCAGCAAAAATCCTATATGATACAGACATGTGAAGAACACACATTTGCATATTAAGTAAAAGCATCTGGCTCTACTCAGATAATGCAACCAATTGGACAGATGCTATCTAAAGTTCTGAAACCCTTACCTCTATCAATATAAAATTCCAGGGCAAAGGTCCTATATATGCTAGCTTAATCACAATAAGTTCTGAACCAAAAGTATTGTGCATCCTCATTGAATGATTCTCTAGTAGCCATTGAGTTGATCTTTAGCGAATACATTATTTCATGTGCATTAGCATAAACAGGAACCATCCAGGTATATAATGATGTCTATTCTTCTCACAGTCGATCAGCAGAATATGTCACATGAATGTCTATAATTAATACATGTGTAGCATCTGGAAGCATGCCCACCAATAGAGTCGGCAACAGATACCTTGACTTTGGTCGAGAATAAGGCTCTGGATGCAACAACCAAAGACAGAAACCAGATTCCTTAGGACTTTCTGATAGAAAACTTGAAGGAAGAATCCGATGCCGAAGATCTGACATTGCAGCACAATGCTCTTCCCATGTTTCAGAATAGCAAAAGAGCTGAAAAGAAAAAACAAGTATCACATAACCACATAATCTGCCATACAAAGAGGTCCAGTATTAATTAATCCTAATTTGCATGTATCTGCATGCCACAAAGATTTATCGTAATCGACAAATATATTTAACAAAAGAGACTGCTAGAGAGAGGAAGAGAGCTGTTGTTTTTATTTGTACGCAATATCGTCAATAAGGAACCCAACTGGCGAGTGATTCCCTTGCTTGCAGAGGGAATCTTGTATCTCTGCACTCTAAATGAAGGTAAAAAGAATATAGTGGAATAGTGGATAAGAAAATTTTGATAAAACAATTGACCGAAAGAAGTGTTCGGATAATTGTTGATAAGTAGAAAAGAAGATAATTGTTTGGATAAGTTAAGTAAAAGAGAGAGAACAAGTGTTAGAATCAAAATGGGTAAAAGAAGTTCTTTTCTTCATAAAAGATGCCATATTTATTTCTATTTGGCGCACCCATTACTCTTTTTATTAAAACATCAAATGACATTCTTCAAAACCTAATGGGACTACCTAAGCACCGATAAAACATGAAGAAAGGTCCCTCAAAATCTGCTAGTAATATATCATCTTCAACGTGACTTTCCATCAAGAACCTCAACCCTTTTACGTGTTGAGGAAACATTAGCTGCTGGAATTTAATTACTACTTCAAAGCAGAAACAGGTTTTATCAAATACAACCTAAGTCAAATGTCTGGTTATACATGAAAGAATTGCTGATAGATAAAACACATAATTGTAGTGTGTCATATTTCCTACATAGAAATCCTTCCCTTCGTAGCCTCTCAAGCACGCTGTGGCATGTCTCTAGAGCATCCAGCCACTCTGGTTTTATTAGTCCAGATTATCTAGCAAAATAAGTTTTGCACCCTTTAATATAACACAGTTCCCTGTCGATTTTGCTTCTAACAACCTGCACAGTGCACAGTTTGCAACAGCTTGGGAATTCATTGGTACAGCGATTTGGCCAACTCTAGCACCAAAAACTGAATCAGGTTCTGAATCTGAAAAGCAAACTCTCTTAGTAGACCTATTCCCTCTGAAGGTCCAAGTTATTAAGGGTTAACTGACTCTTAGTACCCCTATATGCTTACACTGAACATATTATTTAATTCCTGCTGCTTTTATGTCCATGAAGATGAACATCATACCAGACTCTTCAAGACCCACCCCATTTTGACCTCAGTGTCTTTTTTCATTATTGAATTAATGCAGTCTTTGAATAAAGCAATGACTACATTCTCATTTCAATACAAGTGATTTCCCTTCCCACTTATTGCCCATGGCTTTACAAGATAAAGGCTTACACGTATCTCTGGGAAGAAACTGTGAACAACTTTTCTCCAACTAAATTTGGTAGGTATAATTGCATAACATAAGCTATCAAATATAACGCATGCTAACTAAACGGACAAGATTTTTCACATTAGTGTTCTTCTCACCTCAAAAAATAGAACCCCAAGACCATAGATATTTGTCGAACAAGAGGACATTTGACCATTCAACTCCTCAGGACTAACATACCACCCCTCCTCCAACATTACTGTTTCAGACATAGGATGTTGGCACATGGCATCAGAACTTGGGGGTTGAGATGTACCGTAAACTTTGAATGGTTTACCCTCTGTAAGTTTCCTAAAATCACATCCGGAGTTTCTTGCTTTGGAAGTATCAACTTCATTTTCTTCACCTTGATCATTTCCTATACAGCCAGTCTTGCTAAGATATGTAACACTACCATCATCAGCAAGCTTCTGATGCTTTAGTTTCAAGAATTCATTAACTGCATCATCTGGTTCCCTATGCCTCTTCTTTTGCAACGGATGCTGCTGACAGTGAATATTCAGAGCTAGCTCAACCTGTTCTCGAGGAATAAAAGATCCAGTGTATTTAATCTGATCTATGGGTAGCACAAGAAAATATGATGGTCGTAAATGCCGCAAAGCAAGCCCTTTCAAGTGACAAGCATCAACAAGACCCAGAATCTGCTTAAATATATGCATCCTCTGAACCTTGCTTATCCTTTGCCGTTTAGGCTTAAGCCACTCCCTCAAAGTAGTATCCCCATGATGGGTGACCAGTACTCCACCACCTAAAAGGTGCATCCTATCCGCCTCTTCACCGGGCGCATGAGACAAATTAGAAGAAATTCTTTTGTCAACATTAGACTTTTCAATAGTTAGAGCAGATATTGCAGTGTCCGATGCATCATGACCTTTTTGATGTTTACATGCAACATCTTTACCATTCGAGGAACTCCTGGTAAAAAATTGTTGAAACCCAGAAGAAGACAGGGACTTAGGTCGGATCTCATGAGTAGATCTTGCACTTAAATTACTTGAGACTCTGCGGTTGCCAACTCCAGCTGCATGCTCAACTGCCCTGGATGTCTTTGGTTCCGATTGCACAAGTGGAAGCAATGTCTGAGACCCATATGGAGGCTGTACACTGCCTCCAGCATCCTTGCGACCCAATAATTGATAATCCTTTGGTGCTGTTTGCTTTGGTCTGTCTGCAAGCCTTGTAAAATTCGGCCATAAACTTGTCTGGACCAAAGGTTTTTCTCCATTACTCGAGCTACCACCTAAAGATAAACTTGAGCTACCATCCAATGATAAGTAAGGATTCTTGAAGTTTTTCAGAGTCAGCTCTTCCACACAAATTGCTGGTTTGTTCAAAGAGTGAAGGCTTGCACAAAGTGGTCGAGAACCTGCCTGTGTACCTATATTGTAATTGAAGTTCCTTCCAGCAACAGATTCAAGAACCACCTCAGGTGATCGCAGCAAAGATAAATGTTCGGGCCAATCAGTGTCTTGGGAAGCTAACAGACTGTGTGTCTCCAGTGCACTGCGGGTGTCTGGTTCCCGTGGTGATAGATCATCCTCTGTTTTCATGAGAGCAGCTTCTTTTGAGCTCTCTATGTCAGTGGTTTCGTTCCCCTCCATGTAATGAAATAGAGTTCTTCAGCATCAACAGTCATAAAATCTGTGGACGAAATGGGGTCGGAATAGCATCAGAAAGATCCAATGTAGGAGCCGATATCATTTCTACACAAAGCCCAGCATCAGCTTTCAGGTAGAGTAAAAACGATTAATATGCCCAAAATAACTTTTAAAAAAGGCATAGAAAGGGTTTTGACGGTACATTTCGCTCTCCAAACCCATAGGAACAGCCAAGAATCACATCATGACGCTACTCCAGTTAAGACAGCAAATAATGGGCAACCAGAAAAGAAACTGAAAGCATCACACACGCATCATACTTTCTACAATGATTTCCGACAAAATCCACTACTATAGAGAAAACCATTACAAAGTAATAAAAGTTTTTCTTATCATGCATGTCATGGAACTTATTTTTCAAACTTTCTTCCAGCGTAATAAAAGATAATCAAATTACGCATGTCATGGGACTTATTTTCCTAGATTGTTGATCGGAAGTGTAAAATAATTCGATAGCATATTAGAAAACAGTAGAAAAAAGAAAACACTCTCTTCGGTCGGAAACAACAAGCCACCTAAAATCGAGTTCAAGAAGAAAGATCTTGGATCACACCTAGCGGAAGCATCGGATTCAATATAAGGCTTCGCAACCAAGCCAGCCAGCAGGATCAGTAAACAAGCAAATCCTACGAAGAAAGAAACAGCATAAACCAACCAGATAATGGGAGATCCCGAATCGCCCATGCACACCTCGTCGACCGAAAAAATTCACCAAAACAGCCACCGAAATCTGCCACGAACAAGAACACAGAATAGCAAAACCTCCTGCAGAACACCGATTCCATACCGCCCAATAACTTGGAAGAAAACAGATCGCCGAACGCAGGATAAAAACAACCCTAATCCTTCAAGAAACCGGGAAGGAGCCGATGATTCGATGATCAAAACAACACACCACTTGCACGCCGCGCAAAGGGTCGGGGAATAAAACAGATCGCCAAACCCAGACAACACAACCCTAATATTTACAAGAAATGGAAAGGAACCGAGGGTGGATAACATAGACCACAAAAAGGGCGGCAACACCACCGGCAGAGCACCGAATTCCGTACCGGTCAAACATATTTCAAAAAAAGAGAAGGTTAGCCGAGAAACCAGATCGCCGAACCCAAGAATACGACCTTAATCCTTCAAGAAGCGGAGACGAGAGGTGAGAACTCGAGGATCACGGTAACGACAAATGGATCAGAGAAGAGCGCGGCGCTCAAACGTTACCTCCAACCCCGACCCTCTCCCTCCCTCTCGTCGTCGTATGCCTCGGAGGTGAAAGCTCCACAATCGCCAACGCCAAAACAGCACAACCTATCTTTTTTTTCCCCCAATTATTCCACTCTTTCTTATATAGGCAATCCGTGTGGCGGTGTAACGTTTATTTCTTTCAAATGTATTATCGAGAATTTATTTCCGTTAATTTTTAAGTTCGTTTCCTTTTTTTATCTTAAATAATATAATATATTATTATTAAATTACGTTGCTGTTTGGTACGGAGGGAGGGGGGAGGGGAACGAGGGAATAGGGATGACGTGGCAGTCGGAGAGCAGCGCGAGGGGTGGCGCCCTCTCTCGATCGCGATGAGGAACATAGATTAAAGAGGGCATGAGAAGGTGACGACGTGGACCTTCCCTGGCCACTGGTTCAAGTATCCTACAGCTCAGTGTTCTACTGAATCAGATAGCCCTCCCCCTAATCCACACACGCGAAATCCGTTTAACTAATCCTATTAAAATATTATTTCGATTATTTTCTGAAAAAAAATCCTTTTCCCTTTTTTTCACGAAAGTATCATTTTTATTATTTTTAATTATATTTTTATTTTAAATAATATTAAAAGTATCTCATTATTATATGAAGTGGTGGGAGGGGATCAGCGTACGTGAAAAAGTTCCGGCAGGGTAGGCCAACGCGGGGGTTTGGGTGGGGCGGGGGGGGGGGGGAGTGGTTGGGGTGGCGCCGGGGAGTTGGCGCCGGGGCTCAAAGGCGAAGACCCCCAGGAGCGACTCCGCCTTGCTCCTTTGCCCTTATCCCGCGGCGGGCCGACAACCACCGGATTCCACCCGGATGAGGTCGAGGGTGGCTGCGGCAGGGCATGAACGCAGGCCATGCACGCCACGCCTCCTCCGTTACGGCGAGGGGTCGTGAGGCGGGGGCCGCGGCGGCTGGGTTCTGGAAGGGGAGGACGACAGGGATCACGTGGGCGGTGGGCGGAGGAGGCAGGGCGGCGTCAGGGTGGGGATAGGGGAGCCCATGAGCCGGTGCTGCTTCCTCTTGGGTGGTGGGGACGGCGTCGGCCCGCATCACGGGGGGGGGGGGGGGGGGGGAGGGATTAGCGTACGATGAAGAGAAGGAAGGCCACGTGACTCCTTGGGTGAGCCTCTTTAAAGGAAAGGGAAGGCATATATATTCTTCGTGCCGATCGTTAGGACATATTGGAGTCTCCATCAAAAAAGAGAGCGTTTAAAAATAACACTGCTAATCAACCACTCATATCCCTCCATCGGTCTAAAATGAAAAGGTGGTGAGACATAGATCAGAAAATATCATACATAGTACTAAGTTCTAACTATTTATTATATTTTGTTTTTGTTCTTGTATATTTCTTTAATATGTCATAATACTATTTTGTCCACTCGACCAATTCTAGCGAGCGAGTCGAAATGAAAACAAAACTTGTAATTAATGGGCCGGGCCTCTTGGAGGAGATGGTCTAGTTGGGCTTGATCCAAATCTATGACGCCAGATCTTGTCCGGCCCAGATAAATAATTCCATGCTTGTCTTTGAAGCTAAAAGAATCAAAGTGAAATGATATGATTTCTTTAAGCAAGTTAATAATAGTGGAGGTGGAGCATGCAGAGCCAGAAACACATGGAAGGCACGGCAGAGTCGAAGGACGGCCATGGGAAGGACTCACGAAGGTGGGGAACGAACTCCCGTAGTGGTCCTCCTTCAAGCTGGTCTACCATTGCAGCTGATGAAATAACGACGCCGTTTACGATGCCATCCGCTTCACGTACCATATATTCCTTTTGGCTAACGCATTAAAGCTGGATGCCTCCCTCCTCTCTTAGCATCTGATCTGAAGCCACAAGTCACAGACATCTTACTTCCTCTTCCATGGGCAAGCGGAGCTGCAGACTGCAGCAGAAGACCATCGACCACCCTACAGGAGGAATGAACTCCCGTAGTGGTCCTCCTTCAAGCTGGTCTACCATTGCAGCTGAAGAAATAACGACGCCGTTTACGATGCCATCCGCTGCACGTACCATATATTCCTTTTGGCTAACGCATTAAAGCTGGATGCCTCCCTCCTCCCTTAGCATCTGATCTGAAGCCACAAGTCACAGACATCTTACTTCCTCTTCCATGGGCAAGCGGAGCTGCAGACTGCAGCAGAAGACCATCGACCACGAATCCGAAGGTCTCCCGCTGTGTTCTTTCTTCTTCTTCCTTCGTATTTCATGCAGGTTTGTCTCCGTTTTTGCAGAAGTCAGTAGCAAGGAGTGGGAGTTCATCCTCATGTCCGAGCAAGAGGAAGACCTCATCCACAGGATGTATCGGATTGTTGGTGACAGGCAAGCCTTATCACATCTCTCTCTCTCTCTCTGGGTTTTCATTCAACATGTTTTCTTACATGAAAATATTAGTTTTACAGGACTAATATACTAAATTAAAAGCATTACTTTCATCAAATATAACATCTCTACTAATTATATCATTAATTTTGTTTTACAGGACTAATATTAGTTTTACATGAAAATATTAAGTATAGGGATCATTTTTTTTTCCCCTTATCCATTTTCTTAATTCAAAGCATTACTTTCATCAAATATAACATCTCTACTAATTATCATTTTCTTACTTTTAAAACCGTAAAGCATGTAGTCTTTAGATCGGGGCTAATTACATATTATATCTTGTAATCATATATTTTTAGCATTTCGATCCCTACATTTTCAAAAGTTACATTATGATCCCTATACTTAAAAAGTGAATATTTAATCTTGTTTCTCCTTATATCATTGATTTTGCTATCAGAAATATCGTAAATGGTTAATGATAAACTAAAATGAAGTAAAATCAACACATGTCCAGTGATAAACCCTACGATATTTCTATCAATATAGTTGATGATATGAGTAGAAATATGATTAAATGTTTCACTTTTATAAATATAAGGATGTCAATGTAACTTCTAAAAATATAGAGATCACGATACTAGAAATAGCTAATTACATAGAATAATCCATAATTAGTCTTTTAGATTATAATGCATAACCATGTCCTTTAGATTATAATGCATTAACCAAGAAAGATGCACTTCTCACTTGCTTCATATAGCTTGTGTCTTCTTTCATTCATTTGGAACTTAAGCATGACAAAAGTTTTAAAAAAAATTCTTAGATGTCTTATCGATGGTCATCTTCCATTCCAAGCTTGAAAAAGGAGTGTTACTTTCTAAGGATTTTATTGGACACCTATTAAGAAGATGCATAGCCGTATATATGACTTAAGCCCAAAATATATTAGATATATCCTTTTTTTAAAAGCATTGATCTTGCCATTTCCATCACTGTTTAATTTTTACGTTCTACCGCTCCAATTTTGTTAGGTGTAGGAGACTATAAGCTGTCTTTCAATACCTTTATCACTGTATTATTTGCCATTGTCATTTCTTAGATTTTTAATATATTAATCACTCTGTTTCTCAATAAGGTATTTAAATATTTTTAAATTATAAAAACTAATTTTTTTTGTCTTTTAAAGTAAATCCAAGTCATACATGCGGAATCATCAATAAAGAGTATAAAATACCTATTCTGTCCATGAGAGAGGGTCTTCATGTGTCCACAAATATTTGTGTATACTAATTAATAATTAGGGAATCAATCATTGCCTGTGATGCTTTTCAAGTGTACATCCTTCACAGATGTTTTGCTTTTCTTTAATAAAATATGGTCCTTCCACCATTGATCATCATGATAGAACCTCAAGAATACTAAAATTCAAATGACTAAGTCTCTTGTACCATAACCATGAATCATTTATCATATTTGTTCTTCTAGTACCATCATTTATATATATATATATATATCTAAAGGAAAGTGAAAAGCTCTTGTTCATCATTCTTGTGTCAATATTTGTTTTCTATCATTTTTGTCATGGATAGTAAGTACATTTATCATCTTCAATATGTAGAGAATACCTATGCTCCATAAGCTGCCCAACTCTCAAGAGGTTCTAATCTAAATCCAACATATTTATGAATTTTTTTCAACTCCTCTTTTTGTTTGAACACCAATTATGCCCTTTTCTTTCACTTTTACAATTGCATCATTAGCTTATTCTAACTTTAGATTAAAATGAGATGCCCATCTGATGAAAAATATTTTCTTTCACTCTCATATGATTGCTACAAGCACTATCCACATACCATTATTCATCCTTTTGTTCTTAAATACTTTGATATACATAAGATAAATTCACCTCACTTTCTCTTTTTTTTGAAAAAAAATTGCTTGTTGATCTATGACGAAATAACTTTTATTTTTTTTTTGCTCGCGACCAGAATTCTTGCACTTGTAGCATTATGTTCTTTCTCTATAATAACAATTCATGATTGTTTCTTTGGTATATTATGCATAGTCCTTCTTTATTAAAATCATAATTTGTTCGTCCTTTTCCTCTTGATGAACTTTTGCCTCTTCCTTGGTTTCCACCTCGAGGTTGCTCCTCCTTATTTTGTGATTGGTTATTTGATTTATCCTCTAAGCAACATTAAGTTTTGATTAAAATGCATTCTCCATAGCTTAGTCGGTTTGTTGGATGAAAAATCTGTTGTTTATTCAATCATAGGACACAATATGATAAGATCATCTTTAGTTTCACATTGGTTGAGAAGTAGGGGAGCTAAGGGCTCATAAGTCCACCAGCCTCCCTTACTCTCAGACAGAGGCGTCTTTTGGAGCTCTCAGTCTCTACAAAGGGCAAAATCGTGCAGGTACACCCAAAGCGGACAATTCCTCGCGTGCCTACGGGCTGCACTAATGTTCGGCCGACCAAAATGTCCCTTATCACAATGGGATTAAACTTTTTCTGGGATACTGATCAAGATCTTCTTTACAATTCTCTTGTCACTAATCTCTTCACCATAAGTTTTCACTTAGTTGATCAACTGAATAAGCTTTATGTATAAGTCATTCAATGTCTCATTCTTTTTCATTTTGATGTTCTCTAACTCTCTTCTTAGAGTTTGAAGTTTGATAGTCACAGCTTTTATATCTTATTGATATATATATATTTTTTTTTTTGCAAAAGATCTCATGCATTTTTTGTTATTTTTTTCTTTTAATCTGATTGTTTGATCTCTTGTCATGGTTCTCATATTATCATAATCATCATAACTATTCTTAACCAAATACTATAAATTAAGTGAAAGAAACATGGTTATCATCTTCACAAATTAAAAATCATAGTTTTCATGATCTAAAATTAGAACACTCGTTGTAGGTTGAGATTTGAGTTGCTATCATTTGCCATCGTTGACCTTTTCCAAATCTTCTTCTCCCTTTGTGATTTGAGTATTTGAGAATGATCTAAAGAGAATATTAAATTTATAGAATTAATAAAAGCAGAAGAAGAGAGAGACACATAGTCAAGCAATTATTCTCATTCAATCTGAAACTACAACAGTCTTACTCGATATTATTTTTTTATATAATTAAAACTATTTTAAAACTCTAATTAATACTTAATTTATTTTTTAAACTACTTTTATTTTAATTTTATTTTTTAACATCAACACATTAAAATCGATAAGATAGGAGCTAACAAGATTAAAAATAAGTGAAAAAATTATGATCCATTAGAGATAAAGTGAGAGAAGAGGAGATCTAAAAATTGGTGGGATTCATAAGGTGAATAAGTCTAACAACATATGATTAGAAGAAGATCTCACATCATTCCATCCCCATACACCTTTCACTCATCTAATTGCTACAAACTTCCTACATCTCTCTCTCTCTCTCTCTCTCGGTGCATCCATGACTTATCATGCTGATGGGTGAGAAAGAAAGACGACGGTAGAGAGAGAGAGAGAGAGAGAGCAGCGAGTGAGATGAGAGTTGATGATGACGAACATGAAACGAGTGATGGAGCTGATAACGACAGCAAGGAAACAAAGGGAATTGTTGGTAATCATAGAATAATTACTCACCGGTGTGCAGGTGGGGGCTCATAGCAGGGCGAATCCCCGGGAGGAAGCCGGAGGAGATCGAGAGGTTTTGGATAATGAGGCATTGCGAGAGCTTAGCGGAGAAGCGGTTGAAGAGGGAGGCAGGCGAGGGAGGAAGAGCACCATGATGATGAGGTGATGCAGCTGCAGCTGCTGTCTGCCTGCATCTGAACATGGAGGAGCTGCGTGCTCTGTTCTCAGGTTGAGTGCTGCTTTTATCAACGGACATGGCGGCGAGATGGAACTCGGAATTTATGACTAAAATTACATATTGTCTCTTATAAATTAATTATCTTTGCTATCTTGATTTTTATCCTCTTAAAAGTTATATTAGAATTCCTACTTTAAGATCCCTATACAGTGTTTAAAAAATAATTTTACAAGATTGAAAATCAAGAAATATAATATTTTACTTTCATAAATACGATGACTTCAATATAACTTTTGAAAGTCTATGGATTTAAATATAGTGTTTTCTAGCCCTCCGCAAGCTTCCCTAAAGAAAACACCGAAAATATGAGTATTATTCCATGATATTCTCTCCTACTTTTTCTTTCGACACTCTCATCGAAACCTTCTTGTATGTTTAAGATTGATGGTATATAGCCACCATACACGTCTCAACTTCTATTGAGTAGTCAATTTTGATTCGTCCATTTTGTTGTAACTCGTCGTTGAGCTAGTTCAATTGGAGAAGTTGGCTAAGTCCTTTGGATCTTTTGGTCGGAGGTGTTTCCTTGCAAAAGCTTGATTGTTACAGGTCGAAGCTTCACCAACACCATGTCGTAGAATTTGAAGAGTCTGTAGCTTTCTCTCACGAAGTTTTGTCCCTTGCATCTTTCTATTTAGTGAAACTTCCAATTGATGCATAGCTCCACTACATAGGTGGGAGAATTTGGTTATTTGGAATGGATTTACTAGAACTCCTCGAGTTGCACTTCTTGCTTTGAGTTGGTTATTTGACTTCACATACTCTTGAGCTAGGATTCACCTTTGTTGAGCGCTTAAGTGATGACTTTGGTCGTGCCTTTGGGATCGTCAACGTCCCAATTGCGATCGAAAATATGTTATCCCTATTAGAGCACAAGCTTGGCCAACACTTGGAAGGCCCATCATTGTAAGTCACTGTGATACCAGACCTCCTCATCTCCTAATGTTCATGGCCTTTAGTCCAAGGCTTTTTAGGAATCGAGTCACGGTAAGTCACTGTGATACCAGACCTCATCTCCTAATGTTCATGACCTTTAGTCCAACGCTTTTTAGGAATCGAGTCCCTCCTGGACTCAAGATTGTTGCAATGTCTTGCCTCTCTTAATCAATTGCTTCTACACACCTTGTGACTTAGGTAGCATTTCCCTCCTGATCTTTTAGCAATTAGACTACAACTGTATGATGCGGTCATCTCCATCTATTTGTTGCTTTGTCACTACCAATTTTAATTCTTTGATCGTTCGCATAACATTAATGGTCACTCGCTTGATTTTGCCCCCCGAAAGCACCAGGATGCAACCATAAGGGAAGATCCGTCGTCCAATAACTTGTTTGAGAGGTCCCAAAGATTCTTCCACTCCGAAAACGATGCCCATTGTGGATGGTCGGCTAGATTGTCAGACTCCATTGAGTTCGAATTGTCATTCCACCTTGTGCCTACCTTTATGCGAAGGGCTTTGGTAATTGAGATATTAGCACATCGACATATTCTTTAAGTGTGTCTGTCTCGATGAACACTTAGCAGATAGTATATATGTCTTTTAAAGCTCTCTTAGCCGAAAGTGTCATCATCATGCAGAGAGAGTCATTGTCCAGCAAAAGAGAGAGAGTTCAAGAATGACATGGGTATTGCCTTCGCCTCTTGTAGAAACTCCACCCTAAGGATGAAATGAAAATTATCGAAGGGAAGCACCATGAAGTTGGTGTTTCCGCTCCAATCTCCAATCTCGATGTTGACTCCCTTCGCCAATCTAGAAATAGGCTCTACCTCTAAATTGACTATCTTCATTCGACTCGAACTTTTTACCAACTTCAATCCGAGTTGCTTTGCCTCTCGATCCGCTATGAAATTATGTGTGGCCCTTATATGTCCACCAATGCGCGAGTCACCATCCCATTTAGCTTGATGTCCACAAACGTCAGTAGATTATCATGTGCCTTTGTCTCTTTTGATGTTGACTTAGACTGTTCCCTCACTTGATCTCATAGTACATTCAACAATTGCATCGATCTAATGCAAGATTGTCATGGTGATCCTTCGTCACTACTATACTTACAAACTCAAGCTTCAAAAGCCGATCGTCGTCTTTGGTCTCTGCTTAAGCTTCTCATAGATTACACCTCATAGTTTGTTCAACAAATGCATAGCTCTCATGCGAGGTCTTGATGATAATTCGTCACTAATCTAATGCAACATGCTCGAGCTGAAAGATTTCGCCTTCACTCTTTCCTTCTCCTTTGGTTGGAAAGAAGTCATAAGGGCATTAAGCACCTCATTTTTATGGTGGGTATTCTAACAACGGGTTGAACTAGCACATGCAAAGGGAGTTCCGAAGGTACATATAGACCCAATGTTCACCTAGTACTTTCATCAAACAAAAGATGAGCACACTAAAGATATTGTATCACCCCTTAGGCCCTCATTCACCTTGGTGTCGCCACTTGAGGGTTTTAATGTGCTGAGACGACTAATGTTTCACACTGCTAGACCATCAATTAGATATCAACCCATGACACACGAGAATGATACGATTTTGAATCATTTTTTCCTTTCATGTGGTGTTAAACAACCATAAACGTTTAAGAGTTTTATATGATGGACATAGGAAACAAAGACACAACAAACAAAGTTATTTGCTGCCCTAAAGAAAACATCAAATACCAAAAAAAAAAAAAAAAAAAAAAAAAATCATGATGAACACCTTATCTGTTTGATGAAGTTTTAGATTGTATTTTTTGTTTTTTTTTTTCTAATCTTTCTCCGTTTCTCGGTCAGTTTATTATTTATGAAAATTCTCATAGGACTTTAATTATAGTTGTGGACGATGCTACTCTAGAAATAGAAACACCCACCCTTAATAGCACGTTGGGTTCAGCCTTGTGACAATTCCTCGTTGTTCATTCCCAATGAAAAAGTTTGATTCGTCGATCCATAATCTAGTATGTCTTCCGGTCCTATGGCATGGCTTTGATCAACATAAACAACTCCATAAATTAGTCCCAAAGAATTCCATAAAATAAAATGAAGAATTAGTTGAGATATCGATAAGATTAAAAAAAAAAATGTTTTAGTCAACAAAAATAAAACAAGATGTGGAAGAGTTTTTTTTCATGATGTCATCACCATCTTGTACTGTGTTTATGATTTGAGGCAAGGTCATGAGTTATTTCCATCACCAAGTCAGATATGTTTTCGTATTGTTGGTATCTAACTAACTACATTCTACTCTTTGTTTCTAATTAGCAAAACCATTTTATTCTTCGACTCTTTATCTCTAATTAAAACCTACTCACAGTCAACTTAATATTTTTTTATTATTTAACACTAGTCCTAGTTAAGTTGCAGTCAAATAAGAGGGTGACGACAGCCAAGACCTAAAAAAGCGTGCCATACGTGGATAATGAGACCAAGACGTAATAAAGGCTATGTCACTTACCCACCCAGGAGCATATGAAGGCACCAAGTCCCGGCCGTCTTACTTCTCTTGCCTCCTGCTTGGTTTCTTCTTCTTCATCTTGTTGTTGTTGTTGTTGTTATTGTTGTTGGCAGACCAGTGTTCCTTCCCAAAATCCATGGGCAAGCGAAGCTGCAGGCTGCAGCAGGAAACCATCCACCGTGAACTCGAAGGTCTAATGCTTTCTTCATTCCTCTTCTTGCTTGATATGTCATGAACTTTTTTTTTGTCTTTGTTCTGCAGATGTCAGTAGCAAGGAGTGGGAGTTCATCGACATGTCAGAGCAAGAGGAAGACCTCATCCACAGGATGTACAGGCTTGTTGGCGACAGGCAAGCCTTACCATCTATCTCCCTCTCTGTCTTTAACATTCATGTCATTTTGTCTGTCAGTAAACAATAGCAAACAAGATTAAAGATTCATATCATACTTGTGCACCTGCCAAGCATGCCGTCATCTTGCATCAACAAACAGGAATCTCATCAAGTAAATGTTGGAATGGTCATAATGAAATGAAAGTAGAATAGAGAAGAAAAAAAAAACATCGATAGAGATGAATTATGATGTTCACAGTACGTGTTTTTTTTTTTTCGATACTGAGGGCTTGAGTTCCAGAACCAACCTTTTTCCGCAAGTGAGAGAGGGTGGTGAAACATGACATGATCTTTTTGGAGACTCTGCTGCTCTCATTTGAAAAGGTGAAGCAGCACAAAAAAAAAAAAAAAAAAAAAAAAGAGGGATGGGAAGGCTGCGAAGCTGCACGGACTTGATACGTTGATGATGTCCCATCGATGAGGTCTATAAAAGATCTCAACATCCCATTAAATGCATCTTAAATTGACCTGTACAGGACAGGTGGGAACTGACAGATTTTGTGGGTGTTCAATCCATCTGTCCTGCTAACATCAAAAAAAAAAAAAAAAAAAAAAAATTTACTACAATAGGAGCAATTTCTTACCTCGCTCTGTGTCTCCATTTCATAACTTCCTTCTCGGTGAATTCAAAGTTTTATGGCTAATGGCATCAATAATAATGATTTAGCATCCGGAAATACGATGATGATGATCATGATCATCATGATCACGATCGTGATAGCAATGGGGTGAGAGGACGAACATAAACCGATGATGCTGACAACTCTTTTAAGGTTTTGTACGAAAGTTACAGAACAGTTGACCCTTATGTCTATGATACATACATGCTGTACATAGGGTTCAGTTTAACCATCCTATTGCTCCTCACTCCTGCATGAGAACCACAACGTCCGGATAAACTGCCGTGGTTAAAGTCATTTGCTACACCACAAGTATAACTATATTAAAAAAGGATCAATTTTCGGAAAAAATAATCTAATTTCTTGAAGTCCCTAATAGTTTTTTTTTTTTTCTGTTCTAACGATTTGACAGTCAGTTCTCATAATATTTTCTCTCTCTGTTTATACATCAAGTCTTATAATATTTTTTATATTTTGTTATAGAGTACTTGTACCCTGCTATAGTATATATATATTTTTTCGATATTGCTGAAAACACTATAACTGGATGGGTCCATAGCCATAGGAGGAGGAGGAGATAGATGACGGAATGTATCATCATCCTACGTAGCCCAAAAAAAGAAAAAAAAAAGATATTGATAAGAAATTCAGAAAATAGGGGATATTTCTTAGAAAAAGATTAAAAAATAAATATTTTTCTGAGGAATATATTCCCAACTAAAAACTATATTAAAAAAATATGATTGGATAGCAAGAAGTGAGTAGAGCAAGCAAATTTACTGACGTTGTGGTGCTCCGCAGGTGGGGTCTGATAGCCGATCGAGTCCCAGGGAGGAAAGCAGAGGAGATCGAGAGGTTTTGGATCATGAGCCATGGCGAGTCCTTTGCGGAGAAGCGGCTTAAGAGGGAGGCAGGGCGTGGTGGGAGAGCAACATCTTGAGATGTCGTTAGTGCAGCTGAGAGTGTTTTCCTCTCTGGTCACCTCCCTCCCTCCCTCCTCTTCCTTCCCATGGGCTGCAAGAAAACAACAAATGATAACCTAGTCCTTGTACTTGTATGCGAACAGACCCACTGCAGAACCGAAGAGGATCGACAATGCACACTCTTTTTCATCATCACGACTACACTATTTGTTATGCCACTTTGATCTTTTGTTAATAATAAGGGAGAGAATAGAATAATACTACTACTTAGACGCAACAATAGAGGGGTTACGATATGCGCAGCGTTCGTCGCCAGTGGACTGCCACTCCGTCCACCGTGACGTATGTCGGGGCGCTGCCGCCAAGAATGAGAACCACTTGCTTCATGATGGATAGATAGATAATCCAAGAACATGAAGAAGGATTTTGTAAACAGCAGTCTGTAACACAAGTCATCTTCTTCTAATTTTAATCTTTGTTCTCTCTCTGATTTATGTTATCATGGGCACATAAGACAGAATAAATATTTTTGTTTTTTGGCATATTTTTAGCACTAAAATGAACACAAGAGAGCTAGTGAAGATTCAGATTTGTGTACTTCTTTGGGTCTCTCTGTTGGTTGGTAGGCAGTGAGGAGTTCTCCCTATTTGTTCATACACATGCAACTCCATAGCTTTATGATATAAGAACAAATAGATATCGAATGCTTCAAATTCTTCCAAAGCATCAGATAAGAGAACAAACAGATAAGGATGAAGAAAGCGCATTCGGCGTAAGAACATGCAGATGCCGAACGTTTCCAATTCTAATAAAGTATCAGACAGAGAACAAGCAGATAAAAGGATGAAGAAAGCGCATGCGTCAGGCATGAGTACAAACAGATAACGAAGGTTTCCATTTCTTCCAAAGCAATAGATAAGAGCACAAATAGATAAAAGAGCATGCACCAGACATAAACACAAACATATATCGGACGTTTCGAATTCTACCAAAGCATCATATCAGAGGACAAACAGATGAAGGATAAAGAAAGCGCATGCATCAGGCATAACGCCCAAATCAACAGATAAGAGAACAAGCAGATACGGATGAATAAAGCGCATGGACCAGACGCGAGAACAAACAGATATCGAATGTTTCGAATTCTTCCAAAGCAACAGGGTGAGAGAAGAAACAAAAGGATGAAGAAAGCGCATGCACCAGGCATAAGAACAAACAGATATCGATTTCTTCCAAAGCATCAGATAAGAGAACAAACGGGGTAAAGATCAGAAAGCGCCGAGAGAGATCCGAAAGATCCAAATCAATCAGCTTGAGAATGAGTCTCCAAATAACAAGAAACACGATCAGGGAAGAACAGAACAGAAGAAGCCCGTGGACGGAAGTCCTCCTCCCATGGGCCTCCAACCCACCAAGTGTATGTCTTTAAGCCGTAAAGAAACCAATATATCAAATCGATAAAACCAGAAACGTACATGTTAACCAAGCAGCTATCGAGGACTAGGTTCATGTGACATACATGGCTCTTATCCGCCGCCGGAAGCGGTCGGTCTTTAGATCCCAAGGAGTGACGATTCAAAAGCTGCACCTCCACCAAGTTGTTTCCGCCACCTCCTCTTTGTAGCTGTACGTCTCCCGCATTCCGTGACGAAGCTTCTTGCCCCGAGAGCCAGAGAGAAGGATTCGGAGTCGAAAGAAGGAATCAAGGGCAACCCTTCTCTTATAATCTTCCTTCTTTATGTCTAAATACACTTGAGACGAAGACACAGAAAAAAAGGCAACAAGAGAGGTTTAGATCGGATGTATGGACTTGTTCACAGAACCCCTTCAAATTACCAGCCACGACCGACAGCAATGCACTTACTGCTGACGTGTCTTCTGCACACTGGTTGCTAAGGGTGAAGCGGGGGCTAATAAAATGAGAAATATAACAAATTATCTTCGCTAAAGTTATATACATGGTAAATTGTTCGTAATATAACAAATTAACACAGCAAACCATAACAATAATTGCGATAAAATGAGAAATTATTTTAAAATTGTCATGATAGAACCATAGAAAAGATGATAAATACAAAAGTTTTGAATCATCACATAGATACTGACTACAACAAACAATTGAATCAATGCCTAAAACAATTAACTTAATTGATAAAAATCTTATGACTAAATATCATCTTTAGCACTTATCTTCAAAAAATATACAATAATAAATAATAAAAATATAAACTGGTCATCAGACTGATAATTTACTGATGAATATGTACAGATGGACCAGTATATAAAGCCTTGAGAGTAATCACTTTGAGTCAACTTGAGCTCATTTGTGAACTAAGCATCCAGTAATCAATTTCCTTGTAACCTCCAGCCTTGTTTCATAGTACAAATTCCATATAAACAACAGGATGAATTAACATCAGACAAACCGAATGGTGCTTCCCTATATATAGAGAAGCTTTACCCTTGGCCCTATTTCTAGATTGTTTTTTTCTCACTTAAATCAGCAAGAATCCTGACAAAAAATAGTTGCAAAAGCAAGCGAAAGCTTGAGAATGTCCAACAAAAACTAGAAGCTGCAGAACCAAACTCAACACATATGAGAGTGCAAAATTCCGACAGGCTTTCTTTGTGGCTGACGACATTAGCAATCTTCGGCTTTGGTGACCAACTGGATTTTCTTGTTATTGACCATAAACCGGGAGCTTGAATTGATCTGCAAAAGAAAGGAAAAAGTAATGGATTGTCCAAGATGTAGAAATGAAAGAATGGGAATGACAGATTCTTCCGAAAATTGACCTTGTCCATCAGCATCTCCCGAAGTTGTGCCTCATCTTCTGTCACACCAGACTCCTTGACCATCTTAATGACAATCTTTTGTAATTTTTTTATCTTCATTGTAAGATCTGGATTCTGAAATAGCACGTACATGTTTAAGTACCAATATCATCCAAAACTGTAGCATCCTATTAAGTACATATAGTAACATGGTAAATATTTTACAAACACAACATTCTAAAAGTAACAGATGAATGACTACACATCATAGAATCAGCACTAGTAACAAAAGAACTCTGACGTAAACCATCTACGTGAATTGTGATCCAAAACAAAAATGCGACAGTTCATAAATGCACATACCGTCTTGAGGGTAGAAGTGACGAGCTTCTTCCACTTGACTTTGTGCTGGGAAAATTCTTTACCGTGGTACTGCTTATCATGATGATCTTCCACATGCTTTTTTTTGTTTGGTCGACCCTCTGTTCCTATTTCTCTTGCTTGTATCACTTCCCCATTGCTCAAGTCATGCACATTTTTCTCATTATCTTTAGCAAAATCCTCAATTACTTCATTGTTTCTCTTTCTCTTCGCCGAACTTTCATTTTCAACTTTTGCAACCAACTTGACAGCTTCATTCAGTTCATCCTTAGATTCATCTGTTTTCGGAAAACCATTTGATTCAATGGATTTAGCCGGTGGTTTGCCATCAGCAATCTCTGTATTTGAAGTTGGTTCCACTGTTTGAGTAGATTGTTTCTGGGCCGCGTGGAAGGCTCGTGCTTTTGCTCTGTGCTTCTTGCCATCAGCATGGAGTAGCAAAGTCTGCTTGCTGGTAGTATTAGTGTTGCAAAGGCTGTAGATGGAAATCCAACAAAAAAAGGACTCTAAATACAGTTTTCAGAAACCGACATTCATGCACCACAATTGTACCACATCATTTATAAAGAACCTGCTATTATACAAACAACTTAGCAGAATATCTTCATAGCACATTCTATTTGAACATTGATGAATGAAACTATGGATCTTTTTTCTAGAAAAAGATAAATGGTATAACCTAATAAATGCAGGATAGTAAGCACTTTCCGTGTAATTTTTCATTATATCCATCTCTAAAACGAAACAGCTAAATACGATGCTCAACTCTCAACTTTGACAACATAGAAATAACCATGACTGCATATACGTACATCGCCAACCTTTTGTTGAGATTACAGCGAGCACAAATTAAGCTCTGGCTGGACAGAGCTCAAAACGTGAGACATCAAGCACAATTTATATTCAGGCCAGCCATATAGAGCAGCTTATGTTGATTATTATTTGCAGTGACCATTACACACATTAGGCCTAATCTTCAGCCTCTATGCTGAAAACCATCCACAACGCAGAAACTTTTCTGTCTATATACCAGACAGACTGGCATGTTGTGTATCCCAGCAAGTAGGGCACAAATCAGCGAAAAGTAGATTTAAGTTTTAAACGTGAGCAAGAATCATCCAAGATGGTGATTGCATATTTCCAAAAGATACTACCAAAAGATAACCATCACTTCTGCTTTTGCAATAGGATCCACTAAGCCACAAGTGTACCAGCTAACACCTAGCAGTGGCCTCCTATTCACACAAGATATGGGTGACAATCTGTTATTTATTACAATTTGTGAATAATATTATCAAAACAGTGGTCACAGCATATTACATTATACGAATGTCTTATCTATCCTTGTTTAGTTTCATATACGCTGATGTCTAAGAATCATAATCAACCTAAAAAATACCACTTTAAAGTCAAAGATTTGATATCAATAATTTGTAACAACCAAGTTTCAGCTTCCCAGTGATAACGAAAAGACAACAAAACAATTATTCCCACAAGAGTGTCTTAATTATACAGCATTTTTTATGTAAGAATTACTGATGGAACATAATTACATACCTACAGAACCAAGGGGGACGTGAAGATAAACCAACATTAACATCAACATCTGCATTTGGCTTAGGTTTGTCGGGCTTCTCTTGTGCCTTTTGGGAAGCTTTCCCCTGGTCCTTTGGACCGTATTTCTCCTGAAAGAAATCCTTGTGATGAGCTAAAAGCCAACAAGATGAATAAATTTTCATTTCTACATTAACAGGGACAATGACAATTGTATTTGAAGAAGATCACAAGTAATTTGTATTGCGAGCATGCCATTCATCCCAAAGATTACAACTTTCATAACTATACAAACAAAACAACTATTTAGAATTTGGAAAGTCTAATATAACGATAATTTTAGCACATATACAGCAACATGATCAAGGAAAAAGAACAACCAACACGAACACAACGAAATCATAACATGTCCAATCGAAGCATGAGGGGGACGGAACGATAGGAAATACGAACCGCTTCAGATATGCACTGCGTGTGCCTCTGCACGCTCTCTTGGTCGAACGTCTTCCCGCAGTCGATGCACGAAAGCTAGAGATTTTGGCATAAAAAACGAGATGAGAACAAGAGCTCCAAACAACGGATCGATAAAAGGAGAGGGTAAGCGAACGCTAATGATCCGAGCGAGCGAGCGACCGACCTTGTAGGCGGAGCAGATGCGGAAGTGATTCGGGAGCTTCGGCTTCTTCAGGTTCTCGCCACAGTCTTCACATTGAAACCAAACCATCCCTTCCCCAGCTCGCTCTGCTCCGTGCTTCCAAGCGGCGGGCCTTCGCGCTCCGCCTCCTCTTCGAGTCCGCTAGGGTTTACCGGTTCGCTCGGGAAGGGGGGAACCATCCAAACCTCGTCCCGGTTTAACTTATTAAATATTACACTCAAATTTATAGCCACGCTTAAAATAAAAGCCAATTTTTTTATTTTCAGGAAATTACATATACATATTCTTGCAAAACATTCGGATAACGAATTTATCCCTCCGAAAATTTCAAATTTAAGAAGTATATTATCATCCTTGACATTCGACCTCTAAAATCAACGATACTAATTTTTCTAGACACCAATAGGAACAAATTAGATAATTTATTTTTAACATTATTTCTAAAAAATATTATGTGAAAGCATTTATATACATATTTTTTGTTTTCATATGATAGAATTGGGGTGAATATAATTAACATCAACCCAAACTTGGTTGGTTTGAAGGGATAAATTTGATATTTCTGTGTTTTACCAGCCCCCCAACCGCCAAAAAAAAAAAAGGCAATTTTTACCAAATTAATATCATAAAGAAATATGAGTTAGGGTTTAGTGTCATGACATCCATCATGTTAAAACCTTCTAAGTTTCAATTTATCCTACATACCCTGCAAGTCTCTAAAACTCCTCTTCTCTATCTTTGATCTTAATAACTACATACCCTGCAAGTTTCAATTTAACCTTACCGCTAAGATCCATCAGGGATGGTTTATAGGTGCAGAACGGGTTAAGGTCAGTGCCAGGAACATAAAAGAACTGAATGTTTTGAGGGCTAGTACAGCTTTAAGTTTGCATTACAGCAACAACTTGACATCGCTTCTACCCACGTTAAATAGCATGATTTTTAGATAGGCAGGAAGATTATCAAACAGGAGCATCCACCTGGGTTTATATGAGTTCTCGGAAAGTGGAATCTCGAGCAGACAGTTCTATTCTACCTCTTTGAGTCAGGAAATCCTCGCTGCTGATGAATAGACTTTTGAGTTCTTCCAATTGGAGGTAGGGAACCTGAAAAAAGGATGCATCACAATAAAGAAGATGTGGAAGAAAGAAGGCCAAGGAAACTAATAGCATCAATAGCACACACACACCAAGCAGAAGATACTTGACAGTAATAATGCATGTTATGTAAGAAATATACTGTACAAGTTCAAACTCTTCAGTGCCATGTACCCAATTCTATATTTAGAGGCAAACATTCTACATGTTATCTAATAATATGGTTGGTCATCAGGTTCTGGAACTAGAGAACTTTTCATTACATATCAGGTTACATTGGATAGAAAGATGAATCTAAACAGTTTCTTCCACAATAACGTTCCCATGTCAAACTAAACCACCTAGTCACAAAATGAGAAGAAGCAACCATTAAAGTTTGTGCCAAAAATATAATAATAGTAATGATAAATCTTAAACAGAGATTTGTTTTGTTCTGCAAGTAAATTTACTGAAATAAAATGGAACAGGGAGCATGTGAGAGGAAAGAGTTCACAAAGATGCATCACCAGCAGACTAAACTGAGGCCTGCTGCTTTGTCGTCGATGGTCAACAAGCTCAGAAGATTTACCTGAATAAAAACCCAAGGAATAATAATCAATATCCTTCTTAAAGAGGAACTACAAGAAAAGACATTAGATTCTAAGAGAGAAGAAACAGCAAGAGCATATCGAGAGTACCTAGCGGAGCCTCTTGAACTAAGACTTGGAGATTTGAGTGCCTCTTCCCGAAACAATATGAGCATGCAGAACTAACATAGGGCACCATAGGATCTTCCTCCGCCTTTGGACTCGGCGAAAACTTAAGTTTACAATTAGTTTATGAGCCTATCTCAAGAACATGCATTTACAAGATTCTGGCCACCTGCATTAGATATATGAACACTGGCAATGTTCTATAGTATGTATAAGCATACATCCTTTTTAGAGCCCAAAAATAAAGAAAGAGATGGGCCGAGTGATATAACCAACTAAATTCAAGTTCTCATGTACATGGTTCTTTTGCGAAGTCCAACCTGCCATGTTATGACTTGCTCTTGAACTTCCGTTGTGCTTTTAGATCCACCACAATGACGGTGATGTTGTCCTTGCTTCCTTTCTGGACAGCAAGTCTCGACAGGCACTCTGCAGCTGCTTGAGCTGCAGGGTCAGTTCCTTCACCCCTTTGAGTGGCTGCTGACACCGGACCATTCTTTTTGTGCCAGAGCAAAATCCGCCTGCGGGCTACATCGCACACCTCTTCATTAGACATGACATCCCATAAGCCATCACTAGCTAAAATAAGGCATTCATCCTCTCTTGCTCGTGGGACAATGGTAACTTCTGGTTCTGGAATAATCCATGGTTTCAAGTATCGGTCCCCTGCATACAGCAGCTCCATTAATCACTATAATTATGATTTTAATATTCGTATACATAAAAAGGGAAATGATGCCAGTTTAGACATACAAATTAAACAGACTTACGAAGACTCTTAGATCCAGAAACTTAGTAATCTTATGAACCGAGGTTTTGGCAGCCTAAGTACATGTTTTCTTCTCAAGTGAAATATGCAATTACAAAATCTGTACATGTTCGCAATATGAATGATATTCATAAAATATTGCATCCTAATTTTAGAACCACAACTCAGGGATCAGTATCAGTGTAACCAATCCAGGACCTAATTCATATTAATAATTTTAACTTGTTCAAATGCTGTTCCAAGACACTTTGAGGTCAGAGAAGAAGGAAAACATAACTGAAACTGCAAAAAGGTCTTACCTATATATGGAACGCCCCACAAACAATGAACAACCTTAACATGCGATGAACATAAGAACACCAGGTGCCACCTTTCACCATAGGTAAATATAGAAGTGTTGGGTCTTATGAATCATCAAATGTTCACGTTGCAAGAAATTATTCCAAGAGAGAGGGGTCTACATAATCGAGGAGAAAAAAGTTCCACACAAAATTGCATGTTGGAAAATGAGCAAGAAGGGTTTTTTGGTCATGCATGACAAATTGTAACAGGTTTCAGTTATGAGTAAAGAAAACAAATAGGAAAACACAATCTATGAAGCCCAATGTAAAAACAACAAGAAGGTTCAATAGTCATACATTATTTGTGAGTAGAGGAAGCTTGTGAATATAGCAGGGTACCTTCTTTCCCATGTGAGGTGTCATATTTTCATGACAAAAACATGAGGCCCACAGGCTCGGATCAAAGCAGAGAATAATACATGAGACACAACACAATACTCGCCCTTCATCCACTAGTTTCGATAATCATCAGCTGGTGCTATATCCTTTGCTTTCATACATACCTGCAATCGGCTGTGTTGTTGTAAAAATATGGAGTTCCAAGAGTCTCACATCAGTATTAAGTTGAGGAAGCTTTAGCTTGTAAGTAAGATAGCTCCCCTTTCCAAGTGAGGTGACTTTTCTAGGGACACAAGCAGTCAGCCCATAGGACAGGTCAAAGGTGGTCTGCCTCACACACAGGACACAACGCAACTATCGACCCATGTCTCCCAATTTAATCATTATCATAACCAACTGGTACTAATGCTGTGCTTAAGTTAGTTAATTTACCGTCAATCAGGCTTGAAATGAGTTCAGGTAGGAAAGTAGATACCAAAGCCAAAATCAAGCTTGAATTCATGTACCTAGATAATAGTTTGTGCCAACCATTTCTGATTACCCTACCAGTTGTCACTGTTAACACGAGGTATGATGATAGCAGGTCGGATCTTCTTACTTTCTCTAGGTGTGTAACCAACCTCTTTAAACCATCTATATACACCCTAATCGAGTATGGGAAGGGTTTTTGTATCCTTCAATTTGGTTTAGGATAGATTAATACAGGACTATAGGTACCCTAGTCACCTAGTCGGGTTTGGGTTTTGGTTTCTAGATGATTAGTTTGGGAAAGGTTCATGAGTAACTGATCCACTGCCTGCAGTGGTGTTTGCAGATCTTAAGATATACTTGAACAAACTTTTAACCTGCTTATGCACAGCCCGATTGTAGGAGTCCTCATATGTAAATTTTAGGTTTAAGAATTTGAGAGAAAGAAATTACAGTTTGTTGCTAACTATTACATTTAGAAAGGAAAAATAAAACAACTAGATTAGGTGCCTGGTTGCATACTTAATACACCTAACAGTAAGAAGAGTACATGCCATCTGAAGAGTTCACAAGAAATGAAAAACAGATTATCTATAGGTTCTACAGAATCCACAGAAACCAGAAGCACATCACATGTCTCTTTTGTTCATAGCCTGAAAAATGAGTTACCAATTTATCTCTCAGTAACTCGTGTGCCAATTTAGTACATGGATTAGTTGCTGGCTCCACTATGACCAGTGTCCCCAACAGTAGCTGCATGGCTGTTTTTACTTCGAAGTACAAAAACTAGTTAAGATAAATCCAGACATGACTTTATAACAATGGTATTTTGTTCCCACAAGCTCATTCATGCCCCTATAAACCAGGGCGACTATTATGATATTGAAGAAAGAAAAATGAATTTCATTCAAGCATAAAGGTGATTATATTTTTGTTAGCCAGTAGATACATGAGGTTTGAGAATGTATATACCTAGTGTTTAGGATTACTTAATTAAAAGCTCAAAAAAAAAAAAGGATCATTCTGATTATATGACCATTTTGCCTATTTTTCTAAGGTAAGGGGTTCTCATAATGCAGGGGTTGCTAACTAAATGTACATGTTTAACTCATGATAGACCCCAACTTTCAGCTCTAAACAAAAAATACTTGTTCACCCTGACCACAAAAGCATCATGATATCAGTCATTAATATCTCCCTTAAATACTAAAATCCCTGCAATTTTCACCCAATACAAAAATTGCAGAGGTGCCTTCTTCCCTCAAATAGACAAAAGAAATTTTCGTTGCTAACTAATAATCTGATCTAAAATATATAGAAAGTTTGGTAATATATTCAAAATCATCCATTGCATGGACAAGCTATTGATGGGCTTATTCAACTGTCTATCTTTTGAAGCCTACATTCTGTTACTGCTAATTCCGTTGCATTTTATACAGCAGTGGTATTTAACAAACATGATCATCGACAATTTGGAAAAAGACTAAGCCAATTGTTATGTAAAGGTAAAGTTAATAATGAGCTAACTCCATTACCACTAAAACATTTCTAGGAGAGACAGAGACATACCAATTGAACGTGACATGGCAAGCACACCAAATACACGATATCCATTCCACTGTATGACCTTGCCACCCTGAGCCTCAATCCTTGCATACTCATCGTCCCTGTTAGGCTGAAACATAAAGGAGAATATGGTCTTGTAGTAGAGTAAATTTTCAGAAAGATCTAGGAGATCCATACCGTTAAAATTTAAAAATTTAATCTTACTTTATGATCAACTGATAGAGGTATGGGTTGCTTTCCACGGCAAAGCACTGCCCTCGAATCCCCACAGTTAGCAATGATAATGTGTGATGAGCAAACAACAGCAACCACAGCTGTCGATCCTACAGTCTCCGGAGCAACAGCTTCTATTAGTACGTTAGGGCAAAGCATGTCACCTTCACTTTGTGCTTCAGCTGTGCTTCCCATATTCCCTCTGCTTTCTTTTCCTCCAACCTGATCATCAACTTTCTGAAAGCAATCAACAAATGCTTTCTCCCAGTGCTTCTTCCAATCACTGTGACTAGTGCCTCCCAAATCTTTAGCCAAATTTTCCAATTGTTGCACCAACACAAGATGGAGTCGCTCACGACAGTAGTTAGCAACCTACAATATTAGACAACAGGCCATATAAGAGCCCAACAGACTTTACAGTTTCAGCATAAGAGCTTCAACAGCAATCGGCAACAGAAGTGAATGTTTTAACCAAAATGAGAGTACCTGGGCACCCCCATGACCATCATAGACCCCAAAGAAGTGCAATGGTATGCGGATTACATCCGGGTCTAGGCCATCCATGGATTGATCACCAATCAGCATCCAAAGTGGGACTTCGAAGAAATGAGGCACCACAACCACAGCATCCTCCATCTCTGGTCGTCGCCCACAAATTGTTACGAATCCCCAAAGTGGCAATCTTTCCATCAAAAACAAGCTCTGCAAATGGCTGCCATCTCCACCCCGACGGCTTTCTGGGTTTCCAAGCTCGATGATAGATGGTGTGGCCACATTCATGCTCACAGCTAGTGGATTGGCAACCAGCTCCCACGAAGCTGGCCCTGGTACAGCATTACCATGGACTGTTCCTACGTCCATAGACGAAGGTGTCCCCATCTCACCAGAAGAGTCAGAAATCGAGAATTCATCAATCGCACAGCTTAAATTGCTGCTGTCGCTAACGACAGAACTAGAGCTTCCGGCGGACATTTCAGGCTCGATGGATAACGGATCCTCCTCATCACTCCCCGGGATCGTGCGGACCTCCAGATCATCCCCGTCTTCCTCCAAAGCCGAAGGCACTGGCGCCATCACCTCAGTTTGCTCAACATCAGCGGCCGAACCAGAACCCGATGCCGGCATGGGATTGGAAGGCAGGCCCTCAGCTTCGGCGCTACGCTTGCGACGAGCGCCCTCCAAGGCGGAATCGCAGAGCGAACTGCCTACCTGCGATGGCAAAGCAAGCGCGGGAGGCATCTCATCCATCAACTTCCCCTCTCCCCCCGAGTGCCGTGGTCGCGGTGATGAAGCCAATGACTTCGAGCGGCAGCGCGCGTCGACCTCACGAGAAGTCACGCACACATCCTAATTTTGCCCAAGGTCAACCCCGTCCACCGCGCCCTCGTCGCTCTCGAATCGGCTCCGGCCGAGAAGGTTCACGGGTTTCGCGGCTCTGACTCCCGTGCCCTAAAGACCTCGACAACAACATCCAACCAACCCCCTTGCCTGGATCAGAGGAAGGAAGAAGGAAAGCGAGGAAGCCTAGGAATTAGCTTAATCAGCAAACAGAAAAAGAGAAACGAAACAAACAAATCAAGGTAGTCTCCCTACTCACTCAGGGAAATCCACAGCACGTAGCAGGCAAAATTGCGAGGAAGAAACGATTTGATGCTATGTAGATATATATGCACCAAAGAATCTCACCAAACTGCCAGAAAAATAGAAAGAATGGGGACGACGGCGGGTCCAAAATCTAAGGAAGGGGAGATTTGGGGCGTCACAGGAAAAATCGAGCAATAGATGGAGGCTTTTCTTTTGCTCCCTCAATCCGAGTTCCATGGATCTGATGGTAGCTCCATTGCCTCCAATGATTGCAAGCGGATGAGGAGGAAGGAAAAGAAAGCAAGGAGACGACTCCACTATCCACTCTTTCCGGGAAGCTGGAGGGAGGAAGAACGAGATGGAGCTCAGGGAAGTGGTGTGAGTGGAAGCAGCTACCGCTCTCTGGGAAGATTCCTGGAGAGAGATGAGAGGGAAGGAGGCGAGGGGGGACAGATGTTGGGTTTCAACGGGCTATCACGAGACTCGCGGATTAGCTGCTTTGCCTCCGACGCCCTCCGGACAAAGAGGTGGTCCGGAAGCTCGGACCCAGCGGAGATACCAATAAGAAAGCGATTCGTGGTCGTCCGAACCTGCTTCGTGAAGCGCACCCTTCGGCTTCCCATCTGAGGCAGGCACTTACCGACACGTGTCCCGTCTAGCGACTTCATGGAGCCCCACGACAAGGTGAGAACTCTCACCCTCATCCTACGACACGTGGGTCGCACCGGAACGCCGTGAGTCCCCGCCGTCGGATGTTAGATATTTCTGGACCCTGTGGGCCCCGCTCCCTCCTCAGGTCCTTCCCCCCCCCTCCACCCCCCCACCCCCACTTATGCCGGACGCGTGGCCAGGATAATGATAGCTACTTGGCCGAATCGGATCCGATGCTCGGCCCGGTCGGACGAACGCGGGTGCGGTCGCTTGCGCTCCGCCGCGGTGACCCGAGCCCGGAGGGGGCCGGACGTAACGGCGGTGTCGCGGTTAATGTGGTTAGCCGTTGGGACAGCGACGGCGCGTGTCAGCACACGTGAAACGTGGGCTTTCGGTGAGCTGTCGGAGGGGGGAAGCGGCTCTCGTGGTCCAACCGGAACTCGCCACCCCACCCGACGTCAAACATCTGACGTCACCGACGAACCCCTGACGAAGGGTAGAAAAAGACCCTTCAAACCCCTGAACATTTGAAGCGCTATAGGACCCAGCTGAATCACCCCGGGGTAAGTACTGAGTCAATCAAAGTTCATCAACTTTTAAGTCCATCAATTAATGTGCAATGCTTTTGATTCTACTCGTTTCATAATGATGTGTAACTTCAGATTGATTTCTTTGAGAGATGGAAATAGTGACGTTCAACTTATGCTAAAGATGGTTGACTAATCCAACAAGACATCATTGTTGCTGGAATTTGAAGCACACTGGAGTTGGATGAGTATAACGTTCTTTAGATAGCTTGCATAATGTAGGAATCGTCGGAGGCCGTTGTAACGATGCCACAGTCGAGAGAGTTTGCGATCAAAGATATAGATGTTGACGACGATAGGCTCTCGAGCGATGGTGACATGAGGGTCGAATGGTCCCTATCGTCCTCGACATCGTCGATAGCCGACGATGGTTCATTCATTGATAGAAGTGTTAAGTATCGATACATATAAGGAAAATTTATATTTTTTCTATTATCCATACGATAAATGGGTAAAGATAGGCCAAGCATTTTTATTTTTTTATATTATATTATATTATATGTAATATAAATAAAAATATATACATATTAGAGAGTTAAACTTAATAACTAATTAGACCAATTTTTGTTTGATTTTTTAACCTATTTTTTTATAAAAAAAATAATCACCTACTGTGCCACGAACATCATATTATCTTTCTCTCTCTAACTGTGTGCTTTGAATCATAAAAAATAAAATAAAAACAAAAACTGAGTGATTGATTGTTCTGTCTCTACGACTCTACATATGTTTTAACCATATAGAAAAATAGAGTGATTGCTCTATTTGTACAAGATAATATATCAAAATAATATGAATAATTTTGACTGATAAATCAAATTTCTGATTGTAAGTTTATTATATCAACTGATCAATGGGGAAATGATCATATTACGACTCTAAGCATCCATAGCGACATCACTTGGTTATATGCCACCCTCATCAACAGTTGTATGAAGAGGAGAAAGATGATTCTGAATTAATTGATCTTTATTTTAGCATATCCTCTTATCAAAAGTTAAAAAGGTTCGAAACCTCAATTAATATATTTTGAACGTGTCAACTAACTTAGATGGGAAAACACTTTGATGGTATATCACAATGTCTTAGGTTTTAATCTCATTTTTATCACTTATCAATTTTTATTGATAGATATTTTACTTTATTTTTATTTATGTAGGATCTATCTTGCATGGATTGAGCATAAAAAATTAAAAAGTGGGGTTAAACGAAGAAAAAAATATATTAATTTATAGAGTTATTTAGTTGTGTTTATGTTTATTTGACTATGATTATATTTGAATATATTTATATTTAGAAACATTTATAATTAAAATATTATTATGACGTATATACTATATAAAAGTAGGATCAATTTGATGCTCGGGCACTTATTTTCTTTTGTTCTCACAAATCCAGAATTAATTGGCATCGTTTTTTTTTTTTTTTTTTCTGGTTACACTGGTTTTTGTATTCACGTGCGAGAAGAACTAAGCAAATTATAATGGGCGAGAAGGTCCCGAAACCCGACCCGTTGTCGCAGTCTCTCAGCCACATCGACCCGATCCGAACTCCACCACCACATCGTGCCGTTTTGGTTTGGTCGGGGAGTGGGAGAGGAGGGGCGGGAGTATGTCGTCGGTGTACGTGCTTGAGCCGCCGACGAAGGGGAAGGTGGTGCTGCAGACGACGGCGGGGCCGCTGGATATCGAGCTGTGGCCGAGGGAGGCGCCCAAGGCCGTCCGCAACTTCGTCCAGCTCTGCCTCGAGGGCTACTACGACCGCACCATCTTCCATCGCATCATCAAGGGCTTCCTCGTTCAGGGCGGCGACCCCACCGCCACCGGCACAGGTATGTACCTACTTGCGCATGTCTTCTTGTTGTTACTTCTCCTCCTAACCCATTCTTCTATTCCCATATACCACTTGATCAGGGTTGATGCTTTATGATTAATTGCATATATCGGATCTCGGTTCATTACTCTTCTTAGGGAGAAAAAAAAGAAGTTGGGAATCGAAATCATATCCAAGAATCTATTTTTGTCCTTCCGAACACCAACCGTACAGGAGACGATGCTGTATGACCAATTACTTCAAAGGAATATAAATGAATTTCAAGAAGCTATTTTCCTCCTCTTGTGCACTATTAATTATTTTTCAATCGATTTAGGGTTTCCCCTTTGTATGGTTTCAGCCAATTGAGGGCTTTCCCTTTGTATGGTCTCAATCAATTTAGGGTTTCCCTTTATACAGTGCATCCTAGTAATCGATGTAGTTATCAGTGTATAACGTTAGTATCCTCTAAATTTGCTTCTACGCCTTCTGCTAATTATTGTGCCCTGTTGTCAGTGCTATTGATACAGATTGGTAATAGTTTTTTGGTTGGCATTTTTCTCTTACTGCCAGGTGGTGAAAGCATCTATGGGGGAGCGTTTGCAGACGAGGTCCATTCTCGCCTTCGATTTAACCACAGGGGCTTGGTTGCGTGCGCAAATGCTGGCACACCTCATTCGAATGGAAGCCAATTCTTCATGACATTAGACCGCTGTGATTGGATTGATCGGAAGAACACAATTTTTGGGAAGGTGATGGATGTTGTAAATTCTTTATGATATTTTTTAAAAAAATTATGGCATTTGTGGAACTCACATCAATTAATGGCAGGTCACTGGGGATTCTGTATTTAATCTGCTAAGGTTGGGTGATTTTGAAACTGATAAAGATGATCGTCCAGTGCATCCCCCTCCAAAGATTCTTTCTGTTGAGGTACTTTTTAAGCTGTTTTGGTGTATTGAGGTCAACCTACAATTTCTTTTCTTTATGTAGGTATCCTTTACTCCATTAATTTTTTTACATAAAGAAATAATAAATCAATTTCTTTATTTGTTGAGGTGCTTTGGAATCCATTTGATGATATAGTCCCGAGACAACTGCCTGGGAAACCTCAGTCTGATGCCAAGGTTGTTGTTGAGGGACAGGATCAGAAGAAGAAAGCTGTCAAGTACGTACTCTCTTGCTTCACTTTTGCTCATTGTATAATTCCTTGAGTGCTTTCATATTCTTCATTTGCCACCGTATTTATCTTAATAAAGATGACTGGTAGCCTCTAGTACGTTGGACTGATATGTTTGCATCATGTAGGCAGCTAAACATGCTATCCTTTGGTGAAGAAGTCGAAGAAGACGAAATGGAGGCTGAAAACATAAAGGAAAAAATTAAAAGCATTCATGACGTGTTAGATGATCCTCATTTCCTCAAAGAAGCAAAACCAGAACCATTGGTGAGTACACACCGGTTAAAATGTATTTCTTTCCTTTGGTCTCTTGCTAAATCTCACTCTGATGTGGTAGACATATTTGATAATGCTGCCTTGAATAAACTGCAAAAAGGCATGTTTTTGGCTTTACTAGTTCATCTGTATGGGACTTTTTAGTACCTAGAATTTAGTAATTAATAAACCACTTTTCTTGTTTATCTATGAACAATTCTGTGACAATTCCAAACTCGAGATATATATTCTTGAACACATTCTTTTTTTTCAAGTAATATGTTCAGCACCAATGTGTTAAAACACCACGGACCTATCTTCACTTATGTCTGTGACTTGGTCATTTTAAAGTCTAATTATGCATATCTTTTACATGATTTACTTTTATGCTTGATACAGTCAATGAATAGACAATATAAAAGCACTAAAGCTTTTGCTGGTATGCAGTCTTCCACAGAAGTAGAAAAGAAAAACGAGATTCGTTTAGCGGTTAGAGAGGCTTTAACCTCCAATAAAGTTGACTCCATCAGAGAACATGAAATGGATGATTTAGATGCTGATGATCATAGTGATGACGATGATGAAGCCAACTTTGATGCCAGAATGCGTTTGCAAATCTTGAAAAAGCGAAGGGAGATGGGTGACGTTGCCACTCATGAGAAGTTACCTGCTGGTAATGTGTGCTATCTCACTTGATGTATTTTTATGCATCTGATAAATTACCCACAGTTACTTATGTCTACATAGACTGGTGAAGACAAGTTTATTAAGTTATTATGTTGATCTTTGATTATTAAAGATTAAGTGAAAATGTTGGCAATCAAGGTAATCGAGTATTTGTGCTGTTCTATGTAAAATTTGTCTTGGAAATATATCTTTTGAAGAATTCATGTCGTAGTTGAGCTTTAATTTTATAAGAGTTCTGTTAGCCGTTTGCTTGACTTTCATCTAGTTGTAGGTTGAGTACCATGTTCTAATTTCAGTAACCATCTAATCACTGGTGAAAACCTAACTCACATGTACCTTATATGAATTATAGCATACCCTTGTTTTGCTTTCCATATCATCTTGCGCTTTTCTGAATGGTAATAAAAGTGATTGGCTGTTGTAGAAGAGAGTTTTGGATGGTCAACTCATGAAACTTCTGTAGAAAGAAGAAATTTGTATGCCCAGGAATGTAGATGACTAGATTCTAGTGAACCTTTGTTGATATAAGGATTACAGTTTGACAACCTTGTATTAGGAGGAAGAATACAGCAATATGTCACTTCTCAGTGTTTTCAGTTTTGGTGTCTACACTGGTTTCGTTCTTAAAGTGGGCTTAGTTGACTAACAAATTTTCAAATGTTACAAAATGTATTTTTATCTGTATTTGGTGATAAATATTTCTCTTTCTATGACAGAAAAATCTAGGCAAAAAGACCGTGAAGCATCACCTTCAAGGTATCAGAATCTAATCTGGGACATGTTTGATTAAATTTCACATTCCTGTACATTTCTTTTTTTAATATATCTTGCTATTAGTTTAGCACCTATAAATAACCTGTGAATGAAGTTTTTCTGTTTATGTTAAGCTCCCATCAGTCCAAAAGTGATATGCCTGACATACTACTGCAAGTTGGTCTTATTTCTTAATGATCTATGTTCAATTCTGGTAAGGCTGGTAAGCTTACATCGTAATGTGCGTAGATGTACAGTATGGTATGAACCACACTTCAGCTAACCTGCAAAGAGAGAATTTATAATGATAATTAATCTAGTTAAACACTAGAAAATATATTGAGAAAAAGACTATAGTACTGCAATTGAATTAACAGTATATGAACATGACCCTGGGTACAGGCACAAATTAGGCCTCAGTCAAGGTTAATTTTAAATTAAACCTGAATTGCAATTTTTCATTTCTTTGTGTAAGTCATTGAATGAGTTGACTTGACACTGAATCAGCTATACCCCTTAAAGTTTACTCATCTACTCTTGATGCATCCGGTGATGAGCTATGCCAATTGATTTGCTTTTTCTCTAGGATTTTGTGATGCAGTTTCTTCCTCTCGGTTAGGATTCTCATGGATAGCTTCAGCTTGCTTTAGTTTGCAGTAGTGCACCTTGGTTCTTTTATGCGTGGAAGGATGCTTAAATTGGTGGAAGAAGGGATATCAACTCAGTTAGCACCATCTAGCTAATTGACTCAACCAATGGAATGTGATGATGAGTTGACTATAATGTGACCTTTAGGCCTCTTTCTATATGGCCATCCATGATTTGTTACCCAATAGGTCCATATACTTGTGGGTGTTTAATCTTCCACATTTTTTTTTCCTTCTGGATTTATTAGCTCTTGTATCTTCATAATGTCATAATTTATAAAGTCATTCAAGGTTTTCATCTGTCTTTTTAAGACAATGTATTTGCTATGCTTGTGTTTTTGTTGCAGGCTTTTCAGAAATTGTTTTTCTGTTTAATATAGGATTCTTTGTGTCAATCAAGTTGCTTTCCATTTCTATAACTTGCATCATAGTAGTTGGACTGTTCATTTTGATGTCATAATAATGATACAACCTTGTTTTCCAAAGATCATTTCATCAGTAATAACAAATATCTTGCTGTTGGGATTTATTTCCAGCAGAAACCAGCAGAGAACCAGGTTGAAGAACAAGAGACTAGAAGGAATATAGTAGATAACTATATAATAGGCACACTTACTTTTCGTCTTGTTATCTCTGCTGTAAGCTCATTTCTGCAACCAACGCCAATTAGATGTACAAGTTACAACCATTTTCGAATGTATGAACTTCTAACATTTGTCAGGCCAATAAATAAAGGAAGTAAGGAACTGAAAGGTCATTTATCCTACTTTGCATCTTATCTTTTATTTTAATGAATTTGAGTCATTCTAGTTCTCTCTGACAAGGGTAGTTAGGTCTACCTATCATCTGATAGAAGGCCATCAGGCTTCCTTATTCTTAAATTACCATGATCCAAGTGTCTTTAGCATTTAATAGAAGAAATTAATGTGGAACCCTCTGGAAGTAACAGGACCTAGAAACAATTTCACCTAGAAGTGATGGAATTTTAAACTAGTTCCAAATTAATGCTACTGTTATGACTCTTTTGACCTGATTTTGACTCATTTACTTAACATGATGCTATACTAACCTAGACCGGATCACTTATAGCTTATAAAAGCAAATTAGTTTAGCAGATCTAACTTACTGGTGTGTTGGTTCCAGTTTAGTTCAGGTTCATCACTTGTGGTGGCATAGAGGCTAGAGATCATAAATATCTGTTTGTTGTTTCTGAAAATTTTCCTCCTCCACAAGGCTTATTATTTTATACCTTTCTTGGTGAGGACAATATGATTTTTTTTGTTATTTAAAATTGTTTTATCTGTTTTAGTCAAGTCAGTAAACCCATCAAGAAAGGTTGATGGTGTATTGTGTTCTGGAGGACGTGCAATGCCTTTTTTATTTAATTTTTTCACTTGTGACTTTGTTGTCATTGTTGTTGTTGATCTGTTTTAAATATATCCTTATATTCACAGGAGAAATGCTGATGATACTAAAGATCAAAATACCAAGGTTGAAAAACTGTCCATGAAGAAAAAGGGTATGGGATCAGAAGCTAGGGCTGAACTTATGGCTAAGGCAGATGCAGATTTGGAGCTACTTAATCATGCTGAACAAGAAAGACAACTGCAGAAGCAGAAGAAGCGACGAAATCAGGGCCGTGAAGAAGATGTATGTGCTCACGTGACATGCATGAACCTTCTTCTCCGCTATTAAATTCACTACAATTTTTTTTTTAATAAGCACAATGCCATGCAATTTTGCTGTTCCGGGGAGATTCATGAAGTGTTTGTGAACTTGGATTTATTAGTAGTAGCTACTAATTTGCCATTTACTTATTAACAACTCTTCATGGCTTGATTATTGCTAAGTCGGTTGTGTTTCTACCAGACTCTAGCAAAGCTGGAAAGATTCAAAAAGACTCTCTCCACAAAGCTCTCTGCACCGAGTAGTAATGGTTCTAAGGATAATAATGAGGAAGATGATTCTGGATGGATGGTAACCCAGTTGAAGTTCATTCCCGAATCCTCTGAAAAGGTTATTTAGCCACCCTTATCTCCCATTTCAGGATTTTTGCCTCCTCCCTTGTCATGATAATTTAGTTTGAGATCTTTCTTTGCAGGATGGCATGACTAGGAAAGATGATCCAAATGAATATGTTGTGCATGATCCTCTTCTAGAGAAGGGCAAAGAAAAATTTAACAAAATGCAAGCTAAGCTCAAGCGACGGGAGCGAGAGTGGGCTGGCAAATCTCTCACATAATTATTTGATGATTCAGGTCCAACATAATGCTCTCAGCTTTCTCAATCATTCTTATGTTGAATTGGTTTTGTTAATTGCTGTTATGCTGGTTGTTAACTTTTACACTTGGATTTTTTTGACCCATCAGTTTGTGTGTTAAGATCTTACCCATATGATCACAAGTAACATGCATATCTAATTGATGTTATATCAGTGTTTAAGAAACTAAAAGGTGAGCAATATTTAGTTAAATCCATAAAAATATTATTTCTGCTTGTATTACTTGATTAGGCTGAGAACACCATTAGAGCAAACTCCCGACATCTAGAACAGCCTTTTGAATTGCCTGTATATAATATATATATAAATGTTAATTATTTTTGAGATGGTTGGTTCTCAGTATAAAAGGCTGGATTTCATTTAGCATTCTCTTGGTTGTTGATCATAACTGCATTATCATATACTCCTTGGTCCTAATCAATGTATAACCATAGGCTTTTCTCCATCATTCTTGTCTACGGTTTCTTCCTTTTTCAGTAAGTGATTGCTTATTGGCTTCTTAAAGGACTTCCTTTTAATTTGGTTTTGTATTTAATATTTGTCGTATGTCCCATCTTGAAACATGGACCAAGGAAGTTGAAATACAAACCAAGAAAGTCTGGTATGTGCATGAGTTGATGGGTGCGGAAATTCACAAGGCGCAAGAAAGCTAACAGATGGCATACAATGACAACTTATAATTCATATTTTGTTTTTTCTCCACCATCATGAGAGTTTGATTTAGTCAATTGGTCTAACTTAAGAAACACATTATTCTTTTTTTTCGATTCAACAAACCAAAAAACCAAAATTCTTTATAAAACTCATTCCATGGTAGAATGTGCATTTGTAGGCATTGGATATTTTATGGTTTGCTGATGGAAACTTGAATAAATCTGCTGGTATATCGTGTGTATCGCAGGAGAAGACCATCAGTGCCACCTTACTGGCTATAGGGTTTCGCTTTGCCGTGGCTGAATATTCATATCGAAGCTGTACATTACTTTATCAGCGCTGAGCACACAGCAAATTTGCAACCGGAGATTCCTCATCGTATGCATATTGTGTTGCAGACAACACCTCTGCAGACTGCTGTTCTAGATTTGCTTTTGTTCTGTTCTCAAAGCCAGGGCTGCTGCTTGCTAGTTTCCAGGGACTAATCCCATGACGAGTTTAGATTTGTGCTAAGATTACAAAACTGTGTAAATACTCAAGTATTTTTCTCGAATGATCTACCTTTACGAAAATCTCAATTTCCATAAATTATCAAAGACTAATAATTTTGGGTTATTTTTTTGTGAGAAAATCTTTAGATTTTCCTGTATTAGGGGTCTTGTTTTTATATTTCCCGTGAATTGCTAGGGTTCTATTGAGACACAGCTGGTCTTAATTATCTTTAGACCAAAGCATTGTAATTATCTTTAAAAATATTACAATTAAATTTTAATTAGTTTAAGTTTCTATTGATCTTAACTCTTAATTTTATTATACGTTTTAAGGGATCGTAAAATGATTTTTATAAGAATTTGAGTAGTTATGAACATAAAGATGAGAAATTCTTTTTTAGTCTTCTCTCGCTTAGCTTTAAACATGAATTTATGCATTTTGTAAATATAGTATATTATTTAGAAAATAATAATAAAAAGACGAGATATTATTTAATTTTTGGGGTTCGCTCACCCTTAATTTAACTTATATGAAATTAGGGGGAGAAAACTCAGAAATTTGAGGTTTCTCCAAAAAATCTATATTTAATTTATACTCTTCCGTGATATATTCGCGCGGGAACCGCCGTGGGATTTTGTGATGTCGTCGTTAAAAGTATTCCAAGCTCGTCCCCGCCATCTTCCGCCCGCCCGCGGCGCCATTGCCACGTCCCGCCCTGTCCATCGATCCCCTCTCCCGCCACCTCCGACCGGGCCGACAACAGGGACCGGGGACGCGATCAGAGGAGTCTCACCGCTACTACGCCCCGCTGCTGTCCCCGGTGACCACTTCAGGGTACCCTCCTCTCGTTACCCTCATCTGAAACCCTAGATCGACGTATCTGATTCCCGTCCTCCGTGTAATTTTTCTCCTGCTTCATTCGTCTTAGCATCCAAGTTCGTTTGGTACACAAGTTTATGCAGTTGTGTTACTAAGATTGCTGTTACTGTCTGCCGTCTGAGGGCCATGAGCTAGCGCTTTGGCGGCAAATGCTAAATAGGCTACGCTTACCTGAACCACCATAAGTTTTCATTTGGTCACTGTGGATCTGATCTGCTTCTTATGGTCGTACTTCTGAATTAGGAGTTTATACTCGAGGTTGTTGTGATTTCTTTCTAGGAGTCTACTTTTATGTTTCAATGTAATTGTTCTAATGTTCTTTAATTTTTGTCTATTAATACATAAGAGACCTCAGATTTATATAATGTTTTGTCGCAGGATGTCTTTTTCGATAAGATCCAACTATTTGCATTTCTAGTTTCAAAATATGCTACACAAAATAGAGAACATGATAAGACTTTTGACAGTTGCAGTAATTCATTCTCGCCTTTCCCCCCCTAATCTTTCTTTTTCTGAAGGGCTAACTTTGCTAGCATTTGCTTTTAACACTCTTGGTGGCCTTCACATGATAGCTTTGTATAGGGATGCACCTTTATGTACATGCTACTGTCACTCCATTCATCTCAAGTCTGCATAAAATAAATTTTAAACTGGAAATGATAAAGCAACAAAATTCTGACAAAATCTAAGCTATTTCGCTTTCCAGTGCATGATTAACTACATTGCTGAAGACATCCTCAATAGAGGCACTGATCACCTCGAAAGCATGAATTGCTACCACTTTCTTGAGAACATCTATGACCTTAAAGATCTCTTGAACTCTTACCACTTGCTTGGGCAGCCGAAACCTTTGGGTCCCAACGACATCATAAATCTTCATGGCTTCTGAACAGAGGCTAGTTATCATATCCTCAATAATATCCTTGTTTATTGGATCTGCTGATATGGTAAGTTGATACGATCCTCCGTATCTTGTTTTGAGCTGTAATACATAAAGGTACGTGAAAAGATATGTAATAACTGGCAAGAGATGTTTTCTTAAACTTTGTTGTAACTAAAAAGAAAAATCATAGGAAAGCACTGGAAAAGGGATGGTTGCATGTAAAATAAGCCATTTTTCTTTGGCATGATTCTGCAATAAGCAAAGTTGCATATTTTCTAGGTTTGCAACAAAAAAAAATCAAAATGCATTCGCGTGAAAATTCCACTTCCGTGGTTCATGTGCTAGATTTGGCCCAGTGGTGTGAGGTGAAACCTACTCGTTATTGTCAAATATCTCCAGAATTGTGTGAACTAATTGAAGCATGATGTCATGGAAAAGGAGAATATTTTGGCTTTATAAAAGAGTTCCAGACGCTTAAAAAAGACATTTATATACATTTACTGGTGATGGAATTGCTTAGTGCTGTGAGGTCTGTGGTAGTATCGATTACCATATAGTGATGAGACCAACAACTCATTGGTTGCTGAATAAGTTCTGGAAATTAGCTAACTTGCTGGAGTAACTTTGTTGGGTTCTTGGTATCAAACTTTTTTGAGAAGCAATATCATCAGTCATGTTCTGATGAGGGATGAACTTGCGTCATATCTTTATATATAACAAACTTTTAGATTTTATAGATATGTCTTGCTCTAAATAGTTGATAACCTACATGTAGAAGTTCTAGCAGGCATTCATTCGAATCAAATGAATCTTGTAGCTCTATAGATGTTGTACTTAATCATAGAACAAGAGATGAATGTTGAGTCATAGGGAGTAAGTTTTATCAATCACCTCACTTGAGCTTCCAACACACGTCAATCTGCCATTCACAATGATTGCTAGACGGTCGCAAAGAAACTCTGCCTCATCCATTAAGTGTGCTGCAATTTGAGTTAAGTGAAGGTTAGAAATATCAATCATAGATTTGTCTGCTCAATTTGCATTCATGCGTACAAGTTGGCCTCATCAAGGTCAGTTTTTCATCGTAAACTGTTGATGATAGTTCATATTAGAAATCAAAATCTGTAGCTATGGAGGAGCACCTTAAAATTTACATGGTTTATGGATCATATAATAAATAAAGAGTAAAGTGGTTCAAAAATAATATAAATTAGTATGTCTGGGGAAATTTGGAAAAATAATTAGTTTTGGAATCATGGCTCTAGCATATGTTCAACAATTGATCATAATTTCTGATGTACTACCAAACTAGTTTCCAATGATTAATGTCAATAATACTTGCTCAAATTTACATTAATATCTTTTTGAATGTTGTCATCCTTGTTTTCACATGTCAGGACTCTAAATGAGAATGTGTTCCATGGATTATTGAATAACACATAAGACGCCCTAAGCATGTTGTTGCATATGTCAGTTAATTTCTACTTGTTGGACCCTCATGTTCCTAGTTTAAGCGAACAATTCTCCTGGAAAAAGGACACAAATGCTAAAGCTCTTCCCTGTCTAAATATTTGCTGCATTAAAGGCTCTGCAATCTTCCCTAGCTTTTGCTGAGCTCCATCCCTTTGTTGAAGCTCAATTTGGCACATAGTCATCATCACTCTGTATTCTTCTTTAGAGCAATGGATGGTAATGATCAAAGCATCGCAGTGGCTACTTTTTTTTTTTCTAGTGCCAATTTTTCATATGAATGGTATCATGCTGCATATATCTTGAAAAAGATGACAAATTCTTTAGACTCTTCTTTTTATACTCAATCTACAAGGAAATCAGGTTTGGACAAAAGCAACTGGAGTCATTGTTTTGATTTGCTCTGTAGTTGTGTAGGACTATTCCATCATTTCTTTTCTTTTTGTTTTCTTTTCCCCTTGATGGTTAGTTGTTACTAAGTGTTCTTGGGTATATGATTTTCAAGTCATCTGGTTTAGGCTTGTTTTCATAATCTATTGGGCCAGTCTAGTGTATTGCTTGGTTTTGACAGTTGGTACCTCAGCAACTTTGGCTTCCCACGTGAGTTAGCACGCGCCAAGATGTGGACTATCTTGTGCACATCTAAATCGTAGTTTTCTTGGGAGAAACTTATATTGGAGACTCAGAGATGATTTTTGATCCATAGATTTTAGACCCTAACGATGATGTTAGGTCCGAGTAGGAAAGACTGTGATGCCTTGGTTAGTTCCATACTGGTGGTGGATGGTGCATTTTGTTGATAAACAAGGCTGGTGGGATTTAACACCTAATTTAAATAAAAAAAAATCATGCCTACTTCGTCTATATGCCATCGTTTCATACTTTCATGAAATATGGAATGCGTTAAAAGATTGAAGCAAATAATCCATTGACCTTAACTTTAGCTTTTGTAATTTTCTAATCTAAAGAGACCAGGCAAGATGATCAGCAGATGCATAAGTTTAAGTCTAACCTTAATTGATCATTAAAGGGCTAAGGCCTGAATCAAACAACCTTGTTATGTCCTTATCAATTTCTTACTTCTTTTTAGTACTCTTTGAAATCTCATTGGAGTTGTCAGCTAACCCAGATGCTTTCTTTCCCTATGCTTACCAGTCTGTTTCTTCTCTATGCTCTACACCTAGCTGTGTGCAAGTAACTTTCTAAAGGCTTTGCAGCAAAAAAATCATGGTGATGCATGCTAAATTCAAACTGGAAATGGAATATTGTTATCATTTATCTTCTCCTTCAAACCACTTCATTATAGGAATCCAACTCTCTATGAAAGAGAACTGGAAGTGGGAACAACCTGGACCCTTTGAAATGGAATATAATACTTTATTTTCTTGTAGTTCTGAATTGTGAGAACTGATAATCAAGTACACAAAAAATTTGGAATAATAGACTCTTTAGATGTTATAAAACAATTTTTTGTCTGTAGTTCTGAAGTTGAGGAAGTAAAACTAAAGAGATAGAATCCTAGTTCCAAGTACAATGAAGAAGACAAAAAAATATAACACAACAAAAACATTTACTTTTAATTATTAGATCCAACACAGTCATCGTAGCAAATACAAATTTTATGTAGTAAGAAACTATTAAAAGGTGCTGATGACATACTAAAGTTTTCTTGAACAAGATCTATGTTAGCTTGAAGTAATTTATGCTGATTTGCTATTGCAATCACATTGATAGCCAAGTGTACGAACTTACTGGTAAGAATAATAGTCCGATCTCTCTTCGCCAATTTAATGGCATGCCACAGGTAATTCCTTGAATCTGGGTCCAGACCTGTGGTTGGCTCATCCAAAAGCACAACCTGCATGGCAATTGCTTGTGATGTCTTCATATAATATTTGCCATTAATATTACTCAAGAACAAACTGGACAAGAACTAAATAAAAATGGCAAGACTTAGTTACTTAGACAAACCTGTGTATCTCCGATAAGGGAAATTGCTACACTGAGCCGCCGTTTCATGCCCCCACTATATGTTCCTGCAAGGTGATCACCCACATTGCCTTCATAAAGATCCAAGCTTCTGAGTGAATTATCAACTGCCTGATTGGCCCAATCAAGGTTAGGAATTATCTTTCTATAAGTAGCAGCTGGTAAGGGAATATTAAAAAGCTTGCAAGCATTTTGATACTGTAGAGTGTAGACGAAGGTATATGCTACAATATGAAGTTGGTACTACGATCTTTTTCTTACTTGTTGTAGTTCCAGACCCTTTAGATTTCTTAACCTGCCATAGAACATTAAGTGTTCCCTCCCAGTCAAACTATCCCAGAGCAAGCTGCAGCGAAATTGTCAATGCCAGTAAACAATGGATTCTTTACTTTAACATGTCAAAGGAGTAGTTCAATGTCATAGATGATTTTGTATATTAACATGGGCACATTACATTTAACTTATTACTTCAGATGAGGAGCAAATGAGGAAAAAAAAAGATGAGGGACTCATACTCCTTTTGTGGGCAGATGCCGATCTTTGCATGAATGTTGTCCATACTTGAACTTATGCCTTTGTTGCTAAGAAATACTCTTCCTGACGTTGGAAGAAGAAGTCCAGTCACCTACACAGAGGTATACCCAGAATTAGTTACATGTAGATTGCAACATGGAACTTATCAGTTATCACTACACAAGTTTATGTTAGTAATCGACTTTCAGATATGCACTGTTATTTGATCTGATTGTCGTGTACTATGATCCAATGCACTGAGGATTTACCTTGCAAAACCAACCTATCAAGAGTGATGATAGCTTTTTATAAAAAAATGGGCATCTTGGTAGTGGAAAATTTCTTAGAAAGAGAATAAGAGTAACTGCTGTTCTTTGACATATTAAGGTTTCTTTTTTGATTAATCAGTTTTTTGGAGAAGTCAAGAAAGCTTCTTGAGGGGCATCATCAAGACTAGACCATCTAGGCAAGTACAGCACATCAGATTCAACATTGTTATCAGTTAAAATGGCTACCATTCCTTCTAGGATGTAGTCTCCATCTCACTATGAGAATTAGCTGGTTCATTTCTCGTCTACTGTGTGTGACTAAGGTAATACTGCATTCTCTTTGTCATGGATGTGAATTACTCACTAAGTTATAGCTTCATTTCCGTAACTTGGTTTTTGTGCCATGATCAAGTGAATGCATTTGACAGTTGTGAATTGAAGTAGGCATATCACATAGAATTTTCGTAGAAATAAGTGCGGAATGTGGACATATTTGGTCATAGAAGACCTCTGGAATAATCCTATGATGCTGCATTTGATCTTAAAATGTTCTAAAGTATGCTAGGAAATTTGCTTCTTCTGAAACACTGAAACTCTATAGATAAGTTCTCAGAATATGTACCATTACATTGACCTATGTCCAAATTGTAGCTTGAATGTGGTCAATGAAATCTTAAGGATTCCTCTATTAAAGAGCCAGAATTATCTTACATGCATATCAATGATATGTCTTCAGTCTAGGATTATCCTAATTGATTCTGGTTTCCAATGTCAAAATAGGATTCAAAGTAGGTACCATGTTGATAACAGTGGTCTTCCCTGATCCATTTGGACCAAGCATGCCAAGGCATTCTCCTTCTGCAACTGCTAGGGATAGGCTCTGAACTGCCTGCTTATTTGGATTTCCATCTTTCCCCGTATAAACCTTTTCCAAATTACTTAAAATAATAGGATGACCTCCGGTAGATTTTTTCAACAAATTCTCAACTTTGCAGACCTGTCTGGAAAATTACAAGATGCTGAAGCATCTAATAAATGACATAATCACATCTGAAGGGAGTAATTGTGACGGGTTACCTCTTCAGAAATATCAGAGTTCTCTTGATCCACAGTTATAATTGAACTGGGAATTTTGACTGGCACCGTTGGTCGAATGCTCCCGTTCTTGAAGTTTCTTGTGAAAATTGATGAATATCTGCTTGCTCCATTCCTTGCAAGTGCCAGTTGATCAAGGTAATATGATACATAAAGTAAAATCAGCCATTCTAATGTCATGATGACTAAAACTTCTTTTATGCCATTGTCATGGTTACTCAAATCCTTCCACTGCATACCATAAGTTCCTTGGTAGTGACCTCCTAATGCAAATTGTGAGAGCTCATATAGTCCTCGGTACAATGAGAAACCAGGAATTAGCTCCATGACGAATAGTGTCTTTCCTGCAATTACATCCTATGATATCATAACACGGAATTCTGCACTCTCTTATTTTTTTAGTAATTAAAAACTTACTTGAGAAGTCTGGATGCTCAATATAGAATTGGAAAAGGAAGGAACCGAAAGTCCAGAACCAAACACATAAATGTAGCCTACAACTGATAATAAGATTTTTATTAAACTATGACTTATGTAAGTCACTACTGCAATAGATTTAAAAACATGGAGAATATAGGCTACCTGCAGCACTGTGGACATCAGAAAATCCAATCCCTGTTAAGAAGGCTAGTACAATCTGTAGGTTTATGTAGACTCCATAGAATAGGCATTGGATAGGGTAGTTATTCCGTCTGAAAATATCTAGGCCTGGAAAGGATGTCCATCAAGAAAGTGTTTAGTGTATAAAACATTTTCCAAATCCAGGATATTCTTAGACTGGTGATTGACGTACCTATGATAGATCCAAAAGTAGCCAACCACAGCATATAAAGAAATGATATGGACAAAAAGTGGCAGTAAGTGATCACCCAATATGGTCCATCTCCAAGCCCATGTACCTTCATCATAATTCGTATCATGTGCTGCTTGTCATGTACTAGAGAAATCAAGAAGACCTGCATTGTCATCAAAGAGATCCTGTGTGCCATTGGCAAAGTTTGCTATGGAGATAAATACTAAAATTTGCTTTTGTTTTAACTTCAAATCGTGTTTGAAACTTTTTGTTTTTTCACAATGTATTTCTTGGAGCATTTCTTAAAGTTTTCTGTCTCTAAGTTAACTTGTTTCTGATGAGATGATAAGTGACTAAGACAGGGACATGGCCAAGTTTGAAAAGATGAGATACACTGACAAGTTGCAAACAGAGGTAATTTTTTGAATTTTGAGGTGTCTAGAAATCCAACCCAGGTTACAATATGGTTAACGTTGCAAAGCTTTCCTTTGAGAACATAGTTAGCTTCATGTTTTGTTTATCTGCATCTTTATAGGTTGAAGTTTACTATCCCTGCTTTCTTTGATGCATTTAGAAATATGTGATGGTACAGAAGCAAATATATTGCTGACCAAATTAGTGAAAAAGAGGGTATGCAACAGCCGAAGTTTTTTTCCTTATAAAAGAAACATAGAGATTATTTTTGTTTTGAAAGAACATGAAGTTACCATGTGGAACGAACCCAAAGTTTGCTAAAGTTTTACATAATTTGAAAAAAAAAAAAAAAGATAAGAAGATTCCTAGTTACAGGTAATAGCAACTGAACCACCCATGAATATAGAAGTGGACCAAGTAATTCTGACAAGTCCAGAGCAATTCTTGTCCCTGCCTTGGGCATTTCTTTGACATAACTAAGAAGGATTCTACTCTTCGAAGACTTAAATTGGCGAAGAAATGCATTTGAGACCTGAATGTTTGGGAAACACATGCAAACATCTGGTTGAAAAACATTTCAACTGATGTGAAAGAAATGTCAATTGATATTGATTCCCATGGAAGTAATAAATAAATCTGTAACTTGAAACTTGATTTAAGCAGTTGTTGTAGTGGAGACAAAATGTTTACTTGGCTAGATGTGTATCTTTTGTTATAAATGTTTTATACTAAAAGGCGGTCCAGTGCACTTCTAAATGTATTATACTGTAAAATATTTATCAATTTTCTGTATGAATTAGTTTAGAAATTTTGAGAATGCTTTATGTGACACTGTTGCATCTTAGGAAACATTTAATATCATAAATCTTGATTATGATGTTAACTAGGATCATCGGTGCATTATTTAGGTGTGATGTGGTATATATACATTACTTCTCAATTGATTATCTTGGTGATGATTTTGAAGTTCTATAGTTGATTCCTACCTCCAGACAAATATCCTCCCTTTATTTATCTTCTAAGACTTGAACCAAATAAGACACTTTGTTTATGAACAAAAAGGATGTTGAATTTTGAACCTGGACATAAATTATTGTTGGCATACAGCCTTTTTTTTTCCCACATTGTAGTTGCTAACTGATAAACAATCCATTCCTAAGGGGCCATGACTATAAGCATGGAAAGAATATCTTTTTGGATTAATATGTCATCATTAATAGTTCGTAGTGGTAATATATAAAATGACCGTAAAATTTTACGTGTGCTGTTAGTAAGACAGTGGGGTGCTAGTCAAGGACGAAACACCTAGGTGCGGTTAAAATTTCACTAAATTACTAAAATTTAGTAATTCTTAATGAAGTATAATCATGTCTCAAGTGTGCAACCACTTGGCACGTAAAAGAAACTCAAACCAGTCGCAGTCTTGCTTTTTACTAGTTTTGTTCAGATTCTTCAGGGTAACATGTTCCTCAAGAAAATTGAACCATACACTTGTATTTGTTTGTTTGTTTGAAAGCAAGTTATATATATGCACAAATTCTAGATCCATGCATTTATATCTGAGCCTCTTATTTTTTACTTTCAGCATTCCTGACCTCTTTTATTTTCTCTGCGTGTCTTTTCTTCTTTGGAAGTGAGGTGGGGGTGGTTGTAAAAGTTAGCCTTCTTAAAGTAGCCTTATGGTTACAAAGATACAAGAGGAACAGAGAATCTTAAACATCACATTGTATGATAAAAAATCTGAGACTTTAGGATTGTTATGCATACCATATTCAAGGTTCCTGGTATCCGCAATAGTCGAGGTTTGCCCTGATTGCTATAGGTGGAGTTGTACCACAAATTTACATTGAAGTTAATTTCACTTGTATTCAGGAAATCATAAGCTGCAAGAGAATTCAAGATTTAGAATACTATCACAATCTGCTGATACTTGTTACTGCAAATTAATTTATTTTTCTCTCACCTCCAACATATTCGCTGATCTTATGAGCAGGATTTCCTTTCCGATAACCTTGAAATAATTCTTCATTGATGATGGATGAATTTTCACGCCAAAGATATAGGTTGTTCATGCAGTCTACCTCTGTAAAGAAAGAAACTAATATTATGGTTCTTCCAATTTCGTTTCATTAATTATCCCAAGTAAGGCTACCTGCCTTTTTTATTTTGAACATCACCAATAGTTACTGGAACTGTTAGGTTAAACTTTCCTAAGCAGAGAGGTAAAATAAGGTGCACAGGGGATTGAGAGAGTAGAGCACGCTCTACATAGTTGTCTGGACCATGTTGTTTGTTCCCTGAAACATACTTCGGTTAATTGCAACCTTAAGATTTTGGAAAAATAGAGGTTCAGATAAGGAACTGAGATCGGAAAGATCCATACAAGATAAGCTACAGAAACAAAGTTTGAAATATCTTCCTTGTTCTCTGGAATTGAATTTAAGAGTATCCTCTTCACTAGAGCTGCAAATAGCATTTTGGTTGCTCATTGTTGCTTCAAAATATGCAAATTCTTCTAATCTTTTAGAAATTCAACTTACTTTTTGCAATGGATTCATTTTGTCCAGTGAAGAGTGATGTTGCTGCGCAAGAGTGATCCTTGAAGCAAGAGGCATCAGGTAAACCTGGCAAGTTGTGGTAGGCTGCCCTTACAGCTCTATATTTGGCACTGGGCACCTGCACTAGAGCAGGCCACTCCTGGGGTCTTGGTACTGGGCAAGCAATTGCCTGAATGGAAGTTGAGAATTGCATTCCACATACATTGCGACACGTCCCGGATCCATTTGCATCAATACATTTGCAGCCACAATGGTATCTGGGCTTGTCCAGTTCATTGTTCACAACTGATTGGATGGAGATGATTAACAAGCAGAGGAATGCCGGGAAGCTGGTCAAAATGATGTTCTGCTTGATGTTTCTTCGCTGCACCAAAAGGGTAATGTCCAAGGGTAAGTTGCCAACCCTTAGCTACATTACTCCTAAAGATATTGAGAGCTTGGTACCTGATGATAGTACTTCTCAGTTTTCATATATCTTTTAGGTAATGTAAAAACTTGCATCATTTTGCTACATATCCATTAATATTATCTTACTCAAACACACTAGTTTTGACCTGAGATAAGATCTCATTAGCTTCACACCTGTTCAAGTTTGGTCAGGATGCTTGAACAAGTTTCAGGTAGCTAAATTTGTCTGATATATGATATGCTATTCTCTGTCTCACAAAAAAAAAAAAAAAAACCCCCATCAATTTTGTATTAACCAGCATGGTTCTGCCTAAAGTGGCTTGATGTATCAAACATTGTTTTACTCAATTGTACAGAACTTAATCTACAAACGATGGATTATGGTTAAACTTCTCTGCTTTTTAGCTATCGGTAAACCGTTCTTCCCGGATATTGGTATCATACGCATAATATATGATGCTTATGCACTGAAACATAAACATTTAATTCTCAATGCTTCATAGGTTTGCCAGGCTTTCATTTTTGTGATGTATGACATTTAATTCTTTTGTTGCTGTTTCTACTTTCTGAACTTTATAAAAGAAAGAAAACTTCATAGAAGTTGTGAAACGGGTTTCTTCTCTCTTCTATTTGTTAAATGAACAAAAGCCACTGATATCATCAGGTTTACTGAGAGGAGCAAAAGGATGTGAACATTCATAACAAGCCACCCCAGCAGTGTAGAAGAGGATGGCAGAGCAATGGAAGTACATGACGACACAAGACAGGAAAACATGGAGAGAAAAGGAGGCAGAGCATCATGAAATGTGCACCTGGTAGATCAGGTTCTTCCTCAGAAACGCATCAGCTTGTGTAAGGAAAGACGCAGTGCCGTAGGAAACCATGGAGAGAGAGAGAGAGAGAGAGAGAGAGAGCACACAAGGTGCGTCCCTGAAACTTGTGCTTCTTCTAAACTGCTGCCTCTCCTTTAAGATAACTCTTAGGCACTCGTTTCTCAACACAAGAAACGGCTATATCCAATTTCACCACACCACCTCAGTTGACTTCTTGATGGTTGATGTAGCTTAAGGAACAACAAGTTGCAGTAAGGTGCACTGTCCAAGAATCTACCATAACCTTGACCAGTTGCTAATCACTTTGTTCCATGACCGATTCCACCTTGGGATCCTACAAGTACATGTGATTTGTGTATTAATTCCTACAAGTACAAGTAAAATTATATTAGAGTTAAGTCTTATAGTAGAAGATCTACCTAGGTTGTTTTTCCATGCATGCTACTTAGATAGTTTTCCTTATGCCTCTTTCTTCCGGTTGAGGAGTTCCTCCTATTGTGGGCTTGTTTCTAGGCTGTCAAATCATTTATTATCTTCTTTGTAGATTCATGGTCATGATGAATGCGTGCTGTGTGTTCGAGAGAACTCATGCTTTCTTTCTGCTAAACTACGCTTTTATCACTAAGTTAATTGCTGTTCGAAATTTTGCTGCACTATATATGCGTGATGCCCTTCTCTAAGACAACAGACAACCTTTATTGCTCTTGACCGGAGTTAAAAGCTTTACGTGACCTGTGTGTTAATTTACAGCCCACGCATACAAGTGTTTTTGACTGCAACATACATCATCACCAGGAAACAGATGCGTCCGTGGAGTGCGCGTGTGCAAAATTCCAGTCTCTTTCTTTCTGATCGACATGAGTTTTAGTTCTTTCTTTTCAGGGAATCCTTTCGTGTCCATGGAGATAACAATAAGATGTCATACATGCACCAAGGTAATTTTGTGTTTGCCCTAAGCTTCCTCCTAGCTTTATTCTTCACTGCTGCATTGTGTCCATCGTAGATTTCCATTGCGTCCCTACGTTTGGAGTGATCATTGCCTTCTCCTGGTCAACACAAGTGCAACTTCCATTAGAATCTCATCCAAGCTTAGCTCTTGTAATGGTGTGGTGAGAGCAGCACCTGATTGGCGAGAGATGTGGCTCGAAAGTTTCCATTCAAAGTTTGCGGTCCGTTGCCGAAGCTGCTGCTGCTGTTGCTGTTGCTGCTGGCGGTGGAGGGAATGCCGCTCCCGCCTCCGCCGCCGCTGAAACCATCTTCATAAGCATGGCCAAGATTCCTCAGCCGGTTCAGCTCCGGTAGCACCACCGTCCCGAGATCCGGCCGGTCCTTCCTCCTCAGCTCCGCGCACTTCAAAGCCAGCTTGGCGAACCCAAGCGCCTCCTCCACCGGCCAGTCCTTCACGGTGGCGTCGAGCATATCCGTGAAGGATCCCCTCTCGATGGCTCTCTCCACATGATGCGTGAGCCCCATGGGAGGCTTGGCGGTGATGATCTGCAGCAGCATTATGCCGAAGGAGTATATGTCGGATTTGGTACCGAGCATGCCCGTCTGCTGGTACTCCGGGTCGATGTAGCAGAAGGTCCCGGCGGTGGACGTCATCCTGTACTGCGTCACCTGGTTGGCCACCGACGGCGGCACCAGCCGCGCCAGGCCCACGTCGCTGATCTTGCTCACGTAGTTGCGGTCGAGGAGGATGTTGCCCGGCTTGAGGTCCCGATGAACCAGCGGCTCCGGCTTGGCCTGGTGCAAGAAGAGCAGCCCGGTGGCTATCTCTGCAGCGATCTTGAACCGCACGCTCCATGGTATCGACGGGGTGTTGCCTCGCCGGAAGAGGCGGTCCTCCAGGCTCCCGCTGTCCATGTACTCGTACACCAAGCATCCGTACTCGGGGCAGGCCCCCAGCAGCAGCACCATGTTGGGGTGCCGTATGGAGCTCAGTACCTCGACCTGCAAACAGCTCGATCACCGCCAGCAACTTCCATCGTCGTCATAACGAGGTAATAGCAATGGTTATTACAAAACAACCCTTTCTCTTTCTATGGCTACCTCTTGCTGGAATTGCTTCCTTCCTTGTGCTGCATCAGGCCTCAAGACCTTGATGGCGACGGGCGTGTGGTCCAAACAAGCTCTATACACCGGCCCGTATCCGCCTTCACCGATCTTGAGGCTCGCGGAGAACTGATCGGTGGCGATCTCGATCTCTTCGATGCTGTACTTCCGGTACCGGAGGTCGTTCATGGCCAAGGCATCCAACGCTTTGACCTTCTCCTCTGCTTCGCGCTTGGCCTTCATCTCTGCGTTCAACCTCTTTCTCGCCTCCTGCTCCGCAATCCGCTGCGCCGCTTCCGCCATCTCTAGCGCGGCTTTGCATTTGGCTTTCTCCATTTCCGCCAGTGCAAGGGCCATCTCCTCGGCATGCTTTGCTTCCTCCACCCTGCGGGCTTCTTCCAGCTTCCACTGGTGGAGCTCTTTCGCCTGCAACACGGCGCCTCGGTGTGAGCTTTTATTGGCACGGACCGCACGCATCCCTGAGTTGGTCAATCAAGCCTTTCTCACCTTTTGTTTGGCTGAGATGGCTTCCTTGCAGGCTGTACTGTACATCTCCATCGTCTGCTTCAGCTCCAGTTTCAGCCTCCTCATCTCGGCCTCCAACTCTCGCTGTGCCTACATTAGCATCATCGGAAGAAGCTTTCACCACGGAACAGGCGTTTTAAAGATGTGCGCAAGAACCACGATCGGAGCACCTACACCTGAATTAGGGGAGAGGGATCCCTTGGGGCTGTCCGACGAGGTGGATGAGATCTCCATCGAGCCGAAGTCCATGGACTGGAACCCTGTGCCCGCCTGGAAGTCCAGGTCGTCGAAGATCATATCGCGGGAGGTGGATGGCCTCGGCGGGCGGTGAGAAGAGTCGATGCCGTCGAGCAACACGTTGCCGGGTGGTGTTCTGCCTGCCAACAGCTGGCGCTCCCGCGACGGTGTCCTTATATGATCCATGTTCTTCTCGAAGGACCTTCTATCTGGTGTTCCCGGTGCCATTGTCCCTCGATAGCCCGCCCTCGTGAATGGTGTTCTGTAACAGCACAAGCACGGTACGCCATTTTTTTTTTTTTTTTAACCCCATCCGTGAGTCATGCTTCGATGAACAGGTAAGGTGGTAACGATCCAAACACCGACTTGTCTTACTTGATCGAGTCATCGGGGTCTGCCAGAACCGACGGTTGTGAAGCAAGAGGAGGTGGGCCTTTCGCTGTCCTCACCGTCACCGGCTTCCCTTTCGATATGACGTAAACTGCACAGAACTCCGGCGCCAGCTTACCAATGTTTGTGGGCACATCAGGGTTCCTAAACTTCCTGCAAAGCCAAACCAGAGATTTCTTCTTCTTCTTCTTCTGTTGGAAAACAATAGGAGAGATTCATAGATTGCAGAGGCTACGAAGAAGTGGCGGTACTTCGTCAGTGCATTTCTGCTGGAGGCACCGACGACAATGTTCTGGATGTAGTTTGCGTTGATGTAGTCGATGATGGCCTTCGACACGTCGTTATCTTCCAGTACGACCTCCGTCATATGCACCTGAAGGTTCGTATGATATGCTTCAGCCGTACTTGTCTATGAACTAAGATTTATGTACGATCGATGCTATTGCAGAACCACGTCGAGGGAGAAGGAGGAGGAATTGTGGCTTCCGAGCAACTATTACTCACCCCTTTCCGAGCGCAGAATCCCCTGAAGGGGAGAAACAGCTGTGACATCTCGTTCTCCGCTTGTTCTCGGATCGCATCGGAGGCCGTTTCATCTGCAGCAGCCACAACAATCGAGAGTCACGTACACCGACCAGCCACGACGACGAAGGTATAGAATTAGGAGCAAACGGGCGCAAGAAGAAGAAGAAGAAGAAGAAGAAGAAGAAGAAGAAGAAGAAGAAGAAGAAGAAGAAGAAGAAGAAGAAGAAGAAGAAGGCGTTCGGGTACATGTACGTACGCATGAGCAACCAAAGAGGGAGGGGTACCTACGGTTCATGGGGGGCTTGGTTTTGACGTGGATGAGGATGACGGCGTAGCTGCCGAGGAGAAGATGGTCGATGGCCCATTTCACCGCCTGCTGGCTGTTCTTGTCTTTGTCGATGGCCACCGCCGTCGATGCAGGCGGGCGGCCGCCATCGTCCGCTGCTCCGATGGGCATCTCCTTGCTCGTTCTTTCTTCGTTAAGCCGCGCGAAGACGACGACGACGACGACGAAGGAAGCAAGGAAAGATGCCACGCAGGGGGCGCAGAGCAGGCGAGAGGGAGACGGTGTCCGTCCCTTCTCTCTCTCTTTCCTTGCTCGTTGTTGCCCTTCAAACCATAACGAAAGACCTTAAACGAGCATCAAGGGAGACCATAGAAGGCATCGCTCCCGTGTCATTGACGTTGGTCGTGCATGGTTGTCCGGTCAACTACGTAGTCTCCATTGTCTCTGGTCACGGTCAAAACCGTGACGTGTCTTACATCCATCACGGCTGGCTGACATCGAGGCACGCCTCCGCAACGCCAACGATCCCATCTATTATATTTATTATCTATATATATAACAAATTCCTTCAGTTGCACGATAATATTATTTAAGTATTTGTTATTTTATACAATTTAATCCAACTTAGCAACTAGTAACCATGCGGAATATATTATATTATATATATATATATATATATATATATATATATATATATATATATATATATATATATATATATATATATATATATATATATATATATATAATATAGGGCAAACGTGATATTTCAAAACATTGCAAGGATAAATGTGTAAACATAAAAATTCGTCACACGATCCGCAGTGGGCGGATGCGCGAGTGGGTGTTAGGGCGAGTGATCGACCGACGTAACCCTCGATGACGCTCTCTCCCCTTCTCGGCCACCGCTATCTTTGCTGCCGCATGCGATCGCTTCGCCGTCTTGGCAGCGGCGATGGCAACGGGGGCAACGTTCGACCTCACTTCAGCCGCTCTGCCTCGAGCCATCTGAACGCTAATGCAAAGAATCAAAAGTATGAGAGGAACGCCACCAAATATTGGGACGATTTCTACAAGCGCCACCAGGGCAAGGTTCGTCTTCCCCATCTCTCTTGGCCAATTCACCGTTGCTCTTAATCGTTGTACCATTTGATGAAATGTTTTGTTGGAACAGTTCTTTAAAGATCGCCACTACCTGGAGAAGGACTGGGGACGATATTTCGCTGTAAAGACCGCCACTACCATTTATTCGACTATTTTGAGCCTAATTATTCTTCTTGTTACCTAAGATGGTGGTTCAACTTGTCCTCTCGCAGTCTTCCGGGGAGAGCGGCCAGCCATCTATGGATCCTAAGGTCGTACTAGAGGTAACCCCTGTTAATGCAAACTCTAAGGTCGTGCTAGATTGAATCCGCTTTTTTACGTTTGATTCGGTTCATTTGGGGATGATTTGTGGCCATCTAGTTCTCATGATAGTTTCTTGGTTGATTTCTTCTCCTCCTTTTCTGCTTTGTTATTCTATATTATGATAGAAGTTTCCACATGGTGCGTTTTCTTCTCCTCATTGTTGGTGGTGTGTCACAAGGTCGAAATTTTGATTTGTATTAGAATGTAAATAAATCATTTATAATATGGTTATAGTCGGGTTAAAACATGTATCTCTTGGGTCACAGTGGATAATCTGAAACATTTTTGTTAGTCATCACAGATGTGACGAGCATCATTGATCTCTTCTAAAATCTCCATGTGTTTATGCGGAATTGGAAAAATAGAAAAGATGTTTCTATTAATATGTAATATTTTTTAAGGGAAAAGCTCAAGCTATTCGATTGGGACAAAGTTTGTGAACTAGGATGATTATCACTGCTTTTCTGATGTGATCATTGAGTTCAAGAAAAACAAGTTGCCTTTTCAATTTTCCCACATTTACGAATGAGAATACATAGGCTGTCGTCCCTCTCATTTCTCTTTTTTTTTATTTTTTTCTTTGCTTTATCAGTCATTTTCTGATTGTTTGGTGACTATACCTAGACCTTTATGATTGTGTGTGTATGTTTGCATGTTTTTATTACTTAAATTCCAGATTATTCTGTATGAGAAATTTAGTTATTCAATGGGTATTTATGCTAATTGATTTCAATGATTTGCTGTAGATTGGTTGTGGAGTTGGAAACACTCTCTTCCCTCTTCTGGCTGCGTTTCCTAATGTTTTTATTCATGCCTGTGATTTTTCATCTCATGCAGTTGCTTTCGTTAAGGTATATATAAAAAAATGAAGTATTGAAAATTTTCATTTCTTCTGCGTACTTCAATGGATGGTAGCAGTCTAATTTTTGATCTATCATTTTTTTTAATTGTCAGGAAAATGGAGCTTCTGTTTCGGACAGACTGAATGCTTTTATTTGTGATGTGACAAAGGATGATCTTTCTGAGATCATAATGCCATCATCAGTCGATGTTGTTACCATGGTAATTTTTCTAAATTAGTTTAATGAAATACCAAAAGCTTCATGTCCTGTAGTCAGCCATTGTATAGTATGCTTATCTGATGTAGATTATATTTTTATAAGATAATGTTTGATGCATCTACTGAACTGGCATAAATGGCGAAAAAAATGAAAATTTTAAGAGCTAATTCTTAAATTTCTGCTTTGAAAATTGTGAAATTTAGACATATCAGTTGCAGTGGTCTATAGGTTTGTTTCATAACCCAGAGAGCATGTGAACAAAATTTTGAAATCTCTAGTTGTTTTCATTTCATGTGAGCAGATTTGGGTGTTGGTTTTTTCAATATGAGATTTTCATGTATTAGATGATGTGAACTGTATGAAGACTTCTAGGATTGAGGTTTTACCAGCAATAGATGATGTAGATTACATTTAAAGGTAGATTGAGATTGCCCATTGAGTGAATATTAAAGCTAGGGTATGTTACAAAGATTAAGTTGGTTCTTCTGAGATATGTACTTCATGGGCTAACAAAAGATTCACTCAATTGGCAGTTTCTAAGATTATTTTGATGGGACTCGGGAGCATCTAGTGATGATCTGTATTTGCATTCTGACACATCTGATTAATTTAAGAGACCACTATTCAAATAGGTGCTGGTTATGAAAACCTGTAATTTTGTTTCTTACGAAAGTTCTACTTAGTAGTGGATTGGATTGCTTTGGACGGTCGCAGTTGAGACTTGATTTTTAACCTGTCCTAGTGATTTATATATACCATGTCATCAAGCAAATAAATGAGTGCTGACCCTTGGCAGTTCCCATGACAAGCTGGGGATGTGATATGCCTTGAAATCAGATCTGTTGTTTCTTTAGTTAGCTATTATCACCAAATGAATGAATGCACGTAGTTCAATTTTGTAAATTTGAATACAAGCATTCGTAACAGTTCCAACAACCTCTTGTGTGTCAATCATTTCAATTGCCATTCTAACAAGATAATGCCATTTGCATGCTGAATTTCTTTTTGAATGGCGATTTTATGTTTGCTATGACTGATTTTTTCCTTCCTTTTTTTTGCTTTAAGTGATTTCTTCAGACTTAACTGGTGATTTTTCTCACATATAATTCAGTTGGCTATGTATGTTATTAGATATTTTCGTAGTTTACTACTTGACACCTTAGCAGATCTTTATGTTGTCTGCAGTTTCTCCCATGAATATGCCTGCAGTATTACAAAATGTTAGAAGCATTCTTAAAGTGAGTATCCAACCTGATGGTCACAAAGTTTTGTTTCTCTGCTGATTATAGTTGCTTAACTTTTAGAATTATGTCTTTTACAATCTTCCAGCCAAGTGGCTATGTACTTTTTCGAGACTATGCCCTTGGGGACTTTGCTCAGGTAAGTCTTCTGAGAGTTCTGCAATTGGTTTGCTAGATCATTGAAGTTTGGTCTTAATACTTGGTATTTGATTGTTGTGATTAGTGTTTTATTTGACATTATATATTTTTTTTGTTGTACTTTTACATTAGTTTTATTAGATAGTTCCCCTGCACCTGTTCTTAGAAACATTAATTTGAATATGTTTTTTTTTCCTTGTTTGTGACCTTTGGCGTTGTTAACTATGTGGATCAGTTTTCCTACCATGTAGAATGATTAGACAAGTTATAAGTCGTCAACTGCTTATTGAACAGCAGCTCATTTCAAAAGTGTCAAATTCACACTCTAAAGGTTTTAAATCTTGGTCCTCTGCCAGTTATGATATTCTACTGGGCCAGCACGGTACTGATACCAATGCTTTGTCAAATTGGTCAATATCAAACTGGATGCACTGTGTTGACCAGTATTTTTGAAATTCTGGTTATTGTTATATCTATCCATCATGGTGAGAGTTCATGAGCTTTTTTAAAGCGCTTAAACTAGCATCTCATATGTGTCAAAGCTATTTAATGGCAACTGCATTTGGTATCTACCAACATATCAATCTCCTTTGGTCAAGTTCCTCACATTAGTATAATTGAAACTGTTGCAGCTTAAGCTGATTGTCTTTACGTTATGTGAACCATATATCTATGATAACTAAACTTTGATGTATATAGAACTCTGAACATGTGTCATGCCTATGGCCATTGAGTGGGCGAGGTATTTGATGTTTGTTCATCTGATTATTTTAAGAATCCTAACTTACATTTTGAAATTATCTTCTGAGCTGTCAAGAACATTAATGTCAATTATTATACTTATATCTATGTCTGTGTTTAGATATTTACATCTTCATCTAGATCAAAATTCAGTCCTAGATATTCCATTTATTGGCTACCAGTGAATTTATCTGTCTCCTTGATCATATTTGCATATATATTATGACAGCTGGACGATGAATTTTATATGACCCATACTGTGGCCCAAACCTATGGAGCCTAATGTTTTCCTTTTCCTTTATGTTTGGCATCTGCTGTATGCTAAAGGGTAACACATGTTAATTGGAGCCATAGTGAAACTGAAGCTCTAAAGGACAGGGACTGCACATATTAAAAACTAGTTGGTTTTAACTTATAAGTTCTTAGACTTGGCTAGGAGTGTCTTCAAGCATGCATTTGTTGGGAAGTTAAACCCGTGAAAGGGAGAGATTTCAGTGCATTGATCAGTCTCACTCCCATATCAGAAGGGGAAGGGGGGTTATGATGTTATACGAAGCTAGATGAGCTCACCGCTAGTAATATGAATTAAGCATCTTAGTTCATGTGATTAAGGGTTCATTATATATGGGTAACAAGTAAAGTTAGTCGTCCAAGGTAAACATTAGGCAAAACAGAACTTTTTTATTTGTTTTTTGTATTCTTTTGAAAACTTATATTGTCCAGTAATGATTTTTACTAATTTTCTGCCTATTGTATATATGCTAATGTTCTTAAAACATTTGTAAATTTTTGTCATAGACTACCAACTTAGTTCCTGGTTTTGACGCTCAGATCAAACTTGCAAATAAAGGTCAGACAATTAGCGAAAATTTCTATGTCAGAGGTGATGGCACTGTGGGTGATTTGCTCTGAATCTTATCCAGTTCATCATATATTTACTTCTTTTTATTGGCTATGTCTGCTAATGAGATGGTGTAATTATGTCAGTGTTCTTTCTACTTTTCTGAGGACACATTATCAAACTTGTTTGAAAGAAATGGTTTCAACACTCTGGACATCAGTGTATACTGCAGACAGATTGTGAACCATTCGCGGGATATAGTGATGGATCGGTATGGTAAATTATAATTGAGCATTTCCATATTTATTTTTGTCAATAATCAGGAAAGCCATATATCATCTTATGCACTAGCTATCATATAATTTCATCTGGTCAGTGCTACCAAATGTAGAGTCATAAGCCGTTATTTGGTTTTGAATGTCATCTGTGTATATTGTCAATAGCACATAGCAAGGTTTGCCGTGCCGCCCTGTACCGCCCTGTATGAGCAGTACGAACCAGTCCAACAGGTTACTGGTATACAGATCGCCCCATACCGGCGGTACAGATTTAATATATAATATAATATTGTATAATATTATATAAATATATATTAAAAATAGAAAAAAATGAGGCGTCACCTCGTCTCGTGGGAGACGAGGCGTCGCCTCCCCTCGCCTCGTGGGAGACAAGGTGTCCCCTCGCTTCGCCTCATGGGAGACGTGGCGGTGCATCGTCTTCCTACGCAGGAGGCCGAGGCGTCACCTCGTCTTCCCGCACGGGGACGAGGGCGAGTCACCGCCTCGTCTTTCTGCACGGGGACGAGGCAGCACCTCGTCTTCCAGCTCGGGGACGAGGCGCCGCCTCGTTTCTCCCGCGAGACGAGTTATGCATCATTTTTTTATTATATTATATTATAAAGTATTATATTATATTTTAATATACTGAGCAGTACGTACTGTGCATACCGCTCGATACCAGGTACCTTATGATACCGATACGCCTATACGGAACATAGTCAAGTTCATTTTTTATGATGGGAAATTAGCAATAATTATTAAATGATTGGCACTTTTTATTATTTTTCTTTATTCTCTAGGTTTCGCATTCATTATTTTTTCAAGTTTAAGTCATAAAGCCTTAGCCTAGGAATTTATTTACACATTTAGTTTGTTGAAAGGTAACAAGCATGTCAAGCTATAATGTGGAGGTAAACCGATGAAACTTGAACTTTAGGTTACAGCAATCTAGCACCCTTATGCTTTGATGTCCTCGGGTGAGAACTAGGATTTGTTCAAGACTACTTTTGGTTCTTATTTTTTTCCTTTATTAGTAATATTATGTTTATATAAGTCTATAATCTTGGTCGATGCAACTTTGAATCAGAAATTGATAAATATTCTCTATGACCCCATCATTTCTTGTTCTCTTAAGTGAACTAATTGCTTCTAGTTGTGTCATTCTATCCATTTTTTATTTTTCTATTTTATCATGGTTGTAGCCTTATATGTAATTCTTACACTTCTATCTAATTTTAATGGCAGGCGCTGGATGAGGGCCACATTTTGCACTGTCGACCATGATTAACCAAACAGTGTTGTTGCCAGATAGTGGTTAGGTCTATTTTTATGATGCAGTCATGATGATCCTGCAGTATGGTAATCGGCCTAATGATGTTAGACTTTATGAGGATCTCGATGGCCCGTATTTGGCGTAGGTTGCCTCTTAATTCATTCACCCTTTTTATTCTTTTATGGGTGGCTTATTTTTAGATGGGTTTTGACCCTGTAGCTGCTCCAGATTGTCTCCTAGCTCTCTCAGTCATATACAGGTTAAGTATGAGATGGAGTTGTTTTCGAAATGTTTTTGATAAATAAAGTTTCTAGTATCTATTTGATGGTAAAATGTAATAAGCAAGCACCATTTTATACAGACAATTTCTTCATGGAGAGTTTGCAGCTTCCTATCCACTGTCTTCAGCTCCTTGTATGCTTTAACAATATGTGAAAGCTTTAATTAAGAGGACAACTCGGAATTTCGTAGCCTCTGTTAGTTCAGATATTGCAGCTTCCTATCCACTGTCTTCAGCTCCTTGTATGCTTTAACAATATGTGAAAGCTTTAATTAAGAGGACAACTCGGAATTTCGTAGCCTCTGTTAGTTCAGATATTGCCCATTAGTTGAATAAGCTGCTAAAGCCTGTCAGAGGTTGCTATGGCTGTTGTTTGGAGATTCTTGAGCTCCCATCTGTAGTTTTGCCTGATTCACTAATAGTTGCAGTCTTTCTGTTCTTTCCTCTGCAATTGGAGCTGAATTCTGGGTTTCAGTATAGAAATTGTTGTCAAGGTCCATGATGCATGAGCACTGTCATGGCTAACAGGATGCAGAATGCCATCTTCATCTGCTGCCTCTTGTGGAATGATATTGGTTTTTCCGGTCAACTAACTTGAGGTACATCAAAATGTCTTGTGGGATGGCTTTTTATTTTATTATTTTTTTCAGGGATTGATGTCTCATCATGTTTTTTGAAGCATTTAAGGTCATCAAAATGTTAAGGTCTACTCTTCACAGGCAGCCTTTCTTGGTTGATTGAGTTGTCAAACTTATATATTAAGCTGGAATCTTTGGCTTTTGAAAGTCTTATTTATATCAAAACTGGTCCTTCTCCTTCCATCTCGCTCATTGTTTTCTACTTACGGGTTGATATCTTAGTGTTACAACTATTGCATGGTTTTCCATCTTGCCTAGTCAAGAAACATAAGGTGGCCTGGAGTACATGAATGATGAAAAATTCATGGTGGTTAATGTGTCAAACTACTGTACTTTTTGATCCTTCGAGCAAGATTGAGTATATCAAGGGAGAAAAATCTCAGGTGACAAACATTGAAGACTGAACAGGTTTCCTTTTCAAGTTTTCTGTGGTATATTGATTGCTCTAGTGCTGGATGATCCTTGCAGACTGCAGTGCTTGCCTGGGGAATGTATCTTTCAAGAAACGTAAGACCTAGTTTGACAGGTTTTGTGGTCAAACTTTGCATGTAGTTCATGAGCTCAAAATTCTGAATTAATTTTCTTTTTTTTTTTCACTTTGCCCCTGCTACCGGATAAGAGATTGATTAATAGTTGGTTGAAATTTAAAGATTCTGAGTATGGTGAAAAGATTTAGATGATCCAACAGGGAATTCTTTCGGAACCTGATATCATCAGTGGGGGACAGCCCATTCTTTGTCCAAGTGAAATTTCCTGCCAGCCCCAGTGATTAATTACACACACTTGAGGACCTTAAAGGGAATCCTGTTAGTTGTGATTTTAATTTACACAAATTAAGTCTGGTTTTACCATTGAATGTGATGGTTCACTGGATTTCAATTCTGATCTTTCTTCAGAGCATCTTGTGAAATGATTTACATACGTCATCGATTTTTTTAATATCTGTAGGAGCTTCTGGCTGTAATTAACTCTAGCCATCTGGATAGATAGAGAGTATTTTTGGAACTTTTCTTTGGCTCATAAGCTACTTTACTCGCAGAAATATAAATGTTTAGCTGTGGGGAGCACAAGATTCTACCTCCTTGTCATCTGACAGTCTCTGGGAGGCAAAAACACTTTCGATCCACTAATTATTGTGTCGACACTAACAAAGAAAAATCTTCAATATCTTGTTTTATTATGTTTATGTCTTGTATTGCAGAGAGGAAAGAGTGTTTGCTTTCCGGTCAACGTTCTTATTTTGTCCAGTCCTTGAAATATTTATCATAAAAAAGTTTTCATTTTTATGATGATTCTAACGCCCTTTTGTCGAACTATTGATCCATTTGTTCAATGAATTATCCAGTAATCAAGGTTCGATCGATCGACCGACAGACTAGAGGAATGGATCGCGTGGGCGCTCCCCTTAACTCGTGGGCTCCACTGTTCACAAGTGAGATGGCACGCTCCGTATGGCAGTGTGTTCCACGCGTGCCGTGACGCCAGAGTCTTCTCACATGACGTTGGCGCCAGCGACGATGTGATTCAAACTCCGTGGAAAATAAAGAGGAGGGGTGTTGGATTGGGTTCGAATCGATGGGTGCCGAAACCGCATCTACCTCTCAACGTTAGCCCTCTCTCCAAATCGAACTCACACCTCATCAATTTTGCCTGCACTTGCTTGGCCCATCCCCCTCCCCCATCGCCGTTCCGAACAGAAACCCTTCGCCTCGCCTACCCTCGTCCCTCCCTCCTCCCACCCACCTTCCCTTCTTCCCAACAACTCTTCCAGGAGGAGGAAGAGGAGGCGAAGCAGTCTGATTCCATTCCCTCACGCCTTCTCCTCTGTGAACCCCATTGTGATTAGGGCTTTCGAGGGGGTCGTTTCATCCTTCGCCCTAGTTTGCTGTTCCCGTCAATCTGGTCTTCTTGTTAATATCAATTGCGGCTGGCGTGGTGGAATAGGGCGAGGAGCTGCAGGGTTTAGAGCATGGCGGAGGCGGCGAAGCTCCGGCGGCCGTTGGTTCCTTGCGTCCGAGACTTCCCTAAAGGGTGCGGCCCTCACGCGGTGGTAATCGAATGGAAGCCTAAGGAGGCCCTGCCGCCTCTTCCTCCTTCGCCCCCACCTGCTCCGGAATCCAAGGAACCTGCCGCCTGTATCGAGGTCGCGGAGCCTGGCGTTTGTGGGGCTCCTGAGGGGGCCTCGGTCGACATAGAGGGGAAGCCTTGCTTGACGGTCGGTACTATGGAACCTCGCGTTGTGGATTCTTCGACGCTGGGTTCGGGAAATGTTGCAGCCGTTAAAGTGAAGCAAGAAGAGGAGCTGGACCAGGGAATGGAGGATTCTTCTATTCGCAACCGTGAATTAGAGCTGTCGGCGCCGTTGTTCTTGGAGAATGGACTTGAACAGTCTAAAGCATCAGTTGTATCTAGGACGGATGAAACACTGAATTCGGATGGTGATCCGGTGAAGCAATGTTCACCCAAGGTGTACCCTCCTCCGTCAAAGACAGCTGTCTCAGCGGTTCGGGATTATCCAATCGGTTGCGGAGTAAATGCTCCTCGAATGAGCAAGGACGAGGCCTTAAAACTTGCAGCGACTGCTTCATCAAAGGGCAAGAGTTTTATGGAGGAGAAGATGCGTGCTGTGGATCAACAAACAGTGGCTCCAAAAGATTTGGCTACTGTTAAAGTTTCTGCTGACAATAAGGTTGCCAAGGGGATGGAGGAAACTCTCCAGGTAGAAGCTAAGGTTTTGAAGTCTCCTCTTCCTTCTCCCAAGATCAAGAGTTTGGAAGAAGAAAAGCAGTTTCTTTCTGGAGAATATAGAGAGACGAAATTACCTATTAGAGCAGCTACTGATAAAAGGTTGGGTGGGCAGCCAATCAGACAACTTAGCAGGGATGCTCAAAGGAGAATGACACCTGATCTTGATAAAGTAGCTGACAGGAGGGAGAGACTTTCATTGCGGAAGTCAACTGATAAGATGGTGACGAAATATCAAAAAGTTAGTGATAGTACCAAGAGAAAGTTCTTAGATGCGACAGTGAATGAAAGTGATGCTGGAACCGACCACAATCTGGATGTTGAGAAGCTGGAAGCTCATGGAGAGAGGCTGATCATTCAGGCTCTCATGGCTGCTCCCAATTGTCCATGGAGGCAGGGTAGCAAGTCAGGTAATTCTCGTTCTCGTTCTGTTGCGATGCCAAAACACAGAGTAAAGAGGGAACAAACTGCGTTGAACATGCAACTAGCCTTGAAAGAGGTGGAGGATGAGGATGCTGTGTCTGGTAATTCTAGTTCGCATTCTGTTGTGGTGCGTAAACGTAAGGCAAAGACGGAACGAACCACGTTGAATATGCAACTGGCCTTGAGGGACATGGAGGATGAGGATATTGTGTCTCACAGCGAAGAAAATGAAAGAGCATTTACAGTTTACGATGGATCCAATGAGCTGAGTGTCATAGACGCTACTCCCCTTTCAGCTTTTCAAGGATCAGGAGAATTGTCCATCACCATCCCTCCAATTGTTCCTTCCGGATGGAATTATAGTGGTACTGATAGTCAAGACATATTGGCTCGTCATAAGGTTAGAAGAGCGTTGCGGCTCTTTCAAGTGGTTTGCAGGAAACTATTGCAAACTGAGGAGGCAAAATCAAAGGGGTCAGGCAAGATAAAGAGGGTTGACCTGACTGCAGCTGATATCCTTAAACAAAAAGGCGAATGGGTTAACACTGGTAAGCAGATCATAGGTATTGTTCCTGGCGTTGAAGTTGGAGATGAATTTCATTTCAGAGTGGAGCTCTCCATTGTTGGTCTTCATCGCCCATTTCAAGGAGGCATAGATGCCCTAAAGAAAAATGGTATATACGTCGCAACAAGTATTGTGGCTTCTGGGGGATATAATGATGATATGGATAGCTCAGATGTCTTGATATATTCTGGTTCTGGAGGAAATCCTGCCGGTACAGATAAACCACCAGAAGACCAAAAGCTTCAGCGTGGAAATCTGGCACTGAAGAACAGTATTGACACAAAGACTCCTGTTCGAGTTATTCATGGAGTTAAGGAGATGAAAGGAGGAAGTTCCCATGACGGAAGGTCCAAACTAGTCTCAACATTAACTTATGCCGGTTTGTATTTGGTTGAGAAGTACTGGCAGGAGAAAGGGCCTCATGGCTTCTTTGTTTACAAGTTCCAATTAAGAAGAATGCCAGGGCAACCAGAACTTGCTCTTCAAGAAGTCAGAAAAACAAAGAGGTCAAAAGTACGAGAAGGTTTGTGCATGAAGGATATATCAGATGGGAAGGAGAAGATACCAATTTGTGTAGTCAATACAGTAAATGATGAGCACCCTCCCCCCTTCAAGTACATAACAGAGATCAAATATCCTTCATGGTATGTGAAGAATCCTCCAGAAGGTTGTGATTGTATGAATGGCTGCTCCGATTCAGGGAGGTGTGCATGTGCTGTGAAGAATGGAGGTGAAATTCCATTCAACTTTAATGGTGCTATTGTTCAAGCAAAACCTCTTCTGTATGAGTGTGGCCCATCTTGCAAGTGTCCCTCATCGTGCCACAACAGGGTGAGCCAGCATGGAATCCAAATACCACTAGAAATTTTCAGGACAAAAACAAGGGGTTGGGGGGTGAGATCCTTATATTCCATTCCATCAGGAAGTTTTATATGCGAGTACATCGGGGAGCTGCTTCAGGACAAAGAAGCTGAAAAGAGGAGTAACGATGAGTATCTCTTTGATATTGGTCATAACTATGATGATCACTCTCTCTGGGAGGGACTTCCTTCTCTTATTACAGGCTTGAAGACTAGTTCCCAACGTGAGACTGTGGACGATGTGGGTTTCACCATTGATGCAGCTGAGTATGGGAATGTGGGAAGATTTATTAATCATAGCTGTTCACCTAACCTCTATGCACAAAATGTTCTTTATGATCATGACGACAAGAGAGTACCACACATAATGCTTTTTGCTGCTGAAAATATTCCTCCATTACAAGAACTGACATATCACTATAACTATTCGTTAGATCAGGTCCGTGATGCAGATGGTAACATAAAACAGAAAAACTGCTATTGTGGGTCTCCTGAGTGCACTGGAAGACTTTATTGAGATTGCCTTCTATTAATTGAGTTCAGTCCTAGACGTATTGTGGTTGGCATCTTTTTGTCATCTTTTTGCTCATGACAAGTTTGTCACTGCCACTGACCACATGGGCCAACTGAATTTTGAGATGACAATATTTGTCATGTAATCTGGTGGTTCTGGTGTCATATGAAATCCAGCAATGGTGCAACAGAGGTGCATCTCTCCCATCATCTTGTTGATCATCTGTCAAACTGACTTGTTATTTTATGTTGTATCAAGTTAGTACTAATGATGTGTGCCTGTTAGTTGTTCGTATCCAAACTATTGAATGTAATTAGGCTCTCACTTGACAGGAATATTTGGGAAAGTGATTTTATCTGACAGTTGGTTAGTCTTTCAGAAGATTGTATTTTGTACTATGTATTGGTAATATCCATTACAGAAAATGAGTAGATCATGTTTGTTTCTACCCATATGCTTCTTCCTAACATAATTGACATATGCTATCTGCAAGCATTAAAGTTCCAGATATTGTGAGTTGTCTACAGATTCTTTCCAATTTCTTGGCCATATCTGAAGAACCATGTTTATCAAGTGATGAGGTTTCATATCCTTTCTCACTGCTTCAACCTATGTTTTCCTCCCACTTGTTGGCAGCATTCATTGTAAAGCTCTTTGGTTCATGTAGTTGTATCATAGAATCACCCATGGATGTAGATTGAAGCAAAAGCATATGGAGATGACATGAAAGAAATTAATGATAATGAGCTATTCCAAAGTGGATATTCTGTAATTTACAACTTTTGGACAATGCTACATGGTAATGAAATCATTAGTGCTCATTCATCAAATTCAATTTGTATGTCAACTAAATACATATCATTGTCATGAAGATGAATTTGGAGAGGAAAGGGAGAAATTTTCAGGAACATAAAGCTGGGGATGCTAATCTATGGAAGCGAAGTAACTCGTCGATAAGGATGTATAAATAAATTGTTCTAAAGGAACATAATTGATGCACTACTCACACAGTATGACTTTGGTGCTGTTACTCTCTGTTATCCTTTTTCAGTCATTTCAAGGTCTTGAGACTTGTGTCTGTTTAGATGCTAGTTCAAGCTACCCTAGAGTCTGTGGTGATAGTTGCAAGTTTGTAATGGCATGGTTTTCAAAATGCATTGTTCGGATTACACTACATGTCCATAATTTTGTTCTCGTGGTTTTGGCTCTTCTATTTTCCAATTTAGTATTTGTTTGTTTTTTTTTTTTTTTTTTTTTTTTCGCGAGGTAACTACGACAGTGAACCACCTCAGATGCACATCACTAAAGTTGCTCCTTTGTGACATAGGCATTAAAGGTTCAAGTCATGTGAACAGCTAGTCTCCATGCAAAGATAAGACCATGTACATGTGAAGCCCTGCAGAAGCTTTTGGAACCGGACTGATCATTTTAGGCATTGAAGTTCCGCCACCATATGGAATAGAGAGCCGGACTGCAGACACACTTCATTTTGAATTGCAACTTTCAAGTATTCTTCTCTTGGGAGAAGAAACATGTGCCTGATGCAATGCAGAAGCATAACCAAGGTTGGTATGTTACACCAATAATACGAACTTGGATTTATGCTGTTGTGCATTATGGGGGTTTCCTTGAGCAGCTTAGTACCTGTTGCCATTGTTGTGTTGCTCAAAACTATCGTATTATATGTATCCCTATGTGTGTCTTCCTCCTGCTCTTGATTGCGAGTAATGTTCACACTGTTTTCAGTTCAGCTTATGTTGTTCTGGTCCTAATTTTACTGTTGGTGTTTGTGGGCATTCATTTAGCAGCGGAGCCTAGATGTAAACTGAATGCATCTGGGTGGTAGCAAAAGATCCTTTGTTCAGCTTATTCTTCCATTCTCTTCTCCTACCTCTGTAGTAATTGTACATGCTGCTTGGTATAAGATCTACATGTGGTATCATGCATGTAAAATAACATACACATATCCTATGTATTGCTTTCTCCTTCCCCTATATAACAACTAATGCTCATGCTGTTTCTAGTTCAAATTATTCATTGCTTTCTCCTTCCCCTCCCTATATAACAACTAATGCTCATGCTGTTTCTAGTTCAAATTATTCATTGTTTTCTCCTTCCCTATATAACAACTAATGCTCATGCTGTTTCCAGTTCAAATTATTCATGGGGTCTAAAATTTACTGTTTTTGCGAATGTATTTTGGGTGGTTACCTAAGATCACTCACAGCATATTCATCCATACATGGATTTTCTTTCTTGTCTGTCATTCATCTTTGTCGAACGTGCTACTTGGATTTATTATGTGCTTTTCTCCTGTCCTTTGACATACCCAATTCTCTATCAGTTTAATTAATTTGGTTCTAATTCTACCAGTATGCTTGTTCATTTTGCAACCAAGAATAATATTATGTAAGCTGCATATATTTTGAGTGGTAGCATAAGATTACTGTTCCTCATGTTCATCCATTCTGCCTCAGTGAGTGCCTGCTTGAATTTTCTTGTCTGCTACTTTATTGTACCTATAAATGCCACTTGGTATACAAATTTGTGTATCTGTTGTATGGATACATGGAAAATAACATATATTGCCTCTTGAAGCTTTAAACTATATATTGTTTTCTCTTGTATGGTGACTTATGTTCCCATGCCTGTTTTCCTATCCAAAACTGTCTAAAATTGGATCCAGGAATACTGGATTGGATTTCCATTTCCATGCACACAACATGTGAAATAAAATAATGAGGGGGAGATGATCACTTTAGTTATATTTGTCTTTGATGGTTCTGTTGTAAGAACACTATGACATCAGTAGGGATGATTGGGGATTGACATTGAATCAGATGTACTGTTTTTAGTTTGTGTCATTCATCTGAGTAAAATTTAATCTAATCAAATTCTAGTGGGTTGGGTGGATTTGACTAAAAAAATGATCAAAATTTTTATTGACCCTTTGTATTATATCTCAAAATAAAAGTCGTTATTCGTACTTTAAAACTCATTTAAGTGATCTCCCGTATTATGATTTCACATTAAAGTCACCTTCCGTACTTTAAAACTCATCTAAGTGATCTTTCGTAATATATCTTAAAATCAAAGTTATCCCTCTTACTTTAAAACTCGTCTAAGTGACTCTCTATATTATGTCTTAAAATCAAAATTATCTTTCGTACTTTAAAACTCGTTTAAGTGACTTCTCGTATTACGATTTTGTATAAAAGTGATTTTTTCTGTTAGAAATAAGATTACGTCATTAGGTAAAATAATATAGGGGATTATTTATCAATAAAATAATTTAAAACTTAAAAAAGTATATATATATTTATCTTTAATTTATTTGTCAATAAAATTATAGAAATTATATATCTCAAGCAAAGAAAAAATAAAAAGACAGCGGAAAGACGAACAAACTAAAGTCGAAGAAAAAATAAGAAAGGTAAAAAGACAGCGGAAAGACGAACAAATTAACGCTGGATTAGGGCTTTGAGATTTTTAGTTATAATCATCAAATAAAAATAATCTCCTAAAAAAATAATTTAAAACTCAAAAGCACACACATTTTTACCTTTAATTTATTTGTCAACAAAATTATAGAAATTATATATCTCAAGCAAAGAAAATAATAGAAAGACAAAAAAATAATGGAAAGACGAACAAACTAACGTCGAATAAAAAAATAAGAAAGATAGAAAGACAGTTGAAAGATGAACAAACTAACATTGATATAGGTTGATGAAGAAAGGCAAAGATCGGAGTTGTAGAAAAGAACACTGATAGAGATTGGAGAAGAAAGATAGGGGAAAATGGATTAAGGGCTTTGAGACTATTTAGTTGTAATACACAAATAAAAAGAATCTCCTAAATTATTTTATCTAACGGCGTAACTTTATTTCTAAAGGAGGGGGTCACTTTGATATGAAAATCATAATACGGTGGCCACTTAAATGAATTTTAAAATACATGAGATGAATTTTCACTTAGACGAGTTTTAAAGTACGGAAGGTGACTTAGTACAGGAGGTGACTTTGATGTGAAATCATAATATGAGGGGTCTCTTAAATGAGTTTTAAAGTATGAAATATGATTTTAATTTTAAGACATAGTAGGAGAATCAATAAAAAGATATTTGTTGGATCCATTTTGATGAGTAGATATTTGTTGGATCCATTTTGATGAGTAGATACTCAAATCTCACTCTAGGGATAATAATACATTCTCTAATATCTCAACTTAAACCGAAACTGGACTAATTATTTAGTTGCCTAAATCTATCTATATACTTTTGTTGTTTTGTTTTGTTCCAATTCAAATCCGATTTAAGTGGATCGCATGGATCTGAAAATAAAAGAAAAAGAAAAAAGAGACAGTCAATCTTGGAGAAGTCGTCGTTCGGGCGCTTGCAGCGGATGCGGCTATGCTTCTTCCTCTTTTCATCGGCAAATGTGGCGCTCCGGGCTCTTCCCGTCGTCTGCTATAAAACGCCCCTCCGACCCACCCCGTGGCACGCATCTATTCCTCCTGTGGTAGTGTAGTCTTCGAGGAAAGCAGACAGCGGCCATGTCCATCGTGCAAGGCAGCGGAATGGACCCCTTCGCGCAGGGGCTGTGGGACTCGGCCTCCGCGGCGCCACCGTCGGCGGCTGCCGAGCTCCCCGGCATGCAGGTCGACTGGAAGGAGACGGGGGAGACGCACATTATCAAGGCGGACCTGCCGGGGGTGCGGCGGGAGGAGGTGAAGGTGGAGCTCGAGGCCGGCGGCCGGGTGCTCCAGATCAGCGGGGAGCGCCGCCGCGAGGTGCAGGAGACGGGCGACACCTGGCGCCAGGTGGAGCGGAGCCGCGGCAGGTTCATGCGCCGCCTCCCGCTACCGGAGAACGCCAAGGTGGAGGGGGTGAAGGCGTCCATGGAGCACGGGGTGCTCACCGTAGTGGTTCCCAAGGCGGAGGTCAACCAGCCCCGTCTCGAGTCCGCCCAGATGTCCGGCTGAAGCCAATCGCTCGCCCGTCATGGAAGCTCATCCACCGGTCGGAATCCTTCCTTCCCTCTTCCCTTCCATCATAATAAACCTTTATTAGATATTATTATTATTATTATTATTATCACCTCCTTGTTTGTATATGTTTGGTTACAGACAATGAAGTGTGTTAACACGTGCAATGCACGTGCAATTGGTGTAGACTACATAACTGAAATATAACTGATCTTGAATAATACAAATATGATTAAATGAAACACATAACTGATCTTAAAGGTCCAAGAAATTATATTTATATATATATATATTGAATACCTTTGATTTAAATAAGGATATTTAGGTTTCATAAGAGTAAAGAAAGTTCAATGATTAAATAAAGTTCATACAAAGAACCGCAAAAAAATTGGATCACTGATGGAAAAGATTTATATGGCCGATTTAGATATTTGGTACACCACACTTATAGTAGATTCAAAAATCAAACACAAGAACGGATGACAATTACAAAATGCAACTTGCATAGCCAATCCATATGCAATGACAACAGATCTTGTTATCTTGACAAAAAAGAGACTATTTTTTTTGTTTTTTGGCAATGATAGAACCAAGCATAAGAATGTGAAGGATGGATGATACTACAAAAGCAACACAAGTGATCTCATCATCTTAAAAGCAAATGGGGCTACAAGCAGCAAGACTATTTGAACCCTAGTTGAACTAAACCGAAATAATGCAACTCGTTTCCTTGTTACCCAGTTTGTGAAATATTAATCCAAATAAAGCTGCACAGCAACCGACGAAGATCTGATTACATAGGCCATAATTCAGCACTCGCAGGGTTAAGAGAAGAGGAATTTCATGGAGTATCAATCTTCATTCTTTCGGGAGACTCGTTAGCTCTGAAATCATCGACTGCCTTTCCAAATGTAGACCTAACATGTTGGCACATAACCATCAGATTCTGAAATCCATCCTTCAGCACATCCTTTGCTGGATCACCTATCCATCCAATCAAAAATTTGTTATCAACCGGGCGATCCAATGTTAAAGCCAATCAATTCTTGAGTTCCTAATTTATTTTGTTGAGTTCCTAACCCCACAATTCAAATATGCAAAATTTGGTAACGATTCAGCTATGAAATTCTAGATAACATGCTCACATGATAAAGGACCAAAAATCCATGCACATATATAAACAATGTGTTTGCTGTTGCGTCTATAAACTATAATTCCTGCACGATCCAACCATGGACTAAATGGGTGTTCCATCCATAGCAAACCAAAGAAGGCAAGTTTCCCACTAAGGTAGCTTTGTCTGCAGCTGACAGTCATAATCACCACCACCAACACATGAACACCACCCCCCGACAAAAAATAAACAAAATACTGCTATCTGGGAACCATAAAGAGAAGCTAGTAGCACATACGGTACCTGTAGTCTGAACTCGTATGTTGACCTTGTTCTCTGAAGGATGAGGAATGCTATACCCACAAAATATCACCCTTGGACTGCAGGAATGACAGTTCATATATGTGAGCCAAAAATTCGGTTTTTATAGATACAATGAACATAAGGAACTAGAAGAAATGGCGGCTAACATAAAACACCTTATCATTATCATCATCCAAACCTCCTTACGACAACACTATCAATTGCAACACAACTTTGAATTGACAAGTTTTAATAGCAGATTTGATATAAAAGGAACGAGCCTCCTCTAAATTTTATCACCCTTACGACAACACTGTATCAATTGCAAACCTCCTTACGACAACACTGTATCAATTGCAACACTACTTTGAATTGACAAGTTTTAATAGCAGATTTGATATAAAAGGAACGAGCCTCCTCTAAATTTTATCACCCTTACGACAACACTGTATCAATTGCAAACCTCCTTACGACAACACTGTATCAATTGCAACACTACTTTGAATTGACAAGTTTTAATAGCAGATTTGATATAAAAGGAACGAGCCTCCTCTAAATTTTATCACCCTTACGACAACACTGTATCAATTGCAAACCTCCTTACGACAACACTGTATCAATTGCAACACTACTTTGAATTGACAAGCTTTAATAGCAGATTTGATATAAAAGGAACGAGCCTCCTCTAAATTTTATCACCCTTACGACAACACTGTATCAATTGCAAACCTCCTTACGACAACACTGTATCAATTGCAACACTACTTTGAATTGACAAGCTTTAATAGCAGATTTGATATAAAAGGAACGAGCCTCCTCTAAATTTTATCACCCTTACGACAACACTGTATCAATTGCAAACCTCCTTACGACAACTGTATCAATTGCAACACAACTTTGAATTGACAAGTTTTAATAGCAGATTTGATATAAAAGGAACGAGCCTCCTCTAAATTTTATCACCCTTACGACAACACTGTATCAATTGCAAACCTCCTTACGACAACACTGTATCAATTGCAACACAACTTTGAATTGACAAGTTTTAATAGCAGATTTGATATAAAAGGAACGAGCCTCCTCTAAATTTTATCACCCTTACGACAACACTGTATCAATTGCAAACCTCCTTACGACAACACTGTATCAATTGCAACACAACTTTGAATTGTCATCTTTGAATAACAAGTTTTAGCACCCATGACTACATTTTTCTGGAAATCAGGCTATTTTTATAATAAGTGATACTGAAAGCCAGTTTTTTCTCAATGAGGAATAAATTATCAGTAAACAATCAAAATCAAACCTTCTTACAAAGCCCAATTATCTATGGTAGCAGGAAAGCAAGGAACCACTTTGCTATCGAGGAACAAGTATGTGGTGTCATCAAGATTCATACATCGGAAGTCAATTGGAAAGGGTTCCATCATAAATTGAGCAATACATATCAACAAATATGAAAATTTACATGTCATAAAGTAAAACCTATATGAGATGCATGCATAAATATCAACATGAACAAGTGTTTCTCCACTAGAACTGAGTATCTGTCACAGGCATCAGATGTAAAGACAATATTGACAAATGCCATCCTACTTCCTTGTCGAAGAACTTCTCTTATGTCAACATTAGTAAACAATGAAATGCATCTTAGGATAAACCGATTTCATTATCAACATTAGTTAATAGCTACAGATATAGCACTTTTCTCAAGAGCTCTACCTTCTCATACGGAAGGCAACGAATCCCACCATCTGTTTGCAAAAATACCGTAAACATACACGAAGTCGATTGGACAAGAGAGTACTCACTCTTGATTTAGTGTGTATCTGACAGAGTTCGCTAACGTATGGTCCTCATCCATCAAGGAAAACGTCGAGGAACTCGAATCTGTCGCAGAGCCATGCTCCATAGCAAACTACAAGGCATGCGTAAAACGAAGATTAGATTAACCAATCCAAACTGACAAGCACATTGTGTTTTCCCTACTTAATATTTGCTATCGATCACGGAACATCAACAACAAAAACCTAACAACCAGATGAAATTATTTGGACAACGTGAGCAATCAAAAGCAAAAAAAACGTACCATCAACATTAAAAAGAAACATTAGAAGGTGTTATTGTGAGAGTGGCGTGGAAAGAGGAAGTGAGGAACAGAGACGAAGCTCCAACACACAGAGAGAGAGAGAGAGAGAGAGAGAGAGAGAGAGAGAACCTCCTTTTCGCGGTGCTCCGAAGGCTATGGCGTGGAGCGACGAAGAGCGGAGGAGGAAGCACAGGGAGCGGCGTGCGGTCGAGGTCAAGGGGGAAAGAGCGACGAAGCTCCGCCCTAATACGAGTCGCGGATCATAGAATAATAAAATGACCCTTTTGTTGCTCTTATTATAGTATCTCATTATGATTTTAAATTACCAGCTAAATCAGAATAATAAAATAATTAAAGATTAGCCGAATTCTTTTTTAAAAAAAATCTCGAACTTTAGGGCTTCAACCAATTATAGATAGCACCCTAAGTTTGAAAAATATTTATAAAAAAAAAAAGATCATTTTATCAATATTAATTAGTCACTACTCTTCATCTCACTTTTGCTCGTGTCGCCACCCGTAGTCCTCATTCTTCTCCACTCAATTGTTGATAGTGTCAGTCACTTCCCTCCTCACTTTGGCTTTTGCCTTTATGCACGGGCTGACAAGCAACCCCAATCGTACGAGGGTTAGAGCAAGATTGAAGGTTGATGTTTTGCAAAGTTATGAAATCAAAATGACATTTTTCATGCAACTAAAGAGGTGCTCTACGAGAATTTTTCAATTTTGATATTAAAAAAACTCAAAAAAAAATATATATTTTTTTTTTTCGGAGAAGCCTTCCATGAATCATGTTACATGTAAGACAATAAATAAAACATTAAGAGCTGGATCTTCCAGGAAGAAGAGTAACAAAGGATACATACAACACTGATCTGCAAACAAAAGGAAACCATCCGGTCCACCGTGGTTGAATCCGTAAAGTTAATGTGACAATTCAACTTCCAGATGCACATAAAAATGTCTACGAGCAAGAACAAGAAAAATATGCTGTGATCAATCATACAAGAAGACTTCAGACAAAGAAAAAAAATCCAAAGTAAAATTTTCATAATGTTCCAATATCACAATAACGGAGATCACTAATGTCAATCCAAATGACTGGCTTACACAACAGCCTGAGAATCTGACAAGCCTTGACAATTTTTGTATGACTAGAAATTATTTCAAGAAAAGAAAAAAAAGCAACATCGGAATTCGACAATTGAAGCATCTGGCTAGTGCAGAACTTGTTTGGATACAAGCAACTGCTAGTTAACTGGGAGAATAGCAGTACCCAAACAGGTCTATCCATTGTGGCTTACACAGAATTGATCCAAGGCAATACCTCCCAAACTCACTGCACAAGTATCAGTTTATGAAGCATTTGCACAATCACAGGGAAACAGTGCCCAGGATAAGCTACAACCACAATAAGGTGAAGTACAACAACATCATAAAGGATTTAAGAAAGATGAGGTTCTTAAATTATAGGAATAGATTTTGCTCGAATAAACTGCTTCAGGAGAGCCTTCTCCTCATCAATTTCCTTCCTCTCAGCCCGATCACCGGGCTTCATTTTCCTCTTCTCTTCCAGAATCCACTGGAAGAGTTCCCGCTGCTCTTGTTCTGCTATAGGAGGCAGAACCTTTAAGGGCGCTGGAATAGGTCCAACAACTTGCTTCTTATCAGGAATCACAGGTTTTATGGTAACTACTGGAGAAGCAGGAACCTCTCCCACAGCTTCCTCATCCTTCTCAGTTGACTCTTTCTTTGAGGTCCTAAGAAGAACATATCCTGCAAATAGAGGATTGTTAAATTGGGGATGAGAACCATGCGCTATAAATATGAATATTCGATCTTATGAAAAAACGATTGTTGCAAAGACGAATTCGTAGCTGCAAGGAATAACATCTGCAATTGAACAATAATACCTCCAGAAATCAACTCCCAGATTAGTTAGTACAAATGAAAAGATCAGATTTCGATATGAAGGCATTTCTAGCTGGTAAATATCTGGAAATTTACATGTTCGAATGGACATGAAGAAGATTGCCGGTTGTTACTTTCACAGTTACTTAATGTAACAAGCGTTAAGCCAAATAAGGTTGGTTGAATCTGAGGGCAACTATTTACAAGGAACAACTTTTGAGATTGAACAGTAATGAAGTGGGTATTTTATAAATGCAACAACAACAGTCAAGCCTCACAAGAAACATTTAAAGTGTTGTGAAAGCAGTCATCTTAGGGTTTGTGCATGGCATAATTAGCAATTGCTGCTACACTATGCAAGATCCAAAGAAGCAGGCAACAAAAGAATAAGAGATTACGTTATTTCACAGGTCTATTTTGTTAGGAGATAGGTGTGCTACTTCAATTAGGACATGAAAGGAGAATGCTTGGCCAATTGCTACAATGGGAAACATGGACTGCATGCTTTCTCATGATTCATCCTGGCAGGCATGATCAGAAAACTTACACCAAGTTCATCAACACTATATTTTCCCTAAAAAAATATAAAAAACAAGGCACATAATACAACTAGAAGCAATGTGTTTGAAAAAAAAGAAAATATTCACCCCCAGAATTCTGTTGCTAAACTTTCGATCTTTAGGACTAATTTATTATGCTCATTCCTATCTCCCTTATCTAGTCTTCAAATTTTACTTGTGGCTAAACCTAGGAACCATCTTGTTGGAATTTTCTTTCAGGAATTTGAGTGCTAATCAACCTGGGTTAGGGCGAACATTAATGTAAATTGGACACCAATGCTCATTAATAGGTCGAACAAAATATATGTCATACGACTTCTTCAATCCCTAGCGGACTATTTTCTAGTTCTTTTTAAATCCTCAACTCGCATACGTATATTTTCCGAAAGGCATTGCCTAAAGTTTTGTTTTTTTTCTTCCCTAAGACATAGATCCAACATAAAAAATCATTTGCCTTCAGAATATTGATTTTATTTAGTCTCGGCTGGTAGTCCAGAACACTATTTCCACAATGACTGAACCAATCATAAGATAAAGGAACACATCAAAGTAGAATAGGCATGCCAAGATATTACCAATTTGAAGCAGCTATTTCCTATCTGTTACATGACAGGAATATATGGCAAGAAAATAATTTTAAGCTCGAAAGGGCTTATTTCTGGGAGGATCAGATCACCGAAACCTGAGACTCCATGGCGACTATTGAACCCAGTTTCGCTTCCCTGAATCATAAATAACGAGCATATAACGCGATCGAGACGCAAACTACTCTCGATCTTGGAACGAGCGGACAAAAGGAAGTGTCAACGTTAGCACGAGAGAGAGAGAGAACCTCCGACGGCTAGATTGGCAGTGAGGAGAAATGGCAGAACGCGGCGGAGGAAACCCTTCTTCGCTGCAAACGGCGGTGGCGGAGGAGGAGCTGAAGACGCCGGTGAAGCGGCCATGACGAATACGAGCTGCGTGCGTTACCGAGCGATGGGGGTATAAGCTGGTTTCGATGGTGCATCTGTTTCCTCGACAGAGATCCTCCCCAAGGATGCCTTTCAATTGGAACCGTCGAATTCCTGCATCACAGCCGTGTTTCGCTGGGCCCAACCATGGTGGGGTCCCTGTTGTCACATGGAATCTTACAATAGCTGGAGGGGATCCTGATTCGATCACTTTACCTTTAACTATGCTCATTCACATCATCTTTTGTTATTAGGTTACTAAGTAAGCGCCTTTTTTTTTAGTATTGGCAATTCCTTACTATTAATTCTTTTAAAAATTAATAAAATAAATATTTTTATTATTTATATTTTTTAGTTCTCATTTTATATATATATATTTTCTCTTTTGCAACATCCCCTGTAATCTGCCTGCCCATCCTGTAGATATTTATTTATGTTCATTTACGAATAGATAATTTTAAAATGTTAAAATATTTTAAAATAAAATTTATGAAAAGTAAAGAGAGATTGTAAATAGTAATCTCTGTACTTAATAGTCATCTCAAACCTTGATGGATATTTACTACTTTATCCTCCAAATAATTGCCTTAAACTTCTCATTTCATAAATCTATGTGGAAACTTGTTAATAAATTTGGTCTGAACACCACAAGAAACATGATTTATTTGAAACAATTATTTACTAAACTAAAATATTACCATATATAAATCAAAACATACACAAATACAAACACCAAAAAAATAATTCCACGCAAGATGCTTAAGTTAATGATGGTATATCTATTTTAATTCTATAAACCAACCGACTACATTGTGATGTCCCATACTCATTTCTCAAGTGAGTGTTTTACATTACCATGGTTTTAAGATGATATTACAAAAGTTTCCTTCTCTATCACTGTTCAAGGCTACAATGATGCAGGCTTTGGCAAACTGATCATCCATATCAACTTATTTTAGCATGACAAAGAGAAGTAATATAAGAGAAAGGAAGGAAATGAGCCATAATCTATGCAGATGTTCCATAAGTATCTTTGGCTTGTAAAGAAACAGCAACACTAAGAGTAGGAATTTGACTTGGAAAAAGCTGTTCTTGAGTAGAGAATGGTGTTTTGCAAGATGCAGCAGGTGCGCAGGAGCGAGTACTACTCAACTCTAAATGTGTACAGTCCAAGGGAGCGGCCGGAGAAGACTTCCCTATGCAGTGGCAGCTGTAGCTTGTTCAGACATTTGTAACAAAGGAAGAAGAGTGCAGATGAGAATAGTGGCCGCACCCTAGTGAATGAACCACACAAACACATTATGGTCACTCTCAATTATCTTCCTGCTGATAGAAGCCAGATGAATGAGAATCGAAGCCAGTTCCTGTTGTTGGCCAGAACTAGGCACCTCCTAGCCAAGAAGCAGGGAAAGCTGCGTATTCCGTTGAGTAGAGTTTGTTCCATGCATCACCCATAAGCAGAGATGGAGGATGAGGAGCATCCTGCAGTTAAACTTGTTAATCATTCCAAGTTAAACAGGCAGAACCCTTCTGCGAAAGCAATTAAATCGATCATTAGCTGTATGTGTTGTGCAAGGTCTTTATCTTAACTTTTGAAAGAGAAGGTGGTAAAAGATAATAATTAAATCAAAATGGCAAGAACTTTTTTTCTTTACCTGAAAAAATTGACTTATTCGATTAGGTGAATGAATTCTTAGAACTGCACTCAAGCAATTTTGGATCTTGATGCTTCAGGAGATTATTGCTAATATCAGCTTTCCCACTCTCAGTCTGTGCAATTTCTTCCCTTACAGAGATAAAGAGTATAGCAGAACCGATCCAGTCCAGCCTGTAAGGGAAAACCAAAGTAGCTCAAAATAATGGTCTCCACAAGACAACTCGAAAACAGGGAATGGTGGCACGATATCTTAGCTTTCACTTTCTATGGATTCGCTTATCAGTGTTCCTGGCACTGACCAAGACATTGTGTTGGTGCACGGAATCCATAAGATATTTGGCAAAATCTTACCAGCAGTTGTCTGCAATAATTCAAAATCACAGCAAATAAAATGGTCAGGAAAATAGTGAACTGAATGAATGAATGACAGTTAAAAGATGGTTTCAGCACCTCAAACCCCCTCAAGTCTACAATGAATTCACGGGCAACAGTTCGATTGATTCCACAGAAAAGAATGAGGAAATAGAATTGTTATAGACAACACCAGAATGGTACAAACACAAAATTTAAAGGAATATCATTCAGTCAGAAGTTCAAATTATGAAGAAAAAAACTTGTTGCTGGACGAACAGAAGTTACATACCTTTTTCATAAAACATTAAAAAGTAAATTAAAGTACCTCTAGACGCTTTGTCATGTTGTTTGCACTTTGCATTGAGAATCACAATTGTAGAAGAATTGCTGAACCCATCACTGCTGTGTATGTGTAAGAAATCAGCAGAAAAATTGCAGATCCTGGACATTCTGAGGATGAGGAATTCCACCAGTGGGCACCAAAGATTACAAACTGAAAATTACAATCTAACTACTAGAAATGTTCAACACCAAACCAAGTGGACAGATACTTCGATCTCCAAATCACAAAGGTCACTCTTTGCCAGGGCATCAGAAGTTATTCAGAGACAGGAAAGAGAAATATTATTCATTATACTAATTACACAAAAAGCAGAAATTTACATTTATAATTGCATCACTGAGAAAGTTGTTTAGCAAAACAGGACCAGAAATATATTCTAAAATCATCATCAGAAAGTCATGTCAATTTGTAGAAGGGTGGATTTTCAACTGATGGTAACTAACATATGCAGTGCTGGCATACCAGCAATGAAATAACTCAACCATCTAAAATGACTGTGATAGAAGTAATTCCAATTTATTCATAATAAGGTATAGAAATTTGCTTACAACTACAAGAATTACACAACTAAGGATGACTCTAGAAATCAAATATCAAAAAAATCATAGCAAATTAAGAAGAAAATAACTACTGGTTTATGAAGCATAATGTGCACAATGCATTACAATAAATAAAAGACAGAAACTGTGAAGCTGAACTAGCAGCAAAACCATGAACCACAACCATATCTAATAATGTAACTGTGAATTACATTGGAGTAGTCGCAATGCTAAAGAATTCATGAGAATGCCCGTTTGTGCCATAAAAGTATCATTGAAGCTCATGCTGTGTGTGGCACCTGAAGAACAGAAACATAAAGATTTTAGTGCCCTAACAAGGCATCTAACTCCAGAAAAATCTAAATAGCATATGAGTTGAAAATTTGATGTGTTAAACATGGGCTCTCTCTGACTAAGCCCTTTGGGATAGCCATTTGGACATCTGGAGCAAGAGATTCTGCAGTGAAATTGACCTGAGAATTTCAACTAATGAAAGATATCTTTTGTGAGAGATGTAAAATCTCATTTTGAAAACAATCTATTCTTCATAGGTACTCAAATGCTTGTCACAAGCAAAAACTTTGAACAGCTTATCGACATCCTCCAGGGTTGTAGTCTCATCAAAGGACACAGTTATCTGAAATTCTCGAAAATGACCACATGAGAACTGGTATCACCAGGTGCAACATGTGCCTATCCATCTCAAACATCTGATATCCAATGTTATATATAATTTTGACATATCACACTGAATTAGCATCAATGACACGAAGATTCATCTCATTCTTTCATGCCTCATCAGCAATCACCTGTGCATCCAAATACTTAATTTAACAGTAAATTGCAGAAGAAAAAAATTTCATGTGTAGCAATGCTGGGTTCTGCAATCTTGAGAGAAATGCCCTCCAGAAAAAATAACAGCTTCATTTCATGCAACTAAGCGAACTACACAAACAAATAGCACAGATAAACAAGAAGCAAAATGACCAAGATGGAGGAAGCATCAAGCAAGCTCCCAGCTCCACCGTATAGTTATGTAGATGCCAGGTAAATGGTCCTCACCGCCACATTGTCTATGAATACTTATAATTTCATAAAACAAGTTCTTGTTGAGATGTACTCAGTAAAGGAAGTATTGACGTTGTTCATTGCATCTTTGATATTGTTACATGCAACTACAAGGAGATAAATACCTCAATGGAAGAATAAAAATCAACTTATATATGAAACATTGCATCAGGTGCTATGCATGATAGATTTATCTGGTTGAATTGAATACACTTCAGTACAATAAGGGCATAAACATGTGAAATAAGAGTCATTCCAAACTATAATCAGTAGGATGGCCTGACAACCAAACAGTATTATAGACATTTTTCATGGCTGTGCAGCTTATTATAAGTAGTTGCTGCCTCTGTTTTGGAGCGAAGGTACCATCATACACCTGCCAAGTTGTTTAAGCCCACCACAGTATGCAGCACTAAATGATGATAATAACAGTCTACCGATGATTCATGACCACATGTAAATTGCCCTTCATCCATTATCAAGGTAATCCACTTGTATTTTCAGACCCACAGGCAGAGTATTCCAGATATGGTGTGCAACTGGTTTTGATTTAGTTTTACCATGAGAATCCTGCCAGTGTAGATCTGAGGAGGATCAAATAAGTGCAACTTTTGTCCCACAAACAGAAAAGAAATTTGTTATTTCGCATGTGTTATAGACTAAAATAATGTATGATCTGCCAATGTCAATGGAACCATCTAGTGATGATAGATCATAGTTTTATCTTACCAACATAAAAGGAGGGATGCATAAAATGAAAGCAATCATGGCTTACTGAAAATTTGTCCATTGGATAGAATGGTCATCATAGAGATTACATAAAGGTCGAACTTAAATTAAATGTGCACATGGCAACCATTTTAGCAAACAAGTTTCCACAACCTACATGTCAATAACTTGGCAGAAGGACAGAATTGGGAAATGATGCTGACCCATTATTCGGCGCACCCTGTAGCTTAAGAATGGTTGTGACCAAATTGTATATTTCCACATTCTCAAATGATGGAATCTTTGTGCCCCTCTCAAACTGTGGTCCATGAGCCACAAAGATGGTCCTCATGGAAAAGAAGGCATTGTCATAGCCATGGGCTCCTCCGCACTCGCAAGTGTCTGTCATTTCCTGTGTCACTTTATACCCTTCAGCTAGTAAACCAATGATTGGTGAAATCCTATAACTCGCATAATAATGTAGTCGATCAGGCAAATCCTCCTTTAGGTACATTCTCAGATACTTCCCATTCTTGACTTTGCCCGAACTCAACCCTTTGTTCATTTTGGCCACCGCATCTGAGGAGGAGACATTCTCAGGGGGTCGGATCGCAAGCAGAGGACTGTATGACTGTACCCAACTCTCTGGGATTTTAATCCATGGGGATAAATCATTAAGATAGATTTGTTTGGCACCACAATTGCCGACCATGCCATGATCGCCAACCAGAATTATGGTCACATCCTCAAAGATACCTCTTTTCTCCAATCCGGAGATCAATCTGCCTATCATCTCGTCGATTCGAACTACTGCCTTAGTGATATCCGGATGATCAGGCCCGACCATATGACCTTGTGAATCCGGGTCCTCAAAGTAGAGCGAAATGAAAGCAGGCATATCGTCTTTGGGTAGATCAAAGTACCCTAAGACAGTATCAACCCTTTCCTCAAAGGGCACGGATCCATTATATTTGGGACAAAATTTGGCAGGGCATGTCCACGAACCTTTGATCACCTCGGATCCCGGCCAGAAGTAGGCGGCGGCGTTGAACCCCCGGGCGGCGACGGTCTCCCAGAGCGGCTCGCCAAGCCACCACCGAGGCTCGTGGCTCCCCGTCGTGAACTGATATCCGGACACCGGGTCGACGAAGTAATTGTGAACGATGCCGTGGTGGGCCGGGTAGAGGCCGGTGACAATGGAGTAGTGGTTGGGGAAGGTGGCGGTGGGGAAGACGGGGATGAGGCCCTCTTCGGCCTCGGTGCCACCGGCGATGAGGCGGCGGATGTTGGGGGTGGGCGCCTTGAATTGGTAGCCGAAGCGGAAACCATCGGAGGAGATGAGGAGCACAACGGGGCGGGAGAGCTTGGCGAGGGGTCGAGCGGCCGGGGGGCGATGATCCTGCGTCGAAGAGAGAAGCGAGGAGAGGAAAAGGGCGGCGGCGGCAGCGAGGAGGAGGAGGAGAAGGGCGAAGCAGAAAAAGAGGGAGCTTTGGGGGAACAAAGTGGGCCGGCGGAGGAGCGGCGAAGAGGAGCTGCCTTCCTCCGAACCCATTTACGGTGGGAATTCCAAGTCGATCCGATCGATCTCTTCCTCCTTTGGCTCTTCGCAGTTACGAAGCCGGAGGAGGAGGAGAATGGGCATGCGAGGTGCTATATAGAAAACGAGACCGAGGTGGACACTTGCGTGTGTCAGAGCGACACCACTTGGCTGCTTCAACGTTGTTCTTCATAATCTATCATTGGAATTCAGATCCAAGCACGCACGCCTGTTATATAATATTTGAAGGAAAATTATTGGATAAAAAAGTTTCAGCATTTGTTTTTGTTTTATTCTCGCATAAGATCCTATATATATATATATATATAATAGATTATTACTCTTCATTCACTGCCTACTAATAAATTATATATATATATATATATATATATATATAATGGGTTTCAAGACGACGTCTCTCTCCCACAAACGGTCCACGAGACATCCCTCCCTCGATTCCGTCGATGCAGGTGCGATCGAGGATAAATCGTGAAGCCACGTGTTTATCTCGTCGTTGATTGACGGTGGCAAATAGCAAGAAACGAGGTAGACGATATGATCAAAGATGCGATGAAGGAAAGAGATCATAAGTATAAAAATTATGATTATATTATTTTTTATATAAATTTTAATTTATTAATAATAAACTAATTTTTATGATATATATTTTTTATTTTTTAAAAAACTACTATAATAATATCGATGAACTAATTTATTTTTTTATTTTATATGATCATGAGCTATGAAGTAGGAATAAATGATAGGTTCATATGATTAAAGAAAAATAAAAACATATTTAAAATCTTTCAATAATAATATCATGTATTAATGTTGAGTTGTAGGAGATCCACTCTATTTATAAACAAGTGAAAAAAATATATATGATAAATAATTATCAGACCCATATAATATCCTAAAAAATTTAATATAATTTAACTTACTTTCTATTAGCTAATCATCGTGTAAGATATAAAAAAAGCACATGAATTATATAAAAAAATTAATAAATCTAATAGATATAGTGTCATATCAAATCTAACTACCAACATAAATAATAACGATTCTATGTGTTGATTATATTTACTTATGTATATAATAATATTATTAGTCGTTCCTAATACAACTCAAAATGACTTCTATAATTTACCTTGTCAAGATTCTATTATTATATATAATCATAATATGTATATTCATAAATATTAACAAAGAATAAAAAATATTTTTTTATTTATATAAAAAAATAATTATAAATATTCACTCAAGCATATATCAGTATGAGTTGTTCACAAACTCAATCATAAAAATATGTTTTTTCAAACACTTTATATCGATTGATTTAGTAAAACTTAAGTTCTTAATTAACATTAATTACTTACAAATTCTTTTGCTAACTATTAAATATTTTACATAACTAGTAAGGTACTTGTCATAATAGAAAATAAATTAAACTGATTATATCATCATATAACTCTCATTAACTAATGATACTTAAGTTCTTAATTGATATTAAATATTATTAGGGAATGATACTTAAAATCAAGCTAATTATATGATCATATAACTCTCATGAGCTAACTTAATTGTCTTTTCCTATTTTACGTGGGACCAAACTAACACAGTACACAATCACTCAAAAGTCTACGGGCAAATACTTAAAGACTTTGACTCGAGTAACATCTATCGATGCTAAATACTTGCAGGTGATTGATAACAAAGTAGCATCACAAGGAAAAGGTTTGATCTTTTCATGATCAAGATGAAGGTACGAAGTTTAACGTTGAATAATCGGACAGGGGTGAAATGCCATTCAAACCCAAGACTTAACTATTATCTTCAATCAAGGCATTTAGTTGATTGGAGTTCTAATTCAATACGAAACTAATAGCTTATCATCTAAGATGAAGCTTGGTCAAATCAACATCTAAGATCCAATCCCTCAATGATAAAAAGGCCAAGAGAAATAGTAGAAAGAAAATAAAGTGATACCATATTAATTTTTTTCATAAAAATATAATACATTTAACCTTAGTTAGCATAGGAAAACAAATTTTAATTATATCACAGTAATATTTACTAAAAGTTATCTTGATTGGATTGGGTTTGTGTCGCTTATATTATATTAATGAAGGAGAGAAAAATGAGCACGAATCATGTGAAAAAAAGCACAAAAATAAAGTTATACGTGGCGCGTAGTGCTCGGTGCATCATCGCCCAGGATAACGTCAGTCGTGAGTCCGGGTCGCGACACCAATCATCGCTGTCTCCGTTGGTGGGCCCGATGGCTCTTCCGGGTCACGAGAACTGTGTGATGCGTGGACAATTGAGAAGATCAAATCAAAGAAGGAACTCTCCGTCGTCGCTATGGTTTCCCGTCAAGTCAACTGGCGACGCCGTCTTCTTCTTCCTCTCCCTCGTTTCCTCCTCCCCCGACTGGTACTCAGTTCCTCCTTACAATAATTATATCCCCCTCCACTTGGATTTGTAGATTCGCATCCTTCCGCCAGCTCGCATTCAGGGAAGGCTTCGCCTTTGCTTTACTCTTTGCCCTTACCTCTCTCCTCCTCCTCCGATCCGAAGAGGGGAAATGGGGGAGAGGAACGGGGTGAGGGCGGAGAATCCGAGGGCTGTCTGGGATTACTGCTGCTGCTGCCTCTTCATGGCCCCGCGGATCCGGTGGAGGTGGGCGCCGTTGGGGTTCCTTGCCCGTTCCCCCTCTGCCGTCTCCTTCATCCTCGGCTCCCTCGCCGCCTCCGGGCTCGTCGCCGTCGCATTCTTCTGGCTCGTCATCTCCTCCTCCCGCCGCTCCGATCCGACCCTCCTCGGCTGCCGGCCCGACAGTGAGGGTTCCTGGTCCGTTGGCGTGTACTATGGGAAGAGCCCCTTTTCGCTTTCCCCTATCGAATTGGTAGGTTTGGTTATGCTTTCTTCATCTCATTGGGGAAGTCTTCACGCTTATGTTCGTCTTTCATTTCTATGGGAAAACAGCACGGTAGCAGCAACGCCAACAATTCAGCATGGCCTATCGCGAATCCTGTGTTAACCTGTGCATCACCGTCGAGGGCAGGGTATCCGAGCAATTTCGTTGCGGATCCGTTCCTCTATGTTCAGGTCCGTCACTCCGTTCTCTTTGTGATCCATTCTCTACTCTGTGGAGAAAAAATAAGTGAACATCTTGGACCGGTTGTCATGTTGGATCACATATCTATTATAAAGAAACTTTTTTTTTTTTGCACATACAACTATAGTACTCTTTACTTCAAGAATACAGGATCGAAAGAGCTATTTTTTTATATTTTATATTTAGTATATATTTTTTTGAGGTAGAAAGAAGGTGACTTGATTTAGTTTTGATACCTATAGGTTTATTGACAAATAATCTACAAGAACAATAATAACAAAACCGTAATGTCCATTCTCATAATTTGCTTTTTTTCTTCTCCCATTCCTTTCATGATACAGTCTGGTGATGCTTTAAACTATTAAGTATAATCTTGGACACAGAATAATTATGTTATACTTGGTATGCTTAAAAAGAGACAACCCGGACTAGGGATACTGGGTCTTCCAATGTGTAGGAAGATGTTGTGATCTGATCTAACCCGATTTGGCTTCCATGATGTGTCAAGATCTTGACTTGACTTCAATTGCATGGATTTGTTTTGAAATTCCTCCAAACAAAACAATGCTCTGGTTAAATCTCTTCAATCAGAAAATAAATCAGATAAGGGTTTTATTTTGTTATTATGTTAATATGTTGTGGACCATTGAGAGATGACTTTAAATGGTGAAATTCCTATAACAAACTACTAATCCACCTTGAACTTGGGCTGCTTTGGCCTGGTCTGTCAAGTAAATCACTTCAAGCCTGTTATGCTGTTGATTCTTGGATGGCTTATTATAGTATCATATGAAAACTCTATCATAATCATGTTCAATGCATAATTGAGAACCCATCAGGTTACTGGTACTGGATACTGATATCTTATTGTATAGATGGTGATATGGTTCTCTTTGTATGTTTATTCTTACAGATGGCAGGTTCTGTTTATGTTCTAACTGTTGTCTTCCTCTTATTGGTTGTTCAGAATAGAAAAGAGCACATTCTTATACCATTCTGTAATCAGCAAAGCACTAAGAAGATTATGCGCCTCTTTATGTTTTTTTAATGTTAGATGAGCTCGAACTTCTGCAGGTTCTTTTTATGTTTTGTGTCTCTATAGTGTTTATAAGGGACTTTGGCTTTGCATCCTATTATTTAGTCTACTTATTGCATCGAGTCATCTGTTAGGCATTGTACTGTGATTTGCTGGTTCTGGAGAATTGTTTTCTACCTGATCTTTGCTTGCCTGACTTAGTGCATACTATGCTTATACATTCCATATGTTCTACATAATTTTCTATGTTACATCATTGCAGTTTTATCTGATGCAGTCCATTTTGTGCAGGATTCTGTTCTGTACTTGTTCTTTGAGTCGAAAAGTACCACTACAATGAAAGGTGACATTGGTGTTGCAAGAAGTTTTGATCGAGGTGGCACATGGGAGTTTCTGGGCATTGCTTTAGAGGAAGATTGGCATTTGTCTTATCCATTTGTTTTCAGCTACCAGAACCAAGTAATCCAAAGCTGATGTGTAGTTTTCTTCATTATATACATATAATGATTACTACAGTACGGTTCAGGATCAAATCAAATATCACAGAGGTCCTTAGTCTAATGCTACTATGAAGGAATCTTAGATATAGTTCTAATATTTCTTTTAACATGATATTTCAAGGTTTGCCCTATATGGAAACACATATATTAGCCTAAAATCTTATGAATAGAGAATAATAAAGCATCATGTCTAACAATTGTGACTGAAGCACAGTTATCAGTTCTATGAAGCTAACCTAGGCACACCTACCTCAAGTCTATGATAACATGGTTAGGAAACAAATATGATACTTTTTTTTAATTAATTGTTGTAGATGAATCGAATATGGTTAGGAAACAAAGTTGTTGTTTCACCTGTAGTTTGTTATGATCATTGGGAATGTCAATGCATGGTACAAATGAGGTCATTTTGGGCCATTTGGTCCTCCTCATAATATTTGGATCATTGAATTGTAAGATCCTAACAACAATGAATCAGATAATAGTTGCACGCAAGAATGTTCTACTCATTTCCCATTATTTATGTTTCCTAAACCTAACTTCCAACTTGAAATGTTTTCCCCAGATTTATATGATGCCCGAGGGGAACAAGAAGGGACAGCTTCGACTCTACCGAGCAGTAAACTTCCCACTTAAATGGACTTTGGAGAAGGTTCTCATAAGGAAACCCCTTATCGATCCCTCATTAATCCAGTACGAGGGACACTATTGGCTGTTTGCTTCAGATTTTACTCGGTTTGGTATTGAGAAGAATGCAGAACTTGAAATATGGTACAGTAGCTCACCGCTTGGGCCCTGGAAACAACATCCAAAAAATCCTATATATAGAGCTGACAAAAGCTTGGGAGCTCGAAATGGGGGAAGACCGTTTATATATGAAGGTTCTTTGTATCGCTTGGGCCAGGACTGTGGTGGGACATATGGACGAAGAATTCAAATTTACAAAGTTGAAAAACTAAACAGAGAAGAGTTCAAGGAGGTTCCTGTCAAGCTGGGTATTGAAGAACCAAAGAAAGGCCGAAATGCCTGGAATGGCATCAGATACCACCATTTGGATACTCAGCAGCTCCCTTCGGGTAACTGGATTGCAGTTATGGATGGAGATCGTGTTCCTTCTGGTGATTCCACAACTCGTTTTCTCCTAGGTTGCACATTTACCCTGCTGCTCCTTTTGCTGGTCATGTCCATAGGCTTCTTAATTGGTGCAGTAAACTGTTGTGTGGCATCTAGCAGGAGAAATGAATCATCTTGGCTTAGAACTCGTCCACATATTAACTTGAGGGCTCGGAGATATCTTGCAGGCATGAATAGATACGGTTCTTCCATCAGAGCAAGAGTCAATCCTAAAACATGCTCTGGAAAGCTAGTTCTCAGCTTCCTTGTTCTTGTGGGCATAGCTTTTGCATGCACGTCTGTGCATTTTCTATTGGGAGGCAGTGGTGCAGAAGAGGCTTACATGTTTGGAGGTCAATACTCTCAATTTACGATGGTTACAATGACTTATGAAGCCCGTATTTGGAACTTAAAGCTATATGTCAAACACTACTCTCGATGTGAATCTGTAAGAGAAATAGTTGTTGTTTGGAACAAAGGAAAACCTCCTAGAGAGGATGAGTTTGATTCTGTTGTGCCTGTGAGGATACGCGTGGAAGAGATTAATTCTCTCAACAACAGGTTTAAGGTGGACCCTCTGATTAAAACCAGAGCAGTTCTTGAACTAGATGATGATATAATGATGGCGTGTGATGACATTGAGAAAGGGTTCAGGGTCTGGAGGGAGAATCCTGACAGGCTAGTAGGCTTCTATCCACGGCTGGTAGATGGCAGTCCTTTGCAGTATAGAAATGAGAGGTATGCTCGGGGGAAAAATGGCTACAATGTAATACTGACCGGTGCTGCTTTTATGGACAGTGAATATGCTTTTAAGAGATACAGGAGCCAGGAAGCAACAGAAGGAAGAGCCTTGGTCAACCAGTTCTTCAATTGTGAGGATTTGCTGATGAATTTTCTGTATTCAAATGCGAGTTCAGAGAGAACCGTAGAGTATGTTCATCCTGCTTGGGCTATCGATACATCCAAGTTGTCGACTGCTGCAATTAGTCGTAACACGCAGGTGCACTACGACATCCGTACCAACTGCTTGTCCAAGTTCTCAGCTTTATATGGCGCTCTTCCCTCGAAGTGGGAATTTGCTAGTAGAGCGGATGGTTGGGATAGATAGACGAGCAAGCATATCCTTAAATCTATCATGGTTATCTGGCAACTGATGACGGTTTCGCCAAGACCCCATGAATTAAACATGGGGCCGTGAGCTGTGTTTTTGATAGCATTACCTTGTTATGTAGACCGCGATCATGTACCATTGTTTAAAGATGAGCAACTGATTACTCGACCAGGGTTGGATCTGCAGGGACTCCCAAACCAGACTCTTGTTGCTACATGGCACAAGACCATGAGAAAGCAGTCTGCAAAGATTCACTAGTGTTGCTCTTGTTACTAGAGCTGTTTGTATCTTGGATTGGCTGTAGAACACTTGTAATTTTATTGTTGTAGTCTCCTTTCCTGTAACATTATCAGCTGCATTCACGGAGGTTAATTTTTTATTGGATTGAAACAATATATTTGTTCTTGATCTGTGGTCACTTGTGTCTTTGCTTTGCTTTTTGTCTGAAAGCTCAATGAAGAGATGAAATCATATTTTTCCCACAGATTTGTTGCATAGGTGACAGTAAATGCTTATTTACTTAATTCTTTTTTGTGATAAGATTTATTCATTCTTCACCGAATATGTATTTTAATATTTTTGTGATGGGATTTGTTATTCTTCTTAGAATATGTATGCAGGTTAATCCACATAATTCTACAAAGTTAAGGGGAAAAGGTCGCCGTTGCCCAAGTGTTTGAGGAAATGCGTGGTGGTTGCTTGTGCACGCAAATGACCGCTCTTCTTCCATCGGTCTTTGTCTCGGCCCATAACATTTCCATCTCCACACGCGACGAGAGCCACATCAGGGGGGCAAACGCGAGTCGTCCATCCCCATTTCTTCGTTGAGCCTCGCTCTCTCCTGGTGCCTTCTTCCTACTCCGTGGCGAGTGCGGTGGGAGGTAGGAGGGAGGAAAGAGCCAATTGAGGTGGGGATTGGAGAAGCCGACGAAGAAGAAGAACGGCTTCTCTTTCGGCTCCTCATCCTCTCTGCCTTAGGATGGCCAACGCGTACCTCCGCCTCTCACTCATGGCTTCTCCTCCTCTTCATCCGCCCGTTCTGGACTCACCTCGATCAAGGGTGTCGCACCAGCGTCGCCATGGTGCGGCTTCGGTCGCCCTCAGCTTCCCTCCCAGGCGATTGGATCACTTGAAGGTAGTGAGTGGCCACCCTTTCTTGGATCTTTCTTTCCTCCCAACACTGAATGCGAGCTTCTTGTTCTTGTTCATGTTTTGAATCTTTTTTTATGAATTGGTCGGTCACATATCACTTTGTGGTGAAAATAGTAGAAAACAGATTCCCTTTCTTTGAGAGGGATTTGAGTTTCAAAGACCCACGAAACCTTAGGCTAATTTTGGTGAATTTTGTGATATGAATTCTAGTTTGATCGGATTCCGTGGTTGATTTCTTGATTTGCGTGATGTAGCTAAGCTCTCATCTTTCTTAGTACATTAGTGTGCCCTATGTTGGTGCCTTTGTGGCAGTAGAAGAAGTTCGTATTTGTTAAGACTTGATAGTAATAGTAAAGAAAGAAAACCATTGGAAGACCAACAAAACTATGCCATCCCAAGTTCACTAAGGAGTTTCAAATTTAGAATATGTATCATGTCGAAACTTCTCAAGGCATTATTTTCTGTCGAGGAAGGCGAGTCATGTTTGCTGTGGTTTTGTGCAACACGGTCATAAAATACGTCTCATGTGAGTCAAGCAGAGATTCCATCACACGAGAAGAAAATAATAGCTGGAGTGTAAACACCAAGAAGAATGTACTGATTTATAATATTTGAAAGATTCAGTTGATTATGAGGAGAATATCAGTGGCTGCCCGCCCATCCATTATACAAATTTTTAGGAAAAATATATGCATCTTGATCTTGTTTAGCTGCAACAACACATAACCTCTTAAATTTCCTCGGATGTTCTCATACTAGTGGTAACTCATTTTCATTGTTTCTATTGAATTTTCCATATCTCATGTGTGAGAAGCATATAGATGCTTGTCATCTTGTCAAATCGGACTCATCTCTGTTATGTGTTCAGTGGTCATTTTTATTTCTGCTGCTCTCTCATTCTACAAGTTACCTTTCTAGTAAATAGATATTACCACTTTTTGTATAAAAATCCAAGTATAATACTTGTACAGCACTTCACACTGGAAGTTATTCACTGGACACTGATTTCAGGTACATGCAGTTGTCACTGAGGATGAGAGGCCAAAGTGGTGGGAGAAAAATGATCGATGTTCATTCAACAGAAGAGTTTATATGTGCACTAAAAGAAGCTGGTGATAAACTTATAATTGTTGAATTCTATGGCACATGGTGTGCTTCTTATCGAGCCTTGTATCCCAGGGTAACTTCATGTTATCTCTTGGCTCTTCCTTTTAGTTTCTTGTGCCATTTTCTGAGTGCTACTTTAATTTCTTTATGTGGATTTATGACTGCTGCTGCTTTGGTTAAATTGTCCATGATTAAAAGTGGTAAGGTCATCTAGCCTTAAGTTCATCCAAGTCTTCTCTAATCTTCAAGTATAGCCTTCATTGTTTTTTTGCTATCTTATGCATAATATGGGAGATTGCACTTTATGATGGTCAATGTGTGTGGAAGAACAAGAATAAATCAATAGAGTTATTGTCATGACCCATTGGGATAAGTGATGCATAATTTGTTGAGTTTGAATCGATGCATAAAAATAGTTAAAACCTAAGTTAATGGTAGTAAGGTCATCTAGCGTTAAGTTCATCCAAGTCGTTCTTTAATTTCAGGTATGGAATTAAATCAGGGCGAGGATCTAATGTCCCCAATGAGGACCAACATAGCATAAAATCAAACTCTAACAAGATGCACATTGCACTCATGATAGAACCCACAGGATTCTATCGTGGATGGAGATGGAAAAAGGGGATAAACGATCACTTCGAGGGGATCTGCCTCCTATTGGCTAAAACTTAGCTTCTTTGTTGATTGATTTATGAAAGGGTTTACATCATTATTTTTATAGTGTGCTACCAAGAGTCCCTCTAAGATTGGACTCAGTCCCACTAAACTTGGACTCTTAACTAATTGATAGACTCCTAACTGAAAATAATAATAGACTCCATTTTAACTGAAGATAATAACCAACTTCAACCAACTCATAACTGACTCGATTGGGCTCACTCGACCCATAACTGACTCCGATTGACAAACCAACGTGACTCAACTTGAATTTATAATGAATCGATGGACCCGACCCTGTTAGGGTCCTATCAAATCCGTCTCTTCAAATCAACCTTGTCCTCAAGGCTGAGCAGCATCAAACTTCGGGAGTACTTCGGTCCATGATATTTGGAACGCATCACAACTCTTTGATCAACCAAGTAGGGTCTTCACTTGGCATAAGCAATGGGTCGATCTTCTGGTGCAATAGTCTTTATAGTCTTTTGAGAACCCCTTTTCATCTGATGACTAGTGGTGGTACCATATCTTTCTTTGAGGATCGCCTCTTCGAAGTCTTCCAGGGGCATAAAAAAGAAATCTAATAGTAGTTGTTTGCCCTGTATAATCAGTTTTATCTTTGAGCACTTGTTATCATAAATTAGGATTCGCCCATTAGAAATCTTGACTTCGAATTTGGCACAGCCTTCGTGATTGGACTCCATATTGTCAGTTTTCGATTCTTTCTTAGCTGGTTCAATCGTCAGAAGTTTGTCACATCCTTCATAATCAGACTTCACATTGTCAGTTTTTTATTCCTCTTCAGTTGGCTCGATCGTCAGAAGCTACTCTTGTTTGCGATTGTCTATGTTGACCACTTTGAGGTCCTCCTTTGTTGATTTTTTTTGTCTATTGAAGCTTCTGTTTCAGTGAGTGTCCATATTAATTTTTTCTTCATGCACGCTGGCGAATGATATGACTGCTATCATGGTGCGAGGATGACGAGCTTTAACTTCGCATTGTATCTCGAGATTAAGTCCCTCAATAAATTTTCTCACCAATTGTATCTTGAACCATTCTCGGGTTTGGTTCGACAAGCGCTCAAATATGCTCTAGTATTCTTGTATTGTGTAAGTCTGGTGGATTTTGGCGAGCTGTCCATTAACGTTCTTGTACTTCGATGGTCCGAAGTGAATCAGGAGCTCCCTCTTGAACTGTCCCCACGAAGGGACTCCGTGATAGGTCTCGTACAAATCATACCACTGAATCACATCTCCTTCAAGTTGAATAGAGGCTATCTCCACCTTGGATTCCTCCGGAGTCATGTGAAAACGAAAAAATTTTTCAGCACATGAGATCTAGTCGATTGGGTCTCCATCTTCCTATCTGGGAAACTCCATACGTGGGTATCCTGTGTCTTGCCGTTAATAATATTTTTTGATTTGTTCCCTTTAATATTGGAATTTTCATCATGCTGATATTTATTGGGGTTCTTCGATAAATTTATTTTGAATTTGTTGAAGAGTTATTATAGTCTATTCTCTACGTGAGCTTCTAAAGCGTCGAATCTTTATTCCAATAAGTTATTGATGGCCATCGAGTAAAAGTTCAGATCTGTAATCTTCAATTCCTGGCTGCGGTTGCGGGACTGGTGGTGATGACAAGTTACTGATGTTGCTGCGTAGGTGAAGGATGGCAGCTGAGGAGATGGAGGGGGCACTGTTTCGAGGCAGGAAGAAGAAATCACGAGGAAGGGAGGTTGCTGCCCTGTTTTTGTTTTGGCATGGGGTGAGAGTGTTGCAAGTACATGAGCGTCCGGGGTTGGAGAGGGAGGAGGCAGCGGCGTCGCGTGAGGAGCGCCCATAGGTGGCTGCGACTGAGGAAGATTGTAGTGGAGAGCATGGAAAGCAGCGGCTGAGGCGGGGGTGTTGGCGGCGGCACCCCTTGCTGTGATCGCTGAGAGGTGATGACGGCTGGCAACGCTGGTGGAAGATGGTAGAAGCGTCGGCAGCACTGATAGATGGCAGCAGTAGTGTCTCCAGTGAAGGCGCAGGAGATGGCAGCGGTAGGGGAAGGGAACGCTGGCGGCGGAGGAGAAAGCAGCGCTGATGACAGCAGCGGCTGGCAGCGTCGCTGATCATGGTAGCTGCTGCTAAAGATAGTGTCATGGTAGGCGAGACAACATAGGCGGCAGATGCTCTGCTTTGAGGCAACAAAGGTGGAAGTGGAGCTGCAGGCGGCAGATGGGATGGGAAGCAGCGGGAAGGGTCCGACGATCGGTGGCTGTGCGCGGCTAGCTGCGGCAGCAGGAAGCAGTGGCGGCTGGGCAGCAACAGTGGCCGGGGAGGGAGATATGGATGGACAGCGGCAGGGGAGGAAGATGCGACTGGGCAGCGACAGTGGCAGGGGAGGAAGAAGGGGGCAGCAGAGACGGCAGTGGCAGGGGAGCAGAAGGCAGAGGTTTGAGGGCAGCGGCTGCTGCAGAGGAGGGTGCGGCTGCGACTGCGATTGAGGAGGAGGATGGCAGCGTGGCAGAGGCGGTAGGGGCGACGGGCAGAGGTTGCTGCAGAGGAGGGCAGCAACGAGGATCTGACGAGCGATGGCTGTGCGTGGGTGGGCTGCGGCAGCGGATCTCTGATGGAGTTGAGGAAGACAGCAGCGTGGGGCCGACTGTTGGCAGTGGTGGCAGGCGGTGGGATCAGCAAGGCAGCAGAGGAGGGAAAAAGGCAGCGGTCAGGTATGGCCACACGGGCGATGAAGAGGAGGGTGTAGGAGGAGGCTGAGGGCGCAGAAGAGCAAGCACCTGCCGGCCGTGACAGCGTTGGAGCTGCTGAGGGTGTGGAGCAGCAAAGTGGCGGCGCCGCTGTTCGTGCTTCACAGAGAGAGGGCCGAAGCAGGTGGCAGCAGTGCTCTTCTTCTTCTTCTCCTTCTCCTTCTCTTTGTTTTTCTTTTGGCTAATGATGGCTGGAGCGAAGATGGTGAGAAACTGCAGCAAGGTAGCAACATGGAGATGAGAAGAGGCGGTGAGGAAGATGATGACGACGATGATGGCAAGGGCGGCGGTGAGGATGATGAACGGTAGCAGTGAATGTGCCAAGGAACGCTGCTCTGATATCAATTGATAGAACCCCGCAGGATTCTATCGTGGATGAAGATGGAAAGTGGGATATATGATCACTTCGAGGGGATCGGGCCTTCTTGATCACTTCGAGGGGATCTGCCTCCTAGGGTTTTACTTATTAGCTGAAACTCAACTTCTTCATTGATTGATTTATGAAAGAGTTTACATCATTATTTATAGTGTGCCACCAAGAGTCCATCTAAGCTTGGACTCAGAGTCTCATTAAACTTAGACCGTTAACTAATTGATAGACTCCTAACTAAAAATAATAACTAATTCCATTAAGATAATAACCAACTCCAACCAACTCATAACTAATTTGATTGGGCTCACCCAACCCATAACTGACTTCGCTGATAGACCAAAATTACTCAACTTGAATTTATTGTGAATCGATGGACCCGACCCTGTTAGGGTCCTATCAACTCAACTCATTGGTGGCTTCATATTATGACATTGCCTCTAGTACTCTTTATCATTGTTCTGACTCATGGACAAACCCATTAATTTTGCTGGGCTCGAACCATCAGTTAATACTTAATACTGGAGCCCCAAGTTATTGATGTCAGACCCATAGCGCCTATATAATTCTATCCAACTCTCCCATTTGTGACTTGAGACTGAACTGGGATATTACAGTTATAGAAATCAGTGAGAGGAATACTCAAAATGAAAAGCTTTAGAGCAACCCTCTGCTCGAACTATGCACTTTTTTGTATTTAGTTAATGGCTCTTTGTTTAGGATGCATCTACTATTGTGGAATTTGCCATTTCTGAAGTGCTACGAGAAAAATTGCATGAACTTATTTCTAGCCCAGGATTTTGGAACACATTGACTCGTATGAGACTGTTATGTACTGATTTATAGACCAATTAACATCTTGGGCTAGAATTGGTTCCCTCATATTCTACAGGTTGCATTAGCAAATTATCTTGGTACTTTGAGAACATAGATTTGTAATTCCATAACTTGTTCATTGTCCTCCTTTTCTTGTCAAACAACAGTGATCTGCTTTTTCTCCTTGATATCTGGTAGATGATAGGGATGGAATAAGTAGCTAGACTCAAATAGCTAACACTAATTTGAAAATTTGTTCATCATTTTTCTTTGAAAGCTGCATTAAGTTCAACAAGGTAAACACTGACACTGATTTCAATCTCTCTTGAAAACTAGTCGTCAGAGCTCAAATACTTTTCCAACTTATGCTATATAAGTTGAAAAAATAGGATCTCCTTATCAAAGATGACTATAAAATTGATTTCTATTATCTATTCTATAAGGCTTAAAACATCATCTACAATTACTTGGTGTATATGCAATAACCACATGGCATAGTGGACAACTATATATGACTGGATTAAAAGGTTGTGGGCATGTCTCCTACCGTGACCCTGAAATTGTTGGGCCTTACAACATCTTCTTGTTGTCGTTGTCATTATCATTATCATCATTAGCCATTGCATATTTGAGTTATGCTCTACATGAAGAGCTTACTGGATTACCAAAGCACTCAACATATGTTGCAAGCATATTTACTGTATTTTGTGTGCTGTCATATGCCTATTAGCCTGTCCTCATCATTTTCCCATAGATATGACCTTGATCTTTGATTGTTGTTTCATGTTTTGTTGAGTTTACCAAAATGAGTATTGTTTTTGACAACATGTAAGCCTTATAAACGTGTCAATGCCGGAACCATGTATGCATTTTGAACTATCAACTACAAATGCAGAGTTACCTTTAATTTTCTTTGGTTATTTTGAATTTTAAGCACTTGCATTGGATATCTTGAATATGGAGATTGTCTGATCTTTTTATTTATTTAATTCCACTATTCAGAATTGTTTTTAAAATAACTTAACCTGTTCCTTTTCTTGATTGAGTTTCTGAGTTGATTAATTCATTTTCTCCTTCTTTCAAATACACTACAGCTTTGCAAAACAGTACAAGAAAATCCAGACATAGCATTCATCAAGGTGAATTTTGACGAGAACAAGCCAATGTGCAAAAGGCTGAACGTTGAAGTGCTTCCTTATTTCCCTTTCTATCGAGGTGCTGATGGACTGTTGGAATCTTTTTCATGTTCCTTGGCAAAGGTGAGCAAATCATTTTATAATATGTATACTTTCGGGGTTGTTTAACTTTGGAAAAATTAAATTTTGTTTTTGAACTTCTATTTGTACCAATCATCTCCCTAAACTTTAGTTAACATTTCAAGCAAGTCCTATCATCGACTTCCATCCACAAGACAGAAAGTTAACATGGTCGTACAATGGGCTTTGAGTTGCTAACTTAGCATAAATGTTGATGACAAAAGTTGTGTGAGGGGTTCAATATAATTGAAGAATATATATCTAGAGCATGTCAGACATGAATTTTCTTGATGTTCTGATTGGTATATATATATATATATATATGTGGAACAACATTTGTCGTTGACATCTATACTAGGTCAGCAAATTTAGTTCTGGCTAGAGAAACTAACAATAAAGCTTAACTGTAACTTAAGGTTTATAATGTTAATTGGCACAAATCCAAGGTCTAAAACTGTGGTGTTACCAGTTTCTTTGTTAATGACTACATTTAACTCCTTTGCCGTCTCCTTGACCCGGCGACAGAAGAGAATTCTTGTTTTCTTAATCACCAGTAGCACATAAGATGGCAACTTATGTGGTTTGAATTTGAATGACAGTATCTTGGATTTATAGTGTTTTTTTTTTTGTGAATGAGAAACATATGCCAATGATAACGAAGCCATTTTCTGTGGTCCTGCATGCCTCATGGAAGGAAGATGGACACTGATCATCGTCTTTTGATCTCTTCAGTTTCAGAAGATAAAGAATGCCATTGCAATACACAACACCAATCGATGCAGCATCGGGCCACCTACTGGTGTGGGGGACATCGACCTCTTTCAAAGCTCACCACCTCAACAACAGCCTGCAGAAGCTGGTTCAAGATAAATACGGATCATTATAACCCAAATCCTCTAAAGTCCTGGTGTACTACAGTGGTTTGTTTGTTGATGGTCTCATTCTTTTCCAGCTTGGAAGGTGAAGCAATTACAACCTTTATTAGTCTAGACTTTTTCGGTGTGTTATATGTTTTAGCTAATTGTAATCCTTTGTTGCTTTATCATCTCTCTGGTAGTTGACTTGTATCAAGTCATGGACCTCCCAGAAAGAGATTTATCAGTGTTCTTCATTTGGTTGGAGTAACACTTGTACTGCATGTGCCCTAGCAAAATGCATTTGCCATCAGAAACTTATCTTAAAAGTGTTGTTAAATTAGATTCTGTATATGGTCAACCAAGGATGCTATAATGGATGTTGTATATATTAAATTAGATGCTACAATGGAATTAAGGATGCTTGTCATCCTTTTATGGATTCTAGTGCTGGTGCTTGGAAGGGCCATTAGATGTGACCTTGAATAATTTTATGCTTCTCCTACGACGGCTAATAATCGTTTTCTTCTATATATATTTAAAAAAATTATATTAAAATTTTTATAATTTTAAAAATAAAATAAATAATTTTATTTGTCCTAACGTGTATTAACATCAGTAAAAATAATAATAATTTTAACAATTCATGTGCTAAAAACGAATGAGATGTTGAAATTATGTTTGTGCTTATCATTTTTATATCGATCCAATATGTGATGTTAAATGTTAAGACATCAATATAATTGAGACAAATGAAACTATTTATTTCACTTTCAAAAACTGTAGAGATACTAATATAATTTAGAGATCCTAATATTTTTTTTTTTTAAGTAGAGGAATCATGACGCTAATAGGGTTCAGGAGGCTAATATGTAATTAGCCTCGATTATAACAATAATTTGTTTTTTAACTGATCTAAATATAAACCGAAACGAAAAATTACCGCGTGCTGGATTCGGATCCTGATCTGAATCCTCTTTTCATGTCTGTAACCCGATCGATCCGTGTTTCCAAATCGGGTGGTTCTCTGGGTCCAATGTCAACGCATCAATTGGACCGCGTTCGTGGGCTCCGCCCGAAATGGGTTCGGATCGAATCGGATCCTCCGAAGATGGATCATGATCCGGATTCTTTGTACACGCGGATATTATCCGCTGTTCTGAGCCCCATGGTGTTTGCTCCCTCTCTCTCTCTCTCTCTCTCTCTCTCTCTCACTCATGGCGATTGCCTTCGTTGCCTTAAACCCTCGTCTTTCCCTCTCTCCCTCTCCCTCTCCTATCCTATCGTCCGCCTCCTCCTCCGTTCCCGTTCTTCGAATCCAAAGATCGGTTCTTTCCCGTTGCCGTCTCCATGGTTCAAGTGCTTGCTTCTCCTCTCAAGCTCTCCGGACAGGCGATGAGGAATTCCCCGACGTAGACCCAGTCGAATTCGAGAAGAAGGATACGGACATCCATAATAAGAGAAAGAATACGAAGAAGAAAAAGCTCAGGCCAAGTTTCTGCGACCAGACCCTCGAACGATGGTCCGTAAAGATCTCCTCCCGCAGGTCCTCTTTCCCCTGGCAGGACGAAAAGATTCAGCCATCTCAGGGCTTGGCCGCACCGGGTACACCTGTTGATCGATCCTTAGGTAACTTTGGGGCTGCTGGTTTGGACTCTCGGGATCAAATTAAGAACTTTGATGAAGAGCGACGGATAACAAGTTTGGATTTAATTGTTGAGAAGTTAGGCGGAAGTGTGGTTGATAAATGTTCAGATTCTGGAATTTCAGACGGTTCTTTGGAGCGTACTGTTGATGAAATTCCTCGGAACCATGGCAGGAGCATTCCTTTTAGGAAGCGGTCGATATCAGCTCCATGGGATCATGGAGCTGAACATGGAAAGAAACATATTCATTCTGGTTTTGTAAATGAGACTTCGATGAAGAATTTTGAGTTTGGTGACGAGGATGAGGGGCACAGAGGGACCTCCATGGATGAGAAGAGCAGAGGCTGCTTGGACCAAAATAAGACAAGCTTGAATTTCGATGATACTTCAGTTGTCTCTGTCGAGGGAGGATTCCATGTCTTTTCCACTGACAAGACCTCTCAAACCAGTTCAGTGGGAGGTGCTTCATTCAGAGACCATGGAGTTGATCCTTTGGAAGCTGATACGGACCCCAAAGTTGCATTTCAGTTGCCTATAAGAAGAGACTATGGATTGAATGAAAATGGAGGAAAGAGTAGGGTCAGTGTGATAGTTGATAAACTAAAGGATTCTATGGGTTCAAGTGCCCCCAAAATTAATATGTATGCTTCTTTCGATAACTCTGCTTCTAAACATGGTTCTAATCCAGACAATAATGTCACTAACTTGGTAAGTCCAGTGTTATTACCATGGGAGAGAACTGATTCTAAGGAGGGAGAGCAGTTGCACAGAAGTAACACTGAACTGGCGGAGAGGACTATTCCAGAGCCAGAGCTACGAAGGCTCAGAGATGCTGCATTAAGGATGAAAGAAAGGATGACTGTGGGGCCAGCAGGGGTGACTGAGGTAGTTGTGAAAAGCATTCATGAGAAGTGGAAGGAAGTTGAGGTGGTCAAGTTAAGGTTTGAAGGCGCACCTAGTTTGAACATGAAGAGAACACATGAGATTTTAGAGGTTAGTTTTTCTTACTAAAGCTACATTGATTGTTGTCATGTAATTGTTCCTCCCCTCAAACAAAACTATCTTTAAGCATTCTAAGAATCTGCATTTGCAGTCTTTAGATGCATGTTCATTTGTCAAAAGGATAGCTCACTGATGATAAAGAAGTCTGTAATAGCATTAATTCTGGGAAACATGAAGATAATAGTATTACAATTTGATTAACTGATATCCATTTCACACTAATATCACTTGGACCAAGTTGTTTGTCTTGTAAGAGAGTGTAGAGGTTTTGATCAAAATGTCATAATTCGGAATTAATTTGAGAATTAAAAAAGTGTTGAAGTTTGAGCAAGCTGATCGAAGAATAAAAAAGAAGTATATAACCTAACAAGACAAAGATAGTTCAAGCAAAAAGCATGGAAAAAGATTATTGATCTGTTGCTTTGCATTACAAAGCTTAAAAATGTGAGAAACTAGATGCAACTAATTCCTCTTCTGTGTGTGTGTATCTGTTGCTTTTGGACATTTTAACTTTGTGAATTATGTATTGCTATTCCTAATCTGGGTATCCTTATGGATCTTTTATGGTTGTAGATGTCCTTTCAAAGTCTCATATATGACAGCTGTTATAAGATCCTCCATGTGTCTCGTGTGTTATCCTCAAGCAGTCTATCTTATATCTATATTTATAACTTATTATATCTATATTTATAACTTATAGGAAGGAGAACTTGTCTAATCAATCTTTCGTTTCATATATGCATTGTGTTAATCTAGTTCATCCATAAGTAATTATTTTGCATCTGCAAAAGTACTTTCTTTATATGCATGCCATGCATTGTGTTTTTAGAAACTAAAGATTCCATATAGAGTTTGATCAACCGATATAAACATAGTAGCATGCACTCTTCTGGGAAATTAGTTAGGTATTTGCGTCTTTTTTTGCCTGCCTGAACTAATGAAAGATAATTTTCTGCAATAGATTGAGGTCTTTGCGGTTTTTCTAGCTTGCAAATCCCTGTAATTTATCATTATATCATGATCAATTTTTAATGTTTTTAAATTTTCATTTGGGTGGGTGGCCATTCTTGAATATTTAAGTTTACAGTCTCCGCATCCTATCATCCATGCTTTAAATAAGATACTAGTTGGGTGCCTAATGTTCTATCTTTTAATAGAAACCATCTCATGCAGCAGTGTTGGTTTTGAATTTCCTTTCTGTATTAGCCATCAGCTCGAACCATTTGCCATTATAAACAGAAACATCAGTGCATCTTTCCTTGCAATTCTTAGGATATATGGTGTTTTTCTCTTCCAATGGATTTACAATTTTTCAGTATATAATTAATCATTTGATAAGAGATATGCATTGATATTTGGCCATTTTTAACTCATGGTATCTGAAGTCTTTAGCAAAGTTGTCTTCATGTTGATGCTCCACTCATGGACTTGTTTGAGTGCATTTACTTCTAATTACTGACCTTGACCGCATACAGTCTCTTTAATGACTTATAGTCCTGGAACTTTTTGATGGCATGTGTGCTTTTCTTAATAAGTCTTAGTTTGTCACTTTGTTTGTCGAGTTCTGAAGAAAAAATGATTGTTTTTAAATTTAGTGCATAATTGATTCTAAGCCTATTCTTGCTTGTTATTCCAAGTGGCCTGGCTTTAGTTTCTGTTGCTTTTGTTATCTCTTTATTAAATTATTACTTTTCATCTCAAAGGCTTGTTATTTAAGAGCTAACATAAATTACTTTACCAGAATAAAACAGGAGGTCTGGTGATTTGGAGGTCCGGAAGGTCAGTTGTTCTATATAGGGGAATGACATATGAACTGCCATGCACCCAGACCTACTCAAAACTTACTAATACTGGCTCTAACTGTATCCCTTCAACCAAGGATGACTTCGTTTATATTACTGGGAACCCATCAGAAGAGTCATTTAACATTTCAAGAAGATCTGCAGCTGATTCTTCTACCTGTGGAAATCCATCTGAACAATTTCCAGATACTTCTGATATTGACAATATATTAGATCAGTTGGGACCACGATATCAAGATTGGTCTGGACGTAACCCACTTCCGGTTGATGCTGACTTGCTTCCTGGTGTAATTCCTGGTTATGCACCACCATTTAGACTTCTTCCTTACAAGGCCAGAGGTACTCTTAGAGACAGACAAATGACAGCTCTGCGAAGATTTGCTAGAACAATGCCTCCTCATTTTGCTCTAGGTATGTCATGATTATCAAATTCATGAAAAATCTACTCTGTCTGTTACATAATACACATTTTCTTGTAAGATGCCATCATTATTTGTCCATCCTGTAGGAAGAAATAGGCAACACCAAGGCTTAGCTGCTGCTATTGTGAAGTTATGGGAGAAAAGTTCTATCGCAAAGATAGCCATTAAACGTGGTATACCAAATACATCTAATGAGAGAATGGCTGAAGAAATCAAGGTGGATAATATAACATGATTTACATTGGGTAGGAATTAGACATATGATAGTGTTTTCTTTTATTTGAATATGTTCTTGAATAAGTTTCGTAGTTAATTACTCAATCTCATTGGCATGAAGGCTATGCTATATACACATACTTTCTGTATTACAGTACCGTATAGTCTGATTTTCGCATTGTGTTCTTTTGTTATTGCTGCTGGAGAGGATTGTTTCTTGGTTCTTTGCTGGTTCAAGTTATAACTTGCAAGTTTGGCCCTAAAATCATGAATATGCAATAGCTACATATTATCTGTAAACCTCTTGTAAACTTGAAGCCTTTCAAGATCAAGCATTTAAATGTTTGCAGAATGATGTCTGGATTCCTTTGTTAGTCTTTCCATCTGATGCTTTTTTTCCTGAGCACTAGTTCCCATAAGAACAAGGGAGCATCTTTAAGATTAGAGATTATCCTTTGTTATTCTGTGCTTAAGATTTTTTTGCTACTTCACTTTTTTTTGGTGGTGTGGTAAGTTGCTGGTCCAGCAGTAATGATGACCAAATTTATCGATTTCACGGTATTTCTAATTTATTTAAGTTTACAAACTATACCTTTTGGTGCTGCTCCACTGCGGTTAATATTGTTTTTTGAGGTGAGTTTCTTGCAGCAGTTGAAGTGCTTAGAGAATTTTTACATTGATGTTTATTCTCTTGAAGCAGAAAATTTCTCCATTTTGCAGCCTCTCAATGAGAAGTATCCTGGCAACTAATTTTCCATTTGCAGCCTCTCAATAGTTATTACAACTTTTTTGGGCTTCTGCCTGTGGTGGTCCAAATTTTGCTGTCCTTGGTTGGCCTTTAGTTTTAGATGACATTCTGTAGCTACCTTTCTGATATATAATCTATGGCTTGTTGCACGTGTATCAAATGCATCCGTAGTTACCTTGTGTATAATGTCATTCATGGCAAGCTCTGCGTATTTACCTCAAGAAACAAGATTCCACTTTTCTGTCTCATTGTCAATTGCAAAATTACTATTCTTAAAAGTGCCTCGTTTTCCTTGATTGCCCTTTAGTTTTAGATGACATTCTGTAGTTACCCTTCTGATATATAATCTATGGCAAATTGCACATGTATCAAATGCATCTGTAGTTATCTTATGTATACTGTCATTCATGGCAAGCTGTGTATCTAACCTAACTTACAGGATTCCACTTTTCTGCCTCATTGTCAATTGCAAAATTACTATTCCTATAAGTTCTTCTATATGGCAATTGTATGTCTGGTTACAAACTTCTTACCATTAAGTATGATATTTTGATGCCCCAGAATGGAAGCTTTAACCAAATTGAAGTAACAATACTGTATTGTCAAAATCCTGAAATATTCCAGGAGAATATATCTTTCTTTCATCTGCAACATTAAAATAAGTGCTCAAGGAAGACTAATTTGTTTAAAGTTACTTATGATACTTCTAGAATTTTTAACAGATAACTTATTTATTATTATTCACACCCCCACAATTTACTTCTGGCTCTGAATTTCATGGCAGAGTAATGATTTTGATCCCTTTGTAATTGAACATTTGAATGCATGTTCTCATAGTTTATACTCGGTGGTTTGCTAATGACAACAAGGTGCTAAAAATTATCAGTTTAGATAAAAAAAAAAATTATGAGTCGACTCACAATAAAAAGCTTTACTCAGAAATGCTCTTGTTCCATCCAAGAGAATTGTGTTTTCAACTGTAATAGTAACTCAAATGATAAGGCTTAAGGTCCTTCCGAATTTTTCAGCAGATTTGATTTGCTAAACATGACATATTAGTGTATATATGAGTACAAAGAAAAATGACATGAAGTTATGCTACTTAGAAAGATGAATAAACATTAGCAGAATTATCCTGAATAAATAATGTACAATTGATCTGCATGGTCACTTAGGACATTTGGTTGGTACATGAAACTAATCTAATGTACATATGTTGCCCTTCTCTCTGCATGTGCATGTCATCTTTTTTTCATTTTTTGGGTTAAAAATTGTCTGTTTATTGGTGTCATTATTACTGCAATATAGTTCTGACTTCACAAATCTATCTGCAGAAATTGACAGGGGGAGTGCTTGTTTCTAGGAACAAGGAGTATATCGTTTTCTATAGAGGTAATGATTTTGTGACATCTTCAGTTATGGAGGTGCTGTCGGAGAAACAGAAACTAGCGACTATCAACCAGGATGAGGAAGAAATGGCTCGGTTAAGGGCATCAACATCGATAGTTGCTCATGTCAAAAGTCATAAGGGTCAATTAGTTGCTGGTACCCTTGCAGAGACTTTGGAGGCCAAGAGTCGCTGGGGAAATCCATTAGGTGCTGAGGAAAGACAAATGCTAAAGAAGGATATGGTTTTAGCTAAACATGCATCTCTTGTTCGATATCTTGAAAGAAAGCTAGTATTTGTAAGACCTCCACTATATCTACTGTATGTCAAAGATTACCCTCTTTAGGCTTCCATAGGAAGCCATTTGGACATTATTGAACTTGATCATTAATATATCAACATCACATTCTCTTTTGATTATCAGGCAAAAAGTAAGGTCAGGAAAGCAGAGAAGGCTTTGGCCAAAGTGCAGGAATTCCTGAAACCAGCAGATCTTCCAATTGATTTAGAGACTGTCAGTGATGAGGAGCGGGCCTTATTTCGTAACATTGGTCTTAAGATGCGGGGTGCTCTACTGCTTGGTAAGATCAGTATATCTGTATTGCTTTCACCTTTTTTTTATCTAATGCAGATGACATTGATTAACAGTTATTTTCACCATAATATGTCCATTCCTCAGGGAGACGGGGAGTTTTTGATGGAACTGTTGAAAATATGCACTTGAACTGGAAGCATAGAGAACTTGTCAAGATTCTTGTGAAGGGAAAAGGTTTTGCACAAGTAAAACACATTGCAATTTCCCTTGAGGCTGAGAGTGGTGGAGTATTGATTTCACTTGATAAAACTACGAAGGGCTATGCAATTATCATGTACCGTGGTAAAAACTATCAGCGGCCTCCAACTTTGAGGCCCAAAAATCTGTTGACAAGGAGGCAGGCATTAGCACGCTCTATAGAGCTTCAGAGACGGGAGGTAATATCATTGCACTTATTTACTTCTGTTTTGTCTCACAGATGTTGTACTTCTTCTGATCCATCTCTTCCGCAATGTGTGAATTTTCAGGCCCTGATTCATCATATTTCAAGTCTACAGGAGAAGATTCAGATTCTAAAATCTCAATTAGTATGAATTTTCTAGTTAATTCACTTTTCTTGTTCTGGAAACCGTTATTTCTTCATGTTTTTTTATTCCATATTTGAGTACATGTTGGTTATTCTCGAACTAGTTTCATTTGCTGCCATTTGTCTGCAGGAGCAAATGGAGGATGATAAGGGACCAGGAGAGAAGGACTTGGACTTGCCGGTTGATTTATTTTCCGATAACGATGTGGAGGTGAGTTCACAGACTATTGTCTTTCAGGTTCATTTGTAAATTATGCACTATAATTTGTTTCTAAAGCTATCCACACATTCGGTAATCTGCCCGTGCCAATTTGCTAGTAACTAGTTTGGCAATCAAAAGGATGACATAACGTTTGCCTAACTGTAGGTTCTTCCATGAGCTAGGTAGTAGATCGACACCTAGCATTTGTATATGAACTAGTTTTCGTAAACATTAAAATCCCTTGGAAAGCTTCAACCAACCTCTTCTGCAAGTTAATGGACTGAATGTATGTGTTTTTTGCGGGAACTAAAGCTTTTTTCCCCACCATAACATGGATTTTTGACACATGACTTGTGCCCGTATCAGGATGAAGGTGAAGAGGCCTATCTTGAAACATACAGCAGTGGCGATGAGGAGGAGGAGGATGTTTATCGGTGAATTTTTAGTTGCTAGCGTCATCGCTAGCGACATCGGTTCCCGTCTTCTCTCCTTCATGGACCAGCATTTTATCGTCAAGAAAGGTACTACTGCCATTTGAGGAACAAGCTGGACCAGGTTCTCTACGCCAAGCCATTCTTAATGATGTCGGTAGGGAACGTGCCTCCTCACAGTGGTTGTTCCTTGAGGACTTGGGTGATCTTTCAGAGTTCTCAATATCTTCAAAAGAGTTTCGTCTTATTTACTGATAAGATACAACCAGTCATCATATTTACTTAATGAGCTACACTCGCCTTATTGTCGATCACATTTTGAGCTACTAATCAATCATTCATTTGTTGATCTCTTCTTGTAGGAAGTGGCAAAGGCTATGATAGATAATTTGGCTCATTCACTGCCAAGAGCCGTATTATATTGTGCTCGCAGGCAAAGATAACAAGTTCATCTAATTTTAACTACTCTCAATATCTTTAGGCTTCAATTCTATATGTATAGAGAATATAATAGAAAACAGTTGTCTCTAACTCCATCAAATACCTGATGCATAGATCGGTAATGCTACTAAACATGTTGATGTCGTCACCTGATAGGTATGTGTTTGTATGTATATATATACACTAAAGGTCCACAAAATTCTCCAGTAATGCTGTTTGACATGGCTGATCATGTTCGCAACTATCGACAAATTGGTATAAAATAACATTAAAATGATTATAAATCATTTATGGTCATTAGTGGAAAAAGTTATGCATGGATGTATTCAAATTCAAATAAAATAACATTTGAACTGATTATAAATCAGTTATGGTCATTTGAATTTATGAAGAAATGCTTATAAATGATTATTTATGATCATAAATGATTATAAATCATTTATAGTTATTATAGGAACTTTTTATAGAATACTTTAATATTAAAAAAATCTTCAGATAGGATCATAAATGAATTTCTGAAGAAAAGCTTATAAATGATTATTTATGATCATAAATGATTATAAATCATTTATGGTTATTATAGAAACTTTTTATAGAATACTTTAATATTAAAAATGCTTCATGTGAAATAATTATTTTATCCCATCTTTAGCCAAACTAATATTGCCTCTTTTTTTCTTATGCCACTTTCGTCATCGATGATGATCGATAGGATTAGTCGATGTGCGATGAAGGAGGAAGACAGTTAATACGTAAGCGACTAACGGAGGAGAGAGAGGCGATCGACAAACTGATGACGATGGAGATAGGATGGTCATTTTGAGGAAAAATATATTATCTAAGAATTTTTTTTTTAATTTTATGCTCTATAAAAAATTTCTGAACTTATATGAGTTTTTTTTATTGGAAATTGGCCTTTCATTTCGATCATATTGACTTACCTTTCGGTAACGATTTATAGGACGTCAGACAAACCATCCTGCCACCTGGACCGTGCTAATTCACATAAGTCAACTGCGCCCAATGTAGGCCATCCATTTCTAATCAGACGGCAAATACCGCAGTGAACGTGGATATATATATATATATATATATATATATATATATATATATATATATATATATATATATATATATATATATATATATATATATCTATATATATTGGAGGAGAGGCTCACTCGCAAAACGCATCTCGATCTCATCATCGACTGCTCGTTCTGAGGTGCGATTTCCTTTGAAGCTTCGCGTTCTTTATCTGCACTCGAATATTTCTTCCCTTCTATCGTATCTTTGCCAGATGGAACCCTTGAGTCCGTGAAGGGTTAGGGTTCGTACCAAAAGCTTAGGGTTTACTGTTTTGAATCTTGGGAAACCCTACAAATCAAGGTATGAGTTCGAGAAGAGATCTTGGCGGAAGGAAAAGAAAGAAAACCTGAAATAGTTCGGGCATCGGGGTGTTCATTTTTAATTATCTTCGTCTTGTTGGTAGTTTCCTCACCATAGAGGATGATTTCCTGTTGACGACTAATTTCGTGGTGACCTCCTTTTGAAAGAATTGTTAGTTTGGTTCTAATCAGAAAGATCAAGAGGAATTCCAGAAAGGTACAGCTTCTCGATGGGTCAGGAGGGAGCCCTTTTGATATTTCTCCTATAATTTTTGCAGCTTGGTTATGTTGGAAGGTGATGGATCCCATGTTTTGCAGAGCCTCGAGGCCCTTACTGTGAGGAGCCTCGGTGCATGTGATGGGCTCTAGGTATGGTATGCATCCTAATAGAGTCACTATGACCACGTAGGTGTATGTGTAATCGGTGCATATGGAATCTGACCATAGTTTCTTAGAATTCCATGCTGACTTTTTTATGGATGAAAGATGGACTTGGTTTGAGACCTTAAAGTAACACAATTTTGCTTAAGCTCATTTCTTGTAACTTATTTTGGTGCATGCATGTGTACTTCACTTACCCAGCCTCGCAAATATATCATTTCTAGGGGAGTTCCTCTGTCGATTATGCTATCAAGTTCTATGAAATGTTTTCCTATAGATGTAAGTGCAACACAACTATAATGCCATAAAATCTCAACTATTTGGGATCGACTACATTTGACTACGTGGATCTTTTGCATCATATGCTTAGTTTAGAGCATTTAAATTTTTATTTATAGTTTTCTGTTAAAATCTTTTTAGGTCTTCCTTTGTACCACTGATGTTTGTAGGTCTCATGAGGACATATCCATATCATTTTATCTTCTATTGAAGCAATATCTAATTGTTAACAAAACCTTTTTTTTTTTTTCTATCTCTCATAGTATTGCCACATATCCATCTCAACATTCACATCTCAGCAACATAAACTTTCGTATATGTTCTTTTATTAAGTATCCAACACTTGGATCCATATCACATTGTTGGTCTCACCATATTTTATAAAGTTTGTCTTTTAATCTCAAAGTTGAACACATAATATTCTTGATTCCCCTCGTTGTTTTACCCATCCCATTTTTACTCTATAAATGATATATCTTGTTGAGTAATTGATCCAAGATACCTAAGGTTACTAAAATCTCATCCAACTTAGCTATATCCTCATGTCTATTCCTAATGTTGCTAAATTTCATCTCATTTGTTTAGTTTTAATCCTAATTAATCTAAAACCTCAAATTTCAAAGGGTTGCCTATGTTTTCATCAATTAAGACACTATCATCGGTATAAATAAGTTCATCCATTATTAATGTGAAAAGGTGTAGGCTTAATGCAGATCTTTGATGTAGTCGAAACTCATTAGACATACTCCTTATAGTTCTAATACTAGTGGCTACATTGTCTGCCACTTAGTGCCATGTGGATGACGCATTAGCTAGCCACCTTGATGTTTGTGTTTGTCACTTGGCATCATATGAGTCAAACTGCAAATGGTCAAAGCAGACCGGAACTGCCAAATTATAGGGAACAAAATGCAAATTGGTCAAAATTACTAGTGCTTTCCTTCTAGTCCTCTTCTCCTCGAGTATCATTTCCATGCCACTATTGAATGTTGGCTTGGCCTCCTCTGTAATTGATGACATTCAGCAGCTTGGATGTTAAACGCTGAACACTGGAGCATCTATGCTATGATTTATAAGCTAGAGTAGTCTTGTGGTGAACACCTGTATGTTTTGACAAAGCTTGTCATACTCGGATAATATGAATGAATTTACAAGAAAATTTTATTGTGTTGCAAATGGTCCAGAACTCTATTGTACATGGTATGACGACAGCAGATAGATTAAGTTCATTTTGGATGTTCCATTTTAGTGAATGTCATTTTTAAGAATGTTTACCAAAATGCAGTTACTGATGGCAAAATACTGGGGGGAAAAAGAAGAACAGTTTTCTTGAACACTATAAACATAGAGAGATGATTATATGATTAGAATACTGTTTGAGATGAAGGCCTAAGTCAGGGATCTTATTGAATGTTGAGTTTTTTGCTGCCGGCCTTCACTTTATTCCCCTTGCCAAACCCTGAATTGTCCTTTCTTGCTTGACCTCTGTATTTCTGTTTTGTAGCCTAATTTGTTTCATCTTCTCAATACGCCTTCCTTAATTATTTATCCTGGATAATTTGGAGATCTGGAGGTGGATACTAAACAGGCTTTTTTGTTTTTTTGGGTGTATAGCAGCAAATATCCGTCGGTCTTTTTCTGATACCATGAAACAGTCATGTCTTTGAAGGTACTTGCTCTTAGATGGTGAGGAGTAGGAGAGGTACAGAGTTAGTGTGATGTGATGTTGGTAGATTGTTTCACGGACAGCCTAAGTGCCTAAATAACAATAATTGATTGTGCAAACAAGCTCACATGAGATGGCCATTCTGGATCAACACTATAATTAACATAAGCATGTGGCAACCATTAGTTGAAGTTTACACAGGGATGGCAACTATTTATATTCTTATCATCCATTTAGTACTTTCAGACCCTGAATTATTATGTTACAGCATATTTGGTTGTAGATGTCAAATGTGTTGGTCTTTGCTGCATTCTTTTAATCTCTTTCTTTGTATTGATTTCATGAAAACAGATACGTAAAAATGTGCACTGTGTGGAATTTGATTGATACTTGTTGTTTTTTGGCTAACCTTTCACAAAGCAGCTTGTGACCTGTGTGTGGTTTATCTCAATTCATGTCGTTTCAATCAATAAATATATGAGAAACTGGAGCAGTTTGAGTATTCAATAATTGAACTTGGCTTCAGTGTACTTTTCACGTCTTGTAACTTATCATTTGTAAGGATCCCATAATCTCTACATTTTGTATGGGCCCAATGTAGGTATGGAACTGAAACCGACGGTTGCTTTGAGAGCTCTCCTAGCAATGGGAATAGCTGTTTTCACCAAGGTGGGTGCAGTAACGAAGGCTGCCGGTGGCCTAAAAGTAGGGGCAGCTGTGGCGGCTGTTTCGGCTGCTGCAACAGCGGCAACCACAGGAAGCAAGCAACAAAGCGAAGCTTCGAAACCAACCTAAAGATATGTTGTTCGGGACATGACTGCCAGAAGAAACATATGCAAAGTAAACCAGGTAAGATAATTTCTGGCTTCTTCTGTAGTAGAAAAGCAAAATTTGTTTTCTTTTGGAAAACTTCTGCTTTCTGGATACTGGTAGAAGTGTTTTGGGTGTTTTCACAGGAATAAGGCTAATATATTTGTTCGGGTTAACTACTAGTTATGGTAGATATTGCACAGCCAGGTTTGTGGAGGGAGGTCCAAAACATTTCTTTCCCCTTTTGTTTGTTTGTTTTTTTTTTTCATTACAGAGATCATCATATTGTGTATCCATATTTCCTTGTCGATCTATGTGAGGAATGGGTCGTTGTGATACAAAAAAAAAAAAAAAAAAAACATGGGTTGTTGATATTTCCAGAAATATGGACAAATTAACTAACTTACGGGAGGTTTTCATCCACGAGAATCTTTTGTTCATCATCAATGGTACGTACATAAAATAATTTTGCAGCTGGACAAATTTATTGATGATATCAGACAAGCCAAAGATGAACACCGCAATAAAAAAAGGTAAGAAACAGCCAGCAGCTTATATATCATCTACCACTTGCCACTCACCAAAAGAAAAGAAAAAAAAAAGAAGGCCACATCTACCTACCCCTAAAAACCTCATCTTTTTGGTTGTTCCCTCCGTTGTTTAAGGAAAAAAAAAAAAAAAAAAATTTGGGAGCGGCATCACGGCTAATATAGTATTGATCTAAAGTCATGGCAGGTATACGGTGGAGAAGCTGACGGGGAAAGGTGGGGTCCAGGCAAGATCAAAGCGACTGGAAGATATTGCGGGTATCATACGCTCCTTGAGTTAGTTAGTTACAAACTTCCTTTCAAACTTGTCTAGGAACTCCAGGTACAGCTGTGGGGTTCCACCACCAGATTAATAATGCAGGTTGGTTTAGCATCACCAAGTAGAAATGCATAGAGAAAAAGAAAGAGAGAGAGAGAGACCCAAATCCTCAGACGACAACTGCTTTCATCGCTTTGAACGTCCTTTCTCAATTGCATAATTGGCATACAACTGAAATGCAGGTTGTCAAAAAGAGATTTCCAAAGGTCAAAAAAAAATTTAAAAAAAAAAGAAAAAAGCCATCCATCCACCGGCAGCAGCAAGTGACAAAAAAGTTTAATAAGTCACCAACCAACCTGGTTAGACACATCAGCATGATCACGACGAGTTATACCCTCCTCAATGCCACTCTGGCAAAAGATAAAATCAGCAAAGATGCTAAAATTACGGGTAATTAATGGTGTTGGTCTCCATGAAGAACCTAACCTTCATCAACCGTGAGAGGGATGGATAGACGGATAAATCTGTCGACAAATTCAAAAAAACGAAATTTTTTTATAATCCATCAGCCAAACCAAACTACCAAATAAATAGTGGTTCCAAAAGTTCCAAGCAAAAAAATAAAAATAAAAATAATAATCGATATATGAATAACTGGTGGGTACGTGTAATGGAGAATGCTAAGATCATCTCTACTCCCCCCATTTTACAAAAGAATATTATAACATGGAATACCTGTCGGTTGTGAAGTTGCCTGTCAATATAATATAGATTTGGCCCTCGGTGATATAGCCTGTAAGATCTGGAGTGGGATGTGTATTATCTGTTGGAAAACATAAGCGATTAGGTTAGACTTGGTAGATAACTTGCCATCCACTTTGTATGTACTCTAAAAAAGTACCAAGTCAATGGAGTTCATCACATCTATGGTAGAAATCCCTGTTTGAATCATTTCTTCAGGATATGTTCTCTCACTAGGACTGATGGAACTTCCTACAAGGAAATTCATGAATAATTCATAAGAATTTCCATGCTTCCTAATAAAGAGAAGTAGGATAAACAAAAAAGCTGAAATGGTGTCAAACATGAGAATTTGGTCCTCCTCCACAATATACCAGACATATCCAAGTATGCCTCAGGTAATACAGGTGGGCCATTGTCAATAGGTTTTCCTGAACCGTTAAAAATTCGTCCAAGCATATCCAGCGACACAGGTGTCTTGAGGACCTTTGTAAAGGAAAGATAGCAAAAATTAATCCCTAGGACCAAAATATACCAATATATCTATGCAAGGGAAAGCATATATACTACATAGTACAAGAGGTCAATGTTTCTCTTTAAGTTGCCAAACCCAAAAAACAAAAAGATTTAACATTGAACTCTTTAAGATAATAGAGGTGCAATCATGAATAAGTGAAATGAGATTAAGAATACCCATGGATGTTCTTTTTAAATAAAATATTTTCTTATAGTTTTTACATTACCCAACACTTAACCAAAAGGTAATTAGAAAATCAATTGAGCACATAGCTATCTTTATAGCTGCAAGCAGGTAAAATTTTGGATCAAATTTTTTAGTATTTATATATTTTTATATAAAATTTATATATTCAAATGTTTCGCTGCATTCTATTTTTTTATTTTAAAAAACTATTTTCTTGTTTTATCCTAATTTCATTAATCTGATCTGATTCACCCAACCAATCTTAATCATATCACCCTTAGCTAACATCAATCTGAATTTTGTTCCAACAGTCCTTGACACAATTGCATGCAGACATGGGATGGAGACAAAGGGGTTTAGAATTGAACAATTCAAGGTTTACATGATACCAAAAAAATTGTAGCTTCTCTGCAAATGGCTTTCTTAATAAGACTATCTGAATTTCATGACAAAATTCTGGATGATAATGATGAAATTACACAAATTGGACAACAAATACAAACATAAGCCATCATAAAGTTCAGAAGTAGAAACTTAAAATAAAATACCATACCTCTCCTGTGAACTGAACAGTCATATATTTATTGTCAATGCCAGAAGTTCCCTCAAATACCTGAGATGGGGATAGCACAATGATAAAATCATGTGAACAATAAAAACCACAAAAGTTATCAAATATACAAATAGATAGTTATGAACTAAAGAACAGGATGTGATGCCAAATAGACAGTTAAATCACATTTGATAAAAGCACTACACAGTAGCAGTTCAAGTAGCTACAAAGAAAATGGTATCATAAACCAAAAAAAATCTGTGAATCTTAAGACATTGCAGATAATAAATGTAAATCTATGTAAATGTTTGTTAAGACAGACAAAATTGTGAAGCTGACATGAACTGGCAGAGAAGCAAGATAACATGTTCAATATTTCAATTAATCTAGTACCACATTAAACAGATACAAGCAGTAGTTAAGAGTAAAAATACCACACTTAATTATAAAATCCTTTTGGCCTTTGACCAGAAAAGCCAAGCAAGAGACACTACAATCAAGTAGCAGAGACACTCACTAGGTGTCATCACTAAGAGCTAGCATGCTCTAATCAACAAAAGAAGTGAAAATAAAAACTCTGGAGCATAAAGAAGTGGTAAATGTCATTTCATACACTATTTAAATATTAGATCGGCAAATAAGAAAACAGAGCAAAATATGATTACCAACCTGAACGACAGTCTTTTCCCCATCACTTCCAGGACCTGACCACGTCGAGTTGTGCCATCTCCTAAACGTATATTAACAATTTCTTGATATTTAGGACCCTAAAATAAATTGATGGAAAACAATAACTCAGTTGTAAATTTTGAATTCTAAGTTCAAGCATCAAATAATAATGCTATAGGTAACTTTGCACAGGAGAAATGCTGTAGGCACATGTAAATAAAGTAAATTATCAGTAAAAGGTAAAAGTAGACAGTAGACACACCTTAACTTTGTCCAGATTGACAAGAGGACCTGCTGCTCCAGAAACAGTCCTGTATTCTGTACACAGAAAATAGAAGGCCCCAGAATTACAACTAAAGAGGGTATGTCTACTATTATTTAACAGGGTTTATGAAAATTCAACATGTTAATCTGTAATTTGTCATGAGAACTAAAAGGTACCATTGATGAGATCAATATAGGCACCAAGCTGCACAAGTGTATCAGTGCCTCCAAAGCGAAAACCAAGCTAATGGTGAAGGATATTAAAATCAAAGAAGAGGTGTTAATACGGTCTAAAGAAAGATGGTAGCAAGGTCTGCCAAACCGTACCATACCAGCATATCGAGCTCAGCTCGGTATGGGATGGTACACCGGTACCAAATGGTATGCCCAAGCATACTGCTTGGTATAATAATAATAATAATAATAATAATAATAATAATAATAATAATAATAATAACAATAATAAAAATAATAATAAAAAAGAAAAAGAAAAGAGCGATGTCACCTCGTTCCTTCTTCCCACGCTATCACGAACACAAATATAAATAGGGTGCTCAATGTAATGCTCATGTATGTCCGTGTCTTTCGATCTTTGTTCATGCTTTTGTATAACAAGTAGCGGGGTATCAATAGGCTTGACAACCCTAGTTTGGTTAGCTTTCATGGCCGTTTTTGGATTGTAAATGAGAGTGTTGTGTCATGTGGACACTTGTGGGAACTTCGATCTGTAATGAACTATGATCCTTTGTGTGCGACCGTTCAGAATTTATGAAGTCCATATTTGTAATTTACATTGGCTATATAAAGTGTTTGCTAAAAAGATTACTTGTGGTCCCATGCGAAATGTGTTCTCTAATCCGTTCTCTTTTGTAGGTATTAAGGGACCATAAGAGGTTTTAGAAAGGCTGACCTTTTGCGAACGAACACGCAAGAGTGCCGCATGACTTAGGCAAAACTAGCTAAGTTTGTGATAGATGGTATTAGAGCGGGACAAGCACGTGTAGAAACACTTGACATGCAAACGTGGGGGACCTAACTGGGCTACGTGGAGGGTAGCCAGCACGCGTGACCGTTTGGGGGAAAACGGACATTGAGATGTAGGGAAAGAAATCGCTTAGAGGAGCGGACATCTAAGATTAGCATTTAGAGGAATGACCAACCATTTATGCGAGAGGCACCACGAGGACGAGCAAGCTAGGAAGAATGTATAGCTTACAAAGGTTAGGATGGTTGAGTTTGAGCTACGACTAGACGTTAGCAACCAAACTTGACGGTGCTCACGACAAGCGGGACGCTAGGTAAAGAATGAGACCGTGCAAAGTGAGATGGGTGCACACGATCGAAAGAGTTGTGTAAAGCTCACAGAGGTGAGGGGAATTGCTAACTCAAAAAATTTGGAACTTTTGCAAGGGCTTGTATGCGGATGATGAAGTGCCCATGACCATGCATGGAGCATTGAGACTTTCTCTTCGGCATGGGAAGGACACGTCCGTAGGAGGCTGAAGTGTGCAATAAATTCAACATGTTGTAGGCCTTGAAGGGTGGAACGAGGGTTGTATTGCCGATGAGTCGTAATCTAGTAAGTGCATTTGCGAAGGCAGAACAATGCACAATTTGTTTAGCAAGCCGGAGTAGTCCAAGGGGATGATGATCTCCGAAACTTCTAAAAGGAAGGATATGAAGAGGAAAGTTGCTCTAATATGACAGATATCCAGGAGGAATAAGTCTTGGTACTCCAGAGGGAGAATCATGTGTAGCGGACCGCACATGTTGAGGAGTACCTCAAGACAACAACTCCACAAGCTCAACGAGCCAAGTAAGCGACGAGGAGTCATCGCATGATCTCGCATGAGTTAATGCATTGGTGTTTGCGAGATCAAGTGGGGGAGTGACCCATGACAACATCAAATGAAGGCACACTTAGAGCCGATGTGAAAATCAGACTCAATAGAAAGCCAACCCGTGGAATGGTGGGCATGAGGGTCACCATCAACTCAATGCAAATCGAGAGGCAGAGCAACTTGAGTGGAACTTTGTGAAATGTCCGAGCCGCATGAAGGGAGTCGATGTAGAAGATGGAACATGAAGCGAAGGCACGAAGCTTTCCTTGGATAAAGGTCAAGGACATGAACTCTTGCAAAGCCAAGAGCGAGATCATGTCGTTCCATGGGTTCTTTATTCTGGTGGAGTAAACTTATCCTGCATGGTACCAAAGACGAAGGGAGCTTCGAGACACATGCACCATATCTCAGAGAAGCATTTGACGAAGGAACTAAGGCGACTCAACTAGCGAAGGTGAAGTTGGAGTCAGAACGCTTTAGCATGGGGCAAGAGGATGCAGAGGCGAGTACTCATGAAAAATACACCAGAGTACTACCATTCAAGTTGTCATGAAGAAAGTGGTGTGCAGCGAAGATTGTGCTGGTGGGGGATAGAGGCCTAGGATCCAGACAATGATGCACCAATTTCAAAGAAGTTTGTGGACTTCAAGAGTTGCAAGGCAACAAACTGTCTTAAAGCGATGCTTCGTTAGAGTGTGACCTGAGAATGGGCGGATATAATCAATTGCCAAAGAATCGAACACAATTGGAGTTGGCGAAGGCCCTATGATGTGTTAGCAGAGGCCAAATACGGAGAGATCAAGGTGCCACATGCTTTTTTTTCAGTTCTTATTTTACCTTTTACTTGCCTCTCAGTTTGGTTGCCTCTGGGGTTCACTTGACCTCTAAGAGCTATAATCTATGGTTCATATAAACTGCAGTCTAGACTTTTGGTGAGTTACTAAACAGAAAGGCCATGTTGCACCTGTGATTGCAATTTCAGCCTTGTACTTGAAACTGGAAAGTAACATTTTGTAACAATAAACCAATTAGCAGCAAATAACCTTGTGTGAGCAATATTATTGTAGTCCATTATCCTTTATGATTTTCAGTGATTTAAATAGGCGCTCGCCTAAGCGCTCAGGCGAGGCGAGGCCCGAGCGCCTCGCTTGATCTCCAGGCGGCGCGCTTCAAAGAGGTGCCACCTAGGCGCTCGCCCGAGCCCAGGTGCCGGGCGCTTCGGGCGAGCGCCTGGGTTATACCAAGCGACAATATCGTTGCCCCTGTCGTGAACGCCGAGTTCAGGCAAGGAGGAATAGGAGCAACACTACTGCAACAACTACGAGAGGCGACGATGATGGCTCCTCTCTCTCCATAGCTCGAGCACTCTGGAAGCTAGCCAAGCGGGGAACCGAGAGGGGCGTGGTACATTCCAGCCGGAACGACGGAAACGGCGGTGGCGACGACGTGACTCTTCCTTCTAGCTCCAGAACCGTGGAGCCATGGTCCCTCTTCCTCCCCCCTCTCTCTCTCTCTCTCCTCCCCCCCCCCCCCCCCCCCCCGTACTCCCCTCTCTCTCTCTCTTTATCCCTATAGAGAGCCACACCTACTGCAGCTACTGCTGCAGCAGTGTACTGCAGCACACCTACAACAGTATGTTGCAGAGCTACTACTGCAGCAGTCTGCACACATACTGCAGCTACTGTAGGTGTGCAGACCGCTAAAGTACACCTACTGCAGCTACCGCTGAAGCAGTATACTGTAGCACACCTGCAGTAGTATGCTGCAGAGCTACTGCTGCAGCAGTATGCACACCTACTGCAACTACTGCTGTAGTAGTATATTGTAATAGTCTACTGTACACTTACTACTGCAGCAGTTTGCACACCTATTGCAGCAGTATAGCAGTATACTGCTCTTCGCCCGGGCGAAGAGTATATACTCTTATATATTTATTAATTATTTAAAGCATTATTTTTTTTTATATATTTATTAATTATATATATATATATTTTTTAGCACCTAGCTTCGCTCGGGCGAGCGCCTGGGCGAATGCCTAATGCCTCAGGCATTTCGAGACCCTGGTGCCTGGTGCTTTTTAAATCACTGATAATTTTGTATATATCTTCTTCTGCTAGTGGTATACAATTAAGTTTTCCAATTGACTTAAGTTGACGAGCGTGAACTGAGATTAATGACATGGCAGATTATGTACACATCGAAAGGCATTTAGCAAATCTGACAACCCAGAGTTATAAATCTCACTATCTAAAACAAAAGGTATCACACAATATATGGATGCACGATTAAATCTCACTGTCCTTTTCTTTTAAAGGGGAAAATAGAAAAATCGTATTCAATCCAACATTTCTATGGATGCACGATTAAAACAAGCATATAGTTAGAGGAATAAAAAAGAAATACAAGCAACAATATCTCAAGACCTAAAAGAGGATATAAGAATATTATTTTTGCCAAATATTGTTGAGAAATGGACCAAACTTTGTAGGTGTCAGTGATTTAAAAAGCGCCAGGCAGTAAAAGGCGCCAGGGTCTTAAAACGCCTGAGGCGCTAGGCGTTCGCCCAGGTGCTCGCCCGAGCGAAGCTAGGCGTTAAAATAAAAAATATATAATATAATTAATAAATATATAAAAATATAAAAATATAAAAAATTAATGCTTTAAAAAATTAATTAATATATAAAAGTATATACTCTTTGTCCGGGCGAAGAACAATATACTGCTATACTATTGCAGTAGGTGTGCAGATTGCTGCTGCAGTAAGTGTACAGTAGACTGCTGCGATAGTAGCTGCAGTAGGTGTGCATACTGTTGCAACAGTAGCTCTGCAACATACTGCTGCAGGTGTGCTGCAGCGGTCTACACACCTACAGTAGCTGCAATATGTGTGCAGAATGCTGCAGCTACTATTGCTGTAGCAGTAGCTCTGCAGCATACTGCTGCAGGTGTGTTGCAATATACTGCTGCAACAGTAGCTGCAGTAGGTGTGGCTCTCTATAGGGATAAAGAGAGAGAGAGGGGAGTACAGGGAGAGAGAGAGAGAGGGGAGGAAGAGGGACCATGGCTCCACAGTTCTGGAGCTGGAATGTTCCACGCCCCTCTCGGTTCCCCGCTTGGCTAGCTTCCAAAGTGCTCGAGCTATGGAGAGAGAGGAGCCGACGTCGTCGCATCTCGTCGTCGCTGCAGCAGTCCTCCTCATCGTTGGTATCGCTCTCGGACGAAGGTTCATTTCCCCCCTCCTCTTCCTCCTGATCATCCTACTTGCCTAACCTGACATCCATGACAAGGACAGTGCTCGAGCTATGGAGAGAGAGGAGACATCATCGTCGCCTCTCGTAGTCGTTGCAGCAGTGTTGCTCCTATTCCTCCTTGCCTGAACTCGGCGTTCCACGACAGGGACAGCGATATCGTCGCTTGGTATAACCCGGGCGCTCGCCCGAGCACCTATTTAAATCACTGGTTGGTGTCGTAAAAAAAATGCATCATCATAGGCAACAGAGATATCCTGTAGCATACCCATGCCAATCTCCAAGCTTCCCTCCTCCATGTCAACGCTGTTTTTCGCTGCAACCATTTTCAGTAGAAGCCTAGGTTCAAGGACGAAAGATACACTAAGCAGACTTTAGCTCGAGATAAAAACCTTGAACCATGAATTCCAAGTTATGATAGAAAAGCATATACTTGGTAACCTTCAAAAGCTTTAGATGCCACATGTTGTAATCCAAACAAAAGAAATTTTTGGCCAAGTACAGTAGGATATCTTGGAACTCTTTTAAGTTTTCCTTTCATATCATTTGCACTCAATCATGACAATCCAAAATGCAAATGACATAAAACCCAAACAGAGAGACTGCCTTCAATTCACAAAATTAACCATTCCCAGTGCTGTAAAAGTCGTCCTACAAAAACCCAAGAGAACAACCAGACTCTCGTACTATACATAAATAAAAGAAATTCCAATATCTCCATGGTGAAAACTGAAAAAACTACATCTCAAGAAACTGTCTTTCCACTCAAGAATTATCAAAGATCCATTACCCCCAACAACGAACTAACAAAACGTAACATGGCGTGAATCAGAAATACTCAACCACAAATTTCAAGAAACGAACAAGAATGAAAAATAGCATTAAGAGCGAAAGCTGCGCGAACCAAAAGATCGATCGACGAGTCCATTTACAGCGCCATAGAAAGATCAAACAAAAAGAACGGAGCAAGAAATAGGAATCGTAACAGGAGATTGATGTAGAACCGATACCCCAGTGTACAGCAACCCGTAAGTAGCAACTTCAATCAACCAATCGAAAGCAAGGATCGTAAGAAACAAGATGATTCAACAAACAAACCAACTCGAGAGCGTGATTCCTCCAACATTCTGGCGTAAAATGGGAAGGCGGGGAAGAAGACGGTACCTTCGATCATGAGGAGAGAGAGAGAGAGAGAGGCGAGGAGGAGCACGCAAAGAACGTGACTTCTGTGGGACGTCAGGTTTGGTTGCTTTTCTTTATCGCGGCGACCACGTTGGAGATTCATCGTCAACCGTTGGACCATGATCAGACGGATGAAGCTGTCACATGTGGCGGAGCCCATTTGTGATGGCGAAATGAGAAGGAAAAGTGTTTTGCTTGGCAAGCATATCCAAAGGCGAGAAGAGAGAAATCGTACCAGGTGGGACCCAAACTCGACAGGCCAATGGGGAGAAGGCCAACTCAACATCACATTTCTCTTTGGATTTTTCCTGCTACGCTGTGAGAAAAATAGACCGCCGATGAACTTTACAGTAAAAAAGATGACAAAAAATGAGAGGACATCTGCGAAAGCGTATAAGACCAATTTATACCAATATCACATGAGATCCAACCACAAAAAAAAAAAAAAAAATCTAACTCCTTAAATCAAGTAAATTACCTCAAGAAGTGTCACAGATTCTATGGACCTCGGAACAAGAACCGCAACAACTTCTCCCTGGAGAGGATAACACGCCTGGAAGTAACAATTTAGAGGTAAAATGTTTAGCAGTATAAACAGAGCATGTTGCTGGAACGACATTATAGCTCTACAGTTAAGACTACATACTTCAATCAAGTCTTGGAGAGAACATGTTTGCAGTGCCTGCATCAAATTGTGATCTTTTCCTCTCCTTTTTCTTCCCTTCTGTTGTTCTATTCCTCTTAATTCTTATCCTGCTTTTCCTTCCCTTGTTTGGCTCATCCAAACATGTTCTTGCAAAGTCGTAGATTGATGATGGAAGCTTTCGACTCCCAGGCCACGAGACAAGTCAGTATGCACCAGGCTGCGCAAAGAACAGATACTATTTAAGAGTTTGGGCTTAGAAATGAGACCATCAACAAATGCTAAAAGCCACAATATCATTTGGAACTCACATAAACTACCTTTTGTTTTGTGAGACCTTTCAGTATCTTCTCAGTATCTTCTCACATATGGGCCATAAACATCAAATGGAGGATAAGGCAATCGATCCAAAATTGATATCAAGTACATGTTCAATCACCAGGAGCTATCTAGCATTAATTATTACCTAGTAATGCTAGTGCAGTAAACCTCACTTCTGTCTTAATCTCAGATCTGATAATGGCATAAAGAATGATATTGGTCTAAGAAATAAGATTAAGAAAAATCTAGGTTTTGTAGAGTAACAGCACCAAGAAACTATAATACTATTTTTCTCACATATAACTTGTATGGTTTTAGTTCACTTATAAATGTTTTTTAATATATATATATATATATATATATATATATATATATATATATATATATTCATGATTGACTTCCTTATTTTTGTTAGATTTTTGAAGTTATGAATTGTTAATGTAAATGTTTCATGCTTAAAAGTATCATAGGGTTTCATACTTGAAATTATTAGAAAAAGGAAATAATGCTCACATGAAGATTTTATGAAATTGCAAATGTCCAATCAACATAGAAATTTTAAAAATCATAATCTTGACGAATGTCATGATGTTCAATAATAAGTAAATTGTCAATACAAAAGTCAAATCATAGAATATTAGGTTCCACTTTGCAAATTCTATATGGAGAAAAGATATACGAGACACCTATAGCAACGATTGAAGTTGTGGAGGAAAGCAAAGACTTTCCATAGTGAAGGTGAAGCCAAATGATGGACAATTAGCTCCAAACACTGAGGGAGTCTGAGTGTAACAAAATAGAGATACAGATGGAGTTTTAGATGGTGATGATTGAGATGAATAATCATAAGAGTAGGTATCGCTTCGATAGAAGATAATATGAGAGAAAAACATTTAAGATAGTATGAGCATGAGCTTAAGAGACCCTAGATGTGGTACTCATAAGAGGTGAAATAATTAATATTAATAATACAATGAGAGGTAGAGGAAAGCCTACAAAGATCTTAATAAAAATTATAAATAAAATTTTAAGTACTTTGAAATTAACTAAATATATGACTTTTGCATATCTTAATGGCAGCAAAGGATCTATGTAGCCAACCCCAAATAGTTGAGACTTACGATTTTGTTATTGTTGTATAAGGAAAGAGATGATTGGAATAGGTTATTTTTATAATTGAACAATCGAATGAAGTTCCTACATCATACAAAAACATTAGTTTCTTAGTAGTCAGTCAATTATTGCCTATGATGATAATTGACTGACTACTAAGATTGTTTTCATTTTTAGTACTCTAATGCTTCCTCATAAAGTTCTAGTAATATGGAGTCATCATGATACAATTGAAATCACTACTCTATCGTCTTTATGTCCATAGAATATCTCATCAAATTCACCCTAAAAACAACACATTTTAAATAAAAAAAACTAGTTGTCAATAATACACGTAATATGTCTTTGTTGAAACATCATAAAAGAAATAATTGCATCTAAAAAATTTTACAAATATTTTTTTTCACACTAATATTACTTTAATGATCTAATTTTAGTGTCACTTCAGTCTTATCATCCTTTTTGTAGATTGATTGTTTAGTTTTTATAGCCAAATAATTTGGTTTTATGTATAACTCACTTATATATTTATTGTTTTAGACAAAGGCATTGAATATATGAAGAAAGCAGGGTGATTGAAACAATCCATTTATTGAGGCCAATAGAAGAAAAAAAAATCAAGGAAAAATATACTCTACTAGCAAAAGAGTATCTTGCCATTAGTAGTCTTTCGCAGCAGTCTTTGGCACTTCTTTTTTCATTTCCCCTGTTGTGTTGCATCTCAATCAACACCATTTGAACGCCATGTCACCTATAAACAATGAAACGATATTACCACGAGAATTATTTTGTTTGGTACCCAAAGGAAATAGGATGGGCAAAATCTCACCAAGAAAAAAGAAAAAAAAACCTTAAACAGCGAGTGTTCCAAGAATAGTGGCGATGCGTCTGCTTGTCAATCCAACACTCATAGCTTGCGCATTTCCCGTTCTTTCCCGGCAAAGTAGAAGGGCCCACAGCTGTGTCAAATCAGTAAAGACTGATAGTTGAGACCGGCTGGTGAAAAGAACAAGCAATTGTTCTAAAAATAAGACAGCAAACCTTTTCGGTCCAGCCAATGCGGTGGGTGACTCGAGGACAGGGAAAAGATTCCAATATCAAAACAACAGCGGCAGCGACTGGAAAAGACAAAGACCGCGTCTGCACCACCGCGCAAAAGCACAAAAATGAGACGTCGAAAGAGGAGGAGGAGGCGACAAAAGTCGTGTAACCACCCTTTTTCCTCCGAGAAAGAGACGGTTCCTCGTGATGCTTCCACCCACGTCGCTCTCCTCTTCTTTCCGATCACCACATCAGCGAAGCGACATCCGTGGCCCCCACAAACCCTCTTTGTGGATCTCTTATATATACCCGGGTATTACTGATTCCTGCACCTCACGGTCTCACCTGGCACTGGACTCGGTCGACTCCACGCTGACCGCTGATGGAAGTAGACGGGAGGGAGCTGCCTCGCTGTCGGACCACCGTGCTGCAAGACCAGGAATCCGATGAAGCGGCTGTCCCGATGGTATCACTCGATGAGGAGGACGAGATCGTAGAAGTGGAAGAAGAGGCGGTGGAGGAGGTGATGAGGTGGCTGGAGCGAGAGATGAGCGGGGCCACCGTGGGGCAGGCAGCGTTCGCGCAGGCCGTCTGCGGCAGCGAGGAGACCTGCGGTGCCACTTTCTCGGACTCCTCGTCTACCGTGATGGCCAGCGTCGACACGCGCGGGGTGGTGGCCGGTGTCTCCCGCTTCTGGCCCGCCCACTGGGCGGCGGAGCGAGATGACGGCGGTGGTCGATGGGTCGCAATGATGGACTCGGTCTCAGCGGGGTTAATGGAGGATGCAAAGGAGGTGGAGGAGGATGAGATGGAATGGTTGGCACGCGTGTTGGGTGGAGCGGAGGTGGAGTTAGGGCTGGGGCTGGGGCTGGAGCAGGACGAGAGCGGCAACCTTGTCTTCCTCCCGCGGGAGGAGAAGTAGAAAGAGAAAGATGTAATATAAATAATCTCCAGGCTACAAAATATTATGTACAAAAACGATCCCATACCTCCTCAGGATGTAAATACAGTCGCAGGTTCCTTGGCGTCTTCGTTGAACAGAAAGCAGCACGAAGCATTTCATATGACGAGGAAAAGAAATGGCAGCAGCAGTATCAGTTTGGGTCGGTGCTGGAAATCCCTTACCCAAACCTCTTCCGAGACGAACCAGAACCAGGAGAGGGCATCGGCGACGCTCAAGAACCGAGTTCAAGCCGGAGGAACGGATGAAAAATGGGCAGCAGGGGAACGAGGGCGAGAAGCTCATTCTTCGTTTCAATACGAAGGAGGACATGAGATCGGCCGGGGAAGCAGAACAAAGGACGAAGAAGAGGCAAGACCATCTGGCCACCATTGACCAACCAAAAGCAATAGATGGGAAGAATGAAAACCCTACAATACAAGACCCATCCGACCATGGATTACCGCACAAAAGAAACAAGAAACAAGAAACAAGAAAAGGAAAACATAGATGCGAAGGCAGGAAGAAAGAAGAGCGGGGACGATTAGCCAGAGTCGGAGGAGGAGATCCGCTAACCGACAGCAAGAGAGAAGGCGCCAGAGTAGGTTGTGGTAAGAGAGCCAGCCGAAGAAGACGAGGGACGAGGGACTTCCACCGCCCGCATCTCCTCCGCTAAACCCCCTTCGATAATTTTGAAAAATTGCAAATGTACATCGACACGCTAAACTTGGAGTTTATTATTATAATTTAAAAACCTTGAAACTCTATATACAAGGAACACTGTGCAAGGCATCCTACAAACCACGAGAACATATCTCAAACGTTAGCATTTGTTGTTCAACTTGAAACAGACAGCATTATGACGAAACATCAAGACAACGTTAATTTAACTCGGCTGTATTGCATCTCGTGAAAGAATAAAATAGTAATGGTAGCACTTAGTTTTACAGGGTTCAGTGACACAACGGGTCAGATAGCAGATGCAAGTAGGCTTTCATCATAGTGTAAGATGATTCATGGAAGCCACCAAGGGAAATGCCTCGAGGGCAGGCTTTCTCATATTACAACGATATCTTGATCAAACAGCTCAAGCATGACTGCTTGCTATTTCTCTTTAACCAAGAAGCAGGCTGAGCAACTGAAGCAGAATGAGACTTGTATTAAAAATCATTGAGCTGGATCAAATTCTCTAAACCCATTCTTGAATTCTTCCACCATTTGCAGTTCATCTTCCTTGCTGAGCTTACAAGTCCTCCAATCAGCTCGATCTGCCATATTTAATAAGCCTGCCATCACCTGCAGAACTTTAACAGCTTTATTATCATGGAGAGGAAGCAGATAGCAACATGCATACATAAGTTTAAACAATGAAACCAAGTACACTATTTACAAAGAACTGGAAACATTGGCATTTTGCAAGTACACTAGTGTATTTTTACAGAGTAACCAAGTGATTAGAACAGTCAAATCCTAAAGCACCCGATTTTTGGTATCATGTTTCACACTTTCAAGCCCTCCTGTATCATCAGTGGAACATAGCCTACTAAGACACGAGGAGGAGGGTTTTATAGCAACAAAAACAAGTTGTACCTGTCACACAACCACTAAATGTACAGGGCTGCCATTATCCAGTTACATGGATGGCTGGAGATCCAGTGCCCATTGGCAACGTCAGGGTTTTGATCCCAAAGCCACACACACCTTTGTGTGCAATATACGTGTGTGAATAACATGTATATAAATATATATATATATATATATATATATATAGGGAAAAAAACTATCAGGAAAATAAAGAATTCCAGATATAAATATACAAGGGAGAAAACATACAAAGGACAAATCAAGAATTTGATATGCTTTTGTGCAACTTACCTCACGTCCAAATTGGACTGGGAACTTTTCATTCTCATCAACAATATGCAACAAAATTGCACCCTCAGGAAGTTCAACATAGAACATACTTGAGGTGCTGTTTAACTGAGATCTCAACAGTTGCCTTCCTTGGCCAGAGTCACTATCTGCAGAAGCATCAAAAGTAATACTTAGAAAACATCATCAGACATTCGGACCAAAAAAGAAGAGGTTAAAAGTTAACAGATAGTTTGGGTTTGATCAAAGGTTGAACTGTGATGACATAAGATGTAATATATATATATATATATATATATATATATATATATATATATATATATATATATATATATATATATATGTTACCAAGAAAACAAGAAAAAGCTAAACCAAAAACACGATATAAAACTTAAGATATGAACAAAATATAATATCACATATTTAAACATGTATTACCAGATCTCATTAATAAGATTACATTGGTTGTCAATAAAATAAAACATTTAATAGTAAGAGGTGGCTCAAGCATTTAATAAGCAGACCTTATTTAAGTTATTTAACGGGTACAGATTGAAATTTTATTTCACTATATAATGGTCCATAAAAATAAATCAAGTAACTGAACCCAAATGGTTGGACAATCATGACTTGTTATCATTGTTGTCATCATCACAAGTACTTGGAAGTTATATAGCCAGGTTTATTTAGTGACTTCAGCATGTGCTATGTCTTAAAAACCATCACCTAAATTAAGCTAATTTTATTTACTACTTTTACTGATAGAAGTGTGAGGACCAAGACAAAAAGAAAGAATGGGGATGAGAGAGAGAGACCTGGGGTTCTAAGTGAAAGTCCCATGAAAACGGGTCAAACCAAAAGTACAGTTGAAGCCTATTCCGAAACCAACCAGCTCCCTGTTGATGGTTCAATGGTTGAACTGACAATTTCGAACATTTTGACTGCTAAATATTTTTGTTGCTGGTTTTTCCCATCTGGAACCAACATGCATTGGACCATTCTAGTAAACAGTCGAACCAACAAATCTCGCCAGGTCTCTAAACATCGATCAAGAGATAGTAGGTTACTACAAGTAGATTATGCCAAAAATGCTGGCACCAAAAACAGAAGTCAGAGAAGCCCTGTCTATAAGTAACGTTGATGACCTCAGACTCAGAATTATACTGTCAAAAGCTTTCACAGCATTATGAACTGAAGGTTGTATAAAGCCTCCAAAGAGGCAGAATTTAGAGAAAGTACTGTATAACTGTGACTCCAGACATTGATCTATATAATGATTCTTTTGGCCTAAAAGATCTCTATTCGATGAAAGTCATGCAACCATGATAGGAATGCTTTGTTTCACACCTTGGACTCAAGCAGATGATAGTTTGAGTGTTGGCCCATGAGAGGATTGCACCATCAAGAGAATCTAGGTCTTGCATCAAGTGTTAGGCCTATAATATGAAGAGAGATATCAAGGAATCCAATTGCCTAAATGCACCTCATAATCACAAATATTCACTGATGCATCTAAGCTACATAAAACACTATCATGTAGTAAATGATGAGTTAAACCATCAGATTCAGCAAATAAGTTTGAAATAATGGACTTGACCATGGGAGATGTATTATGCTGTACTCTAAAAATTTTCATAATGTAAAAGAATTGTAATTATCTTAACTTGACTAGTTAAAAAAAACCTATATACCAATATATCCAGAAACAAACCATACCAGGATTCAGTGTTGCAAATTCAAATCCTAATTTCTTGGATGCTAAATTGAAAATCCGCTCGACATTGGATGCTTTAGACAATGGGATAGGAATAGCCTGCAAAGGATAGTTTAGAAAAGTTCTAAAAAAGTGTCCATGATCATAAAAGAAATTAACAGTCACAAAGCCTAGAGCATGCTAGAAATCATAATCATCCATTGACATGACCTCTCAAACAAAAAAAATGCTATCAGCAACTAAGTGTTGCTGAACTCCTGGATGAACCATATATGGACAAGAAATATATGCATGACCCAAAAATTATAATAAGAATTAGAGACTTTTACCAATAAAATGTGGCATACATTATATACTTCTACACGATTACAATATCAAGAAAAGATGCAGCTGAAACCATCATGGATCCTAAAACTGTTTGCAAATTGTTACAAAAATTAAAAAATCATGTACATGACAAATAATGGTTTTGCCAAGTCTATTAACCAGCATGTTCTGAGAAAGCTCAAAAGGCCAGAGAAAGTTTATACTGACAAATTATCGAAAAAGAAATAAGAAAGAGAACAACTAGTTGCCACGAGCAGGAATCTAGGAGGGCAGTATGGACACTTCTAGTTGAAACTGATATATATATATATATATACATATTGATAGAGAAAGTACCAGCACTACCAACTCATCCCGCCACCTGGGCTGAGGAGGCCACCTAACCAAAAGTATGAGAACTCCCACCAACCCCCTACAGCCGCCAACATGGGATCAATCCACGATCCTTGCCTATCCTGGCTTCCCAAAAGAGAGCTTGCATGACCCACTCCTCGCTGACACCACAACTGAAGAAAGGGTCATGCCCCCGCATTAATGGTCGGCAGCATGGTTTGCCTCCCTTACACCTCCCTTCTGAACGACTAAAGGAGGGACCATACCTTGCCTGACTCAAAGCGATTAACAAACCGGATAGGGAACGCCATCCCGATCGCCAGCATCGACGTCGGCCTCGAGACGACACGTCAGTAAGCCGCCTCCATTAATGATCCCTGACGAGCAGGGTAGGGGGAACCTTCACCAATCCCCATCCTCGCCACTAGGCACCCAAGTATAAAAATCAAGCCCCGGGCCGAGCAGGGGCAAGCGGGTGAACACCATACTCTCTTGAATACTACTTTCTCCTTCTCCATCCCTATGACTTGAGCATTGAAGGGTCACACCGGGACATTCCCCGACGGATGAATTGTCGTGTAGGATACCTAGCGCAGCTGAAAAGGCTCTACAAGACGACTCCCCCACAAGCAAGGTGATTTGTCCTCCCAGACCAATTCGTTCCCTCCACAAGCGAGAAGCTCTCCGCAATAGCTCTCTACGCCAATGCCTCACACCAGCTCTCTACGCTAGCTCTCCGCAGGCCGAGTCTCCACAGCAGCTCTCGGTGCTCGCGCCTTACGCCAGCTCTCCACAACAATTCTCCACGTTAGCTCTCTAGGAAGGACCTAAACTTTCGACAATGAACCAAGCCGAGCCGACTCGCCAATCGACGGCCTTAGTATAATAACACATATATTCATATATATAAACATATATACACACATATATATATATATTTATCATTGTATTTGAGATGCTAGAATCACAGGATTTAGTGCAGAACAAGTTGTCTAGCTCTTACGTGACTTGAATTACTCTGATATAAGACTTGGGTATCAAACAGGGACATAAAGACATTAGGGATATAAGGATCAATAACATAAAGTTCTGCCGAGCCAAATGCCATCTAGTAAGACAGCATGTTATGTTATTTCCCACATGATCATTTATAACTTTGCTTATTATGCATATAACTAAGGTTTTTAATACCATTATCTACCGCACGATATGGGCGGCACGTATCAGTCCGCCAGTTGACCGGCACGCGGATCGTCCGCTACCGGGTGATATCAGGTATTTGGAAGCGACGAGGCGAGGCGAGGAAGAAGAGGGCATTTGAAAAAGAGGGAGAAGTATCGAGTGACAGTAGCAAGGCGAAGGGAGGAAGAAGAGGGAGTTCGAAGAAGCAGGAGAAGCATCGAGAAAGAGGGAGAAGCAACGAGAAAGAGAACCATGGAGTCATCGATGCGCCATCACCAACGTCTCAAGAAACCTGAGCCCGTCGAACTCGGCGCATACTTGTCTCCCACACCCTTTCTCGATCTTGATCCAGCATCGCCCTCCCTCGATGATCCCGATCTTGATCCCTATCGATCAATTCATCGGTCGACCAACACGAAATATTTAATCCCCTATCAAGAAACTAGTGATAACGGCGAGGAGGGTCATACCTCTTTGGAGGAGTTGGAGGCACGAGGATCGAGGGAGGTGGCGACAAGAGCAGGTAAAGAGGCGATCGCGAGAATGGCGACGAAGACCTCGAAACCTTTGTAACCATTTCGAAGGTTGCAGCCAAAGGGTTTCTCCTCTCCACCTCCTTCACGTCGAAGGCCACAGCCGAGGCGATAAGGACAAGGAAGGCTAAGGGTTTGGAGAGAGCAACAAGCATACCTACAAATATAATTTATATTTTTTCTTAGGCGTACCACTTTATACGCTTTGGTATATCACTCGATACCTCGTACCATACCGTACCGATCAAAGCTTGATACTTCGATACGATACGAGATTAAAAACCTTGCATATAACAATGCAATTTTGTCCCAAACCTGACCGGTACTATCGATTGGGGTTGTTTTCGCCCCGTTACCACCCAAAATCAATCGGTAACGATCGATTTCGAGCGATATCAACCGAGGGAGGGAGAAGAAGAAGAGGGAGAAGAGAAGAGGGAGGAAGAACCTCGATTCTAACGCAGCCCTCCCGATCCTTTTTTACCCGCGGGCGATTTCTTCTCCCCACGCTGTCATGAATGGTCATCGCTCAACCGCAATATCTTCGCTCAGCGAACCGTTCGACGCTTTTGTTTGCTTGTACAGATGTTTTGCAACATGTTTTGTCTTGATTTTCTGTGATTACGCCTAAGAAATGCAAGCGAAAATAGTCTGTCATGCTGCAGAACGATCGCTCGTTGCGTGGAGCCAAAATAGCTCTGTTTTCGTCGTTTTCGCGTGCTACGGCGACCGCTCTGAGCGGCCCAAAATGTCAGCCATCTCAACACCCTGGAACCACCCGGGTGGCTCAGGGCTGGGTGGGGCTTCGATTATATGTCGGGCGTGAGCATTCTTCAAAAGTTGAACTTGTCTTGCGTCCGACATCTTGGAAACCGTCATTTGTGGACTTGTGACCAATCATACAACCCTCTAAAGTCTTGTTACGCTCACTCTCTCTTTTCTCCGTTGCACTCAAGGTGTTCGACGACTTGCTTGTAAAGCTTCCCTCTTTGCAAGACGTCGAGACTTGTCAGCCGCTCGTTTTCAAGCTAATCAACTTCTCTTTTGCATGTCTTTCGGGACCCGCACGAGGTTGCAAGTGGGTTGACCCTTTACGGGCAAATAACGCTTCGGCGTTTCATGACTTAAGCAATCCCAGCTAAGTCCGGAACATTGGGCAAGGTCAGTTCACGACTTGGACAATTCTAGCTAAGTCTTTTAGTTTGCCGCTAGGGTGCCGCACGACTTAGGTAAATTCAGTTAAGTCCGTGACATTGTGGTATCAGAGCGGGCAAGCAATTCGAACAAGCAGCGAAGAAGATTCCCAATCTCGCAATAGCAAAACACCATGGCGAATCGAGCAAGATGGGGCAAGCTGGACCCTTACCCCAAGCAGCCACAGGTGGGCTGCAAATGCAAACTCGCTCGCAAGATGTTGGAGCCGCTCATGAGGAGCGCGACAGCGAACAAGGTGAGCGTAAAGTTGGGTATTTTCCACGAGCAGAGGAGGCGCAATATGAAGCGCCAACCGGGAAAAGTAACCACAATGAGAGACATACAATGGCGGAAACCCACCTCGATATTCTTGAAGCCAGCTTGGAGGAACTCTACCAAGGCCAACGAAGGCTTCTTGGAGTAGAGAGCTCGTAAGAAGAAGCTGAATCTCGGATTGACAAGGTTGAGTCCCTAGTCGACCGGTTGATGGAGGACACCAAAGACTCTGTACGACATCTACACGAAGTTGTGACAGAACTCACATCTAAGGTGACGTTGCTCACAAGAACTTCCCCTTGAGAAGGAACAAGGCGACATCGCCTTCCCCTTTTTTTAACTTTATATATATATATATATATATATATATATATATATATATATACACGTACCGAGCAGTACACCTAGGCGTACTGCTAGATACCAATGTACCATATTGTACCGAGCTTAGCTTGGTATGCTGATATGGTACGGTTTGGCGAACCTTGCTCCAAATAAACTTAAGTAGCAAATAGTTAATCTAGCAAGGTGAAGTTTTGTTTATTGCCAGCAGCAGCGTAAAGAAAAAGAAAAAAAAAGTTGCATAAACTATATATAAAGGCACAATGAATAACTGAAGAAAAACACATTGAAATGTGTCTTAGCAACATGGTATGCATATTCTTTTTGCATGACTAATTGGCCATTTTAAGTGATGCTGTAAATCAACCATGGCATGTAATATACAATTGTAGACAATCCAATCTTTTAGTTTATTATTGTGCCATTACTGGCTTGCATCACTGCTGATAAAGAACATTATAGTTAAGACCAACATCCATTATTGAGAACAAGCAAATACACTTGTTCCACTCAATGAACTCAGCCTGAAACAAAAGGCTGATGTCCAAATATTGGAATATGCTGTAATTTACATATATAGTTTAGCGACAGTCAACTCAATCATCACCACCATTTTTATCCAACTTATATGGTTGGATACAATCTTTTGTCAGACTAATAAATACCGATTGGTACACAACTATAACCAGTTCCTTTGGGATTACCACTACCTCCAATCAAACAGCTAGATGGGTAATATTAAGTGAAACACTATAAAAAAATATGTTCATGATAGAAGATATTAAACTTAATAAATCAAAATAAAAATATATGCCATAACCAAGGTCTCTCGTTTCGAATCTTACCGCCTGGTAAGGGCGGTATATACCGATCCACCAGTAGACCGCCAGCACACTAGTACGCGGACCGCCAGCATACCGGTACGTGGACCGCCCACTACCGGGCGATACCCTTGACCTAGCCTCGTACCGGATGATACGAGGTTGTTTCCGCCCCGTTACCGCCCGAAACAGGTTGGTAACGGTCGATTTCAACTGTCGCCGCTCGCTATCGGGCGATATCAGCTTGGCTACGGCGAGGGAAGAAGAAACAAGAAGAAAGAGAAAGAGGGAGAACCTCAGATGGCGCCACCCTCTAATGGCGAGGCGATGGCTGGGCTTCTTCTTCGCTGTGTTCTTTGCCAAAAGCCAGAAAACCTCAGGATGGCATCGAGGATGAGGAGAATCTCGTGAGGGGATGACTTCTTCGCCACAGTCTTCTCTTCATCTAAGGCGACAAGGAAAAGAGGAGGCCTCAGCAACATCGTCGAGGCTTCTCCTTATAAGCGCCAGGAGAAGAAAACAAGGCGACGTAACCTTTTTTTAATTTTTTATGTTATATATATATATATATACACACACACATGCATGCATACATACAAATATATATATATATATATAAGCGTACTGAGCGGTATGCCCGTATCGTACTGTACGGAGCTAAGCTCGGTACATTGGTAGAATATGAAATTACGAACCTTGGGCATAACTAGTATATTGTTACTTAATATTATAATTTATACATTACCATTTTTATTTAATGAACATATATTTAATTTTTTTTAATTGATTCACCTTTTAACAATCTCCTAAATGATATTATTCAATTTTCAGCTGATTCCAATCCCTTTGATCTGATCCTACTAATAAGGCTGATGCCAACATTATGCAATTGGTTGATATCAATCCCAATTCTTATTAATATGACATACAATATTTTTTATATAATAAATTAAAGTTAAGTAAATTCAATAATCAATTTCAGATTTGATATAGTCATTTTCTCTTGACTTACTGAACTCATCAAAATTTCAATCAACAATCCATCTTTGTTTTCCAATAAAAATGTACTTGTATATTCAGAGAAATGAGATTATGGCATTCAGCATGCATGCCACACCGTTGGATATTTAGGTCTTGGAGAAGCATTTCCACTATCCAATCCACAAATTTTATATGAACAGGTTGAATACGAGAGCAAGGCTACAAATTGGACACTCGCATATATTTATTCTATAACAAAACTTAAGCATCATTATAAACCAGATAAAATATTCCAATATTATGTAATAGATGGTTAGACAAACCAGTTGCAAAAAAAAAAAGGAATCAAAAGTTCATCAAAAAATAAGATCCTTCTTACCTGAAGATTAGCATGAGGACTCTGAGGAAATATCAACTCAAAGAAAACAACTGCTTTGGCTTGATTCTTAAAATATATATTGAGTGCCCTTTTGTACTTCTCAAGCTCTGTTTCAGTATCCAAAGGCATTGTAAGAGTATTAGGGCAATGCTCAACTGGTACCAGCAGTACGTGGTTTGGAACAAGTGCACCTTTAGCAAGTGCACAGTAGTAACTTTCTCCAATGCTTAAAATGAGATGTGACTCCACATTTGGACTTGATAAGCAGAACCAACAACTCCTCTCCGTTCTTCCTCGACCACTAAATCATAATGAATCAAACACTAAAGGTTTGAGGTACTTTAGTGATGAAAAGATTATAGAATAATGTGAAGAATCATGTAAAAGAAAGAGAGGCATGCACAAGCACGCCATGGTTTTGATGGAAGGACGGCAAAGCACAGATTAACTGATCAATGATCAACTAAGGCATTAAAGTCAGATATGAGAAACCCTCAAACTATATATGCTGAAAAGTGTGCTCTTTATAAACAGGATGACATCATAATTAAAAATTAAGTACTCAACTGACCTTTGGGTTCTCTCTTTTTGTGGGAAACTAGCACCTGATTCAGCTAGACTGTGACCAAACTTGCAGTCAGGACCCCGTTCACACTTTCCTTTGTTAAGAAAATCAAAACAAACATTTCTCATATAGTGCTCTCTGGCTTCCTCATCATGTCTAAAGTGACACTTGTCCCCTCGAGAACAGGATCCTATAGATGTGAATTTGAAGCACAGTCTTCCACTATCACTTTCTCCTTGTCTCTGCCTCTTCTGTGAAGTGTCATAACGCCAATATTGTGCATCAGAATCACTAGGTCGCTTCTTTGCTTCACTTGTGTGACTTACATTCTCACCAAGTAAATAAGGTGACATTGTTGTGTTTGGTGGCCTAGCACGAATCTCAGTACTTGACATCATAGATGCTGGAGTAGGAGAAATCGCATGAATAAATTTCTGGCAAGCATATGTGGATGACAACAGTTATATAGTGCCTGACAACTACATTCGCACAAAAAAGTGAAATGTGAATTATTCTAAAGAACATATTGCCTCATTGAAAGAGCTGATAGAAAAGCAAAATGTTACAAAACCTAGCAAAGTTACGTATACGTTGACTTCCTGCACTGCCCATAACTGCTATTATGAATAGAAAATCCTGTAAGTTATACGTCAATGCTGAGAGTTATAAGGTCCATATGTTCTAATTGCCAGTTTTTCCCACTTCGAGCTTATTTAAATTGATAATAAAATCAAACAGGATTCGAAATTCAGAAACTCCAAGAATAAAAGAAGTGTAATTCTATAGCTCTATTTCACTGTCATGGTCAATATGAAAAGAATACTTAGAAAAGAAAAAAAAAAAGTAACATAATACACATTAAAGAAACATATATCAGATGGACAAACAGAGGACATAGTTAACATCGACAATCAATCACTCATGTTACATAACGTTTCAAGAAGGTGAGATTCACAAACATGAGCTTTAGCCTCTAAATACTAAAGTAATTTTGAAATAGGTCCCACCTAGAATAGGAGAGAGCGGTTAACTATTTGAATGCTGCAAGGTTCCCTTTCTTCCATTAAACTGCTTAATTTTAAAGAAAGATCATGAAAGACAGACCCAAGAAATGATGATATATTTTCCTTGTGTTATTTGTCCAATTCACTTCCGAATTCGTTATTCTAAAATCACACTATCAATGGTTCCTTAACTTCCGATCATCATAGAGGGGAGATTATGTACATCTATGAACAAATAAAAAATAACAAAAGTAGACTGATGTGCCAAACCATGAAGGCCCAACAAGTGCAGAATGGGAAGAAATCTTCCATCCTGAGGGAGTATTGCCAAACAGTAGCACTTTGCTAATCAGTCCTTTCAAAAGATAACCGAAAGTAACATATATGAAAACGATAAATATTAAATGTGTAGGTGCATGCAGAATGGTAGGCCATGTCACATATTCATTGATATAGGATAACCAAAAATTAGTTCTTCCATACAAGTCCAGTGCAAAGCATGGAAATGTAGATGCTATGCAGAACAAATATAGCGTTTGGACTAATGAAAAGTGTGTAAAGAAGAATGTATTACATTTGGCGATAATCCATATTTAAACAAGTAAGAATCAGAAATCTGCTGTAACAAACCTGTTTATCTTTGTTCCCAACAGCAGCTAGTCCAAGAAAACGCGTCACATGCACAGAATCATTATTGGTATAGGGTTCACGTGCATAAAACACACCTTTGGTACCTGCAATGTGATACCTAAAAAAGAAATGAAAAAGGGAAAAACAGAACATCATACATATGAAATCTTTTACTTAGAGGATGTTCACATGTATAAACAAACAATCAAATGTCACATTATCACCAGTAGCACAACAGGCATATAAGATCAAAGCTGTAATCAATCAAATATTTGATTAAGCACTAATTATGCACTTCCTTATTTACCGTTATGATTTAAGAAATATTACTTCGTATTTCCTTGTTTGTCATTGTAAAAATTAGGAAATGAATATTAACCATTCTAAATAGGAGTAGGTTATATTTGTTAACATATTAAGTTAGAATTAATTACGAAAATTTAAAGAAAATTTTCTTTTAATGAAAGGCTCACCTCCTCCTATTTAAGGGGAGGGATTCCTCTCCTCCGTTCCTCACCTAGCCGAGCTTAGCAGCGGGAGGAAAGAGGAGTTGCATCCTGCGGAGGAGAGGTAGGTTTCCCTACCTTTCTTTAGAAAAATAAAAGTTTTCTTTTGTTTTCGTTAAATATTAAAATTTTTATATTCAAAAATATTTATCAATCCTGAAAATTTTTATTGTTGAATTAAAAACATGACATTTTTAGTTTTTGAGATATTTCTCGATCATCTTCTTAAGATTTTTATCTTTGAAGTTAAGCATGTTAAGATTTCACATATTCTATATAGTAATGTATGATATTTTTGATATTACAGTTTATCGTTTAGTTTTATCTGGAATAAAACTTTCATGTTAGATTAAAATATTTTTAGACTTTTTTTATGTGTAATATGTTACGATGAAAAGTGAAGTTTGTTGAGATTTGGTCTTATCTAGAATAAAACTTTCATGTTATATTAAAATATTTTTTTGAGATTCTTTTATGTGTAATGTGTTATGATGAAATGTTAAGTTTGTTTAGATTTTAAAGTATGATTTTTAATTCTTATTGAATTTAAGAAGTTATTTCATCGTATTAAGCCTTATCTCCTAATTTGATCTTTAGTGTTTTTCTTTATATACAATCTTTATATGTTGTTCATGAAACTATATAAAAATTGATTTGAAATAACCAGTATTATATATTTGTTAGATTTGAGCCCAACCATTGATTGAATCGAACTAGATTTGATTAGTTAGATCAATTCAAGGTGATTCCAAAATTGATTGACTAATTTAAATATGTTTAACTTAGATTGAACCTAAACTAGTCTAAATTATACTAGTCTAGGGTGATTCCAGACCAGTAAATGAGGATTATAGAACGGTTCAACTAGGTTTTAGTTAAATCGAGTTCAATTAGACCGATTGAACTAGTGTTCAAGTCAATTAAGGGCTAAATTGTAGTAATTGGCATGAAAGATATTGGAAAAGACATTTTGATGTATTTTTTTCATCCCGATATGACCAGTATGAGATGGTGTTATTTCCTGTCGAGGGCAGGTAGGGCGATTCCCTTTAGGGATTAGTGGACCGTCAGACATGGCGGCTAGACGGTTCCTCCATCCGCAGTTGGGGGGAACGTGTCCCCGCTTTCACGTGTGAGGGACACCACTCCATCCGCGGTTGGGAGTGCGATATGAGTTTATCTCCATCCGCAGTTGGGAGAACACAAACTCATCCCGTAGGATAAAGCCTCTTCATCCGCAGTTGGGGGAGTGCTCCTTCGGGTGTTTGATATACGCCAATGGGATGATTTATTTTGATTATGTATTCATTTTGAGTTCATTTTTGGGGTTCTTACTCAGCATTGCTAAATTTTATTGTTTTTTATTTTCAGAGTAACCACCCATTCGCACTAAATCGGGGTCCAATGGAGAGCCAACTTTCCTCTGCCATTAGGTAGAGACATTTTGATAATTATCATGTTCTTCAATAAATATTTTTCAATTGTAGTTTGATGAATAAATAAATTGTAATAAGTGTTTACAATTATGAATAAAGTAATTTTATTTTGACTCTAAATGTGTGGAATATATGATCTTAAAAAAAAAATTCAGGATGTGACAAAAACAACTGGTCAAAGCTTTAATTTGAATAGTACAAGAGATTATAATTAATCAGCTATTCAAGCACAGAGGTAGTATGAAAATCATAGAGTTCCCAGAAGTGTTAAGTTTAATATATAGTGGATCTAACATTTCAGCAGAAAGGGAAAATTGATTATAACATTTTTAATAGTGTTAAATGAAACAGCTAAGGTGGGAAGGTGTAGCCTGAGGTTTATATGCATGGCTAACATGGGGGGTCGGTCATGTACAACTAAGATTAGAAAAAATGTATTCTAGGACAGTTGCAAATTTAGCCGTGCTTTATGGATTAAAAAAGGACTGTTAGGAAACATGTTCTAAATTGGTCACTTCTCAAAAGAGGCTCTTGACATAGATGTGCAAAATTGTCTCCAGAATCAAAACAAAAGAAAAATTTATATTCACGAAAAATTGGATGTAACCCCAAGAAGAAGATCAAACATGGGAAAACCTTTTGAGCTAGCATGAGCACATCTTTTAGTGATCCATAGATGTTGTGGACAAAATGAGTCATATCAGAAGTAGTGGTGTGAGGAGTTTGAAAACTTTATTCGGAATAATTAAATGAGATTAGTCTGCTGTTAAGTGGACTACTGATATTACCTAAACAAATATCATTGGAATAAAGATCCATGTAGCTAACCTCAGTAGCTGGGGCATTCTGTTTTATTTGTAGATAGTATGCAATAAATACAAAATATTAGATAGAAAATCTAGCAGTTCAGATTGTGTTAAAAAACCTTAGCCAATAGACAAACCAAATGAAATGGTTATTTTCCTTGTCAGTCTCAAATAGCAAATCGAAAGCTGTTATTTTCAAAACAGATTGTGTTGAAAAAGTCTCAGTGTCAATTTAAATGTCAAAATGTCTCATGCCCAAAAAGACAAACTATCATTGATTGTTGTCTTTCAGAAGGATGAGAATAAGATAACTTTCAATACAAGGATTTGCATCTCTTCCTGGTTTAAGGAATGAAAGCATAGAACACCTCAGAAATGGAAACCAGATGGATATTCTAAGGTGATTCGTAACTAATACTCAATAAGAAGACTGAACCGATGACTAGTAAAATAGACAGACATGTGAAAATGGCATCATCGGTGGTCTGTAATATACATGACTGTCTCCAGTGATATATGGAGGTGTTTCTGCATATAAGGATCTCCATAAATTCAAAAAACAATATTTCATGCAAGTTGAATGATAGAAACTATACAAGGAACGAATCACATCCATTTGAACTTATATCGCTCCATCAAAAAATTTTGCTGAGTTAGAATTTGCACCAACGAGCTGCATGAAGTAATATTAGTGTGAGAAATAACTTACCTAGGCTTGATTTCTGCAGCCAGCTCTGAAACAAGAGGGTCACAGCCCGATGGGTCGGCAACCGCCAGAGGAGTATTTGAAGTGTCAGCTCCATTGGAGACACCACTTGGCCATTCATTAGTAATAAATGATCAAGGAAGCCAAGAAAGCTCTAATTCTCAAAAAGCAACAACAACATACATGAAGCCAAAAAGCTAAACAGTAGTTTACGGATATGTCAAGAACAAATCAACAATTCCTTGCTCTTCGGCCAGTGCTCGCAATGCACCAACATCGTCCTCGCTGTAAATCCCACTCTCATCAGCCCCAGAAGATTGCCTACCGGACAAATACACCACTGACAACCCTGCAACCATTTAAGAAACAAAGTTAAGAATGTGACACACAGGAGGATTAAGTAGAATAAAGCAACGGCAACGGAGACAAAGTTACTGCCGACCGTGGAGGGAGAACTTGCCACTGCCCTTCAACCAGAATAGATTGGGGCAGACCTCCAGCCCATCGGTCTTGAACCCACGGTTGGAGGGAAGCTTCGAGGCGGCAGAGAGGAAGCGAGCGGCGCCTACGCCGTAGTCTCCAGTGAAGTAGGTGGGGACGGGGACGGCTGAGCGGCCCTCGATGTAGTCGGCGACTTCGTCCAGGCCATCGGCGGAGTCCGGGAAGAACTGGCCGACGCAGAGAAGGGCATCGAAGGGGCCCGTGGACTTGTTCACCTGCATCGGAAACGAAGGGTTACGCTTTCACTACGGACGCATCGCGGTCGCCAGGAAGAGAGAGAGACAGAGAGAGAGAGAGAGAGAGAGCATCCCTACCGATTGGACACGTTTGAAGAGGTGGTTGAGGTTGCCGAGGACATCGCCGCAGAGGAGAATCCTAGGCGGCGGAGTCGCCATCTTTGCTCGTGGGTCAGAAGGAGGCGTAGTGGCGGGAGACGGTGACGAGGACGACGGAGCCCTAAGGAACCTCGCCATGCGAGGCCAAGCAAGACTTCAAACAGGCCGCCGTTCCAACGAATAGACTTAGCTGGGCTCTTCCGCCCACGGCCTAAGGCCCAAGAATACACATCTTGACAAACAATTAGGGTTTGTCACAATTTCCGGATTTAATAAACATAAATAAAACAAAGAAAACTGCAGCGTGGCACCGATAAATGGCTGCTTAGTTCATAATATAGTTTATGACGCCCACAAATATGACAACAGTTGGCCTTCTGGGAGCATTCATTAATTGGGAATGGCATAAAGTTCCTAACAAAGAAAACTGCAGGAAATGAACCATCTCCAATCTACACAAATCCTGTCAATCCAAACACTTTGACGCCTCCTCGATGACATATCATCCACTATCTTCAATAAAAAAGAAACCACAATCAAAGAGGCATAGTGACTCGAACACTTCTGCCTCATGCAGCCACCATATCGATAACAGGTCGGGCATGAGTTCTTCCAGGTACAAGAAACATCAACAAACGGAATCAGATGAGGACGAACCAGCACAAACTGGAACTGATGTGGAAACCTTCCATTTGGGGAGGAACATAAGATAAACCGTGTGTGTATGGTAAACTAGTAGTTAGCTACACATCAGCCTCTTCAGATCCTTTTATAACTGCTGCAAGCCAATCAGAAGCAGATGCTTGGATCTCAGGCTCCACTGGCAAATCTAGATATAAAGGAGTAACAGCTATCTGAACCGCATCCAGAAAACCATGTTAGCTAGTAGACGCTATGTACCGAAATGTAAGGTACAAACACTCACAAATCCATTTGCCAGGGCTCTGAAATCAGAATCTTCATCCTCGGGTTCCTGCTCCTTCTCAAGGAACTGCAAACAGGACGGCATAATTTGTAAGAAAAAAATTATGGACACGATCAAATCCACAAAGGAAGCATAAGCATCATGAAGCTCCCGGTCATCTTTTAGCTAAAACCTAGTCATGAATAATATAAGCAAAACACATCATTCCTTTGTGAGATGTTGCACACACAGCAATTTGTACTGCATGTTACTGTAAGATTGGCTAATGCTCCACTCAAGAGATACAAGTCGACCATGATATTGCAAATCATCACTGATCTTTGTTGTGCCGGTATTTTAACTAAAGAATATAGTCTAACCTCCAGCCGGAAGTACTTCTTCACCACTTCTCTCTGCTCAGGTTTTCCAGCTTCTGCAACTGATTCGATTTCTACAATTTTCCTCTGAGCACCAACGCGGCGTGCTGCACCCTGGAAAACACAAATTTATCTGTAAGTAATGGGAAAGCATTCAAAAAGTTCAAATCCAAAGAGCAAATATACTGACAGCTGCAGAGGCATCTCGGCCAAGCTGTGCAAGCTGGATACCGAGGCTTTGATGCATAGACATGAACTGCCCTGCGGTAGGATGCCTACTTGCTGAGACAGCTTGCCAGTTCAAAGCATATCCCCAAAGGCTCTGCCTGGTCAGCTTAAAGCCCTGCCAAAAATTCATGACAATAGGATATAAAGTGTAAAGACAAATATCTCAATAGCAATAAACAGGCTGAATACATAAATTAGGAGTACGAATACAAATAACATCCAATTTGACCAACAATCTCTACAAGTTTTGGTTTCCTTCCTTGAGGAATACCACCATGGCAATCCAACTAAAGACCCAGATACAGTCCAGACACTTCTGGGTGGCATAGTTGCAAACCACCATATACCCCTGTATTTCAACTGATTTCGACCAAAGACAGTAGTACAAACACGACCGGTTTGGACCAAACACAAATTTTGACCCTATGGTCAGGAAAATCACATTTGTAAAATCCTAGGCAAATTGTGATAACAGAGTAACAAAGCATATATCAAGACCACCATATTGACTTCCACCAGAAGAATGCATGTATAGAAAAGCATTGACATGCAGATCCGTGAAAGCCGCAATGTGTTGGCAAGATAAAGACAGCATACAGATGCGAGGGCACTGTACCAAATATCAATAGTGAAGGGTACTGTCAATTCATTCAACAGCTTCACTAAGCCTATCATATCCAAGCATTCAATGGTTATCCCTTATCCTTGCTCACTGCCTTTGCAGATTTATGCTCAAATGGGAATTTGACAAAAAAAAAAACAAAAACTTAAAGGTCCACCTCCGATTGGATCATCCATATGAAATATCACATTCATTGAAAGGAAATAGGAGGCATTCAAGCAAATATCAGTGCTAACAAAACTAGTCATGCCAACCATTAGTAAAGGTTGATAACAAGTGATGGGTAAGTACTCCAGAAAGTAAGTAAAGTAACCACGAAGCATTAACCAACTATCCAAAAGTAAACTTATTTAAAATGTGATACTTGAACTAGGTAGTGAAGTGTTCAAAGGGATTACACAAATACTAATGTCCAGTCCAAAAAGATCCTTATGGTTGTGACATGCATTTTGAACTATGTGCACTTCATGGCTTTAAAAATGAAGCAACAGTAAAGAATGAAGCATAAGTACGTTCATGACACACAGAAGGTTAAGAATGTTGCTATAATTGATGTTAAGAAATATACAATACAAAAACCAATATAACCACAGATGTTCAGGATCAAATATGAAATTTTAAAGCAAAAAAAAGAAGATATCCCATAGGGATAAAAAATTATGAAGCCTCAACATGATATTCAAACTCCTAATAGGCTTAGTTTAACTGCAGCAAACCTGGTTGGCACAGGGAGCTGTGGGAATTTCTATGTTCAGCAGACAGTTTCTTGGAAAAATCCCCTTCTCAATGTCCCTTATTGCTGCATTTATCAGCGGCAAACACACATCAGCTGCATCCTTGAAATCGCTTTCTTGACTCTTTTCCTTCTTCCTAACAGAAGCAATCAAACTCCGAAAGGTGAAATATGAGGATCATTGATCGAGCTAGCCATCATACCAGGGAAGGCACTATTTACCAGTTCAAAGAAATCACAAGAGAGGGTACTCCACACATTAAAGCCTCCCTAGCACCAGCAACAGCACCCGAGGAGAAGCTGCATAACATATCAAAAGATTAAACGTGAAACTGAGTCCAAAAGAACAAACACTACAGAATATGCAGATTTAAGGATTGAAATACGAGATGGAAGTCAGATACCAAAAAGCACATGCTGTCATGTTAAACATTCAAAACAATGAGATGTGAACTTTACAGTGGAATACTTACATATTATGACCACAATTTGATCCCTTGTTAACTCCACTAATAACCTAAGTAATGAACAAAGCATTCATAATATTTTCAAAATAGATTTGTAATTCTATATCTGCACAAAATCTTAAGGATATAAATTTACCAGTGTGGGCTTGGACCATGAAAATAATGAGCCAGATAAAGCTAAAGAGACACAATCAGCAGCAGATCCTGTTCACAAAAATTATTTTTATAATTGCCAAGCAACAAAGTTTCAGCTTAAAGTTTCTTGAAAGCCAAATTTTGATATTAAAGATGCAAACTATTACATAATAGTATTGAGACATAGATATTAGTCTGATGAAGTTAATTCATGGCTTCCGTCACAACAGAGGAGAGAAAAGTAACAGAAGAAACTAGGGGGAGATCCAAAATTGATCACACCTGAAACTTCAAAAGCTGTGGCACCTTTAAGATATGCAGATGTTGCAGAAACTGTTTGGTGAAGGGTAATTGAATGACCGGATACAGATTTGTCCCTTCAGAAATTTTTAAAAGAATACACACACACACAAACATCAGTGCTATCACCCCTATGAAATCATCTAAAGAATACTCGAGAGTTGGAAACTATCAAACAGGACGTGAAACCTACGATTCACAAAAATTCACAATTTCATGACGAAAACTGCAAGATAAGTGCTACCCAAAAGGAGAAAAGGAACAAAGCCAGAAATTTGCAGTGTCACGATCAAATTAATCCTGAGGAACCAATTTTTAGAGGAGAAAGACTGTGTGATTCACAAAATAAAACAAATTCGCGACTACATAACCGAAATAGCAGGAGAAAAGGGATAAAAACATAAAATTGCACAAAGGGCCATGACCAAACAAATCCCAGTCTTTATAGGAAACCAAAGATAGAAATGGAATCAAGTCGAAATCGGAGAAAGGAAGGCAACACCATTAACAAATTCATAATTACAAAACGGAAATGGCACGACAACGACTATCCAAAATGCAAAAAAAGGAACAAAGCCATAAACCTGCACAGAGCGCTACGACCATATAAATCCCAAACGAATCAATCTTTATAGGAAATCAAACCAAGTCCAAAGAAAGGAAGAACACAATGTCATTCACAAAAGGTAATAAAACAAGTTCGTGATTACATGACCAAAGTAGCAAGACACCTGGAGAAAAGGAACAAAGATAAAACCCACTCCAACCAGAACTTTACCAAGAAACTCAACAAAGTAGTCGTGATCAAGAAAAAAACAGAGCTCCGCAATCACCAAGCAGATTCAACAGCGAAGAGGCAAGACGACTCACGAATCGGGTGCGCAGACATGGACATCGCACTGCTCCTCCCGGACGAGGGCCTCCACGAGAAAGTTAAGGCCGTGGGAGCCTATCCCATCGGCGTTGGTCACAAGGACGACAGGCTTCCTGGATCCGTCGGCGGCGGGTTCGTCTGGGTGCGCAGACGGCAAGGGGGGGTTCTGGGGTTCCTCCCCGTCCACCGGCTTGGAATCAGCGTCGCCGCGTGCCCTTCTTGCTGTAAGAACGCTTTGTAGGTCGGCATCGAGGTTCGGGAGCAAAAGGTTGCTCTTTGTGGAGTCCGGATCCGTCATCGGGCCCTCAAGAAATCAATCAAGCAATCCAAAACGGAGAAGAAGAGCGAAGAGACGAGAGAAGAGAGAGAGGTGTCGGGTGTTTTAGGGTCAAGATGGAGGGGTTTGAAAGGCGAAGGCTATACAGCTTTAGACAAAGAGGGGGAGAACGAGAGCGCCAAAGCATTTACGACAAGAACTTTTTTTTGGGACGTTGTAATAAATTGATAATTAAATTATGCCACAAAGTTGGTGCGATTTTTTAGCCGGCACAAAAAGCAGTTATATTAACTTAAATAAAAAGAACACACCATATGCTCTAGAGGTCAACACATGAGAAATTTTACCTTTAACAAAGTTACCATATGCAACCAAACAAGTACCGGAATCAATGAGATCCTAATCCTCTCTTCTTTAGTTTGCTCAATATATGAGCCGTCTACATTTAGTTTGACCCAAGCAACAAGTAGACACCTCCATTTGACCTCAATAGCAGCTTCACTTCCTTTTTTTAATTATGTCTAGAAGTGAACTAAGGTAGAAGCAAAGTGCATTTAACATGCACTAATTCCAGCTTTAGGTAAAAGATAACACCACATCTGCTTTTTTTATATAAAGGTTTTTTTATGTTTCTGAAAGTAGAATTAAATATTCTTTAATTTGAGAAAAATATTCAGGGGTCATTGTTGTGCTGACTGGGAAGAAAAATAAAATATTTCTGAGAAAAAAATTCATTTTCATCCAAATAAATCCTATCGAAAAAAATATTAATATTGGAGAATATAATGATGAGAAAAAAAATATCTCATCGGATGATCCGACAATAAAATTTAAAAAAAAAACCTTATATAACTATAGAGATCATTCAAAAAATGAAATAAAAAAACATGTAATCATAAATGGAGGAAGAATCACCGAAAATACATCTGATTTGAACCCCTTTGTTAGATTTAGCAGCTAGAGCAAAATCTTGTTATTTACATGTTTCAAATTAAATTCAAAACAATTATTACTCAAATAGTAGTATACAAATTATATAGCTGCCGTGTCTGTTCGCCAGCATTGAAAGCTAGACGAGTTCATGCATTCTTGGATTACTATGCGTCTTTCTTAGAAGGAGTGCTTCGCCTTTACTCAACAAATTTATTGGAACGACTACTACATGAGAAAGGACCAACGGGAGCAGTCTCAGCAATAAGATGTTAATACGTGAGGGAGGTAAAAGGACGAAGATGAAGAGCCTATGCTTCTCAAGTCTCCGTCATTATGGTGAGTTCACGACCACATATTATGATTCATGCCAACCCTCATGTGGAAATGAAGCTTGGATATAAATCAAATAGAATTTATTTTAAGTTCTTTCCACTTTGGATATAAATCAAAAAACCAAGTTTAGTGTCCATGATAACGATCTAAAGGCAGACAGCAACTGATTTATTATTATGATTGAAGAGGCATCAAGATATTACCTGCAGACATGTCGTTCTTGTCGTGATGCCCAGCAACTGGGTCCTGGGGAAATTTGTGGGGCCAAAGGAAGCTGCAACATCATAACGAGTGTAGGGCAAGGTTTTATTTTTATTGTTAATGTAACAAGTTAACAACTATTTTATAATTGAGAAAAAGAAAATGATGTATGAAGTCTCTATGGTTGTCTTTTTTTGTTTATGAAATAATATCTTTAATTGCTGAAACTGAAAAAACAAGAACATGTTTTTCTTCTTTTTTTCCCAAGGCGAGCACATGTTTATCCTATGCGTCTAACATTAATATTACAATGTTTTATGTTTTTGTATTTTTTCTAAAGGGATCATACATCAAAGAAAACCTCTGTGATAACACATAATGGAAGATATACTATTATATAATGTTTCGGCATCAAAATGATGAGAAGACAGCTAAAGACCCTGAACAATACAGGATATTAACTTAAACAGGACAGGACTGGTCAGCGTACCTGCAAACTCTGATACCAAATGAACAATTCAGGAACTCTGGGGAAATGGAGAAGTTGGTGTCATGTAGATCCTGAGTGGTCAGAATTGCTAGATATTTGAAAGGGGAGAAGTGGAGACACTTTTCTTCCCCTGCTAAATTAGTCAACCATTTTGGGTGTTGCAATCTTCCAAGTCATGAAATCCTAAAGAGTTGTCATTGTTAATCAACCTGATTCAGCTCCAGATGTGCAAATATTCATTTTTCTGGTTCCTTTTCCTTTTTTTTAATGTGCTGCCCTAACATAACCAGCTCATTTGTTGTTTACATCTTGAATCTGAGCTTTCCATTTAGGATACAGCTGGGACAAAGCTAGTTCTTCACTCCCCCATATGACCTTGCCATCATGATGATGAAACACTATTACTTTTCTTCTTTCTCTATTACAAGCTCGCAGTATATCTCATTTTCCATCTGTTTACTAATTGTCTATACTCTAGTTCTGGATCTGTTTTCTCTTAAAAACTTTTGAATTCAGTATGGGCACTTCCAAGGGGCACAGTTGTGATCAGTATGAAATCCTTCAGTAGGTGTCTGATCCATGGATTCCAGTTCTCAGACCAATACATCTGAACAAAATGATAGGCCTCATTTTTGACACAAAAGCAACCTGGTATCATTCAGCTCCAGATGTGCAAATATCATTCAGCTCCAGATGTAAACAACCTGGCCTCATTCATGAACTTCCCAACAGTCAGTGAGTGCATCTCAGAAAGCATTTTTTTTTAGATTAGATCCTTGCAGTTGGTCTGCCTGATTAGATTTGTATGCTTCATCAGCAATCCCCCCAAATTCAGCAACAAAAGAATATGATAGTTAATGTTCTTTCATCCTGCTGAAAAACCTGAAAAATGTAAAATCAAGGAATCAAAACCAAGTATTTGTCTGCAAAAAAAAGAAGAAAAGAACTGTTTATCTTCAGGAAGGCAGTTTGAGAGACTGTATATGTTTTTCCATACTTCCCAGCAAAATTCTATAGAATCACAGCAGAGAAAATATTATTGATGTTAAAGAAATAGCTACATTAATCACTATATAGCAAAAACAAGGAACATATGTCAGTTTCTGATAAATCATTTGTACAGAATAGAAAACCATTAGTCAGATCAAGGGCTTCAAGATTAGGAAGAAAGCTATGGCTAGGTTGTAAACCTATTACACCTCTTTACACAGTAAAGGGAGAAAGAAACTCCCCACACAAACTCACTAGTGAGGAATCAGACTAGCCTGGTAACATCAGGAAAATTCAAGCATCAACATGTCAAAGCTCTTCAATTAATACTTCAGCCGATATATTGAAAAAGCCACGCAATCAGGAGTCTGCTCGCGACCTTGAAGGGCTCAAACAGTCAAACTGTAGCCTGATAATTAGCAAAGATAAAACAAATTCATACAAGTTAGATGTTAGCAGCATAAGATTATACTCACTGGTGACAAAACAGCACCACAAGATGCTGAAAGAAAAGCTTTGAAAGCCAAACTAAAAACTCTCAGATGATAACCATTTAGTTTTTAGTTCTCCTATATGCACTATGTATCCAAGTTCCTCCAGGAGCAAAGTAAAATCTATTTTACCATTTTTAGCAAAGAAATCCTAGTGATAAATAGCAGAACGCTGAAATGATTATCCAGCATAGTCATATGGTTTCAGTTTGCTGACAAGAGAACCATGAATCTCAGTTGAGTAGCTTCTCAACAAGTTCTTTGTGATTAAAGCATATGCCTACTCTCCAACAGCCAACTTCATAAAAAACCATCACATACCAACATAAATCTTTGAAAGGCAGAAAATGCAATAAAGTTTAACGAGATAAAAACCTCGTAACCATCACATATCAAAATAATCTTCAAATCCAGATAATGCTTATACAGTTTAAAGAGATAATGAACTCATAAATCACCAAATCATAGACAAATCAGCACATGACATTGAATTAAGCAAATAGAGTTACAGCAAGTAAAGAAGGCCACAATATAACATGTCTAATCAATTGCTGAATTTTCGACAGAATGTGATCTTATTATCTTAAGATAATTTTCCTTGCTCCAAGCAGTATTAAGATACTAGCATACATAACCCGTTTAGGAGTTAGATATGAATGCACTTCATAGTGCATGAAAGAATTTGTATTACAATTTACACTAGAATCAAGTTGTACTAGAAGTATATTACAATAAAAGAATTTCAGCATGAAAAAAATCCATTTATAAAATATGAGCTAAAAAGTTTCACATTGGATACATCTATTTGTGATCATGTACCAAGAGACTAATTTTCCTCTAGGAAACTACATCAAAGTTACACCCACATGATATTAACATTCAATATCAAACCCAATGTCATGTACCTGATAATTTAGCTCTCAAACAGTAAATTAAGGGTCATCAGCTGAGGCAGTACGGGTTCCAACTGGTGAGGTCAGATGGCTGTCAATTATAGTTAACAAAATTATCACTTGAAGCTGAGTCACTTCTATTCATTTATAGCCGTGTGATGCATGCCTGCCAACTAGCAATCTCCTCCAACACATGGGACATGAAATCTTGACCACTACATTCATCGTGATAGAAATATATAGATGGCAAGAACAAAAGCAACAAGCCTCTAGCCAGTAGCACCAAATAAGAACTCCTCCAAGATTTTTGATGCATCTGAAACTTCACTTTGGAGGCTTCTGGAAGCAGGGTCACTAATGGATCTTTTATTTGTCAAATAGTTACCAGAAAAGGCATTTGTAGCAGGAAGAGAAACACTAGATTCCGTTTGTGGTTTAGAAAGAGATTTCTCACTTAGGAAAACAGCACTTTTATGTCCATCTGCTAAAGGCTTTTCTGGTTTCTGTTGACTGCACCCGTGTTTCTCAGGAAACAAGTTGTTCGCAGGCAACTTCCCACTCTCTGCCGGTCCATTTCCAAATGAAATAAAACGTATTCCATTTGGTATTTGCACGGGTTCCTTCGCAATCTTCACCAAGTTTCCTTCCGACTGCTTAGGCAAGACAGACTTTGAAATTGATGTGGTGGTTTTAGATGGATTACTGGCATTTGTAAGTTTTTTACTTGCAATTTTTTGGTTCCCCACATTTAACTTTCCTGATGTTAATGGAGAAACAGTTGGCATGGAGGAACCTTCAACAGTTGAGATCTGAAAAACAAAAAAATAACACAATTAATTATTGACAAATTAATTAAACTTATTTAACAAATCAAACAAAAATAAAGTAATAATTGGAACTTTTCTATCAAAGATTAGAAGCTGAGAGCACTCCATAAGTAGGTACCTTATGTGAAAACTTGCATCTGTCTCCTCTATGACAGCTGCCTTTTGAATGGAAGTTGTGACAGGGATACTTGGAGAGTTCATGATCAAATGGGCAATCATCACCTTTTAAGCACGAATCACAAGCGAAGTACTTGCATGGCTGTAGGAAACAAATAGTTCATTTCAGGAGGGAAAGAAAGAAAATGACAACATAACCCTTTAAGAAATGTGAATCATGTTGTAACTTTGGGAAGATAATGCTTAAAAAGATTGCATAGAAGAGAAAAAAACATTTACACAGAAGGAAAATATAAATAGCAACTACGTCATTTTGTCATGCAACAACATTTTGGCAACCTGTTTGAGATAAATCGGTAAAAAGAAATGAGCAGGAACAATAATGGAACATATGAAAGCAACATTCAAACAATAGCAAAGATAATAATGACATAAGCCTTGTAGCAGCATAAGTGGAATCTGATATAAAGCACAAACTTCCAAAAGGAGCCTCTAGTTGAGGATATAGCCAAACGTCACAAAACAAACAGAAGAAAGCCAATTAGCTAATCCGTGGCTGCTACAAGAGCAAAACTCTACTAGACCATTAGTCTTCATATTTGAGATGACATCAACAACTCAGCTTAGAGATTTTTACACCCACATCTAATAGATTGGGTTCGCAGAGCTTGTTTACTATTAATATTTTAGGTTGACAGTCAAAGATCAACATGGAAATTCATGTTGTCATTATCTAGTTAACCGGTCATCTGACTAAGCTAAGAGAGATGCAAAGGCGAACTGCATTCAATATTGATCTCCAACTTTTGGAGAGGACTATAACTGCTTTCATCCATCTGTATATTTTTTCTATCCATACAAAACTAGATAATTGTGCTTCCTTAAGACATGTCAAAAAAGGCAATAAAAGTAAAGGGACAAAGAGAATGTTATAATGAAGACATATGAAACTGGACATTAATTCTAATGTCGAAGTCCATACATTTCATATGACCAGCAAAATCATGTAAAGAAAGCAAAGGTTTCAGAAAAATTGTCATCAGGAAGTGCATAGTAAAATCAAGATCAGGGTAAAAGATAATGCATCAACAAACGAAGATCTTTGAATTGATAGTAAAATCTAAATCTTTAAGACAACATTAAAGGTAGAACATGTGCCTATGAATTTGTTAGGATTGTCCAGTCATTAGGAAAACAGTTAGCTGTGATTAATGCTCATCTCCAAATTTTGGAGAGGACTATAACTTCTTTCAGCAATCTATGTATTTTCTCGACTATACAAAAACCCATTTAACTTCCAACCTTAGCAGACCAGAATGGCGCAGCTCCCTAACCCCACCAAACCACCAAGAGAAAGAGACAGAGAGAGAGAGAATGAGAGAGAACATAATATATGAAGATAAATGAAACTGGACATCGGTTACATACCAAATCACATGCATTTTGTATGACCAGTAAAAACGTTTAAAGAAAGCAAGGGATTTTGTTACAGAGACAAACTGCTACCAGGAATACATAATCAGGGTAAAAAGCCATATCTTACAAAGTCCAAAACACAATCTTAAAGATTTTGTTACAGATTTAGGATAACATCTTAAAGAAATCTAAGTCTTCAAAAACACAATCTTAAACATGGAACATGTACCTGGGACTTCGTTAGGGGAGTAGCATCATGGGAAAATTTGCACAAATCTCCCTGCAGTTCAAAATAAATTGTGTTATATAGAAAAGGCTAATATGTTATTTATGTAAACAATGTGACAACTAACAACATCAGAACAAGTTAACAAAAACAATACACTAATGTATCCTGATCATATATCCAATCAGACTCATCTATTTAAAAATCACATAACGAGAAGGATTCATCCAAGGCACGTTTACAAGAAAAAAACCTATCACAAATCAATATCATGCTAAGGTTCTCCTTTAACCAGGCTACTCCAATTTAAAGCAGCATCCTTGCCATAGTAGGTTTCACACAAACATATCAAAAGGAGTGTTGCAACAAGAATCAACTTGAGAAGTACTTGAAGATGATGCAAACAGTGTAGATGATCTAGCAGGATTAAATTAATCTAATGCAAGGTAAACGGTCAAGCATTTTCTAGAATAAGATATTTTATGGAAGACATTATTTGATTAAAATCATGTTTATGTGGAATCACTACATATTAGAACAAAAAAGAAAAGCAAAGAGTGGGCAAGGTGAAGTGTCAGATACTAATTTGCTGAAACTAATATTAAGATTCCACCTTTTATTTTCACATCTCATGAAAATTAATTGAAAGCCAAAGAAAGGGAAGTGGAATTTTAGATGTCAATAGTGTATGAGTCTGTCTCATGAAACAGGCAAATGTTTAATGTGAAGAAAATGTAAATGCCAAAACAATGTGCTAATGGATGCAGAAACTTTAGTATATCATTTTCTTTAAATCAGATCACCCCAGCATAATGATAAAAAAAGGAAATGAATAAGTAATAGAGAAGAACAATCCTGGAAATCAATTTTAAAAGAGCTTTCCTTTAATGGATACAAGGTACATAGGGCTCAGAGACTAGAAAGATTCATGAATACTGAAGCTGCCAAGAACGCTCAGGATAAAGTTATAAACAGTAGCTAAGTAGATGATATACCAGATAACCATACAAAGGTCAACATATTATTTCAACAAAATGAAGAAGCCACAAATACCCTGAGGATCACATGAATATCAGGTGAATTCGAAATTATGGAGGGGTTGCTCTCTCAACAATATAATAAGGTATCTTCCACTAACAAGATATTTGTAGAACTATAGAGCTGACAAGCAATGGAACCATTTGTACAATAGTTGCAAATATAATTATGAGTTAATAAGTGTTTGTGGAATATATACAACATGAATATGGAAAACTTGAGTGAAACAAAGCAATCACAAACTAAAGAAATAGATAGGTCAACCTGCTGGCATCTACCCATCAGATAGAAGTTGCAGAGCTTTACTGCTTTTGGCTTTACAACCGGTTGCAGCTTCAATCTCTTGACTCCTTGTTGTCTCTCTTTCTCTGCTCTTTTCCTTTTCTTGGCCTTCTGCAAATGGATAAGAAAAAAGAAAGTATTAGTAACATTGCGGTTTTTTGAGATACACATCATGCTTCTTTGACACAGTTATTTCAAAATAAATTGCTGATATGGAGTTAAAAATATATGTTAAAACTTAGATAACTTTGATAATTAGGAAAAGAACAATAAGGAAAGTGTATTTACCTTTTTCTTAGCTTTTCTTTCCTCAGTTAAAGGACCTCTCCTCCTCTTGATTTTCTCGTCAACAGCCTGTGTAGAGAAAACAATAAAAAAATATCAGAAACAAAATTAGTGGATCAAGAAATACAGTAATATCAGTTGGGAATGTCCAGGTTTTGTTAACAGAAAGATCCACTGACATGGATAACAAGTAGAAATATGAATAAACACAGACTAAAATTGAAGAAACTAAAAGCTGAAGCCTCAAGGCCCCACCTCCCAGAGGTCAAATTCACACTATGTGATAAGTATGAAACTTTTCTGTCTTTCAAGTGTATTTGCCATAATGTTGTACCTATTTTTCAGGTGAACTTACTCCTCCAATGAATACAATAAACAGTCCATACTTTGAATTACAATTTTTATCATAATGTTGAGAATCAGTATAAGAGTAAAACTGACAAAGCTACTACATATAAAGGACACAGCGTCTACACAATGCAAGGACCTGAGACAATGAAACATTTCTTATAACGGATATAGTTAATGAATAAAGGATTCAAAAATGCAAATATATCCTAAGTTTCAGCATGCAACCAGAGCATGGCAAGATATCCATCCAAGCACCAAATGAAGTTGATATGATAGAAAGGACCTCAACAAAGGTGCTAAAGAAACTTTCAGTTAAAATATCTGAAGCCAATTTGCAAATGTTAAAAAAAAACTATTGGGTTCATGAGGAAAAGACTACATCAGAAAAACACACCTCAGCAATGGATTCCTTATTCTGATATGTCGACTTCTTTTCACATGATCCAAAAGCATTCACTGCAGTTGTTTGCTGCTCGGAGTACATCACAGGCACATTACTACAGCTCTTTCTCATTTCAGCAGTTAAATGTCTTTCATCTGAAGAAAGATAACCATTTCCATCCATCTTTTCATCTGAAGAAAGAACATCCTCTTTGTTCTTTCCAGAGAACTTAGCCAAACAATCAGGACCTTCTTTTTGAAGAAAGTCAGTGTGACATGATCCTTCATCTAACTTCTGATCCTGAAGAAGTGCATTATAATGCGCTGCTGGTTCAGTCTCATTTAAATTCCAAAAGTCACCAGGAATTTGCCCTTCTTCAATTTCTTCAACATTGTTTGGATCTACTAATGCATCCACCAGGTTCTCTTCTAACTGTTTCATGGAGAAACCCAAAAGCTCTTGTTGATGCTTTTCAGCAGCTTCATTTATTGAGTTGGACATGTCTTTCTGAGGTTTAAATAACATTGGCTCGTTAGGAGCCAAATATGTAGTTGATGGATTAGTACATTCCCTGTTCCTTTCAAACATGATATCACGTAGCAGTTCATTAGAAGAAGAAAGCATTCTAGTTGGGGAAACACTTAATGCATCAAATTCATTTATCAAGACCTCTGACGATGCTCCTTTAACGCATTCATATTTCAGTTCATGCTTCCTTCTTTGTTCTGAATCACCCGCCAAGTCAGTGACTTGATCCTTGGAACCAGGAAATTGAGATAAATTTTCTCCAGAGACGCTTTCAGCAACTTCACCGTTTGATCCCCCAACTAAACGAATTATACTGTCCTGCAATTCTACCAATTCAGGGAAATCAAAGATCATATTATCACCAGGAGATTCTGTGGCTTCGTCCATACAAACTTCGGCCTCTAACTTAGATTCGACAATCAGACCTTCCTGAAGTCCATCATCAACACATTGGCCAGTTTCCTCGCGTTGATGCCCCAGATCTTCCATTGAATGCGAAGCCTCGGCTTTATCGTCCCCAGATTCCAAATGCGGCCGTTCACACACCAGGTCGTTCACCGTCTCTCCATGCCCGCCATTCCCATCTCCAAATTTCTCCTCGATTCCCTCAATTTTCGAATCAGAGGTAAACACAGCGTCTCCACATTCAATACCCTCAATGTCATCACGCCGAAGCTCCTTTGCCACGATTCCATCACCATGTGAATCAACGACGGCGTCTTTACCAGCCGACGAGCTCTTCGGGACTTCAGGAGCTGCGGCACCCGACACAGGGATCGGATCCTTGCGAGGTTCTTCGTTGGGGACGAGGGACTCGTCGAGGCAAAGGGAGAAGATCCGAACCAGAGTGCGGTAGGACGCGCTGTCGAGATGGGATCTCCAACGCGGGGTAGGAATGGGGCGCGAGAAGCTTCCCGTCCGAGGGTTTAGGGTTTCGACTGTAGCCGGAATTCGGAGTACGTCCTCCATGAACTCGAACCCCGCCTCCTCACTGTGGTCTTCTTTCTTTCGCCCGCCCCGAACCCTAAGCCTCTACGAGTGCCGCCTTATGTAGACCTCTGCAAAAAGAGACAGTTGCTGGTCACGTGTCTTGTCGATGGCACAAGACAGGAAAACACGTCTTATCATTGGCTTAGAAAGTGGGCCCTTAGAAGGTTGATGACTTCGACTAGGCTGTTGGTATATTGATTGGGCCAACAAAATTACTCTGAGCTGTCCGAGCCCAATTTCGGCCCACCCTCTGTCTTGCATCTGTCTTTGCAAACCCCGTCAAGTTTTGAAAAAAAAAAACCTTGAGTAATTTTCTTAGAAAATACTCAAATGTTAGATATTTTTCAATTGGTACCCTAATTTTGATTTTTTAAATAATATTCCTCACATTAAAATTATACAAAATACTCCTCAAAAAATATTTATTAAAACTTTAACTTTTTTAACCAATTTTATATGGTAATAGTGCTTTAATTTCGTTTCTTTATGATGTTTTTCAATAATGTTTATAGCATTTTCATTAAGGCATAAAAAATACTATAAATAATGTAGAAAAATATTATAAATAATATTACATTATGCCTCTTTTGGTTGTAGTTGTTCATAGACAATCATGTATTTCGATGTTTTGATTTCATTTTAGTCGTTTTTTAGTATATTTTACAGTGTTTTTATTATGATTCTGAAAACATCATAGTATATTAATTTTTGTTTCAGTTTAGTTGATATTATTAATTAAACTATTATAAGTACCCCTATTTGGATCATAGTATAATTTTATTTAATTTTTTATAATATTTTTAAGTTAAATATCATAGTATTTTTTTTGTTGAGTCCAAAATATTGTAATTGGAGAAAAACCAAAATAGGGAGTACTGATAATAAAATCATAAAATCTTATATTATACATCTTAATCTCTTTTTTTATAAAGAAATAAAAAAAGCAAATAAGAAGATTCATATTTATCAACACTATTTAGCTTTTTAGAAAACAAATGCTAGATAGATCCCTAATTCGATCCAGCACATCGTCTCGTCTCTTCATTTACTAAAAAAAAAAAGGGAAAAAAAAGTGACTTTGGTTTTTGCAGTTCTTCATTCGTAGAATACGTGGGCGCGTCACTATATGCTCGTGAGAAATAAATCCATCATTGCATGGCATCTTCGCGTGCAGTGACATGCGTCGACGGAAAGCAGCCCATGGACGTCTTCCTTGTTGAGTTTGATCGCTCGAAGGTGACACATGAACTGATGCTTTGGATCGGTGCATGGCTGAAGCTGTGGGCGCAAGCAATCGCCCGGTTTGACTGAGACAGACTCGAGCATAATACCGGTTGAAAGCTATCTGCACTTTGAACCGATTGCTAACACCTTTAAACCCTTTGTTTCTCTTATCCGAGGACTGACGGTTGACCGATTATTATATCTTAAAGAGAAAATTATATATTATATCTTATAATTAATTACTATTTCGATTAGTATACTTATAAAAATTATATTAATATTTCTATATTTATAAAAATAATAATCTTATTTCTCCTTATATAATTGATTATATTGATGAACATACCTACTCGATAATAAATTGAAGTGAGATAAAACAATAATAAATTTTATGATATTTTGAGTAGATAATAAAATATGAGAAAAAAATAAGATTAAATACTTTACTTTTGATATGGATATATTTTTTAAAAATATAAAAATTAAAAATTAAATATAATTAAATAGAAAAAATAAATTTATAATTAACTAGTTATAATACTATTAATTTGGAGTTAAATATTTTGAGCATGAAAAATTATTAGATCAATTTTCTTTTTGAGTCGAACTGTGATGAATAATTAAGATAAGGAAGTATGCAATTTGGCGATAATGGTGATGGGATGGTTTAATGCGTCTCATCGTAACGACCCAAAGCCAAAGCGTCGCATTATGCCATTAATCTGCCGTCCAACCATTCAGGTATCGCCACGCAAGCAGTGATCCCACTTCGGAACCCTGCATAAGACAAGGTGTGTATATATATATATATATATATATATATAAAGAGAGAGAGTACGGTGAATTCATTGGTCGGGAGAGGTGGGAACTCGGAAGCCCGCGTGGCCATGGAGGCGAGCGAACCCTTCTCCGACTCCGACGACATGAGCAGTAGCCTGTGCCACCCCGTAGCAGTCGCAGCGGCGGCAGCAGGGCAAACCGTGGCGGCCGCGGAGGTGGCCGCACTCAGCCGCCTGTCGGAGCAGCTCGGATCCCTCCTCCGCTCCCCGGGCCTCTCCTTCTGCTCCGACGCTCGCATCACCGTCCGATCCTCGGGCGGCGAGCCCCCGCGGGTGGTACCTGTTCACCGCTGCCTCCTCGCGGCCCGAAGCCCCTTCTTCCGCGACAAGTTCGCTGGGGGGGCGGCGGCGCTCGAGCTCGGCGAGATGGTGGCCGGCTTCGAGGTCGGGTGCGAGGCACTGGAGGCGGTGCTCCAGTACGTCTACACCGGCCGGCTGGAGGAGCTGCCTCGAGGCGTGGCTGAGTGCGTCGACGAGGGCTGCTGCCGCCACGAGGCCTGCTGGCCCGCCGTCCATTTCATGCTCCAGGTCCTCCATGCTGCCTCCACCTTCGCGATCAACGAGCTCGTCAGCCTTTTTCAGGTAAACAATTGATTGATTGCTTTTAGAGATGTAGATAATGGCATGATTCGCTTCTTTGTTCCGAATCGTGGGTAAACATGCCTTTGCTTCTCTACTACAGTATTCCTTGTGGCATCTGGTGGCTTCTATCAGTAGCTCGATGGATTGTCCAGTGCTACACACCATCCTTGAATTCCTGAAGTAGATTCCGATGTGTCAAATACAGATTAATCCCTAATTTCATGAATTTACTTAGTAGGCTGTTCAGGTGTACTGAATGCTTGTGAACTAAAAACAAATTGAACAGATTCAACCTGTTCTTAGAAGTAAAGTGCAAAACTTTCAGAACATTGTAGTGGAATTTTGTTGTCGACATTTTGCTCGAGATTGAATTTTGATTCAATGTTCTTGTTGGTGTTCTAGCATTGTCAATCTGTAGATCTATCCGCTCATGGTCATCAAATTGTGTCATAAAAATTCTTTTGATTATTATGAGGAGTTCCAACTATGAATCCCTGCTTCCTTCTCTGATATACTTGGTGTACCCAACAACCTATTTGCAGATAAGAACAAGAAATCCTCAGCAGATATAAAACTGATGAGCACATCTATCATAAATTCTTTTCATCAGACATTTAGAAGCAATAACTTTGGGATTTTCCATTAAAGAGAGTAGGTACCTTCCCTTCTGCTATTCTGGTGATGCATCCTTGGCATATTTTCCAATTTCCAGCAATTTTGTATGGCATGTCATCATGAATTGTTGTTTGGTCGTCTCCATTTCAGCAACAATCAAGTTTATGCTTTTTCTTTTTGCCAAATCCTCAATTTTTTGTTGAAAGGATGTATAACATAAGAAATCATTCATTGCAGCGGCAGCTCCTCAATATTCTTCAGAAGGTAGCAACAGATGACATTCTGATTATTCTATTGGTTGCAAATTTGAACAATAAGCTGTGTCAGAGACTACTTACGAAATGCATCTGGATGGTTGTCCAGTCAGATATCGATTATGTGGCCCTAAAGAAAAAGTTGCCCCCAGATATTGTCGAGCAGATTAAGCAATCCCGGTCAAACTTTGGATTGGATGGACAAGAGAACCTTGAATTCTCTGAAAAACATGTGAAGAGCATATATGGTGCTCTTGATTCAGATGATATCGAATTAGTCAAATTGCTTCTGGAGGAGGGAGGTACCACTCTTGACAATGCAAAGGCTCTACATTATGTGGTCGCTTATTGTGATTCTAAAATTACAAAAGAGCTTCTGAGTCTTGGGCTTGCAGATGTTAATGGCAGAGACCACAGACACTACACGGTGCTCCACATTGCTGCAATGCGTAAAGAACCTGAAATCATAATGTCCTTGCTGACGATAGGAGCTCGCCCTTTTGACCACACATCAGATGGAAGGACAGCTCTTCAAATCTCCAAGAGGCTTACCAGATCTGCAGACTATTATAGATCAACTGAACAAGGCAAACCTTCCCCGAGGGAACGACTGTGCATCGAGATGCTAGAACAAGCTGAAATGAGAGATACATTCATGGAAGTAACTTCAGTTCCAGTTGAGATGATCAGTGATAATCTGCAAGAGAGGTTATTGTACCTTGAGAGCAGAGGTAATTTTACCGGTGTAGAAATTATTTTGCTTTTCCTTTTCTTTTTAAAAATATTTTGGGAGGGGGGTCAGCTGTATTTCCTCTTAATGCAGTTTGGCTAGCGGAGAGCTTATTTCCAACGGAAGCAAAAGCTGCCATGAACAATGCTAATGTGGATGGCACACTAAAATTTAAGTCAAGTTGCTTGACACATCTCATTTCTGGAAACAAGAGGTCAGCCGAGGATGTGGTAAAAGCATCTTTTAAAATGACAGAAGAGGACTTCTCACGGATGGAAGCTCTAACAAAGACAGGTACCTTTTCTGCGCAGTTTATTATCTTTTTCTCAAAAACTCATTAAGATACAAACCCACTCGTTTAAACCAGCCAAGCCAGCACAACTATATAAAATATCTAGAATCAAGCAGTGATGCAACTCGACAAACATTACATACAGCTGCATACAGTAAACACTATCCAAGAGCATCCACTGGATCAGTTATATCAAGCGTACTGCTTGTATCATTTTTGGGTAGAAACCATGAGAATTGCAATCTTCGTTGCTAAGTTCCTTTACAAACAACCTCGCCCTGCAAAAGCTGGTTTCCCGAAGAGAAGTAATTCTGATTTTCTACTGCAGTTCTTAATAAATCTTCTAGGATTTTGATTCTTTCATCTGACAAAACTTCAATATCTCTCCGGTTGTGTTACTGCACAACCGAAAAAGAGAAGATCAATATTTTCTGCATCACTGACCTTGAGCACACAGTGAATTTCTGGATTGCTTCTTGCTTAACGAATCCATCGTGTTACTATTTCACTGTCAACAAAAATATTGACATCCCATCCCAGCTTTAAGAATCATTAGATTTTTAAGTACGTACACTAGGAGAGATGGATGTTCTCTGGTCTCAACCCATTTGTGGGCCAAAACAATGCTATCAGCTGTTCTTTTCTGCCCCGTGCAAAATGTTGTCAATTATTTGTGACCCTTATTCGATAAAAAAATCGACCAAGTAATGTAATTTTGGATGACAGTTTTAGCAGCTAATTTACATAGTTTCTTAGATTGGAAATATGCTGCACTGGTCTTCAGTTTTCTTAGATTGGAAACATGCTGCACAACTCCAGTAGTGACATGAAAGACATGCACAGCGGCAGCTGCTCCGTCTTTCTTGATTTGTTTATTTCTAAAATCTATTATCAATGACGTTCGAAGCCTTTAGATGAGTCGATCGTTCCTAACTTACATTCTTAACACTGCATAAGACTCAAACTCAATAGGTAAGAGTTGATCTTCTTTTTTTTTATATAAGCGTGAGTGACCTAAACAATATTTCAACTTGCTTGTTTATTTAAACAGTGTCATTCCATCTAGAAACTTAGGCATTTAGATGAGACACCATCTTAATACTCTATTTTGTGAATGATTTGTGTGAGTTCTAACCGGACCACATGTTACTGGCCAGTGCAACTTGGAATGCATTTCTTCCCTCGGTGCTCCAAGGTAATCGACAGGTTCCTGGGAGATGATCTGTCGGGGCTATCTATAGTCGAGCACATCAACACAGAAGAGCGAAAGAACAGATACAATGAGATTCTGGAACAGATGAACAAGGCATTTACCCGAGATAAGAAGGAGAAGGCGTTCAGCGGCTCTGCCGCCTCCTGCTCTGCCGCTTCATCTTCTAAACCTGCACGAGCAGCCAGGAATAAGGTTGCCAAGAAGTGATAATGGGGTATCGTTCCTCCTCTCTCTCTGTCTTCTTTTGACCCTTAGCTTCATGCAGTTGATGAGCTTAGTTTAAGGACGATCTGTTTCTTTCCTTGCGTGGAGGTGGAAGATGGGCACCAGGTCGTGAACGTTTGCATGTTTTGGTGTTACCTGCAGATGAATCGAATCATGGAAATATAAATAAACTGTGAGTAGATCCCAGTCCGCAGAAGCTCGACATCTCTGCTTCAGAAATCCTGCATCGATGGCCCCTGCACGGATCATAAAGCAGGAACCAGGTGAGAAGCACTTCTTTTCCAGGTTCCGTCCTGTTTGCATCCGTTGTAGGAAGACCTTCAGCATCTCTGCTTTGGAAATCGTGCAAGTGGCAGCATCAGTGCAGTGTGTGTCTGTACGGATCATAAACCGCAAATGTGAAGGACTTGCTTTCAGCATCTCTGCTTTGGAAATCGTGCGAGTGACTGCATCAAAACGTTAAGGTCTTGCTTTCAGCATCTATGCTTTGGAAATCGTGCGATTCACAGCATCAGTGCGGTGGTGTTCCTCTGCACGGATCATAAAGCGAAAACGGTAAGGACTTTGCTTTTCAAGCCTCTCTGCTTCGGAAATCGTGCGAGTGAGGCATCGGGTCGGTGTGCATCTGCACGAATCATAAAGCGCAAGCATTAAGAACTTGCTTTCGACTTGCAAAAAAATCTTTAATATGCTATAAGTTATACTAAAAAAATTTTATGTCAGCATTAAAATCAAATAACATTAGATCAGATTCATGATGTGTATCTTCTGATGTCATCTGAAAAATATCTGTCTGATATATCTACGTCTTATTTGCAAAGGCATCACTCCGGATCAAATATTAAGTGAAACTAAACACTTCTTCTCCTCTCATCTTATCATTTCACGAGATCATTATTATTGATGGTTTAGGGAGGATGAAAGAAAAATAGTAATTCTCTAATTTAATTTTTTCTCTTTTTCTACTTCAATTCCTAAAAGATTCTGTTTATTTATAAGTGAGAGCATTGAGTTCAAGATAAGTTATTATGAAATTTTCTTCCATTAGGTTTATTATATATCTTATCCAATTATAAAGGGTTACATAATCTAATATTCTTTTATTTAACTCATAATTGATAAGATATTTAAAATCAAAATAAATAAATAAATTATTTAAAAAATAGTTTTGCCTAGTTGGATTTTGAGAATTTTGAAAAATATTTTATACATGATCATGAATTTTAAAACAAGTCAATAAATCTAATAAGCATAATAATACTATATTCAGTAAAACTATCAATGTAAGTCATAACTACTATATATCATCAATATTACATTTCTTTTTATGTGTCACAACATTATTAGTCTTTCCTTATATGGTCTATAATAACCCTTATAATTTATCTTATCAAGATAATTCTGTCATTACATTCAACCATGATATGCATAAACATAAATATCAACAAGATAACATAAATAAATAACTTTAATTATGTAAAAAAATATCAATAACATCATTCACTTAACCATGCATCATCATATCATTTATTACTTACTCACAAGTCCCATTCTAAGAGCATGTTTTTTAGATCTTTTACATCGTAAAGCTTTGGTAAATGGATCAACAATCATTATAGTGGTATCGAGGTTCTCAATTGACACTTGTTGTTTCTATACTCTTTCTCTAATAACCAACTACTTTATCTCGATGTATTTGGAACCACTATAGTACTTGTCATTCTTAGAGAAGAAAGTTTCTACGGTGTTATCACAAAATATCTTCAACGGTCTGATAATTGGATCGACCACACCAAGTCCTAAGATAAAATTTTGCAACCATAAAGTTTGATTTATGGTCCCAAAGCATGTCACAAATTCAACTTCCATTGTTGACGTGCAATAAGCGATTATTTTATATTTTTCTAAGAAATTGGTCTAATATCTAACATGAATATTATTTTATCAAAGCAATTTACAAAATCAGCATATGAATATCCCGTCACTAACCTGATCTGATCTCCTATATATGAGCATATAATCTTTCTAACTCTTGCAGATATCTCATTATTTTCTTTGCAGCTTTCCAATATTTTATTCCAAGGTTGCTTTGATATCTTCTCAACATTTTAGCAAAACTTATATCTCGTTTTGTATAGGTTTAAGTATATAATAGACTTTTAATTGCACACCCATAAGGAATATTTTTTATTTAATTTCTTTCTAAGTCATTTTTCGAGCATTGATCTTGACTAAAATTTTCACTTCTAGTAATAAGTGTATTATTGGTTGAATAAAGCTGCATATTAAATCTCCCTAAGATACGATTAATATATTTTTTTGAGATAGTCATAATAATTCTTGAGATCTATCCTTTAATATATCAATACTAATAACATAGGTTGCTTCATTCATATCAACTATCTTAAAGTTTTTATTGAGAAAAATATTAGATTCGTCCTTATTGAGAAAAATATTAGATTCGTCCAATAAACTAAGATCACTATTAGTAAGCAAAATATCATCCATATATAAGACTAATATAATAAACTTACTTTCTCAGTTATATATATCGATTAATAATATTTTTCTTAAATATGAAGAAAGTAATAGTATCATCAAACTTTATATATAATTGTCTGAAAGCTTTTTTAAGATCATAAATAAATTTATTAAGTTTACAAGCTTAACTTTTTTTTTCTCTTTTATATGAATCCTTCATGTTGTTCCATATAGATTTTTTTATCTAGATCTCCATTCAAAAATGTTATTTTCATATCCATCTGGTGTAACTCAAGATCGTAATAAGTTATTAATGTCATTACGACCTTAAACGAGTCCTTTATAAAAACTAAATAAAATGTCTCATTGTAGTCGATACTTTCTTTCTGAGAAAAACCTTTATCCACAAGTCTATCATTATATTGTTCGATATTTCTCGCCAAGTCATATTTTGTCTTAATGACATATTTATAACCGATTCTTTTATAATTATTAAACAATTTATTGAGTTCTCAAACACCATTTTGTTCTAATTCTTTTTTGATAATATGATTCTTATAGATATACTACATAATCATAAAAAATGATATGTTTTCTTTTCCTCTGAGATCTTTTCAAAACTGTCAATTATGATTGTTCTACAAGAATATCAACGATGACATCAACATCATGTGAGAGTTCATCGATGTTATTTTGTAATTCATCCTCATCAATTCTCTTATTGATTTGAGGAATAATAATTTCTAGAATAGGAGATGATACAAGAGAATTAACTTGAATCTCATCAATATCAAAATTGATCCATCGAGATTTTTCATTCCCATTGATTTCGTCATCTTCTAGAAATATTGTATTACCAAATTCTATTATCCTCATATTATTATTAGTGTATTAAAATTTGTATCTCTTGGACTATTATAGATAACTGATAAAATATCTAGAAATAGTTATTTGATCAAATTTCTTTTCATAAGGATTAAATACTTTTATCTCTATAGGACACTCCCAAATATGTTAATGTCTTAAACTAGGTTTTCTATCAGTCAATAACTCGAGTTGACGGAACTGACTTACAAGGAACCCTGTTTAAGATATACATACTTGTCATAAGAGTTTCACCCCACAATTACTTAAGTGCAAAGAAATAACTCATCATGCTCTTAACCATATTCATAAGAGTACAATTTCGTCTTTTAACAATATCATTATGACAGGCATTGGATGTGATTTTCTGCTACAACTGCCATCAGTGTTGCATAGTGATCGTCGTTGTCTTGTGATCATCAGAGATTGCGTTATAAAGAATCTAACCTCACTCGTAAGCAAGCGATAAAATGAAATAGATAGGAATTTAGATCGATAAAACATACGGATCATTGAAGCATCGTAAACAAAAATAACAGATCTAACATGTTTAATCTCAGGAACCTAGACTTTGATACTAATTGTAAGCATAAAATCTGTAATATGTTATAAGTTACGCGAAAAAAATTTAATGTCGGGATTAAAATAAGATAACATTAGATCAAATTTACGATGTGTAGATTTCGATGTCATCTGGAAAATATTTTTGTCTGATCAACAAAGATATCATTCTTCAGATCCGATTATCTAACGTCGATTTACAAGAGTAACTAGACATTCCACCTCTCATCCGAATATCTAACGTGATTTATGGTTTAGGGAGGATGAGAGAAAAACTATAATTTCTCAATTTAATTCATGTCTAGTTATAGACGAGAGCAAAAAAAATCTAAGTTTAGTTATAAAGAGAGTTCCTACCGTTAAGGATATCCCTTAAAGAATGTTATTATAATATAGATTTTTTTTTATTGACTAATATTTATTATCAGAATCTAATTAATTCTATTATAATATAAATCGTGCGAGTGACAGCAGCAACCTCGGTATGCCTCTGCACGGATTATAAAGCGAAAACGTTATAGAACTTGCATCTCAGCACCTCTGCTTTGGAATCGTGCGACAGGCATCAGCGCGGTCGGGTATGCCTCTACACGGATCGATCATAAAGCGAAAACGTTTTTTAATAACTTGCCTTTCAGCGTATCTGCTTTGGAAATCGTGCAAGTGACGGCAGGCATGCATGCATGCATCACCGCGGTGTGCCTCTGCACGATTCATAAAGCGAATACGGGAAGGACTTGCTTCTCAGCATCTCTGCTTTGGAAATCGTGCAAGTGACAGCATCACCGCGGGCGGGCCTCTGCGCGCATCATAAAGCGAAAACGGGAAGGACTTGCTTACCGGGATCCTTCGACGTTTCTGCGGGTGGAAGACCCTCCCGACATCTTTGCTTTAGCCACGGGATCCTGGAGCAACAACGCCGGCGGAAGACCTCCGGCGTGTCTGCTTTAGACATCGTGCGGTGTGCTTCTGCACGGATCGTAAAGCAGGAAACGTAAAAAGGACTTCGTTACCTTTTTGGATCCTCCACATTTCGCATCCCACGTCGGAAGACCATCGGCATCTATCTCGGGAGGCCTTCTTCGACATCTCTGCTTTAAGAGTCGTGCAACCGGTGCACGGATCTTGAAGAAGAAATGTGGAGGACTGGGGATCGATCCTTTCCGTCCGTCCGTCCGTCCCGTTCTACGAAACACCTGCTGCTGCACGCACAGTCGGCCTTCTCGGAATCGAAGGAGAAGAAACTGCAGGGACGGTAACACGTAGTCACAGGATTGCAGTCCGAAGAAGACATGGTATTTGACCAGGCTACGTCTCGACTTATCCTTTCCGCCGCTGAAAGCTCGCTCGCGAGCGAGCTCACCCTCTCTGCATTCAAGCTCGGTACACGGGTCAAAAAGACAGGAAGGGCATTTCCTGTGGCAACGCTCTTCGATTCTTGGATGCTTGCATGTGCAGAACCGAGCAATCCAGAAATATAATATGTTATCCGGTGTTGAATCTTTTTCTCGGCCTTCCAACTCTCCTTTGTTGTTTTCCCCAGAGAGATCTGCTGTTCTTCGACGAAGCTTCATTCCTTGTCCCATAGACAGACACATGAGCTTTTTGTTCTCCTATTGAGAAGATAGGTTGTTGACGAAAATATGACACATCCTTAGTGATAAATTAAAGTGAGACAAAATAAATACATATTGTATGATAAATTCTATGGTATTTCTATCAATAACATAAAAAAAAATAAAGTTCAATATTTCGCTTTCAGAAGTATAAAGATTCATATATAACTTTTAAAAATATAAATATCTGAATATGAAAAACAACTAATTACATGGAGTAATCTATAGTTAGTTCCTTTCGCTTATATAATAGGAACATCATCGTTATCCGAATCAATCAGATTAACTGGTCAAACCATAGGTCAAATTAATTTTGTATTAAATTAAACACCACATTGAAAGATATAAGATATATAGACCACTGCAGTATTATTCAAGAAGATATGGTACCATTGCTGTACTGTAGGAGTACCTTAAGACCTCTTCAAAGTCAACGAGGCAGCTACCCAGTTGAGATTAGTTCATTGAATCCAGTTGATGAGCTCCTTTAAAGCTAGCAAAGCATGTGACTGCATGAGTTCTTATTATACATATACACATGCTGTATACTATATAGTCAAAAAGACTTATCTGAAATAATCCTTTCCTCTAGCAAGGAAGAAACACCTACCTCCTGTGGGCACTAAAAAAGTCAATGGTCAATCCCTGCCAGCAGACACAATTTAAATAGTCAGCTTCATATGATCTTATGAGAATGTAAATTATATATATATATAGAGAGAGAGAGGAGAAAGTGAGTCTCCAGTTGATACGGTACCTCAAAGCAAAACAAACCCAACAGCGCATCTCTCAAATGGTCATATAAAATCTAAGCAAGTTGGGTGGTGGGACGGTGAGTCATGCAGCAGCGGTAATTTAATCCAACACAGGCTTCAAAGAAGCTGTGCTTTCTCTCTCTCTCTCTCTGTCTCCTTTGAATTAGAGGAAAGTTGAGTTTTCACAGAGCTCATTCAAGGAAGGGAGCATTGCTCGGTGGCGTCGTCCTCCTTACCTGCATCTTGGATTACAATAAACAATGGTGGATTTCTTTTATGCATATATAAACGTCGAGTAAGAGGGGTGTTGATACCTACTCAGCTTTCTTCTCATCTGGGCAGTCGGGTTCCTTTTCTGATCTGCTAGGTACGTTGACCAAATCTTGCTCCTCTCTCTCTCTCTCTGTTCTGCCCCTTCATCTACTGATCTATTTGTTGGAGGGGCAGAAGGGTTCTGTTTCTCGATGTTATATGGGATGATGCTGGCTTTACTGCTCCGTTACAAGGTTATTGTGGCAGCTCTTCCATGGGCTTATCCTTCTCCGTGCTCTTGTAGAATTGGTTTGCTGCAGCCGGATCCATTAGCCTCGGTGAAAAGGAGGCCCATAGGATCTTGAGATCACTCAGTTTCGGAAGGAGCAATTCGTCGAACAGGATGGTCTCTGGAGCGTGCCATGACGCCGTGACGGAGAGATCATTAAGCTTCAGGAACTGGGAACCTGAGACACCAAAGCTCGACGAATCCGTTCCCACTGGAGAACAAGCCGCAGATGATAATGTTACGTTGCAGCCATCTTGTCTCAAGGTGCCGGTGAAGTTTGCGGTGCCCCATGTGAAGCTCCCGCAACAGCTCGTCGAGTTCTCTTCCCCTCGGCCTTCGAGCGAGCTTGACGCTGCAGCAACCAAGCTGCAGAAGGTCTACAAGAGCTACCGAACCAGAAGAAACCTAGCAGATTGCGCGGTGGTGGTGGAGGAACTCTGGTGCGTCTCCAACTTCACCTGACACAAGTCAAAACTAGAAGAAGATCTCTGTTATCGTTTTACCTCAAAAAAAAAAAAAAAAAAAACCTTTTGCAGGTGGAAGGCGCTGGATTTCGCATCTCTCAAGCGTAGTTCCATCTTGTTCTTCGACGTCGAGAAGCCAGAACCTGCAGTCTCTAAATGGGCAAGAGCAAAAAGAGGAGCAGCCAGGGTAATCGATCAGATTTGATATGTCATGCATAAGCTCTAGAATTGTTCCAACGTATATCCAATCAATATGATGTGCGTGTGTGCGCATCCATTTTTCTCAGGTCGGTAAGGGCCTCTCCAAAGATGAAAAGGCTCAGAAGCTAGCACTGCAACATTGGTTAGAAGCCGTGAGTATCCTCTTCCTTGGGTAGCACAGAGACATGGCTTATGGTAATCTAATCCACAACCAGCGCTGTGCAGATTGATCCCCGGCATCGCTACGGGCACAACTTGCACTTGTATTATGATGTCTGGTTTGGAAGTGAAAGCACACAACCATTTTTCTACTGGTAAGCACAAAAACGACGCGAGTCTTTCAGTGAGAAATGGTTTATGATATGCTCACCTGTTCCTTCCTTTGGTCGAATGTTGAAGGTTGGATGTGGGAGACGGAAGAGAAGTAAATCTGGAGAGGTGCCCAAGAAGCAAGCTTCAAAAGCAGTGCATCAGCTATCTTGGTCCGGTAAGCTCCTCGTTGGATGATCATTCCAGCCCGTCCTTATCTGAGCATGATGGTGGTGGTGGTGGAATGATGCGAAGGTATTCTCTGTTCACCGCCCTGCAGAAAGAGAGGGAAGCATACGAAGTCATCGTGGAGACTGGGAAGCTCGTCTACAAACAAAGCGGAATGCTGGTGAATACCACTGAAGGTTGCAAGTGGATATTTGTGCTAAGCACATCGAGAGCACTGTATGTGGGGCAGGTGCACATCATATCCATGCTTGGAACATCCTTGTGAGCTCATCCTCCTAAAAGCAAACTTTTTTTTTTGTGTGCATGAACGAACAGAAGAACAAAGGCACATTCCAACACTCGAGCTTTCTAGCTGGGGGAGCTACGACGGCTGCAGGAAGGCTGGTCGCCAAAGAAGGCATGATCGAGGTATGTCTGATTTGCCTAATTGCAGGCCACCAAAGTTGAGGCTGATTTGTAAAACTCTTGGTACAATTTGGTGATTGCCTCAGGCTATATGGCCATACAGCGGACACTACCTCCCCACAGAAGATAATTTTAGGGAGTTCATTAGTTTCCTTGGGGACAACCATGTAGACCTCACCAATGTCAAGGTAAATAAATCCATCTCCTTCCCTGATGTTCCAATCTCATGAACACCTACCTACACAAACCGAGCACCGTGTCAGAGCAGATCTAATCGTTTGCGTGATACCTAATCATTCATACCTTTTGCTTCTCAGAAACGCTCCGTCGATGACGATGAGTTCCCCCAACACAAGAAGGATGACGATGTTGATGAGGTGGCAGTCGAAGCGGCGGTTGCTGCGGTGGAGGAGAAGGCCAAGAGCGAAGACGAAATCGCGAAGGAGGAACCTATGGAACCAAAGGAGCAAGGCGACGCAAGCAGGGAGAAGGCAGCGATGGCGTTCGACCTCGGGAGGCGGCTGTCGTGCAGATGGAGCACCGGCGCGGGGGCTCGCATCGGCTGCGTCCGGGACTACCCGGCGGATCTCCAATCCAAGGCGCTCGAGCAAGTGAACCTGTCGCCCAGGGTAGTCGCTTCGCCCGCTGCGAACAAGGTCCCGCCGGTCCCGATCCCGTCGCCGCGACCGAGCCCCAGGGTCAGGCTGTCCCCCAGGCTTCAGTACATGGGCATTCCCACCCCGCCCACGGTCTCGCTGACGCTTCCTAAATCCTGGAGGTGAGGTGATGGCTTGGTGGCTCACATAAACTGGTGACCCTTGACGAAGAATACGGAACTCTTGGGGAAGCAGATTTGATTTGAATTGAATTCTTTTGTTGGTTATCGTTGGCGAAGGCAAAGCAAGCTTTTCTTTTTGTCGCTGCTGCTGCTTTTGCATTACCATCGAAGGAAGTTGTCCGTATAGGAATCTGAAGTGCATTATTATTCGTTCCTGCAAATGTAATGACACAAAATTCTTTTAGTATTGGAAAAATGAGGTCTCTTTGTGGTTGGAAATATCAAGTTCGGTCTCGTTGGCCCCCCCCACCCCACGCTTAAGACGGATCATTTGAGAGAAATAAAGAGAACACTTTGAGATGAGGAATTAGTAGAGTAACTTATCTTCTTCTTCGCATTTTGCAAAAAGGTCTTCATCGAAGCCAAGCATGGGGGGTAGTCTGAATTGAAAAAAAAAAAAAAAAAAAACAGTTAAATAATATTCATTCGACCAGAACGAGAGAACACGTGATACTTGTATAGCAAAATCTTCTTGGTAGTAAAATCGCACATGAAAAATGGCATACAAGACCAGTGCAAAAATGGTCAGCTAGACAACAGGGCATACAAAACAAGTGAAAAGTACAATATGAAGACCAGTGAACAACACAGCCCATTAGACTACATCCCTGGTAGGGAATCGCAGGGAAGTTTACAAGCTCACACAATGCAGCATTTAAAAAATCAAGACGACCGCTAAAAAACAGTCATTGACGTGTACTTGTCTAGTTTGCTACGCCTTCTCTTTTGCCGGAGATGTTACCAGATGATGCAGTGTGGATGCTTGAATTACTGCACTTGGGCTAGGATCCTTGGCACGTACTGAACCAGATCGCCTAAGAGTCTGATTCTTTTCAAGGTTGCTTCTCAGATGGCGCCGCATAGGCCTAGGTAGAAGTGCCATCAATCGGGTTGAACTTACAAGGAGAATTACCCCAAGAATAATGAAGAGCCTGCAAACAGTTAGAGAACATTGTGTTGAAACCCCCTCCAACAGAAAGAACAATGTATCTCAATCAAACAACAGTTCATCAAACAAAATTTATCTACAGTTAGTGACATTACCATCCAAGCGACAGAGTGACACGGGCAACAGGAGAAGTAGGCATGTGTTCGCCCAGGGCAAGCATACCAGCCAGAACACCAGTAACAATCGATGCCACAGCTGCACATGTGGATACCACAATAGCCCTTCCATGCTTCAGGCCTCGGGTCTGTCAGAATCCATATATATTAGACTGCAATCAGTTGAACTATATAAATAGGTTCCATGTCAGCGTGGAGCCTAGAATCTACAAGCTTATGGGTATCAGAAAAATAAAGCACTTGTCAAATTAGGGATCTATTCTGTCCATGATTTGACCCACATCACTGGATTGTAAGAGCCTCATCAGTGGTCCATGATATGAAGTTGAGAGAAAATAGTTAATGCCCAAAAAAATTTCCCAAGAAATATTCATCTTTAATGTCGTCAGTCCATATAACTCAAGTGAAATTGTTTCAACTTGATGGGACCACTAGCAGTATAACAAGTGATTAATGTGGCCCACAATGATACAAACTGATAAAGAATTGAACCAAATTGCTGTAGCTGAAAGCATATAACGAAATTACCTGATAAACAAATCCAGTAGCACTGCAGCAGATGCTGATGGAAATACATATAGGTACCATGATCTTCGAGAAGCCCTGCTCTGAAAATACAAAGCCCATCTTTGATATAACAGATGCCATCCTGTAAATTACCAGCATTGTTTTAGTATTTGCTAATTACTATCTCAAAGCTAAGTTGTACAAATTGTTATATGAGGCTCAACAACTAAAAACAACCCAAATTTAACAGTATAATTTGGAATGACACTATGAGTTGGATGGACACATATTTACACATTCCTCTCCATATAACGAGTTGGACTATACTGAACTTATTTCCTTAACAGCATGTTCAAGAATATAATAAAGAAACAGTTTTATTCAAGAACATGTATGGAATTCGAGACAGAAGGGTGGTCCCAATACTTTTAAGAACTGAAATGACAGAATGCAAGAGGACAACCAATGCACTGATGCTTCTGGCAATGGAAATTGCATATCTTGTATAAACAAGTAATTACTTTCTTCCTGTCTAAGGCAAAGTTTTCCGTGGATTATATTCATATAACATAAAAGTAAAAAAATTAAAATGCCTCAAAATTAAACCAATGGAAGGATATATAAGGTAAAAGGAACATCACCCAAATAAAATGCCTGATTCCAAGCCAAATATTATTTCCTCTATGACTTCAGAATGCATCTGCATTTAAGATGATTACATTGGATGCTGCAATGATCAAATTGATACAAAAACAAATAGGAAGATAAAGAAAAAGAGAAGGAACTAAAAACGGCGGTTACTTCAATAGCAGAAGGGCATAAGAGAATTTACCAGTTCTTGATCTTGCCTTCGCCTCTTGTAAATGCGCAGCCATGTATCCAGAAGAGCCTGAATTGCCACACGAACCATCAAAGTTTTCGATACCCAAGACAACAAAAGCACTACATTCATTCTTATTTTATTCACTCCTTGAAGTATTACACTGAAGCATGAGCATAAAGACTAACTAACAAGACAAACCCCATCCCCAATAAACAAACAAAAAAAGAATAACTTGACTTTCATATTTAATCTCTTGTAGTGCAACGACAAACATAGATACAGTGATAAAGATGCCTACAGCATAAGGCCATATATCTATTCTGAGACTTCGTGTGAATTGCAACTACAATTACTTGTTAACTCTTTTCACATCCAATTGCCAGGCCTAAGCAACCATGATACCAGATAAAAGATGTGATGCCAAGAAGTATTCATTAAAACAATATTATAATGCCATAAGACAGAAGAAACAGTTTCAAAAAATAGATCACAAAATGTAAGTTGAATCCATCTTCAGATAAGGAGAAAGAGGCAAGAGGGTTTCCACATGGAAAATCCACAAACTGCCACTTGTATAGAATTCCATGATCATTAGTGTTTGCCATAGATCATAAACATGAGCACCAAATCAAGGCTGCAAAGAGTGTTAGTGCATAAAAACATGCAATGATTGAAAACCTAGAAACATAAACATAAGCAATGACACCCAATCATCACCCATTGGATCAATAAACACTTATAATAAGGACTTCCGTGGCACACAAAGAAACTAAGATATCCTCACTATTTATAAGAAGGACAAATCCTTTTCTAACAATGCTGAACGGTGGTGTACAGAGCATGATACCTACAAACAACAAGGCAACTGAGAAGCCCAGCAAAGGTAAGTGGAAAAGAGAGACAATTGAACCATTTTGCTCCTCCCCTCCAAAGCCAACTCCTGCAACAATAATACAGACAAATCCAACAACTTATAATGGAATCATCTTTTGCCATAACAGTATAATTAGTAGGCACTTGGGGGTCTACTGAAGGTCCTATATATTAGAAAAAGCTATTCAAGACCGTAAAATACTGCTTTCAAATAAAGGACTTGAAAAATGATGTGTGTCATGAACCACAACATATACAAAAATTACATGGTTTATCACAAAGGAAAACCTACATATAGATAAATATATGGATCTAATAAAACCTGATTACATTATTATTTCAGAAAATAGTAGATATTATCTGCTGTTTCTGCTACAGGCTTCAAAAAATAAATTGTATAGTAAAATAAGACCCAATTATTTTAGCGCACAATAATTCATGTGATGTTACAATTATACATACTGAATTCTGAAAGACTTAGGCTGTGATAAGCACTGACTTTTCACGGAGGAAATTTATCCGGAAGGTTTATTCTTAATGTTTACAAGTTTCTAAATTGGCTCCCTTCAACTATTCAACAAATTTTAGAAGGAAAGAAATGGCATCTTAAGAAACTCATATTAAACGTTTATGAGAAGATAGAATAAATAACCAACTAAAAACTTGTTGTCATTATTGTTACAGAATAATAACGAACCAATATGAGGATTCTTATTAACTTCCATTACCTATTGTGCCAGCACCAGCCAATGCAATCCCCACCCAGTCAAGAGCATTCATCACTTCCTTGAGATAAAAATGAGAGAAAATGCAAAGTATAGCAAGTCCACAGCCAGAAACTGGTTGTATTACAGAAACCTGCAAAATGAATGTCAACAATATTCTACTAATACATGCAGGAAGATAAAAACATGGCTTTGTGCAGTAACATTTGCAGTGAGATTCATTTTCATTTTGACAATCAAATGTATGTCTAATAAACAGGACAACCACAACAGCCATCTAAAATGTGGGTGTTAAGATTCCTTCCTTGTAACCTGGGTGAGCAGCCCTCAGATCATGGAAACACCTTTCATGTTGAAGCTTTGAGGCCAAGGCTACATACATCAACTGTCGACAGACTTCACCGTTAGGAAGATCATGCACTAATCCAACCTTTTCTCTTATATATACCTTACAATCTCAAAGAAAAATGATCCAACCACTTGAAATCTATACTACAGATACATCTATTGGCCCAATTAACAGCCATCAGAATAAAACCATCAAATTATTTCATGCAAGCAGAGAAATTGAACTAAGTCGCAAATTAGTTGACATGAGAGTGAAGAACCAACAAATTTCATTGACAAAATAAACAAAAAATATGTCATTTCCAAAATATTGTCAAATATAAGAAAAAAGATCGAGGAACATCTGTTTGATCACATGGGGCAAACAATATGCGCAATGGACAGGGCAGACTGTGGCCTCTACATTAGGGCACTAACCTAAGATTGCTATCTGGAATTGCTACATTAGGTTCTCATTCACTTTTTAAAAATGCATAAGTGCTAGATTAAAGGTACATGTCAATTGAAAATAAGATCAAGATAAAGGGGAACAAACAGACATGACATATAAGAATCAGATAATACAGAAATAAAGTTTAATCCATTTTATAAAGATATTGATTGAAAGAAACTTGATGCATGAATCGACCCACCGGAGCTTGAGATAATGCCCTCAGCATCAAAATAGCCCCAGATATATCCATAAGAAATCCTACAATCCACAATTTGTTTGAAATATATGCGCTGATCACCTAACAGCGAAAAGAGAAAGCAGTTCACGTTATACTTGTTTATACTTTGCATTTTATAAAAGAAAAACTGTATCTGTTCTATAACAGACCAAAAACATACAAATCTGAAAGTTAAAATTCAAATGACAGGAAACCAAACATGACCAAAAGAATGTGATGCTATTCTATCCTGGAGTGCAATACGAAAGAGTATAAAATGATAGACAAAACTCCTATAACAATGTGAATATGCAAAGATGAAAATTATTATGTGTAAATATGTCACTAGCTTTAGAATAGGAATAAAAAGTGGCACAGAGGAAATGGTTCACAGATAGAATATAAGAAGAAATTCTTGCCAAGAAACTTACATGTTCATAACATATCAACCAAATCCAAACGAGAAACCTATCGTGCCTATCTCTACAAGAATTAGATGAGGGCCTCTTTAACATCCCGAAGCAGACTTGAGCAGATATTATAGGAGGGAATAGCAAAAATTTGAACAAAAACGTTTGAGTGCCACCATTCCATTCATCTCAAGGTTGATTGTGAGACCTCATGTCTTACGAACAATATTGCGCAAATCAAAAGATATGCATCAAGATCCATCAAAGGAACAGATATATCAACGATTCAAATCCCACAACCGTCAAGAAGCAATGGGTAGCGGCCACCCATCTCGAAGACATGCATCAAGATCCGTCAAAGAAACAGATCTATCAACGATTCTAAACCCCGAAACCGTCATCAAGAAGCATCAGGGCGGCGGTCACCCATCTTGAACGACTGACGAAGACCATTATTGAGAGACGAAACATAACCATCATTTACGGCAGGCAATCACACAAAAGATCAAACATAGCCGGAAAAATAAAGAACCAATCCAGCAAACCCAAACCGCGTCTCCTACGACCTGCGGTTTGGGAAGAGAAAGAAACGGAAAGAAGATCAAACGGATGGGAGAATTTGCGTTTCCGATCCCCGAAAGGATTCCCCAAAGGCACAAACGTCAAGCCAACCTCAATCAATTCAAGAATCCAAGATGTTTCTTGATCGCTTGCGACATGATGGGAATAATATGTCACAGAAAACAGGATTCGGTTGCAAGGTTTGCAGATGAAGCGGGGATATTGAGAGACCAAACGAATAATAATTTCCAGCAAGCTATCGCATAAAAGATCAACATAGCCAGAGACAGAACACACAACCCAAGAAACTCTAACAGCATCTCCTGCCACCTGCGGGTTGGGGAAAGAAAGAAACGTACAGAGGATCAAACAAATCAGAGGAGTTGCACTTCGGATCCCGAAGGGATTCCCCAAATATACAAACGTCAAACCAATCTATACTCAGTTCAAGAAGCATGACATGACGGGAATAACATTGCACCGAAAACTGGATTCGATTATAGGGTTTGCAGACGAGGCGAATATAAGGGGAATAAAGCATCGAAACCTTGAGCTTGAAAGAGAGGGGAGGGAGGATGACGGTGCCCTTCTTCTGGAGGACCTTGCCGATGTTGTTCCCCGCCGTCGCCATGAGCGTCAAGCATATCGATTCCCACATCCTCTCTCTCCCTCTCTCTCTCTCTCTCTCGCCCCCTCCGTCCCTCCTTACTTTTGAGCTTTTCCCTCCTCTATTTTCTTGGCAATTCTTGGGGGCTTCCGCTTGATCGCTTCTTTTAGAGAGAGAGAGAGAGGGTTATGAGATCCAAATCGAGGTCTGATTTGATCGAGCCACACCAATGGGTCAACAAATCCTAATAATTTTGGTCAATAGCTACCTAAATGTCTTAAACCACAACTCAAATTGACACGTAATCTCCTAATGTAGTTGACACATCATAATGTGCATTTGATCGACGCCAAAGTGATAAGCTTACCGGAATCGGATTGACATAATCCATTTCGGAGCTGCATACGAGACTCGACCCGAATCCGTTGGTTCACGGAGATCACACGGTGTTCAAGGCCCAGAGTGCAGACGTGGCTCCGTCCAATTGCTCCGGACTGTGCTGGAAATAATCTGATCGGATTCGGATTTAAATGATCCATTAATGGAGCATCGACATCATATTTCCTGCGTACGGAGATCCGGTTCGCAAGGCGCAGATTGCCGAGGTGGCGCACATCCGATAACTGCATACTGTGGTGCCCACGTCTTCTAAGCGGACCGGCGCATCCCACGAAGGCGTCCGCTTCCGACTGCAAGCCGCGGCGTGAATCCGTTTCCCTTTTAAGAACAACAACGCTTCTTCTCCTATCTTTCTCGAAACCCTCGCGGTGATCGCGATGGCTTCCGATCCTCCCCTTAACCTGGCTAAAGTTCCTCTTCCGATCGATCCAGGTTCGTCAGGCTCACTCCCCTCGTTCCTCTGATCGTTCCTGCGACTTGCTTTTCGTTTTTTCCGCTGCTCTTTTGTGCTATTGATTTCTGTTGTTCTGTATTTGAGTCGTTCTGATCGTCGTTGTCTCGTATTTTCTACTGATATCTTTGGGTTTTCGCTTAGTTTCATCTGTCAGGATCCTAATTCTGAATCCATGGTCTGTTCAGTTGTTTCATGCCTCCTTTCTTACGCCATATGCTCCGGGGTTTCTTAAATTGGAGATTCCGATCATTATATATGAGTGATTTTTGCGAAAGTTTACTTTTTGATATATGTATGCATATCCTGCTGTAGATATGACATAGGTAGACCGGGAAATTTGTGATTGTTGAGAGGGTTTTTTTTACTGGGAACTGTTGATGGAAATTTCATGCCACATTAAAGAAATTGAAATGACATCTGCAGGGATGCTAGGTTTGCCTTTAATGATCAGCTTCAATGTGGTAAAGACTCATCTATGGTAGTTGGTTTTATTGTGGATACGAGTAGAGAGATAATAGTTTGAAGGTGAAATTTGACATTTTCAACAGGACCAAAGTAGAAACCTGAACACATCTGCACTACCTTTCATTTTATTGAATGAGAACAAAGAAGCTTGATTGCAGCTGAACAATAAATTGCAATTTGATGCATCAGGTCCTGCTAAATAAAGTACCTGCATTGAAAGTTGATATCAATGTGATATTTGCTGTAATACAGCAATGAGCTAATATGGTTGACTCAAAAGGATCAAGACGAAAGAAACTTATTTAACAACTGCTGTTATTAACTTGTTTCAATCCTCTGTTTGTCTCAACTTTTAGATTTTCCTTGTGTGCTTGCTTGCTGTACCACTTACATAGTTCATATGCCATGTATACTTGTGGACTTCCCGTGTGAGATAACTAAATTATCTCTTGTGGATGCTGGAACCATAAGAATACGTGGCACTATATTATCATGACCTTTGCTAGAAACAATATTTTATGATTAGCTGTTATTGTAAGAAGCTTTGCAAGGAAAAGCATTAGCCATCGATTATGACTTTTTTTATGGCGGGAAAGTCATTTTGATGTTGTGTTAATCTAAAAGAAAGAGGTTAGCAATCTAATTATTACAATGATCTTACTACATTTAATTTCGCTGAATTTCTTGGTTCGCATGTTGTCAAAATGTAAGATTGGGAACTCTGGATCTGTCAGAGTTTGCTACGAGAACTTGGGTAAACATATATTGTATAGATGATAATGGATATAGAGGGCATTAGAAGTTCCATGCAAAAACATATATTGTAAACATGTAGCTTCATTAACTTTTTATTTACAATTTCTTGAATTTGTTATGAACAATTTGAAAACAAATTTAGATCAATAAATAACTAACATTTTTTAACTAAATATGATCTTTCATAACTCAAGAAGGATCAAAACTTCTTTTACTGGGAGAAGATTTTGTTGCTTTAACCTGTACTACCTGTTCATTATTTTATCCAGTTTCCGTTCTGTTAAATGCAAGATGTGTGTTTCCATCTCATCTGTCATTCCTTATTTCATGATATTTCTTATTGTATTAATGGTTCTATAACTTTGACCATCCATAGTTTCCTGCAAATAATTGCTAGGATTCTTATTATGTCCTTCAGACAGTAAATCTGAGTTTCCAGTGGTCCCTATCCATATTGTCACCCATGCTTCCCAATTGCCACCTGAGTTTATTGATCCTCCGGTAGATAGGCAGGTGGTCATTGGATTTGATTGTGAGGGAATCGACCTCTGCCGACATGGAGCTTTATGTGTAATGCAGGTGAGTTAGTTACCTTTTTTTGGTTATTTCTTAACCATGAGGAACCTCATTTGAATGAATTCTTTCTCATATTTTCAGTCATGCTTATTCAAACTCTTATTTCTTGTTTTAGTTAATTAGTTATTTTTCTAGAATTGATTAGATTGTGCCATGTATGTTCCTCACAAGAATCTCCACTTTCCCAAACATGCAAATAATTTCTAACGGATTGAGCTCTTACCCATTAATACATGCTTTGAAAGGGAACAATAAGATGAATTTGGAAGGTTCAACTTCATTGGATAATAGACATTTGTCGTAATATATTTCATGATAAGTCATCTTTAGCTCTGATCACACAAAAAGTGAAATGGATGTTGTGGGTGCTTGATATTTATGATGATGCCTTTGTTACAATTCTTTCCATGCAGTTGACCCTGAATAGTGCAGCTAAAAGTCTTCTCGCATTGATCATCCCTTGAGTTGTTTATATTTTCTTACCATCTCGCTGCTTTTTAAAAGTGAATTGTAGGATGAGTTTGGAAGGTCGAGCTTTATCGGATGATGGACATTTGTAGCAATATTCTTTTCACGATTAGTCCTCTTTTACATCTTATAATTGAAAGTGAAAAGGATGTTGTGGATGCTTGATATTTATTATGATGACTTTATTATAATTCTTTCGAATAATGCAGTTAATATCTTCTCACGTCAATCATATTTCTAGTTGTTCATTTTTACTTACCATCTTGCTGTTTTTTTTCTTTCTTCAGCTTGCACTTCCCAATGCCGTATACCTTGTTGATGCTATAGAGGGTGGGGAGTTACTTATCCAAGCCTGTAAGCCTGCACTTGAATCCACTAACATTATGAAAGTAATTCATGACTGCAAACGGGATAGTGAGGTCTCCACACAATTTAGTTGCTTTAATTGTTCTTCTTGGTCATTCATATTATTCGCTACATATTAGCTTCATCTGATCTTTACCATCTGCATGCAGGCTTTATATTTTCAATATGGCATAAAATTGAACAATGTATTTGATACCCAGGTAAATGGTATTGTTTTCCTCTTTTTCTTGTCAAAGATATAGTGCATCACCATATAACTTTATTTAAGATGCACCACTCTAGCTTGGCTGTATAGTTTCTTGTAGTTTCAAGTGCCATTATGAAAAGAAAAAAAAGTACTTTCCCTTAACGGCACAGACGATAAGCTGATTCAGCAGTTGCTTTTTGATGCTGGCCAAGGAAACTGTGAACATGATTACGAGAATGGAAGAGTTCTTGAGACAATGACATTATCGGTGCTATCGTCCTTGTAGATTGCATATTCTTTGATAGAGGAGGAAGAAGGAAGGAAGCCATCGCTTAATGATCATATTTCTTTTGTTGGGCTTCTAGCAGATCCTCGATACTGCGGTAAAATATTCATAGTATCTTCTCATTTTCCATGATAAACTTCTCTACCAGTTTCTTTTGGCATTTTCATGGATACATTTGGTAGAAGCCAGATAAATTTTGTAATCCCTTTAAATTCTTATTGACCAGTTCTCACCAGATTTCAGTTTCTCTTTGCGCCTTCCATATGATTTAATACTCCCTAACATCCTCATGCAGGAATATCCTATCTTGAAAAGGAGGAAGTGCGTGTTCTGCTACGACAGGTTAGTCTAAGATGCATCTATTTTACGAGTATTAAGCTCTGTGGTTGTTCGATTCTGTGGTCCTTTGATTTTGAAAAGTAGCTTGTATGACTCATGTTTCTTCTTGTGGGAACCGAGTAAGTGTTTCTGACATTTCATTCCACCTCCCTTTCAGGATCCTGAGTTTTGGACTTACAGGCCAATGTCTGAAATGATGATCCGAGCAGCTGCTGATGATGTTCGCTTTCTCCTAAGTATTTATCATTCAATGATGGAGAGACTGAATAAGAAATCCTCGTGGCACCTTGCACTTCGTAGCTCACTTTACTGTAGGTGTTTTTGTATCAACGACAATGATTATGCAGATTGGCCATCCCTACCCCTTCTTCCAGGTCTTTACCGTCAATATCTCTTACTGCTTTAAGTTTTCTTGGCTGATCCGGTCTGGCTGTCTTTTGGTTATGGACAATCAGATTAACTTGGGAGTTGTCTTTTTGGGTGCTGCCATCTTATCTAGATGACATAGTTGCGGAAGGTTATGTTCCCGAGGAGGAGATACTGTCCATCCTGAATGTTCCTCCTGGGAAAATGGGGCGAGTTATTGGGAGAAAGGGAGCCTCAATCCAGTCCGTGAAAGAATCTTGCCAGTATGCTTTTTCTTTTGTACATTCTAATACAAATGTCCCCGATGCTTGTCCGGAAATGATATTCCGCTTGACAAGTTATTTTGTTTCCTCTTTTGCAGTGCGGAAATTATTATTGGTGGCGCAAAGGGCCCTCCCGACAAGGTAAAGGCCATTTTGAATCTGCGAGGACCTTTTTTTGGCTCTCCGCAGAAATCACTGAAACAAGGATAGGAAGAGTCAGCATCTACACTCAGCCTGTATGTTTTCTATGTAGGTTTTCATCATCGGGCCTGTGAAGCAGGTAAGGAAAGCCGAGGCAATAATCCGAGGACGTATGCTGGATTTATAAGCTTGCTGCTGCCGGACCTTTCGGCTTATCACCCCTTGTAGAACAAAGTGTGGCATTGAACATCCAACTTTTCATCCAGGAAAAAGAATGTATGAGATTGTTGTCTGTCTGATGTAAAGAAAATGTCTACCGACGCTCGTGTTCCTGCAAGTTAGGTCTTTCTATAGTTGGATGAAACAATTATGAACCTGGAATTGTTGTGTAAGCCGTGTATCTTTCTTTCACTCTGAACACGATTTATGTTATATGATTTTTCATTCCATCCTCGACGGGATGCAAATATCTAAATTTCCAACCTTTTGATTTATGATTTCCTTTTGAGACGAAGTAAGTAGACCTCAGTCGACGCCACCTATCAAGAAGCTGACAGCAGTAGCATCGGAGGAGGAGATGCAGTGCCATTCGAGACCTCGTCGTCCTCGAGGAGTTGCTACTGCTACCGTATCTTCTAAGGAGGTGATGCAGTGCCATCGAGGTCTCCTCCTCCTCCTGCGATGCAACTGCTGTCAACTTGTCCACGGGTGGCGTCGACGAGCGTGTGCAGTACCCCTGAGGTCTCGTCCTCTCAAAAGGAAACGGGTAGCAGTCGCTATCTACTTCAGCTGGGAGTGGTGCTGTACTGATAGTTGGAGCTTGTAGGAGACCTACTACCTTTGCTCCGACCCCCATCCCTCCTCGCTTTGCTGGTCTGCTGTCTCCAGCTTCGGGTGGCATGGAGGAGCGGCGAGGGCGTTTGATGTAGCATCACTGGGATCTCCTCCTCTTCCTCCTCCTCAGCCATTACCACATTTCTCTTGCATACATGATGCTTTGGCCCGTACCTTGGAAGCCAGGTATTCCTCCATCAGTCAGGCGCTCTCGTCAAATCCGGAAGGAGAGCGCACTCCACAGCAGAAGCTTTGGCTCGAGCTTCTGACGCGGCCGTGCATGTCCTTGATGCCCCGAGTAGCCTTCAATCGGCCCGATCCGGCACTGCGGCCCGCTTGTCCTTCCCCGATCGAGGGCTCACGCTCGTCAAGAAGAACCATTCATGCTCTTGGGAAACCTAGCTTCGATCACGCACGGATGCAAAACAAATTGATCCATCGAGCCATCGATCCACCACCAAAATTTTATCTTCGCACCGTTTCTCGAACCCTAACCCCATATCATCCCCAACGCCTAAAGAAAGACAGATCCCATAGGAGGAGGAGAAAGAGGTACCTGCGAGACACAGTCGGGATGGCTGCCGTAGACGTTGGTGAGGAAAGAGGACTCTCTGACACGAGGAGGAGAGCGATCGCCGCAATCAAGAATGCTGGGGTCGGAATTAAATCGCAAGTATATATAGTCGCCGCCGGAAGGGTGGGGGTGAGACGGTTTGAAATGGCGAGTAGATATTTTCGATTATTACCCGCATAACACTAATAATATGCCAATCTCAATTTGACACAAACGTTGAACCGATTAATTGAGCCAAATCCGAGCAACAGCGAAGAACACGAAATATAAAATTATGGATGCTAGAAAAATTTCCATATAAAAAAACCAATATTAATCATAGGGGTTGTATGCACTTGTAGTGGCAACATTAATGAAAAAGAACACTCCATGCAATGTCAATCCAAGCATGTTGAGGCTGCACATAAATGTCCATAATATGTTCATCATGAAACTAACTTTTACGAGATATTCCAACATAAGGCTCTCAATGACAAATCGTCAAAATGAGTGCAAATATGGCATCACTTACAATATTCCACCGAAATCACTGAATAAAATAGCAAAATAATAGTAAACAAATCATCTCATATGGATGACTGGACCTGTGATGATCGGTTTGTACCAATCGATTGAGATTTGAGATCTTGTTGTACAAACAATTGCAGATTGATGCCAATTCTAATAAATAATAAAATAGCAAAATTCTATTTCTAATCACCCGAAATCACTGAATAATAGCAAACAAATCTTGCATCAAAGATTGGACTTGTGATGATCGGTTTGTACCAATCGATCAAGATCTGAGACCTTGTTCTACAACAATTGCAGAACGATGCAAATTCTAATCACAAGCATCTTAAAGGCGGCGCACGGTTAACAGTCACGGCAGAACATGGCTCAGGAAATACTTTTCAAGCAGCTAGTTTTCTTATTCCATTCTCTAGTCAGAAAAAGGTCTAAAATCGAGTATACATGATTATGTATTTCTTCAACACTATGGGTTATCGAAATAGTAGGAATCTGAACGAGCCAGATATCGTCGTCTGCCCAGTCTCAATGCTTTGTCAAAATTGAAACAACAAATTATGATGTGCTTATAGAGGATGTAACTGCACCCACAAGAAGTAATAAACAAGATACAGAACCTTGAGCAAGCGTAAGTTGCAGGCCGTGCCACCTTCATATCGAGTGATTCAGGGTCCAGTTTGGTTCGTTCCACAAACCGCCAACTTCTTAGTCCTCTGAATGCCAACAATCTTCTAAACACTCCAACAAGGATTTAATTCTTGTCATTATGGCGAGCGATTATCCACAGATCTCCAAGCAGTCTTTTATGAGTTCAACGCACTACGTGAATATCTCCACAAACTTACTGCTAAAACCACTGCACTCGCTGCACCAACCAAAATCTGCAAAATATTCCACAGATTGCATTGATAAATGACACCAAATGAATGGAACTATCACCAATCATAAAATGCTACCCTCTATTAAATACATCAAATTAGACTCCTAAGAAAATGGAGGGCAAAACAACTGCATGTGTAGTGGGGAAAAAGACAATATGCTTAATAGTTATATCAACAGTGACATGACATTCGAAGTATTTTAACCCATATATGCTGCAAGTTTGAATGCTAATTCATAATTTAACATGCATCGGACAGAGAAATTATTTTTGTCTAATGTGACAATTAGCCAACACAAAGTTATTGGCAGCACCTAGCAGAGTACAATGTCTCTCCCTATCGTTCCACATATTTTTAGCTAAGATGTCTCAATAAAGTTTAACAACGATGCCAGATGAGAATAGATACCACCTTGAACTCATGAATGTCGAAGAGTTTGTTTAGAGTGATTATAATGAAAGGAAGAGCAAACAGAAAGAAAAATTTTCTGCAAAGTAGGAACAGTTCCAACCTTTACATTTCTTGTAAACCCATCGGAGCTTAATAGAATAAATGACTTCAAGAAGCTGGGATGAGATATCTGTGGCATAAGAATAACAACTGTATATTGTTTTTTACATGGAAAAGGCAAGATTCTTTGTAATGCCAATTGCATGGTCAATGGAGTTAAGTCTTTCCTAACTTTAGTCCGTCCTTCATCTTGAATCTGCATAAACAAAGGGGCAAAGAAAACATAAAGGAAACATTTCAATGCAAGATCAATGTAAAAGGGGGAAAAAAAACTAGAAGCATGTCAAACTACAAAATCTTCAAAGAGAAAAGGCGCTGGCGGAGAAAATTGACAAAATTTACATGTTTTATGAATTGATTCATTAAGAATATCAGCCGACAACAATAATCAGAAAATGGACACAAGACCCATCTTAAGATAAGATGGTTTGAACATGTTCTTGAAAGATCTCTAAGATCTACAGATACTGTGGTTAGACTAGGAGACATTTTTTATGCAACTCTATGCCTATGTCCATGACGAAAAAGGACTTGCAACTAACTAACGGCGAAAGTAAGCGGTAAGTTCTAATTCAGTGTCTAAATCTCTCTTAGTATACGAGATTAGAAGAAAGATCAGTTGCCGAAGCCGAATCTCCTCTCACAAACACATTAATGGAATCTCTCTCACCCGCCTATACCCCTAGGAATATGACCCCTTTATATATCTAATACTCCAGCTTGCTGTTGTTGATCTACCAGTAGCTTAAATGAAGATTTAAATTTTAAAATTAAGATATTACTTTCGACAGAACAAAAAAAGATCCATGTATCTAATCCTAAATAGTTGAAACTTTATGGTTTGTTGTTGTGCTGCAATGTCAATAAAAGAAAGTCAGATGTCTATTCATGGAACCATGGGATGCAATAACAAACAAAGTGTTTCTTGCAGCTTCTGATCTACTATAGCTGAAGAACATACTGAATGTATGTGGGAAAAAAAATGCATCAAAAAGACAAATGGAGAGAAGCAAATAATTAGTAAAATCCTGAGAAAATTTAACCCACAAATATCTCTGTAAAAAATTTTGATGCTTCAGAATGAAGTACAAATTTTGAAATTCAGATTGTAGCTATCCTCAAAAGAAAAATCCAACAATTTAGATATCAAAACTTATATCTACTAAAGACAGAAACAACTGACAACTAATGCATCAAATGCTGGTGCAGCACTTAAAACACATTGTCTACCTTAAAAGAGTCACTGACATCTCCAAAATAAGCTCTTGATTGGTAGCTTCGCAGAATTCGATCTAGCCAGTAATAGTTTTCCTGGAAGGGCGCCAAAGTGTTAATGCTGTAATGATAACTAGATACTGATTTAGAATAAAGCAATAAACCAACCTGCAATCCATTTTCGTGGGCTCGCTGTTCAATTTCTAAGACAGTCGATACATCTTGGTCCAATGGGCCCTGATCTTGTAGATATAAAATCTCCTCTAATGCTAGGTCAACCTGAATAAAGCGTCCTAGAGGTTAAACAGTTCACATGGAAGCTCCTGCAAGAACATACACATAAAAAATAATATGGTATCAAGAGAGAAATAAAAAAACCTACAAGCCTGGATGAGATGTCTGGATCACACGAAAAATATACACTAATATCACCTCGGACATCTCCAGTTCTTGAAGGTTTATTACCACCCAAAAAAACCGAAACATTCACAGAGTATATCTGAAGCATCCAAAGAGTAAATAATATCAAACTTCTTCACCACGAATGCAAGATGACTTAAAGATCAAATAGAAGAGTGTTAAATTTAAGATTAAAAACCTGCCCATGTTTGAACCGCAGAACTTGCATAATCTTTGTCTCCAGAAGTTTACTCAGGAATCCAACATAGTGAATCTCTTCCATCTTCCAGTTCAAAAAGAAAAACAATAAGAGTGTCTAGATGATCGAAGTGTTGACACAAATATATAATCACAAGACTTGCACATTTTTTACCATTGATGTACTTTTTAACATAACTGGAAAGGCCAGCTGGACAGAGCACTGAGCTTCCACCATAGGACTGCGGACTATCTCTCTTAAGTAAAAAAAAAAAAAGAGAACATTCTGTTAGACAAAACCTAGTACCTAATAGACTCTCTGCTGACATGCAAAAGAATGGAATGGTACATGTGAAAACTCTTGAACACAGGCATCTCATGGAAGAGGAAAGATCAAATGCAGAACTGGAAGCTACTGGAGTATCAACCTGACAATGCTGGCAGGAAATTTGAATGGCAGGCCTTTTAGGTCATCACGGTTGAGTTGTAAAACTGGCTCAGAAGGCCTTGGTATTCCACCCTGTATAAATCAGCAGAAACAGATCATAAACAGTAATTAATGCTTCAAGCTGAATTTGGCTCAAATCAAAGCAATTCTCACCAAGTACTGCAGCACTAAAGGGAGCGATGAAGCTGGATCAATATTTCCGACAATGACAACAGTAAAGCTGGATGGATCCTTAAAGCAGTTGTTGAAATATTCACATGCTCTTATGGGATTCACTTTTTTCAGTTCACTAATTCGGATTGGCTGCATGAACAAGAAATTTCTGGCCATGGTAAAATTTCTAAAATGGAGAAGAAAATAATAGAAAAAAACACAGCACTCAGTGCATACCCGGAAAAAGTATGAGTTCCCATAGTTGATTTCTCTCACACGATTGGTAAATGCAGTGTAGGGGTCCCTTTCTTGTGCTCGAATTGCTTCTTCTGCCATTTGCATCACTATTTTGACTTCTTCATGTCCTGGTGCAACATTTCTAGTGAACAGCTGATAAACAAGCTGCACATGTAGCAAATAGGACAAGCATATGAGATTTATAATCATGATAATAGAACTGATGCTAAGAATGTAACTACGCTCTGAAATGTAACATTTATTTGTACTGCATAATCCAACCATGACATTAACATAAACAATGCCCTATATATCACTGTGGTTAGTCCATGATAATTAGATGATCATGGGTTCTTAGACACAATAGTGTTGCCATGTCAAATATCACTACTTATAAGAAGAAAAAAAATTTGTCTTATATGCATGCAGACTGATGTTAGATCTTGCTGTAAGTGACAAAAAAAAGGATTGCTGTAAGTTGAATCATGTCAATCATACCAAAGAGCACCCCTCTATCCCAGAGAAAACAATCAACAAGGTTTGTAATGAAAATTGTTAATATACAGGTGCTCCAAGAAAACACTAATTGACATGCATGCTTAAGCATTACAGCATAAAGACAGTGATGCAACATAACCAAAATGATATCCACCAAAAACGAGGTGTGGGCACGTGTGTAATTGGTGTGCATGCATGTGTTAAAAAAATACAAATTCCCAAATGAGAAAAACCTGCAAGGCAGTTTCCAGATCAGTAGGTGAGCAATCGCCAGAAAAGGTTCTCATATAAGCTCCAACTTTTGTACTGACTTCAGCTCTCTTACCAGCAAGCATATCCATTAGCATAGAAGGTTTATAACCAAAAATTCCAATTTCTCCAGAAATGGTTGATCCCATTGAACAAGATATATACTCAGCTTCTGGCAATTCAGACAAACCACCATATGCAAAACCAGTAAAAATCACCTGCTTAAAAGTATATGAGAAGGGAGAGTTAAGCAAGGGCAGGAAGAAAGATACTAGACTTATGGAACATAATTTTGAAGTTTTGCATCAGAGATAAACAATGCAAATCCTACTTTAGTTGCTATACACTAAATGCATGGCCAATGCATGGACCTTAAAGTATCAAGAAGGTATTCATATATCTCGAGTTGTTTATGTAAGGCAGACCATGAGTCAGAATGTAATGATATACAACTGCAAACCAGACTCATGAAAATCCTTGTTTTTTTGGTACTTGTATTATGCAAGAGTCTCTACTGATAATGACATGCTTTAGTACTTGGAAGGAAAATTGTATATAATGACAAAACACAAAAGTGTAAACCCAAATACATAAAAATGTTTTTTATTATAAAAACTGAAGAAATTACTGGTAAAACTATTGAGCTTTCTAGTGGAAAGCCAAAATGCCACTAAAATATTTTAATTATAAGAACTGACGAAACACAAAAGTCTTATTACCATCTTGTGTGGGTTCCCTTGCAAAAGAAGATTATACCATGCCCACAATTTAGATTAAGTAACAAAAACTACAATAAGCATGATCAAAGTAACATGTGATATGCAGCTAAAAGAAAGAGGTTTTAAATAGAATCAAGAAGATGATAATTTTCATCTGCAAACATATCCCTAAAAGTACATTGCTTACCACTGCTTTTGCTTAATAACCATATTGGAGAACACAATGACCATATCTATGTCCAAGAAAGGCATTTTATTAAACTAGAAAAGACATGAATTAGAAAGAAAATTGTTGAGTACATCACTCTATCATTACCTGATCATCAAGAAAATCAGTACACTTATAGCAGACCTTCATTCCATTAGATAGAAGTAACTCAGTGACACCAATATCTGAGAACTCTATCTGATTTATGATGCTTCTGGTGGAAAAGGAAAAGGAAAAACATATCTGTAACATTCCAATGAAAGTGAAACTAACAATATTGGTAGAGGTTAGCCTAAGGCCAGATTATCATAGATAAACAGATAATTCAGACTGTCAAGGTTGCTTTCTCAATCAAGATAGGGTAGACAACACATGTAGAGACTAACTTGATATTTAATATGTGACTTTGCAACATAAACATCCAATAGCATGTAACTGCAAGGACATTACAAGATCTATGACATACAATTGATAATCGATTAAATCTGTGGCAAACATTAACATACTGCACAAGGACATGTACTAAGGATCAAATTCCATGATTGCTTTAATGATAACCTACAGTAACAATTATTCAGGAATAGAAGAGGTTAGTAGACCAGAGAATTCATGCCAAAATGGAACTGAATTTAAAGGATCAAAATGCAGAGATATATCAGCAGGATTTCATTTCAAATACAGTTGTTATCATAAATAACCAATGAATTTACTGAGTGATTTACTTTAAAAGTATGCTAAATAAATCTACCGAATTTGGCACAAACTTTACTGACAAACGGAAGCAACATAGAGCAGAAATATCCAAAAACAGAGGCCAGAACAACAAATCTCTTTTGTCTTAATCCAGGTCACTCTAGATTCAGAATCTTCGATAAGTCTATTTAAAACACAAGATTGTCATTATTTAGGACTCCTGAACATGAAGCACTACAAAGTTGGTCCTAGTAGAACCCTAGAACTTCCAGACAATTCTGGAACACTAGCATCTCTTTCTATTCTAGCATGTTCCTAAACAGTGAACAGTCATTATTAAATGGCAGCTTAAGAAAGGAAGCAGGAATGCTGAGGAAAGTAGGTTACAATTGTAAGTTATATGAAATGCGGCAAATGCCTACCCTGGAATGGGCTTGTCAGTTACAATTTCTTCAGGAACATGTTCATCATCCCATGGGGAAATTCTTCTTTCCTCCTCCAGAGTGTTAATTTTCAATACAGCAGCTCTCAGATCATCCAATATAGCACCAGCTCGAGGTTCAACTATTTTTATGACACAGCTGCATGTTGTACAAAAGTTGGCAGCAAACTTTGATACCTCAGCTGGAGAGATGTCTGCCATATATTTATGCAAAGTTTGGATATCAGGATCAGGATTTACAAATGAATCAGGAAACAAAGTTTAAAAGAGAAAGATGGTTTCATTTGCATGCATAAAGCTGTAAATAGAAGATGCAACTAATATATAAATGAATGCATGACGTATTAGATACCACAATAAAAGTGATTCCCTAGGATCAGAGTAAGACATTTCCAACAAATCAGCATAGCTGAGATATGGCAGTTATAAGGCATAATGAATTTCTTTATATTTGATTGTATCCTCAAATTATTTGCTCAGCTTACTACTATGAACCTCTCTGTGGTTAGACAAGAAGTGTGACAATTCTCCAAAAATTCACCTCTGTTAGCATTATTAACTACATAACTCTTGGATAATATAGATGCATAAAACAAAGTTGTAACTGTCAAACACGCTTTGGAACATCACTTACCATTTAATACTCCTTTGAGTTCACAAAAATCATGGACAAATGCACATTCTTGTTCCACAGAACATAACAAAACAAAAATAGTGAACAGGCTTTTCTCATTGTATGTTAGTGAACAAGATATATCAATCAGATATCTAAGGAGTGTTGCAACCTGCAACTAAGGCAGGACAACCCAAGACCTTTATGGCTACATTGAACTTGGATAATCTTGGACAGGTTTCTATATCAACATCCAGCTTGGGTTCAATTTCAGTAATTCTCAATTGTCATGTATTAGGCTAGGGCTCAAGTCCTGAACTCCCACTGCAAACGCAAACCAATATAATGTATGGTAAATACAATACGAAGGTGACAGGAAAAACCTAAGTAGCTCTATGCACAAGCACCCAGGAGGCTATGTATTGCTCCTTACAAAATGTAATGATGTCTCCTGTGTAAAGTGGTGCCACAAGAAATTACAATAGGAGGTTGTTGCTATGTCTCCTTTTCAACCTTATCTGGTATCAACTCACTCCTCCTCGACCTTATCTCTGTATCTCTCTCCCTCTGTCTCTAAAGGAAAGGGCTTCTTGGCTTTGCAAGTAATTGATAGCACCTGACTGATCCAACCAAACCTCATAAAGGATGTGCTCAAGTTAAAGTTGTGTGGTTGGTGAAATGATCGGGATAGGTTAAGCTTAGAGGTGTTAAACCCAGATCAGACCCATGTTAACCTATAACCAAAACAACAAAAAGTTGTTCCTTAATTTGTGCTGTCAATTGGAACATTAGTCACTGCCAAATTGGCTCCATATGGTGTAAAGCTGTCATTCTCACCGATAATGGCCTTGTCTCCATCACCCATTCTGAGGGGTCCAGAGGGAACCTTATCCAAGATAACCCAGCCACTGATCACCCCCAAGATCGTCTGTTTAATCTACTATGTGACGGCTCATTCGATCCTGCTTCCGTTTTTGCAAGTTCTGGCTTCATTTTAACTGATAAAACGAACAATCATAATCTGGCAGCATGCAACAGAAGACACCCTCCTCTTTCTCCCCTACAAGCAGAGGAGCTTGCTGTCCTTGAGGGGCTCAAGGCTGCACAGCAACTGAATCTAACAAGAATCAAAGTTTTCACTGATTCCAAAAGCCTCATCAACATGCTCTCTGACCCCAGCAGCATCTTTTGGCACTTAAAATCCCTCTGAAATGACATTCTCTACTATGCTAAGATGGTTGAGGTTACACAATGGACACACATCAACAGCGACCTCAATACCTCCGCACACAATTTAGTCACCTCATTTTATTACCTTTATGGGAAGTATGAGACCTTTAATCAGATTAATGCGGTATTTTTTTTTTACAAAAAATAAGCAACATTAGAAGGTTCACAGAAGCATGTTTGATTTTATTAAGATACATGACAAATATCTACAAAATGTTTAGATTATATTAAAGTTGTTAAAACCAACTTACATGCAACTCATGAGAAGCGTCACTCACTCCAACTGTTCTGAATGCTACTAGATTAACTAAGAAATCATCTCAAGGTCGACTTGTTTGGCCCATTATGGGAAATCCTAATATGCAAATGGCATAGGTTGCCTTACTAGAGTTTGCATTTTGATATAATTGGTGCCAATTATTGGAAAATACAAATTCTGAACCCTTACCACAACATACAACACCAAGGAAGTAATGTTCCACCTATTTGGGCTTCACTATGTAGATCCTTTCTCGCCATTGAATCTATTGAATCTTTTGTTGCCACTGAAGCTTATAAAAAGTCATATACTGAATTAAATTAAGAGTATTTAAATCTTTATTTACAGTTTCTAATAAGGTCCTTTTAGATCTCTCCAACTCTCCTTGTATCACTAGTAATAATTATTTCTCATCTTCTAACTATTACATCAATAGGTTTAGGAACATGCCCATACTATCTTAAATATTTCTTCCTCATTTTATATATCCTTTCTTATTTCTCCTAACAACTCCACATCCATCTCAATATGCTTATCTTAGTGACAAACTTTTTACATATGTTTATCTTCACTCAGGTTCATAAAACATAAAGCATCAAAAGCCATCCAACACCAAAAAGAGAGCAGTTGTACGAAAATATATCATATCCAATGATACTGAACTAAATGCAGCAAACTCTGATGCAAGCTAATAAAGGATTTACCCAACAAAACATCTCCGGAACCTGCACTTCAAGTGTGTGCATATGTTCTAAATGATTTCTGGTTTTCTATGTTCTTTGTTGCCTCTCTGTCATATCATATCATGAAACATTCAGAACCATGAAGCCATGACATGGTATAAAATATAAGTTGCCAGTCAAAATATTTATTTTTAACACATCCCACATTCGTCTGCACAATTGTGGGATAGCAATCAGGAATAACAATATATACTAATTCACATGACCCCTCAACATCTAGTTTCAATTGGAAAATATGATTTAGATGTCATTACGCTAATGCAAATAATATAGGCAAGTCCAAGATGTAAAAGGAACACAAAACTGTGTGGTCCTTGTCAAGAACATCTGCAAGTATAACGAGTCAAGATATAGAAACATATTTAAATATGTTGTACTAACTCACGTGGCAGAAGAGTTTTCTGTAGTTGTGCTTCATATTCAACACCAACAACAGGCTCCTTGCGAAAAAAATGCTGCAATTTTCACAGGAGTAGTAAGAGTTAGATGCTCTTCAATATAGCAAAAAGTTCAGTAAACTATAACTGGTAATGAAAGAAAAACAACTTTTAAACCAGCAACAAAGAAAAGCAATTATACCGACATGCAATCAACATCTGTGGGACCTACGTACCAAGAATATCAGCTTCATTTCATGACAGATTGCAGCTGAACTTTTAACAATGGAATAATCAAATCCAAGTGGGGGCATTCTGGTGTTCTTAATGGGAATAAAATACTTGCTTGTGAAGGAAATCTTAAATGTTTCACTAATGGATAACGTTGAACAAAATGAAGAAATGAAATAAACAAATAACCAGCTATAGTTCAAAAAATAATGTACAAGTTCAGCTGGACATGGCTTTAGTTTATGGTCCACCTACCTAAAAATTTAGTATCCAAATAATGCACTCGGAAAACTACAAAATCAAATACATGCGTAAAAACATATAACACAACGCTCATGCCCTCGTGGGGTCTAGGGAATCAGATGTAAACAATGTTACTGCTCTTAACCCAAAAACTTGTTGGTTGCAATGCAGCAAACTCTCCACTGTGCACAGGCCTTCCCTCGATTCACCATACAAGCAACTTATGATGAGACATGCTATACAAGACAATATGCAAAATTGTAAATGATAAGCAAGTGTACTCATAATGAAAAGCCTTGTAGAAGATGTCATTTTAGAAAAGATGCAAAAAATTTATGCCATTGAATTAGATATGCAAATGTCTAAGATGTTAGAACTTATTTGACGCCGTTAATGAAACAAGCCTGCAACCTTGTTCCTTTGCATCAAGGAATATATATGTCTGTTGTAGGAATTGAATGCCTAAACCAATGTGATGAATTAAACTGTAACATGAGGCAAAGTTGATAAGAAAGTTGATATGCAGGGGGGTAGTGCAGAGGGAGGGAGGGAGGGAGAGAGAGACAGAAAGATCGATACAACCCAAAGTCTATTATCTTTGAAGGCTCATTAGAAGGATAAAAAATAGAGTAATTGTTATTAGACCTAATTTGATGTGATTAAGATTTAAATCAAGTCATAGGATAAGCCTCAGTTTTTTTTCCTTTTTGGTATTCTGCAGTATTGCCATAAAAATTTAGTTTGTAATAAACCAATCCAGTTCAGTCCATTTTGGACTGATTCTATTCCAGAACTAATCCAGATTAATTAGGTCTAGTTTAGGTTGTCTTTCAATTAATTATTCATTTCCTTTTAAAAAAAAACTAGTAAACATACAAACAATTAATGTTCCAACTCTCCAATACTTGGAGTCAACAATAAAAAGAGATAGGTATTCAGCCTGGTTCGTCCTATTTCGTATTGAATTAGTAACATTGTTTCCTTTTGGCCATCAGCCTCCTCTCCTCTCTTCTTTTTCTATTATTTTGTCTCTCCTCCTTTATTCTGCTGGAAAATAAAACAGCAGTACCTTCTTTCTCTTTTTTATTTGTAGCTATAATATAATATATTTGTCTCATCTTTCTGTGAAACAGCCTTTTCTTCCTAACTGCTGACTCTCATTCATCAGCCAGGATGCCGTTTGAAAGCACCTGCTTAGATATCTAAAGGTAAATCACTGTTGGTAAGATCTACAAGGATCACTGTTTCATCATCTTCACAAGATATATTCCATAAATCTCAAATTTCTTTAATGTCAGGAAAGTATAGATGTATAATTTAACCCTATTGAAAGGAAGTAGATGGCATAGAAAAGTATGTCAAGATAGTGATATGGAATTACTTGCAAATACTCATCTCGCAGACTTGTTGATTGCATTTGTTCCCTCTCTAAATATGCAGATTCAATTTCAGACATCATCAAAGCACGTACAATGGATATTTCACGCTCAGAAAAACCATGAAGACGAACCCTAGCAACCTGGTAAGGAAGTTATCAGAAAGGATCACACAGGCCAACATGTAAAAATATAATCTCATCGGTGCCAAATCTACCTCAGTTAGCATTGCCTCAAGAGCCTCAATTGTCCCCCTTTCTCTGCAGCTGGAGGTCATGATGTAAGCCTTCACAGGACGGACAAGAGCATCTGCAGCTGAGGAGCAAGAGAAGTATGGTGGATCTTTCCTGCGGGATATTTTAAAAAACCTCTGGTTTAAAGCACAATGGAACATTGCCTCTGCCAGTGAATCCCTGTAATCCTTTACAGTTCTCATCTCATCCACTGGTATCTTGCAGCTGACCATTACCGCAGACTGTTTTTATCCAAATAAAGAGACAAGAAAATAAGTAAAATTTATACATATAAATTTTCTGCTGATGTGGATAACAATATTGTTGTTATTGTTGAAAGGCATATGCGCATGCTGACACGCATGCACATCACCTAAAAGACAGAAAAGTGATCTAAAGGTGCTTACTCCAGCAGCTTCAGACTCGACAAAACAGGAGTACCGAGGTTCTTTATGTGATGGCACAGGAAAATCTGGTATGACTGGTGGAGGAATGCAATTGGAATTTTTTTGCCCGAAGTGACTCTTTATCAACTCAACAACACTCTACAGAATTAACAAAAATTAAAATTGTGATAAGAAACACATAATGAGAACAACAGCAACAACTGAAAATGTTGTAAAAATCTGTGAATCTAAGAGATCGAACCTGTGAATCAGTGAAATCCCCCACAGCAACAATAGCCATATTGCCTAAATGGTACCATTTCTGGTAAAATTGCTTTACGGTTTCAGAAGTAACAGTTCGAATCACTTTTTCCAAGCCAATCGGTAGACGTTCTGCATACTGCAAGAATAGCATACCCACAATTACCTTATATTTAAATTTAATTTTCCAAAAATCATAACTTTCCAACTAAATTTAAGTTTCCAATAGATAATAAATCTAGATATAATTTATTTTATATTCTAATATTTGGGCTAATAGCAGCAGTTTGTGCATGAACATATGGTGCTGATATAAGCATTAGTCCTGTGAACATGGACCAAACTTGGACAACAATTGATATCCTGGAAATCAGTCAAGACATAATAATCCCTCCTTTGTACCTCTTTATTTATGGTGAACTTAAGAAAGAAAAGAAAAATAGCGATTGTCATAAATTTTTGAACTTATGACTAATTGTCTCTCTCACCTTGTGTTGCCATACCATTATAGATGGATCCCCTAATGTTAACCTCTATCAAGGCTATGTCTAATTGTTCACAAGTATAAGCAGGGATTGTGTACGACCCGAAACAGTATGGTTTTGGCGGTACATATCGGTCCGAGCGTGGATCTATATGTGGACCACCTCGTTTTGGGCAGTGTTCACTAAAATAATAAAAAAATAAAAAAAGTGGAGGACCCCAGTCCTTTAAAAAAAACATATTAGGGCTCTTCTCGCGTACGAAGCCACGGCACTACCTCTTCGCCGCTGCAGCGAAGCTACCTCTTCACTGATTTACCACTGCGATGCTGCCTCTTCATCGCTTCGCCGCTGCAATGCTGCAGCAGCACTGCCTCTTCGCCGCTTCGCTGCTGCGATGTTGCAGTAACGCTGCCTCTTTGCCGCTTCGCCATTGCAATGCTGCAGCGGCACCACCTCTTCGTCATTATGATGCTACTGGTTCCCTTCGACACTACCGCTGCTTCCCAAGTATCGCTGCCTTTTGTTGTCCTTTTCTTTCTTTTTCTTCTTCCTTCTTCCTCCTCTGTTCCTCCACCGGACCTTCCTCTTCAACCTCTTTTTCTTCCTCATCGAAACATCAGTACGCATCGACGTACCATATGTCGATACCACCGATATGGAGCAACACGTGCCATGCTACCGATTTATCACAGACAAAAATATAAACATGGTGTTAAATGTAATGCTCATGTATGTCCATGTCTTCCAATCTTTGTTCATGTTTTGTACAGCAAGTAGTGGGCTAGCAGTAGGCTTGGTATCTCTAGTTTGGTTTGCTTTTGTGGTCGCTTTCGGCTTGTAAATGAGAGTTGTGTCATATAGACACTTGTGGGGATTTCGGTCTGTAATGGACCATGTTCTTTTGTGTGCGATCATTTAGAGCTTGTGAAGTCCATGGTTGTAATTTGCATTGGCTATAAAGTGTTTGTTGAAATGGTTGCTTGTGGATCCCGTGTGAAACGTTTTCTCTAACTTGTTTTCTCTTTTGTAGTTCCTAACGGACCATAAGAGGTTTCGGGAAGGCTAACCTTTACGAACGGACACACAAGGGTGCCGCACGACTTAGGCAAAACCAACTAAGTTCGTGACATTTGGTATCAGAGCAGGACAAGCACATGTAGAAACACTTAGCATGCAAACGTGGGGCACCTAGCTGGGCTGCATGGAGAGCAGCCAGCACGCGCGACCGTCTGGGGGAAACGGACATTGAGATGTAGAGAAATGAGTCACTCGGAGAAGTGGGCATCTAAGATTAGCATTCGGAGGAATGACCAACCCTTTACACGAGACGCACCACGAGAACAAGCAAGCTAGGAAGAACGCATAGAGCACAAAGGTTGGGATGGCTGAGTTCGAGCTACGGCTCAACGTTGGCAACCAAACTTGACGATGCTCAAGGCAAGCGGGGCGCTTGGTAAAGGATGAGATCGTGAAAAGTGGGATGGGTTGCACACCAAGGTTTGCAATTTCGACATTTACCAGGCGGTACATACCGATGCCAGGTTGCCGGTACGCGGACCACCCGCTACCGGGCAAGTCCGCCAAAACTCGACCATCGATAGTTGATTGAAGGGAGAAATCGATCGTCGGCGGTCGATTGAGCGAGAAAAAGGGAAGAAGAAGAAGAAGAAGAGGAAAAGAAGAAAAAAAGAAAAGAAGAGAAGAAAGAATAACCTAGCGCCCGCGTGCAGTCCACGCCCGTGCACCGTCGCCGCTCGCGCGCCGTCGCCGCCCGCGGGTCGCCCACGCACGCGCCCGTGGGTCGCGGGCGCTTTTTCTCCCCCGCGGAGAGAAAGATCGAGGCGACATCGCCCCTTTTCTCTTTTTTTATATTTTTAATATATTAATATTATATTATAAAATATTTATATTATATTTTAATATATCGGGCGATGCGCACTGTACGTACCGCTCGATACCAATACCGTACCGGTACCGAGATGAACTCGGTACACCGGTACGGACCGATAAGTAAAACCTTGTTGCACACAATCGAAAGAGTTGTGCAAAGCTCATAGAGGTGAGGGGAATTGCTAACTCGAAGAACTTGGTACTCATGCAAGGGCTTGTATGTGGACGATGGAGTGTCCATGGCCATCCCAAGGCGATCGAAACTCGACGCCATGAAGCTTTGAAACTTTCTCTTCGGCATGGGAAGGATGAGTCCGTGGGAGGCTGAAGTGTGCAACAAGTTTAGCATGTTGCTAGGCCTTGAAAGGTGCAGCGAGGGCTGTATTGGCGAAGAGTCGCAATCTAGCAAATGCGTTTGCGGGGACAAAACAATGCACAGTTTGTTCAGCAAGACAGAATAGTCCAAGGGGATGATAGTCTCTGAAACTTCAAAAGGGAAGGATGCGAAGTGGAAAGTTATTCTAACAGGATAGATATCTAAGAGAGATAAAGTCCTGGTTATTTAGAATGAGAATCATGTGCAGTGGACAACACATGTTGAGGAGTACCTCAAGACAACAACTCTCCAAAGCTCAACGAATCGAGCGAGCGGCAAGGAGTCATCGCATGATGTCGCATGAGGTAATACATTGCGAGATCAAGTGGAGGAGAGACCCATGGCAACACCAAACGAAGACACACTTAAGGTCGATGTGGAAATCGGACTCAACGGAGGGCTAACCCGTGGAGTGGTGGGAGTGAGAGCCACCATCAACTCAATGCAAATCGAGGGACGGAGCAACTTGGGTGGAACTTGGTGAAATATCAAAGTCGCATGAAGGGAGTCGACATAGAAGATGGAACATGAAACGGAGGCATGAAGCTTTTCTTGAACAGAGGTCAAGGACATAAACTCTTGCAGAGGCAAGAGCGGGATCATGTCATTCTACGAGTTCTTCATTCTGATGGAGCAGACTCATCATGAATTGTGTCAAAGATGAAGGGAGCATCGAGGCACATACACCTTATCTCAGAGAAGCATTTGATGAAGGAATTACGGTGATTCAACTTGAGGAGGCAAAGTTGGAATCAGAAGACCTTCGCACGGGGCAAGAGGACACAGAGGCAGGTACTCTTGAAGAATATGCCACAGTGCTGCCATTCTCATGAAGAAAGCGATGCGCTGCGGAGATTGTGCTGGTGAAGGATAGAGGCCCAGGATCCAAACAATGGTGCACCAATTTTACTGAAGTTGTGGACTTCAAGAGTTACTAGGCGACAGACTATCCTAGAGCGATGCTTCATCCGAGTGTGAGGCGAGAAGGGGTGGACGAAGGTTAATTGCCAAAGGAGCGAACACAATCGAAGGTGGCGGAGGCCCTACGATGTGCTGACAGAGGCCACACATGGAGAGACTGTAGTCTGAGTTCATCCCACGAGAATTTGAATGCAATGGAGATGTCACCGGGAGGCGATATAATGTAATGAATCGTGATGGAACAGTTCGAGGCAATACAACACACACGAGACAAGTCTCGTGAAGGACTTGATCATGCGAAGGTATGATCAGGAGTTACTGGGAGCTCCACTTCGGTGAACAACACGAGGGCAAGAAGGGCTATAGATTCAAGGAGTGAACGTCATGGTACCGTAAAGGCGGGTCTTCCATGCGTGCATCGAATACAGCAACGGATGAAAGCCTTTGTCATCAACATATGGGGGTTGTGTACCACCGAGGGGGAATTCCGAGTACAAGTGCCAGTGAGTCCCATAAGGGAGGGAGAGGGGGGGGGACTTGATCATATAGAGGTATGATCAGAGCAATTGGAGAGTTGGACTGCTCTAGTACTTGTATTCACTTAAGGGAGCCCGGCAAGTCAGAGGACAAAGCTGAGTAAACGGATATTGCTACTAAGGAAGCTAAAGAGAACAGAATCGACGTGAGCCCTGTAATAGGATGGCGGAGGCCATGCATGAGAGTTGCAGTCTGTCTTTCCATCGACCAAGAGAAACTGCTCAGAGAACACAAAGGTGTTGAAGCAAGGGTCAATAGCGGCGAGGAAGCGACGACGAGTCCAAAGGGACTCAGCTACCCAAAAGCTAAGCATCAGTCAGAATGGAGGTGGACTCAGAGGAGTGCCATAGTGTCGCGGAGGCAGATTTACTGATCGCGAAGAAAAAGACGCAGATGTGAGACAACAGATAGTAGTATCATGGGCTTGGCAACACCATAGTACCGTAGAGGCGGAACTTCCGTGAAGTCATCGATCCCTTCATCTCATGAAGGGATAGCGTTGGTCGTGAAAGGGGGCCAAGGAGATAGAAAATGCAAAGGCAAACTCCATGTAATCAAATCAAATACTTGATTAGGAATCAATTTTTACTTCCTTACTTATCATAGTAATATAGGAAACGTTAATCTTTATTTCCTTGTATGCCATTACAAATTAGGAAATGACTATTAAGTATTCCAAATATGATGATATCATATTTGTTAACATATTAAATAAAAATTAATATTAAATAAATCAAAAATTTGAAGGAAAATTTACTTTAATAGAGAGCTCATCTCCTTTTTATTTAAGGGGAGGGATTTCTATTCTTCGTTCCTCACCTAGCTGAGTTCAACAGTGGAAGGAACGAGGAGTTGCATCCTATTGAGAAGAGATAGGTTGCCCTATCTTTTTTGAAGAAAATAAAATTTTTTTCTATTTTGATTCTATTAAATGTTGAAAGCTTTGTAGTTCAAAATTATTTATCAATCCTTTAAATATCAAACTTTTCATTGTAGGATTAAAATATAACATATGTAGTTTTTAAGATATTCTTCGATCCTCTTTTTAAGGTTTTTATTTTTGAAGATAAACATGCTAAAATTTTACATATTTTATGTATTAAATGCATGATATATTTTTGATATTATAATTTATCTTTTAATCTTCTCTGGAGTAAAACTTTTATGCTAGATTAAAATATTATCTGAAATTTTTTATATTCCTTTATTTGAAGTTTAAAATTTATTATTCTAAACGATTTAAGATTTGTTTGATTAGATAATGTTGAGATTGAGCATGTACTGAAAGCATGATTTCTAATTCTTATTGAATATAGAAAGTTATTTCTTGTATTAAACCTTATCTCTTAATCTCGTCTTTAGTGTTTTTCTTTATATACAATTATTAGTGAAAATATGTTGTTCATGAAATTGAATAAAAATTAGGTTGAAATAAACCGCAGGCCAGGCCCAACCGATGGGTCAGGCCCTAGCCCGCAGGCTAACCCAACCCTGCCCAACATAGGCAGTTAGTCATGTGTGACCCACATGACTAGTCTATGAGCTAAAGGTCAGCCCAGCCTAGTGTGGCGCATGCACAGCCATGTGCAGTGCACATGATCAGTATATGGGCTAACCCAACCTAGCCCAATATTATACAGTTGTTACATTTGAGCCCAAACATTGATTGAACCAAAACAGATTTAATTAGTTAGATCGATTTAGGGTGATTCCCAATTGGTTGGCTTATTCAAGTCTGTTTAATTTAGATTGAATCTAATCTAGTCTAAATTATACTAGTCCAGTATGGTTCCAGACCAATAAATGAGGATTTGAAATCGATTCAACGAGGTTTTAGTTAAATCGAGTTTAATTGGATCGATTGAACTAGAGTTCAACTCAATTGAGGGTTGATTAGTAGTATTTGACATGAATGATATTCGAAGAGATGTTTTGATGTTTATTGCATCCCGATATAAATATGACCAGTGTGAGATGATGTTACTTCCCTGTAGATGGCAGGTAGGGAGATTCCCTTCGAGGATTAGCAGGCCGTCAAACGTGGCGGTTGAACTTTTCCTCTATCCGCTATTGGGAGGAACGTATCCCCACTTCGGCGGGTGAGGGATACTACTCCATCCACTGTTGGGAGCACGATACGAGTTTGTCTCATCCGCTATTGGAAGAACACAAACTCATCCCTAGGATAAGGTCTCTCCGTCCGCTGTTGGGAAGTGCTCCTTCAAGTATTTGATATACGCCAATGGGATGATTAATTTTGATTTTGTATTCATCTTGAGTTGACTTAGTATTCCTACTCAACGTTGTTGAATTTTGTTTGTTTTTAATTTTCAGAACAACCTCCCACTAGTGTAAACTTTCCTCTACCGTTAGGTAGAACCACTTGGATGTTTCTTCGAGTTGACATTATTATGTTCTTCAATAGATATTTTTCACTTATGATTTGATGAATAAATGAATTGTAATAAATGTTTATAAATTATGAATAAAATGATATTATTTATTTGGCTTTCAATGTGTGGAAAGATATGATCCTGAAAAAAAAATCTTCAGGATGTGACATCTTTTTCTAGTATCAGGGTATGGTTTAGGGCCTGTAGGTGTTTAAGTTCCTTGATTGATTTTGACCAATAATTGTCTTTGACTTATTATAGGAATAATGGAGCAATTCAAGATAACAGTGTTCCTGTCGCACAGGGTGTTCGTGATTATAATGTTATTGGTCTATGCACTCTGAGAGGTAGTCGAACAAACGATAACTTGAAAGTTCCACGCATTATAGAACAAACTAAATCCTCACATACGTTTGTCACTTATTATATGTTAGTTTCTTCAACCACCCAGAATGCACTTCATCCTCCAACACCTATCAATGCTCCAAATGATGTACACGGAGTCCTCGATGCTATTAGAGGATACTTTGAGCGTCAAGAGGAGCAAGATAGAGTTCCACTTGGAAACATCCAAGTGGCTCTACCTAACAGCGTTGTTGGGTTGTTATTAAAAGATTTGGGGTTCCTACTCAACATTGTTGAATTTTGTTTGTTTTTTTATTTTCGGAGCAGCCTCCCACTAGCACTAGATCAGGGTCCAGCGGAGAACAGACTTTCCTCTATTGTTAAGTAGAGCACTTGGATGTTTCTTCGCGTTGACATTATTATATTCTTCACAGATGCAGGCATACCACAAATTGTGATGATACCTTTAACAATAGATCCTGAGGCTTCAGCATCTTGATGGGTCAGTGCATAGACTCTCGCTTGACCTTCCTCTCTATTGCTTTCCAGCTGTTTGAGGTGGAGCTCGGCATTAATGTTGCTTCCGTGAATAGTCCTTTGACATGTGCCATGGTTGTTGCAAATAAAAGCATACAAGTTGTCCCATAAGGCAAGAGGTGGAAACATGATCTATTTTCCCACAGAAATAACATCTTATAACAACTTGATTATTAGGAGCTCCTACCTGTTGATGCCCAAATTGTCTGCCCTTACCTTTCTTTGAGGGTCCAGAGTATGACCCCCATATGCAGATAGTGCAACACTAAAAGATCACTTCCGATCCTTTTTTGTTGTAGCTCATTATCCAATTTCTCTTCCACCATAGTTCGTTTTAATACTTCAGCATATGTTGGTAATATCAATATTGTAACGGACTTCCTAATTGATGGACGAAATCTTCTCTCAAAGTTGCGAGCCATTTTATTTTCATTAAAAGCAATATATGGAGAGAACTAGGCCAGCTCAGTGAAATAATGATCATAATTCATTATCGTTATACTTCCCTGGTGGATGCTAAGGAATTCTTGTTGCTTCTCAAAGCAAACTGAATCAAGAAAAAATTACTTATAGAATGCATCTTTAAATTGCTTCGACGTCATCGCATTGCCTGCAGCCTCTAACATCCTCCTTTTTTAGATCCACTAAGTGTCTGCCTTCCCTTCTAAAATGAAAGAAGGGAAAGGCACCTTCTGATTTTTCCTATATTCGATAGCCTCAAATGTATTTTCCACTTGACAGATCCAACGTTTAGCAAATATTGGATCTAGATTGCCCTAAAAAACAGGTGATCCCAATCTCTTAAAGTGATCTAAAGTATTATTTCCACCTCGTGGAGCTCTATCTTGCTCCTCCTAACGCTCAAAGTATCCTCTAATAGCATTGAGGACTCTGTGTACATCATTTAGAGCATTGATAGGTGTTGGAGGATGAAGTGCATTCTGGGTGGTTGAAGAAGCTGACATATAATAAGTAACAAGCGTATGTGAGGAATGGGTTTGTTCTACAATGCGTGAAACTTCCAAGTTATCGTTTGCTCGAACACCTCTCCGAGTACATAGGCCAATAGCATTACAACTACAAACACCCTGAGTGACAGGAACAATATTCTCTTGAATTGGCTCAATTACACCTATAATAGGTCAAAGACAATTATTGGTCAAAATCAATCAAGGAACTTAAACACCTACAGGTCCTAAATCATACTCTAATACTATAAAATGATATCACATCCTGGATTATTTTTTTTTCAAAATCATATATTTCCACACATTCAAAGCCAAATAAATAATATCATTTTATTCATAATTTATAAATATTTATTATAATTCATTTATTCATCAAATCATAAGTAGAAAAAATTTATTAAACAAAATAATGTTCACTCAAAGAAACATCCCAGTAGCTCTACTTAACGGTAGAGGAAAGACTACTCCCCATTGGACCCCGATCTAGTGCTAGTGGGAGGTTGCTCTGGAAATAAAAAATAAACAAAATTCAACAACGCTAAATAGGAACCCCAAAAGTCAACTCAAAATGAATACAAAATTAAAATCAATCATCATATTGACGTATATCAAATACGCGAAGGAGCACTCCCTCAACAGCAGATTGAGAGGTTTTATCCTAGGGATAAGTTTGTGTTCATCCAACAGTGGGGGACAAACTCATATCGTGTTCCCAATAACGGATGGAGTGGTATCCCTCACCCACCAAAGTGGAGATACATTCCTCCCAACAGCGGATGGAAGAACTGTCCAGCCGCCACGTCTGACGACCCGCTAATCCCCGAAGGGAATTGCCCTACCTGCCCTTGGCAAGGAAATAGCATTATCTCGCACTAGTCATATCTATATCGGGATGAAATAACAAATCAAAACATCTCTTTCAAACATCATTCATGTTAAATACTACTAATCAACCCTCAATTGAGTTGAACCCTAGTTCAATTGATCCAATTGAACTTGATTTAACTAAAACCTAATTGAACTGATTTTAATCCTCATTTACTGGTCTGGAACCACCGTCGACTAGTATAATTTGGACTAGATTAGGGTCAATCTAAGTTAAACAGACTTGACTAAGCTAACCAATTCAGAATCACCCTGAATCGATTTAACTAATCAAATTTGTTTTGGTTCAATCAATGTTTGGGCTGAAATCTAACAATTGTATAATATTGGACTATGTTGGGTCAGCCTATATACTGATCATATGCAGTGCACATGGCTGTGCATGTACCACACCAAGCTGGGCCAACCTATGGCCCATAGACTAGTCATGTGAGTCACACATGACCGCTCATGTTGGGCTAGGCTGGGTTAGCCTGCGAGCTAGGGCCTGACTCATCGGTTGGGCCTGGCCTGTGGGCTGTTTCAACTCATTTTCTATCAAATTTCATGAACAACATATCTTTACTAACAATTGTAGATAAAGAAAAACACTAAAGACGAGATTAAGAAATAAGGTTTAATAGAAGGAAATAACTTCCTAAATTCAATAAGAATTAGAAATCATACTTTCGATACATGCTCAATCTCAATATAATATAATCAATCAAATCTTAAACTTTTCATAATAATACATTTTAAATTTAAAGAAAAAGAATATTTTAATCTAATATAAAAGTTTTGCTCCATATAAGACAAAAAGATAAATTGTAATATCAAAAATATACCATGCATTTAATATATAAAACATGTAAAATTTTAGCATGTTTAATTTCAAAACTAAAAACCTTAAGAAGAGAATCGAAGAATATCTTAAAAACTACATATGTCATATTTTAATTTTATAATAAATTTTGATATTTAAAGGATGGATAAATATTTTTTGAACTACAAAACTTTCAACATTTAATGGAATCAAAATATAAAAAAAACTTTGATTTTCTTCAATAAAGATAGGGAAACTTATCTCTTCTCAATAGGATACAACTCTTCATCCCTTCTATTGTTGTGCTCGACTAAACGAGGAACGAAGAAGAAAAATCTCTCTCATTAAATAAAAGAAGATGAGCCCTCCATTAAAGGAAATTTTCTTTCAAATTTTCGTATTTATTTAATATTAATTTTTATTTAATATGTTAATAAATATGACATCACCCAATTTGGAATACTTAATAGTCATTTCCTAATTTGTAATGGCAAACAAGGAACAATGACTATTAATAGTCATTTCCTAATTTCTCTGGGCAGTGGACCTCATCTCCCTGAGCAAAAGAATCATCATCCTCTTGTTTTATGACTGCCAATAAAGCCGACATGGTTTCTTCGTACTCTGCAACAAACATCAAAGGCTGTATCATCCGCCTCCATCGTCAACATGTTTCTTTAAGAAACACATTGTCTAATAAGTGCAACAAGAGTATTAGCATAGATTCCAAGGATAATGAACGGATGCAGCACAAGAACCTAATCAAGTCAGCAGAAACCTGATAGTTCTGATTGAAGCCATGGAGATTGGGGTCAGCAGCTGTGATCATTCCACCATCGAGTATACACAGCATCCATTTCCTATTGACTACCGTTATCCTTCTCAGCCGAAGGGATTATATAATATCACAGGGAGGAACAGCTGTTTCCTAAATTACTATGACAAGTAAGGAAGTAAAGATTGATTCCTAAATCAAATATTTGATTTAATTACACTCTAAGTACCAAGATAAAGTTAAAAGGGCAGAGGTCAAGGAATTTCATAAGACCATTGTCAATGAGCTTCTCATCAAGATAGCCAAAAATGGAGGACTTCGGGTTGATGCAAGAGTACTCGACGAAGGAACAAAGTAAGTAGTATGTGGTGTTGTACCTTTTCTACTCAGATGAGTAAGCAACAAAGATGATCGAGAAGACGATACAATCCCAGAAGCGATCAAAACTTCTAGAGACTTGCTCCAAATTAGGGTGAAATTTTACTCTTTTCGGGCAAAACTTCTTGCATTTTGAAAGTTCTATAGCAGTAAAAAGGTGAATCGTAATAGCTAACTCAATGCAAGGAGTGCAAACACTTACAGTGCTTCAAAAGTGTGAGCAAAGAGCGAACGAAGACTAGTAACCAGCTCGATGCATGAAGTACAACCTCGATGAGGCGGGTAAAGTCACGTAACCTTTGACACCCCAGTTCTCTTATTTATCCAGCAGAAGAGCTCTGCATAGGTTCAAAGACCCTTCGGAAAAATCTAATACAAGATAAGAGTTGTCAATCCTCACCAATCGTGATCGATGCTACTGAGAGTAGATTGTCGGCTTCATTTCCCAACAAAATGTCAATCAAAAGCAGAAGTAATGCAAACCTATTTGGAGACGTTGAAGAAGAATCGATGGGTAAATTTTGTGAAGGAATGACCTCAAAAACTTTAATGTATGCGAGACAATACTCATTAAAGCTCCAACAAGCATCCACCGAGTTTAAGCAGCATGAGACCATTGAGATACTAGCGCATAATAAGGAAGGTCTTTTCCTTCATCAGAAGGATCCGCAGGAATCAACAAGGATCAGCACAACTTAACCGACCCTACACCAGAGTCAGTCATTAACGAATTGAAGCAGCATGGCGGATCAAAGTTCGATTACTCGACAACAACGGTGGAGAGCAGTTGAGAGCCAAGAGGCATGTTGCCGCTAGAGCAAAAGATTGAAGACTCAGCAAAATGCGAGGAGATGCAGCGTCTGCAACGGCTTCGATGAGGACGTCGAAGGAATAAGTGGGGGAGAATGTCACGGACAAAAATATAAACACAGTGCTTGATGTAATGCTCATGTATGTTCGTGTCTTTTGATCTTTGTTCATGCTTTGTACAGTAAGTAACGGGCTAGCAGTAGGCTTGGTAGCCCTAGTTTGGTTTGCTTTTGTAGCCGCTTTTGTCTTATAAATAAGAGTTGTGTCATGTAAACACTTGTGGAGATTTTGGCCTGTATTGTGTGCGATCGTTCAGAGCTTGTGAAGTCCATGGTTGTGATTTGCATTGGCTATAAAGTATTTGCTGAAATTGTTGCTTATGGATCCCATAGGAAACGCTTTCTTTAACCCGTTTTCTCTTTTGTAGATCCTAAGAGACCATAAGAGGTTTCAGGGAGGCTAACCTTTGTGAACGGACACGCAAGGGTGTCGCACGACTTAGGCAAAACCAGCTAAGTTAGTGACAGATTGTTCGACACACCGGCTTGGACCGATAAGTCAAACCTTGAGTAAAAGCATTACATTTTCTACCTTTCCCAGTTAATCAAAGATGGAACTTGCTAAATAACATTAATTTCAGCTTATCATGAGAAAACAAAAAAGAAAAAGAAAAAAAAGAAAAAAAAAACATGAATAGAATAAGGAAAAAACAACAATAAATGAGAACCTAATATAATTAATAGTTGGATGTAAATAAAGTTTATCTGATCAGTCCATATTTTGAGAACCAACAAATTAAGAAAAAAACAGGTGTACCTTTGAACCTTGAAACATTAACACCCAATGCGCGTCCTGCATCCTGCCTGCAGCATTACGCCCTCCTCTGTATTCCTCGAGAACAGCACCACGCTCTTTTTCTAGGTCCTCTGAAGAAACCCGAACCTAAGAAAATTTAAATATTCTTAATAATGACAGACAATTGAGCAAACTATGGTTAAAACTGAAGAAGTATATGGTCCGACCTCAGAACTGAATTCTGCCAAAACTGATATGGCCTGTGATAGAAGGTCTGGTTTATCCACTGGAACAAGCAATTCATATATGGTTTCATCTGAAGATGTCAAAGCATTCTGGCAAGCACCAAATTCAGCGCCAATGCTTTCTAGAAACTTAACAATATCATGGTTGTTATATTTCTTGGTCGCACTGAAAGCAAGGTGTTCAACTATGTGTGCGACACCACGCTCATTCTCCTCTTCAAGAACTGAGCTGTTATAATGTCCAACAAGAACAAAAATTTTGATTTATCCAGCAAGAAAATTTTAACAAATGAAATTGAAAGAAAACATCAAAAAATTAGAAATTTCCAGCAAGCACAAGAAATTACACACATAGACATTCCCCACCAAATGCTCAATAAAACAGTGACTACCTGCTTTGGCTTCGTCTCACCAGCAATTCTACGAGATTCACTTCCCACGGGCATCAAATAAAAGAAGCCAATAACGGTGGCTAATATCTTAAGAAGATGCGAAAAAATAGAAAGCATACGTGGAACGATCGCAATTTTGAACGTGGAGGCATCATCAATCAATCACTCAAGAAGAATCGGGTCGGGATCGGACTCACCCGACCTTGACGGCAAGGGCGAGGGCGGCGCGCATTCGGGGCTTGGGGTTGCAGCGGACATAATAGGTAAGGCCGTTGTCGAGGACGCCGTAGTCGACGCCGACGGGCTTCTCGGCGAGGGGCTCATCCATGGCGACGGTGGCCAGCTTCAGCGAGCGGAACCCCTGTCGCCGGGCCCCCATCGACGAGGGACCCTCCACGGGGAGCAGATCCATCGCGTCTCGGGTCCTCCGTCCCCCGCCGTCCCCTGATCTCGGCGCCGCCGCTCCTCCCTCCCTCCCCCCCCAAGAGGCAACAATGGCCACCGAGGAACCGACGCGCGGGATCCGCTCGCAGCTGCGGCCGCCGACCCTTCTTCGCTCGTCTCCACCTGCTATTCTTCGGATCGGGGGTTTGCGATACTCTCCGCGGATCTGACGGTGACGGGCGACGGCTACTTCTGGCGATGGACGGGCCCCGCTCACGTGTAGCCCTCTCGATTCCTATCTTTTTCTCTTTGATTTCTCGGTCTCGACTTCCTGTTCGACTACCCCCTCGTTATACCATCATAGACTCCACATACTCGTACGCACCTTCCCGACCTTATTCTACGCAATCCGACGTGGCTCTCTCTGACAGGTCCATATGCGGGGTCCAGACAACCTTAGGGAGAGGTGTGCGGAGTTAGTGTTGGTGTAATGAAAGTTCTCTTATAAATTTGTATTACTTGTGGACTTTAAAGTGGATTGACCATTTCATGGTTTAAGATTTACTTAAGAAAAGAGATGTCATATCGACGTGACGTTTGCTGCCGGTAGTATTAAATTTCTCTTTTTTCTCCTTCCATGTTAACATTCCGTTGTGAATCCTTTGACATGTTTTCATCTGTGTGATGCAATTGGGCGTGTCGGATGACGTTGAGATCCGTGCTTTAAATCGATCTTGACCTCTTTATTTTGTGTTAGTAATCGTATATGCCTTGCCGCCACATCGCGTACTTGCACGTGTGACACTGCTAAAGTTTTCAGGGGTGATGTCAACTCGAATGCTGTACACATGAAGCCAGACTGTCAGATTCCAAATCTACCAGGTCATCCATGAAAATTGTAGTGGGTGTTTCATACCGTGAACGTGCGATGTGTCGGAGCCCGTTCGTGGCACGAGCCGCACGTGGCTTACTTATAAGCCCTAAACCGACATCAACGGTCGTGTCCCTCACCGACTTGGGATCCCTCCAGAAGGCGAAGCACCGGAAAGGAGGAACGGGGTGGGTACAGAAGGAAAATGGCACCGCCTCAGGCCAAGGCCTCCTCCAGTCTTATTTCCAATTCCTCTCCGTTTCCCGTCTCGTGTGCTCGTCTCTCTCCCTGTCCTCCTTTCGGAATTCGCTTTCGGCGCCGTCGGCTCATCCTCCGATCGCCTCTCCAGATTCTCGAGCATGGGGACTAGATCGGCTTCGAGGTGGCGATCGTGATGTCCATGAGGAGGCAGAATGAGAGGGATGAGGGCGCCGATTGCGTCGAATTCCGTGAACGGGAGTCGATGAGGGCAGGGTTGACTGTCGAGAGAGAGGGTGCGTGGGGAATTCCGATGAAGTCATAGAGTTTGGGATTTGGAGTTGCCACTTGCCCTTTGTGGTTTTCCCCTTTGATTCTAAATCTTTGTCAACTTCAGGTGTTTTTAGATGAACTTGTTCTAAAAAATTGACGTTCCTCTGCAGCTAGGGCCAGCAATTCTTAGGTACTTTTATTCATTTTCTTAAGTTAGGGTCAGCATTCTTTGGTGTCCTTCGAGCGATTAAAGGAAGAAAGAAAAGAATCTTTCTTTATGTTGTCATCGATAAACATGCAGAAGAATCTTTCTTTATGTTTTGATGGGAGTTTAAGTTCTTCCGGATCTTCTTTTATTGATGCGGGACATGTGAACTGCGTTGGACAGGCAAGGACTTTTTCTTTTTCTTTCTTCTTTTATGCTCATCTCTTTTATCGTCTCACACTTTTGATCGTCAAGTCCACTTAATATTACTTGATGATGCTTCATTTTTCCGTCTTGAGTGGCTAGGGCGTTACAGTATCTTGCAATTTGGTGTGTTTTGAGGTAGGGAATTCTCAGTGGTGAGAGGAGTGAGAGGGAGACAGAGTCGAGTTAAATTTATGCTTTAATTATCCATCGCCCTGGTACTTGTCTCATGATGTGGTGCCAGATTGATGCCTGAGTGTGACGTTGCTTCTTGTACTTCTGTACAGCTACTGCTGGTCGTTTTCTACAGGGATTGAGTCCCCTTACTTTATCTTTATCAGTGAATATAAATTAGGTCTTAAATAGAAGAAGAGTGATTAAGGGCTTGTGAGGGTAGGATCAGGAAATGGCATCTCTTATTATAAATGTAAGACATATACGTTGACCATTTTTAGACCTCGCTCTAGCAGGAGCCTTATGTACTGCACTGCCCCTTTTGGGAGACTATTGCCCTTATAATTTGAAGTATTTCCATTGCTTAGAATCACACACCATAATTCTATAGGTTTAACCATTTTCACTTGTGTCAAGTCACTGTTCTGGTACATTTCCTGTTAAAGTTGATTGCTTAGAATTCATGATGGTTGGTTTCTTTTCTTTTCCATTACTTGGTTCTTTTGATTGTTGTTGTCAATATTGTATTAATTTTTATGAGTTTATTCAAAAAGATCCATCTTTCCTCCATGTTCTTTTTCATTAACCCATTTGTTTGTTGCTACATCTTGATAGAATTCTTTCATATTTATGTTCTCTGTTAGAATATCACTCTGGAATAATGGAAAGAAAAGGAATCTTACTTTATGCTGCAATAAAAATTGCTAATAGCTTTAGCATTTGTGCAAAATTCTTAGGTTCCTGCTGTTTTTTTTGTTTTTTAAATCTGATTTTCAGATCCTTTTGCTTATGAGCCAAACTAATATTCTGTCGCCTTCACGATTGGTTAATTATCCCTTCCATTGCTTAAAAAGACATTTGTCACTTTCACCATCGATGTATGAAATCTGTAACTTTAAGATCTTTTGACTTACGAGCCAAACTAATATTCTTTTTCACTCTTTCTTTCCTTCTTTATTTCTTTCTTTTTATTTCTTGTCATCGTCATCCTTTTCGTCACCCTAACTTTTTGACATTTCATTTGAGTGGAAAGTTGATACAAATGTACAATGGCTTGCTCTTTAAGTTAGGAACTTCATCTAAGGATAGACAGTTAATTATAAACTTGCAGCTTGCCGATTTATCTCCTGAACATTTGTCTCCTATTGTTATATTGGTGACAGATTTACACCCTCCTTTTACCTTTAAAACCAGGAAAGACAACTATCATCGAGAAAAAATGTCAACATTGTATGAAAAATCTTTGAAGAAGATCTTTTTTTTTTCCCTTGTGGAGAAGTAGTGTTTTCCAGTAGGAACTATGACAAATTAAAAAAAATTGAGTATTGGTCATAGTCAATTAATGGTAATACCTACAAAGATATAACTTCCTCCGAGTATTCATACTCACTCGACGTTCGTTTGTCAAGAATTACAATTTATCATGACAATGATGATGACAACTCGGGGAATAGTAATTCGTACCTAGGGAGTTCTTTCTTACCCGGGTATAGACGAAAGTATTGAAATGATAGCATTGGATAATAAACTCATAATTGGCAGATTTGCATAATTTGAATATAAGTGATCTAAACATGAAGGACTGAACTTTGATGCAGATTTCCTGGAGTTGGCTCTGTAGTTTGGACTGATCTTGATGTTTGCATGTGCATTTCTTCTTCTTGTCTTCTGCTTTGATAGGATGCTAAAATAGATGTAGACACTGAATAAGCATTCATTAATAGGAGCCGGCTTGGGTGAGAACAAATCACATGTGATAAGTAGCTTAGGTAAGGGACACATTCTCTAAGCAACTTTTCAGGAGCATCTCCACTATAGAAAGAACACAACAATACTGCACATAGCTGAAACCACTGCAGGTTTTGTAGAATATGTGGTGACCTCTTTCCTTTTTTTCGGTCAGCATACCCATCTCTAGTTTTTAGGAGGACTACGAGAAGATCTTTCCCTTAATTCATTTTTATTATATTTTCATATTTTGTTTTCATTTTTCTTTGCTGTGTTGGATCCTTTGTTGTCTTAGTGTTTCTGGGAAACATAATCATTGATACCAGTAAAAAGATGTTTCTTCCCATTATTGCCAGATTTTGCAATCCAAGCTGAACGAGAATGCTTGTCATGCAGGACTAATAGCATACAATGAGATTCTTTCTCTGTACTAATCCATGGATTAGAAAGGGATGTCCAAGCTCTGAGGAGGATTAGATAGTCAGGAAACAAGACATGCACAGGAAAGAATGGGTCTCTGCTAAAATCTTAATATTTTCCGATATCTATCTTTGATGCCATTCCTGTTGCATATTGGAACATAAAGTGAAGTTGCTCACTTTGATTCAAAGACTATTTGGCAGTTGATTCTGCTGGCTGCCATCATCACCACCACCATATTAATTTCAATATATCAAATGATGATTTTTTATTTTCACTTTTTAATCAAAGTGAAGTGTTCAGTCCTCTGACCACATAAACATTACCATCTTTTTTGTTTCTTCTATCTTTGGGACAAATAATGCCCGACTGTTCTAATTTATAAATATGCTGGTTTTTCAGGTTGCTACTCAGGATTTATCTTTTTTATTTTTTTGTGAGCACAAGATTTATCTTAAAGCAGTCTGATTCACTGGAATTGACTTTGAGAAGGATGGAAGCTGGAACTTGTTGCCTGATGGTCAAGTCCTGCACTTACTGATTCGGAGGTGGTTCTAAGAACTTTGAGACTTGGTTTTTAAGTAGCAGTTTTGAATTGGCCACTGGCAGAATCCTAGTGCATAATAATTTGTAGAAATTGTTAGAGCTTTTCAGCGACACTGGATTGTTTCAAGCTTTTAACTTGTCTACTCATCCATGCCAAAAGCCTGGCTTAAAAGAAATGACAAGGAGGTCAGTATTGGAGACTTGGAAGCTTGCCACTGTAATGTTCAATAGTTACTTTTCCTTAACAATGCCCTCTGTTACATACTATCAAAAGGATTTATACTTGGGATAATTCCAAGGTTGATGCAGTCGCTTTAAGCCTTACCAACCAGTTTCGCTATGGTGCTTGGAAATGAATCAGATGAGTGGTCTGCTCAAAAGCATCAATCTACACTTATACGGAACAAATTGGTGCATGTTTCCTTCCTTTCATTTATGAATTGTTTCTATGGATTGGAGAATAGGAAGAAGGAACATATCCATGGATTTCTTTGTACCATATTAATCAGATTCCTAATTTGGATTATAGGCAGGACGTGTTTGCAAGAGATTGGAAGTTCCTCAAGTAATATAACTGTTCCAAGATGGAACTTGTCCTCAGTACAAACTTTGTCCAGGTGTTTCCTCTGTTGCTTAAAATAAATCCGGTAGCAGCTTTGCATGAAAATTACCACTTAATTGTTCACAGAAAAAGATCTCTGGTTTTCTAATTATTTGACTTGTATGTTTGACCAATTTTTCATCGACTAGTCTCATTTCCGTACTTATTGCAGCTCCTAGTTTCAAGATTTTGTGAACTTCTCAGTTCTTTGTGTGAAGCAGATTCTGTAGTTAGCATATAATACAAAGAAATGCATACGGATTATGATTAGCAATGTGTATGAGGGGGCAAAAATTATCAATAAGTTTCTCCTTTTCTTGTAAAGGTAAGTGATGAATGATAAGATCTTTACCTAGCCAGCATCTTCAAATATCAAAATTTTGTTATAGGTTTTGAAAGCAATTTTAAATATGCTTATTTATAGTTTCTAGTAGGATACTCATCAAGATTTACTACTGTCAACTTAATAACTCAATCATAAGTTTGGTGGGCTTGTTCCTCCATTTATTGGAAAAGAAACAAGAGTAACACATTGGTTGTGAGCTTGGATTAGGATATAGTTTGCATAGCTGTTGTTTGAAAGTCATCAATTACAAGATACCATAAATACCTTTTAATCTTTGTTGCTAAGCTTATTTTGATGAAGGGCATGTTCTCAGCAAAGTGTGAATGAGTTGAATAGGATATGGCAACTCACCTCAGACATGTATTATAGTTCTAAGAAAGCTACCTGTCTCCTGTTTCTTTGGAAAGAATTATTTTGCAGAAGAAAGAACAAGTCTTCCAACACCTGCAACTCTGTTGAGAACTTCCAGGTTGCTCTCACATTGATTGGATTCAGGTATTACAGTAAATCCCTTCAACTTCAGGAAAAGCAGCACCAACAACTCATAATGTTTTAATTATTCGAGATCAGCTACATAAATATTTTATCTTCTTTTTTATTCTGGTATTATTTCCAATTTTTTTAGATTCAGTGACTATATTATCTGTTCTGTTCATCTTTTAATCCAACTGACACTACCCCTCAGTTTTTGGGTTGCTACTCACACACACAACCATTAAAAATCCTTGAGTTTGTATAAACATTACTAAGACTTTCTCATGTTTGGTTAATGTATTAGACTTGCTTGCATGACGTGGATAAAATATTTGTACTTATGCCTATAACTTTATATATATATATATGTGTGTGTGTGTGTGTGTGTGTGTGTGTGTGTGTAATAAATTTTAATATATATATATATAGTTTGAAGATAACATCTTTATTATAATAAATTTTAATATGATGTGTGTATCCCTAATATGTGTGTGTGTATGTATGTATATACATACATATATATATATATATATATATATATGTTTGAAAATAACATTTTTATTATAATAAATGTTAATATGATGTGTGTATCCCACTAATATTAGGATCGTCCTCAACAATTAATAAATTCAAATTAACTATTTCCAGTCATGATTAATATTATTTTATTCAAATCAAACAAATATAATATATATTTACAATTCCTAAATTTATACCGAGTTTCTAAAGAGAACTAATATAAACCAAGAATTCAAATGATAGCACATCCATCAACCACATCTAATCATGATTAATATCTGCTGAAGGAGGATATTATCGAGCACAATAGAAGGATATATAAATTTAAGGACTCCGAAGCCGACAATAGGGTCGGGCTCGCGTCAGGAAAACGGGTTAACGGGTCCAACGACGCCCTTCATTAGACCCCGCGACGGCGGCCGCACGCTCTCTCGCTTCTTCCGTGCCCAAATCGCCCCCTTCGAATCTTCTTCGCCGGAGGAATCGATCGGGCGAAGCGGGGAGGAGTAGAAATCCTCATTCGAATCAGTTCAGGCGACGATGGCCGGTACTCTCTCTGTTGTAATACGTCTCGAATTCGCTTTGCCCCTTTCCATCAGCCCCTCGCTTACCGCCGCCATTAGCTACAGATTACGCTCAGGAGCAGGAGATGGAGATCGAGGCGTTACAAGCCATTCTCATGGACGATATCGAAGGTCTACGACGGCCTCATCGTAAATTTGGTCGCACTTTTGATTCTATTATTTGTTGCCTCTGATTGCTCCAATTTTCCGTGGTTAAATCTGCAGAGATTGATGCCAGTGAGAGTGGGCTAAGCACTCAAAATCGATGCTTTCTTATTTCACTAACTCCGCAGGTGACATGTAGATTCTTTGCGGACTGAAATTATGTCTTTTTGAAGTTCCTGAGATGATAATTTCTTTGACCTCAATCCACGTATGTGCCCATATGTGTTTTGGTAAGACCTCACATCATTATAGGTTTACAATGATATAATGGCATCTAGTCAATACTTGTGGAAGGAGCAGATAATTGAACAAGCGTGAAGGAGAAGATATACATGAGGGAGATGTGTGAAGGAAGAGGCCCATGATATATATGTATGTATGTATGTATGTATATATATATATATATATATATATATATAGTTGAAAATTGATTGTCAAACAAGAAAGTTAATTTCATCTTATCGGGACAGTCAAGGTCATATTGCATCCCCATGCCCCTCCTTGAGGCTGCAAAAGAGGTATGGATATGGTAAATAGGACACACTTGGTTTATCATAATCTCTCTTTTGTTAAATTTTTGGTTCCCTTGTGGTCCATATTTTAGACCAGCTCAAGTTGGAACTTCAATAAGCTTTTCCTATGTCATGAAAACTTCTGTTCCTTAAGTAAGTAAACAATCAGAGAACTTAAGTGAAAATTAAAAGAAATAATAAGAGTAACAGAAAACAAATGATTAATTCATTATCAAATTGATGTTTCTCTTTTGAGCATTACTGCTAGGATTCGATTTTTGACAGTTTCTTTTAAAGTTCAAAACTTAGATACAATGGGTTATGGGTCAAAACTTTAAGCAGATCATGATTAAAAGGAATATGCAACATATACAATATGGATATTGGAAAATGATGTTCTTGACTTTAGCAACATGTGAGGTATACTCTCAATAACAGGAAACATCGTTCTCCATAGTTTAGAATTTTTTTATTTAATATCATAAACTCATACTGGCTACAATAATGTTCATTTCTTCTTCAGCCAACAATTTGGTGTGTTTATTGTTCACTTTGTCAAATTCCCTTACCTTATGCTTGGTAGAAAGTTGCACTAGTGAAAGAGAATAAAGATCTTTTAGCAGGAGCTCCTTATTTATACAAGATATAGTTAGAAGAAGACAGGCTCCCTTTGCTGTCTGATAACCAAACAAACATTTAAAGTCTTTTGTGGATTGATCTTTTATTTCTGTTATAGGATTGTCAAAGGTTGGCCAATTTTTGATCAAATATTTGCTGGGTCTCCTTAAATTTTTAATATGCAAGATTTATTTCATATTCTTTTACTAAGTTAATATCTTTTCTTTATTAGGATAATGATGTGGATGAGTCAGTCTCAACTCCAGGTTTGTCAATTCATCTTTATTTATTTCCAATTTTTTTAACACCAATGAAATGTAAAACATGTAATGTTCACAAACTTAGGTCAGTACCTCATTACCAGCATCTTAGAAGAAAATGACTGCTTTCTGAAACAGCAGAACTTTGTCAAGATACTTGAAATTAATATTTGAGCGGTGCCAGCTGAAGTATTAAATTATTTTGCAGTTAAGATGGGTCTGATATTTTCTCACACTGAAAAGTATCCTGATGAACCGCCACTTGTGAATGTTAAAAGGTTAGCAGGCGAGTGTTCATGTGGAAGTTTAGAGAAGTAACATCTTTTATTTTCTCAACTTAGTGTGTATCCATGAGTTTGTTTCTTTTCAATATCACTCCCTTAGATGACTACAGAGTATCAACTTTCTCAGCTTCAAGTAGTTATATAAAAACCATTGTGACTTGCAGTTTAAAAGGCATTAGGCCGGAAGATCTGACATTTCTGAAAGAGAAGCTTCTCCAGGAGGTACATTTTTTGGGATGCTTTCAATGCGTATTTGCTTATCTAATTGTGCATAATTTTTTGTTCATTTTCTTTGCTGAATAAGTTTTCCATATTATATCTCGTATTGTGCCTGTGTGCTGCAATAAGAGATTTAAGTGCAATTGATGATTATCCATTCTCTTGTGAAATGAGTGCAAGCATTTCGTAATGAGAGGTTGATATCCTTCTCAATGCACAACTCAGTCGGGCAATCTCCAGATATTACTACAATAAGCTAGCTTTTGAATTGTCCATCCAGGGTGTCATCCTTCAATGAATGTCATGAATTAGCCTCTGTACATGTCACACTGATCACAAATTATAATACATTGAGAATAGCAACTAACATGAATCTTTCACTTCAAACAACTCCAATGAAGATGTTTTTCTGGTTACAGTAGCAGTCACTATGATTCTCTCTTTTCTTATTTTGCTTCCAAATGCCATAATAAAGTATCCTCAACAGAGTCCTACTTGACAATTTTCTTTGTTAACAATATTTTCACTGACAATAGCTGCTGGCCAAGGCCTTGGAACCTTGTGTCTTGTTGTAGATTGGCAGCCATGGATTTATCAGTGGAACTCTATAGATGGTATTATCTATCTAGATTATGCTTTTGATCACATGTGTCAGTCAGTTAGATGCAATCTATATCTGTTGTGAGTCAATAATTTAGATATCATGTAATGCTCTCAACTATCTATTCTTGGTGTGACTTGCAGCCTCAGTTGCTTTCTTACATACTGGAATTTATTGTTTTTTGTCCTTGAAGTAAATGGTTGTTCAATATTTTGCTTAGGCATCTGAGAATCTTGGCATGGCAATGATTTATACGCTAGTCACATCAGCTAAAGAGTGGTTAAGTGAAACATATGGGAACGATGTTGGAATTGAAGATTCTGAAGAAAATGATACAGCTAAAGATGAGGTACAGTGATTATTTTGCATAGGATTTTTGCTTCTGTTTTCTTGTGTAATATTTAATAATTTGAAGTGCCTAATCTTGGCCGAACCTATTGACACCATGGAGTTAGAGGAGTAGCATGACAGTTCATCCAATTTGTCTTTAGTTACTGGCTATTCTATTTCATGCACGCAAGTTAATTTTCTGTAGCACATTATGATGCTTTATCATACTGCTAAATGTTCTGCAGTCGAGAAAATAGAACATGGGTATATATATTCATATTGACTTTTCAATTGACCTTGTTTCTAAAACTTCCAGATTATTGTTCCACATGGAGAACCGGTTACCGTAGAATCCTTTCTTGCTTGGAGAGAAAGATTTGAAGCTGAACTAGCACTAGAGCGAGCCAAGTAAGCACTATTATCTTCAATGCAAAGTGAGGTGCTTTCTGAATGTTATTCTCATTTTCAAGTATTACGGAAAACAAATTTCGATGATATTCATGGTGGCCACAAAACCATGGCACGTGTTTGTGTAATTTAACAAATATACTTAAAGCTCTCTGTGGAGGACTTTTGTAGTGGTGACAAATCCATGGCATGTGTTCCCATACTTAGATATACTTAAAGCTCTCTGTGATGTACACTAAGCAAAGAATGCTGTGATTGATTCATCTGTTTTTCTCTAGATCATCGAGTCAAATTCATGTATCCAACGTAGTTGTGTATAATTAATAACTATATTGGTAGAGATATTTGTTTTGCCATTTAGTTGAAAATGTGTTGAGGTAAAGCTCTGAAGGTCATGCAATTGTGCAGGTTAATGCCAGACTCTGCTTTAACATCAACAAAGGAGAAGAAGCTTACCGGAAGACAGTGGTTTGAGAGTGGAAGACATGCAGTGGTATCTCATTTCATTCTTTGCTTTCTGTAAATTACCGATCCTGATGTATACCCTGTTAAAATATTCATCATCTTTTGTAAATACTTATTACGAAATGGCTGTATCATTTCTGACCTCATCTCTCATCGTAGGCAACTAATAGGTTAATTAGTTTCCTCTCTATTTAATATGTGAGATGAGTAAAGCTTGAACTTCTTTTCCCAGAAAGGTGCAACTACAGTTGCTGAAGGGTCTGAAGAGGAAGAGGAAGACATTGAGTTTGACGACGACTTTGAAGGTTTTCCTCCTTGTTCCTGGGGCATTCGGTTTCTTATAGCTGTATAGTTTGGTTGAAATAAAATTTTGCCGAATCAGTGTAACTGAGCTCTCAATACTGCTTTTATTTTGATATTGCAGATGATGAGGAAGATATGCTTGAGCATTATTTGGCGGAGACGCATCAAGTCTGAGATCTTTGTATTGTCCTCGTTGTTAACTTTAAATTTTGTTCTTTTTCTGCATCTTCTTTTTCATTTACCAATTTCACAGCTAAGAAATCCATATATCTTGTGAGATTTTGACCGATTCTCCTCAAGTCTGGAGTATGTGATGGCACCCCTCTCTTGTATCGCTTTCTTTGATATTAAGCGAATCCATCACATTAGCTATAGCAGCAGCAGCACCGCTGATTGCATGCTGATTGAAAATTAAAATCTGAACCCTTTGATCGTGGTCATCAAATGTTTACATGTATTATTACATTAGTAGAAGTGTTGATCATCAAATGTTTACATGTATTATTATCAAGGTTCATAGCATATCGCTTGGTACAAGTGGTATATGTCAGTCCATCGCATCATAGCAAATTGCTCGGTACAAAGTGGTATATGTCAGTTGAACAAAAGATCGGTATGAGTGATATATTGATAAACCCCTATATATGCTAAGAATGATTATTAGTGATATATTGATATACCCCTATATAGGCTCGGAATGATTTGGTATAACTTGGTGTATATTGTACCAACAAAATTGATAAAACAAATCATGATTATTACATTAGTAGAAGGACACAAAAAATAGCTAGCATTTCTCTTTTCTGTTCTAGGGAATTTTATTCCATAGATTTCTTATTATGGCTTTTAGGTTATCTTTGACATTAGCCTCTGATATAAAAGACGTGATGAATCATGGAACCATTTTTTTATTAGCTTTAAATCAAAGGAATTGTAAGCATCAAAAGAAATCAGAGTTGCAAACTCTTTATCTTTCAAGAGATTTGAAAGACGGTAGAAGAATTGACGTATCTGGATTATCATAATATTCAGAGGAGTATATATGTTATACTAAAGATTTGTCATGACAAATATTCTATTTCCAAAAATTGCAAGGATATACATTATTCCCGGAAAGGAAAAAAATGTTATCACTCTTTTGCTTTTACTTGAAAAATGTGACATCACTTCAATTAAGAGAGGAATTATTGTGTAATGAACACTGAAGAATCAAGAACATGAAGTTTTGAATCTTCGGTGCATTGTAAGGTGGTCGAGAACAAAACATTTCATTACAGTGAGCAACCACATTGGCTTTGGATTTCCGACCGACAGCGATGGCTCGACGAACCTCTCATGGAGTTCTCATTAATGTCTATTTCACAACATGAGCTTGCTAAGCCGCTACTTGCAACATTTGATCTAAGGTAGAACAGGAAATATGCATCCATGAGATGTGCACCGCCACAGGAATTGTCCTGTGCAGGATGAATGTTTTACATGTTGTACATGAGGCTACCTCTTTGTCGCCGAAATGATGGATCTTGATTCACACACACCCTTGATCGATCATTGCATGAGCAAGATTAAGGAACGCACAGATGTTTCCGCCATGCACCAAGGCCCTGTAACAAAACCGGAGGAAAGCATTTTTATTCTGACATGAGAGTATTTCGATGGACCATCGAGCAAGCATGAATCAGCAACAACTTGAACATACTATGTAAAATCCAAGAAACAAATGTGCTGATACATATATGGTCAAGATCTACGATGGCGGACACGATGACAAAAGTAGCTCAAACTCAATTAGCACTCTCACAGATCATCCTCGACAATTGGGTTCAGGTGAAATTCATGGGTACCTGACCGGCTGGCTGCCATTTCTAACACCCTTACCCGTGACATCGTCCTGAACATTCTCTCCGCTTCTTGTGTCTCCATCTTTCATTAGCCCAAAGTTAGCTCTCAGGCAAAGCCAAAAGTTGAGCCACTATACTCCCTAATCTCTTCCCCACTCCTGTCTGCTACCTTTATGACCCTAATGTATCTGCTACTGAATACGAAACTCCTCCCCAAGTTCTCCCACCACTTCAACTTCTTTCACAAACAGATACCTCACTGTTTCAAGAGTTGGTTTATCCATGGGTATCCTGTTGGTCATTCTACCTGCTTATATTTCTCTCGCAATCTCAGTCTTGAGTTTTTATACCAGACGTCCTTCTCGAATCACTTGTTGGTTATCTTTGGCAATGTAATGAACCTCGAGACAAGGGAGACTGGCTAAAATACGTTTGTGAAAATTTTGCATTTGTGAAAATTTTGTGGTACGAATTGAGGTGAACAGTAAGAGGCACAAGTTCGATGAGGTTAGTAAAATTAAACTAGATATCTGCGCGTGCAAGGCAAGTGAGGCGTCAAATGGACGACTCTGATATTAACTTAGGATGAGGAACTACACAAGGGCCCACATGGTCTGGTGCATTATGATGGCATTTCTGCTATCCAAAGAGGTAGAAGAAGACTGACAAGGAACAAATTTGAAATAACATAAATGGGTTTGATGGCCCTCAATAGGATAAATGGTGTGATCCACAAAATCAGTGAGGGGAGAAGAGTCCCTGCATCCCACCCCAAAAAATTGGGAACTATTTTCTACTGATAACAGTTTCAATTTCGTGAATCTGAAAACTAAATTAAATGGGATTAGTTATTGGAAATACCCAGTCTGTGTGCATGGTCACCCATGATACCTCAAAAGATAATTAGTCAGGTACTGTAATGACTGCAGGAAGTAAGAAAGAACACGTCATAAAAGACTGGCTCTAGAGAAACTTACTCTGGATTATCTTTCAGATAACCATATTCGCTTGCGGCTTTCAGTGACCTCTCATATGTCTGCTTCATCATATCCTATTACCAGGAACAAACAGGGAAAGAGTGAAGAGGAGGGATATGATGAAAAAGACAAACAATGGCCATGCACCATGTCAATACGTATTTGTCAGAATATAAAAATCTACAAAGCTTCCTGGTCTAGGCTTTAGTAATTGTTCAAAACCTCTAAGGGCCATAAGACAGCAGGTTTAGAAAAGAACATAAGCTAAAGGATATGCAGTTTGCATCTTTGGATGGATTGATTGAACCAACAGAAGAAAGAAGCAACTGGAGTAACATCTGCCTATCATCTGTGGAGAAAAACTTTATCTGTCATAAACAGGAACCTAAACACATAAATATTAAACCTTTACTTCTTCAACTTAACCGATTAGAGATTCCCAGGCCTATAAGAAAAGCTTGATGAGAGATTGAATATCTGGTACTATACGGAGATAAAATGGTCCACTGATAGTGTCACCAACATATGAGTAGGATAAAATCATTTGTTTATCACAAACATAAAAATGCAATCTGTGTTGGCCTTGGCCCATACGTAACAATGAAAGGTAACTTGTACTACGTAGAAGCCAAGCTAATTACGTTGTACCAAATTCTGATACATGAGTACAGTGGAAGCTTGGAAGGGCAAACTATATAATTCCTTAAGGAGTGAAGATACCTGTAACTTGGCCTCAAAGTCCTCAGCTGACCATTGCATCAAGTTGCACTCATTGCTAAGTTCTAGCTCCCCAACTGCCACCTGCTATCAATAAAACATAAAAGGGGGCCACAAAACCAAGGACATCAGCAGCTAGGGTAATCCTTAAACTGGACTTAACTGACAAGCCAATAGATACATGCACCAAAACATATACACATTCATTTTGTGTACACATAAACATGCAGATATATGTTACAAGTGTGCATTGATAACAAATGAGTATCATATATGCTTATGCAGTTAGAAATTATTTGAGATATTAAACACGTGATAACTGAGAAACAAGCCCTATCTTGATAAAGCTTTTCTTTCGATATACAATTTGCATATTTTAAAGTTATGCGTACCCAGTTCGTGAGGCTTCTGACGAGGGTCAATGTATGCAGTGTTACCTCTATAAAAAACCAACCAAGACTACTAGGTAAAAGTAACGGATCCTTTTAGCAGTAAAAAAAGCTGCACTAAGTACATGGCACATGGTAAACTATACAATAGCATGATTTAGAGACGGAGAATATAGGATGTAGAAATAAATTAGTTGCAAGAAGCGCCATAATAATTTAAAGGATAGAGACTACCACTATGGAGAATTTGTTCACTTTCGCCCGAAGTAGAGAACGAGGATACGACAAAAGGAATCATGTCATAAAGAACATTCATATCATCCATGAATAACATATTTAACAAACTTTTGATTGAATGACATGGCATGTTCCATTCCGGATACTGGCATGGTAAGCAAGTTGGTCAGCCAATTGTTCACCTAGCAAGGTGATTCAGTGGTCGTTGTCCACTGCAGATGACTTCTGCTCTTGATGACCCCAAGTAATCCAAGTGAAAATTAGTTTTAAATGATTATCTGACCACTTCGATGAGTGTGCCTTTTAAGATGACTTTGTATGAACCAAATCATTTGAATTTGGTCACTTTGGGAAAGTGTTGTCTATTGTATGCTTTCAGACAATAATACCCTAATGGCCTAATCGAATAAAAAATGTATGCTCCACAATACACATACAGACATATACAGGCATAAGGCTTGTAAGTAATGACAAAAATGGGAAGAAACTTTGATGAGGCTGGGGGGAGATATATAGGAAAACATAAACCCAACAGAGTGGGACACATATGGTAATCATAGGGGCACACCAAATCAATGGAAGGGCTCCCCCCAATCATATGTGAATTATAAGCTCAACAACATAAGATGACAGAATCTCCTTATAGCATTTGAAGGAAATATAAGAGCACAAACATACATAAGAATAAATATTCTTTGCACAACCAAAACTCAACTAGTGTGCCGAAATCAAACATGTAAAAGAGTACATTACCCCTCCAGCACTAGCAGCCTTTGCCGGAGCAACCAACACTTTAGATTTTCTTAAAATGTCAATTGCTTGAGAAGTACAGGGCATATTTGAACCTGCTCATTGAAAGGGACAATCCATGACATCAGGTGACAAGTGAAATCCTCTATATTTTAACACAAGTTTCACACCTTCTATAAGTAAACGGCAACCAGAATTAACTAAAGCGATGGCATCAGGTTGATCTATTTCATTCTGAGAAGCACAAGGGAAGGCAATATCACATTGTTCACTCCAAGGTTTCGCATCTTCAAAGTACTTAGCCCTTGGATTTGATTTCACATAGTCTCTGTCAAGTAACATATACATAAATATACTTGCTACATATTGCAATAGAACAATAATGAGATAAACTGTTGGATTAACCAGATAGCACCTCAGACTCCTTTGTTGAACCTTAATGTCCCGAAGAAGTGAAATTTTCACGTAATCAAATCCATCTTCGTCGAGTAAATAGCCCTTGGAATCTGTTAGGCACAAAATGTTTCATAAAATAGAACAAATAAGGTATGAAGATGACCACATAGGTGCCTACATTTTTCAGAGAAAATATATACAAAGTTGGTAAAACAATGTTCATATATATTCAAACTTTTTTACACAAACACTATATTCGCATCATAAATTGTCACAATCAACTTTTCTAATACAGCAGAAACCAAATTGCGACAGATGACAAGAAAACAAACTTTTACATCTGCTAATCCATTATATGCAAATTCTGCCTAGCCCTTTCAATAGCCTAATGAGATTCAAATTTCTGCAACTCATAAGCTAGACTTATGGGATATGAGGCTTCGGCAGTCTGTTTAAGTCATCAGAACAGAGCTAAAAAATATGCAAGGCCTCTGCCTGCACCAAAAAACTTTAAGTTGCAGCGATATTAAACCATGAATGTTAAATCCTACAACATTACACTAACGTTTAGCATAACATGCATTCCCCTCTAGCCATACTCGAGCAGTAATATCTTCATCTTCAAGATAAAGCATAGAGAAAAACATATTGAACACATAACAACAGGTAATCATAAAGTCCATAATACTAATTGCAAATGTAAATATCCTTTTTCTGTGCTATGTTGAGGAGTAAATATGTCATGGGTTCTAACACGAAAGAAAATGAGCAACAGAGAAGATTGATTGTAGTAGTATAATACTATGCAAGCATTAGTTAGAAAGGCTCACAATCATTTCTCAACACAAGAAATAAACAACAAACATGAACAACAAATATGAAAATGCAATGGTTGTAACAGAAGTGGCAGATCCAGTGGCTATACTGTAAATAATCAACCAATTTAAAAAACTTTTTGAACCCAAAATGTAGGTGAAAAAGCACTTGTAAAATTAACACAAAGGGGTTTATCCATTTAAAAGGGAGCATGTTCAAGGACCCAGAAGCTATACTCTCCAGTATATAAAAAATAATTTAAACGGGTACCTGAAATAGTAATAGGGATAGCACCACATGAAAGAAGCTTCTCCAAGACATGCATTGCTATCTTCCCAGCACCACTGACAATGCATCTGTAGATGAAAAGATTTAATTTTCACTCGTGATTCAAATTTTGAGTCTAAAATTAACAATGAATAGTAGAATTTGACAACTTACGGATGGAGGGAAAAGAATGATATGTTCACAGAGAGATGATTCAGAGTAGATTACAAGGTTTTTCAATTTTAGCAGCATTGTCCATGCTGGCCGGCCTCCTAAAGAGAAAAAGAAAAGTGTCTTTCTGATTTGATCACAAGCTACACAAGGGGCTATGAGGATTGCATGTCTCTCATTTGCTACCCCATATTTCCTTCTATTGACAAAAACCTAATTTTACTGCTGTATTTTTTGTTTTCTTGGTATCAGCTATACCAGCCACCATGCTGCCTGTAATGGCTGGTAATGGTATTAAATATTGATATTAATGGGTTCTAACAATAAATTTTGCTTGAACACAAACAGAGACTGCGGAAAAGCTATGCAAAAGGCCAGATAAGGCTTAATTGATTATGCTGTTGCTCCTAGTTTATAATTCCACATAACTATGCCATACACAATTGTTACTCTTAGTTTTATGAGGTTTGAGGAGTTCAAGAACCTTAGTCCTTTGAGTTCTTTATTCATCTCCGCAAGAATAAGCCGTGCAAAGAAAACCTGGATTAACAGAAGTCCAACATGAGAATGCAAGTGACACCTAGAAATTTATCGATGGAGCACAAAAATATAAGAAGAAGAAGAAATTATAAGGTACCAGTCCATAGCCAGTAGCTTCAGTACGGAGACTATAACCAGACCAGAATATCTTTGGTCCTGTAAAACTTCCCTGCATAAGCATTAACATGAAATCCAGATGCAATGCAACTAAAAGTGATATACCAGAAGAAAAAAAAATGAGACTAGTTAAGTCCAAGTATGTGACAGTTGTAATCAAGGTTCGTTGTACCACTGTATACGGTTCAATAAGGGCAGTATATATTGGCCTGGTAGAGACTAGTACGGGTGGTACATTGGTACGCTCCCATGTACCGTGTGTCGATATGCTCGGTATGGCTCGATACAGCTCGGTACATACCATACTGACAATTGGTCGGTACATAGGGACAGACCGGTAAGATGAACCATGATTGCAATTGTAGCAACAATATCCTAGAAAAAGAACGGGTAATGTATACAATAAATACAGTTGGTTCATCTAAGCCATAATTTGTTTATACATTGAAGGGAATGGTGCGCGTCACATACAATTTCTTTTAGGTCTTTTGAAAGGAATGGTGAGCGTCACATACAATTTCATCCCAATAACGCTAGAAAATAAGCCACAATTTGGCTTATCTAATTCCAAGTGAACATTTAGTCACAATATTGCCTAGTTAAAACAATTGCCGGAGTTCCCATAGGATTGGTCCAAGTCTTGATCACATTTATAAGTCAAAGGTAGGTTCATGAAAGGGACACCAATGTATAGGAAACCATGACACCACGACTTATAGTAATCACAAAGAGAGAGAGAGAGAGAGAGAGAGTCTACTAGAAAACAGCACCAAAAGGCAACCTTTGATAATAATATTGTGATACACAAAAATTGTTTTTATCTTGAATGGTTTATCTATATGAAAATCCAATAGGTCATGTTGATCTAGATGTCTACCAAAACTACATAGGAAAAAGCCCATTTCCCTTCGTTTAAATTAACAGGCTGACTAACTGAATCTTCAAACAACGTCAAACACTTGATTAGCATTAGAGCAGATGATTGATATCTAATGCTGTCAAATTAAGGGTAAAACATTAAGGGCAAGGGACTTAAATTTGTACGTTTCTCATCCATAAATGACAGTCAGGGTTTGGTGCCTGCCCCTTTCTGATTGATTTCTTTTGTATATCTTTCAGATGGTCTATGTTACTCCTTTAAATCAAATAACTTCAGGATAAACTAATGCATGCACCCAATTAATCAGCTTATGCTTTTCCTTCCTAAACTCATTCTTATTAAATAAAACAGTTCTAATTCAAAATGTGATTAAATTGCTCCATAAAGCAAAATTAGCACAATGTGTCAAGAAATTCTTTAAATCAATTAATGCATATGATATTTGGACTCCCTTGTACAAATACTGGTGAAAACAAACAATCATATATGAAGCAACTATCACGAGAATTTCTGTAGGTAAGCCAAAACTTAATGAGCACTTACAAATATCCACTTATCTCTTGGAGTGGGTAGAACTTCAGGATATCCACTTATCTCTTGCTAGGTAATTCAAATAAATGAGCACTTACAAGCCTAAAAAGGGGTACACTAAACCAATTTCACCTCATAAGCATTATGCATGACCATTTATGCAATTCAACAGAGTCATCAGAAGATAGTTATGTCGGTACATTTTGAGTTTTACAGAGAGGATTATCTGCATAAATAATTTTCAAAGCTTTATCACTTATTCCTGAAGGAAATAAATACCTGGAAATGACCAGTAAGACGTTTGTATTGTCCAAAGAGGTAACCCATTTCCCTTGGACCAACACCCAAATCTTCTGCAGGAAGATCCTATATGATCATTGTAAAACAAACATGAATTTGCATGTATAGAACCATATGACTGATATGGCACTTGAATTTAGTTACTGCACATGGAACAAGCAAAAAATAAAAACCTTGATTACAATTGTATACCTGATCAGGACCCAAATATTTATATAGCTCATCCATAAAGCTTTGACAAAATCGCATGATCTGCAAGTTTGTCATATACTTGTCAAATTGACCTAAAATGTAGACAAGATAAATTTGCACAGCAGACCTCAAAGTAAGAGTTACCTCAGCCTCACTTTTCCCCTTTGGATCAAAGTCACTTCCTCCTCCAGCACCTCCAAGCTTATATGGTGATAAAGCGTTCTTTAAGGCCTGAAGAAACAGAAAATGTCAATAGTTGGCAACGCTGGGTAATACGCAGCAAGCAATCAACCAAAATTCTCAATTAGTCACACATGGTTCCAACTACCAACAAAAAGGTAAATACAAACATCAAAAGTGATATAGCTCTACAAGGACCCCAAGAGAACACCAAGAGGAGGAAACAGTTTAACAGCAAGATCCTAAACTGCTGGTCATATTGATTATAAAAGCAGCACCTTCCAATAGGACAGAACCAGATAACACAAATACTTTACCTGCTCAAAACCTAGAAATTTTGCAATACTTAAGGTCATCGATGGATGAAAACGAAGACCGCCCCTACATGGACCCAGTGCCTGGCTAAACTGCACTCGAAACCCTCGGTTAACATGGGTCTCTCCCCTGTCATCGACCCAAGGCACCCGAAAGATAATTGCTCGCTCGGGTTCCAATAAGCGTTCCAGGATGTGGATATACCTGACAAAAGAATTCAATATTTCTAATAACTTTATCATTCAGAATACCCAATCAACAAAGGTTGTCTTGATACATAATCATGAAATCTTGAAGAAGACACTTACTGAGTGTTTTTCACCAACACAGGTTCTAAAGAATGAACAACCTCTTGTACACACTGTATAAACTCGACTTCGTGAGGATCTCTTCTCAAAACCAACTCAAGAATCGAACTAGCAGATTTCGACATTAATGCTATTTTTCCAGGTCACATTTGCAAACAACAAACTCACATTTAGTATGGCAAAGGATAAAGAACCCAGACAATCAGATTAAAGAGAAAACTCTGAAACCTAATTTTGATGAATTCATCAGAAAATAACATAGCTCTAGAGTTAATCATAAGAAGGTTATCATTTTAGCTACTGAATAATGAAATAGATGTTCTCAATACAACAACAACAAAGCCATAAAGTCTCGAGTATTTGGGGTCAGCTACATGGATGTTTTGCTGGTCATTGAGAATATTTTTCCACTATAAAGAAAAAAAAAACAGAATAAACTGAAATGTCCTTACTGTTAGAAGTTTGTGAGTTACAGTAGATGCACTTTTATCATAGTTGACCAACACAGAGTTCTAGCATCTGCCATCCATGAAATCCAGCTTTGCATCAACTAAGAAGATTTGCTGGCATATACTTAGAATATTCTACTTACTCCTGTTTGTTGAAAGTGCAATGTACAAGAGTTGTAAGCAGCTCAAAGTGCAGTTAGTACAATAATCTTATATGTATCAAGATGATAATGATGGTAAGAAAGGTTTTATGACATGTTAGAAACTAGGAAAGTATGGTTTATTTTCCGATCAATATAATAAATTGGAATAAATCCATGATCTTCAGAATCAAAGATGACCGAAAAATGAAAATGTGGTAAAAGACATACTAACCTTTAACATAAACAGGTCTTTCAATAATAGGGACACCCTTGTCCTTGGATGCCATCTGGAGACGAAGAGCTTCCTTGTGTAGCAAGCTGTTGTTATGTTCTTCCAATGCACTCATCTGCATATTTCTACTACCCTCATTTCCATATGGGTTCCTCCTATGCTTCCTACCATACTCTCTACAAACCGAGCAGAAAACCCTTGGTGTGCCCTCATGAACATCTACATAAGCCCACTTGTAGGTATCTGCCCATTCCTCCCTCCACTTCTTTACTACCTTCTTCTTTCGCTTTCCTTGCGGTGCCTTCACTAGCTGTGGCTGACCTTCACCGGGAGAATGAGAGGACAAAATAAGCTGCTTGTGGTCTTCTTGCTCCTCCGGAGCAGCAGGTTCATGTGTGGTCACCCCAACAAGGGTGGTGCTGGGAAAGGAAGGGTCATCATCCCCAGGCCCAATCTCCAAGTCGATTTCTTCTCCGATCCCTCTAACGACCATATGATGACTCGGGGCCCTGGCCTGTGCCTGGTGAAGAAGGGTAATCTCATCGATCGTAGAATTCATGTTACTCCCCTTCCTAGCACCTGAATTCACTATAAGAAATTGACCCCATAACAAGCTATGTACATCCACCAAGTAGCCCTTTTTTTCTATAATGTCCGACTGATAATGCCTCGGACTGAATGCCCTTGCAAGGACACCACTTTGATTCAGCTTTCGTCTAAAAACCTGAACAAAACCCCAGTTCCACTGCTACCAAATAGATGATGAACGCCCTAAAAATGATTACCAACTAACCCACTTCGGGCTGGTTGCCTCAAGACGTAAAATCTACAAAAGGCTCAAGAGAGTCCATTATTCTTGAGAGGAACCTTATAGGAAAGAACAGAGAAGCAAAGATTCAGTTGTTTCAGAGACGAACTCTGGCCTTGGGAAGCAGCTCCCCTTACTAAAATTATCCGCATAAAACAGAAAAAACAGATTCAGTCTTTGCACGACCGATAGCTCATCAGCCAGATAAGAAACCCTAGTTCAGGAAACGCTTGCGAAGGCGAAGAAAAAAGAAGCGAACAGCGTCAATCTCCAGCGGAGCTGAAGAAACCCTAAACGATCGAGAAGACGGTAAGAAGATAAGGATCGAGAAGCAAATCGTTCGAGCATTCACAGAGATGCGCACCTCGGTTTGCGGATGAAGGGGGCGGCGTTCCAGCGCCAACAGCGGAAACAAAAAAAACCTTCGCTCTCTTCCTCCCTATCTCTCCCCTCCGACGAGCCAAAGCCTCTCTCTCTCTCTCTCTCTCTCTCTCTCTCTCTCTCTGGTGGGTAAGAGATTGAGTCACCGCCAGCACGTATCCGAACCCTCGGCAGCAATAGAAGCTACTGCGTTCATCGACCGTCCACTGATCAGGGACCCACAAAACGATCGGTCGGATTCGACGCCCGAACTGATGCGTTGGGTGGTGGACGGAAGAATGCGTTTGAGGGCGTCGAATTGGGCCGCCACAGCCACCGAGGATTCGTTGACTTCGAGATGTTGACCATTATGTCACACGATACGCTGAATGACTATGCAATTTAAGGTCACTTAAAGAATGTGATTATATGAATGATAAGAAGAGTTAGATTCATCCAATAGTATTTATTTATTCCTCAAATTGTTTAGAAAAACTCCTAATTTTTATTTGTTTTATTCGGAGTGCATCTGTTGTCATTTGTTTACAAAGAGGCTCTAATTTTCAAAATAACAAAAGCAACCATTAATAATTTTATTTTCCTCATTTTTTAAAATTTATTACGTCTAACCAAATCATTGTATTGAACTAAACCAAAAGTTGAACTCATCCGAAATAAATATTATCATTATATTATTTTAATAATAAAAATATCTAAAATTTATAAATATAAACGTTATAAAAAATAATAAAATTGTGACAAAATAATGGCATCGTCGTAACTTTTTATTTTAATCTTAAATCTATCAAAAATCTGAAAATAAATTATTCAACCTATTAAGAGTTGAATTTATCCAAATGAAGTGTTTTAATTGATAAAAATAGTAAAATATGGCTTTATTTGCAAGTCATTAAATATGCATTCTATCATTTTGGTTGTGCATCGTCGAACCATCTAAAGTGATTTCATGAGTCGATCGTTTGCCATTACATCATTGTGCAAACACGTCATTTTAGAGTCATGCCATATTTGATTTTTGAAATATAGTAATAATAGCTGATGTCGTAGCATTGGCTAACTTATTAACATGGAGATTTGTCAAATTGTTGGGATTAAGGAGATCATCATGATTCCACTATTAAGCCCTTTGCACAATAACATATTATCACGTCACCTATCAAACGAATGATCAATTAATTGATGAGATAATTAGTGATTGGAAGCTCAAGGATCACTTGACCATGTAAATAGCGAGTCTCCCTCATTAGTTTCATTGACTTTGCTAGCCACATGTTTTGAGTCAAGCTTTTCACTTAAATGCCTTTGTTGAGACAAACACTAGTCAAAGTAGTTTTATATTGGACATGTAACCTTAAAGCGCCAAGTTAGAGTGTATATTTTGATTACCTACTCATCTAAACTTTGGAGGACAAGTTTTGTCTTACCTTCAGTAGAGTAGAGCGATTGTTAGTTAACCTATCGATATATAGAATCGCAAGTGTTACGATTGGGTCTGATCTTGATGAGGCAAGAGCGTTGCACAATCTTCCAAACGAGAAAACTTCTTTCGGGGAGGAGGCGAAGAGTGTGGTCGTCATCTATCTACAGGTAGATTTTCTTTAAGAGATCATTGATTCTGAATCCCTGTACAACAAGCCAATGTCGAACAAGGGGTTTCGGTGTGACCCCTCCGAAGCTTAAGTCAATTTTTGGTGGATATAAATTTTGTTCCTTGGCTTTTGCCCAGGGACCCTTTTTATACCTGTCGTGGGGAGTTTATTTTCCCTTAACTTCATTTGGTGCCTCCGAAATTTTTGGTGGGTAGCTTTTGTCTGTTCGAAGGTACTTTTCCATTCTCTTCTTTCTTGCGATGGTTAATCATGTTTGGTTCCAAATGGCGTTAAAGTGTCTCGCGTTGGTTTGGATCCAAGCGACACCTTTCCAGCATAGAGTCGTGTTGGTCCAAAACACGGTCATCTCTAGGGTTGAGTTAGGATACGTTTATGATTTTTGTCGAGTGGCACCACATGCAACCAAAGGTAGCTTGCCAGTTGGAGAGTACCAAAATTTTATCTATCAAGTGTCAATATGTAACTTATCTATCAATCATTTTTGAAAGTGATTGGACCTTTATTGTCATCCATGATCGATAGAATATGTCAAACTCACTAAACTCTATTGACCATTTTAAAGAGGCTTTGAGAGAATCTATCACATCTATTGGTTTTGTGATTGTAGTGATATAGTGGGATTGAAAATATAACTTAGCTTCCTTCCTACTATAATCAATAAGTTTCTCAAATCTCAAGTAATGCATCTTAACATCCCATACTACATGGCTTGTATAATATATTATCTTTGAATTTAGTTATTTTCCATAATTAACACTTATCAATAACTATAAATCTTCTTTGGGGGTGAGAACTCAAGAATTGGGTTCACATCACCATATATTCTTTAAGTTGTTCAAACATGGCCTAAAATTGTTTAGTCTATTAAAAAAAAAATTAATCACTTTAAAGTTTTAAAAAATGGGAAACATTGATCCCTTGTCTTTGAAAGAAATTGGCTTAGTAAAACAATCTAATCCATTAATTATTATACTTTTATGGAGGTCCAAAACAACATATTGAGAATAGTCTGTATCTTTTTGGGGTTAACACTGATCTCCCTCCGACGGATCTTAAACTTGAGAAGCTAATACTACACACACACTTAGAAGGGTTTAATTGTATATGAAATTTCTTGATTTTCTCAATGGTTTCTTCATGATTTGTTGGACATTTGGCTTTAGATTCTAATATTTTCTTAATCATTCTTTGGTTAGTCGCATAAATATTTTTGAGTGTGAAAGGCATGACTTTCTAATAATATAAATTTCTCATTTTTAGTTTTTTTTTGTTGGATTGTACCTAGAGAATATATATATATATATATATATATATATATATATATATATATATATATATATATATATATATATATATATATATATATATATACTAAAAGGTGAATCGATCAGTTTGGTCAATTCAGGATAAAGGTAAGTTGTCCCTTAAACAAGTTTTGTTAAAATCACAATAATCAATACATATGCATTATTTTTTATTATTTTTATTTATAAGTATTATATTGGTGAGCCATTTTAGGTAATATTGTGAATAAAGTCATCATATAGTAATTTATTGACTTCTTCCTCTATTGCTCTTTGTCATTCAAGAATGAAACTTCAAGGTTTTTTATTAAATCAATTGATGACCTGAGTTAATATTGAATTGATGTACATAATAGACCATCAATCATGGTATATGGCTTGGTGACTAAGGGAGACTTTAGAGTTGACACCTAAAAAGTTGATAAGCTTAGTCTTATTTTCTTCTAATAGTGTCAAACTAATTTTTAACAATTCAATCATGTTTTAGTCAGGTCTAGACCATAAATCTGAAGTGCTAGTTCCTCTTGATGTCAATAATCACATCAATTTATTGTTCAATGGATCCCGTGGCATTTGGGTTGTATCTCAAACCCTATAAGTTATCAATTTATGTGTCTCATTCAAATAAGTTCTTTGATTCATTGCTTTAAATCATAGCGATCCTCTATATCATGCTCATAATCTCGATGAAAATTATAAAACTTGAGAACTAATTTCTTTTTATTGGTGGTGCATGAAGGAGCCCCTTCATATGCATGAACACTTTTTTATATGGGTGGTGTTTAATAAAATAAATTCTCATAAGAGAGGGATCTCTTCCATTATCCTTTCAGTTTATGGTCACTTAGGAGGGTTCACAAAGTTCTTTCTTCCTTTATTGGTTTAGTTGGCTCCGAGTTTTTTCTTTTCAATGATGACAAATTCATCCACGATATGTTATTCGGTCTCCTATAATAACTTTATGAAGGTAGCCAAAGATCGAATGATAACTTACCAAAAGAGTAGGAAGGATTGACGACCACTAATATATACATTGACGAGAACATATAAGCTTGAGTTTGTGATCATTCTCACATTATCATTAAATCTCTTTATGTAGATTACTAGTGACTCACTGTCATGTTGTTGTCATAGGCTTCTTTATAAGTTTATAGCTAATAAAATTAAATTCAATTCCTTAGCAAGCTAGATATTATTAAGTTTGGAGACAACTTGGGAAGCTACTCTCTAGTCAATCCTCCCAGAGTGGTAAAGAAAGTCTAACACATGATTGATTGATTGTTGCATATAATGTCATATGAAAAGTCAATGCAAGTTTTTGTACCATAGATCTAGATATATGAAGGGGGGGTCATATATAAGTGTAGTTTTGATCTTAAACGGGCTATAGCTGCAAGGTTTGGGCCATCATTAGGGTTCTTCCCTATTAGGCATGGATCCTCATTGCTCAGTTTCAATGAACCATCAAAATTATTTTTGAGATATTATAGGCCCTCTTTACAGCATTAAATCTCAAACTAAAGTCAATTTCTAAGTCAATCTCAACTTAATTTCAACCCCATTGAGATCTGATAGTGACTTTTCTGAGGCTTGCCTAGTGGATGTGTCTCGTCTTCAAGTGTGTTGAGCAAGCCTTTGCTGGTCCAGGCCCGTGTGCGCTAGGTCGCCCGCTTCGCAATCTCTTCGACGCAGAGTGGAGCTCGTCCGGATGAGTAGTGATTCAGGGCTCAGCTTGGGAGGTCTGATGTTGGAGTGGGGGAGCCCAGGTGAAGAAGGGATCGTCCCGTTGGGGTCGACCGCTGGTTCCTGCAAGGAGGTCGGGTCGGGTAGGTTCCCGACGTGACCCCTCCGACGATCAAGTTAGTTCGGTGGTTTATTTACGATCCCCCTGCTCCGTGGAGGTGCAGGGGCCTTTATAGTGGATGCTGTAGATTGTTCGTACCTGATGACCTTACCGCATTTATGACTCACCATGCCGCCGCACCCTTTGCCATGCCATCGTGCCTCTCGCCATGCTTGCCGCCCTGGCAGCGAGGCGTGCGCCTGCAGGTGGGGGGTGCCGACCTTACCTGCGCCAGGTCGGTTGTACGATAGCTGGCGTTCTCCGTACGGCCGGTCGGTCGCCCATGTCAGGTTGGCCACGTCGGCGGGCCTGTTGTCCGAGGGTGTGGTGACTTGGCAGCCAGGTTGGCATTTGTCATATCATTCTTCCCCCCCCCCCCCCCCAGGTAGACCTTCTCGAGGCGCCTGATGAGGGTGCCGAAGATGAGGTCTTGTGCTTAACCGTTGGTTCGAGATTGCCCTGAACTAGTCCCGAGTGCGGTCCTTTGGGGACTTCGAATGATGTGGTGGTAGATCCGACCGAGCGTGAGCTCGGGAATTGTGACGTAGCGAGAGTAGGTCCGACCGAGCGTGGGCTCGGGGATTGTGGCATGTCATGAGTTGATTCGACCGAGCATGAGCTCGGGAATGTAGTGCAGCAAGAGCAGATCCGACCGAGCGTGAGCTCGGGAGTTGTGGCGTATCCTGAGTTGATCCGACCGAGCATGAGCTCGGGAATGCAGTGCAGCAAGAGTAGATCCGACCGAGCATGAGCTCGAGAGTTGTGGCGTATCCTGAGTTGATCCGACCGAGCATGAGCTCGGGAATTGTGGCGTATCCTGAGTTGATCCGACCGAGCATGAGCTCGGGAATGCAGTGCAGCAAGAGTAGATCCGACCGAGCATGAGCTCGGGAGTTGTGATGTATCCTGAGTTGATCCGACCGAGCATGAGCTCGGGAACGTAGTGCAGCAAGAGTAGATCCGACCGAGCATGAGCTCGGGAATTGTGATGCAGGGCTTTCGCCATGGGTGAAGTCGGGCACCAATCTTGAGATCCGGCCGAAGGGGTGACCTCGGGCGCAAATCCAAAGATTTGGCCGAGAGGGAGACCTCGGGCGCAAATCCCAGAATTTGGCCGAGAGAGTGAACTCGGGCAAAAATCCGGAGATTTGGCCGAGAGGGAGAACTCGGGCGCAAATCCGGAGATTTGGCCGAGAGGGTGAACTCGGGCGCAAATCCGGAGATTTGGCCGAGAGGGTGAACTCGGGCGCAAATCCGGAGATTTGCCCGAGAGAGTTAGATCGGGTTGAAACCGATCTGACTATGCGCCTTTGCGATAATATTATATAATAAAATATATACAGAGATATATATATGTATATATATATATTATTATATATGTTATTTTATTATTTTATTAAAATTTTTTTTTGATAGTCCTTTCGTGCAGAGCCAGCACCTTCAAATGGCACTGGTTGACCGGGTCCATGATGCTGGTCGACTGATCACCTTCATGGATCATCGGGTCAAGCAGCTGCAAGAGGAGCTCGATGTCCTGAAGTCCAAGGGCGGGCCCGAGGCGGTTGCCGAGGCCGAGGAACAGGCGTCTAGACTGAAGGAGGAGCTCGAGAAAATAAAGGTCGAAAGAGCAGAGGAGCTCCTCAGACATGAGGCCTCGGAAAGAGAGCTACGGGGCCATCTGGGTGATGCCCAGCATCTGCTGAAGGAAGCCCATGCTAGGGCTCGGAGGATGGATGACGAGCTGCTGCAGTCCATGAAGGATCTGGAGCATGCCCGAGCCGAGCTGCCGGGAAATGCTATTGCAGAGTACAAGGGGTCCCTCGGCTTCAAAGAGGGTCTAAAACGGATGGGGCGAGTCACTTATGAGTATGGGTATCGGGTGGCGCTGGCTCGCTTTCGTGCCCGGTACCCCGATGCCAACATTGAAGAAGATCCGTTCACTATTTACCCCGAGGATGACTCAGTGCCGATGGAGCGGCAGCAGGATTTTGACGACTCGGCGCCTCCCGAGTCCTGATTTTGTTCTCCACTTGCTTTCTCTTTTTCTTTTGAGGCTTGTAACTCGGGTCAGGTAGCCCACCATGCCGCCGCACCCTTTGCCATGCCGTCGTGCCTCTCGCCATGCTTGCCGCCCTAGCAGCGAGGCGTGCGCCTGCAGGTGGGGGGTGCCGACCTTACCTGCGCCAGGTCAGTTGTACGATAGCTGGCGTTCTCCGTACGATCGGTCGGTCGCCCATGTCAGGTTGGCCACGTCGACGGGCCTGTTGTCCGAGGGTGTGATGACTTAACAGCCAAATTGACATTTGTCATATCAAGATCCATATTACTTCTTTTGTATCAAATCTATAAAACTATGTTGTGTGTATCTTTGATAAATGTCGCTCAAGTTGAGGTCAAATAATTTAAAATAAATTCATGAAAAATGTTTATGTACGTGGAAAACAAACTTAAGAAACTAGTTTGTAATAGACTTTGAAGACATTTATTTTATATGTTACTCTTTAACTTAATTATAATCGTGGTGTCATGACACGTTGAATTCGATGTGTCGGTTGATATGTCAATCACATGTCATCCATTTTCTACATTGTGATGAAGTGTTAGTCAAGTTATTATTTTCATATCAAAATATGACCTAAAAATAATATAACTAAAATCTTTAAAAACCTTTTGATATATTTAATTTTTTTTAAAAATATATTTAAGATAAAACAATGATAAATTCACCTTAAATTAGGTAAAATTAAAGAAACGTAAGTTTATATTTTATAGGATAGAAATAAATAAAAATACCTATTTTGATGATGCAAAATTTAGTTGAAAAATAATAATATTCAGATGCAATTACATTATTTTTGGACCTTGTTGAAAAATAGTGTAACTCGATCTACAACTTTTTAAGACAAATCCAAACTTTATATGCAAACTTTTGAAATAAACACGGATACATCAAAATAACATGATTTCTCATTTTTTTTTACCGTTTTAATGAGCCTTTTATAATATATTCAGTACGTGAATGAGCTGAATTTTATAAATTTAATAATTTGTTTTGAATCCATAGTCAATTTGTAACATTTACACTTACTATTTCGGTTAAAAGCATTTCCAAAAGTTTGATTAAAAATAATATAGAGGCAATTACATTATTTTTAGGCATTGTCAAAAAAATAGTATAATTGAATCCAAAACTTGTCAAAACAAACGTAAACATTTTTGAAAACTATGAAATGGTACTAAACACATAAAATAATATGAATTTTCAATTTTAACATCTTAAACGAGTCTTATATGGTTAATTCAATTCAACATCTAAATGAGTTGAATTTTTCTTGATTCAGCTAAATTTCATAAAATTCTATGAAACCATTTACAACATTTATACTTTTTAATTAGTTTGAAAGTGCTTCTAATAATATTTAGAAACAATGACACTGTCAGCCATAGAAAAATAATATAATTGGTTCTAAAGCTCCTCAAAACAAATCCAAACTATCTTAAATCGTTGACATAGTTTTGTATACATAAAATAACAAGATTTCTCATTTTTAATATTTTAACAAGCCTTTTATGGTATATCTGAACCAGTTGAGTTTTTTAAAATCCAACTAAATTTGATGCATCCATGAATCAATTTGTAACATTTGCACTTATTAATGAGTTCAAAAATAATATAGTTATATTATTTTCGAATCATATCAGAAATAGTCTAATCGAGTCAAAAACTTGTCAAAACAAACTCAATTTTTTTTTATAAAAAACATTTGAAATAATCCCAAGTATACAAAATAATATTATTGTCTATTTTTATCATTTTAACGAGCCTTTTATGATATATCCTCTGTGAATGATCTGATTCTTTTTTTAATTTAGCTAAATTTCATAAAATTTAATGTTATTGTTTTTCTGATATTCAATATATGAACGAGCCTTTTATGGTATAAATTAAAAAAATAAAATCGATAAATTTAATCAGTTTAAAAGTAATTTTAAAATTTGGATTTTAAAATAGTAATATTTGAATCGACTTACACTGTTCTGTTTTTGGATTATGTCGACAAAAGTGTAATTGAGTCTAAAATCTATCAAAATAAATCAAAACATAGTAAAATCACATAGGTTTCTATTTTTAAGACATTTAAATGAATTTTTTACTGACCCATTGATTTTTTTTTGCCCAATACGTCTAAATTAGGTTCATCACTCGATGCATATTATCTCTAATTAAGAATTGCTGGAAACAAAGGTGTCATTCCATTAATAATGCATTATTAATCCATTAATAATGATTCGCCCCCGCTACGAATCGACGTTACCGCCATAGTCCTCCATCATCGTCTACGAAAGGATAAGAACCTCGTCGTGAATCGTTCTGCGACCAGAGGCACGAATGATGTCCCGACACCAATAAAGGTGATCTCTCTGGCTCGTTTTGTCGGGCATTATTAGGTTTTGGCCACCAATAATAATCTATTAAATTGATGAAATCAAATTAAGAAATTATAAAATTGAGGAAAATTGTGATAGTTTGCACGAGTGGACGAGCTTAATATGGCTAACGTGTACCGTTCGAGATCACGAACTCGGTCAGAGAGAAAACTTACGACTTAGGATACGACATAGACTTGATGTGAACAGCCGCAGTGTTCGATAGACGCCAACGCAAGGTCGTGATTTGAGTCGGAACGGATGTGGCACCCGATACCCGTGGAGTTTGGCGCGGCGTCCCATTGTCGTAGTCTAAGTCGTATCCGAACGAGTGACGTGAACGATAGACGCCAATTTGCCTGTTGTTGCCTTGATCGGGCTCTGCCCACTTCTGTTTCGACGGTCAGATCTCAGTCACTGCCTCGTCACACAGACCCAATCCACTCTCGCCAATATATACCCATCGTTCCCTTCGCTCCTCTCCCTCATCTCTCATCCTGTTGCTTTGACCCTTCCGCCGCCTCTTCCTCAAACCCTAGCCGCCTCCGTCTCTCTCTACCGCCAAAACCCTAGCCGATTCTTCCCTTTTGCTCTTGATTTTTTCTTGCAGACGCGCTCTCAGCCACTTTTCGTTCCCTAATCCGCTGTTTCCGGTCTCGAAGGTGAATGATTGGTGCCATTTATGCGTTTTCGCTTTCGGTCTTGGTGGATCTGGGTGGTGAAAAGATTTTGTCGTCCTCTGGTTTAGGATGGGTGAAGCCAGGGACAACGATGCTTACGAGGAGGAGCTTCTCGACTACGAGGAGGAAGAGGAGAAGGCCCCAGATTCCGCTGCTGCTAAGGCCTCCGGTGAAGCGGTGAAGAAGTAAGTTGTAAACCTTTTACTAGTTCGTTCCCTTTGTTCGTGCCCTTCCGTCAAAACTACTTTTTAGCTTTTATATGTTTGTGTTCACTTGTTCATCGGCTGCTGCAACTATTTTCCCCTTATTATGAAGTTGTTTGTATTTAGATTCAAAGATATTACATCTTTTTGATTTATTGATTTATGCATGTTTGAAATTTTCACGCGAAATGAAGTTTTCTTTATCGCCTCTAACAACTATATACTGGAATTTGTGTTCTTGATGTGAAATCTAGTACCGAAACAAATCATGTAGTAATCATATAAACGTAACTTTTTACTATTATATAATAGTGAGTCGTTTGGGGCTGTATGTTTCATTTATTTTCTTCGTACTATGTTTTGCATTGTGTGGTTGTCTAGAGTTTATTTCTTCTTTCCCTTGCCCAGGGGTTCTTTTTTTGCCCGTTTGCTTCTACCCGTGTTTGTTGTAGACCTTCTCTTGCTGATTACTAGTCTTTTTGTCGCTGGATTGGTGTTGGTTCTATTATCAGGAGTACAAAAGTAGCTTACCAGTTAATATTTTTGATCAATGCAGGGGTTATGTTGGAATTCACAGTTCAGGTTTCAGAGACTTCCTTTTGAAGCCAGAACTTCTCCGTGCCATTGTAGATTCAGGTTTTGAGCATCCCTCCGAAGGCAAGTTATAGATTATAAATGTTGATGTTGATTTTTAAATTCAAGGAAACATTCTTTCTTTCCTGTGATTATTTTGGCCGAATGTCAAATTTCATAATTGCATATTGACCTGTTTATGTCTGATTACTTTGCGACAGCCATAGTATTATACATAGAGAATGTATTTCTTTTGATGTTCAGCTTAAACTTCTGCTGATGTGTGGATAATATTATATTCACATGTAAAAGTACATGATCTTGATGGATTGTACTAAATATTTGCCTTCTCTTCGTGGTTCTTTATCTGTTGTGATATGAGAGTGGAATCTGACTCTTCAGACGGGACAAGGCGCTAATGCTCCATCTCTTTTATTTTATTATTGACCGGGCAATGACATAATATATTGCTTGAGTCCTCTCTAGATGTTGTGTTATGCTGTTATATTGTGGTTGATATTAGGTGTTTCGAGACTTCTTCCTTGGTGGAGTTGGAAGTCTAAACTTGTTGGACATCATGTGTTTTGGTGTTCTGGTCCTTTTGGATAGTCTGAACAGTTTAGGTGTGCCTTGGTACTGTTAGTTTTGGTTGCATCTTTTATCAAAATTGAGAAGCAAATTTGATGCTGCATCATTCTTTTTCTTGATGCATGCGTCCCGTAGGGTGCCCTCCATGAGTTGTTGCGATATTTAAATTTCTACTTTGATAACCATTCATATTTTGTGATGATCTTGTTACGATCTGATTTGGATCTCTTTCTGAGAGCAGAATAAAGAAGTTGGTTAATTCGGGCAGGATGTTCAAGCTTCAATCCTGTAATTTTTCTTAATTGAGGTGTTGGGTGGTTATTCCGTTGCTTGCTTTTCCTCCCTCTTTTTGCTTCTTGGGAAAGAGCACCCTTGAAAATATTGTTTCTGTTGGAACTTATCTGAGGTTTGTTGATGAAATGAAATGGAAATCAAAGCAATAAGGGAATCAGTTTTACAACCTTATTTTACATAAAATTCCAGTTTCCCAGTCAAACTATTTGACTGTTTCCCAGTTACAGTCAGCACCATTTTTCCACATACAATAGTAGCACATGGATAGTAGAAGTCTAGATATCAAAAATCTTCGACAGCTATATGAAGTCAAGCTTTACATAATCTACTTTATTGATTAATTTTAAACGTGCTGCAGAAATACGAAATGACATCAAAGCATGTTATTTCATTTGTATAAAATTATCTAGTTTTTAAGTAGATGAAACATGATATAGAATCTATTTAAGAGAGACATAGTTCTTGACCTGGAGTGCATAATTTCACAACTGTTGATGGTTACAACAGATATGGTGACTCAAAAGGGTTACCAATAACTTTATAATGAGATGAGTGCAATTTTGCAGCAGTAGAGGCATTAATGTAGGGCACAGATTGGTGTCCTTCTTTGTGATTGAAAAGCATTTTCTAGTATATGATGTAGTACTGCTTCTCGATTCTAGAATTTGTAATTCTCTAAATACATGAGCAACAATAATAAATGCATCTCTACATCCTTGCGGCGATTAAAAATTTCTGTTTCTATTAAAGGTGAAGTCCTGGGTTTATTCTTTTTAGTTTGGAGCATACACTTCGTCTGGTGGATGAGTGGATTGTTAAAACTTCCTGTAAGGAACATTGTTAATGTTGGTGAAAATATTATATTTTAAGCTATTTATGAGAATTAATTTTGTGTTGTAAAACTACATTAATTTATTGTTGTAAACTGCTTAAGATAGCAAAAAATCATGAGTTTAAGGTGTAATGTGACATATTTTAAGGAAATTTATTCTACATGCTTTCAATGTACAGATGCATGAAATTTTTTAAATTTGCAGGTAATCAGTACTTCCATATTCCTGAGTCTGGAGAATGGTAAAGCTTTCCATTAAAAGGATCAAGAAGGTTAATTTTTACTTACTGGGCTACTGCTCCAATTTTGTTTGGTTCTCCATCAGTACAACATGAATGCATCCCTCAAGCTATCCTTGGAATGGATGTCATCTGCCAAGCTAAGTCCGGAATGGGGAAAACTGCTGTTTTTGTTCTTTCAACTCTACAGCAAATTGAGCCCGTTGCAGGGCAAGTAGCTGCACTCGTGCTATGTCATACAAGGGAATTGGCTTATCAGGTTTATAACTTTTTTGAGGAATAATTGCTGCTACACGCATGAGGTTTTAAGAACTTTGAATTTATTTTGGCTATAATCTTTTTTTTGTAGATCTGCCACGAGTTCGAGAGGTTCAGCACTTACTTGCCTGATATTAAGGTTGCTGTTTTTTATGGTGGAGTTCACATCATGAAGCACAAGGATATTTTGAAGAATGAATGCCCACATATTGTAGTCGGCACACCAGGAAGAATACTGGCACTTGCAAGAGATAAAGATCTTTCTTTGAAGAATGTGAGGCACTTTATTCTTGATGAATGTGACAAGATGCTTGAGTCACTTGGTATGCTTTTTTCCTCTTGGCCTTTTGTTGTTTCCGTCAACTATCAACTTAGTGATCTGGCTGTTTTTGCCCTCTATACATCCTGGAAGTTCTCTTCACAGTTGTGTTTATTCTGTAGATATGCGGAGAGATGTACAGGAGATCTTCAAAATGACACCTCACGACAAGCAAGTTATGATGTTCTCAGCGACTCTCAGCAAGGAGATCCGCCCCGTTTGCAAAAGATTTATGCAAGATGTAATGTCCTGTGGCCAGCTCAGATTAGAAGTCTTTGAGTTTTTACCTCTAGTTTATTTCTGGCTTCTGGTTATGTATATAACCTGCGGCTTATTCACGATCAGCAGGTTATTGAAGTTTGATTAGTGTCCTAGTAGATTGGGTGGCTTAAGGTGGTGAAAGGTCTTGATCTTTATAGATTCAAGGTCTGGCACCCATGAGAGGCTTATGAGCCAGGCTTTTTGGTGGTATCCTCTGTTGTCTTCGTAGATTTATGGTAACTTTTATTTGTTAATGTGGGTGGGGGGCGAGTACCTTTTACATGGGCATATGGTGAAGGAGAAGAATGATCCGTGGAGTGCAGGCAACCTTTTTGTGCTTTTTTTGGGGGTTACTGGTGATCAGAAGTTCTCTTGATGTGGCTATTAGTTTACAGAACTGGGCAGCAGTTCATACATCATTGGTTTGGTACTGGATTCAGTTAGCTTGAGGACAAGACCCTAATCCTCTTTAATCTGACATTTCTTCCCTTTCAGCCTATGGAAATATACGTTGACGATGAGGCCAAACTGACATTGCATGGTCTAGTACAGGTACTTGATTTTATATTTTCTGATTCCCAGCATTATGATGGTCATTGCTCTCCACTAAATTAGCCATTATCATGCAGCACTACATCAAACTAACCGAGTTGGAAAAGAACCGGAAACTGAATGATCTTCTGGATGCACTGGACTTCAATCAAGTTGTGATCTTTGTGAAAAGCGTGAGTAGAGCAGCGGAGCTGAACAAGTTACTTGTCGAATGCAACTTCCCATCAATCTGTATCCACTCTGGCATGTCTCAGGAGGAAAGGTAAATAGCTATGACCATACTCTCTCTGGCTTGATTCTGTATACTAATGTATATAGCATTCGATTTGGGCTTCCTTTTGGATGATGTGTATTCTCCATTTACAAGTGTCTGCTGTATCTTATCTTTAGGATTTTGCAAGCTGACACTTTTCACTATTCTCTTGGTCTTGAGAATACTATAATGAGATATTTAGGAAGCTTGCTTTAACTACAATCATAATGCATTTAAAACTTATTTGCAAAATTCAATGAGACTATTGATATATGAATTGTTTAATCTATCTGACTATTTATTTAGCTAAGTGAGGTTTCAGGGTTATTGATATTGATTGATGTCAGTTTACATTTTATCTTTTCAGCTTGTCACTGATCTTTTTGTGGCATTTTTTCACTTGATGTAGTTTTACACTTTTTCACTTGAAAACAACAGAAAATCAATTGATGAAAGCTTCAATAGTGATATTACAAAAGGAGTAGTGATTGTGGTTGGTTTGGTAGTTGTTGAATTTGAAATATTTTAGTATTCCGTTTCTTGGTCACATATGGTTAGAAATTCAGGAGATTTTCGGATGCGACAGTGTTTTGTTAAAATAATTCTCACTGAAATTTAAAAGGAATTCTATGTCTTGAGTTATGTTATTGGTACGGCAATGCACTTCTTAAACATTATCCTACCATCTTGGGAGATATCCTGTCAATCAAAAGTAATTCTCACCAGAACTTAAAAGATAACTGTATTGAGTTATTTCTGTGTTATACAAAATGCTGTCTTAAAAAGTTGAATTCAACAATTTTAAAAAGTGCCCGGGCGCTTGGGCGAGGCGATTGGAGGCTCGCCTCGTTTCTACTCCAGGCAGCACGCTTCAAAGAGACTCTGCTTGGGCGCTCGCCCGAGCCCAAGCGTTGCTCGCTTTGGGCGAGTGCTTGGGTTAAACCAGGCTTCGAACCAAGATTTTAGGTTTGGTTTGATCACATTTTGCGTTAGTTGGTTCAGTCGAACCAACTAATGCAACGATATCAGTTCTCCGCCCGAGTCTTCCCCAACCGTAATCTACTTATGACCCGCTCTCGCTGCCACTGCCTCTCTCCGCTGTAGCTGCCTCTTGCCCTCTCTCTCCTCTGCCGCTGTTGCTCAACGTCGCCTCTCTCCACTGCTGCTGCTGCTGTTGCTTCTTCAGCCTCAGTCTCTACTTCCACACTTCTTACATCAGTTCAAACTTTTAACAGTACATTAACAGCATACTGTTAAGTGTTAACAGTATACTGTTGTACTGTCAACAGTATGTTAACACTTAACAGTATATTCCTAATAGTATTTTTATTTATTAATTTATTATATATTTTTTACATTTTAGTGTCTTGTTTCGCTCGGGCGAGCGCATAGCGCCTCGAGTGTTTTTGGACCTTGGTGGTTAGTGCTTTTAAATTCACTGAAGTTGATCTTAAATGTGGTTTACTATTACCTTCTTTACCCATGCCTACCATCTATTCCTTGTTCCCACAAACTTCATCATCTCCTCTAATGTGTCACCGACCTCTACTAGACTCCTCACTCTATTGTCGACAGGTTGAGTTGCTGCCACTTCAACCATCACAACAATCACCTTGAACACCTGAAAAATTGTCCTGTGCACCTCTCTACTACTACCTCTGTCAGTTTGACCTCTTACAACCACCATCGCTGCCCTGGTCACCTTACCACACCCAAGCCCTACACAAGGGACATCCTTCTTGGACCAACCTATTTCATTCTTGCTTTGCCTACACCAGCGCTAGCTACCACTTGTTATCTTGAGAACATGTTTTTTTTCCTCTTTTATTCATGTTTCCTGGGGTGTAGCTCTTGTACAAATTGCTCTTTTGCTTGTCAGTTCATGTTTGCATTGACATCTGCTATGTTATGTGTTCCATTGGTAGGTTTGATATAAGTTCTCCCTTTCAGTTGTATTTAGTTTTCTTTTTGTTGATAATCCTGCAGGTTGACAAGGTATAAGAATTTCAAGGAAGGTCTTAAGAGGATTCTTGTTGCTACTGATCTGGTTGGGAGGGGAATTGATATTGAGCGAGTCAACATCGTGATAAACTATGACATGCCAGATTCCGCTGATACTTATCTCCACAGGGTCATGCTCTTTCTTTATACTCGACTAAGATGATGAAAGTGAAAACTCATTAATTTGCTAACTTCCTAGGATTTTTTCTTTTCTTCAGGTTGGAAGGGCTGGTCGCTTTGGTACCAAAGGACTTGCTATTACGTTTGTGTCATCTGCTTCAGACTCTGATGTTCTTAATCAGGTTTCTTTCTGTTGCGAACTATGTGCATTACTTGCTGATCTCTTAAGTGTTGTCTGATTGTCCTGTCGCTATAACTTGAAGGTGCAAGAGAGGTTTGAGGTGGACATCAAGGAGCTGCCAGAGCAGATTGACACTTCAACCTACAGTAAGTCACTATGCCTGCATTTGACTGTTGCTTATTAGGAATCAAACTAGATCATACACCTCGGCTCCTCTGTACTGCGGGTGCTATATGTGATGTATATTTCAGGTTGCTTGATTAGGTGAATTCAATCTTCATACTAACATTTTTAATTAAGTACATGATTAATGGTCATGAAATTGTATTGCTCACTAATGTTGCAGTCCTCGTTTTTGTCCCTTAATCACAACATGTGGGTTGTGAATTCTTGTGTGGTCACTGGTGGATGCATTATGCTTATTTTAGCCAAACATGAGCATCATGCAGTTGAATAATTCAACCATTAAGCTTATTTTGTCTCACCTCGTACTGTTTGTGTGTGTGCAGTGCCGTCGTGATGACATGGCAATGTTGCAAGCAACTGGTTGGAACACTGGACATGATAACGATGCCAGCGTGATGTAAAAGTTTCACTGGAATTGGTTCTAGAAATTTCTTTCGGCATAGGCGGTGGTAGGATCTGTATGTACCTTTAAAGCGTAAACCACGCGGCAGCTTCTTACAGCTTAATGGTTTGCCTTAGCTTTATGTAGTTACTGCCATAATTAATTATGACACTGGTTGTAGTAGCTTTATATTTCTTTAGAACAAAAACTTCTGATTTGTTTTTCTTAGCTATTTGCTCTCTTCATGACCTTTTTCGTTGCTTGTAGGGGTATTTGCTCTTTTTTCTTTGTTTTTGTCTGTCAGCGATTTGACCTATTTACACGGCTCATCAAATTCTAAACTGATTCATATTATCGTCTCTAAATTTTTGTAATTAAATAATTTTAACTTTGTAAATAAAATATGTAATTACTAAACCAATTCAAATGAGAGTATTTATCTTTAGAGTTCCAAGAACTTAAATAACATTTTAATCATGTTTAGAAAATGGTTGCTTAATATTAATTTGTTCGTTTTGAACAACTAATCATTCAGATTCCCCTAAGAATGGGCTTAGTTTGCTAATTTCGGATCAATAGCTTATCGGATTCGGCTCCTAACTCCAGGTGGATCCGATCAGCCCCCAAGTACAAACTATTGACGCACCCTTATAATCGATATCCAACGTACGATGAAGATCCAACGGTTAATGATTCGCCTACTCGTATCGATATAGCATTTGGTCGTTCGTCCCCGGGTTTTGCCGTCCCCTTTCACTGTTTCCGATTCAGTCAAAGAAGGGAAAGGGGAAGCGAGGCGATGGACGAGGAGACGAAGCGACAGATCGCGGAGACGGTACTGGAGATCCTGAGGGACGCGGATATGACGAGCACGACCGAGTTCAAGGTCCGCTCCTTGGCGGCCGAGAAGCTCGGCATCGATCTCTCCCACCCGGACCGAAAGCTTTTTGTTCGCGGTGTCGTCGAATCCTTCCTCGTTTCACAGAACAGCAACGACGGCCATGACGACGACAAATCCGATCCGCGACAAGAACAAGAAGAAGTGGCGGTGGAGCAACCGGAAGGAGATCGAGAGGAGGAGGAGGAGGAAGAGGAAGATGAGGATGAGGGCGCGAAGAAGAGGCGTCGAGGGCCCAAAGAGTATGATGATGACGGCGATCTAATCATTTGTCGCGTAAGTTACACGACGAGCACTGAGCAGTTAGGGTCGAGAATTAGAGAAACCCTAGTGTTTCTGCTTTTGTTTTCCCCATGTTGCTCCGTTGATTCGTTTGATTCTTCTTCTCACAGTTGTCAAGTAAGAGAAGGGTGACGCTTCAGGACTTCAGAGGGAAGACGCTGCTGTCGATTCGAGAGTACTATATGAAGGACGGCAAGGAGATGCCTTCCTCCAAAGGTGATCTTTGTCTTCTGACTTCTATTTCTTCCTGCTTTCCTGCTGATTGCCTTTCTTAGGTTTAGCAGTTATGACCTTTTTTTTCTTTTAGCATCTTGCCCAAATCTATCATCAGAGAGTATGGAACGGGCACGAGTAAAACGGGCCTAGAAAATGGTTGTTTCTTCCTTTGATGATGAGTGGCTTGGGAGAGGATTAGTTGATGCTGTTCTCATGCAGTTCGAATGTCTATTTCGACAAGTAGCTTGTCCCAAAGAAGGAAAAGGATTATAGTGATACATCAATTTCCCTTTGCTTCTTAAATACTCTTTGCTTTCTCGTCTACTTTCCTTTGCTTTTTCAATACCGGCTCTATTTAAATAAGACGATTGAGTTATGTATCTGGAGAGGAAGTGTTTATAGAGTTTAGACTCCCTTCTAAAATTTTCAATATTTAAAGTAGCTTTAAATATTGCAGTAGTTGAAGCATAAGAAAATAAGAGAACATTTTGAAGACCTTTATTTTGGCATTTTAAAGATACCCAAATTCAGTTATTGCGCTGATATAATAATCATTGCCATAGTAGCTTGTCTATTACCACTATCATTGTTATTTGAGGATCAGATCTGTTACGAAGACTTGTATGCGAAGAGGTATGGAAAATCAAAGTGATAGTTTGTTCCATGGTTCTTGGGATCATGATTTAGCTGAATATTTATATGTTTTCTAGGTCTTCTGCACCTGTATTGTGTACTGTGAATTACATGCTATTTACTTTGGTTTAGAATTGGAAGGGAAAAAACCAAGAAAATAAGGTCATGAAGATATCATTTTGGTAGGGTTTTTTGAACACTATTGGAACTAGATGTTTCTTGGTCTTTATTATAGATTTCCTTCTTTACTTTAAGAAACCACATCTCTATGCTTCTCTTCATTCAAGTGTTTCCTCAAAGGTAAGTTCTATGAAGTCGAGAAAACATGTGCTGTCATCATAAAATTCAACCAGTGGTTAAAATATTGTTTGTTTCTATTCATACGAGAATGAGATGATCTTCCCAGTGGGAATGAGGATTGGATGATCTCTCTCAGTTTGGTCCGGTATAGGCTATACTATCCTATAAGTTTACCGTCCAGGGTTTATCGGGTTGTTAATGGAAGAACACCAAACCACGCCAGACAATAAGTTTATTGCCTATTATCGATATTAATTACACATATACAACAATAACAAAGCTGTAAAGTTCCAACAATTACATACATAATACATACATACATATATATATATATATATATATACATATATATATAATATAATATAATATAATAGTTGTGATGTATTTTTTCCCCTTTCTCTCTACTGCTTTGTGCTGGCATCAGTTTTTTATATATTTAGGACAATTGTGATGCCTTTATTTTCTTTTTCTTTTTCTGTCTATTTTACACACTCCTTCCTTTCTTCTCACGTCCTCTTCTCTCTTTCTCTCTCTCACGTCATTTACCTCCTCCCGTGTTAATGATGCTGTTGTTGCTGCATAACTGTTGTCTCCTTTTCATCCTCGTCTATGTCTGTCTCCTCTTGCCAATGTGCATGCACCATCCTCCATCTCCTCAGGTAGTCCTCCCCTTTTCCTTCTCTCTCTCTATGCCGGTTTGTAAAAACTTAGAGTGTCATTATATCCATTTATCCCTATACCATATTGACTGATTCACTGACATTATGTTACTGGATTGAGATTTTAAACCTTGAATACGTAAATCCACTTTTTCTCCCCATTTGTCCTATCACGTGCAAGAAATGAATGGGGCCAGTTGTAGTTGTAGATTGTGTCTTGGTTAAGCACTCGAGAGCAAAACTTTATGTCAGCATATTGCTCAAATAACTGGCTCAATGCTAGATGTTGTTTTCTTAGTATTTGCAACGCCTTAGGAGTTATGGGTCAAGATATTTTTGGTCAGCAAATTTGTATGACTTAGTATGACTTGTGAGGTTCAACAATCATTAGGAAATGATTGGGTTAAAGCTGTAGCTACGAGTTTTACACATGGACTGATGAGAGGAATCGGATTGCAGACATTGGAGATCCTCTACGCGTTTTAGTTGGCCGAGCTAACAAATTAGTGCTGTAGCAGTAACATGTGATTGTGACAGATACGGAAACATAGAGTACCACCTTTTTGACCAAACTCTGATCACGTTTCATCTGTGTTTCTATCATTCCCTTTTCCACCTTCTGTTTATGTATATGCTTATGCAGGTGCAGAAATCAGTGTGTATGGTTATGGCATGATATTGCGTATCCTTCTGGTTCTGAAGAATGATAAATGATTTGCTGCCCTCATTACTCCTTTTCTTGTTACCCTTCTGTTGACTTGATACGGCTGCTGTGCTTACAGGGATAAGTTTGACGGTTGAACAGTGGGAAGCGTTTCGGGATGCTGTACCTGCAATTGAGGCTGCCATTAAGAAGCTGGAAGGGTCGGACTGAAATATGATGTTTTCAAGAGATCTACTTGAAAGAAATGCCTTTTTGATGAGGTACGGTGTAGAAAAGCCCTCTTTTAGCTATTAATGGATAAGACTCGATCTCCTCTACACTCATTTATGGGAATTTCACATTTGTGCTACATAGTTCTTGACCTACTTTTTTTTCTTTCATATAATTGCATGATATTTGATGTTATATTTAAGCTTTAGATTGTAGCCTGTTTACGGCTGTGAACCATGCAAGATTAAATGGCCTCACATAGAACAAACTTAGTTAATGTGGCCACTGGCTGTAAAATATATATTTCCGATGCAATGTTCAGAACAAACCCCCCTTTTTTTCACCTTGTAACAATGTTTGCAGGCCCATCCATAAGTTTAAAATTGGTCAGTTATTATCATCATTATTTTTTATTTTGATTGCATCAGCTCTTGTAAATCTGCATATACACACAATTGCGTGTGTAAATATCCTGCTTTTTATGTTATTGTATTTGATCTCTAACCTGAGTTTTTTTTTCCGGATGGATTCAATCGCAGACGACCTTGAATCTGATGAAGCCGAATAGAAAGGACAGTGCCAAGTCAACGTTTTGTCCAACCTTCAAGAAGGTGAATTTTGTTTTTGTAGTAGCTAATGTGGCATAAAATAGTTATAGGTTCTACTTCTGTCAGCTGGAACTCATATATATACATATATATATATATATGTATATATATATCTAAGGTGAACATGATGATATATTTTCTTATGCACCTGGGCCTCGGGCCCATTATGTTATTGAACAAATATTCGATGGGACCCATCCCTCCTAGTAGGGGGAGGGGACTGTGCACTCGTGCGTGGTGGTTGTTGTTTCGACAGACTTGTGCGTTTGTCGAGACTTAACCGATGCATGAACTTGTATCCACGACCATAGAAAAACTTGGCTGACCTACCAAAACGATTCTAGTTGATAGGTAGTTATAGCAAAGGGTGAATGATTAATCCGCCATTTGTACACACCACATATGGCAAGCAGAAGTGTATTATCATCCTGAACAACTATCTTTTACAGCCATAATACGAGAAGCTTAAGTTAGGGGCCATAGATCATTTGGGTGTCACGTACCAAGAGCTAGCTGGTGGCTACCCTGTGGGTTCTTTGCCGGCCTCTAATTAATTCCTGCACACGAGTGCATCTTCTATTGGACAGCTGTCTCTCAGAAAGTTCAACGAGATTTGGATCTTGTACAAGTTCTTTGTATTAGACTCGTGAAATCATTAAACTAGGTTGGTTGCATGTGAAGGATAAAGACCAAGAACCAACCAAATGACACTGTTGTCATTGTCCTTGAATCGGCATTCCACCTGTGGTAAGTGGACATGGGAGTCACATGTTGTATGTAGCGTTCGATTCTAGACTTGTAAGCCGGACAGTACTGTCATTAGAGTCCAATTGGCATCCAGACATAGCAGTCATTACTGCCCTGTTTATTGACACGCATATTGCTGCTGAATCCGACATCTGAATGGACATCGACTGTTCAAAAACAACTCGATCTATCATCCCGCAAACAGGGACTGCAACTGATGCTATTTATATACTATTAAACATGGGCGGCTGCCAAATTGCAATATTGACCAATAAACAGTAGCAACTTTCTGAATCACAGATGCGAATCAAAGGCAAAACTAGTACAGCCGCACACATTGATGATGCCTCTTTCCGCCTTCAACTCCTCTGTAGTCTCATCTGGTTTTGTATCATCCGTAGGTATCTGAGAGTGTCGGGGATGTTTGATATATTTCATGTTATCTCTTCAGTTGTTTTGTCTCGCTTATGAACTCTAACTTAAAAACCTTAAACGTCCAAGAAGAGATCTAATCAAAATAGGATTGGCAAACCTAGTGCAAGAATTCTACATATATAAATCTGAAACATTGGAGAAGGGAATAGGATTTATCAAATCTAATTCAAGACCCTTGGATGCTGCTCAAAATATGTACAAGTTGCATGGACAAATCATCAAGCGCTGTGGGGGAAATGATGCCAATGAACAGCCTGCTAATGAGTTGGTGATAATACATCAGATACAAATCGTGTGTTACCTTCTCAGATGGGTCAAAAGTGATAGGGCAGAAAAACACATCTCCACCTAAACCAAAGTGAACGCAGTAGCAAGTCTTTCTCGAGAATCTTGACCTCGGAGCCAAAGTTGGCACCACATGAAACGGGTGCATATATAACTCCTTTGCCTTCTGCGCAGCGCCTTCGATTCCTGGAAAGGGGATGCCGGCGTGTAGTCTGGCATTGGCTTTTCACCAAAAAGTGTGCCATGTGTTCGGCACTCGCTTTAATTGGGTGAGTTGAGCAACCAAACGCTGTGATGTTATTATAAGTTGTCTCAACTGTTGCCGCGTGCTCTACTGGAACTTTATCTGAAACCCCCGTGGTCTGACACCACTGAATCAAATGTTGTGCCGAAGCTGACACACGGACTTTTACCTCTCCTCTCTTGGAGTCGGCGAGGGCAGTCCCATCCCAGAAGAAAACCTATTCGACTCCACATGCGAGTGTCTTCTGTTTGTCCTTTTCATGTTCACGAAGACTCCAGTTCCCATCCATCACCCGACTTAGGGATAAGCTTCTTTCCTTTGGGATGGATGGAGCAACAAAGCGTTGGAGAGTTTCTTGCACTGATAGCTAGCCAGCACACAAATTGAAGGCATGTGAAGATTGCAACTGGTGAGCTAAAGATTCAAGGCAGAGAACACTCGGAAGGATGACCATTTCACAAGGAAAGAACCTGAAGGGTAATGGTTTTGCGCTGCACAAGACTGGGATCAAGTCCCATTTCTTCTTATTAGAGCTGCAGAGAGTCGTAGCAAAAGAGAGTTCCAGCATACGAATCACTTACTACCTAAGAACAGTGTATCTTTAGAATGAGATAGAGGGGAACGAACCTGAAGCGAATTGGATTTTTGCGGCCAACTGTCAACTCCGTCTCATCGGAACTGCAGATACGATGAATCAAGCAGCTTAAAGACGTCTGAATGAGCAAAGATATGACCAATACTACAAAAAAATTTATCTAATGAAGTACTTAGTAAAATTGGCTACACAATGGGCGGATCTGTATAGCTATAAACATCAAATGGTTCCAATATCCAGCTACTTTTGGCTACTTGGACACTGTCATGTTGCCCTCAACTCATGAGCCAAAGCAGCAATTAGCTTCTCCTTCGTAAGCTTCTCGGCGGCCGGCGATTTCACCACGAAGGTGTGCAGAACGCTGTCACTGGTTGCAGCGACCTTCGAGTCCACCACATCGATCTGTGAATCCTTGAGAGCTTGGATGACCTGGGATACGGGGTGCGTGTCCGGTGGGCAGCTTACCCGGACGATTACCTCGTCCTGTGCCGTCTGGATGTCGATCTCAGGGCAATGCGGCGGCGGCGGCCGTTTGTGATCCACACGTGATGGGTCGCCCCACATCTCCCTCTCCGCCTCCATCTCCTTGAGCTTCTTCTGGAGCTCGGTGATGTAGGATATGGCGTCGCCGAGCAGGGAGGCCTTGTCCATCTTGGAGATGTTGGGTACGACGGCTCTCAGGGCGTAGAACCTCTGGTTGAGCTTCTCCCTTCTCTGGCGCTCGGCTTCCACATGGTTCAGCGGCTCCTCCCTGCCGTTCGCCGGCTTACGCCCCCTCTTCCTCGGCCTACGCTCTTCAGTTCCGCCTGGTTTGTGTTCTTTGCAAGGTGCCTCGACGTCCGAGAGCTCCGAGTCTACCGCACCCGCACGCCCGATCAAGGTGCCGGCGGCCGCGGGTTTTGCCGCCGCCGCCGCCGCCGCCGCCGCTGCCGCTGCTGCTGAGCTGAAATCGATCTGCCCCGACGGCGGCAGGGGACGGGGAAGCGCTTGCTGCCGCTGCGGCTGCAGCGCTTGCTTCTGAGGAGACATTAGCCCGTTTATGTATCGAACATATGGTGCGCCATTACCAAGTTTCTGCTGATGAGGATTCACGAGGTGATTCTGATTCCACTGGAGCAGCGGATTTTTCTGATGGTGATCGCCATGCTTCGCGATCGTCTCCGATGGCCTCTGCTCCATGCTCACGATCGAAGCCCGCCCCTTAAGCTGGGCGTGCCCAAGCTTCAAATCCTTCCCGAAGATCTTGGGATACTCCGCGACACGACCGCTGTCGGCCCCAAAGCGCGAAATCGAAACGGGACCATTGTTCTCGTCTGTCTTCTCGCCAGGCGCCGCCGCCTCCTTACTAAGGCCATGGCCAAAGAAGGACCTAATCATATGCAGCGCCTCGAAGCTCTCCGGGACCGGATCCACCGAACCCAATTCGAGCACGCCGAAATCGAATGGTACGAAGATGATCGTCCTGAAACCCGCCGATCTCGCAAGAAACGCCCGGACGTAGTGATTGGAGCACGCCGGCGATGCCAGCACCGCCTCGGAGATCCATATGTGCTTCCCGGACTCAAGCGCTCTTCCAGAAGCGTCCTCGCCTTTGGGGAACGAGAAGTACATGGACGTCAGGAAGTACATCTCCGTGTCAGTGATGCGGTCGAGCCGAAGCGCGTAGTTCTCTTCGTCGGATCCGCCGGAGAGCGCGTGGAGCCTCTCGAGCACCCGCTTCCGCATCTTCTGTTGGGCGCCGTTGAGGGGGTTCCGGCGGGAGCCGCAGCCCTCCTCCTCCTCCTCGTTCCCCGTCTCGATGCAGTGACCGTCGCCCCAGCCGAGGACGAGCTCGCCGGAGTCGGACCGCGAGATCTGCCAGAAGATGGCGTAGGCCCAGGCAGCGGAGCCGGGCCCCTCGACGAGGTCCTGGAGCTTGGTCTGGAGGTCGGCATCCCCTCCGCCCACGGCGGTGAGGTGCCCATCGGAGGGGGCCGCGTGGCGGGCGTTGAGGTAGTCGAATGCCTGGTGGCCGAGCACCGACCGCGCCATCTTCCGATCCTCGTCCGACCAAAACGTGCCCATCCCAACCCCGATCCCCCCTCCGCAATTCAACCCGCGTCCAGTACCCAGCCCTTGCAGCTCGACTTCCACCATTCCCTTCCCCAGATCTCCTCTTCACAACACAAATTCGAGATCAGACGAAGCAACCGCCCGGAGCGGGTACGAGGTCGAATAAAGGCGAGACGGAATCAACCGCAGAGCTCAGAATAGGAAGACGGAGGCGCGGAAGTGGAGCAGAGATGGGGAAGCGAACCCTAACAACCTCGTCGTGAGAAAGAGATGGGGGGGGGGGGGGGGGGGGAGATGACGAGGAGCGGCGGAGTCCTTAAAGTACACGTGGTAACGCCAAGAACGTCGAGCCGAGCCGAGGAGCGCCGCGCTGAATCCGGTAGGCCCACCTTGACCCCTAGACCACGTGGTTTGAGTGTCGTCCATGAGATCGTTTGGTGCGCCGTCGCCGTGACCTTCCACGTGGCGTTCGTGATGGGGTTCATGCAAATTAACCTTCATAAAAACAAATTATAATAATAACAATAATAATAATAATAAATGCTGGATTTGTGTTAGCGTAAGACTCGTGAACAGCTTCTCCGCAGCTGCCCGCCTTCCACGAGCACGAGACTCGCGTGGCCAACAGCGGTTCACCCCAACCGCACGCGATCCTTACAAGCGGCGTCGCACCCGGAGCGCCTTGGTGCGGGGCCCGCGGAATTGACCGGCGGTAAAAGATGCGGGTGACCTGCGGGGGTCTCCGGTCGTTTACGACTCCGTATCCTTCGCTTCGCGTTTAATCTAACCCACAGGGCCGTGCGGGTCGGACGGTGAGGATAGTACGTCTGTTTCGTCCACGAATCACGAGGCTCGCCTGTCCTCTCGATTCTTTCACGTGAAACCCCTGCTCCTTCCGCACCTTTTTAATTCCCCGCCGTAGCTCCGAGCCGAGCGGAGCCGATGCAAGATGGCACGTGACGAGAGCGTGACCGTAAACGATTTCGAATCGGGTCGGGTCGGGTTGAGTCGACTTCGATCCGGCAACCCATAGTCCCGTCGTCCGCATCGCGGACTTGTGTCGAACAGTTCGCCGGCGGGAACTCGTAGCACTCGAGACGATCCGCGCACTTACACCCAGCAATGGCGGCCTTCTGTTGTTGCTGTTGGCGTGGGGAGCGTACCGGTCCTGAGGCCACAACGTGAAGCAGGAACGGAGAGAAGCGATCTCAGCCCATGGCCTTAGTCGTGGGAGTGGAGATTTAGATGGAGTACTCTGAGCTCAGTAATATTAATTTTAATAATTAAAATTAGATGAAATAAAAGATAAAATTTTCAATTAAAATCAATAGATGAGGATGAAAATATTTATTGGGATATGATAATTTTTTTATTATTTTATAAAATGTATACTTTTATATTTTAACTAATATAAAAAATGTTTTTGGGTAAATCCAAAGCTAAATTTAAATTGGTAGTACTCCTTATTCCTTCAATTATCTTTTTTTTTTGAAGTTTTGCTAAAAGGTAACAAGTGTGGTATCATAACCTGGTTAGAAGAAGATGAATAGAAATGTGTTAAAAAAGAAGGTTGACCAATAGATTTAAAAAAAAATAATAAGAAGATGATAGGCATTGAATAATTATTTTTAATCAATTGCATCCTATCTTTAAAGGTAAAAATTATTAATTTTAAATTATTAAAATAATAACTTTATTTATTTCATAAGAATTATGAAATTTGATAGAAAATAATTTTGTTGAGTGATCTACATGATCCTAATATTAATTAAGATGAAAAAAATAAAGTGAATGATAATATTCAAAAAGATGCAAGAGACTTTTACTAACAAACAATAGATGAGTCATTATTTTCTCAAATTATGATGGCACCAATATTAATAAAAGCTTAAAAAGTATTAAAATGTATGTTTGGAGGTATAAATAAGATAAAAATTTAAAGATTTAAATTCTTCGACATGAATTTTAAACTCATGTGATGAAATATTTTAAATTTAACATTGATCTTTTTTTACATAAAAGTCTCTTCTATTATGAATCAAATGAGATATGATAATGAGCTTATCTAGTCACCGAGGCCATGTAAACCCCTCAGAGCCACGTCAGCTCCTCCCAAACACCTCGGTGTCCTAACGTCGTACCCCGTCGCTCGAGATCTTAGGACGTCACCGACCACCTGACGTCATATCTGCCACCTAAGATCTCGGGATGCTATTGACCACCTGATGTCGTACTCGCCCGCCCGAGATCCCGGGGATGACACTGACCATCTAATGTCGTACCCACCTCCTAATGTCAGTCAGTAGCGACGCTCGATGCGACGCTCCGAACACCTCGACCTCATGCTACATTCATTTTGTCACATTTGCACCCAAAAACTCTCTTACACACGTGGCAGAATCAAGCTGTGTTGACTCCTCGAACACAACATAAAATTCCACAACATCTTCAGTGCTAGGAGGGCTCGATGTTGCAAGAATGCTGCAGTCCAATAACCTCGATGAACGTCTTGGGGAGGACGTCCTAATCGCCCAACAAACATCTAGGCGGGAGGACAACCCTTCTTCCCTCCTCCCGAAGAAGGAAACCCTTTGACACTCACCCCGAGCCGTAATTAGAGGCTATTCAATGACCCAGGATTTGCTCCCCCCCGCTTTGAATGTTAGACTCCCCATCATTTTCGCTGAAGCTTTCCTTGGGCTCACTCAACACATGCAAGCCCTCGCCGGGATGATCCAAACCATCATCCCCCACATCCCACACATCCCATAATTGACACAACCAACAATTCCCCAGCAACAAGTTTCCCCAACAACACAGCAGGGCTCCCTGCCTCACGGGAGATGCCCCTGGGCCCATGACAGTTGGATGCCGAGGACCCGCAACTCTCCCCAGAGCTCCTCTCGAGGGCTCCCAAGGCCACTCACGACTGATTGGTACTTGACTCGAGGACTCCCACCCCCAGCTTGCCTGAGCCGGACACCCTCTCCTCCAACTCAGCCGACTCCCTTAGAGCGTAGTTAAGCCAAGTAAACTAACGCCTGGATGAAGTTTAGAAGGAGTTTGTCAAGTCCAAGGAAGAGCTCGTGGAGAGCACCACAATAGATTCCCCTTCATCTGAGAGATCCAGGACAAGCCAATACCATCCAACTTTTGCCTCCTGATGCTCGAATGGCACTCTACGACACCTCATATGCCTTTATGTGCTAGGCCTTTCAAACAACTCTACGGGAACCTACCCGATATGGTATAATAGACTGAGGCCATCTTCGTTCGCATGCTTTGACCAACTTGCCAAAGAATTCGAGTTGAACTTCTTGGCTGACTGCGACGTCGCTTCTCGGACTGAGCTAGAAAGACGACGAGCCTTTGGCCCAGTTCGTTGCACGTTTTGCAAGCGAAATCCGTGGGATACCCGATGCACATCCCTTGTTGGTAATATAAGCTTTCCTAATGGGGCTGCGATCATCCAGGTTCTTCTGATCGTTGGTCGAACACCCAGCCTCGACAGTACCTTAGATGCTCCAGCGGGCAAACCAGTATGTCGTTGCCGAGACACTAGTGTTCGGAAAGCGCGATGACCAGAAATAGCCCTGCACCGAACAATCTTGAGGACAACCCTCAGGACCGCTAAGAAGAAGGATGGACAGGCGATCACCCCTGATCCCACTTAACTCAACCCAGACGAAGATTTTCCTCCAAATCCGGGAGAATAGGCTCCTTAGGGCACTTAACCTGATGAAGACCCTATTGGAGGAGCGTAATCGGACAAGGTATTATCGGTTTCACTGCGACTACGGTCATGACACCGAGGAGTGCTATGACATCAAAAACCAAATCGAAGACCTCATCTGTCGAGGACACGTCGGTCGCTATGTTAGAAAGCCGTGTGAGTCCTCACCTCGCCCAAAAGGCCCGATCGAGAAGTAGCTTGATGTTATCATCGACAGCCCGACTTTGAGAGGAGATACTCTTTAACGTGAAAAGCTTACGTCTGGGTTGTAGTGGACAAGCGACCCATGCATAAAACTGATCCCGAGATCATTTTCGATGTGGGGAGGAAGAGTATCCTGACCACGACGATGCTTTGGTGATCTTGACATGAATTACAAATGCGAGAGTGAAAGGGATCACTGTGGACACTGGGAGCTCGACCGACATCTTGTATCTCGACACCTTCCAGAAGCTCAGCATGACGGACAAGGATCTCGTCCTTATGACATCTACTCTGACATGGTCCATGGGAGATTTCATCTCCCCTCTTGGCATCACTACCCTCTCGTTGACCATGCGGGAGGAGCCGAGGTCAAAGAATATGAGGGTCCCGTTCATGGTGGTCGGATTACTGTCCGTATACAACACGATCCTCAGCTCCGACCCTCAACAAGCTGAGAGTGACCATCTCGACATCCCATCGCATGATGAAGTTTTCATCCCGAGCAAGAGTAGGAGAAGCAAGGAGTGACCTGTAGGAGGCTAGATAGAACTACTTAACTGAGACCACCTTGCCTAAGAAGATCAGGCTAGACACACTGGTGGCCGACCCTCGGAACCCAACAAAGCATCACCACGTCTTGAGTCCACAGATAGATAGTGGAGGTCCCACTTGACAAGGGATATTCGAACAAAGTTGTAAGGGTCGGCTCGATAATTTCTGAAGGTGAACAAATCCAACTCATCGAGTTCCTCAATCAGAAGGCGGACGTCTTTGCTTGGTCCCCAAGATATATGTCGGGGATCCACCTAGAAGTGGCGCAACATCATCTCAACGTCTCGCACGAGGCACGCCCAATAAAATAGAAGCCTCAGATATTTGCACCCGACCGACAGAAGACAATCGACGATGAAGTAGGTCGGTTAATGGAGGCAGACTTTATCACCAAGGTTAAATATCCCTCCTAATTATCCAATGTAGTACTTGTTAAAAAAGTAATGGAAGCTGGAGAATGTATGTTGAATTCACCGACCTCAATCGAGATTGCCCGAAAGATTGTTATCCCCTCCCGAGGATCAATTAGCTAGTAGATGCCACATCGGTATATGAACTACTCTTATTTATGGATGCTTTCTTAGGCTACAATCAAATTTAAATGGCCCCTAAAGACCAATAAATACTGGCTTCATCACACATCGAGGGACCTACTACTATAAAGCAATATCATTCGAGCTAAAAAACATCGGGGCCACTTATTAAAGGATGGTCAACCATATATTTAAGGACCAGATTGGGAGGAACATGAAAGTCTATGTGGTTGATATGATCGTCAAAAGCAAGCTCAGACGCCCCCACCTTGTAGACCTAGCCGAGATGTTCCAAACACTTAGGAAGTTTCGGATACGACTCAACCCCACCAAGTGCATGTTCGGAGTCAATTCGGGCAAGTTCCTCTGTTTCATGATACATCAGCGAGGAATCAATGCGAATCCCGAAAAGGTTCGAGCAATAACTGAGATGAAATCCCCCCGGTCGTTCAAAGTAGTTCAATGACTCACGAGAAGGTTAGCCGCGCTGAGCCTATTTATCTCTCGGGCGGGAGATATAAGCCTACTTTTCTTCCGAGCTCTGAAGCGTGCCAAAGATTTCATTTGGACTTCTGAATACAAAGAGGCCTTTCAAAAACTCAAGTCAGCTCACCTTGGTCACTCAGGGCGAACCCCTCGAGCTATACCTCGCAGCTTCTGAGCATGCAACCAGCTCGGGTCTTATCAAACAAGATAGAGAAAAGTAATAACTTATCTACGATTCCAGTCATATCTTGAATAGCCCCAAGGAACGCTACCCTCTGATTGAGAAGTTGGTGTTAGTCTTGATTCAAGCAGCAAGAAAGTTGCGGCCATACTTCCAAGCCCACACCATCAAAGTGATGACCGACCAGCCACTTCGTCAAATCCTCTCCAAGTTCGATGTAGTAGGATGGATGCTTAAATGGTTGGTTGAACTCAAGGAATTTGACCTTCAATATACCCCGAGGATGGCTATCAAGGCACAAGCCGTCGTTGACTTCATCTCTGAGCTGACCTCGTCAGGGGAATATGCCCTTCGACAAGAGGCGACCTAGATGTTGCATGTCGACGGATTGACCAATTTCGAGAGGGTAGGTGTCGCACTCGTCCTAAGGGGTCCCGTCGACTAGTTATATGAGCACGCTCTTCGTCTCAAATTCAAGAACACCAATAATGAAGCAAAGTATGAGACACTACTGTTCGGGTTGCACCTAGCTACCGAGTTGCACGTAGAAGAAATTGAGACCTTCACCAACTCGCAGCTAGTCGCCGACCATACTAATGGAGATTACGAGTCCCAAGAAGCAACCATCGCTAAGTACCTGACCAAGACATGACAGCTAATTAGTGGCTTCTAACGCTTCTCCATATTAAAGGTACCTCATTTGGACAACACGTAGGTGTACACATTGGAAAGACTCACTTCAACACACGGCTCGGGAGAATGCCCACTATAAGTAAAAAGGCTCCTCAGACCGACCATTATCGCCTTCAAAGTGATCGTGATAGAAGTTGAACCTAACTGGATGGATAAAATCCTTTGTACAAAAGAGACGAAACGCTACCCACCGACCGAGCAACCACTCATCGGATTAGGTGAACTAAGGCCGAGTACAGCGAGGTCAATGGGCGGCTCTACCGAAGGGCCTTCAGCTAACCCCTGCTTTGTTGTCTGTCCCCGACAGAATTCAAAATCGTCCTAGCTAAGGTCCACGTTAGGATATGTGAAGAACACATCAGCGCTCGGACCCTGGCTTTCAAGATCATCTGGATGAGATACTACTAGCTAACCATGTGTTATGATGCCATGACCTACGTCTAGAAGTGCACTAAATGATAGAAATATGCCTGAATATAACATCAACCAGCAATGCCTCTTACCTGGACAGATTGCACATAGCCTTTCACACAATAGGGGATAGATCTCCTCGGTCCATTCGCCCCCACCTTGAGGCAGCGAAGGTTTCTGATAGTCAGGATTAACTACTATCATGAGATTCGATATCTCGAGGACCATCATCATTGACAACGGAACCGAGTTTAACAACCCAAAATTCAAGTCTTTCTGCCAAGGCTATAAGATCCAGTTAAAATTTAGCTCAGTTGCACACCCCTAAGCCAATGGCCTCGCCGATGTCACCAACCGAACGATACTTGAGGGCCTGAAGAGGAGGACTGTTGGAGCGCATGGTACTTGGGTGAAAGAACTCTCGAGCATCCTGTGGGCATCCAGAACCATACCAAAGACACTGATAGGAGAATCACCCTTCAGCCTTGCATTTAGCACCAATGCAGTCCTACCGCCCGAGGTGGTCTTTCCCACTCTTCGGGTCCATTGCTTTGAGGAAGAAGTGTCAGGGAGCAGGCAACGAGAGAACCTCGACCGCCTTGAAAAACGAAGGGCCAAGGCACACTTTTGGACCCTCGCGTACAATAAGGTCATTGCACGACTCTACGACTAGAGGATTCGGCCACGATACATTGGCAATGGCGATCTAATCCTACGAAAGGCCGAGGTCAATGATCCGACACATATCAGAGCCAAATTGGCCCCAAATTGGGAAGGACCATATTGGGTTATTGGTACCGTCCAAGATGTGACATATGATGGCCACGATGGAAGGGAAAAAAATTGCCCGAGAACATGGCACATATCGAATCTAAAGAGATTCTATCTTTAAAACTTCATGCTATCATTTGACGATAACAAACGTTTTGTACTAACAAAAGTGTTTGTATCATCGGTCGAGCGACCAAACAGGGATGAATGATGCCTGATAAAGAAAAAGAAAAGATACAACCTAGTTTTCGGGGGGCAAGCTATCGTCGAATTGCTGCTTGACTTTCATCGGGTCATTCGCGTCCTCGAGTAGGCTAGCGAATCGATCCTCCTCGATCACTACATCAGGGTACCTAACCCGGAAGCACGCTAGGGTGATCCAATAGTCGTACTCTCGAGTCCTAGCTGGAAGCCGCAGGACTCCTCCGAGATGGCCTTAGCGCCCGCCAACTTGAGCTCGGTGCATAGAGCCTTATTATCACGGGTCAACTTTAGGAGCTCGTTCTCCATGGAGCACATCTTCCAGTAGTTGGATGTGATTGTCGTTGGCCTCCTTCTTGAGTTCCTCTTGGCGTTGCTCAGCCTCCCTGAGCTCAGCCTTGAATCGGTCCACTTTGACCTTGAGGTCGACAACCCACTTCTCAGTAGCTGCAACCGCCTCCGACCCCAATCGACTTTCAGCTTTTAGATCTCGGCATGAAGTGCCGAGATCTTATTTCCCATGGAACTTATTATCCAACCTACGTCATGCATGCGGTAGATTAGGGCTATCAAGTAATGCATATTCTATCGAGAAGGATGATGAGTTAGCAACCAAAATACAAAGGTATAACAATCAAAGCAAGAACTTGCTTACCTAAACCATTGACTTTATTGCTCGATCGATGAGCTCCTCGGAGGGGAACCCGTTTAGCTGCCTCGCCAATTTATGATTCGACACCCCCCTCCCGAATTCAATCGTGCTAACCCCGTCAGCCTAGAATTGAGTCGAGGCCTTCAGCGTGGGCCAGTGGACCTTCAAAGGGGCGTCGGTCTCAACCTCTGGTAGCTTGGTCATCTGGAGGGCGATGAGGACGTTCGGTAGCCTCCTACCAACCTGATCGGCTCTTTGCCCTTGGAGCTACGCGCCCGAACGCGACCCTCTTCTAGGGTAGTGTCCCGACCAGCCTCTAGGGAGGCTCCACTTCTCGGCCTCTTGGGAGCCTTCCGAACCATCACCTTGTTCTTTTACATCGGCTGCTCGGTTTCCTTCTCGGTGGGATGTGTCTTGGTGGTCGTAGCAAGGATCTCTTCTATGGGCGATGATGTAGGTCGCCCGGCAGGTACGCGTAACATACCCTTGACCTTGCTCAGGTTGTACTATAGGGGAAAGTTCATCGACCAAGACACGGCTTAGTAAGATATAGAAAGTGTTAGGAAACCTCAGTGGGAGCATCATATGCGCAGTGGAAATTAAAAAATAAAACTAATTTTCCACACAGATCAAATCGTCGTTCAAAAGATTGGGGTCGTGAGAAAAATCGCAAAAATCAGAAAATCACGATGTGTGAGAGATTAATTTTACCTAGGGAGATCGCATATCCTTGTATTCCAGATCCGGATGAAGAAGATGAAGGAGGTTAAGCATTCTCCTCTCTAGCGGTATCCACACGATGGATCTCTGCAGCGAAACTCCTCCAATCTGATCTCACAACTCTTGCGCAGTGGGAGGGAGGAGAATAGGAGGTGGTGGCTAAAGCTGCGGCCTATCAACCATGAGTCTCCCCTCCTATTTATAGAGAGCCACCAAAACCCTAGGGCTCATTCCTTAGTGGGTATTGGATTTTCATCCAATAACCCACTAACCTTACATTATTGGATCTCAATCCAATAATCTCCTTAGGCCTTTAATTGGGCCTTAATCAAGGAGCCCATCAACATAGGGTCTCATCTAATGAGAATATGGGCTAATTTGATCTTCATCCAATCCTCTATTCGCTGAAGCATCCACCATATGTGTGTGACCCTCTAGGCCCGATACCGAGCTGGCCATGAGTTACTCTCATCAGAACTCCTTCTGATATAGTGAATTATTATCCCCATAATAATTCACTCGACTCATCGACTATGGACGTATTATGCCACTATGCTATAGTCCACAGACGGTACAGGGGGGATCAAATCCATGAGACCTATCTGTCTACAGTTACCGTGTATCTATAATCCCTCATCCAACTAATATCCCAGAGATCGTATATTGGACATGGTACTGTCATGTCACATACAGAATCAGTTTATTTTGCTCTAATCGGATTCTACCGGAGAACTCCTTCTCTCTCAATCCGAATGACCCTGGCCAAGGATTTGTCTGAGCAAGCACATATGAGATATTCCTCTCATGATACCGAGAGTGGATGATCCTCTATTGACACTCAATTGTCTTCGTAAGGTTGGCTACCGATCTCGATAACCAACTGTACCAGATCTGAAACTTTCTAAACTTGTAAGTCTGGCGTCAAATAAAGGAGTACTCAAACAATGCATCATTGGTGTCTCAACTCTAATGACCAGATACACAACTGAGACTATGAAATCGCTGTCTGACATTAGGTATTATTAACCATACAACATTCCATAAGCGGATCAATCAGTGAACTCATTCTCCAATGAGCACCTATAGTATATCCTTAGTGTCTCCACACAAGTGGCTATAAGACTAGCCACCTCTATCATATGGACGGGTATATAGTACACCGATTTGTCTGGTTATCTCAATGTCCCTCTTGAGTAACCTATGACCGGGATTATTTAGGATTTGTGTTTAAAGGTGAATCGATCTCATTATTGTGATCTCATCACGATCCGACTCCCATTGCACAAAACTAAGGACATCACAATATATATGTAACAGATAATGTGACAGATAATGTGAGAATATGTCAATATTAATCATAAGTAAAAAAATCACACAACGTGTCATACGCACCATCACTCACGTGATTGGCTTACAGGGCACCTGTAACCAGCAGAAAGAGAGGTGATAACTCACCATACCACGAGGGGCTGAGCTGATTTCCACCTCAGCCAACCAGACCTCGATCATGTCCATGATGGCTCGGTAAAAGGAGAGGATATGCCTAAGTCTCCCGACTAGTTCAGACTCCTCGTCCGAAAGACTAGGGGGTACGTTGCTCATCGTTCGAGCAGACCACTCGAGTCGAGTTGAGCGCCATCTATGACGGTGAGATCTGCCACCACTCGAGGCTAACCTCATTCATGGGATGAAGTGGGAACCTAAGTCCCGCCTTGGAGACATTGGTCAACAGCCCAAACTCGTTCAGATAGACACCATACGGGCTTTATCCAGGCAGAGAAGTATGCAACTCATACTCCCTCGGAATGTTATAGCACTTTCGAGCTGTGCCAAGAGCTTGTCGGTCATGACAGTTGAAGTCATGACACGATTACATAACTCCTAAGGCCACCCGGGCCTTCACACCCATCGGGGACATGCCACCCGAGGACGAACTTGAGGCTTCCACCTGGGGACTACTTTGGGGATTCTCGACAACTCGAGAGGTCAGAGCTTCCACCTTAGGAATGCCTGAGGGGTTCTCCATAGCCCGATGAGATGGGCTCAAGGAAGTCGAGGTAAAAAATAGAGAGGTAGAGGAGGAATAAGAAGAGGACATCCCGACCTGGTCAAGAACAAATTGAGGGGTAAGAAGAAAATCGAGGGGGAAGAGAGGTCTGACACGACACGACATGCCACGTGACCGACGAGATCTCAACGTCAGAAGGAGATTCTCGTCGAAGATTTGTTGTTAACCAACAAGGCAGAGTGGTATGATAGAAGGGACGAACCCCCTGGCTACACGATAAATTATCTCGTCTAGGCGACAAGAAGCATCCAAGGCACCTCTCGGCTAGCCCATTCATTGTTGCCCGAGTTTAGTATCTCGGTCAGTCCCTGCCCGAGTTCAGTATCTCAGCCAATCTAGTCGGTCCTTATCTGAATTCAATATCTTGGGCAGTCCATTCAGTTTTGCCCGAGTTCAATATCTCAGCCAATCTATTTTATTTTGCCCGAGTTCAATATCTAGGTCAGTCCATTCAGTCTTACCCAAGTTTAGTATCTCAGAGAGTCCACTTACTCTTACTTGAGTTAAGAATCTCGGCTACTCCATTCACTTTTGCCCGAGCTCAGTATCTCGGCTAGTCCATTCAGTTTTGCTTGAGTTCGGTATCTCGGCCAATCTATTCAGTTTTACCCGAGTTCATTATCTCGGTCAGTCCACTCAGTTTTGCCTAAGTTAAGAGTCTCAGCTGGTCCATTTAGTGTTGCCCGAGTTCAGAATCTCGATAAGTCCATTCAGTTTTGCCCGAGTTAAGAATCTCGGCCAATCCATTCAGTTTGACCCGAGTCCAGGATCTCGGCCAGTCCACTCAGTTTTGCCTGAGTTAAGAATCTCGGCTAGTCCATTCAGTGTTGCCCGAGTTCAGCATCTTGGACAGGCCAGTCAGTCCCTACTCGAGTTCAATTTCTCGGCCAGTCTAGTCAGTCCTTGCCCAATTTCAATATCTTGACCAGTACATTCATTTTCTACCCAAGTTCAGTATCTCGACAATCCTTCAGTTTTGCTCAAGTTTAGTATCTTGACCGATCCTCAAGTCCTCCTCCCAAGTTCGATGTCTCAGCCAATCATCAAGTTCTATGCACAAGTGCCTCGGCTGGTCTACCTAGCCTGATGTCATAATATAGGGCTGCAACTAGTCACGTTCAACGCTCGCTCAAGACATGCTCTACCCCACCACGCTAGACCCAATAAGCCCAAGACGACCAAGTGGCTCGACGAGCTGGCTCAAGAGGGGTGCAAATCATAAGTAGTAATGGATGAAGCCATACCTGGGGCCGATCTCCAAAAAACTCCAGGAAGCGCTTCCTCAGGAAGGGGAGAGAATGATAGGGTAAATAATGGGCCTACCCAATCACCGAGGCCACGTCAGCCCCCTAGAGCCATGTCAGCTCCTCCCAGACACCTTGGCATCTTGACGTCGTACCCCACTACCCGAGATCTCGAGACATCGCCGACCACCTAATGTCGTACCCACCGCTCAAGATCCCGGGATGTTGCCGACCACCTGATGTCATACTCACCACCCGAGATCCCAAGATGTCATCATACCCGCCTCTTAGCATCGATTAGCAACGACGCTCGATGTCACGTCGCTTTGGACGCCCCGAGCCTCATGATGCATACTTTTTGTTGCCTATCCTAAGATATAAAAGCTGACCCTGGGCATATTCCATGGGATCAGCTCTTCTGCACCCAAAAACTCTCTTGAATCAATTCCACTCGCTGACTTAGCCATCAAAGGGGCCACGTCAGGCACACACCTCCCTAATCGAGGCCACCATGCAGGGCACACCGACGGATCCGAGAGGAGAGCACCCCGAGACACACCTCCCTGACGCGGACATTCTTGCGCGCACGGGCAGAATCAAGCTCTTATGGTAAAAACCTAAAAGCTGTAATAGAAATAATTTTATAGAGTTTATCTCTAAAATTTAGTATAATTTATACTGCTATAGAATAAGGTAAAGATACTAGTTTATTATCTATTGTTAAATTAATAGACTCATTTTTAGTTCATGAATAAAAATTGAATGGATATTTGATTAAACTTGAAAACATGATATTCAAATAAAGATAGATCAAAAGCAAGATAAAAATAAATTAGGAACTAGATCTTAAGAGAGAGGCTAAAATGGTAGAGGTCGTGGATGATTTAGAGCTCAAGGCAGAGGATAAGACCGATCAAATGAGGGTAAGAGGAATTCTAATAAAAGTAACAAAGAAACATGTTAATATTTTTTATTATAAAAATTAGACATATTGAAAAATAAAAATCTAAATATTACTCAATGTAAAAAATATGACCATATTGAAAATAATTATTGTAACAAAAATAAATAAAATTATCATAAAAATAATAGTAAAAAAAAGATGAAAAAATATATTTTTTTCTTGCATGAATATTCCAGATTCATTTGGTTTTTAAATAGTAGATACAGTAACCATATAACATGGGATAAAATTTATTTTAAAGATTTGATGATTCAATCCGATACATAGTGAGGATGGGAAATGACAATAAGGAACAATTGTTGTGAATACCATATATGCTAAAAAAAAAATTATTGATGATGTAATGTTAAATTTTGGTTTAAAACAAAATCTCTTTAGGAAACGACAATTGATGAGAAAAGGATATTATATTTTTTATATTAAAAAATCTTATTTAATTTATGAGAAATTAAAAAATTGATAGCAATGGTGAGGATGATAAAAAATAAAATATTTTTTTTATTATTTTTGGATTTCTCCTTACATGTATTCGTTGTAACTGTTATTGATGAATCGACATAATGACATAAAATGTATGATCATCATAATTATGAAAAATTAGAATTGTTAAATCAAATATGATAATTGGTTTATCTATGATTAAAAATAAAGATATTTTTGTCAATCTTGTATTTATAGAAAACTGAATAGAAATTCCTTTTAATTCTTGGAGAGTCAAAGAAAACCATTGGAACTTATACATACATATATCTATGGGGCCTATGCAAACTGTCCCATATGGTGAAAGCTAAATATTTGTTTATTATTTACATATAATTGTATAAGGATGGTGTAAGTATATTTTTTGAAAGAAAAAACTTAAGCCTTCTCTATTTTCAAAATTTTCAAACCATATGTGGAAAAGCAAAATGATTATTTTATTAAAACTCTACTTACTGTTATAACGGTGAATTCACTTCCAAAGATTTTTTATTTTTTGTAAATATATAGACATTCATAAGGAACTTAATGTAAGTTACACCCCTAGTAAAATGAAGTAGTAGAGTAGAAAAATGGAGTAGTGATTGAGACTGTCAAATGTATACTTAAAGAAAAATCAATACCAATAAAGTTTTAGGCAAATTTTGTGAGTACATCAATATATTTCTTGCTAAGGAAGTATAAATAAAAACACCCTGTGAAGCATGGTTAAGCCAAATATAAGTCATTTAAAGATATTTGATTATACTATTTTTATATTCCTACATATAAAAGAAGTAAACTTGATAATAAAAGTATTAAATATATATTTGTGGGGTATATTAATGAGACAAAATGTCTTAGAATTTATAATCCTACAATAAGAAAATTAATTATAATTTCTATAGTTGTAATAGATGATATCGATAAAACACATAATATATTATTACCTATTATTAATACCTCTCCTCAGTCTTCTCATATTTTAAATAATTTTAATTCAAGTGATTCTAGTGATACTAAAATACCTCTAAAAAATTTATAGTCTTTCAAAAAATATATCAATCTAGTGATTTTATATGTTTTGCTTTGAAACCTACTTGTTTTGAAGTTGCAGCTAAAAAAAAAAAAGAATGAGTGCAGGCAACAAATGATGAATTGCATGCTATTGAAAAAAACAAGACTTAAAAATGTTGGAAATCTTCAATTTGCATCACAAGCATAGCAAAAAACAAAAACAAAAAAACATAGTTTTTTTAAAGTCAAGTACTTAGTCGTTATGCGATGATTGGTCAATAAAAAATTATAAAATCGAAAACTACATGTATCATGTGAGATGTGTTACCTAGGGAGATTGTATATCCCTGAAATTTTTAGATCCAAAGGAGAACACTTGTGCTCCTCTGTAGCGGTGATCTACATAGCAGATGAGGCGACAACACTCTTTAAATTGTTGTACGATCTTCCACTACAAGAGTTGTCAACCAAGGAGGAGGGGAAGCCGAGGAGATTAGGAGGGGCAACCACCTAGAGCTCTAACACATGAGCCCTGAGGTTCTTTTTATTTATGGAGGACTCTAGCCACTTAACTTTAATGGATTATTTCTTATTGGGCACTGGACCTCTATTCAATTACCCAAGCCCTTTTAAACTAGGATATCTATCAAATAATCTCTCATTGGCTCTTGTTGGATTTCATCCCCTTGATCCAATAAAACAGTGGCTCCGTAGATATCTCATATTTGCACCTCAACTCGTCGAAACATTTAATGTATGTATATAACCCTCTATACTTAATATCGAATTAGTTGTGAGTCACTCCTATAAAAACTCCTTCTGACTCAAAACTCCTTATGATATAGTGAATTATTATTTCCATAATAATTACTCGACTCATTGACTAAAGATATACTAGGTGATTACGTCATGGTCTTCAAACGATATAGAGGATCTAATCCATCGGACCTGTCTATCCTCAGTTACCATGTATTTATAGTCTCTTATCTATCTAATATCCTAGAGATCACATATTGGGCATGATAATGTCAGGCCCACATAGAATCATGTATAAGTTTCCCTCTAATCATATTCTCTCGGTGAACTTCTTCTCTCTTAATCCAGACAATCCTGGCCAGGGATTTGTTTGAGCGAGCACATATGAGATATTCCTCTCATGATACTTAGAGTAGATAACACTCAATTGACATTTAATTACTTTCATAAGATTGATTATCATTCTCAATAATCAGTTATACCATATCTGGAGCTTCTAGATCCATAAGTCTAGTATCATAGAATGAATACTCATATAAAAGATCCTTGGTATATCAAGTCTACTGACTAGATACATAATGGAGACTATAAAATCGCTGTCTAACATCTGGTATCATTAATTATCTAACATTCTTAAAGCAGATCAATCGATGATGTCATTCTCTAATGAGCACTTGCACTGTATCTCTAGTATCCCCACATAAGCGATTATAAGACCAGTTACCTTCATCATATAGACGAGTATACAATGCACCGATCTGTCATGTTATCTCGAAGTCACTCTCAAGTAACCTATGATTGGGATTATTTAGAGTTTGTATTAAAGAGAAATCAGTCTCATTATCATGATCTCATTACGATCCAATTCCTATTGTATAAATCTAAGAACATCACAATATACATGCAAATAATATAATATGAGAAAATATCAATAATAATAACAAGCAAAAAATTTATCGTAACATGTTATATGTATCATCACTCACGTGATTGACTTGTAGGACACTTGTAACTAATAGAAAATTGGTAGACTTGCCCCTAGAAAAAAAAATTGGACTTAAATAGGCATACAAGTAAAAAATTAATACTGATAAAGCTTGTTTAATTGTCAAAGAGTATGCTCAAATTTTAGGTATCAATTTTTCAGAAATTTTTTTCTCCAATTATTAGAATTAATACAATTAGAATAATATTGGCATTGTTAATCTAGAAAAAATGATGTGTTTATCAATTTGATATTAAATCATTCTTCTTGAATGGAAAGTTACAAAAGGAGATTTATATAGATTTAAAATTAAAAATTTAGAAGATAAAGTGTACAAATTGAATAAAAAATTATATGACTTGAAACAAACATCTAGAGTATGCTACAGTAGAATTGGCGAGTACCTTATTCAACGTAATTTTTAAAAAAGAATTGATAAGTAATTTCTTTAACATAATTTTCAAAAAAAGTTGAAGTGAACTAAGTGTATATATAAGAGCCTAAGGTATGAAAATTATTATTAGTTTTTTATATATAGATGATATGGTCTATACTAGAAATTTAATGAATATGCTTATTGAATTTAAGAAAAATATGATATTAAAATTTAAAATGATTGATTTAGGGTTTACATTTTTTTTTGGAATGAAAAATATTCAAGATGCAAATAAAATTTGTTAAAAAGGTTTCACTTGTAAGATGAATACTTGAATGAATACAAATTATAAACTTATGTTAGATGATAAAGTTGAAAAAATAACTGAACAATAATATAAAAGTTTAATTTGAAGGTTACTTTATCTTACACATTTGAGGTTGGATATTATGTTTCTAGTTAGTTTGTTATTTAGGTTGATGCACAGTTTTATCATGCATTACTTTAGAACAATACTTCAGGATAATGATTAGATAGGTTATACAGATGATAGAAAAAATATTTCATGATATAAAGAACTCTAAGATGGACTATGTTGCGGTTACAAATATAACATTTCAAATAATTTAACTTCAAAGAATTCTAACCGGTCTTAAATAAGTATACTATTACAATGACGATGAATCTTATTTTTTAAGGTGTACTAAAGTTTGATATGATTGTATTCTTGAAGGAAAATTTCAAATGGACTATTACAACACTAAAATTTTGATGAAAGAAAATTTATTTTTTTGGAAGATAACTTCAAGTCACAACTGTTTTGAATTAAATAAAATATTATAATATTAATTTAAATAATTAAAATTAGATAAAATAAAAGATTACAATTTAGATTGAAATCAACTAAATTAGGATAAAAAAAGATTTATTGAGATACAATGATTTTTTTTATTACTTAAAATATTTATATTTTAACTTTTTTTTTTTTTTGAACTTGTATAGATAGATATTCTTGAATCAAATCTAAATTTTGTTTATTATTATTATTATTCTTTTCTCCATGTTCGCTCACAGCCATCAATATTTAGAACGAGAGTACGCTGCAACTTGCACCGCATGGCTTCCCTCTCAGTCCCACCACCAATAGAAAAAAGAGCCTTCAAAATCTTCCTACCATCCATCAGATCCATTCACCGAAGCTGTTGTTGCTGTGTCATTTGATGGTGACGAGGAACGGGTCATTCATATACGACCACCTTTGACGTTGCTCTCACTTACACAAGAACTGATAGCCCATTTGCCGTAGCCCCAAAAGTAGCGAGTAACAAATGATCAATAATATGCGGATTACATCAGCCATGCATCAATCATCGAGTTTGGAGGTCCTGTCTATAAACGGGCTTTCCGACCACATCTTGAGAACACTCGCAGCGCATACCGATCCTTTCGTGAAGGGTGGAGAAGATGACGGCGTTCCACGCTCTTCGAGTGAGCCGCCACGCCCTCCTCAACCGCGCCCATATGCTCCTCTACTCCCTCGCCATCCTCGCCCTCCTCCGCCACCGCCTTTCCTGCCTTCTCTCCTCTTCCCGCTTCCTCCCCCTCCTCCTCGCCGATCTGGTCCTCGCGTTCATGTGGGTCGCCTGCCAAGCCAGCCGGTGGCGCCCCGTGCGCCGCCACGAGTTCCCCGACCGGCTACTCCGGGAGGTCGACCCCGCGGCCTTCCCCGCGCTCGACGTGTTCATCTGCACCGCCGACCCCCACCGGGAGCCGCCCATCAGCGTCGTCAGCACCGCCCTCTCCGCCATGGCCTTCGACTACCCCCCCGACCGGCTCTCCATCTACGTGTCCGACGACGGCGGCTCCGCCGTCACGCTCTTCGCCTTCATGGAAGCCTCCAGGTTTGCCAGGTACTGGTTGCCCTTCTGCAAGGAGAACGGCCTGCTCGACAGATCCCCGGAGGCTTTCTTCCGATCCAACATCGGTGGAGACTCGGACAAAATGAAGGTAAAATAAGCCTTCTCTGTACTTCTTCTTCTTCTTCTTCTGTTTATGCACGACATCTCCTACACATCCACACACACACACATGCAAACGAAACACACTCTACTCAGATTATTTTCTTCTGGTATTTTTTACTCGCATGATACTGAAGCCGTGTCGGAGACGGAACACACTAGAAATCTTCTTTACCGGTCCATGATTCAGCCTCGAGGTACTATTATCATGCAATAGAATATAAGACATCGTCGTTATATATGATGCAATAAAATAGAAAATGGCGAGACATGGAGCGGTGTCTTTCTCGATGCACCACACGACCACCGCACCGATCCATATCTGCCGCATCAACTCGGATGGTTTCGTCGTCGAGCTTCTCCGGTGCTATTATGCGTTGGGCTCTTGGCAGGATGTACCGTGTTCCTCGATCCTTCTTCCTGCACGACGACACTATCGCCCGTCGCATCGACCCCGAATGGCGTGCCATTCTATCTTCTAAGCCTTTCATCATCTCATCTACCCCGAATGGCGAGTCATTATCTTCTGCGCCACGCATCACCGCACACTGAGTTATATATTACGCGATGTTGGGATCACCAGGCAGAAAAAATTGGCCGAGAAACGCCAAGCCAAGGTTGGCTCGAGGAGACATCGATGGATTGATTTTTCTGGCACCAGAGAGGGCGTTCCTCTCGAGATGTTTCTGCGGTGCTTGCGAGTGCATCCACGAGAAAAGGCCATTGGTGATGGACCGTGTCGACAACCCTTGTTCTCTGCCACGCTATTGTGCCTGATGGTGGGCTAATCCGGCCGAGAACTCAGCAATGGTGATTGATGCCTCGATCGATGCCTACCACCGAGATATGCATTTAGTCGTCCTCGTGACTGACTGATGATTCTGTGTCAACATCTAACCTAAAATTCTAAGGAGCTGATAGGATTCCAAGGACAAACATGACGATAGAGATTCTTGTTTGGTGCAGATGATGTACGAGAGCATGAAGGCGAAGGTAGAGGGGGCAATGGAGAGAGGTTACGTGGGCAATGATGTAATCTTTGATGCAGAAGAACGAGAGCTCTTCGAGAAGTGGAAGGGGTTCGCCCGCCATGACCACCCTTCCGTGATCCAGGTCATCTTCTCATTCATGTCACAATCCCTACATACGACAATTGCAATCTGGATTCTCAATAACTCAAGTTATTAACAATAATATATTCATATAAGTCAATTCAATTCTTTGATTACAATTGACGTTAGACGATTATAACTCTCAAACTTACTTAGCATAAAAGAATAATATGAAGAATAAAAAAAACTTACAACTCCCTCTTAATTTGATTTAGTATACTCTTTTTACTTAGTTCTGAATTTAACAGTTTAACTAAACATTTATTATGCTGCTGAGACTTTCCATGTGATCTGTATATAATAGATTCGGAATCCTAAACGGGAATCTAATTAAGATTTGGCTATCTTAAACAGGTTCTACTCCAAAGCAGCAAAGATTCGGATATCATGGGAAACGCGTTGCCCAATCTGATCTACGTCTCCAGAGAGAAACGCCCGTCTTCTCATCATCACTTCAAAGCTGGGGCTCTGAACGTCCTGGTACGTCGCCCCTCTCTCTCTCTCTCTCTCTCTCTCTCTCGGACCTTTTTGAGCTTGGATTCCTCATGGCAGACGCGCGTGTCGAGCGTCATGAGCAACGCCCCGGTGATCCTGACGTTGGACTGCGACATGTATTGCAACAATCCTCGCGCTCCTCTCCACGCGCTCTGCTACTTTCTCGACCCTGCCGTCTCCACCGACCTCGCCTTCGTCCAGTTCCCCCAGTGCTTCCATGGAATCAATGAGAACGACATCTACGCAAGCGAGCTCAAGCGTCTGTTCATGATTAATTCCAGGGGAATGGATGGACTCCGGGGACCCAACTACGTCGGCACCGGCTGCTTCTTCTCGCGACGCTCTTTACATGGCACCGGCTCGCCGGCTTCGGAGTCCTCCGCACTGCAGAAAGCCGTGGAAGCGGCTGCCTGTTCCTTCGAACTCGGCACCAAATGGGGATCCTCGGTAACATTCAGAGCATGTTCCTGCGCTGTTGTTGCGATGATGCAAACGTGAGGTTCGTGTCTTCGATCATGCAGATTGGGTTCCGATACGGGTCGCTCGTGGAAGACTTCCACACGGGTTATCGGCTTCACTGCGAGGGATGGAAGTCCGTGTTCTGCGACCCGGCGAGGCCGGCGTTCCTCGGCGACGGGCCGAAGAATCTAAATGATGTCCTTAGCCAGTGCAAGAGATGGTGCGTGGGGCTCTACGAAGTGACCTTCTCGAGGTTTAACCCCCTCACCTTCGGCACCACCAAGGCTTCGTTCTCGATGGGTTTAATCTATGCGCACTATGCATGTTGGGGAACTTGGTGCGTCCCCATCACAGTATACGGCCTTCTTCCACCGCTAGCTCTCTTATATCAGACACCCCTCTTCCCCAAGGTACTCTCTCTCTCTCTCTCTCTGTGTTTGCTTCATGGTGACTGCTGGTCTCGTTCCAGGTCTCCGATCCATGGTTCTCCTTGTACGCCTACCTCTTTACCGCAGCCTATGGACAAGACCTCGTCGAGTTCCTCGCAGATGGTGCGACCTTCCGGAGGTGGTGGAGTGACCAGAGGATGTGGATGACCAGAGGCGTCACATCTTTTCTCTTCGGAACCATCCAGTTCGGACTCAACCACATCGGCATGTCTGCGCCGGGGTTCAACGTGACGAGCAAAGTGACGGAGGCGGAGCAGATCGAGCGGTACGAGAGAGGGGTTGTCGACCTGGGAGTGAAGTCGCCATTCTTCGTGGCACTCGGAACCGTGGCCGTCGTCAACCTGAGCTCCTTGGTGGTAGGGATCGCGAGGGTTGCGACGACGGAGGGGTTCCTCGACGAGCAGTTCGCGCAGCTGTTCCTGTCGGGGTTCGTCGCCGCCAACTGCTGGCCTATCTACGAGGCCATGTTTCTGAGAAGCGATGGAGGAAGGATGCCGAGGAGCGTCACCCTTATCTCCTTGACGGTAGCAGGTCTTCTTCTCTTCATGGGGTATCTCGTCTTCCACGTATGAGAGCACCTGTGCAACTTGTCGTCATAATGGAATAAGGTTAATGTCTACGTAACGCATGTTTGATCTGAGTCAATGGTGCTACGTAATTTAATTGAATGCACAAGAATTGCTATGTAGACTTGGCTTCCTTGATGCCCCTGTGAGTTGTGTATTATGGTGCATACACCCGAAATAATTAGATTAAATAAAAAATCTTTTTAAGGATAGAAACTATAATCATAATAATGTTGAAATAATATTGTTAAGTCCTTGATTGATTCGATTTGACCTATCATTTTTCAAGGACAAAATTAATATTTTGTTAATAAAGAAAATAAAATATGCACACAGTAAACTAAAACTAAAAATAAAATGATTTTAAACTAAATATTTTTATTGTTATTTCTAATACCTTGATTTTTTTCGTTTGGTATGAGGTCTTCTCATCAGTATAACTCTCTTATGGGCTCTAAAGTCCCAATCCCAGCGGGGCGACGATATCTTCGATTAGATTCTCAGATCATTAAATTACGATAAAACCCCACCACCTCTCGGTGCGTGTCTCCACAAACTTCAACCTACCGCATCATCTTCCATTTGCTGCTGCTGCTCCTTCCTGCTGCTTCTGTGGAGCGACGAAGATGGCGATGCACACCGCATTCCACAGTCTGCAAGTGAGCCGCCTCGTCCCCTTCAACCGCGCCCACGCGCTCCTCTACTCCGTCGCCGTCCTCGCCGCCCTCCACCGCCGCCTCGGCGCCCTCCTTGCCCCCGCGACCCTCCTCTCCTTCTCCGTCTCCCTCCACCTCCTCCTCGCCGACCTCGTCCTCGCCTTCATGTGGCTCACCTACCAGGCCCTCCGGTGGCGCCCGGTACGCCGCCGGGAGTTCCCCGACCGACTTGCGCTGTCGGTCGACCCTAAGGACTTCCCCGCGATCGACGTGTTCATCTGCACCGCCGATCCCCACAGGGAGCCGCCGATGAGCGTCGCCAGCACCGCGCTGTCGGTGATGGCCTTCGACTACCCGACCGACCGGATCTCGATCTACGTGTCGGACGATGGCGGCTCGGAGGTCACGCTCTTCGCCTTCATGGAAGCCTCGAGGTTCGCCAGGTACTGGTTACCCTTCTGCAAAGAGAATGGGATCGTCGTGAGGTCGCCGGAGGCGTACTTCAGATCCACCAATGGCGGAGACTCGGAGAAGATGAAGGTATATTCTATCACTATCTAGCACCCAATTGCACGCAGCTCAGCATCTACATATTAATAATAATAATAATAATAAATTACTCCTGATTGGTCTTTTTTTCCTTTTTTTTTTTTGAATTAATAATCTCTTGTCAGGACCAACCACTAATAATACACAACGCAACAACAACAACAACACTGTGTTGCTTGGATAGCAGGAGAAAGGACAGACATGATGTGTAAATGGAGCCCAAAAGGAACATGGTTTCTAAATAGTTCTCTTTCATAAATCTGATGGATAGAAAGAGATGGTAGTGACATCAGGATTAGATCTCTTTATGCTCATTTGTCCTGTGCAAATAAATGATACTTATCCAAGTGAGGTGGAGAAAGAGACAGTAATAAAAAGCAATTCCTAGACCAACATGAGGATATATCACAAGAATATATTACAGTAAGTAATCAAAACCAAATCCTAGATCGAGGCAACATGAAATATATTACGAGCCCAGTGCTTTTGCTTTTGACTTGAATAGTTTAATAAAAAGCAAATCCTTGACCAAGGTATTTAGTAAGATTTGGTTTCATTTGATTCCTTTTCTTTGTTTTGAGACTGGAGAGCTCTTAGTTCTTAAAAAAAAGAAACCGAGTATAATTCAGCTGCTAAATATTTTAAGTTAAATATCTGACACAATCATTTGTTGCTAAAGGTAGATTTGTTCTTGCAGAACTAGTTGTTTGGTTTAAGCCATTGCAACAATAGCATTTCATAAAGAAAAGAGCTGCCTGATGTAACTTTTGAGAGAAAAAGAAAAGCTTGTCATGACTTCAGTAGGAGTTGACTTACATGATTGGCATTCTTGAAATATGTTCAAACATCTCATTTATAAAGCTTTGTTCCTCAAAGCTGCAGATGATGTACCAAACTATGAAGGAGAAAGTGGAGACTGCTCTGGGGAGAGGTTATGTAGGCAATGATCTGGTCTCCTCCCAAGAAGAAGCTGAAGTATTCAAGAGATGGAAAGGGCTTCCCAGCCATGACCACCCATCCATGATCCAGGCAGGTCTTCTTCCAAATGCTGGAAAAAAAAAAAAAAAGAGTAGATATATATCAGTTGCTGTTTGGTTAGAATAGCTAGGAAAATCTGGTTCTATGACAGACACCAATGTTGAGGATTTTTAGAACAATTGGCTGAAACTAATCCATCATAATTTTAAGCAATCAAGAACCTCATCAATCTAAATTCAGATTTACACTAAACATTTTGCCAAAACTGTTGATGAAATCTGCATATCTTATTGTAAAGGCCTCACCTAAGTCTACAAAATATTATATGTAGCATATGTGCTAGCAAATCCTGATCATAAAGGTATCAGTAATAAAAACTGTTCAAGAACTCCGATCTCTTGTCGCATGCTCAACTAAGAAGGTTTTTTCGGTTTTGAACAGGTTTTACTCGACAGCAGCAAGGATACAGATATTATGGGCAACGCATTGCCAAACGTTATCTATGTCTCCAGGGAGAAACGTCCAACTTCTCCTCATCACTTCAAAGCCGGAGCCCTCAATGTATTGGTATGTTCATCGCCACACATCCAAAAGATTAGGTTTAGTGCATCGTCTCCTCGATCAAAACTTCATGCTGACCTTTTCCAATTTTGATTCTTCATCGAAGACACGTGTATCAAGAACCATGAGCAATGGCCCGGTGATCCTCACATTGGACTGTGACACATACTCTAATGACCCTCGGTCTCCTCTCCATGCACTCTGCTACTTTCTTGACCCTGCCTTGTCACCTGATCTTGCGTTTGTCCAGTTTCCCCAGATCTTCCAAGGCCTTAACAAGAATGATATCTATGCGTCTGAGGTAAAGCGCCTTTATACCATTAATCCAAGGGGAAAAGATCGTCTTGGAGGGCCTAATTATGTTGGCACCGCATGCTACTTCTTACGACGGTCTTTGCAAGGCACACCATCCTCAACATCTCTGGCTCCAGAGGCCAATGATCCATTGTCTTCAGAGTCTGTACTGAGAAAAGCTCATGAAGTGGCTAGTTGCACTTATGAACCTGGCACGAAATGGGGCTCATCGGTAACTATAGAGAAAATGTTTGCATTCTTACAATGATTGAATCTGCTCTTTTCTTGCTAAAGAGGTCTAATACACAGATCATCCTGAACGTTACCATCCTCCAAACCTGCAGGTCGGCTTCCGTTATGGATCACTTTCAGAGGACTACCACACAGGTTATCATCTTCATTGTGAAGGATGGAAGTCTGTCTTCTGCTACCCTACAAGGCCAGCATTCCTCGGTGATGTGCCAAAGAATCTAAATGATGTCCTTAGCCAACGCAAGAGATGGTGCGTGGGGCTGTTCGAGGTGGCCTTCTCAAGGTGTTGCCCCCTGACCTTTGGCACCATGAAGGCTTCACTGCTAGTGGGCTTATGCTATGCACATGAAGCCTTTTGGGGTAGTTGGTGCATTCCGATAACAATATACGGTCTTCTTCCACAACTAGCTCTCATCTTCGGCATCCCCTTGTTCCCAAAGGTATATGTATATGGCTTCTATCATCCTCTCTATTTTGTTTGCACTCCCATAGGCTTCTGCTCAGATGCCTTTCTGTCTCAGGTCTCAGACCCATGGTTCTACTTGTATGCCTACCTCTTTTTCACTACCTATGGCCAAGACCTTCTCGAGTTTCTTGCAGCTGATGGAACAATGGGGAGGTGGTGGAGTGACCAGAGGATGTGGATGATCATAGGCCTCACATCTTATCTATTTGGAACAGTCCAATTTGTCCTCAAGAAAATTGGCATATCTGCTCAAGGGTTCAATGTGACCAGCAAAGTCATGGAGGACGAACAGAGCAAGCGGTACGAGAAAGGGGCCTTCGATTTCGGAGTAGAGTCGCCTTTCTTCGTGGTGCTCGGAACAGTGGCCGCTGTAAACTTCAGCTCTTTGGTGGTAGGGATTGCGAGAGCTGCAACCACGGAGGGGGGGTTTGATGAACTCTTTGTGCAACTGTTCTTATCAGTATTCGTCACCGCCAACTGCTGGCCTATCTACGAGGCCATGTTTCTGAGAAGCGACGGGGGGAAGCTGCCCAGGAATGTTACAGTAATCTCACTGGTATTAGCAGGTTTCCTTCACTGCATCGCGTATCTCATCTTCCACAATTGAGGAAACAGCTGCTTGGTTGCATAATCAAGCTGCAATATTTGACATTGGAGAGAGAACAAAGGATCGATGAGCGTATACTAAGATTTTTGCTTGTGTGACTAAGATCGTCCTAGAAATGGCAGGATTGCAAGATCTATCTGAGAGGAAACCAACATAAAACATTCATTTGTTGTGCGAGGGTCAGCAAGAATGCAAGTTCTATGCGAAACTTTGACAGGAAAAAGCAATCGGACGATATCCACATGGAAGTCTAACTAAATGTTCGTCTGCTCATCATCAGAATAAGGGCATCGAGAGACCACCGACCTGTTTGCTTCCCTCGCTTAGGGTTGACGTCGGAACTTGTCTATGGGACACGATCGGCGACGACGTAGACGGAACCTGGGGCTACTGGGCTGTCAACCAACCCCTCCGGCCCGGGGGACGGTCGTCTGCCTCCTCTCCCTCTTTGTCCGCTGCAACCTCCTACCACGGCGGAGATGGATTGGGGATTCTAACCGCCGACCCGGAATACCAAATTTATTATTATTGAGACATTTTTTATTAAAAATATATCTATAAAATAATAAGAATAATGGGCGATTTCTCTAAAAAAAATATATCTATATATTTTTTTTTTGTGAGAATTCGCTCATATATTATCCCTTCTTAGCATATTCTATATATCATTAACATCATTCAAAAACTCAAGTTAAATATATCTAAATATTATTAACAATGTAAGTCGATTAAAATACCCATTTCAATTTTGACATGAGTTTTCGAAAGTCTTAACAAAAATAAAAATATTAACGAAAATAAGTTGATGGATTGGCCACAATGAGATACGTGTATTTGTTATGTTTTAAATAAATATGAATAATTGCTAATTTTAAAATTAAAGAAAATATCTATAAATATTCAATTAATTCTTTTGAAGAACGAATGAACTATTGGTGTTTGCGGAATAAATGTCGAGATTTAAGTTAGCAGTGTCGTGGGCCGAGCGACCGAACACAAAGACAATTCGTCCCATTGGTCGACAAGTGTGGGCTACTCGTCTCCCTTTTGTGGGGGTAACTATACATTATTAATCTTTAAACTTAATAAATTTATATTATAATTTTTATAATTATAAAAGTTAAATATCTAACTCAATTTATTCTAACATCATCATTTTTATCGATCAAAGACAAAAAAAATAATAGATAAATACTTTCAATATTTCAATTGATGGTGACAGATGACGACGTGACTAGGAGTTACGGGAGGATGTTGTGGATGAGGAAAGCGACAACAATAGGTAAGGGCCACTCTGTATCTATGTCGATACCGACGTAATTATCGAGCGGCTCTTTTATCGCTCGACTTCTATATTGGTGTCAACACAGATGCAGAGCGGCATCGCTTAGTATCTGATTAATCTCCTCTCAAATAGGCATGCAAAAATCAAGTAGACATTTCAGTCTTAGCCACACCATCAACTAAGCGCCTTCCATGACCTTCCTCCTCCTTCTCAAGTGGTGCTTCTGCTTATGACTTCTCCGTTGCCTTCCATCATCTTAAGTTACAATCAATAAAAGAAATGGAAAGTGGTGTTAGGCATAATGTTCAAGGTTGAGGCTCTTGCTGCGATGGCCACAACAATGTTGTAAGAGGTTGTGACGGGGACGAGGATGCTAAAGGTGGACTTGTTGGAGAAGACAATTATGATGACGACGGGATCAAAGGTAGCAAGTCCCGTCGAAGTCCCGTCACTTGGACAAGCCACGCTAACAACTAAAGATGTCAGCAGTCCAGAGGGCAAGTCGAGGAGGAGGAACGAGTGACAAAGAGGAGCAAAATATTAAGGTTTGACATCTCTCTCTCTCTAGAGTCTATTGGGAGGAGATAATGGTAGATTTTGAAATGATCATAAGAAAGAGATCATGTAGTTATCAAGCAATCCTATTATCGTGAGCAACTATATTGAGATTAACGTAGATGAAAAACGATCTTCATCTATCATCGTTACTCTTTTCGTTTATAATAGTTATCCATAACCCCCAACGATATTATGATCCGTTATCACCGATGTTATTATTAAAATTATTACTTTTACTCATTATTTGTGTGCTTTCGTTGATAAAATGGAATGGAAGTAAAATATTTTATTTTTAAGAAATTTTAATATAAGATTATTAAATATCAGAATACTGTCATCTAACTATAACGATAATATAATAATTAACTCCACTTTTCTTGATTGACGTCGACCTACCAAACACAGAGGCAAAGCGACCCATTAGTCGACAGCTGCGGTCTATAATTGAGATCAATTATATGGATTCACTATTTGTCGTGTGACTATTTGCTTTGAATCTCACCATTTATGCATTAAAAGTTGCGCAGATTTAAATATCACATGTCGAAGTATTATTTTTTATGAGTATTCTCGCTTAATCAAAACTCTGCAGGTAGATTCTAGTCAATCAAATTTGTCTTCTTCGCATGAGAGCGATCGAGGGAGAAAAATATGTTCTTCACTGTTTAATAAATAAATATGATCAATGTTTATAAATCTTTTTAACTTTTTATTCTTCTATTTTTCGGTGATTTTTTTGGATGTCAAAATCTCTATTGAAACGTCTCTATCGTCAATGTATTATTATTACACAAATAATAGTCTTGAGTGTGAATTGTATAATAAAAAATTATTTATAATTTAGTAAAATAATATGAACGCCAATGGCTTCATCAACGCTAAGACGCAACCTTCCACTTAACGACACATACCCATCTTTGTCTCTCGACTGTGCGTCAGGTCGATCGATCAAATGTGGGGCCCACCGTAAATGGAACCAGTGGTGCGCGTCGTTCTACGTCAGCGTCTGCGTCATCCTTGGCGTGCCGAAGACTGCATCGAATATTATATATGGCCGTGCAATTTTAACTGCTCGATTATTGGGTGGGTCCATCGATTAGATTGGACGGAGCAGTGCGGCCCAAACATGTCATGGATTCCAGTTAGGTTCTAAACCGAACCCAACTTAGAAGTCGGTTGCCCACTTTTTATTTTTCGACTACAAAATTTTTATTTTTGTGATCCAAATCTCGAATTTCTTCCTAATTAATTTAACATTCGATATATGCATATATCCATCTCGGTGTGGCTTTCGAGTGGGGGAGAGAAGAAGATGACGGCCAAAGCTTTCCACGCTCTGCGAGTGAGCTCCTTAGTAGCCTTCAACCGTGCCCATGCGTTCCTCTACTCCCTCGCCATCCTCGCCCTCCTCCGCCATCGCCTCGCCTGCCTCCTCGCCTCCCCTTCCCTCCTTCCCGCCGCCCTCTTCCTCGCCGATCTGGTCCTCGCCGTCATGTGGGTCGCCTCCCAGTCCTTCCGGTGGCGCCCCGTGAGCCGCCAGGAGTTCCCCGACTGGCTTCTCCGGGAGATCGGCCCCGACGGCTTGCCGGCTCTCGACGTGTTCATCTGCACCGCTGACCTGCACAAGGAGCCGCCCATCAGCGTCGTGGGCACCGCTCTCTCGGCGATGTCCTTCGACTACCCCACCGACCGCCTCTCCGTCTATGTGTCCGACGACGGCGGCTCCGCCGTCACTCTCTTCGCGTTCATGGAGGCGGCCAGGTTTGCCAGGTACTGGCTGCCCTTCTGCAAGCAGAACGGCCTCCTCGAGAGGTCACCGGAAGCTTACTTCAGATCCAACAAGGGTGCAGACTCGGAGAAGATGAAGGTAATATAATAATAATAATTATTATCTTCTTCTTCTTCTTCTTATAATAGATTCTCACTAAGGAGGGAGATGTCCGTTCTTAGTCGGACAGTAAAGCTTCTTCCAAAATGCTGTAGATGAGACGAGCAGTTTCCGTCCTTTCTTCTGCTGCATCAAATATATGCATTTCCACATCAATAATTCAACGTGTGACAAACGCACCTCTGCCGACAGGCAACATCAGAGCCAGTGGAAGTCCTCTCGCTTGCTTAATGGGCGCGTGTCAATAGTTGTTGATACTATATGCTCATCTACAGCCCATTGAATAATGAAAAGAATATTCTTGTTTATAATGATAGAACAAAGTGATTCTAAGCGTTCTTGGATGCCGCAGATGATGTATCTGACCATGAAAGAGAAAGTAGAGACGGCACTGGAGAGAGGCTATGTGTGCAATGATCTGCTCTCCTCCGGAGAAGATGATGAGCTTTTCGAAAGATGGAAAGGATTCACCCGCCATGACCATCCTTCTGTCATCCAGGTCTTCTTTTACTACAGACAAATAAAGCTGAGATTTATGACCATTTCCTCGATGTAGATGCTGCTGCTGTTCATCGTGCATCGAAGCATCCAACTTATCTCTTGTCGTCTTCTACAGGTTTTGCTTGAGGGGAGTAAGGATTCAGACATCAACGGAAACGCATTGCCGAACCTCATCTATGTTTCCAGAGAGAAACGCCGAACCTCTCATCATCACTTCAAAGCAGGGGCTCTCAATGCTCTGGTACGTCTGGCGCATCCAAAGGACCTATGCGTCAAGGTTCTACGTTGATCATTTGCTTGTTGATTCGTGCGCTACAGTTGCGTGTGTCGAGCACCATGAGCAATGCCCCGGTGATCCTCACCTTGGACTGCGACACCTACTGCAGCGACCCCCGGTCTCCTCTCCTCGCGCTCTGCTACCTTCTTGACCCTGCCTTGTCCTCGAACCTTGCCTTCGTCCAGTTCCCGCAGCGCTTTTACGGGATCAACAAGAACGACATCTATGGAGGCGAGATAAAGCGGCTGTACACGATCACCGCGAGGGGAAAAGACGGCCTCTTAGGACCCAGCTATTTCGGCTCCGGCTGCTTCATCTCGCGGCGCTCTCTGCAGGGCATCCCTTCATCGCCATCGCTGGCTCAAGAAGCCCGTGTTCCATCGTCGTCGGAATCTGTTCTGAGAAAAGCTCATGAAGTGGCCGGTTGCACCTATGAGCTCCGCACGAAATGGGGCTCAGTGGTAACAGAGCATATGCTGTTGCTCAGGAGTGCTCCTAACGGAGAGTTCGCCGGAGCGTTGTGCTGATATGTGTCTGTGATGCTGCAGATGGGCTTCCGCTACGGGTCGCTAGTTGAGGATTACTACACGAGCTTTCGCCTCCACTGTCAAGGATGGAGGAGCGTCTTCTGCAACCCCGTGAGGCCGGCATTCCTCGGCGACGTGCCGAAGAACCTAAACGATGTGCTTGGGCAGTGCAAGAGATGGTGCGTGGGGCTCTTGGAGGTCGGCTTCTCGAGGTACAGCCCCCTCACCTTCGGTACCACCAACGCCTCCTTGCTTGCGGGCTTAGGCTACGCATATGATGCCTTTTGGGGCATTTGGTGCATTCCCGTCACGACGTACGGTCTTCTTCCACAACTGGCACTCATCAGTCAGACGACCCTGTTTCCCAAGGTATGCACACGCGAGCACTCTATCTCTGTCCCTCCTTCATGGTGATGGCTTCATGCCGGGTGTTGTTTCAGGTCTCCGACCCATGGTTCTACTTGTACGTCTACCTCTTCACTGCAGCCTATGGCCAAGACCTCGTCGAGTTCCTTGCGGACGATGGGACCATCGGGAGGTGGTGGAGTGACCAGCGGATGTGGATGATCAAAGGCGTCACAGCTTATCTCTTCGGCACCGTCCAATTCGCGCTGAAGAAGATTGGGATATCGGCGGCCGAGTTCAACGTTACCAGCAAAGTGATGGACGACGAGCAGTTTGAGCGATACGAGAGGGGAGCCTTCGACCTCGGAGTGCAGTCGCCGTTCTTCGTGGCACTGGGCACCGTGGCCGTCGTGAACCTGAGCTCCTTGGTCGTCGGGATCGCGAGAGCTGCGACGACGGAGGGGTTCCTCCATGAACAGTTTGCGCAGCTGTTCTTGTCGGGATTCGTCGCCGCCAACTGCTGGCCGATCTACGAGGCCATGTTTCTGAGAAGCGATGGAGGGAGGATGCCGACGACTATCACTGTTATCTCCTTGATGGTGGCAGGTCTCCTCCTCTTCATGGGATTTATCGTCTTCCACCTCTGAGAGTACCCGTGCAACTTGGCAGAAGACCATCAACGCAGCTGTGGTGTTTGGTCATATTGGAAACATTAAATCATCATGCGAACATTTTCGATATATTATATTATGTAAATATTATAAAAAAAAGTATTTATCTTTTTTAAAATAAATCTGTAGGAGGGGCCCACTTCTGTTGTGAACCCGATGGCTTGGGTCAAGCCATTAGAAGCTTCTCCGTCTCTAAACCGCTTCCGAGCTCCGTTTTGTTTTCCTGCTGTAACGGCGAACAGTGGTCTCGTCTCTCGCCGTCGCTCCTCCAGCGGCTGAACCTATCGCTCGGTCTTATCTTGGGTTCTTCTCGTCCTATCTCGGTTCTATTTTCCGATCTCCCCGGCCGTATCCGGGAGCTCGGAACACCGGCGGGGACCGTTGGTTTGAGCCCTAACTCCGGATTTCTCGGGCTCGTTCATCGAGGTAGGGGGGGGGGGGGGGGGGGGGGGGGGGGGGGGGGGGGGGGGGACGGCCCCTCTGCTGCCGCCGTGGCGTTGGAGGATAAGGATGAGCCGCAGTGCCATCCGGGCCTGTGGTTCGACATTGCCCTCATACCACGATACGATGAGGTAATCCTTTCTCCCTCCCTCGCGTTTGAATTCACTAATGCACTTCGTTTTCCCCAATTGCTATACTTTATCCTCGGTTTTCCTACCATCATTATGTAGCATTAGTGTGTTGACACCTTCGGTTGTGGAAAGCAGATGAAACCTAGGGAAATAGATCAATCATTGAAGGCGTTGGGAAAAATGCTATGCTTCTTCTTGGAAGGGTGTTGTTTTTGTTGAGGTAATATTACAATGTTGGAGAACCACTGCAAATCAAGTGCTTAGTGTCTAAGAACAATCAAGAATAGGTCTTACGGGTTCATGAGACACCCATTGTTAGGAGGCTTTCACCATGGTGAGGTGTGGGAACGAGAAGGGTTGGCTTTACCCATTTGAATGGAGAGATTGTTTCAGAATTAAAGAATTATATATGCATAATTGAGTTCGCGTGGATGCTAAACCAAGCACATAGCTTAAGAATTGAGGTTGAAAGACTGAGAATATTCCTGTCGATCTATGCTAAAACAAGCACATTGGCCAGAACAGGACAGTGTTGTCTTTCTTGCTGGATGATAGTTTCTAATTCGTACATGTTCCGACCTCTATGTAGGATATATGTAGCTATGCTTTAAGGATGTGTAAACTTCTTGGATCACATTAGTGTGCATTATTGGTTTGGTATGTGGCTTTGAATTTGAAAATATGCAACAACACATTGTTGTCTATATTCGCCACTCACGTAACTACAATTTTCTGCATTCTTTTCCTTTTTTGGCCTTTGCAGCCTTGGTGCCCGGAGCAACCTATTTGGAAAAATCCAAGAGAAGTTCTTCTACTCTGCATCTTCATTTGATTTCCCTTGGAAAAATGAAAATGTTTGTGTTGGTCTTAGCAATTAGTACATCTAGGAATTTTATTACCTACTGCCTTCTTGTTTTAGGTAAAAGAAGAAGGTCTACTGATCTTGGTTAGTTTGGTTATGACTCAGATCCTCTGAGGATCTAATCACGCAGAATTATCGTAAGTAGGTCATCTATGACTATGACTCCTTTTAACGATCTTAGTTACTTGCTTTATGCCGCTACAAGACCCGCGTCGGTAACACAGATAGTCCTCAAGTTCACTACCTCATAATCAATAAGTTGCATTTTTAGAGTCTGTTCTCTTTGAAAGCTTAAGCTATACAAAAGTAAAAAAACACACATTTCTCTTGCATTTATATATTTTTTCTTTTAGTTTTTGTTTCCGATCTTAACTCCGGACAAAGAGACATTAGGTTTGTTTTTCAAAGGTGAACCCTTCTTCTTGAAACTCTTCTTCCATCTTCAAGATTAGTTTATACATGTTTTCTTTGGGTATGCACAATAAGGTTTTTTGAGCTTTTATATTAGTTCTTCAATATAAAACTTTAGAATATAAAATTCTCTATAAGCCTTTTCTGAGAAGGTCATTGAAACAGCATTTCTTAAATTATGCTTTTTCTTGCTTGCAGTTTATGCTCTCCTTTATGATTTGATCTCATAATCAATCAGTACATATTATCTTGCGCTAGCTTGGTGAACTTTATAATCAATTGTTGAAACTAGGTAAAATCTTTGTTTCCACCAGTGTGTATATCTGTGCACTGCTTTGTTTCCACCATCCATGAAATGATCTGTTGCAGTATATGTCACGGTTGCTTGTTGCAGGAGGTGGGAAGTGGCTTAAGGATGAAGAACATGGCTGGGGAGAGCAGCACCGACTTAGATGGCATATACCTCCACTTCACTGACTTCACCAAGCCTGAATCCATGGCTGGTCGACGATGATGCGATCCGGTCATCAAAGTTTAAGGTGAGGAAGAATTATTATCTTTCCTGGTCAGAGAACGAAGTACTAAGATCTTTGTTCATCGGTAGAAAAGAATATTACTTTGTGCACCAACAGATCTGTTCTATCCAATTTTCTAACTATTCTTTTCGCGCCCCGATGGATTTGGTTTAATGATTCATTTTAAATCAAGTGCAGACGGGCTGGCCCACTAGGAGGCCTAAGCCCGCCCTACCCACTTAAATAGAGTTCAAAATGGAGACCTTCAAAAAAGGCAAAGGCCGAATTGGCTTCGAGGAATATTCGCTTCCTCGAGGAATATCCGTTACTCGGGGGGGGGGGGGCGCGGGGCGGAGAGGTATACCTTCACGAAGGCGGCATCTATTCTGTTTCCATTCCATTTCATCTGCCTATCCCTCTGCTCTCCTTTGGCTTCTTCTCTCTCTCTCTCTCTCGCGCGTGAGCCCGCGCTGGCATATCTCAGAGTTCGTTCGTATCCAGGTAAGTTGAAGTTGCCCTTAAAACACTTTGCTGATATCGTTCTTGTCTTCTTCTTTCTTTGATCTTTCTTTTCTTTTTGGAGCAACGATGCGATCTAATTGATCGTTTCATTCTTATACATCAGACTATTGATTGTACACCGAATACACACCTCCATCAATAAAGAAAGTAGGGTGGGCGAGACCTGTTTTTTGATCGAATGATTGGAACAGTACATGTTCTTGTCCCAATCCTTTTCGATTGTTGATCGCCAGTGATGTAGTCTGCCAAAAGCTCGAGAGCTAAATAGGTTAAATTAAATTTGGTTGAGTTTAGTTTTGTGTATCTCAAGATTACATAAACTATCTATCTAAAGCGAGTTGAATTGTTTCTCTTTTATTGTTTTTACTGACAATTGAATTTGTTTGGAGCAGAGCAGCTAAACACAAAGATAGTTTCTTGTTTTAGGATAATGATTTTTTATCTTAAAACTGTCCCATTTTTTGCAGAAGAAATCGTGAAAGATTTAGGAACATTATTGTTGTTCTTTTGGCTTGCTAGTTCTTGGAAAGACAAAAGTGTTAAGGGAAGTCAATTGCAGAGGTGTAGAAATTATGTAACTTAGTTTGCTGATTCAAAGTTTCTAAACAAAAAAAATATAAGTTCATACAAGGTGTATAAATATGTAAATGTTTCACATTCTCACCCATGCTGCAACTTAAAAATCAGTGGTATAGATTACTAGGATACAACATTACCAACAAAGTGGCATTGTTTAATAAGATCCATCCCTGAACAAATGAACTCTTTCCTGCATATAGGCTAAACTGAAAGGTTACTCAAATATCCATGGGGAATATTTGCTAAGGAACCTTAGCTTTCCAATCATGTAAACATAATTCAAGAATGAGTCAATTAACTTCTTTTATTCAAAGGAAACAATCACACAGCAACAATTTAGTTTTGGATTACAGTTGAGATGTCACTGGGTGGGGGTTGAATGATGGTGCCATAATTCAGGCACATGAATTATCTTGTCAGAGTGTTTTTTTGCTTGTTATGTAGAGTCTATACCCAAAAACATCACACACTTTCTTCATAGTTTTTATTCCTCGATGGCTGCCGATAGCTGCTGCCTCCAAGATTTCCTGCCAAACCAAATTGGGTGAGAATCATGGAGCTTAAATTATACTCAGCAGCTTGTTCACACAAATTGCCTGTCATTTCACAAGGAAGCAGTGGGCACATGATTGATATTAGATCAAGTAGATGTCTGCTTACACTATAGATGTTATGAACTGGAGGATGCAACTTTAAGTGGCTTCATGGTCTTGAGAATACTCCTCATGTGCTCATATCCCATTATAAAAATCCCAATGCAATAAAGGAAACTGAGTTGTAGCTTCCCTAGTAAGTTATAAACGGCTAGAAGATTGCTTGCCACACCATTGTTCTTATTGATCAATGTCAATGGCGTTCCTATCATGAGCCATCCTGCCAAGCCAGTAGAGTGATCAAATGATTGATTTAGTTGCTAATGAGGGGGAAACTGCTTATCAATATAGAGGTTATTTTGTGCTCACCTGTTTGCCTCTCTTGCAAGTTGGACCACTCTTCAGGCTGAAGCTTGGATTTTGAAGCATTTATCAGCTCCAAAAGAGAAAGAATAACCTGCAAGGACAGCATTAGCTCTAAGTTTTGTTTGGCAATCAAGATTCGAAGTCCCAGAAAACCTTTCTTTCACAATTACTTTTAAGTTACACACATTTTTTTTTTTCCTCAAAGCTTCTGTAGGTATGATATACATTTTTTTTTCCAAATGATTTGTTGTTTGGCATTACATCAGTGTAAGAAGGTCCAAATTTCTAGCCTAAATAACTCTGCATAGGTCACTCGTAATGTGTAGTTCTCTATTCTTCCTGCAATTTGCAATTCCTAGGAATCACCTTCTTCTTCACTGGGGATATCATTATGAGTGCTTTCTCACTTGTGCCTGCAGTTTATGGCACCTAGAAAAAGCTCATTGTCTGTCTCGATGGATCTTCTAGTTGTGACTTTAAAGACTTGCTCATCAACAATGTCAAAGTCTGATATTTTGAAATGTTAGCAAACCCGTATGATATTTTGTGATGTCAAAGTATGGTTTTTTTTTTGTTAAATGAAACTTATATTGTCTACCAAACCTCACTTCTTCCCATGTCTGAGTTAACATGAGGAGAATAGCTTGCAGACATCAATGTCCGAAGTCATGACAACAAAAATCCATGATAGCATGTCTTCCTCCATTACTATCAACATTCAAGTTCAAGACTTGTTATCAGAATACTTGGTAAATTTAGTCCAAATACTACGACCAAATCGGATAGTTGCAAAAGAACTCGACTAACAAGGTCTTTATATGTTACTTTTCCCATTGCTGCTCATGCTATATTGGTCTGTGATTTGAGGGCAATAAAATATGAGGTACATTCTATAACGAGACCTGATATATATATATAAATAATAGGGGGCCAGGAACACAGCTGATTCCAAGAATTGTCATCCTCTGAAGCCTGAGTAGGTTCTACCGATAGTTATTGAATATAATAAATAAGAGTTAACCACATTTCACAGGTTATACTAGTGTGATTAAACAATAAAATTCGAGTAGAAACAAATAGTGAAGCCTGAAGTGTTTCTTATCTCACAGATGCTTCATACCTCGTCTGGTCTTTCATGGCTCACTAAATGTCCACCATGAAGTTCCACCATTCTTGCAGCAGGTTGAAGCTTTTCTGCAAGTCTTCGTGCATGATCTAATTGAGCAATGATATCATACCTAAAATTATCTCATACTAATGAGATTACCAACATTATCTTGTCGTGCTCCTTTTAACAAATAGGAGAGAATATATGATGAGTACAAACCTTCCATGTATGACTGAAATCAGGAACCCAGATGAACGAATTATATCAAGCTCTTTAGTTGTCATCTTATGGTTCCAGCAAGCATTAACTTGGCCTTCGAAACCACAGTTTGATTGCATTCCGCATGATGATATAGCTCCTACGTATTCCTGAAGTAACCAAAAATTTGTAAGAGCTACTCTAAGAGCAAATGCACATCGTATAGATTAAAAAATTGAATGATAAATGTGTAGAAAGATGCATCAAGCTTGCTCACTAGAGAACAACAGCAGGTACCAGTAATGGAACTTCTTATAGTAATAACAGACATTGTGATCAGAACAAAAACTTGTTTTCATCATGATTAAATGCTTGGCCAATTATCAGTAATAAAAGAGATGGTAACAGTCAGACCAAAGCAAGCTGATAAGTACAATGTTTCACTCAGGTGGAAAGGCAAATTTTCCATAAGCTCAATATTTGTTAACCAGTTAGTAATAAAGCTTTCAACTCATCATATATACAAAACATAGATGATAGTATCATAAAATCAAGATTTTATTTCCTAAGCATAACTCATCGACCCAGGTGTATTTCCTAACCATTAACCTTAGAGGTGATACCAGTACCTAACAGGATATCTATGTATTTTCTTTTTCAATGAAAGATTTAGGTACCAATCAATTTCTATTTCACTTTCAATTATCTGCCAAATCCATCTATTGAAATCTTATCATCATATGCTGGAACTGTTTTCTACTTGTCTTTTGTGATTTCATCTCTCCTTAGACTATAACTGGAGTCAGTATTGGTCTTCACATTTCCTTTTGTTCAATCATAGTGCTTCAAGATAGATCACCATGGGTACATCTCTCTTAAACTACACTTAATTTATTATATCTTTCAAACACTTCCAACTCACTGGAAAGTAAGAAAAGAGCTCATGCACAAACTCAATATTTTCTTGTAAAACTAGCAACTCCACTTACTTGATAAAGTATGTCCCTTCTTGTACATGATCCAACATATTCATCAAGATATCCCTACATATAACAGATAACATATTTACAAATTAAGGACAATTATTGACTTGAAACACAAAAGACCTTCAGAATTAATTTGACAAAAAACTAAGACACAACCCTTTTTACTCACCTTTGTGTAATGAGTTTCCAAGTCAACAATAGCTCTTTGCTCTGGCGTTTTTGCTCTGAAGAAACGATATGCTAGGGATATCATCTGCCGATCAATCTACATTTGAAGAGAAAAAATATTTTGACTAATCGATGCTTGCAATGTCTCAAAAGAAGTATGAAATATTGAACTATATGGCTCAGTAGAACAGCAATCATGGAACAACATAGTATAATTCATGAGCACCGCTCAAAATAGCAGGATATTTTGGAAGTAAACATTCCTTGCAATGGTGCACAATAAGGTTAGTTTAACTATGCAAATGTGAAGTCCTTAAGAGCACTGGAAACCTTGTCTGGGTCCATGATACTAACATAAGTACATGTTTTAGAAACCAGTGTTGCTGCCATACTTGGTATTACTAACGATTAGCTACACATGTAAATGTGGTTCAATATAATTGTATAGTAGGGAGTCTAATACAGAAGCACACAGACTTGCTAAGTTACATCAGGTTTTGGAGTGATTTGATGTATTCTAATGTACCTATTATTCCAGTTGTTTGTTGTTATAAAGGACTACTACACTAGCATAACTATAAATAACTGGCAAACAGACCAAAAATGAAAAAACAGGAACACCAGCTACAAGTGGACACCTTCCCTTCCCACACAAGCTTAGCTACCGATCATCATCGATATCCAAAGTAAATAATTAATTAAATGAATAAAAGACTGATTTTATATTTAGGATATTTTAGAATTAATGCATTTGGGTTCAATGTTCCACATTGAGATAGGAAATCAACTCAAAGGACTTGTATGCTTATGCAATCGAAACCTTTCTCAACAGGAAGAAAAGAGCATGGTTTATAGGAGTTAAAAGGCTTGAGAAGATAGATAGATACCTTTGGTAAGCACTCAAAACCACCTCCAGTGGCATTGAGCAAGGCCAAGGAGCATACCCTGTCAGGCGCCATGGCTGCCAATTTGCAAGCAATCATTCCCCCTGATCCCAACCAAGCACGGATTATTGCAACAAAACGTGTGATCAGGCAACCATATGCTAAAAATTCCAGATGTGTATCATCATGAATCCATTCTATCGACAATGGCGACTCAACTCACCCATGGAGTGACCAAAGACATGAGCTTTCTTCCAGCCTATATGATCCAGTAGGGCAAGGGCATCCTTTGCCATGATACTTGTTCTGCGATCCAGCGGAACAATGGGTAAAATCTTTGCAATCGTTTTAAATATAGATGATATGAATCAAAATACCAAATTAGCCCTAAATAAAGCCCAAACATTAATGAAAAGATCTAATTTCATCCCCAATATACACAATTACAGAGATAGGAGGAGGAGGAGGAGGAAGAAGAAGAGGAGGAGCATACGTGTATTCGGCTCTATCGGTGGGCACGGAGCTCCGGCCCATCCCACGGTTATCGAAGCAACACACCTCGATCCCCTCCAGCGCCTCCTGATCGCGGACGTCCAATCCCTCGTCGCCGACCGCTGCCACCGCATCCTCGTCGACGTTGGCCTTTGTTGCTCCCGTCAACCCCTTTACCTGGGGTTTCCACGAGTCATGCGTCCCCGCCAATCCTACATCCAATCCCAAAAACCGAATAAGACTCCACATCAAGATCCAATCTTTAGCCCCAGCCAGGCAAAGCTCCCCATCCCTCATCCAGACACTGCAAAAATTTACCAGTAATAAGGAGGACTTTGGTGCCCCCGTGCCCAAATCTCTTGTAGAAAAGCCTCGTCCCGTTCTCGCTCGAATCACAAAAAGGCATCTTTCTTCCGCCCGCCCCGATCTCAAAGAAACAGGTATCCTCTAAAAATTCAAATACCGATTTCTTAAACCTATCTAATCGAGAGAAAAATAATGAAGAAATTGGATCGCGTGACGGAGGAGGAGAAGATGGAGAAGGGATGGGAAGTCCGGCTAAAGACACCGAGGGTCTTCTGTTCGCGTCCGGGGAGGGTTGCAGTTATAGCCCGTGATCCGGGATCACTACGCGGACACGTGGATGGACACGGGTGAATCCGGTCGGTTTGTGGCGGGAAGGGTTGGGATCCGAAGCTGGATGCCGTCGATTTTTCGATCACCAGCCTCCATCATCTGATGCTCACCTTTGAGCCGTTGGATCATCAGAGCCCTTCAAGAGTGGGTCCATTGGTGAGATAACCTTTAAATATTTTTTGTGGAATTTACATATATATCTGAATTTTTTTATTTGCAAAGTTGCTCGAGTTAGAATAGTATGCATATACTTGAAATACTTCTAAGATTTATATATTCAGAAAAAAAAATCCAAATATCATTCGGAGTTATTACCTGGTAATAAAATAGTGTTGAATTAGATTAGGGGACTTCTTTACAGGAGGGAGAAGAGGGTACGGCGAGGTGGGGGCGTTCTACGCTGGTATTCCTGTACTGATATGGGGCCCACGAGGATGCGGCGAGGTGGGGGCGTTCTACGCTGGTATGCATAATTAATAGGAATTTTTTGGCGTGGTCGCCGCGGTTGACCGAGTCAGATCTGACTTCAAACTCCTCGTGAAATTGACGGAAGGAAGATGCAAAGAAGATGCCGGACCGCTCATGATTGCGAGATTGGACCGGCCATGATCATGACGATAACTCGGCCACTTGATGGATCGATATAAATGTCACACTTCTACTTGATTTAGTATATTTTGGTATCGGACCGATATAATAGTTAATAGTCACCTCAAAATCAACATGGAGCTTCTAGATTGACGTAGCACTTCAAAGTCGATGTGGCGCATGCATGCTAACATGGCACCTCGACCCCATACAAGATAACAATTTGTGCTCTTGTCACTCAAGATCGTATAAGATGATACTGTACAGTACGAAATTGCTCGGGAACACATAAGATGATGCAGTTCGACACGAAACCATACAAGTCGATCCGTGTTGTTAGGGGTGTATGGGTCAATCGCTTTTAGCATCAACGGCTATTAATGAATCATGTACGATTGACCCTCGACAGTAGATATAAGCCAACCTCATGTTCAACGCCAAAGGATCAAGGCCCGAACACTTGAAAACACTTTTAACTCTCTCATATTAATTTAAGCTTCAGAGGTATTGAGTTGAAAATTTCTCTCCCGACTTCGGCTTGTGCGTAGGAACCCAGTGTGAAGAGAAGAGCAAACTCTTAACCCGACCTTGAGTCGATTTGACGGACAACGTCCCAATCCAATCTGACATTGACCTTCACCCTAGAAGCCACGTGGATGACCTTATACACTCGGGATTAGATCAAGTCATGCTGACTCCAAGACAACACGACTAATCTTGAATTGATTTGTCGGGTCAATCATTTAATCATTAAGTGAGATTTATAGGATCTAATTTTAGTGGATTAATTGAAAATCCTATACATAAAATTAATATAATAGTATTAATTATTTGATGCAAAAAAATTTGTTCGAACGGTTAAGATGAAAGGAGCGGTGCGATGGACGGTTAAGGAGGATTCGTACCGCATACAACGTCCATCCGTCTTCTCGTGCCACGCTTCCTTCTCCCCGCCAAAACCTCTCTAGGGTTTTAACGTTCGAGCCGGGGGGATTTGAGACGATGGATTGAGGGATTTAGGAACTACGAGGGATGGAGAGGGCGATCGAAATCCGAAGCCTCGATGGCCGATCGATCACTGTCTCGATCTCCTCCGACCGTTCCATCGGCGACTTGAAGGCTGTGCTGAAGGAATCGTCGTTCCTTCCGGCGAAGAAATCCCCTCATTTCCACCTCTTTTTCAAGGTAAGGGTCGATCTTCTCCCGTATAAAAGATGTTCTTTTTAGTGTTCTACGGGAATTCGAGTGTCACCGAGATTCTTTCTTCTTGTTTCCAATAATTTTTCTTCTTGATTCAGTACATTCGTAAAAGATTTCTTTTTGTTGTGAAGGGTTCCAAGTTGAGCTTGGATAGTCGCGTGGACAGTCATCCGGTCGAGCACGGTGAGTTTATGGTTCTTGTCCCGTTTACCAAGAAATCTGGGCAGATCCCAGTGGAAAATGGTCCACCCGTGCGTAGCCCACCTAATCGTCCTCTCGATAGCGTTCCATCACCTGCCGCGGACATGGCCTGGCGTGATATTATGAATGATCTGTCGTCTCTGTCAGGCATAACTAAAGATGAGAAAACTCGAAACGGTTGGGGGCCTTCTAATTATCTATCGAGTAAGAAAGGAGAGACGTCAGTGGGTGAAAGGTGTAGGAAGACTTCGATGAAAAGAACATGCAAAAGAAAATTGGATGACAGTCATGTACTTCTTCGGGACCTGTTATGTTCTGATGAAAACGATATCTTTGATCGACCGATGAGTGAAAGAATTCGTTGCATCGTGGAATTGGTATGCTGTTTATGTAATGCTGATTCAGGTAGTTGTTTGTTGTTTGAAGAGTACTTCAGATCGACCAGTATGTCGCAGCAATGTGTCTGCCCTTCCTGGCTGAAGAGAGTACTGAAGAACTTTACATTCATAAATATTCTGTGTGCTCTTTTTCATATGCAAAAGAAATTCTTGACTTGGAAATGCATAGACGAAGCACTGAAGCAGCCTGGGACATTTGGACTGGAAAATACTTGTGGGTCAGATGTTGAAAATCTTTCGCTACTTTGTCCACAGGTAGTACTACCAATTGCTTTGTTTGTAAGTTCATTTGAGGTGGAGTGATGGTTAAAATAGTTACATTTACGATTTCAAACATAAAGTGTCATTCATATCTATCTTTGATGCTCTCCGCATTAAACACATTAGCATTTTACCACCATGCATGATAAAATCTTAAGTTATTGAACGGAATGGATTCTTATTTTGGAAAAATAATATAAGAACAGAAGATACTGATTCTTACAAGGTGCGAATGAATAGGAAGTCATGTTTATAAGCTTTTATTTATCTTTTAAGGGCATTTTGGGCTACAATTACTTTGAAGCAATTAAACACTATGTAAACGCTTATTAGTTAGAAACTAGATGTGGCATTCTTAAAAAGTAAAAATGAAGATGTTTGTTGATATTAGATGCAACATTCATAAGCCATAGCAAAAAGCAACAATTACAATTAAAACTGATTATCACAGTCCTTCACATTCTTGAAGTTCATTTTGACATGTCGCTCTTAGCTTCTAGTCTATTTTTGTCATGACCTGGCTTGATGCGATAATCGACCCATCAATTTCTTGAGCCTGAATTACTGATGTGAAATGCAAAAGCCCAGATTGATGGGACTTCGTCCATCAATCTTTATAAACCAATTCAAGTTTTTACCCACATTCAACATGGCAATAAATTTGGAGATGTTATAATTTTTATCTCTAATTCTTCATTTGATATATTCCTTGTTATATAAAATTGATGAACATACAATATATATTTTGGTGGGTTATATGCTTATCATGTTGATATGTTTGGACTTGCTTGTGTTATGTACAAATTGCATTGATGTGTAGGCTTGTTTGAAATATTACATGATCATGTCTAGGTGGTAATAACTCTTTGCGAGCAACGAGGAATTCTGAACAAATTGGACTCTGCCATTCTCATATGCAATTCCATAAATGGGCAACATGAAGTGACAAATACATGTAGGATAGGTATATTTGAGTTATCCTTCTTTCTGTTTTGACTAGGTTGTGGCAGTTAATTCCATATCATGGATTTGCAGCTAAGAGAGAAGCTTCTTCTTCATCAGTTATTCGTGCATTTGACCGAAGGAATTATAATTTCATATCAGAGTTATGGAAAGCTATAAAGTGCTGCATGGTATGTTTAGTCTGTTTAAATATTTGTTAGATTTATCGTAGGTTGATCCACTGGACATTATATATAAAGGACATTGTATCCTGTGGTGCATTGCTCATTTGGCTTCTTACGATATACACTGGGAAGGGGAGATTGTAACCAGAGTAAAATAGAACTTACTTCTCATATTCTGCTTTAGGGTCACCTAATTATGTTAGTACCTATAGTGCTTATTAGATATAACTACTTTTCACAATCCTTTACAGTTTGACAGAAATTAAGTTCAGATAACAAATCCTCACAAGGAGCAGAAATTGAGGCTTATCAACATAGATGACAAAATATCTTTTTTCATAGTTATGGTAGCTCATCCGTGGCCCTGACTTAGTTTTAGATGTATTCAGCTGTGGGAACATGTCCTACTCCGAAGTGATGTTTAATCTTGTAAGAGGAATGCATTTATTATCATCACAACTTTTTAATTGGAACGGTAATCAGATTTCACGGCCAGATCTTCTGCACCTCCTAATATGTGAGATAATTGTTGGCTTAGCTTTCAAAATTAGTAGACATCACTTGGGTTTGTCTGGAACATGCATGTGAATTGTTCTAGTCCTGTTGCAGGATAGAAAATTGGCAAGTAGCATTTCTCTACTGCTGCCTCTGGAAGATATTATTTTGATGAAGGACATCATTGCTCTTTCAGAAAGTAGCGACACATTGTTATTCAGGAAAAAAACATCATTATGCTCGGTAGGTTTCTCTTCATTTGCAATTATTTTTAACTATTTTTTCTATATGAAATTGCAATCATTATATTTTTAATTGAGAAATTTCTGATTAAGTGGCTTTCTTTTCATGTAATTTGTAGCTCTGTATTATGTTTGATGGAAAATGATTATTGTGCTCTAATCAACAGAGCACACATATTATGGAACCTGCTGAAATGGTTGAACATCTCAGGGAAGGCATTGGAAAACAGGGACAGGTTCGCTCCAACACACTTTTCCTTTGGAATCTGGAAGTTATATAAAATAGCACTCTAGATATCTTGATATTGAAACGTTAGCATCAACAGATAGTACATGTGGAACAAATAGATGCCAAAGAAGCTGCATATGTCGAGCTCCCAACTGATCTAACAGAAGCACTAAAGTTGATACTTAAAGGGCTTGGAATAACAAGGTTATACAGCCACCAGGTATTGAGTTAGGGTTGTTCTGATATTAATTAATGAAGCCCATATGTTTTAATTGCTTTTGACCTCGTATGAAATTAATCAGTCTGAAGCTATACGTGCCTCTCTATCTGGGAAGCATGTTGTTGTGGCAACATCAACTTCCAGTGGAAAATCTCTGTGCTATAATATTCCAGTTCTGGAAGCATTGTCTAAGAACACATCATCATGTGCTCTCTACATATTTCCCACAAAGGTTGTCGCTTGTTGCCTATCATTTTTGTACTCTTTTAAAAATAGCACATAACTTATTTGTTGTTCCATCATTACAAAGTCATCAATACAATTCACCTTTCAATTCTAGCTATCTTAACTCTACTGAGAGTGTTATGGTAATATTTTTTAGGCATTAGCTCAAGATCAACTGAGAACTCTACTAAAAATGATAAGTGGCTTGGATATTGGCCTAGATATTGGTGTTTATGATGGAGATACATCTAAAGAAAATCGTAAACTGATAAGAGATGGTGCTAGATTGGTATGTGGACATAGGCGCTTCTTGAAGTATTTGTCAATTATTTTGTACTTCTTTTGTAAGTTTCTTCATCATATTATTTTGCAGTTGATTACCAATCCGGATATGTTGCACATGTCTATCTTGCCATTTCATAGGCAATTTCAGCGGATTTTATCAAACCTCAGGTAGTTGGTTGTGGTTTTTTACTGTTTCCTTGAGCTACTATAGTTTCCTGCATATACATGCATATCATGGTCATAAATGGTCTTTCTTTACGATACTATAGCTTCCACTTCAGAATTGTTTTTGTTGTTAAAGAAAACCTTTTGTGTTCTTTCATTATGGGACTTTCTTACTTCTGTTTTCTTAATTAGGTATATTGTGATTGATGAAACACATGCATACAAGGGTGCATTTGGTTGTCACACTGCTCTCATACTAAGGAGATTGTGCAGGATTTGTTCTCATGGTACATAGCATTGAGACAGTTCTAGGTTTGTATATTTACTTGCTTTTTCTTATAAATGATCTTAAGAGTTGCTTTTCTAACTTGTGCAGCATATGGCAGTGATCCATCCTTCATATTTTGCACTGCAACATCAGCAAATCCACGTGAACATGCCATGGTAGGTTAATTCAACACATATTAGTAATTCAAGTATTCAACACATATTAATGTCCTTGCCTTAGCTACTCCATATTTTATATCTTTGCATCTTTAGGAATCATGATACAAGTTAACATAGAATAAGTCGTTAGTCCTCACTTTATATATCTGATAAAGTATTTTGAAGGTTATGTGTGATTTATGATTGCAATCTGTTTTCCATGTCAAAACAACTTGGCACCAAACAACACCCACACACCAAAAACCAGCATACGCTACTATGGTACATGCCAACGTACCTTGTGTCAATGTGCCAGCATGGATTTGGACCATACCAGTCGTTACCTATGATTGAATTACTTGCTTTTACTTTTTTGGCATGATTGTATTTCATCCTTAGCATGGGTGAGACTATTTTCATATAGTTAACTGTTTTTTTCTCAAATAATTTGTAAGACAGATTGACGGATAAATAATTCAAATATTTTAATTATTTTGAAATTCTGGAAACAAAGAGAATGACATCTATATGTGAGAGAAGATACTAGATGTGTATATTCTTAATTAGCTAGTTAAGGAGCTGATGGTGAATCACCATTATTTTAAGGGGAACTTTCTAAATTATGATTGGAGAACTTGTTTAATATCGTGTGATTAGGCACATATAATTGGAGAACTTTCTAAGTAGCCAACAAAAAGCTGCTTTTCATCAGAGGGAAGGCACCTCACTAGAGCATAATGATGGAAAAGATCTGTGTTGCTAGCTCACAAAAATGGGACTTGGTCTGTTAATTGTTCATGTCATAGTCATCATTTTCATCATAATTCATGTTTGTGACTTTGACTGCTTGGTTAGCATTGTTGTTCTAGAAATATGTCACATATTGGAATCAGTGATTTAAAAAGGTGCTCGGGCGCTCGCTTAAGCGTTCGGGCAAGGCGAGGCCCGAGCCCCTCATATGAGAACCAGGTGGCGCGCTTCAATGAGGCGCCACCTGGGTGCTCGCCTGAGCCCAGGTGCCGGGCGCTTCGGGCAAACGCCCGATTGATATAAGGCAACCGAACCAGACTTTTTTAAGTCTGGTTCGGTTAAATGTGTGTTAGTTTCGATTGAACTAACTAACACACGCAGTTACCTTAAAAGCTACGCGCGACCCCGACTCCCAACCCTAGCATGCACCTTCTCCCTTTGCCCCTGCCGCTGATGATTTCTCCCGTTGCCTCCATCATCGGCGCTTTCTGCCACTGCCTCTGCCGTAGATGAAGGAACCGAGTCTTCCTCTGTCGCCGACCGAGTCTCCTCAGCTTCCTCTGCTGTTCGCTGTTGCTATTGGTGTCCGTTGCCGTTGTTGTCCGCTGCCACTGTTTTGTTGTTGTTTGCTATCGCTGTCCGCAGCGTCCACCGCTACTACTGCTGTTGTTCGCAGCACTGTCGCGGCTGTATTAGACTAGTCCTTCGTCGTTGCTGCTGCCAGCTTGCAGCTTCTCACCGTTGCTTCTCTTCCCATTTTCGTGACTTTTTATATCCGTACTATCAATAGTTTTTTTCTCCCCTTTTAACTACTGGTAACAGTAAATAATATACTGTTAACGGTAGATTTTCTCCCCTTTTCTCCCCATCTAACTATTATTAACAGTAAGTAATATACTGTTAATGGTAGATTTTTAATTTAATATTATATTTTTATTTAAATAATTATATTATATATTATTTATATTTTAATATTTCAGAGCGCCTCGCTTCGCTCGGGCGAGCGCCTAGGCAAGTGCCTCGCGCCTCGGGCGTTTTGGGACCTTGGCACTTTTTGGCGCCTAGCGTTTTTTAAATCATTGTATTGGATAAAGCACTACACAAACAGTCTACTAGTGAATCAACAAAGATGAAGTTTACCCTATTGACGCAAAGGCATCAGTGATTTCTTGCTGCATCTTGCTTTGGGACAAACATTTTGTTCCCAGATTGATGATGGTGTGTTCAGCAAAAAAATTCAAGAGATTAGTAGTACTAATACCCTATGTATGGTTCTTCATTTGACAGACAAAAATAAAGAATAGGAGGTCATTAGTTCTGTTCTCAAGATCAAATTAATGAGGAGTTTCCAGACTCAAGTGAGTTCAATCATAGAGGACCATCACTGCCAATTGATTGAGTAAAAAATTTTGATTTACAATTTCACTTGTATGCATAAAATAATTCAGTAATGATGCCGATAACTCTATTTGGATTGTTTTCTGATTGATCTTTGTGTTTATCTATGCATGAATCTTTACTTTTTACTGTGATAGGGATGCTGCTATAGTCCCATGGAGATATCTTTGATCTTTTTCAAGTTCTTGGCTAAATCTTTTCTTGATTAAGACTTGTTTGAACCGTAATCGTTAAGAAGACTTTGTATTTCATAATGTGTGTTGTGCCACTTAAAATACATGGAGCTCAAATGAAAAGGTTGTTCCATGATTGATGCCTAAGTTCCAAATTGTATCAGAAAGAACCATTTTTAGTTGGGCAGCTACATGGTGGTATATCATTATGGTAACTTAAGGCACTAACTTGTTTACTATATACGAAGAATCAATAAAACTCTCCTAGTAACTTTGACTTGGTTCCGTTCTTCAAATTATGTTGTATAATTAGATTGGTGAAATCTTTTACCCAAACTTAAATGTGCTGGTTTAAAATGCATTGGGCATTATTCTCTTAGGCAGAGAGAGGAGCACCTAACTTGGTGCATTTGCTCTTGAAATGGCAACTATTTACTTACATTTGATCACTGAATTTCATTGCTAGTTGGAAGAATTGAAATAGCTCTTTTTGATCATTAACAACAAAATTTGATGTTGCTACTTATACATATTGATCTAATAATCCGTACAATTTTTTTTTTGTAAGATGACTCCATGGACCATTTTTATTGTCAGTCATTACCATTAAGAGTGTGATTTATGACAATGATTCTTCATGAGAAAAATTATGTTATATATCAGGTGCTTAGCAACTTGCAGACACTAGAGCTGATTCAAAATGATGGAAGTCCTTGTGGTCCAAAGTATTTTATTTTATGGAATCCTCCGTTGAATTTGGTGAGCATGGTCACACATTTTTTAGGTTTTCTTCCAAGACAAACAATTAGAACATAACATGTTGCTTTGCTTCCCAAGTTATGATACTATTATCATTTAAGAACTGCAGTGATTGAGATGAACAAATTATTGCATTTTTCATTCTTTTGAATGGTAGGGGCAAAAGACATCAAGCAGCAGTACCATTAAAAAGCCTGTTAAGAGAGAAAAGGCATCAAGCAGGAGGAACAATAAGCAACCTGTTCAGTCTTCTATAGAATCGAGACGTTCAAGGTAGAAATTTTTTCTTTTTTGCAGTCTTTTGGTTTATCATGGTTTTGTGTGTGTAAAGTTGATAACCAATTCCTAGGCAAGGGAAGTATTGGTAGGAGAGGTATCAATCTGAAACACTAAATAATATTAAGTAATTAAAAAGATTCATCATTGTAATTGAAGTAAAAGTTCCTGCAAACATGGAGCAGTTCTCCAAAATTCCCTGGCTCTGGAAAGTCTAGAAGAAAGCAAAATGAGAAATGCATTATGTTCATCTTACAGACATCAACAAGACTATGAGCGTATGAAACACAAATTTGAACTCTTCTTGATTGATTAATTTTACATTTTTCTTGGGAAGAGTAAATTGAGTAGATTCTGGCCCATTATGCAATCATGCAAACTCCAAAAGCACAAGAGTTATCATATATATATATATATATATGTATGTATGTATGTATGTATGTATGTATGTATGTATGTATGTATGTATGTATGTATGTATGTACATATGCATGTATGTATGTGCAAAGTATTGTGTTTGATCTTTTGAGCTTCTTATATTGCTATTCATAATTATGTTGTCAAAACATGGTTGTAGACACTGGTCCGATGCTGGTTTTGGCAATTGTTCAGATCAGTATGGTTCAAACAGTATACAACTCATATTACCAGGTTTTACTAAGGAAAAAATAATAACAATTTGGTCTTTGCTTAAACTTAAAAATACTGATTAGTACATTCATTTTGACTACAATGGCAACAAAACCGTAAAGTCCCAATTATTTGAGGTTGGCTACATGAATATTTTACCGTCATCGATTTATTTGTAAGTTAAGAATACATACGTCAAGGTTCGCCAAACCGTATCGTACCAACATACCGAGCTAAGCTCGGTATGGTATGGTATACCTAAATTAATATTTTAAGCCTCTAAAAAATAGAAAAAAAGTTAGGATAGGGTTTTAAGATAGAAATAAATATATATTTGGTATAGGTTTAGCAAAACCGTTGTAGATTTGGCAAGAATAGTCTTATATATCTTTTTCGGACTTTGAGGAATAGTCTTGTGCAAGGTTCGTAGTTTTGATCCATTCGAAAGTGTTCTTCTGTTAATATTGAATTATATACAGAAAAATTATTTGAATTGTTAGATTATGTCGTTACAACATAAACTTTAAGATTTAGATAAATTAAATAATCACATATGTAGGTATACCTAATTGCTGATTCTACCATCAAAACGAATGACGGGCTTCTACGGGTGGTGGATTGGGATCCTCGATCCTATGTATCTGCATATCAATATATTTTTGTCTGACCCATTTCTGAAATTGATCCTACGACATAGTATCTTAATACACTGTATGCCATTGGTGCATCAATGTGGTGATGATCGTAGGTTGATCGTCATGAATCATATTTGTCCGAGACGGCTCTTGAGGCATGTATTGGTGAATGTTGGAGCTTATAATCATAGCATTAAATATTTTTAATACAATCTAATTAAACAAATTTTATCATCATAAATATGTAAAAAATATAAAAAATATTAAATACATGATTTTGATATCTAATTATGATGAAATCATCATTATATATACTAATCACATGATTAGCATAGTTAATTACTCGTCAATTACTTATCTTTCAATACTATAAATATGTCAAATATCCTAATAAGTATTAAATACATTGAATTGAGCTAAAATCAATCAAATTTTTTATTAAATCATCATTAAAATTATTAATCACAGCATTAAATAACTCTAATAAAATCTAATTATTTAAACCTATGAAATAAACATTAAAAATCTAATTATCTAATTATTTGCCATCATAAATATGTAAAACATATGAAATAAACATTAAATACATACTTTTGATATCATAGAGATTAAAGTATGATGAAATCATCATTCTATACACTAATCATATGATTAATATAGTTAATTATAAACATGTTAAACAACCTAATAGGTATAAAAGACTATGAATTGACCCAAAATAAATCAAATTTTAATTAAATCATTATTAAAATCATTAATCACAGTATTAAATAACTAATAAAATCTAATTAAGCCTATTTTGTCATCATAAATATCTTCCGATATTTATATGCATGAAATCAAGGTTCGCCTTTCCGGTCCATACTAGCATATCAAGTTTATCTTGGTATAGTACGGTGTCCGATATTGAGCGGTACACAGTGCGTACCGCTTAGTATATAATATAATATAATATTATATAATATTATATTATATTAATATAATATAGATTGAAAACACAAAAACAACGTCGCCTCACCTCGCGGGAGAACGACGCCGCGGGAGGAGGCGACGCCTCTTCCCTCGCGGGGAGAGGAGGTGACGCCTCGTTCCTGTGCGGGAGAGGAGGCATCGCCTCGACTCGCGCGGAAAGACAAGGCGGCGCCTCGTTCAGCCTCCCCGAAACCTCCTAGGGTCCCTTAGGACCTACAAAAGAGAAAACGGGTTAGAGGAAACACTTCCCACGGGATCCACAAGCAACAACTTTAGCAAACACTTTATATAGCCGATGCAAATTACAACTATGGACTTTACAAGTTCTGAACAGTTGCACACAAAGGATAATGGTCCATTACAGGCCGAAGTCCCCACAAGTGCCTACATGACACCACTCCCATTTTTATAAGCCGAAATCGACCACAAAAGCTAACCAAACGAGGGTTGTCAAGCCTATTGCAAGCCCGCTACTTGCTATATAAAAGCATGTACAAAAACTGAAGGACACGGACAATCATGAGCATGACGTCGAACACCTTGTTTATATTTTTGTCCGTGACATTCTTCCCCACTTATTCCTTCGACGTCCTCGTTGAAGCCGCTATAAACGTTGCATCTCCTCGCTTTTTGCTGAATTTTCAATCTTCTGCTTTTGCTACAACACGCCCCTTGGCTCCCAGCTGCTCTTTGCCGCTGTTGTTGAGTAGTCGAACTCTGATCCGCCATTCTGCTTCAACTCGCCAATGACTGACTCTTGTGTGAGGTTAGCTAAGTTGTGCTGATCCATGTTTATTTCTGCGGATCCTCCTGATGAAGGAAAAGACCTTCCTTGTTATGCACTAGTATTGCAATAATCTCATGTTGCTTAAACTATATGGATGCTTGTTGGAGCTTTAATGAGCATCGCTTCGGAGACTTTGAAATTTTTTTAGGTCATTCCTCCACAAGATTCACTCATTGATCCTTCTTCAACCTTAGTTGTCACTTCTAAGTAGGTTCGCACCGCTGTTGATTGGCATTCTCTTGGGAAATGAAACGGACAATCTACTTTCAGTAGTATTGATCACCAACGGTGAGGATTTGACAACTATTGTCTTCCATAAGCTTTCCTCGAAGGGTCACTGAACTTGTGCAGAGCTCCTCTGCTGGATAAATATGAGAATCGGGGGTACTAAGTTTCGCCCATTCTCTTTGAGTTGAGAAGACAAAAGTTACTTGATTTCGCCCGCCTTCTCGAGGTACGAGAACTGGGGTACTCGATTTCGCTCACTCTCTTGAGTTGAGAAGGCAAAGGTTACTTGATTTCGCCCGCCTCCTCGAGGTTGTACTTCATGCATCGAGTTGGTTACTAGTATTTCGCCTGCTCTTTGCTCACACTTCCGAAGCACTTGAAATGTTTGCACTCCTTGTGTTGAGTTAGCTACTGTAATTCGCTTTCCCACTGCCATCGAACTTCTGGAATGCAAGAAGTTTTGCCCGAAAAGAGCAAAAAAAAAAAAATTTATCCCAACTTGGAGTCCCCCAACTTGGAGTAAGTTTTTGATAGTTCTGGTCGCCTCTGAGATTATATCGTCTTCTCCATCATCTTTACCACCTACTCCTTTGAGTAGAAAAGGTACATCAACACGTACTGCCTACTTCTTTCTTGGTCGAGCACTCCTGCATCAACCCAAAGTCCCTCACTTTCGGCTATCTCCTTAGCCTCTGCCCTTCCACCCTGTCTTGGTACTTAGAGTTTGCCTCTTGATTCTCCACCTTCTCGGCCCTTTTTACGACCAACGCTCTCCTTCCATGAGAGCGAGGGATCGATGACTCTACGGAAGTCTCGTCTCTGTGGTTCCATGACACTGCCAGCCCATGACCCTACTATCCGTTGCCTTGCATCTGCGTCCCTTTCTTCGCGCTCGTTAGGTTCGCCTCTACGGCACTGTGGCATTCCTCCGAGTCCATCTCTTTTCTAACCGACACTTTGCTTTTGGGTAGCTAAGCCCCTCTGGACTCGTAGTCGCTTCCTCGCCCCTTTCGACCACTTGCTTCAACACCTCTGTGTTATCCTAGCAGTTCTCCTTGGTCGATGGAAAGACAAACTGTAACTCTCATCCATGGCCTTCGCCATCTTGTTGCAGGGCTTGCACCGATTCTTTTCTCTTTAGTTTCCTTGGTAACAACGTTCGCTTACTCGGCCTTGTCCTCTGACTTGCCGGGCTCCCTTAAGCGAATATAAGCACTGAAGTAGTCCAACTCTCCAGTCGTTCTGGTCATACCTCTGTATGATCAAGTCCCCTCCATGGGACTCTCTGGTACTTGCAGTCAGAATTCTCCCTCGGTGGTACACAACCCCTATATGCTGATAACCAAGGTTTTCATCCGATGTAAGATTCGATGCGCACACACGGAAGACCCGTCGCTGCGGTACCATGGCATTCACTCCTTGAATCCATAGCCCTTCTTTCCATTGTATTGTTCATCGAAGTGGAGCTCCCAGTAGCTCATGATCATACCTCCGCATAATCGCATCCCTCACGGGACATCTTTGTATGTGTTGTATTGTCGCGAACTATTCCAACATGATCCGCTGCACCATGTCGCCTCCTGGTGACATCTCCATTGCATTCATATTCTTATATGATAAACTCGGACTACGATCTCTCCATGTGTGGCCTCCGTCAACACATCGTAGGGCCTCTGCCATCTCCGATTGCATTCGCTCCTTTGGCAATTCACCTTCGCCCACCCATTCTCAGGTCACCCCTGGACGAAGTATCTCTCTAGGATAGTCCGTCGCCTAGTAGCTCTCGAAGTCCCCTGACTTCGCTAGGATTGGTGCACCATTGTCTGGATCTTGGGCCTCTATCCCCCTACCAGCACAATCTTCACTGCGCACCAATTTCTTAATGACAACTCGAATGGTAGCACTGTGGCATATTTTTGAAGAGTACCCGCTTCTACGTCCTCTTGCCCTGTGCTAAGGTCTTCTGATTCCAACTTTGCCTCTGCAAGTTGAATCACCTTAATTCCTCTTTCAAATGCTTTTCTGAGATAAGGTGCATGTGCCTCGAAGCTCCCTTCGTCTTTGACACCATGCAAAATGAGTCCGCCCTATCAGAATGAAGAACCTATGGAACGACATAATCCCACTCTTGCCTCTACAAGAGTTCATGTCCTTGACCTCTGTCCAAGGAATGCTTCGTGCTTCCGCTTCATGTTTCCATCTTCTACATCAACTCCCTTCATCCGGCTTGGATACTTCACCAAGTTCTACCCAAGTTGCTCTGCCTCTCGATTTGCATTGAGTTAATGGTGGCCCTCATGCCTATCATTCTACGGGTCAGCCCTCCGTTGAGTTCGATTTTCACATCGATTCTAAGTGTGCCTTCGTATGATGTTCCCATTGTCGCTCGCCCACTTGATCTCGTAATGCATCCACTAATGCATTACTTCATTCAAGATCATGCAACAACTCCTCGCTGCTCGCTCGGTCCATTGAGCTTTGTGGAGATACTGTTTTGAGGTACTCTTCCTCAACATGTACGGTTCGCTGCACATGATTGTCCCTCTGGAGAACCAGGACCTATCCCTCCTGGATATTTGTCCTATTGGAGCAACTTTCCTCTTTGCATTCTTCCCACTGGAAGTTTCGGAGACCACCATCCCCTTTGGATTACTCCGTCTTGCTGAACAACTTGTGCCTTGTTCTGCCCCCGCAAATGCACTTGTTAGATTGCGACTCTTCGCCAATACAGTCCCCACTGTACCCTTCAAGATATAGCAACGTGCTGAACTTGTTGCACACTTTAGACTCCTACGGACGTATTCTTTCCATGTTGAAGAGAAAGTTCTGATGCTCTATGGCGCCGAGTTCCGATCGCCTTGGGATTGCCACGAACACTCCATTGTCCGTATACAAGCCTTTGCATGAGTACCGAATTCTTCGAGTTAGCAATTCCCCTCACCTTTATGAGCTTTGCATAACTCTTTCGGTCATTGAGCAACACATCTCACTTTGCACGGTCTAATCTTTTACCAAGCGCCCCGCTTGCTTTGAGCACCGTCAAGTTTGGTCGCCAACGCCTAGCCGTAGCTCGAACTTAGCCATCCCAACCTTTGTGCGTTACGCATTCTTCTTAACTTGCTTGTCCTCGTGGTGCCTCTCGTGCAAAGGGTTGATCATTCCTCTGAATGCCAAACCTGGATGCCCGCTCCTTTGAGCGACTCCTTTCCCTACATCTGAATGTCCGTTTCCCCCAAACGGTTGTGCATGCTAGCTGCCCTCCATACAGCCCAGCTAGGTCCCTCACGTTTGTATGACAAGTGTTTCTACGTGTGCTTGTTCCGCTTTGATACCAAAATTGTTATGGACTTAGTTGGTTTTGCCTAAGTCGTGCGGCACCCTTGCGAGTCCGTCCGCAAAGGTCAGCCTCCCCTAAACTTCCTAGGGTCCCTTAGGACTTACAAAAGATAAAATAGGTTAGAGGAAGCACTTCCCACGGGATCCACAAGCAACAACTTTAGCAAACACTTTATATAGCCAATGCAAATCATAACTATGGACTTTACAAGCTCTGAACGGTTGCACACAAAGGATAATGGTCCATTACAGACCGAAGTCCCCACAAGTGCCTACATGACACCACTCTCATTTTTATAAGCCGAAACTGATCACAAAAGCTAACTAAATGAGGGTTGCCAAGCCTACTGCAAGCCCGTTACTTGATATACAAAGCATGTACAAAAACTGAAGGACATGGACAATCATGAGCATTACGTCGAACACTTGTTTATATTTTTGTCCGTGACAACGGGGAGACGAGGCGTCGTCTCGTCTCACACGGGGAAGGAGGCGTCACCTTGTCCCGTGCCGTCCCTGCGCGGGGAGACTTTGGTTTCAACAGTACCGATCGGTAGCGGGTGATACGCGTATCGGTATCCTGTCGGATCTGTACGTATCGCCCATACCGGGCGGTATAGCTCGAAACGGAAAACCTTGCATGAAATATAACTATTTAACCTATTAAGAATTTTATTTTGAATAAACCAACATTTAACACACTAAACATAATATTAAGAATCTTATTTATTCTCTAATTTAAGAAATAGAATACGTACCTCTTGATTGAAAAATTCTTTCACTTAGTCTTTCTAAGTTAACCTCGATTTAATCCACAAATCGTTGTCTTGTAGAGTTTAGAAGAGTGCAAATGTTGAGAATAAGAAAGAGAATTTGTAATGTGAGAATTTGAGATAGTTTAAGAAAGAGTGAGTGAAATGGAGTGAAATATGAGGGAGGATGGGTTTAAAAAGAGGTAGGAAAGGTTATTTGATTGTTACAGGGTCAGTCATAGTCAAAATCGACCGTTACCGATGTTACCAATCGGTAACGATTGATATTTCGACCATTACTGCTCGATACAGACCCATATCGGTCGGTACAGGTCACAAAATATGTTACAGACCCATAGCGGGCAATACGATTTGAAATCGCTGACCTTGCATACATGTTCCATTGATATTGTAAATCCATATAGTGGTAATGAAAGTTCCTTGATTGACAAATGAGGTTGTTTGCAAAAATATCCTTCATTACTAATAACTACTACACCAACAACAAAATTGTAAGTCCCAACTATTTGGGATCAACTACATGGATCTTTTGTCGTCATTGAAATTTGTAAAAAGCCAAATGACTAGTTAAGTTTAGAGTATTTAAATTTTTATTTGTAGTTTTCATAAAAGTCTTTATAGGTCTTCTTCTACCTCTTTTCATGCCACTAATATTATTCACTTTACCTCTTCTAACTATTGCTTTGTATACCATCTTAAATGATTCTCTTTCATCTTATCCTTTATTAGACCAAGATTTTATTGTTCACGAGTAAAAATATATTTTTTTTATTTTTTCTAGTAATTATACACATTCATCTTAACATTTTTATTTTAATAACAGATAATTTTTGTATATGTTATTTTTTAACCATCCAACACTCGGATCCATGAATCATTTCACACTTGTATTTTTTTTTTTTAATTTCAAAAGTATCCAATGATTACATAAGGCTCCTAAGCCCCTTATCATTTTAACCATCCTATTTTTACTCTATGAATAATATCTTTATTGATCTCTCAATCAAGGTTTGCAATTTCGACCTGTACTGCCTGATACGGGCGGTACATACCGGCCCGCCAGGTTACCGATACGCGGACTGCCCGCTACCGGACGGTACCGCCAAAAATCGACCGTCGGCGGCTGATTGAGGGAGAAATCGACCGTCGGCGGTCGATTGAGGAAGAAAAAGGGAAGAAAAAGAAGAGGAAAAGAAGAAAAGAAAGAGGAGAAGAAATAATATCGTGCCGTCCTCGCCCGCGTGCCGTCGCTCACGCCCGTGGGCACTTTTTCTCCCGCGTGAGGAGACAGAACGTCTCCCCGTGCAGGAAGAAAGATCGAGGCGACGTCGCCCCTTTCCCTATTCTTTAAATATTTTTAATATATTAATATTGTATTATATATTATATTATAAAAATATTATATTTCATTTTAATATATCGAGCGGTATGCACTGTGCATACCACCCTGTACCATACCATAACGGTACCAACAATATGTCAGTACATTGGTACGGACCGGTAAGTCAATCCTTGCTCTCAATCTTATTAAATAATTGATTTTAAGATATCTAAAATTTTTATTTAAAGAAACTTCTTATCCATTCAACTTAGCTATATTCTTTTGTCTAGTCTTAGTATTACTAATATTACATCTTACATATTCAGTTTTAGTTTTACTTAATCTAAAATTTTTATTTTCTAATGATTGCCTCGATAACTCAAGTTTATAATTAATTTCAGTTAAGCTCTCATCAACTAAGATAATATCATCAATAAATAACTTACACTGGAGAGGTCTATGTTGCAAATGACTAGTAAGTTTATCCATTATCAATGTGAAAAGGGAAACTTAATGCAAATCCTTAAGGTAATCTTATGCTAATAAGGAACTCACTATGCACACTCTCTATAATTCTAACGCTAGTAGCAACATTATCATATATATCATTAATAACATCAATGTAATTAGTGGATATATCTTTTTTTTCTAAAATTCACCATAATAAATTTTTGGGAACTCAATCAGAAGCTTTCTCTAAGTCAATAAAAACCAAATGCAGATCTTTCTTTTTCTCGCTATATTATTTTCAGTAATTGGCTTAATAAATAATTAGTTTCTATGATTGATCTTCCAAGCATAAAACTAAATTAATTTTCATAAAAACCAAATTGTCCTTCGTTACTAAATACTAATGGAAGTAAATTAATAGAATTAAAATGCAATATTAAACAGAAGTAATGTGAGAATACAAATAACTTTAAGGCAAGGACTATTTAGTAAATATGCTAAGACGAAAGGATCATATGTGGTTATATCTTATTATGACCAAGTTTAAAAAAGGGTAGTTTTTTATGATACAATAAGAAGAATGTCTTTGTTGGTCTTTATTGGGGGACTTGTTTAGGTGCAACTAGTATCCACCATCAGTTGACATTCTCCCAGTGTTAGAGTTTCCTTTTAACTCCAATTATATCAGCCCAAAATTAAATTCTACAGCAAGAGCATGTGTCTCTACATGAATATTTTACAATCATATTGTTCTTTTTGATATCCATAAATGATTATACAGCTGCACCATTTGTGATATATTATACACAAATGATATGTTTGTAAAACTGTGGGTAGAATTAAAGTTCCACCATCAGCCAAGGGTGCTATAATTAAATGGTAGCAAGGTAGGGAATGGGAATAAAATTTGACTCTAACCTAGGCGTATAATGATTTTTTTGATAAAAACTAGGGCCACATGTAAATTATCCTATCTTTATAGACTGCTAGGCCATGCAATTTGGATTGGATTTTAAAGCTTTAAGTTAAGGTTCCTTGTCTCACAAAATTACTTTGATGTGGACACATGTTGCACATAGCATCTTATATATCCAAGCTTTATCTGAATAATTAATGATCTAGAACATGTCAGCATCTCCATGTTCCAACTCGTTCTAGATTTTACGTGAACTCACTGCCTTTACCTAAATATTTACCTTATATGGATGTTCAGCATTGCCTTTGTGGGTTGGCATAATGATACAGCTGATGAGGAAGACTCTATTCACCATGTCATTATACCAGCCAGTGCTGTCTAAGTTACACTGAGAACAGTTATCATTTTGATAAGAAAGTAATCATAAACTAAAGATGTCTCTTACATTTTCTAGAGGTGGTAGATACCATCTGTATGCCACTGTGCTGATGCAATATAATTCTATAACTTAGTGAACCAGCATCCAGTTATCATTTTACAAGAACATGTAGATGCATTTTATTATAGTAAAGGCTTGTTCTAATGGTGAATTCTTTAGTCCCATTCTTGAGGTATCTTATCTCCTCGCGGAAATGGTTCAACATGGGCTACGCTGCATTGCTTTTTGTAAGACTCGGAAACTGAGTGAATTAGTTCTCTCTTACACGTAAGCCACCCATTACATATATTTTAAATAATTCATTTTAATAAACTCGTAGTGGCATATGATGTTTTGTCCCCTTTTTTGTCTTGATTTCACATCAGATGTGCTAACTTTTGTCACTTACATAGGCGTGAAATACTTCAGGCAACTGCAAAGGATCTGGCTAATTCAATATATGTCTATCGTGCTGGCTACTCTCCTCAGGTAGTTTATCAAAGTCATTTATTACTGCACATGTGTTGGGAGTGTACTTATGATTAACTTAATACTTCGTGCCTTCCTCTCTTTTTGCTAAAGTTAATGGGTCACCTTTAATCAGTTGAAAATTCATGTTTACCCCACTAAACTTGATTTCTTCAATTTTTTTGATGTATGCATAATCTTTCAAACTGGACTCTAATATATGTCACTTTTTATGGTATATGTGCCGACTCTAAATGAATCTTATAGGCTTGATTCATTTATGTTTACCTAACCAAAGCTGTTAGGATGTTATTTTGTTGTCTCATGTCTGCAAGTTATAAGGCACCATGACATTCAATGGTGCTTCAGAAAGTCTGCAAGCAATCTGTTGCAGATTTAACTGTGGTTGAATCATGATACTATGCAGAAATCCTTTTCTGAGAAGTTTCTTTTTAGCAATCAATGATGTAGATCATTCTTGGCAACAAGAATCCAGGCTTACTTGAAAACATTACTCCTGCTTTTGTTGTCTGTACTCTATCTTCTTTATATGTATGCAAATTAAGCATACAAAATGCAGACAAATAAAATATATGTTTCTTGAAATAACATGTTTTTGGATGGGAAAGTTCAATTAGAAGAAATGTATGTGTTAATAATGGTTCATAAACGTCAAAACTAATTGCATTTTGATGTTTTAATGTTTTTGAGTGTCTAATTTCATTTCTTTTGATGTTCAAACTTCTAAACAAGGATTGCCTTATTGAGCGATCCGCTAGCTGACCGGTACGTGGACCGCCCGCTACTGTCTAAATCAGTCGTCAACGGTCGATTTCGGCCATTGGCGGTCGATTGAGGGAGAAACCTGTTTTGCCGCGTGCTGCTCTTCCCTGGTTTCCCCACGCGATCTGTCGTCCGTTGGTGATTCATTGCCAGCAGGTGATTCCTTATCCCTGCGCAGGGAGAAGGAACGAGACGACGTCGCCCTTTTATTTTTATTAATTTATATTATATTATATTTATATTATATTATTATATACTGAGTGGTATCCACTGTGCGTATTGCTCAGTACCGGGTACCATATCGTACCGAGATAAAGTTGATACGTCAGTACAGAGTATGGAAAACCTTGCTTCTAAGTAAAGTGATATTTAACATCAGATGTATGATATTCTCTTTTAGACATGCTTCTTATTTTCAGATTAATGCATTGGTAAGAAGTCATGTTGAGTAACTAACCCCCTTTGGGGTGGAACCCATAAGGAGCCTCCGAGAGAGGGGTCACCTTGGTTCTTTTATTATGCCTTTATTAGTTTCCAACCAATATGATGCTGGTTACAGGTGCCCTGCAAGCCAATCATGTGAGTGATGACACGTGTGACACGCTGTGTGATCTTTTTACTTATGATTAATATTGACATATTCTCATATTATCTATTACATATATATTGTGATGTCCGTGGTTCTGTGCAACGGGAGTCGGATCGTGATGAGATTGCGATAATGAGATCGATTCACCTTTAAACACAGATTCGAAATAATCCCGATCATAGGTTACTCAAGAGGGACATTGAGATAACTGGACAGATCGATGTACTATATACCCGTCCATATGATGGAGACGGCTGGTCTCATAGCCACTTGTGTGGAGACACTAAGGATATAGTACAGGTGCTCGTTAGAGAATGAGTTCACTGATTGATCTGCTTATAGAATATTGTATGGTTAATGATACCTAATGTCAGAAAGTGATTTCATAATCCCAGTTGTGTAACTGGTCCTTAGACTTGAGACACCAACGATGCCTTGTATGAGTACTCTTTTTTTTTACGCCAGACTTACAGGTTTGGAAAGCTCCAGATCTGGTACAATTGTCAGATTTTCATGATAACACATGGGTACTGGATACCGGGAGTGTTTATCATATCTGCAATTCGTTGCAAGTTCTGGTAAGACCTAGGAGACTATCCAGAGGTAAGATGGACCTTAAGATGGGCAATGGAGCAAGAGTTGCTGCAGCTGCCGTTGGGGAGGTCACTCTACATCTGCCTGGTAGAGCTATTATTGTATTGGATGCATGTTATTTTGTTTTCTCTATTATCAAAAATATTATATCCATCTCTTGTTTGACAATTAGTGGATATAAATTAGTTTTTGAGAACAATAGTTGTTCAATAATTATGGATGATGAGATCATCACTAGAGGGACCCTTGTAAATGGCTTATATGTGTTAGACATTTCTCCACACATCATAAATATAAATATGTCTAAGAGGAAAAGGGATGAGGTGAAAAATGCATACCTATGACATTGTAGGCTAGGTCATATACATGAGAGAATGATTCAAAAGTTACTAAAAGATGGATACTTATATCCATTTGACTATGAGTCATATGCAACTTGCGAACCTTGCCTTAGTGGGAAGATGACCAACTCTCTTTTTAGTGGAATTAGAGAGAGAGCCACCGAGTTATTGGAACTCATACATAGTGATGTATGTCCTATGTCGACTCAGGCTATAAGTGGTTACTCATACTTTATTACATTCACTGATGATTTCTCTAGGTATGGACACATGTACTTAACGAAGTACAAATCTGAGGTCTTCGAGAAATTCAGGGAATATAAGAATGAGGTAGAGAACCAAATTGGAAAGAGTATTAAGACTCTTCGATCAGATCGAGGAGGAGAGTACTTGAGTATGGAGTTCACCCATTTCCTTACGGACAATGGGATTCTATCCCAGTGGACACCTACTTATACACCTTAGCTCAATGGTGTATCAGAAAGGAGGAATCGCACGCTGTTAGACATGGTGCGGTCCATGATGAGTTTCGCTGATCTACCCGTCTTGTTCTGGGGGTACGCCCTAGAGACCACAGCTTACCTTCTAAACAGAGTTCCATCAAAGTCGGTAGTGTCTACACCATATGAGATATGGAAAGGAAAGAAGCCCGATCTTAAGGTGATTAAGATTTGGGGCTGTCCTGCCCATGTTAGAAGACACAACCCCGATAAGTTGGAATCAAGGACAGAATGGTGCACATTCGTGGGATACCCAAAGGAAACTTGTGGGTATTATTTCTATCATCCCGAGGACCGAAAGGTCTTTGTTGCCAAGAGAGTTGTGTTCCTTGAGAAGGAACACATTCTTGGTGGAAACAGTGGGAGTGAGATAGAATTGAGCGAGGCTGGAGAACCTAGCTCGAGCACCATTCCAGAGCCCGAGTCTGTTCAGGTACCTAACACACAAATTCTAAATTTACGTAGGTCTAGTAGAGTATTTCACCCTCCTGAAAGATATGTGGGACATATCAGTGGAGATGACTCTCAGGATGTTGATCCTCAGACCTACGAGGAGGTTATTATGAGTATAGACTCCGGGAAGTGACAAGAAGCCATGAATTCTGAGATGGATTCCATGTACTCTAACAAGGTTTGGAACCTTGTGGATGCACCTGAGGGTATTGTACCCATCGGCTGCAAATGGATCTTCAAGAAGGAGATCGGAGTGGATGGAAAGGCAGAGACCTATAAAGCAAGGCTGGTAGCTAAAGGATATCGTCGAAGACAAGGAGTTGACTATGACGAAACCTTTTCACCTGTAGCCATGCTTAAGTCCATTAGAATTATTTTGGCCATTGCAACACACTATGATTATGAGATCTGGCAGATGGATGTCAAAACGACATTCCTCAATGGCAACATCGAGGAAGAGGTGTATATGATACAACCACAAAGGGATTTGTATCCAAAGAGAGTCCAGATAAAGTGTACAGGTTGCTTAGATTCATTTATGGATTGAAGCAAGCTTCTTGAAGTTGGAACATAAGATTTGATGAGGTGATAAGATCTTATGACTTCGTTAAGAACGAAAATGAGCCTTGTGTGTACAGGAAGGTAAGTGGAAGCGCTATCACCTTCTTGGTGCTATATGTGGATGACATCCTAATCATTGAGAATGATGTAGGAATGCTATCTACAATAAAGGCTTGACTATCTAGAAACTTCTTCATGAAAGACTTAGGGGAAACATCCTGTATTTTTGGGATCCGGATCTATAGAGATAGATCCAAATGGATGCTTGGCTTGTCCCAGTCTAGGTACATAAACTCCATTATCAAAAGTTTGGCATGGAAAATTTCAAGAGAGGTCTTATATCGATGAGACATGAAATATCACTTTCTAGGAGTATGTCCCCAAAGATTCCTGAAGAAAGGGCAGACATGGATAAGATACCTTATGCCTCAGCGATAGGGTCTATCATGTATGTGATGCTATGTACTAGGCCTGATATAGCACGTGCTCTGAGTGTCACGAGCAGGTATCAGGCAGATCCAGGTTTAGAACACTGGAAGGCAGTAAAGTGTATCCTTAAGTACTTAAGAAGGACTAAGGATCTTTTACTGGTATATGGAGGAGGTAGCCTCCAGGTTGAGGGCTACATAGACTCGAGTTTTCAGTCTGACATTGATGATAGCAAGTCAAATTCAGGGTATGTTTTCACCCTGAATGGAGGAGCAGTAAGCTGGAAGAGTTCCATGTAAGATACTACTGCTGACTCGACCACAGAGGCGGAATACATTGCTGCAGCAGAAACAGCAAAGGAAGGGGTTTGGATGAAGAAGTTCATCAAGGATTTGGGAGTCATACCAAGTAGCGTGGAGCTGACTCCCATATATTGTGACAGCGAGAGGGTAGTAACTCTAACAAAGGAACTCAGGTCTCAACAGAATTGTTCTGAGGAGGTTCCATCTGATTAGAGCGATCATGACCCGAAAAGATATAGCAATGGAAAGAGTTCCATCCGAAGATAACATTGCAGATCCACTGACGAAGCCGCTGACTCAGATTATATTTGAGCATCACAGGGGGTCTGATGGGGATCAGATACATAGGTGATTGACTTTTGGTCAAGTGGGAGATTGCTGGTTACAGGTGCCCTGCAAGCCAATCACGTGAGTGATGGCACGTGTGACATGCAGAGATCCATCGTGTGGATACCGCTCGAGAGGAGGACGCTTGACCTCCTTCATCTTCTCCATTCGGATCTGGAATACAGGGATATACGATCTCCCTAGGTAAAATCAATCTCTCTCACATCATGATTTTATCAGTTTTTACGTTTTTCTCGCGACCCCAATTTTTTGCATTGCGATTTGATCTGCGTGGGAAACCGGTTTTTGTTTTGATTTCCGCTGCGCATGTGATGCACCCGCTAAGGTTTCCCAACATATGAGTCTAAATATGATCTATTACGTAGAAATGATTGCATTTGTTATAATGAATTGTAGCAACATTGGAGGGAAAAATGTTAGATAAAATAAAATGTAGTGACTGAAATTAGAGGCAAGAAGTTCATTTTCACCTGGTTTGGTTGGTACCGATCAGTATTTATCGATCTTGGCCTGAATCATTACGTGGATCCAACCCCATTTCAACGGTCCAGTCCAGCCATATAAAATAAAAACCATGTGCCTCCTCACGATCCAACCCTCATCGCAAGCGTGAGCCTCGACGTGTGGAATCAGCTACCACCTACCTCCCCGTCGCCCATTGCACGCTGTTGATCGTGTATGCTTCTCTTCACCGCCTCCTCTTCCTCGCCCGTTTCCTCTTCTTTCTTCCACTTCCTCCTTCTTACTCTTCTTCCACCATCTCGGCTTCCTTCCTCTTCCTTTTGGCTTTCTTCACCACCTTCTCTTCTTCCTTTCTCTTGCTTCTTCTCTTTCTCTTCCTCCATCACCTCTTCTTCTTCCTTCTTCTTTTTCCTCATCAGTTTGTATCGGTGTACCATACACCAGTACTGAAAAAATGTACCAGTCATACCAAGGGTCTGGTATGAAATTACGATCGTTGATTAGAGGTACTGTGAGAATTGAAGATCTCAATGAGTAACTCCACACAGCAGATGGCCCTTTGATTACTTGAGGAATTTGCCTTGCCAAATTCACGGAAAAGGCTGAATGAGGAAATTTAGGCTTATCTTCCTTACTGCATAGTGTCAATTAAATTACAACTGATGCTCTGTGCCTGTCTTGCAAGATGTCATTTCTGCAATTGCATCTCTTAAATTAAACTTTACCATGTCTCATTTGGGTGGTTGAATTAATGTTAGAGCAGGAAAGGAGGAGAATAGAGACTGATCTTTTTGAGGGGAAAATCCGGGGTGTTGCAGCAACCAATGCACTTGAGCTTGGGATCGATATAGGGCATATTGATGCAACTTTACATCTTGGCTTTCCTGGTAGCATTGCTAGGTAGACATATTAACATTTTCTCATACATACTTTGTCAATTCTTAGTTGCATATGGTTTTTATTACTAGTGATATGTTGTTCCCCCTCTGCAGCTTGTGGCAGCAAGCTGGGAGATCTGGCAGAAGAGCGAGGCCATCACTGGCAGTTTATGTTGCATTTGAGGGGCCTTTGGATCAGTATTTCATGAAGTTCCCTCAGAAGCTCTTTCGGAGCCCAATCGAGCACTGCCAAGTTGATGCAAATAACCAGAAGGTTTTTAGCTTGACTGCTCTTTTCTTAGAGAAATAAGTTCTGAATCTATATCCACATGTATATATGTCATTTTTCGTGCCATGCATTTTTAGGTACTAGAACAGCATATTGCCTGTGCTGCTTCTGAACTGCCATTGTGTTTGCAATATGATGAAAATTACTTTGGTTCTGGTCTTGATTGTGCAATTGTTGCTCTAAAGAACAAGGGGTATTTACGTACTGATCCTTGTGTTTCTCCGAAGTTATGGAATTATATCGGACCTGAGGTAAGTTTTCTACATGAAAATGTCATCCACTATTTGTGATTACCGTTATAGCCATGTACATTTATTGTTTCTCTCTCCAGAAAAGTCCTTCGCAGGCAGTTAGTATACGAGCAGTTGAAACTAACAAATACAAAGTGGTGGAGAAAATAAGCAATGAAGTGCTTGAGGAAATTGAAGAAAGCACAGCCTTTTTCCAGGTAGTTTCTGGTTGCTGCTTAATAAAGCTGAAGGATAATTTGTTGGCAATGCATCCTATTTCTTGTCAATCTATTGCTTTCTGAAACCTCGCATGCTATTCTTCTTGTTTAATGTTTTGTTCATGTCTCATCAATTCTTCTTTACGGACTAAAAACTTTTTGTCACTCTGTGGCAAACATGTACTAAGGGATAGTTGTTCTCTAGTTTTGCTTATCCTGGAGGAGGCCTCATAACATCAGGGATTCCTAACTTTTGCCGACTGGCACAAGCTACAGATATATGCATAGGTCTGTTATTCACAAAAGTAATCCCTGGTATCCCAACTGTACTGGTCAGCACAGGATGGAGTTCCATGCTGACTGTGCCCACATGTGCACACATGACCTTCATGTGTCTCGAATGGTCACAGCATGGAATCAAAACACTGGAATTTCTTGGTTCCTGATTTATGGAATTCTTTTTATGGTGAAATGTGTTTCTGCAAATGTTTATACATAGGCTCCAGTTGGCTGATGTTCTTGCTCCTTTCTGAAAGATAAACTATGTCCCAACTTGTTAAACATTTTGAAGTCCTATTGTTGATGAAAATATATGTCTAGCTGGTAGGTTTCGGAACTGTTGACTTTAATAAACTGTTTTTTTATCATCTTTCTTCTAACTATAGTAGTCTGGAACAGATCTTTGTAGCCTTATTCTTTATAGTGTGTAGAAATTCTAGTAATTACTTAGCTAATTGTCATTATGTTCTGGTAAACTGTGTTCTCGTATAATGAGGAGTGTATGCATGAACTAAATTGTAATGAATCAGATAGCTATTGGATAAATATTGACTGCTTACGGTGTCCTGGATAGCTGTTCTATGTTTGATACTAAGGTGAAGAAATGCCATGTCTATGTCTCACTCTTCCATCTTTTCATTTTTATTATGTGATATTGTGATGCATAGTATGTGTGGTATTTGTATTCTTTTGTAGCAGAAAGCCAGTAACCATTTCATGTCAAATCATCTTTTTATCTAGGTATATGAGGGTGCTGTCTACATGAATCAAGGCAATACGTATTTGGTGAAAGATTTAGATTTATCAGCAAAAGTTGGCTTCTGTCAGAAAGCTGATTTAAACTATTATACGAAGACTCGAGATTACACAGACATCCATGTTTCTGGAGGTGACCTTGTATGTTATTGATCATTTGATGGGCATTCTATTGATAGTGTTTGCTATAACTGTATAATACTTATCTGACCAGATGAGTGACATGCAATTCAAGAACTTCCAAGATGGTTTGATGTGCTAACTTCAGTTGACAAGATAATTGTATAATATTTTTTAAGAACTTTTTCCTTCTTTTACTTGATTGTTATTAAGATTGGAATTAACTGCCAAGTACTTTAATTTTCCTTTTAGTTATGCTACAGTTATATGAAAAATGTTACTGATAGCCTTTTTACATATTAGATATAATAAAGCAGCTCTGACAGTTTCACTAACCAATAAAATTTTTGAGTTGCCCTACTGCCTAGGTCTGGGGAGTAGTCTCGTTTGGATGTATGACAACTCTTTGGATCTTTTTGGCTCCGTTCAGTTTATATTCGAATATTCTTCTCCCTTTATATGTTGTTCTTTATTTTTCCATGGATTGCAACTCACAAGAATTGGATTGAAATTTGTCCATACATCCATCTACTTGAACAGGTTAATAAAACATAGGCGCGTTTTGAGTAATGTGAGATGCAGTATCTCTGCTTCACTTTGGAGCATATCATGACTTCAAGCTAATTCTGATGTACTTCTTCCACAGGCCTATCCGCTGGTGAAGGAATCTGGTTATGTAAAGACAACTGCCCAAACAAATGCTTGCAAAGTTACTACCAAATGGTTTGGTTTTTATCGGATATCAAGAGCTAGTAACTGGATACTTGATACAGTTGATCTTAATCTACCTACATTTTCCTACGAATCACAGGTTTGCTAATGTGTGTTTTAATTCTTATTTTACTCTTACAATCATTTTCACCTTCCTTTTGACTATTCCGGTGATTCTTTTATGTGGAATGAATACCAGGCAGCTTGGATACGTGTTCCTCAATCAATAAAGACTGTTTTGGAGGCCGAGAATCTCCCGTTTCGTTCAGGCTTGCATGCAGCCTCCCACGCACTTCTAAATGTCGTGCCCTTGTAAATTTTCACACTCATGATGTCCCACGAGCTTTATATTCTTTTTTTATTACTATGTCCTGTAGAAGTCTTTCTTCTAATGTTTATAGTCATTGCAATGATATTAGAATTTACTGATTTAGGACCTTCGATGTTTATGGTCATTGCAATGATATTAGTATTTACTGATTTAGGACCTTCCCTGCATGATCTTAATCATGTCAATTTTTTTTGGTTTCAAAGAACTTTCGGTCAGCAAATTTCTTTCATGCATATTTCATTTTGGAGTCATCTTTTAGACACGGTCTCTGCTTACAGTACAACATGGACGACTGAAATGACTGTCAATCTTATCTTCTAGGTATATCATGTGCAACGCCACCGACTTGGCCACAGAATGTGTGAATCCCCATGAAACACGTGCTTTTGCTGAACGAATTTTGTTGTATGATCGACATCCTGGTGGTATTGGTATTGCAGCACAGGTAAACGCATCTGACCTAGTAATTGACTTTTGATTGCCTGGTCAACTTTTCAAATTTTTCTCGAGCATCAAGAATATAAATGCCTGGGAATGATCAGTTTAATCACAAGTACATCATAGAGATGCCCCAGGCAACTTGATGTACTTCAGTTTTCATGGAAAAAGCTCACAAACATGCAATAAAAAAAATGCACTAAAATGGAATGTGAGGAATGACAAAAGGATAGCTTGAGATATTGATATAGGTAATCCTGATGAGGCTTGTCAGATATGTCTCATACATGCTATGGTGCATACACACATAATTTACGGCTTTGGGTAATATATCAGGTGAGGTTAATGTTTAGAGAACTCCTCACTGCTGCATTGGAACTGATTTCAACATGTGGTTGCACCTCGACTTCTGGTTGTCCGAACTGTATTCAAGTGAGCACTGATTTTTTGTGTTGCAGTTCTTTTTGACCTTGCAAAAAAATTTAATGTATTTCCGAAGACTATATGCTGCAGGTGCTTTCATGTAGCGAGTACAATGAAGTTATACACAAGGATGCTGCAGTTTTGATTCTCAAGGTATGTATGCGCTTTCCGATTCAAACATTTGCAATTTACAATATATATGTACATTTGCAATTTGTCTAAGAGGTTCATACGTGCAGAGCGTCATCGAAGCTGAAACAGCATACTTTGAAGGCGGAGAAATTTCCTAGTCTTTTTTTTTTTTTTTTTTTCGAAACATCCAAGCAATTTAGTCCAGTCTGTCTTTGGTAATAATTTTAAAGAGAGAGATCCAATGCAGAATGTGACTGCAACACACAATCAGGATCCTGGATATTTAGAGTTGCATGCTAATGCTGATACCAGAGGGTCCACATGATCTCCCAGCAAAATGGAGGTTCCTGTTGGTATATATATATATATATATATATATATATATATATATATATATATAATCAAAATCAATTATCCTGGACAATTAAAATTCTGGTGTGTTTATCAGTTAAAAGTGAGAGATTGTCAAATCTTCATCGACATGATCGGGCATCGCTGGTGAAGGAATCTGGTTATGTAAAGACAACTGCCCAAACAAATGCTTGCAAAGTTACTACCAAATGGTTTGGTTTTTATCGGATATCAAGAGCTAGTAACTGGATACTTGATACAGTTGATCTTAATCTACCTACATTTTCCTACGAATCACAGGTTTGCTAATGTGTGTTTTAATTCTTATTTTACTCTTACAATCATTTTCACCTTCCTTTTGACTATTCCGGTGATTCTTTTATGTGGAATGAATACCAGGCAGCTTGGATACGTGTTCCTCAATCAATAAAGACTGTTTTGGAGGCCGAGAATCTCCCGTTTCGTTCAGGCTTGCATGCAGCCTCCCACGCACTTCTAAATGTCGTGCCCTTGTAAATTTTCACACTCATGATGTCCCACGAGCTTTATATTCTTTTTTTATTACTATGTCCTGTAGAAGTCTTTCTTCTAATGTTTATAGTCATTGCAATGATATTAGAATTTACTGATTTAGGACCTTCGATGTTTATGGTCATTGCAATGATATTAGTATTTACTGATTTAGGACCTTCCCTGCATGATCTTAATCATGTCAATTTTTTTTGGTTTCAAAGAACTTTCGGTCAGCAAATTTCTTTCATGCATATTTCATTTTGGAGTCATCTTTTAGACACGGTCTCTGCTTACAGTACAACATGGACGACTGAAATGACTGTCAATCTTATCTTCTAGGTATATCATGTGCAACGCCACCGACTTGGCCACAGAATGTGTGAATCCCCATGAAACACGTGCTTTTGCTGAACGAATTTTGTTGTATGATCGACATCCTGGTGGTATTGGTATTGCAGCACAGGTAAACGCATCTGACCTAGTAATTGACTTTTGATTGCCTGGTCAACTTTTCAAATTTTTCTCGAGCATCAAGAATATAAATGCCTGGGAATGATCAGTTTAATCACAAGTACATCATAGAGATGCCCCAGGCAACTTGATGTACTTCAGTTTTCATGGAAAAAGCTCACAAACATGCAATAAAAAAAATGCACTAAAATGGAATGTGAGGAATGACAAAAGGATAGCTTGAGATATTGATATAGGTAATCCTGATGAGGCTTGTCAGATATGTCTCATACATGCTATGGTGCATACACACATAATTTACGGCTTTGGGTAATATATCAGGTGAGGTTAATGTTTAGAGAACTCCTCACTGCTGCATTGGAACTGATTTCAACATGTGGTTGCACCTCGACTTCTGGTTGTCCGAACTGTATTCAAGTGAGCACTGATTTTTTGTGTTGCAGTTCTTTTTGACCTTGCAAAAAAATTTAATGTATTTCCGAAGACTATATGCTGCAGGTGCTTTCATGTAGCGAGTACAATGAAGTTATACACAAGGATGCTGCAGTTTTGATTCTCAAGGTATGTATGCGCTTTCCGATTCAAACATTTGCAATTTACAATATATATGTACATTTGCAATTTGTCTAAGAGGTTCATACGTGCAGAGCGTCATCGAAGCTGAAACAGCATACTTTGAAGGCGGAGAAATTTCCTAGTCTTTTTTTTTTTTTTTTTTCGAAACATCCAAGCAATTTAGTCCAGTCTGTCTTTGGTAATAATTTTAAAGAGAGAGATCCAATGCAGAATGTGACTGCAACACACAATCAGGATCCTGGATATTTAGAGTTGCATGCTAATGCTGATACCAGAGGGTCCACATGATCTCCCAGCAAAATGGAGGTTCCTGTTGGTATATATATATATATATATATATATATATATATATATATATATATATATATATATATATAATCAAAATCAATTATCCTGGACAATTAAAATTCTGGTGTGTTTATCAGTTAAAAGTGAGAGATTGTCAAATCTTCATCGACATGATCGGGCATTTCAAATTGTCATTGCAGGTTTTCTGGTGTGGATTTGCGCCCCTACAGCGCCCGGATCTGGCTAGAGTAGTGTAAGTGCTGCTGCTCCACGACGGCTGACGCAAAGTGCAACCAAAAGAAAAGTTTCTTTTGGTGCTGATTCTGTACCTGATGAAATTTTCCCACTTCAAAACTGCATGATGGCCTCTGAAGTAATCAGGTTAGTGTTTGGTGTTTTCCCAACCAACGAAGTGGTGGTGGCCATGAAAGAACCTACCGTGCTGGCATGAACTTGTGTAGCACTTCAATAGTCAAACAGCAGAATAGACTATTCGGGGGTTGACCATAGGATCCTTTTCTCCCTGGTTTTTTTTATCTCTCTCTCTCTCTCTCTCTCTCTCTCTCTCGCTTCTCTTACTATGATTCCTAATCTATCAAATCTTTATCGGAATCAGGTAGAAACATATAGAAAGTGTTGTGCAAAGGCAACAGCCTTTGTAGTGGGAAGCAGTCACAAGGTCTCTGTGCTATATGCTTGTATTGTGGCATGATGTTTTTAGAGGCAGGTAGACATGTTCTATCAAAAATAATAGATGGAGAGGGTCGTCGATGAAGTTTCTTTCTGTTGGCTTCCACTTCCAAGGAGATGCCATTCTTCTCTGGCCATCCCTTTTTGACTCTGCTTTCATGTTTATGCAAGATTGCTTAGCACAAGATGAAATTTTCATATTTGCAGTTCACAGGAGTATTCTGCTACCAGTAATCAATTTTAAGTCTATGCATATCCAATCATAATTCCAGGTATTATACAGCTAATTACCCTTCAATTGTGCTCTCAAGAGGAACACTATACTTAACACAGAGGCTGCTGAAGGCAAGAACTGGAACAAGTTGTTGCAGAGAGAGAGAGAGAGAGAGAGAGAGCAACTCAGAGCTGGGGGGAATGGATCATACCCTTTCCTAGCCCTGCCGAAGAAGACGCAGAGCTCCCACCGGCGCCGCCGGCTGAGCTGCCCTTCCCCCCCATCGACATCTGATGGTGATACGACGTGGCCGATGTCGGGGAACCGTACATCCCACCGCCGTACATCCCGACACTGGCGGCGCCGACTTCCTTGTGCGAGACCGACGAGGCCCCCATCTTCTCGCCTTCCATCTCCCGGAACCGCTGCAGGTAGACCTTGAGGGGCTCGACGTAGTCCTCGAAGCCGAGGGTGGTCATGGCCCAGAGGAGGTCATCGCCGTTGATGGTCTTGCGCTTCTCCCGCTGGCACTTGTCGGAGGCCTCCCCGGTGACGAAGCTGATGAACTCCGAGACGCACTCCTGCACCGTCTCCTTGGCGTCCTTGGAGATCTTGCCGTTGGCGGGGAGGGCCTTCTTCATGATCCTGCTCACGTTAGCAATCGGCAGGAAGCGGTCTTGCTCCCGAGGCGAGGAAAACTCGCCGCCGCTCCCCGCCGCGTTGTTCGGTCCACCGGACTCGTTATCCGAGTCCACCATCAATCAAGATCGCAACTCGATCCAAAAAAAATTCGAGCTTTGCTCAGCGAGCGTCAAAGGGGGGAATAAATGATCGTAAGCGGTCTTACGCTACAAACAACTCCAGAACAAAGGCTTCGGGATTGTTCGCAACAAGATCCCTGCTTTACATGGAATTTCCACGATTCAAACAAAACTTGGAGAATCCGAAGGATTCGTGGATGAGAGCTACGGGCTTCCAAGCTGTTCGAGAGCGGAAAGATTATGGATCTGAAAAGCAAGAGACTATCTTTCGGGATCTGCTGCGAAAAATCGAGCAGGGATGGGAAGGACAACAAGATCTGAACTCTCATGAAGAATTCGAACCGCCCAGCCTCCCAAAACAAGAGAGTCCAGAACGGACAAACACAAACCGGGAAAAAAGGGAAAGGTTTCTCGAGTAGAACACGAGAAAGCAGAAGCCGTCCGACGAAATCTAAGCAGCCATCAGAACCCTGATGAACCCCATGGATGGATGGATGGATCGATTAGGGTTCGTCGTCGCTGGAGGAGAAGGGAGACAGGAAAGCGAGAGGGGGAGCGAGTTGGGAACACGGGAGGGAAGAAGGTGGAGTGGTCGGGGCCGTTGGATCTTTGCCCTAATAACGCATCGAGTGCGGCACGTGGGAGGACGTGGGCCGTCTGTTTCACGATAAGATGGGCCCAAGTGGTGCTTTCTAGGCCATCGATGTCGCCCACGTGCCGTGATCGCCACCGCTCAAGAATTGTGGGCCCCGCATGAGTGACAAGGACCCTTTTCCTTCGAATCACTATCACGAGGTGTGAGAGTGACGCCGTTATATATATATATATACACCATTATATTATATAAGGCTGAGGCCCGATCCAGTTGGGGTGTATATAACATTGTTATATATACATATAAGTATAATAGTACTTACTATAAAGGACGGTTGGATCTGTATGTGAGTGTTATATACGGTGCTTATATCACCGATCGGTCGAATCAATGGTCAATTAATCAAGCAAATACGACTACTCAAATAATAGTTCTTTGAGATTCGCGTGTGATGGATGGGTGGTGCAGCGGTGTCTCCCTGCATGTATGTATCAAGAAACAATGTATGTATGCCATCTCCGACTTGCAACACGGAGAGAGAGAGAGAGAGAGAGGAAAGAGAAGGGTAGTCATCGTCGTCAGATTGTTCTACGAGTACTGGCTGATGAGATCTCCCCACCTCACTTTGTACTTGGCGGCAAGGTAGTGTGCCCCAACTGGTCCTCGGCTGCCGTAAGGATAAAGCTCCGGGGCGATCCTCTTGTCGTCCAGCTCCTTGAGCACCGGGGTGAAGAGCGCCCATGCCGCGTCCAGCTCGTCGCTCCTGATGAAGAGCCGTCGCTCGCCTTCGATCGCGTCCAGTAGCAGCCTCTCGTATGCATCAGGGATCTCTCTCGGGTACCTGCATTCGTCCATGAATCAGTAGTAGTCTCCATGTTTCCTGCCTCCACCCCCCCAAGGTAATCAAATCTCTCTCTCTCACAAATAAATCATCATGTCATGTGAAAGATTGCCGCTACCTTTGAGAACTTGATGGTGAATTCATCATACCTTGATGCATACAGAAGATTCAGATTGCTACTATCCAATCTCATGCCCAACCCAGGGATCTTGTTGTTTATCTTCAGATATATGGCCTCATCGGGTTGAACACGGATCACCAGCTCATTAGTCGCTTTATCCAAGTCGGTCCCAAAATTTCGCTTGTACAAATTACCAGGAACGTGCCTGAACTGAACCCTAATCTCTGCGCTGCAATCTCAAACCGAGTCACCTTTTCTCGATCACCCAAGCTAACAAAGAAGAGCAAATGACTTCAAAATGCAGACCAAAAAAAAGGAGACCGAGGTACCGTCTGGTATGCAAGGCTTTTCCAGCTTTCATCAAGAACGGCACACCGTCCCATCTAGCATTGTCGATAAAGAGGGCTGCTGCTGCAAATGTTGGTGTGAGACTACCTTTCGGCACCGTCGGGTCATCTATATAGGCAGGCAAAGATCTTCCACCTCTTGTATGACCCTTGTATTGTCCGACCACAACATCATCCAGTTGTAGGGTCCTCATTGACCGTAGAACTTTCACCTAGAGGGCCCAAAAAAAAAACCATGTAATAGGGGTTTTTAAGCAATGAACTTATTGACAAGCACCTTTTCGTTTCGGATATCCTCTGCGTCTAAGCTAACAGGGGTTTCCATGGCAAATAAAGCTAATATCTGTAGAAGATGATTTTGCATTATGTCACGGATGATTCCGTAGCTGTCGAAGTATCTGCAGCCGAGAAAGAAAACATCAACCGAAATCCATATCCAATCAAAAAAAGTTAAAAGTTATCTAGAGATAGGTAGAGACGAAAGACGAACCCGCCACGGCCCTCTGTTCCGAAGTCCTCGGAGAATATGAGCTGCACATTCCTGATGAACTTCCGAGACCACAAAGGCTCAAAGACAAGGTTGGAGAAACGAAGAACTGAAAGGTTTTCGACGAGTTCCTTTCCCAGATAATGGTCAATCCTACCAGTGGAAAAGAGCAGCTGAGGAGACATATGTTGGGACCTTTGATCTTAATTAAGCTAACCCATTTCTTTCTTTATTAAATCATCTTTTACTGAACTGAGCTCACAAATTTAATGCAGATAGGAAGGAAGGTGGGAAAAAGAGAGAGAGAGAGATTAATAAAAAAAAATCAAAGGTTGCTTGCTTTGCATGACAAACCTGAAAATTTGGTCCTCGGTCAGGTGTTGCTTAAGAGAACGTGTGAGCTCTCCAGAAGATTGAGAGTCACGACCGAATGGCTTTTCCACGATTACTCTGGTCCATCCAGTTGGAGAAGACGCAGTACGGCTAGCACATCTCACCACATCAACAAATATGTTTGGAGGAATCGAAAGATAAAACAATCTATTTGCCGACTTCCCCACCTGTAAGCTTAAAATCATATTTATAGGATAAACTCAGCATCTTCCAGTTTATTATTAATTCACAAAAAGATTAGTGCTTGATAAAATCAATTAGAAGGTAGGTTCGCATGCTAAGATTCTGAATTCAAAATCTCATTAATACCCAGCCAATTCTGGTGATCTTTCACTTGACTGATACATGTGCCTTGCATTGCCTGACTCATCATTGTCCTAGGAAAAAAAAATCCTCCCAATCAATTTGGTGAGTCATGTACACAACATCTCATTAACCTATAAACAAAGAAATCTTGGTTATCTCATTACTGAGAAACCCCGGTTGTTTAGGCTGAAGCATCTAATTGCACATCACAAGATATATTGAAATGCTTCAATTTGTCTATGCAGTATAAATGCATTTTGGCTATGTTACATGAATTGTTGATCCAAATCTTTTCAGTATAAGAATCGCCGATAAGGTTTTCCCTTGATCTCTCCCTTCCTACTGCACAACCTTCCTTTACCACTCACTATATATCACATTCTATGGCATTAATGGGAGAAAACCAAATGTTAATCTTTAGCACCTTACATTGTCTGCCATTATTTCTGCGTTCTTTTATCATGACTTGGACGCTTAACAAGGAAGATTACATCGTCTACATGGGATTTCTTAAGGTATGACCCTTCAAAAGTGGATCATTAGTTGTTGTATCTGTTTCCAAACACACATAAAACCGTCTATCACATCTGTCCTAAGTTGTTTAATTATATCAGCGCATAACGTACTATGTATAAACCAATGAATGTCGATAACTGCAACTAGTGAATGAAGTTTGAGTGAATTGGAATGTGGAACAAGAACAAATGAAAGAGAACAGAATGTATGAACTGACCTCTTTGTCTTTAAGTTTCCTGTCTAGCTCGAGAAAGTTCTCCTCTGAGCCATACTGCCCTGAATGGTAGAAACACCTCTCCAAAAATTGTTCCATCTTGTCACCACAGTTTTCCCTATAAAAATTGTTCAAGAAAGAGGTATAAAAATCATTCGCTGCTTAATAAACAAGATTCACCCAAAAGGTTTGACAAGTAAAGAAATTTTCATGAATATATTAGGCAACTACATCATCAGAATTATAAAGTGTTGTTACTCGTGCAATCATTGAACTTAAGCATCAAAAGCAAATAGGAAAAGCAATTTCCAGAATCCAGCACTAAGAACAATGAATCATGCAGGTAGTGTGGTATAGTTATCAAAAAGGTTACCTTTTGTCAATTCTGCAGGTCAGAGTTTTGCCGATCATATTCCTCAGCTCTTCATCAGTTAGTTGAGTTCTAGCATAGCCGAAAACAGTAAAGTGCTGCATAAAAAGTACAAATAAAGCCATGGTGATTTCTTACTCAGGTCTTAAGATGCTCCGTGAAAAGCATAAACAAAGCTTGCAAATGAAGTCAAACCAACAGATCAGAGACATAGACTGGCCTCAGGAAATTTGAAAAAAAAAAAATGATGCTAAGGAAATTAGCAACAAAATAAGAATATAAATCAAACCTTTGGAAGACAATCTTCGTAAAAGAGAGCGAACAAGGCTGGAAAGATCTTCTTCTTGGCAAGGTCTCCAGAAGCCCCAACAACAGTAATACTCACTGTGCTGTCAATTTGTTCTTCTTTGGCTTTAGAATGATCGGCATATGGCTCTTCTGCAGAATAATTTTCAGCTAAAGCTACTTCAGGTCACGTCACGAATAAATGAAAATAACAACCACATTATCCGTGTGTGGTGAACTCAAGAATCAAGAACCATAAAATCTACTTGATTTGTGTCAACTAAGCGTTATAACGCAAGATTAGCTTCTTCAAGGTTTCTGCCACTCAAATCGAATCAGATTCTTATACCATGATCCCGCATTACACCATAATTCACAGAACAAATAAGGAAGTAACTGGTGATTGTTTATGTCAATTCTTCCTACCCGGCTGTTCTGATCTAACTCACAATGTGTGTTTCAGACCTCGGCAAACAAAGCTACAATCGCCAAGGGACGATTCACTCGTTTCCGTACCCCTAAAATTGTTCAGTAGCGAATGAACTTGTCATGTGAAACACAATTGAAATAAGAACGGATATGAACCTAAGAAACAATTGGGATTGGATGGGAGGGGGAGGATTCACCTTTCTGGGAGGAAACTACATTGAGAGGGTACCCATTGAAGGATTTCATCTGGAAACCCCACTTTCTGATCGCTTCGTGTCCAGCGAGAAGAGAAGGGACTGAGGCAGGCCACACCTTGTTCTTTCTTGCGAGGGTTCGGTGGTGGTCGACAGAAGAGGGCGCGGAGGCGCCGAAGCGATGACAACGGAAGCAGACAGCCATTGAATGAGGAGGAGGAGGAGGAGGAGGAGGAAGAGGAGGGAGGGAGATATTTGAGCCACCCACCTTTTTGACTTGTTGAGGTCCACAGGAATAAGAAGAGGCCACCTTCGATGCCCTCCTTTTTATCCTTATGAAAGCTAATGTGGTTTTATTTGGATGTGAAGCTTCATTTTATTTAATTAATTATTTTTATTATATTAAATCATATACCAGATGTCTTTATAAGAATTCGAATATGAAATTTATATTAATTATTTTTAACTTTTTAACTTAACTATTGTAAATTATTTATTTATACTCAACAAATGTATTATTTAGATAAATAATCATGTATTGCAAAGACAGTATCAATCAATGTATTGCAAAGACAAAATATATAAAACTATGTTGCAATGACTGACATGTTTTCAGAAGTATACTTTTTGGCATATCATTTAATAGTTGCATATTAAAATTGAAATGATTAAGCATCTTTGCTGGCTACCCAAATTGGATGAATTGCTTTAGTGGATTAGGACACATGCATACTTTAAGGAAGAAGCTATTTATGAGGCAGACAAGAATGTGATGAAGCCATCATTTTCCACTATCAACAGGGGTGTGGAATTCCATTGTTGATCTAAAACTGACAACATGAGGAAAAAAGATGGCCACACTATCATATATGTCTTTGACAATTGATGAACAGGAGTAATGCAATACAAAGTCATGACATTGTCTCAATATGAGCTGATCTCCAAATGTCTGCACATTGGGAAAATATTGTGTGACAGCAACAATAGCAAAGTACATAGGCACCAAACCCATAAGAATGTTTGGACCCACTTTGCATTTGGGATTCATGTACTATGATTAACTACAAATACAATATGGACAATACCAAGAGCATGTTCATGAGGACCATAAGGTGTTTGTTACTCCAGAAAACACCACCATACACTGCAAAAACATGGGAATCAAGAGGAACGGGTAGGACTCATTGCAGTAGAATCTGAATGCCAAGAACACAATGAAAATTTATGAGTCAGGGCATCACATTTTGATTCATCAGAAAGAAAGCATGTTCTAACACTAGCCCTAGGATCGATCAACAAACCAGCAATAGTGCAGTTGGTATCATGTCCCAAAGAACGCATTTTTGTCTCTCTTTCTCGAGCTTATAAAGCAGAATGTATCAAGTCTTTATTTCATGAGTTCCGAATTGCTGTATCAAGAAATTGCTGAAATGTACTGCAGCAAACTCATTCTTGATTTGTTTTCTCAGTATTGAAGATAGGAACTTGAACAGACTGTTTCGGAAAGTATAGCGTCACACAATTAGACCCCCCGGATCACAGCATAAGGCCAATGGGGATCGCAATTGCACGCCGACGATCTACGAATGTGTACGTATGGATCATGCGTACCTATTACCCGGCGTCCTCGGGGAACCTGGCATCGAAGGGGGCGGAGGCGTGGGAATGGTTCGAAGCGGAAGCGGAAACCGCGGCGGCTCCCGATCCGTGCTGGAGTTCGATGACTTGCCACCGCACGGCCTTGCTCATCTGCTCCAGCCGGACGGCGCTGATAAGCGGGATCCCGGGGGCTGCGGCGGGGTGCCCGGGCTGGGAGCAGGCGGCGCCGGTAGCCTCGTCGACGAGGCACTCGGAGCCGATGCGTTGCTTCATGGACTCGACGAACGCCTCGGCCTCGTCGCAGGCGACGCGGAACATCTCCCACTGCTGCTTGAAGGCCTCGAGGGCGACGCCGGTGGAGGGCGTCCTCTGTCCGTCGGATTGATCCTTGGCCTCCATCACGACCTTCGCCGCCGCCAAGACGAATGCGTCGTATGCTGCGCTCAGCGACGCCACTATGTTGTCCATGCCCGATGCGCAGTCGTCGGAGATCAAAGAGAAAGGGGTCAAACGTGAAAGGAGACGGCCAGATGAGTATAAATAGAAACGATCGAGCAATCTACGTCGTTAATAAATGTCGGCGGTCACGCACAGATCTCAAAGCACGAGAATTTTAAAGGTTTACTCATCCATCTTAATAGAAACGATCGAGCAATCTACGCCGTTGATAAATGTCGGCGATCACTCTTAAAGCACAAGAATATTAGAACATTGAGACCATCATCTCCAGGGTCATAGGTTTACTTATCCATCTTAATCACAATACGCTTTGGAATCCGTGCAAATGATCACCAAAGATCATCAACAAGACCTGGGAACCAAATGGCAGAGTACACAACAAAAGGCATTCAACACAGCACAAGAATCTGAAAACATTGAGATCTTCTTCTCCAGGGACATGGATATACTCATCCATCTTAATGACAAGTGATAGCTTAGATAAGTAATCAGAACATTCTATTGAAAAATGTGAAGAACAACAAAACCAATAACCACAGATAAAAGTGTCAAATACTTGTTCCAAAGGTTCCCTGTTATGGAAGTTCTCAGGATCTTCGATTTAAAAGATCTCAACCTGCATTAAAACATCAAAGCATTTTTCCTTCCTCATCAATGGCTTTCATCTTTTTTTTGTTGAGCGGAGATAAACCATTCCGAGTAACTTGACCGTAAATAATGAGCATCCATGATGATGGGGTTATCACCAACATATGATTTTGCTAATATTCTGTTTCCAAGATCCCATCAATAAGACCAAACTCTAAGGCCTGAAAGAGTAGAATAGAATAGCTAGAATATCCAACTATGAAGAACAAGACACTGATCTAATATCATAAGATGATGCTTGGCACTCTTAAAAGATGAAAAAACTGAATATTACCTCGGAGGGAGAGAAGAATTGATCCCTTTCAGTGTACTGCTGTACTTTCTCCAGAGGTTGACCGGTAAAAGCAGCATACATTTTGTCAATTTTCTGCAAGTAATATAAAGCAACATTTGATTTTGATGCTTTGATCATAAGGAAGGGAAATTACTTGGTTGTTGGTGTTATTTCTGAAATCTGATTTTTATGGCCTAAGTAATTTGCTTGGTTTAGAACATTATTCTCCACTTCAATCCTCTTAACATTTGATCCATCACACTCGTCAAAATTAAGTGAAACCCAAAATGCAATAATGTAGATCATTCCTTTCCGGCCAATGAGACTCATGGATTTATAGACCAACTCTATTTTTCGTAAGTTGAACTTCAAAAGGGAAGGGGAAAGTTGCTAGAAAATTGCAACATGCCATTGCAAATAGAAACTCACGTGTCGCGACTGAACAGCTTCATTTACTTGACGCTTAACATCCTCCACGTGACCCTGTATGTATGCACAATAACAATTTAGGTAATAATAAGAGAGATAATATCACTGATTATAATACGCGTCAATGATTTCCTCGGAGAATGATACTATAAATCATAATAATCCGTACCCCACATCCACTTTGGGGTTGATGTATCATAATGCGAGCATTAGGCATAGAATAACGCATCCCCTTTTCTCCACCAGCAAGAATAAGTGTACCCTGGCTAGCAGCTACTCCAAAGCATACGGTTCCCACCTTCGGCTTTATCTGGTTATTTACAGACAAAGAAACAACCATAAATTTACAATAATGAATGGTCATAGAACACCTTTTGGATAATCAATGTTCTTCCTGGAAATTTTTCAGGATTAAATTCTAAAGATCATGATCAAAATTCGCTCAGGAACAATTTACTCTACCAACATATATTCATATGACAGATGGTAAGCCTGAACAAGATGATCATTACTATCTGAAAATTAGGATGATAGTTTGGAATGTCTTGTAAAGTGCAACAAGATATTTGACTTTGCACTGGCGGTTATGCAGACTAGAAACAGAAACATCACAGGATAACAAAAAAATCTTCTGGTACCAAATCCATTTGTAATAGGACCACGGAATCCGATAAAGGAAAATCAAACTTCACCACGAAGTGTTTTGACAAGCATTGGGAAAATGAAAGAGCACTACAACAGAAGTGTAGACAAACCTTTTTATTTCCCTCCCCTTATAGAGACTAGGTGACCAAGAGATGGGGAACTTAAGAATGGGAAGTCATCCTCATCTTGTTGTTTGAGTACTTTGATAACTCAAAAATTGAGATGATTGTGTCTGAGCACTCATGTAGGACTTGGTTAAGAATGCATGAAACTTTTAAAAACTGTATGTTAACGGCGAAAGGCTTGACTAAGTAGGATAAAAAAAGTATACATGGCAAGAGTAGTACATGACTGATTTTTTGGTAGGAACATAATTGTTGTCTTTGCCAATAGATACTTAACAAAAGGTTCTCAATAACGAATACTGTATCTTGAATATCAGATGTGTTATACAGAAAGTTCTTTTTGTTATGATTCTTGATTACTTGGAGACTATGGCTCTAAAGTTCTTTCAGCATGAAACAAGTATTTCCGGTGATCCCGACAAAATGATATATCTTCACTCTCAAGTATTGTTTGATTCCACTACATGGATAATAAATCGTACCTAAACATATAGGTCTTTTCTTGGTTTCGTAAGATGCTATATGTGCTTCCTTACTAATTTTGACCATTCTCTCGCTTGCTCGGCCCCTCTAACTAAAGATGATTTATTCAGTCAGAAGTTTACCCACATTTACCAGTATATTTGTTACTTGTGCAGATGTGAGAATAACATCAAACCATTTTTCTCCAGAGCTAAGAAGAGAAACATAAATTTCTACATCATATTCTGATAAAAGCATTACCAACATCAGTTCTGGTAGGTAGGAAAATGGTGTAGTCTTCAACAAGAAGTTGTTTGTCTTAAAAAGAAAATTGATGATCTCCAAAATCAACAATTTGCTTGAAAGAACTTTTTCTGAACGACAATAATGTAACAGCAGTAAACTGACATGATATAAAAATCCCACAATGTTATTAACTTACCCATGACATACAATCATAAATTGCCAAGACTGAGTAGGTACTTCCACCAGGGCAGTTAATGTAGATCTGGAAAGGGAAGCGTTCTTAGTCATTAGAGAAGAGGAAGATTATAACACCAAAGAAAACATCAAAAGTATCATGAAGCAGAGATGGTCTGCTCAATGCATTTACAACTTTGAGCAATATACTACCAAATTTTAAACTATTACTCACCAGAATATCAGCATCTTCATCAACAGTAGCAAGTGTCACAAGTTGCGAAATAACTCGTTGTGCCACTTGTGAATTAACAGGTTGTCCTATGAAGATTATGCGATTGCGAAATAATATGGAGGAAAGATCTAAAGGTCCTCCTGGCGTCATGACAGCAGGCATTATAGGTGGATTTCCTGTTTTTGCTTCTATGACTGCACCATGCCTACAAGAAGACAGAAGTTTACAATTGACAGAAATTCCACAAAAGTAGAGATAGTACTGAAAGATCTTAAAAAACTTGCAATAGAAAATTGTCATTTTTCTTGATATTGAAGAGTGAACAGGATATAAGATGGCAATAGTTACTAATTGAGCCTATCTACTTTGTTAGAGAGGAAATAATGACACAACATCAAAGACTAAAGAATTTACAAATAATTTTCTGGTTTCTGCTAGATAAGTGGAATAGATTTATTGCTGCATAAATGCACGTGGAACGTCCACCAGAAGTGGCAAATGGCAGATTATACTCACATTTGGATCTATTATCTTCAAAACACCTAGTGTACGGAGCAGATATATTAGACTCATGGCCTGCATCGGCTGGAGCCTCGTGCGTTTGGTATGCCCTTTTGGAGTTTCTTAAATCCAAGGAAGATAATCTACCATCATCAACAATCTTAAAGTCTAAATGATTTACAATTTTCATGAATACTGCACACAAATATTCGATTGTTGCTTAAAGTTCACAGGCAAAAACATTACAATCTGAGATCTCTCATCTATTAGCAAGAACCACAGTTCCAAATGTATATTTTTATTCGATGGACACAACAACGATAACTACAATCTCATAACATGACAATCATATAACCAACAGTCATAAAACATACAGATTCAAACTAAAAAGTTAGTAAGACGATACTATTAGCCACCATTCACAACCATTAACAATCTGATGACAACTTACCCTATTATGGCAATGGAAAAAGGATTACCATTCCACTTTTTTTCAGTTCTTAAACTTAAACTGTTCTTATTCAATGGGATTTATTATCTGTGATCTTGCATGGTGATCAAAGCTACAACAAAAAGTTCATGCTTCCGTTTCTGAGGTGAGCTATAGAACATGAAAATATTAAAGCCAAAAATCAGCTTCCAAAAAGATCCACTAGATGAACTTGTTAAAGTGATTTTCTAGTTGCCGTTGCCCAAAGAACAAAGACATGGCAAATGTTCCTGTGAACTTTCAATAACAAGAAGGAAGAACCTCATGTTTAAGTATGATCCAGGCAACAGAACCATTTTCTGTTATAAAGTAACTACCATTTAACGCAAACCTGACCAGGCCGGTCAACCTAAGATGCTGAACAATCCAAATTTGGACAATTTGGGACAATCGGCATTATCACAACAGGTCCAGCCAAAAAGGATGACTGGCGATAGTATGGCAGCCATATCGGCGCCTGATCATGCCTATTATGATCTGGAGATGTTGCTGACGAAAAAGGGAAGCTTTGGCAAGGATATGAGATAGAAAGGTTTCATATTTCAAGCAGGGCTGCAGTCTACAAAAATTTTGACAATAGACACCAGGATAGCAGTCCTATCTCAATAAAGATTTGACTGAGAAATAGAGGTTCTAGAGGGAATAGGATCTGCTACAAGGACCAACCAGCCACTTATATCTTGATGAGGCAGGCGCAGACAGTTCAGAAGCAGACATCTCAGTCCTATTTGATATCAACCCAGTCCAGGGTTTCGACGAAGCTGATTCCAGCTGCCTGAAGCCCAATTACAGGCTACCAACCCATACAAACCTCAACAAAGAATAGCAAGAAAACAACAATAGAGCTAGAAATAACAGCCTCTTATAATTATTTTAGCAATTATCATATGTAATTTTGAATTAGTTTATTCTAGCTTTTAATCCCTGATATAGATTAGGACTTCTGGATCCCAGTAGCCTTATAGAGATAAAATATTGCAAGGGCTAAAGGAACATCCTTGGTTTTTTCTATCTCCATTTAAGTAATGAAATTAGATTGCTTTGTTGTTAGCTATCAAGAGGTTTTCTGATAGGAAGTGTTATTTCTTCTTAAAGTAATCAGGTTTCATGTTTTCATATACCCCACCTATGCCGATTCCTAACAGTCAACTTTCAATACATATGTTGCTACAAGATTGTGCATTGTAGAAACCTATCCAGATGCATCATCAATACATCAAGCTAGCCGGGTCACATTGCCCACCTATCAAACTAACAAATAAAGGAGAAACAATCCTTGCAAACTAAACCAAATTCGATAAACTATCAGCACAGAACTCAGCCTTCTCTTGATGCCAGTAGTTGTATTGTGATATGCCCCTAAGACCCTCTAGACATTTTCCACGAGAATCACTTGAATGGCACTTCTTCTAGTGCATGATCTTTTTTTCCCATATATCAAATTTCCAAGGACCAAATTTTCTCTGTTTATCCTTTATACAGCATATAAAAGTCAACATCTGCATGACCTATTGTGTTTTTCAAGTAAGCCATTGCCTAATCAACAGCGGAGCAATAGAGGGGTAATGTTATCCTGTCGTCACCGTCACCCATAGCAGGATTTATTGTTACAGAGACATGGATCCTGAGAAGCAGCTGGAATTCGTAACATTCACTATGTTGATGCTTAAATATTGGAATGAGATGGTGAAGAAGCAAAATCCAATCTGACTGTCATCATGTCAAAAGTAACTATATACTAACATGTCACCAGTATTTCTCTATGATAAATAGAAGATGACTAAAAAAAATAACCATTGTCATGTAAGCTATACAAAAGAGCAACAGGAAAAAAGGAGTAACGTGCTTAACTCACCTAAAAGAATGATGTTGAAGTTCGCTGAGCTTCAAAGGCAAACTGTGAGCCTGATTGTACTTTCCTGCACACATATTTGAGAAATAAAATGAAATATAAGCTCAATTGTGTCACTTTAGTACATCTACTATGACTAAGAGGGACACCATCAACCATAGGAGCATGTGGCATCAAAATGGGCAGCAGCTCAGACAAAAAGGCTAAAGAAAACGATGGACTTCTTTTTAACTTGATATTTATTTGTGTGCTAACCAAGGAGGACATCTATTTCAACTCATCCGGTCTGCCTTCCAATAAATCACAGCCAATGAATTCTAAAAATTTGAACAAATAATCTTAAATCTGCAAATTTCCTCATTTTAACCCTCTTCTTGACGCTTGTACTGGAACTTCTTATCCATAAAAAACGAGAACCTCGGTAATTTATCTCACATGTTCGCACCAGCGAGCTCACAAGAAGCATGCTTTGTTTGCCCTATTAATCAAGTGGACTAAAAAGCATTACAAATCTTTCCTTTTTTCCATCGAATCTAAAAGTTTTCGGCGCAAGCACGCATCTTTACCAAGATCAAACGAAATTAGCCATTCACTGGCTAGTTTTTTTTCTGTTGAGATAGCGAGGAATGCTCACCCGGGACATCAAGCGAGGCGTAGGGATGGACCATGTTTCTGGGAGTAGCAAAAGGAGATTAAAAACATTAGAGAGCAAAAGAAGAGAGATCGGGAACGGAGACAAAGGGGAATGGAAATGGAACCTGGGAGGAGCCGGTTTCAGGGAGCGGGAGCGGGCGGAGGAGGATGCGGCGGCTGCGAAGCCCAAGGGCGTGGAGATGGGTACCGAGGCCATTGGAATCGCCCCCCTGCTGGTTGCGAACCAATTAACCAGACGAGAGGGATGAGAGATGAAGATTACGACGACGTCGCACCGATGGACCGGATCGAAGCGAGCTTTCGGCCCGAGTCCGATGAATCGTTCGATCCATGTGGGCCATGAAACAAGGCCGGCCCACATAAAACGGAATAATGCTTTTACGGTTCACAACCTCTTACCATTGATAATCATTTTAAAAATTAAAAAAATATTATTTATATTACTAATATTATTATTATTTTTCTCTATAATCCCTTATTTCATCTTGCTCCTTGTCGATATCATCGTCATCACCACTATCATCGATGCCGTTTGACAGCCCTTCGACATAGTCACGATGAAGAAGAATAGGACACGGAGAATAAGAAGGAAGTATGAAGAGGTAGTTTAAAACTTAAAAAAATTAAAATATTATTATAATTAGTAAATAAGAGTTATAAATAGTAATCTCTTTTTAAACTCTTATTGTATATCTATAATTTGTTTACATATATAATTAATTAAAAATAAAAATATTCATTAAAAATTTCATCTTTGTGAGTTTTTTCTCAATTATGCATCTAGTTATAAATTTTTTCATTTGGTGCCCTTCTTTTTTATAATACCCTAAATGTCCTCATCATCGTTTATTTCTTAGCTTTCGTCTTGTCGTGCTCACTTTTTATCCCGTCATAAAACTAAGAAGATGACTATTGCTCTCTTGCTCATTAGTCTTAATACATTTGGCATTATGCACTTAGACATCTATGAAACTTGAACATTATATTTCACTTCATAATCTAATCTTCATATTATAATTAGGGTTTCAATTGAGAAAGTATGCTAGCTCAAGAGGAGTCAACGATGACGAGAACAACAAACACTCAATTCATAATCATTGGAATGAAGGTGATGATGAGGGTCATTTAGAACATTAGAGGAAAATAGAACACCAAATAAAAAAATAAAAATAGGGGCACCATAAAAAAAAGATTATAAGATGATTTTTTTAAGAAAATAGTTTGTTTAATTACAAACTTATCATTCACATTCCCTTTCTTACTATTAGTAATCCCCTTGCCAATCACAACTATTAAAAAAAATATTTTATTTATTTTATTTATAATTCTTATATAATCGATTTTATTTTATTTTTTTTCATTCTCACAAACTTATACTCCTTACCAACGTAATCATCGATTATCGCCTAGTGCTTTTTACAGGCGTCATCGTTAATCATTACTGCATGTTCTCTACTAATGCCATCCTTAAAGCTCTTCCCACCCACATTCCTTCCCCCTTAAACTATATTTTTATTATAGTTTTATAATAAAATATTTTTATTCATTTGAGAAGGGATAATTTAAAAATATTATTTTTAAAAAATATTATGAGTAGTAAAAAAGATTATAAATAATAATATTATTTAAATATACTTTATATATTGATTTAATAATAATGAACTAGAGCCATATCTTATTTTTAAATATTAAATATTTAAAACTTTATATCATAAATTTATATATAATGATTTAAATGATGAGGTACCAAATTCATTTACTTTAATAATTCATAATATCATTTGGTCGAATATCCATATACTCATCCGACTACACATGAATAAATAAATTAATTGATATATAAAATATTGATCCCATTGTGATTTAATGCACTTGTCATCATCCTCAATTGAGGCTTCGATCTCTAAGCTCGGCTTCGGCGGGAAAGCAGGTTTGAAGTCTGAACACACAATGGCGTGAATCCGAATCCGCCAGTTGGAGCTAAGATTTCCTGTGATCGGCCGTTCCGTTGTTGACGCCGTGAGATGATCAGATGCCGTGATGCCAACGCACAAGTCGCCAAGAAACATTTAGCTACAGACAAAAAACCAGTCCACGTCATACATATGTATGTACCTTCTAATTAAGTGTAATTATGCCCACAAAATGAACGGCTGAGATTAGGGAATCAAGCGTCTCATCGACGAGAACCGTCATTTTACGGTCGAACGGTCGGGATCGACCTACAACGTCGAGCTTTCGTCACAGGAGGGGCCGCGGAAGGCTTACGCACGTCTCTCACGCTCCTCCTAAATTGATCTGGTAAACAACCGCCTCTATCTTTCTCTCTCTCCCCCTCTCAGAAAGGAAGCACATTCCCCCGTCCACCATCATCCAGCCGTAGATTGTTCACACGTCATCGATCCGGGGCTTCCGATCCAACGGTTCTCGCCGATTCTTGGTCTCAATAATCGAAGCGACGGCCCCATCGACCCGGGCCTCGTGCGGACCCGGTTCACGTCGCGGTCCGCGTTCCCGCCGCCGCCGCTGCCCTCGAGCCGGATAATATCCCCCCATTTATAAAAATTCGAAATAGAACATGGGCAAATTATGGAAGTGGTAAATAAAAGGAAGGAGAGAGGCATCTCGTCTTGTTTCGAGGGTTCTCTTGGGAGCACGAAGATTGGGGACGAGAAGTATTTCTGCCTGGGGTTGGGTTTTTTCTTGGTCAATTGGTCTTTCCTTTCGATTCACGATTCATCTCTTTTAGTTGCTGTCGATCCATGAGCGGGATCGGAACGGTTGTTTCGATCGGGAGGAATTGATGTGTTTGTTGATCGTTTGTGGAGTCGAGGGTTTGTGGTTTGCTTGCTTTAGCAGATGGACGAGGCCTGGGAGAGGGCCGTGGAGGCGGCGCTAGGAGGTCAGGCGGACTCCTCCTCGACGGCGCCGCCGCCTCGGAGCCTTACGCTGGACGGCTCCGTGAAGTGCCTTCACGGCCGGCTACCGCCGCCGGAGATTCTGGGGAGGTACCAGTCGCTGGAGCTCCTCTCAATCGCTAACGTCGGAGTGTCCTCGCTGGAGAAGTTCCCGCGACTGCGGAATCTGCAGCGGCTCATTCTTTCCGACAACCGTATAGCCGGCGGGCTCGAGTTTTTGGTGGAGGCGGGGCTCGAGTCACTTCGGGATCTCGATCTATCCAACAATCGGATCCAGTTCCTGGAGGATTTGGCGCCTCTGGCTCAGCTCCGGCTCGTATCGTTGGACCTCTATGAATGCCCTGTCACGAGGATCAAAGATTACCGATCAAGGGTATTCGGAATGATCCGGACTCTGAGATATCTTGATAAGATGGATGCCGATGAGAATGAGCGACCGGAGTCTGATGACGAAGAAGAGGAGGAAGACGAGGAAGATGAGGATGAGGAAGAGGATCCTGGGAGCGGCGAGGTCGATGGTGAGGATCGAGCTGGGAAGTTAATGAATGGTGTCGGTCCCGTTGGATTGGGTGGGATTGCTGATGTTTACGAGGAAGAAGAGAGTGACGCGGAAGAGGAGTTGACCGAGACTGCTAGGAGGATCGATGCCAATGGTGGGGAGCGGAGGTATAATGCATGTAATGGATTTCGGGTGGCCCCAGTCAGGGCAGTTGATGGGGGTCAAGATGAGGAAGAAGAGGATGATGACATCGAAGATGATGATGAAGATGAAGATAATGATGATGATTTGGGGGAGGAGATTGATGCTGAGGAAAGGGATGAGGACGATGTGGTTGAGGTGCATGATGTTGGGGATAGTGATGAGGATGTTGATGGGGTTGAAGAAGAGGTGGGCGGGGTTGAAGAGGAGGGTGAAGACGAGGTGGATGATGAGGATGAGGAGGATGAAGATGGGGATGGGGATGAAGACCAGGAAGATGTTGAGGATGAAGAGGAGGATGGTGAACCTGGAAGCTCGGGGAGATTGATGAGTGCAGAAGGGGAGATTGATGGTCATGAACAAGGCGAAGGGGACGAGGATGAGAATGGAGAGATCGGGGAGGAGGACGAGCAAGGTGTGGATGATGATAGATATTCTGCAGAAGGTGGTGATGATGGTGAGGATGAAGATGAGGTATAAATTAACTTATTGGAGCTTATTGAGTGTTTACTTCGAATAACAGTTTATTCTTTCATTGATTATTGATTGTTTTGATTTTTGTACTAGGCTTAGATGCTATAGATATGCGATTGAATGTTATATCTTTATGTTGCAATATGGTATTTGGCATTTTCAATATATTTTATGAGTTATGCTTTGAATTTAAAGATTCTGCTTTTATTCTCTGATTAAAAATGGGTTTTCAGATATGAAGAGATATAGTTATTTAAATTGAATTGCTAACACTTCTTTTCTACTTATCCGATGGATTTTTTGTTGAATGACCTGTTTATTTCTTGTTATAATAAATAAAAAATTGTATTAACTAGGTGGATAGTTTGTTTAGTAGTCTATGTTGTAGTGGATCATGAGCCCTTAAATTATTGCCATGGCATTACAGCTTTGGATATGAGTAGCGGTACACTAGAATTTTCGTTTCTTTACATGGAGATTCTGAATCTTATATATCAAGTATTTATGAGTTTGATTGAAAATGGTATCTTATTTGTTCTAGAATATGCTGATAAGTCTAGTGTGATCTTTTACTGTTTATGAAGCTTTGGACTATTCATTGGCATATATATTTTAGACACTACTTTTATTCTTCTTGTTTGGATTATTTCAAGGTTGCAGTATGGAGAGGTGGCCTATATTTGTAAAAGCCTTGTTGAGAGCTTGACCATTCTTGTGGTTAAATTTAGGTGTTATAAAATTGCATTATCTAACATACATATTATCTGAGAAATGAGAAATAGATACAAACTGTCATTATTTGTAGCAATTGTTCAACATATATTGATATTCACCTTATGTTGTCAAATCAATAAAGAACCTAGATTCAACACAAAAATGTTTCCTAATCAGAATGGATTATTTTGTTTGGACCTAGATTCAGACAAATTGTGCTTGAATGTGATGCATGCCATTGGATGTCCGTCAGAGAGCCATCTTGATCTTGAAGGCTTAGCATGAAAATACTGGTTCATTGCATCAATACATTTTTGATGTATGGGTTAACCAAACAGAGATTGCCCCAGAGTTGTCAGAACTGGACTTATCTTCAATTATTTTGTGAGAAGATGCATAGTGTTATTGAAGCCTTATATTTGTATGACATGCTTTCCAATTTTCTTAAGTATTTTTTGGTTGTTTTGGTTTGTCTGATCATTTTGCCGAGCTCATGTGAAACTGTTTTTTGTTGCTGAAATTTTCATTTCTTTGAATTTATGTTCTTGATAGAATGAAAAGCACGATGTTATTGCTTGTTTTTAAATGTTATTGCTTGTTATATCATTCGTAGCCATGATATGGACTAATCAGTTCTGCTTTGCAAAACATACTGTTGATTCAGATATCTTTTCTTTTTCTCTTAAATCTTTGTCGGTTCAACTTTCTTTATAAATTTTTCTCCTGCTCTTTTGTTGCTGTTCATGATAGACTTTTCTTAAATTTTTGTTTTTTCGCAGGATGATGATAATGATGGGGAATATCTAGTGCAGCCGATTGCTCAACCTGCCACAGCAAGAAATGATTTAGATGCTTGCAGCCAAGAAGATGAAGATGATGAGGTTGATGATGATGAAGATGATGTTCACAGCAACATTGCCTTGCCGCACCAGCCGTCTTCTGCTTCTAATCCCAACAAGAGGAGGAGAGGGGAAGAAGACGATGTAGATGATGACAGTGTTGAAGACCTGAGGCGCTCCAAGCATCCTTGATGATTTACCAGCAGCCGACAAGGATGCCAGTAGGACATGGTGGGTTTTTTTTTTTTTCCCTTACAAGTTTGTGTAGTTCAAAGACTAGGGAGGGAACTAATTCTCTAGCTGGTTTCTTCCTTGCTCATTTTAAAAGTTCGGTAGTATCCTGTCAGCACATGTTTTCCCCTCCAGCCGTTGGAACCCTTGCTTTTCAAGTGACAGTTATATATGCATATACCAGTGGCCAGAGTTTTTTTCCCTCCAAAACAAAGCACCAAGTTCAAATGGGAGAGGCATGTGGTCGTTCTTGGGTATATTGCCGGGAGTACCAGCTCGATCTCAACTCGTTTCTCGTTTATTTCATCGAACACCTTGTGTGCGCGTGATGTGTTGTCATATGCTTTGTTAGCAGGCGTCGCTGCAGTACGGTTGCGTCGGGCGAGTCGGGGAGAACCTACCTGCATCAGAGTTCCCTGCAGCAACAAATTGGTAAGCCTAGTGGTCTTTTTGGTCTTTCCAAATATTCAGCTGCTGGTAATTGCAGCTTTACATGGACCCTGGGTGCTGCCCCGGATGCTGTCTTGAATTATTTTGTCTGACCTACGGGACAGCTGTGATGCTTGAAATTGACGCAACTTTAATTATACGCCATAGCTGATGCCCACACTCCCACTGGCGGTCTATTCGTCTTTTCTTCACCATTCACGTTACCCGTCCACTCGTTGTATCAGCTACGATTGTCTCCTTGTCCTGATGCCACAAATTTTCTTTTTTGACTTTATATCAACTTGGAATAACTGCCAGTTGCTTTCCATAAAATTATCACATGGTGACGTGTTGGGAACAGGAACCTGATTGACCCAAGCCTGTTATGCAGGTCTTCACATCGGTTCTGCCTTGGGCGCGGCCGTGTTCCGTTAGATTCAACCAAAACCACCCGGAAGAAGATGAGCGGTCAGGCTCCACGAACACGGCGCCGGGAAGCGACCTGCCCCTCCCGCCAGCTTCCGGTGTGCCGCTTCGCTCTCCTAACCGCACCGTGCAAGGCCAACGATGCCGGGGGCAGCGGAGCTGGTTCGACTGTTCTCGCGCCCTGTGATTGGTATCTTCCTACACACGCCGCAGACCTCGGGCTGCGACCTACCGCCGTGCCCGGCCGATCGTTAGGGGCGGCGGAGGGGTGGAGCTACCTGTTGGCGGCCAGCATCGTGCGGTGGTCTACATCAAGGCCAAGAGTTCGCCTCCGGGGCCCTACGGTCTGCTCGGCGCCGCCCTCGCCATCGTCGCCGTCTTCGGCTTGCAGTGCTTTGTTTGAGCTTTCCATCTCCTCTTTGCAAAGGCATCATCTCATCATTATTTTATATGTTCCGACGAGAAGTCAGATCATACGGTGTGCTCGTTACTTTATGGTGCGCCTGAGAGCTAGCTACCAGCTTTCTCATATCATCTCTTTCTCTGATCTCATGCCTTCAATATCATTAAATTAATCTTTCAACTGCCATAAAAGTTATAAGTTGTCCCGCTAAAATTGATATGACTTCTGTTTAATTTTAATTTGAGGTTCACAAATTATAATTTATGACTTAGGAAGAAAAATAAAAATAAAAAGAAAAGCATGGGCCATGGCTGTTTAGATGGGGCGTAGATATCGTATGATCCACGTGGTCCGTTGGATTTGCAGCTGCCTCCTCCATCCACCGTTCACGGTTCCGCATTTTCTTCCCCTTCATCCACCGTTCGCGAGGCGTCTGCGTTTGCATTTGCCTACTATCTTAAATCACGCAAGTGGGCTTTGGGCCATCTTCCCTTGGTCGTGGCAACGGAAGAACCCTCGATCGAGCCGAGACTTCGACGACGGAACTATTCGATCCTTCCCCCTCGTCGATCCCATCGGATCTCGCGGCTCCGACATGGCTCAGCCCTTCGTGAAGAAGGACGACGACCTTGACGAGGAAGGTGGTCTCTCAACCCTATTCGATCCCTCTCTGATGTTCTTCTGTAGAATCAGTGGTTTTCTTCTAGATTTCGTTGTCGTTTTCTCTCAAAATTTTTAGTTCTGATCGAATTTAACCATCGTACGTATTGCACCAAAAGCTTCCGGGTGGATCCGCCGCCTTTCGACTTAGATCTGTGTGGAAAACCCTTTCTCCGACATTTTAGAATGGATCTGATGCGGTTGACATGTCATTTCCTGGTGTAGCGATGGGATTAGCCTTCTTCGCTCCGTTTCATGCAATGTAGTGCTTTAGCCTTCTAGATCTTGCTGGTATTTGATGCGTGGAAAAAAATATTGTTCTTGAAACGTCAAACTGTGCTATCATTTCGATCTGAGCCGGTGTTTGGGAAGATTAAGAGTATTGAATTAGTTGTTTTGTGCTGTAGAGGAATACTCCCCCTTTTATGGAATAGAGAAAGGCGCAGTACTCCAAGAGGCTAGAGTTTTCCACGATCCTCAACTTGATGCCAGAAGATGCTCGCAGGTAAGCTTATCCCAAATCCTGATCTGTGCTATTTCAAATGCATGCATAATTATGTTGAAATGGACTTGTAATCATCACTTTGATGCTCTATTTACAGGTTATCACAAAGCTTCTATATTTGCTTAATCAAGGAGAAACATTTACCAAGGTGAGATCCTGGGACTGTCTGATACATTTGCGGCTTTTGTTGTGACTGAAGTCTTTCACATCTCAAATTTTGTAACATTATGGATCCTCTTTCTGTGTTGTAGGTTGAAGCCACGGAAGTCTTTTTTGCTGTGACAAAACTGTTTCAATCAAAGGACACAGTGCTTAGGAGGATGGTTTACTTGATGATTAAGGAACTTTCACCCTCTGCAGATGAGGTTAGGTGATAATAATTTGTCTTCACTAGATTCGTGATTTCTGTAACTTATGGTTCAAGGAGTAACTGGTTGACTGACTCCATGTAGGTTATTATCGTCACAAGCTCATTGATGAAGGATATGAATAGTAAGACTGATATGTATAGAGCCAATGCTATACGAGTCCTTTGTAGAATTACAGATAGTACTCTTCTTACACAAATTGAGAGATACTTGAAACAAGCGATCGTTGACAAAAACCCCGTTGTTGCTAGTGCTGCACTTGTTAGTGGAGTTCACTTGCTTCAGGTACCTTTACCTCTCTTTTCATCATGTTCATGGTTTACTTTCATGTTTAAGATTTTCATTTCTGTTAACCTGAAAACAGACAAACTCGGAAATTGTAAAAAGATGGAGCAACGAGGTTCAGGAAGCTGTTCAATCAAGAGCTGCTCTGGTTCAATTTCATGCACTCGCGCTTCTTCACCAGGTGCTCTATTTTATAATCTATCAATATGTTAAAACCCTAAATGCACTTATAAATCTGTATGCTTTCATACATAACTTCTGACAGTAACACCAATGTTGGTGGGAATTGCATCAATTGTTTTATAAGTATGCACATGGAACCACCAAACCTACTGAAAGGGGTTAAAGTGGGTTGGATTATTTATCAGTCAGAATGTGTTCTCGTCAGATTGGTTCTGGAAATGGTTAAGTTGTGTCCAGGAATATCTCCTATATTCAACTTTGGTATCTGAAATCTTCTGGAATCAAGTTCAGTATATATTAAAGAATTCATCTATGGTATTAACTAAGTTAAATTGTTATTTTATTTTTTTTGTGCATATTGTATAATTTTTCTTGTTCCTCAATTTCTTATCATATCTTTTAAAGCTTTTTGTATAAAAGTGGTTCATAAAATTTGCATTGCTTTCTTAGTTATCCGCTGATGTATATTTATTTTGTGTTGCCACTTTTTAAGTTTCATCATTTAGTTTTAATAAACATATTAAATTTCAGTTTTCTTTTCCATTTCCTACAGCATATATTCAAACAATATAATCTATTTTGATTGGTCAAGCTGTTTTTAAAAGTTAATGTAATTGTGTTTGCACTCTGTGTAAAATGAACTTTATTTTAGCTATATTTGTCTGGACTTCTATGAGTTGTGTGTTATCAGATTATAAGATAGGGAATAATCTAGACTTATATTGTTTGCTCCCTTGTTCATCTTATAATTACTACTTCAGTATGATCATTTTAATGTTCCATTTAAATCCACTTGAACAAATCGGTTTCTTCTTGCAGATAAGACAAAATGACCGCCTGGCTGTTAGTAAGCTGGTTACCAGCTTGACAAAGGGATCGCTGCGGTCACCTTTAGCTCAATGCCTTCTGATTCGATACACCAGCCAGGTATTTTCTCACTGTTTGACATTAAGCATAACCAATATATAACATACTAACTTGGATATATTGTCAGGTAATCAAAGAATCAAGTACGAATACACAAGCAGGCGAACGCCCATTTTTTGATTATCTTGAATCTTGTCTACGACATAAATCAGAAATGGTCGTCTTTGAAGCAGCAAGAGCAATAACAGAGTTGAGTGGTGTGACCAGTAGAGAGTTGACTCCTGCGATAACTGTTCTTCAGTTGTTTTTGAGTTCATCCAAGCCTGTTCTTCGGTTTGCAGCTATTAGAACTCTAAATAAGGTGATTATAACTTTTAAATTTGATTTTTGTTTTTCTCCATAAATCGTTATCATATACTTCCCTTGTTACATCCAAGAAAGCGCTTTTGCCTTTTCTCTTCTGCTTTATTATACTTAATCGGTTATGTCTATATTTAAGTTATATGGAAACTCAAAATGAAAAAAAAGGCATGTAAAAGAGCAAAACTTTGATGCTAAACTGTACGAGGAACCTTGAAATGCCTAAGTTTTACAAATTCTTGTTGAGTGTCTTCTTGTGTTATTATATTTAGGAATTTCACAATATATTCTTTTGCAAATATATGAAGCAATTTCAGTGATACAAGTGATGGGACAGAAAAAGATATATATATATATATATATATATATATATATATATATATCACTAAATGATGCATGGGATAACTTGACAACCTGTTGCAATATTTTTGTGTATTGGAGTAATTTACTGTTTTAATAATTTTTGCCCATGACCCTGGCTATGTGTTCTATTGTTTTTTGTTTTTGTGATAATTCTGGTTATCATCACTGGTTTAGTTTACTTTGTTTCTCAATCATTCTGTCATCAATATATGGTCTCAATGAACAGTCTAAATTAGCTAAAAAGAGGGTGCTGGTTATTTGTTGGTGATGAAAAATTTTGGTGAACTTTAGATATTTTATTCATCATTCATTGAATTATTGCAGGTTGCTTCGACACATCCGCTGGCAGTTACAAATTGCAACATTGATATGGAAAGCTTAATCTCAGACCAAAACAGGAGCATTGCTACACTTGCTATAACTACACTTTTAAAAACAGGAAATGAGTCAAGTGTTGATCGCTTGATGAAACAAATAACAAGCTTTATGTCAGATATTGCAGATGAATTCAAAATAGTTGTTGTGGAAGCTATAAGAACTTTGTGCTTGAAGTTTCCTCTCAAATACCGTTCAATGTTCGTAAATTGCACATTTAAATTCTTAGTTTGTAAGATTGTTGATTTACATGAAGTTAAAATCTCTTTTGTTCCACTTGCTTGCTAGGATGAATTTTTTAAGTAACATTCTTAGAGAAGAAGGTGGTTTTGACTATAAGAAAGCAATTGTTGATTCAATAGTCATACTTATCAGAGATATACCAGATGCTAAAGAAATCGGCTTGTTTCATCTCTGCGAATTCATTGAGGATTGCGAGTTCACATATCTGTCTACTCAGGTAATTCACTTTTGATGCCAATCTTCAGCTATAGCACAGTGGTCTTTTCCATGTTCATTTGATTGAATGAGAATCAGGTGCTTCATAATATTGCTGCTAGATACTACACTTTCTTGGTAATGAAGGACCAAAGACTTCAGATCCTAGTAAATATATTCGTTATATCTACAATCGGGTGATACTTGAAAATGCAACTGTCCGAGCTTCTGCCGTAAGTACCTTGGCGAAGTTTGGTGCAATGGTTGATTCATTAAAGGTACCGAAATATGTTGTGTTCTTAGTGAAATGCTCTTAAACTAATCATCTGTCACTTACTGTTATCGTAATTTGGCTATTTTCTGCAGCCTCGTATATTTGTTCTGTTGAGACGTTGCCTATTTGATAGTGATGATGAGGTAAATACAATCATTTACCTAGCGAATGCATGCAATCAGTTTCTTTTTCTTCTTTTCAATGTGGCAATATCTAATATTTCCGAAATTCTGTAAAATCTCCGGCACTTCCTATCCTCAAGTTTATATTCAGTATTTCAATATGTACTGTTAATATAAAAAGGATTCCCTCTTGCATGCTATTGGATGTTCCTAAAGTTGAAATTATGTAATAATTTATTTACCTTTAGTAAGCATGATTATTTGCTGCCAAATGCTATTCACTGTTTATTACTTGTTAGAACTTGTGGCTATTGCAACATTTCAACTATCTGTTTGCTTTGTGGGACGTTTCTTGGATATGATGATGTCTCTTCAAGTAGCTCTTCAAATATCACTTTCTCATTGCACTATTATTTTGACATAGGTTAGGGACCGGGCGACACTTTATCTGGACAGTCTAGGAAGTGATGCTTCTGTTGGTGGAACTGACGAAGACATAAAAGACTTCCTATTTGGTCCATTGGACGTGCCACTAGTCAACTTGGAAACAAGCTTGCGGAGCTATGTACATCCCTATATTATATGACACTGCATAGTTATTGTTATATGACACTGCATAGTTATTTCTCTGACCTACTCTTTTGCTTACTCCTTCTCATTTCTTTAAATTCAGGAGGCTTCGGACATACCTTTTGATATTAATTCAGTTCCAAAGGAAGTCAAGTCGCAACCTCTTGCTGAGAAAAAGGCTCCTGGTAAGAAGGCAATTGGTTTAGGGGCTGCTCCAAGTGGTCCCACCTCAGTTGTTGATGCATATGAAAAGTTACTTTCTTCCATTCCTGAGTTCTCCAGCTTTGGAAAACTCTTCAAGGTAATTGTTGCATTTTAGTATTATACATTATAGTTATTACATTTGCATAACAGTTTAAATTTTTTTATCATTTTCTCAGTCGTGTTCACCCATGGAGTTGACCGAGCCAGAAACTGAATATGCTGTTAATGTAGTGAAGCACATCTTTGATGGCCATGTTGTGTTCCAATACAACTGCACAAACACCATCCCAGAACAATTACTAGAAAAGGTATTACCTATCTCAGGGAACATCTTCGATGAACAGTTTCTCCATTAATTCTGCTTATGCTTCAATTTTTTTTCTGATTTTCATTTTCCCCAGGTTACTGTTTTTGTTGATGCATCTGAAGCTGAGGAATTTTCAGAAGTCCTAACAAAGCCTTTGCAATCCTTACCTTATGATTTACCAGGGCAGACTTTTGTTGCATTTGAAAAACCAGAAGGTGTTCCTGCTATTGGAAAATTCTCAAACCTTTTAAAGTTCGTGGTGAAGGAGGTTTGACTTATGGCTTTTTTTACTCCAATGTTGATTCACATCTATTTATGTCTCTGTTTGAAATAGGTATGGGGATATTGGAGAATTATTTCCCTTGAAGTCCAACGATCTAAATGTCCCCATTAGGGTTGCAATAGATGCTATTTTCTTTTTATATGGGTTTGATTTCCTTTTAGTTGCTAGTTATATTATTTTGTTGTGCTATATGAGTGGGCATTGGTAAGATCCTTTCCCATTGTCAGTATAGTAGTTGTGAAAATCAATGATAACATACTGTGTTTGGTTATGATAAGTAGCATGTAGCTTCTCAAGAAGGCTTCTAGCTTATTCTACTGAAATAAGAGGAAGCAAATATGCTAAAGAAATTACTAGTTTTGGCTGTCTTGGTTTAGGATTGGTGACAACAGTCTCTTTTGTTTGTGATGATGCAATGAAATTAGCCAGGAAGCAAATATGCTAAAGAAATTACTAGTTTTGGCTGTCTTGGTTTAGGATTGGTGACAACAGTCTTCTTTTGTTTAAAGAAGAACTACTTGTCATGTTGCAGGACATCACATTCAAAATAATGCTGCAATGTCTGTGGGAGTTGAGTTTTGTGTACGATATGTTCTATTAGATCTTCGATAATTGGTCGGTCTTCTTGGAGGAGACCATTAGATCATCATTTGGTTTTTCTTATATAAACCAAGGTTTGCCTTACCGAGCGGTAAGACCTTGTACTGCCTGGTATGTATCGGTCCGACAGTTTACCGGTTCGTGGACTGCCCGCTATCAGACATTACCCGTCAAAATCGATCGTTAGCGGTCGATTGAGGGAGAAATCGACCGTCAATGGTCGATTAAGGGAGAAAAAGGGAAGAAGAATAAAGAAGAAGAGGATACAAACCTCCTTTCCCCGTGCCGTCCTCACCCGTGTGTCGTCGTTGCCCATGCGCTGCCCTCGCCTGCGGGTCGCCCGTGCGCCGTCCTCACCCACGGGCAATTCTTCTCCCGCGCAAGGAAGACAGAATGTCTCCCAGCGTGGGGAGAAAGATCGAGGCGACATCGCCATTTTTTTTTCTTTTTTTAATATATTAATATTTAATATTATATTATATAATATTATAATATATTTTAATATATTGGGCAGTACATACTGTGTGTACCACACGGTACCATATACCATATCATACTGAGATAATCTCGATATGTCGGTACGGACCGGTATGGCAAACCTTGGTATTAACAAGGGTTTTGACTCTTAAACATTCTTTAGGTGTTTTAGATGCTTATGATGTTATCAATTATAAGTAGTGGAAGAAGTTTCATTCTTTTGCATTTGAAGTTTAAGATGTGTGCTACTTTTGGATAAATGAAAAGCATGCTTTGTCAAGAAGATTTGCATTGACTACATTCACCTTAGATTAGTTGAGACTACTTAATTACAAGGTCATATGTTAAAAAAAGCTGCTCTATTGGATCTCTCTACGTATGCTTCTACAAAGACTTCCTGAAAATTTTCTTTTTTCTAGGTGACAGCAAATAAATTTGTATAATATTCCATAGCTCATTGAAAATATCTCTTAACAACACACTATATGTGCACACATCCATTCACTCTAGTATATTTGGTTTAGAGCTCACAATACACAAAAGATAGGGAAGCATTGCTGATATCCATGCTAATTAAATTATCAGCAAGTAGTGCATTTTCATCGTAAATTACAATTTGATTCTTTCCTATTGGTATTCGATTGACCTTTTCTTCAGCTAAGAAAGTAGATTAAGTTGACAAGATTCATATGTGCAAGTATTGTTTTTAATTGCTTTGTGTGCATGCCCGGACACAAAACAATGGGAATATTAGGGGTTGTGATAAGAGTCTTTATCCTTACTTCATAAATATGGCCTTTTGGTAAAAGGCCACATGAAACATGCAATGTGGAAATATAGGTCTTGTGCTTGTCCTGGAGACATGTTCAAATGCTATGGTAGAATTCCACCATTCTATATTATGTATGTGGACGTGGCTCAATGGGGGTACAAGGAGTCCGCTATGAAACATGTGAGCATGGTTCAAACTTCAAGACATTGATGTCACTCATGCAACAGTAGCTACAGTTGCCAATTACATTAATGTTGAACTTTCTTCTCAAAATCATATTGTCGGAGGACATGACAATGCATATGGTGCTGTCTCTTTAAATTTTTTATTACATTTGGCTTTTGTGTTAGTGGTTGGACAAGTGAAGTGCTGGGAGTTACTAGGATGCTTGGCTAGCCTCTCCTATATACTCCGAATGTGGAGGGAGATCTAAGCATGTAGAGTCATTTTCCTGAGCATCTATTATCTTTGAAAAATTGTGGTAAAATAAATTGGCTGTATGGTGACTTGCTTGGGTAATTATAAAGATACTGCATCCACATAAGTTAACTTCTCTCAAAAGGCATGCCAAAATATGCAAGCATTAGAATATATAAATATTCTTAAACAAAGATGGCAATAGAAATGGCTACTTTTGACTAAATTCAAGTATTTGGTGTCACCTACATTGATCTTCTACTGCTATTTCACCTATTTTGCGATTGGTAGTGAGACCCTTTCTATTCTGCATCATGTATACAAATTCAATCATTATTCTCCTGTTATGTATACATCAGGTAGATCCAGCTACAGGGGAAGCAGATGAAGAAGGTGTTGAAGATGAATACCAGCTAGAAGATCTTGAAATTGTCGCAGCTGACTATATGTTGAAGGTGGGAGTCTCCAACTTCAAAAATGCTTGGGAAAATATGGACCCAGATAATGAGCGGATTGATGAGTATGGTCTTGGTGTGAAAGAAAGCTTGGCGGAAACTGTTAGTGCAGTTACAGATATCCTTGGCATGCAGCCTTGCGAGGTTAGCTAATTCAATTAACTCTATCTTGTAAACCATGCATTCCGCCTTCACTTTTTATTGCAATCAACCGGATAGTATGCAACACATACTTCTTATTTTTGTTCCATCCCTTGCTGTTCCTCTCTCTTGATATACTCGTGTGTTTCAATGCTAAAATCGAAGTTATATTCAACTGACTCCAGTTTTTTGACTCGTGTGATTATTTTTTTGCAGGGAACTGAGGTCGTCCCAAACAACTCCAGATCTCACACATGTTTGCTCTCTGGAATTTTTATTGGCAACATGAAAGTGTTAGTCAGAGTTTCATTTGGTATTGATGGGTCTAAGCAGGTTGCAATGAAACTTGCAGTTAGATCAGAAGGTCCAGAGATCAGTGAGAAAATTCATGAAATTGTTGCTGAGGGGTAGATGCAAACATGATTCCCCCTCCCCCCTTAGTGATCCAATAGTTGCAGTTTTGTTGTTTATTGGCATTAATAAAAATAATATCGAAAGACTGACCGAATCAAATTTCCAGGGATTATGACATGTTCTTGTGGCAAGCAATACATTGCGTCTTTTTGGATTTTGGTTCTTCCATTCAAGCATTATATAAGATGCGTACTTGTGGGACCCTGAAATTTTTTTTTTTTTTTTTACTACACTGGCTTAAGTAGATGTCCTCTCTTCAATGCATATTATATGCTTATATCCATCTCTCCATCAATCTGTGTAAGAAAGTGTCACCGTATTCAAGTGCTAATTGTTAAAGTAATTATGATGGGAAGATGTCTTGTATTATAAAGTCATTTTAATATTGATAAGTTGATATGCATTTGCATCCGAGCCTAAATTTAATATAAAAACTACAGCAGATTCATTAGAAGAAAGATATAATTATCCCCAAAAGATTCTTTTTTATATTATTTTTTCTTCACCTTCTGTTCCTTAACATGAGAGCTTTATAAACTCGATATTATGAGTATCTTTGTAAATTGGCCCTTAAAAATCAAGTCAAATCAAACTTTGTGACACCAATTCATAGGATGTATTCTTAGTTTTGACATTTTGATCGAAAGGATGTAATCGACGTACAACGATCATAAAACACTCATCTTTTTCCCTCTCCTACATGCTAATCAAACATCACAAAAAAGTCTCGGTAGATGAAAGTGGATCCAATTAGAATAATTATATCGGATCACGAATCCAGCCGTCTATTTAACGTTCTTGCCGTTTGTGGCTGAGATCCGACCCGCTTATACCTGCTTCATTCATTCTTATTTGGTAGTATTCACAAACTCCAAACCCGAATGGGCCCCTGAGGCGGTTATCGGACCCCATCGGACTCGACCTGCTCACACCATCTTATCGGTTTTCTCGACATGCCTCCGTATCGGATTAGTCTCCTACCCGATCCATTTATTTATGCCTTCGCAAAACTTCTAGCCCGTCTTGTTCATTACTTGTTCGCGTTTTCTTGCTTGCTTCTATATGTTTGCTCGAGTCGGGGCGGATACGGAAGAGCTCGGTGAAGGGGAAGTGGCGGTCGGGACGGTGGATCGGCAAGATGATCACCCGCTCGAAGCTCGTCGAGCAGCTCAGAGAATACCAGATCCGATCCCAGCACAAGTGGGGCGCCCTCGCGGCCTTCTCTCCCAAGCCCCATATGACCACCAGGTTTCCTTTCCCGCTCCAGTCCTTTATTATCTTCAATTATGCGAGACATAATAGTCCTCCTCTTCGATTTGGAAACCATTTATCTGCTATAGGCGGATTGGCTGTAGGTATTTCGCGAGGGGAGATGATTAGACGATGCCCTTCTCTTGAAATTTGGTTTCGATTTGATATAATGGATGCTGCATCTGCGATCTTGTCCGTATAGGTTAAGTAGAGAGCAAATATGTAAATATGGGGTGAGAGATTGTGACTTTTACGTTGATTTTTGTCATGGTTTAGACGTGTAGAGATTGCCTAAATATGAGAATAATCCGTAGGACAATCCGTGTTGTACTTAGAAGTATAAGCAGTGTTATCTTTTTGGTCTTTCGGATTATAAATTTTCTTTTTTAGATGTAGAATTTATCATTAGGAGTAGCGATGTGTACATTACATGGGTCTCATTTTTGGCATCTTTGAATCAATTGTGTAGTGAAGACGTCGGAATGCGAAGGTCTCTTACATGCAAAACAGAATTCATGCCTCTGGCATTTTTGTTAAAGAAGTAATCATGGGTCAGGGTAAAACTAAATTTGACTATGTAGTAAGGGTCTCACTTTTGGCATCTTTGAATCAATTATGTAGTAAGGATGTCTGAATGCGAAGGTCTCTTACATGCAAAAGAAAGTCATGCCTAGTCAAATTTAGTTTTATCCTTACCCATGATTACTTCTTTAACAAAAATGCCAAAGTAATGTGAAATGGATTAAAAAAAAATGTAATGTGGTAAGGGGCTAAGGTGATAAGTCTGAAACATGGGATAACAGTGTAGTGACCTAAGCACATATTACTTAAGGATTATATGTGAGATACGCAGAGAATCTTTACATAATTAAGAATCACCAATGCAATGGGATCTTTTAGGATAATATTGAAGTTTCTGTGGGCACATCCAGGCTCGTGTGGAAGAAGATTCAACAAAGTATATGAACTACGAAACTATACTTGACAAGTTGCATAATTTAGACACGGTGTATGACGTACTAATGATCAATGACACTTTCCTTAAATTAAGCTACCTCTAGGAGGTGCCATGATCACTTGAGGAGCCTAAAACAAAAGCTACATAACTTAAATTGTTTCTTTAATGAATTGAAAATCCATGAAAGTCAGATTTCTTTCAAGAGTGGATAATCCCATTGGTTTAGAGTTGAGAAGGAAGCCAAGTCGACATCCATGGTCGTTTGTTAGTCTACTGGCGTTCAGTCTTCTTAGTTATTGATTCTCAGTTAAGTCATATTTTATAAAGATTTTTTTAAGTTTTGTCTGAGTCATGTTGAGATTTAAGTTTTTTTCTCTTTCTAACTTTTTATTGTTTTAAATGTATTTCCCCCATAATTTTAGTTGCTATTCCGGATCGAATTCAAAGTCATATTTTGAGATCTGTTCTTATCTTTAGGTCCTACTTTGTATAGATAGGATTGGGAGAATTCTGAAGTCATTAATAGTCTTGTTTAGACAGCATTTGTTATGCTGAATTTTTGCGGTTTTGGGATTAAAAAAATTCTTCTATAGGTTCTTACTTGCCATGTTCTTCATTGTTTGAAAGTTCAGAGACCAAAAGTTACAAAGCATAGAAACATCTATTTGATCTATCCCAACTTTTTGTAAAAAAAAAAAGTTTTACTCCTATAGACAGTCAGTGGAAAACTTGCAACAGCAATAATGTTTATTGATTCTTTGCCATCTTTCTTTTCCCTAATATTACATGTCCTTTTCTTAGCTTTGTTCTTTCTTTGTCTTGAACTGAGGGTTTTGGTTGGGCTGCACCGATTTGGAGGTTGTTATTGAGGAAAAAGTATTATGGAAGTTTAGTTTGGTGTTAATTCATTTTAACTAGGAAAGTAAACATTTGACCATATTGTTATGGAGAATAAGACAACTGTAGATAATAAACAGACAAAAAGAAGTTTCTCTTCACTAAGAGGATAAAATTAGTAAAGTGTAACAGGAGCTGGCTTACCGTTTCTTTTTCTTTTCAAAAGATATCACATCTGTTTTCTAGTAGCGACATGCATTCTTTTAGGTAATCCATTGGACCTAACCGACACTAAGGTACTATCGGAAAAAATATAAAGATCCCTTTTAGTGGGTTCCTTGATTTTTGCTTAAGAATATTAGTCAATGACTTCTATTTTGTGGCTGTTAACTCATGAAGAACTTGCTTAGTAGGAAGGGTCCCGCAAAAAAGGCACCTAACACTGATCAGTTTGAGCCACCAGTTGCAGCAGACATGAATCCTGTTACATCTAACAGGAAGCATAGTTTGAGCTCCAATTTTATGTTCATGCCTTCTAGCTATTTTTTGCACTAGAATTAGTTACAAATCCAAGTAATGAAGCAGGCTTTGAACCAAATTAACACCTAAATGGAATCTTGTTTAGCAGACATTCCTTAATGCAATTGAACTGATTGAAGATTGCTTTGATTTCCTTCTTCTAACTTCATAGATCAGATCGTAGATTTGTTTTTAGTTTAGGAAACATTACAATTTACTTACACACCTGACTTTTAAAATAATATAGGATGAAATGGTGATGTGATGCTCGCATCAAGATAACATGGGATTGATGAGGCCCTGACGTGATGCAACGGTGGCATCCGTGTGCCACTCGATGGACCTTTATTACCATTGTGTCTACTTTGCATGGACACAATAAAAGGGCAACACTGATGTTGAGCCCAGTGAACTCTTACGACCATTATTGAAATGTTATTTGCATGGTGCAGCAGTGCATCCATGTGGGCTCTATATGTAATGCAAACATGGCTTCAATATGGTGCCTATGTGGCACATGTTTGAATAATATGGGATATGTGTATCCTAATTTAGACATTTTATATGCATACACCAACCAATGCTATCTTGATGTATCGGTGCCAGCACGCCAATTAGATTCATGTATTTGTATGCTGATTTTATTAATATTATTATTAAATACTTTAATTGCTTCCCTCTTAATATAAGTATCACATGTAAATGCATGTTTGTCTTATTCATAATTTTCAATATAATAGGAGTAGCAACAAGGGTCACATGTTTGATGGAGCAAAGCGCAAGATGAGTTAAGTGGCACTCTTTAGATTATGGGTGGGGCAAGTTGAAGTGTTTTTGAAACATAGGTTGGCAAACTGTAACTTTACCTACAACCAGAGCTTTTACTGAAAGCAAATGGAGTGGATGCATCTATGCAAATGCCTAGAATGGCATACAGCATTATTGGTTAAGACAGTAAACTCATTTATGTGGGTTTTTCTTGGACCTCGCTCAGATCTTTGTACCTTTAGGAGTTCATCGAAATGCATATGCAAAGGATAGTTGATGCAAAATTCAGTGTAAATTCTGAAAAAAAATGTGTAAGTGCTACTTGGAGGCAGGATGAAGAACCTATTTATGTCATTGCTTCCATGTATGCCTAATTGTTGGAGGTGCTACAACTTAATCTGTGCAAAATCTGTGAAACACTTTTGCTTGATTTTGTTTTCTGTTTTTTTTTCTTAGCAAATTTTTTGAAATTGCGTTTTTAGCATAAGATCATTCTACAGCATACATTTGGTGATATTTTTGTTATTGTGCAGGCGGGATGTCTTTGTGGCTCTTGTATATGCTTTGGTATTTGTCTTTCTCATAGTATCTTGCTATGCAGCACTTTACCTCAGACACTTCATGATTTCAGCTGTTCTTGTATTCCTTGGAATTCTTCTTCCAACATGCCTTAAGATTTCTAGGCATAGATGGCTTGCAAAGAAAAAGGAGAGAAGATTATCATTACCTTTGTCCATGTGAATATCATTGGGATTTTATAAGTTTTCAGGCTGATAACCTGTCTAATTTGTGGACAGATGTGAGATATTGATCTAGCATGGGTCATTTACGAGATCACCCAACAATGGTTTTGCATTGGTTGTTGATGGCTTGACGATGTTCCCACTTTTCTGGAGTAATCATGGTATGCAACCTTTTATTTTTTTGGGTTATATGTTAAAGGTTTCTTTTAACATTGGAGATTATCTTCGGCGGCATATGCCGGGGCTGATATATTTTGATACACTTTGCATCGGACTCAAATTTGTTATGGGGCTGATCTTTTCTCTTAGTTTTGCTTTGATGGATCAGAGAAATTTCAGATTGTAAAATGTTGTTTTTCTTATGATGTTATATTTGTCATGGGGCTGATCTTTTCTCTTCGTTTTGCTTTGATGGATCAGAGAAATTTCAGATTGTAAAATGTTGTTTATCTTATGATGTTATATTTGTCATATTTGGAAAAGTATCACTTAATAACATCTATATTGAATTATTTTGCCAAGTATTTTTTTTTCTTTTTATTTTGTGAATGTGAACAAAGCATCCAATATCTAGTCACTAACTGGGATTGATGGAATCCGATATTATAAAACTTGAAATGGAAAATAAAGATGTTGATGTGTTTCTGGATCCTCTCTTTACCAGACACTTGGCTTGCAAGGTATATAGCTTAAGAACAAGAATGGTCCTGATGTTTGAATCTTGATCTTGAAATGCTTAATCTTGAGCATGAAACCAGAGCTTCTTTGTACATGTCAAATAGTGGGATTCTTTTTTTTTTTTCTTCTTTTTTTTTGTAGGATTTTTTGTGGTGGCATTGTGATTTAGTGCTATAACAGATGTGACAGAATATTTAAGTTGCTTTATAGGTTTAGATGTATATCCTTATTTGCTGGTGCTTGAGAATTTCAATCAATGATTAAACTCATTAAATTAATAGACTATTATTTCATCAGATTGGGTCAATAATAGTATTTGAATTGCATGATGTGGAAGTTAAAATATTAAAATTATTAAAATTTTAATTTTATTTCGATCATCCTTGGGTCATGTTTGGAAACCTAATTTTTTTTGTTCTTAATGTATAGTGAAGTTCCTAGTGAATATGTCGTTGTGGAATGTTTTGAGCCTTTGATAAATAATAGATAAAAGTTAGTTTTAAATGTGCATTGAACTAAGTATTATTTGGTAAGATTATATTACAAAAGTCCATCGAATATTTCATGATAAATTTACTTTTAATATTATTATTATTTATTTAAAAGCGAATACATATCTTTATTTAAATTAATAAGTATATAAATAATATAAATATATATAGTCTTATTAAATATATATAATAAATAAAAATAAAATCAATTATATAAATAAATATAAAATAATTTCTTTAAAAAATAAATAAAATTTATATTATAGAAAAAATATAAATCATGTTGTTTATCATTTAAATAGTTTTGGTAAATTTAAAATTTTAGTTGAAGTCTAAGATACTTCTAAATTTTAAAAAATTATATTAGCATCTGACAAAGATCCAATTGCTAATACTATCTTTTGAGTATTTTTAATTTGTCAATACTATTTAATTTTTTTTATTAAACATCAATTATAAATATGTATAGGATTCGATGTATATTTTAAATGTGTTCCTACCCAGACTCGGTTAGCAGAGGCGGGTACATATCGGACGGGTGCATGTAATATCGTTATCTGTACGATGTGGACAAGCGAAGAAGACGGTTAGTTCCACGCATGCGCGAACCCGCCCCTGGCCTTTTGGTTCGGCCAATTGGATGAGTACACGTGACCGGATCGTATCGGTTCGAACAACACCGCTTTAATCGAGCCGTCGGTCTCCTTTCCCTGGATCTATAAATACCAAACTCCCCGTCAGTTTTTTTTCCGGGTTTCCGTGTTCCTCCTCGATCGGGTTTCCTCCGGCTGTTTGATGGATCCCGCGGAGTTCCTCGCAATTCCGCCTAGGTTTGTCTTTTCTTTCTGGCTTCTTTTTCTTGTCCTACATTGTATTTTGATTCTTGCCTGTTGTAGACCCCTTTGGCTCAACTCGACGATCGCCGATGTGCTTGCTGTATTTGGTTCTGGTCTCTGTTCTTCTATTGGATCTCTGGCTATGCAGATCACCGGGAGATGATCTTCCGCTCGCAAAGCAGGTAAGTGGCAAGACCGTGGAGGTCTCTGGTGTTCTTCGTGGTCTCGCTTTGGTCTGATTTCTTGGCTTATTTTCCGCCGTGGAACTTTCTTGTGTAGTCCGCAGATGCCCTAGTTTGATTTGCTGCTTTTTCATGGCGTCCATCGTGGTTTCCTGCTGAGTGGTCTATATATCGGTACGTTCTTCCCTTCTTCTATTCTTTCCATGTGGGTATCGTAGTTTCAACTCCAGGCTGCGTAATGCTGTAACGAGGATGTGTATGTTCGATGCAGGTCGACTTTGTTCTCTGGCGAAGTAGGTTCGCGGCCAAAGGCCTATATCCTATTTCTTGCTTTCTTCCATGGAAGATTGGATGTGGTGCTGATCTTATCCAAGGACGCGTCCGAGAAAGGAAGTCATGAATGACCATTAGATTAAGTGCATCGAAACTGGACTGGCGATCTTGATGGATGGGGGAAGGTAATTTGTACCTATACATGTCCTACAGACCTTTGCCATGTCGGGTGCGCTCGCATGGCAGGTCGCTCATCGTTAATAAAATTTCCCTTTTCTTGTGTGGGAGGAGAGATCGCACGGGGTAGTTATTTTCAGCCCCGGGTTCTCTCTCTCTCGTTTGCTGTGTCTTCCCTCTCTGGCATTTCCATCTATCTACCAATCACACTCCTGCCGTTTCCATCGCCGTTTAATCCTCACGACCACATCGGATACAAAGCTTCGTGGCCATTTCTCCAAATCAATGAGGTATAGTCTCCCCCTTCGTTCTTCGCAGATCAGATTAAATGTCAAATTCTTGATTACAAATTTTAAGTATCGGATGTCGTTTCAATTTATGATATGCCAATTTTACATATGTTGATATAGTATCTGCAACCATATGTGCAAGCTTCAAATAATTTACCTGTCTATTATTTATTTCTGCCACAGTTAGTTAGTTACGACGACGGTGACCATTACGAGGGTTTCAATCTTGTGATGTGTTGGCGGTTAAATTTTCATTGCTATGTTGTTGTTATATCGTGATATTTCTCTTCTGTTGTCAAAGGTTTGTCTTGTAATTGCCGTTGGAGCTCCCGTATCTGAATCTACCACACCCCATCATTTACTTTAAAGTGAATTATTAAATCAACTATGATCCAAGTGCTGTACCATGCGCCAGAGCTTAAGAGCTTAGCATGTACTAATGTGTACATGCTTAGCCTGCTCTTAAATTCTGAGTGAACGATAGTGTCTTCCTTGGTACTTTTTGACTTGGTTATAAGTCTCAAGTCTGTCTTCTTTTTCTTTTTTATGGTTCTATGTCTTCGGTGAGGCTGTCATGTGATTGGTTCAAGATTATACCAAAGCTTTCTTTCCCCCTCCCCCCTGTTTTAAGTTGAAAGCACGGTAAGGCTTTCAGGTTCCATTCAGCAGCCTATTTAAAACTAGTTACTGCAGAATTAGTACCGGTATAAATATGTAGGTGGAATTTTAGGGGGGGTCCAAATTCCGCGACGCACCTATATGCCGTACTCCCGATCTTTTGCTGTTGATGTGGATGCTGGGAAGCCTGTTGTTACGCGGTTTGCGAGGCAGCAGCTCACTGCTTCCTAATGCGCTGCCGGGAAGCCGGAGCGCGAGGTCGGAATCTGTCTCCCTGAACTTTAATTGACAAGGTAATTGAATGGTGTACTTTCATAATATAGCTCCACTAGTTTTAGCTAGCTTCATTATTATTATTAGAATTCTTCTCATCATCGGATCATTTTGTTAGAACTTTTTTGCAACTGAAATTTCGTCTGCTATTGAGATTCTTTAAAGAGTATAGATAATGCTGAATTGAATACAGATATTGCTAATTGTAGAGTAAATATTCTTTGATTTAAACTTAGAATGCTCAAAGTTGATATTCAATTCCATTTCGAATTTTGTATAAATTGTCATGTGGCAGCCAAAGCTGTTGTGGAAGCGTGCGAACCAAAAGACTGCTGGCGTGAAATATCCACGATTTTACAAGTACAGTACAGTAGAAGTGCTCACAATTTGAGTGGGAAATATTTGATCATAAATGGAAAACAGTAAATCTTCATGCTCATTTATCATACTCTCGTTGTCGTGTAAGACCTTATAGATTTTGTCTTCCGAGTAATTTCAAGATTTTGATTGAATTGAGCATCTTTCACTGGCATATTGTGATGTGATGTGATATATATGACCAGACTACCTAATGGATCTCTGAGCTCCAAAGGCAGGAGCCCTCCGTCATGCAAAGTGATCGAGAGGAAGGCGGTTCGAATCCGCCAGGATCCGGACAATCTTGATACATCGGTGGCACACGTTTCAATTAGAATATGGTTGATGAACTTGTGTTGTCGGATGGCTGTCCAAAGTCACCACCATAAGCTGTGTTTAAGATTCCACAACGGCACCCAATAATCTTCTACTGTGCTAAAAAAATAAAGGAAAAATGTGGACTTCACCTTCAGAATTTGAAATGGTTGTGTAGTGTCTACTAAATAGCTTGAAGTTATGTGGTTCCGTGTGTGATATGCCCAGAATATTTTGATAGCTTGAAGTGTTCGTGTTCTTGTTGCCTCCGTAGACAAATAAACATGCTTTGCAAGGTTCTAATGATGCTTGGAGGAGGACACAGTCGTCGCAGACAAATAAACATGCTTTCCTTTCCGTGTGTGATATGCCCACAGAATATTTTGCTGATGAAGTCAAGCTGCGTCATCGAAGCATTTCCCTGTTCGAGCACTCCACACCGCTGGCAGGTACTATTGATGCTTCTTATTGTTATCTTCTTCTCCGTATTGCCATCATGCCATTTGTATGAGCTGTATTATAAGGTGCTACATAATTTTGTATATATACCATGACCGTGGCTGCTGAAACCATCCATCACTAAGTCAATCATCAAATTTATCAGAAGATAAGATCTTCGATGATGATAGATTAAGTCATAAGATGAGTTGAACATGGCCTAAACGACTAGAAATGCCTGTCCGCTTGAACTCCTTGTAATTCATCCGCATGCCTGAAGTCTTTGCTTGTTCAAACCCATTAATGCACAATAAATCATTGCTTATTTAATCAGTTGCTCTATATATGAGTAGACATCTATCCATCACAAAAAATTTAAAGTATATTTTTTCTCAAAAAGAGTTAAATATGAGGTAACCAGAGATAGAACTTTTAAAGGATTATGATTGTACTATAGTTATCATAATATTATAGTTGATGAATTTAGTAGGGAATCTATAAGTTTTATGGCTAGTTTGATTGTGAAAAATGTAAGTTATTAAAAAAAAAATATGATTTGAATGTTATTATGAAAGAGGAAGGTTCAATGATATTGGTGGTATCTATCAAGGTTCAATATTTGAGTTTCAAAGGATGGCCTATTGAGATTTGCGGATAGAGTATACGTCTCAAATGAGATATATTAAAAATAAAATATTGAAGGAAGACTATAATTTTACGAACACTCTGTATCCTAGTAGCACTATGATGCATAGATATCTTAAAAGTCAAGTCATTATCAGTGGGAAGGCATGAAGGAGATTGTAATATATGTTTAGAAGTGTTTAACTTGCCAGTAAATCAAAGTTGAACATAAGAGATTATTAGCGGGAAGGCATGAAGGAGTTTGTTGCAAGTCTTAGATATTCTCGAGTGGAAATATGAATGTTACCATGGACTTTATTTCAGGTATATCCAGAACCTCTAGAAAGCATGATACTATTTGGGTTGTCATTGATAAGTTAACCAAATCGATATATTTTTTATCGATCAATATGATTTATTCACTTGATAGGCTTATTGATTTATATATTGATAAAATAGTAAGACTCCATGGTGTTCCGAAGGAGATCATCTCTATAGAGATTCTAGATCTCTTTCTAGATTATGAAGAAGATTATAAAAATCTATGAGTTGATTATGATCGATAAAGACTTGATTTATGTGGAATAGTTCACTCAGATTATTAATAAGAAAAAAAGATCCTAAGGATTATGATCATTCCTTTGGTTAAAATGGTTTGAAAATATCATTTTATGGATGAAACAATTTGGGAGCTAGAGAATGAAATGAAAAAAGTTTATCATCATCTTTTCATCGATGGAGGTATGATAAATTTAGAGGATTAAATTTTTTTTTAGGGGAGACTGTAATATCCTTTTTTTTTTAATATTAGTAAAGATCTATTTTAAATTATTTATAAGGATTTATTTATAAATATAAAGTTTATTTAATAATTTTTTAAATTAAAAGATTTTATATTAAAAATTTATTGTTTAGGATCTAAATGTGAATCTTAAAAATTGGATATGAATTATAAAAAAATTATATTAAGTTAAATAAAAAGATATGTATTACTAGTTAGCCTAATGATGATGTCATATATGCTTACATGGATGACACATAAGTTTCCTTTATGCATGATTGTCACTTGTCATCCTTTAGTTAGCAAAACTTAAGTTATTAGGGGTGAAAACTAAAGAAAAACTTATCAAAAAAATAAGAAAACTTATTGCAACCAACGTAGACTCAAGAAGAGAAGGAACGATAAATGGAAATAGAAGGAATCTTGTTTTGGTTTGAAGTTTTGGATCAATTCCTCACACTGGGAATCAATTTTTCTAAATTAAACGTTTTAACCCCATTCCATAATAATCTTAATCTTTAATTTCATCTCAATTTGAAATAATTTAAAAGATTGTAGTTTAGAATATGATATCTTTCCAGTTTATATGTAAAACTACAAATCTAGAATTTTTGAGATTTTGACTTTTTTATTTTATTCTAGTCATAACTTTTAGCATCTAATTTTGGCAAAACCTTAGAGGTTCATATGCCTACCCAAACTATTATTTCAATTTACCCGAGAAATCTGTAACATAGAAATTGTAATTTTCGACCTCTTGATACTAAATTTCTTAACTCTCTGTTGAAAAATTCAATTACCGCACAACCTGCTTCATTAGAAATTAGAATCATAGATATTTTATTATACTTCATTTGAAAGATTTGAAGTATAAATATCTGTGCAAACATTTGTTCAAATCAACTCTATGGATTTTGCAAAATAAAAATATTTTTCTCTGATCTTTTTGTTATTAAATTCCTTGGAACTCCTTGTTGAAAACTCAAATTCATATAAAAGTTGATTTATCTTAAAGTAGATTGATATATATTTCAAATGATACATGTTTTGAGTAAGTTGGAGCATATTTAGTTATTTAAATAATTTATACAATGTGCATATCAACATCTGTAGAATATGACCTTTTGCCTATTTTGCATATCCTTGTTCATCGCATTGGAAATTGAATTCCTCTAGAATTATTTCTTTAATTGAATTTTATGTAATTGTTTTGAATTCTTATATGTCATTGTCTTTAATTCTTTACCTATCTGAATGCATTATGTGAAAATTTATGTTTGCATCTTATTGTTTTATATAGGCACATGTACATTTCGTTATTTCGCATGTGCTTAGAGCTCGCGATGCTTTGTCGGCCCCCTATGGCTTCAACCAGATGTGGGTGGATGGAGCTCTTAGACATGGGAGACTTATGTTTGGTGGTCATTTAGAAATGGATGTACCATATTATGTTTGTGATCTCACTTTACCTTTTATGTTTTGATATGATATCCAAAGCATTACTTGTGTGTTTTTATATGCGTTTTGAATAAGAATGAAATGAATGTGATGTCAAATATGACATTTGAGCTTCTATTTATTATTTATTCATTTGATATGCTCTAATCTAAAATATTTTATATGCCCATTAATATGCTCTTAAACGTTCTTGTGTCTTTAATATGTGCCTAAATGTTTCATATGTCATTTAATACATGCCTAAATGATTCTTATGCCATTGATATGCTCGTAAATATTCTTATACTTTTGATATGCGCTTAAATATTTCACATGTCATTTGATATGTGCCTAAATACTTCTTATGCCATTGATATGCTTCAGTTACTCTTTCTCTATTGTTATGATCAAAATATATTTTTAATGAAATGATTTATAATTATGTATCTAATGAGATAATATCTATTAATTTTTATACTCTTACCTTGCAATTTGATATCAAGTTTGTTTGAAACAATCCTCCCTTGTCTTAGATATGTTAGTCGCTTGCTGAATCTTTTAGCTAGTCATGTTGTTATATAAATTTTTCAGATTAATTATCACTCACTGAAACATTTGAATTTGACTGAGCCAGTTGAAATTTATTTAGATTTTGATACTTTGTGGATGTTATATAAGTATGTTTTTAAGTATAATTGAAATGTTGTCAAAAAAATTGAATTGATGTGTCTTATGATTCTGAAATGTTAAGTTTAGTTTTATGATGATATGAAATTATGATAAATGATTAATCTTATGATTCTTAAATTATCACGCTTGTGGATTTATAAGTGTTGTTAATGTTTTTATTAAGTTAACTTTAGATTTTGTGGATTATCATGATGGTGTATGATTATAAATTACAAATGTTTTATAGGTTATGAATAATATTTGAATATTTTTTTCAGTATCCTCATATGTGATTTAAAACACGAACTTAGGTTTTGAATAAATTATAATATTCTTAATTTAAAATAAGTTCATACCTCTCAAATGCAATAGTCTGAGAGGTGTGACAGAGGTTCAGAATAGTTGTCTTTGTCACATGTCAAGCTTCAGAATAGTTGTCTTTGTTGAGTGAAACACCAATGTGCAATGTGAAACCACTGTACAATACTCAAAAAACACAAGTAACTGACAAAATTACACGAGAAAAGAATCACAACTCAAACTGCCAAAGAAAAATGAATCACCTGTAAATGTATTTTTTTTGGCTTTCTAACAGAAACATTGTGCATAGGTGGTGCATGAGCAAGAGTAGAAGACAGATCATCTCACTTGTAAAGAGTTGGTTAGGAGGGCGATGGAGTCGATGCGTGATGTGCAAGAACTCGATGTTTTTATTACCCAAAGAATCACCAAATCCTTCCTCTCAATCGTCCAGGTCACGTACACTAGACGGCTCCGGGAAGATCTCCTTGGACAGCCGCTTCCTAGAGAATGATTGCTCCCCTCCTCCGCTCCCTTGAGACCTGGTTGTACCCGACCATTTCACCGCTTGATCCTCCCTCGCTTGCCCTGGTGCCACACATATTGTCTCGGAGGAGCTACGTCGCCAGCTTCCCATGAATGCCAAATTCCAGGAACCCCTCGACGAAGTTGTCGTCCTCAGCGTAGCAGTCGACCCGGTGGTGGTGTCCTGCCTTACCACTTTCAGTGGGTTCTCCAATGCCGTGAGGATATGCCTCGCTTGCGGTCGCTTGTTAGGCTTCGGATTGAGGCAAGACTTTGCGACGATTGCAATGGCCCAAACCTCCTCCAAGTGATCCTCATCCACCATCAAGAAAGGATCCACGATCTTCGTCACGGCTTCCTTCTCGTACATGTTGATGTGAGGCAGGGTGTGATCGAGCCACTCGTTCGTCGCATCAACATCGTTTGACCCACTAATGTTGAATTTCCCAGTGATCAGCTCCAGCAACACCTTCCCAAAACAATATACATCATATGCACATGTTGCGGGAGGCCCTGCAGATTGCGGATTTAGGGAGTAGAAGCAATGGAGTGTTATGAAGCAATTGAAACAAAAGAGAGTCGGAATTAAAGAATCATACCGGACATATATTGCACTGATGCCCTGTACATCAATCACGGAAGAGAAGCAGATGTTAGAACATGGCAAGCTTGATTGTCTTTTAGAAAAATATGATGGAAAGAATGCAAGTCTCATGCACATCTCTTTTTTGATTCTCTATATGTTGACTCGAACAATCCACCTCTCTCTTGAAAGAATCTCAGTTAATTAAGAAACAGACAACTAATCTGCCGAAAGAAATTGTCGTTTGGTGTTTTATTTTCTAATAAAGGTTTTATAATCACATACAGCTACTGTTGATTTGTCTCAATGCTTTTTTATGATCAATCTCTTAATGTTGTAATCCTTTTCGCTATTGACTTGACCAGTATGCTTCTTTTGTTAAAAAACAGTACCCAACATTCAAATTAAGTGAATGACACAAAAAACTAATTTGCAAACTAGAAACAGAAATCAACTGATGCACAAAGATTCATCAAGATCCAACATAGACAGAAAACTGACCACCATAAAACCCTAGGATACTACTACATATATGCTATTGTAAGAATTATTAACAAAGTAGAAAATGTGAATTGGAACTTACTGTGACATTCTCAATAGCCTGGTGATGGCCTTCTGGTGTGCTTCCCCTTCCTGAGCACAGATCTCACTCAAACTTCCAAGCCGCACCTCAAATTTGTCATCAAGAAGGACACTGCTTGCTTGGATGTCTCTGCTACCACAACAGTCTATCCGTTACATAGTACAGAATAGGCGATACTTCTTGTGCCGGTGAGAAAATCTCGACAGGATCACCACAACATATATCAATGGGAGTGACAAGGAGCTTTTGCAAAGAATTTAAGTTTGCTAGCAAAAATTTGAATCTTGTGCATAGGAAATCACTAGACCTTACCATGAACTCCAACATGGCTCATGCATGTTTGATTAGTACAATGTTGTCAAGTACAGCTGACATGTTGCGTACCTATTCTTTTTAACTTCTGATAGCTGTCATGAATCAATCCTACAATTATGAACAATAATGGTACACATAAAATCTATTCTGAGTTACCTAAGCTATATACCTATATCACCTCAGTTTTAAGATTATTTATGTATGCACATGCCATTTATGCAACAAATATATGACATGACCACATCCAGAGCTGTCGTGCCCATCTGAGAATGCAACATCCAGTGCACAAAAATCTGATCTTTCTGTTTGCTTATATTCAGTTTCTAAAGCTGAGAATCAACACCATCCAGAATCTAAAGCTTAGAGCACCACAAGGCAGTCTGATTGCATTAAATGTTGTGTAAATGTGTTAAATTGACATAAGGCCAAATGAAAACATGAAGACTAAGAGGGCTGCTGGCATCTCAAGACAAGATAAATATGCCAAACAAAATTGGATAAGTGTTCAGTAATCATTCGACATGGAAAAAATGGACAAGAAAAAGGACCAGTCTGCTGTGTCATAATTCTTCAAATGAATTAGCAAAGTAGAGTATAATACAAAAGAAAAATAGCAAAACAGAGAAGTTAGGAGTTGGCCTAATGTAATTCATTAAAGGTAAAAAAGATGCAAAAAGTCAGGATTCGAGAATGATCAAGAAATTCAACAGCACGAAACAGAGTAAATAATGAAAAGAAGAAGCTTTTAAGCATATCCAAAATGCCTATAAAAAAACAGTAGATTGTCAAGTATTGGACATTTTGGTAACCTAACAAGACATATCCAAGTTTCTGAATTCAATAAACCTTGGGAATGGAACTGTGGAAAGATATATAAGATATGACGAGTGGATAATGTGTTTTCTCATTCACTAAGTTTGTTATATGGAGATCATAACAAAGATGACAGATAAAGCAATCCACAAGAATACATCCAGCGATCATGGTGCTGAAGGTGCAAATCAATTGAATTTGGTTGGTGGAAGAGCTTCCGAGATGAAAGGGAAAACGAAAAACGTTGAACCCGCAAAGACTATCTAAGATAAAAATCTAGCATCCGAATCAAAATTATTTCTATTTCACTTGCGCAGGCAGACATATTATTGAACTAGAGCAACCACTGTTTAACTAGGCAATATAAGAACATTACCTATGAACAAGTGGCGGCGAACAACCATGATGAAGATAACACAGTGCCTGAGCAATGCCTGTTGCAATCTTCAACCTCTTTATCCAATCCAATGACTGCAAGCCTTCTTCTGGCTCAGATTTCGTCTGCAACACCGTATATAGGTCACCATTTGGCACATATTTATAAACAAGGAATTTCTCGTTCTCATTCTCCAAGCAGTGGCCCATAAATGGCACCAATCTCTCATGCAAACCCTTGGAGAATAAATCCAACTCTGCAGCATGAGCATCCTTTCTGACCTTCCGCACATCCATCCTCTTCACAACCACAGGAATTCCCGTGTCCAATGTGCCACGGTAGATATCGCCTGAATGTCCCTTCTTGATGAGGTTGGCATCACTAAAATCCAAAGTAGCCCGAAACAGCCGATCATAACTGAAGGCCTCCCCTACATTCGACAAATTGACATAAACACCAGGGGCCTGTGTGCCACTGCCAGAAGGATCTGCACCTCCACCATTCTCATGCAGCTCAGCTTTCCGGCCACCAGATCTCTTAAAACAGCATACCAGTAAAACGATCAGTATCACGAGCACCAGAGCACCTCCAAACGCCCCAATCAAGATATACTTTAAGTTCCGATGACCCTCCTTGGAAGTGCCTGAAGGCGGAGCAGTGCCCGGTGTGTCATCACCATCATAAGGTAGCCCTCTTGCCAAATAAAACTGCAAACAGTCATCTGGACTTCTTTGATTCGCAGTATTTTCGAAGCAATTCAATCCGAAAGACGCATTGCTGCTTGCATTATCTAACGGCAATCGACCTTTAAAGTAGTTTTCTGATATATTTACCGTTGCAAACTTGGCGAAGATAATTTCAAAGCTAGAAGAGATGATACCATAATAGAGGTTGCTTGAAAGGTCGAAGAGAGCACCACTGACGTTTCCTTCCACAATAGCCGGCACAAGGTCTGGAAGTACTCCAGTGAAGTTATTGTAAGAGACGTCAACCAAGCGTAGCTCCAAAAGAGACCAGAGTGAGTCTGGTAATGTCCCAGAGAAGTTGTTGCGACTCAGTTTGATGGACTGAAGCCGGGGAAGACCAGCCAAGAGACCGGTCGTGAGAATGCCTGAGAGCGAGTTGTTGGCCAAAATGAGATGCTGTAGGCTCCTTAGGTTCCCGAGGTCATCAGGGAGCGATCCAGCGAGGGAATTGAAGCTGAGATCAAGAGTGGTGAGCGAAGAGAGATCGCCGAGCTGTGCAGGGACCGATCCGGTGAGGCTATTGTTCGCCAGGATCAGGGTTTTCAAGGCTCGGAGCGTGGCGAGGGCCAGCGGCAGCGAACCGGAAAGGGAGTTGGAGGAGAGGTCGAGGTAGAAGAGGCTGGCGAGCGCCGCGAGGGACGCCGGGATAGGCCCGGAGAGGGCGTTGCGAGAGAGGTCGAGAAGAGTGAGGTTGCTCAGCTGACCGAGAGTGGGCGGGATGTTGTCCGTGATGGCGTTGCCAGCCAGGTTGAGCACGGCGAGCCCGGCGGCGCCGCTGAGGGAGTTAGGGATGGAGCCGACGATGGAGGCGTCGCGGAGGATGAGGACCGCAAAGGTCGGGGCGAGTTCTCGACCGAACCAGTCCGGGACGGGTCCGGGGAGGGCGAACCCGGTGGCGTTGAAGGAGACGAGCCGGGTAAGGTTCCTGAGCCCGTCGACCGCGAACCGGGGGCTCAGGCGTCCCAGCCGGGTACGGCGGAGGCCGGAGAGGTCGAGGCGCACGACCCGGCCGGAGGCGCTGCAGGCGACGCCGGCCCAGGACGTGCACGGGTCCGCCCGCCGCGGCCAGTCCCGAGCGCGGAGACCAAGCGAGGCACGGAGGCTGTACAACCCCGCGAGATCAGCCGCCGAGTTCAGTTTCTGCGCCGCCGCGGCACGCCACAGCGCGAAGACGACGAAGACAACAACGGCGGCCACGACACGGGGCATGGCTACGGTTGGGCCATCAATCGCGGGCCTCCGAGCTCCAACTCCTCTTCTTGATTCCAGAAAGATCGATTCAAAATTAAATGAAAAAAGGGGGGAATCGAGAAAAAAAGGAAACAAATAAAAAGAAGAAAAAAGGAGGGAAAAATCAAAATCCAATGGGAGAAGAAAAGAATCGAAAAGGGACCTCTGCAGCTGCTACCTCCGCAGCTACTCGTTCGGGCCAAATTAAGAGACTTCCAATTTAATGCCCATGTCCCGATTCCAAACGCCTGCTCTTTCTTCTCCCTTCTCTCCTCTCTTTCCCTCACCTCCTAATAATGATGATAGTAATAGCACTGCCGGACGATCATAAGGACATTAAACGTTAGATTAGATGGATCGGCTGGGTGGCGGCCTAGGAAGGAGAGGGAAAGGGTGGCGACAGAGACGGCGGCGGCGGAGGCGGCGACGGTGGCCGGAGGAGGAGGGGGTTTGATTTGTACGGGATAAGCGGGAGAGACAGCCAAGTGAGGAGGTCCGACGTTCAATTATCGGCGGTGGAAATGGCTTCGTCTTCGGGCCGCAGATTCCTAAAACATCCCCTTTTCTTCCCTCTCTCTCTCTCTCACCCACTCCCGCTCTGCTCGTGTGAGTCTTTCGCTTTTACATATATACCCTTTCATGTTTCAATACTACGTATTCGCCAATATATGTTTGATGGTTACGGGACGGAAATGCCCCTGGATCAAGGCGGTGACGAGGACTTTGTGATTGAGGCAGGCACGATGTTGACCGCCTCTAATCTGAACAGTTGTGATCCCGCGGAATTTTGACCGTGTGCCTCGAAATTGACGGCTCCTGATGCGGTCCTCATCGGGTACCTAAGACGGCGTGCCGTCTTTGCATTTCGTGTGCATTTGATTTCCCACATCATACGGCGCTTCCTGATTCAAGCAGCTCTCAGTATATATATATATATATATATATATATATATATATGCCTGGTTTTCTCTCAACCTCCATCTATAAATATATATAAATATATATATATATATATATATATATATATATTTCTCTCAACCTCCATCTAAGGTCGATGGGCTGATTGTCCAAAGAACATACTGCAGTCAACAACATGAAATTTGCTTGGCAATGGCTGGACTTCCCTTTGTCTCAATTATGTTAAAAATGAGTGCAACTTCTTTCACTGTCACAAAAGTCTAACTCGACCATCTTGTCGGCAGTCAAAGGAAGACGCTGAGATTAATGCTAGGATACATATGGCACCTCGTTGTTGACATTCTTGATTTAACTATAGGGGGATAAGGTTCATTTTAATTTTTATAATTTTGATAATAATTTTTTTAGATTTATATGATTTACTCATATCTAAAATATTTTTATATTTTTAAAATATAATATATAAATCTATTTTATCAAGTTTGAGTTAACAGGCGTTAGAGTTTGTTTACGTGACATATTGACTCATAAAAATATTATTAATATAATAATATATATAATTTAAGTTAAAAAAATTTAATAATAAGTGAATTTAAAAACTTGAATCGGTTGCCTAATCAACCCTGTGAAGGTGAGCCAGGAGATGCCAGTCTTCACGGTGGAGTACTCCCACGCCTTCCACTTTTTCTGTATTGTCATCCTCGTCAAGAGCCACGCTAGGCTCCTCTGCCCCGTTTGTTTCGTCTCCTAGTGTCACTCGCCTTCTTCTTCACGCTCCCCACCAAGAAGATGATGCACCTGTAGGATCAATTGACACTAAGAGGAGGAGGAGGAATCATTGAGTATGTGGGTAATAAGCTATTAAACGAAGCTAAGTTATGATTATACTAAAAAAAATCTTCATATAAGACCATGCATAATCAAAAACAACAAAGTAGAGAAATACTCATAGATTTATAATGGTGTGGTATCAATCTGGCTTACGTCCACCCCCGAGTCTTTTTCTCCGAGGTCCATTGGTGTCCACCACCGATCTTCTTTATGTGAAGACTAAACCCTTATAGGCTTTCAACTCAAGGGAGACTTCTTACAAGAAAAACAACACTTGCTCACTTCCTTCTCCCTTTTTTTTTTCTTGCACACTTTTAGCACCCAATTTTTCACACAATTTTTAGCCTAATTATTGTGCAAAAACTTGTGCTAAATACAAAAAAACTTGGGGTATTTATAGGCCCTAATTTACTTCAGAAGAATGGAGCCAAAATTTAAACTCACCCGAAAAATTTGGGTACATGCGATACAAACGTCGGTGTCAGCGGTATAACTGACGAAAGCCACCCTGAAAACAGGGTATGGGCGGTACAATCGTCGGTTTGGGTGGTCCAACCGCCTCTTGCCACCCAGTTCACCGACGATACAACTGGCGTGAATCCCGGAAGTAATACTTTCCTGTACTATTTCATCCCCGACTTCTACCTCCTATTGACCTATTTCTTGGTCAACTAATTGAGCTCGACCTGAGCTCAATCCAAACCCCATAGTGGACTCGGTGTGCCTCACTTGAGTTAATTTGGATTCTTTCCAAACTTAACTCAAGTTGGACTCAAACCTAATGATGCTAACTACGACTAATTTAATTACAATCAATGTGACCATCAAGTCCAACAAAACCCTCCTGACTCCCGACAAGCTTTTCAGCAACCTCCGATGATCTTCTAGTGAGTCTCTTGGTCTTCTTCCGGTGAACTTTCGATGCCATACTAGCAAGCTATTGATCACTTTCGGTAATCTCTTGGCGAATTCCCAACAAGCTTCCGACGAACTCCCGGCAAGCGTCTGATCCCTTCAACGAGCTCCCCACGAACTTCCGGCAAGCTTCTGATACAACAAGCTTCCGGCGAGTCTCTCGGCGAGTTCCTACTACATTGTCTGAACCCTGGCCCGATGCCCCGGACTTGACTCTGGCTCAACATCTGATTGTAACTTTATTTCTCTGTCGTATTTAATCCTGCATCATCATCTCTAATACATATGTTAAATCAATAACCTATCAATTGATTTAATCATCAAAATCTGAGATTCAATGACACCCACTATTGAGAAAAGGGCGATGGGAGAGATGGAGAACCATAACTCGAATAAGAGAACTACTAACAGTGACACGGTCGGAACACTAGCAAAGACAGAGAACAGTAGCTAGGGAAGAACAGAGTGGTTGTCGTTGCTACCACTGTTGTTATTGTTAAGGTCTATGACGATGATGAGCTATTATTGCTTGTGTCAAAGCCCAATTGAGGGGGCATGTGGTTAAATCATATACTAGAAGCAGCCAACGAGGACAAGGATGAAGAAGCTTATGGTGATGACGAGGAGACAAAGGACGTGGAATGAGAGGATCAGTTCTATGGGCTCCTTACGGCCCCTAGCGTCTGATCTGCTAGCCGTGCTGACATATGAGTCCTCCGTCGATCGAAACTGAGGTTCAGGGCTAGTGGTGTCCTTGTGAGCATGATACCATAGGTGGCCTTGCTATCATAAGAGTGGAGGCACCAAAACTACGTGGTAGCTCTCAAGATAAAAGTGTCATTGATAAGATCCTTCTCCCATCTCTACACCCCAATTGATTTGGTGGTGATACTGGACGTGAGCAAAGGCACCCCAAGCGATAGAGGAGAAGCTCAGAATGTTGAAGTACGTAATGCGGTTAGTGGTTTCCTTTTTGGGCCCAGGGGACCGACTCTCTAATATGCCTTCTCGACCGCTGTAGGTATTAAGAGGCTCCTCCCTCTACGACAGATGTAGAGACAAGGCCAATGCGCCGCTCGTCAGATTGTAGAAAGACTCGTTTTGAAGGAAATTGATTAGACAACCGGTCCACATTTTAAAATCCACATGTTATCAATTTTTTTAAAAAACTTAAATTTATGTGTTATTGTATTAATAATTTATTGTGAGCTAGTATGTCACGTAATTAGACTCTAATGTATAGTAACTAAGGTTTACGAGAGAAACTTATATGTTATGATTTAAAAATTATAAAAATTATTTTAAACATAAGTAAATCATACAAATTTAAGAGGCTGATGATCTAAAATGAAGCTTTTAACACTTTATATGATAATTTATTTGTGAACTCCATTTTTTTCAACATAAATCAACATCTAGACTGACTTTTCTAACTAGCATGTGCAGATTATTTAGAGGCAAAGTAAAAGAAAAGATGGCTAAGAACAAGTTGATGAAATGCATCAACTCGTAGAAGAAAGCAAGAACCCTATTCGACACGCAATACCTTGTGATGTCTTCTCACGTGTGATCCAGCATTTCCTGTTGTAATGAGGAGGAGCTGCAGGTGACTCGTTCAAATATTGCTGCTTAATATCTCTCAAATATCCAAGAAAATAGAACATAATAGCTGACGATATAAGAGAGCTGTCGACTAGGATGATGATAAAACAGCAAGCACGTGAGCACTGTCCTTCATCTACCCCGAAAAATACCTTCCTCGTCATCGGAGATGTGGGGGCCACGACTGCCAGACGCGTGCTTCTTTTCTTTCTGCACCCGGGAGAGCACGGGACCCGCGTTGACCGAATCCCGCCGCCTACCAAAGTGGAGCATTGATAGCTTGCGGTGACTCCGCGAGCCCCCTTTCACCACACGCCCCCGCGTTGACCGTCCGGGCTTTCTTGGAACATCCAAATTGCCACCCTTTTCCTACTCTATATATATATATATATATATATATATATATATATATATATATATATATATATATATATATATATATAAACTCGATTCGACCACATGATCACCAAATCGACTCAGATTAAAAGGGTCAGGTGGAATAGACAACGGTGCCATAAAAAAAGTTAAAGACTTACCATTTTAATTTAATATTCGAGTAACAACCGATAAAATGCTCATGAATGTTAACATCATCAAACCTCGAATCTACGGATCATCATTGGAGGAGGTTCTCGAGCATCCTTGATCGTCACTCAAAGTTGCATGTTTCCTGCGTGGGACTTACTCTTAATCATGGCACCTCTATGATCGACTTATGGCCCCATACCTCAAACATTCCAAGAAAATATAATTAAGATGGATTAACTACGGCTATGCATGTCTTATATCGAGTACACGTCTCATGTCGCTCAGTCGACGGTCAATCGGCTTCCCATCAGAAGCCATGTTGACCGCTGCAGTACCTTTCGATTGGTCAACACGCACACACTGTGCATAGAATGAGAAGCATTACCAAGTGGGAACGGGTTTTCTCTCTCCACAGAAGTGTCTCTCTTTCTGTGTGATGTAGAGGGGTTAGGATCGAATGGTCATCGAGATGATGCACACTGCTGAGAGAGTAAAATACTTAGATAAATTATTACATATAATAGATAATTGGATCGGTACAATATAATATATCATTAGATAAAGGTTAGACCGAACGAAGTGCTCTGTGCAGGTAAATTGGCATCACATTCTCAGCCACTGTCCTTCTCATCTTAACTGTTATCGTGACTTTGCTAAGTCAACTCCAAATCAAGTCAACTCTTACATTAATGCCTTCTTCTTCCCCCGTGATGTGGAGAAATGGAATCAACGCGCTTGCATCTCAAAGAGATTATAGCACTTGCCTTGTGCAGGCATGTCGCCATGATAAAGCTACCTTTAGATCACAAGTGTCTCTAGTTGCTTTGTTTTGGGTAGAAATTATGTGGTTAATAGGTTGATTTCAAGCTATTATATTAATTTTCATAAATTTAGTAATTTTTTTTTTGTAATGGATAAGCGATAAATATAGGGTTCGAATCTATTATATTGTAATAAATTATTTAAATCTTTATCAACTTAGTTGATATCTTTCAATCTAGTTAGTAAATTGACACTGTTAGCGTACATATATGTATATTAATAATCTCCATTAATTTTGGTTCGGGACGGTACTGTGGTGTTCGGGCCACTTTAAGCCCAGCCCAGTCCACATCGGGGAATCGGAGGGAATCTTCTGAACAAGATGGTGTCGGGGGAGGGTTTCGACTTCCGGTGTCTTCCCATGGAGTCGCGGAGGTCGGCGGCCGATCGCGGAGGGGGCGACCACCTCGAGGCCATCCGTCGAGTTCCAAAGAAGAAACGTAGGTGAACCTGAAGGTTTCATTTCTTTCTTCTTCTTCTTCTTCCGGATTTCTGTGTGAGCGTTCTGGTTTTCTGGATGAGGATTAGGCGAATTCCGTACATTCTGAAACTTCGATTGATCTGCTGTGTTGAATGCCCTTTCCAATTTGATGTGGAGGTTCCGATTTTGGAAATGGTTTTCATGAAGATAAAGGTATTGTTCTAGCAAATGATATCAGTGGAATCAGGTTACGATCTATTTGGACAGAAGGAACGAAAGACATGGAGTGTGATTGAAGGGCTATTTAGTTATCATCAAAAGAGGGGAAGAAGGTGTTAGATTGCGAGATCCCTAACGATGAAATGACCATCTAGGATTGTGATGATCGTCTTCCAAATACAACCTAAAACTATAGTTGTATATATACTTTTTTCCTCTTTATGAAATCTAAATACTATTCTTCGCATGTAATTTGAGGCATTGAAATTAGATGTTACCTCAATAGACCTAACTCTCATATGTCTATGATGAAAATTCTGAATGAACATCTAGCAAGTAGTGTTTGATTGATTATGATGAACTCCAAGCAGCGAATTTTTATGTTGTCATTTACATCCGCTTTAATATTCATAACTAAGAACATCGACAGATACCTGCTCTGTAACTTCAGCTTGTGATATGTGCACAAGATTATAGCTGTGATGCGACAAATGAAGTTATTGTATTGTCCGATTATGGTACTTTAGCCACAAAACCTCATCTAGAATTGGGCTTTGTCTAAAAGTCACACTATGAGTTTGTTTAATCTAAATCTATCTCAAATCCAACTCGTTACTTGTATTGAGATAGTCTCCTTTCCATTTGATCATTTCTCTCAAATAGAGTTCAAAGCAAGCACCTTAAGCTTTCTATTTTTGTTTCATATATAGTCTATACTTCATTGACCTAATCCTTCTAGAGATTATAACTTCATATCAAGTCATAGAGCACATTGATTCATATCCCCTCTTTTTCAGCTTAGCTTAGATTTATTTATTTTTCCTCGTGCTGCAAATAATTATTTTTTTTAAATTTTTTTGTCATGTCAATATTGCCAAAAGTGTCTCTCTGTGCGTGAAGGTAAAACTGCAGGTCTATCCTATACCTTGCAAATGCAAGAGTCTTATGCATTGGGTTCCACTTATTTCTTGTGTCTAGATTAGACATATCACCGAGACTGCCTTAACATGACTATGTGTAGAATCTCAGTAAGCATTCTGCCTGTGAAAATTAGGCTGCCTGGTCGAGGTCATCTACTTATTATGATTCAGGTACATCTAATTTCTACAATTATCCTTAGTATAGCATCGTGTGTTTTATTTCTTCTTATCAGTTTGTTGTAACTGAGGTGAAAGAAAATGATGGTAATTGACGAAAGTGGGGCATCTCTTTTGCAGGGGGAACTTTGCAGTGGCATTGTAACTGAGGTGAAAGAAAATGATGGTAATTGATGAAAGTGTTCCTGAGATATTTACATTCAGACAAATTTTTATGATTTAAGGTAATATAAATTGTTCATGGAGTGAGATTTCATAGATATTCTTATTTGTTTACGCTACCACTTGCACTTAATAGAACAAGTACCATTCTTGCAGAATCCAAGAAGCTTCCGACAAATCTGATGCATGGTTGGAAGGTTAGTAAATCATAGGAAAATGTTAGCTTCGCCTGTTGGGACAAACTGTTACTGATGAAGAAAACCATGCTTCTTTTTTAGTACTAGCGAGATGATGGTGCCTGGTGGAAGTGTCAACAGTGGTTGGTTTTAACGATCAAGACTCGAGAGAGCAGCAAATCCGATGGAGTAGAGAACAAGTTGATGTTTTGTGATAGACTATCATGCTCATACGAGGAACACCTGCATCTCCGGGATCAAATTGATGATGTGCCATTTGGCCTTGCTTCACAGGTGAATTGTGCTGTTCTACCTGTTCTTATCAGTGATGGTTACCATCTCAGCTATTTTTTTTTAAATAATTAGAAAAAAATTCATTATATAGAGTTACGTATCTGAGGAGGACTCGAACATTAAGCCTATTACTTCTACGATAATGTACTAACCAATCGGAAGAGACATTTTTCTCTATTTCAATGTTTAATCGTGCATTCCAAATTTCTAGCATTGCTTCTCATGTGATGCCAATTTCAGATTTTATAATTTGTTGCAAGACACTAGTTTGTGCCAAATCTCTCATGCTGTTTCTCCTATATATTCCAAGTTCAAGTGATTGCCTTTCTTCGTTCGTACATGGATATATGCCTGGAATCTTCAAGTGTATATTTACTTAATCTTATAGTTATATTTCATGTCAAGTACCTTTTCTATACCATGAGGACTGACTGCACTAGTCTAACAGCTTAACAAAAAGGCACAGTAAAAGAGCATATGTAGTAAGCATTGGATATCTTGATTGATATTTGAAAATAAATAAGTCCATTCAATCTATCAGCCTAAAGGTGCATATGTTTGATGGGGAGCTGAATAATTTTCTTTTACAAACGTTGATGAAAAGGAATTGGAGTTAATGACCTTAAAATTTTTAACCAGTCAATATCTTAAAAAAAGAAGATACATAAGATGATTTGAAATCCTTAGCGAGGTAAATACATTTATTAAGGGGGTTTGAGACACTAACGGGGTCTCATTATAACGATAAGTTGGGATGTGATGTGCCCACATGACATATGAATTAAAGCGGGAGTGGCGTCTGAAAAGAATTATAATTTGATACCGATATTTTTGAAGGTCGTTTTCGTTAGTCGTAGGTCGTATGACGTGGCATCATCTTTGCCGCACGATTCCTCTTACCTCTATCGTCACGACGGTTCCTTGCAATCGGAGGGAGGAGAATACCTCTCATTTTTTAATTGGTCCATCGTGGGTCCCGTGGTGGCCCTGTTGCTTCCTCCAATCACGAGGCGGGGACGCGAACAGGGGTGAGCCACAACCGACCGAGAAAACCGTCACCCTCCACGCCTCGAACACGGATAACGCTCTGAGGGGTAGGGAGGTAATTTCGGACATGCAGATATTTTGCTCGCCCTTAAAAATGCTCGGTCGGCGTCGTGATGTTTTCGACGATAGATCCTTAGCGCGGTGAGATTACCTCATTGCCTACTGTTCTCTATAAATTGTTGCGATTTATAGATCTAGGGTTTCTCGTGCTCTCTTCCAGGCGGGTTTGGTTTCTCCTCCCCGTCTTTCTCTTTTGATCCGATGACGACTTCCGACGTTGAGTACCGTTGCTTTGTCGGCGGCCTCGCCTGGGCCACCGACGACGCTTCCCTCGAGAGGGCCTTTAGCTCTTTCGGCGAGATCATCGACTGCAAGGTGATCGACCTTTTGATCCGTCTGTCACCTAATTTTTTTCTCCTCTTTCGCGGATCTGTTGGATCTTATGGCGTGCGATGTGTTCTGGGTGCAGATCATCAATGACAAGGAGACGGGCAGGTCGAGGGGGTTCGGGTTTGTTACCTTCCGCGACGAGCAGTCGATGAGGGATGCCATCGAGGGGATGAACGGCCAGATCCTCGATGGGAGGAACATCACCGTCAACGAAGCCCAGGCCCGCAGCGGTGGGGGCGGCTTCCGCAGCGGTGGAGGCGGCGGGTACGGTGGTGGTCGCCGTGACGGAGGAGGGTACAACCGCGGAGGTGGCGGCGGCAGCTACGGGGGAGGAGGTGGCGGTTATGGAGGAGGAGGTGGCGGCTACGGAGGAGGCGGTGGCGGCTACGGAAGTGGGTACGGCCGCGACCGCGGATACGGCGGTGGTGACGGTGCGTCCCGCTTCCCAAGCGGCGGTGGTGGCGCGTCGGACGGGAACTGGAGGAAGTGACCCGTGGTCGAGGGCTCTGTGGTGTCGTTAAAGTTGTGTCGGTCTCGTTTTGTTCGCGTTGTTTGCTTTTTTGATTCCGCCGTCGTCGTTGCTGTGATGATGTCTTGGTGTGCGCCTCCGTTTCGGTCATCGGAAAGATTTGGTTCGCGTTGTATTTACAAGTTACTTCCGATTAGATCTATCTCCGAACGGCGCATCGTCGAAAAGGGGGCTCTCATTTCATCCACAGAAATTAGTCCAAAGATCTACCAAAATCTGGCAGATGATTCACAACTAATAAGATTTTAATTTTTTGTCTGTGTATCGCTTTGTGATCTTTAATTCCTTGCGGTGTTAAATGGTGGCAGCAACGACCATGGAAGCCATTGTGCTGTCGACTCGATGCTTGCTCGAGCGTTTGCACTACCGTGGGCTGACGGTGACATCTTCCCTGTTCGCGGCTCGTGCATTTGGCCGCCGATGGAATGTACACATGCAGTCCTGTGGTCATCGACAGCAGCAACGCGACATGGAATTCAACTGTTTTGTTTACGTCGAAAGCTTACTATTAGTGAGTGTTATAGATGTAAGAGTATAAATAAGATATCCTAATTTCTTAAACTGTTTGGATGGAATAATAGTAATAATAATATTATTATTATTAAGATAGCTGGATTCCAGTATTTAAGCACACCCACATTATAAAACTATACAATCATATATTATATATCTCGTTGTTTTCTTAAGCTTTTAGATCAAATGATTGGATTCAGTGTTTTGAGTTACTCTTTGAATCGGAACCGAATTGAATCAGTTGGATTCAGATAGTTCATTGATTTTAAATCAATTCGGAATCGAAGTAAACCAGTTTGTTGATTTTAAATCATCTGAAGTAAATCAATTCAGATGAATTTTGAGCAGTGATAAAGTCTTTTTTGGGGCTTGCCAGGTGGACGTGTTTCGCCTTTAAATGTGTCGGGCAAGCCTTTGCTGGTTCAGGCCCGTGTGCGCTAGTTCGCCCACTTCACAGTTTCTTCGGCACGGTGCGGAGCTGGTTGGGATGAGTGATGATTCCGGGGTTGGCTCGAAAGTTCTACTACTGGAGTGGCGGAGTCTTGTTGGAGAAGAGGTCGTCCTGCTGGGGTCGGCCGCTGGTTCCTGCCAGGAGGTCGGGTCGGGTAAGTTCCCGACGTGACCCCTCCGACGATCAAGTCAGTTTCGTGGACTTTTTTGCGATCCCCCTGCCCTGTGGAGGTGCAGGAGTTTTTATAGTGGGTGCTGTGGGTTGTTCGTACCTGACGACCTTACCGCATTCATGACTCACCATGTTGCCGCGCCTCACGCCTTGCCTCCGTACTGGTGGGGAAGCATGCGCCTGCAGGTAGGGGTTGCCGGCCTTACCTGTGCCAGGTTGGTGGTACGGCGCCTGGTACCCTTCGTACATCCGGTTGACCGGTCACGTCGGTTTGGCCGCGTCCGTGGCTTAGCTGTCCGAAGGTGTGATGACTTGGCAGCCAGGTCGGATTTTGCCCTATCATTCTTCCCCCCCCAGGCAGACCCTCTCGAGGCGCCTGTTTGGGGTGCCGAAGATGAGGTCTTGCGTGTGATCGTTGTTTGGGGTAGCCTTAAATTAGTCCTGAGCGTGGGCCCGAATTGATCCGACCGAGCATGAGCTTGGGAATGTAGCGTTGCGTGAGTGGATCCGACCGAGCGCGAGCTCGGGAGTGTAGTACAGCAAGAGTAGATCCGACCGAGCACGCGCTCGGGAGTTGGCGCAGGAAGCTGAATCCGACCGAGCGTGAGCTCGGGAGTACAGCGCAACGAGAGTAGAGCCGACCGAGCCTGAGCTCGGGATTATGACGCAGGAAGCTGAATCCGACCGAGCCTGAGCTCGGGAGTACAGCGCAACGAGAGTAGAGCCGACCGAGCCTGAGCTCGGGATTATGACGCAGGAAGCTGAATCCGACCGAGCCTGAGCTCGGGAGTATAGTGCAGTGAGAGTAGATCCGACCGAGCCTGAGCTCGGGAACATGCCGCAGGAAGCTGAATCCGACCGAGCCTGAGCTCGGGAGTACAGCGCAGTGAGAGTAGATCCGACCGAGCCTGAGCTCGGGAAAGTGTCTGGAGGTTTGGCCGAGAAAGCGACCTTGGGCGCAAATTCGGGGATCTGGGTGAGAGAATGAACTCGGGCGCAAATCCGGAGATTTGGCCGAGAGGATTAACTCGGGCGCAAGTCCGGAGATTTGGCCGAGAGGGTGAACTCGGGCGCAAGTCCGGAGATTTGGCCGAGAGGGTGAACTCGGGCGCAAATCCGGAGATTCGGCCGAGAGGGTGAACTCGGGCGCAAATCCGGAGATTTGGATGATAGGGCAAAATCCGACCTGGCTGCCAAGTCATCACACCTTCGGACAGCTAAGCCACGGACGCGGCCAAACCGACGTGACCGGTCAACCGGATGTACGAAGGGTACCAGGCGCCGTACCACCAACCTGGCACAGGTAAGGCCGGCAACCCCTACCTGCAGGCGCATGCTTCCCCACCAGTACGGAGGCAAGGCGTGAGGCGCGGCAACATGGTGAGTCATGAATGCGGTAAGGTCGTCAGGTACGAACAACCCACAGCACCCACTATAAAAACTCCTGCACCTCCACAGGGCAGGGGGATCGCAAAAAAGTCCACGAAACTGACTTGATCGTCGGAGGGGTCACGTCGGGAACTTACCCGACCCGACCTCCTGGCAGGAACCAGCGGCCGACCCCAGCAGGACGACCTCTTCTCCAACAAGACTCCGCCACTCCAGTAGTAGAACTTTCGAGCCAACCCCGGAATCATCACTCATCCCAACCAGCTCCGCACCGTGCCGAAGAAACTGTGAAGTGGGCGAACTAGCGCACACGGGCCTGAACCAGCAAAGGCTTGCCCGACACATTTAAAGGCGAAACACGTCCACCTGGCAAGCCCCAAAAAAGACTTTATCATTTGGCGCTAGAAGGAGGGCCCATGTCGCCGGAACGCTCACTCGCTGATTCGGCGCCAGAGCGCCGAACGGAACCCGATCACCCTCGGTCGACCGAGGAAGTCCCGGCTGCTATGCCGACTCCCAATCGCTTTTGGAGAATGATGACTGACCCCGGGTTCCCGTCACCCGCATCCAATCCTGCACTCCCCGTGGTCACCGCCGAGGCCTTCCTCGGCCTCACCAGTCAAGTCCAGGCGCTCGCGGGCATGGTGCAGACCATAATCCCGTATCTACCGCAACTGGTGCAGTCGGCAGCACATCAGTCAGCGCCTCCGCGGGCGGAGTCGCCGACGGCCCCAAGTCGGGGAATCCCGCCCGCCGCCGAGGCGCCACCGCCACGTATCACCGAGGCCCCTCCACCTCGGATCCCGGCTTCGCCGACGTCAGTACCAAGCCGATCACACAGCCGCTCTTGCAACCCGACGCCGGCTGAACCTGATCTCGACGTCCTATCAACTGATTCCACCGACTCCTTGAGGGAACAGGTTCGTCGAGTCCATCGACGACTCGACGAGGTTCAGAGAGAAGTCCTCAGGTCGAAAGACGAAGCTGGGGAGGGCCCAAAAGGGGGCTCCCCCTTTACCCCTGAGATACACTCAAAGCCCCTGCCGCCCACATTCAGGCTACCTGCCCTCGAACCCTATGACGGCAGCGGAGACCCGAAGGAGCATATTGCTACGTTCTGCGCCCAGATGGCCCTGTATGACACTTCAGAGGCACTGATGTGTCGAGCCTTCCCGACCACCCTCCGAGGATCGGCCAGAAACTGGTATGCTCGGCTAAAACCCGCCTCAGTACCATCATTTGATGTATTGGCAAGAGAATTCGAGTCCAATTTCTTGGCAAGCGCGCGCCCAAGGCCCACCACAGCCTCACTCCTCGGGATGGCCCAAGGGAGCGATGAACCCCTCTCCCAATTCGTGAGAAGATTCACCTCACAAGTACAGGGCATTCCGGACCTCCATCCGTCGCTGGCCATCCAGGTGTTTCTGACGGGACTGAGGCCCTCTAGGTTCTTCTGGTCGCTGATCGAGCGGCCACCAACAACTCTGCCCGAGATGTTGCAGCGGGCACATCAGTACGTGGCGGCCGAGACTCTCATAGCCGGCAAGCGGGACGAGGCGAAACGCCCACGGGGCGAGCAGTCTCGCGGGCATCCAACCCCGCCTCTCAGGAAAAGAGAGGATAGGTCGGGCCTGTTACCGGCCAGACCTCCTCCAATCCCCCTCAACTCGACCCGAACCGAGATCTTCCTCCAAATACGGGAGAAGGGACTCTTGAAAACACCAAGCCCAATGAAGTCGCATCCGGAACGGCGTGACAAGAGGAGGTACTGCCGGTTCCATCGGGAGTACGGTCACGACACCGAGGAATGTCGCGACCTCCAGTACCAGATCGAGGACCTCATCAAGCGCGGTCATTTGCGGCGATACGTCCGAGAACAGCCACCTCTCTCGGACGGTCGGCCACCCAGAGACCCGTCCCCCCGACCACAGGGCCCGGTCGAAAAGCGGATCGACGTCATCTTCGGCGGCCCAGCCTCAGGCGGCAACAGCGCGTCGGCACGAAAAGCTTATGCGCGCTCCGAGGTCGGGAAAAGGCCGGTGCACCATGAAGAGCTCGACGTCGCGTTCAGATCGCAGGACGAGGAGTATGCATCTCACGACGACGCGCTAGTGATCTCAGTCCGCATGGCAAACGCCTATGTCAAGCGGGTTATGATCGACACGGGAAGTTCGGCCGACATTTTATATTTCAATGCCTTCCAACAGCTGGGACTGACCGACCTGGACCTCACCCCCCTGACATCTACCTTGACAGGGTTCACTGGGGACTCCATTTCCCCCATGGGGACGACTACGATCCCTGTCACGCTCGGGGGAGAGCCGAGGTCAAAGACCCTGATAGTACCATTCATGGTGGTCAGGCTCCCATCCGCCTACAACGCCATCATCGGGCGCCCGACCCTAAATCGGCTCAGGGCGGTCGTCTCAACGTACCATCGGGTCCTGAAGTTTCCAACTCGAGCCGGGGTCGGCGAGGTCAGGAGCGACCCGAAGGAATCCAGACAATGCTATCTGGCGGCGACAACGCTGTGCAAAAAGCCAAGAACCGGACCGACCAATGCCACGACGCCGGACCCAGTGAAAGACGCCCGGGATACCCATTCCGCGGAGAGGATTCTCGAGCTACCACTGGACCCGAGTCGCACGGGCAAACTAGTAAAGGTCGGCGCGGAGTTAGCGGAGGATCAGCAAATCCAGCTGATAGATTTCCTGAGGAAGAACGACGACGTCTTCGCTTGGACCCCGAACGACATGCCAGGGGTCGACCCGGAGGTTGCCCAACACTACCTAAACATCTCCCCCGACGCCCGACCAGTAAAGCAACGCCCGCGAAAATTCGCCCCGGATCGCCAGAAGGCCATAGAAGACGAGGTCACCCGCCTGTTGGACGCACAGCTCGTCGAGGAAGTAAAGTACCCGACCTGGCTGTCCAATGTTGTACTTGTTAAAAAGGCGAATGGAAATTGGCGGATGTGTGTTGATTACACTGATCTCAATCGGGCTTGCCCGAAGGACTGCTACCCCCTCCCTCGCATTGACCAACTTGTGGACGCCACGTCCGGGCATCAGCTGTTCTCTTTTATGGATGCCTTCTCGGGATACAACCAGATCCCAATGGCCCCGAGAGACAAAGGAAACACGGCATTTATCACGCACAATGGCACATATTGCTACAAGGTGATGCCGTTCGGGTTGAAGAACGCCGGTGCGACCTATCAGCGCCTCGTCAACCGAATGTTCAAAGACCAAGTCGGCAGGAACATGGAAATATATGTCGACGACATGATAGTCAAAAGCCGACATGTCGAGACCCATCTCTCCGACCTGGAGGAAACATTTCGCACATTAAGAAAATACAGGATGCGCCTCAACCCAATAAAGTGTACTTTCGGCATCACCGCCGGGAAGTTCCTCGGCTTCATAGTGCACCAGCGAGGAATCGATGCCAACCCTGACAAAATAAAGGCCATACAGGAGATGCAGTCACCCAGGACTGTAAAGGAGGTACAGCGACTAGCGGGAAGGATAGCGGCCCTGAGCCGCTTCATTTCTCGGGCTGGAGATAAGAGCTCGGTCTTTCTCCGCGCATTGAAGTCGGCAAAAGACTTCAAATGGACTCCCGAGTGTGAGGAAGCCTTCCGCCAGCTAAAAAGTCATCTCGGGAACCTGCCGCAGCTGGCCTCGGTGAAGGATAACGAGTCGCTCGGCCTGTACCTCGCCGCGACCGACCTGGCTGTTAGCTCGGTCCTGGTAACACTGGACAAAACCGGGGAAAGGCCGGTCTACTACACCAGCCATGTCTTGGCAGGACCTGAGCTTCGATACCCCCTTATAGAAAGGGTAGCCTTGGCGCTTATTCTGGCCTCCAGAAAACTAAGGCCATATTTCCAGACACACCCCATTAAGGTGATAACCGACCAACCCCTGCGACAGATCCTCTCCAAATTTGATGTTGCAGGTCGGATGCTGAAGTGGTCGGTAGAGTTGGGGGAGTTTGATATCGAATATGAGCCAAGGAAGGCAATTAAAGGCCAAGTGCTCGCGGACTTCCTGTCGGAGCTCATGCAGCCATCAGTCCCCCAAAGCCCGACCCCCGGGTGGACCTTACACATCGACGGGTCAGCAAATTCGGAGAGAGGAGGGGTCGGCCTGGTGTTCAAAGACCCCTCCGGTCACACTTACGAACATGCCTTGCGACTGGGGTTCAGAGCCACAAACAACGAAGCCGAGTATGAAGCGCTCCTGTTCGGCCTCAAGGTCGCAGCCGACCTAGGGGCAGAAGATATAGAGGTATTCACCGACTCCCAACTTGTCGCTGGCCAAGTTAATGGCGCGTTCGAAACGCGCGAAGCGGCAATGATCAGATACCTTGCCGAGGTACGGCTGGCAGCGGCGCGATTTCAAAGGTTCGTCATCACCAAGGTGCCCCGCAACGAGAACACGCAGGCAGATGCCTTGGCCAAATTGGCCTCCTCCCGCGCAACCGACGCACCAACCGGGCCAACGGTTAGGACCGTCGGGCCATCCATTGGCCCGACCCTCATGACCGTCAACCAAGAAGATGGAGGCTGGACCAACGAAATCCTCCGCTTCAAACAAGCGGGAGTCTTACCTGAGGATAAGGCGGCCGCCCGAAGAGTCAGAAGGGCAGAGTCATGGTACTGCATCATTGATGGCCGCCTCTACCGACGAGGTTTCAGCCGACCTCTGCTTCGTTGTCTGAACCCGACCGAAGCACAAACCACCTTAGCCGAGATCCATGAAGGTATATGTGGAGACCATGTCGGCGCTCGCACCCTGGCGCACATGGTCCTAAGGCAAGGATACTACTGGCCTACACTACGAAAGGATGCTCAAGCGTATGTTCGAAATTGCGAGCCATGCCAAAAGCACGCCCGATTCCAACATAGACCGATGGTGCCGCTCTCGACCGCCGACTGCGCCTGGCCCTTCGCCCAATGGGGGATGGACCTCCTCGGTCCCTTCCCCCCAGCCTCGGGGCAGAGAAGGTTCCTGATAGTCGGCGTCGATTATTTCACCAAGTGGCTCGAAGCCGAGCCGCTGGCTTCCATCACCGAGAAGCAAGTCGAAGGGTTCGTGTGGAAGAACATCATAACCAGGTTCGGCCTCCCTAAGGCGATCATCACCGACAACGGCACGCAATTCAACAACACCAAGTTCAAGGCGTTCTGCCAGAGCTATCGCATCCAACTGAAGTTTAGCTCGGTGGCTCATCCCCAGGCTAACGGTCTGGCCGAAGTAACAAACCGAGCCATCCTTGAAGGATTAAAGAAGAGGGTATCCAACGCCACGACTTCCTGGGTGGATGAAATCCCAAGTGTCCTATGGGCGTTGAGAACGACCCCTAAGACCCCGACGGGCGAATCGCCTTATAGCTTGGCATTCGGGTCTGAGGCCGTGTTGCCTCCCGAGGTGGTCTTCCCAACCCTTCGCACTCAAAGTCAAAGTCGGGAGGAGTCTGATCAGCAACTCCGTAAAAATCTCGACCTATTGGAGGAAAAACGGGCCGATGCTCATCTCCGAGCGCTGGCCTACCGGAGGGCTGTCGCGAAAACCTACAACCAACATGTGCGCCCAAAGCGTGTCGGCCCGGGCGACTTGGTGCTCCGCAAGACCGAGGTCAGTGATCCGACTCGATCCCGCGGCAAGCTGGCCCCGAACTGGGAAGGTCCCTACCGAGTTATAGACACTATCCGAGACGGGACTTATACACTGGCAACCATGGAAGGTCGAGTACTACCAAGAACCTGGCATATCACGAACCTGCGAAAGTTCTACGTGTAACCGTGTGTCGCAACTCGTACCAAATTGGAATGCAATGGTGGCACCAAAATAGCCCGACTTGTATTAACCCTTGGAAAAAGTACAAAAGAGGTCGGGGCCGACCTGGGTTACAGGCTTCAAAAAAAAAAAAAAAGAGAGAACAAAATTGGTCAGGGCCGATCTGAGGGCTACCTGACCCGAGTTACAAGTTCCTAGAAGAAACAAAACTAAGACTCGGGAGGCATCGAGTCGTCAAAATCTTGCCGACGCTCCATTGGTACTGAGTCGTCCTCGGGGTAAATCGTGAACGGATCTTCTTCGACGTCGGCGTCGGGGTGGCGGGCACGAAAACGAGCTCGCGCCACCCGATATCCGTATTCGTAGGTGACCCGTCCCATCCGCTTTAAACCTTCTTTAAAACCGAGGGACTCCTTGTATTCAGCGACGGCAATTTTGGGCAGCTCGGCCCGAGCTTGCTCCAAGTCCTTCACTGATTGCAGCAGCTCGTCGTCCATCCTCCTGGCCCGGGCCCGGGCCTCCTTCAGCAGGTGATGAGAGTCGCCCAGATGACCCCTCAGCTCTTTCTCCGAGGCCTCATGCCTGAGGAGCTCCTCCGCTTTCTCGGCCTTGAGCTTTTCGAGCTCCTCCTGCAGCCTCGACGCCCGCTCCTCGGCCTCAGCTACTGCCTCGGGCCCGCCCTTCGACTTCAGGACGTCGAGCTCCTCCTGTTGCTGCCTGACCCGGTGGTCCATGAAAGTGATCAGTCGACCAGCATCATGGACCCGGTCGACCAACGCCATTTGAAGGTGCTGGCTCTGCACAGAAGGACTTTGTAAAAAAAAAAAAAAAAAAAAAAAGTAAGGGAGAATGGGAAGGAAATTCATAAGTCGGCCGGCTTACCAGGACGAGCTCCTTAGTAGCTCGGGCCATCAAGACCTCCGACGGGAGCGTGTACAGCTCCCGTGCCAGTTGGGGATGGAGAATCCCCCTTTCATATTCCTCAGCGGCGGACGAGGTGTGCCACACCTTCGTCGAGTTCCTGAGTCCCGCCCACCGAGCCTGCAGCTCCTTCTCGGGGTCTTGGAGCCCCAGGTCGGACATCATCAGGGCATAGTAGCCCTGGTCTCCCTTGCTGACCTTCGTCCGGAAGAGGTCCTTCATGGACCTCGGGCGCTCATGGACCGGGGAAGCGGCACCCTCCTCAGACTCGGCGGGCGCTTCCGGTCTCGCAGGCGACGCAGCGGGCTCTTTTCCCTTGGAGCGATGTCGGGAGCCTCCTTCGCCCGCCGGGGATTTGTGCTTCCTCGACAGCACTTTTGTCCTCTTAACGGGTTCCCCCGTCGCATCAGCACGTCCGGTCGGAGGGGGAACCGGTCTCTTCGCCGACATCCTTGGAGCCTCCCGAGCCGGGGAGGCGCGGGCTTCATGAGCGGAGGGGCGGCTCGGCGGGACCCGTCCCCCGGCTACCCTCGGCATCCCACGGAGATCTCCGAGGTCCATCCGATCTGCGTCACAACTTACAGGTCAGTACAAGATTAGCAAGGTTTGAACAAAATGAAAGCTAGTACCCTTAGAGGCCGGACTCAAACCCGCCTCAACGAGCCAAAGTTCGGTCATTTCCTTAATCGCACAAGAAGAGGAAAGAATCCCCTTCAGTCGACCGACCAGGACGGCCTCCTCCTCGGACAAATAAGGGGGGGCATTGCCAATCGGATGAGCCGACCAGCTAAACCCGAATCCCCAACCCAGACCACTGACATAAAGGTACCGGGACTTCCAGCCCTTATTGCTGGAAGGCGCCCCGGCAACCCTAAAACCCACACGAGCGGTGAGGTAGTAACCTCCCCGACTCTTGCACAGGCGAAAGCACGCCATGAACAAGTCCCGGGTCGGGATAATCCCCGCTCCTCGGCACTCGCCCAAAAAAACCACTAGGTAACGCCACGAGTTGGGCGCTACCTGACTCGGAGAGACTCTCCACCGCTTCAGGCACTCCTCGATCAGAGGGTGCAAAGGAAACCGAAGGCCGGCTTCCAGTGCATCTACCGAGATGCACATGCCGGGGACGTCCAAACTGTAAGGACGCTGCCCCGGCTCCGGAACATACAACCCGTATTCAGACGGGATGCTGTACCGAGCCCTGATTGCGGCAAGTGACCCCTCGGTCACTGCCGAGTCGAGGTCATGATGTGACATCATGACCTCCAAGTCCCTCTGAACCCGCGCGTCGACAGGCGACGGGGGCCCAGAAGACGCTCCCGAGGAACTAGCCCCAGGACCACTACGACTCGACTCCCCCGACCCCGAGGGAGAAGCGACTCTGACACTAGTGGAGGAGTCCGACGAGGTCATCGCGACCTGTTTAGAAGGGGGCTGCCGAGCTGAGAAAGCAGGGACTACTAGGGTGGTCCGAGGCAGAGGCAGCGAGAAAGCAAAAAGATCAAGTGAGGTCTCTGCGCAGCCCCCCAGCCAATTTATAGCGCCCAGACGCGCCGTTTCGGATTCCCGAGGTAAGAGAAAAAGCCGCCGCGCCGAGGAAACACTCGGCGCATTGAATGCGCCATGATTGTGACCGAAACCCTAGGAAATATATATATATATATATGTTCGTGCGCGCCAAAAAAAAAAAAAAAAAAAAATATAATATATATATATATATATATATATATATATATATATATATATATATATATATATATATATATATATATATATATATATATAATAATAGTAACAAATAAATATAATAATAATAAAAACCTCTCGGCCAAATCTCCGGATTTGCGCCCGAGTTCACCCTCTCGGCCAAATCTCCGGATTTGCGCCCGAGTTCACCCTCTCGGCCAAATCTCCGGATTTGCGCCCGAGTTCACCCTCTCGGCCAAATCTCCGGATTTGCGCCCGAGTTCACCCTCTCGGCCAAATCTCCGGATTTGCGCCCGAGTTCACCCTCTCGGCCGAATCTCCGGATTTGCGCCCGAGTTCACCCTCTCGGCCAAATCTCCGGACTTGCGCCCGAGTTCACCCTCTCGGCCAAATCTCCGGACTTGCGCCCGAGTTAATCCTCTCGGCCAAATCTCCGGATTTGCGCCCGAGTTCATTCTCTCACCCAGATCCCCGAATTTGCGCCCAAGGTCGCTTTCTCGGCCAAACCTCCAGACACTTTCCCGAGCTCAGGCTCGGTCGGATCTACTCTCACTGCGCTGTACTCCCGAGCTCAGGCTCGGTCGGATTCAGCTTCCTGCGGCATGTTCCCGAGCTCAGGCTCGGTCGGATCTACTCTCACTGCACTATACTCCCGAGCTCAGGCTCGGTCGGATTCAGCTTCCTGCGTCATAATCCCGAGCTCAGGCTCGGTCGGCTCTACTCTCGTTGCGCTGTACTCCCGAGCTCAGGCTCGGTCGGATTCAGCTTCCTGCGTCATAATCCCGAGCTCAGGCTCGGTCGGCTCTACTCTCGTTGCGCTGTACTCCCGAGCTCACGCTCGGTCGGATTCAGCTTCCTGCGCCAACTCCCGAGCGCGTGCTCGGTCGGATCTACTCTTGCTGTACTACACTCCCGAGCTCGCGCTCGGTCGGATCCACTCACGCAACGCTACATTCCCAAGCTCATGCTCGGTCGGATCAATTCGGGCCCACGCTCAGGACTAATTTAAGGCTACCCCAAACAACGATCACACGCAAGACCTCATCTTCGGCACCCCAAACAGGCGCCTCGAGAGGGTCTGCCTGGGGGGGGAAGAATGATAGGGCAAAATCCGACCTGGCTGCCAAGTCATCACACCTTCGGACAGCTAAGCCACGGACGCGGCCAAACCGACGTGACCGGTCAACCGGATGTACGAAGGGTACCAGGCGCCGTACCACCAACCTGGCACAGGTAAGGCCGGCAACCCCTACCTGCAGGCGCATGCTTCCCCACCAGTACGGAGGCAAGGCGTGAGGCGCGGCAACATGGTGAGTCATGAATGCGGTAAGGTCGTCAGGTACGAACAACCCACAGCACCCACTATAAAAACTCCTGCACCTCCACAGGGCAGGGGGATCGCAAAAAAGTCCACGAAACTGACTTGATCGTCGGAGGGGTCACGTCGGGAACTTACCCGACCCGACCTCCTGGCAGGAACCAGCGGCCGACCCCAGCAGGACGACCTCTTCTCCAACAAGACTCCGCCACTCCAGTAGTAGAACTTTCGAGCCAACCCCGGAATCATCACTCATCCCAACCAGCTCCGCACCGTGCCGAAGAAACTGTGAAGTGGGCGAACTAGCGCACACGGGCCTGAACCAGCAAAGGCTTGCCCGACACATTTAAAGGCGAAACACGTCCACCTGGCAAGCCCCAAAAAAGACTTTATCAAGCAGTATCTCAAACGATCCTCTTCAACCTCATTACAATTAGGACACGTAGGAGAAGGGTTGCGACCTCCCGGGTCAAGCAAGCTGTTGACCCAACGTAAGGAAGTCACACATCTGGTCAACCACTTCGCCTCTCTCTCTCTCTCTCGCTCTCTTTCTCTCTCTCTCTCTCTTTTCTTCACCATTGATGGACTTATTAACGGAGACATGATTCGAGTGATCATGAATCCGCATGGCAATTGCAATTGAGTGAGGAGACTGAAGTCGGGGAAGGTTTACCCGAAACTATTTCGAGATCGTAGTTAAGCACCCAATGTGGTTCTCGAGTCGAACAGAGGTATGTTTTGGTCTTTTCGGGAACCTGCACAAGAGGTTAGCTTCGGGTGGGATTTCTCGATCTGATCTCTCTAATGATACATTTAGTTCTTGTAGAGTTGAAACAGTAGTGGGTTCGAGTCTGATCGTTGTTCAGGCTTCAAGGATTGACTTTTATACCTAGACAACTGGTGGAGCGGGATTAACGACTGATGGGGACTAGCTCGTATGTCTTTTTGTGACACATTCATGTGGATGACCAATCCATATGTTACATAGCGGCACTTTCATGTGGACAACTGATTCATCCTGGCAACTATCGGAGATAACCGGATGGATGCCGTTTGTGCGGGTCGACCAAGGGGGGCACAAGCAGGTTCGATCATGAGGGGGCTACTGCCCCTGGCAACAGGACTATATTGCCTCTCCTGGGTTGCAATCTGCTGGGGATGGTAAGTTGCTACCGTGTCATTAGTTGTCGGGGACGGATGACCTAGCCCTGTGTTGCTTATGTCAGCCCCTTTGGGGCAACCAACTGGCAAGTTACGATTGATGCTAGTATATTCCCTATCATCGTGCCCCAAAAGGCGTGTTTCAGGACTCTAGCGAGGGGCTCGAGGCACGTTATTTGGCCTTTTAGGTCGGTCGGGGTCAATCAAGTCGAGTCCTTCTGATTCACATGCTTTGGGCATGTTTCGCTCGGTGGGCTTGTCGTAACAAAATGCCTCGACAAGGGTTGGTTTTCGGGGCACACATCTTGGGCACCTTTTGCTTGATTTTTTCGTCGTGGTGGGCATTCATCCTCGCTGTAGCGAGTCAAGGGAATTTCCTTGTGGTAGACCTTTGTCCCCACCATAGTGGGTTAGTGGGGTTCCACCATGGTGGGCCTTCGTCCCCATCATAGTAGGTTTTTGTCTCCATCGTAGCGGGTCTTCGACCCCACCATAGCGAGTCTTCATTCCCATTATAGCAGGTCTCTGTCTCTATCGTCGTGAGTCTCCGTCCTCGTCGTAGTAGGTTAGTGGGCTTATGCTATAGTGGGCCTTCATCCCCATCGTAGTAGGTCAAGGGCTTCCACCGTGGCAGGCCTTCATCCCGCCATAATGGGTCTTTGTCTCCGTCATAGCCGATTAAGGGTTTCTACCGTGGCGGGCCTTTATCCCGCCATAGCAGGTCAAGGGCTTCCGTCATGGTGGACCTTCATCTCGTCATGGCGGGTTTATGCATCTCATCACCGTCGATCGGGATGGGGTGTTCTTGTAAGGCGAACCCTCGTGTAGTTGGCCAGGGCGTCAAGCATTAGGTTATGGTGAATTAAGTTTCTCCGGACGAATCCTTCCACCTGCTTCTCCGAGATTGATGCTAGGGGCTCGACCACCTCCCATTTTGTGAAGTAATCTACCTCCATGATGATGAACTTCCTTTGGCCAGATGCAAGAGGGAAAGGCCCCAAGAGGTCCATCCCCCACTGGGTGAATGGTGCTAGGTATTATCGATTAGGCTCAAAGGGACCGTAGTAAGGTGCTGCACCCGAGCGTGCCTCTGGCATTTTTGGCACCTCTATATGTATACGATCGCATCCTTGCATATGGTCGACCAATAAAAGTCTTATCGGAGGATCTTGAAGGCCAGAGTTCGCCTTCCTAATATGCTCTCTGTAGATCCTTTGGTGGACTTTAGCCAGTATCCTCTTGGCCTTCAACGATGATAAAGGAAGGGCTAACTAAATGACCTTCGATATAGTCAATCATTGGCTACATAGTACCAAGCTTGGTTATGTCGGGGCCGCCAAGCCATAACAGGGTCGGTAGGTAGTGTCTCACCTTTTTTTTGTAGCGTAGTATCTCATCCATCCAACTCGATCCAGGCTCTATGGTGGCGACCTCCCAAGCTTCGATGGTTCGGGCGAGGAGCACCTTAACCATGGGGTCTTTCTGCTGGTCAGGCTGAAGCCAGCTTGGCCAATGTAACCTCCCAAGCTTCGGGAGAGGAGCACCTTAACCATGGTTCGGGCGAGGAGCACCTCCCAAGCTTCGATGGTTCGGGCCTAAGCATTTTCCACCGATAGGATCATCTACACGATGAGTAAGAGGAAACAATGTACAAGTCAATGCTTGGACAAGTATCTTGCAATTGTTACGTCTTGGGCTTTGTAACTCTCGTCGATTTGGTTTACGACTAACTACAAGTCGTTGGACACTTCCAACTCTTGTACATGGAGCTCCTGGGTGAACCGAAGCCTAGACAAGATCATTTCATACTTGGCCTCATTGATGTTTATCTTGAACTCGAACCGAAGGGCATGCTCGTAGACCTAGTTGCTTGGGCCCTTTAGGACGAGTCCCACTATCCCTCATTTTGAAGTGGTCAACCCGTCAACAAACAGGGTCCATGTCGAGGTAGCACGCTCCCCACCTTAGGCTTCGGGTGAGGATGTCAATTTCGATATGAAGTCTGCTAGTGCTCGGGCTTTTATGGCAGTCCTTGGGATGTACTGGGTATCAAATTCTCCTAGCTCCATCGGCCACTTCAACATCTATCTTGAGACGTCGAATTGTGAGAGGACTTGTCGTAGCGGTTGGTTGGTGATCACCCATATTAGATGTGCTTGGAAGTAAGGGCATAACTTCCTCACTGCTAGCACCAATGCGGGTGCCAACCTCTAAATAACACTCATCATGTCTATTCAGCACGCGGCTAATATAATATTGCTGGTTATAGGTGCCCTGCAAGCCAATCATGTGAGTGATAACACGTGTGACATGTTGCATAATTTTTTTGTATTATTATTATTAGCATATTCTCATATTATATTATCTATTGAATATATATATATATATATATATATATATATATATATATATATATATATATTGTGATGTCCTTGGTTTTGTGTAATGAAAATCGGATCGTGATGCGACCACGATAATGAGACCGATTCACTTTTAAATATAGACCCTAAATAATCCTAGTCATATGTTACTCGAGAGGGACATCGAGATAACCGGATAGACCGATGTACTGTATACATATCCATATGATAGAGATAGTTAGTCTCATAGCCACTTGTATGAGAATACTAAGGGTACTACAGTACAAGTGCTCATTAGAGAATGTATTCACTGATTGATCCGCTTATGTAATGTTGTATGGTTAATGATACCTATCATCAAACAACGATTCCGTAGTCCAAGTTGTGTGTCTGATCCTTAGACTTGAGACATCAATGATGCATTGTTTGAGTACTTCTTTCTTTGACATCGGACTTACAGGTCTGAAAAGTTCTAAATATGGTACAACCGATAATCAGGATTGGTAGCCAACCTTACCAAGCCATTTGAGTGTCAATAGAGGATCATTCACTCTTGGTATCACAAGAAAAATATCCTGTGTATTATCGCTTGGATAAATCCTCGGCCGGGGTCGTTCGGATTGAGAGAGAAGTTCTCCAGGAGAATCCGATTAGTGAGACTCGAACGGATTCCATATGAGGCTTGACAGTACCCCAATATATGATCTTTGGGATATTAGATAGATGAGAGACTATAAATACATGATATTAAGGACAGACAGATCTTATGGATAAGATCCTCTGTACCGTCTGGGGACTATGGCACAGTGGCCTAGTACGTTCATAGTCGATGAGTCGAGTGAATTATTATGAGATAATAATTCACTAAGTTCGAAGGAGTTCTGACAGGTATGACTCACATCCAACTCGGTATTGAGCCTAAAGGGTCACACACATATAATGGATGTTATATATGCGTTATCCAATTAGCCTCTATTCTCATTGGATGAGACCCCACATTGATGGGCTCCTTGTATGAGGCCCAGTTAGAGGTCAATTGAGATTATTAGATAGAAATACAATAATTCAAGATTAGTGGATAGTTAGATGGAGATCCAATACCACTAAGGCAAGATCCATTACGGTTTTTGGGTAGCTTTCTATAAATAGGAGGTAGGGGTAGCACAATAGTGATAGGCTGCACATTTGGTCGCCCCTCCTATTCTCCTCTCTCCCTCTGCATAAGAGTTGTAAGCTTTTGGGCTACGATTGGAGGAGTATCACTGTAACGATCTATCGTGTGGGTACCGCTAGAGAGGAGGACATTTGACCTTTTTCATCATCTCCATCTAGAACTGGATTTTCAAGGATATACGATCTCCATAGGTAACCAATCTCTTAGTATCGCACTTTTCATTTTTGCGGGTTTGTCGCGCACTAATCTTTGCACGATGATTTGATATACGTGAAAAATCATTTTTACTTTATTCTTCAGCTGTGCATGTGATGCTCCTACTGGGTTTCCCAACAAATATATGGGTTGTTGGGCTCTCGAGTCTTCCTATAATAGCACTAAGCTAACAGCCTGGTTGGTGGCCGTAAGGTACAAGCCAGTGTGTCGCCCGAGGTAATTGAAGTGAGCTGTGGCAGTCGGGCTAGGTGACACTTCAATTCTTAGAAGGCTTCTTTGTTGGGAAACCACATGAGTGCATTACATGCATAGTGGAAAAGCAAAATAAAATTGGTTTTCGATGTTTATCACATCATCGTGCAATGATTGATACGCAAAAAATTATAAAACTCAAAAACTATAACTAGCGTGAGAATGATTACATAGGGAGATCGTATATCCATGACACTTTTAAACCTAAACAGAGAGGATAAAGGATAACAGATATCCTCCTCTCTAGCGGTATCCACATGGTGGATCGTTGCAACGATGCTTCTCTAATCACAACCAAAAGCCCATAACTCTTGCACACATTCTCGCAGCAAACGTGGAAGAAGAACTCCTCTCTTCTTTGCTACCTTCTCATAGTAGGGAGAGGCTAGTCAGTTGAGATGATGAGGGAGAGAGGAGAATAGGAGGGGGCGACCAAAGGTGCAGCCTATCCCCTTGTTGGTCATCCCTTTCTCCTATTTATAGAGAGCCACAAAAAACCCTAATGAATCCAGCCTTAGTGGGTAATGATCTCTATCCAATAATTTCAATTGGCTTCTAATTAGGCCTCTTGTAAGGAGTCCATCAATATTGGGTCTCATCCAATGAGAACAAGGGTTAATTGGATAACTCATATTCAATCCTCTACTCGCTGCAATCATCCACCATATGTGCGTAACCCTTTAGGCCCAATACCGAGCTAGTAATGAGTTTCATCCATTTGAACTCCTTCTGACTTTAATAGTTATCTTATAACAATTCACTCAACTCATCGACTATGGAATTATTAGGCCACTACGTCATAGTCCTCATACGGTACATGAGATCTAATTTATTGGTCCTATTTATCCTCAGTTACTTTGTATCTATAGTCTCTCATCTATCTAATATCCTATAAATCATATATTGGGCATGGTACTGTCAGGCCAAATACAAAATCTGTCCGAGTCTTGCTCTAATTAGATTATCCTAGAGAATTTCTTCTCTCTCAATCCGAACGACCCTAGTTAGAAATTTATCTTAGTAAGAACACACCAGATATTCCTCTCATAATACCTAGAGTGGATGATCCTCTATTGACACTCAATTTTTATCGTAAAGTTAGCTACCAATCTCAATAATCAACGGTACCAGATTTGGAACCTCCGGACCTGTAAGTCTGGCGTCAAAGAAAAGAGTACTCAAACAAGGTATCCTTAGTGTATCTGTTGGGAAATAACATGAGAGCATCACATGCATAGTGGAAAAATAAAACAAAAATTGGTTCCCCATATTTATTACGTCGTCATACAATGATTGGTGCACGAAAAAATATAAAACCCGAAAACTACAACTAGTGTGAGATTGATTACATAGGGAGATCGTATATCCCTGAAACTTTTAGATCCAATCGAAGAGGATAAAGCAGGTCAGATGTCCTCCTCTTAAGCCATATCCACATGGTGGATCATTGCGGCGATGCTCCTCTAATCGTAGCCAAAAGCTTGTAACTCTTGCACACCTTCTCGTAGCAAATGTGGAAGAAGATCTCCTATCTTCTTTGCTGCCTTCTCGTAGTAGGGAGAGGCTGATTGGTTGAGAAGATGAGGGAGGGAGGAGAATAGGAAGAGATGGTCTATTAGGACTCTAGCTAGGGGAGTCCTAATTTAGTTTCATTGAAGAGGACAAACATGTAAATCCTAAGGACATTCATATAAAGCCTATCTAGCCGACCCCTATTAAAGAGGTGAGAAGGTTGACTAGGTTATGATTACTTTAGATAAAAATATTTTAAAGGAAGAATAAGATATATGTCACCTTAATTAATCACCCCTTATCCTAGTTAAAGAGGGATTGGTTGAGGAGGGGTTACGTTAGAATAGGATTAGGATTAGTTTGGAGGTTGCTATTTAGAGTTGCATTAGGAATTGTTAAGAGTAGGAGTCTTGAAGTGAGAGTCCTATTAGGAGTTAGGGTTTAGAAGGCCTATAAATAGCCTTGTAATCATCCACTTTTCTTTAGGAATAGATGAATATTTTCTGCAGCCTTTGAGCAGCAACTTGGAGGAGGGAACCCCTATAGAGTTCCAAGGAGATCGATCCCTTATAGAGATCACCCCAAGCTTAGAATCCATAAGGGTTCTATCACTTGGTATCAGAGCAGCGTTCTTGGTATCTCGTTGCCCTTCTACAGCCATTCATCATCCTTCCACAGCCGTCCAAAGCAATTCCCACAATTGCTTAAAGATCGTCATCGAACTCCGCTGTCATCTCCACTACCACAGATCATCCTTTAATCCCCCCATGAATTGCAATAGATTCTAGTTTTTTACCTTACTGTTGCTGCAACTTAGGTATCCATTTTCAAAAAAATCCAAAAAAAAATTTGTTCCTATTTGCTGTAAAAACTTTTCGTCGCAAAGTTTCCATCTTTATGATGAAAGTTACGCTGCAGAATTTCAGCCGCATAACCTTGCATAATTCATCTTGTTGCTGCATTTTTACTAACCAAATCTCTATAAATTTTTTACAACGACTTTAGCACTTCCTATCTTTGGATTTCCCTTTGGTTTCGTCGAAAAATTATTAATATAACCTACTGATCTTTTACGTCCGAACTGCTGCACTGTAGACGTAAAAATCTGTTGCAGTACCTTTCCATGATCTTTGATTTTGTCAGACCTCTTGCTATTGTTTCCTTCCATAAAATTTTTGTCACCATTAAGTAGATTCTCCTTGAGTTTTGCTCGAATCCTTATTTTGAACTGCTAGAAAAAATTTTGTCTATACTACTGAAATCTTTCGACGAAAAAAAAATTCTGCTATATAGCACTTTCCCGCAATCTTCGATCTTGCCAAATCTTTTACTGTCGTAATTTTTCATAAAATTTTTCACAGCATTACTTTCCCTTGCTAGTGGATTCCCATTTAGTTTTATTTGATTCCTTATTACAAACTACTACAAAATATTTTGACTATATTACTGAAATCTTTTGCTGAAAAAATTCTACAGCAACACCTTACAATCTTTGATTTTGCCAAAACTTTTGCTATCGTTTCTTTCCATGAAATTTTTGACGACATTACCTCTCCCTTACCAATATATTCCCCTTAAGTTTCACTCAAATTTTTATTGAGAATTTCTAGAAAAAATTATGTCTTCACTGCAGGAATTATTTCGACTAAAAATCTGCTCCTACACCATTGGCTTTCTTCTTCTTAACCCACTGAAACCCAACTATCATGCTGCCACCACCCAAGACATCTTTAGGGCATCCCTTTAGCCTAAAGATACAACCATCGTAATATATTTTCATAACTCAAACAACACCCAAAATCGTAACCCAAAACAACGACCTGTCATAGTATATCGATGCAGAATTCTACAGCACTATCTTTCGATGTTTTTTACTGCACCCATATATGATCCTTACTGAAATTATTGCTATCACCCATGTCATCTTTAGGACACTCTTCTAGCCTTAAGATACAGCCATCATAAGCAATTTTTAGAATCCGCAGCCAACTCAAATTGTAGCCAAAACCGCAGCCTAAACAACGGGCTTCCGTAGCCACCGAACCTTCCACTGATCCTTACCCTTCGAATCCACTAATCCTATAAAATTGGTTGCTGCCATCAACAGCAACCCTAAGCCATCCCTCTAACCCTAAACCTCTGTTACCAAACCCTCCTTACAGCCCGGCTACAACAGCCCTAAATCACAGCCCCAACAGCACCCAAAAAATAGTAACCTGTCAGCCCCAAACTATAGCCATCTACCTATGATCCACTATCCCTTTCGGCCACCAAACCACCCAATCGTTCCATACCTCTAGCCCAATAGCAGGAGGGGGATATTGGCATCTCAGATCTGGAGGCACACGCAATGGCATCTTAAGGTTCATTAGATGCCAAGTTGGTGATGTTTGAATCACGTATAAAGGACAAATTGTGCACCTTATTCGTCGAATTCGGATTGAGCCGATCTCCGAGCCTAATAAAAATTCTAGCAAGGTGAAAGTTTAGAGGGGCCTCTCAAAAAGAAAGAACGAGCCACTGATATGAGGCAACCATGCATGAGGGTGGACTTCCCTCGATGGGAAGAAGGAGACTCGACGGGATGGATTTCGTACACCGAACGTTACTTCTATCATGACCAAACACCAGAGGATTCCATGATGGACACTGTTGTCATCCATCTTGAAGGAGATGTTATATGATGGTACGATTGACTTGAATACAACTATGGGGCTATGACGTGGATACAATTCAAGTATCCGCTGCTGAACCACTTTGGGCCGACCAAGTACGAGAATATCAATGAACAACTTGCCAAGATCTGACAAACCTCCACGATCCAAGAATACCAGATTAGGTTTAAGGAATTATCTTACCTTGCTCGTGGTTGGTTTGACAAATAATTATTATGGACATTCATCAAAGGACTCAAGTCAAAAATTAAAGGAGAGGTTAAAGCGTGACAGCTGTGCACCTTGAAGGCCGCAATCTCTTTCGTCCCAATCCAAGAAGAATGACTCAACCAAGATGCTCAGAGGATGAGAACCACTACTAGACCCACGGGATATAAACCTCCTTCTACTTCCAGCCATCTCTTGGTGCCAAAAAAGTTGACAAGAGAAGAACTACACGATCGATTGACAAAGGATCTTTGTTGGCATTACGATGAACCGTGAGGCCACAATCATCGCTGTAAAAAGGGCCACCTCCTACTGATTGAACCTCTTGAAGACATGGAGGAGGAGGTCCAGAAGCATGAGGAAGAGGTCGTGGATGAAGAACAACAACCGATTGATTTTATGATGCATTCTCTTACCAGCTATACGAACCCGCAAACGATGAAAGTGGGAGGACTTTTGAAGCAACAACCGATCACCGTTCATATTGACACCACGAGCACCAACAACTTTATGAATAACAAGGTTGCTACCCAATTAATGCTCTAAAATGAAGATTGTAGTAGGTTAGATGTTGAGGTCGCTGACGACCAAATTTTGAAGTGCGACGAAAGATGTCTGCGGATGAAATTGTTATGATAGGACCAAGAGATACTTGCTGATTTCTTCCATCTTCCACTTGATGGTTATGAGGTCGTGCTCGATATTGAATGGCTAACTACACTATGTGATATTTCTTGAAATTTTTCTAAATTTATTATAAATTTTTTTCAGTCATGAGAAACATGAAATCCTACGGGGGAAATGCGGGAGCAACGTAACGACGACTTGCACGCAGCAAACAGAGAAAGTTTTGAACAAAGAAAACAACGACTTCCTGATTCAACTTCAGCAGCACTCTATGGGGGAGCCAACAAAATTTGAAGACCCAAACATACTCTAATTGTTTGCTGAATTTTTATATATTTTTGTTGAACCGCATAGCATACTTTCTAACCACTGGCATAACCCCAAATTTTGATTCTCCTAGGCAAACTAGCATCAAACTCTCAGCCATATCATTATCCTCACCTCTAAAAAGCTGAAATAGAGAGAACTGATGAAGAGATGCTTGAAACAGAGGTCATTCAACCAAGTTGTAGCCCATACTCTTTGCTAGTGCTAGCTTTACCTGACTTCGACAAAGTGTTTATTATTAATGCATCAGAAGCTAGAAATTATGTTATCCATATGTGAGATGGTCGACCCATAGCCTACATCAGCAAAGCCCTCACTCCAAATCACCTAAAACTACTAATCAACGATGAGGGAATGCTAGCTTTTGCTGAACTTGTGGTTCAGCATGATACATGACAACAACACGAAGAGGAGATGAAAATAAGTCTTGAAAAATTATAGCTTCTGCTCCCTCTAAACTTAGATTGAGCTCACCTTACCATGGACTTTACTAGAAGGAAGCTACCATCATATAAGAAGGCTGACTATCATTAAAGAATAACCACACGCCAGCTCGCATAAGAAAGAAACAGTCGCCCGACAAACACTGGAGTAGATGAAAGTTTGTTATTAAAGATCGAGTCATTCTCCATATTCATCCCTACCAGCAGGAATTTATGAAGACTCGAGCTTCACAGAAGTGGTCTCTTCATTTCTTTGAACCCTACAAAATTGGAGATCATATTGGAGCAGTAAATTGTTGATCAGACTTATGCACTAATTCAAAATTATAACTCATCCTCCAATAATATCATCGCAAATGAAAGTTTAGAGAGGATAACTTAGCCCTGATTTAGCGCACCATCATCATCGGATCTGAAAGCTATAGCGATGCAGATCTGTAAGGAGAAAAAAACTTGTCTTCTCCTCTCTTCCTATACTTCATAATATCACTTTAAGCTATGGATTAGGGACAAGAGGAGATAACAAAAGATCTACAATCTTTCATTGATTAGTTCACATGACTAAGGGGAGACGAGAGAAGATATGTAATCTCTCAATAATGCCACGTATCTCCGTCTCCTCTTATATACATATCCATGTATCTACATATTCACACATTATGTATATATTATCTAGGAACTTGTATCTATTTATAGACGAGAGCAGAGGGTCCAAGATAAGTAATTAGAAGAGTTTCTCCCATCAAAATCATCTCGTAATGAAATCTGAAACTTCATTTCTAGTGATCAATAATCGTACTCAAAATTTATCATATCTATAATATATCTTATATAATTGTATGTGATCATATAATTTAATACTTGAAAGTAGATACATTCAGTAATGTCAGGATGGCAGGATGGTATTCTTACATGTTAAAACCCCATCCCTCACAAAAACAAAAGGGAGAAAGAACATCCGAGGAGCCCCATTTTCGTTCTCTCTCTCTCTCTCTCTCTCTCTCTCTCTCTCTCTCTTTACAGTATTCATTCATAGGTAAGTCTAAAGTCGATCATTAATTAAATTTATTATTAAAAAAATATTCATTTTTAAAGAAAAAATTAAAAAAAGGATTAAAATGATAATTTATATTGGTAAAATATTGAGAGAATTAGATGATATATATCAGAGTTTTAAGGAATATCCTAAAATCGAGTGAACCTCTGTCTTCATCTACAAGGAAAAAGTCCTCCTATGTGATCATTCAGATACTTTGAAAGTTATGAAAAAACGAAGAGAGAAAACTCACAGAAAAAAAAAAAGAGAATTCCTTGGTTCAAAGATTTTAGTATATAGGCAGAAGTCTTTGATTAAAGAAATATTATGTTATGAAAAAGTATTATCGATCGTGATTGATGCTGACGTAGCATATGAGTTTCCAAGGCCAAGTCGTCCCAGCAATATCCACAGTTTTCTATACGAGGAGTAATAACGCATGTAACCCACAAGAGATCTAACGTCTGATCCCTTTACCGGAGACAAAAGGTACACCGGGATGAGGTAAGCCTCATTCACATGACTCCACCAGAAGCCAAGTACAAGCGCAGAGTAAAAAAACACTGGATCAACGCATCAGACTGCAAAGTACCTCACCCATGTAACCAGACCAAATCGATAGTTTTTTTTTTTTTTTAATATGGTGGGAAAGCTCTCTAAAGCAAAGATTCTTTTGAAGGAAAACATGTAGAAAAGCAACACTTGTTACCACTGAATGCTTGACATTTGCTTTTGATGCCACTTTACGGTACTCGTACGTTGGAAAGTCAAGAAAGTAACACACATGCCAAGATAAGGAAGAAAAAGGGAATAATAATGTACTTAAACTAATTGGCTTCGAGGTGAAATAATAATAATAATAATAATAATAAAGTAGTACGGAGGAATGCCCGAAACCAAAAACTCTGAGAGGGAGAATGTTCAGTGGTACACGTGCTGCTCTCTGAAGCGGGACCGGAGATGGCATCTGCTTTCCACTGCGAAGCAGCATCGAACTCTACCAAAAGCTCCAGCTTTTACAGTTTCATGCAAATTTTCGATCGATGCATCGGAATCAGAATAGAAGGCCAAAAGAAAAGAGGGAATAGAAAGGTTGTAATGGCAGAAAACCTACTCACCCCCCCGCACAGGAAATGAGGGGAGCCGTTTCTGAAGCACCGAGCCTCTTCACGTCGCCATTCATGATGTGTGCGGCTGTACTCTTATTGCCGCCGGCGATGGCAGTAGTAGCAGTGGTGAGAGGAATGAGAGGAGGAGGAGGAGAGTTGGAAGGTTTCGTCAGTTCTCTGGCTTTTTCCGCTTCCACCATCCAATCCGTTCTGGCGAGCGCGTACGCCATGAGCGTGGCGCACGATGCCTGCGCCGCCAGCAGCCCCAGCCATAGCCCCGGGAACCCCATCCTCCGGAAGAAGCCCAGGAGCACGGCGACGGGCGTCCCGACCAAGTAGAAGGAGCCCAGGTTGATGTTGGCTCCGGTGGTCGGCCTCGCGCTCCCCCTTAGCACGCCGCACCCCGTGGTCTGGGGGCAGTTCCCTAGCTCGCACAACCCGGCGATCGGCAGCGCCAGCGTCGTGAGCTTCAGGATCTCTGCGTCGTCGGTGAACAGCCTCCCCCACTGATGTCTCATCGACGAGGTGAAGGCCATGGCCGCCAGCCCCAGCACGAGGGCGCACGCCAAGGACACCATGGTGGCTGTCCGGGCCTTGGCGGGATGGTTGGCCCCTAACACGTTGCCGACGCGGGCCGACACCCCGAAGCTGAGCGCCGACGGGAACACGTACACCAACGACGTGGTCTGGATCAGTATGCCCATGGAAGCGACGGCGGCCTTCGGGTTGGGGAGCAAGCCACTGAGGAGTATCATGAGCTCGTACCACCACCACTCGAGGCAGACGGAGACGCACGAGGGCACGGCGAGCTTCAGCAGCGCCGACCACCCTCTGAGGCAGGTCATGCTGGGGCGCACCCACGAGTCCTTGCACGCGCCAGAGCACAGCACGAAGAGCAGCAAGCAGACGAAGAGATTCAAGTTGGTCCAGACCATGGCCAAGGCCACGCCTGCGATGCCCATCCGGAGACGCACCACGAGGAGGTAGTTCAGCGGGACGTGGAGGGCGACGGAGACGAAGGAGCAGCAGGTGACCGGAAAGGTGAGATTCTGAGATCTCAGGTACACGCGAAGAGGGTGGAGAAAGGAGAGGAGGAACAGGTCAGGGATGGCGAACGTGATAAAGACGTGGGCGGCGGAGGCTATCTGCTCGTCCTGCCCGCACCAAGACAGGATCCTCCTCATGTTGCGCCAAAGGAAGGAGATGGGGACGGAGGCGGAGAGGAGCAGCAGAATGGCTCGCTGCAGGGTGAGGCCAAGGAGATTGCGTTGCTTGGCGCCGAAGGCCTGCCCGCAGATGGGCTCCATGCCCATGGCCAGGCCGGAGAGGACGGAGTAGCCGGTGATGTTAGCAAACCCGATGGAGAGAGAGCCGCTGGCGAGCTCGAGCTCGCCCAGGTAGCCGAGGAAGAGCGTCGACACCATGGCGCGCGAGTAAAGGACGAGACCGGTGAGAGCCGCAGGGACAGAGATCGCCCCGATGGCTCTCATTTCCTCCACCACCTGAACACCAAGTCATGGAGCATTAGAGGACACGCGGTGGCTTCGAAGCAGAAGCGTAAACACAATGTTACCTCGGAAGCAGTGGGGCACCGGTGGAGGTCCTCCATGCGAGTGCAAGTCTCAGCGTCGGAGGTGGGAGGGGTAAGGGGTGAGACGCGAGGCGAGGCCTTAAGTAGGTAGGGAAAGGACGCGATGCCGTGGACGCGCGTCGATGGTATATGGTGTGATATCAGAGGCGGGGAGGCCCAATGGCGGAGTCGAGGTTAGCTCGAGCACTTTGCTCCCTCCCTCCCGCCCGCTGAACAATACAAAGGCGCATGGGAAACGGGCGGCTTATAGTCAAACAGTACGTTGTCGGTTGGGAAACTGTTGCTTTCGACGTTTGCTTCTCCATACACATGCCATGCCCATCATATCCTGCATTTGACTTGCAACCGAGTAATGTGAGAGCATAAACCAGTACCGTATGAACAGCTACATGTTTTACCTACCAATCACCAAATGAACAGTAAGAGAGAGAATTTGAGTTCTAAATATGCCGACAAATAGAAGGTGTGAGAGGGAGGCAAATAAAAATGGAGAGGACAGGCACCGAGGCAGCAGTAAATGGTACACAGTGTCAAGAAAGCAGTTGGAAGGTGGGAAACAAGAGGACATACGTGCCCCAATAGAGAGTGCCCACTCATCTATGGGCATACCTTTCCACAGCATTATCTTTTGACATGCACAAACCGAGACAAGGATCACTGCAAACAAGGTGAAGAGACACGTATGTGCAACCTGTGACCACAGAGTGCAGTGTGTACACTGATCACTTGTCACCTTCCCATGCCCAATTCCCAGGCTCTCTCTCTCTCTCCCTCTCCTGCTGCTGCAGTTCAAGTCTATCTTTGTAGCTTATGGTCGAGACCTGTATCAATGACCTAGACATTAGGCACGATAGAAAACTCTCATTATGTAAAATGGTCCAAAACAGGTAAAACTATAGAGGTAATATGTTGGAATTTAAATTTTGCCACAGTTGGATGCATGATCAGCACACAAGAGGTTCAAAGGAAAAAAAAAAAAAAGGCTTACCTGCTGTCCATTGCTGAGTACTAGTGGAAACTGAAAGAAAGCATTTGAGAGCATATCAACAATATTTATTGTTTTGTTCACGACACCGGGGAGAATCAGCAACATTGCTAATACCATCAAAACGTAAACAAAGGCTCTGAGGGGGGGGTGATGACGAGCGTGCAAAGAGTATCTGTGTTACGGTTGTTGCTGATACTAACACAGTTCTGATGAGCGATGAACAGTGGACCACCACCAGCTCGGTTGGTGGTCATGACGACACCTTGGCAGAAAACTGATCACATAGAGCTGCAGTGGTGCTGAGTGGTAAGGCCAGGGCTAGTTTCCTGAGACAATGAGGCTTCTGCAACAGGCATTGCAGTCTCTATTTAAGTAGGCTCATTGAAGAAAAAAAAAAACCAATTCCTGGAATTGCCAATTATGGATTCTAAATCCTGTAAATCATCAATTTATTATCAATCATCATTATCAACCAACATGATGCAGATAGTAATAATGAAAACAATAATAAAGAAGGGTGGCAGCTTGTCGGGCACAGTATCTTCACTAATTCATGTTTGAGAAAGCATCTTGATCACTGCATGCAATCAAGGGGAAGATAACTAAGGGTTCGATTTTACCATATTTAGATATATGATCACTGATGGTGTTCTGGATTTACGATCACAATATCTGCTTTGGTACTTATTCCTTAAGTATATCCATGAGCCTTTTTGAGCCCTCGAAAAGCAAACATTGTAGGCAAATAGATTTTTTCAGTGACCAGAACTTTACCATGGCACCAGCCAGGAACTTATTCCAAGATGCTGATGAAAGAACATTCAAGGCTCTCAACTACAATAAGTATCATGGTTACGGACAGGAACATTGTACTGCAAGGAAAGGGAAACCTTTCTTTCGCCAAGTTATCCAAAGGAATCGGTATATTCTATCTAGGCTTATAGTTCTGACAGAATATAATAAAGTTTAACTTAATAGACAGCTACAAAAAGGCAGGAGATATTCACTTATAGGAAACGATTGAAAGTGTATTAAATTTATCAGTTTGACACAGTATAGTCTTAATTGTTTCTGTATGCAACAGCAATCAAATAGCAATATAGATCAAGGACGTATTAATAAAATGCTTATCTTTGACCCTTCGTCCTGCAATATGGGACCGACGAAGACCAATAATTGCCACAAGTCCGCTCACAAAAGCTACAAGTCCTCCTATGGCTAAGGCTGGTGAATTGCCACCCCCCAAATAATTGGTCCAATGGCCCACTTCGCAAAGATTTGAGTACCTGATCTAGTGCAATTTTCATCAGCAAAAATCAAGCATGACAATGAACATATAGAAAATCACATGGAGCTTTTTTCATCTTTATGAAAACCAATAATCATACTAAACTATATTTGATTAGTGACAAATCAGACAGACATCAGCAACAGCTAGTTCTATTTATTGCACTGTCAAAATTCACCTAATCTGCACCAGTTCTATTGACCAGATTAATCATGGATTTCTTCTGTAATAAGAACACATTACCACATCGATTGTGATAAGTATGGCCTTCATTTTATTATGGCTTGCTACCACCAAATGACAATCAATTCATACCTAGGAAGCTCTGATCAGGATGTGCAATATAAACCTTTATGTCTAATCAGACAGCTATTATAGATTCTAGCAAAGATCTAATTTATCATCATAGTATATAAATCAATAACCAAAAAAACAGCAAAGGGGTTGCATAAAGAATCAAACGTGAAGCAGACTGTTCGGATGCACAAGAGGAAAGTCCTCCAGTATCAACATTTTCTTGTTTTCAACAACTTTAGCACTACTATGTCAGATTGAAAATGAATCACAGCATCTCAAAATCCTTTTAGAGCCAAGTAATAGATCAGCTTTTATTAGCAAGCTCTACCCAACCCCCAACTGACACAAAAATTCTACAATGATATTGATGATCATGAGATTGGTCATGATAAACCACATGAAGGATCCATTTACTGTATGACTAAGGCATGTAGTTTCCTTCTTACATTCTAACTTCTATTCATCTTTGTGTATACCCTTATAATGATACGAGTATCTCTCATTTACATTAAACCAAATGCCATAATAGAGGATGATATAATATCATTCAAAAAAATCACTTTTCTACTTGATCATCCAATGGGACTACTATTTACTCCTAACAACATACAAAACAGGATAACTAATAGCAAAAATATTTGTTATGTCAACTGATAATATGATAGTGAAAAAAAATGTCTACCTGAGGAATCACAATTGCCTGATTTAAAATGCCCATGGCCAATCCTGCATTAAAGAGACAATTGTTTCAAAACTGAAAACAGAGCAAAACAACAATTGAAACAAAATAAAAGCAACTTGTCACCCACCCTGACCAAGCCCTAAAGGTTCTGTACATGCAGATATCATTGCATAAGGAATAGTATATGTGACCTGCAAAAAAAAAAATACTGGTTAAACAAATTAATAAGAGCATCCAAGAGACAAGTTACAACAGCAATAAAAAAGATTCACTGCCAAAGGTGCCCCAAGAACTGTAAAAATAACAAGTGCAGAAATAACACCACCATCTGGAAGGAATCCATCTTCTGGGTATTCCACATTTTTTGCTAGAGAAGATATTATAAGCGTTGCTAGAAAACATAAAAACATGAAAATGTTGGCAATTCCCCAGGTCAAGCGAGCACCCCACTTCCTGCAAGTTTTTCCAAAACTACTGATGTACAATCGACAACAATGGAATTTAACATTAGACCAGTATCCCCCATTCTTACTCCAGTTTGATAATTTTGCCCTTCATTTGGGTTTCCCTTATACATCTCCTGGCCCATCCAATCAGTATAAAAAAGAATGAAAGGAGACAATCCTATCCAAGTAAGTGCAGTGACAATTAGAACCATACATATAGGTAGCATAAGATATCTACACGAACCAACTAATTCCCACAGAAAAGCCTCATGGCCATCATTCAACTGCACTTGTGCTTCTCCAGCACAATCCATAACTCCACTGGCAGAAGAAAGAGGGATTTCCTTGGCTGATAATACACTTACAGTAGTGGTGATCATAAGAAGAACAACATCAAGAAGAAAAGCAGATTTGAGATTGGCACAATTTATGCTGCATGCTGTAGTGACATTGAAGGGAAAGATGCTAAACCAACGACTATAAGAACCAGTAGCAAAGCCGAGTACATTCCCAGTGCCATGAAGGGTGACAAATAAGCATTAGCTACCCGAATCCATCTATGATATTTTTCTACTGCAGAAAAAACATGAAAAATATACAGAAATTAGGTAACATATAGAAAAAATCTGAAACGTCTTGAGCTCTTTAAGTTACTAATGTGAAGAGTGCCATGAAGTGTATCTTTTGGGCTACAGGACTAACCCAACAAGAAGTTGTGCATGTCATTTCTTCACTAAAGAAATCTGCCAAGTCACGAGCAAGTTAACTTGTTCACTTGTGCAGGTGTCTTTTGTTGTCTATCTCATGGTAAAACCAAAAAGAACTACACAACAGAAACAAACTTTGCCATTCATTAACCTCTGTTCCACAAGAAGTCCCAGATACTGAAAGGGCCTCAGAGTTTTAAAGGTTAGGGAACATATTTAATTTAAACCATGACCGAAAAATCATGGCAATCAACAATATGAAGCAGTCAAATCAACGCAACAAGGTGAGCAAGCTATGATCTTCAATCTTTATAGAAATACATAGGAAGAAAATTGAAATTGCCAGCTTTTTCATGGCATCTGAAGCTTCATAAACATATTCATTGGTAAAAGCTTCAGAGGAACATATACAAACAATATCAACAAAAAGCAGCTTATACACACATGTGGAAATCCTTTACTAAATCCACCTGCGACCGAGAACTAATTCAAGTCAGGCAATTGTTGTTTTGAGCTGGAAGGGCGGTGAGGTACTTGTGGACCTTTGGCAAAATGTTCCAAAGGCCACCAGTTCCATCAAGTATTTTTAATAAGTTCAAAAGTGTTGTCTAAGTATGATATTTGCTGAGACAAATTTTTAGTAGATACTAGTGCTTATGACCAATTTTTATATAACCAATGTAAGTGACAGCTTAGGGCCATAAAGGTTTGATGGCAGGTTGGCATTGGAATCCAATGGCAAACAAATCCATGAAAGCCTACACAAATAGAAGATAAAATAGTTCACTAGAATTGCAATTAAATACTGCAAACATTCTCATCCGGAAATGACTGTCCAGATGACAGCTCAGAGATGAATCAGGAACCTACTGTAACAAGTGTGGGGAGCTCTCCTCTCACCTCTGACGGGGTGAGACTGATACTGTATATTTAGCATGGCATGAGCAATATGTGCTCGACATTTATAAATTAGTACGTTTTCAAGATTGTCTCCTCCATCTAACCAATGTAATTGAAGAGTAGCTACTGGTAATAACCATACCATAGACATCGCTGGGATATGGTATTCTTCATCCCAATTTATCCTCCATCCAACTAATAAGAGTAGCTACTGGTAATAATCATACATAGACATCGCTGGGATATGGTATTGTTCATCCCAATTTACCAAATATTCGAGGACATCCATACGCCGAAACAAAGAACCCTCAAGTTGTACCGAATTCATGAAGAAGAAGGGGGAGAACAGCGAAACGACAGACCTGTAAGATCGGCGAGGAGGGCACTGCATGGCCCCTGCGTGGTGTTGCTCCCCACGTCGAGCAGCCAAAACCCTAGAAAGTAGTCGGCGATCGCCCGGTGCCGGGTTCCCCCGTCGGCAGGGTCGCCGAGGGCGTGGCTGATGTCGGCGGAGTACCCGATGAGGAGCACGGAGGCGACGATGGCGGCGGCCCCACCGGCGATGTATGGTCGGAGGCGGCCTAGCGGGCTGGCGCAGCGGTCACTTTGGTGGCCGACGAGTGGCTGGACGATGAGATCAGAGAGGGACCCGCAGAGCCACACGAGGCTGGCCCACTGTGGGGGATCCCCAGCTCCTGCACGTACGGCTTGAGCAGCGAAAGTTAGTGGGCCCCGCCGAACTGGATCCCGCACGCCACCCGCAGCAGCAGCCGCGTGGGACCTTGTGGGTCACGGGCGTCGCCGCCACCTCCCTGCACCCTGCCTCGGCGGCCGCCGTCATCGAGGGCCTAAGCCGCCAGGGGACCGCCGTCCTCGAGCCTCCCGCGTCCTACCTTAACCTCTTTGGCTGCGCCATCGCCGCCGAGGGCCTCTCTCGCCCGGGAACCGTCATCCTCAACTCTCCTGCGCTCTGCCTCCACCTCTTCCTTCTCTTCTTCCTTTCGCCTCCTTCAGTCGGTCTCTCTTCCTAACAAGTGGACGTGGGGGTATCGGAGGAAAGCGATTCAAGAATCCCGCCTGAGAAATGGTACGGAGGAGAGCGGAGAGGTCAAAGAAAAGGGGGCGGCGGCAGAGGAAGGTCCCACCTTCGGCCGAAGTTGCCGTTTCCCTCGACGACAGCCATGGGTCCCGCACCGCCCACCGCTCACGACGCGGCCATGATGGTGTCTCCTGCACCGACCGAGACAGGGAAAGCCACATACGTCCCCAGGATGATCAAGGCGGGTCGATCGGGTTGGACGGTGCCGATCAGCCCTCGGTGGGGTTGCTAAAAGGCTTTTCGCGGCGAATGTCGTACTCGCCTAAATTACCTGCCACGCAACTGGAGAAGAACCGCCCAGAGTGGGGCCCACGTGGTGTCGGAGTGGGACCCGGCCGGGCAGCCAGGTTTCGGCCTCGGTGACGTGACCCACCACCGTCGCCGTCAACGCATCAGGCGTTCCTCATCCTGTCGGTGGAAGGATACTGATGTATCGGATAAAGCTACATGTCCCAAAATTTGTGCGGCTACGTGGCAAGGCCATCTTAAGTTTGCATTGTTGTCGCATGTGTTGACCTTTTTGTTCTGCTATTAAGATTTTTTTCTTTTTCTTTTGGTTCTGTAAACCGCACATGGTGAAGACGGATTATGATCTCATAATAAAGACCCTGAAATTAGAAGAAAAAAATATATGTCGCTAACACTTGAGCTTTTTACTTGCATTTGGTGGTAGATTCTATAAGCTCTCATCTTTTTGATATTATAGAAATAAATTTTATATATGAATAAATAATAGCATGTCATTATATACAGTGAAATTAAATAAAAATTATAATTAAATAAATATCAAGATTTATATGAAAAATCCCTTCAACTCGAAGGGTAAAAATCACGGGACAAACCAAAGAAAATTCACTATCAAAATAATGAATATACAGATATCAAGCCCAAGCAATACCCACAAGAGAATCACAGGGATACAAGAACTATAATACTAAGCACATTATCCAAAACATTCTCAAGAGATCACAGTAAGAATCGACTGAAAACTAATCTAACTTGAGATATGAATAATTGATAATAGTCTTTTTCTGTCATTGTCTTCTTCCCTTTCCTAGATCTCTTATTTTCTGGTCTCTACTGTCAATCTGTAGTCTTCTTTCTCTCTCCCACGTTTTCAACTACAATTGCCCTCTTAATCTCAACTCTTGCCAACTAATCTAGGGTTTAGGTTAATATAAATGAGGTTCTGGGCTGTGGGCTTCACTAAAGCCCATTATTAACTGAATCTGGGTCATCTGCCCAACAACCTCCCCCTTCAACCCAAAAGGGAGGTTGTCTCATGACTCTTCAATGTGAAGTCATGCCGACCAGCTGTCGGTACATCTCCAGTCTCTCTTTCGGTAAAGTCTTTGTCAACGTGTTTGGCCCATTATCATCTGTGTGAATTTTCTAAAACTGTAACTGCTTCTCTTGAAGCACATTTTTAATCTAGTATATCTGACATCTATATGTTTTGACTTAGAATGAAATATTGGGTTATTGCATAAATGGATGACACTCTAGCTGTCACAATACATAACATAGTTTTTCTATTTCAACCCCAATTCTTGTAAGAATCATTTCATCCATAACATTTCTTTGTAAACTTCTGTAGCAGCAATATATTCTGCCTCTGTGGTGGAGAGAGTAATACACCTTTGCAATTTAGACTGCAATGACACAGCTCCCCTTGCAAAAATAAGTACAAAACATGATATAGACTTGTGTCAATATCTTTTGTCATATTTGCATCTATGTAACCTGTCAACACAGGTGGTCCACCTCCAAAGCTTAAACAAACTTTAGAACTTCCTCTGAGATATCTAAAAATCTACTTCACTGTTGTCCAATGCTCTTTGCCTGAATTTGTAATAAATCTGCTAGCAACACTCATTCCATATGCGATGTCCGGCCTTGTATATATCATCGCGTACATTAAACTTCCAACTACTGAAGCATAAGAAACCTTTTGCATTTTTCTCCTTCTCCTCATCACTTGACGGACTCTGCTCTGAGCATAACTTGAAGTGACCTGCAAGAGGAGAACCAACTGGCTTTGCATTACTCATACTGAACATATCCAATACATTCTCAATGTATTTCTCCTGTGACAACCAAATCTTTATCTTTCTTTTATCACGAGAAATCTGCATGTCTAGTATTTGCTTTGTTGCCTCATGTATTTCATTATAAAAGACTCACTCAGTTCATTCTTCAACTTGTCAATCATAGATATATCTTTCCCAAGGATAAGCATGTCATCAACATAAAGTAAGAGAATAATAAAATCCTCATCATATTGTTTGATGTACACATAATGATTTGAATTTATTTTTTTATATTTATTTTTAATCATAAATGAAGTGAACTTTTTATAACACTGCCTTAGAGTTTGCTTAAGCCCATACAAGCTCTTCTTCAACTTGCAGACAAGATTTTCTTTACCTTTAACTTTGAAGCATTCTGGTTGCTCCATATAAATTTCTCCTCCAAATCACCATAAAGGAAAGTTATTTTCACATCTAACTACTCAATCTCCAAGTCTAGGTTAGCAGCAATACCAAAAGCAACACGGATAGAAGATATTTTAATAACAGAAGAAAAAATCTCTTTAAATTCAATACCTTTCTTTTGACCAAAGTCTTTCACAACCAATCTTGCTTTGTACTTTGGTTAAGAATAATATTTTTTAGTCTTCAACCTAAAAATTCAATCGTTCTTAAAGGCCTTACTTCCCTTTGGTAGTTGCACCAAATCATATATGTGGTTATTCTATAGAGAATTCATCTCTTCCTGCATAGCAATAAATCACTTCTTTTTCTACTCACTTTCAACTGCTTCATGGTAATTGAATTTTTTCTCCTTAACTCCTCATTCAATAAATTGTTTGTTAGTTGACTCATGGTGACAATATCATCTGGTGCATAATTACTGAGGGAAACCACCAGTGTCTCCCAACTTTCTGGTAAAAAACTAAGAAGTAACAATGCTTGCAACTCATCATCAAGAGACATTTTCATAGAGGATAACTTATGGTTAATAATATCTGTATTTCATTCAAATGCTCAAGAATAAAAGTACCCTCTTTATATTTAAAGTTCACAAGTTTTATTATCTCAAAAGCTTTGTTGCCAACTGTTTTTCTTTTATAAAGACATTCTAACTTTTTCCAAATAGAGTAAGTAGGACATTCAATAGAAATATGGTGAAAGACACTATCATCAAGCCACTGAAGAATAAAGCCAATAGTTTTTTGATCTAATATCTTTCACTCATCATCTGTCATAGTTGTGGGCTTTGCACTATCCCGTTGTAAATGTCCATATAAATCTTTGCAATACAAGAGATCTTCCATTCTTGGTTTTCATATATCATGTGAGAAATATTATTGGCCTCCATGTTCAAATACAAAAGATTAAATGCTACCAAAAAACCCTACTCTGATATCAATTGATGGGAATAAAATAGGAATAAATTTTGTATACGAACAAATACTAGCAGGCCGTCACACACAGTGGAATCAAACGAAAATCACAATCAAATGAACACCAAGATTTACGTGAAAAACCCCTTCAACTCGAAGGGTAAAAATCACGGGACAAGCCAAAGAAAATCTACTATCAAAATAATGAATATACAGATATCAAGACTTATTGCCCAAGTCCAAGCAATAGTCACAAGAGAATCACAGGAATGTAAGGACTATAATACTAACCACAATATCCAAAACATTCTCAAGAGATCACAGTAAGAATCCATTGCAAACTGATCTAACCTGAGATATGAATGATTGAGAATAGTCTTTTCCTGTTCTTGTCTTCTTTCCTTTTCTGGATCTCTTGTTTTTTGGCGTCTACTGTAAATCTACAGTCTTCTTTCTCTCTATCACGTTTTCAATCGTCGCTGCCCTTTTAATCTCAACCCTTATCGCCTAATATATGGTTTAGATTATTATAAATGAGGTTATCGACTGTAAACTTTACTAAGACATATTATGGGTTAAATCTTGGTAAGATGTAAGATGGGCAAGTGAAGGTCTGAACTAATAATGACATCAAGTTGGAATTGAATTATTATTTTTTGGGCAATCATAAGATGATAAGGATAGATTTTACAGATTCAATAAAGAATAAGGTAGATCCGAGATTGCAGGGATAGCTTTCCATTGACTATCATTATATCTGGTTCCTCCTTTAAATTGTCTATCAGATTGCAGCTTGATAATGTTAAGTCGAAGCATCTTCCTGGAGTATACCAATCAGATGCATAAAGATGCCAGCTTGGAGTTTCTTGGAAATGGTGGAAGCTCTTCCAGCTCCCTTCATTGCAGCTTGAACATGCGCAAGTACCAAGTTCTCTGGGATTCTCAAAGATCTGACAGAACAAAAATAAAAAATCACATGTGGGTGTGCTGAGAAGCCAATTATTTCTTAGCCAATAATTCAGCAATCTTACGATCTTCTAATCTTTCTTTGGCTATAGATCATTTGAGCTATTGCTGGAACTGCGTTAAACAGGGCAAGAACTTGTTATCCTCAAGCTGTCCATTCCAAGTCAGCTGCTTATTTGATTTACAAGCTATCTTGTATTGACTAATGGAGATGAGAGATAGAAGCAAACAGGAAGGCCAAGAAGCTTCAGGCCCTATAAAAGGACTGCTCTTTTCTTCCTCGGAGAAAGGAGGAGCTTTTATCTTCTGCTGCAAGGTTGGCTTTCCTTCTTCTTCTTCTGCCTCTGCGGATGGAATTGGTTCCTGCAAAACTCACTGCCTTTGTAATTTGATTCAGGATCTCCTTGCAAGGGAAGAATCTCTCGCCATGGAAGCGTTGCCGTCTCCGTGCTATTCCGACATGGTACGGAGCTCGAGATCTAGTTTCTTTGTTGCATGATAGTGTCGGGAACTGCGTTCTTCATCTTGTGAAACTGACAGGGAGTGGACCAGAGTTTCTTCCGCCAGTGGGAGTTGGGTGCTTTAGATCTGCTCGGTGCGCAACAACTGGAAGCGGCATTTGGGAGAGATTTGGATCAGTCTCCCTCATCCGAAAGCTATACCTCCTACCCTTCCTTCCATCCGGCGGCCAGCACTGAAAGGCCCAAGAAGATCGCCAAGACCAGCAACTGGAGTTCTTGCACCACCACCTCGTGTCCAAGAATTCTGTCATTTGGCAACCCGGAATCGCCCATCTGTCATGCTGCAACGGTGAAGCCGAAAGAAGAGATGGAAGCCTTGATCCTGGGACGAGGGTCCAAGAAGGTAAGCACCGGGGCTAAACCCGCCGCTCAGAACCAGGAACACATCATGGCCGAGAGGAAGCGACGAGAGAAGCTCAGCCAGCGATTCATAGCGCTGTCCGCAGTAGTTCCTGGGTTGAAGAAGGTGACCTCTCAATTGCTTCCTCTGCTTTGACCATCTTTCGGCACATCTGTTTTTGATCGGAGTAACATTCCTCTTTGCAAGACGGACAAGGCTTCCGTTCTTGGCGACGCCGTCGAGTACCTGAAGCGGCTCCAGGAGAAGGTCAAGTCGCTGGAAGATCGAGTATCGAAGGGGAACGTGGAGGCGGCAGTCCTCGTGAAGAGGTCGAAGCTATGTGCTGATGATGATGATGGCTCCCCCGGCGATGAAAGCTTCATCGAAGGCCAAGGGGGCCAGTCCCTTCCGGAGATCGAGGCCAGGGTGTGCGAGAAGGCTCTCCTGATCAAGATCCACTGCGAGAACCGGAAAGGAGTGCTGGTGAAAGCTCTCTCCGAGATCGAGAAGCTCCACCTTCGCGTGATGAACACCAGCGTCGTGCCCTTCTCTGGTTCTTCTCTCGATATCACCGTGGTGACTCAGGCAAGAGATTCTCAACTCCACCTCCACTATCGACCTCTCTGCACTCAACTAGTGAGGAGTCGGTGGCTGAACTTGTTGTCTTCTTCTGCAGATGGAAGAAGGGTTCTCCATGACAGCCAAAGACCTGGTGAAGAAGCTGAACTCGGTTTTCAGACAATTCACGCGATGAAACTACTTGAATTCCTCTTCTTCTTCTTCTCTTTGTCGACTGGGTAATGGTTGGCTAGTTTCAGTTCTCAGCCTTTAAGATCTTCTTCTTCTTCCTCCGAAGACAAGGCCTGTTTGTCCCTCGACACACCAAAGGTCACCATTTTCACTTGTTTTTGCTGCACGGGGTTTCCATCTTCAAGTTCCGTGCTCTTCTCTTCGACTTTTTCTCATGGTCGAGTTACTCGATCATGTTTTCGGAAGAGGAGTGAGATGCTTGGCGCTGTTTTTTAATCTCTTCTTTTTCTAGGACTTCACTGGGGGAGGTTGACTTTCCAAAACGTTTCTCATCCTCCCCTTTCCCTGTTGTCCTTGTTCTCTGTAGAGGTTGACTATTTAAGCCTGTTTCTCCGCTTCCCATCAGTGTTTAATCCTCGAAGGTTGACAGTAGGAAAAAGATGGTGCACTAGTGAATCATGAGGAAAATTCGAGCCTTGTTTCAGAAGTCTTGAGGTTGATCTTTTTGAGGCACTCATGAACAATTCCTGGTTGTAAATTTTTTTCTGTTCTTATGGAAATTTATAAGAGACACCAAACATGTTGTATTCCCACAAACAATTTGCATGCACTGTATGTATATATATATATATATATATATATGCACGCATACGCACTAATGTTGAGTTCGGGTCTCGGATCTGCCTATAGCCAGATCCAGACCCAGTAAAACGTCGGAAATGGGTAAAGGATCCTCATCCGCGAGAGATGCGGGAATGCAACGGGTGTTACAAAACACGGCTTCAATTATGATCTCGTCCATTCAATATCCATTTAGAAGAGAACGAACGGTTGTGATCATGCAATCGCAGCCACTGCGCAAATCCAAACAGCAAATCCGTCACCCCTCCGGGCCGTGTCACAGCCAATGGTCGCTCCGTTCGCATCATTCTCTAGCTTCTCATTGGTCGTAGCCACGTCGTACTCACCTTTTAAACCCGACCCCAACCGTCCTCCCTTCCACCCTAAAACTTCCAATTTTTCTTCGCCTCTTCGTTTCGTTTCTGGAATTCCTTCGTCGATCCATGGCGACTCGCTCTCTGTTGCTCGTGGGGTTCCTCAACCTCGTCATGGTGGGAGTTTCGAACGCTCTAATTTCCTCGGAAGCTCTGAACCCATCGCCTCACCGAGCGATTTCGGTATGGGAACCCTGAAATTTCGAAAAATTTCCCCCTCTTTTACGAACTGCCCTAATTGATTTTTGGCGAACATGAAGCATTTGAGGGATGCGGTCGTCAAGGTGCTCGGGATCCATGCGGAGGGCGTGGAGGTGTCTGGGTTCGACGTGCGGGACGTACGGGTGGGGCAGTCGGTTTCCTACGAGTTCGACATCGAGATCGATAAGAAGGTGATCCCGATCAAGCTGTTGGAGGACGTGAGACGGTGGGATTCCGTGGATCTCACCATCTTTAGAGAGGACGGGGAGGGGGAAAGGCCTGATTCGATGGTTCCGCCGGTGTTGTCTCCGTTTCAGCTGGCCGGGCCTTTGGAGCTCTGGATTCAAGACGGTGATGATATGAGGCTTTTCTTGCCGGTAAGATGCCTATTCCCATATGTTTCTGGTGATCATTAATTGAGTTCAGCTTTTAAAGATGTCCTTTTTTCGGTCGATCTCATGCGACAACCCACCTCTGCAGCACGATGTAGAAGCAGGAGCGCTGAAGAAGGTGATCTTGTCGGACGGCGCAGTGGTAACAGTGAAGGGCGCCAGGTCCGTCAGCCTCACGCGCCCGCTCGAGCTCCCCCTCCCCTTCCCCCTCAACCGCACCCATCAGAGTGGCCACCAGGACGCATCCGGCCTGCTTGCCACCGCGGAGGCCGTACGCCGTGCAGCCGGATCGAAGGGCCAACCCCTCCTCTCCCTCCGCATCGTCGGCCCCACCTCCCTGACCTCCTCGCCGTCGACGTCACCCCACGACAAGCTCAAGCTAAGACGCTTAGCCCCAGGCCTCGTCGAGCTCTCCTCGCGTTCCATCCCAACCATCGCAGTGCAGAAGCCAACCCTGTGGCCTCTGACATCGTTGAATGGTTCCGATTCCAACCTCCAGGGATTCGAGGAGCTGCTGGCGTCGGTGCTAGGGCCAAAGAGGAAGGAAGAAGGATCATTCCAGTTGCTGAGGGCAGAGGTATCAGCTAGAAATTACATGAAAACGGGCTTCACACTTGTGGAGAACATTTCGGATGACGAGGTAGATTGGTCAGGGTTCCCAGAGTGGATGACTAGACCAGAGAAGGCCATGACCCAATTAGAGGTTCTCGCTCGGATGGAGGAGAACGGAGAGGTCATTCCAGAGAGGATCGCGGTGGTGAAGCCAGTTCAGGTAGCAGACAGTGAGCTAGAAAGCGTTGGAACCGGGAATTCCACCATGTCCCGGGCTTCAATGGTTCACCCTCCAAGTTACTTCACCTTGTGATCCTGTTCTGCGTTGCTCTCTTCTTGCCGAGGAACACCCCAACTGTAAAGCTGCTGCTTCTTTTTGGCCTTTTGTATCCCCAGCTGATGTACTGTAAATCTACATGTATTTTATGATAGATGTATAAAAATAAGATTTTTATTAATCTTTATGATAGATATGTATTTCTCTTTCCATCCCCAACTCATCTCTCTCATATGACTCCCCACCCAACTCAAAATGGCATTACAGAAGAATTTTACAGGTTTGAAAACTTGGAATTTTGTTTTCCAGAATAAAAGGGGGATTGTATGCGGCGATACATTCATACGGGAACACGCGTCAGCTGACACGAGACACAAACGTGAGTGATGGTAATTCTGCAATTAATAGGTCTTGCAAGCCCAATCCCGTAATTACGGCTCCTTCTCCCCAATGGGCTCCGCTACAAATACCACCGCCCCCCCCCCCGCTCACGCGTTGCTTCCTCTCTCCCTTTGTCGCTTCTTCCGACGGTCCCGCAGCGTTTCGATATTTCGCTTCGCATCTCCGGCCTTTCCTCGCCGTCCGGGATCGAAGCAGATCGAGGACGACATCGGGTTCGTTCTAGGGTTCCGATCCCGTGGTGTCTTGTGGGGGCTTTCGTGGGATTTAGGGTCTGGTTCGGGAGGGCGATGAGGTTGAATGCGGAGATCTCGTACATCCGGAACGAGGAGGATAATGAGAACGAGAGGGTGCACGTGACGTCGCTCTCGCCACCGCCGCAGCAGAAGCTCGTCGTGGGGCACGCTCTGACATCGAATAAGGTCAAAAGTTTCTCACGGCCGAAGCTGGAAGGATTGGCTAGGTAAGCCCTATCCTGGAAAGAGGGGAATACCGAAAGAGGATTTGATCTTGAAGACGTTTGATGGGAATTTGTTGGTTCTAGATTAGCCACGGTGGTGGATTCTTACTTTTCTTCAATGATTTTGGAATCCAAAATATAGAAGAAGGTTCTCGTTTTGTTTTCTTTTCGATTTTAGCGGACTTTTTTAAGATTCAAGAATCCCCTCGCATCCTCATTGCTTTCCAGTTTGTGCAACTCCTCAACTTCATCAAGATGACTTCGAGAACATCAGCGTGAAGCAGACATGCTTTCTGTGCAACATTAAACAGTCGTTTGGTAGTGTTAAACATACTTGTTAAATGAGATGGCCTAATTCGAATTAGGTCTTTGATTGCTAATGTATTTTCGGAACATTTATATGGGAAATAAATTACTCAAATACTTTGGGAGTTGTAATATATTGCTGCTACCTTTGATTTTGAAAGGTTCTGGGAAAAGCAACTGTTAAATATGAGAGATAACAGTAAATAATTGATATCAATACACAAATTGCAAACTGTTACTTATTTTAAGGATAATATTTTGTAATGTTTGCTGGGTACAGCAAAATGCCAGGATCCGAGCACATGTTTACCGACTTCCTCCTAAGCGAGTAGCAAAATGCTGTACAACTAGCTTGGTTGCACGAAATGCCCAAAGATGACGAAGATGAATGTGTACCAATTTCCAAACGCTGATCAATGTTTACGTGACGAAGAACCAAATACCGGTGTACCAGAAACAAGTTTGAATCCATTTGTGCAGCTTAACTTTATTAAGTACTTGAATCCTACTTTAGTTCTCTAACAGAGTGTTAATTATTTTTATCCGGATTGAATTAAAATCGAATAGATCCGAATACCTACAAGATTAACAAGAGTCATCGCAATCTGTTCTTAACGAGAGATATCGCCCCCAGAGTCGTCCTCTCCTTGGTCATATCGCAGTTCCAATTGCCGCCCTTCGTAGCCGATTGGCTCGGTTCTTCCCAATAAAGCCCACGGAAACCTTGGAGTGACGGTTCCTCCAGTGTGATTCTTGGGTTTCGATTCAAGCGGCTTTCTAATCTGCGGGTTCTCGGTGGTGTTCTCCCAAAAAAATTGGGGTCTAAAGAACCCTAATCCTCTTTTGCGGGAGATGGAGTTTCTCGCACGGAGAAGATACTTTTGCAAGATAATTCAAGAAATCAGGGAAGATTACATCGCATTGCAAGGGCAAAACATCAACGACGAGGCAACAAACGATCCACATCAGAGAACACCAGAAACGAAAGAGAAAGACATGGGTGCAGTGCCGGCGGGTGGGCGCCCTTCAGCATCAATCTGCACCGGTGGCCGGGGCTTCTTCCGCCTGCTGCGCCGCTGCCTCCCCCTTCTCCTCGGAGACGAGGGTCCAATCCGGAGGGAGGACGGGGACCGGCGGGTACACGGTGGGGCCCTTGCGCCTGACGTCCCAAGGCTGCGTCTTCTTGGGCCTCGTCTTCATGTGGTGCGACGTCGCCTTCTTCTGCGGCCGCGACGAGCACTCCACCGCCATCCCGCCTGGCGACGGAGTCTTGGACCTCCTACCGTAGTAACGCACTGTACTGGCATTTGCCAACATCCCGGTGATCGACGCCATCGTCTCCTCACGCTCGGCTCGCTTGGGGGTGCTGGAGACAACACAGACGGCGGAAGGGGATAGCGTACGCAATTTGGGGAATAGGCGAATGAATGGTCGAGACTGTGTTATCCTTGGGGGATGCATCGCCTAATCCGGACCCACATGGTGGTATATATCATGCTACGGGAAAAGCTTTTCACTCCATTAACTTTAACTATTGGAGTTTATATATATACATATACATATATTTATTGTTTAAGATATTAATATTTTTAAAATATATTTAAGAATAAATATCTCTTCTAGATTTTTTGCAAAAATAAATAGCTTTGACAATATTCAACCCTAGAAGCCTACTATTATTAGTGAAGATCTTTACTAGCAATCCAATCATTATAAGTGAATTTGATGTATAATCATCAAACTAGTATTTTAGAATGAGATCTCAAACTTTTGGTAAGTGTATTTATTATCATCATGAGATTAAAATTTTAGGTGTTAGATTCTTCATAGTTAATAAGTAGTATATTTGTGACGCTACAACCTAACTAATATTTTAGCTATACAAATTTATTAGATGATATTTCAAACTTTCAACTTTTGATAAGGAGTCTCATTTCAAATCCTTAATCATTGATAAATAAATTTTATAAATATATTGGATGATGTTTTAAACTTTTAACATTTGATACAGCATCATGAGACTAGTGTTTGATATGTAAAATTTATTGCATGAGGTCTTAATCTGTAAAAAATGACATATATACTATGATAACATCAATTTTTTTAGGTATAACAAGTATTTTATATTTTTTCATAAAATAGTAAAAAAGTGGATTGGTATCAAATTTTGAGCTGAAAAATACTCAACAAAGCTATTGGATAAGTTGTAACAACAATGAGTCTTGTTTTCCTTTTGGACAGTGACTTAATACCATGATTTCTCATAGTCCTTTTCTTTTTTTCCATGGTTTTCGTTAAGGAATTGAGATATATATGGTTCCATAAGAGTGATATTATACTTTGCTTTGATCCTAGTAATATTTTCTTTTAAGATTTACCAATTTTAATTTTTTTTGCCCTGCTTTACCACATCTTGTGGAGCTTGGTATACAAGAAGAAATGTAACACCTTGGTTGGGAACAATGGAAACAAGGGGGGCTCTTTTAGGAAGGAAATCCACCACGACCCCAAGGCTAGAATAACACAGATCCCACGGGTTTCAATTAAGCTATAAAAGTTCCAGGGCAACAAGTCACCGCGAATCGCTAGGGCACACTTTGGGCCGACGTATAAAAAGCCCCCGAGGGAAGCGGAAGGGGTTTAGGGCTTTAGGGTTGTCTGCGCGTCTTCGCTTCTCCGCACCGCGATCCAGGTCAAGAAGATGGTGCGTCTTCTCATCCGCCTCCTCCTCTTGTAGTCTTAGGATTCTTGGTGGGATCGATTCTGATTCTTGTTTTCCCTTCTAATGTCTCTCTTCTTGAGACTGCGTTCTTGGTTTCTTCTTCTGAGATATCGCGATCCTCTTTTCTAGTATTATTGGTTCGTTTGGGAAGTAGTTTGGGACCAGTTCTTGTTTTCCCTTTTGATCTTTACTTATTAAGGGTTCTCGTGGGTTGTTCCCTTTTAATCTTCATTTAATCTCTGTTTCTTGGGGTTCTTGTTGGTGTCTTTTGGTGCAAGTTTCTTGGTTTATTCGCTCAATCTTCTTGTTCTCCGTTGTGATTTATATTTGTTGGTTCTTGACGGTGTCATCTTGATATTAGAGCACCGAGGCTGTGAATCCGAAGGCGTACCCTTTGGCCGACGCTCAGCTGACAATAACCATCCTGGATCTGATCCAACAGGCAGCCAACTATAAACAACTGAAGAAGGGTGCTAATGAAGGTCATTTTCGTTTATTTGCTCTCTCTCTCCCTCTCTCTCTCTCTCTCTCTCTCTGCTGCACTTCTTTGTGGGTTTGATGGTGATGGCGTGTTTATTCATCGTCGTTCTTGATTTGCTTTGCTTGTACCAGCAACCAAAACCCTGAACAGAGGCATATCCGAGTTTGTGGTGATGGCAGCTGACACGGAGCCGCTCGAAATCCTTCTCCATCTTCCCTTGCTTGCGGAGGACAAGGTATGCCGTTTCTTCTGTGAGTTCTGTGGGTACGATTGCTGCTGGTGACACTAGGGTTAAGTGAATAATATAAACTCGAGATGCAGTGGTTGAAAAAGAAGCACCGTTTCTTGAGATTAGATAGTTGATGAGTTGTCATTGTACCAGTCCATTCTATGCCTAGTTTCTCATTAGCTAGGCAAAGATGTAGGACCATGTGTGTGGCCTATCATGCTGATTGTGCTCTTGTGCTGTGACCTTGTTCATCAGTTTTAGGCCTATCATTATGCAAGAATATATAGGGGAATGTTGTTCAGCCAAGACCATGTGTGTTGTTGAAACCATAGCCAGGTTGGTCTGGGTGCAGGATATGACAAGTTTCCCATTCTATTGTGATGGTTAAGATAGGCCTGGTTCGGAGGTGATGGATGGATCAGTCATTTTGATGAAAGTTGATCTGATAACTGGGTTGATGAAGTGGTTAAATTTAAGAAAGCTCAAATCTGTTCATATTTATGATGGAAGCCAACATCATGATTTTGATGCTTGTTCAGGAGGGAGTCAGTAGGTTGATATCATCCTTAGGTCCTTGTAATTATGATTTTTGTGTTTGATGTTCCAAATGTTTTTTGTTTTGGATTAAGCTTGTTAATCTTACCTCTGTTTGCATTGTAGCTTTGAGTGTAATATTATGGTATAAATTCATTTCATAGTGCATTATAATGCAAAATTTAAGAGTTGAGTACCTTTATTCAACTTGATTAAATATCTCGAGTAAAGAAACAACATACATGTTTGTTTACGGATCCAGTCTTTTTTAAACGCAAAAGGCCATATCTACATGTCGATGGAACTAATAATCTGTGAGTTCATTGCCGTCAAATTTGTTTAAGCAGTGGCGTAGGGTGATTTCACAACAAAGCCTAGTCACTGTTCCTTTTTTCATTGATCATTCTCTAATAATGTCATTACCATTTACGTGATGACTTATGATGAATAGCCTTTAAGACGTGAGCTGATTAATTTTTAAACTGTACTGGTTGTAAAGTAGCATGCTTCATTTTTTAAAATTAGCATTTGGAAATGTTTATTAAATAAGTTTATAATGAAACAAAACCATAATGCTGTGCTTGGTAGCTGACACTCTGAACATGTTATAATTTGGCAAGGAAAATCTATCATCACAAATAGCTGTAGTAGATATAGACTGTACCGTAGTGATATGTTTTTGGGACATGAGAATGCATACTGTCAGATTTGCTAAAATTCTAAGTTTCATTGCATCATTGTCATTGTAATCAAAAGTCATACATGCATGTAACAGAACTCTCAGGTTTCTGGTATCATATAGCATAAGCTTTTACAAGTTTCATGTTTCCTGTTTATACACTCATATCATATTTAAGCCAAAGTTATCACAACATCTGTAACCCCACTTGAGGGATTCGTTTAAATTTAACCACTAAAACTGCATATGCTTTAACGGATAATATCTTTATGGTCTGGTTAATATGTATATTCGGGGCTCATCGTTTTTCGTCACTGTTAAACAGCATGATTCAGTGCCCTTATATTTTATATGCCTAGCTGCAAAATCCTCTTGTATATTATATATACCTAGGATATGGAAATGTTTATCAAATAAGTTTATAATGAAACAAAACCATTGTGCTGTGCTTGGTAGCTGGCACCCTGAACATGTTATAATTTGGCAAGAAAATACATCATCACAAATAGATGTAGTAGATCTAGACTGTACTGTAGTGTAGTGATATGTTGTTGGGGTATGAGAATGCATACCGTAGTCCTACATGGATGTGACAGAACTGGCTGGTTTCTGGTATCATTGAACAAAAGCTTTTACAAGTTACATGTTTCCTGTTGACACACTCATATCATATTAAAGCCATAGTGATCACAACATTTGTAACCCCTCTTGAGGGATTCTTTAAAATTTGACCACTAAAAATGGATGCTTTCTTGATGTTCTGGATAATATGTATATTCTGGGCCCATCCTTTTTTGTCACCATAAAACAGCATGCTTCAACGCACTTATAATCTGTATGCCTAGCTGCAAAATCCTCTTGTATACATTCTAGTCTAACCGCACATCTAACCGCACACCCTGGGCACATGGCAAACATAGTTGAAGCTACAGTCTCCGGATGTTAAAAGTGATCTCTGGTGAATTTCAAAAATCTATATAAAACATGTGAATTCCAAGGAGATTTTTCCATTCCCGTGTGTTTTGGGATTAGGATTATTAGTTACTGCAAGGGTCTAAGATCGAAAACAAGTTAGGGAATGAATCTGTACATAATGGGATGCAGGTTTTCTTTTATGTTGCTTGTATCGCTCATTATTTCCATTTTATCTTTGGTTCTTTTTTGCTGTGCTTTTTTATTAAAAAAAATCTATATAGTCTTGTGATATTGTTGTTGATGCTGAAACACAAGCTTATGGGACTGTTGTCATCTTAGCCACAAATCTGTGCTTAAATGAATCAGTATTGGAGTTTCTAATCTGTCTTAACACTTGCAATGCCAGAATGTGCCATATGTTTTTGTTCCGTCCAAGCAAGCTCTTGGTCGAGCTTGCGGGGTTACGAGGCCTGTGATCGCTTGTTCCGTTACCAGTAACGAAGGTAGCCAGTTGAAATCTCAGATTCAGCAACTCAAGGTGAGCTACGCATGCCTCTCCCGCTGCTTGTATTATGTTGTGCTCTTTTGAGCCCGAATTGTTGGAATCGTTCACTCTGCAGTCAGAATTTCCAGCCTTTGTTTTAGCATGATTCTAGATGTTGGAAGCATTAGTTAACACCAGTGATATTGCAGGATGCTATAGAGAAGCTGCTGATCTAGTACCGGGGAAATGTCAGCGTGACGGGCTGCTGATGGAGGTGAGCTATAGGATTTTGACTGCCATCGACGGCTATGATTATGTTGCAATTGTCTGGTCATTTGAAAATTCTATTTATTGCCGGGTTTAAGAAATGCGTGATATATGAGCGACCTAAGTAAGATATGACCTGGTTTATGCTCTGCCAGCTATTGTTGCTGTCTTATCAAATGTTATGCCTAACGCGTCTACTTATTCATATATATTTATATACACAAGTGTATGATAAACCATCGGCAATATCAAAAGTTCTACCACAAAAAAATTTAATTCCATACATTAAATATTTTTTATTCTAAGAAAATAAAATTATCAACATGAATAATTTAAAAATAAAGAGGAATTATATTTTATAATTTTAAAAAATTTGTATATAAATGAAAAGATAAAAAGATTGTATTTTATTAATATATAAATTTAGAAATCTATTTATATGGATTACCTAACAAGTTATATTTTGTAATTTTTTATACATTTTCATGAATAATAATTTTTGAAATTTCTATACGTAATATACTTATTCCTAAATTTCAACACGTCGCCCTAAAAAAATATGATTTGAACATCTGTTCAAGTCATAATTTTCTTTCGACAATTTTTATTGCTTTCAATGATTTAAAAAGATGTTTGAGCCTCTCAATGAGGAAGGTTGGGGCTTGACAAGCGACGCACTTGGGGTAAGTGCCAAATTGTTATAAGGCAATCGAACCACTTAATTTTGAAAGCAGATTGTTGTATGTGAAGCGACTACACTATTAGTATTTGTATAACGAGTACCACGAGCATTTTGGGACCTAATACTTTTTAAATCACTGATTACAATTATAAAATTTATAAATTTTTGACTAGGTACATCAACTATATAACATTGGTCTTACCTGGTTGATAATAGATTATCATCAGAATCCTCTAGAAGTTATATTCGTTCCCTCATATTCAATTCTTTCTAGGTAAAAAAAATATTTTAAACTATTGTAGTATTTTAAATATTCACCCATATCAATGACTTAATTCTATATTAGTTCTAACAAATTAAGATAGAAGAAAAAACAAAAATTAAAGTTTAAGCCTGAGAGAAAATTCTACATGCTCAAATATTAGGTGATATTAAATATTCTTTCTTGCATCTTGCTGGTGCTTTGACTTTAGTCATATACAACTGTGTAAAAGTACAGGATAAAAATTATGCCGCAAATATCAGAGTGAGATCGGAGAGCCAGACTATCTTCTAAAGTTGCAAACAGCGAAAGACACAGGAGAATAAAACCATGCAGCAAAAGAGGTCGTTAAATAACCATGACAGAGTTGAAACAACAAGTCAAGCAAAATAAATATAGGAAAACATGCACGAGTCAGAATTCAGCAGTGATCTATATCATCAAGGGCCAACATAGTGATTATTTAGCGGGTCACAGTAAGCCACCCAAAGACCTACGAACACATGGCAAAGCAATCATATGCTTATAGCATACTTGTATCGTTGTCCTATTTGTCCCACTGCCAGACAATCCAAATTTTCCGATTTATACCAAATGTGAAAATTCAGAGAGAAACAAGTTTCCGCATTTATATATTCCATAAACCAATTGATCAGGTCAAGTAGACAAAGTCATAATTAAATCACTTAAAACTGGTCTAATGCAAGTACAATTTCATTTCCGAATAAGAGTAATTGACTCTTTCAATATCATGGGAACTGTGCTTGTGTGCAATCAAGTTTCCACAATCAGTCAAGTGGACTCAGAAGTTGAAGAACAGTGCCCATTCCTCAATCTTCATTCTCTTGATTGTGTGCGATCATTACTAGGAACTCAAAATTTGGAGAGAATCCTTTTTTTTTATTTTTTCTCTCTTACCATCTCTCTATGGGACTCACAGTGTATAGGGTGTAAATACAACTATATGGAACATAGTAATAGATGAATTTTCAGTGCATCCTCTCCCATTGCTCAATCTTCATTCTCTTCTCTAGATATTTTGAGTTCCCAGTAATGATAAAATGATCTAATTTGTCCTAATACGATTCACTTACAAAGACTTCACAGCATTGGTCTAAAATATATTGAAATTAATACCAAAATAAAAACATGGAAGTATACCAGCAGATGAAGTGACTAGGGATGTTTACCGCCATGCTTTGAAGTGATCCTGCTGTTTCAGCAGACACAGGAAGAACAGTCAGCATTGTCCCCTTCAGCATCATGTTCCTTTGCATCTTCATGAATTTCACAAGGACCAGACTGGACAATGAAGCTTCAGCTAGTATGGAATATCTCATTGACTGGTTGTGGAAACCATAAGAGACTGAATTTGCTCCGCTTAGATTCTAGAGTGAAAAATGTACAAGAAATAAGCAAGCTACGATGCATCAACTTGATAACCTGATTATCTGAATTGAGTGAAACCATAGGGATTATTACTATTGGTTAATTCTTCTCCATCAGATATTACAGCAATATTGAAGCCTGCTAATATTCTTGGAAAGGCCTTGTCATGGTAGAAATCCCAAGAAGCATGGTGATAGGAAACTTGAAAAACAGACTACGAAAAATTTGTTTCATACCAGTGCTCTGCATTTGTTCTGGTCCAGCCATCCTCAGAGTAAATAGACCTTAGGTTCATAATTGATGTGCTTTCTAGTCCATAAAAATATTGCTTCTAATCAAGAAATGCTATCTTGTAGTTCTTTGTGCACCTATGAGCATGGAACTATGAGCTATACGATAATTTACACAGGATAATATACAATAATAAAATCAATGCCCTTTTTGATCAAATAACATTGTTGATCACACACTACTCTGTTTAAAACAAATAATGTTATTTTCTTTTCTTTCAGACAATCAGCAAGAGTTAGAGGGTCATAACATCTTCATTGGTAAGTAGCAATTTAGCAAAGACAAATTCCAAAATGATATTATAATCTGTACAAGCAGGCATGTAATCACAAGCTTACATGAACATACACCAGATCCAATAGGATTCAGATGACAAAACAATGTATTCTGATGTTTAATTGATTCAGATGCAAATTGTTCTAGTTTGTCACAATCTTTTTCTTTAGAGAACCTAGGAGTTTTGGCTCAAGAATATCACATAATTCATGAGAACTCCTAGAGAAAAAAAAAAAGCATTATTTCATCTTCTTTTGTCTAATCCTTGCTGTTGACATTATTTAATCTTAATCATTAATAATTCATCTTTTTCTTTCTTATCGATTTAAACTTCATCATTAATTAATAATAGTTGTTTCCACAATATAATCCATGATAGAAATCCACAATTATTGTGAGACTCAAATTTTAACAAACCCATATCTCACTTATGGTGGTGAACATTTCTAGAGCTACCAATGCCATATTCAGAGAACCTATTGTCAGCTTGGTAAAATTATTTCAGAAACCAATTCCAATCTAGGTCCACATATTACATACACATCAATGGGGCTCCACGAAGCATATATTGGCCTTTTAATTGGGACCCTTCACATCCTTCTTCCTTTTCTCTAATATTTGATTAAAGTCAAAATCCCTAGCTAGCCAAGCTTCATATTCATTTTGAACATTCCATAGCATTGCTTTATTCTTTCCTGGAAGGATCATAACTTATATAAAAGAAAAAAACTGTGCATCTGCTCCAAACATTAAACTAGTATTGCACAACCAAACTGTTTCTGCATTGGAATAAAATATTCAAGAGTGCAAAGTACACCTCATCTGTTTAGTTTTATGTATTACAGTCTTGAAGTGATTATTAATAAAAACAAAACTTGAGGACTTATTTATTTATGCTTACTATCATGCATATGAACCAATAAAACTACCATAGATCCAAATATCTTGAAGGAAAGGCTTGATAATGCAAGGCATGAAATCCATCTTCTTGCCTCAGACACTTGAACATGTGGTTATATGATTGAAAATCAATCAAAATACCTCAAATCAAGACTTATTTCTTCAAAGCAACTCGATCAAATGTGGATGCAGAGACAGAATGAGAATTTGCACAAGTATGTGATGATCTATTTAATAAGTTTAGATGAAAGAAAATACATTGGATAATATATTTTTACGGAAATACAGGAGAAAGTAGATAATGTCTACCATAGATTACAGAACGAATAGGTAAACTTTATCCTACTTGTTAAGGAGATCTCAAAGAAATGCTGTATTGTAGCCATTGACAGCAAGTTGTAATCCTGCAATGCAAATGTAACAATGAGAAGGACATGATTAGTGCTAGGTGAAAGCGGGCCAGACTGAAGGGGAAAAGAACCAGATCATTGAATTAGACACAGTACAGACATCGAAGAACTTCGATAACCAACTGGAAATTGCTCCATGGGATTCGAAGCGGCACCAAGATCCACCACCCTAGACCGCCAGGACCGATGAATCAATGGCGAAATCTCAAGATACAAAAGGAAAAGGCTCAAGACCAAATTACCAGCCCGCCGAAATCAAAGACGAAAGCGGATCCACCAGTTCTACTTCAGCAAGGATCGAGATCCCTCACCTCCTGAGGGGCGAAGGGATCGGCTCATGCACGGTGGGCGTGCCGGTGCGAACGCGAGGAAGAAGAGTCGGTGAAGATTACGATGCGTCGGCAAATGGTCCATCTCGACTTAACGGGGGCCGACTTGGGCCAAGAAGACCGAACTAACAGTATACATTCCAATCCAAAGTGGGCTTTTTTGGGCCGATATAAAGACGTTGTTGCCTAAGCCTCTAATAGGATATAAATGGGTTGATCAATCAATCAATATGTGATGTCGCGATCTTAAAGCATACATTGTTGACATCTTGGCCGATCAAAAGCATGGATAAGTGGGTGAATCAAATTCAATGCATGGCATCTTTGCCACCCACTCGATGCTTTGGATGGACATGTCACATGGCTTGCCCTTTACGAGACATCTAATCGTCGAGCCTAACAAACACAACCATGATGTAGATGCGACGCAATCAATGGCAGGCATCCATTCCCATGCAATCATCGAACCTATATGTGCAATGACCATCACTTACTTTGATGCATTTCCTTTGATGAAATGCTCATATGTGACAACAAGAGAACGACTATTATTATTGAGTACTTGGAATCTTCCATCCGCAACCACACCAAGGACATGGTGGTTGATGCGTCCTAATCTTCCAACCTTTTCTTTCCGACACTTGTGTAGATGGAAATATTTGTGGGTTGTCTACCTCTCTCTACAATTCCTCCCTATTTCATTTGCGTAATCTTAATTGGAAGTTTAAGCTTAAAATTAATTATTGGCTTATATATAAATATATACTCATATAGTTACCAGATTTTGTCGCTAATTATATCTTTTATGAAAACAAAAAACTTTTTTTTTTTGCTTTGTTTTCTAGTCATGTGGGACTAATTACATATTACCTATTATATTTATAGCTATGAGACGTCATAGTTCCTCAATTATTTTTTATTATTTATTTTCATATTTTTGTTAATAAAATCGATGGCATAAGCATAAATTAACCTAAATGTTTCATCTTCATAATTATAAGAATGTCAATATAATTTTTTTAAAATATATAAACCAAAATACTAAAGATAACAACTGACTTAATGGATAATATATAATTAATCCTCACATAAGAGACCGATTATATTAAAAATTATTAGATAATACAATCATGATTTCAAAGTATTGTCTCTCATAAAATATATATTTTTTACTATTCTTAACAATAATAAGATGCTTCACAAATATTTTATCATTTAAACATTCATTTAACAAGCTTAAGTTAATCACTACAAATTATGATTAATTATTCTTGATTATCAATTTAACACTTATACATATTCTCTTAGGATTTTTGCCATCATAATATAATTAAAGGGTACTAAAATCAGTTAAAAATTATATATAATATTTTTGTTTTTATTTGCATATATTAATTTTACAGCTAAAACTTATGGGGATAAATAAACCATTAAGTTTTGGAGAGAGAGAGAGAGGCAACACCATTGGATCTCGATTGACAGAAGGGAGCCTGTTTGGGCCCAGACACAGTCGCGCACTGTTGCTGCCGTCCGCCGTGCGCCCGTAGCCTTTCGCCGCGTCACCAGTCGGATAAGCCCGGGCTCGAGACCGTCGGTACCGAGCCCCAGCGATTGGACGTGTCGCGCAAAGACTGGGAAATGAAATGAAACGGGACGCACCGCGCGGTGCCGTCGGTCCTCCCACGCTGGGCGCCGCTGGCGTCCGCCCGCAGCCCACTCGTCGCGAGATTGCCACGCAGCCGTCCTATCCATTCCCGTACGGCCCGCATTATCTGTATCGGCCCTTTGCCAGCAGCAGAAATCTCCGTCTCCGCCTTCCATGTCCTCAGGGAAAACTCGCAAGCCTGCGACGCGTACGAGACAAACCGAGGGTTAAACATAGCATTCGCCATGAGAAGAGCGTAAAGCTTGAGGGCCCCGAGACGGCTTGCCGTGAGCTGGAAAGCCAAGGCCGTCATGGGGCACTCCATCTTAATGTAGCCATCCCAATCCCTTGCCTCCTCTTCTCCACTATAAAAGCACCCACCTTTAGATCTCTCCTCACTGACTTCTAGCTTCTACGACTAGTAGGAGGAGGCGTATAATGGGATGCACCACCGTACTGTCTCTTACCTTCTTCCTCCTCTCCCTCGTCGCCATAGTCGGCGCACGGCCGGCCACTTTCCTTCAAGATTTCCGCATCACCTGGGCTGAAACTCACATCAAGCAGCTGCAAGGAGGCACTGCAATCCAGCTGATGCTGGACCCGTCCTCAGGTACTGAGATCAGCTTCTCATCTATATAATTTGCCAATATATTACTGCAGTCCGTATGCATCGTCCAACTTCTCCTCATTCTCCGGAGTGACTCAGGTTGTGGGTTTGCCTCCAACAAGCAGTACCACTACGGCCGCGTTAGCATGAAGATTAAGCTCATCCCTGCCGACTCCGCCGGCACCGTCACCGCCTTCTATGTTCGTCGGTCGTATGGCATTCTTCAAGTCTTCATTTCATGTCGTATGATTAGGTTGGGATGATTGATGGATTCTGCAGATGAACTCGGACACCGACACCGTTCGCGACGAGCTGGACTTCGAGTTCTTGGGGAACCGGAGCGGGCAGCCATACACGGTGCAGACTAATATCTACGCTCATGGGAAAGGCGACCGCGAGCAGAGAGTCAACCTTTGGTTCGATCCCGCTGCAGATTACCACACCTATTCAATCCTTTGGAACCATTACCACGTCGTGTAAGTTCTTCTCCTTCCATATCCACTTCTCTGTAAATTCATGTCATCCGTTTCAGAATCCAAATGGAGCACCTGATGAAAGAGCGACGTTAATGGTGTGCGCGTCCAAACAAAGGACCCAAAAGGAGAGACCGCATGAATAGGATTCTGTTTCATTTCAAAGGCAACTGTGAACATATTCTTCTTGTTGCCAAGATAAGAGTGAATTGCATGACGGCATGTCGATAGATATGGACATGTTAGCTTTTGTCATGCGCCTTATGGATGCTATGCAAGATAGATCTATCCATATAACACCACCGACCCAACTATAGAAGAAGTACGATGCGTTACAGTAACATTTAGTCGGTTGACTTGGATTGACATTGGCACCCATTCAAGCGATGCAGTAAAGATGACATCTTTTCTAACTTGAGTTGCTGCTCCTGGTGATTGCTCTCCGCCGTGCAGCTTCTCCGTCGACGACGTGCCGATAAGGGTGTACAAGAACAACGAAGGCAGGGGGATACCGTACCCCAAGGCGCAACCCATGGGGGTGTACTCCACGCTGTGGGAGGCCGACGACTGGGCGACGCGAGGCGGGCTGGAGAAGATCGACTGGAGCAAGGCGCCCTTCTACGCCTACTACAAGGACTTCGACATCGAGGGCTGCGCCGTCCCCGGCCCCGCCAACTGCGCCTCCAACCCCAACAACTGGTGGGAGGGGGCGGCGTACCGGCAGCTGAGCCCCGAGCAAGCCAGGAAGTACAGGTGGGTCAGAACCAAGTACATGATCTACGACTACTGCACCGACAAGTCCCGGTACCCGGTCCCTCCGCCGGAATGCCTCGCCGGGATCTGAGATAAATTTGTGTGTGTTCGCACGCGAGCCTACATTTGTGCCGAGCTGAAAGGAATCATACAATAAGGCGATGCCAGTGACGTATAGCGAGGTGGTATATTGTCTCTACCAGTTTACGTTCTCCATTGTGTTCGTTTGTGGTATCAGCTTCAGCTGTATCGAGGAAGCTTTATATATATATATATATATATCCAACTCTTTATTATATGTGACCGGTGATTCCATCTCGGAAACCTGTGAGGGTCAAAACACTTATGTAGCAGTGGTGTGTCCCACAAATAAGACGCATTGCAGAGTGGCGTACGTTGTGGTGGGACCCACCATTTACTGCTGACACCAAGTCGCATAAAATCGATCCTCGTTTGATGATCACCGAAATCAAATAGGTATTCTGTAATCCTTGTCCTCGCCCTATCAATCACCTTTCACTTTAATGCCGCCTTCATCAACTTCTGCGAGCATTAGATGGACGTAGACCGGCATCCTTGCCTGAGCTACTCGGACATGCTTTTTCTTTGAGCCACGACGGTGTGACCGTTCTATCGACGTCGATGGCGTCAACGTCGAAGTCAGCTTAGCTCGTACGTAAACCGAAAGCAGCAACAGGGGAAGTACAACTCAAAACTACGATGCAATCATCGACAACATGGAAGATCAAGAGTCTTCGATCTAATCGCGCTAAGGAAGAAGACATCATCAGTAACTGTGGTTAGAGATAAAAACTTGTTCAGACATAATTCAATTAAAATAGTTACGAATAATTGAATTAGTTAGTATTAGATAAAGATTTAAATATGTTTAGATGTGTATGAGATTAGTTTAAATAAGGGTGAGATTTATTAAGATGTGATAGATTTTTTAGTGTTATAAAATATATATATTTTATTTTTTAGTTAATATAAATAAGTCTTTTTGGATCATTCTAATTAGACTATAGATTGAAAGTAATTATTGTGTCATTTATTATTTTCTTCCAAGTTATGCAGAAAAATTAACAAAAATAAAGGAAGAAAAAAAGAAGATGATAGGCCTTGGAGTAAGTGTTTCTTATCAACTTCTTCCTGACTTCAAAGGTAATAGTTATAAATTTTGGGATGTTAAAATTAAAATTATCTTTATTTCATATGGGTTATGAAATTTAGTAGAAGATGGTTTTGTTCGGTATGATCTACAGAATCCTAGTATTACAAAAGATTAAAAAAATCAGATTAAGGAAAATATACAAAAAGATGTAAGAGCCCTTTATATAATACAACAAGTAACAGATGATTAACTATTTCTCATAATCATGATGGCATCAACATCAACAGAAGCTACATAGAAAATACAAAAAATTCAAAGCTTCAAATTCTTCAACGTGAATTTGAGACTCTTATGATGAAAAATTCTGAATCTATTACTAACTTCTTCTCAAAAGTTTCTTTTATTATAAATCGAATGAGATCTTATGGTAAAAATATAAAAGATCAAACTGTAGTAGAAAAAGTTTTACAAAGTTTATCATCAAAATTTTATATGATCTCTATTGATGAATTAATGGGCTCTCTTTTAGTTCATGAACAAAAAGTGAAAAGATCTTTAAATGGGGTTTCAGAACATGCTCTTCAAATGAAGATAGATCAGAAAATATAACAGAAGAAAAATTCAGAAATCAGTTCTCAAGGGAGAGATCAGTCTTAGCATAGCATCGCACAGTAGTAAATACGGAATTCAAATCATGGGGAAAGATTGGACTTAAGGCACCACTAGCTCCATTGTGAAGTGAGAAAGATCAAAAGCTCGAGTTTCTATTCTCTTTTCCTATGGTTGTTCGGGTGTTCAGTAAACATCCCTATGAGTTATCGTTAAGTAACATCCCTATTCTGAGTATCCGGCACTTCTCTTAGTATCCTGACTTGATAGTGGAATTATTAGTTTGAAGCTACGATTGCGAGGTAGGTGCTCCGCTCCAGAGGGCATTCTGTATCTGGAGTGGGACTATGCCTTTGGAGTGAAATTCGGAGTTGATAGAAACAAAACAGGACTTTAGCCAACACCTGTACTTGAGCGTGTATAGGCGAGCGAGAAATGGTTTCATTCGGAGTTTACAGTGAATAAGCTGGATCCACCCTATTCGACATATCCTTCTTCTCCTTCTATTCTGTATTTCCTATTCTGAGTATCCCTCTTATCCTTCTCCTTCTATTCTGTATTTATAGGAGACTATTCCTTATTTATAGTAGAGAATCTTTGAAGGGAATGGTAATCTTAGGGGCCATCATTAGGGAATGAGCGGTACTACTAAAAGAATGAGCGTACGGGAGGGCGAACTCAGATCAACCCCAATTGACATATGGAACGAAACCCTTAGGCAAAGGGAATCAACTCTGGATTTAGAATGGAATACGAATTACTGTCTTCATTGGCATTAGGAGTTTGCAACCGCGTCAACAAAGAATTCATTTATTCATTCGATATCTATGGATATGGGTAATAGTGTTGTGTTGTTAGGCGGTGTTCGATTCCCTGGCATACAAGCTTATTCTTTGACTACTGAGCTCTATTCTTGTGCCTGCTGAGTTTGATTCCCCAGTTCTTAGTTTAGTTCCTTTGGTTCCAGTTAAGGTTTTTGTTTGAAGGAAAAGAGAGGTAGCTTTGAATTCAGTAGTGACAGGATCTGTATCAGTATTGTGGTAGCCCGGTTTCTATTCTTATGGGCAATAGTCTCAGTTTAGGATAGAGGAAAGTCGTACTAGGGTAAAGGAAAGTAAGCCTTAGATTTAGCGAACAGACCGGTCTCTCGCTAAGGTAGTTAGAGTCGGGGTAATCATCATAAATAATCATTAATAGCCGCATGTCCGGTTGTAAACTCTTGGATTGCTGCCCGCCTGTAGCTTACACCTCTAAGCCTGCCCACTATTTGTACGGGTAATAAGAATAAGAGTAATAAGTCTACGAATGGTATAAAGGAGAGGCGGACTTCAAACAAACAATTTCAGAGTCAAAGTAAGCTTAATGCAAGGTTCGGAGTCATTTAGTAGAGGAAAGAAGGGATAGGTCATAAAGGAATGAACATAAGGCAGGAAAGGCATACTATAAAACATAGCAATGGAACCTTAACTATAGAATCAAAGAAGGGAATAAGGAATCGAACCTCAGACTTAGCCCTAAGACAAGGGCAAAGGACAAGGTCGATTAAATGAAGGTAACAAAGAAACTCGACAATGTTTTTATTAAAAAAATAAGATATATTGAAAAAGATTATTGGTACAAAAGTAAAAATCTAAATATTTCTCTTTATTCTTACTGTAAAAAATATGATCTGTTTGGTTTTTGGATAGTGGATACAGTAATCATACGATAGGGGATAAAAGTCTGTTTCAGAAGCTTGATGATGATTCACTCAGATCTACTATACAAATTGGAAATGATAATAAGGTTTAGGTGAAAGGAAAATGAACAATTATTTTGAAGACCAAATCTGATAAAAAATTATTGATAATATGTTATTTATTCCTGATTTAAAATAAAATCTCATTAGTATAGGACAACTAATGAGAAAATGATAGATATTATGTTATTTTTATGATGAAAAATATCTGATTTATGATAAAAAAAATTAAAAATTGATAGCAACTAAATAAAGTGTTTCCCTTGTTATTTTTGGATTTTACTAGTTCTACTACTGAATTAATATTATGACATAAAAATTATGATAATCTAAATTTGTGTGGATCTATGCAATCTCAGATGGTGCAGGTCATGAGAATTTAGAAACTACAATTGATAAAACACACCCATAGGAAAAGGATAAGTTCTTAAACTCCAAGGATAAAAAAAGAAAGTATACACACAGAGATGGTGGAAGTTTCTAATGATGTAAAGAAAGTTACGAGAAACAAAAGAAAAAGAAAGCCTCCGCATCCAATTAGATTTGATTCTACAAATACAGGGCCTCTATCAGATCATCAGATATAGATGTCTAAGAAGAAAATGTCAAGTTATAGACTTAAGCAGAAACATATAATGACCGTTGCAACACCGAAGATCATCTCATCGACATCTTCACAAAAATTTTGGTAAAAAAAAAATATTTCTTCAAAAATAATTTTATATTATAGCTACTTGAATTAAGGGGGGTATGTTGGAAATAATTCAAGTAGTTAAGATTAATTTAAGTAGTTAGGATGAGATAAAAATTTAAATCTAAATCTAGTTTAGATGAAGATGAGATGTAATAAGATGTAATATATTTTTTAGTATTTTAAAATATTTATATTTTATTTTATTTAGTTAATATAAATAGGTGATTTGCATATAAATAGGTGCGCTTGTGGCTTGGAACCCATCCATCACCGCAAACTGCATCTCCTCCGATGGCTTCCAGTGTGGAAATAGGAAGAAGTAATGAAAATGCCCAATTGATTCATTGATCCATCGTTAATTTATACAGGTGAAGATAGGAGGATTTTCCTCAACTAACCTACGTGATTTTCTCATTCAGTTAAGGAAATCATATCTAAATCCTAACTTCATCTTATCTTCTATCATGCCCCCGCAAGATCGAGCTCCTGTAAGGACGTCGATCTTGAACTGAGGACGTTGATCTTGAACCGATGACAATGAATCCGAAGAAAGGAGCAGACGATTCTGCTAGAGCCAAATTCGACAATCTGATTAGATCGAACTATCATGCCCCCGCAAGATCAAGCTCCTGTGAAGGACACAGATCTTTACCCGATGTCAAGGAGACCGTTGTGTTGTCAACCACGGTGAAGGTCTGACAACGGTTGACTTCAGCGGAGGAGATGCTGCTACGGCTGGGGCGATCGGTAGATCTGAAGGGCAGCGGGAGAAGCGTGCGGTCGTAGATTTACTGTCGTTTGACAGCGAGAATGAACTTATTGCTGATGGGGTAGGGAAGGTGCCACTGCTTGTTAGTGTTGATGCGACAGTGGTGGTGCACAAGGAAGATGGCCTCGTGCAGAAGAACACCTCGGTAGAGGAATTGAGAAAGCCGACGCACTAAAAGTCTCCAGCTTCGATGTCGACGAGAGACTGTCGTTTGACAACAAGAAGCGATAGATCTAAGGAGAGGGCAACAGTTGTGGCCGGCGAGGGCTGCAGTTGCGATTGCAATTGTTGAAGTAAGGGGGGTCGGCAGCGAGCATAGTAACTGCCGAAGGAGAAGATGAGGAAGCCGCTGTAGTGAAGGTGTGCTTCCCTTTCTTCCCTGACTTCAGGACCACAATGTTGCGGTCCCTTCTTTGGAGGTGTAGAGACGATGCAGAGAGGGATCTGCACCGAAGAGAAGCGATCGAGTTATTGCTGTGACGGCAGCAGCAGCGAGCGAACGGTGAGCCGATGGTAGGCAACAATGAGACAGATAGTGTCGCCGATGCTAGCGATGACAACGGCAAATGCCCGCGAGGTTGAGCGAGAGGGCTGCCAGACCAGCGACGTGGACATCAATTATAGAGCGGGACCCGAATCTTCAGATCCTCGAATGAAAACGGCACCGGCGATGCTCTGTTTTTTTTTTTTTTTTTTTGTCAGGAAACAGAGATCGCGGCTTTGCAGAAGAGGAGTCGACCGACAATTGCGGCTTCGCAAAAGGGCAGTCGACGGGGTGGGGATTTGCTACCGTTTGATAGCAAGAAAGAACTTGTTGTACCCTCTCTACAAAGCACCGAGAGACGATGGGCAGTGGCCCTTACAGGTGCTCTTGGCAGAGAGAACAAAGGCTGCAGGAGGGACGATGCCGACGAGCGGGTGTAGAAGTCGTCATCTACTGCAGATGAGGTATGAGAGATCTTCGGAGCAGAGAATGTCCAGGAGGGTGGCGACAGATGACCCCTGAGTATCTGCAGTTTTGCAGCGGGGTTGTCGACGAACAAACGGTAATAAAAGCTGTCGTTTGACAGTGAAGAAAAAAAGTAATCTCTCTTATAGAGAGAGGGGCTCTGATACCATATTGGAAATAGGAAAAAGTAATGAAAATGCCTAATTGATTCATTGATCCATCGTTAATTTATACAGGTGAAGATAGGAGGATTTCCCTCAACTAACCTACGTGATTTTCTCATTCAGTTAAGGAAATCATATCTAAATCCTAACTTCATCTTATCTTCATATCGAATCCGGTGGACTCCGCTAATGCCGACTTCTGCGTCTCCTGTTCGTATTTACAAGCGCATTACTATCACTTCATGGAGAAGAAAGCAGCAGAAGAGCACTTACCGAGGGATACAGTCATTTGTAATGCAACTCCCACCAGTTGAGCAGCTGCTGCCGAGCATCCTTGGGGAGCTTCCCTTTCTTCCTCTTCTTCGAGAGCTCTTGCCGGAGGCTGCTCAAGCATCATCCACCAGACTTCTTCATAAGATCATGCTTCAGCTCTTGGTCTTCAGTGCATGGGTCAAGCTCGGGGGGCATCCATCTCCTCATCACTGCCTTCTTGGTCTTCTTCCACGGGATAAACTCCAGACTTCTCTTCTGGTAACCAAACGAGAGAAAACACACACCGATAGATTCCAAAAGTATTTGCCATATCAATCCCTTCCTAGAGATTATATCGAGCTCGCACATTACATGTCAACTCATGAAACGACTACAATGACAGGTAAAGATTCAGCCGAAAGGCCTTGATTGTATCATACAACATCAACAAAAATGATATGCTCATGTGTGACATCTTGTAAGAGAGTTTAATAAACCGAAAAAACTAGCAAAATATGTGAACGCAAGAGAGAACAAATGCAAGAATTTTCTGTTCTACTCGTCAGGAAACACGGTTAGCAAATCTGTCCTGCCTTGTTCTGATTAAGGATTATGTCAAATATAATTGCATCTGGGCGAGATGAAATCGATCTAATGATCGCTTTCAGAATTCTTTTAACGTGGGCATCTGGTCTCATCATGCATTGCATGCAAGCCACAGTGGAATGCCAAAGGCTAGTAAGGAGAGAGTAAGCACTCTAATCTAAATTTAATGTCATTCATTCTATTGCAGACATCCTATTCCTCACACAGTAGTAGTTTATCTAAATAACCTAATGACCAATCCAAGATCGACAAGAATAAATTCAATCAAAGATTCAGGAATTAAATCTTCAAACTGATTTGTATTGTTTATCTACCATCAATGTTTTTACAATGCAAGAAAGCCGGCCATGTCATTTCAAGAAAGTCAACAGTGATAGGAAGATGTTATCTACCACAGTGTGTCGTCTGAATTAATGAAGCTGTTGTCATCTTAAAACTTTGGTCGATTTACCACAACATCATACAAAGCGGATAGAGTTGTCAAGTCCCGGAAGGATGACTTGGTTGTTCTTGAGGTCTAAGGGGATCAAGATGTTCTCCTTGAAACCCCACACTTCTATGACCTTAATCTCTCTTCAACTGGGTTTCCTCCTTTACGACATTTTTCTTACCAGATTAATGACTTTTCAAGACATACGTGTATACATGTATGTGGCCATCGATTGGATCAAGTATTATATTGTTCAGAATCATGAGGAAGACTCGATAGAGTATAGGCCAACAAGAAATGGGTTAAGTAACATTAATGCAATAAAGGCGGCCTGTGCAGATCTTTCATTCAGCGTTGCGGGAAATAAGGGATTCTCCTCGTAAAGTTGCACGTACTACGGCTTACTGACATACGACAGGAGGGCACCTCGGCATTGCCATGTTGAGCCTACAGCCAGTCCCAAACCCTAAGTCTAACGCTTCGCTTCCAACCTTTCCATGTGGAGAAAGGTTTGGGAGAAGTAAATGTAGACCCGATAATTATGTGCGCATGAATTCCTCTAAGTGATCACCATTGCATTTGTTTCTTCTTTGACTTCCCCTTCTTCCAAGTAAAGCTTTAATCTCACTACTTTTTCCCATCAAAATGAAAGAAGTTATGGGAAGGGAGCCACCGTCGACCGAGATGGCGTTTAGCTGAGATTCTACTCTCCGGAGGAACGCCATGGCTTCTTGCAGTGGCCTCGACAGCTCTTCTTCGTACTTGACGAGCGTATCACAACCCATCAGGCAAAGAAACACATGTGGCATAAGAAACGGAAGGCAACGTCAATAAGGGAGATCGAGTTTGCACCATGAACTGATCGAGCTCGGGGTCCGGCGCTGCATCCCGGCAGATCAAACTCGCTCGCTGCCTCGTATCAAACTCCTTAACAACTGCCGACAGCCGAGCTGCTCCTTCTGGTGGTGCTCCCACCTGCAAGCACGTGTTGAGAGAACTGTTAGAAGAAGTAAGCGGTGAGAGGAAGCTCGGGCGTGATCGTCGGAGACTGGAGCGTTCCTTCTGTCATTCTATGTAAGAAGAGACGAGGCTGGAGCAATGCGGGTAGGAGATGATATTGGCCTTGATGGCGTGATCGTCGTCCTGAGTTGTTGGCATAAAAAACTATAATTATGTAAAACTATTATGCGGAAAAACTATTATGTCAGGATTGAAATCAAATTATGCGTACCTTTAGATTCTATCTGATTGAGATCCAATTAGATCTTCAAGGGCATCGCCCGTGGGATCTGAATAACGTCACTTGATATCGATCTGCAAGAGGAACTAGAATAGATCTAGACCCCTTCTCCTCTCTTCCTATCCTTTCACAGGACCACCTTAATTGATGGTTTTGGGGAGATCGAGAGAATAACCGTAATCTCTCGACTCTATTCCTATTGCTGCCTTTTCGTGCCGTACATTAGGTTTATAGTAGGTCTTGTCTATTTATAGGCGAGAGCAGAGGGTCTAGGGTAAGTTATTAGGAGAGTTCCTTCCATCAAGGGCATCCCCTAAAATATCCCAATATAATATGGACTTTATTTAATATTGACTAATATCTTTTATTAAAATCCAAATAATCCATAATATATCTTATTTAATTAATAAAAGGTCACATAATCTTACATGAGTGACTCGCGAAGTGGAAGTCCCTTGGGGTTTGGGTTGGAGAAGATTGGGGTTTTAGTTGTGGTCGCTGATGAGAAAAGGGTTGATGGGGTTGCAGTATGCGACTGAGGGAGTTGTGGTTGGTTTTTCTTGCGGAATAATAGAGGAAGCTAAGAATAATTTAAAACAATATTTTCTGGATTTAAGATCATTTGATTGATAGAAGTTATCAAGGTAATTATCAATCTTATAGGTAGTTATGGGCATTGTTCTAAATAGTGGCACATGCATATGATTTAAGAATTACGGAGGTAATAGCTAAACTTCATGATAATGGGGTGAATGTAGTTACTATTAAGTCTTATAAATATGATCATAGTTCATAAAGTAAGGTGAAGAGTGTGTGCATTTAGAGAATATTTTGTAAGTATTTTATTACCCTTGTTTAATATTACATCATTTTCTTAATTGAAAGTATTCTTAGTTAATTATACAATAATATTATGTTTTTATCATTTCCTTACTACTCCATCCCTGATATTTGTGGTATCTTAGTAGTGTTTTAATTTGAACTACGCAGTATGGCTTTGAATGACAATTATATGTCTCAATCCCTTATTTCCATCTCGGACAAATACTATAAATTTTGGAGTATCAAGATAAACACTCTATTCAAGCCTTAATATCTTCAGGACTTAATAAAGATTAGATATGTAGATTGAAGTGAAAAAACCAAGCTGAGGGAGAATAGAAAGGACTCAAAGGCATTGTTCTTTATTCAACAAGATGTACATGAGAATCTTATTAAAAATTACAACAAGGACAACTTCAAAGAAAGTTTGGTTGACTTTAAATGAATTTCAAGACTCATCGAGGGTGATTATGGTAAAACTTCAATCCTTCGTCATAAGTTTAAAATTTTATATATGAAAAGTAATGAATCAGTGTAATATTTTTTTTTCGAGTGATTGAAATTGTTAGTTAAATAAAATCTGCTGGTGAATATCTTTATGATCATATAATTATTATAAAAGTTTTAACTCCGAAATTTGATAATGTTGTTGTCGCAATTGAATCAGAAGACTTATCTATATTTTCATTTGATGAACTAATGGATTTCTTATCTTATCTTATCTACATTTACATTTTCATTTGATGAACTTATCTTACAGACACATGAAGCAAGATTGAACATGTAACTTGAGAAAAATGAAGAAAAAGTATTTTAGGTTAAGGGGAAGTCTTCTACTTATAATATATATGCAACAAATAAATATTTGCAACAAGACCATTTAGCATATCACACGTGCCATTACTTACGTGATTGGATTGTAGGGCACTTATAACTAGTTTTAATAAGTGAGACTCATGGTCAGATCGATGTTGAGCCTAGAGGGTCACACATATATGATGAATGTTTCAGCGAGTAGAGAATTAGATATGAGTTATCCAATTAGCCCCTATTCTTATTGGGAAACCCAATGGAAACATCATATGTGCAGTGGAAGAATAAAACAAAATCAGTTTCCCATGTAGATTAAATCGTCGTGCAAAGATTGGTGTACAAAAAATCCATAAAAATGAAAATAGTGATATGTGAGAGATTGATTTGAGAGAACCTAAGTAGGGTTGTGTCTTGGTCTACAGAGTATGTCACAAAAGAACCCTGATTGGCCGGCTAAGAGTTGATTGGATCAAAGTCCTAGTTGGACTAGGATTCAGTTAGGAGTTTGATTAGGAGTAGGAGTCCCACTAGGGTTTGAACTTGAAAACCTATAAATAAGCATGTAAACCTTCTCTTCTCATGAATAAAAATTCAGCCACTTTCTTCAACTCTTGTAGTCGAAACCTAGGAGGGTCGATCCCCTATAGAGATCGAGGAGGATCGATCCCCTATAGAGATCGAGGAGGATCGATCCCCTAAAGAGATCATTTATCCTCGATATAAACCTTCAGGTTCCTATCAATCTGGTATCAGAGCAGCGTTCTTCATGTCTCGATGTTCATCTACCCCTTGTCACTATCGTCTTCATCAATTACAGACGACCCCTATTATTATCGCTGCCATCTTCGTCTGCTACAACCAACCCTTATTGTTGTCGCTACCTCGTTGCAATCTGCATCTGCTACACCCGACCCTTGTTGCTGCCACTCCATCTTCATCTACTGCAGCCGACCCTTGTTGCTCCTACAGCATTGCTATCATCTTCATCAAGTACTACTATCTTCATCTGTGTTGCCATCTTTATTTGTTGCTATCATCTTTCATGTTACTACCGCTACCATCTCCATCTATTGTTGTTGCTGCTTCCTGTTATTGTCGTAACCTGCAATCTTAGGGTAGCCATCTAACCTTAGATTAATGTATTCTTTACCATCTTTGCCCTCTATTGTAGCCACCAACAGCAACCTGTACTGTATTTTTAGGGATTGTCTGATATTATGTATCATTAACCATACAACACTCTATAAGCGGATCAATTAGTGAGCTCATTCTCCAATAAGCACATGTATTGTATCATTAGTGTCTCCACACAAGTGGTTATGAGACTAACCGCTTCTATCATATAGACGGGTATACAATACACCGGTCAATCCAGTTATCTCAATGTCCCTCTCGAGTAACTTATGGCCAGGATTCTTTGGGATATGTGTTTAAAGGCGAATCGATCTCATTATCGTGATCTCATCACGATCTGATTTCCATTGCATAGAATCAAGGACATCAATATATATATATATATATAATATAATATAATGTGAGAATATACTAATAATAATCATAAGTAAAAAGATCACGTAACATATCACATATGTCATCACTCATGTGATTGGCTTGCAGGGCACATACAACCAGCACCTACAAGAGAATTCGACAAACCTTCTATTGGAAAGGGATGAAAAAGATCATTGCTAAAATTGTGGCTTAGTGTGACACCTATCAACGACACAAAGGAGAGATGGTAGCAAGCCCCTAAAAATTACAACCATTACCTATTTCGGACTTTGCTTGGATCAACATCTCTATGGACTTCATCGAAGGGCTGCTAACATCTCAAGGAAAAGGTACCATCCTTATGGTGGTTGATCATCTCATGAGATATGCCCACTTTTGTGATGTCTAGAATCCCTATATCATTGTCAGCATTGCCCGAATTTTTATGGATAATGTCGCTAAATTGCATTGGATATCTCGTCCTATTGTAAATGATCATGACATAATCTTCACCAGCAAGTTTTGGACAAGACTTTTTCAATTGAAGGACATTAAATTAAATATGAGTACAATATACCATCTCTAGACCGATGGCTAAACAAAGGTGGTGAATAGGTGCCTGGAGAATTACCTCAATTGCTTCACTGATGATAGGTCGTAAGAGTGGACAAAATGGCTTCTCTGAGCTGAATGGTGGTACAACACGACATATGATTCATCCACCAAATTTACTCTATTTGAAGCTGTATATGACCAGCTACCCCTTGTAATCATCAAATATGTAGTCGGACATCAAAAGTAGATCAAGCAGACTAAGAGTTGATTGATAGGGACAAAATTTTGTAACTTTTGAAGGACAACCTTTCAACTGCCTAAATAAAAATGAAGCAACAAGCTGGAAAACACAAGAGCGAAAGAAAATTTCTTGTTGGACTTGAAACCATATAAATAAGCACGTAAACCTTGTCTTCTCATGAATGAAAATTTAGCCACTTTCTTTAGCACTTGTAGTTGAAACCTAAGAGAGTCGATCCCCTAAAGAGATCGAGGAGGGCTGATCCCTTACAGAGATAAGTTATCCCCAATGAAAACCTTCAGGTTCCTATCATGATTACCTAGGGAGATCGTATATCCCTAAAAATCCAGATCCAGATGGAGAGGATAAAGGAGGTCAAATGTCATCTTTTATAGCGATATCCACACGATATATCATTATAGTGATGCTCCTCTAATCGTAGTCAAAATCTTACAACTATTATGTAGAAGATAAGAGATGGAAGAGAATATGAGGGGACAACCAAAAGTGCAACCTATCACAATTTGTGTCCCTTGCCTCATATTTTTACGTAGAAGATGCTACAAAGGTGCAACCTATCACAATCTTAATGGATCCTGCCTTAGTAGATATTAGATCTTCATCCAACAACCCACTAATCTTGGATTATTGGATCTCTATCCAATAATCCCAATTGACCTATAACTGGACCATTGCGCCATAGTCCCTACATGGTACATGGGATTTTATCCATTGGACTTGTCTATCCTCAATTACCGTGTATCTATAGTTCATCATCCATCTAATATCCCAGAGACCATATATTGAGTATGGTACTGTCATGCCATACATGAAATCCATCTAAGTCTCACTATAATTGGATTCTCCTAGAGAACTCCTTCTCTCTCAATCCGAATTACGTCGGTCGAGGATTTGTCCAAGCGATAACATATAGGATATTCCTCTCACGATACCAAGAGTGGATGATCCTCTATTGATACTTAATTATCTTTGTAAGGTTGGCTACCAATCCTGATAATCGATTATACCATATCTAAAACTTTTCAAACCTGTAAGTCTGGGCGTCAAAGAAATGAGTACTTAAATAAGACATCCTTAGTGTCTCAAATTTAAGGACCACACACATAATTAGGACTACAGAATCGTTGGCTGATGTTATTATCATTAACTAGACAACATTCCATAAGTGGATCAATCAGTGAACTTATTCTCTAGTGAGTACCTATATTGTACCCTTAGTGCCTCAAACAAGTGGCTATGAGACCAGTTGCCTCCATCATATGGATAGGTACATAGATCATCGGTCTATCTGGTTATCTCGATGTCCCTCTTGAGTAACATATAACCAGGATAATTTAGGATTTGTGTTTAAAGGTGAATCGATCTCATGATCGTGATCTCATCACGATCTGATTCCCGTTGCACAGAATCAAGAATATCACAATATATATTCAATAAATAATATAATGTAAGAATATGTCAATAATAATAATATAAAAAAACTATGCAATGTGTCACACGTACCATCACTCACGTGATTGACTTGCAGGGCACCTGTAACCATCAATCCCCTACTTGACCTAAAGCCAATCACCAATATATCTGATCCCCATCAGACCCATGTGATGCTCAAAGATAGTTTGAGCCGGTGGTTTTGTTAGTGGATCTACAATATTATCTTAAAATGAAACTCTTTCCAATGCTATATTCTTTTTGGGCTGTGATCTCTCTAATCAGTTGGAACCTTCTCAGAATAATTCTGATGAGACTTGGGTTCCCTTGCTAGAGATATACCCCCATTGCTATCTCTATATATGAGAATTGGTACCTCGCTACTCAAGACGACTCATAATTCTACGATGAACTTCATCCAAACCCGTTCTTTTACTATTTCTGCTACAGTAATGTACTCCGCTTCTGTGGTCGAGTCAGCAGTAGTATCTTGCTTCAAACTCTTCCAACTTACTGCTCCTCTATTCAATGTGAAGATATACCTTAGGTTCGACTCACTATCATTGATGTTGTATTGGAAACTCGAGTCTATGTAGCCCTCAACCTTGAGGCTACCTCCTTCATATATCAGTAAAAGATCCTTAGTCATTCTCAAGTACTTAAGGATATATTTTAGTGTTCTAAATATGGATCTTCCTGATACCTGTTAATGACACTCAGAGCATGCGCTATATCAGACCTAGTACATTGTATAACTTATATGATAAACCATATCGCTGAGGTATAAGATATCATATCTATGTCTGTCCTTTTCTTCAGGATATAGTTATGAACCGATGCCCCTTCTGTCATCCTAGCTCGGGAAAGACTCTTGGATATCTCATATCTTTGAGTTCTTCCATGTTCCTCAAACAGCTAGCAAAGATGAGGAATGATAGAATTATCATTTATGCTTTTATGTTACCTCTATAACTCGAAAATCATGAAGGCCACATATAGTACTTTACATTGCGAGCGATCTTATCCTCGCTTGCCCCTTCTTCTAGCGTGGGCACAATCATATCAAGGACGTATACGATTTTCTCCGTCTTGAGAATAATTCTCAAATTGTGAAGCCAATCTGTATAGTTTGGACCAATGAGGTGGTTGGCATCAAGTATGTCATGTAGGGATTTTACAAGCGATATGTTTCTGATAAACAAGATATAGCATGAATGAATAATATATAGATTTTATAGATTTTTAATAATTACGATATGAACTTTTATCTTAATGTACTCCCACTATTTTTCCAACAAATCACGCGACAACCTCGGCATATGAAACGAAAGTCTTTAACAGACCCTTAGAGGGGATCGAGATCCACTCGGCATCTTAGTGAACCTCGAGAGACTTGACCAATCACACTAAGTCCAAAAAGGTAGGCAACTCTTGCCAATCATAACTCCTTGTGATTCCCGCCTATTCGACCTTCAAACTACTATGGTCTCGAGGGACTCGACCAACTATGATGTTCAATTAAGTCATCACCATCGTTACTATACGAGTCTAATTTGATGATATACCCTCGAGGAACTCGGCTAGACATACTATATCCTCATATCACAGGTGACATCTTTATATTGTAGGCAAGATCTCGATCACGTAGATAGGTGAGCCTCGAGGGACTCGACCTATGTCATGATTCAATTTTTTTCTATAACGACGAAAGACCATGTGGGTCAATCTTATTACCTCACGCTCACCGACTTAATATTATCATAGAAGAGGTTTTGTTGTTTTGTATCGGTCTCCTGATATATCGTGTCACACACATGCATATTTAATATATATCTACATCGCATGCATATATATATATATATATATATATATATATATATATATATATATAATCACATATCACATATGTATGTCACATCGGATGATTATAAACCGTCACCTAATGTGATTAGGCCCGAGCCAGTGGGCCCAATCACTAATAATAGGATTTATGTATGTATCAACGCATCTCCATGTTGAATATCGGATTTTGATGATAAATTCAATTGATGAGTGTTTAAATCTAACATGTGTGTTAGAGGAAGAATTACAGGTCTAACTATGATAGGAGTAATGAAGTTACAACCAGATGATGGGCCAAGATCAAGCATAGGCATCGGTTCGAGTCAGACGATGTAGTGGGACCTCACTGAGAGTTCTCAAGGAGATTCGTGGAAGGGATCGAGAAGCTTGCTAGGAGATCACCGTAAGAAGATCAGAAGACTCATCGCAAGAATGTCAGAGGTTGTCGAATCGGTGGGAGTTAGGTCTTGATTTAGCTTAATTGATCATTAAGACTTGTAATCACCGAGTCGTAGTTAGGGATTGAGTCCTAATTGAGTTGGATTTGGATGAAATCCAAATTAACTCAATAAGGCAACCGGGTCCACTATGGGGTTTGGTTGAGCTCAGGTTCAACTCAATTAGTTGATCAAAGAATTGGTCAACTTCATGTTTAAGCAAAAATTCGAAAAGTGGAGGGAATCACTTTTCTGGAGATTCCTATAGGTAAACCGCTGGTGAGCGATGGTTAGACCGCTCGTACCCTAAAATCAGGACGGTTGCCAGTGGCTGAACCGCCTAGGTCTGATGGGTAAACCACCCGTGCTTGATCTCCGGGTGACTGACGATAGGTAAACCGCCTAGATCGGTGGCTGAACCGCTCATACCTAGTTTCCGGGCTGCTAACAGCGAGTAAACCGCTTAGGTCAGTAAGTAAACTGCCCATACCCAACTTTTCCAAGTGAGTTTGACTTTTGACTCCAATTTATGAAGTTATTCAGAATCTATAAATACCCCAAGTTTTCTTTCATTCTACACAATAATTTTTTGGATTACATTCTATGAAAAAAAGATTATGTGTGAATTATAAAAAAAAGAAAAGGGGAAAGTGAGAGAGCTTAGAGTTAGAAAATTTTTGAACTCTCCCTTGTAAGCAAAGTGTAAGGGTTTGATCTTCACCCAAAGAAAATCGGTAGTAGACGTCGGTGTGTCTCAAGAAGGATAACTTGGGAGTGGACGTAGGTCGTTGGTATTGAACTACTATAAAACTTATGAGTTTGTCTTTTGCTTTTCTTACTTACTAATTTCATATTGATGCTTCTAATCTCATTTACTTTTTTAAAGTAAAATTTTCATGTGAAACACTTCACTTATGATATTGCTTATCTTTCATTAGATTAATACCCACTTGAGTAAATGGCTTGTTTTGGCATGAACGAGGGATATTCCATCTTGGAAGACAAGGATGTGTATCTTTATTATCTCTTTGGACATTGATTTATGGAATATTATTGAGAATGAATTTGAAAAATCTTCAAAGGCAATGAATGAGCTAAATGATTTAGAAAGGAAGAATTTTTCTTTGAATGCAAATGCTATGAATGTCTTGTTTTGTGCTCTTGATAATAATGAGTTTAATTATGTTTTCGTTTGCGAATCGACTTTTGATATTTGACACACACTAGAAATCATACATGAGAGGACTAGTAGAGTAAAAGAATCCAAGTATTTTATTTCATAACTATGAGTTGTTTCGAATGAAACCAAATAAGTCAATTGGAGACATGTACACCCATTTCACGGATGTCATCAATGGCCTAAAAGCACTTGAAAAATATTTTTTAAATTTTGAATTAGTTAGTAAAATTTTGAGATATTTATCTAAAAATTGGGATCCTAAAGTAATCGATATTTAAGATGCAAAAACTTAAATAACTTACCTCTTAAATCTCTTATGACATATGAACTAAATTGTAAAGCTCATGATGAGCTTGATGAACCCCTTCCAGAGAACAGGAAAGATGTAGTACTTCGGACAACAAATGACTCCTCAAGTGAAACCTTAAGTGATGAGGACCATGATTTTGCATTATTATCAAGAAAATTTAAAAAATTTATAAAAAGGAACAAAAACTATAAAAATAAAAAGGAACTAAAGAAGAACAATATTATATGCTATCAATGCAAAAAATTGAAATATTTCAAAAACAAATGTCTTCATTTGAAGAAGAAGCCAACACACAAGAAGAAAGCATTATTTAAGCTCTTCGGACGAAAAGACCACTCTAAAGATGAAGTTGCTAACTATTCTTTAATGGTGATCGAAGATGAGGTTAGTAAATCTTTAAGTATTTAATTTTTAGAATTATTAAGCATGTTTCGTTATTTGTTTGATGAGTTTAGAAAACTTAGCAAATCTTTTAAATTACTTAAGAATGATAATAAATTATTAGTTAATAGACTTAACGAAATACATGATTCATTAGTCTCACATAAACATATTCTAAATGTGAGATACTAGATTGTATTAAATAAAAAAATATCATGCTTAAAATAATATTAGAAAATTTTAAAATTAGGAACAAATCCCTAAATATGATCCTTGCCAATAAGGGTCATATTAATAGAAGAAATGGTATAGGCTTTGTTGGTAACCTTCAACAAAAGCCAACCATGTTTCTTAAAGGACCATCCTTAAATGTGTCATCAAAAATCAAATGTAATTTTTATGGTAAATTAGGACATAAGATAAACAAATGCCTATTTAGAAAATCTAGTTCATATCAATTAGTTTGGGTTTCTAAGGGAACTTCATAAAACAATAAATGGTTAGAAAAGAAAGATAAAGTTCCTTATAAAGGACCAATGTAAAATAGGTATTTAAATCAAAATATCTTTCTTGTAAGTTTGTCTCCAAACTAAAACTAGGAGCACCAAATGATATCTTGAGATCCATCTTATTTTTCTAAGCTCACTAGCTTAAGTGAAGGAGTTGTTACCTTCGGAGACAAAAAAAAAAGTAAAATCATTGGAAAAGGAACAATATGTAATACATCAAATCTCTTAATCAAATATGTATTGTCAGTTGATGGCTTAAAACATAATTTGCTTAGTATTAGCCAATTATGTGATAAATGATATATGGTTAAATTTCAACCTAATACTTGTATAATTGAATTGTCATATAAAAATAAATCCTTAATTGTCTTAAGAAACAATAATGTATACACCATATATATTAAAAAAATTTATGATGAAACTTATTTTTTGACTTTGAATGATGATGCTTAGATTTGACATAAAAGACTAGGCTATACTAGCATGAAACTCTTAAAGCAAATTTCTACTAAGGAACTAGTAAGAGGCTTACCTAATCTTTTATCAAAGATAAAGTACATGACACTTGTCAATTAAGAAAACAAATAAAGAGTAGTTTTAAGTTGAAAAATCAAATAAGTACCTCTAGGTCACTTTAATTGATCCATATGAATTTATTTGGACCAATTGACATTACAAGTTTAGGTGGTAGTAAATATATATTTATTTTAGTGGATGACTTTAATAGATATACTTCGACCTATTTCTTGGCACATAAAAGTGATACATTTAAATATTTTACCAAATTTTGTAAGATTGTGCAAAATGAAAAAAGATGCATGATTTATTCAATTCATAGTGATCATGGTGGAGAATTTTAAAATAATAAATTTTAAAATTTTTGTGAATCTAATGAGTATATCCATAACTTTTCTACTCCACCAAATCCATAACAAAATGGAGTAGTATAAAGAAAAAATATGAGCTTACAATAAATGGCTATAACAATGTTAAATAAATATAGTCTACCCAAATATTTTTTGGCCGAAGCCGTTAACACGACATACTATGTTTTAAATAGTATTCTTATAAAACCATTACTCACTAAAACTCCTTATGAATTATGGAATAGTAAAAACCCAATGTTTCTTATTTTAAAATATTTAGTTGTAAATGCCTTATTTTAAATGAGAAAGGTACTTTAGGAAAATTTGATGTAAAATCCGATGAAGATATTTTTCTAGGTTATTCTTCTATTTCAAAAAGCTATCGTATTTTTGATAAAAGAACATTAGTAATAGAAAAATCCATTCATGTTGTTTTTAATGAGTTTTCTAAATTTAAAAAGATTGATTCTGATTATGAAATTGATCTTGATATTTTGAATTTAAATTATAACACTCATAAAAGTAACTTGGATGAATCTATTTTCAAATCCTTACCCAAGGAATAGAAGTATGTGAATGATCATCCTAAGGAGCTTATAATATGAGAAACATCAAAAGGAATTCAAACTCGATCTTCTTTTAGAAATTTTTATGCAAATATCATGTTTCTTTCTCAAATCGAGCCAAAATGTATTGATGAGGCCCTAAAAGATGATTCTTGTGTTAATGCAATATATGAATAGCTTAATCAATTTGAGAGAAATGAGGTATGTGAGCTTCTTTCTAGACCTAATGATCATTTAGTGATTGGTACTAAATGGGTCTATAGAAACAAGCAAGATGAAAAATGTATCGTGGTTAGAAACAATGCTAGATTAATGACCAAAGGTTTCAACCAAGAAGAAGGAATCAATCATGATGAGACATTTGCACCCGTAGCTAGACTTGAAGCCATAAGGATGTTCCTTGCTTTGCTTCCTTTAAAAATTTTAAGTTGTTTCAAATGGATGTTAAAAGTGATTTTCTAAATGATTTTATTTATGAAGAAGTATATGTTGAACAACCCCATGGATTTAAAAATAATTTTCTTCATAATCATGTTTTAAACTTACAAAAGTTCTTAATGGATTAAAACAAGTCCCTTAGGCTTGGTATGAAGGACTTAGTTCTTTTCTTATTTTAAATAAATTTTTAAATGGCAAGGTTGATACTACATTATTTTTTAAGCATTTTAAAAATGATCTTCTTGTTATTCAAATTTATGTTGATGATATCATTTTTTGGATCTACAAATGAATCTTTATGTGGGTCTTTTACTAAAGAAATGAGCCAAGAATTTGAAATGAGTCTAATGGGTGAATTAACATTCTTCTTAGGATTATAAATAAAATAACTTGATGATGGTATTTTTATTAGTCAAACTAAATACACCTTGAACTTGATAAAACAGTTTAGCATGAAAAATGCTAAAGCATTAGACACTCCCATGAGCACATCTACAAAGCTAGACATAGATAATAAAGGAGAAAACTTTGATAAAAAAACTTATAGAGGAATGATAGGAAGTTTATCATACTTAACTGCTATTAGATCGGATATCATGTTTAGTGTTGGATTGTGTGCAAAGCATCAATCTAACCAAAAACTCTCTCATTTGAAAGTAGTTAAACAAATCTTTAGATACTTGAAAGTAACATCTAAATTAAGATTATAGTATCTAAAATCAAAGGACTTTGACTTGATTGCCTATCTTGATGTCGATTTTGGTTGCTATATAATAGATAGAAAAAGCACTATCGGAACATGTCAATTTTTGGGGTATGCACTTGTTTCTCGGACTTCCAAGAAACAAAATTCAATAGCTTTATCTACTGTGAAAGTATAATATATTGCAGCTAGTGCATATTGTGCCCAAGCCATTTGGATGAAAAACACACTAAAAGATTATGGAATAAAAATTAAAAAATATTATTATAAAGTGTGATAATACAAGTGTTATATGTTTGACTAAAAATCCTATTCAATATTCAAGAACCAAATATATTGATATTATACATCATTTTATAAGGAATCATGTAAATAGTCAAGATATCTCTTTAGAATTTATTGAACTTGAAATGCTAAATCATAAAAATATATGAATTGTTTGATTTCATGAGAATGAGTTTTTTATAATATTTTTAAAATTATCTTATTGTTCTCGTAAGATGGTTATCTTATTATTCACAAAAAGGGAGAAAATTTACATGATGTATTGCTAGTTTAACAGACTTATTTGCTAAAAGTTACATGAGATAATTTTAAAATGCATGTGCAGCTCGTAAACTTTTAAATCTCCATGAATATCTTGGAATTTTGAGTTTATCTTCGAAACTATTCATTACAAAATTGAGAGCTATGTTTAATTGAGAGCTATGTTTAATGATGTTTTATAACTCCTCCCTTATTTTCTTTCCTTCTTGTTTACAAGAGAAAGAAAATTTTTTATAACTCATATCATATTTTAAAAAAGGGGAGCAAAAACTCATATGCCTTAAATGCTTAGCTCCACATTTCACTTTTTTGTTGATGACAAAGGGGGAGAAATAGATATTGATGACTAATGTAATTAAATGGATATTGATGACTTATGTAATAACTTAAGGAAAAAATTTCAAATGTTTTGAAGTTCATTAAAATCTTTGATGAGTTGAAATTTTTAAATGTTTTATTAAAATCTTTGATGAGTTGATGACTTGATAAATTTAAAAGCAAATTTTTGTTGATATATGAGTATCCTTAAAATATGATTTGCTTGAAATATTGATTGCCTTTATTCACTTGAATTCAAGAGTGAGTTATTCTCTTGAATTTAAGTCTTCTTTATTATGATATGGATTTAGGAGGAGTTAGGATTAACTCCCATCATCAATTGATTGTCATCATCAAAAAGAGGAAAATTGTTGCATCTCATATTTTGATGAAAAAAATCAATTGATAAGTGCTTAAATATAACATGTGTTTTAGAGGAAGAATTGTAGATTTAACTATGACAGGAACAATGAAGTTACAACTAAATGATGAGCCAATCAAGCATGGGCATCGGGTCAGGTTCGGACGATGCAATGGGACCTCGCCAGGAGTTCGCTAGGAGATTCGCCGAAGGGATCAGGAAGCTCGTTGGGAACACGCCGGGAGATCACCGGAAGAAGACCGGAATACTTGCCACAAGAATGTTGGAGGCTGCTAGATCGATGAGAGTTAGGTCTTGGTTTAGCTTGATTAGTCATTAAGACTTGTAATCATTGAGTCGTAGTTAATGATTAAGTCCTAATTAAGTTGGATTTGGATGAAATTCAAATCAACTCAATAAGGCAACCGGGTCCACTATGGGGTTTGGTTGAGCTTAGGTTCAGCTCAATTAGTTGACCAAAGAATTGATTAACATCAGGTTTAATATTCGAAAAGTGGAGGGAACCACTTTTTCGAAGATTCCGACGGGTAAACCACCAGTGAGCGACGGTTAGATCGCTTGTACCCTGGAATCAGGGCGGTTGCCAGCGATTGAACCGCTCAGGTTTGGCGGGTAAATCGCTCGTCCCTAGTCTTCAGGCGGTTGACAATGAGTAAATCGCCCAAGTCAACAATTGAACCACTCATACCTGGTCTCCGAGCGACTTATAGTGGGTAAACCACATAGGTCGACGGGTAAATTGCCCGTACCCGATTTTTTCGAGTGAGTTCGATTTTTGGCTCTAATTTTTTAAGTCATTTAAGATCTATAAATATCCCAAGTTTTCTTGCATTCTATACAATAATTTTTTGGATTATATTATGTGAAAAATCTTGTGTGTGAATTATAAGAAAAAGAAAAGGTGAAAGGGAAAGAGGTTAGAGTTCGAAAATTTTTGAAGTATCCCTTGTAAGCAAAGTGTAAGGGTTTAGTCTTCACCCAAAGAAAATCGGTAGTGGGTGCCGATGTACCTCAAGAAGATGGACTCGGAGTGGACGCAGGTCGTTGGTGTTGAACCACTATAAAACTTGTGAGTTTGTCTTTTATTTTTCTTACTTACTAATTTCGTATTGATGCTTCTGATCTCATTTACTCTTTGAAAATAAGGTTTTCATATCAAACACTTCACTTATGATGTTGCTTATCTTTCGGATTTCCTAGTTCTTTCTTAAGTAATTTGTAAGCAAGTAAATTAGTAATATTCTTGCAATCACTCACTTGATTCATTTGAACGAAAATCTTTGGATCTTCCTATCTTGCTTAAATTCAAAAAGTTTCTTAGTGCCAATTGATCATAATACTTCATGCCCTATGATCGTCTTTCTTGTGATCATCAATTCCATGAGATCCTCGGCATATCACCATGTGTCGCTATCGACCTCTATGATATCGTAGGTCCCGCTGTCACCTCTATGCTCCCACTACTCCTCTCCATATAATTATAACATAATCACAGGCACGTAGGCCTGATAATAAATGAAAAAAATAGAGGCTCGCATGCTCATAATAATAATAATAATAATAATTTACATGCATCACAACACATGGCTCATGATCATTTGTTCACATCATAAATTATATATACACATCATCGTGTATGACTACTAGATAAATAATAATTAATTAAATTATTTAAATAATTATATTGTTTATAAATCAATACATGTTAGGAATTTTCAAGATTATTAAGGGTATCTTCAGAATTTTGGATGAAAGGATATATCCAGAAATTTTTTAAATTTTAAGAAGTAGTATCGTCTTTTTGCCGTAAAAAAACTCTAAGCCCTTTTTGCCCTCTTCCAGCGGGCCATCGATGTTGCTACGTACTATCGACGGTCACCCGTATGATAGATGCCATTGCCCTTAGGCGGCTCCCCCAGCGGGCGGGCGCCGCTATCCTCGGGCACCCACCCACACCCAATGTGCCTGCAGGCGACTGCCCCTGCAAGCGGCCTGCTTGCATGTGGTCGCCCTCTACGCCCACAGGTAACTTGTGTGCATATGTTGTGTTCACTACAGGAATATCTAGAACAGTTTTATACGATTCAATCTCATCACACGTAGTTAAGAAACCAATTTTTTGCACAAGCAACCTGGCTCTGATACTACTGCTGGAAAACCCAACAAGAACATCACATGCATAGCGAAAAAATAAAATAAAACTAATTTTCCACATATATCAAATCATCATGCAAAAATTGGTGCGTGAAAAACTCACAAAAATGAAAACTGCAATATGTGAGAGATTGATTACATAGGTAGATCATATATCTCTAAAAATCCATATTCATATATAGAAGATGAAGGAGGTCAATCCTCTTTAATGATATTGATATAATGGATCGTTGCAGCGATACTCCTCCAATCACAACCAAAATCTCATAACTATTACGTAGAAGACGAGGGAGGAAGGAGAAAAATAGGAGGGGGCGACGAAAGTTACAACCTATCACAATTTGTACCCTCTATCTCCTATTTATAAAGAGCCACTAAAAATCATAATGGATCATGTCTTAGTGGGCATTGGATCTTCATCCAACTACTGATTAGTCTTTGATTATTTGATCTTTATCTGATAATCTCAACTGGCCTCTAATTGGGCCCTCATGCAAAGAGTCCACTAATGTTGGGTCTCATCCAATGAGAACATGAGCTAATTAGATAACTTATATCCAATCCTCTACTTGGTAAAATATTCACCATATGTGTGTGATCCTCTAGGCCCAATACCGAGCTAGCCATAAGTCATACCAATTAGAACTTCTTCAGACTCAGTGAATTATTATCTCATAATAATTTACTCGACTCATCGACTATGAATGTACTAGGCCACTACATCATAGTCCCCAAACGGTATAAGAAATCTTATCCATTGAACCCGAGTCCTCAATTATCGTATATCTATAGTCCATCATCTATCTAATATCCTAGAAACTGTATATTGGGCATATTACTGTTAGGCCACACATGGAATTTATCCGGTCTCTCTCTAATCAGATTCTCCTAGAGAACTCCTTATCTCTTAATCTGAACTACTCCGGTCGAGGATTTGTTCGAGCGATAACATAAGGATATATCTCTCATAACACTGAGAGTGGATGATTATCTATTGACACTCAATTGCCTTTGTCAGATTGGCTACCAATCCCGATAACCGATTATACCAGATCTAGAACTTTCCAAACTTGTAAGTCTGACGTCAAAGAAAGGAGTACTAAAATAAGTTATCCTTGGTGTCTCAAGTCTACGAACCAGGTATACAATTGGAACTATAGAATTATTGTCTGATGTTAGGTATCATTAATCATATAATATTTCATAAGCAGATCAATCACTGAACTCATTCTCCAATGAGCACTTATATTGCACCCTTAGTTTCCCCACATAAGTGGTCATGCAACTAACCGCCTCCATCATATGGACAAGTATACAACACATCAGTCTGTCCGATTAGTTCGATGTCTCTCTAGAGTAACTTATAACCGGGATAATTAGGATCGATGTTTAATAGCGAAATAGTCTTATTATCATGATTTCATCATAATATAATTTCTATTGCACAGAACCAATGAAATCATAATATATATATTCAATAGATAATATAATATAAAAATATACTAATAATAATAATATAAAAAAAATTATACAGCGTGTCACATATGTCATCACTCATGTGATTGGCTTGTAGAGCACGTGTAACTAGTAGTTCTCATTGGATGAAACCCAACATTGATGGATCCCTTGCATGAGGCCCAATTCGAGACCAATTGAGATTATTTAATAAAGATCCAATAATTGAAAGAGGGAGAGTAATTGGATGAATATCCAATATCCACTAAGGCAAGATCTATTAGGTTTTGGTGGCTCTTTATAAATAGGAGCCTAAGGGTGGTATAGTAGTGATAGGCTGCACCTTTGGTCATCCCCTGATATTCTCCTCCCTTTCTCATATTCTCAGCCGACTAGCCCTTTCTTGCTACGAGAGGGTAGCGAAGAAGATAATAGATCTTCTTCCACAAGTGTTGCAAGAATGTGCGTAAGAGTTACAAGCTTTTAGGCTACGATTAGAGGAACATCACTATAACCATCCATCATGTGGATATCACTATAGAGGAGGACAGTTGACATTCTTCATCATCTCCATCTGGATTTGAAATTTCAGGGATATACGACCTCTCTAGGTAATCAATCTCTCACGTATTGTAATTTTAGTTTTTTTTTATTTTGTGCTCCAATCTTTGCACGACGATATGATAACTGTGGAAAATCAGTTTTGTTTTGTTTCTTTGCTGCACATGTGATGCTCTTTCACCGTTTTTTGGTTTACTATACTATTTTCTTGGGTTAAAGGTGAAGCAAGGATTAGATAGAATTTTTATTACACAAAAAAAATATGTAATGGATCTACTAAAAAAATCTAACATGTAAATGAGAAATTGAAACTTGAAGATGGTACATATTTGACAAATTGAATATACTACAGAAGTTTGGTTGGAGGTTTGATCTATCTAATTCATATTCGACCAGATATTATCTTCTTTATTGGTGTAGTATTCAGGTTTATACATAGCCCAAGCAAGCATCATCTCGGAGCTGTTAAAGGAATTCTATGTTATATTACTAGAACTATAGATTATGACATTTGGTATTCTTATAATTTTAAATTTAAATTATTTGATTTCATTTATAGTGATTGGGTAGGAGATTTAGATGATAGAACGAGTATTTAATGTAATATTTTTAGTCTAGGATCAGGGGCTATATCTTGGAGTTTAAATAAGTAAGCAACAACTGTATTATCGACATCAGAAGCAGAATATGTAGCTGCAACATTAGCAGCTTGTGAAGCAATATGGCTTAAGTTCTTAAAGATATTCATCAAGAACAAAAAGAATCAATTGAAATATTTTGTAACAACAAAGCCAAAATTTTAATGATGAAGAATCCAATACTTTATAAAAGAATGAAACATATAAAGATAAACTATCATTTCATCCGAGATTTTATAGTAAGTGGAGCCATAACAATGAAGTGTTATAGCACAGATGAATAAGTTATAAATATTATCGCTAAGTCACTTCGAGACATGTTTATTTCATATCTCAAATTGATATATGTAACTATGAATCAAGGAAGAGTGATGAGTATTAATTCATAAAAGTTATCTAGATAATTATCATGTTCTAGGTAGTTATGGGTATGTCCTAAATAGTAATCCATGATTTAGGAGTTGTGGGGTAATGGTTATACTTAATCATGTGTGAGATACTAGATGAGGTAGTTAAGTCCTATAAATAATATTATGGTTCATGAAACAAGATAAAAAGTGTGTGTGCATTTGAAGAATATATTATAAGTGTTATATTATCTTATATTTAATAATATATTATTTTTTAATTAAAAATATTTTTATTTAATCATATCATATTAGTATATTTTTATAGTTTCATTACTCTTCATTCTCTAACATCAAAAATAATTATTTGTATTGATAAAAGATAAAGTATAGATATTTTAAAATACAAAAAAATCTATCATATCCTACTAAATCATTTTTATTTAATCTAAAATTTTATTTTTTATTTTATTTAATCTTTTAACCGTTACTAACATTGCTTCTGCCGCAGCAACTACAGTACTACTTTGTCTGGCTGTAGAGGAAGAGGGGCAGAACAAACCTCCCCACGGATTGCCTCCCGGTTGGGGAAACTCCTCCATTCCCGAGCATCAAACTCACCAAGATATACGAAGAATTAAGTAGAATAAGGCTCCGAGAAAACACGAGAAACCCTAGCCAGACATGAGAATATTTAAAAGCAGGACGAGGGCGAGGGAGGAAGCTGGGCTGGAAAGCAACACCAGACACACACGCACGTACAATCACAGAGAAGAGAGAGAGAGAGAGGAAAGTTGAATGCAGGTGTGGTGGGTTTCTTTTCGCAGGTCAAATCATGCAGATAGGATATAGCTTTGCAGTGGCGGAAGAAAGACACCCCCGCATTCATCCCAGGCTCCCATCCCAATTAGCTCAGCTCATATTACAGTGGTCTGATCAGCCACCAGCACTGCCAACAAGATAGAAATCGAAGTATACGAACGCATAGCCCGGTTCTAAACGAGTGAACGACTACTGTATGCTCCCTCGCTTCGATCATATCTGATCTCGTTCTCTTGTCTGGCGGAAACATCCTGTTACTTTGTTCTTTATCGGGAGCTGCGCTGTTACATCCGCCGTTTCATCTACTCGGTTGGACGAAAAGTCCTTTGGTTTGGCTTTGGTCTGGGATTGTTACGGGCATCTTAGTTCGATCATTAATTTTGTTTTAGGTCGATCGTCACTTCGGATTGAGTGAGGTTTCTGATATGATCCTTTCAACGATTAAATTAGGTTATGTCTAAGAGTGATTATTTACTTCACAGGTAGGAGATTTTATATTATACATCAAAGATTGTTCGTATATATAATCTTTAATACTTTTGTTAATTATCATATCATCGTATTGTCACGAACTTAATTGATTTTGCTTAAGTCATATGGTATTATTACAAGTCCATTCATAAATGTCAACATTCCCGATACCTTATATGGTCCCTTAGGACCTACAAAAGAGAAAATGAGTTAAATAAATTACTTCTCACGGGATCCACAAGTAACAGCTTTAGCAAACACTTTATATAACCAATATAAATTATAACTATGAACTTTACAAGTTCTGAATGATTGCACACAAGTGATAATGGTCCATTACAGATCGAAGTCTCTATAAGTACCTACATGACACAACTCCTATTTATAAGTCGAAACTGATCACAAAAGCTAATCAAACTATGACTGTCAAGCCTACTGTACGGTCACTACTTGCCGTATAAACAATATACAAAAACTGAATGACATAGACAAATATGAACATTACATCAGATACCTTGTTTATATTTTTTGTCCGTGATTATATGCCTCCATGCTGTCTTTGGTCCTAGCAGTGTGATGCACGTTGCCCTTACTACAGTTGCAAATGGGTTGACCTTACTTGGACCATGTCGGTTGTATGGGCGTCGAGTCTGTCATGCCTGTGTCAGATCGGTTCTCTTGTGTCAGGCCGATCGTCTTCTTGCCAGGTCGGTTTTATTTAATGTTGAGTTGTCCGAAGGTGAAGGGACGTGGCCAGCCTAATATATATATATATATATATATATATATCTCTTATAGAACAACTCTTACCTTAGCAATTTTTGTCTGCATAAGTAGGAGATGAAGTAATCAGAAACGAGATGAAGGGGAGTAGGGAATGACACGGAGCTACTAGGGTTAGGGGTTCGGGAATAAAGTAGATGACATGATGATGGCAAAGGTGCATGGTGGATCATACTTGATATGCAATCTTGTCTATTTCGCAGGCTGCTTCATAGAGCATATGAGTTGAAGTCTGACCCTAGAAAATTTATTCCCCCTCCTATCGATTAAGGTTTTCCTTCCATTGAGTAAATGGTGCTCAAAGCTTATTGTATTGCTAAAAGATAGATTTACCTGAACAGAGAAATAATGCCATTGACTTCTCAACAGATAATAAAAAGTCTCAGAAGAATGATTCACATACTTAACCATAATTATATAATTATTTAACTCTTAGTCATCAAAGATATTTTAGATATTCTTTGTGTGTTTATATATAAAGAATCGGCTAAAAGGATTCAAATCTTTTATTGAAGTTATGTTGCATCAACTATTTTAAAGGTTTATGCTATCGAACTATATTTCTCTACCATACGTCACATGTTACTTTGTTTAGGAATTATTATTTAAGAAATTAAACGTGACTCAAATCATGAGAAATAATAGTTCATACATTACATGACGCTATCAACAAACCGACTTTGTTGTGAATTGTTGATAGCAGCTTTTTAATTGAGTTCCATACGTGGGGCCCGGAAAAGATGACGACGACTTATCTTGCCGACCCAACTTTGTACCGAGGCTCATGTCGTGTGGGACCAATATCACGTGGGTGTGACCAACTTGTAGTCATCCAATCACGTATGAATGTCTTATCCGTAATTTCCATTTCATTCATTGATTCATTGACGCCTTTCCCACACGCTTTCTTCTCCCTCCCTCTCTTCGCATCTTCCGTACCCATCACCGGACAACTGTCACGTGAGCCACCCGAATCTGCTTCCCCCAACACATTGCCCCACACGAAGCAAGGAAAACGCAGCGCGTATGGCTCCCTCCATCGGAAAGCTCACATCTTCCTGCGTCGTCCCCGTACTCTGCATGACACACAGAATAACACGAAGCTTCCCTGCTTCCTCCTTCCACCAGCGTAGATAGCAAGCAAGAAAAAGAAAGATCATTTGTACTCGATGTTACAGTCAAATACGTGGGGTTACCATAGGAAACTATACGGAGTTTCCTTGATTTCTATCTTCGTGCAGGGAAAGCCAGGTTAGAGAGAGAATTGGCGCATGAGTATCAAGTGCTATTACCAAAGCCCGAGGAAGAAAAGAGAGGGGGGTGGGTCATGCATGCGGTACTGGGTGCGAGGAGCAGAGTCTTCCCACGCTAGCTAACATGTTGCCGAATGGATGAAGGGATTGAAGAAGCGAGGAGTTGGTGGTGCCTCCGCGAATTCTTCGGCACCGCCGCTGTTGCAGCTGTCGGCAGAGCCTCCAACCCTGTTGCAGGAAGGGCACATGGTGAGGGTGGCCGCCGGCAGCTGCCTGTAGAGCGGCGGCGTGAACTTGAGGGCCTTCAGCTCCTGCAGCTCCTTCCGCAGCCTCCGGTTCTCGACGGTCAGGGACTCGCAGCACCTCTTCAGAAGCTCGCGGTCGACTTCCGTCTGCTTCAGCTTAGTCCTGGGTGTCACGCGATCGTTAGGTATGATGATCCAAATGAGATCAACCAAGTTGTATGTGATTTCAACTGGCGTGCGTGCGTGCGTTTCACACAAGAAACAGACACAAACCTTGCTCTCCTGTTCTGGAACCATACTTCCACCTGCCGTGGCCGAAGATTCAATTGCTTGGCCAAGGCATGCTTCTGTTTCTGCATGCTCGTCGAATTAAAAGACGGTCAATCGTCAGGAGAGAGAAATATAGAGAGAGAGACTATTATGTTTCATAGAACACAGCTCTTGGGACTCACAGGATTGAGGCTACTGTGCTCCTTGAACCTGTCTTCCAACATGGCCGACTGCTCCTTTGTGAGCCTAAGTTTCTTCCTGCCACTGCCATCGTTATCATCGTCGCGTGCGCCTCGAAAGGTAGCCAGCTCTACCTCCGCTTCCTCGCCTTCTGCGACCTCCTTCTCGTTCTTGATCGTCGGAGTGTAGGCAGCGGAAAACGACGAGACCGTGCTGTGACTGAGAGGAGATGCCGGTCGCAGCTGACCACCCACCTCGCACCCCTTGTAAGCTTCCGCCTCCTGCACGGCTTCGCCCCCGCATCCCTCATCGGAGAGGCTTAACGTGAGCGATGCCTGCCTCTGAGCCATCGATCGATGATCCGTCGACCACGTGGTGGTCTTTCCGCCGATGCCCAATCCGAGACTGAGGCCGGTGTCGCACAATTCCACCTCTCTGCTCTTTTCCATGCTTCGTTCAGCTTCTTCCCCTCTTCAACTCGCTCTATCTCTCTCTCCTCTATATATTATAGTTCCCTTCTTCTTCTTCTTCTTCTTCTTCACAAGAAAGAGACAGGGTGATGATGTTGATGGGGCTTGGTGGTGAGAATATGGGATGAGAATAAGATCGAGTCTCGCGAACATGTATGTAGACTACAGACGTTGACAAAAGGAAGCAACCTAACTCTCCCTGCACTAAAGAAAAGGAAGGGCCAAAGACCAGCTATCTTCTGTAAGAGGAGGCAGGAAGAGGGAGATGAATGCGTGGATTCACATGGGAAAGGGTGCAACAAGTACATGAAATTATTACCCAAAAGCACTAAGTGTGTGATCTTGCCTCCCTTTTCACATCCCACCCACTCCTTGCGATCTCATTAACCGCTGCCTGTGCTTCCTCCCCTTCCTTTTCCCTTTCCCTTTCCCTTTCACTCCTCCCCTCATCTGCGACCTTCTTTTCTCCTTTATCCACTCATATCCAAAGCTTCGGTAGCTCATGGTGCACATGACGTGTTGGCTCTCTCTGCAAGTACATGTGGCTTCTGCCCTCCGCTTGTCCCGGCTTTCTTCGGCCGGTGACGGTGGCGGTGAGGTGGACAGATGAACTAATGCCACAGGCTCACTTGCACCGTGTCTTGCTTCCAAGAGGAAAGCGAACGGATGCGAAATGTAAACTGCAGCTGCAGGCCATGAGATTTTGGGAAGATCCAGTGAAGTGATACTTCTCCTAAACCATTAAGCCGATGCTTGCTGAGTCATTAAACTACGCATGCAATGACCTGACCGCTCTCTCTCTCTCCCTCCCTCCCTGCCCACCGCTTCTCCTCCATAATGGGGATGCATCGATGACAAGTGTAGAATGAACAGCCAATGTTGTGTAATTGCACTCACTGTAAGCATCCATACAAAGGTATGAGAATCGACTACAACGGCAGTCCGACAAACCAATATCTAATGGCCTATCAAAGAATAATTGTTTCATCCACGTCAACCCAAATCACATGATACTGCTCGCCGGTGGAGGCTGTCTGAGCATATAATTAACATCAATGTAAGTACATAATACTACCGGTGGGAGTTTGGGAGTCAACAAGTACAAGATAATATAGTATTTTTTTCTTAATTGGATCAGAAACACTAAAATAATCGATGTCAACATGTTAAAGGAAAACTATATCATGCTATGATAAGACATAATAAATAATTATTAAAAGTGTGATATATGAGAAATACGTATACTAAAGGAATAAAGATTTTATTTCTTTGCTTATTTTATTTTTCCCTGTTCCCTTCACTGTGAAAACCCACCCACCCACCCACCGATATCGATTACAAAAGATGAAAAAGCCAAAGTGGGCACCAACCCATGATCACCCTAATAATCTCGGTCAACATCCAATCAAATCTGCCACACTTAGCCACCCATCTTTATTCAACATCAACATGGCTAACCACGTCGAGGAATCCACGCTTATAGGTGTGGAGAGGAGTGGCAAACCCATTTCAATTTCCACCCTCGGATTAATTAATTGGGTCTCATTCATTTTCACATACATCCCCATCACGAAATCCCCATATCTTTGGTGGACCCACTTTCTTGCTCTCGCAATAATAAACTTTCATGAATTAGTCAACTTGGTTACTTTTATCAATCTGGCTTTGTTCCTGATGCACTTATTGCAAGAGAAAAAGCTGCACATGAATGGTAGAATGTCAACGAGTAAGATTTTTCATGTTTGGACAATCCTATTATATATATCGGATAAAGTTTCATGTTTGGACCACCCTACATGAATCAGGCAACCACCACTTTAACTATGTTGTTGATAATTCTTTGCGTTATCTCACTTTTGTTAAAGTTGGAGACTATATGGTCCATCACAATGTTCCCGAGATGTATACTTTCATAGAAAAAAAAATAAGAACGGAAGCCATAGTAAAGGCATGAAAAACTTAGTAATCTTCCTGGTGAAGCTATTTAATGTCTCGAAGTATCTCGATCGACTTCTTAAGCAAAACAACAACGGTATGCACTTGGTCGAATGAAGTCGCATTCAAAGGCATAGACTACGACATTAAAAGACAAGAGACAGCGAAGACAAAACCACTGTCTCGTTCCGGTGATGGGTCCAAATTGCAGACGCTACACACCTGTGAGGAGTGACTCGTTAGGTGGAAGGAGAATCCACCTACCTATTCACTACATTTCAACTCGATCGGCATGTCGATGATCAAACGGGGTTTAGTTTATGGCCACGTAGCGTTCCGATCGCGACTTAGAAATATTTCTTGTTGACCCTGACGACGAGGACTATTTGAGTGGCGTCGACGTTTACTGCAAACTATCATGCGAGAGTTCAAAGTAGACGAGAACGCAAGTAAAGACTTGTATTGAGATGCTTGCATACCTAAGATGGGCGCGAATCATAAAGCATGTGTTCCTCATATTATTGATTTCCTTAATTTTTTTATGAGCGAATTCTCGGGAAAAATCCTCTTTCGAGGCTTTTTCCGAGAATTTTTTATATATCTCAAAGGGCATTCATGCTTCTTATAATTCCTAAAATGTCCACCGATTAGAGAATTGAGAGTAATATCTGTTTCGTCCAATTGATCCACAAATTAAGCCGATTCCATTGTTTAGTTAGTTATACTATTTTGGTGGATGTGTAAAATATGTTTATAGTGTTTTAGTGAAAGTATAAAAAATTACTATAAACCTATTAAAATATCGTAACTAACAATATAATCTTATATGTAAGATGTAACTAAATACTATAATGTCCGTCGATTAAATAATTCAGAGTAATATCCATTTCGTCAATCCATATAAGTCGATTTAATTCTTTAGTTAGTTATGCAATTTTGGCGGATATGAAAAATATGTTTATAGTGTTTTAGTGAAAGTATAAAAAATATTATAAATCTATTAAAAATATTATAACTAACAATATAAATATCATTTACGATGGATTATTAATAAGATGTAAAACCAACATTGTTCTAGTTATCTTACGAGAAAGGTGTTTAAGGTATTATGACAAATAGGAACATGCCTTGTGGAATATAAAAAATGAGATATCTCATAGAAAAAACTCATAAGTTATTCAGGAGAATTCATCATTTTTTATTTAATTTATAATAGAAATATGCCCATATCATGCATTGTAATCACCTTCCAGTTTCCACCACAGTTACTATTGACGTGACTCTCTACAGACTCCCCCACAGCAACCGTGAAACACAGCATTAGCAACAGCAACATGAACAAAGAAAAAAAAAAAAACAACAAAATCTCCTTATCCAATGATCAAATTAACATTTTCTTCTGGACTTGGGTTTGGTTAACTTTTATCAGTGACATTTTATGTGGAGTTAGCGAGCGGTTGGCTGTGGAGTCAATTTCAAATCAATTAAATGGATTGTCCTAAATGGAATTTATACCAAAGTCTTTTAATTTACCCTTAAACTAACATGTGGAATCCCCTTTGGCTTTGGTGGTGGTCTCCATATTTAAGAACCCATAGAGTCCGGAGATGCAAGTGAAACACAACACGAGTGCCACTTCTTCTGTAGGAAGAAAACATAACCTGAGAAGGTGACGGTATGTCTACAAATACATCATTCTCGGCAGCTCATTATCACCATCGAGTTAATGCACTCTCGTTGTTTTAAGCTTTGGTTTATGTTTGAGTTTAAAGCATGTTACATTACACTCTCATTTATTCCTATGACAAGCTTGATCACATCGAAGGTGTTAGCTAACCTAGCTTAGTCACATGATCTTGTAGATAGATTAGCCATCCGAAGATTTTTATTATTAATTATTATTAAGTGTAAAAACTTTATTATTTTTTGACTTGTGTAATAGCACATTTTCTAATTACCGCTAATTAATCGATGGTGTTTTATAGAAAAAGCAGTTGATTTCGATTTAATAAGGCGAAAATTAAACTAGAAAAGTTATTTATTCATGAATGAGTAATGAAATTACTCATTAAGGTTGTGCTTGATATTGATTGGAGATTCACGTTGTGTAGTAGTTGTAGGGCAGCCTATTGACTTGGACCAATTCGAAACTTCAATGTCAACGAGCTAATTGATAACCAGGATTACCATGTGGTTTGATCAGCCCAATTTGGCTCCCATTAAGATTGGATCGAGCCAATTTTAGACCCAAAGCTCGCTTTGACCGAACTGGTCGCACCAAACCGACCAAGAGCAGAACAACACTTTAAACTTCGTGCTGACATGTGGGTCGAACTGCTCAGCTCTCTCGGCAAGGGACCGATCGCTAAAGACCGCCTTCCTATTGGAGAAAGACGTGGGTCCCAGAACGTCAAAAAGGTGACAGACTTATGGGACGATGCCATTCCCTGTGTGGTCTCTGCTCGAAACCACGAGTAGTGACGATGAAGTCGTGTGTGACCCACTCTATCTATTGACCGATGAGGAGGCGTCCTTCCCAGATGGGGCGCATGCGGTTTGAATTCGATGATAGAAAGTTACAAGCGCAGTGGGAGAGGATCCGCTACTAGGGTAGTAACGGCTGCCCAAAGTCAGCGATATCACAAAACCGCACGCCGCCACGGATCACAGAGGAGGTGTTCGTTTGAAGAACGTCGTCCCTCTTCTTGCTCGAAACCCTCGAGAGGAGAGCGAGCAAGCGAGTGTTTGTGTGTGTCGGAGAGAGAGGATCGGAGATCGAATGGAGCACGGCCTCCTCACGCATCGTCTACGAGCCGAACATGGCTCTCTCCTCGCCTCATCGTTTCCCGCCGGGTCCCTCGCCGCCGGCCGGAAGCGCCACCACTTCCCGTCGTTGTCTTCCGTCAAGGTCCCTCTTCTTTCCGTCCTTCGTGATTAGTTCGCTAGATTCCTGGTTTTAGCTTCATCAGAACTCGTTGATCGATGATTTGGGCGTTTTCCGGACCGATGTGGTCGGATTTCTTGGAGGCTTCTCCTCATAATCGACTTCTTAGATGCATCTCGTTGCTTCTTCATTTTCTGGTCGAAGTGAATCTAGTGTGCTGCCACATGATTTCTTGGTCGCAAGGTGGTTGGCCTTAACGTTTGCCATAAGAGCCATTATACTAGTGTCAGTGTTTTCCGTGGGAAAAAGGTCTAATACTACTCTTTGGAGATAATCACGAGCACCTCATTGCTTCAAATAACTAATTGATATCAGTTTTCTACCTATCATCGTGCTATTTGCTTATGACATTTTGTGGATAACTAATCTTAGGCTGATCAATAAATTCTCTGCATTCTGCGGGCTGTTGTATTTCCATCTCTATCGTGATGATCCTAGTTTTTGAAGTGTCATGAGCAGCTAGTTGGTACTGTGAGATTGGAGAAAAATGTGAGTTTAAGATTTGAATCTATCATTAGTTTTGGAAAATTCTCATTCATAATTATTGGTGCATTATGAGTTGAATCAAATTGTAGTTGCCATGTGAGGAACGGAATAACAGAGAAAACTTGGTTGGATAATAAAAAAAGCCACAATTGGAACTGGCAGGCAGCAGCTTATTTGAGTTGAGTTGTATGAGATGTGGAGGCAGCATACAACCGTGGATAATGGTAACAAAAACAAAATCGAAACCGGTACTTGAAACCTTTCTGCAGACCATTTCATGAATCAGTCCAATCAGTTGACCCATCTTATTTGTTGAACTGCTAATAGGTTTTTTTTCCCTTGCTTTGGAAGTTCGTAAGTCATATGATTATGTGGCATTTAACTATTATTTTTTCGTGTGGCATTGACATATTTTGTATGGATAAAATCAAGCTGTTTATGCTATGGGAATGCTTTTTTTTGTTGGCTTCATACCTGTCTCTACTTCGGGACTTTCCTGTTTCAACTTTTAAATTTCAATCATGTCGTCTGCTTATTCAGTTTTAACATTGATCAAATGTCACTTTTCTGGACTGAAGTATTTTTAGTTTTTGATCAATTTACTTGGAAGTCTGCTGAAGAAGCAGTTTTCAAACTGCTCTTCCCATTCTAGAGCTCATCCTGTCTAGTTATGTAGCATTCAGAATAATTTTTAATCTGTAGCTTTATTTTCCAACAATAGCATTTGTAAATGTTTATCAACACTATTGAATTTAAAATTGATGGTTAACCAAGCGTTGTTGATTATACGTTTGCCAAATTGAACTTATACTTTCTGTTTACTCTTTTCAGATTCAAAATCAGTTTCATTCTATGTCGTCTCTTGTTTTAGGGGCCTCTAGCACAATAAGATGTGAAGCAACTGAAGCAAGTGTTTACAGGTATGTATATATGCATCCTGTGTGATGTGATATTATTGAGCAGGATCTCTATGCGACATGTTCTTATATTTTCAAGTTTTTTTAAAACAATCTTTTTCCCCATCATCTTTAATGATGCTTATAAACAATTAATTTTATTTTATCTCTTGTGGCAAAAATCCTTGTAGCCGACCCTAAATAGTTGGCACATTTTGGCTTGTTGTCATTGTTGTATTGATATAAGTTAAACATCACGAATATTGAAATTACTCTGAAGTCAAATGTTGTGAATTTGCATGAGCATAGCAACAACAGTCACTTTTCGGTGAATTAACCTGTTTAGTTTAGTTACACCATGGTCATTGATTAGTGTTTGTCAACTCATGCCTTATTTTCTTTCACAAACTCTGCTATCGTTATTCCCTTCTTACAGCTAAAAGGTAAAGTTTGTGTGGATGTGCTAGCAAAGATGATATATAGCTCTTTCAATGTTTGGGTTTGACTTCTAGCCTACCTGAATTTTCATACCTGACTGAGCATGCTTGTTGAGTTGATCTTAAAGGCATCCAGCATAAGAGTGTGCTAGTGGCAAGGTACTCCAATGTCATGGCTTTCTTCAGTAATTTTATTTTTGAATTTGAAGTCCAGGTCTGTATTTCCATTGCATTCTATCCACAAGTATGCCAAAGCTCAATTGTAAGTTTCAAGAGCTCACTGAAGGGGAGATTTGTCAATTTTATTAAACAAGAAAGAGTAAGACAATTACTCAGTTTTCAAAGCTACTTAAGTCAATCTGTTTATCAATTAAAATTGTCTGCTGCATTTGTCAATATTGGATATCTTCATGTGAGTATCTGCAATTGAGAATGAATAACCCTTAAAGAGAAAAAACGGGCAGCAGTCTGTTCCACTCATAGTGGTGTTGCTTGTAAGAAATTTTGTCCTGTTTTTAGTCTATTTAGGTAAATTTGGAGGCAGCTCTTCCCTTCTAAATTTGGAGAGATTATGAGTTTTCTTTTGGTTTTTTGATAGTTTAACTTTCTCTAGTTGTGGCTATTGGACATCTCTATTTTTGTGTGCCAATTTTTTAATCAAGATTTATTTGAAATAACTTGCTCTATCCTACTTGATTTATTTCAAATATCACTTTTTACCAATCGTACTTGTTGGCATTGAGCACAATTTTTAAGTGTAATAATTTTCAGGCCATGCAACTGATAGTCATGTTAATTGCGAGATATGTTTTGAATTTATTTATGCAAAATAAGAGGGAGTACAATTTACTCATGAGTGTTGATGATGTTTTTGGTTCTTGGGATATGCTTGACTTTCATTATTTGTTACTAATGTAATTCTCCATTTGTTGTATTAATTTATTATTAAAATTTGTCTGAAATAACTTGTTTTTTTTCTTTTTAATTTCATTATATATATTTAATGTTTCAAATACTGAGGTATATAGACTGTACCATAGTAGTCTGATATCGTACTGGTGTATAAAAAGTGAGGTTTGACGTATCGAAGTGTACTGCTCAGTATGGGTGGTACTTATCGATCCAATAGAGGATCGGTATGAATGGTACATTAGTATACCGCAGTGTGTCGTTTGTCGGTATGGTCGATATTTCTCACTATGTATTATATCGATAGCTAGTAGGTACACTGGTTTGGACTGATAAAGTGAACCATGATAAAAAGTACTGATATCATACTGGTATATCAAAAATATTGATATTGTACTGGTATGCATATATCGTCAACTCTTTAGCACTGGCATAGGTATGGGCACTTGTATTTGAAGTCTAGGGAAAATAAATTTTAAGATTATACTTAGGGTTAAGGTCCATTTTAGCCCCTGTGATTTTGGCTATGGATCACTCAAGTCCTTATGGTTTACTCGTGTCTAAAACAAGGTTTGACTTACCGGTTCGTACCGGTGACCGAGTTCATCTCGGTACCGGTACGGTACTGGTATCGGGTGGTACACACAGTGCTTACCACCCAGTATATTAAAATATAATATAAATATTTTATAATATAATATTAATATATTAAAAATATTAAGAAAAAAGGGCGACGTCGCCTCGATCTTTCTCCTCGCGTGGGAGAAAAAGCGATTGCGACCCCCGGGCGGCGACGGCGCGTGAGCTGCAACGGCGCACGGGCGAGGATCGTGCGCGGGCGATAGGTATTCTTTTTCTCGTCTTTTCTCTTTTTTTCTTCTTTTTCCTCTTCTTCTTCTTCCCTTTTTCTCGCTCAATCGATCGTCGATGGTCGATTTCTCCCTCAATCGATCTTCGGCGGTCGATTTCTCCCTTCAATCGACTGTCGACGGTCGAAATCGATCGCCGATGGTCGATTTTTGGCGGAACCGCCCGATAGCGGGCGGTCCGCGTACCGATAACTTGGCGGACCGGTATGTACCGCCCGATAAATGTCGAAATTGCAAACCTTGGTCTAAAATAATCCTTACATTTTAAAAAACGTAGCATATAATCCCCTCTCGTCAAGTTTGAGTTAGCAGACGTTAGAGTTTGCTTACGTGGCATGTTGACTTGTAATAAACTATTAATATAATAATATATATAATTTAAGTTTTTTTTTAAAATATCTATTTTGGCCCTTGTGATTTTGTTTATGGATCATTTAAGCCCTTATGGTTTTGTTTGTATCTAAAAGAACCTCTACATTTTAAAAAACATAGCATATAAGTATTCTCCTATCAAGTCTGAGTTAATAGACGTTAGAGTTTACTTACGTGATATGTTGACTCACAATAAACCATTAATATAATGACACATATAATTTAAATTAATACAAATTAAGATCATCATAAATGCAGGAGGAGGTGTCATCATGGAAGCGACCACCAACAGTAGCACCAAGTCGCTGTTGTTTAGCAATGCGTTATACGCACGTAACTTCTCCTGCGTTGATGACGAGATCAGAAGCTTCTAGTCCTGCCTTAGATGGATATGCGTCGACCAGTCCGATAGTAGGCATACAATGGTCTCATGATCCCTCTTCCTCCTCTTGGGCGTCTTCGTCCCCACTGTCTCTCACTTCGTCCTCTCTTACGCCCCCACCCGTCGCGCCTACAACATGGTGGTCTAGCTTTTCCTCACTTATGCCTTCGGCTTCTCCTACCTCTGCCTCTCTGCCTATGTCTGTCGCTACTTTCTCCACCGCTTCCTCTTCCTATATAAGATGTACCTTTTTTTATTTAAATAACACGTATCATTATATTAATGATTTATTATGAGTCAGTATGTCATGTAAGCAGACTTTAACGTCTGTCAATTCAGACTTGACAATATATCATTACATTTTAAAAAACGTATCATTACATTTTAAAAAATGTATCATTACGTTTTAATGATTTATTACGTTTGTCAACTCTAACATATCATTACATTTTAAAAAACATAGTATATAAACCTCCTCCTATAAAGTCTGAGTTAATAGACGTTAGAGTTTACTTGCATGATATGTTGACTCAAAATAAACCATTAATATAATGATATATATAATTTAAATTAAAAAAATTAAGACCACCATAAATGCAGAAAGAGGCGTCATCAGCAGCAGCACCGAGACACTGTTGTCTAGCAGGGTATTATACGCACGTAGCTTCTCCCGTGTTGATGATGAGATCAGGAGTTTTCGATCCTGCCTCAGATGGATGTGCGTCGAGCAGTCCGATGGTAGGCACGCAATGGTCTCCCGGTCCCTTTTCCTTCTCTTGGGCGTCTTCGCCCCCATCATCTCTCCTACACCCTCATCTATCGTGCCTACGACATGGTGGTCCAGCTCTCCCTCACCTATGAGTTTGGCTTCTCCTACCTTTACTTCTCTGCCTATGTCTGTTGCTACTTTCTCCACCGCTTCCTCTTCCTCAACAAGATGAATCTTTCTTTTAACTTAAATAACATATATCATTATATTAATAATTTGTTATGTGTCAGCATGTCATGTAAGTAGACTCTAACGTCTGTCAATTCAGACTTGACATGAGGGGCTTATATGTTATGTTTTTAAAAATGGAAGGGTTATTTTAGACATAAGTAAAACCATAAGGGCTTATGCGGTCTATGACTAAAATTATAAGGGTTAAAATTGATGTTCTTGTTAAATTTTAATGACATATGTCATTATATTAATAGTTTATTGAGAGTTAACATGTCACGTAAGTAGACTTTAATGTCTGTTAACTTAGACTTGATAGGAGGAGCTTATATGCTACGTTTTAAAAATATAGTGGTTATTTTAGACAGGACTAGACCATAAGGGCTTAAGTGGTTCATGATTAAAACTAAACAATTTATTAGTAAATTTATGATATTTTTCTTTCGGCGGGATTGTCGCACGTGGACCAAGAGAAGGGTTCGAAGAATCTACACATAGACCCACCCCCACCAAAGACAATGGTGGGTTCAGGCCCTCTTAAGTAGATGGCTCCACGTGTGGAACCACAACCCTGAGCAATGGAGTAGTAGGGGTTTGGAGCGGGGATACTGGCTGCCCTGAGGTAGTCTCTTTAGATGGTCCCTGGGCCAAGCCAGGTAGAGGTCTCGGAGAAACAACAACAGAAGAGTCAGGATCCCTCACCGAGGGCCCTTTGGGAGAGATAGGGGTGATCTTACAGGACCTCAACCCTCACGAGCGACTCCATTGCATGGGCTGGAGTTGATACTTTAGTCGCGGGTGGCGACCCCCCCACGGGTAGAGGTTCTGGGGGCTCAATCGGAACCTCCCGATGCCTGTTGTGGGGGTGTAGGCTTGCTTGCTCTTTAGAGGACCCCAAAGAAGTGGAAACTCTGGCCAAGGGCTCCGGATCCCCCTCGAGTAAGCTTGTGCCCCCAGAGGCCTCGACAGATGGCCAGCAGGAAGAACCTTGAGTCACGACGGTTGTTTGCCCGTCGGCAACCCCTCGTCAGGCCCGAAAGGAGCAGAGGTGCCTCTCTTCACTCCTAGGAGATCCACACCTCGGAAATTTGGAGGGAGCTCTTTACTTCTAAATTTGGAGTGATTGTGAGTTTTCTTTGGTTTTTTGATAACTTAACTTTCTCTAGTTGTGGCTATTGGATATCTCCATTTTTTTGTGCCAATTTTATAATCAAGATTTATCTGAAATAACTTGCTCTATCCTACTGGATTTGTTTCAAATACCACTTTTTACCAATCGTACTTGTTGGCATTGAGCACAATTTTTAAGTGTAATAATTTTCAGGCCATGCAACTGATAGTCATGTTAATTGCGAGATATGTTTTGGTCTGTTTTGAATTTATTTATGCAAAATAAGAGGGAGTACAATTTACTCATGAGTGTTGATGATGTTTTTGGTTCTTGGGATATTATTACTTCCATTATTTGTTACTAATGTTATTCTCCATTTGTCGTATTAATTTATCGTTAAAATTTGTCTGAAATAACTTGCTTTTTTTATTTTTAATTCCATTATATATATTTAATGTTTTAAATACTGAGGTACACAGACTGTATCATAGTAGTCTGATATCGTACTGGTGTATAAAAAGTGAGGTTTGACGTACCGAAGCATACTGCACGGTACTGGTGGTACATATCGATCCGATAGAGGATTGGTATGGATGGTACATTAGTGTACCCTAGTGTACCGTTTGTTGGTATGCTCGATATTGTTTGGTACGTATTATACCGATAGCTAGTCGGTACATTGGTTTGGACCGATAAATTGAATCATGATAAAAAGTACTGATATCATACTGGTATATCAAAAATATTGATATTGTACTGGTATATATCACCAACTCTTTAGTACTTAGTATGGGCACTTGTATTTAAAGTCTTGGTAAAATAATTTTTTAAGATTATACTTATGATGAAAACAATTTATTAGTAAATTTATAATATTTTCCTTTCGGTGTATCTTATGTTTCTATTTGCTGATTGATATATGCTGATAATAATTTTGTGTTTTGGCAGGGAAACTGTTGAAACTATAAATTTGGACTGGGATAATCTTGGATTTGGATTGGTGCCCACTGATTATATGTACATTTCCAAATGTTCCCAGGATGGAATATTTACAAAAGGTGAATTGCTTCGTTATGGGCCCATTGAATTGAGTCCATCATCTGGAGTATTAAATTATGGGCAGGTTAGTAAATAATTAGAAAGTCACAACTTATTTGCATATAAATTGCATAATCATGGTATTATTTCACATAATTAATTTCATATGTGTATAGTTCTCAATTTGCTATCACCATTTTTTCCTTTTCGAAGAATGAAAAACACTTGTATTTTGAGTTTTGAATATTAGGAAGACAAGCTTCAAATTGTTGGAAATAGAAACAATACAGGCTTGTTTTTCATCTCCATTGATGATAAATACTTGGTGGAAACATTGTGATCTGCCTTCTGTTTTTCTATGCTTCGAGTACTGATTTCTTGTTTTTTAAATTCGACACAATATCAAGAAACTCAAGTGCCTTCTGAGGGTCACTGAAATTTTGACGTGAAAAAAGTTTGTTGATTTTGTACCCTAACATTCTAGTGACTTACTGTGTTTGTTCCTTTGACTTCTTGACCATCTTTAAATGAGAATCATACAAAAAACAGATGCCTATCACCATGTGATTGATGATAGTATCTTGCATGTTTGCACTTGAATACAAGATGTATTGAAGTTCGAAGTCATACATCATGTTGGATTCTTATGAATTTGATAATTTTTGTTTATTAGAATGTTCATGGTTTGTATTTCAGGGACTATTTGAAGGTTTAAAAGCATACAAGAAGGAAGATGGATCTATTCTACTTTTTCGACCCCATGAAAATGCCTTGCGAATGAGAATGGGCGCAGAGAGGATGTGCATGCCTTCACCAGCAGTTGAGCAATTTGTTGATGCCGTGAAGCTCACTGTTTTGGCAAATAAACGCTGGGTAGTTTTAACGCTACTGTCAAGCTTTAAGTTTAAGCATATCTATATGGAATATAAGACGCGTAAACTGCTTTGATTCCACGATGCAGGTACCACCTACAGGTAAAGGTTCCTTGTATATTAGACCACTCCTTTTTGGGAGTGGTACTGTTCTTGGTCTTGCACCAGCTCCTGAGTTCACCTTTCTTATATTTGTCTCACCTGTTGGGAACTATTTTAAGGTTGGTCAACCTTGCCTTTTGCTTCTCTAGAAAGATATCTAGGTTGGTTTATTTCTTTTCCAGCTAACATAAAGAACATCATCATATCTGTAACTGTGATGCGTGTTTCAGCATCGTGCACTGTATGCCTACCTTTGCTTGATAACATCTGAAGATGGTATAAGTCAACCTCGTTGAAGTTCTAAAGAAAACTTGCATTGATCAGGGCATGAGAAGTGTCCAGATGACAGTATTGAGAATCAAGAATTAATTACCAAAAATAAAAGCAAAAATGAAAGTGAATCTTCAAAGGCAGCAGATGCTTCCAACCTGATATGGTTTGTGTGAAATTGCTTGATATTGGGGACAAATTGTTCCCTAAGTTTGTGATGGGAAATTGAATCTTCTGGAGTTTATTGAGTAATAACATTTTTTTCTCCATCCTGTACCCTTTGTTAGTTATTGAAATAATTGATCGTGTGCTACTAATTTCTCCATGTTTATTCGATAAAATTGAAGGAGAATTCCGGTGAACATGATATCATCAAACCAGTATATGTGAATAATGGGAAAAAAAACTATGCATTCTTATGTAATCTCACCATCTTTTGTATGTGGTTGCTATGATCAAGGTTTGCAATTTCGATTTGTACCGCCCGATATAGGCGGTATATACCGGCCCGTTAGGTTACCGGTACATGGACCACCAGTTACTGAGCGTTACCGCCAAAAATCGATCGTCGACGATCGATTGAGGGAGAAAAATGGAAGAAGCAGAAGAAGAGGAAAAGAAGAAAAAAGAAGAGGAGAAGAAGAACCTTTCCATGCGTCGTCCTCGCCCGCGCGTCGTCTCCGCCCTCGCCTGCAGGCGCTTTTTCTCCCACACGAGGAGACGGAATGTCTCCCTGCACGGGGAGAAAGATCAAGGCGGACGTCACCCCTTTTCTTTTTCTTTTTCTTTTTTTAATATATTAATATTATATATAAATATTATATTATTAAAAATATATTATATTATATTTTAATATACAGGGTAGTATGCATTGTATGTACTGCCTAGTACCGGTACCATACCGGTACCAAATAATCTCGATACACTAGTACGGATCGGTAAGTCAAACCTTGGCTATGCCTTTTATTTTCTTTATCTCTTTCTCCCAATGCTGAATGTTTTTACACATTTATTTAAATTTTTTTTGGTTACAAATTCTGATGAACTAGTTCCATTGGCAAAGAACAAACTAATTGGTGGAAGTATGCTTTTCAGGAGGGCTTAGCTCCAATAAACTTGGTAGTTGAAAACGAGTTTCACCGTGCAGCCCCAGGTGGAACTGGAGGTGTAAAGACTATTGGAAATTATGCATCGGTAAGTGAACTGATTACAAGTGTTGAACAAGCGAGTCTTATAACTGCTTTAGCATTTAGGCTCTTGCTGTGCTCAAGGTCTTTATCTTCTGTAGACCGTAGACTAGCATAGCTTTACACCATACCTTCTATCGATAGACAGCTGCTTTTTGTTGGCATTTCTGCATATGCTCATTCTACTATGCTCTTGATGGGTCATGTATTTTCTGACAATTACTTTTGGACCTCTTTTGAGAAGATAGGCTGTGTTTATGCTATCATCTCAATTGGGATGTCTGGACTGTATGTTGATTCGTAAATTCTGTCAGTTGGAACAGCACTATACTTCAAATATAAAATTAAGGACTTACAGATAAATAATGCTCATCTATATTTTAGGACACTCTAATGTGTAGTTTATACTTTATAGAGCTCACAAAGAAGCACTTGCTCGCCTTGGAAATTGCTAGTTATAATTATTTTAGTTCATTCTTCATTTCTTCAAGCTTGTTTAGGCTAATGATTCAGTTACTCATAATGATTAGCATGCAGAAACTTCCATTAAATTGATAAGTTTGTGCAGGCTTCATTTATGAAAGAGGGATTTCACACTAAATTCAGTGGAACATGAAAAACATAATTTATTAACATGCCTAGGCAGTCAGGAGCAGTAATCCTTTAACAAGCTTATGCGGAAGGCTTAGGCACACTGGCAGATGCTAGAGAAAAGTTCTTAAGATAATATTAGATGTGGTGCCTGTATATAAAATTATTTGCAAAATATTTTAATAATCTGTACATTGTCACAAAACATATTATGAACATATGCAGCCCTTCTGCCCTTCTGCATTAACTTTTTACTGTAAATTTATATGATGTAATTTTTATTACCCATCGTTTCAGATTGGTCATCCAATTTTAATTCTAAGATTCGTTAGATTTTTATTCTAAATTTTATAGGTAACTTATTCGATGATATTTTTAAAGTGCTGAATAGAACTAGTAGCAAAAAACCCAAGTATAAACACTATTTTAGTGATGAAGATCCAATGTGCCTTGTGGCTAAGAACATGCATGATTGAGAGTATGTATAATTCAACATATTCATGTTATGTATAAATATGTCCTTTTCTTCTGTACTAAGTACATAAACAATACCTGCACATGTTACATTACTTAAAATGACCAGTATGCTAATTCTTGTGACTTTTTTGAAAAAATATTACCTTCAAATGTAACAAGAGAAATTCAAAGGTCTCATCTAGGTGTTTCAGTGATTGCTTGGTTTGAAATCCAAATAGGGCTAGGCACCTAAGAGGTATGATAACTCAATCGCCTAGCAGCCTGATGATAACATTCATGGTGATTTTGTTTTATAAAATTCAAATATATCAACTATAGTTGTAATAAAGAAAAACTACAATAGAAAAAGAATTATGATCTTAAAATGGTGAAACCTGCTAATATTTTTAGTGAAGAAACATGTAAAGAAATATTTGTTTGCACACACCCTGGCAGTCTCCATTAAGGCCCTCCCTTCTTCATACTTAACTCCTGCTACCAACATGGCTGCCTTAAATTTATCTTAGCCTACTGTCACAGATTTAGCTGAATTTGCCTAAGTCGTGTGGCACCCTTGCGACTAACTTGTAGACTTAACTGGAATTGCCTAAGTTATGAAGCAACCTTTGTCCAATGTTCCGGACTTAGCTGGGATTGCCTAAGTCATGAAACGCCGAAGCGTATTTGCCCACAAAGGGTCAACCCAATTGCAACCTTGTGCGGGTCCCGAAGGACCTGCAAAAAGAGAAGTTGATTAGTTTTGAAGACGAGCGACGGACAAATCTCGATGTCTCGCAAAGAGGGCAGCTCTTACAAGCAATTCGTCAAACACCTTGAGTGCAGCAGAAAAAGAGAGAAAGAGAGAGAAACAAGACTTTAGAGGCCTGTAAGAACGGTCGTAAGTCCACAAATGACGGTTCCGAAGGGTGTCGGACGCAAAACACGTCAATTTCTTTTGAGTGCTCACGCCCGACTACTATCCCAAAGTCCCATCCAGCCCTGTGTCACTCGGGGGGTTCCAGAGGGTTGAGGTGACTGACGTTTTACTCTGCTCAGCTCGGTCGTCGCAACACGCGAAAACGATCCAAAACTAGGCAGCTTTGGGGTAGTTTTGGCCTATTCTAGCTTCGCGTAGCGAGCGATCGTTCTGCAGCCTGGCAGATTGTTTATGCTCGTAATTCCTAGGCAAAATCATACAAAACCAAGGCAAAACAGGCTGCCAAGCATCTGTACAAGCAACAAAAGCAACGAATGGTTCTCAGAACGAAGAGTTGCGGTTGAGCGACGACCGTTCGTGACATTCTCCCCCACGTAACTTGTCGACGCCCTTGTCGATGCTTGTTGATAGGCTTTGACATAGGCTTCTTCATGTCGTAGGGCGTCTTCTGGCTCCCAACTGACTTCTGTCCGGGGAAGCTTTTTGCTACTTCACCAAGTACTCAGTTTGCTCTGCTCCATTGGGTAGCGTAGTCTTGCAATCCGCCAGAATAGTCTCAACTCGCTTTTCGTAGGAGGCTCTGATTTGGGGTAGTCGGGTTGAAATATTTCGTGAGGCGTCTTGCGGATCTGAATGGTAGTCTTTCAAGTTGCTTGCATGGAAGACATTGTGAATTTTGAACTATGCTGGCAGTTGCAACTTGTAGGAGACGTTGCCTACTCGGCTGATGATTGGGAAAGACCCTTCATAGTTGCGTAGCAATCCTTTGTGCACTTTGTGCCTAAAGAACTGGAGTGATGCTGGTTAAAGCTTCACCAACACCAAGTCACCAACTTTAAATTCCTGGGGGCCTTCCCAAGTCTGTCTACTTCATCTTTTTGGCCGCCTTATCTAAGTAGGCCCGAGCAATATCTGCATTTCGATGTCATTCTTTTGCAAAATGATATGCTGACGGACTACTCCTCGTATATCCAATGACCAATGTGTGAGGAGTCTACGACTGTTGTTCTGTGATAATCTTGAAGGGGCTCTTGTTGGATGCAGAGCTCCGTTGCAAGTTGTAAGCGAATTGGGCTATGTCCAATAGCTTCACCTAATCTCGTTGGTTATCACTCATATAGTGCCGGAGTTATTGTTCTAACATTGAGTTAATTCTTTCTGTTTGGCCATCCGTCTGGGGGTGGAAGCTTGTTGAGAAGTATAACTTCGATCCCAACAGCTTGAATAGCTCGGTCCAGAATCGTCCCAAGAATCGAGAATCTCGATCACTAATGATATTGTGTGGAACTTCCTAATACTTCACCATATTCTTCATCATCAACTTGGCCGCCTCTTTTGCTGAACAATGTAGGGGTGCAGCAATAAACGGTGCATACTTTGGAAACCGATCGACAACTACGAGTATCGATCTAAGTCCCCCTATTGCAGGCAAGCTTGATATGAAGTCCAAGGAAATGCTCTTCCATGGCCTTTCTAGTACCGGCAGCGACTCCAAAAGTCCCACTACTTTCGTTACTCTACCTTATCTTGTTGCCACGTAAGGCATGTACGAACATAGTCCTCCACATCTGTCCCCATCTTTGGCCAATAGAATACCCTCTCCACGAGAGTCATTGTCCGATGAATGCCTGGATGTCCTACCCAAAGGGAATCGTGAAACTCTCTCAAGAGTTCACGCCTCAAGTTTTCCGCTCGCGAAACATAAACTCTATTCCCTTTGGTGTATATGAGTCCCTCCTGGACTCAAAATCGTTGTGCCTTGTCCTCTTTGATGAGTTGCATGCTTGAGGATCACTGTACAGTCCATCCCTGATCTTGGAAAGAAAGTTGGAGTGCAATTGACTTGCTTGGCCTCCGCCTTCCAACTGTATAGCATTCACCAGTTCCACTTTCCGGCTTAATGCATCAACCACAACATATGTCTTTCCGGGCTTGTACTCCATTACCATGTCGAACTCGCTAAGAAGTCCTTCCATCGTGCTTGTTTCAGGGAGAGTTTCTTTTGAGACTGGAAGTAACTAAATGCGGCATTGTCCATCCTTAGCACGAATGGTGCTCCCAAAAGGTAGTGTCGCCAGACTCGTAGACAGTGGACCACCGTTGTCATCACTTTCTCATGCATTGGATATCGCCGCTTGGTCTCATTGAGTTTGCGACTCTCATAGGCCACTGGATGACCCTCTTCCATAAGTACTCCCCCAATAGCGAAGTCAGAAGCATCTGTATAGACTTCAAAAGGCTTCCCGTAGTCTGGTAATCTGAGTGCTGGTCCTCCAACACAACAGTCTTTAGATCTTGGAAAGTCGTTTCACACTTGTCCGACCATCTCCAAGACTGCTCCTTCTTTAGCAACTCCGTCAGTGGAGCTGCGCGCTTCGAATATCCAGAGATGAAGCGCTGATAATAGTTGACGAAACCAAGGAAGGATCTTAACTCAGGTACCTTCTTTGGTGTTCGCCATTCTGCTACAACTTGCACCTTTGACTTATCTATCCGAATGGAATCACCACCGATTTGATGGCCCAAGAATAGAATTTTTGTCTGCACGAAGTAGCACTTCTCCCTTTTCACAAATAAGGTGTTCTCCCCGAGAACCCTAAAGATTGTCCGAAGGTGTTCAACGTGCTCCTCGAGCGTCTGGTTGTAGACGACGATATCGTCTAGGTAGACGACCACAAACATGTCCAAATACTCTTTGAAAATTTGGTTCATCAGAGTACAAAATGTGGTCGGAGCGTTGGTTAAGCCGAAAGGCATCGCCAGAAAGTCGAATGCTCCATACCTGGTTACATAGGTAGTCTTTGCCTCATTGTCTTCTGCAATGCGCACTTGCCAATACCCCGACCGAAGGTCGAGTTTGGAGAAATACTTGGCCTTACCCAGTTGACTGAACAAATCCGCGATGAGTGGAATAGGATATTTGATTTTCACCGTCACTGTATTCAGGGCTCGATAGTCTCCATAATCGGAGGCTCCCATCTTGTTTCTTCTGAAAGAGAACTGGAGCTCCGAATGGTGCCTTTGAACTGCGGATGAGACCACCACTTAGCAGTTCATCGAATTGCTTTCTCAGTTCTGCTAACTTAGGAGGGGCCTTGCGATAGGGTGGTCTCGCTAGAGGCTTAACTCCCGGCTCCAACTCAATGTTATAATCCACGCCTCTTCGTGGTGGTAGTCTTTGACAACTCGGGTGGCATGACGTCTATGAACTCCTTCAGAGTGTTTGCCACCGCAGCAGGTTCGTGAATGGTCTCCCTATCAAGTGGCTCCAGCTTCATAGCAGCCACGAAAGTTAATTCGCCTTTTCGCATCTCTTTCTTCAATTGTAGTGCCGATATTTGCTGTGGGTCTTTGGTTCTCTACCGAGAAACTGGAACTATGCAGGGGTCGTCGCCTCCCATTAGGCATAAAGAGTTTAGGAATGGCATCGGCACTAACTTCGTCGCGTGCATGAACTCCATTCCAAGAATCACTTGGAAGTCGTCCAATGGCACCGCCATCATGTTTGTGCACTCGCTCCACGTTTCAATCTTGATAGGGACCCCTTTTGCTAATCCGGGGATCTGCTTGGCCTCCGAGTTCACAGCCTTCATGCGACTTGGGTTCTTCTCCAAGATAAGTCCAAGTCGCTTTGCTTCACGATCGATAATAAAGTTGCGGGTAGCTCCGGTGTCCACCATTGCAAGGGTTGTTCGGCCATTAAGCTTGATGTCCACATACATTAGCTCGCTACTTGCTGCCTTCTGTGCCTTTGTCTTTGTTCTCTCCCCCACTTGACCCTGTAATGCATTTAACAAACGAATCGCTCCCATTCGGGGTCCTTGTGACTCCTCGTCGTCGCTGTTGGATTCCGAACTGCTCGAACTAAGGGCGACGACTTTGCCCTTGTCCGACTTGTGGGAGTGTATTGATGCCATTAAAGCGTTGAGTGTCTGCTTCTACGGGCACTCCCTCACCATGTGCGGTCCTCCGCACAAGAAGCATCCGCCAGATTTTGGGGCTTTGCCTTTCGAGCTTGGTCCCTTGTGGAAGCTCTTTTTCTTTTGTTCGCCCCCAGACTCCTTTGCACGAGAGTATTTTGCTGGGCGATTTCCCGAGGATTGTTTCTTCTTTCCTAAGTCCTCTGAAGAAACAAAATCAGTTAGTCTTTTTGCGACTGCAATTGCCCCGACCACGTCGGTGACATTCCTCCGATTTAGTTTTTGTTGTGCCCATAGCTTTAAGCCATCGAGGAAGTTGAATAGTTTGTCCTTTTCAGATATGTCTTGTATATCCAGCATCTGTGCTGAAAATTACTTCACATAGTCTCGGATGGAAGTACTTTGGCGGAGTTGTCTTAGTTTCCTTCTTGCGACAAACTCTGTGTTCTCGGGCAAAAACTGCGTTCTCAACTCGCGCTTCAAGTCTTCCCATGTATCCACTCGACATTGGCCTTGTTGGATCTCTTCTCAACGGGTTTGCCACCAAAGTTTTGCATCTTCATTCAGATACATGGTTGCTATAGAAACATTGGTTTCCTCCGAATTGGGCCTCGTAGCACGAAAATACTGTTCTATGTCGAACAAGATATTCTCGAGCTCTTTGGCATCTCTAGCGCCCCCGTAGCAATGCGGCTCTAGTGCTATTAAGCTTTGTGGCGATGCAGCACAGGTATGGTTCCTCCCGCATTAAGAGTTCTAGTGAGCAACGTCACTTTAGCTGTGAGTTCTGCCACAACTTCGTGTAGGTTTCATACAAAGTCTTTAGTATCCTCTGTCAATCGGTTGACCAGGGACTCAACCCTGTCGATCTGAGATTCAGCTTCTTGCGAGCTCTCTACCCCAAGGAGCCTTCCTTGGTCTTGATAGAGTTCCTCCAAGCTCGCTTTAAGAACATCGAGACGGGTTTCCACCGTTGAAAGTCTCTCCTTATGGCTCTTTTTTCCAATTTACACACCAGATTGTGCCTCCTCTGCTCGCGGAGAGTACCCAACTTCACGCTCGTCATGTTCACTGCCGCGCTCCTCATGAGCGGCTCCAGCAGTTTGCGAGCGAGTTTGCACTTGCAGCCTACTTGCGGTTGCTTAGGGCAAAGGTCCGGCTTGCCCCATCTTGCTCGATTCACCACGGTGCTTCGCCATGCCGAGATTGCGAATTCTCTTTGCTTGCTCGTTCGAATTGCTTGCCTGCTCTGATACCACAATATCACGGACTTAGCTGAATTTGCCTAAGTCGTGTGGCACCCTTGCGGCTAACTTGTAGACTTAGCTGGAATTGCCTAAGTTACGAAGCAACCTTTGCCCAATGTTTCGGACTTAGCTGGGATTGCCTAAGTCATGAAACGTCGAAGCGTATTTGCCCGCAAAGGGTCAGCCCAATTGCAACCTCGTGTGGGTCTCGAAGGACTTGCAAAAAGAGAAGTTGATTAGTTTTGAAGACGAGCGACGGACAAGTTCCTACGTCTCGCAAAGAGGGCAGCTCTTACAAGCAATTCGTCGAACATCTTGAGTGCAACAAAAAAAGAGAGAAAGAGAGCGAAACAGGACTTTAGAGGGCTGTAAGAATGGTAGCAAGTCCGCAAACGACGGTTTCCAAGGATGTCAGACGCAGAACACTTCAATTTCTTTTGAGTGCTCATGCCCGACTACTATCTCGAAGCCCCATCCAGTCCTGTGCCACCCGGGGGGTTCCAGAGGGCTGCGATGGCTGACGTTTTACTCCGCTCAGCTCGGTCGTCGCAGCACGCGAAAATGACCCAAAACTGGGTAGTTTTGGCCTGTTCTGGCTTCACGTAGCGAGCGATCATTCTGCAGCCTGACAGATTGTTTCTGCTCGCAATTCTTAGGCAAAATCACGCAAAATCACACAAAACCAAGGCAAAACAGGCTGCCAAGCATATCTGTACAAGCAACAAAAGCGACGAACGATTCTTGGAACGAAGAGTTGTGGTTGAGCGACGACCGTTCGTGACATTACGGGTTAAATGATTAGCACAGACAAAAAACAAATTCTCTCTGGAGAAATGTTTGCCTAACCACTTGTTTTTGTCTTAAAGTTTTTTAATTCAACTAATTCCACTGTATCTTTTATATTTTGTTTATCTATGTGATTGAGCATGAATATTTTCAAAGATGGATATGGATGGTAGAAGTACAATGGCTTTATATATTGATTTTATCTAGAAATTGGCTTAATTATATGACTTCTGTGTAATTTTTTTTGTATTATAATTTAAAAGAAAAAAACAAGGAGTACATTGTCGTTAGGTGCATTTATCATTGCAATTTTTTATTAAGGATGATTCTTTTCAATTTTTTTTATTTACTCTCCTGTTTTCTTTATCTGTTTATGTAATTCATCACATGTATGTCTTAGAACAACAAGAAAAGAAATGAAATTTTTTGAATTTTTTCTTGCCACATGTTTTGTAAAACTTTGAAATTTTGTAGTCCATCCTATAATAATACTTAATTTGGAGGAGTAATTGCATAATTCTCAAAACCCTCCTATAATGCTTAATTTGGAGGATAAATTGCATAATCCTAATGAAGACATCCACTAAGCTAACTGGAAGTTGTTAGTTATGCATTACTTTGTGGTTAATAATCCTTTCAAGTTTCAGCTGCTTTATAGCAGCTAATATACTCAAGAAATGGGCTTGGTATTTAGAGATGATAAATGATTTTGATGTAGCAGTACAATCAATGGTAGAGGGCCACTTCGCCAAGACCATGTTTTTTGCTTAGGTTAGCAACCTTGAGGCCCTTTGTTCGGCATGTGAATGTTAATGTTGTATTAATGTCTTTTATCATTTTATTCCATCATTAGTTGTTTCTTAGTGCAAATGGAAGTGCTAATTGATAAGCTTCGACAATTTCCAGTCCTTTGTAAAACTTGGATGGATATGTTCTACATTCTTGGTAATATGATTCCTCTCTGTTCGTCTTTTTGTAGGTCCTGAAAGCACAAAAGAGAGCTAAAGAGAATGGCTACTCTGACGTTTTGTATCTTGACTCTGTTCATAAGAAGTATCTAGAGGAAGTTTCTTCTTGTAATATTTTTTTCGTGAAGGTATGGATGCTACGAATTCTTTTGTTTGTCTATGATTCTCTAAAGCATGTGCCTGAACTATTTGCAGTTGGTGATGTTTCCACTTGGCACCAAAGCATGAATTTACAGCTTTATTTTGTTACTTAATCTGCTAATACTTAATCAATTCATGATTGAACTAGAATTGAAACATTTCTTGAAGGGTTTCAACTTTTTCAGTGTTTATTGTTCATATATCGGCATTTGTTTAAGGGTTACTTTCTTGGCAAAATGTACAATTTAGACATTGAGCTTAGGTGTAACTTTACCCCGGATTTAGTGTACATTTTTAATCATAGTTGTTTGCTAATTTGATGATAGTGCTTTGCTCATTGTTTAATTTCAGTTGTTCGGTAATTTGATTAGAATGCTTTATTGTGGTCAACTAACATTTGTTTTCTTTGTTTCCATCTTCATTTGAATCGTGATTATTTAATATGATTACAAATCCCTCGGTTGTTTCAATATTGTCTCCTAGGGTATATATTATATTTGAGGTCAATGGCCACATGAACATGAGTTAGACTCCAATATTTACTGTTATGAGCAGCTTGGTGATATTCTGATGGGGCCCTCTAATGGCCTTTATTGAATCAGGGGACAAAGGATATAACTTTTGGTGTATCATCAATACAAATAGTTATTTACTTGTCTACTGCTCACTGATACATGATCCATTCATTTTTTTGTTGGACCTTTTCCCTATTATGCAGGCAGTAACCATAATTGTCCAACCTTTCTTTTTCTTTCACCCTTATTTGCTTGGTAAAATTACCCTGCTCAGAGTGCTACGGAAACTGGGATTGATGACTCTTTGACTGAAGAGAAGGGGCCTACCTTGAAATGGGTCAGTTTTGGCCTGATGTCAGTTGATTGCCACGGACTTCATTTCCTTGAAGTTCATTTATCAGAGAAAAATCTTATTTTTCTATCTCATCTAACAAGAAGACTATCGGGAAGCACATTATGTTATAAGATTCCGAGGTTCAGTGACAGAGATGATAACATACAGGGGGCTGTGCTATTTGGACATGGATGGAGAAAGGGAGGAGCTCGAGTTTGACCGTTTGATACTAATTTTTATCAGGATGATTCATATCCCATGATAGGCTCGTTATTCACAACATGGATTCAAGATCATCCAATCCTTGATGATGCAGAAAATTTACCATGTTTATGTTTGTTCATTTTGGAACAGATTGATGAAGACAAACATGATGAGTTTTCTCGATGACAGGAGTAGGGCCAAATCTTAGGACATAACAGACAACGTATAGACAATCCTCCATGTGATACGAAACATCTTAGTCATCTGTCCAGTGCGGCAAGAGGAAATGTTTCTCATTGTACTCCATTGTCCCATTGAATTCTATTGAAGAGCAATGACTTGAGGAGGACAATGAGACTTCTCTGTTGGTCTCTTTGAGATCCATAAAAATTATAGTGAGGTGATAGCATGTCTATGGACGATGGTGGCTAGGGTTGAGATTCATATATTCTTACAGTGTAGATAGCTATAGCTTGGACAGGTGTGGACGATAGACTGGTTATACATAGCATAGATCCTATCCACTCCTCAACAAGGCAAGAGATCCATGATCTTTATCTCAGTTCATTTCAAAACAGATCTAGGAGGAAGACTGACACAATGAGGCTCCTTGGTAAGAGGACTAGGATCAAATCTTAGGATGGTACTCAATGCGCATGTCACTAGCAATTCAGTCTTAGTCAACTGATCAGTGCGACCAGGGAAAAAAGGCCACTTAATGCACTTAGTAATCCCACCATAAATGAGTAACAATTCAAAGATGATGATGAGTATTCTCTGTTTGATTTTGTTCTCTTGAGGTCCATAATGATAAAAGTATGGTGGATAATAGTGTGTCTACTGATGGTGGTTGCCAGGGTCAAGTTTTTTTTTATCATGGTGTGTAGGCATAAAGAGGTGGAACTTGGGTTGAGGTGTGCTGTTTTGATCACGTCACCCATGATTTTGATTGTGATGTTGGATCATGGACTGATAAGTATATGATGGTAAGACGTGTGCTTTGTGAAGACATTTGGTGACCTAAGTGGAGATGACAGAGAACTTAACTAAGATCAAATGAGGCTGGAGTTTGTTGTGATCTCAGTCATCCTACAAGGACTGATTTCATGGCACTTGATATAATGTTGATTATTCATTATAGTTTGTCAAATTAGATGCTCAGAATAACATTATATTGATTACAGTTCTATTGTTTGATAGCCATCATAGTTGAATCACTCAACATCAGTTGCACATGAACAGCTACAATAACACTATTGTCGGTTATGTCGATGTCGGTAACACTATTGTTAGCTACAGTAGCACTACTGTCGGCTATGTCGATTTAGTGGCTGGTTCAAAAATTGAACTTAGTGAAAGAAGATGCTGTTATTTTTGTTAGTTTGATTCAGGAGACAGGAGCAATAATATGCTTGAGTTATTTAGAATTATGACATTGATCGCCGATCAACCCATGTTGCAAAACTAGATTGCAATATCACATCTCAATCCACCACGACATTCCTTTTGGTGAAAGTAACAACTAATAAGGTATGATATAGTTTCTAAGTCCATTTATATATAAGATTTTCTAACTTTATGTTCTTGTTTTAATTTCTTTACTTATGTATTCTTGACGTGTGGTTCATAATAGATCTTAAAAACATATTTTGCTTCATTATTAAGGAGAAAAAGGGATATAGTAAGATTTTAGGGACTCGGTAGTCAGAAATAGTACCAGTTGTCTGGCCGGCCCTAACCAGTGTCAGTACTGGATTTTGCTGGAGACTGCACAAATCAATGGCAGGTGGGGACCATCTGATTTCATTATTGTATCAAGGTATTAATTCTTAGTGCAGACTGTTCAAATAAAATGTGGTCCTGAAACACTCTATTGTTGGATGAATCTCTAATTTGTGCAGCATCATATGTTCTTATAGAAAAATGGACCTGGTACCGGATTAAATTTTACTCCTTGATGCCAGTGTATAAATAAAATACACTCCTGAAGTGTACTTTTGCATCATCACACGCTGGCCTTTTAGCTAAATAATATGCTGTAGTTCGAAACTATATTCTTTGGTTGTTTTAAATATAAAAAATCTTCTATATGTTCTTTATTCCTTTGAAATTTGCTTTGTCAATTCTTGTGAGAATCGGTGACAAAGCATATGTTTCTTGTTGTGCATGGATGACAATCGACTATACAATATCTTAATAAACTGCTTTGGACAGTACCTTTTCTTCTTCAGGCACTATTGTTGCAGGCAGTACAAAATCTTATTGACATTGAAATGACTTTTTCTTTTTGATAGAACAAAATCATTTCAACACCAGAAATAAAAGGAACAATATTGCCAGGCATTACAAGGAAAAGTATAATTGATGTTGCTCGTGGTCAAGGCTATCAGGTATCGAGTCCAATTGTCTTTTTCATACTTCATAAAAGGATTTTGGTGCGTATTGAGTCCCATTGTCTTTTCATACTTGTGAACATGTAGTTGCCCGAAGATAGTATTAGAATAAAAAATATTGTCATTTTCATAATCAGTGTACCTTTCTCCTCATAGTAGTCATACAACTTTGCAGGTTGAGGAGCGTCTTGTGTCAGTGGAAGAACTGCTTGATGCTGATGAAGTTTTTTGTACAGGAACTGCTGTTGTTGTATCTCCTGTGGGAAGTATAACATATTTGGGAAGAAAGTATGTTCTGTCTCTCTTGTAGTTCCATTCTTCCTTTGATGCCAGATATATATTATATGTTTACCAATTGTTTGGATCTAGGGATAAAAAGTTTGAGGTTGCTTTCTACTTTAGATGTTTGAAGATCTGAAACTAGATATTAACTGGAGGGAGCCTTTTAGATATCCTTTTGGTTTTCACTTCTGTGGTTACACTGCCATATTCTTGAAGTGCATTAATAAATTTCTGATGTTAGTCAAGCTTTGCCTGATTATTTGAGTTCGGTGTGGTGCCATCTTTTTTATTACTCCTTTTGCCTTAAAAGCTGGTTTTTTCTGTATCTTGGAAGGCTTAAAAGCTGGTCTTCCACCTGTTCTTTATATGTTCGTGTACATAACGACAGTTCTCGATGCAGTTTGGTTCAGTTGTCTTATCTTGCTGTGTTAAATTTATGCAGGGTCGAGTACAAGAACAATGGAATTGGGGTTGTGTCTCAACAGGTCTACTCTTCACTTACCGGATTACAGATGGGCCTCACGGAGGACAAGATGGGTTGGACAATGAAGTTAAACTAGGAGCTTCATATTGACAATAAAGATAAATGCATTGCTCTCGTCTGTAACTAGTTTAGTTGGACTCTTTGCAGTTGTTGGAACAGTCTGTGTGTGGGTAACACTCATGACCGACACATTAAATTTATTGACCGAGTAGTACTATTTTGCTGTACGAACCTTCGCTAGTGCTGTTGGCTAACTTCTTGCCCAATCCTTCTCATTATGACTAATATCAGGAAATTTAGGAAATAGCCAACATTATCCCCGAGGACATACCACAATGGGGTTAATGAAATTGTTGGTGATTTTGCTTCCACAAGGGAGATATCAGCATTTATGTGGTTACAAACCTTGGGTGGATATTAAGATGGTCTGCAGCTTGTCTTCGTTCTTCCTCTTGAGTAACATGTTCAACATTTCTATGGTTATAAAACCTTCCTTCCACTTGAGTTACATGGTGATATATTGATTCTTGGATGGATCGATCGAGAAGGGTGAACATCCATGCCTCTGCTTTTTTGTTCTCATCTGATGTCAGGTATCAAATCATTTTAATCATTGTATCCTTGATGGGGAATTTATACTTCTCATGCAATACACGGTAGAATAACTACAAAAAATTGATGTCCTTCTCTGCAAGACCAGCCATCATGTTTCTAGTAGTTGGTGGATATATAAACGCGTCACCAATTGTGCTGGACTCTCGAACGATTGGTCTTGAAACCCCTGGAGCGCAGATTTTTGCAAGCAACCAAGCTCGTGGCACTTATTGTCATGACACATAATTTGGGAGTTTAATTCCCATCAACGCTTGTATATGTTTTATTCAAATAAGGTGTGGAAACATGTTTGGTCTCCACTACACGACTGTAATCAGGTGTCTCATCATACGTACACACACACATAGTCCAAATACTTGTATGCTCCCACATACGTTCCTATATATATATATATATCACGTACATTATTACCACGAATAAGCCATGGACATGGCACATATGCCGAAATAAGGGGAAGAAGGTAGAAACTGCATCATACTGAGCTTGGCCCGTCCTAGCCATCCATGTTCTTATTGTTTCAGTTGGGCAGGAGGAGCTCTATAATATGCAGGAAAAGTAGAAGGGAAGAACGTTTGCCTAACCCCTTCTGCTTTCATGAGGGGGAGAATGATACCTGCAGCAGCCTGAAATAAAGATAAGCAGCACAAAATAGAGTCGTCAACTTCTCATAAGAACATTTAAGCAGCTTAACTAAACTAGAAACTTTCATTACTTACAGACATCAGTCTTGCACTACTACGTAATCCCTGGACTGATGGAATTGGCAACATTAGATGACCAACTCCATAGGTAACAACAACAAGGAAGTGGATGATCAGATGCAGTGGGCTGGCAATAAGACCACCAAATAAAGCAGTAGAGTCACTTGAAAACCCACCTCCAAGGCTCAGACAGTCAAAATAGGCTTGTCCAATTTCCTTCCTAGCTTCATCAGATGATGCGCCAAATAATTTGTAAAAGGCATCTGCCAGCATGTTCATTGTAGAAGCAACCGGCTGCAAAGGAAGGAAAAAGGAATACATGTAAGATGCACAACATGGGGAGTCTGCAACATAGCATCAAACACAAGGACAACACTTTTGTCTTACTTTCCGCAAAATGTAGAAAGATTCCAAGTATTTGCAGAGAGCAGTAGCATCATGGAGATCATGGAGAGGCCTAAGAAGATTACTTAGCACGATTACATCAGATAAGCCCACTGTCATTCCTCCACCAGTTATGGGATGGCGCATATTGAATGCATCCCCCATCAAGAAGACTCCAGGTGTAAGATGAGCATCAGCTGGCATGCTTTTGCATGGCATAGTTCTGATGTTTCCTTTATCAATGGCCATAACAAAAGCATCACGCAGCTCAGTCGGAACCTGGATTAACCAGAACGTTAGAATTCACAACAATAATTGTGCAGAAAGTTTCTTAATGTGACAAGGCACATCTTAATTTGCAATGCTCACTCAAAAGTACCTGAGGTGCCACAATGGTCTTCAAATACATTTCCATTTCACCATTCGCAATAGAAGGAACCTTCTGCCCAGGGACATCGACCAAACAGCGAATCTCCGTGCTACTTATTGAGTAGAACAATACTATTGAAGGATCTGCTAAGATAAGATGCCCATAGTTCGGAAATGGAAGTTGACAGTCCTCCAGAAGCAAACCAACAAAATAAGAAGGTACATCCACCTGTAAGAATGAAATTTATCAGTGCTACAACCACAGGTTATGTAGAAAATTTCTTGTCAAAATACAAGTGAATGTCAAAAAGAGATACATCTGGTGAATTTTTATTTTTTTGGCAAATTTGGGACAATTGAATAAATGCAGTTATTAGAAGAGAGAAATGAAAAAGAAAAGAAACTTCAAGCTCTATTTACTTTTACCTCGGAGGAGCAGAGCATGTGCCTCAGATTCGAAAAGCAGCCATCACATACAATTGTAAGAGGTGCAAAAGCTTTCGATTCTTTACCAGATTTAGTCTTGTAAACTACCCCCTTAACTATTCCGTCTTCTTTAATCAAGGATGCTACAGTTCCCTGCTTCAATTGAACACTGGCAAAGAAGGGGTTGAACTTTAATTTCTTTTAGAAATATATATAAGCAAAAAGTCTCGAAATGTATATGAAATTTAATTTATGTAACAGTGATGATTTGCATCCAGATGATGCTTCATCGTACCAGCATTATGAGTAACAGGATAAATGTTTGCCTAGTCTGATGATACTTCAGTGTACCAGTATCATTGCACCTAATCTGATCCATCTAATCAGCTCATTGTTGATTACTGAATAGTATAGTCTAGGAAAAACGTTTGCCGATATTGAAGATTATTTCTTTACTACTTTTCCTTTCCAATAACTGACCTACCATGTTCAATTATTCAACTGATCCCCCCAGACCCCACACCTGGTGGAGCCTTGTGCACTGGATACATCCATTTTTTTTTTAATTTCAATTATTCAATTAGTAACTAAAAATTAACCATGATCCAGGGCACCTTGAATGCCTTAGACAAAACTTCATATGGATTGATCATTAACAAAAGCCTCTACGAATATGTTAGCTAACAATGTTCAAGGATCAAATCCTATCATCACCACTTATCCTTTGCAACGAAAAAAAAAAATACTTCTTTTACAGGTTAGAGGTTCAACAAAGAATTCTATCAATGTTGAACTGTTAAATTTCATAATAAACCACTTGCAGCCTCTTTGACGAGGTGGACTAAGTATTCAATCAGTACCAAACTGCTGAATTTTATAACATCAGGTTCTTAAATGAAAAGATATCTAAAGGAAAGTCTTTGGCATCAAACAAAATCTTAGACTTCGTAGAATTCTGCCTTAAGGCTAAAAAAATGGTGCAAAAAAAAAAAAAAAGGGATAAGATGACAGCTAATCAATAGAAAATAGCTTCATATATCTCATACAAGGCATAACATCATTCAACCAAACATTATACCTATGTTTCATATGATCGGGGAAATAAACAAGAGTATCACTTCCATAGTAGAAAGTTTCAGAATAGGCGATTGATAACCTGGACAAGGTCGCTGCTTTCTCTCGTAATCTTTGGATGAAACGCCCATGATGGAAGCCCCTGGCAGCAACATCTACATGATACTTCTCCAGAGGTAGTGAGAGTTTGGCGCTTCTCCCATCTTTGTAAAGAACATAGCCAAGGATCCGCTGAGCATCGATCTCGTTGAGACAATCTACAGTGCACAAAATTTATCGACGAGTATGAAATCGCAAGCATGACGGCCAAAATTGGAGCTAATCATTCAAAAATACTCTCCAACTGGTCAGCCGGGTGCCTTACCCTCGAGCCCTAGCTCAAATAAGTTTAGGCAACCTCCAGGTTGCAAGACTTCACCAACAATTCTGTCGGGCTCAGACAAATCTCTCTCGAAGACATGCACACGTCTACCATCCTGCACAATCAGAATCATGAAGCCGCTCTGTACGTTACGATTCCAGTTTACCTTTCCCTTATCAGGCTATAAAGAAACAGGGAGGTGATGTTGGCATCGACTAAAATTCCTATTTTCGGCTGCACCGCTAACCATTTGGAAGCCTAATGGCGATAAAAGAAGAAGGAGACGTCACCTTCCCGAGCGCATAAGCAAGAGCGGAGCCGGTGACCCCGGCGCCGACGACAATAACATCGGCTTCATCAAACCCGGCGGCCACCTCGCCGGAACCGCGCTTTCCAGTGGCCTTCCGGCCCTTCCCCCAGCGTCCATGGATCCCGACGAGGAGGAGAAACGCTAGGATCGACGCAGTGATGACTCCCAATGGGTACATTCCCTCCATCTCCTTCTCCCTCCCACTCTCTGTGTCTCGCTTCCCTACTCCCTCACGTCGTCGCGAACCAAACATATAAATAAGGGGAGGGATATCGTTCGCCGCTCTTATCTTAACCTGACGTTGCGCCCCTCTCTGCTCACTGTGGAAGTCGGCATGCCATTGTTTTCCGCTGGGATATCTAACGCTTTGATTTTTTAGCCATAAATCGGCATGAGAGCGTTATATCGGTCAATCAAACGGTTCCCTGTCACACTTTGGAGAGCATGTGGTCCCAAATACCACCACGTCTCCTCCCGTATCAGATCTCAACCACCCCCCAATCGTATCCACATATCATTTCTGGTCGCGTCCCGTCAGAGAAGACAAGCCGGTGGCGGTGATATGAGCATGCCGTTCGTTTCACGAGTCCTCAAAATCGTAGAGTACAATCACGACATGGGGTTCACATGGAGATTGTGGAATCACAACTTTTAAAGGAAGGAACAATAGACTTGGATAGAAAGTGGAGATCAAAGTTCATGACGATAGCATATGATAGAATTGTTCTTCAGTAGAACAAAGAAGAACAATTTGGAGGGCAAAAAGTTTCCATAGAGATTACCACACAGATCCGATGGACAATCTCTCCTCCAATCACAAGCAATAATTTTAGGTTTAAAGCAGAAGAGAGAGACCACAGATGAAAGCTCACATTAGATAACTACTAATAACTTGATAGCGATAAATTTGGTCATTCAAAGATTGATACCTAATTATGACTTTACATTATTAGCTCTCGAATAACATCAGAATGCATTCCAAAGTATCTTGCATCAACTAATGATTGACATAACCATCATATATGATTAAATGCCAAAATGACTAATCTAATAAATTCCAAAATTATTAGACTAATCTGGGTTAGTCAATAAGTGAGATGGCTGATCAAGTATAAAAGAAACCGTCCAACTCGCTCATGCTAAGGGGATAAAAAATGACATTCATTATCTCTCTACAAACACTATATTTATAGCTCACATTATTGTCTTTCCCTCTCATTGACTTAAACATCGGATAGATCGTACTGGGTATCCCTCGATGTCGACTTGACATGTAGGGTTGCCAACCACCTGAGGACACATGGATGATTCAGCTTCGAAGGAGGAACTATCTAGCTATTTACTTAGCTACCTCGATCCAAATACCCAGTTATAGAATGACCTTCGATTGAATGACCTATACCATCTCACCCCCACCAAGCCTCTTATGTCAGCCAGGGAGAGGCACCGGAGTGAGCCTATATCTTCAGCAGCAAATTGATCAGGTTGACTTATCAATCAACGATACCCATAATAATATCATTCCGGTGCTTGAAGGAGGGCCGAATGTCGTAAGTGCAACTTTCATCTCTTCCTAATAGACTTCGTAAGGCAAAGAAAGACTCCCTTCCCTTTCTCAAAGAGCGAAACCTCACACTTATCACAACAAGAGCACTCTTCTGGCCTTGGCATTAGGAGTCGGGCATCTGCAGTTCCATACCTATAACACAATTTGCAATACAACTCGACCTCCTTAGGTTAGCATTCAATTTCAATTGCTTGAGAAAGAGGGAATCAGAGCCAGAGGGACACTCCCCCGAAAGGACATTACAATGATGGTCAAGATTTAGGGGTCTCTGCTCCACAAGATAGTAGGATAAAAAGGCTCTGAACGTTCCTCATGCACCGTTCATGCTAAAACAGACTACACATTCAGAATAAATTCTTCATTAATTTGAATAAAACTTATAACATAAGCAGAGGTTATCTCGAGGGAAGCCACAAAAAAAGAAGTAAGATAAAAGGGACAAAAGGAAGGGTTGTCAGGACCCAGTGACATCAGGACTAAGGAGGCAGAGCTGGAGGAGTGATCGGGCAATCATCAAAGGGAACCTCCATGGAAGCATGCACTTCCGCATCTAAGGGAAGCTCCGCAAATAGGTCCTCATCGACCTCGAGTTTAGGATACCTCGTCTTGAAACATCTAATGGTGATCTGGTACCCGAACTCTTACGTGACATGGCTGGCACGCTTAAGGCCATAGCATAATCCCTCAGATTCCTTGTAGAAGGCCATGAATCTCCTCTCTTGCTTAGCAACGTAGCTCGTCTCCTCCTCCTAAGCCTTTTTTGCTTCCTTGGCAGCCAGTTGCACAACCACCAACTCATCATAATTGGTCAACAACTGCTCCTTGAGCTACCTTCTCTCCTCGATGATATTGCCTAATTGCTAGTGGGTGACCTTCAGCTTGCGACAGAGGGTCTCAGTCTTCTGCTCACTCTTCATGATACTTTCAGTGGCCATATCCTTCTTTAGCTATGGTCACCTCATCATGGGCCTCTTTGTCCATGCCTCGAGTTCTTCAGCACGACAGAGGGCCAAGCCCAACTCTAGGTTTAGTTCATCAACTTGGGAGTCCGCCTCCTTGTGTGCCTCGACAAGGCACTACTCCGCCTCTTCAGCTCGAAGGTGGGCCCAGGCCAATTGTGAGGACAGTTCATTGGCCCAGGCCTCCATCGCCTTCTTCTCCTTCTCAGGCTGTCCTATATGAGACTGCAGGGTGGCTTTATCCATCGAAAGCTGGCCAACCAATACCCCCACATCCTGCAGACTGTAAACGAGCACCGTCATGTGGTGATGGTGCTGCATGAGAACAAGAGTAGGGTGCTCAAAAAGGACATATAAAAACAATAGAAGATGTTTTGGAGAAGTCTTACTAGGACTTTGTGATGGGAGCAAAGATCCACCAATGCCTCCGAAAGATAGTGGTACACCAGCCCAGCCATAGTAGGGCTAAGTGACCCCGGATGGTTGGTGGTGACCACCTCAGCCTCCCACAACTACTGCGTCTCCGTTAGCCCTTCCCAAGGAGGCTCAGTTGAGCACTTGGAGATGGAGCCGGATCCCCAAAGGCAGTAGTAGTCGACGAACCAAAATCGGAGAAGCCCCACCCTATCGAAGTATTGTTAGATGGGAGAGGAGTAACCATCGACAGATCTTCGAGGGTGCCATCCCCTAGGGGGTGGAAGGCCAACTAGTCGCCTCCCCACATGGTGGTATCATCGTACATGGACCTAGAAAAGGGTCCGAATAATCTACACACGAACCCACCCATATCGGAGACAATGGTGGGTGCAGACCCTCTTAAGTAGATGGCTCCATGTGTGGAACCACAACCCTGAGCAATGGATTAGTAGGGACTCGAGCGGAGATATTGGCTACCTTGAGGCAGTCTCTTCATATGGTTCCGGGGCCAAGCCAAGTAGAGGCTTCAGAGAAACAACAGAAGAGTTAGGACCCCCCACCGGGGGCCCTTTGGGAGAGATAGCCTGCGATCCCTATAGGACCTCAACCCCCACGAGCGACTCCGGCGCAGGGGCTGGAGTGATACTATAGCCGCGGGTGGCGACCCCCCCTAGGGGTAGAGGTTAACGGGAACTCCCGACACCTCTTGTGGGGGTGTAAGCTCGTAAGTACTTCGGAGGACCCCAAAGAAGGGAAAACTTTGGCCAAGAGCTTAGGATCCCCATCGAATAAGCCAATGCCCCTAGAAGCCTTGATAGATGGCTAGCAGGAAGAACCTCGGGTACAACGATCATTTGCCCATTGACAGCCCCACGTCGAGCCTGAAAGAAGGAGTGGAGGGGCATCATCTCTTCTTCCCTCGAAGACTCACCCCTCGAAAATTTGGAGAGAGCTCTTTCATTTTAAATTTGAAGTGATTGTGAGTTTTCTTTTAGGTTTATGATAGCTTAACTTTATTGTGACTATTAGATATTTTCATTTTTATGTATCAATTGTTTAATCATGATTTATTTGAAATAACTTATTCTATCCTATGAATTGTGCTGGTTGGCATTTAGCACAATTTTTAAGTGTAATAATTTTTAGGCATGCAACTGATAGTCATGTTAATTGCTAGATATGTTTTGATCATTTTGAATTTATTTATGCAAAATAAGAGGGAGTATAATTTACTCATGAGTGTTGATGATGTTTTTGGTTCTTGGGATATGCTTCACTTCCATCATTTGTTACTAATGTAATTCTATATTTATCTTATTAATTTATTATTAAAATTTGTCTAAAATAACTTATTTTTAAATTTTATTATATATATTTAATGTTTTAAATATTGAGGGATGCAGACTGTACCATAGTAGTCTGATATCATCCTGATATATAAAAAGTGAGGTTTGAAGTATCGAAGCGTACTGCTCGATACGAGTGATATATATCGATCCGATAGAGGATCGGTACTCATATAATTATTGAGTGAGTTGCTGATCTACTGGAGCACCGGTTGCAGGCTTCTTGCGTATCGAAGATCAAATGTCACCCTTGCCACTCACACTAAGGTGATGAGAAATTATTGACAAAAAGTAGGCTTTTGTCGAATGGTACATTAGTATACCCTAGTATATCATTTGTTGGTATGCTAGCTAGTTGGTATACTAGTTTGGATCGATTAAATGAACCACAAATAAAGTATTGATATGATACTGATATATCAAAAATGTTGATATTGTAGTGATATCCATATATCACCAAGGTATCGGCACTTGTATTTGAAGTATTGGTAAAATAATTTTTTAAGATTATATTTATTAGTAAATTTATAATATTTTCCTGTCGGTGTATCTTATGTTTATATTTGCTGATTGGTAAATGCTGATAATAATTGTGCGTTTTGGCAGGGAAACTGTTGAAACTATAAATTTGGACTGGTGCCCACTGATCATATGTACATTTCAAAATGTTAATATTTACAAAAGGAGAATTGCTTCGTTATGGGCCTATTGAATTGAGTCCATCATCTGGAGTGTTAAACTATGGGCAGGTTGGTAAAGAATTAGAAAGTCACAACTTATTTTCACATAATTAGTTTCATATGTGTATAGTTCTGAACATTTTTTTTTTCTTTTCGAAGAACGAAAAACACTTGGTGTATTTTTGAGTTGGAAGTTTTGAATATTAGGAAGACAAGCTTCAAATTGTTGGAAATAGAAAAAATACAGGCTTGTTCTTTCATCCCCATTGATGATAAATACTTGGTGGAAGCATTGTGATCTGCCACCTGTTTTTTCTATGCTTCGAGTACTGATTTCTTGTTTCTTAAATTCAACACAATATCGAGAAACTTAAGTGCCTTATTGAAGTTGGAAGTCGTACATCATATTGGATTCTTATGTTTATTAGAATGTTGGTGGTTTGTGTTGCAGGGGCTGTTTGAAGGATTGAAAGCATACAAGAAGGAAGATGGATCTATTCTACTTTTTCGACCCCATGAAAGTGCCCGCGTTGCGAATGAGAATTCGGTGCAGAGAGGATGTGCATGCCTTCACCAGCAGTTGAGCAATTTGTTGATGCCACTGCTTTGGCAAATAAACGCTACTGTCAAGCTTTAAGTTTAAGCATATCTATATGGAATTTAAGACGCCGCAAACTGCTTTGATTCCACGATGCAGGTACCAACCACCTACAGGAGGTAAAGGTTCCTCCTTTTTGGTATATTAGACCACTTGTTTCTGAGAGGAGTAATTACTACTGTTCTTGGTCTTTGCACCAGTTGCCATATTTTGTTATTCGATTATCCTAATTTTTCTAAAAGTATTCAGTAAAATATATAATATTATAATAAAATCTCACATAGTCATTATTATCATATAAAGAAATATAGTTATGATTTAGATTGAGATCTTAGGGCTTAGTGACCATTGTCCTTTTTACTGAATTTGATCGGCCAAGATTTCCCCATGCTTAAATCAATTATAGAGCCAACCTAGCTGTCACATATTCCTACTTAGACAGATAGACTATAGAAGAGACAAAGGGATAATTTTACTTAGGCAAGCACATAATGGGCTAGGGTTTAAAATCCTATATAATGATGTAGACACCCCATTTCTTTCATCAAGCAAATATCATCTTTTATTCAGCCTTGTGCCGAGTGTAGGAGGGAGGAACCCCTACAGCATTCCAAGAGTTGATCCCCCTCAACGATCAAAATCTATAAGGCTCTTTCTGGGGTTTTATCATCTGTTATTAGAGCCGCGTTCCTGCTGCCCTGTAGCCATCTCTGCCGCCACCACCTTCCCAAGAAATTCCTATAATTGCTTTTGACATCGCCTCCACCGTCGCCCACCAAGTTGCAGATCTATCAATCTGCTATCATCCTCTGCGTCAACATCTAGAAATCTGGTATATTTTTATCACTCACACCTCTTCAATACTGCAATATCTTTTATCTTACACGTTGAATAATTTTTTTAAATTTTATCCGCTGCAAATTTTGTTAGTCGCAAATGTTATCGTTGTTGCGAAGACGAAATGCTGTAGAAATTTTTAGCCACCTATTTGCCTCTTGAAACTGGTTTATTTCTTCTCATCTTTAGTCAAAATTTTTACATAATTCCATAAATCAACATAGCTTTCATCTGAGATTGATTTCTGAAAAAAAATCCTTCTGGAACCGATTTTATTGTGCCTTCTTTCATCATTACGCAGTGCTAAAATTTTACGACGAAGGATCTATCTTTTGTCTTTTGCCTTATTTCCCTACCTTTACGTTGCCAAAATTTTGTCAAACTTTTTACTAGTATTAACCACATCTGAACCGAGGGTTTCTATATATTTTTCTCTGGAATTTATGTTGAGAATTCATCGTTTCTCCGATGTAAAATCTATTCGGCAGGACAACACATCATAACACCTTTCTTGGTCGAATTCTATCAGATTTGAGTGCTATCTTTTGTGGGATTTTGAACTCTCTTTCTCTCATCTGCAAACCCTACCATCATCACTAAAAACCCTTCCAAATCGCACCTTAAACCGATCCCAAATAGCCACCCAAATCAGCCCTAAACTGCAACCTATTCCCATCTAAACTGATCCACTCATCCAATCGGCCATCCCCTCTCCAAAAATTCTCATGCCACTAACCTGATAACAAAAGAAAGATCTTAATATTATAGTTATAGAGGCATACACCATGGCATTAGAGGAGGCCATCAACGCCAAGTTCGAAGCCTTTGAAAGCTACATGGAGGAGAAGATGCGATCCTTATTCGTCGAATTCAGCGTAGGCCGACCATTAAGTCTGAGGAAGTCATCGCCCACCCATTCTCGGGTCACACTTGGACTTAACATCGCTCTAGGACAGTCCATCACCTAGTAACTCTCGAAGTCCCCAGAAATTATTAAAATTGATGCACCATTGTTTGGATCCTGGGCCTCTATACCCCACTAGTACAATCTCCGTTACGCACCACTTTCTTCATGACAACTCGAATGACAACACTATGGTATATTCTTTAAGAGTACTTGCCTCGGTGTCCTATTGCACGATGCTAAGGTCTTCTAATCCCAACTTCGCCTCAGCAAGTTGAGTCGCCTTAATTCCTCCATCAAATGTATCTCTGAAACAAGATGCATGTGCCTCGAAGCTTCCTTCATCTTTGGCATCATGCAAGATGAGTCCGCCCCATCATAATGAACAACCCATGGAACGATATGATCCCACCTTTGCCTCTACAAGAGTTAATGTCCTTGAGCTCTGTCCAAGGAAAGCTCCGTGCCTTTTCTACATGTTTCCTCTTCTACGTCAACTCCCTTAATGTGGCTTGTATACTTCACCAAATTCCACCCAAGTTGCTCCGCTCCTCAATTTGCATTGAGTTGATGGTGGCCCTCATGCCCACCATTCCATGGGTCAACCCTCCATTGAGTTCGATTTCTACATCGACTTTAAGTGTACCTTCGTATGATGTTGTCATTGTCGCTCCCCCACTTGATATCGTAATGCATCCACCAATGCATTACTTCATTCAAGATCATGCAACGACTCCTCACTGCTCGCTCGGTCCATTGAGCTTTATAGAGATATTGTCTTGAGGTACTCTTCCTCAACATGTGCGGTCTGCTGCACACGATTCTCCCTCTGGAGAACCAGGACCTATTCCTCTTGGATATCTGCTCTGTTAGAGCAACTTTTCTCTTTGCATTCTTCCCTTTAAAAGTTTCAGATACCACTATCCCCTTGGACTACTCCGTCTTACTGAATAATTTGTGCATTAGTCTGCCCCCGTAAATGTGCTTACTAGATTATGACTCTTCACTAATACAACCCCTACTGCACCCTTTAAGGCCTAGCAATATGCTGAACTTATTGTACACTTCAATATCCTATGGACGTATCCTTTCCATGCCGAAGAGAAAGTTTCAATGCTCCATATTGCCGAGTTTCGATCGCCTTGGGATGGCCACAAACACACCATCGTTCGCATACAAGCTCTTGCATGAGTACCGAATTCTTTGAGTTAGTGATTCCCCTCACCTCTATGAGCTTTGCACAACTCTTTCGATCATTGCGTAACACCTCCCACTTTGCACGGTCTCTTCTCTTACCACGCGCCCCGCTTGCCTTGAGCATCATTAAGTTTAGTTGTCAACTTCGAGCTGTAGCTTGAACTCAACCATCCTAATCTTTGTGTGCTACATAATCTTTCTAGCTTACTTATCCTCGTAGTGCCTCTCGCGCAAAGGATAAGTCATTCCTCTGAATACCAATCATGGATGTCAACTCCTCTGAGCGTCTTCTTTCCCTACATCTCAATATCTGTTTCCCCTAAACAATTCTGCGTGCTGGTTGCTCTCCATGCAGCCCAGCTAGGTCCCCCACGTTTACCTTGCAAGTGTTTATGCATGTGCTTGTCTCGCTCTGATACAATTTGTCACGAACTTAGCTAGTTTTACCTAGGTCGTATGACACTCTTACGTATCTGTCCGCAAAGGTCAGCCTCCTAAAACCTCCTACGATCCCTTAGGACCTACAAAAGAGAAAATGTGTTAGAGAAAAATATTTACTACAGGATCCATAAGCAACTACTTTAGAAAATACTTTATATAGCCAACACAAATTACAACCATAGTTTTTACAAACTCTGAATGGTTTCACACAAACGATCAAGGTCCATTACAAATTGAAGTCCCCACAAGTGTTCACATGACATGACTCCCATTTATAAGCCGAAACCATCCATAAAAGCTAATCAAACTATGGCTGCCAAACCTACTGTAAGCCCGCTACTTGCTGTACAAAGCATGTACAAAAATCAAAAGACACAGACGAACATGAGCATTATGTTGAACATCTTGTTTATATTTTTATCCATGACAAAGCAGCCAGAGTAGCAAGATCACACGATGATGGAAGTTGCAAAGGTGGGGCTTGGAAGGAAGATAAGGGCAGCGGCGGGGTCCGACGACCGCTGGCTGTGCATGGCAGAGGTGTGGGCGACGATAGTGGTTAGGCGAGGCACGAGAAACTATGATAGTGACAGTAGAGCGATTGCCATTTCAACCCCTTCTTCTTTTTCTCCTTTTTTTTTTTATGATGATAACTGTAGTGAGAAATTACAGTGAGGTGGCAGATGAGGGCTGAGGAAGAGGGCATAGGGTGTGAGTGGAGAGGAAGGCAACAACAATGGCAATTGCGGCTACATGGGTTGAAGGCGGTAGATGAGGGTGCAGCTTCGTAGGTGGCAGATGGGAGCGACGGTAGCAGCGGTAGGGGAGGACGACGATGGCAGCGCTACAACGATGTGAAACAGGTAGAGGCAGAGGAGGTAGTGGGAAGCAATGACGATGCTGTTGTGTGCGGGTGGAGAGGAAGGCAACAGCAATAACGACTGCGATTGTGATGGTTGGATTACGCGAAGATGGTTGCAAGATATTGGAGGAAAAATTGCAACGGAGATCGATTATGAAAGTACAACGGGAACGCCGAGGATCGCTACTCTGATACTAGATGATAGGAACCCCTAGGATTCTATCATAGAAAAGTGAGGGATAAATGATCACTTCGAGGGGATTGACCTCCTTGATCACTTCGAGGGTATCAGTCTCCTAGATCACTTCGAGGGGATCAACCTCCTAGGATTTACCAAATGGCTGAGATATCATTTCATTGATTAATTTATTGATGAATAGTTATAACTTTATTTATAAAATTCTATCGAGAGTCCTTTTGAAATTGAGTCCTAATTAAATAATAAAATAAATAAATAAATTCTTAATTGATTTCAACTGGATTAATCAAACCATATATTACATGACTCATGATTCAAAAAAATTAAAAAATTTAATGGTTCCTAAGACAGCTTTAGTTCTACAAGTTCGTTCTTCAATTGCTAGCTAATTTCTTGCCCAATCCTTTTTATTATGACTAATATCAGGAAATTTTGGAAATAGTCGACGTGATTCACGAGGACGTACCCCAATGTGTTCACGAAATTGTTGGTGATTTTGCTTCCACGAGGGATATGTCAGCATTTCTGTGGTTATAAATCTTTGGTAGATATTAAGATGGTCTGCAGCTTGTCTTCTTCCTTCCACTTTAGTTACATGCTCAACATTTCTATGGTTATAAAACTTGGGTAGGTATTAAGATGGTCTGCAGCTGTCTTCTTCCTTCCACTTGAGTTACACATATTTTTCGTTCTCATCTGATGTGATGTCATGTCTCATATTTAATCATTGCATCCTTGATGGGAAATACTTCTCGTGCAATACACTGACTGTAGAACAACTACAAAAAGTTGATGTCCTCATCATATGACAGGGCCAGTCATTCAACCATGTTTCTAGTTTCTTGGTGGATATATAAACGCATCACCAATGATTGGTCTTGAATCCCCCGGAGCGCATATTTTTGCAAGCAACGTGGCCCTTGTTGTCAAGACACATAATTTGGGAGTTTATTTCACATCAACAACGCCTCATATGTTTTAATATATCACATACATACATTATTACCACGAATAAGCCATGGACATGACACATGTGCCGAAATATGGGGAAGAAGGTAGAAACTGCATCACTACTTAGGTTGACCCGTCCTGGCCATCCATGTTCTCATCGTTTCAGTTGGGCAGGAGGAGCTCTGTAATATGCAGGAAAAGTAGCAGGGAAGAACGTTTGCCTAACCCCTTCTGCTTTAATGAGGGGGAGAATGATACCTGCAGCAGCCTGAAATAAAAGGAAGCAGCACAAAATAGAGTCGTCAACTTCTTATAAGAACATTTAAGCAGCTAAACTAAACTAGAAACTTTCATTACTTACAGAAATCAGTCTTGCACTACGACGTAATCGCTGGACCGATGGAATTGGCAACAGTAGATGACCAACTCCATAAGTAACAACAACAAGGAAGTGGATGACCAGATGCAGTGGGCTGGCAGTAAGACCACCGATGAAAGCAGTAGAGTCACTCGAAAACCCACCTCCAAGGCTCAGACAGTCAAAATAGGCTTGTCCAATTTCCTTCCTAGCTTCATCAGGTGATGCGCCGAATAATTTGTAGAAGGCATCTGCCAGCATGTTCAATGTAGAAGCAACCGGCTGCAAAGAAAGGAAAAAGGAGTACATGTATGATGCCACAACACGGAGAGTCTGCAACATAGCATCAAACACAAGGGGAACACTTTTGTCTTACTTTCCGCAAAATGCAGAAAGATTCCAAGTATTTGCAGAGAGCAGCAGCATCATGGAGATCATGGAGAGGCCTAAGAAGATTACGTAGCACGATTACATCAGATAAGCCTACTGTCATTCCTCCACCAGTAACGGGATGGCGCATATTGAATGCATCCCCCATCAGCAGGACTCCGGGTGTAAGATGAGCATCAGCTGGCATGCTTTTGCATGGCATAGTTCTGATGTTTCCTTTGTCAATGGCCGCAACAAAGGCATCATGCAGCTCAGTCGGAACCTGGATTAACCAGCATGCTACAATTCACAACAATAATTTGCACAGAAAGTTCCTTAATGTGACAAGGCATCATCTTAATTTGCAATGCTCACTCAAAAGTACCTGAGGTGCCACAATGGTCTTCAAATACATTTCCATTTCACCATTCACAATAGAAGGAACCTTCGGCCCAGGGACATCGACCAAACAGCGAATCTCCGTGCTACTTATTGAGTAGAACAATACTATTGAAGAATCAGCTAAGATACTATGCACATGGTTCGGAAATGGAAGTTGACAGTCCTCCAGAAGCAAACCAACAAAATAAGAAGGTACATCCACCTGTAAGAATGAAATTTATCAGTGCTACAACCACAGGTTACGTATAACAATTCTTGTCAAAACACAAGTGAATGTCAAATAGAGATAGATACTTCTGGAGAATTTTTTATTTTTTTTGGCGAATTGTGACACTTGAATAAATGCAGTTATCAGAAGAGAGAAATGAAAAAGAAAAGAAACTTCAAGCTCTCTATTTATTTTTACCTCGGAGGAGCAGAGCGTGTGCCTCAGATTCGAAAAGCAGCCATCACATACAATTGTAAGAGGTGCAAAAGCTTTCGATTCTTTACCAGATTTAGTCTTGTAAACTACCCCCTTAACTATTCCGTCTTCTTTAATCAAGGATGCTACAGTTCCCTGCTTCAATTGAACACTGGCAAACAAGGGGTTGAACTTTAATTTCTTTTAGAAATATATATAAGCAAAAAGTCTCGAAATGTATATGAAATTTAATTTATGTAACAGTGATGATTTGCATCCAGATGATGCTTCATCGTACCAGCATTATGAGTAACAGGATAAATGTTTGCCTAGTCTGATGAAACTTCAGTTTACCAGTATCATTGCACCTCATCTGATCTATCTAATCAGCTCATTGTCGATAGCTGAATAGTATATTATAGGAAAAACGTTTGCCGATATTGAAGATTGATTCATATATATCATAGACTTAGTAGAATTCTATCTTAATGCTAAAAAAATTGTGCAAAAAAAAAAAAAAAAAAGGGATACGATGACAGCTAATCAATAGAAAATTGATTCATATATATCATACAAGGCATAACATCATTAACCAAACATTATACCTATGTTTCATATGATAGGGGAAATAAAAAAAAAAAAAAAAAGTATCACTACGATAGTAGAAAGTTTCAGATTAGACGATAGACAACCTGGACAAGGACGCTGCTTTCTCTCGCAATCTTTGGATGAAACGCCCATGATGGAAGCCCCTGCCAGCAACATCTGCATGATACTTCTCCAGAGGTATTGAGAGTTTGGCGCTTCTCCCATCTTTGTAAAGAACATAGCCAAGGATCCGCTGAGCATCGATCTTCTCGACACAATCTACAGTACACAAAATTTATCGACGAGTATGAAATCGCAAGCATGATGGCCAAAATTGCAGCTAATCATTCAAATATACTCCCCAACTGGTCAGCCGGCTACCTTACCCTCGAGTCCTAGCTCAAATAAGTTTAGGCAACCTGCAGGTTGCAAGGCTTCACCAACAATTCTGTCGGGCTGAGACAAATCTCTCTCGATGACATGCACACGTCTACCATCCTGCACAATCAGACTCATGAAGCCGCTCTGTACGTTACGATTCCAGTTTACCTTTCCCTTATCAAGCTATAAAGGAACACATAGCTAAGTGGGTGGTGATGTTGGCATCGACTAAAAATCCTAGTTTGGGCTGCGCCGCTAACTATTTGGAAGCCTAATGGCGATTAAAGAAGAAGGAGACGTCACCTTCCCGAGCGCATAAGCAAGAGCGGAGCCGGTGACCCCGGCGCCGACGACGATAACATCGGCTTCACCAAACCTGGCGGCCACCGCGCCGTAACCGCGCTTTCGAGCGGCCTTCCGGCCCTTCCCCCAGCGTCCATGGATCCCGACGAGGAGGAGCAACGCTAGGATCGAAGCAGTGATGACTCCCAATGGGTACATTCCCTCCGTCTCCTTCTCCCTCCCTATCTGTGTCTCGCTTTCCTACTCCCTCCCGTCGTCGCGAACCACACATAAAAATAAGGAGAGGGATATCGTTCGCCGCTCTTATGAGGTTGCTCCGCTCTCTACTCACTGCGGAAGTCGGCATGTCAAGTCTTTTCCGGTGGGGTATCTAACGCTTGATTTTTTAGCCATAAATCGGCATGAGAGCGTTATATCGGTCATTAAAACGTGACCCTGTCACAGTTTGGAGAGCATGTGGTCTCCAATACCGCCACGTTGCCTCCCGTCTCAGATCTCAAACCACCCCCAATCATATCCACAATATCATTTCTCGTCGCCTCCCGTCAAAGAAGACAAGCCGTTGGCGGTGATAAAGACAAGCCGTTGGCGGTGATATGAGCGTGCCGTTGCTTGAGTCGTCAAAATCGTAGAGTACACAATCATGACATTGGGTTCACATGGAGATTGTAGCCATTTTAGGGAAGGAATAATAGACTTGGATAGAAAGTCGAGGTCAAAGTTCATGACAATTTTGGAAGACTGGAACATTAAGAGAGCATATGACAAATATGTAATGGAATGAGCAGAACAAAGAAGAACAATTTGGAGGGCAAAAATTTTCCATAGAGATTAGCACTCAGATTCTGTCTGCATTAACTTTTTACTCTAAATTTATATGATGTAATTTTTATTGCCCATTGTTTCATATTGGTCATCCAATTTTAATTCTAAGACTCGTTATATTTTCATTCTAAATTTTATAGGTAACTTATTCGATGATATTTTTAAAGTGCTGCATAGAAGCAGTAGCACAAAATCCAAGTATAACCACTAGTGTAACGATGAAGTTCCAATGTGCATTATGGCTAAGAACATGCATGATTGAGAGTATGTATAATTCAGCATATTCATGTTATGTATAAATATGTTCTTTTCTTCTGTACGAAGTACGTAAACAATACCTGCACATGTTGCATTACTTAAAATGACAAGTATGCTAATTCTTGTGAGTGTTTTTTTAAAAAATATTATTCAATCGCCTGGCAGCCTGATGATAACATTCATGGTGATTTTTTTTTTTAAAAAAATTCAATGATATCAACTATAGTTGTATAAAGAAAAACTACAATAGAAAAAAGAATTATGATTGGTGAAACCTGCTATAATATTTTTGGTGAAGAAAGATGTAAAGAAATATTTGTTTGCACACCCCCTGGCAGCCTCCATTAAGGTCTTCCCTTCTTCATACTCAACTCCCTTCTTCATACCAACAGGCTGCCTTAAAATTCTCTTAGCTTACAGGTTAAATGACTAGCACAAGACAAGAAACATGTTCTCTACGGAGAAATGTTTGCCTAACCACTTGTTTATGTCTTGAAGTGCTCTAATTCAACTAATTCCTCTGTATCTTTTATATTTTGTTTATCTATGTGATTGAGCATGAATATTTTTAAAGATGGATATGAATGGTATAAGTACAATGGTTTTATACATTGATTATATGATAGGACTTCTGTAGGATTGACCTAATCATCCTCAGGATTGACCTAATCATCCTACAAGTAATTAATAAGAACTTTGTAAGATTGTAATAAAACCCCACCTAGTCACTTCTATTCTATAAAGAAGTATGACAAAGATTTATTTTGGAGCCTTAGGGCTTTCTAACCTCCACCTCCCTTATTGAGCTGGTCGGCTAAGGTTTCTAATGGAGGGGCGTGACTTATGCAACCACTTAGGCCACCCCCGCTTTATTTAGGCATGGTAGCTATAGGAGGGGTAAAAAAGAAAATTCACTTAGGAATCACCCCCCTAGGGCTAGGGTTTTGAACCCTATATAAGCTTCCTAGCGAGCTTCCCGATCCCTTCGACGAATCTCCTAGCGAACGTCGGCAAGATCCCACTGCATCGTGCGAACTCGCCCCAATGCCCAAGCTTGATCTTGGCCCATCATCTGGTTGCAACTTCATTACTCCTGTCATAGTTAGTCCTGCACCATGCTAATTATGACTTAATTAAATATAATCATAATTATCAATCATCCATTACGAGACCATCCTAACTCTCGTTAAACTTTTCAACTACCCCCAACAATCTTCCGGAGAGTCTCGGTCTTCTTCTAGTGAACTCTTTTACAAACTCCTGATACTCTCGACAAGCTCCTGACGCACTCCTGAGGAGTTCCCAACCGCATCGACCCGATGCATGGACTCGACCTTAGCCAATCCTGATTGTAATAATCTTTCTATCGTAATTAATCCTGCATCAATCAATCTTAATTAATCCTACATCAATCAATTTTTAACAAATCATGTTAGATCAAAACTCATCAATTGATTTCATCATCAAAATCCGAGATGCAACAAGCTTTCTCTTTTTTGATGATGACAATCAATTGATGACATAAGTTAATCCTAACTCCCTCTAAATCCATGCCACTTAAATTTAAGAGAATCACACACTTTTAAATTCAAGCAATCAAAATTCTATACAAATTTCAACCCACATTTGCATATCCAAGATATCAAATCATGAGTAAAAAGAAATTATGCACTCATATCCATATCCAAGATATATCAATCCATATCCATATCAATATATATCATTAATATCATGTGTCATCAATATATATTTCTCCCCCTTTATCATCAATAAAAAAGTGAAATATAGGGCTTAGAATTTTAAAGCACATGAGTTTTTGCTCCATCTAAAATGAGTTATAAAGAATTTTCTTTCTCTTGTGAACAAGAAGGAAAGAAACTTTGGGAGGAGTTATAAAATATCATTATATATAGCTTTCAATTTGTAAAGATGAATTTCGAAAATAAGCTAAATGATCCAAGATATTTAAAAAGATTCAAGAATTTAGGAGCTACTCAAGGATCCAAACATCATTTAAAAACATCTCATGTAATTTCAAACAAGGGTAGCAAATAAATTTGTAAGGTAACATCATGTAAATTTTCTCCCCATTTTGTTTTTGTAAACAATAAGATAGAAACATGGAGAATGTTTTCAAAAACATTATCACAAAAGGTTTAATATCATGAAATCTAGATTATCAATTTTTATATTTTCATGATTTAGCATTTTTTAACTCTCAACCTCAATCTTGTAGATATAAGATTTTAAAAATTTTGAATATGAGCTCAACAAATCCATCTTATATCAATTTCAAAAAAACATAACAAATAAAGCTATTGAATTCTTTCTTCTCTTTTAAGAAGTTCAAGCTAGCAAATTTTGCTTTCTTTGTAATATTCAAGCTAGTAATTTACATTATGCAAGCAAACAAGTTTTACTCCCACTTGATAAATTTCTTATGAAAGAATTTTTTTTCCTTTTCTTTGAATAATGAATAAAAAACAAAGAGTAGGGTGAAAAACATCGTATCACAAAAATAGGGCTCAATCTTGTAGATGAAAATTCCAAAATCCAAGAATTGATATCTACCCATGCAATTTAATTCATTTAAATCAAGAGTAGCACATCAAGTGATTCATCAAAGATTTAATATCAAAGGCTTATTTCAAGCATCATAGAAGTTTATGTAATATATATTTCCCTCTGTAAACATTCATCAAGATTTATGAAACAAGAATAATTTTTTAAAAAATCTTATCACAAAAATTTGAATCATTTTCTTATGTTCATTTTAACTAGAGTGATTTCGAAAGTGAGCTAAAAAATCTAAGAAATTCAAGAAGAATTAAGAGCCACGCATGCATTTAAATTGTGTGATTTTCTAACATAAATAGCAAATCATGTATTTTTTTATATCACCTTTCATTTATATTTTGATAATAAGCATCAAAAATTTCAAAAGAAAACATGATAGCTTAAAATGTTAATCAAGAATTTTACATGCATATTTTGATAAGAAGTGTAATTTATAAAATCCAAGAATTTTAAGGAAAATATGATATTACATCAAGCTCAAATTATAAAATATACATTTCGCATGTATTTAGAAAATTCTAAATTTTCTTCTAAGCACATTATTTCTCGTTCAAGGTTATCATATCCAATTTGCTTCCTATCATATTGATAATTTTATCGTCCCCTTTGTTAAAGTAAAAAAGAAATATGATTGCATAATTTCTTCTTAACATCAATATTCAAATTACGCCAAAAATAGAAGATCATGTCATTAAAGATAAAATCAAAAATTTAAATATCAAAAGATATGATTTCGTTTAATAAGTTTCTTTTCTCCTTTTTTTTATGAATAATAAAATGAGTCTTAGGGGATAATCTCAATTCATCCAAGATAATTTTTTTAATAAAGAAGAATGATCTTGATAATAATTTCAATTAATATTGTTAAGATCATAAATCTTATTTTTATTAAAAAGAGAAAATTATAGAGATCAATAACGTGATTCCCATAACATATAAGTCAAGTCAAGAAATTAAGAGAATATTCATGATAATATAAATCTCTTTCAATTTTCAACTTATCATAAATTTAAGAAATATTAATTTTAGTGATAAGTTATACTAAGAAGAAAGTCATACGTAATCATGTCATGAAGAATATTATTGTCAAATCATAAATGCTAAGAATATGATTTATTTTGACACATTTCTTCCTAGATGAAATTTCAAAAGTTTTGAAATCTTAGGAGATCAAAAAGAAGGATCTTGATTCCTATAGAAATATCAAGTTATAAATATTGAGAAGCCAAGATCATGATTAGGATGAAAGCTTTTCTTTAATAAAGAGAAGGAATCTTAGTAAACAATCTTGGTTTATATAAAGATCTCAATTTTAATTTTTAAGATTTCATGATCATGATTTTATCAAAATATCAATAATATTAGATAGATTCAAATATATCCATTCCTTAAAATAAAATCATTTGAAAACACATCCAAAATTATCATCAAAACTCACTTTTCAAAAAATTTTAATAGAGTCATCATAGATTGTTTTCCAAAAGAAAATAACTAAAGTTTTCTAATTTATTTTTGTAGTTAAAGTGATTCAACAATAAATGTATCATTTTATCTTTATTGAAGGATTCATAGGATAAAAATTCTTTCAAGAAGAATTATCCTTCTTTTGAAATTTATTTTAAGAATGCATTGTCATTTAAAGTGAAAAACAAAATTTCATTATTATCATTACAATTAAATATTTTTAAACTAAAGCTTTGATTTATTTTTGAATCAAATGATTTTTGTATTTTGGAAGATTCTATTATGTTATCAAGATGTTTTTCTTTTAAAGGAAGATATGATTTCATATATAATTTTTAGGTTAAAAAATAACGTAAATCATCAATACAAGTTAATACACATCAATACAGTAATCATCATTAAAATCTTTCTATCATACATATGACTTTTATTTAAGTTAACTAAACTTTCTCATTTCTAATTCTAGCATGCTTTAGCTATGCAAAGATTATGCAATCAAGATTAATTATAACAAAAAATCATCCTTAAGATTCATTACCAATAATTTTATTTTTAATATTTTTTCTTTTATTTACTTAGGCTAGTGAGCTTTGAAAGAGTATTAGATCTCAAATCATGTGCCTTGAGCATATACTTTCAAAATATTACTTAATGCTTCTAGCCTAATACGATGAAACTTTATATTATGAGAGATTTTGATTTAGGTACCCATTTCATTCATGACATGTTCTTCCCATTTTCTCTAATGGCATAAGATTGTTTATGATTCCTTTAGAAACCCAAACTATCTTATAAGGACTATAATTTTTAAATGGACATTTATAAGTCATATGTTCTAATCTTCCATAAAAATTATACTTGATTTTTGGTGGTACATTTAATGTAGGTCATTTTGTAAAGATGGTTGGCTTTTGTTGAACATTACTAACAAAGCCTATGTCATTTCTACTATTAATATGATCATTATTGGAAAAGATCATATTTAGGAATTTGTTCCCTATTAAAAATTATTATAGTGTTGATTTAAGGATGATGTTTTCTTCTTTAACACTATCTAGTATCTTACATTTAGAGCATGTGTTGTTGTATGATACTAGTGAGTCATGCATTTCGTCAAGTCTACTAACTATCAATTCATGACCATTCTTAATCAGTTTAAATGATTTACTAAGTTTTCTAAACTCATTAAACATATCATGAAATATACTTAATAATTTAGAAAAAATATTTAAAGGCTCACTAACCTCATCTTCGATCGTCATTACGGCATAGTTAGCCACTTCTTGTTTGGATTTGTCTTCCTCATCTGAAGAGCTCGATTCATCCCAAGTAGCTGAAAGTGATTTCCTTTTTAGTGTTGGCTTCTTCTTCAAACGAGGACATTCATTCTTGAAATGTCTCAATTTTTTTGCATTCATAGCAAATGACATTGTCCTTATGCGGTTCTTTTTTGTTTTTATTGTTCTTGTTCTTTTCTATAATTTTTTAAAATTTTCTTGATAACAAAGCAATATCATGGTCCTCATCACTCAAGGAGTCATTTGTTGTCCAAAGTGCTACATCCTTCATGTTCTTTGGAAGGGGTTCATTAAGCTCATCATGAGCTTTACAATTTAGTTCATATGTTATAAGAGAGCCAAATCACAAATTTAAGAAATATTAATTTTGGTGATAAGTTATACTAAGAAGAAAGTAATAAGTAATCATATCATGAAGAATATTATTATCAAATCATAAATGCCAAGAACATGGTCTATCTTGATACATTTCTTCCTAGATGAAATTTCAAAGCTTTAGAAATCTTACAAGATCAAATAAGAATTATCTTGATTATTATAGAAATATCAAGTTATAAATATTGAGAAGTCAAGATCATGATTACGATAACAACTTTTCTTTAATAAAGGAAAAAATCTTAGTAAACAATCTTGATTTATATAAAGATCTCAAATTATAATTTTTAAGATTTCATCGTCATGATTTAAGTTATCAAATAATCAAAATCAAAATATCAATAAAGTTGGATAGATTCAAATATATCCATTCTTTAAAACAAAATCATTTGAAAACATATCCAAAATCATCATCAAAAATCATTTTTCAAAAGATTTCAATGAAGTCAACATAGATTGTTTTCCGGCTAAAGCTTTCTAATTCATTTTTGTAGTTAAAGAGATTCAACAATAATGATATCATTTTATCTTATTGAAGGATTCATAGGATAAAAATATTTTTAAGATTAATTATCCTCCTTTTGGTTGTTTCATGTGATTTCTTTGAAGAATAATTTTCAAATCAATGAATTTTTTTTTTAAGATCGAAAACCAAATTTCATTCTAGAAGAAGTTATCAGGGTCATTGCTATAACACATCAAAATGATAAAACATCTTTAAAACAAAATTTCAACCTATCTCAATTTCAACTTTTAAATGAGCCTAACTCTTTACACATAGTATAAGGAGTTGACAAACTTATTCTCAAAATACCTAAAAATGAAGTATATATATTTTTTTATGCTTAAAGTCTGCCATTCAACATAATCATTCAATCATAGTATTTCAATCAATGTAATATTCAAATTAATCATTCCATAGACTTTGTCAATAGTTAAACCATTTAATAATAGTCTTTACATTTAAACCAACATCCAAGCTAATGATTTTGAATCTATTGTTCAAACATCATCAAAATCTCATTTATGTAAATTTTAATATTTTTTTTAATAAAAAAAGTTCTTTGGTTCTAGTTCATTTTTATACTAGTATACTCTAGCTATGCATTATCAAGATTGATTATATAATCATGAATATTCATTTTTAATAAAAAGATTTGTTATAATAGAAATAAAGATCGTTAAGTTTCAAACATCTTGATTCAAATATTTTTTTTATTCTTGACATTTTGGCTAGAGAGCTTGATAAGTAAATTAGATCTCAAGTCAAATGGCTTGAGCATCTATTTTCAAAATATTATTTAGTGCTTCTAGCCTTGTTAGGAGATAAATTTATAATAAAGATTTAAGTACCCATTTTACATTAGGACCTATATGAAGAACTTTGTCTTTTTTATCTAATGGTTCTTGATAGTTTGTTATTCTCTTAGGAACCAAACTAACTTGTAAGGACTATAATTTCTAAATAGACATTTGTTAGCTTTATGTCCTAATCTATCGTAAAAATTATATTTTATTTTTTGTGGCAAATTTAAGGTAGGTCCTTTAACGAAAATGGTTGGCTTTTGTTGAATGTTACCAACAAAGCCTATATCATTTCTTCTATTAATATGACCCTTACTTGCAAGGATCATATTTATGGATATGTTCTCAATTTTAAAATTTTCTAATGTTGTCTTAAGCATGATATTTTCTTTATTAACACTATCTAGCATCTCACATTTAGAACATGAGTTATTTGATGCTAATGAATCATGCATTTCGTCAAGTCTACTAACTAACAAATCATTATATTCTTAAGCAACTTAAAAGATTTACTATTTTTCTAAATTTACCAAACAATTCATGAGACATATTTAATAACTCGGTAAAAGAAATACTTAATGAATCATTAACCTTGTCTTGGATCGTCATAAGCACGAGATTCTCCACATCTTGGTTGTGCATTTCATCTTCGAAGTGCCTCAACTTCTTGTATTCATAGCAAAAGGTTTTCTCTATTTTAAGATTATTTTTAAGGTTTATGTTATTTAATTTATTCGATTCATTCGTAAAAGGTTCAAAGTCCTCGTCACTCGAGATTTCACTCGAGGAGTCATAAGTTCTCTTTAGTCTCAATTCCTTCCGGTTCTTTGGAAGGTGTTCTTGGGTTCTCAATGTCAAATTCTTAGGAAGGTATCTTTCTTGTTTATTTTTGCAAGATGTTACTTAATAATTCTTTTAGATTAATTATGATTTCATGTGTGATTTTCAATGTATGCCAAATATCGAAAGCCGAATCACAAGAGAAAATCCGATCAAATTTATTTTTATCGAGAGCACAATATAAGACATTCATAACCTTTGTATTTAATGAAAATATTTATTTTTTATAATCATTCCAATTATTTGTTGGATTGAATGACTTTTGAAAATATTTTTCAATAATACACCATAAATCAAGATCTATTGAAGTCAAAAAGATATAAATTCAAAATTTTCAAAATGTGTAGTCCATTCCATTAAACATAGGAGGACTTATGATGCATTGACCCTCATTCATGCCAAACAAAGCTATTACTTAAGTGAGTGTTAATCCAATGAGTAAGAACTTGCTCTGATATCAATTGTTTGTAACTAGAGGGGGGGGGGGGGGGGGGGGGGGGGGGTTGGGGGGTGTGAATTAGTGAAAGAGTAAATTCTCATTTTAACGAAAAACTTTTCGCTTGAAGCAAGATAGAAAATCTGAAGCTTTTTGTTCAAGTAAAGCAAGTGAATGATTCAAAGAAAATGCTAAGTTTCTTGCTTAAAAATAACTTAAGAAGGAACAAGCAAATTTGAATAAAAAGATAAGCAATATCGTAAGCGAAGTGCTTGACTTGAAACCTTGCTTTCAAGGAGTAAGTAAAAATCGGAAGCGTCTATTGGTATTTAGCTCAAAAGGATTAAGAATTCGACAATTACAAGTAGTAAATGCAACAAGTAAAACACTCACAGTTATAGTAGTTAGGCATTAACCGACCTACGTCCACTCCCAAGTCCTCCTCCTTAAGGCACACCGGCGTCCACTTCCGATCTTTTTTGGGTGAAGACCAAACCCTTACAACTTGCTTATAAGGGAGACTTCAAGAATTTTTCTGACTCTAAGCTCCCTCCCTTCTCCTTTTCTTTTTCTTATAATTCACACATAATTTTTTCATAGAAAATAATCCCTAGAATTGTTGTATGGAATGCAAGAAAACTTAAGATATTTATAGCCCCAAATGGCTTCAGAATTTTGGAGCCAAAATTCAAATATATCCGAAAAAACTAGGTATGGGCGGTTTACCTATCGGCGCCAACGGTGCAGCCACCGTCATCCACCTTGTTTCCAGGGTACGGGCGGTTCAGTCGACAACCTAAGCGGTTCAACCGCCCGTAAACCTGGGTGGTGGTTCAACCGTTGGGAATCCCGAAAAAATGATTCCCTTCACTTTTCTAATCTTGATTTGAATCATCAGTTGACCACTCCCTTGGTTAACTAATTGAGCTCGACCTAAGCTCAATCACACCCCGTAATGGACCTGGTTGCCTCTTTAAGTTGATTTGGATCCCTTCTAAATCACACTCAAATCAGACTCAACCTTAACCTATGACGTAAGGACTACAATCATACATGACCACCGAGCTTAATTAACGACATCACTCCCGCAATTCGGTAACCTCCGGAATCTCCAGCGACGAGTCTCATAGTCTTCCTCCGATGATCTCCCGGTGTGTTCCTAGCAATCATCCGGATACCTTCTGCGAAGTCCTAGCGAATGATCGGCGAGCTCCCGCTGCATCGTCCAATCTTTGGCTCGATACCTGAGCTTGATCTTGGGTCTATGTCCGATCTATAACTCCTTCTCTCGTCATGGTTAAACCTGCATGATGCTAACTATGATTACAATAATGACCAACAAGTCCACTTGAAAATCTTTCCAACTCCCGATAAGCTTTTCGGTTACCCCCCGACAATCTTCCAACGAGTCTTGGTCTTCTTCCAGCGAAGTCCCTTATATTATCCTGGCAAGCTCCCGACACCCTCAACGAGCTCCCTACGCACTCCAGACGAGTTCCTAACTACATCGACCTCACTCCGGTCCGATGCTTGGACTTGATTTTGGCCAATCCTCTTATTATAATATATTATAGTTAATTCTGCATCAATCAACTCTTACAACACATGTTAGATCAATAACTCATCAATTGATTTCATCATCAAAATATGAGATTCAACAAGAAGACACAACCTCGACAAGTTGTAATTAAGGACAAAATGATATAAGTTCGTGGGATACCCCAAGAAAACTCGGGAGTATTATTTCTATCATCCCGAGGATCAGAAAGTCTTTGTTGCCAAGAGGGCTATTTTTCTTAAAAAGAAACATGTTCTTGGTGGAAACAGTGAGAGTGTGATAGAGTTGAGCGAGGTTGGTGAACCTAGCTAAAGCATCATTCCAAAGATCGAATCTATTCAGGTACTTAGCACACAAGGTCCAACTTTGATTTGATGCTGTTGTATCTAGATATATCTTTCTTCAAATTATTATAAGTCGTTAGCTAAAATTTTCTCTCGCTTAACCTCGGTCACATCCTCAATCATAATCTCGGCCTCTTTAGCTAGAAATTTCTCCACCACCTTCATTGTTTAGATATTCTTGATTGGTTTGATTTCTGCCACCTCTTCCTCTTTGTCTATGACCACTTTCTCTTTGAGAATTTGATTCACCTTTATTTTCAAAAATAAGCTTGGTTTGTAGCATAATTTTGCCTTCTGTTTTTGTAATTCTTTATTCATGAACTTGAAGATAACTCATAAATTATTTTAAAGATATATTTTTTCAAATCTTTAGATTCTTCAATTACAACAGTAATGAAATTAAATTTTGGATATATATATCTTAGTATTTTTTCTATGACTCTTTGATCACTTATTTGTTTAGTATTTCATCTTATTTGATGAACAATATAAATGATTTATAAGAAGTAATCAGAAATGGTTTCGGAAGTACCTTGTTGTAATTTTTTAAATTCGGCTCGTAAAACTTATAGACAAAGTTTTCTTTATCTTATCAACACCACCAAATGCTTTTTGAAGCATTTCCCAAGCCTTCTTTAAGTATTTGTTAGAACGATGATCTCGAACATTATCAAAGTCCTTGACAAATCGTGAATAAGGTCTTTTTTTCCTTCTTCCTTCTATCTTTGAGTTATTTTCTTGCTTTTATATTTATTGCTTCTCCTTCTATCTTTGAGTTGTTTTCTTACTTCTACATTCATTGCTTCTTCTTTTGCTAGATTTAGTTCAACAAATCTATCTTCTACAAACTCCTATGTATCTTACGAACCTAGAAGAATATTAATTTGGATACACCATATGTCATAATTTTTTTTGTCAATATAGAAACTTGGAGTTTGAAGGTGCTTGGGAATAAGGCCATAACTCCTTAACTTGGCTCTGATACCAAATGTTGAACTAGATAGAAAGAAGGGATAGAATTATCACACTAAGGAAAAGTAAGACAAAGTTAAATCTTTTATATTTATCTCAAAACTCTTTTCAATTTCACAAACTCTATTTTTTCATCAACCAACATATATAATCCCAAAAGATACATTATATTATTGACTCAAAATGAATCACTCTCTTTTAAGAAACTTTTTAAAGGACTAATAGTCAAATTAGCTTATACTTTTATAGATATTTAACGTATTTTCTTCTTTTGGTGCAATGAATCTCTCTTTTCATGCAATGAACCTTTGTTTTGATACAGTTAATCTCTCCTTATTTATATGTGTGGTTCCCGATGATGGGAGAGAGATGGGAAGCGAGACACAGAGTGAGAGGGAGCAGGAGATGGAGGGAATGTACCCATTGGGAGTCATCGCTGCTTCGGTCCTAGCATTTCTCCTCCTCGTCGGGATCCATGGCCGCTGGGCGAAAGGTCGGAAGGTCACTGGAAAGAAAAGTTTCGACACGGTAGCTGTCGGGTTTGGAGGAGTCGATGTTATCATCATCGGTGCCGGGGTCACCGGCTCCGCTCTTGCTTATGCACTCGGGAAGGTGACGTTCTCCTTCTTCTTTTATCACCATTAGGGTTCCAAGTAGTTAGCGGCGTAGCCAAACTAGGATTTTTAGTCAATGCCAACATCACCTCCCACGTAGCTATCTGTCATTATAGCTTGATAAGGGAATCATAAACTAGAACCGTAACGTACAGAGTGGCTTCATGAGTCTGATTGTGCAGGATGGTAGACGTGTGCATGTCATCGAGAGAGATTTGGCTGAGCCCGACAAAATTGTTGGTGAAATCTTGCAACCTGGGGGTTGCCAAAACTTATTTGAGCTAGGGCTCGATGGTAAGGCAGCCAGCCGACTGACCAGTTGGAGAGTATATTTGAATGATTAGCTGCAATTTTGGCCATCATGCTCGCGATTTCATACTCGTCGATTAATTTTGTGCACTGTATGTAGACTGTGTCGACGAGATCGATGCTCAGCGGGTCCTTGGCTATGTTCTTTACAAAGATGGGAGAAGCGCCAAACTCTCAATTCCTCTGGAGAAGTATCGTGTAAATGTTGCTGGCAGGGGCTTCCATCATGGGCGTTTCATCCAAAGATTGCGAGAGAAAGCAGCTTCCTTGTCCAGGTTATCTATCGTCTAATCTGAAACTTTCTACTATCGTAGTGATACTCTTTTTTATTTCCCCGATCATATGAAACATAGGTATAATCTTTGGTTGAATGATGTTATGCCTTGTATGAGATATATGAAGCTATTTTATGTTGATTAGTTGTCATCTTATCCTTTTTTGTTTTGCACCATTTTTTTTAATCTTCAATATCGGCAAACGTTTTTTCTATACTATTATACTATTCAGCTATCGACAATGAGCTGATTAGATGGATCAGATTAGGTGCAATGGTACTGGTACACTGAAGTATCATCAGATTACGCAAACATTTTTCCTGTTACTCATAATGTGGTACAATGAAGCATCATCAGGATGCAAATCATTCCTGTTCCATAAACTAAATTTCATACATTTCGAGACTTTTTGCTTCTATATATCTTTTAAAGAAATTGAAGTTCAATCCATTCTTTTCCAGTGTTCAGTTGAAGCAGGGAACTGTAGCATCCTTGATTAAAGAAGACGGAATAGTTAAGGGGGTAGTTTACAAAACTAAATCTGGTAAAGAATCGAAAGCTTTTGCACCTCTTACAATTGTATGTGATGGCTGCTTTTCGAATCTGAGGCACACGCTCTGCTCCTCCGTGGTAAAAATAACTAGAGAGCTTGAAGTTTCTTTTCTTTTTCATTTCTCTCTTCTAATAACTGCATTTATTCAATTGTCACAATTTGCCAAAAAATAAAAAACTCACCAGAAGTATCTATTTTTGACATTCACTTGTATTTTGACAAGAATTTGGATACATAACCTATGGTTGTAGCACTGATAAATTTCATTCTTACAGGTGGATGTACCTTCTTATTTTGTTGGTTTGCTTCTGGAGGACTGTCAACTTCCATTTCCGAACCATGCACATACTATCTTAGCGGATCCTTCTGTAGTATTGTTCTTCTCAATAAGTAGCACGGAGATTCGCTGTATGGTTGATGTCCCTGGGCAGAAGGTTCCTTCTATTGCGAATGGTGAAATGGAAATGTATTTGAAGACCATTGTGGCACCTCAGGTACTTTTGAGTGAGCATTGCAAATTAAGATGATGCCTTGTCACGTTAAGGAACTTTCTGTGCAATTATTGTTGTGAATTCTAGCATTCTGGTTAATCCAGGTTCCGAGTGAGCTGCATGATGCCTTTGTTGGGGCCATTGATAAAGGAAACATCAGAACTATGCCATGCAAAAGCATGCCAGCTGATGCTCATCTTACACCCGGAGTCCTCTTGATGGGGGATGCATTCAATATGCGCCATCCCATAACTGGTGGAGGAATGACAGTGGGCTTATCTGATGTAATCGTGCTACGTAATCTTCTTAGGCCTCTCCACGATCTCCATGATGCTGCTGCTCTCTGTAAATACTTGGAATCTTTCTACATTTTGCGGAAAGTAAGACAAAAGTGTTGTCCTTGTGTTTGATGCTATGTTGCAGACTCTCCTTGTTGTGCATCATACATATATTCCTTTTTCCTTCCTTTGCAGCCGGTTGCTTCTACATTGAACTTGCTGGCAGATGCCTTTTACAAATTATTCGGTGCATCGCCTGATGAAGCTAGGAAGAAACTTGGACAAGCTTATTTTGACTGTCTGAGCCTTGGAGGTGGGTTTTCAAGTGACGCTGCTGCTTTAATCGGTGGTATTGATGCCAGCCCACTGCATCTGGTTCTCCACTTCTTTGTTGCTGTTACTCTTGCAGTTGGGCATCTACTGTTGCCAATTCCATCAGTCGGGCGATTACGTAGTAGTGCGAGACTGATTTCTGTAAGTAATGAAAGTTTCTAGTTTAGTTTAGCTGCTTAAATGTTCTTGTGAGAAGTTGACGACTCATTTTGTGCTGCTTCCTTTTATTTCAGGCTGCTGCAGGTATCATTCTCCCCCTCATGAAAGCAGAAGGGGTTAGGCAAATGTTCTTCCCTGCTACTTTTCCAGCATATTATAGAGCTCCTCCTGCCCAACTGAAACGATAAGAACATGGATGGCCAGGACGGGTCAAGCTCAGTATGATGCAGTTTCTACCTTCTTCCCCTTATTACTGAGTATGTGCCATGTCCATGGTAAAGTATTGGGACTGTGTTTGTGTATGTATGTTGAGATATCTGATTACAGTCGTGTGTAGTGAAGACAAAATATGTTTTCCACACCTTATCTGAATAAAACGAGATTGCATCACTGCCACCAGCTTGCTTGCTTGCAAAAATCTGGGATTTGAGAATAATCATTCGAGTGTCCATATAACTAATAACCTTAACCATAAGAATCATAATATGTTATTTCTTATTAAAAATTAATATTAAAATTTAGTTCAAATAATAATAATTTATAAACTTACCATATGTATCTTTTGAAGCAACTCAGAAAATCTTTATGTGATTTGTAACCACATCGTCATCGGATCCATCCGAGATCTATAATGATATAGATCTACAACGAGAATTTGACTCTGTCTTTCCCTCTCTTCGTATTTTTGACAGGACCACTAAGAGCGATGGATCTAGGGATCCATCGCCTCCAACTTGGCATCGATTGAATCTTGAGATGCCATTATGTATGCCTCCAGATCTGAGATGTCTCCATCTTTTTTTCTGTTGACTAGTCAAGGGCATAGGGTAGTGGAAGGTTTGGTGACAACGAAAGATAAGATCGATGGTGGAGGGTTGTGGCTATTATAGTTTGTTGTTTTAGACAGCAGTTTTGTGATAGGACTCTAGCAGGGTTGAGTCCTAATCACTTAGAAGTAATCAATAAGAACCCTGTGAGATTGTAATAAAACATCACCTAGTCACTTCCATCTTATAAAGAAATGTAGCTAGGGTTTATTTTGGGGCTTTAGGGCTTAATGGTTGCCGCCCCCTTTACTGGGTTAGTTGGTTAGGGTTTCCCCCTGCTTAGGCCGGCTACAGAGCCAACTAGCTGTCACCTGTTCCCTCTAAGGTAGGTAGGCTATAGAAGGGGCAGAAGGATAATTTTAGTTAGGCAAGCACCCTATGGGCTAGGGTTTGTAATCCTATATAATGATGTAATCACCCCCTCTTTTTTATTAAGTAATTATCAATTTTATTTCAGTCTTATGCCGAGTCTAGGAGGGAGGAACCTCTACAGCGTTCCAAGGGTTGATCCCCCTCAAGGATCAAAATCTATAGGGCTTCTTCTGGGATTTTATCATCTAGTATCAGAGCCGCATTCCTGCTGCCCTATAGCCATCATCTATGCCTCCATCTTCTAATAAATTCCCACAATTGTTTTTTGACATCGCCTCCATCCACCGTCGCCCACCAAGCCGCAGATCCATCTATTTGCTGTCGCCCCCTATCAGATTTAGAAATCTGGTATTTTTTTTATCATCCAAGCCTCTTCAATACTGTAAGATTCCTTACTTGATACGTTGAAGATTTTTTCCAAATTTTTATCCGCTATAATTTTCATTTGTCGCAAACGTTATCATTATTACAACAGCGGAATGCTACAGAAATTTTCAGCCATGTTCTTGCCTCTTGAAACTGGTTTATTTCTTCTCCTTTCTATCCGAAATTTTTACACAATTCTAGAGATCAACTTGGCTTTCATCTAGATTTGATTTTTAGAAAAAGCTCCTTCTAGAACTAATTTTCTTGTGCAATCTTTCACCATCACGTAGTTCTGAAATTCTATGACGAAGGATCTACCTTTCGTCTTTTGCCCTATTTCCCTACTGTTATGCTGCCAAAATTTCGTCAAACTTTTTATTGGTATTAACATCTGAACCAGGGTTTCTACATAATTTTCTTAAACTTTCCTCTGGAATTTATGTCGAGAAGTCATCGTTTCTCTGACGTAAAACCGGTTCAATGGATAGCACGTCGCAACACATTTTTTCACCGAATTCTATCAGATTTGAGTGCTATTTTTTTGAAGATTTCAGACTCCCTTTTCCTCATCTTAAAACCCTAACATTCTCACCAAAAACCCTTCCAAACCTTACCCTAAATTGAACCCAAAAAACCCCCAAAATCTGCCATAAACCGTAGTCTACTTCCATCCAAACTGATTCACCTTCCAACCGGCCACCCCCTTCTCCAAAATTCCCATGCCACTAACCCAATAACAGAAAACAATCTCAATATTATAGATCTAGAGGTGCATACCATAAAATCAAAGGAGGCTATCGATGCAAAGCTTGAAGCCTTTGAAAACTGCATGAAAGAGAAGATGCGATCCCTTTTCGCTGAATTCAGCATTGGCTGACCGTCGAGCCCGAGGAATTCATAACACAAAGAAACTTCATATCGGTGAGACGATAATCAAGAACATGGCCACATCAACTCTAATCTCAATAATCTATGCATGAAGGTTGACTTCCCTAGATGGGAAGAAGGAGACCCGATTGGGTAGATCTCGCACGCGGAGTGCTATTTTTGGTTCTACCGAATTACCGACGCCACACGGGTGGAGATTGCTACCATCCACCTCGAGGGAGATGCTATTCAGTGGTTTAATTGGTTTGAGCACACCCATGGAGGACTCTCTTGGCAGCGATTCAAGGAATGACTACTGAACCACTTCGGACCAACCAATTTTGACAACAACGACGGACAATTGGCAAAGATTCGTCAAACCTCCACAATATAAGAATATAAGATAAGGTTTGAACATTTATCTAATCAAACTATGGGTTGGTCTGAAAAAATACTTTTAGGGACTTTCATCGAGGGCCTAAAACAAGAGATTTAGGGAGAAGCAAAGGCGCGACAACCGTACAATCTTATAGTGATGATTTCCTTTGCATGTATTCAAGAAGAATGATTGAACCAAGAGGCATGAAGGACAAGGGTTGCTCCCCGACCAGCCATTCCGAGGCCTACAACCCCCTCTACTGCCATCTGAGCCCCTGCACCAAAAAAATTGATGAGGGATGAGCTTCGTGAACGATCGGTCAAAGGATTGTGTTGGCACTATGATGAACCATGGAGCCGAGAACATCGCTGCAAAAAGGGCCGACTCCTTGTGATTGAACTAGTCGAGGATGACAGCAATGAACTATTTGAAGAAGTCCTTGAACCTGAAGAAGAAGCCATAGAGGAAGAGTCCCAATCGGCCGACTATGCAGTGTATGCATTGGCCAACTACTCCAACCCGCAGACGATGAAAGTTGGAGGACTTCTGAAACAGCAACCCATCACCGTTCTCATCGACACGGGCAGCACAAATAACTTCCTCAACAGTAAAGTTGCTACACATTTTGTGCTTCAAATTGAAGGTTGCAACAAGTTCGATATAAAGGTCACCGATGACTGAATCCTCAATTGCGACCAACGGTGCCCACGGGTGAAACTACTCCTCCAAGACCAAGAAGTGGTAGATGATTTCTTTCTCCTATCCATCGATGATTATGAAGTCATACTCGGGATCGAATGGCTCCCAGCACTAGGTGATATCTCCTAGAATTTTTCTAAATTAATCATAAAATTTTATTGCAAAGGGAGATAGGTCATGTTACGAGGCAAGCGGGAGCCAAATTTCCACCGTTTCGTCGCAACGAATGGAGAAAGTTTTGCACAAAGCACATGATGGATTTTTTATGTATATCTAGCAGCCATCTAAGGGGGAGAATATACAAAATTCAGATCTTAAGCTTACCCTCTTGCTGGATGAATTCGTAGACATTTTCACGGAGCTGCGCAAGATGCCCCCTAACCGACCGCATAACCACTATATTCTTATTCTGTCGTGCAAATCTCCAGCAAATTTACATTTGTACCACTACCATCATTTGTAGAAGGACGAGATCGAGAACATCGCTAAAGAGATGCTTGACACCGAGGTGATTCGATAGAGTTGCAACCCTTATTCTTCATCGGTGTTGCTAGTGCACAAGGATAGTACATGGAGAATGTGCATTGATTATAGGGTCTTGAATGCTATCACCGTCAAGGACAAATATCCTATACCAGTCATAGATTAGCTCTTGAATGAATTAAAAGGAGCCCGAGTCTTCACTAAATTGGATCTCTGTTTCGGTTATCATCAGATTCGAGTATGCACTGAAGATATTCCGAAAACTGCATTCATGCATAACGACCACTACGAGTTTCTGGTAATACCTTTCAGACTTACGAATGCTCCTTCTAATTTTCCAAGCCTGATGAATGACATCTTTCGGAGTTTTCTATGCAAGTTCGTATTGATGTTCTTTGATGATATTCTCATTTATAGCACTGCGCTTGATATACATTTTCAACACTTAAGAACTGTTCTAACGATTTTTCATGAGAATACTCTTTATGTTAAACAGTCAATGTGTAGCTTCTTACAGTGTAAAGTAGAGTATCTTGGACACATTATATCAGAGGATGGAATGGTGATAGACCCGACGAAGATCGAGGCAATGCAAGGATGGCTGAAACCTACAAACGTAAAATCGCTGCGTGGCTTCTTGGACTCACTGGCTACTACCATAAATTTATGAAAGATTATGGAAAGATTAGCGCCCCGCTTATGTCTCTACTAAAGAAAGACTTCTTCTTGTGGTCGGAACAAGCTTCTACAGCCTTCAAAAGACTCAAGGCTGCCATGACGACGATGTTGGTCCTACCACTGCCTGATTTTAGCCGCACTTTTGTCATTAAGGTTAACGCATCAGGAGTTAGAATTGGGGCTATTCTTATGCAAGATGGTCAACTCCTAATTTACACCGAGGCTTTCCCCACACTCCACACGAGATTTTTACAGGAGATACTAATTACTACCAAATTTAAAATATGATTGGATACAGATCTATGACACGAAAGAGGAGTAAAACTAGAAGAATTATAATTTATGCTCACACCAAATTGGGCTCTCATCATCCCAAACTATACTAGAGGGTAATCACTATTCCAGAAGAAAGATTGGCTATCAATAAAGACTAACCATATAACAGCACATGCAAAGAAGAAACGACATCGTGATAAAATTCAGAATGGATGAAAAATTAAAGATCGAGTTTTTCTACACCTCCAGCCCGATCAGCAAGAAACTCTTCCTATTTCTTTGGACTTGCAAAACTAGGGATCACATTGGGGCCCTAACTTGGAGATCAAATTCACGCACTAGATCAAGATTATAGTTGATCCGCTAGGTATCTCACCACAAATGGAAATTTAAAGAAGACAACTTAGCCCAAATCCTTTCAACTAATACCCCAGCTAATGAGGAGGCCAAAGTTCAGTTGATGATAGCATGAGAAATCATATGAGGAGCTCATGGAACCCCGACTTTGAGGACAATGCTAATTTGAAGAGGGCGGGTTTGATAGGACTCCAGCAGGGTTGAGTCCTAATCACTTAAAAGTAATAAATAAAAATCCTGTGATATTATAATAAAACCTCACCTAGTCACTTCTATCATATAAAGAAGTATGGCTATGGTTTATTTTGGGGCCTTAGAGCTTAGTGGTTGTCGCCCCCTTTTACTGGGCTAGTCGGCTAGGGTTTCCCCCTGCTTAGATCGGCTACAGAGCCAACCTAGCCGCCACCTGTTCCCTCTAAGGCAGGTAGGATATAAAAGGGGCAAAAGAGTAATTTTAATTAGGCAATCACCTCATAGGCTAGGGTACAATAGCAGAATTTTCATCAAAAAAATTTCAGTAGTGTAGACGTAATTTTTTCTAGTAGTTTATAGCAAGGATTCGAGTAAAACTCAAGGGGAATCCACTAATAAGGGAAAAATAATATTGACAAAAAAATTCATGGAAGAATATAGCAGTAAAAGAATTAGCAAGATCAAAGATTACAAGGTGTTGTTGTAGATCCTTACGTCAAAAGTTTAGCAGATTTAATATAAAAGATCAATAGTTTATATTGATAATTTTTGCATAAAACCAAAAAAAATCCACTATTAAAGAGTGTTAAGCCATAATAAAAAACTCGTGGAAGATTGGTTAGAAAAATTACAACAGCAAGATCAAAACAGGTAGTGATATACGGTTATTCTGCAGCACAACTTTTATCATAAAGATGGAGACTTTGCAACAAAGATTTTATACAGTGAGATAGGAATAATTTTTTTTTAGGTTTTTGGATGAAGGATAACTAAATTGCAATAGAAGTAAGGTAGGAAACCAGAACATGTTACAATTCTAAGGGAGATCAAAAGATGATCTGCGGTAGTGGAGATTATGGCTAAATTTAACGACGATCTAAGCAATTGTGAGAATTGCTTGGGCGGCTTTAGAAGGATGATGGGTGACTGCGGAAGGGCAATGAGATGCCAAGAATGTTGCTTTGATACCAAGTGATCTCTATATGGGATCGGTCTCCTTGGAACTCTATAAGGGTTCCTCCCTCGGTTTTATGCATAAAGGCTGAAAAGAATATTGATCTATTGATGATTAAAATTGCTGAATATATGGCTATTTATAGGACTTCTAAACCCTAACTACTAATAGGATTCCTACTTAAAGACTCCTACTTCTAACAACTCCAACTCCAACTCCAACTCTAAAATAACTCCTAGCTGGCGTCAGCTAGGGGTGGCCGGTAGCTAAGACTCCTAATCCTTCTCCTCTTCTAACCTTAACCCTAACCGACACCTTCAACTATAGTAGGGGGCGGCAAGCTAGGGTTTTACATATGTGCTTTCCCCATTAAATTTAAAATTAGAACCTAATTATCTAGAGTCCTAACAGCTGTAACCATCGCTGCAAAAAGGGGAAGCTTCTCATGATAGAACCTATTGAAGAATTTGAACATGAAGAGGACCTCGAATCTGAGGAGAAGAACATGAAGAGGAGGACCTTGAACTTGAGGAGAAGACCATGAAGGAGGACCTGCAGCTGGCTGATTGCATGACTCATGCTCTAGCCGGCTATGTGAACCCGCAAATAATAAAAGTTGAAGGATTCTTTAAGCAATAGCCCATCATCATCCTCATCAAGACCAAGAGCACTAATAACTTTATGAACAGTAAGGTTGTTGCCCGATTGATGCTCCAAAATGAAGATTACAGTAGGTTTTATGTCAATGTAGCTGGTGGTCGAATCTTGAAGTGCAACCAAAAGTGCTCGCGAGTGAAATTATTTTTACAGGGTCAAAAGATCATTGTTGATTTTTTTTCACCTCTCTCTTAATGATTATGAAGTGGTGCTCGACACTGAATTACATCTATGATAAGAGATGTTTCCTGAAACTTTTCAAAGCTAACCATGAAATTTTTCAATAAAAGGAAACATGTGACCTTACATGGGAAATGAGGGAGCGAAGTGACTACGGTAGAAACACAACACTTGGAGAAGGTACTATAAAAAGAGTCCAGCGGCTTCTCAATTCAAATTCAAGAACTTAGGAGATGAAACTGAAGGAGATTGAAGACATGAACCCTCTCCCACAACTTGCTGAAATTTCAGGCACCTCCATCAAACCAAGTCGACTACCTCCTATCATGCTACCCGACCCCTGCTGAACTGACCACAAGCTGATGCTGGCCAAATTGCTGCCCACATCCTCAAACGACCAAAGCTAAGAGGATCACCTAGGAGATGATAGAGACATAAATTATTCAGTTGCACTTTTTCCCCCACTATGATAGTTCATCCCTACATCTTTGTCTCTAGGGATAAGTTCTTTCTGAAGTGCTACATCTCGTTGAACCCGCCATGGCTTCTGATGTGGCACTCCCAGATCTCGAGCGACTTCTACGACTTCCCTCAGGAGCGGACCATAATGCTCGAAGTCTTCCCTGATGATGACCTCCAATCCACGGCATGACCGCAAGAAGATCAAATTCCTCCAGCGGCAGAATCAGAGTAAAAGAGGGATCATTTATAGGACTCAATGAAACATGAACATCGGCCCTCTCACTATGAAGAAATATGCCCCCCTTGGCTGAGTGGAACTATAGTCCTCACTACCACAATGTCATCTACACCAACATTAACATTTCTAGATCATGGCCATATGTTTGTGATTGGAGCAGACACATCATGAGTTGGGATTAGCGTCATCCTCTTGCAAGATGACCGACCCCTGTTCTGCACCGAGGCTTTCCCCATACTTCACTCAAGGCTTCTAATCTATAAAGGAATACTAGTTGCTACTGAATTTAAAATTAGCTCAATATAGGTCCACAACACTAAAGAGAAGTAAGCCTGAATAAATCACAGTCATAGCTCACGCTAGATCGAGCTCTCATCAACATGTACCATACCAAAGGACAGCCACCATTTCAGAAGAAAGTTTGGCTACTATTAAAGAATAATCACACACCAGCCCACACAAGAAAGAAACAGTCACCTAACAAACATAGAAGTTTGCTATTGAAGATCGAGTCTTCCTTCGACTCAGCCCTACTAACAGGAATATATGAAGACTCAAGCTTTAAGGAAGTGTTCTCTCTATTTCTTTGGATCCTACAAAATTGGAGATCACATTGCAACCATGACCTATGGATCGGATCTCCACACCAATTCAAAATTATAACTGATCCTCTAGGTATCTCACCGTAAATGAAAGTTTAGAGAGGATGACTTAGCCTAGACCTTGATAGAACCCCAGAAAGAGCTCTACAGGATTTAATATTTGAGGGGGATCAACCCTTGGAATACTATAGGGGTTCCTCCCTCCTAAGGTCAGCCACAAGGCTGAAATAAAATGGATTCTTGCTTGATTGAAAAGATGAGGCTACAAGCTTATATAGGGCTCAAAACCCTAACCCTAGGGGGGTGCTTCCTAAATAAATTTACCCCCTTACCCCTCCTAGCCTCCCTGCCTTAATAGGGATGGACGATAGCCTAGGTGGCTGCATAGCCGCCTCTACCTGCTAGAAACCCTAGCCGACCAGCCTAGTAAAGGGGGGTGACGGCCAGTAAGCCCTAAGGCCCTAAAATAAATCCTAGTCATACTTCGTTATAGGATAGAGGTGACTAGGTGAGGTTTTATTATATTCTCACACTTTTTATTGACTACTACAAGAGTGAATAAGACCCAAACCTGTTAGGGTACTATTAAGCCTGTCCTCTTTAAATCAGCTTTGTTCTCAAGATTGAGTTTCATGAGCTAAAGAAACTAGTCTTCAGCTCCTCATAAGACTCCAATGTGGCATCTTCATGTGGTAAGTTGTTCCAATGCACTAATACTTCGGCTGAAGGGTGTCTACGGTGCATCACAATTCTCCAATCAAGAATGGCTTGTGGCTGGACTTAAATTTCTCCATCTTTGGATGAAACGCCCATGATAGAAGCCCCTGCCAGCAACATCTGCGTGATACTTCTCCAGAGATATTGAGAGTTTGGCACTTCCCCCATCTTTGTAAAGAACATAGGCAAGGATCCGCTGAGCATCGATCTCGTCGACGCAATCTACAGTGCACAAAATTAATCGAGGAGTATGAAATCGCAAGCATGACGGCCAAATTGCAGCTAATCAATCAGTATACTCTCCAACTGTTCAGCCGGCTGCCTTACCTTCGAGCCCTAGCTCTTTAGGCAACCTCCAGGTTGCAAGAGTTCACCAACAACTCTGTCGGGCTCAGCCAAATTTCTCTCGATGACAAGCACACGTCTACCATCCTGCCCAATCAGAATCATGAAGCCGCTCTGTACGTCACGATTCCAGTTTATCTTTCCCTTATCAAGCTATAAAGACACATATAGCTACGTGGGTGGTGATGTTGACATCGACTAAAAATCCTAGTTTTGGCTGCGCCGCTAACTATTTGGAAGCCTAATGGTGATAAAAGAAGAAGGAGACGTCACCTTCCCGAGCGCATAAGCAAGAGCGGAGCCGGTAACCCCGGCGCCGACGACGATAACATCGGCTCCACCAAACCCGGCGGCCACCGCGCCTTCCAGCGGCCTTCTGGACCTTCCCCCAGCGTCCGTGGATCCCGAGGAGGATGAGGAATGCTAGGATCGAAGCAGTGATGACTTCCAATGGGTATATTGCCTCCATCGTCTTCTCCCTCCCTGTCTCGCGAACCATACATATAAGGAGAGGGATATCCTTCGCCGCTATTTATCTTTACCTCACGTTGCTCCGCTCTCTAGTCACCGCGGAAGATTTTTAAAGTCCTAAATCGATATAAGACCGTTATATCGGTCATAAAGGTTATATCGGTCATTAAAACGGTCCCCCGCCACACTTTGGAGATCATGTCGTCCCTAATACCGCCACATGGCATCCCATCTCAGATGTCAACGACTCCCAATCGTGTCCACCATCGACATATCATTTCACGTTTTGTCCTTCCGGCGACGTCCGAGAAGGCAGGACGGTAGACGTGACATGAGCCTGTCGTTTAATGAGTCGTAGAGGACAATGGCAGCATGGGTGTACCTGGAGACGGTGAAGATGATGAATTTTGGATGGGAGGAATAATATATTTGGATGGAAACTCGAGGTCTTGTTCATGACAAATTGATGCCAAACTGGAAATGATGATCGGAACATGAGAAGAGCATACGACGAAGATGCAATGGAAGAAGAACAATTTGGAGGGCAAGAATTTTCTACCTAGGTAAAAAATTGATTATATCGTCACTCAATAAAACGAGCACATCCCGTTCTCTACAAGAACAACTAAGAACTAGAATAAGCTCATCAAGCAGACCAGGCGGAATAAGCTCATCGATCAGCTGTGTTCATCATACAGGGGATCACCATGACAGCAAACCAGAATAATAAGCTCATCCATCACCTGTGTTCATCAAGCAGGGATCACCATGACAGCAGACCAGAATAATAAGCTCATCCATCAGCTTTGAAAGCAACAAACTAGACAGGAACAAATAAGAACAAAGGCAATTTACCTGCAACACAACGCAGGCACCAGAGAGGTAAATTAGTTCCCATCCTATGCAGAGAGGCTAAAGAATGCATAAGATAAAACAGCTTACTGTTGTTAATGCGGGTGGCTGTGGATCAGTTGCAAACACTTGAAACTACTGCAAGATGACTACATAACATTTGCAATCTGCAAAATCTTGATCACCAAATAAAAGTGTTCTGAGCCATAGAGTAGTAGCCTTCTCCGTGTATGACTTGCAAAAGACACACAAAAGATTGGAGTAATCTAAGTATCGTGGTTAATGCAGTTAAAAAAAACACAATGCAGAAGACCACAGTACATAGGAGATCAATACAGGTGATTCAAATCATCACACCAAGCAATTTACCACTGCTTATCAAATTCATGGGTGGTTATTCCTACATGGACTTCATTGCTTTATGCTGGCTTTCAAAAAGCAGTTGAGAGAATCCGTGATCGGAGACTACTCTATAAGCAAATTTCTTTATGTTGGCTTCCATAAAACAATTACTTGAGAGAATCCTTGATCAAAGATTACTCTCTATTAATAAATTGCTTTATGTTGGCTTTCATAAAACAATTACTTCAGAGAATCATTGATCAAAGATTACTCCCCATAAACAAGGTGTGCAAACAACAAACAATAGTAAATAAATCAAGGCATACTATACTATCATTCTCATACAACTCAAACTAGATACCAGAAAGATGTAGGCTACGGCTAATAAGTATCCATCAAAACAGAAAAATGGCCATGATAACACGTAGAATTCCAAAAAATCTTCACAAGCAAGAGTTATTAAGTATTACTGGACATGGAACTAAAAAAGACATGAATGAACATAAATCTCTGATCAGGAATGTCTGGTCAACAGTCCAAACACTTGTTACTGCCATCCAACACAAGGGAAAACATATTAAAGGAAACACATGTTGGTCAGACTGGATATGCCTTGATCAAAGTATTAAATGTAGTAGTTATTCCTTCCCATAAAAATGGGGTTATCAATAAAGCAGAACTACAACTTTGCTGACATCCTCCAACAACGAGTTTATTCATATGTGTATATATACAAAAACATTGCTCATACCTATCAGAGTCTAGTAAAACTGACTTTGCCAACTTGGAGAAAAGAGAAAAAAAATCTAATTCAATTTTGACAAGCTTCCTACTCAGACTATTGCTTTCTAGCAACTGTCATATAAGGAATGACCATAAACCATGCTTCAAGCAAGCAAAGTCCTTATTGCATATACATGGTTGTTCCTGCTTGTCCCTTCAATGTGAGGGCCAAGAAAATCCATTCACATACTGTAATTTCCCATTTAGCAAGAAACAAGATAAGAACGTAAAATTTATCTGGACAGAAGAAATCACTTGAACTTCGTCCATGCAGCTACTATCAGAATATATAAGACAACCTTAATGATGAAGATACCAACAACTAGCATATTAGAAAGTGTTCACTCATATACAACTGTTGAGAAATAATCTAGGTAAACGTGAGTTTATTCATGCACTACACAGATGGAAGCAGCTCTAATAGTATGTTCACGTATTACATACGTGGAACCAGTTCTTTCAAAATTTAATCTCATAAACAGAAGCCACTAAAACCATCTATACACATGGAGAGGAGTGGCCAAAAGGTCTGGGTGCATCTAATATCTGAGAAAGTAATAAGGTGGAAACCATTTCATGCAAAGAAACCTGCATCATTTCCTCCAAGATTACAGTCAGGCAAAAAGTTTCTTCGAGTGGGCAGACGTGGAACTCCTATTCTCAGAACCCCTGGGGCAAAACCACCAATTGCAGGGAACCTGTCATAATCTCCACCTAGCACAGGAAGCCTCGGGGTACCAGCTGGGTTAAACCTACGCAAAATAAAATTGGGAATGCGAAATGGGTTCGTCCTTTCTGTTATCTTCTCAGCTTGCTTCATCCACACCCAGTAATTCGCATACTTGTCTTTCCAGCTTCTGCCCACGAGTACCCTCTTCTCATTCACCGACCCAAACTCCTCAAGAAACCTCAGTTTCCAAAGATCGTCGTTTGATGACAGATACCGCAACTCAGAACAAGTGCACCCAATCTTTGCGACATCAATGCCTGAAACAAATTCCAGAATCTTGAGCTTGAGATCGGTTGGAAGGCGCATGAAGCATGTGGGAGAAGGTAGCCCATTCTTCTGGCATATATCAATAAGGAGAGGCAACGTGAGTCCATCTTTCACAACCTTCCATAATTCAAAAACCTCCTTTTCTTCTTGTTCGCTCAGAGAATCCATAGATAAAGATAATAAAGGTGCCAGCTTTGACAGATCAATACACACTCGGTACACATCCTGATGATCTCCGTTTAGAAATCCATAAACAGTCGCATAATTCTCCATCATCGAGAACCTCAAAATTGCCACTTTGGGGTCCCTTCTGTCAACAGCACCCACGAGCTCAGGAAGAGTGTATTGAACGGAAAAAGTAGCAGCTTTTGATGGACATCCCCCGGGAAATCGGGATCCACTGCCACCGCCACCGCCACTGACCACAAATCCGGACTCGAGAAAAGCAGCATGGAAGGTGATGACCAGGCGACCCAGAGGACCCTCGGCTTCTCCTTTCTCGGCTTCCATGACTCTCTTAAGAAAACATGGAACTGCCAGAGACTTACCCACAACAACGGGCTCTGCGTCTAATGCCATGATATCATCTTGTTGAACCACCTCGGCTTGAGGTGAACTCAAATCTGACACTATGGCACTGGGGTTATCCTGCGTCGACACCGGTGCAAGATTCGAGCTTTCCCCAATTTCCATTGGTGCTGCGACAGAGGAAGATGATAAGTTGAGAGTTTGAGCGCGCAGGCCGAACGGCGTATCATCCACAACACTGGGGGTCTCTGGAGGTGGAACTGGGGCAAGATTCGAGCTTTCCACGGTTTCCTCCGGAGCGGGGGCCGAGGAAGGGGACGGGGCTAGGGTTTGGGAGTCAGGGACGATAGAGAAGAAGATGAGATCTCCGGCGGTGAGGCCGAGGGAGTGGAGCGAGTCGTGGGGAGAGGAAGGAAGGAGTTCGTCCTTGCGGTTAAGGGAGAGGCGGATTGACCCCGGCGGGATCGAGATCGGGGAGGAGGAAGAGAGGGTGCGTGCGATGAGGGTTTTGAGGTCGTGGAGAGAGGAGGGTTCGGGGGCTTGGATCCTCAGCGTCTCCTTCGACGCCACGGAGCGAATTCGAAGCTTCATATCTCCGGACAAGCTCGATCGGAAACGAGAGAGAGGAGCGGAGAGAAGAGGAGAGATCCGAGTCCTCCCTTTCGATCGAGAGTGCACGGCGTTTCCTTCGGGATAGAGGAAACATATATAGAGCCTTAATGGGTTGGTAACTGCACCGCACACCGATGGAGCAAACGATGGATACCTGAGACACGTGGCGCTTGACTTGCACGCAATGCTCGATCTAAGGAATCGGAAACATTACAAGTTTTCGAATAGGAATTATAATTGTTTTGACTACATTCAAATTTCAAACCATTTAGTAATTAAATCTATATCTTATATATGTTTCGTACGTGCATTAAATTGACCCAATAGTATAAAGAAAAAAAGAGATAAACATAAAACTATAATCTCACTACTTTGTTAATAGTTGAATGGATTATAATGATATATTCATATAAAGTAATCTTAGTCTTGTTCCATTTTCAAACTGATGGAAGCGTTACATTTAAAGCAACAAACTTTGACAAGAACAAATATGCCAGAATGCAATTTACCCGCAACCCATCTCAGGCACCAGAGAGCTAAAAGTAGCTCCCACCTGATGCATAAGGGCTAAAGAAAGCACAAAATAAAACAGCATATTAAAGCCAAATCTGATGCAGAAGGGCTAAAGAATGCACAAGATAAAGACAGCATATTGTTGTTTAATGCTGGCTATGTGGATCAGTTGCAAACGCTTGAAACTACTGCAAAATGACTTCATAACGTATGCAATCTGCAACAGCTTGATTGTGTGAAAAAATTTATATGTGACAATTGTAAGAAAAAAAAAAGTGGAAGGGAGTGAGCTAAAAGTTGTAGATTCTTGTAATAATCTCCCTTGTAAGCTCAAGTTTATAAGGGTTTGGTCTTCACCCAAAGAAGATCGATAGTTGACACCGACCGATGGGCCTCGACGAAAAGGACACAAAAGTGAACGTAGGCCAAGATTGGTGTCGAACCACTATAAAATCATAAGTGTTCTCTATTTGGCTTATTCTCTACTTTTTAATTATTCTTAATTAGAAAATCAAGAGTATCTATCATCTTTCGATTGTGATTTTAAATTATTTACTTATTCTCTTTCAAGTACAAAAAATACTTTTAATTTTGTTTTCTCTTAAATAAAAAAGTTTTCGTTAAAATGAGATTTTGCACTTACACTAATTCACTCCCTCACCCCATTCATAGTGTCAATTGAACCTACCAATTAGTATCAGAGTAAAGTTATTATTGATTTGACTAACACTTATTGAGTAAATGGTTTTGTTTCACATGAACGAGGGACATTTTATTTCACATCCTTCCATGTTCAATAGAGAGAATTACACATATTGAAAAACAAGGATACATATTTTTCTCATTTCTATGGATTTGGATTTATGGCACATTGTAGAAAATGGATTTAAAAAATCTTTCAAACTAATGAATGAAATGAATGATTTAGAAAGAAAGAATTTTTCTTTGAATTCAAAGACTATGAATGTCTTATTTTGTGTTCTTGACAAAAACAAATTTAATCGTGTTTCCATTTGTGAATCTGCCTATGATATTTGACATATACTAGAAATCACACATAAGGGGACTAGCAGAGTAAATGAATCTAAGATTAATATTTTAGCTCATAATTATGAGTTGTTTAGAATAAAACCAAAGTGAGTCTATTTGAGATATGTACATTCGTTTCACGGATGTCATCCAATTGACTTAAAGTTCTGAGAAAATATTTTTTTAATTTTAAACTTGTCAATAAAATTTTAAGATCTCTTCCTAACAATTGGGATCATAAGGAACAGCTATCCAAATGCCAAAGATTTAATAACTTACCTCTTGAAGAGCTCATTGGATCATTAATGATATATAAATTAAATTGTAAAGCACATGAAGAGCTTGATGAACCTCTTCCAAAGAACAGGAAAGATGTAATACTTCGAACGACAAATGACTCCTCGAGTGATGAGGACCATAATATTACACTATTATCTAAAAAGTTTAAAAATTTTATAAAAATAAAAACTATAAAAACAAAAATAAACTAAAGAAGGATATGTCAGATGCTACGAATGTAAAAAACTGAGACTTTTCAAAAATGAATGTCCTCAATTGAAGAAGACGTCACATAAGAAGAAAGCACTTTCAGTAATTGGAATGACTCAAGCTCATCGGATGAAGAAAACCAATCCAAAGAAGAAGTTGTTAACTATGCTCTAATGGCAATACAAGATGAGGTTAGTAATTCATTAATCATTTCTTTTTCAGAGTTATTAAATATATTTAATGAATTGTTTGATGAGTTTAGAAAAATTAGCAAATCTTATAAGTAGCTTAAAAATGAACATCATTTGTTAGTTGGTAGATTTGATAAAATGCATGATTCATTAGTATCACGTAACCCTTGTTCTAAATGTGAAATGCTAGATAATGTTAAAGAATAAAATATCATGTTTAAGATAACATTAGAAAATTTTAAAATTAGGAACAAATCTCTAAATATAATCATTGCTAATAAGGGTCATATTAATAGAAAAAATGACATAGATTTTATTGGTAACATTCAATAAAAACTAACCATTTTTGTTAAAGAACATATCTTAAATTTGCCATCGAAAATCAAATATAATTTTTATGAAAAATTAGGACATAAGTCAAATAAATATTTATTTAGAAATTATAATCCACATAAATTAATTTGGGTTCCTGAAGGAATCATAAATAATCTAAAGCCATTAGAAAAAATGGAAAGAACCTTTCATGAGGACCCAAACTCAAATGGGTGCCTAAACCAAAACCTCCCATATTATAAAATTATCTCCTAAAAGGCTAGGAGTACTAAGTAATATTTTGAAATTAGATGCTCAAGCCATTTAACTTGAGATCTAACTCACTTAACAAGCTTTCTAGCCAAAATGTCAAGAAAAATTATTTGAATCAAGATGTTTGAAACTTAATGATCTTTATTTCTATTATAATAAATCTTTTTATTAAAAATAATTTATAATTATATAATTAATCTTGATAATGCATAGCTAAAGCATACTTATGAAAATGAACTAGAACCAAAAAACCTTAGTTATTAAAAAATATATTTATATTAAAATTTATGAAAATAATATTTTGATGATATTGAATGATAGGTTCAAAATCATTGGCTTGAATATTTGTTGATTTAAATGAAAAGGCTATTATTGAATGACTTAAATGTTATGGTATTTTTGACTAGGTTAGCTTATAAATATCATTATTGAATGATTGATTTAAATGGTTGAATAGTAGTATGTTAAGATTGAATGTATGTTATTAAATGATATATTATTCTTGAATTTGAGCATAGAAGAAAATAAAAAAAGAAGAGAAAAATGATGCTTTATTTTTTAATATTTTTAAAAATTAAAAATATTTTTGAAATAAGAATGAAATGAGTATGGTAACTCATTTCACTAAGTATATAAAGTTGTACTCAAAGCTCTTGTTTAAAAATATTTTATTACAATGATCTTGATGAAATTTAGTTTTTGACCTTAAATGCCATTACATTCTTTAAATAAATTTCTTAAGTTAAAATAACTAAAAGGAGGATAATTATTCTTGAAAATATTTTTATCCTATCAATCTTGAACGAGAGATAAAATGATATTTATTATTGTTGAATCTCTTACAAAATAAATTAGAAAACTTAGTTATTTAAAAAAAAACCATCTATGTAGCCTTCATTGAAATTTTTTGAAAAGTGATTTTTGATGATTTTTGATATGTTTTCATTTTGATGAATCTATCCAACTTTATTGATATTTCAATTATAATGATTTGAACTTGAATAAGTTATTATCATGATATTAACATCTTGAGAAATTAAAACTTAAAATTCTTATATAAATCAAGTTTATTCAAAGAAGATAATATAAATGAAATATAATTTATCTATTTGGAACTATGATTTGAAAATCTTTATATGAACCATATTCTTGACAACTTGAAGTTTCATATATATAAATCAAGATCTTTTATCTTTTTTTTATAATTTATTCATAATCTTGGTATTTATAATTTAATATGAATGAATACTCTTCTTATTTGATCTTCTAAGTTTTCTAAAAATTTGAATCTTATCTAAGAAGAGATTTGTCAAAATAAATCATGTCCTCTATTATTCATGATTTGATAATAATATCATTCATGACATAATTACTTATGACTTTATTCCTAGTATAACTTATCACTAAAATTAATAATTCTTAAATTTTTGATAAGTTGAAAATTAAATGAGATTTGCATGATTGATTTTTTTTATTTTACTTGAAATTTTGAATACATAAGATTTCTTGATTACTTATGTTGAAATTCACAAACAAAAAGGAGAGGCAAATTTATCAATTTTAATCATGTCTTTTAGTACTTGAAATTTTGATTTTTATGATATAATCTCATTGTATTTTTTGACATAATTTGAATATGGATGATATCATCATATTTCTTTCTTGACAATGACCAAAAAGGAAAATAAAATTATCAATATAATTAGAAAAAATTAGATATGATGAATCTGATAACATTGAATGAAGAACAAATTTGCTTAGAAAAAAAATTAAAATTCTAAATGCATGCAAAATGTATGATTTATTTGATTTACTATCTTGCTTGAAATTTGCATAAAATGAATTAAATTGCATGGGTAGCTCTTGATTTTATATTAGATTTTAGAATTTACATCTATAAATTGAATATTCTTTATGATATGATGTTTTGCACTCTCCTTGTTTCTACTTTCTTGTTTACAAAAAGGGAAGATAAATTTTCATGAGAAAATTATATTTTACTAAGGTGGAGCAATAATACATATGCCTTAAAATTATTTGTTCTACATTTCACCTCTTTTTGTTGATGATAAAGGGGGAGAAATAGCATATTGATGACACATGTTTAAAAAATGATACATATATGATAAAGGGGGAATAAAATTTACATAAAGATGATGAATTACTATTTTTAAACTTATTTGCTACATTTGGTTGAAATTTACATGAGAAGATTTTAAATGCATAAGTAGCTCATAAATTGTTGAATCTTCCTAGATTTCTTGGATTTTTGAGCTCATCATTCAAATATTCTTTTCAAAGTTTACTTTTATAAGATTAAGAGCTCTTCTCAATGATGTAATGCTTTCACAACTCCTCCCTTGTTTCTCTCCTCAATATTCACAAAGGGGAAAAAAAAGTTATAATGTATATTCTATTTTACTAAGGGGGAGTAATGTCATTATGTGCTTTTAAATCATCATATATACATTTCACCTTTTTGTTGATGACAAAGAGAGATAAATGAGATATTGATAACACATAGAACTTAGATATTGATGCATAATTTTATGAAATTCATGCTTTGATGACTTGATGTAAATTTTTATTTGCTTGAAAAATTGATTGCCTCAAGATACTTAAATTGAGGAGTGTGTGATTCTTTTGAATTTAAGTTTTCTTTATTATGGTATGGATTTAGGGGAATTAGGATTAACTCCTATCATTAATTGATTGTCATCATCAAAAAGGGAGAGATTGTTGAAATCATAAATTTTGATGATAAAATCAATGATAAGTGTTTTATCTAACATGTGTTGTTAGATGAAGTGATGCAGGTTTAACCATGATGGTGAAAAGGAATTACAGACCAGACATAGACCTAGGATCAAGCTTAGGCATCAGGCCAAGATTTGGACGATGCAGTGGGAGCTCGTCGGGAGTTCGCTAGGACTTCGCCGAAGGTATCGAGAAGATCGCTAGGAACACACCGGGAGATCGCCGGCGGAAGACAGTGAGACTCACCACAGGGAATGTCGAAAATTGCTGGATTATGGGAGTGAGGTCATTAATTAAGTTTGGTGGTCATGTATGATTGTAATCCTTAAGTCATAAGTTAAGTTTGAGTCTGAATTGAGTGTGATTGGAAGGAATCCAAATCAACTCAAATAAGCAATCGAGTCCACTAAAGGGGATTGATTGAGCTCAGGTTAAGCTCAATTGGTTGACTAGAGGATTGATCAACATAAGGTTCAAGTTGGGATTACAAAAGTGAAGGGAATCACTTTTTCGGGATTCTTGACGGCTGAACCATCGGTAAGCGATGGTTGTACCACTGTCGCCCAGGCTTTCGGGTGACTGACGATGGTTGGACCTATTGAATCTCATATTTTGATGATAAAATTGATTAATGAGTATATAAATCTAACATGTGTGTTAGAGGAAGAATTACAGATCTAACTATGACATGAGCAATAAAGTTACAACCAGATGATGGGCCAAGATCAAGCTTAGGCATCGGGCCAGGTTTGGATGATGCAATGGGACCTCGCTGGGAGTTCGTTAGGAGATTCGCCGAAGGGTTCATGAAGCTCGTTGGGAACATGCCGAGAGATCATTGGAGCAAGACTGAAAGACTCATCGCAAAAATGTTATAGGCTACCGAATTGGTAGGAGTTAGGTCTCAGTTTAGCTTGTAATAATTGAGTCGTAGCTAGAAGTGGATCCTAATTGAGTTGGATTTGGATGAAATCCAAATCAACTCAATAAGGCAACCAGATCCACTATATGGTTTGGTTGAGCTCAGGTTGAGCTTAATCAATTAACCAAAGAACTGGTCAACATAAAGTCAAGCCAAAATTAGAAAAGTGGAGGGAACCACTTTTCCAGAGATTTCGGTGGGTAAACCGCTAGTGAGCGACCAGTGTATCGACGCTGCCCAGGCTTTTGGGCGACTGACAACGAGTAAACCACCCAGGTCAGTGGGTAAACTGTCATACCTAGTTTTCGGGCGGCAGACGACGGGTAAATCGCCTGTACCTGATTTTTTTGGATATGTTTGATTTTCGGTTCTAAAAATATAAAGTCACTTGGGGTCTATAAATACGTTAAGTTTTATTGCATTCACAACAACTATTTTTGGACAATTACAAAATCTATGAAAAAAAAATGTGTGTGAGTTGTAAGAAAAAGAAAAGGGAAGGGAGAAAGGTTAGAGTTAGAAAATTCTCAAGTCTCCCTTGTAAGCAAAGTGTAAGGGTTTGGTCTTCACCCAATGAAGATCAGTAGTGGACGTCGGTGTGTCTCAAGAAGGAAGACTCGGGAGTGGACGTAGACCATTGGCGTCAAACCATTATAAAACTTGTGAGTGTTTACTTGCTTTCATTGCTTACAAATTTTTGTATTGACGCTTCCGATTGAATTCACTCTTTAAAAGTAAAGTTTTCACATTAAGTACTTTCCTTCAACATTGCTTATCTTTTGGGTTTGCTTATTAACTTAGCAACTTCCTTTTAATCACTCACTCATTTCACTAAGAATGAAAAGATTCGAATTTCCTATCTTGCTTTAATTGAAAAGATTTTATTTAAATATAAAATTTACTATTACACTAATTCACCCCTCATCCATCAACCCCCCCACCATCCCCCCCTCTTAGTGCCAATTGATCATAACAATTGGTATTAGAGCAAGGTTGTTACTCATTTGATTAACACCCACTTGAGTAAATGGCTTGTTTTGGCATGAATGAGAAACATTGAATTTCACATCCATATATGTTTAAGGAGACAGATTACACATATTGAAAAATATGAATGTATATTTTTCTCATCTCTTTAGACTTTGATTTATGTAAAATCATTGAGAGTGAATTTGAAAAATCTTCTAAAGCCAATGAATGAGCTAAATGATTTGGAAATGAATAATTTTTCTTTAAATGAAAAGGCTATGAATGTCTTATTTTGTGCACTTCATAAGAATGGGTTTAATTGTATTTCTGTTTACGAATCGGCTTTTGAAATTTGGCATACACTAAAAATCACACACGAGAGGATTAGTAGAGTAAAAGAATCAAAGATAAATATTTTAGTTCATAATTACGAGTTATTTTGAATGAAACCAAGTGAGTCCATTGGAGACAATACACCCGTTTTACGGATGTCGTCAATGGCCTTAAAGTACTTAGAAAATATTTTTCAAATTTTGAACTTGTAAGTAAGATTTTACAATCTTTGCCTAAAAATTGGGATCCTAAAGTAACCGCTATTCAACCGGCCAAAGATTTAAATAACCTACCTCTTGAAGAACTGATGGGCTCTCTTATGACATATGAACTAACTGTAAAGCTCATGATAAGCTTTATGAACCTCTTCTAAAGAACAGGAATGATGTAGCACTTCGAACAATAAATGACTCCTCGAGTGAAACCTCGAGTGATGAGGACCATGATATTACATTTTTATTAAGAAAATTTAAAAAAATTATAAAAAGGAACTGAAAAAGGATAATATCATATGCTATGAATGCAAAAAACTAGGATATTTCAAAAAATGAATGTCCTCAATTGAAGAAGAAGCTGACGCTAAAAAAAAACACTCTTGGCTACTTGGGATGATTCAAGTTCCTCGAACGATGAAGACTAGTAAAAAGAAGAGATTGCTAACTATACTTTAATGATGATCGAAGATGAGGTTAGTGAGTCTTTAAATATTTTATTTTTTAATTATTAGGCATATTTCATGATCTATTTTATTAGTTTAGAAAACTTAGCAAATTATTTAAACTACTTAAGAATGATTACAAATTGTTAGTTAGTAGACGTTACAAAATGCATGACTCATTAGTATCACATAACACATGCTCAAAATACAAGATACTAGATAGTGTTAAAGGAAAAAATATCATACTTAAATCGACAGTAGAAAATTTTAAAATTAAAAATAAATTTATAAATATGATCTTTTCTAATAAGGGTCATATTAATAGTAGAAATGACATAGGCTTAAATAGTAATGTTCAGCAAAAGTCAACTATCTTTATAAAAGGACCTACATTAAATGTGCCACCAAAAATCAAGTGCAATTTTTATGGTAAATTACGATAAAAAGTAAAAAAATACCTATTTAGAAAATATAATCCACAACAACTAGTTTGGGTTTCTAAGGGAACCTTATTCAACAAAAATCAGTTAGAAAAGAAAGATAAAATTATTTACGAAGGACCCAATATAAAATAAGTGTCTAAACCAAAAATATCTTTCTTGTAGATTTATCTCCAAACTAAAGCTAGGAGCACCAAAGGTATCTTGATAGTAGATGCTCAAGGCACATGACCGGAGATCCATCTTATTTTTCTAAGCTCACTAGCTTAAGTAAATGAGTTATTACCTTCGAAGACAATAACAAGGGTAAAATCATTAGAAAATGAATAATAGATAACACATCAGACCTATTAATCGAAGATGTATTATTAGTTGATGACTTGAAACATAATTTGCTATTAGCAAATTATATGATAAAGGATATGTGGTTAAATGTCAATCTAATGCTTGCATAATTGAATTGTCACACAAAAATAAATCTTTAATTACCTTAAGAAACAATAATGTATATACCATAGATATTGAAAAATTTTGTGATAAAACATGTTTTTCGGCTTTGAATGATAATGCTTAGATTTGGCATAAAAGACTAGGTTATATATACTAGCATGAAACTTGTAAACCAAATTTCTACCAAGGAACTAGTAAGAGGCCTACCTAATCTTAAGTTTATCAAAGATAAAGTATGTGACACTTGTCAATTAGGAAAACAAATAAAGAGTATCTTTATGCTGAAAAATCAAATAAGCACATCTAGGCTACTTCAATTAATCTATATGGATTTATTTGAACCAATTGACATTACAAGTTTAAGTGGTAGTAAATATGCATTTGTTATAGTTGATGATTTTAGTAGATATACTTGGACCTATTTTATGACACATAAAAGCGATACATTTAAATATTTTATAAAATTATAAAATTATTCAAAATGAAAAAAGATGTATGATTTCTTCAATACAAAATGACTATGGTAGAGAATTTTAAAATAATAACTTTTAATTTTTTTATGATTCGAATGGGCATATCCATAATTTCTTTACTCCATGAAATCCATAACAAAATGGTGTAGTAGAAATAAAAAAATAGAAGCTTACAAGAAATGGCTAGAACAATGTTGAATGAACATAATCTACCCAAATATTTTTGTGCCAAAGCCATTAATATGATATGCTATGTTTTAAATAGGATTCTTGTAAGACCATTACTCACTAAAACTCCTTATGAATTATGGAATGATAAAATAACCCAATATTTCCTATTTAAGAATATCTGGTTGCAAATGTTTTATTTTAAATAAAAAAATACTTTAGATAAATTTGATGTAAAATCCGATGAAGTCATTTTTCTAGGTTCTTCTTCTATTTCAAAAGCTTATCGTGTTTTTAATACAAGAACATTAGTAATAGAAGAATCTATTCATGTTATTTTTAATAAATTTTTTGAATTTAAAAAGATTGATTTTGATGACGAAGTTGATCTTGGTAATTTGAATTTAAAATGATAATACACTTATAAGTAACTTGGATGAATCTTCATCCAAATCCTTACCCAAGGATTGAAAGTACATGAATGATCATCCTAAGGAACTTATAATAGGAGAAACATTAAAAGGAGTTCAAACTCGATATTCTTTCTTAAATCGAGTTTTTAAGAAGATTGATTTTGATGATGAAGTTGATCTTGGTAATTTGAATTTAAAATGATAATACTCTTATAAGTAACTTGGATGAATCTTCATCCAAATCCTTACCCAAGGATTGAAAGTACATGAATGATCATCCTAAGTAACTTGTGAATGCCACTTTTCTTTCTTAAATCGAGCCCAAATGCATTGATGAGGCCCTAAGAGATGATTATTGGGTTAATGCAATGCATGAAGAGCTTAGTTAATTTGAGAGAAATGAGGTATGAAAGCTTGTTCCTAGACTTAATGACCATTTAGTGATTAGTACTAAATGGGTCTTTAGAAATAAGCAAGATGAAAATGGTATCGTGGTTAAAAATAAGGCTAGATTAGTGGCCATAGGTTTCAACCAAGAAGAAGGAATCGATTATGATGAGACATTCGCTTCTGTGGCTAGACTTAAAGCCACGATGATATTTTTTGTATTAGTATCTTTTAAAAATTTTAAGTTGTTTCAAATGAATGTTAAAAGTGCTTTTCTAAATGGCTTTATTTCCGAAGAAGTGTATGTTGAATAACCCCCTAGTTTTGAAAATAATCTTCTTCTTAATCATGTTTTCAAACTTATAAAAGCTCTTTACGGATTAAAACAAGCCCCTTGGGCTTGGTATGAAAGACTTAGTTCTTTTCTTATTTCAGACAAATTTTCAAAAGGCAAGGTTGATACTATATTATATTAAAAGCTTTTTGAAAATGAACTTCTTGTTATTTAAATTTATGTTGATGATATCATTTTTAGATCTAAAAATGAATCTTTATGTGAGTCTTTTGTTAAAGAAATGAACCAAGAATTTGAAATGAGCCTAATGTATGGGTTAACATTATTCTTAGGATTACAAATAAAACAACTTGATGATGTTATTTTTATTAGTCAAACTAAGTACACATTGAGTTTGATAAAATAATTTGGGATGAAAAATGCTAAAGCATTAAACACTCCAATGAGCACATCTATAAAATTGGACTTAGATTATGAAGAGAAAACTTTGATAAAAAAAACTTATAGAGGTATGATAGGAAGTTTATTATACTTAACTGCTACTAGACCGGATATCATGTTTAGTATTATATTGTGTGCAATGTATTAATCTAACCCAAAACTCTCTCATTTGAAAGTAGTTAAACGAATTTTAGATACTTAAAAGGAATTTCAAAACTAGGATTATGATATCCAAAATTAAAGAAATTTGACCTGATTGCCTATTCTGATGTCGATTTCGATGGATGTAGAATAGATAGAAAAAGCACCATCGGAATATGTCAATTTTTAGGGCATGCACTTGTTTCTTGAACTTCCAAAAAACAAAACTCAGTAGCTTTATCTACTGTGAAAGCAAAATACATTGTAGCTAGTGCATGTTGTGCCCAAGTCATTTGGATGAAAAACATACTAGAAGATTATAAAATAAAATTAAGAAACATTCCTACAAAGTGTGATAATACTAGTGCTATATATTTAACCAAAAATCCTATTCAACATTAAAAAACCAAACATATTGATATTATACATCATTTTATAATGGATCATGTAAATTGCCAAGATGTCTCTTTGGAATTTATTTGACTCTAAGCATCAATTAGCGGATATTTTTACAAAACTCTTAAATGAAGAATAATTTGATTTTCTTAGAAAAAAACTTGGAATACTAAATCATGAAAATATATGAATTGTTTGAATTCATGAAATTAAGTTATTTATCTTTGTGATAATACTTTGGAAATTAACTTGTTGTTCACATGAAATAATTATCTTATTCACAAGAAAAGAGAAAAAATTACATTATGTTTACTTGCTAGAAATTACATAAGATATTTTTAAAATACATGAGTAACTCCTAATTTTTTTTTTTTTTGAATCTCTTGAATTTTTGAATCTCCTAAAAGTATATGAGATGATTATCTTATTTTTTATTAAATCGAGAGCTACATTTAATGATATTTTATAACTCCTTTTTTATTTTCTTTTATTCTTGATTTACAAGAGGAAGAAAATTCATTATGACTCATGTCGTATTTTATAAAGGGAGAGTAAAAACTCATTCGTCTTTCACCTTTTTGTTGATGACAAAGAGGGAGAAATATATGTTTAATGACTTATGGGAAAATTTTTAAATATTTTAAATTTATAAAAATCATTGATTGATGAGTTGATGACTTGATAAGTGAAAAGCTAATTTATGTTGATATATGAGTTTCCTTGAAATATGATATTTCTTGAAATATTTATTACTTTGATTTACTTGAATTCAAGAGTATATGACTCTCTTGAATTTAAGTCTTCTTTATGATGGTATAAATTTAGGGGGAGTTAGGATTAACACATATCATCAATTGATTGTCATCATAAAAAAGAGGGAGATTGTTGAATCTCAGATTTTGATGATGAAATCGATTGATGAATGTTTAAATCTAACATGTGTTAGAGGAAGAATTGCAGGTCTAACTATGATAGAAGCAATGAAGTTATAACCAGATGATGGGCTAAGATCAAGCTTAGGCATCGGGTCGGGTTTGGACGATATAGTGGAACCTCGTTGGGAGTTCACTAGGAGATTCACCAAAGGGATTAGAAAACTCGCTGAGAACATGCTAGAAGATCACCGGAAGACTCGCCGCAAGAATGTCGAAGACTACCGGATTGACGAGAGTTAGGTTTTAGTTTAGCTTGTGGTCATTAAGCGTTCTAATCATTAAGTCGTACTTAGAAGTAAGTCCTAATTGAGTTTGATTTGGATGAAATCCAAATCAACTCAATAAGACAACCGGGTCCACTACATGGTTTGGTTGAGCTCAATTAGTTGACCAAAGTACTGGTCAACATAAAGTCAAGCCAGAATTAGAAAAGTGGAGGGAACTACTTTTCCAGAGATTTCGACGAGTAAACTGCTAGTGAGCGGTAGGTGTACCACAACTGCCCAGGCTTTTGTGCGGTTGACGGTGGGTAAACCACCCAGGTCGATGGGTAAACCGCCCGTACCCAGTTTTTTCGAGTGTGTTTGATTTTTTACTCCAAAAAACTGAAGCCACTTAGGGTCTATAAATACCCCAAGTTTTCTTACATTCACAACAATTATTTTTGGATAATTACATTCTGTGAAAAAAAATTATGTATGAGTTGTAAGAAAAAAAAAAGAGAATGGAGAAAACTTAGAGTTAAAAAATTCTCAAGTCTCCCTTGTAAGCAAAGTGTAAAGGTTTTGTTTTCACCCAAAGAAGATTGGTAGTGGACACCGGTGTGCCTCAAGAAGGACTCGGGAATCGCCGTAGGCCGTTGGCGTCGAACCACTATAAAACTTGTGAGTGTTTTCTTGCTTTCATTGCTTACAAATTTTTGTATTGACGCTTCCGATTAAATTTATTTTTTGAAAGTAAAGTTTTCATGGTAAGCATTTTCCTTCAACGTTGCTTAACTTTCAGGTTTGCTTATTAACTTATCAACTTTATTTTAATCACTCACTTATTTTACTAAGAATGAAAGGCTTCAGATTTCTTATTTTGCTTTAATCAAAAAGATTTCATTTAAATAGAAAATTTACTCTTGCACTAATTCACCCCCCCTCTTAGTGCCAATTGATCCTAATAGGACTGGCCAGGCCGATGGTTGTACCGATCGTACCCTATTTTTATAGTTAATTTCAGCCACTGCACCATCGGCGTCGACGGTTGTACCACCTATACCTGGATTTTTCATATTTGTTTGAATTTTGGCTTCAAATTCTGAAACCAATTGGGGCCTATAAATACCACAAGTTTTCTTGCATTTCATACAATAATTTTGACATCTAAATTATGTGAAAAAATTTATGTGTCAATTGTAAAAAAAAAAGGAAGGGAGTGAGCTAAGAGTTATAAAATTCTTACAAAGAGTCTCCCTTGTAAGCTCAAGTTTGTAAGGGTTTGGTCTTCACCCAAAGAAGATCGGTAGTGAACACCGGTGGACCTTGACGAAGAGGACTCGGAAGTGGACGTAGGCCAAGATTAGTGTCGAACCACTATAAAATCGTAATTGTTCTCTATTTGGCTTATTCTCTACTTTTCAATTGTTCTTAATTAGAAAAGAGAGAGTATCATCTTTCGATTATAATTTTAAATCGTTTACTTGTTCTCCTTCAAGTTCAAAAAATGCTTCTGATTTCGTACTCTTACAAAAAATATTTTCATTAAAATGAGATTTTATATTTGCACTAATTCCCTCTCACTACCCCACCCACCCCTTCCCCCCCCCCCCCCCCCTCCTCCTCCTCCTCTTAGTGCCAATTGATCCTAGCATCAATCATGCTAACTCAATTAAGGGCTCATTAGGCCTTAATTGCACTTTATTTGGGACTGATCTGGATTCATTAGGAGGCTCATTTCATTGACCTAGGCGGTGGTACTATAAAGGCAGACAGTGGTATCATCTAAGGTACGGAAAGCACTATTTTATACTTTTTTGGGTCTCCAAGTTATCACTAACTTAGCTGATTTTGCCTAAGTCATGTGGCACTATTGCATGTCCATCCACAAAGATCAGCCTCCCCAAAACCTTTTATGATCCCTTAGGACCGATAAAAGAGAAATGGGTTAGAGAAAGTATTTTCCGTAGGATCCACAAGCAACCACTTCAGCAAACACTTTATATAGCAAATGCAAATTACAATCATGGACTTTACAAACTCTAAACGGTCGCACACAAAGGATCATGGTCCATTATAGATCGAAGTCCCTACAAGTGTCTACATGATACAATTCTCATTTACAAGCCGAAATTGACCACGAAAGCTAACCAAACTAGAGCTGCTAAGCCTATTGCAAGCCTGCTACTTATTGTATAAAATATGTACAAAAACCTAAAGACACGAACAAACATGAGCATTACATCAAACACATTATTTATATTTTTGTCCATGACATTCTCTCCCACTTATTTCTTTGATGTTCTCATCGAAGTCGTTGCAAACGCTACATCTCATCATCTTTTGCTGAATCTTCAATTTTTTGCTTTGGGTGTAACACGCCTCTTGGCTCCTAGCTGCTCTCCGCTGCTAAAAAGTTGTTGAGTAGTCGAACTTCGATTGTCATGCTACTTCGACTCACCAATGACCGACTCTGGTGTGGGGTCGGTTGAGTTGTGATGATCCTTGTTGATTTTTACGGATCCTTTTGATAAAATAAAAGACCTTCCTTGTTTTGCGCTAGTATCTCAGACGTTTCATGTCGCTTCAACTAAGTAGATGCTTGTTGGAGCTTTAACGAGCATCATCTTGCAGACATTAAAGTTTTCGAGGTCCTTCCTTCACAAAATTCGTCCATCAGTTCTTATTCAACTTAATTATCGGTTCCAAGAAGGTTCGCATCATTTTCACTTTCGATTGATATTCTGTTGGGAAATAAAGTGAACAATCTACTCTTAGTAGCACTGATTACCATTGGTGAGGATTTGACAACTATTATCTTCCATTAGGTTTCTCCGAAGGATCTTTGAACTTGTGCAGAGCTCCTCTACTGGATAAATAAGAGAACTAGGGTACTCGATTTCGCCCATTCTCTTAAGAGTTGAGAAGATAAAGTTACTTGATTTCGCTTGCCTCCTCGAGGTTATACTTCATGCATCAAGCTGGTTACTAGTCTTCACCTACTCTTTGCTCACACTTTCAAAGCACATAAAGTGTGTGCACTCCTTGCATTAAGTTAACTATCGTAATTCACATTCTCTCTGTCATCGAACTCCAGGAAAGCAAGAATTTTTGCCCGAAAAGAACATAATTTCATCCATACTTGGAGTAAGTCTTTGATAGTTCTGGTCGCCTCCGGAATTGTATCTTCTCTATCATCTTTATCGTATACTCCTCTAAGTAGAAAAGGTACAATACTATGTACTGCATACTTCGTTCTTTAGTCGAGCACTCTTGCATCAATCCGAAGTCTCTCACTTTCGGCTATCTTGATGATAAGCTCATTGACACCAGTCTTATGAAGCTCCTTGGCATCTGCCCCTTCAGCCTTGTCCTGGTACTTGGAGTTTGCCTCTATATTCTCCACCTCCTCAACCCCTTTCATGATCACCGCTCTCCCTCCAAGAGAGCAAGGGATTAATAACTTCATGGGAGTCCCGCCTCTACGGTACCATGGCGTTGTCAAGTCCATGGCCCTACTATCTGTTGCCTTGCATCTGTGTCCCTTTCTTCACGATCGGTAGATCCACCTCTGCGGCACTGTGGCACTCCGAGTCCACCTCCATTCTGACCGATGTTTTGCTTTTGGGTAGCTAAGCCACTTTGGACTCATTATCGCTTCCTCGCCCCTTTCAACCACCTGCTTCAACACTTCTATGTTCTCCAAGCAATTTTCCTTGATCAATAGAAAGACAGACTGCAACTGTCATGCATGGCCTCCACCATCCTATTGCAGGGCTCGTGTTCATTCTATTTTTTAAGCTTCCTTGGGAGCAACATTCGCTTACTCGACCTTATCCTCTGACTTATCAGGCTCCCTTAAGCAAATATAAGCATTAAAGTAGTCCAACTTTCTAGTTGCTCCGATCATACCTCTATATGATTGAGTCCCCCATAAGACTCACTGGTACTTTTACTCTGAATTCTCCCTCGGTGGTACACTGCCCCTATATGTTAATGACCAAGGCTTCCATTCGATGTAAAATTTGATGCACGCATAAAAGACCCGCCTCTACGGTACTATGGCATTTACTCATTGAATCCACAGCCCTTCTTGTTATCGTATTATTCACTGAAGTGGAGCTTCCAATAGCTCCTAATCATACCTCTGCATGATCATGTCCCTCATGGGACGTCTTCCGCGTATGTAGTCTTGCCTTGAACTATTCCACCATGATCAACTGCATTCAGATTCTTGTGTGATGAACTCGGACTATGGTCTCTCTATGTGTGGCCTCTGCTAGCACATCGTAGGGCCTCTGTCATCTCCGATTGTGTTCGCTCCTTCGATAATTAACCTTCACCCACCCATTTTTAAGTCATACCCGAATGAAGAATCGTTCTAGGATAGTCCATCGCCTAGTAGCTCTCGAAGTCCACAGACTTTGCTAAAAATAGTGCACCATTGTCTTGATCCTGGACTTCTATCCCCCACCAGCATAATCTTCATTGTGCATCGCTTTCTTCATGACAACTCGAATGGCAGTATTGCGACATATTCTTCAAGAGTACCCACCCCTGTGTCCTCTTGTCCCGTGCTAAGGTCTTGTGATCCTAACTTTACCTCCACAAGTTTAATCACCCTAGTTCCTGCTAGTTACAGGTACCCTGCAAGCCAATCACGCGAGTGATGGCACGTGTGACACACTACGTACTCTTTTTGCTTATGATTAATATTAGTATATTCTCACATTATATTATATATAGCATATATACTGTGATATCCTTTGTTCTGTGCAATGGGAATCGGATCGTGATGAGAGCATAATAATGAGATTGATTCATCTTTAAACACAGATCCTAAATAATCTCAGTCATAGGTTACTCGAGAGGGACATCGAGATAACCGGACAGACCGATGTACTATATCCCCGTCCATATGATAGAGGTGACTGGTCTCATAGCCACTTGTGTGGAGACACTAAGGATATAGTATATGTGCTCATTGGAGAATGAGTTCACTGATTAATCCGCTTATGAAATATTGTATGGTTAATGATACCTAATGTCAGACAGCGATTTTATAGTCCCAGTTGTGTATCTGATCCTTGGACTTGAGACACCAAGGATGCCTTATATGAGTACTTTTTTCTTTGACACCAGACTTACAGGTTTGGAAAGCTCCAGATCTGGTACAATTGGTTATCGGGATTGATAGCCAACCTTATGAAGTCAATTGAGTGTCAATAGAGGATCATCCACTCTCGGTATCACAAGAGGAATATCCCATATGTGCTTGCTTAGACAAATCCCTGGCCAGGGTCATTTGGATTGAGAGAGAAGGAGTTAATCCGATTAGAGCAAGACAAACTGATTCTGTATGTGACCTGATAGTACTATATCCAATATACGGTCTCTGGGATATTAGTTGGATGAGAGATTATAGATACATGGTAACTGTGGACAGACAGGTCCGATGGATTCGATCCCCCTATACCGTTTGAGGACTATGGTGTAGTGGCCTAATACATCCATAATCGATGAGTCGATAATAATTCACTATATCAGAAGGAGTTCTGATGGGAGTAACTCACGACCAGCTCGGTATCGGGCCTAGAGGGTCACACACATATGGTGGATGCTTCAGCGAATAGAGGATTGGATGGCGATCCAATTAGCCCATATTCTCATTAGATGAGACCCTATGCTGATGGACTTCTTGATTAAGGCCCAATTAGACGCCTAAGGAGCTCTTGGTTGATAGACTGTAACTTTAACCACCACCTCCTATTCTCCTCCCTCCCTTTGAGCAAGAGTTGCAAGATCAGATTGGAGGAGTTTCGCTGTAGAGATCCGTTATGTGGATACCGCTAGAGAGGAGGACGCTTGACCTCCTTCATCTTCTCCATCCGAATCTGGAATACAGGGATATACGATCTCCCTATATAAAATCAATCTCTCACACATCGTGATTTTTCAGTTTTTGCATTTTTCTCGCGACCACAATCTTTTGCACGATGATTTGATCTGCGTGGGAAATCGATTTTTGTTTTGATTTCCATTACGCATGTGATGCACCCGTTGTAGGTTTCCCAATAGTTCTTCCATCAAATGCATCTCTGAGATAAGATGCATGTGCCTCGAAGCTCCCTTCGTCTTTGGCACCATGCAGGATGAGTTCGCCCCATCAGAATGAAGAACCCATGGAAGACATGATCTCACTCTTGCCTCTACAAGAGTTCATGCCCTTAACCTCCGTCTAAGGAAAGCTCTGTGCCTCCGCTTCATGTTTCATCTTCTACTTCAACTCCCTTCATGCGGCTTAGATACTTCACCAAGTTTCACCCACGTTGCTTCACCTCTCGATTTGCATTGAGTTGATGGTGGCCCTCATGCCCACCATTCCACGGGTCAACCCTTTATTGAGTCTGATTTTCACATCGGCTCTTAGTGTGCCTTCATTTGATGTTATCATGGTCGCTCCCCCACTTGATCTCGCAATGCATCCACCAATGCATTACCTCATGCGACGACTCCTCACCGCTCGCTTGATCCGTTGAGCTTTGTGGAGTTGTTGTCTTGAGATAATTCTCCTCAACATGTGTGGTCTGTTGTACATGATTCTCCCTCTAGAGAACCAGGACTTATCCCTCCTGGATATCTATCATGTCATAGCAACTTTCATCTTCATATTCTTCCTTTTGAAAGATTCGGAGACCACCATCCCATTGGACTACTCCGCCTTGCTGAACAAACTATGCATTATTCTGCCACCACAAATGCTACGAATCTTCGCCAATACAGCTCCCTCTACACCCTTCAAGGCCTACCAACATGTTGAACTTGTTAAACGCTTCAGCCTCCTATGGACGTATCATTACCATGCCAAAGAGAAAGTTTCAATGCTTCATGGTGCCAAGTTTCAGTCACCTTGGGATGGCTATGAACACTCCATCATCCACATATAAGCCCTTACATGAGTACTTAATTCTTTGAGTTAGTAATTTCTCTCACCTCTATGAGCTTTGCACTACTCTTTCGGTCATTGTGCAACATATTCCACTTTGCACTGTCTCCTCTTTTACAGTGTCTCGCTTGCCTTGAAGATCATCAAGGTTGGTTGCCAACGTCAAGCCATAGCTCGAACTCAGCCATCCCAACCTTTGTGCGCTACACATCCTTCTCAGCTTGCTTATCCAAACTCAGCCATTCCTTTAAATATCAATCATGGATGCCCGCTCCTCTTAGCGACTCTTTTCCCTACATCTCAATGTCTGTTTTCCCCAAATAGTTGTACGTGTTGGCTGCCCTCTATGCAACCCAACTAGGTCTCCTACGTTTGCATGGCAAGTATTTCTACATGTGCTTGTCCAGCTCTGATACCATCTATCACGAACTTAGCTGTTTTGCCTAAGTCGTGTGCCACCATCACGTGTCCCTCTGCAAAGGTCAGCCACCCCAAAACCTCTTATGGTCCCTTAAGACCTACAAAAGAGAAAATAGGTTAGAGAAAGCATTTCTTACAAGATCCACAAGCAACTACTGTAGCAAACACTTTATATAGCTAATGCAAATTACAACCATGGACTTTACAAACTCTGAACGGTTGTATACAAAGGATCATGATACATTTCAAACTGAAGTTCCCACAAGTGTCTATATGACAAAACTCTTATTTACAAGCCGAAACCAGTCATGAAAGCTAACCAAACTAGGGCTGTCAAGCTTACTGCAAGCCTGCTACTTGCTGTACAAAACATATAAAAAAATCGAAAGATACGGACAAACATTAGCATTATATCGAACATCTTATTTATATTTTGTCCATGAGAAGGTGGTGGTATCGTTAAAGCCCAGATTTTTGGGCTCTGTTCGATGGTGGTACCGTCGATACCGATTGTGGTACCGCCCGTACCCTGAAAATCTAGGAATTTAAATTTTTTGACGCTAACTTTTAAAGTCATTTAGGATCTATAAATACCCTAATTATTCTTGCTTAAGGAGCAAGAATTGAGATTAAAAACTTATGTTTTAGTGAAAAAACTATGTTAGAAAGTTGAGCTCCCTTCTCTAGAAGCCTAGATGTTGTTCTAAGAGAGTGTGAGAGAATACTTATAAAAGAGGGTTGTAAAGGTTCTCTCCTAAGCCTGAGAAAAAGAGAAAGAGTTCTAAGGAGTGGTTGATCTTCGCCCATTGGAAAAAGATTAGTAGTGGAAGCTAGTGGCCTCGAGTGAAGATTAATTGGGAGTGGATGTAAGTCACATAGACCGAACAACTATAAATTTGGTTTGCGTATCTTTTTGATGCTTTTCATTCTTATTACTTACTGATTTACTTGCTTACTACTCTTATGAATATTTTCAAGTTTCACGGATTTTCGAAACGGGTTTGATCGAATGAAAGCTTTCAAATCGACGTGTTTTTATGTCATCACTAATTCCCTCTTCCCTCCCTGGCCCTTTGAGATATCGCAAGACTCTTTTTACTGCATACCAATGAATAGTAAATGGTTGATGCATAGATTGAGATAATTTATTTACTGCAAACTAGATATCTAGATATATGAGAGATAGATATTGTAAGGACCTAACTACTTAACAATATTGTGTAGGATCCATAGTAGTCTGCCATCATATAACTTATGTGATTTAGTAGCAGAGAGTGGAGTGGCGACCTTTTTGGGGTTCTGTAATTGTCTTTAATAAAAGATCCTGAATATACTTTCTTTGAGATAGAAAGAGTCCTAAAGAGGTGTAGGTAGTTTTCACTCCTAGAAAGTAGCTCAAGGTTTTGATATCTTCGATAGAGAATCGGTCTGTCAATTGCTTAAGGAATCCCTTGATCTCCATAGAATTATTTCCTATAACGATAATACATCCACAGACACCGGTAGATATATTATACCTTCACTTTTCTTTTGTAGAAATAATGAAGTATCCGACTTAGAGTTGATAAAGCTAATTAATGTCAAAAATGAGTCAACTTCAATGTACCAGGCTATTTGAGCTTGACGAAGTCTATAAATATCTTTTTATAACTTGCAAACATATTTTGAATACTGAGGATGGATGAAGCATAGAGACATCTTCAGTTAAAGTCCCCTATAAGAAAGCATTATTAATATCCAATTATCGTAATTGCTAGCCTTTGGTAACAGCCAAACTAAAGATAAGTCGAATCATTATTAGTTTAACAACTGGACGAATGTCTTTGTGAAGTCAATACTAGGTCATTGATGGAACCCTTTGGCCACTAGACATGTTTTATATCTAGAAACAAATCCATCAGGGTTTCGCTTAATTCGAAATACTCATTTACACTTGATGATATTTTGTATGTGATGAAAGGGTACAAGGGTCCATGTAAAATTTTGGAGTTAGGCATTATATTCTTCACACATGGCTTTATGCCAATGTGAAGATTTTTGGGCTTAAGTGATGGTGATGGGTTCAATGGGCTCTGAAGAAAAAATTATTATAGTATGAAGGTCAAGTATTTGACGTGGTTAAAAATATCAATTTTGGAGCATGTAGTCATTGGATGGCTAGGTATGATGGGGTTGTTGGGTTGTATAGTAGGTATAAGTATTTGTAGAGAGTCATGGACAATTGCCTGGTCAGACTGAGGTACATCAGAATCACTAAGTTCAGAAAAAGATAATGACAGTGGTTGTATTTTTTAAGATAGTATTTCATCACTAGGCTTAATTTATGAATGAGTAATAGAGAGAGTTAGAAGTTGTTGAACCAAAAGAATAATAAAGTGTGTATCATGATGGAAAGGACTGGATGATGTGTTAAAAGGTTCATTTGATGGGGTCAAGTTAATAATCCAGTGATATATACTCGTTGGAGTGACTTTTATGGCTGAAGACCCATATTTTTTAAAGGAAAAGATAGACTACACAAAAATGACATGACAGGATATAAAGACTTTTTAAGTTGGAATCATAACATCGAGAAGCATTATGTTCAAGAAATTATCCTATGAAAATACATGACTTAGATTTCAGTGTTAACTTATGGGAGAGATAGGGTCGTAGCCATAGATAACATAGATTGTCAAATACTTTGAGTTTTTCAAGGTCTGCAAGTTCATGAAATAGTTTTTGAAATGATGATTGAAATTGAAGACCTGGAGTGAACATACGGTTAATAAGATAGACAACAGTAAAAGGTTGATGGCTTGGAGACTTGATTTATAAGGACAAGACCAGTTTCAACTATATGCTAGTGTTTGCGTTCGGTAGAACCAACTAGTTAAGGAGTATGTGGTGGTGATTTGAGATGTTATATAATACCACGGGCTGAAAGATATGATGTTAAGGCTTAATATTTACTTTTGACGTCAGAGTAAATTATTTTAATTGTAGACAAGAAAAGTTATTGTCCAACTTCTAAAACGAGTAAAGATTGTGTAAACTTAATATTTATGTTTAAGAGGATATAGTCATGTATATTTAATAAAATAATATACGAAAATGACATAAAATCTAAAGCTATGAAGTAGTTGGGGCAGGCCCCAAACATTTAATGTAAATAATTTCAAATGGCATGAGATAGGATATAGAGGATATTCTAAACGGTAGTCTATGACTTTTATTGCTAATACAAACATCATAATGAGCTATAATGCTATTAATTTTTATAGTTAGAAGAGAATAACGATAAATTAGTTTTAGTAGGATAAGGAATGAGGGATGATCAAGACAACAACGTTATTGGAAAATCTACGATCGGCATCTCATGCACAGCAAAAAAATAAAAAATAAAAAATAGATTTATCAAAGTTAAGTATTTGGTCGTTGTGTGATGATTGATGTGCGAAAATATTACAAAACCAAAACCCGAATATATCATGTGAGATGTGTTACCTAAGGAGATCATATATCCCTAAAATTTTTAGATTTGATGGAGAGAATAAAGGAGCACTCACATGTTCCTCTCTAGCGGTGATCCACATGGTAGACGCGAAGATGACGCTCCTAAGATCATTGTGAGATCTACCTCTCCACGTACACCACAAGGCTATCGAGCCAAAGAGGAGAGGCTAAGGAGAAGTAAAAAAATAATCATCAAAAGTTCTAGCCTATGAATCCTGAAGTTTCTCTTATTTATATAGGTGCATACACCTTATATTTTAAATGGATCGTATCCTTATTAAGTATTAAATTTTTATCCAATTAATTATTCCTATTGAATCTTCATCTATATGAACCAAATTAAAGATTATGTAGAAATCTCAAATCCACACTTTTACTCGTCAAAACATCCATCATATATGTGTGATCCTCTAAATCCAATACTGAGTTAACCGTGAGACGCTCCTATCAAAACTTCTTCTGATATAATAAATTATTATTTTCATAATAATTCGTTCAAATTATCGACTATCGACATACTAAACCACTACATCGTAATCGTTTGAATAGAAAGACATCTTATTCTATAATCTCATATATATATATATATATATATATATATATATATAAAGAATAATAATAAAACCCGAACAAAACTCTATGTACAATTAACAAACAAGAATATCTTTGAAAATTCTTCGATGTTTATAGTGAATATCTTACCAGGAAGCTTGTAGGAAGTTAGCTGAATGTGTTTGTAAAAATACATATTAAGCTAGTAATCCGTTAAGCTAATCATTTATGGATCAGATTGCATACATGTACATGTATATCATTCAACAAGATGATGATAGAACTTTAGGGCAAATACGACTCTTTTTGTTAATATACAACAAATATGATACAGATTCCAATGGAAAGATCGGGTTAAGTTTTGCCTGGTTAGATGTCACCTCTGAAATATGGTGGGCTGAAGATGGAGCTTGAGAATGTGCCACCACCATTTGGAAATAGGGTGAGGAAGCAAACCAAGGCCAAGACGAATCCCCACGCATACCGGTCATTTCCCAATGGTGTAATCTCATCCTTAGCAGGCAACTCTTCACCACCACGGAAAAATGTTGCAAACAAGCCCCAGGCCAGACACAGCACGCTTCCGCTGAGGCCACCTACTCCTAAAAGTAATGATGTGCCAAAAGACAGAAGGGTCGCGGTGTTCCTTCCGAAGAGAGCCTGCGCTATACGCCCTCCTTCAAGCCTTCCGCATGGCAGTAAGTTCAAGGATGTCACAACCATTCCTGCAGCACGATCACCAGCAGATAGTAAATGGCCCTGTATAATAACATGCTGTAAAAAACAAAAAGAATGGCCAGTGACATCTGATGCTATTACAACTGAACAAACATTTCTAGCTTCACAATAGATATGGAACATTCTAGAAATCCTAAATGATAATATCAGGCTGGATGACTGACGGAGAGTCATGCTAGAATTATTAGACAAAAGAATGCATTGGTGACTTCAACTGTCCAGTAATGCCTTTTAAGAGTCGTACAGTGCAGAAGATTGCATGATAAGATGTCTGCATGTGATCTGCAAGTGTGTGATCTAACAAATATGGAGAACTTTTACAATTGACAGGATAACTAGCACTTGTTAAAGCTATATCAACATTCCACAGCATCTGCAATAAAATTTAAGAAAAAGATGAATATTGAAGGAGATTGTAAATAGAGAGCTCAGACATGTCTTCAAGCATCAGGAAGATGGATTGAAAAAAATTGTAATAAATTTCTAAAGCTTTGGTGAGAAAGGACCATTGGTTCTTTACTTTGTATTCAATAAAATTTTCTTATATAGTCAACATGAACAATTTACAGTGGTTTTTTTTCTCAAGTGAGTAACTTAGATGTCAATATATCTGATCATGTATATCTTAGAGCCACGCAAGGAAGGACACAGAGGATGCTTAAAAGTGCATCCTTGAAGCACTATGATCAATGTACACTAACTAAATTATCGATTTATTATAAACCAGATTATATCCAAAATAAGAAAGAAATACAGATCTATTATAAACCAGCACACCTAGAAGTCCAGCAAAAGCAAGAGGATCAACAGGCACCCCAACCCCTTCAACTGCATTAGGTAATACATTACCTAGTTCATCTGCATAAGGTCCTATTACAAGTTGCACGAAAGAAAGAAGGGGATTGTTATAGAAGAACTGAGGCCTAATAAATCTGCAAAAAAAAAAAAAAAAACAGCTCATGAGACATATTGTTGTGAGGGTCTTCAACCAAAAACTACAAGTTTTTGCTGACTGCAGGAGTCAGAAACTTACAGAGCATTGTCCCCACCATTGAAACTGCCATCAATTATAAATGCAGTGATAGCAAGCACTAATGATGCCAGATATGCACTTGCAGTGCGTGCAACTGGAATGTCAAAGAGGGCTTTTTTATTGGGCAATAGTGATTCATAGTTATTCATTACCCCTAAGCAGCCAGTCCAATTTGATGGAATAAGAAATGATGGACTGAGTGTAACACCATAACGACCTGCTGTTACCCTTGTTGCAATCTGCAATAACAACTTCAACATCATAATAGCTGAGAGCAAGTGTGCAATATATGAAGAAATCACAAAACACCAATTTCGAGGCACATTAGAGAGAAAACATAAAGGCACTCTGGTATTTCAAAACAAGTTGCAGAAACAATACCAGAATCAACACTAGTTATATCATCTTTAACTAAACAATGAACAGCCACGATATGAACATGATATGTGGCCAGCAGTTGACAAGTATGCATGTAATATACCAGATGATAAAATGGCAAAACATGAATTCCATACCTCTGACACACCTAATATGGAGAGAAAGCCACTAAAAAGTGGGACAACGTCTGCTATGTAGTCATCAAAAGTAGCACCAGGCTTAAGGAAGAAGCCACTCATCAATGCAATGGTTCCAAAAGTTGCGACACATAAAACTACTGAGCTCACATATCCCCATGGTGTACTCAGTGTAGTGGCTTCAAATTGAAGATCAATTTCTGCTTTGGGTTGTACCACGCAAACCTAAAAAAAATTAGGCAAATATAATCAAGCTCACAGAAAATGAGAATCTTATTTTGACATAACTAGATCCATTTGAAAACCTTATACATATTTTTTTCTTCATGATGACATACTCTATATTTTCTGAGATACAGTGGTGTCAAGCTGATTTATTTCATTAAAGCAATTCCTCTATTAAGTCTCCTCTGTTCATACAAGATTTTTTTAAGCTTATAGCCAAAAAAGGAAATAAAATCTCATCAACCCAGAATTGTCAGGCCAAATAAAAGGGAACCACATCTGCATGGTCATGTTAAAGTACTAGCTAGGCTTGGCCTGAACATAGCATAACCATGAGCTGAGATTTTCTTAGCAAAAGCTCACACATACAAGAGCAGTTTGGTTGAAATTGAATTGACTGTGTGGGGTTAGCATGTCATGCTCTGATATATACTAGGTTTTTGCTACAAAGAAGGGAAAAGAAAAATGATCTTAAAATCAAATTGTCTTGCCAAAAGATCAGGTTTTCCGATCCTTGACCGGGTTTTTGAAACAAAATACTGTTCAATTCCAAGAAGCCCATGTTAAATTGAGGCTGCTTTGAGATGGAAATTCCCACCATATTTTTATAGAAGAAATACTACTAGTGGGCTTTAGCACATAACTCATACATGCTAGAATAGATCTTCAGGAACTAAATTCTCTCTTCCCAATGCAGAGATTTTTTGGAGCATGAAGATAGGTGAATACTAATTCTAACTTGAAGCAATCTATAAAGATATAACTCCAGACATCTAACAAAAGTTGTACAAACCTGAAGTTGATCAATAGTCCAGTACACTCCCATACAAAAAATTTCTGCTTGTTTTATGCCTATAAAAATAATAACAAGAAATTTCAGTGAGACAGCTGCTACAATCACCGCATGTTCCCTTGAATAGTTCTACTCCTGCTTCATGTGCTTGCTTACTGCAAATTTCTCCAGTAGTGTTGCTTTTTCCGCAGCAAGTCACTTAGTACAACTTATGAAGCATATGGCATCAATATCAAATGAGACAGAGACAGGTGAGGAGGTGTATAGGGCAGACATGTATCGTTATTGAAGCAAATATTTGTTAGTTTGAATCCTACAAACCAAATAGAAATATTGTGATAGACCTGATATTACCAAGACCAACATGAGAAAAAGACTTACAATCTGGTATTCTCGATAATCAATTTCTGTAAGTCCATCATTGTTGATGCCAACTCTTGAACTAATTAAACAAGAAAGATGGTTTTGTAGGCCTACTTGACACTGCTTGACATTACTGTTAGTAGGGTCTTTCTATCTAGAGGCAGGTAGTTGGCATCTTCACTAGAATGTCTATTCCACTCAGCCATTTTACAAATGGAGCCCGGATCATTAAACTTTCTGCGAGGAACTATAACCATTAAATCAAAGCTTTACGTTAGAGTATGTTGCATCACCTTTAATGAATTCATTCATGAATAAAGTGTTCAATATAACCAGGTTTCATAAGTCAGTTTAAGGAAATCATCAGCGACCACGATTGGATATTAGAGGAAAGTACACCTCAGTGGCATTAACAATGTAGAAAAATTTAACAGCAAAATTTCTAACATATTTACAAAGAAGCATGCAGCAAACGAAATGCAAGAACTACTTTAATCATCTAAGCATGTAACAAGTAATATAAATGTGCAAACAAATATAGACTAAATTGTGGTTTAGTTCATTATACCTGCTTGGTTATATCATCTTTCTTCTCCTCCAAGAACCACAGAACAACTTCTCGTCCAGCTGCCTCGGAGAGCTTCTTTTCCAATTTTGGCATGACTTCTTTGATAGGTTTTCTCAAATTGCCAATAAAAATACCCCCATCGCCAAACCTCCTAACATCAACAGCAAAGAATGTATCGTATCCAAAGCAGTTCTTCAGCTGGAAATACAGAATTCGAGTTCAAGATGTCTTTCGTTTTGCTCCTTGAAACTATTATACCTAAAGGCAGTAAATTTGATGAAGGCGTGTTCTTCTTTGGGGAGTCGAATTTACCTTGTTGAGATCCAGAGCCTTGAACGCCTCCTCCGCCTTCTCCAACCTCTCCTTCTCTCTGGTTAAGCTATCCCTGAGTATGTTCTTGAAGAAGGCAGTGACGGGATTGACATCAGACTGCCGGTCGAGCTCCTTGAGCTTCCTGTCGGCCCGCTTCTTCTCGAGCTTGATCGCGGCCTCGATCGAGGGGTTGCCCATGAACTTCTTGAACTCTTCGTCCGTCTTCCAGTCCACTTCTTGCTGCTGCTGCTGCTGGGCCTCCTCGACAGACTCTCCTCCGTTTCCCGCGTCGCCCTCGGAGGCGGGCGACCGGTCATCACCGTCCCCCTCATCCGGGACCACGGCGACGGAGGAGGACGGCGGGTTCGGTTGCTCTTCTTGATCCCGGGCTGAGAATTTTGGGGGGGTTCTCAGAGGGAGCCTGCGCGGTGGGGGGAGGCGGCGAGGGCTTTGATGCCAAGATTTGATCTTGGGGTGGAAGGAGAAAGGGGAAGAAGCCAGAGCCAAAGTTGTGGGGAGGAGTAGGAGGGCAGACGCCATGGGAGGGAAGGAGTGGAGAAAGCTCTCGGAACAAAGAGAGGCGGATTTGGAGGGTGGCGAGGCGGCCATTTACATTTTGGAATGGAGGGTGGAGGGCGACTCGGGACAAAGAGAAGCGTCTCGAAGGCGGGAGAAGCCACGAGTATATTACATGGGCCTGCTGAGTCCATCTTATCCTATTTAGGTTTAACACGGACCGGATTATATTGGGCCTAAAACTTGGCCCATTCTTGAGTTCGTTAGCAATTCAAAAAGCAAAAAGAGAAAATATATTTTAACTAAAAAGATTATTATTAATAATAATTCTCTCAGTGATTTGGATGGCAAGGATTACTTCATCCATATAAACACAATTAAATAGTGTATTTATTTCACGAAATCCAATTCTAAGAATATGTGACGAAGCTTTTCATACTCCATATTGTAATGGGCATTCGTAGTTAATCACTAAACGAATCAACCTTTCCACCCATTGCATGTGAGCCAACGCATGCAAATGACCTTAATATATGAGAGAGAGAGAGAGAGAGAGATACACACACAAAGGAAATAAGATGTGGAAAGTCCTTGACTTGGTGTTCTCGAGACATGAAGAGTGTGGTTGGCATCATCATGTCCTCCTAGGCAAGCGTGAAGCAACTCCAAAGCTCATTTGCATGACTTCTCTTTTGTTCTCTTCTTCTTGTTGTGCCAACGTACATATTACTCTTAAACAAGTTGGTTGTGATAGTTAATTGCGTAGGTTGCCACTTAGAGCTAAAGGTTTCATGAGTTACGTATATGAGGCTTAATGTGTGACCGTGTGATACATTGCACTTGGGCATTAAGGCCAGTGCAAGAAAGATAGTTAAGGCCAAGGATGGTAAAATCGGTCAATCGAACGGTCTGCATAATATATATCATTTTTTAATATAATATAATATAATATAATATAATATAATATAATATAAATATAATATATATAAATAAATAATGATGTTGTCTCATTCGTTCTCCCCCACATATTTATTCTCTCCACATGAAGAGAAAAAATCATCCCCGAATAATGGATCGCGTGATTCAGGAGACCGAGCGACGTATCACATGATGTGGAAAGAAATTCAGATTCTCCTTTATTCCTTCTCCCTCTCTCTGCTTAAATTGCTATTCTTCTTCTTCCTCTTCTTCTTTCTCCCTCTCTCCATTAAGACCACTCTAAATTGATCGATAATGATCGATTTTGATTATTATCGATCGATTTCATATGGCAACGAACGAAAATAATCATTACCTGACGGTGCTGCTTGATAGCAAACGGTCCATGTATCGATAAATTGATGGATCAATACGTATCGTTCGGTAGGGTAAATCTTGGACAAAACACAAATGATTCATATGAAGACTTTATAGATATGTATTGTATTAAAGCCTATTTTACTATTTACTCTTAAGCCACATCTCAAAAAATAGACCAAACACGTTACAAAGAAGATAAATTAGTTACAAAATTATCATTGGACTATTGAGATGCGTTACAATCAGATCCTACTTGAAAATGACTCAATAAAGATACGTGATGTGCTCCTCCAAAGAAAGAATACATCTTAATGTATTATCCATATTATTGTTGACATCAAAAAGGCTTGAATAACAAATTATATATATATATATATATATATATATATATATATATATATATATATATGTATATATGTATATATGAGATTGCATACATGTCATTTTTTATAAGTTTTATTAGCTACCAAAAGTTAATTGTTAGATGAAAGTGCAAAATATTTTATCTTTTAAACCTCATTGTGGTACTAAAACATCAGGCATACTTTAGATATGTTATACTGTATAGTTTTTTAATTTAAATAAACCTAATTTTATCATGCATTGAATGGATAAGGATGATGACATACATATATGGAAGCTTGGTAGTTTGGGGTGATATTATACTTTGTAGTGTTGTGATATGCTATATATATTATTTATTTATATATATATGGAAATCACATGGCAACACATTTTTGTTCATCTACATCCACATCCTAAACTTGGATGCAACAATATATATATATATACTAAAACACTTAAAGTATTATAATTAAGGTCTAGTGATAGTAGACCAAACCTACTTATCAAAAATTAGGATTCAATGTCTTACTTAATAAATTTTTATTACCATTTATTTTTATTAAAAAAATCTATTACTTGCTTATTGTTCAGATTATCCTTAATACATCACTCATTCTTTTGCAATGTCCAAGACTCTGTGCATTTTGGTTGTGTACATCTCTCTCTCCTCTCCTCTTCCCCCAAAAGCTCATACTCCCATCACCCCTCCAGAAAAGAAAACCAGCCTGGTTTTCTGAGTTCCACTCCAAACCATAAAAACATCACTCTTCCTTTTCAAGCTCCCACCTCAAAAATGCTTGCCTTTCTACTCCCATTCTTCTCCTCTTCCTCCTTCACCCTCCTCCCCTCTTATGAACTAAACTCCCCTTCCATTGCTTCTCTGGTCACATAAAAGTGGTCTCAGTCAGTGGTGGAGGAGATGGACTTCGGGGGGGTGCTGGGCATGGATGCGCTAGTGGGCGCGTCTTCTGAAGGTGGTGGTAGCCTCTGCTCCTCCTCATCCACCACCTCTTTGGCCCCCTCAGACACTGAACTTGGCAGGCAAGGAGGACTCCGTGGATCCATCTTGCAAAAGCATGATAGGCCTGCTGCTGAACCTGAGGACTGCGACTGGAGGTCCCTGAAGATGGCCAGACCTGAGGAGTTGGTAACAACACCCATAAAGGCAGCTCCTTTCCTCCTCAGATCCAACTCCCATCCCCTCTTTCCTGATGGAGAGCAGATGCTCAGCTTCTCCTCAGCGTCACCGCCTTCTTCAACACAGTGTTATCTTGGGAATGAAGGTAACCCGCTACAAAAACAGGCTGCTGAAGAGGGATTGATGGAACTATTAAGCTTCTTGTATCTGTTAGATGTGTGATTTAGAGCGGTTGGTATCGTTCTCTCTTCACAAGGCTTGCAGTCTTGCTTCTTTCTGCGTGCTGGTTGGGTCTTGTCATCCAATATGCGGTTTTGGAAGCGATGGATCTTTCTTTTTTCTCATCGAAGAAAGCAGCATTCATTCCCTGTTATCCGCTGCTGATCCCTTTCCCCCCTATCTTTATCACCCCTTGATATCTCTCTCAACGAAACATGATAGCGAAAAAGAGAGAAAAGATGACATTTTTCTGTTATCTATGCATCTTGTCCGTTCTTCTTTAAATGGTTCTGTGAATCTATTCTCAAGAGCTTGTTCATGTGCTCCTCCTCATCCTTCTCCTCCGTCTGTCTCATCTGATATGGTTGTCTTGTCCTTCAGATATATTCGTCACTTTTGTCTTTCCTGTTTCAGGCTCGTCTCCTGGAAGCTCTAATGCGAGCATGCAAGGTGTTATGGCGAGATTGAGGGGGCCTTTCACTCCATCTCAATGGTTGGAGCTGGAACACCAGGCTTTGATCTACAAGTACCTGGTTGCCAATGTACCCATACCGGCCACTCTGCTCATTCCCATTAGGAGAATCCTCGGTGCTTCTGGATTCCCTCCCTTGTCAGCTCGATCTTTCGGTTCAGGTGCTTGTTGGACCCTTCACTTTCTGGGAAAGAAACAAAGTACATGAGCATACGCAATGGATTTTACTGCCATCGTTACATTAATTCGATGCATGTATGCTTCCTTCTTACTGTAATTATGCTTTGCATCTTCTCATGTAAGATCATCTTTTCTGCATTAAAGATCTTCATTAGCTTTCTGACATCTTTATTCGGTAGAGAATAAGGTGAAAGTTGCTGTTGTTGTAGATATGCACAATCTTTGAAGCAGTTCTTTGGATTCCTCATCCTAATTCACATCAAGATATGAACTTTGCAAGCGTTAATGCACTTTGAGAAGTTCTTTTCTGCTTTGCTTTTCCTTTTCCTTTTACTTTGCCATGGTAAATCTGGTGATCTTGATGGAAGGTTTGTTTTTATGCAAAAAGCAAAGGTGAACAACCAGACACTGTTGCGTGCTCTTCAGTAATTTTGCTATGTTGCTGTTGATTTTTCATAGCATTTCTTTCCTTTGTTGTTGCAGTAGGATGGGAACCATTCCATCTAGGTTATTCTGGAAATGCTGATCCAGAGCCTGGTAGGTGCCGTCGGACTGACGGGAAGAAATGGCGGTGTTCGAGGGACGCGGTTGCTGACCAGAAATACTGTGAGCGACACATGAACCGTGGCCGCCATCGTTCAAGAAAGCATGTGGAAAACCAGACTGGCAATGCCACGAAGGCGATGCCCACCACTGCATCTTCCCAATCAGCTGCAGCTGTTCTTGGTGGTGCTTCAACTAATACCCTCACCATCTCAATGCAGCAGAGTAAAAGCTTGCAGTCAAATACCACTGATCCTTGCCCTCTGCAGTTCAATAGGTAGGATGCAGCCGATGGTTAGATTTACTTTCTCTTTCAATGAACAAATTAGACTGACTTAACACTTAAACTTGTTAATACTGAACAATGTAATGCAAACTTCTGAATGACTTGATTGTGATAAAGGAAATGTTATGAAAACGCAATATTTAAACATGAAAAACGAATGCTGGATTCCATAGATTGTGATAAGAAGATGTCCTAGGTAGTTCTGAAATTTACCTGAAATGCCAAAAATTGGATCAAGTCTTCATTATGTTCTGTTCTTGCATAAGGTCACAATTTCCATGACTTCAATGCCTTTGTGCTTTATGTAAAGCAGCATGCTGTGATATTTATTTCTGGATCTTGCCATCTCATAATTTGTCAACATGTAAGGTTCTGAAGTTATTTTGGTAAAGATGTCTTGATTCTTCCTTTTTTATCAATGGAGCCCTGATCCGTGTAATTCTGCAGGCTGCTGATGAGCAAAGGAGATCAAAATGCTTGTTCTCTGAATTCAAAAAGCCTGTCCACGGCAAGTCCTGTAAACCAGAAGCCCGATAGCGACGTACTTCCTCCTGTCTCAGATCAACACAATCCCTTTGAGGAGACATCATCTCGAGCAGAATTTGGGCTTGTTTCACCTGATTCACTATTGAACCCTCCAAGCATCTTATTCTCCAATAACATTGACTTCATGGCCACCCCAAAGCTCAATGAATGGCAGATCCAATCCCATCCCTTTAATTTCATCGACGACTGGCCTAAAACCCAGTCCAATCGTTCAACTATCACCTGGCCTGAGGTAGACAAAACACAATCTGATAGAACCCAACTCTCTATGTCCATCCCAAAGGCTTACTCTGATTTCTCATCTTCCTCATGCAATCATGACAAACCGGCGCTTTCACTGCCAAAGTTATCAAGGGAATATGATGCCATCCGTATGCCATCATGGCAAGCTAATTGGAAACTGATCCCGTGGGAGGCTTCCATGGCTGGGCCACTAGGGGAGGTTCTGACCAGCACCAAGAGCACCCCCAAGGACCAAAGCAAGAACCGGTCATCATCATCTCTGAACCTCTTGACCGATGGCTGGGACTCAAGGTTGGAGTCTTCACCAGCCGGCGTCCTGCATAAAACTTCATTTGGTTCCCTGTCTAACAGCACTGGAAGCAGCCCCAGCGCAGATAACTCCAAGACTCATGATCGCATTGGCAGCCTGTGCAGCGGTCTCCTTGGCTCAACGGTTGTAAAAGCTCCCACCATCCAGTCATTGTGACCTCCCGAAAGAAGAAGTGCAGCTAGAAGAAGACGATCAGAAAGACAACTAAATAAATGCTTGTCGATAACCAGTGGTGGTTTTGCTAAGCAAGAACTTGGAACCATAAGTCTTAGCTCTGTAGTTGGTGGTGTTCATCTGTTGTTTTGTTTGTGTATGATATTATCCAGTCACCACAAACAGCTCTGGAGGACTTCAGTTTGAGCTTAAACTGCCCGTTGTTTGTTATGCGGCCACCTGTTACTGAATCTGAGTGTTACCTGTTCCTGAATCTGAGTGCCAAAACAAAGAGACCGAATCAGATCCAGTCCTGATCAAGTACTTGGAGAATCCACCCTTTGGATTGGGTGAGTACTTCAACCATGACTTTTCTGCCATGCCTCGGAGTAATAGTTCTCATCATACACCATTTGCATCCTCGATACTGCTCACCATTGTAAAGTTCGAGAAGATTTCTTGAGGAATCTTTTTGTTGATTCCAACAATTTGTAAGCGGCAGGATTCCTGTAGAGGACAGCAAGATCCTCAGAGAATTTTTCGAGCTTGCTGCTGCTCGAAGTCGAATCTGATTAGCTCGCGACCTCCCACCACAGTGGACTCCCATGTTACACCTTTTCTTCCATCGCTGCCACTGCCACTTGGGAAATATAACCCGCACTTGGGAGGTCACGGACTACATCTCTTTGCTTACAGATCTAAACTTTGAGAAGAATGCTTCACGATTTGTCATCTTTTGTTTTGGTTGCTGCCTTTGGTCGTCTCCCTAAATTGTGTTTTTGCTGCTGTGAACAGGCAGTCTCACCTCTCTACTTTATTCCACGCTGCTTCCACAGATGACAAGAAGACATGAACTTTCTCCTCCATCTACTTGTGTGTTTAGAAGTGACTGTGCTTTTACAGTGTCTTCAGGCATCTGCGGCGCCTACGCAACAATGATTTGGCTTATGGTAGCAGAACTACTGGAAAACAAGAGTGGAAAATTGAGATTGGTTCTCTTGTGACTCCAGCTGATCATGGGAGGTCAATTGAATTGTTTATAGGATTAGCGGACAATCAACTATCTCATCAAATCGGATCATGTCAAATAAACATAATAATGAGAAACAGGAATGTGAATGAGTTCAGGAGTGGTGGAGTCCATTCTTGTTACTTGCAGGTCATCTCTCAGTCCCTTTCACCATGATTTGTAGGACTTCCAAACCCATGTAGAAAAGAGAAGAGAAAAGGAAAAAGAAAGTTCATGAAGGCAAAGAGTCAAAAGCATCCAAGTGAATCAACCTCATGCTAGTGACCTCCATATGAACATGGACAGACAGTTGGTCTGCAAGGGATTTGTTCTTCCCTTGGAAAGAGGAGGTTGTATAGAGAAAGAAGGCCACAAATTTCAAATCACTATCTTTAGAATCTTCAATCTCCTAAAATAGAGAAACACTGATTGAGAGAAAAATGTGGCATTCTCCTTGCTGAATCCCACCAAAACTCAGACTTCCTCATAGCAAAGTCATTCTTCTCTCTACAGTAGTCTACTTAAACTTCATTTTTCTCAAAGTTTTCTGAGAGTAATGTGCTTGTCTGTGTATAAATCATCAAAATCAATTCAACATTGCCATCATTGACCTCTGAAACTTTTAGGTGCATGACTCTTGAATAATCAATCACTCTAAGTGGAAACATAAGATAGTTCAAGACCAATGAGACCGATTAAAAAAAGAACTTGAGATCGTATACATGAGCATAAAATATGTTGCAAGCATCGTTTTAAACTAATAGGAAGTGGCACACGACAACTGACCAAAAAGAATAGCACACTATATCGAAAAATAACCATGCTTTACCAACATATATCTTTTCTTCAGTATTGTGGTAGGTATTTCTATGATGCGGGGCTCCCATGAGTTATAACACAGAAATGAGTGTATTTCTACTAAAAAATGGATACAAAAAGCATCAATGCTAACATGAGTTTAATGGACTTGCAGATCATTATCAAAGTGAAGATATGAACACCTTAACTGTTTATATTCAAGATAGTTCCTTCTGAGATATTATTATGACACACAATAGACAGTCAAGAAAAACCAACCAAAACTAGAAAGAAATGACTCCAAAAGAACACTATTGATGATCAAGACAAACCAACCAAAACTAGATAGAATTGACCCCAAAAAAAAAACACTGTTGACAATCAAGAAAAACTAACCAAAACCATTGAGAATTGGTCCAAAGGAAAATAATGAAAAAAAAGCACATGCCAGCATAATGCCCTTGAATCAACAAAAAGACATAAAGCAAAAGAAGAACAAATTGACACCGTCATACTGGTCACACTCCTTAATGATTCCCCCATACAGATCACCACTTCTTGCATATGGAGTACCTAATGGAAGTAAACCAAGCAGGCAGCTGATATAACAGAATCAATTTGCACATGACTCTGCGTAGTTAAGCATTGCCATAGCACAAACCAAAAGAAAAGAGAACATCCTGATAATTACAAAGAAATAATTCAAACATGTTGCAACATATAGACAAATAAAACTCCTATAATTTCAAATTTTGAAAAATAAAAATTAAGACATGAGCAATAAAAATTGTTCAGACACTTTATGCAAACGCTTCAAATATAAGTTTGCAGAATGGGTTTCTTGATATGATTTTTCAGAAGGGGACATGAGCTTCAAATATAAGTTACTGGACATATGTTTGATATGATTTATTGAAAGGGAGTGTGGACTGGCCCAGTCTTGTCAAATGCCAATGGCAAAGTTACAGATATATACATATCCAAATAAATCAAACAGAAACACATATAAACTGAAGTTAAAATCAACAACAGAACCAAGCTAACTGGGAAGTTGCTACTTCCTCATGGAAAGTTGAAATATTGTAAGAACAGAGGAGAAATATGGCTTACCAAAAGAAAATAAGGCTCTTATACTATAGTGAAGCAAACCTAGTAATCCACAAAAATATAATAGAAAAAGTATGCATAATTAGATTTTGTTGAATACCTTACCATCACTTTTGCATCAATTGTTCTTAAGAATGCAAACAGTTCCAATGCAAACTCCCAGCAAATGCAATAAATAATAACTGTGTCTTTATGGAGTAAAACAGGATAAATTTTTCCTTCCGTTGGTACACGGTATAACTATATTAGGAGGTGAAAATATTTCAAGCTATTGTGATCTAGTGCACAATACCAACAAAGAAACTCTTTGATATAATGACCAACAATTTTGGAAAGAGAAATGTCATGAACTTCAGGGGAAAAGAACCACATCAATATCATATATATATATATATATATATATATATATTTTTTTTTTTTTTTTTATAGAAACATGTTCTGTTTGCAAGCATTATTAGAGCAATGATCCTTACATGTTTCAGTTACATAGGCTAAAGTGATGTTACAATGACAAGAAACTTAAACGGGTGTCAAGAGTCCTGTTCCAACACATACATAACTGCAAGCACAAGGTGAGACATATAGTGAATAAAGCCATCGACTTGGCACTGACATACCTCACCACCTCAACAGCCCTTTCCACCACTTCCTCGCGAGCAACCTTAGCACCTCTCCTGGCAGAATCACACAATTTCCATGATAGGAAATCAAGAAAAGACCTCACAGTCTCAAATGTCACTCTGCCTGTGACATCGAGAACCAGCTTCCTGTTACTGGGAACTGCTACTGTCGAAGACACTCGGTCGACCCAGCCAGCACTGCTGTTAGCTTCATTCTCATCCAAGGAACTGGTTTTGCCTCGATGATTTATATCCAATTCCCCTTTCTGTGCAATACCATCTGCTTTGTCCACCGAGGGGGTCAATAGGCCTCGGTTGGTCATCACCTGATGGGAAGTCCTGACCAGGGTTTCAATAGCCCCGTTGCAAACCAAAACCAAGATATCCTTCACCTTTGCCTCGTGATTGGGGTTCGTAAAGCCGGAAAAGATTTGATCGTACGCATTTATCGTCATCGTCTTCTCGAGGTAGACTGAGACAGCAGTGCTCACGAACCGCTGAATGCAATCCGCAATGAGCTTCCTAGAATCATCACAGGAAAGCAAATGGAACCACTCTGGGACGGCTGCCTTGTCCGTCCGATCAACCGATTCATCACCACCGGCCTCTCTTTTGGAATAGAAGGCTATCACCAAGTTCCTCGCGAAGCTGCCGACCACCACGGAGGCGAACCCAGAACCCGCGGGGGAGAAGAGTTTCTCAAAGAAGCGGTCGGAGAAGCTAGTCAACGCGGATTCGTTCTTTTCTCCATGATTCGAGGCGGAACCGAACCCTCGAACGATGCCGACCGTGACAGCTTCCGAAACCCTTGAGACCGACTCGGCGAACTCTTCCGACCGGGCAATCTTGACCAATTGTCTGAGACTGGCGGGAATCTCGTCGGCATCCGATCGGAGAAACCGATTCAGGTCGGAAGATACGAGCCCGAGTACCTCGGCGGAGGAGCATAATAAGTCGGACAAGGAGAAGATTGCGCCGACAAGCTTCGCTATCTGCTTCCGCTTACGGTAGACGGAGGGAAGGTGGTAGAACCGGTAGGCGCCGTAGCCGGAGACGCCAACGGCGGCGGCGAGGAGGAGCCAACGCCGGCGTCGCCGCGAGAAATCGAGAACGGAGGCGAATTGGAGCGCCATAAGGAGGGAAGGAGGCGGGTTTGCCTCCCCGAATGGATGGAGAATTGAGGCTTAGGATTTCCTTATTGTTGCGTTTTCCTTTTTGGCAGCCGGAAACGTCTGAAATATCTGAATGGGGAGATACGATTACGATGACACGGGAAAAGGAAGACCGTTCCATGGTGGTATCTTCGCCATCTTTTCCTCTACTCGGGAAGAAGACTCGGTTCGTGGTAGCTGTAAAGCGCTGATAGGCTATCCGTCGCCGTCAACTGTGCGTTCCATTTTATCGTTCCTCACATGTCCTCATTATTTTTATTGGATCAGCCTCTCTTTCCACTGCACTGATCCATTAAGTAATCACGTCACAAGTTCCGGGTGGATCTAATTGTGGTCCTCTTCGTCACAAAGCACGAGATCAAGTCAGACCCGTCAGTCATTATTAGTCAGACCCGTCACATGACCTGGGCCCCACCGGGCCGGGCCGGGCCCCCATATTGTAACAGTAGAGCGTTGTACGTACTGATGCAGAAAAGTTATTGGACACTAATTGGTGGAGCCCATAGGTAGATGGTAGATTTAATAATTTTTAAATACAATATTTTATGAAAATATGGAGGATGATAAGAAAATAAACATTTTTAGAGTGAGAGATTAATAAATATAATAGTTGGTTTTTTGTATTTGGACTCAGGAAGGTTTAAAAAAAAAAAAAAATGACCATGGTAAGAGAAACATGTCAATGCGTGATTGGCATGGATTGAGTCGATGTGTAAGTTTAGTTTCATAGATTCGTATGTAACGACGACATGAGGAGTGGAGTCTTATTGTGGCGTGGGGAGTTGCCTCGTCAAATCGCACGTGTCCGAGGACGTAGGGAGGGAGGGAGCGAGCGAGTGGCGGGATCCATCTCGCGGCGACGACTCCGAGGCCTGCAGACGTGGCACATGCCGCCGGACTCCCACCTTCTCAGCCTGCCTCTGTTTCCCAACCTTCTCTCGACATCCCTCCCTCTACTCTGCCTTCCTCCTCTTACGCTCCACCGCCTATCCATCCATCTACGTGTGTGGATGAACACATGCATGCCTGCCATCACCGATCGGACTCCCAATAGGCAGTAAGAGGAGGAGTTTGTCCTCGAGTTCAGCCTCCTCTTCGCTCGTCCTCTTTACTTTTCTTCCCTTACCTTACCTTCTCTTTACACCGCCCCACCGACGGCAACTCTTTGAGGGATAGGACATCACAGGGCTCCGCCTTCTCGGAATCATTTCCTTGGTTTCTCGGCATCACATTGAATGTGAATCGATCCTCCTCGATTCACCCTTGCTTCAGGTGATCCGGCTGTTAGCTGTACAAAATTCCCTGAACGAGAAGATTTCCTTCCTGTATAAATATGTGTGGAAATAATGTATCAAGTTTGTCATTTGATCATCAACTCTGTTTTTAACATGGTATCAGCGCTATGATATCTAGAGAAAACTCTCTTTTGACTGTCAAACGACATTAAATTTCTCCTTTCGATGGGTTTCTCTCTCGGTGAAAGAAGTTTCTACCCTTACTTTCCTCTAGCACCCGATCGTCCCCTTCTCTAGGTGAAGAGAAGGAAAAGTTTATGACCCACCTGCGGATTACTCTCTTCTTCATTCATAATGATGTTGAGAGACTACCCCTGCTCTGTCTAGCGATAGCGATCTCTCACTAGTGGTGTTTCAATTGACGCTGATAGAAGTGAGAGTAAGAGTTTATTCATTCATTAAAGTCATTCATTAATGTCTGTTTATACAAAAAAAAAAGAGAGATAGATGGATTGGACGTTGAGAATTTTCTTCAACAACCTAACTATTCTGGTACTAGTTGTTACACCAACGCTAATAACTCTATATTTTATCATACCCCTGAAAGATCGCGCTCCTGCCAAGGATGTCGATCTTGGACCGATGAAATAAAAATAACTTGTGGGAGAGTGACTTCATGTGAGAGTTGCCAGTTGATCTGTTGTGTGAATATGAGAGACACGTAGTTGATGACTCATCACTTGATCTCATACAAGTGGAAGTCAATTGCTATATGTTTAATACGAGAGTGAAACACCGGATTGGCACATAAGTAGGTAGCCCCGACATTATCACATTATATTGTAGGAGTAGCAGAGGAGTGGATGTCAAGCTCTTTGAGCAGATTCATTACCCAGTTAAGCTCGACAGCTGCAGTTACAATGGAGCGATACTCAGCTTCAGTAGTGAACCGAGCAACTATCTTTTGTTTCTTGGAACTCTAACCGATTGGATTGGCTCCGAGAAATATAATATACCCAGATGATGTTTTATCTTCAAAGTTTCCAGCCCAATCAGTATCAGCATAAGCATAAAGTTGAAGTGGAGAGTTTTTGTAGAGAACTATGTCATAGTCAAGAGTACCTTTAAGATATCGTAATACTCATTTAACTGTTTACTAATGTGTGGTAGATGGTCTATGCATGAATTGTGATAGCTTGTTAACTGCAAATAAGATATCTGGGCGAGTGAGGGCTAAATATTGGAAGGAGCCAATCACTTGCCGATATTGTGTAAAATCTGTAGCAAAACTGTCATCATTTAACCGAAGCGATTCACCAGTGGAGAGAGGAGTCGAAACATCATTTGCATCCTTCATGTTTGTCTTTACTAATAAGTCCTGAGTGTACTTCCATTGAGAGAGGAAGAGTCCCAAAGATATAGACGTGGCTTCCACACCCAAAAAATAATTCAAGGGACCGAGATCTTTGAGGAAAAATCTGGCGGCCAACTGTTTAATGAACATTGTGACCTCTATATAATTACTACTTCTTACAATAATATCATGAACATATACCAGAAGATATATTGTACTACCAGATTGTTGACAGAGAAATAAGGAGGTATCAGACTTAGAGTTAAAGAAGCCGACGGACATAAAAAATGAGCCAAGTTCATTGTACCAAGCTCTTGGAGCTTGCCGAAGATCATAAATAGCCTTGTGGAGTTTGCAGACATGTTTCGGATACTAAGGATGAAGAAAACCAGGAGGTTGCTCCATAAAGACATTGTCAGTTAATGGTCCTTGTAAAAATGCATTGTTCACATCAAGTTGTCGCAGGTGCCATCCTTTTGAAATGGCTAAACTCAGAATCAGTCAGATTATTGTTGACTTAATAACATGATTGAATGTCTCTGTAAAATCAATACCAGGACGTTGATGGAAGCCTTTGGCCACTAAACGGGCCTTGTACTTGGCAATGGACCCATCAGGGTTCCGCTTAACTCGAAAAATTCACTTACACCCGATGACATTTTGTACAGGATGAAATGAAACAAGTGTCTAGGTAGAGTTATGAAGTAGGGCATCATATTTATCAGACATAGCTTGATGCCAATGAGGGGACTTTTGGGCTTGAGTGACCGTGATAGGGTCACAGCTCTCAACAGAGGGAGTCACAACCGTATTGAGATCGAGAATTTGATGTGGTTTGAAAATATCACTTTTAGAGCGCGTTGTCATTGAATGTCTAAGTGATTTAGGAGATAATGGTGGAATGAGTGTGGGTGAAGTAGTAGAACAAGGTGAGTCGAACCGTGGAACATTAGTGGTAGTAGGCTGAGGTGAGGGAAATGCTAGTGGTTGAGTGTCCGACGATTGGATGTCCATGGTAGTAGAAGAGGGAGAAAAAAAAAAGAGGGAGTGAGATGTTGTATTAGAGAGGTGCTCCACTCATGAGTTGGAGTGGGTGATTCGTGTGGAGGTTCATTGGATAATGACATGTGTCACTTATGCATATTCACAGGAGTGGTTGATACAGTAGTAGATTTGTATTGTTAAAATGGAAAGGAAGACTTCACAAAGACAATATGACGAGACACAAAGACCTTGTGAGTTGAAGGATCATAGCATCGGTAAGCATTATGTTCAAAAGAGTAACCAATGAAGGTACAAGGCTTTGACCGTGAGGCTAGTTTATTGGATGCATAAGGACGTAGCCAAAGATAGCAGACACAACACAAAACCCTAAGTTTTTGAAGATTTGGGGATTTATGAAATAGTTTTTCAAATGGTGAGTGATTGTGAGGACTGGAGTGGGCATGCGATTTATCAGGTAGACGGTGGTCTAGAAGGCTACAGACCAAAAAGTAGTTGACATAAAAGTATGATGGAGAAGTGTGAAATCAGTTTCAACTATATGTCGATGTTTGCGTTCGACTGAGCCAACTAGTTGAGGAGTATACGGAGGAGACTTGAGATGCTAAATACCACAGGCTAACAAGTGTGGTGTTAGTGTTTGGTATTCACCCCGCCGTCAGAATACATTATTTTGATAGAGGACTGAAAGACATTTTCCACCATTTTTTTGAAAGTAAGGAAGATTGTGGAGACCTCAAACTTATGTTGAAGAGGATAAAATCAAGTATATTTGGTAAAATAATAAGTAAAGATAACATAGAATCTGTATTTGTCAAATGAAATACTTGGTGCGGGACCTCAAACATTAGTATACAGAATTTCAAATGGTTGTGTGCAAGAAATATAAGAATGTTCAAATGGTAGTCGATGACTTTTATTACTAAGACAAATATTACAATGAGTAACAATAAGGCTAGCTTTAAATGATGGAAGAGAATAACGAGATAAAAACTTTTGTAGAGTTGAGGAAGAAGGGTGACCAAGATGATGATGCCACATATCCATTGAAGCAGCAACAGAAGAGTAGGCAGTAGGCTGAGAGATTGATGGCCATTGGTAGATGTTATCTTTACTCTTGCCTTGAACTAACGATACCCCCGTGTTTAGATCCTTGATAAGAAAGTAGTTAGGAAAAAAATTCAATAGAGGTATTGTTTTGTTTGTAGAATTGAGAGACATAAATGAGATTCCGTTTGATATGAGGAGCGCACAATACATTATCGAGTGTGAAGTTAAGATAATACGAATTAAGCATTGTAGAACCAGAATGAGTAATGGGAAGTCGCTTACCATCACCGATGATGATGTCATCATTACCACCATAGCTGTTGTGAAAGGATAAGTTCTGGAGATCCGAGGTGATGTGATGAGATGCGCTAGAGTCTATAAACCAGCCGAGGAGGCGGTGTTTCTTCCAGAAGCATGTAGAAGTGTCATTCTCAATATTGGTAATGCTTCCACGGTAAGTTTTGTGAACGAGTGATACGACATTGATGTTGATGGCAGCTTTTGCACGCGGCCGGAAGAGATGGAAATTTACTGCCATTTTGACACCGAGAATAGAGCTTGATATTGCAATCAGCTCTAATTGTTGGGCAGATGGCCCAGATTCAGTTTATAATGGATTTTAGTGAAATCTACAGTCTAAAATCTTACTTATATTAACCTAAAATCTAGATTAGGTGGTTAGGGTTGAGATTAAGAGAGAAGCGGCTGTTGAAAACGTGGGAGAGAGAAAGAAGACTGCAGATTGACAGTAGAGGCCAGAAAAGAAGAGATCCAGGAAAGGGAAGAAGACAAGGGCAGGAAAAGACTATTTTCAATCATTCAAATCTCAGGTTAGATCAGTTTACAGTTGATTTTTACTGTGATCTCTTGGGACGGTTTTGGATATTGTGCTTAGGATTATAGTCCTTGTATCCCTGAGATTCTTTTGTGGCTATTGCTTTGGGCTTGGGCAAGAAGCCTTGAGATCTATATATTCATTATTTTGATAGTGGATTTTCTCTGGCTTGTCCCGTGGTTTTTACCATTCGAGTTGAAGGGGTTTTCCACGTAAATCTTGGTGTTCATTTGATTGTGATTTCTGTTTGATTCCGCAGTGTGTGACGGTCTGCTAGTATTTGTTCATATACAAAGTTTATTCCTGTTTTATTCCCATCAAATGGTATCAGAGCAGGGTTTTGGTGGTATTTAATCTTTTATATTTGAACATGGAGGCCGATAATATTTCTCGCATGATTAGTTTAAACGGAAATAATTGGATGATATGGAAACCAAGAATGGAAGATCTCTTGTATTGCAAAGATTTGTATGGACCTTTGCAAGGAGATAGTGCAAAGCCCACATCTATGACAGATGATGAGTGGAAGATGTTAGATCAAAAAACAGTTAGCTTTATTCGACAATGGTTAGATGATAGTGTCTTTCACCATGTTTCTACTGAATGTTCTGCATACTCTCTTTGGAAAAAGTTGGAAGGTATTTATGAAAGAAAAACGGCTGGCAACAAAGCTTTTCTGATCAGAAAACTTGTGAACTTGAAATATAAAGAGGGTACTTCTATTCCTGAGCATTTAAATGAAATACAGAGTATTACTAACCAGTTATCCTCTATGAAAATGTCTCTTGATGATGAGTTGCAGACATTGTTACTTCTCAGTTCTTTGCTAGAAAGTTGAGAGACACTAGTGGTTTCTCTTAGTAATTCGGCACCAGATGGTATTGTCACTATGAGTCAAGTAACAAGCAGTTTGGTGAATGAGGAGTTAAGGAGAAAGAATTCAGCAACTTCTCAGATTGATTCACAAGCACTTGTCTCAGAGAACAGAGGAAGGTCAAAGTCAAATGATAGAAGTGATTTACGTGTGGGTAGAAGCAAGTCAAGGTCAAGGAAATATATTATTTGCTACAATTATGGTGAGAAAGGATATTACAATAATCAGTGCAAACAACCTAAGAAGAACAATAAAAGGGGGAAAGAAGTGGAGTATATAGAGTCAAAAGAGAATATCACAGCTACAGTACAAGGTAGTGATTATTTGATTTTGTCTACTTCTGATGATATTTTTCTTGTGTGTGCCAGGATCTCGAGTTGATAATTGACACAGGTGCTTTTTATCATGCTACACCACCGAGGGAGTTCTTTGCTACTTACAGGTTTGGAAATTTTGGTGTTGTCAAGATGGGCAACTATGACACAGCAAACATCATTGGCATGGGAGATATCCATATAAAGACCAACCTTGGTTGCAACTTGGTACTTAAGGATGTGAGGCATGTGGTTGACTTAAGACTGAATTTAATTTCAGTTGGAAGGCTAGACGATGAAGACTTTGATGTCAGATTTCATAGAGGGCAGTGGAAGCTCAATAAGGGTTCTCTTATTGTAGCTAATGGGAAGAAATGTCATACATTGTATAGATTACAGTCTAAAGCTTGTGGTGAGCAGTTGAATGCTACAGAGAAAGACTCCAGCATGGAGTTGTGGCATAGGCAACTAGGACACATGAGCGAGAAGGGGCTGCAAGAACTTTCCAAAAGAGAGGTATTACCATCCCTCAGAGGTACACGTTTGAACCCTTGTATTGATTGTTTGGCTAGTAAACAACATAGAGTTTCCTTTATTAGTCCTGCCTTATCTAGAAAAATGCATGCCTTGGACCGTGTCTATACAGATGTGTGTGGTCCTTTGAGGACAAAAACTCCTGGTGGATCTGTTAATGTTCCTAGTATCAGTGGTGCACTTTATTTTGTTACTTTTATAGATGACTTTTCGAGGAAAGTTTGAGCCTATGCTTTGAAGACTAAAGATCAAGCTATTAATGTCTTCAAAAAGTTTCATGCCAGAGTTGAAAGGGAGACAAAAAGACAATTGAAATGTATAAGATCAGATAATGGTGGTGAGTACACAGGATTGTTTAATGATTATTATAGGTCACATGACATCCAGCATGAGTTGACAGTCCCTGGTACGTCTCAGCATAATGCAATTGCAGAGAGGATGAACCGCACCATCATGGAAAAGATCAGATGTATGCTTTCACAGGCCAAGCTACCCAAAAGGTTTTGGGATGAGGCTTTGAGGACTGCAGTTGATGTAATCAACTTATCACCATGTATAGCTCTAGATGGTGATGTTGTAGAGCATGTATGGTCAGGGAAAAATGTCTCCTATAAGCATTTAAGAGTGTTTGGTTGTCGTGCATTTGCACATGTTCCAAACAATGAAAGATCCAAGCTGGATGGTAAGACAAAAGAGTGTATTTTTCTTGGTTACTCACATGATCAGTTTGGTTACAGGCTTTGGGATCCAGAAAAGCAGAAGATGTTCAGAAGCAGAGATGTTGTCTTCTTTGAGGATCAAACCATTGAAGATTTGAAGAATGAGACACCAGCTAAGACTTCTGTAGAGGAATTTGTAGACTGTGACCCAATTATTCCTCCAGTATATCAGGGTGATGGGGGAGATGTGTAGGAAGATGGTACAGAGCCAGATGTTGATCTATTTGCATGACATGTTGAGTAGGAAGAAGAAAGAGAGCAAGTTTCCATAGAACCTCAATTAAGAAGATCTTCTAGACCACGTAAACCTTCCAGAAGATACTCTACAGATGAGTATGTGATACTTACTGATGCAGGTGAACCAAAGAGTTATCAGGAAACAGTTGAAAGTGAGCAGAAAAAGAGAAACAGTAGATGTGTCGACAACTAGTCGGCATGGCTTCACATTGAGGAGTCATGAGACAGCCTCCCTTATGAGCTGAAGGGGGAGGTTGTTGGGCAGATGACCCAGATTCAGCCCATAATGGACTTTAGTGAAGCCCACAGCCCAAAACCTCACTTATATTAACCTAAAACCTAGATTAGGTGGCTAGGGTTGAGATTAAGAGAGGAGCGACGGCTCAAAACGTTGGAGAGAGAAAGAAGATTGCAGATTGACAGTGGAGGCCAGAAAATAAGAGATCCAGGAAAGGGAAGAAGACAAGGGTAGGAAAAGACTATTCTCAATCATTCAAATCTCAGGTTAGATCAGTTTGCAGTGGATTCTTACTGTGATCTCTTAGGAAGATTTTGAATATTGTGTTTATGATTATAGTCCTTGTATTCCTGAGATTCTCTTAGCTATTGCTTTGGGATTGAGCAAGAAGCCTTGAGATATGTATATTCATTATTTTGATAGTGGATTTTCTCTGGCTTGTCCCGTAATTTTTACCCTTCGAGTTGAAGAGTTTTTTTATGTAAATCTTAGTATTCATCTGATTGTGATTTTTATTTGATTCCGCTATATGTGATGGTATGCTAGTATTTATTCATATACAAAATTTATTTCTATTGTATTTTCATCACTAATATCATGATAGAAGTGAGATAAAGAATTGAATAAAATAAAATATATTTTATTTTATTTATTCACTAATATATATTTATATATAAAAAAAAGTGATAGAGGGATTGGACGTCGAGGATTTCCCTGTTATCCGCTTCTCCTGCGTCCTCTGCTTCTTTGGCCTTGTGGGCATCGAAGCCATCCTCCGCGGCTGCCCTCTTCGTCGACAATATTAACCATTTCTCGAAAGCAGCAGGCCACCGAGGAATCCTTGCCATTAATCCTGCAGCACCATCATACACCTTTGGTGGTTCCTGGCGCTGCTCTCCCGGTTACCCTTCCCCTTCCCTCACCATCATCGACTTCTGCCTCATTCTGCCGATGCCCTGCAACCACAACAGGCAGCACTACCGTTGCCCATAGCTTCCGACTCTTCTTCTACTCCAGCGATCGATAGTAGTGTTTCTTCTCATCTCCAGGTGGCTGCCTGCCGTACCACCAGCATTGCTCTTCCTGCTGGCAGAATCTACAACAGGCAACACCTTGGTCTTTGTTTCCTCTTCCCCTCTCTGCTGTTCCGTCGGCACCCGAGAACTCTGCGACGCTATCGATGGTGCTTGCTCCTACTGCTCCTGTCGCCAGCGTTGTCCTCAGGATCTCCCTCTCCCTTGGCCGTTGTCGCCTGGTGCTATCTCTACCTCTTCTGCATCTCGACCGTCCTTCTCTAATAGCGAGACTCTCGGCGACCTCGTCCTCCTCTACTTCTCAACAGTTTTCTACCTGGACGAAGTAGAACAAACGCGACACCTTCCTTTCTTCCAACTGGACGTTACAGCTCACAAGATGGTCGAGCTTCCTGTGAAGCTCGCCGAGAAGCTGATGCTCGGAGAAGCTTCTACCGCATCGCTCCAGCAGAGGAGCGATTTCCCTTCTCACTGCAGACTGGGAAGGTTGGAAGCCTCTAGATCTGTGACGACTTTTGCATCTTCCAACAGTAGCAGTCTCAATATCTCTGACGAACATCACTGTGTGATGCACCAATTCCGAAGGCAAGAAGATCTGGTTCAGGCAGAACAGGACTGACGTCGATCTTAAATCAACAGCGGACGAGTGTTACCGCTGAGGGGACTGCTGCACCCGGTCGATAGCGGACGGGTTGCCGCTATCACCTTCTGCTCGTGCCATAGATCTCTGTCATACATCAACAGCTCAGGCGTCCTCCTCTCCCATCCGGACCTGCAGCCTTTCTCTCATCTGGCCTTACAGCTCCAGGAACAGGGTGTTACTGCTCCTCATTTCAGCCTCTCTACACATTGGCCTGGAACTAGCTACTGCTTGCGCAGGCGATAGTTAGATCTGCTGAGGGGACTGCAGCAACTTTTTCCCTTGAGGAGCTATGTCTTGCGATCTCTTCCCAAGCACTTCCCTACTGACAGTGTACTGAGACGAAGCACGACGTCATTCCTATCCTTTCTGCAGCCCCAAAAAGCTGCACCATCAAGCCATGCCAATGGCACGACTAAGGGCGACTTCTTTTCCTCCTCTATCACCTGCCATAGTGCGGTGTTCTCCAGCAGCACTCGCACTCCACGGTGCTATCTTATGCTTTGCTTGGCACGCTACTGCACCCTTCTTTCAGCTTTGAGTTCTATTTGCTGCGGCAACTCTGCAGCCCGAGCACCGCCTGTACCTCTCTCTCCTTCCGAACCTACAGCTCCAGGAGCGGCATCCGCATGCGTTTGCTATCCTGCCGCAAGTGGCACCAGGAAGAGTACTGGTTCCTCGTTGCATCAGTACGAGCTCTAAAGTGGCAAAAGTTTCCTTGACCACTTCCTAGTACGACTTCTCATTGTTGCTCCCAGCCATCGCAACAGAGCAACTGTTGCTCTGCTAAGGCTGGCCCACCGATCCTTCTCCCCTCTCAAGCGATCACTTGCTATCCTCACAAGATCGCCATACCAAGTAAGCTCCTCTTCAGTTGTTCTTCCACTTGTTTCTACTTCTCCTACATCAGCCAAACAACGGTGACGAGCCCAACCCCGAGAAGATCACTAGTCTGCTTCAACCGCACACTGCCACTCTGCTTCAGCCGAACACTGCTTTTGGAACTGCTACCTAGCTGCTAGCACAGACAGTCATCGACTTCATCCAACGACAGCCTCTTTCTGCAACTTCTCCTACGAAAAGTTGATGTTGCAACACCACCAGACGTTCTGTTCTGCTTGCCAGGCTGATCTTTTGTTGTTTCCTCAGCGGCAGCGGACTATTCGTTCTTCCTTGATCTCTTTGCTGCCTATTACTAAACAATCGCATCCAGTTGCGACAACTGACGGGCAACTCTCATAGCAGCACACCTTCCATCTTCTAAATCGTTGCACCTTTCAGAAGCAACATCAGCCGATGGAGGCAACTCTGTGATGGTTTGAAATTTTCTTGCTCTCCGATAACTCGTTACTATTACTTTCCTTGCCACCTACTTCTCGGGTGCTGAAGCAGTACTGTCATCCTAAGTCTGCCTCATAAACTGTCTTCTCTTGATTTCTCGTCAGGTGTCACCCTCCGTATTTTACAAATATTTTTCTCGTTTACCTCCGATGCTCTAATTTTATTTACTGTTGATAATCCTTCTCAGAGACTTATTTTCGTCAATATTATTTTCCTAATCTCCTTTAAGTTATCCAAAGGTGATAACTATGTATCATGACATACTTAATTATCTAATCTTATACTTGGCTATGATTTATTAGGTTATATCAACGACTCTCTTAGTTGTCCACTAGCAATGATTCATATTCTAGGATAACCTAATCAAGTACCAAATTCAGTCTACAAGCTATAATTATATCAAGATCGACTCATTCTCCAAGTAATTCAAGTCTTTGTTGTTGGATCTATCGCGTCGCTTGTGTCCTCCTATGCTACTATTGTGGAAGCTTGGACCAAATTATAAATTACCTTAGCGAATCGCTCACTAACTCGCATGCTTGGACTACTCTCCAGCCTTGTGAACTTCAAGCAGGAGGAAAGTATTATTGTCGACTACTTATAACATATCAAAATGATTATCAATGACCTGACTTTGATATGTCATTCCCTTACTGATGAAAAAGTTCTTATCCACACGTTTAATGGACCGAGTGCAGAGTTCAAGGAACTGACAACATCACTTCGAGTACACAACTCTCCAATCTCTTTTGAAGAACTTTACGACAAATTGACAGACTATGAAGCCTACTTAAAGCATGATAATAGCTTGCCAGGACCTCCCATCACAACTCAATTCAACCAAAACTCCAAAACGTAAAATCGTAAATACAGCAAGAATGCTTTAAAAGGTGTGGTCAACTTTCCTCCTACTTTTATAGGCACCACATTGTCTCTTCCTCCTCCACATCCTCCATACTTCAACCATCGTCATAGTGCTTCCTTCGAGCCACGTCCTCCTCTTGCATTTACTCAATAGGTCGTTTGCTAGTTGTGTGACAAAATCGGTCACTCTGCAAAAGTCTGTCGGTCTTTACCTCGCTTCCCAGCTCCGTTAATTTGGCCTCAGGCAAATGTTATGACTACTTCGTCTGCTAGTCACTCTAATTAGATTATGGACTCTGGTGTTTTCCACCATATCACTTCCGATCTGCAGAACCTGTCGATCCACAACAACTATAGCAAAATTGAAGACATTGCCATTGGTGATGGTAAAATAATTTATATCACTCATACTGGTTCTATGATGCTTAATTCACATACCACTTCTTTCACACTCGATATTTTATGTGCACCCCACATTAAAAGAAATATTATTTTTGTCTCTCAATTTTGTCAACAAAATCATACTTCCATTGAATTCTTTGATTATTGTCTTGTCAAGAACTTGAGCACAAAGGCATCCTTGGTTCGAGACCCGAATAAAGACAACATCTACGAATGACTGTCAGCCTTGTATCTCACTCAACCTACTGCTAACTCTTAAACTGCTACTCTGGTCAACATATGACATCAACGTCTTAGTCATCTCTCAACTTCTATTCTCTTTTTGTTTTTAAATCTAGTACTGTTATTATTTATTATGATGTTTGTATTAGCAATAAGAGTAATCAATTATCTTTTGGTACATCTTCTATGTCCTGCTCTAAACCATTTGAAGTTATTTATACTGATGTTTGGGGTCCTGCGATAGTTGCCTCCTTTGACAAGTTCAAATTCTATGTTGTCTTTGTAGACTATTTTACAAAGTACATATGGTTTTATCCTCTCCGTCAAAAGTTTAACGTTGTTATTGTTTCTCCAACTTTAAGAACTTAGTCGATAACTACTTTCATATTACCATTAAAATCATCTATTCTAATGGTGGGGTGAATATCAAGCCCTTGCATCTTGTCTGTCTGCTTGCGACATTCAACATCTCAAGTCCCCTCCATATACTCCTCAACTGGTTGGCTCTGTCGAACGTAAATATAAGCATATTGTTGAAACTGGCCTAACATTACTTTATCAGGCTTCTATGCCATCAACTTTTTGATCCGTTGTGTTTCAAACCTCTATCTACCTTATTAATCGAATGCCTACTCCTATCCTACAATATCAATCACCATTTGAAAAGCTATTTCACAAACATCCTAATATGAAAATATTAAAGGTATTTAGCTGTCTATGTTATCTATGTTTACGTCCCTACAATTCCTATAAAATGTAACTTCGATCTTGCCCTTGTAGTTTCATTTGATATTCTCTTGAATATGATATCTTCTGGTGTTATGACCATCACATTACTAAAGTCTTTATTTCCAAACATGTCACTTTTGTAGAGTCTATCTTTTCCTTTCGGGATCACAGGCAATTTGTCATACTATTGGATTCCTACGACACATCTTCATCCTCCCATGCATCTCTACCGGATCTATAATATTTTGTTACTTTTATTCCGTAGCTTTTTCCTCTCTCTCCTCTCCTCTGGTTCCTCCTCTTCCTATATAATTGCCTCTCGAACCATCGCCTTTGTCTACACTTCGCCCAGGAACTTCTGCCACCCTTCCGACCTGACTCAACCTGTGATAACCCTCAGCCTTTACCCCCTAATACTATTAAAATCTCCTAGCATCCAATGCAAACTCGTTCCAAGAGTGGTGTATTTAAACCACGTCAAGTTCTTGACTTGCATGCTAGTAAAAAACCTTCCCTCGACACTACTGAACCAACATATTTTACTTAGGCCTAAAAATCTCCACATTAGCGTAAAGCCATGTGTAAGGAGTATGATGCTCTTATTCATAACGCTACATTGACTCTTACCCCATCTCACTCCACACAAAATATCATTGGGTGCAAGTGGGTCTTTCAGATTAAGTAAAACCTCGATGGTTTGATTGCTCGCTATAAAACACGTCTTGTGGCTAAAGGATTTCATCAATGACCCAATGTTGACTATACCGAGACATTTAGTCCTGTTGTCAAATCTACTACAATCTGACTTATCCTAAATCTAGCGATCTCCAAAAGCTGGTGCTTATGACAATTAGATGTTAACAATACTTTTTTACAAGGGACTTTCGCTGAAGATGTCTTCATGGATTGACCTCCTGAGCTTTATACATCCTCAATATCCATGACATGTCTGTAAACTCCAAAAGGTCATTTATGAACTTCGTCAGACTCCATGAGCTTGATATATTCTTGTCTTTAGTTGGCTTCATCAACTATAAGTTTGATATCTCCATATTTTTACGCCAACAACATGGGGGCACAATCTATCTTCTAGTTTATGTGGACGATATTATTGTCACAGGTGACAACTCTATGGAGGTTCAAGCATTTATCAAGCAATTGGTCGATAGATTCTTTCTTAAAGATCTTAGCAACCTAAGTTATTTTCTTGGTGTCGAGGCTAGGTTCACATCCTCTGGACTCTTTCTTTCATAGTGAAAGTACATTCAAGATTTGTTATTCAAGACGAACTTGTAGGATGCCAAAGAGGTTACCACTCCCCTATCTACCAGTGAATCACTCAAGTTATGTGATGGTAGTCTTGCTACATACTCTACTCAGTATCAACATGTAATTGGCTCCTTATAATTTCTAGCCCTTACCCATCTAGACGTCTCCTTTGTCGTTAATAAATTATCATAATTTATACATCGATCGTCTACTTTGCACTAGACTGCTGTCAAATGCATTCTGCGTTATCTTAAGGGTACTATTGATCATGACATTTTTCTTTGTAAACACTCTCTCTCTCAGCTTCATGCTTTTGTCGATGTTGATTGGGCCAAAAATATTGATGACAAAACCTCTACATCAGGGTATATTATTTTTCTTAGTGTTAATTTAATCAGTTGGAGTTCTAAGAAATAAAAAATAGTTACTTAGTCTACAACTAAAGCTGAATATCGTGGTTATTGCTATTACTGCTGTCGAACTTAATTGGATCACCAACTTGCATAAGGAGCTTCGTATTCCCTCTGATTCTACGTATGCTATTTATTGTGATAACATTGGTGCTACTTACTTTTGTGTCAATCCGGTCTTCCACTCCTGCATGAAGCATGTTGCTATTGATTTTTATTTTGTATAAAATCAAGTCGTTCGTCAATAGCTCCATGTTTCTTATGTCCATATGATTGATCAACTCACTGACTCCCTCACGAAGTCTCTGACCCTCATACTCTTTTTCTTGCATCGATTTAAGATCGGTGTCCTTAATAGGACCTCAATCTTACGGGGGTATGTTAGATGTATAAATTTTTCTAACTAATCGAGAAGATCTTATTTATTAGTTTAGGAACATCTTTCTTTCAACTCTATATAAATATGTGTAAAAATAATGTATCAAGTGTGTCATTTGATCATCACCTATATTCTTAACACCGGCAAGGAACGTGATTGCTATCAGCCTTGATCCTTTCGCCTTGCGAGCGAGCGAGCGATGGAAGGCCAAGGGAGCGAGCCATCTCTAAAAGGATCCCATTCTTGTTGGATGCCGTCAGTACAGTGACAGGCCCAAGCTTCGAGCTTGCGTGAATCCAGCGAACCGGTGGGAACGAACGATCCGTGCAGGGTGATCGAGAAAGAGATGCCATTAAACTTATTTATATGATTGTTATACAGAGTGATTAACATAAAAATCTAAATTATTCGTTCATAATATATAAAACTGTGTTAGTTAACCATATAAGACGCAGATAAGATGAACAGGGTGGTTGGAGAAGCTGCCTGGAGTGTTCCACCAGCAACCCATTGTCAAGGGTTCTGCCCTTTCTAGGGGTCATTCAAGGTTGGGTTCCCCCACCTGCCGCTTTATGGACTGTCGGGGCTTCTTCATCTCACACCTAACTGGCATTCATTGTATCCAATTTCTTACCACCATGGTCGATGGCTTGGCTTGCGACGGGGAAGAGCCAGAGGTGGCCACATGGCCCCCATGTCCTAAAAAGACTCTGCACTCTCAATTCGCCATGGGGGTCGCAGCAGACCCATGGAGTTCACAGCCCATGACTCTGCCTCGTCTGCAGCCAAAGCAAACACCAGAGGACGATAATGAAAATAAAATAAAAATAAATTTTATATATAAACAAATGCTAACAGATCGTCACACATAGCGGAATCAAACAGAAATTATAATAAAATGAAGACCAAGATTTACGTGAAAAATTCCTTCAACTCGAAGGGTAAAAACCACGAGATAAGCCAGAGAAAATCTACTATCAAAATAATGAATATATAGATCTCAAGGCTTATTGTCCAAGCCCAAAGCAACATCCACAAGAGAATCACAGGGATACAAAGACTATAATACCAAACACAATATCCAAAACCTTCCCAAGAAATCATAATAAGAATTCACTGGAAACTGATCTAACCTAAGAAATGAATGATTGAGAATAGTCTTTTCTTGTCCTTGTATTTTTTTCTTTCCTAGATCTCTTATTTTCTGACCTCTACTTTCAATCTACAGTCTACTTTCAGTCGTCGTTGCTCTCTTAATCTCAACCCTAACCACATAATCTAAGTTTTAGGTTAATATAAGTAAGGTTCTAGGCTGTGAGCTTCACTAAAGCTCATTATGGGCTGAATCTAGGTCATCTTCCTAACAACCTTCTCCTTCAGCCCATAAGGGAGGTTGTCTCATGACTCCTCAATGTGAAGTCATACCGATCAGTTATCGACATATTTATTATTTCTCTTTCGATAAAATCTTTATCGATATGTCTATCTCATTATAATTTATATAAATTTTTTAAAATTATAATTGATTCTCTTAGATTTAATGATATATGATATTTTTATGTTTTTACTTGAAATAAAATATTTGATTCTCGCACGAGTCATGCAGTACTATGTCTCGAAACCGGAGAGGAGCATTTATTGATGTTGCCAACCAGCTTTGGCTGGCTCCTTTTGACCGTCACCTCAGGCGCTACAAAAGAGGCTGCCACTGTCTCTGTAAACTAAAGTGAAAGAGCGAAGGGGGACTGCAACATTGATGGGAGAAGAAGAAGAAGAAGAAGAAGAAGAAGAAGAGAGTGCATAAAGGGTGATGGTGAGTGACATCAACTGCGGACCGTCCGATCCAATAGGGATAATTTTGTGGGCAGCACAAATTAAAGTACCCGAGTCGGAATCAGTTTTCGGTTTATAAGAAAGCATCGCCGGCCCAACTCGACAGTCCTCCGTTTCGAAAGGCCTGCGGGGTTCGGATTTAAGTCCATCCATTAAGCTGAGCGTTCTCTATAAGCTCAACCACATTCGGTTCCAATGAAAATGAATCAAAATTGAATCGGATTAGAATCAAATCGATCTGATGATTTATCGATTTAATATTGTAATGAAACTACTTTGGGTCGTCGATTCCACTTTTGTAGAATTGAAACGAGAATAAAAAATCAATGATTCTAATTTTAATCAACTATTTTTTTAAAAAATAATAACCTGTGATCAAAATTGATCATTGGTCGATCCTTTAATTAGGTTGGCAAATGATTATTTTTTTCGTTCGAACTAAATCGAATTAAAATCAAAATTAAATTGATTCATCGATTCAAAACTAAACTGTAATTGGGAATAGACGATCCAATTATATATATATATATATATATATATATATATATATATATATATATATATATATATATATATATATATATATAACGAGAGAGTCGCCATCATTATCATCAATAATTTTGGTGTCTATTTTGATGATCACATTCACAAATCACTCTTTTATAGAACCCACAAGCCAAAGATTGTTCTGTTCCAGAGAACAGGAGAAGGGGCGGAAAGAAGCAGGTTTGTCTTGCGGCCCACCGGATGGCGCACTCGTCGAGGCTCACCTTGTCAGCGTCCGCCGCGAGGGCGGCCGCTGCAGTGGTGGACGACGACGATCTCGACGAGGAGCCCGGTGAGGAGATCGAATCCGCGCCGCCGCTCCGGGTCGGCGAGGAGAGGGAGATCGGAGGCGCCGGCCTCAGGAAGAAGCTTCTGAGGCCCGGCCGCGGCTGGGAGACCCCTGTCCTCGGCGACGAAGTTACAGGTTCCTGAATCACACCCTCCCCAATCACGTTAGTTTACTCCGGCATAGAGATCAGGACCCTCCCCATCGAGTTCTCTCTGGGTGTAATTGTTGTTTACTTCTCTTGGTTCTCTGAATCAACAGTTCATTATGAGGGTAGATTGCTGGATGGACGCAAGTCCGTGTCCACTCGGGACCGAGGGGAGCCTCTCACTTTTGAGCTGGGCGGTGGTAAGATTGCAGTGCTGCTTCTTTTTGAGACTCCTCGTAGCTCTTGGGGTTTCTTTGTTGTCCTTGAATTATTCTGGTTCATATTAATTCTTTAGCTGTTTTAGGGTTTTGGGACTGAATTTTTTTGTGCATTTTCTATGTTTATTGATTTGATTAGGGTTTTTGATTCAGCTTTTTAGGAAAAAGAATGTATTTAGGGTTGTCGCATCAAAAACGATATCAAAGATAATTTTGGTCCTTGAGTCAGCAATGTACACAGTCGAACATTATTCAGATCTAGAATTTGCATGCTAGAGTAAGTTTTATCGGTCTCATAAATGCCAACCATGTTGATAATGATCCCTTTGGTTACATCTCGGTGTTTCAACACCAATACAGATCAGTAGGTAATGAAAGAATTTTCGGAATGAGTAACTTAAGTCAAAGGAATCCTGTCTCAATTGGAAAACTTTTCTTCTAAAGAAGTTATGTTAGCTTTGGTTATCAAAATAAAGTTCTAATGAAAATCGTTGGTTTTTGGTTTCTCGGTAATATCTTGGGATGCAAAAATAACCACATGTTGCTTCAACATCGAGACTTATTGGTACTCATCTTAAATTAGAACAAAGCATTGCTGGCTTGGATCAAGGAATAATTAAAATTCTTCAAAAATAGAATCATTTAGAAAAGTACTTTTAATATCCATTTGAAATAACTTAAAATTTTTAAAGGAAGCAAAGGCAAGGAGCATCCTTATAGCTTCAAGTCTAGCCACGGGAGTTAATGTCTCATCATAATCGATTCCTTCTTCTTGGTTGAAACCTTGGGCACTAATTTAGCCTTGTTTCTAATCACGATATCATTTTCATCTCGGTTGTTTCTAAAGACCCATTTAATACCAATCACTAAATGATCATTAGGTCTAGGAACAAGCTCTCATACCTCATTTCTCTCAAATTCATTAAGCTCTTCATGCATTACATTAAACCAAAAATCATCTCTTAGGGCCTCATCAATGCATTTTGGCTCGATTTAAGAAAGAAACGCGACATTTGCACAAAAAATTCTAAAAGAAGATCGAGTTTTAATTCCTTTTGATGTTTCTTATTATAAGCTTCTTAGGATGATCATTCACATACTTCTATTCCTTGGGTAAGGATTTAGAAGTAGATTCATCCAAGTTACTTTTAGGAGTGTTGTCATTTAAATTCAAAATATCAAGATCAATTTCATTATCAGAATCAATCTTTTTAAATTTGAAAAACTCATTAAAAATAACATGAATGGATTCTTCTATTACTAATGTTCTTTTATTAAAAACACGATAAGCTTCTAAAATTGAAGAATAACCTAGAAAAATACTTTCATCAGATTTTGCATCAATTTTTCCAAAAGCATCTTTCTCATTTAAAATAAATCATTTATAACCAAATATTTTAAAATAAAAAATATTGGGTTTTTATCATTCCACATTTCATAAGGAGTTTTAGTGAGTAATGGTCTTACAAGAACCCTATTTAAAACATAGCATATCGTATTAACGGCTTTGGCCTAAAAATATTTGGGTAGACTATGTTTATTTAATATTATTCTAGTCATTTCTTGTAAGCTTCTATTTTTTCTTTCTACTACTCTATTTTGTTGTAGATTTGATGGAGTAGAAAAGTTATGGATATACCCATTTGATTTACAAATATTTTGAATATCATTTTTTTAAAATTCTCCACCATGATCACTACAAATTGAATAAATCAAACATTCTTTTCTATTTTACATTTTATAAAATTTTATAAAATATTTAAATGTATCACTTTTATGTGTCAAGAAATAAGTCCAAGTATATTTACTAAAGTCATCTACTAAAATAAATGCATATTTACTACTACCTAAACTTGTAATGTCAGTTGGTCCAAATAAATCCATATGGATCAATTGAAGTGGCCTAGAGGTGCTTATTTGATTTTTCAACTTAAAGCTACATTTTATTTATTTTCTTAATTGACAAGTGTCACATACTTTGTCTTTGACAAACTTAAGATTAGGTAAGCCTCTTACTAATTCCTTGGTAGAAATTTGGTTTAAGAGTTTCATACTAGCATGACCTAGTTTTTTATGCTAAATCCAAACATCATCATTTAAAGTCGAAAAATAAGTTTCATCACAAAAATTTTCAATATCTACGGTGTATACATTGTTATTTTTTAAGATAATTAAGGATTTATTATTATGTGGTAATTCAATTATGAGTATTAAGTTGAAATTTAACCACATATTCTTTATCATATAATTGGCTAATACTAAGCAAATTATGTTTCAAGCCATCAACTAACAATACATCTTCGATTAAGAGGTTTGATGTGTTACCTATTGTTCCTTTTCTAATGATTTTACCTTTGTGATTGTCTCCGAAGGTAACAACTCTTTCACTTAAGCTAGTGAGCTCAGAAAAATAAGCTGGATCTCCAATCACGTGTCTTGAGTATCCACTATCAAGATACCATTTGGTACTCCTAGCTTTAGTTTATAGATAAACCTACAAGAAAGATATTTTTGATATAGGTACCCATTTTATATTTGGTCCTTTATAAATAACTTTATCTTTCTTTTCTAATTATTTGTTGTTGTATAAAGTTCCTTGGGAACCCATACAAGTTGATATGGACAATATTTTCTAAATAGGTATTTGTTTGTCTTATGTCTTAATTTACCAAAAAAATTACACTTTATTTTTGGTGGCACATTTAAGGTTAGTCCTTTAACAAATATGATTGGCTTTTGTTGAAGGTTACCAACAAAGCCTATGTCATTTTCTTTATTAATATGACCCTTATTGATAATGATCATATTTAGGGATTTGTTCTCAATTTCAAAATTTTCTAATGTTGTTTTAAGCATGATGTTTTATTCTTTAACACTATCTAGTATCTCACATTTAGAACAAGTGTTATGTGATATTAATGAATTATGTATTTCATCAAGTCTACTAACTAATAGTTCATGATCATTTTTAAGCAACTTAAAAGACTTACTAAGTTTTCTATCAAAGATACATATGACATTTCGGAACATATCAATTTCGTGTGAAATATTTTGGAATATATCAATAGCAAATGAAATATTTCGGAGCATATCAAAGACGTAAACATATTGCGAAGTATATCAATTGTGAATGGATAATATCAAAGCTTATCAAGTGAACAAATAAGGAATAGAAGCTCAATATCACATTATACATAACATTCATTTTATTCTTATCCAAAGCGAAATAAACTCATAAGCTATGTTTTGGATATCATATCAAAGACATAGAGGGTGAAGTGGGACCATAAGCATAATGTGGAATATATATTGCTAAATGACCACCAAACATAAGTCTCCCACGTCTGGGAGCTCCATCCATAGGTATGGTGTATATGAGGCTTAGTCTAGTAGTGGCTCCATGCTATGTTAAGTTTAGAGTACTCCGGAGTTAAAAGCACTCCTTCCACAAGTAATCCTTTCCTTCTAGGGTCCCCTCACCATGCCCGAATACTAGCTCAATTTATCATAACAAGATAAGAGCAAAGATTGAAATTGAAGAAAGAATTAAAAAACTTAAAAGGTTATAGTAGTTCAACTTAAATAAAGAACTATAGAATGAATTCAGTTTTCAAATGGATGAAGTAAGGATTGACAAAATTGATACAATCACTATTCTGGCAAAATTCAGAAGGCACGTCTCAAAGTTATTTTGAATAATCAAATATGTTCAAAATTACTCAAAAATGACATCCTTGGAAAGCTAAATCAATCTAATTTCAAATAAAATAAGTTTCATATAAATTGGAAGTCTCTAAAAAAAGTTATAGATGATTTGGCATCCAAAGGTTAGGAATTATAATCTCTGTTTTACAAAATCCATAAGGTGTAACAAAACAAAAATTTCGACAGTTATCTGGACTCCAAATCTTTCAATCCTGGTATCAAATGAAAGTTCTATGAGCCTATTTTCTAATAAATGTAAAACCAATCATTTTTCATCACTTCATATATTTTGTAAAACTTAACATTCAAATATTCTACATTGAGAGGTATTCAAATCTTGTAAAAATGTTATACATTAATTCATATTTATCTACAATATTTTATTACATATAAAATATTTTTATACAATATTTTGCAACAAGACTTGTCCAGAATCCACATAGTTTTCCACTGTCTCAACTCAGTTCTAACTTTTCTGTAAGGGACAAGCTAACCTGTAAAATTTATATAGCAACAAAGTGAGCATATAGAGCTCAGCAATTGACTAACATATTCAAGACCAAGAAGGATTATTTTCAAAACAAACTTGATATAAGATAGCAAAATAAAGATATAAGAATCCATAGATAGCATCTCGTAAGATACATAATCATAAATCATTTTATTCGAAGCACACTTTTATCATAACAGTAGAGGAAGAGTAGTTGGAGCATATCAAATGCGTAAGAATGTTAAGTAGTATATCAATGAGAATATGAAACATTTCAAAGTATATCAAATATGTATAAGACATTTTTAAACATATCAATGACGAATGTAACATTTCGGAGCTTAAGACATTTAGTAACCTATCAATGTATATATATAAATATATATATATGCACTAATTATGGACGCCGCCGGTATATTAGCAGGCCCAAGCCATTAAACTTGTTTATATGATTGTTATACAGAGTGATTAACATAAAAATCCAAATTATTCATTCATAATATATAAAACTGTGTTAGGTTAACCATACACGACGCAGATAAGATGAACAGGATGGCTGGAGAAGCTGCCTGAAGTGTTCCACCAGCAACCCGTTGTCAAGGGTTTTGCCCTTTCTGTGGGTCATTCAAGGTTGGGTTCCCCCACCTGCTGCGCTATGGACTGTCGGGGCCTCTTCATCTCACACCTGACTGGCATTCCTTCGTATCCAATTTCTTACCACCATGGCCGATGGCTTGGCTTGCGACGGGGAACAGCCACATGTGGCCACATGGCCCCCATGTCCTGAAAAGACTCTGAACTCTCAATTCGCCATGGGGGCCGCAGCAGACCCATGGAGTTCAAAGCCTATGACTCTGCCTCGTCTGCAGCCAAAGTAACCAGCAGAGGACGACAGTGTCATCAGGCGCATAATTGAATAGGATTCATCATCGCAATCATCTACCGGATCATCCTTATCTCCATCCCCTCTCTTCTTCTTCTTCGTCTTCACCTGATTCTGATTAAAAGAGAAGTAAACCAATCCGGGAATGACTCAGATAAAGAGAAGAAGAATTAATGCACCGAGTGAGCCATCATTCATCACTGTGAGCTTTGGGCATGTCAGATGGAAATGGCTGCGGGGCTGAATGGTCCACCCAGCAAACTGCGTGTGTGTGGTCGAATGATCGATCATCGAGCCACCTCACGCCTCCCGATCTCCAGTCTTGTCCTCCTTTTTCTTATGCTGGCACACCCTGGTAGTAGGCCTCCTCACTGGCCACTTGAATGGCTTTCTTGATTTTGATAGGTTGATGGAATGGGAAGGTCCTGTTGGCAGGGAGCACCATGGTATTTTGATGGCTGCACTGGTCAATGGTCATGGAAGCGCAAAAAAGGAGAGGCACCTGCATCAAGATGTGTCACTTCAACACCAAGACTCCATGCTTTGATACGTTCGGCGGAATAGATTCTGGGTTTCAGATTCTAACAGCATGCATCAACCAGGAGAAAGAGATGACCGTAAAGAAACATATGCAGAAATTTCACTTGATTTATGGGAAAATACAATCAAAACGAGGACGAGACTTAAATGATTCCATCGGTGAAACCAAATTAGCAGTATGAATTCTCGCGGTTTCAACAATTACAGGAAGAAGATTTACAAGCTCTTGCAGATCAAGTTCTGAAAACTAATCACGGGGGAAACACTACAATAACCTCACCAGCTTATTGAGGACGACAACCTCTACATCATCGAGCAGTGGATCCAAATCCACAACAGCTACGCTCTTCGCCTTCAATCATCAGCTTTTAGATGCTTCTCCACTTATGAAGAATGAGAATTACAAGTATAGACGCTGTACACAAGAGACAACAGTTCATATACCTCCCTGTTCTCAGTAGATACAGCCTCTTGATTGCCACGATCGTAGTCAAGCTTAGCCGATTAGATCAACCCAAGCAACAGCAACAGCAGCAGTGATGGTCTTCGGGTCATTGGATCGTCCTCGTTAGCTTGCACTTCGAGATGAATAGGGTCGTCGTGTAATTAAGACTGCAGAGCTTCAATAGCTCGGCGGCCCGTTGCTTGAGCTCAGGACTGCAGCCGCTCTGGATGACAAGCAGCAGTTTGGCAGCCAAACCGGCCTCCACGGCGAGAGAGGCGCATTCGTCGGGAAAGAGCTTGCAGACGGCCAACAGTATCGACAATGCATATTGAGTACAAGCTTCAGACACCCTCATCAGAAGCCTCACTGCGTTGGGAATGGTCTGAGGACAATCTTTCAGCGCCGACAGGCCTTCGGGTGTCGTCGAGAGATCATCCAAGATGTGCAATGCCAGCTCCAAGCACTCGGGACTCAGGTTGGTCAATAGCTCGACGAGCTGCGGAACCGCTCCGAGGCTCACAATCAAGCTCCGGATTTGCTCGTGAGAGCATATAGCCTTGAGCAAGCTGAGACCCGATAACATGCCATTTGGGTGTCGCTTGCCCTTCACCAATCTCAGCAATGCCACCAAGAGGCTCAAACTCGACACCACCTCCCACCGGAAACTCTTATCCCCCATCAGCATTTCGATGAACCTCGTGCAATTGATCTTGGTATCGATCGTCCCTTCATTCAGCATGTCTACCACGAGTGAGATCCTTGCCGGCTGCATCAAACTGGTCTTGGCATCTGAGTCCAGGCAAAGATTGACGAGAATGGCGATCACCTCGGAGCCAACGGCGTGGGAGGTGAACGGGCCGAGAAGAGAAGAAAGGAGTGACACGCCACCGGAGTCGGCCACGGTCTTCTTCACGGAGGGGTGGGCGACGACAATATTCTGGAGATCCTTCAGGGCCTGGACTCTGGCCTGCCCCTTGACCTTCTTTAGGCTTTGGACGAGCTCGGCGGCCCGCCCCTGGACGTCCTCGGATCTCTTCTTCAGTAGGAGGTAACGCTGAGAGAACCAGGCGTTGATCAGCTGGTGGAGGGTTCGGTTGGGGGTTACGGCGTCGTCCCACAGCTCCTGCATGGTGGTTGGGCAGGTGAGGTGCCCCAAGGAGAACCACTTGAGGATGTTGGCGCGCTCGTAAGTCTGGCCGGTGCAGAGCGTAACGGGATCCACCATCGGTTCGAGGGAGATGGGGCAGATGAACACCGACGGCACGTCCTCGACCGCCGCCGATTCGAGCTCCTCAATCATCTTCTTGAGGTCGAGCTTCTCCGCGGTGGCTCCTAAGGTCCCATCTTTCCCTGCAGGGAGGCCCCCGCCGCCGCCGCCCAAGATCCCATCTTTGATAGCGGTCTCCAGATCTATGATCTGCCCCCCGCCCTCCAGCCTCCATGAAGCCTGCTGCTGGTACTGCGGCATTGTCCGGAGCCTCAAAGAAACCAACTTCAGATCACAAGATTCGATTTCTCAGCGAGAAGAAGAAAAGAGGAAAGAGAGGCGGCAAGAGGCTAGAAGCCGAAACAAGAGAAGAAGACAGGATCGGTATTGAGAGCTCGCTTTTGCTCTGCGCTAGGCGACGTTGGACGCTGCAAACTGAGGGAGCCTTCAGTGGCGCCGGTCAAAAGGAAGCAATCCATCATCATAACCAGCATAATGGACTTATGATCGATCTCCGCCCCTTCTTTGAACCCTCCAAAAGCTCCCTCTCTCCCTCCCCCGCTAAAGGTCTCTCTCTCTCTCTCTCTCTCTCTCTCTCAGACACACGCTGCCTTCACCAGTGGTCACTAAAAAGGCGAAATCATAGGCGAGCAAAGGCCCAGATCAGAAGATAAAAGGGGAGAGCCAAAAGAGGGAGGGAGGGAGATCTACACTAAACCTCCCCCAACAAAGAACTCCAAAACACAGAGAAAGAAAACAACTTGACACCTTTAGAGTCCAAAAGATCACGTTAGAGATCTGTGAGCAGGAGGTACGGGAGAGAGGAGAGCGAGAGTGACAGTGAGAGATCTAACACAAGCTTGTGATGACCAAGAACCAGATAAAGAGGCACAGAACAGAGAGACGAGATTAAAGATTAAAATATCATAAAAAAAAGATTTTGAAAAGAGGAGACTGCTCCGCCCTGTCTCTCCCCCTCCCTCCTCTCCTTTTATGCGGAGAAAAAGAGAGCGTAAGAGAGAGAGAAACAGAGAGGCCTCGAGAGGCATAAAAGTTTGGCCTGGGAACTTGGGAGGAAGGAAGAGGGCAGGGGATGACCGGGAGTAGCCGGTGGCCGTCGCGTCTCGGCCCGAGCACTGCACGTGCAGTCGTGTCACCCCGATCTTTTCGATGACGCCTTGAGATTAGGGCATACGAAACCCACATTTCGAAATACCAGTTTTGTCCTCGTTCCCATTGTTTTTAGATCACCACCGTCTATATGCATCATCTGTACATGAATCATAATACATGAGGTGAAGAAAAGAAAGAATCAGAGGTCGCGCCCGCGACCGGTGATCGACTCAACGTGCGACTGATGCGACTTAGTGTTCCCGGCCACCCCCACCCAATAAGACTTGATGAACAGTATTCCTCGGTAGGCAACAAACGAAAAGAATCACAATCTGCAAAAGCTGCCTGCTACTGCTACTGCTACTAACCCATGCGCATGCCTCTCTCCCTCGGCAGCATTATGGAGCACCTGTTTCCCCATGGTCGAATAGTTTGAGCTTGCTTTGAGTGCTTAATGACCTCTATCTCTACCCAGTAAAACCAGAACAAAAGGAAAAGACCCTGGCATTAGGCTAAATGCTTAGAACCTAGTCCAGAGATGGAGTATTATTGCTGCCACCGCATCATCTTCTCCCCTTTTCTCCATGTCTCGGCGACAGAGAGATCGAGAACAACGTAGTCTCGGCATCTGCCTTTGCTTGACTGTACTCAGCTCCGCCTCCTCGGGTGTCATCCTGTCGCGCAGTTGGCTTTGACTGCTTTGTGAGGCGTGGGACCTTGCCTTAAATGCCATCGGCAGCCACTCTTACGGCGACAGGTGGCCCGGGGAAATGTGCGGGCTGCGCCGCGGCAGAGATTTTAAGGTCTCGGTGGACCCAATTTTAACAGGCGGTTCGGAGTCCTCATTCGATACTATTAACTCACTCCATCCGAGACTGTAAGCACGCATGTAGCGTCGGAAGGAGCACGGTGAGAGTAATCTATCAGGTTTGATTTGTTTCCTCCGAGACGTTTGATACGACATCTGGTTTTCCGGTGGTCTCTCATCCTTGTAGGTAGCTGCTTTAACTGACTGACGTGATGGCTCATGACCGAAATCATCAACATAGCACCCGAGTTAATGCCTAATTAGTAGGGATCCACGTCCTAGTTTGACCATCATGGTTGAAGCTCCATGGACGCCAACTATTCGTAGCAAACATAGCAAGAAGAAATCTCTCTCTCTCTCTCTCTCTCTCTCCAATGATTGAGGCAGAACAATTCAAGGGTGAATTAATAGGTTACCTTCCCATTCGTTCATTATATCTTTGATGCCATTAGGTGTTTGATAAAATGCGTTTGAGGTAGGGTTGAATCGGTGATGGCCGCTCTTTGCCGGGCGCTTGAGACATGGGGGAGGCCACACAACGGCAGCGACCTCGTGCTCGTTATCGCCATGTCCACGAACAAGCAGGTCAGCGGTCGAAATCAAATGGACCGCTCCGTTGTTCACGAACGCCCTCTCTCTCTCACTCACCATCATCTATCTCTCTCCTCCCGGAAAGCCTAGCCTTCCTATTAAAGCCTCACGCTCACAGAATGAGACGCTCGTGGTCAGTCACTCCTTTATGGCTCACACGGCTAACGTAGCAAAAGCCACCCTTAGGACGCATGCAAAGGTTACTTCCGGACCTCCCTGCAATTGAATTGCCACATTGCATCTCAACCATTATGATATCTTCCATACGTATCTCTTTCATATGTATCATAAATATCACGTAACTACTTTCAATTATACTTACCATTAATTAGTTCGAGTTTATATATATATATATATATATATATATATATATATATATATATATATATATATATATATAATATAACACTGGTCGAACAAGCAACATCAATTATAGGTCTATATGTGCAGATTTTCATAACTTCTAGAAATAGATATAAAGTGAATTTAAAAAAAAACTTATCTGGAAGAGTTTTTTTTTCATAATACTTGAAATATCATTTGTTCTCCTTTTTCCTGTGGAGTGACCCACATGAAAATAAGAAGAAGTAATGAAAATGCCCAATTGATTCATTGATCCATTGTCAATTTATACAGGTGAAGATAGGAGGATTTTCCTCAACTAACTACGTATTGCTTGACGTAAAACAGATAGTGGATTTGTTTCTGTCTTTTGTTGAATCTTTTTCATGGCTCGATAGATAATTTGATAAGCCAATGATTTTTTTCCGTGTTTCAGAATACGGTTAACCAACATGTTAACTAATCGATTACGATAAATTGGATCGGATTTTGCAGTTTTTTCTTCTGCAGTACCTCGACGTGACATGGGCGTGAAAGAGGTTCAAGAATCCAAGATCAAGCTCCTGTAAGGACGTCGATCTTGAACTGAGAACGTTGATCTTGAACTGATGACAATGAATCCGAAGAAAGGAGCAGACGATTCTGCTAGAGCCAAATTTGACAATCCGATTAGATCGAACTATCATGCCGCCGCAAGATCAAGCTCCTGTGAAGGACACAGATCTTTACCCGATGTCAAGGAGACCGTTGTGTTGTCAACCGCGGTGAAGGTCTGACAACGGTTGACTACAGCGGAGGAGATGCTGCTACGGCTGGGGCGATCGGTAGATCTGAAGGACAGTGGGAGAAGCGTGCGGTCGTAGATTTACTGTCGTTTGACAGCGAGAATGAACTTATTGCTGATGGGGTAGGGAAGGTGTCGCTGCTTGTTAGTGCTGATGCGACAGTGGTGGTGCACAAGGAAGATGGCCTCGTGCAGAAGAACACCTCGGTAGAGGAATTGAGAAAGCCGACGCACTAGAAGTCTCCAACTTCGATGTTGACGAGAGACTGTCGTTTGACAATAAGAAGCGATAGATCTAAGGAGAGGGCAACAGTTGTGGCCGGCGAGGGCTACAGTTGCGATTGCAATTGTTGGAGTAAGGGGGTCGGCAACGAGCATAGTAACTGCCGAAGGAGAAGATGAGGAAGCCGCTGTAGTGAAGGTGTGCTTCCCTTTCTTCCCTGACTTAGGACCACAATGTTGCGGTCCCTTCTTTGGAGGTGTAGAGACAATGCAGAGAGGGATTTGCACCGAAGAGAAGCGACCGAGTTATTGCTGTGACGACAGCAACAGCGAGCGAACGGTGAGCCGATGGTAGGCAACAATGAGGCAGATAGTGTCGCCGATGCTAGCGATGGCAACGATAAGTGCCAGTGAGGTTGAGCGAGAGGGCTGCCAGACCAGCGACATGGACATCAATTATAGAGCGAGACCCGAATCTTCAGATCCTCGAATGAAAACGGCACCGGCGATGCTCTGTTTTTTTTTTTTTTTGTCAGGAAACAGAGATCGCGGCTTTGCAGAAGAGGAGTCGACCGACAATTGTGACTTCGCAAAAGGGCAGTCGACGGGGTGGGGATTTGCTACCGTTTGATAGCAAGAAGGAACTTGTTGTGCCCTCTCTACAAAGCACCAAGAGACGATGGACAGTGGCCTTTACAGGTGCTCTTGGCAGAGAGAACAAAGGCTGCAGGAGGGACGATGCCGGCGAGCGGGTGTAGAAGTCGTCATCTACTGCAGATGAGGTAGGAGAGATCTCCGGAGTAGAGAATGTCCGGGAGGGTGGCGACAGATAACCCCTGAGTATCTGTAGTTTTGCAGCGGGGTTGTCGACGAACAAACGGTAATAAAAGCTGTCGTTTGACAGTGAAGAAAAAAAGTAATCTCTCTTATAGAGAGAGGGGCTCTGATACCATGTTGAAAATAAGAAGAAGTAATGAAAATGCCCAATTGATTCATTGATCCATTGTCAATTTATACAGGTGAAGATAGGAGGATTTTCCTCAACTAACTACGTGATTTCCTCAACTGATGAACGAGAGAATCTCGTTCGGTTAAGGAAATTTGTTACAGCTAACAACCCACAGGTGAATGAATCTAAAGACATTTTTTTTTTTGCTTGCAGTGTTACAATGTTTTCATCAACATCAATAAAATACTAGAAAGTAGCACAAAAATGCTATGTTACATAATTTTATAAAAAATATTATCTTATAATATGTTTGATAGGGATAATAGTGGTCCCCTCCCAAACTGGACGACGTGGCCCAAGGCTAACAGACGTGGAAGGATGGGGCCGAATGACCAATTTCTCGGACCCTGCCCTCTGATGCACATGAGCGACGTGTCATAAACAGACAGACAAGCCTGAGGTCTGGTAGCATCGGACACCGTACAGTCACCATCAGGTCTCATAAGAACCTGAGAGAACCACACGACAACAGAGCAGAAACAACACGCAACCGGCAGCACATATAGCTGCCAGCGCTACCAGCGACATTAAACGAACTGGCAGAGAACGTCATAGGAATGATGAAACCGAGACTTGACCAGTCGATGACATAAAGGTATATAAATGTCACCCCAAGGTCTCTCTCCGGGTACGCTCACTCTCCTTTTCTACTTCAATTCAAAAGGAGAAGAAGCTTTGGCGCTCAAGCAGGACGTCAGACCTCATCCTTCCGATCAACCCTAACTTGATCATCGGAGGGACCTCCCCGAGAACCCACCATCCGGAAGGTCTTGTTTTGCAGGAACAACCCAACGAGGTTAGGAAGACCCGCATTAAAGTCACAGTCGGAGCATCGACACCCGTCGACATCGGATTGCCAGCGTGGATCATCTCTTGTGCTAATGGCTCGAACCCCATTATGCGAATCCATTGGACGCGGTGGAAGACTCACAACATTTGACGCTAGAAGGAGGGCCGCCAATGTCACTAGAGCGCTCGATGCTTGTCAATCCTGGAGAGGGTGCCCCTCCTGCAACCCAACCAACCTTGGGAGGAGCCTATCGACCCCCGCCTCTATTCCCTCCATTCAGAGATGGGAATATACCTTCCCACACCCAGGGGCGATACTAGAGTTTGCTTAACGACCCTGGGCTAACTCCACCCCCGTCGAACCCAAGGACCCCGGTGGTAACTCTTGAGGCATTTCAGGGGCTCACCAACTAGGACCAAGCCATCGCAGGAATGCTTCAAGCAATTATCCCCTACATCCCGCAACTCGCCCAACAGCCGAGCTCTCGGCCCCTAGCAACTCCCCTACCTCAGACAAGAACAACACCACCACTAAATGAGCCACCATCGACGACCTGCTCCATTTCTCCCCAGAGTCCGATCAGGCTCCCTTGGGAGACGCAACTAGGCAACCAGAGGTCGCGCCTAGCACGTCGGCCCGTAACTTTCCGGATCCCGACGCGCTCTCCTCCGACTCCACATGTTCCCTAAGGGAGTAATTACACCTAGTGAATCAGAGGCTCGATGATGTCCGAAGGACCCTAAGGATGAAAGATGAGCATGCCGAGGGTCCCCTCTGTGGTTCTCCCTTCGTCCAAGAAATTCAAGATGCACATATTCCATCACACTTCCGTATCCCGATGCTGGAGGCATACAACGGCAGCTCTGATCCAACGGAGCATGTGGCTACATTCTATGCATAGATGACTCTGTACGACACCTCAGATGCCATAATGTGTTGAGCTTTCCCGACGACTCTCCGAGGAATCGCCAGAGGATGATACAGTCGATTACCACCCTCCTCCATTCACTCATTTAATTAACTCGCAAGGGAGTTCGAGGGCAACTTCCTCTCTAGCACCCGACCAAAACCAACTACCGCATCCCTCCTCAGGATGAGACAGAAGGAGGAGGAACACCTCGGACAATACCTCGCCCGCTTCACAGACGAAGTCAGGGCCATTCCCGATGTGCATCCATCGTTGGTCATCCAGGCTTTTATGATCGGGATTAGGCCTTCCCATTTTTTTAGTCACTTGTGGAGCGACCCCCTGCAACTGCACCAGAGATGTTGCAGAGGCACAACCAGTATGTCGCCATCGAGACTTTGGTGGCGAAGAAATGCGAAGACCAGAAGCGCCCCCGGGGTGAACCTTCTCGGGGTCCACCCTCTGGGCTCTCAAGGAGGAGGATGGAAAGAGGTGAACAAACCGTGCCCCGGCCGCCCAATGTTCCGCTCAACTTCACTCGAACGGAGATCTTCCTCTAGATCCGAGAAAAATGACTCTTAAAGACTCCCAACCAACTAAAGTCTTGAGCTGAGGATCGAGACCATCGACGTTACTGTCGCTTCCACCGCGACTGCGGGCATGATACTGAGGAATGCTACAACTTGAAGAACCAAATCGAGGACCTTATCCACTACGACCACCTTGATCGATATATAAGGAATCCATGTGAACCATCCCTCCATCCGAAGGGACCGGTGGAACGACACATCGACGTCATTGTGGGCGGCCTGGCCGCGGGTGGCGTTAGCTCCTCGGCAAGAAAGGCATATGCCTGCGCGAAAGTTCAGAAGATGCCTCGACCCCGAGGCAATCTGGGATTCACCTTCGAGTCCGAGAGTGAATACCCAGACCACAACGATGCCTTGGTGGTCACGACCCGCATTGCAAATGCCTCCGTCAGATGCATCATGATAGACACAGGGAGCTCCACCGACATATTGTACCTTGATGCTTTTCATAAGCTCAGAATGACTAACTGGGATCTCGCTCCCATGACTTCAACTTTGACAGGGTTCACCGACGACATGATAACTCTAGTAGGCATCGCAACTCTCCATAATGAAGCTCAACCCCGCCAAATGTGTCTTTGGCGTAGAGTCAGGAAAATTCCTTGGCTTCCTTATTCACCAACAAGGAATAGATGTGAACCCGGAGAAGATCAAGGCCATCACTGACATGAAATCACCTCAAACCATCAAGGACGTCCAATGCCTCGTCTGGAGGTTGGCAACTATAGGGCGGTTCGTATCTCAGGCCGGTGACTGAAGTTACCCCATCCTGTGAGCACTAAGGTGTAACGAAGACTTTAGCTGGGGCCCCGAGTGCGAGCAAGCATTCCAAGAGCTCAAGGCCCATCTCGCGACCTTACCTCGGATGTCCTCGGTCGACCCAAGCGACTAGCTTGAGATATACCTCTCCACCACAGAACGAGCTGTCAGCTCAGTTATGATAAAGCTTGACAAAAATAGTCAGCGACCTATCTACTACACCTGCCACATCGTGCAAGGTGCGGAGGAGCGGTACCATTCGATAGAAAAACTTGCTCTCGCCCTAGTCCTCGTAGCCAGAAAGCTAAGGCCCTACTTCTAGACTCATACTATCAAGGTAGTCACCGACCAACCACTACGCCAAAATTTTTCTAAATTTGACATTTCAGGACGAATGCTCAAGTGGTCAGTAAAACTTAGTGAATTCGACCTGGAGTACACCCCGAGGAAGGCGATCAAAGCCCAAGTCATTGCCAACTTCTCCTTTAAGCTGTCCGCAGCAGAACCCCCTCAGGAAAAATCTGCATGGACTCTCCATGTTGACGAATCGACAAATTCCTCTAGGGGAGGAGCCGAAATAGTCCTGAGAGACCCCAGCGGGCAAACGTGGGAACATGTCGTGTGGCTGGAATTTCCAACTACCAACAATGAAGCAGAATATGAAGCATTGTTGCTCGGATTACGAATGGTCGTGGAGCTGCAAATCGAGCACATGGAGGTGTACATTGATTCCCAATCGGTCACCGGTCAAATCGACAGGAGCTTCGAGGCTCGAGAACCAAACATGGTTCGCTATCTCTCTGAGGCCCGTTGATTGATAGGTACAACCAAGTACTTTAAAATCTTCCAAATCCCTCGCCTTGAGAATGCCAGAGCCGATGCCCTGGCTCGGGCGACCTCTGCCGACATAGTTGGCGAGTTGTCGACCATCCCCAGCCTCTGCAAGCTGACAGTCACCACAGTTGAGGCGGCTACTACGGTTGTGCACCCTGACTGGAGGGAGGAAATACTACGCGACAAGAAATACACAACCCTCCCAATGGATAAGGCCGCCACCATACGAATCAAAAGGACCAAAGCATGGTTTGCCATTATCAATGGGCGCCTCTTAAGAAGAGCTTTCAGCTAGCCCCTGTTGCGGTGCTTATCGAGACCCGAGGCTGACACAGTGCTCGCCGAGGTCCACGAGGGGATATGTGGTAAACATATTGGAGAGCGCATGTTAGCTTTCAAGATCCTTCACCTCGGATACTATTGGCCGACCATGCAAGCAGACGCAAAATCCTACGTCCGGAGATGCATAGAATGCCAGAAGCATGCCCGCGTTTCTCGCCAACCAGCTTTGCCACTCTCTTCGACTCGTTGCGCTTGGCCCTTCGCACAAATGGGGATGGACCTTCTCGGCCCATTCCAACAAACGGTTGGGCAGCACAAGTTCCTGATTGTTGGGGTGGATTATTTTACCAAGTGGGTTGAGGCTGAACCCTTAGCCTCGATCGCCAAGAAGCAGATGAAGACTTTCATATGGAAAAACATCATAACAAGATTCGGCCTGTCGAAGGTCAGCGACCTAGGACACACCCGAGGAAAACTCGCCCCAAGATGGGAGGGGTCGTATCGTGTTACCCAAGTCATTTGGGATGGGACATACACTCTATCGACAATGGAAGGGAAAGCACTCCCTTGGACTTGGCATGTGTCAAATTTGAAGAAATTCTACGTCTAGCACAATAATGTTAACTTAGCATTCAAAGCCACACAGACAAAGTAGTGTTCAAAAAGGAAACTTTATTTGATAACAAAAAGTTACAGAATGGTCGAGCGACACAATCGAAAGCAAATCTTTAAACGCCCAACATTCCACAAAAAAAAAAGAGAGAGAAGAGAAGTATCTATGGGGTCAACTGCTTCTCTGAGGGGGTGCCATCATCGAAGGGTTGGTCAAGGTCCATCTCTATGTTGGCATCTTCCGAACACTCGGTGAAGGGTCCAGCTCGATCATAATGTCCAGGTGCTTCCCTCGAAGTCGCTCGAGCGCCACTCGGTACCCAAACTCATAGTTGACCCTCCTCATATTCTCGAGGCTAGATTCAAACCCTCGGGATGCCTTGTAGATGGATATCACCTTCTGGCCCTCGAGGAAGGCCGTCGCCTCGGTTAGTGAGAGCACGTCCCCCTCCAGACGAGCTCGGTCGTCCCGAGCCCCATCCAAACTGGAGGGCAGAAGCTCGATTTCCTGCTCGAATTCCCTCCGTTGACTCCTGAGGGACTCTAGTTCAGTCCTCGTCCTCTCGATCTCAGCCTCCAGCTCTTTCGCCCGTCGCTCAGTAGCCGCAGTTAACCCCTGGCCGATGCTAGCCTTCAGCTCCTTGTTCGCAGCCCGAAGAGCCCGAATCTTCTCATGCTGGCTCCGAACCAATCGGCTCGCATCATGGACCCGATCGATGAGGGCACTGATGAAGTGAAGTCCCTGCAAACATATAAGAGTTATGCTTAAAAGAACAAGAGGTGAAAAAAAGGGGGAGGTTTAGTATAGATCTTTACCTAGACAGTCGACTTGTTAACCCGATTCATGAGCTCCTCAGAGGAGCACTCATACACTTGTTTTGCCAAGGTGGGGTGTAGAGCTCCCCGCAAGTATTCCCTAGACAACGGCCCCTCAGTCCAGAACGGACTGAACCAGGAGATGGTCGACCAACTTAGCACCAAGGGGTCCTCACCCTCGACGCATTTCAGTTGCTTCATGATAGAGGTGAAGTACCCATCCGCCCCCGCTCGATCTTCGACCTCATACAGCTCCCTCATGGTGTACCCCCGCTCGGGGACCTCCCCGAGTTCCATTATCCCTTTGCTCTTTTCAGCAGAGGTCCTTGCAGTGCTCCTATAAGCGTCCGCAGGTTGTTCAGTGGCCGCCTTCCGAAGGCGTTTCCTCAAACCCGCCTCCGCGCCGGAGCTAGGGTGCTTCTCGATTGTGGACACCCCAACAACACAATAAAAGGTATGATTAGGAAAAAATTCAAATCCAATCTAAAAACAGAAAAAGCATACCCCCAAGGGCAGGGCTGAGACCCGCTTCGGCCAACCAGGCCTTGTTGATATCCTTCACCCCCCTTGAAACGAAAAGGATCCCCCAGAGGATCTCAACCAGTTCGGTCTTGTCGGTCGATAATGTCGGTTCAGAACTACGCACTATCCGAGAGGTCCGCTTGGTCTAGAAGCTCTAGCCTTGACGGTAGGAAATGAAGAAAAAACGTGACTTCCAGCCTTTGTTGCTGGAAGGCGCACCGCTCACACGGAATCCGCTGTGAGCGGCCAAGTAATACCCGGCTTGCCCCCGACTTAGCCGGAAGCAAGCCATAAACAACTCTTGGGTAGCCCTTATACTCCACACATGACACTCCCACAAGAAAGCCACCAAATACCGTCACGAGTTGGGCGCCATCTAGGAAGGAGAAATCCTCCACTGCTCGAGGCACACCTCGATCACAAGATGCTGCAGGAATCTTAATCCTGCCTCAAGGGCATCGGTCGACAGACCGAAATCACATGGAAAAGCTTCAGAAGGACGCTCCCCTAGCAGAGAGACATGGAGTTCGTACTCTAGAGGAATGAAATAGTTATTCCTCACCTCGACCAACCGACGAGTTGTCACGGTCGAGTCTACATTAAAGAAAGACTACATCACCGCCAAGGCGTCAGCGGTCCCCGAGTCGCCCAGAGCACTGGTCGATGGGACAACCGCCACTGACACGGAGTCCCCGGAGGGACAACTCAAAACCCTAGACCTATGGGTCGAGAGTTTGATCGACCGGGACTTGGAGTGGGAGGAGGCGGAAGACATCCAACTTGCTCAAGAAACCGTCGGGGGAAAAAGAAGGGGATGAAGGTCAAAGATGCAGGTGTAGCTGGCGCTGGAGATGACGAAGAAACGACAGTGACAGCAAGGTAGAAGTGTGCAGTGTAAGGGAAGGCTACGAAATAATAAGGGCAGGGGGACAAATACCTCACCCCAGTGCCCGTTGGCACTTCGCCTTCCCCAAAATGGCGGGATAGCTCATCATGACGCCTTGTGCTCTGCGCCCGTGTGGGACACACGTCACCCCGCGAATGATTCTGATCAACGAACAAATCTTTCTCAATCCCAACGAGAATATCCATGACTATCTACAAGTAAGCTCTCAGCCTCACCCAAGGGCTTTCAGCCCCAACTATCTACAAGCGAGCTCTCAACCTCACCCAAGGGCTTTTCAGTCCCGACTATCTACAAGAGAGCTCTCAGCCTCGCCCAAGGACTTTCAGTCCGACTAGCTACAAGCGAGCTCTCAGCCTCATCCAAGGGCTTCCAGTCCTTACTATCTACAAGCGAGCTCTCAACCTCGCCCAAGGGCTTTCAGTCCCGACTATTTACAAGCGAGCTCTCAGCCTTGCCTAAGGGCTTTCAGTCCTGACTATCTATAAGCGAGCTCTTAGCCTCGTCCAAGGGCTTTCAGCCTCGACTATCTACAAGCGAGCTCTTAGCCTCGCCCAAGGGCTTTCAGTCCCGACTATCTACGAGCGAGCTTTCAGCCTCGCCCCTAGGCTTATAGTCCCGACACTCGTCTAACGGCTCTCAGACTTGACTACTCAACACAACACTAGACCTCACCCGACTACTCGTAACACAGGCCAACTGAGGTGACACGACCTCAAGCGTATATAGATTCATCCGTCATACAAACCCCGTGCCTGAAGGATCCTCCCCCTCGCCTTCTAAAAGACTTCAACGTAGCCTCCTTCTCGGGGGGGGGGAGAATGATATGGATAATAGTGGTCCCCCTCCCAAACTGGACGACATGGCCCAAGGCCAACCGACGTGGAAGGACGGGGCCGGATGACCAATTTCCCGGACCCTACCTTTGACACACACGAGCGACGTGTCACAAACAGGCAGACAAGCCTGAGGTCTGGTAGCATCGGACACCGTGCAGTCACCATCAGGTCTCATAAGAACCTGAGGGAACCACGTGACAATAGAGGAATGATGAAGCTGAGACTTGACCGGTCGACGACATAGAGGTATAAAAATGTCACCCCAAGGTCTCTCTCAGGGTACGCTCACTCTCCCTCTCTACTTTAATTCAAAAGGAGAATAAGCTCTAGCACTCAAGCGGGACGCCGGAGTTCACCCTTTCGATCAATCCTAACTTGATCGTCAGAGGGACCTCCCCGGGAACCCACCACCCGGGAGGTCTTGTCTTGCAGGAACAACCCAACGAGGTTAGAAAGATCCGCATCAAAGTCATAGCCGGAGCATCGACACCCACCGACCTCGAATTGCCGGCGTGGAGCGCCTCTTGTACTAGCGACTCGAACCCCATTGTGCGGATCCACTGGACGTGATGGAAGACTCACAACAATGTTATATAATGTTATAGTATTTTAAGTAATACTAAGAAAATATTGCAGTACAGCATAAAAATATTATAACACTATATTTTTTATTTTTCAACAACACCAAGAAAATATTGTAACTCAATACAAAGACATTCTGTGTAGTACTTTTTACTATATTATAGTCTTTTGTGAGTATTACAAAAAATATTATAATATAAATATAAAAAAATACTACAATCAATTCGATTCACCCTATCCATGGATTGATAGGAAAAAAATAAATAAAATAAAGAAAAAAGGGCATGTAGCTTGTGGCATCTTATAAAAATAAGATACTTTCCAAAAAAATACATTCAAGATAAAATAAAAAGAATTATATATAAGATACTTTCTAAAAATATAAAAAATTATATATTAAATTTGAACATAAAAGAATAAATTAAAAAATCATTAATTTTGAAAGGGTTTATTTACATAAATTGACCAATTTAGTGATGTCATGTCACATTTAAATGGATGGTTGGACTTTATTTGTGGAAAGAGGAAAAAAATCCAATAGAAGAGCAACTTCTAAGTGCTGGTCCATGTTGTAATTAATTAATTAATTATAATAATATTTTTGAACTTTATGTCATGGTCGAGGAGTCAACATGGTTTAGTTATACTCATGTGCGCAAGCTCGTCACGCCGGACAAGAAAAGGTAGGGAGCTCAGAAGAGGCCAGTTGGGTTTGCTCGGGAGTATGTCTCGGGTTCCTCCTTCTTGGGGGTCTACCAAAGGATCCTACACAAAGACCTCGTCAAGGTGGGGTACACTTGATATGGTCCCTTCGATGATCAAGTTAGTGTCCCGACCGAGATGACTTCGAGTGTTCGGTATAGAGAGAGGGTAGAGAGTGGAGAGAGCCCCCCTTGAGCCATACCTAGGGGCGACTTTTTATACTCGATGGTCGGGGAACAATCGTACTTCGACCCTTCAATGCCGACAGCATCCTTGGCTGAGCCGTGTCACAGACAAAAATATAAACAAGGTGTTCGATGTAATGGTCATGTTTATCTGTGTCTTTCAGTTTTTATACATGCTTTATACAAGAAATTAAAGTAGCATGGTAGATCAGAGTTTGACTATTCAATAATAGCAGCAGAGAGTAGCTGGGACCCAAGAGGCGTATTGTAGCCAGAGCAAAAGATTGAAGATTGATGCAGCTCCTACAGTGGCTTCGATGAGGACGTCGAAGGAATAAGTGGGGGAGAATGTCATGGACAAAATATAAATAAGGTTTTCGATGTAATGCTCATGCTTGTTTATGTCTTTCGATTTTTGTACATGCTTTGTACAACACGTAGCGGGCTTGTAATAGGCTTGGTAGCCCTAGTTTAGTAAGCTTTTGTGGTTGGTTTCGGCTTGTAAATGAGCGTTGGGTCATATGGGCATTTGTGGGAACTTCGATTTATAATGAATGGACTTCGATCTTTTGTGTGCAACTGTTTAGAGTTTGTAAAATCCATGGTTGTAATTTCTATTAGTTATATAAAGTATTTGATAAAGTGGTTGCTTGTGAATCTCGTGGGAAATATTTTCTCTAACTCATTTTCTCTTTTGTGGATGGCCACGTAGGCATGTCGCATGATTTAGGCAAAACTAGATAAGTTCGTGAAAGTCGGGCATACAATACCGCTAAGTCCTGAGGTCTCGATTGATGGGTTAGTGTCAAATAATGCCGCCTTTCGGGACTCATGCCTGCTATTGTGACAAGTCGTCCAACACTATGCCAGCTCGATCGATACTATGACAAGTCAGACAGCGTTATGCTAGCTTGGCCGATACTATGTTAGGTCGATCGACACTGTGCTAGATCTGGCAGTGCTATGCCATCTATCCTACACCGCTCGATGATGTAGCCCGGTGAGCTGGCTCCAGGCCAGAGTGGCCAATGATGACCATGACCCATTATCTGCCCTATCATTCTTCCCATCCCCCCTCCCCCCTCCTCGGGGAAAGGTTTTCCTAGGGTTTCTCGGAGAGGGGCACTGGGAAATGCTTTGTTTGTTCATTGTTGTCGACTGGTGTCTCCCCTCGGGATCAGTCCACCCTTGGCATTTCTTGTCAATCTGGAATAGGGGCTGATTGGAGTTAGCGATGCGGTTCGACTGAGTTGCGATTGGTGTATTCCAATTGTGATGTTGAGATTGGATGAGCCGGGGTGGCTGGCCAAGATACTAAACTCGGGCAAAAACTGAAAAACTGGTCAAGATACTAAACTCGAGCAAAGACTGAGGAGTTGGTCGAGATATTGAACTCGGGCAAAGATTGAGGAGTTGGTCGAGATACTGAACTCGGGCAAAGACTGAAGAACAAGATAAGATATTGATTCTTATACAGTAAACAATGTCATGTATCATAAACATGCAACACATATCAATAATATGCATAACTATCAAATACTAAAGATGTATATCACGCTCGTTGATGCACTTTCTCAACAACAGATTGAGAGACATACGTTATGAGACATATTTCTCCCAACAGCGAATAAAGAAAGCCCATATCGCACTAGTATCCTTCACCCACCCAATTTGGTATCATTGAGTAGGTTTGGACGGTGGTATCGCATAGAGAGCCAGAAATCACTATTTATACTTTTTCAAGTATTTCGAAGATGGTACCACCTATGCCAATGGTGGTATCTCCAGAGTCCAGATTCTTGAGTTTTGTTCGGTTGTAATATCGCCCAACGCCGACTGTAGTATTGCTAGTAACCCAAAATATCAGGAATTTAAATTTTAAACTTCATTTTTGAAGTATTTGAGGGTCTATAAATACCTCACTAATGCTTGCATGATGCAAGAAGAAAAAAATAATAAAATTTTGAGGATTGACGAGTTGAAAACTCTCTTTTAGTAGTGTTTGAGGCTTTTTTTTTCTTGAGCCTAGAAGTATTTCTAAGTTGTAGTAGGTTTGAGGTCTCTTGTAAAACATATGTGTAAATGTTCTCCCTTAAGCCCATTAAAAGGAAAAGAGATATAAAGGTTATCTCTTGAGTTTGTTAAAATAAGAAGGGTTATAACAAAAGTAATTGATCTTCGCCTGTTGGAAAAAAGATTAGTAGTGAAAGTTAGTGGCCTCAAAGAAAAAGAAATCGAGAATGGACATAGGTTGAGATGACCAAACCACTATTTATTAGTTTATATCATTCTCTTGTTTTGATTTATTATTACTTATTAATTTACTTTGCTCATTATCGTTACTTATACTTTTGACTAAACATATTTTCGTTACAAATTTATCGATTGGACTTTCAAACTTGAATCTCTTTACGATATCACTAATTCACCCCTCTCCCATACTCATTCATAGGTTATTAACTAAATGATTAAAACTCTTATATTAATTTAAGAATAAATTTTTTTACTAATTAAATCAATCATAAAATGTATTTAAGCTTATGATATCATTATAAGTCAAATAATCATTCTAACATAACAAATCAAATATCATTATTTATTAATTATAAAATTTTAAAATTAAAAAAATATAATCATAAGATTATAATAATCCTAACATTAAAATTTTTAAAATATAATAAAATATAAAATCTTACCTCTTCTCTAGAATCCTCTGCTAAAGAAATCTCTGAAACAAAGGTAAACTCTCCTCAAAAAATAAATAATAATTTATTTTTTAATATTATTTTTATCTTACTTATATATATATATATACAAATAAATATATAATATTAGTAAATTAATTTGGTAAAATTCTTAATTTGTCCACATGATTAAAAATTAATTTTCATCATTTTCTTAATAACACTACATAAAGAATTAATAATTTAAATAAAATGATGTATTATCTATAATAATTAATTTATATTAAGAGAAAAAAATTATAGATGATTACGAAGGAATTCTTAAACCTTCCTTCGACTGTCATCCAACAGGCTTTCCTCAAAATTCTACTAACCCATTTGTCTGTCGCAAGTCGAAATCTTCTAACCTGAACAAAGTACGTATCAGATTGTGGTTGCAAGAATCAGATCACTTCTGCAACTGAACTGTGCTCGGATAGCTTATATATATAATGAATCGAAAACCAACTGACGACCTTCCTATTATATCAGTGCACATAAAACAAAAAACATTGCATAGAGTTCAACTTTTAAGGGCTGGCTTTTATATATATATATATATATATATATATATATATATATATATATATATATATATATATATATATATATATAATGAATTGGAAATCAACTGCAACCTTCCTACATATAATAGCCAACTATATATTATTGGCTTATATATAGTTGGTTTCCAATTCATTGTACACAACTCTTGTTAGTGGAAAGGCCTCATTTGTCGGGCTGGATGGCGTAGGTAATACTGATTTCTTCTCGTGTCGCCTACTATCTGCTCCATGAAAAAGCAACTGCTTGGAAGAAGAGGAAGAAAGCATTCTAAAATATAGAACCAATAATAAAGCAGAAGAATTAATCATGTCTGTATCATGCAATCAAACAAATGGAATCAACAAATTCTCCTAGGTAAACAATGTTCTACAACATGATACGAACAAACTACAACACTTTGCATGCCTCGAACAAATCTGCTAGTGTCTCCGATCGCTTCCTTGACAAGGTATTCTCTCATGACGGTGGTAGATTAGTCGATGCTTTTGCAAAAAAATCTGGTTACCAGCTACAATTTGAAAAAAAAAAAATTGATTCTGTGGATATAGGTACTTTTTTTGCATCATGATTCAGCAACTTACCAGAAGCTCTAAAAATCTGGAAGCATTCTAATATCCACAATTTTTGCCAATAGAACATTTGACTCATCAATCTTACCCTGTCTATGAAGTCCATTTCGAGATAAGCATCAAAAGCCTTGTCCATCGTTCCTTCTTTACACCAGCCAGCAATCAGAGTTCCATAAGTGGCTATCTTGGGAACTTATGCACATCCTTTAGAAGATCATCAACCCTGTCATAAGTGTTAGCCACAATGTTTCCAGAAATGAGAGAATTGTACAATTTACACAAAGTGTACATGAGCAACGACAATATATTTTTCTGCCATAGTTACATTAGTTCGATGCATGTATGCTTCCTTCTGACTGTAATTATGCTCTGCATCTTCTCATGTAAGATCATCTTTTCTGACATCTTTATTCGGTAGAAAATAAGGTGAAAGTTGCTGTTGTTGTCGATATGCACAATCTTTGAAGCACTTCTTTGGATTCCTCATCCTAATTCACATCAAGAGATGAACTTTGCAAGCCTTAATGCACTTTGAGAAGTTCCTTTCCGCTTTGCTTTTCCTTTTCCTTTTACTTTGCCATGGTAAATCTGGTGATCTTGATGGAAGGTTTGTTTTTATGCAGAAGGCAAAAGTGAACAACCAGACACCGTCGTGTGCACTTACAGTAATTTTTCTATGTTGCTGTTGATTTTTCATGGCATTTCTTTCCTTTTTTGTTGTTGCAGTAGAATGGGAGCCATTCCATCTAGGGTAGGTGCCGTCGGACTGATGGGAAGAAATGGCAGCGTTCGAGGGACGCGGTTGCTGACCAGAAGTACTGTGAGCGACACATGAACACGCGGCCGCCATCGTTCAAGAAAGCATGCGGAAAACAAGACTGGCAATGCCCACCACTGCATCTTCCCAATCAGCTTCAGCTGTTTTTGGTGGTGCTTCAACTAATGTCCTCACCATCTCAATGCAGCAGAGTAAAAGCTTGCAGTCAAATACCACTGATCCTTGCCCCCAGCAGTTCAATGGGTAGGATGCAGTCGGAGGTTAGATTTAGTCTCTTTCAATGAACAAATTAGACTGACTTAACACTTTGAGATAATTCATTGACATGATGTGATCGACCATGGAGTTAATGAGTATAATAATGCTAATGTGTAAGAAACACTGCTACATGTGAATAATTTCATCTGGAATTTGTAAACAAGCATGTACATACTACATAAAATGAGAGGTACTTTTGAATCTAATCTTTGAGGGATAGACACAGTTGAGTTGAAAACTTGTTAGTACTGAACAATGTAACGCAAACTTCAGAATGATTTGATTGTGATAAAGAGAATGTTATGAAAACATGCAATCTTTAAACATGAAAAACGAATGCTCGACTCCGTAGATTGTGATAAAAAAAGATGGCCTAAGTAGTTCTGAAATCTATTTGTTGATTCCAACAATTTGGAAGCAGCAGGATTTCCTGTAGAAGACAGCAAGATCCTCAGAGAAGTTTTCGAGCTTGTGCTGCTCTATGTCGAATCTGATAAGATCGCGACCACCCACCACAGTGGAATCCCATGTTACAACTTTTCTTCCATCGCTGCCACTGCCACTTTGGAAATATAACCTGCACTTGGGAGGCCATGGAATGCATCTCTTTGCTTACAGATGAAAAGGCAAAACATACATTTTCTCCTTACATATCTGAACTTTGAGAAGAATGCTTCACGGTTTGTCATCTTTTGTTTTGGTTGCTGCCTTTGGTCGTCTCACCTTTCTATTTTATTCCACACTGCTTCCAAAGATGACAAGAAGATATGAACTTTCTCATCCATCTTACTTGTGTGTTTAGAAGTGATTGTGCTCTTACAGTGTCTTCAGGCATCTGCAGCCTACGTAACAATGATTTGGCTTGTGGAAGCAGAACTACTGGAAAACAGGAATGGAAAATTGAGATTGGATCACGTCAAATAAACAATGATGAGAAACAGGACTGTGAATGAGTTTAGGAGTGGTGGAGTCCATTCTTGTCACTACCTTGATTTGTAGGACTTCCAAACCCATGTAGAAACGAGAAGAGAAAAAGAAAAAGAAAGTTCATGAAGGCAACGGGTCAAGCGTCCAAGTGAATCAGCCTTCTACGAATTATCTCCATATGAACATGGACAAACAGTTGGTCTGCAAGGGATTTGTTCTTCCCTTTGAAAGAGGAGGTTGTGTAGAGAAAGAAGGCTACAAATTTCAAATCACTAGCTTTAGAATCTTCAATCTCCTAAAGAGGAGAGGAACTGATTGAGACTAAAATGTGGCATTCTCCTTGTTGACTCACACCAAAACTCAAAGACTTCCTCATAGCAAAGTCATCCTTCTCTCTGCACTAATTTACTTAAACATCATTGTTCTCAAAGGTTTCTGAGAGTAAATGTGCTTCTCTGTGTATAAATCATCAAAATAAATTCAACATGTCATCATTGACCTCTGAAACTTTTACGTCAATCTTGAATAATCAATCACTCTGTTAAGTGAAAACATAAGATAGTTCAAGATCAATGAGACCGATCAGAAAAAGAACTTGAGATCATATAACAGAAAATATGTTTCAAGCATCTAAATTAATAGGAAGTGGCAGATAAAATAAATGATAATCTACAGAATAAAATTGTTATCGACCAACATAAATGTAGGAATGACATAATATTTTTTCTTTGCATGATCAAACTCTAGCATGAATACACGTATCAACAGTAGAATTCACTGACCAGTTATAATAACGGATGAACGAGACACACTAAAGAAAGAAGGAAAAAAAAAAGCTCCTCTTGTTCCTGTATCATAATATGCAATCTCCTAAGCAGAGGAACGGATCGTTTGCATTTACCATGATAACATCAAAGACATTAATGAATCAGATGCTTTGATGAGACACGTGCATAGAAGGAATAGTCATATATTTTTCGTACTCCATCCCACATCCCATTTTTGTAAAAGAATAAATTATTATTTTATTATTTATAAATTATAGAAGGTTTTTTAAATTTAAATTTTTATCTTCATAATGATAATTTTTTTACTAAGAAAATCTACATCTTTTGGTGGAAAAAAAATCTTCCAATTAAATCTCAAATCTACTATAAGTAGCATGTTACTTTTAAAATAAATATAAGATAAAACACAGTAACTAAATAAACTGATAGAAACCTCCATAAAAATTATAAAAATAAAATTAATATTTATAAAATATATATTAATAATTTAATATAAATGATGATTCATATATATTAAACAATATCATGTAGCATAAACATCACGCTCGATGATGCACTTTCTCAATAACAGATTTAGAGATATACTTTATGAGACCTATTTCTCTCAACAGTGGATAGAGAAAACTCATATCGCACTAGTATCCCTCACCCACCTAATTTGATATCGTTGAGTAGGCTTGGACAATGGTATCGCTTAGAAAGCCAGAAATTACTATTTATACTTTTTGAGTATTTTGATGATGGTATCATATACGATAGTGGTATCGTCAGAGTCCAGATTCTTAAGTTATATTCGATGGTAATATCGCCCTATGTCGACTGTAGTCCTGTCAATACCCTAAAATTTTAATAATTTAAATTTTAAACTTTAATTTTGAAATATTTTGGGGTCTTTAAATACCACACTCATGCTGTATGATGCAAGAAAAAATAAAATAAAATCTTGAGGATTCAAGGATTGAAAACTCTCCTTTTAGTAGTTTTTGAAGTTCTTCATTTTTCTTAAGTTTAGAAGTATTTCTAAATTATAGTAGGGTAGAGATCTCTTGTAAAATAGATGTGTAAAAGTTCTTTCTTAAACCCCTTAAAAGGAGAAGAGATGTAAAATTCTCTCCTAATTTTGTTAAAAGGTGCAGGGTTATAGATCAAGAGAACTTTTATGTGACTATTGAATAATCAATCACTTTGTTAAATGGAAATACAAGATAGACTAATGAGATCTATAAAAAAAATAATTTGATATCGTATGTTGCAAGCATCATTAAACCAATAGGAAGTGGCACATCACAACTGACCGAAAAGAAATGCACGCTAAGGCCACGGACCAGCCCGGCTTCCTCTCCGAGATCGCCGCCGTCATCGCCGAGCTCTACTGCCACGTGGCCGGCGCCTAGGTTTGGACTCATGATTCTTGCACTGCCGTCATCCTCTAGCAGGCCCATGGCTGACGCTGACCGGTTGGCTCACGTCGAACAGCAGGTCGATGGTGTGGTCAAGGCCCAGCATGAGCCCGGCGATCGACGGCGGGTGAAGGTATCGGGACCGATGCCCAGCCGTCTGCACATGGAGAGGCGTCTTCACCAGCTAATATACGAGGACGGTGATTATGAGACCGGGCCGCCGCCTCCTCCTGCAAATGACGACCGGTTCGCCGACGCCAACCTCGAAGCGAGGAGGGATAACGTACTTTTCTTGTGGTCTTCGTCGTCGTCGTCGTCGTCAACGGTCATGAGGACACGGGCATCCACCGACAGATAGAAGAGAGTGGGTACACGGTGGTCAACATACAGAGCAGGGACCGCTCCAAACTCCTCTTCGACACGGCGTGCACGATGACCGATATGAAGTACGTGGTGTACCACGCCACTGTCGAGTCACGCGGACCGCTCGCCGTGCAGGTGGAACTCCATCATAATCCGCATGTCGCCGCTTTGTTGCTAGATCTGGTCCTGTTGGTGCCATTTGATTCAGGAATACTACGTCCGGAGCATGGACGGGTGCACTCTGGATGCGGAGAGCGAGAGTTAAAAGGTCAGCCGGTGCTTGGTGGTCGCTGTGGAGCGTAGAGCCTGTCATGTGAGATGGGTTTTCTGTATGCAAACGCAAACGTTTCTGTTCCGAGGAATTGCCGGATGCCGACGCTTTGACTGCAGGGATTGAGGCTGGACATAAGCACAAGGGACCGGCGGGGCCTGCTGTCGGACATCACCAGGGTGCTCAGGGAGAACGGGCTGTCGCTGACGAGGGCAGAATGCGTGACGCGATGGGAGAGGACGGTGGGGACGTTCTACGTTACGGACGCTTCGGGCGGCGGCAATGTGGGCCCGAAGAGGATGGAAGCGGTGAGGGAGGAACTGATCGAGAGTGTCACTCTAGTGGTGCGTGCGGGAGGATGGGGCTGCGCCAAAAGCAATTACAGCAGAAGTAGCAGCACCACACTGTCGTCTTCGTTGTCGACGTCGTCGGTTGATGGCGGCAGAAGCAGAATCATGACTTCCCATCGGAAGCTCCCTTGGAAGTCTGCTGAGGTCGCACATCGAGCAGCTCTTGAGCAACTTCGGGTCCATCAGATCATGAAACGCAGCATCCATCCATCTCGATACAGCTCGTGGCCTCGCTGTGGCCGACCCGGCCGTAACAATCTTCGATATTGTTCGTATATATTTATTTCTATTCCAATCAGCAGCTTGATAGTGGTATATACGGCCACAGGCTATCCGCTCATACTATATATATATGTATGGGCTAATTATGGACGCCGTCGGTACAGTGACAGGCCCAAGCTTCGAGCTTGCTGAATCCAGAGAACCATTGGGAACGAACGATCCGTGCAGGGTGATCGAGAAAGAGATGCCATTAAACTTGTTTATATGACTGTTATACAGAGTGATTAACATAAAAAAACCAAATTACTCACTCATAATATATAAAACTGTGTTAGGTTAACCATATAAGATGCAGATAAGATGAACAGGGTGACTGGAGAAGCTGCCTGAAGTGTTCCACCAGCAACCCGTTGTCAAGGGTTCTGCCCTTTTGGGGGGTCATTCAGGGTTGGGTTCCCGCACCTGCTGCGCCATGGAGTGTCGGGGCTTCTTCATCTCACACCTAACTGGCATTCCTTTGTATCCAATTTCTTACCACCATGGCCGATGGCTTGGCTTGCTACGGGGAACACCCACAGGTGGCCACATGGCCCCCATGTCCTGAAAAGACTCTGAACTCTCAATTCGCCATGGGGGCCGCAGCAGACCCATGGAGTTCACAGCCTATGACTCTGCCTCGTATACAGCCAAAGCAAACAGCTGAGGACGACAGTGTAATCAGGCGCATAATTGAATGGGATTCACCATCGCAATCATCTACCGGATCATCCTTATCTCCATCCCCTCTGTTCTTCTTCTCAACCTGATTCTGATTAAAAGAGAAGTAAACCAATCCGGGAATGATTCAGACAAAAGAGAAGAATTAATGCACCAAGTGAGGTGAGCTTTGGGCATGTCAGATGGAAATGGCCTGCGGGGCTGAAGGTCCACCCAGCAGCCTGCGTGTGTGTGGTTGAATGACCGATCATCGAGCCACCCAACCCCTCCCGATCTCCAGTCTTGTCCTCCTTTTTCTTGTGGTGGCAACACCCGGTTAGAAGGTCTCCTCACTGTCCACATGAATGGCTTTCTTGATTTGATAGGTTGATGGAATGGGAAGGTCCTGTTGGCAGGGAGCACCATGGTATTTTAATGACTGCACTGGTCAATGGTCATGGCAGCGCAAAAAAGTAGGGGCACCTGCATCAACTTCGACACCAAGACTCCATGCTTTGATGTGTTCGGCGGAATAGATTCCGGGTTTCAGATTCTAACAGCAAGCATCAACCAGGCGAAAGAGCTGACCGTAAAGAAACATCTGCAGAAATTTCACTTGATTTATGGAAAAATACAATCAAAACGAGGATGAGACTAAATGATTCCATTGGTGAAACCAAATTAGCAGTATGAAATCTCGCGGTTTCAACAATTACAGGAGGAAGATTTACAAGCTCTTGCAGACCACATTCTGAAAACTAATCACGGGGGAAGCACTACAATAACCAACCAGCTTATTGAGGACGACAACCTCTACATCATCGAGCAGTGGATCCAAATCCACACCAGCTTCGCTCTTCGCCGCCAATCATCCGCTTTTAGATGCTTCTTCACTTATGAAGAATGAAAATTACAAATATAGATGCTGTACACAAGAGACAACAGTTCATAGATACAGCCTCTTGATTGCCACGGTCGTAGTCAAGCTTCGCCGATTAGATCAACCCAAGCAGCAGCAGCGATGGTCTTCGGGTCATTGGATCGTCCTCGTTAGCTTGCACTTCGAGATGAATAGGGTCGTCGTGTAATTAAGACTGCAGAGCTTCAATAGCTCGGCGGCCCGTTGCTTGAGCTCAGGACTGCAGCCGCTCTGGATGACAAGCAGCAGTTTGGCAGCCAAACCGGCCTCCACGGCGAGAGAGGCGCATTCGTCGGGAAAGAGCTTGCAGACGGCCAACAGTATCGACAATGCATATTGAGTACAAGCTTCAGACACCCTCATCAGAAGCCTCACTGCGTTGGGAATGGTCTGAGGACAATCTTTCAGCGCCGACAGGCCTTCGGGTGTCGTCGAGAGATCATCCAAGATGTGCAATGCCAGCTCCGAGCACTCGGGACTCAGGTTGGCCAATAGCTCGACGAGCTGCGGAACCGCTCCGACGCTCACGATCAAGCTCCGGATTTGCTCGTGAGAGCATATAGCCTTGAGCAAGCTGAGACCCGCCGCCATGCCATTTGGGTTTCGCTTGCCTTTCACCAATCTCAGCAATGCCACTAAGAGACTCAAGCTCGACACCACCTCCCACCGGAAACTATTCTCCCCCATCAGCATTTCGATGAACCTCGTGCAGTTGATCTTGGTATCAATCGTCCCTTCATTCAGCATGTCTACCACGAGTGAGATCCTTGCCGGCTGCATCAAACTGGTCTTGGCATCTGAATCGAGGCAAAGATTGACGAGAATGGCGATCACCTCGGAGCCAACGGCGTGGGAGGTGAACGGGCCGAGAAGAGAAGAAAGGAGTGACACGCCGCCGGAGTCGGCCACGGTCTTCTTCACGGAGGGGTGGGCGACGACGATCTTCTGGAGATCCTTCAGGGCCTGGACCCTAGCCTGCCCCTTGACCTTCTTTAGGCTTTGGACGAGCTCGGCGGCCTGCCCCTGAACGTCCTCTGATCTCTTCTTCAGTAGGAGGTAACGGTGCGAGAACCAGGCGTTGATCAGCTGGTGGAGGGTTCGGTTGGGGGTGACGGCGTCGTCCCACAGCTCCTGCATGGTGGTTGGGCAGGTGAGGTGCCCCAAAGAGAACCACTTGAGGATGTTGGCGCGCTCGTAGGTCTGACCGGTGCAGAGCGTGACGGGATCCACCATCGGTTCGAGGGAGATGGGGCAGATGAACACCGACGGCACGTCCTCGGCCGCCGCCGAGTCGAGCTCCTCGATCATCTTCTTGAGGTCGAGCTTCTCCGCGGTGGCTCCCAAGGTCCCATCTTTCCCTGCAGGGAGGCCCCCGCAGCCGCCGCCCAAGATCCCATCTTTGATAGCGGTCTCCAGATCTATTATCTGCCCCCCGCCCTCCAGCCTCCATGAAGCCTGCTGCTGGTACTGCGGCATTGTTCGGGGCCTCAAAGAACCAACTTTAGATCCCAAGATTCGATTTCTCAGCGAGAAGAAAAGAGGAAAGAGAGGCGGCAAGAGGCTAGAAGCCGAAACAAGAGAAGAAGACAGGATCGGTGTTGAGAGCTAGCTTTTGCTCTGCGCTAGGCGACGTTGGACGCTGCCATCTGGGGGAGCCTTCAATGCCGTCGGTCAAAAGGAAGCAATCCATCATAATAACCAACATAATGGACTTATGATCGATCTCCGCCCCTTCTTTGAACCCCCGCAAAAGCCCCCTCTCTTCCTCCCCCGCTAAAGCTCTCTCTCTCTGACACACGCTGCCTTCACCAGAGGTCACTAAAAAGGCGAAATCATAGGCGAGCAAAGGCCCGGATCAGAAGATAAAAGGGGAGAGCAAAAAAGAGGGAGGGAGGGAGATCTACACTAAACCTCCCCCAAGAAAGAACTCCAAAACACAGAAAAAAAAACAACTTGACACCTTTAGAGTCCAAAAGATCACGTTAGAGATCTGTGACCGGGAGGTACGGGAGGGAGGAGAGGGAGAGTGAGAGATCTAACACATGCTTGTGATGACCAAGAAGCAGATAGAGGCACAGAACAGAGAGACGATATTAAGGATTAACATATCATAGAACAGAGATTTTGAAAAGAGAGACTCTGCAGACTGCTCTTCTCTCTCTCCCTCCCCCTCTTTCCTCTCCTTTTATGCGGAGAAAAAGAGAATAAGAGAGAGAGAGAACAGAGGTCTCGAGAGGCATAAAAGTTTGGCCTGGGAACTTTTATGAACATATTACTTAATAGTTCTTAATATTTTTATAATTTTTAATTTAGTCAATTACAATTTATGAACATATTACTTAGATAAAATTAAAATTATTTTAATATTTTTTATGTCCAAGAAATATATTAAAGAGATTAGTTGCTAGCTATAATATGTTTAGTCTTATAGTTTTCTATAAGATTGTCTTATGTTTAGTAGTTATTTTGGTATTCTAGATTAGAAATAAGTTTTATAATATGATTGTTATTGATAGAAGATCTTTGGAGTCTCTTTAAAACTTTGTATCGCTTGAATGTTTTATTAAGTGGTAAGTTTTTTTATTCAATTATGTATTCTTATTTAATTTTCTTGAGATGATAAATTTTATGTATTCTGTAATGGTGATAAACTTAGTGGTGAACTATTTAACTATTTTATGCAAGATCTATCTTTTGTTTGTTCTTTTTCAATCCGAAGAAATTTTAACAAATACAACACTGTCTCATGTTTTTTTTTTTTTCGAATTCTATTCTCTCTTTTCCCCTTTCCCGATATCAGTTTGGTATCAGAGTTAAAGGCTAGAGACCATGGCAAAATTGAAAAGATGTTGTTGGTGAAGATATTGGCCATGAAGATAATGTTAAATCCTTAAGGTTGCAGCTACAAAGACTACTACAGAGTCTACAAGAAAAAAAAATAAAATCAGTGAAAAACTTCATAGTAGAAACAATCAGTATAAAAATGATGCCCAAATGTATGGTTCTGATGATGATACGCTTTCTTTCCTAGGGGAATTTGGAAGATTTCAGGCAAGACATAAAAACTAAAGATGAATGACAGAACAAATACAACCCAAGGTTAGATATTCCGGAGTTTGAAGGTAAAATAAATGTTGATGACTTTATCGATTGGCTTAATTCAATGGAAAGAATATTCGACTTTCATGAATCACCGTAACAAAAAAAAAACGTAAAGCTTATGACACTCAAACTCAGAATGAATGTATTTTTTTGGTAGAAAAATCTAAATATGAAAAGAGAACGTGAGAGGAAGAGTAAGATCGTGACATGCAAGAAAATGAAAAGGGAGTTGAAAAGAAAATATATATCTGACAACTATAGAGAAGAAATCTTTCTGAAAATCTATGAGTTTAAGCAAAGAGATGTTAATGTGAAGAGGTAGCAAAAGGTGCAAGACAACGATGAAGAATCATATGGTTTTAAGCATATTACTTCAAATTATCCAAATATGAGGTTTGTTATATTTGTTGAAGAATAAAGTGATGAGGAAGGAAATAAAGCCAATGACGAACCAAAATATAATGATGATCAGAAAGAGGTTACTTATACTGATCATGATTTATCTTTTATATCCTATAGTGAATGTATGGATGAATTAGAAAAGGATTGTCATGTTTCGGTTCTAATAGCCATGGAGGAGAATGAACAACACAATGAGCCACCAACAATGATGAAACCAATCATAGAGGAGTTTCAAGATGTTGTACCAAAAGAGATCTCACATAACCTTCGACCTCTGAGAGACATTCAACATCACGTTGATCTTATTTCAAGGGCTAATCGTATAGATCTTTTGGCTTCAGTTACTCATTCTGCAACAATGCAATTTAGTGGAAATGTTGATAAGAGAGCAAAACAGATAAAGAAATTGCATGAGAAAGTTAAAGGAACCATTGAAAAGCAAAATGTGAGGTACATGCAAGCTGCCAACAAATACACAAAGCATATAAAGTTTAATAATACATGTGATTTTATCTGGGTTTATCTAAGAAATGAGTGGTTACCGCTAGATAAATTTTAAAAACTTAAACCAAAGACTAAAGGTCCTATCAATAAGCTTAAGAGAACTAGTTAGAATACTTATGGGATCTAACTAACTGAAGATTATGGGGCGTCAATAACATTCGAAGTGGTTGATTTAAGTCCTTATCATGGTGACGGAATAAATAAAAGACTTGAGAACAAGTTTTTTTCAACTAGGGGATATTGACACGGGAGTACCTAGTTTTCTACAATCAGCTCGTATAAAAATTACTGACCATATGATCTTCCCTATAGTCCTCAATGTTCTTATAACTGTTAACCTAGCCTACTCAAATATGATAGCTCATGAGCATATTCCCAAGACAAAGTTAAAGCTGTTCTAAGATGTTTTCCTTCATGATCAAGGAATGTATTAAATGACTTAATTACTAGCTATAAAATATTTAGTTTCATAGTTTCCTATAAATGAATGGTTGTTTTATGTTCTAGTACTTATTTTGGTATTTAATGGTTGATAAAGAAGTTTGAGAACCTGATTAGTCTTGGTAGAAGTTTTTTAGAGTCTCTCTAAAAGTCTATATCTCTTGGATGTATTCTTAAGTGATAAAATTTTGATTAAGTTTTGTATCCTTATTTAATTTTCATGATAAATTTTCTATATGATAGCTGCAACTACCATTGTTTGAATAAAAGTTAGAAAACAAAAGGCACATTTTATTCATTGAGTGAACACTTATATACAGGATTGAGGGAAGATTGAGGGAGGATTTATCTCAACTGATGAACGAGATCTTCTCATTCAGTTACAATTATGTTTAGCTAACATGCCCCCGCAAGATCGAGCTCCTATCAAGGATGCCGATCTTGGACTAATATAAGGAAAAGAGTTTGTGGGCCAAAGACTTCGTGAGAGAGTCAGCAAGTTGATCAGTCGTGTGAACATGAGAAACACGGAGCTGCTGGTGGACAACTTGATCTCGCATAAAATGAAAGTTAATGGCAACATGCTTCATACGGGAGTGAAAAACTGGATTTGCACAAAGGTAAGTAGCATCGAGCTTATCATAGTAAATAACAGGCGTAAAAGGAGAGTGAATGTGAAGCTCCTTAAGCATGTTGGTGATCCAATTAAGTTAAGTAGCAATAGTGGCAATAACACGATATTCAGCTTCAGTAGTAGACCTAGCAACTATCTTCTATTTCTTAGAACTCTAACTAACCGGATTAGCACCAAGAAAAATAATATAACCTGATGTAGAGGTTCTATCATCAACATTTCCAGCCCAATCAGCATCGGCAAAGGCATGAAGCTGAGAGGGAGAGTGTTTGCGAAGAAAAATGTCATGATCAATTGTCCCTTTAAGATAACACAAAATGCATTTGACAGCAGTCCAGTGTAAAGTAGACGACCGATGCATAAACTGAGATAATTTATTAACTGCAAAAGAGACATCTATATGAGTAAGAGCAAGATATTGTAAGGAGCAAACTACCTGCTGATACTGAGTAGGGTCTGTAGTAGGACTACCATCACATAACTTCAATGATTCACTAGAGGACAAAGGAGTGGCAACCTCTTTTGTATCCTGCATATTCGTCTTCAATAGCAAGTCATGAATATACTTTCTCTGTGAAAGAAAGAGACCGGAAGACATAAACGTGACCTCAACACCGAAAAAATAATTTAAGCGACCAAGATCTTTAGAAGAAAACTTGTCAGCCAATTGCTTAGTAAACGCTTGAACCTCCATAGAGTTATCACCGATGACAATAATACCATCCACATAGATCAGAAGATAGATAATGCACCCATATTATTGGCGTAGAAATAGAGAGACATCAGATTTAGAGTTAATGAAATCAACTGAAGACAAGTATAGACCAAGATTTTGAGTTTACAGACATGTCATGAATATTGAGGATGTATAAACCTTGGAGGTTATTCCATGAAGATATCTTCAGTGAGAGTCCCTTGTAAAAAGGCATTGTTAACATCTAATTGGTGTAATCATCAGTCTTTAGATATTGCTAAACTTAGGATAAGTTGAATTATAGTAGATTTGACAACATGACTAAATGTCTCAATGTAGTCAATATCAGGGTGTTGATGAAATCCTTTAGCCACAATTCGTGCTTTATAGCGAGCAACCAAACCATCAGGGTTTCACTTAATTCAATAGTCCCACTTGTACTCGATAATATTTTGTATGGAGCGAGAGGGGATAAGGGTCCATGTAGCATTATGAAGAAGAGCATCATACTCCTCACATATGGCTTAATGCCAATGTGGAGATTTTTGGGCCTGAGTAAAAGATGACGGTTCAGCAGAGTCAGGGGAAGGTTTGGTGCTAACATGTAGGTCAAAAACTTGACGGGGTTTAAAGATACCACTCTTGGAACGAGTTTGCATTAGATGCCAAGAGGTTATAACAATATTGGAGGGTAAGGACTGAGGGTTATCACTAGTTGAGCTAGACGGAAGGACGACAGAATCACTCGAACGAGGTGAGGACAAAGGTTTGGGTTCTGGAAGAGGAGAAACTAGAGGAGTCAGAGGAGAAAAGGAAGAAGAAAGGTGTGGGACAGAAGTAACAAGAGAGTGTTGATTTGGTAGAGGTATGTGGGAGGATGAAGATGTGTCAGAGAAACTTAATGGGACAATAGATTGTCCATCATTTCGAAAGGAAAAGACAGACTCCACAAAAGTGGCATGTATGGAAACAAAGACTTTAGCAGAGTGAAGGTCATAACATCGAAAAGTATTATGTTCAAGAGAATATCCGATGAAAATACAAGGGCGAGAATGAGACTATATTTTATTAGAATTGTAGGGACGTAACCACGGATAACATAGATAGTCAAAGACTTTTAATGTTTGTAGGTTAGGGCATTTTTGAAGGAGCTTTTCAAAATAGTGATTGATATTGTAGGATATGAGTGAGCATGCGATTAATGAGGTAGACATCAGTTTGAAAAGTTATGGACCAAAATGTAGATGGCATGAAAGCTTGATGGAGCATTGTTAGACCAGTTTTAACAATATAACGATGTTTACGTTCAACAAAACCAACCAGTTAAGGAGTATATGGGGGGGACTTAAGATGTTGAATACTGTAAGCAAATAGATGAGATGCAAAGGCTTGATATTCACCCCCACCATCAGAATAGATAGTTTTAATAGTGGTCTGAAAGTAGTTTTCAACTAAGTTTTTAAAGTTAGAAAAGACAACAGCAACATCAGACTTTTGATAAAGAGGATATCACCATGTGTACTTTGTAAAATAGTCTATAAAGACAACATAGTATCTAAACTTATCAAAAGAAACAACTGATGTAGGACCCCAAACATCAATATAAACAACCTCAAATAGTTTAGAGCAGGAAAGAGATGATGTACCAAAAGGCAGTTGATGACTCTTATTGCTAAGACAAGCATCACAATAAGTAATAACATTACTGGTTTAAAAATAAGAATATAATAGCGAGAAAATAATGTTTGTTAAAAAGAGAGAAGGATGACTAAGCCGGTGATGCCATATATCAACTGGAGTAGTAGTGGAAGAGTTAGCAGTAGGTTGAGTGAGAAACAAGACTGATGGTCATTCATATATGTTGTCTTTATTCAGGCCGCAAACTAAGGATGCCCCCATGCTCAAGTCCTTGATAAGAAAATAATCAGGAAATAATTCAATGAAAGTATGATTTTGTTGACAAAATTGAGAGACAGAAATAAGATTTCTTTTGATGTGAGGTACATACAAAACATTATCGAGTGTGAAAGAAGTGGTATTGAAATTAAACTTCGTAGAACCAATATAAGTAATAGGAATCCTTTCACCATCACCGACGATGATGTCTTCATGTCCGCCATAGCCGTTGTGGAGTGACAAATTCTAGAGATCGGAAGTGATACGGTGGGAAGCACCAGAGTCTCCAATCCAATTGGACTGATTGTCAGAAGGAGCAGTCATGACATTTGCCTGAGGCTAGGTTGATGGAGCTAGAAGGCGAGGTCGAGATCGGCAAACTTTGGTAGTGTGACCAATTTTATCACACAACTGACAGACAACTAATTGTTGAAATGTAGGAGGACGGCATGACGAAAATGAAGCACTCTGACAATGGTTGACATATAAAGGATATGGAGGAGGAAGCGACGGGTGATTGCTCATAGAGGTGGTAGGAAAGTTGGCCACACCTTTTGAAGCATTCTTGTTATATTTACGGTTGTGCCTTTTGGATGAGTGGTTAAACTGGGTTGTGATGGGAGGCCCTGACAAAGGTCCTGGCAGCTTGGCGTCACGCTTCAGGTAAGTTTCATAGACTGTCAGCTTGTCGTAAAGTTTTGTAAAGAAAATTGAAGAGTCACGCGCGCGAAGTGCTACTGCTAGTTCTTTGAATTCTAAACTCAGTCCATTAAGCGTATGGACGAGTACCTCTTCATCAGAAAGTGAATGACATATCAAAGTTAGGTCATCGATCATTAGTTTGATATGTTGTAAGTAGTCAACAACAGTACTGCCCTTTTGCTTGAAGGTCATAAGGCTATAAAGTAGTCCAAGTATGCAGGTCCGTGAGGGACTCGCTAAGGTAGTTTGTAACTTGGTCCAAGCCTCCGCAGTAGTGGCACAGGATGACACAAGCGGGGCGATGGATCCAGCAACAGAAGCTTGAATTGATTGGAGAATGAGCCTATCTTGGCGTAACCATAGCTTGTAGGCTAAATTTGATAGTGGGTTAGGTTCTCCGGGAACTTGAATTATTATTGGTGGACAGCTGAAAGAGCCATCAATATAACCTAACAAATCATAGCCAAATAAAAGATTAGAGAATTGAGCACGCCAGGACACGTAGTTGCCGCCTTTGGATAACATAAAGGGAATGAAGGAAGCAGCATTAATGGAAATAAGTCCTGGATGTGGAGAAGAATTCCCAGCAGCTAAGAGAGTTGCAGCGTCATAGGTAGACGAGGAAGATATTGGAACAAGTCAAAAAGAACTCAAGAGAAATGACATGATAGTGAGCATAATAAAGAATATAGAAGCAGATGATGTCACAGTGATAGAAATATGACAATGATAAAATAATGAAAAAGAAAGAAGAAAATAACCGGAGCAAAGAGACCTCAATCGGACGCTGTTGCTTTTGAAAGTTGCAACAGTCTAATATTGTAGTGCTCTATAAAGTGGGTCTCGATGCCGAAGTCTACAAATGCAATGAAGTGGATGTGTGAGCAGTTGTGCTCACTGCAAGTGGTGTAAGATTGATACTGCTGCTGAATGATGAAGGAAAGCTAAAGCAGAAGAGGGAAGGAGTCAAGGCCGAGAGCGCAGGCACGCAGATCGTCAATTAAGGGAGCTCTACTGGAAGCCAAGAGCAACATTAAGTGCTGGAGCGAGCTTTCGACACAGATATGTAGTCTGCTACTGTTGGAAGGGAATGCGGCCACGGAAGTGCCGCTGCTCGTCGAGGCTGATGCGGTAGCAGTGTAGCACAAGGAAGACTACCTTGTGTAGGACTCCTCGCTAATGAGGTGAGGGAGGACCAGGCAGCCAGAGGTGGGGGGACAATACTCCAATGTCGCCCACTGTAGCAGGGCAGCAAGCACCAATTGGTGCCATAACTACTAGAAGGGAGAGATAGCGTCAAGGCCGAGGATGGGAAGAAAGCACAGGAGAGAGAGCGTCTGGATCAATGCCTTGCCAGATTCAAGTCGTCGGCGCTCGGACGTGCATCATGCTCTTGAAGAAATTAAGGCTAGGAATGCAGTTATGCGATGCTCTGTTTTATGGAGTTGTGGTAGTGGATTTTGAGGATGCGGTGGCTGGTTCCTGCGCGAAGAAAGCCACGGCGAGGTCGTCCTCTGCATAGGCGGTGTTCTGACCGCAAGGTTGCCACAGCGAAAGAGAGAGAGATGTCGTGGAATCGCTGAGGGTGGTACAATAGCAACAGCAACAGATGTCCTGTGGTCGGCTTCAGAGTTGCGGATGGGGATGAGATTAGCGACCACCGGAATTTGTTGGAAGTGTGATGTTTGTCTCCACCGGAGGCTTCTCGGAAGTGTAGATTTTGGTGAAAGGTGCTTATGTCGTCACTGGAAATGTCGAGGGCGCGAGGAGGCAGGAGCTTCGCTGGCAAGAGAAGCGGTAGTTGTGCCGCTGACTGCTTCTCTTGAGGACGAATGAGAGAGGGATACGCTGGTGAGAAGAGATGGGCTGTCGTTTGACAGCGAGGAGGGCGCTACTGAGGAGCAAATGGTAGGGAAGGACACTACTGGAGCGGGAGGGTGCTGCTAGGTGGCAGAGACGGTGGGAGGGGGCGCGCCGTCGACACGGTTGGGCAGCTGGAAGCAGCGGCGATGGTGGAGAAAGGGTAGCAGTAGGGGATGGCACAGGTTGTGGCATCGGCAGCGATCCTTTCGCTACTGCGCACGCTACAGCAGAGTTGACGATGGGAGCAGTAAGCGATGAAGAGAAGGGCAGCGGGTATTTTACTGTTGGGAAAAAAATGAAACACTATGTTTTTTGTCGAGAAACAGAGATCAGGCAGAAAAGGAGTCAACGGCAAAAAAGGAGTCGATGGATTAGTGAGAGGAGTTGGCAGAATCTGCTGGGAGGGCGCTGCTGGAAGATTTCGCAGAGGGGCGGTAACGGGCAGCGACTGGGGCGATCGGCAGCAACAGTTGCGGCAGAAGCACGGCTTGTGGAGTATGAAGGAAAAAGGTCACAGCTGTGGCCGACGAGGGCTGCGACTGCGGCTGTAATTTTTGACATAGGTGAGAAGGCAAAGGAGGCCGAAGGAGAGGGCAACGATTGTGACGGTAGACCGACAGATGGAGAAGTATAGATGTCAACGATGGGAAGGCAATGGCACACGGCTGTTTGGGAGACGTGGTAGCTGCTGCAAGCAACCGGACGCGATGGGACGTGAGAAGCAAGTGGGAAGAACCAGGGGTGGCTATCGTTTGACGATGATAAGAGAAAATTTTTTCTCTATATTAAAGCTCTGATACTATGTTTGAATAGAAGTAAGAAAATAAAAGACATATTTTTTTGGTTGAGTGAACAATTATTTATAAAGATTGAGGGACCTCTATTTGCGGAGCGCTTGAGACACGAGGGAGGCCACACCGGCAGCGACCTCATGCTCGTTATCGACATGTCGATGAACAAGCGGGTCAGCGGTCGAAATCAAATGGATCGCTCCGTTGTTCACGAACGCCTTCTCTCTCTCACTCACCATCGGCTGTCTCTCTCCTCCCCGAAAGCGTAGCCTTCTTATTAAAGCCTCAAGGTAAACGTAGCAAAAGCCACCCTTAGGACTCATGCAAAGGTTACTTGCGGACCTGCCTGCAATTGAATTGCCGGATTGCATCTCAACCATTATGATATCTTCCCATGATGAGGAGCTGTTTCATATGTATCTTAACTATCACGTAACTACTTTCAATTATACTTACTCTTGATTAGTTTGAGTATATATATATATATATATATATATATATATAACATTGGTCGAACAAGCAACATCAATTATAGGTCTATATGTGTAGATTTTCATAATTTCTAGAAATAGATATAAAGTGAATTAAAAAAAAAACTTATCAGGAAGGGTTTTTTTCATAATACTTGAAATATCATTTTTTTCTCCTTTTTCCTATGGAGTGCTCCACGGGTGTCAATCGAAATACGATATTGTTTTTTGCATTGTTACAATGTTTTCATCAACAACAATAAAATACTAGAAAGTATTACCAAAATGCTATGTTACAATAATTTTATAAAAATATTATGTTATAATATGTTTATATAATGTTATAGTATTTTCAGTAATACTAAGAAAAAAATGTAGTACAACATAAAAATATAACACGATATTTTAATTTACAACGACACTAAGAAAATATTATAACACAATACAAAAACATTGTGTATAGTATTTTTTACTATATTATAGTGTTTTTGGGTATTCCAAAAAAATATTATAATATAATATAAAAAATACTACAATCAATTCTAATCACCCGATGGATGGGTTGATAGGAAAAAAATCTTGGGGACAAATCTTGGGGATTTGGCCGAGATGGTGAACTCGGGCATAAATCTTGGGGATTTAGTTGAGAGGATGAACTCGGGCACAAATCTTAGAGATTTGACCGAGAGGGTGAACTTGGGCACAAATCTTGGGGATTTAGCCGAGAGGGTGAACTCGAGCACAAATCTTATTTGACCGAGAGGGTGAACTCGAGCAAAAATCCTGGAGATTTGGCCGAGAGAGTAAACTCGGGCATAAATCTTGAGGATTTGGCCGAGAGGGTGAACTCGGGCACAAATCTTAGAAATTTGGCCGGGAGGGTGAACTCGGGCACAAATCTTGGGGATTTAGCCAAGAGGGTGTACTCAGGCACAAATCTTGGAGATTTGACCGAGAGGATGAACTCGGGGATTTGGCCGAGAGGGTGAACTCTAGCACAAATCTTGGAGATTTGACTGAGAGGATGAACTCGGGCATAAATCTTGGGGATTTGGCCGAGATGGTGAACTCTAGCACAAATCTTGGAGATTTGACTGAGAGGATGAACTCGGGCATAAATCTTGGGGATTTGGCCGAGAGGGCACAAAACCTTTTTTTAAGGTACATTTAATGCGAGTGGTCGTTTCAAGGTAATTTATTGCCTCGCCTCGGGAAGCTGAACCAGCGTCCCACAATTCTATAAGTCTCCAGTCGTCATGTGGAGACCTCACTTCTTTGATTTGCCTTTTTTGGTTTTTTGTCGGGCCATCCTCCCTAGCCCCCTTTAGTCGGTGTCCTTACGAGCAGGTCAGAATGACCTCCTCGGATTCTTCTAGTAATGTTGGTGTTGTTCCCTCCCTTGGGTCGGGGGGTACAAGTCCGGACGGGCCCGAGGTGAGCTCCTCGGGAACGTCTTCAGGACCTTCATCTCCGATTGACTCGAGGATCCTTAGGGATTTGGATGTCATGAAAGCAGGTCATGACCTCGATATGACGGTGACCAAGGGGTCGCTCATCGCCATAAGGGAATGGTACAGCATCCCGAGAGAGTACAGGTTGCACGTTCTGCAGCATCGATAACGTCTGTATAGCTCGGACGTGCCAGGGGTGTACATCTCAGTTGATGCTTTGGAGGTCGGGCTTTGGTTTCCCCTTCACTCCACCATCAAGGAGTGCCTCAGGTGGTGGGGAATCTCCTCGAGTTAGGTGGCACCCAACTCATGGCGCTACCTCATAGTATTTTTGGGCGAATGCCAAGGGACTGGGATTATCCCGACCCGAAACTTGTTCATGTTGTACTTTCGCCTTTGCAAGAGTCATGGCGGCTATTACCTTATCGTCCGTGTTGGTTTCAAGGTCAGTGGGGCTCCCTCTAACAACAAGGGTTGGAAGGCATGCTATCTTTTTATTAGCGGTCCGAGTTGGGGATTTAGATTCGACTGGTCGACGCGTCCGATCAGTAATGTTCCCCCATACTTATCCGAGGAGGAGTCCATCTTGGTCGGCAGGCTGAAGGGAATTCTTTCCTCTTCCTGCGTAATTAAGGAGATGACCGAGCTTTGGCTAGTCGAGGTGGGTCTCAGCCCAGCCTCTAGGGATATTACTTTATTTACACTATTCTGACTTTTGAGGTTGGTTTTCTAACCTGTGGGTTGGGGTGCAGACCGAATGGATCTCGGCGATCTGCGTAGGATGCCGAAGGTGTCCGGGGGGAACTCCCTACGACTCATGCAGCTGCACCGGCTTGGGAGGTCGATGATACTCCATCAACCGAAGCTCCGAGGTCTTCTTCCAAGAGGTCATCCAATGCGTCGATCCAACAATCTGATGACCCTGCTCGGAGTCACAAAAAGGTGAAGATATTATCTAGAAGACACAAGTCCTATTGTGATGAAGGGGGGTCTCAGTCACATTCGAGGGGTAAAGAGCCGGCGACATCAGTTGAAGAGCTCGAGACGCTAGTCGAGTCTGTCGAGGAGATCGTGACGTCGATCTTCCATCGCCCGAAATATATGAAGGACCTGTGCGGGACCAAGGTTCGAAAAGATGACGCAGGGTATTACGCCCTTTATATGTCTGATTTGGTCATCAGGACCCGGGCAAAGAGATGCAAGAGAGGAGGGAGAAGATAAAGAACTCGACCAAGATCTTAAATGATTTGATGGCTGCGGAGGAGTTCGAAAGGGGACTTCTGCATCCCTAGTTGGCGAGGGAATTGGATACACTCTCGTCTGAGGTGCTTCTTGCCCGAGCTACCAAGGAGATGGTTCTGGTAATTTCCCTACTCGCGTCTCGGCTTTTCGGGTTATTTCTTGATTCTATCTTGACAACTGTTGTTTTGCGCAGAACCAGCATGTCCAAATGGTATTGTTCGATCGAGTCCATCATGCAGGTCGGTTGATCACCTTCATGGAGTGATCACTAGTCTCCAACAAGAGATTGAAGGTTTGAAGTCAGGAGGGGGTCCGGAAGCAATAGCTGCAGCCGAAGAACGGGCGACCGAGCTGGAAAAGGAGCTCGAGAAGACAAAAAGTGAGCGAGATGAAGTGCTCCAGTGGCTCAAGATTTCCGATAAAGAACTAAATGAAGCCCGAGGTGACTTATCTGAGGCACAAAGGTAGCTGAAGGAGGCACGGGTCAGGGCTCGAAGGGCAGACGATGAGTTGCTGAAGTTAATGATGGAATTGGAGAGTGCATGAGTCGAGTTGTCGAGACGGGCGATTGACGACTACAAGGGCTCGACCGGCTACAAGAAAGGTCTAAAGAGAATGGGTCGAGTCTCTTATGAATATGGATATCGCGTCGCACTAGCCCGCTTCCACGCTCTGCATCCGGATTCAAAGGTGGAGGAGTACCCTTTCACTATTCAGCCCGAGGACGATTCGATGCCGATGGAGAGGCGACATGCCTTTAATGACTCGGGTCCGCCTGAGCCATGACTTGTCTTTTTTTTTTTTACTATATCGGGGTCGGGTGGAGCCTTATTTTGTACCTGGGGTTGGGTAGAGCCTTATTTTGTACCCGACCTCCTTTTGTGCCCTCTCGACAAAATCACATTAAATGCACCTTAAAAAAAAGTTCTGTGCCCTCTCAGCCAAATCCCTAAGATTTGTGCCCGAGTTCACCCTCTCGGCCAATCCCTAAGATTTGTACCCAACTTCACCCTCTCGGCCAAATCTCTAAGATTTGTGCTCGAGTTCACCCTCTTAGCCAAATCTCCAAGATTTTTGTCTGAATTCACCCTCTCAGCCAAATCTCTAAGATTTGTGCCCGAGTTCACCCTCTCGGCCAAATTCTCAATATTTGTGCCTGAGTTCACCCTATCGGCTAAATCCTTTGTGCTCGAGTTCACCCTCTCGGCCAAATCTCCAAGATTTGTGCTAAGTTCACCCTCTCGATCAAATCCTCAAGATTTATGCCCGAGTTCACCCTCTCAGTCAAATCCCCAAGATTTATGCCCGAGTTCACTTTCTTGGTCAAATCCCAAGGATTTGTGCCCAAGTTCACCCTCTTGGTCAAATCTCCAAGATTTGTGCCCGAGTTTACCCTCTCGGACAAATCCCCAAGATTTGTGCCCGAGTTCACCCTCTCAGCCAAATCTCTAAGATTTATGCTCGAGTTCACCCTCTCGGCCAAATCTCCAAGATTTGTGCCCGAGTTCACCCTCTCGACTAGATCCCCAAGATTTGTGCCCGAGTTCACACTCTCAACCAAATCTCCAAGATTTGTGCCCGAGTTCACCCTCTCGACTAGATCCCCAAGATTTATGCCCGAGTTTACCCTCTCAACCAAATCTCCAAGATTTATGCCCGAGTTCACCCTCTCGGCCAAATCCTCAAAATTTGTGCTCGAGTTCACCTTCTCGACGAAATCCCAAGATTTGTGCCCGAGTTCACGCTCTCAGCCAAATCTCCACGATTTGTGCCCGATTTCACCATCTCGGCTAAATCCCCAAGATTTGTGCCCGAGTTCACCCTCTCGACCAAATCCCTAAGATTTGTGCCTGAGTTCACCCTCTCGGTCAAATCTCCAAAATTCATGCTTGAGTTTATTCTCTCGGTCAAATCTCCAAGATTTGTGCTTGAGTTCATCCTTACCTCCAAGACATGCGTCAAGCCACCCTGCTAGGCCAATCTAGTTTCCGAGCCACTCTACTCGGCCAGTCCAGTTTACGAGCCACCGTGCTCGTTCAGTTCAGCTTCTAAGCCACCTTGCTCGGATAGTCCAATTTCTAAGTCACCCTACTCGGCCAATCCAGTTTATGAGCCACCCTACATAGCTTGTCCAGTTTCCGAGCCACCCTGCTTTGTTGACTCAGTTTTCGAGCCACCCTGCTTGGTCAGTCCAGTTTCCGAGCCACTATGCTCGGCCAGTCTAGCTTACGAGCCACCCTGCTCGGTCAGTCCAGCTTCCGAGTCACCCTGCTCGGCTAGTCCAGTTTCCGAGCCACCCTTTCGGTCAGTCCAGTTTCCGAGCCACCCTGCTCGACCAGTTCAGTTTCCGAGCCACCATGCTCGACCGATCCAGCTTCTGAGCCACCCTGCTCGGCCAGTCTAGTTTCTGAGCCACCCTACTCGGCCAATCCAGTTTACAAGCCACCGTGCTCATTAAGTTCAGCTTCTGAGCCACTCTGGTTGGCTAGTCCAGTTTCTGAGCCACCATGCTCGGCCAATTCAGTTTTTGAGCCACCTTGCTCGGCCAGTTCAACTTCCGAGCCACCATACTCGGCCAGTCCAATTTCTGAGCCACCTTGCTCGACCAATCTAGTTTACGAGCCACCGTGCTAATTCAGTTCAGCTTCCGAGCCACCCTACTAAGCTAGTTCAGCTTCTAAGCCACCCTACTCAGCCAATCCAATTTCTGAGCCACTCGACTCGGCTAGTTCAATTCCCAAGTTTCCCTACTCAATCAGCAAGGCTCTCGTACAACCCAATTCAATTCCCGTGGCAAAATCAAGTGGACTCCACTAGCAACCAACGATCCAACGTCAAACCTTATCATTGATGCCCTAACTGGGAGCCTCGAGAAGGTCTTCCGAGGGGGGGGGGGAGGGGGAAATGATATAGCAAATATTGGCATGACTACTACGTCCCCATGCCCTTGGACAACTATATCTCCAGTGTGGTCGACTCGATATAGTGGAGTCGACCTGACACAGGTATGGTGGACTCAGCAACTATACGGTTGACCTGACATAGGAAAGGTCGACCCGCCACAGTTGTAGTAAGCAAAACACGCACCACACTGCTAAGACCACAAACGACGTGGAGTAATACGACGACATGGCATGGTAAGCAACAAGGGAATTAAAGATCTCAAGTATGAACGACCTTTAACGCCCACTATAAAAGCTCATGCACCTCTATGGAGCAGGGGGATCGTAAATTGATAAACAAATTGCTAACTTAATCATTGGAAGGGTCACGTCGGGAATCCCACTTGACTTAACCTTCCTGTAGGAATCGGTGACTGACCCAAGCCGCTAGGCGTTGATTCCCGAGCCGCTAGGCATTGATTCTCGACCCGAGTTGCTAGGTGTCAATCCTAGACCCGAGCTGAACCCTTAGGCCCCATCCACCAGACTAAGCAACACCTCCTCTTAGCCAAGACGATCGTGGGCGAGCTAGCGCACACAGGCCAAAATCGATCGTGTCCACTCGACAGGATCTATCCACTCGACAGCCATGGAGGTACAGATCATGATTAATGACCGAACACCAAAGATTTTTCAGTAACAACCCAGTAAAACCAGAACAAAAGGAAAGGACCGTGGCATTAGGCTAAATGCTTAGAACCTAGTCCAGGGATGGAGTATTATTGCCACTGCATCATCTTATTCCCTTTTCTCCTTGTCTTGTCTTGGGGACATAGAGATCGAAGAGAACAACGAGTCTCGCATCTGCCTTTGCTTGACTGGACTCAGCTCCACCTCCTCGGGTCTCATCCAGTCCCGCAGTTGGCTTTGACTGAGGCGAGCGACCCTGCCTTGCATGCCACTAGCAGCCACTCTTACGGCGACAGGTGGCCCAGGGAAATGTGCGAGCTACGCCGCGGCAGAGATTTCAAGGTCTCGGTGGACCCAATTTTAACAGGCGGTTTGGAGGCCCCATTCATTACTATTAACTCACTCCATCCGAGACTGTAAGCACGCATGTAGGGTCGGAGGGAGCACGGTGAGAGTAATCTCTCAGGTTTTATTTGTTTCCTCCGAGATATTTGATACGACTTATGGTTTTCCGGTGTTCTCTCATCCTTGTAGGCTGCTGCTTTAACTGCATGACGTGATGGCTCATGACCGGAATCATCAACATAGCACCCGAGTTAATGCCTAATTAGTAGGGATCCACGTCCTCGTTTGACCAACATGGTTGAAGCTCCATGGCCGCCAACTGTTCGTAGCAAACATAGCAATGTCGATCAGACTTCTCCCAACCAAAAAGAAATCTCTCTCTCTCTCTCCAATGATTGAGGCAGAACAATTCAATGCTGAATTAAGAGGTTACCATCCCATTCGTTAATTATATCTTTGATGCCATCAGGTGTTTGATACAAACACATTGTGTATAGTATTTTTTTTTACTATATTATAGTGTTTTGTGGGTATTATAAAAAATATTATAATACAACATAAAAATACTATAATCAATTCAATTCACCCTATCGACCGACTGATAAAAAAATAATAATAAAATAAAAAGGACAGGTAGCATGTGGCATCTTGTAAAAATAAGATACTTTCAAAAAAATTATAAAAAAATATAAAATTTAAAGATAAAAGAATAAACTAAAAAAGTATTAATTTTGAAGGGATTGATTTACATAATTTAACTAATTAAGTGGTGCCATGTCACATTTAAATGGATGGTTGGGCTTCATTTGTGGGAAAGAGGAAAAAAAAGACCAATAGAAGAGCAACGTGGCAGGTGCTGGTCCATGCTGTAATTAATTACTTAATTACAATAATAAAGAAGATTTTTCTTAAAACACGAGATGCGATATCCCATGCAAAGACATGAAAACATTTGAACCGGTCTTGAATGTACAGACATGACATCATGAGAAGCACCACACACGACCATGGCAACAGTGACAGAGCAAATAATATATGGAAACGGACTCGTGAGCTCGCACGAGTCCTGCAGTACTATGTCTCGAAACCGGTCAGAGATGGAGAGGAGCATTTCTTGATGTTGCCAACTTTGGCTGGCTCCTTTTGACCGTCACCTCAGGCGCTACAAAAGAGGCTGCCACTGTTTCTGTAAACTAAAGTGAAAGAGCGAAGGGGGACTGCAACATTGATGGGAGAAGAAGAAGAAGAAGAAGAAGAAGAGAGTGCATAAAGGGTGATGGTGAGTGACATCAACTGCGGACCGTCCGATCCAATAGGGATAATTTTGTGGGCAGCACAAATTAAAGTACCCGAGTCGGAATCAGTTTTCGGTTTATAAGAAAGCATCGCCGGCCCAACTCGACAGTCCTCCGTTTCGAAAGGCCTGCGGGGTTCGGATTTAAGTCCATCCATTAAGCTGAGCGTTCTCTATAAGCTCAACCACATTCCGCTCCAATGAAAATGAATCAAAATTGAATCGGATTAGAATCAAATCGATCTGATGATTTATCGATTTAATATTGTAATGAAACTACTTTGGGTCGTCGATTCCACTTTTGTAGAATTGAAACGAGAATAAAAAATCAATGATTCTAATTTTAATCAACTATTTTTTTTAAAAAATAATAACCTGTGATCAAAATTGATCATTGGTCGATCCTTTAATTAGGTTGGCAAATGATTAATTTTTTCGTTCGGACTAAATCGAATTAAAATCAAAATTAAATTGATTCATCGATTCAAAACTAAACCGTAATTGGGCATAGACGATCCAATTATATATATATATATATATATATATATATATATAACGCGAGAGTCGCCATCATCATCATTATTATCATCAATAATTTTGGTGTCTATTTTGATGATCACATTCACAAATCACTCTTTTGTAGAACCCACAAGCCAAAGATTGTTCTGTTCCAGAGAACAGGAGAAGGGGCGGAAAGAATCAGGTTTGTCTTGTGGCGCACCGGATGGCGCACTCGTCGAGGCTCACCTTGTCAGCGTCCGCCGCGAGGGCGGCCGCTGCAGTGGTGGACGACGACGACGACGACGATCTCGACGAGGAGCCCGGTGAGGAGATCGAATCCGCGCCGCCGCTCCGGGTCGGCGAGGAGAGGGAGATCGGAGGCGCCGGCCTCAGGAAGAAGCTTCTGAGGCCCGGCCGCGGCTGGGAGACCCCTGTCCTCGGCGACGAAGTTACAGGTTCCTGAATCACACCCTCCCCAATCACGTTAGTTTACTCCGGCATAGAGATCAGGACCCTCCCCATCGAGTTCTCTCTGGGTGTAATTGTTGTTTACTTCTCTTGGTTCTCTGAATCAACAGTTCATTATGAGGGTAGATTGCTGGATGGACGCAAGTCCGTGTCCACTCGGGACCGAGGGGAGCCTCTCACTTTTGAGCTGGGCGGTGGTAAGATTGCAGTGCTGCTTCTTTTTGAGACTCCTCGTAGCTCTTGGGGTTTCTTTGTTGTCCTTGAATTATTCTGGTTCATATTAATTCTTTAGCTGTTTTAGGGTTTTGGGACTGAATTTTTTGTGCATTTTCTATGTTTATTGATTTGATTAGGGTTTTTGATTCAGCTTTTTAGGAAAAAGAATGTATTTAGGGTTGTCGCATCAAAAACGATATCAAAGATAATTTTGGTCCTTGAGTCAGCAATGTACACAGTCGAACATTATTCAGATCTAGAATTTGCATGCTAGAGTAAGTTTTATCGGTCTCATAAATGCCAACCATGTTGATAATGATCCCTTTGGTTACATCTCGGTGTTTCAACACCAATACAGATCAGTAGGTAATGAAAGAATTTTCGGAATGAGTAACTTAAGTCAAAGGAATCCTGTCTCAATTGGAAAACTTTTCTTCTAAAGAAGTTATGTTAGCTTTGGTTATCAGAATAAAGTTCTAATGAAAATCGTTGGTTTTTGGTTTCTCGGTAATATCTTGGGACGTAAAAATAACCACATGTTGCTTCAACATCGAGACTTATTGGTACTCATCTTAAATTAGAACAAAGCATTGCTGGCTTGGATCAAGGAATAATTACCATGAAGAAGGGGGAATTGGCACTATTTACATTGCCCTGTTCTTCTGGTTATCGACATGCTGCTGCTCAAGGTGTTCCTCCTGATGCTGATATGCAGTTTGAGGTAGAACTACTATCATGGCTAACAGTTATGGACATTTGCAAGGATGGTGGAATAGTTAAGAAAGTTTTATCAGGCGGGGATGATAGGCAAACTGGAGATCTGGATGAAGTTACGGGTATATTTAGGAAACTCTAGCTTATCAAATGTTCGTTGCTTTTCTGTTAAATGTTGTATCTTTGTTCTTTCCTATCTAATTGGTTCATTTTTCGAGCTTCACAGTCAAATATCAAGTGAGGCTGCTTGATGGCACGATTGTTGCAGAAACTTCTGAAGGAGGATTCGAGTTTTGTGTTAATCAAGGTTTCTATAATTGTGAATTTAATTTTGTTTAGTGTTTTTCATTCTTAGACCGGATCTGACAGAATGTTTTATTCTTGTACCATATCTAATGGGTTTCATCATGCAGGGCATTTGTGTCCAGCATTACCTAAGATTGTGAAAACCATGAGAAGAGGGGAGAAGGCTTTTGTCACCATTCAACCACAATGTATGTCAGACCATTAAGATGGTTTCTGATGCTTTGGAATGAATTTTGGGCATGTATTTTCAATTTTTATCACTGTTAAATTTCTTTTGCCGTTCTTTACACATCTTCACTAGCTTTTTCCATTTTAGATGGGAATTTGGAGTAGAACACAATGGTTCTTTCTTGTTAGTAAGAAAAACTTTACTAGCCTGACCAAATCATTGTGACAAAGCATGATACCTATATTCACAAATTCAACTTTGACATTTAATTATGTATTTTAACTTTTTTTTGCCTTTGTCGTGGCTAGAATTATGGGTTGCACACATTTTGATAGAACCTTTTTGGCTCACTTGTTCTAGTTGCTCTACTTCTTGAAGGGCTAATTATGATGCTCATGAAAGAGCGGAGAGGCATGGAGGTTTTGTGTGATAACTGGTGGTCCTTGAATAAAAAGAAAAATTTTATGGGACATTTATTAGGTCACTAATGGTGGTTCAGAAACAAAGAGTCTGTATTAGTAAGATAAGAATTTTTTTGGATGCATGAAACTAGTAGGTATTTATGTTCTAATTTTAAAATTTCCAACATGAAGTGAGCAATAACTAGTTTAAGTGTATGACAGAGAAGCATAGACAGGTTAGGATGACCCAGGGCACAAGGTTTCCACTAATATGTGGTCTAATATCTAAACCTGGGTAAACTGTAATTTTCTTGATGTTTATTTATCTGTCAGATATTCCTTTTTTTGCATTAGTTTTGATCATACATCTACTGTAAGCTCACCTTTTGATGATAGCCATCTCTAGATGCATTTGGAGAAGCGGGGAGAGAAGCTACTAATGGATTACCTGCTATACCATCAAATGCCATATTGAATATTGAACTTGAGTTAGTATCTTTGAAGCCTGTTGTTGATGTTACTGGTGATATGAAGGTATTGAAGAAGATTCTGAGAGCAGGCAAAGGTGTCCGTACACCGAATAGCGGGGAGACCGTTTGTGGTCAGTTTTCATCTTAATTTCCAATAATGATGATCTATGGTAGTTGCTAATGACTCGAGATTTGATAATGTTCAAGAGTATCGCCTATCATTTGGTTTCTCCCACATAGAGTACTCTCGTCTCTATATATCCCATCTTTTGGTTACAATCACTTTGAAATACTTGCATTCGCATTCTGATTATGTTTCAGAAATATAACTTATCTGATTATTAATTTACCTTATTGCTTGAGGATTATGGACTTATGCAGAATGTGTTTCATCTTCAGTTAGGTATACTGCCATGTTGAAAGATGGCACTACTTTTGAGAAAGTAGGCTTTGATGGAGAATGTTTTCAATTTATAATAGATGAAGGTCAGATCATTCTTAACTCAAATTCATTTCACTTGCATTTTCTTTGTGAAAAGTGCAAAGTTTGACTGGTTTTTAACACATTATGGTTACAAAATGCTGGCTTGTAATTTCAGAGATCTTGCACTGATGCCCCATGTTTTGCTGTACAGAACAGGTTATTGGTGGTTTAGATCGTGCTGTATCAACAATGTTGAAGGGTGAACTATCTGAACTGACTATAGAACCAGAGTATGCATTTGGAAATGGCGAAGCTAAGAGGGATGTAATCATAATTCCTTCAAGTTCAACTTTGATATACGTGGTGGAGTTGTTAGACTTTACGAAGGTGACAATATTGACAAGCTGGCGAAGGTGATATTGAGTGTGTGGTGAAACTACTAGTAACTGTATCTTCTTTCCAAACCACAGGAAAAAGATATGCGGGAGATGACTGGTCTTGAGAAGATACAAGCTGCAGAAGGCACAAAAAGTTCAGGCAATGATCTTTTCAAGAATGGCAAGTTTGAACGAGCTGCAAAGAAGTATGATAAGGTAGCTCAGTTATGAGTCGCTAGTAATATCTGGACTAATGATAAGTATTCTCTTGTAAGCGGAGAAGTTGCTTGTCTCAATAGATTAATGCATCAAATTTTCAGGCTGCTAGATATATTGATGATGAAGGAACATTCGAGGATAATGAGGAAAAGCTAGTGAAATCTCTGAGAATCTCATGCTGGTTGAATTCTGCAGCATGTTGCCTAAAACTAAAGGACTTTCAGGGAGCTATTCGGTTATGTTCACAGGTAAAAGCCAATTTAATACATTATGTGACATTATCAGGCAATCTTTGGTTTTTATGCATACAACTCTTTGCACCTCTAGGTACTAGATAATGAGTTCTGCAACGTGAAGGCACTGTACAGGCGAGCACAAGCTTATATTGAAGCTGCTGATCTGGATTTAGCTAAGTTGGATATTCAGAAGGCATTAGAGATTGACCCAAACAACAAGTTAGTAGGCACTAGAATAATCCAATTAGAGGAAATTGGTAATCTCAGCACATCTTTTTTTTCAACTAACTTGCAGGGAGGTGAAGTCACTACAGATGACATTGAAACAGCTTCAAGCAGACAAGAATAGAAGAGATGCAAAGTTGTATGCAAACATGTTCCAATGGAGGAGAAAAGATGCAGATGTGAGTGTGAAGGTGAGTTCCAAGAGGAGTTCTTTTCGTTCTTGTAAGAGGTTTTCTCAGTGTCATTACTTTCTGTGTTATTTAGTTTCATATAATGTGATAAGTTTGTCAAATTTAAGAAAAGTAACTGGAATATCCAAGGTTGTCAAATTCAGAACATCTGGGTTGGTTTCTCTTCTTCCTGCATTTATCATTGGTCTGGAAGTGGCTTGATTTCTATGAGCAAACGTGAAAAGATGATAAGCTGCTGCAAGTCATTTTTTCTTTTTGCAGAAGTTGAAGGTTGAGAAGCCACAAGGTGATGAGTGGGAGGGGAGCGCCGAAGTGGAGGCATCCAATCTGGAGAACTACATGGTAATGATCACGAGTCGATGATTCTACATGAAAAGATCATAAGCAATACATATAAAACATGTTCTGATGCAGTAACATCGTTGATATCATGCAGAGATGTGAGCGCAAAGTGGCAAAGAAAGAAGTAAAAGGTGATAGGGAAATGCAGGCGATGGAGACGGAGATGCCGGTGGTGGATGCTACTTGTGCCTGTGACAGGGTGATGACAGATTCCATGGGAACGTGAACAACCTGCGGCCGTCTCGATAGGATAGCAATAGACAGTGCCTATTGTTGTTGCGTACTGAGGCACCACCGTATTATCGTTTCGGCCAATGTTCACCTTCCTTGATTGCTTAAAACGAAGAAGCCCGATGTATTTTAATATACATACTGATTGCTTGAGTATCTTGGTCTTAATAGGAGGACGCTCACTTGACACGCATCCATTTCTTCGGTTGATGATGATGTTCTAATATTGGGTCCTTGTGGGTGGAAGAGAAACCCGTCGAAAACTCGCCTCGGTCCGGTCATCCTACGAGAACTGGAACTCATCCTCCCACGTAGATGCGTCGGTTAAGTTTTGGTATTCGTCATAGACATCGTACATGGTGCATCCCCGTTACTTATCTGGTCATTTCCTTTTCTAGACGGACGCAGCAAAATGCAATCTTTACATTGCTCATCAACGTTGCTTGCGATTTCCTGGGTCGTGATTACGTTGGGATCGCTGTAGATGTGGGAGTGACCAAATAAATATTTTGGATTGGTCCTCCTCCTTTAATGGCGGTGAGTGGTGTAGTTGGTCATCACGCTAGTCTCACACACTAAAGGTCCCTGTTTCGAATTCGGGCTCAAACATCATGTTTTGGAGGACGGCCAATGTATTTGACTAGACTTATTAGTCGCATCGTGTTTTTATAGTTCCAAAATATATAAGTATTGTTGGATTGTGTATCGTGAGAAGTCTACATGACATGGTTCAACTCTTGTGCGTAAAATCGTTCGAGTTGGATTGAGAGATTAGCAGGGTTTGGAACTGTAGTGGTAGTTGAAGCCTCGGGTCGGAAAGTCCTTTAGAGGATGCTCGGCCTCTCAATCTATTATAGACAAAAATACCCTCGGTCTATCACGAATAAAAATATAAATAAGGTATTCGATGTAATGCTTATGTTTGTCCGTGTTCTTCAGTTTTTTTACATTCTTTGTACAGTAAGTAGCGGGCTTATAGTAGGCTTGGCAGCCCTAGTTTGATTAGCTTTTTTGATCGGTTTCGGCTTATAAATGGAAGTTGTGTCATGTAAGCACTTATGAGGACTTAGATCTATAATGGACCTTGAACCTTTGTGTGTAACCGTCTAGAGCTTGTAAAGTCCATTGTTGTAATTTGTATTGGCTATATAAAGTGTTTCGAATCTGGGCTCCAACATTATGTTTTGGAGGATGACCAATGTATCATACCTAAATGATATTAATAAATAATTGAAATCAAAATCCATATGCCAAGTATAGTTAACTAGGCTTATTAGTTTCATCGTGTTCTTATAGTTTCAAAATATATAAGTGTTGTTGGATTTTGTGTCATGGATAGGAAGTCAACACAACATGTTTCGACTCCTATGCGTAAAATCGTTCGAGTTGGATCGAGGGATCAACGTGGCCCGACAGGGTCTGGAACTGTAGCGATAGTTGAAGCCTCGAGTCAGAAAGTCCTTTAGAGAATGCTCGACAACTCGATCTATCACAGTCAAAAATACCCTTGATCTATCACGGACAAAAATATAATAAGGTGTTTGATGTAATGCTCATATTTATCTGTGTTCTTCAGTTTTTGTACATTCTTAGTACAGCAAGTAACGGGCTTGAAGTAGGCTTGACAGTCCTAGTTTGGTTAGTTTTTGTGGTTGGTTTCGACTTATAAATGAAAGTTGTGTCATGTAGGCACTTATGAAGACTTAGGTCTATAATGGACCTTTAACCTTTGTGTGCAACCGTTTAGAGCTTGTAAAGTCCATAGTTATAATTTGTATTAGCTATATAAATTATTTCGAATCTGGGCTCAAACATCATGTTTTGGAGGACGGCTAATGTATCATACCTAAATGATATTCATAAATAACTAAAATCAAAATTCATGTGCCAAGTATAGTTGACTAGGGTTATTAGTCGCATCATGTTCTTATAGTTTCAAAATATATAAGTGTTGTTGGATTTTTTTGTCATAGATGGGAAGTCAACATGACATGGTTCGACTCTTGTGCGTAAAATTATTTGAGTTGGATCGAGGGATCAGCATGGCCTGGCAGGGTCTGGAACTGCAGCAGTAGTTGAAGCCTCGGGTCGGAAAGTCCTTTATAGAATTCTCGGCCCCTCGATCTATCACAGACAAAAATACCCTCGGTCTATCACGGACAAAAATATAAACAAAGCGTTCGATGTAATGCTCATGTTTGTCTGTGTTCTTCAGTTTTTGTACATTCTTTGTACAACAAGTAGCGGGCTTGCAGTAGACTTGGTAGCCCTAGTTTGGTTTACTTTTATGGTCGGTTTCGGCTTGTAAATGGAAGTTGTGTCATGTAGACACTTAGGGACTTAGGTCTATAATGGACATTGGACCTTTGTGTGCAACCGTTTAGAGCTTGTAAAGTTCATAGTTGTAATTTGTATTGGCTATAGTTTTCTAAAGTGATTGCTTGTGAATCCCATGGGAAATGCTTTCTCTAACCCGTTTTCTCTTTTGTAGGTCCTAAGGGACCCTAGGAGGTTTCGGGGAGGCTGACCTGTGCGGATGGACACGTAAGGGTGCTACACAACTTAAGCAAAACCAGCTAAGTCCGTGACATTTTGGTATCAGAGCGGGACAAGCATACGCAGAAACACTTGCCATGCAAATGTGAGGGACCTAGCTGGGCTACGTGGAGGGCAGCTAACATGCGTGACTGTTTGGGGGAACAGACATTGAGATATAGGGAAAGGAGTTGCTCAGAGGAGCGGGCATCCATGGTTGGCATTCAGAGGAATGACCAACCTTTTGCACGAGAGGCACCACGAGGACAAGCAAGCTAGAAAGAATATGTAGCGCATAAAGGCTGGGATGGCTGAGTTTGAGCTACAGCTCGACGTTGGCAATCAATCTTGACGATGCTCAAGGCAAGTGGGGTGCTTGGTAAAAGATGAGACCGTGCAAAGTGGGATGTGTTACTCAATGATCGAAAGAGTTATGCAAAGCTCATAGAGGTGAGGGGAATTGCTAACTCGAAGAATTTGGTACTCATGCAAGGGCTTGTATGTGGACAATTGAGTGTTCATGGCCATCCCAAGGCGAATGAAACTCGACGTCATGGAGCATTGAAACTTCCTCTTCGACATGAAAATGATACGTTCGTAGGAGACCGAAGTATGCAACAAGTTCAGCATGCTGCTAGGCCTTGAAGGGTGCAGCAGGGGCTGTATTGACGAAGAGTCGTAATCTAGCAAGTACATTTGTGGGGGCAAAACAATGGACATATTATTCAGTAAGACGGAGTAGTCCAAGGGGATGTGGTCTCCGAAACTTTCAGAGTTAAGAATGCAAAGAGGAAAGTTGCTCCAATAGGACAGATATCCAGGAGGAATAGGTCATGGTTCTCTAGAGGGAGAATCATGTGCAGCGGACCACACATGTTGAGAAAGAGTACATCAAGATAATATATCTATAAAGCTCAACGGACCGAGCGAGCAGCAGGGAGTCATTGCATGATCTCGAATGAAGTAATGTATTGGTGGATATGTTGCGAGATTAAGTGGGGGAGTGACCATGACAACATCATATGAAGGCACATTTAGAGTTGATATGAAAATCAGACTCAGCGGAGGGCCGACCCGTGAAATGGTGGGCGCAAGGGCCACCATCAACTCAATGTAAATCGAGAGGCGGAGCAACTTAGGTAGAACTTAGTGAAGTATCCAAGTCGTATGAAGGGAGCCGACATAAAAGATGGAACTTGGAGCCGAGGCACAAAGCTTTCTTTGGACAGAGGTCAAGAACATGAACTCTTATAGAAGTAAGAGTGGGATCATGTCATTCCATGGGTTCTTCATTTTGATGGGCGGACTCATCTTGCATGGTGCCAAAGACGAAAGAGCTTCGAGGCACATATACCTTATCTGTAAATCGAGAGGCGGAGCAACTTGGGTGGAACTTAGTGAAGTATCCAAGCCGCATGAAGGGAGCCGACGTAGAAGATGGAACTTGGAGCCAAGGCATAGAGCTTTCTTTGGAGAGAGGTCAAGGACATGAACTCTTGTAGAGGCAAGAGTGAGATCATGTCATTCCATGAGTTCTTCATTATGATGGGTGGACTCATCTCGCATGGTGCCAAAGACGAAGGGAGCTTCAAGGCACATAATACACCTTATCTCAGAAGATGCATTTGACGGAGAACTAAGGTGATTCAACTTGTAGAGACGAAGTTGGGATCAAAAGGCCTTAACAGGGGGTAAGAGGACGTAGAGGTGGGTACTCTTGAAGAATATGTCACAGTGCCGCCATTCGAGTTGTCATGAAGAAAGTAGTGCGCAACGGAGATTGTGCTGGTGGGGGATAAAGGCCTAAGATTCAGACAATGATGCACTAATTTTAGCGAAGTATGGGGACTTCGAGAGCTACTAGGTGATGGACTGTCCTAGAGCGATATTTCATCCTGGGGTAACCTGAGAATGAGTGGGTGAAGGTGAATTGCTAAATAAGCGAAGATGTCCCGTGAGGGACACGATCATGCAGAGGTATGATCAGGAGCTACTAGGAGCTCCACATCGGTGAACAACACAATGACAAGAAGGGCTATAGATTCAAAGAGTGAATATCATGGTAACGCAGAGGCGGATCTTCCGTGTATGCGTAACAAATCTTGCATCAAATGAAATCCTTGGTCATTAATATATGGGGGTTGTGTACCACCAAGGGAGAAGTTAGATTGCAAGCAAGTACTAGTGAGTCTCATGGAGGGGACTTGATTATATAGAGGTATGATCAGAGCGACTGTAGAGTTGGACTACTTCTGTGCTTATATTCACTTAAGGGAGCCCGACAAGTTAGAGGACAAGGTTAAGTAAGCAAATGTTACTACCAAGGAAGCTAAGAAGAACAGAATCGGTGCAAACCCTACAACAAGATAGCAGAGGCCATGCATGAGAGTTGCAGTATATCTATCCATCGACCAAGGGAAATTGCTCAGAGAACATAGGGGTGTTAAAGCAAGTGGTCGAAAGGGGCGAGGAAGCGACAACGAGTCCAGAGGGGCTCAGCTACCCAAAAAGCAAAGCGTCGGTCAAAAAGGAGGTGGACTCGGAGGAGTGCCACAGTGCCGCAGAGGCAGATCTATCGATCGCGAAAAAAGGGACGCAGATGCAAGACAATAGATAGTAGGGCCATGGGCTCGGTAGCAGTATGGTATCGCAGAGGTGGGATTTCCGTGGAGTCATCGATCCCTTGCTCTCATGGAAGGAGACTGTTGGTCGTGAAAGGGGCCAAGAAGGTGGAGAATGCAGAGGCAAACTCTAAGTACCAGGACAAGGCAGAAGGACAGAGGCCAAGGAACCTTATAAGACCGGTGTCGACGGACTTCTCATTAAGATAGCTGAAAGTGAGGGACTTCAGGTTGATGTAGGAGTGCTCGACCAAGAAATGAAGTAGGTAGTACATGGTGCTATACCTTTTCTACTCAAAGGAGTAGGCGACCAAGATGATGGAAAAGATGATACAATCCTAGAGGTGACGAGAACTATCAAAGACTTACTCCAAGTTGGGGTAAACTTATGCTTTTTTTGAGCAAAACTTCTTACAAACACAAGCAAGCTATAAAGCCTTACAAACAAGGTGTTTCTTGTATTCCGAAAGTTGGATAACAGTGGGAAGACGAATTACAATAGCTAACTCAACACAAGGAGTGCAAACACTTCAAGTGCTTTAGAAGTGTGAGCAAAAAGCAAGCGAAATGCTAGTAACCAACTCGATGCATGATGTACAACCCCGAGAAGGCGGGCGAAATTAAGTAATATTTGCCTTCTCAACTCAAGAGAGTGGGTGAAACCGAGTACCCCAATTCTCATACCTCGAGGAGACGGGCAAAGTCAAATAACCTTTGGCTTCTCAACTCAAAGAGAATGAGCAAAATTTAGTTCCCCGATTCTCTTATTTATCCAGTAGAGGAGCTCTACACATGTTCAGTGACCTTTCCAGGAAAGCTTATGGAATTCAATAGTTATTAAATCCTCACCGTTGGTGATCAATACTATTGAGAGTAGATTGTCTGCTTCATTTCCTAACAGAATGTCAATCGAAAGAGGAAGTGATGTGAACCTATTTGGAAGTGACAACTATGTTGAAGAAGAATTGATGAGCAAATTTATGGAGGAAAGACCTCAAAAACTTTGCGAGGCGATGCTAGTTAAAGCTCTAACAAGCATCCATCCAGTTTAAGCAAACATTAGACTATTACAAAACTAGCGCATAATAAGGAATATCTTTTCCTTCATCAGAAGGATCCACAAGAGTCCATGAGGATCAACACAACTCAGCCAACCCCACACCAGAGTCAGTCATTGGTGAGTTGAAGCAGCATGGCAGATCAAAGTTTGACAACTCAACACCAGCAGCGAAAAGCAGCTGGGGAGCCAAGAGGCGTGTTGCAGCCAAAACAGAAGATTGAAGATCCAATAAAAGGCGAGGAGATGCAGCGTCTACAGTAGCTTCGACGAGGACGTTGAAGGAATAAGTGAGGGAGAATGTCATGGATAAAAATATAAATAAGGTATTCGATGTAATGCTCATGTTTATCCGTGTCCTTCAGTTTTTGTACATTCTTTGTACAACAAGTAGCAGACTTGTAGTAGGCTTGGCAACCCTAGTTTGGTTAGCTTTTGTGGTCGGTTTCGGCTTGTAAATGAAAGTTATGTCTGTTGAATCTTAAATTTTAATAATAAAATTAATTGATAAGTGTTTGATCTAAAAAGGTTGTTAGAGTTGATTGATGCAGGATTTACTATGACAGAGAGATTATTACAATCAGAGGTTTGGCCAGAGTTAAGTCCAAACATCAGGCCAGGGTTCAGATGATGTGGTTGGAAACTCGCCTGGAGTGCGTCGAGAGCTCGCCGAGAGTATCGAGAGCTTGCCAGGATAGCGCAAGGGAGTTCACCGAAAGAATACCGAGACTCGTCGGAAGATTATCATGGGTAGCCGAAAGGCTTGCCGGGAGTTGAGAAGGTATTGAAATGGATTTGTGGTCATGTTGATTGTAATTAATCAAGTTGTAGTTAGCATCGTACAAGTCTAACTATGACAGGAGCAATTGAGTTACAGCCAGATGATGGGCCAAGATCAAGCTTAGGCATCGGGCCGGGTTCAGACGATGCAGTGAGACCTCGCCGGGAGTTCGCTAGGAGATTCGCAGAAGGGATCGGGAAGCTCGCTGGGAACACATCGGGAGATTGCCGGAAGAAGATCGGAAAACTCGCCTAAAGAATGCTAGAGGTTGTCGGATTGGCGGGAGTTAGGTCTTGGTTTATCTTGTTGGTCATTAAGAGTTGTAATCATTGAGTCATAGTTAGGGTTTGAGTCCTAATTGAGTTGGATTTGGATAAAATACAAATCAACTCAATAAGGCAACCGGGTCCACTATAGAGTTTGGTTGAACTTAATTAGTTGACCAAAGGATTGGTCAACATTAGGTTCAAGCCAAAATTCGAAAAGTAGAGGAAACCACTTTTTCGAAGATTTTGACGGGTAAACCATCAGTGAGCGACAATTGGACTGCTCGTACCCTGGAAACAGGGCGGTTGCCAGTGGCTGTCAATGGCTAAACCGCCCAGGACTAGCGGGTAAACCGCCCGTACCTGGTTTTTCGTGCGATTGATGACGGGTAAACCACTCAGGACTAAAGCTCATATAAGTTTGTCAGGACTGAAAGCCCGTCTGGAGTTGGTCGTCTCGGGGTGCGGCTTGGGATCACGTTTGCTCCACGATGCACACCGGATGTGCCGCTGGCTGAGGGGTGCCTTGAGTCATTTTTGCTGCTATTGTGTGTGGTTTTGTCATGTACGTTATACCAAACCATTGCGTCGGTTGGCCGTGGGTGTCAAACAAGATTTAACCTCTGACGTCGAGATTCCCTCAGTGTCATTCGAGATCCGGTGCCTAATGTGTCTGGGCTCACCAACCTTTTTCCCGCCTCTCTTTCTTTCTTTTTTCCATCGTTAATGTCGGGTGTGGTGCTTGAGGCAGTGGCAATGAGCTGTCGTGCGCTTCGGGCAACTAAAGCGTCATCTAGACAATGGGGTTTCGCTATAGAAACCCCCCCGCGCTTGCGAAAATATCTTATTCTCATAAATTGCTCTTCGGTTCTCCTCTCTCTCAGCCTCCGACCTTCAGTTCTCATCCCTTGGCCCTTACATGTTTCTTGCCTCTCAGTCACTTCCCGAGCAGGTTGAGATGAGCTCCAACAGCTCCTCCTCCTTATTCTATTCTTTAACCACCACAAGCTTGTCCGTTCGGGTTGTAGGTGGTGCTTTGAGTGCCGCTGCAGAAGCAAGCCTAAGGCCTAAAGTAGTCGGCCCTTCGAGTAGTCTCGAGGTGGCCACAGTAAGTACGTCCTCGAGGATCATTACCCCTACGGACACGACGCCTTCATGGCCATGCGGTCAAGCCACGACTGTGATGGTTCAGCACTTGGTCGAGGTACGACAGCGCTTTTTTATCTTGAGGGAATATGAACTTCATGTTCCCTTGCCCTGGCAACATTCTTATGATGCTTTCTCGGATGGGTTTGGATTGTCGATCGATGCCCTCGAGATGGGACTTCGATTCTCGCTTCACCCTATGATTGAGGCTTGCCTTGATAAATGGCGGATCTCGCCCTCTCAAATGATGCCAAACTCGTGGAGCTACATGATGGCATTCCTCGGGGAATGTCGTAGGTTGGACATCGTCTCAACCCGGGACATGTTCATGGCCTGCTTCCGCCTCTGTTAGGGGTAGCCGGGTATTACCTAACTTCTCATAGTGAGTTCCGAGTAAGTAGGGCTCCCTCCAACAATAAAGGTTGGGAAGCCCCTTTTTTGTATTTCTTGTGGTTGGGGGTAGGCTTTCCAACTCGAGTGATCGGCTCAGCCTACGAGCAACACCCCCCAGTACTTCAGACGATGAATCTGAACTAGTCAGGAAATTCAGGGGCATCCATCCCAACTCAAGGGCCATAAAGGACATGACCGAGGCATGACTGGTCGAAGCAAGACTCAGCCCTGCGCCTCAGGGTATGACCCAACCTGATAATTTGCATTCTTTCTGAGCTTTTTTTTGAATTGTTAACCTTCCTTGTTTCATTCTGGCAGATATGGTGAACCTCCAGAAGATGAAGGGTGGGGCCGTGAGTGGATCTACAAGCTAGCCCTCAATACCGCCAAGGGGAAGACTCCCATTACTACGACCGAGATGACCCCTATCGCACTGGCCGAGAGGCGCTCGGTTGATAAGACTGCTACGGCTCCAAGTGAAAAGTGTCCTATCGAGGGGTGCAATGAGCCATCCTCGAAGAGGAGGAAGCATATGGCGCGGAAGGTAGGAAGGGCGCCCCCTCCCAAGTCGAGGGTCTGGAATCCGCTCGCGAGAGGAAGAGCAAATCGAAGGGAAAAGAGCCGACAAAGGAAGCTGCCAGGGGGGAACGCCGCCCCCTCATCATGAAGGAGCTTTGTGGGATGGGAGGCTAAGCATGCGAAGATAAGTGCTTTGCTGCCCGAATGATAGACTTGTCGATCCTCGAGGCTAGGACCCTGATGAAGGCATGATGGGCCGACCTCCAGGCACCCGCCAGTACTGGAATGATAGGGAGGTCGACGTTGCGTTCGCGATGGAGGCACTTCACCCGACCATCGTGAAGTAGCTCTACAGAGAACCATCTGGAGAACTCGTCGATCAAGCAATAAAGTCTGCGGCTTAGGTGAGGACGCTTCTTCTCCTCGTTGCATTGACTTCTTTGCTTCATAATTGACCTTTTGTTTTCCTGTAGAACTTGCATTTCGCCACTGCCCTCGTTGACCGAGTCCACGACACAAGCTGCATCATCCATATGCAGGCGGAGAGGATCTTCACCCTTCGGAATAGAGTCCTCAATTTAAAGTCTCACATGGACTCAGAGGCAGTGGCAGCCATAGAGAAGCGAGCTATCGACCTGATGGCTAAGGTCAGTCGACTAAAAGCTGCACTCAAGAGTGTGAAGCAACATCGCAAGGATTGGGAACAAGCGATAAACCAATCCAGGAAAGAGGTGGACTTGAAGACCACCCGATGCTGCCAAGATGATGAGAGGCCACCGCTTGGGCTTTGATTGCTGTCCTCAGGACATACTACAGGCCAAACTCCCTAAGCTTGACTGACCACTTGAGCATTCGGCTTGCCACATCAAATTTGGAGAGAACTTGGCACAGAGGCGAATCAATCACTACCTTGATTGTGTGGGCTTAGAAATATGGTCTCAACTTTCTCGCCACAAGGACTAGAGCCAATGCTAATTTCTCGATCAGGGGGTAAGGCTACTTGGGACCACTCAAGATATGGCTGGAGTAGCACATGGGCTGCTGCTTTTCTGTATCGGGCTTGACCAGGATCGAGCTAACTAAGTGCTCGGACGCGGCTAGATATAGCTCAAGCGGCTCTCCCAAGGTGATCGAGGTGAGTTGTGGTAGCTGGGCGAGATGAGACTTGAGGTTTTGGAAGGCCTATTCACAACTAGGAGTCCAATTGAATTCCTTAGCCTGCTTCAGTGCTTGGAAGAAGGGTAGAATCTTGTCGCCCGCTCGAGAGATGAATCGGCTCAAGGTTGCCAACCTCCCGATGAGTCACTGTACCTCCTTTATGGTTCGAGGTGACTGCATTTCTGTGATCGCCCTTACTTTTTCCGGGTTTACATCAACCCCTCTCTGGTGGATGATGAATCTGAGGAACTTGCCCGAGGCTACCCCAAACACACACTTGGTAGGGTTGAGCCTCATCTTGAATTTTTTGAGTGTCTGGAATGCCTCGGCAAGATTCGAGAGATGAGTGCGGCTGAGCTTGCTTTTGATAATCATGTCATCAATATAAACCTCTCGATCTGGTCTTTGAACAAGTGATTGACCATCCTTTGGTACGTAGTTATGATGTTCTTTAGCCCAAAAGGCATTGCCTTGTAGCAGTAGGTTCTTCGGTGTGTGATGAAAGTTGTATTCTTCCAATCCTCGGGGCCATTTGGATTTGGTTTTAGTATGAGAATGCATCCATGAATGAGAGTAGTTCATAGCCCGAGATGGCATCTACCAGTTGATCGATCCTTTGGAATGGGTAGCAGTCTTTTAGGCAAGCTTGATTGAGATCAATGTAATCAACACACATGCACCAACTTCTATTAGCTTTCTTAACAAGAATTACATTGGATAGCTAGATCGGGTACTTGACCTCGGTGATAAAACCTACTTCGAACAACCTACCCACTTCATCTTCAATAGCCTTCTGTCGGTCGGGGGCGAACCTTTAGGGCCTCAGCTGCATTGGTCGGGCTCCTGGCAGTATATTGAGATGATGCTGAGCAACCTCCGGATGGATGCCTAGCATATCTCTTGGTGACCAGGCAAAGATGTCTGTGTTATGCGCAAGGAACTCGACAAGTTGGATGCGTTCACCCTCGGGAAGTGTCGACCCGACCTTGATGGCCATGTCATGGTGCCTTTGGTCAAGGGGGACATCCACCACCTGTTCTATGGGCTCCGGGTGTGGAGCTGACTTGCTGGGCTCCCAAGAATTGACGATTGACACTTCATGCTTCATCTTTTTGGAAAGGGTTGTTGCTATCAAGTAGCACTGTCTGGACTCCCAAGGATCGCTCCTAGCTTCGTTGACTCCGGTGTTGGTTGGGAACTTCATTATATGGTGGTATGTAGAGATGGTTGTGCTGGTTACAGGTGCCCTGCAAGCCAATCACGTGAGTGTTGGCACGTGTGACACGTTGTGTGATCTTTTTTGCTTATGATTAATATTGGCATGTTCTCACATTATCTGTTACATATATATTATGATGTCCTTGATTCTGTGCAATGAGAGTCGGATCGTGATGAGATCACGATAATGAGATCGATTCACCTTTAAACACAGATCCTAAATAATTTCGGTCATAGGTTACTCAAGAGGGACATTGAGATAACCAGACAGATCGGTGTACTATATACCCATGGAGGCGGCTGGTCTTATAGCCACTTATGTGGAGACACTAAGGATACAGGTGCTCATTGGAGAATGAGTTCACTAATTGATCCGCTTATGGAATGTTGTATGGTTAATGATACCTAATATCATACAGCGAGTCCATAGTCCTAGTTGTGTATCTGATACTTAGACTTGAGACACCAAGGATGTCTTGTATGAGTACTCCTTTCTTTGACGCTAGACTTACATGTTTGGAAAGTTTCAGATCTGGTACAATTGGTTATCGGGATTGGTAGCCAACCTTACAAATGCAATTGAGTGTCAATAGAGGATCATCCACTCTCGGTATCATGAGAGGAATATCTCGTATGTGCTTGCTCAGACAAATCCTTGGCCAGGGTCATTCGGATTAAGAGAGAAAGTTCTCCGGGAGAATCTGATTAGAGTGAGACTATGACGAATTCCGTATGTGACCTGACAATACCATATCCAATATACGGTCTCTAAGATATTAGTTGGATGAGGGATTATAGATACACGATAACTGAAAACAGACAGGTCCGATGGTTTCGATCCCCCTGTACCGTCTGGGGACTATGGCGTAGTGGCATAGTACATCCATAGTCGATGAGTCGAGTGAATTATTAGAAGGAGTTCTAATGGGAGAGACTCACGGCCAGCTCGGTATTGGGCTTAGAGGGTCACACACATATGGTGGATGCTTCAGCGAATAGAGGATTTGATGAAGATCTAATTAGCACCTATTCTCATTAGATGAGACTCTATGCTGATGGGCTCCTTGATTAAGGACAATTAGAGGCCTAACGAGATTATTGGATAGAGATCCAATAATACAAGGTTAGTGGGTAATTGGATGGAGATCCAATACCCACTAAGCTAGGTGCCCTAGGGTTTTTAGTGGCTCTCTATAAATAGGAGGGGAGACTCATGGTTGATAGGTTACAACTTTAGTCACCACCTCCTATTCTCCTCCCTCCCTCTGAGCAATAGTTGCAAGATCAGATTGGAGGAGTTTCACCGTAAAGATCCATCGTGTGGATACCGCTAGAGAGGAGGACGCTTGACCTCATTCATCTTCTCCATCCAGATCTGGAATACAGGGATATACAATTAATCTCTCACGTATTGCGATTTTTCAATTTTTGCCATTTTTTTCGCGACCCCAATATTTTGCACTATGATTTGATCTGCGTGGGAAACTAGTTTTTGTTTTGATTTTCGCTGCGCATGTGATGCACCTGTTGAGGTTTCCCAATAAGTTGTCCTTCGTTTGTTGAGAGTCGGGTGACTGAGGATCCTATTATATGCCAAGGGGAGCTTGACCACCATGAAGGAGACCATCAGTATCTTGGATCTTGGCTCCTCCTCGACGATTACTGAGAGAGTGGTGATTTGCGTACCAAGGAGTTATCTCAAACCGAGGCGGGCCCACCGACGATGACATCGATTTATTTTTCCATTGGGCCTTTTGGGTGAAGCGAGGGCTCATGCAACTTTCTGACAAAACGACCGAGGTGTCCCTAACATATGAGGTCCTTGATCTGGTTCTTCAAGTTATGACACTCCTCGGTGTCGTGATCGTAGTCGCGGTGGAAATGACAGTAGCATCTTTGGTCACATTCCTCTGGGTGAGTCTTTATCGGGTTGGGCATTCGAAGGAGGCATTTCTCCTGGATCTAGAGGAAAATCTCGGTCCATGTGGAATTGAGGGGAATTGGTGGTAGCCTCGAAATAGTTGGCTCGAGCCTTTCTATTCTTCTTCTTGAGGTAACCGGTGGCAAGCCTCGGGATGATTCGGCACGAGGTTGCTTTTGGTCTTTGCGCTTCCTGACCACTAGTGCTTCAGTGGCCATATACTGGTTGGCCCTTTAGAGCATCTCGGGGACTGTCATAGGAAGGCACTCAACCAGTGACCAAAAGAAAGGGATGGCTGGAGCCCGATTAAGGGCGTCGAGCATCCCTCGGATCTCGATCACCAAACGTGAGACGAACTGGGCTAACGACTTGTCTTCCTTCTGGCTCATCCCGAGGAGGGATGCGACATTTGGCTTTAGCTGGGAGTTGGCCAAGAAATTTAGCTTTAACTCTTTGACGAGCTAGTTAAAGCAAAAAAATGAGTGTCTTAGGTGGCTATACTACGTCCGGGTAGGCCCTCACAAGGTCGTCGAGGTGCCGTAGAGTGCCATTTGCGCTCAGAATGCCGCCACGTGCTCCAATGGGTCGAGGCTGCCATCATATGCTTCAAGCGTCGAGAGCTGAAAGTTCTGGGAGATCGACCTGTCTTGCATCTCTGGGACAAAGGGGGATCCGACTGTGGAACTCTCCTCGAGGTCCTCCTTGGACATGATGAACTCCTTTTAGACCTTGTCTATTTGTCGGTTCATCAACCGCAGGTGTGCCCTGAGCGAGTTTGTTGAGTTGAAGGAGAGGGTATCCAGCTCGGGCGTGTTGTGGGGGGGGGGGTGTTAGCTGTTGGTGCCAGTCAATCGATCGCGTTCGCAAGCAATCTTGTGGGTGGCTCGAGGGAGAGCGGGGGACTTTATTGTCTAGTCATCGGGAGGCCGGGGGTTGCCCCTGTGAAGGTGGGGACTCCTGCCGTTCCATTGGAGGGACTTGTTGCGAGAGAGTGTGCTGTGTCAGTTGAGGGATGTGGGAGATAATGGTCTAAATCATCCCGGCCAAGGCTTAGACTCGGTGGGTGAGCTCGAGGTAGGCCTCGGGGGAGACGATAGGAAGCCTGAGATTGAATGTCGATGGGGAAAGCCTTGGGTCATTGAATAGTGGCTAATAATGATTACGAGTGTGCATCAGCTGGTTTCCTTCCCCGAGGAGAGAAATTATAGGTTGTCCTCCAGTTCCGGGGCCTACTGGGTGGTAGGGGCTTCTTCCCTTGAGTTGTTGAGCATCGAGCGTTCTTATGACATCGTACCCTCCTTCTAGCACCAAAATATTACTGGATTTTATGTCTTGGACGGGGAGTTAGCATGGCATGGTTTGGCCCATGTGTATAAGATCGTCCGAGCTAGATCGAGGGGTCAGTGTGGCTCGATAAGGTCTGGAACTATGGCGGGAGTTAAAGCCTCGAGTCGAAAAGTCCTATGGAGAATGCTCGACCCCCCAGTTGATTCCTGCAAAAAGGCCAAGGTCAGGGTGGTGTGTGCCCGACGTGGCTCTTCGATGCTTAAGTTAGTGCTCGGATGTGAAAGTTGAAAGTCAGGGTGTGAGTTGGGAGTCGAGAAGAGAAATCTCCCTTATGGGCTATAGTGGGGTTATTTATACTTGAAGGGTAGATGAAGGTCATACTGAAACTCTTAATGAGAGTGACGCCTTCTGCCAACCCATAAGTACAGTGCCACGTCAGCCACTACCTTCGTCGGTTCTCGGGGTTTCATTCTGCAGGGTTAGCGACTGTTAATACGACCCCGTAATGGGCCGACGATGATGCGTCAGTTGTCGAGATGGCTACGGACGCCGATTGTCCCGAGGTGCCGACGTGGCCCTTGGGCTAACGTGGCTAAACTGACTAATCGAGCCTCAAATAACGACATGGTTCTCGGGCTTAACGTGGCTCGACCGATGGGATGAGCCTAATATTCTCCCTATCCCTTGGTTATATATCAAGGAAAATGATGGTCTACCTCATAAAGCTCTAGTTTATTATTAACAATTTGTTTAAAAGCATCAACAGAGCATAAAGCGATGGATATGAGTGGCAGATAAAATAAATGATAATCTACAGAATAAAATTGTTACCGACCAATATAAACGTGGGAATCACAAGGAAATGATGTGATTAATGTATGACTTAATATTTTTCCTTTACGTGGTTAAGCTCTACCATCAAGACACGTATCAACAGTAGAATGTCTATTGACCAGTTATAATAACAGATGAAAGGGACACACTAAAGAAAGAAGGAAAAAAAAAAAAGAACTCCTCTTGTTCCTGTATCATAATTTGCAATCTCCTAAACATGCACCATAAGCAGAGGATCGGATCGTTGGCATTTACCATGACAACATCAAAGACATTCATGAATCTGATGCTTTGATGAGAGACGTGCAAAGAAGGAAAGAGTCATATATTTTTCATACTCCAACCAAGGATGCCACATCCCATTTTTATAAAAGAATAAATTATATTTTATTATTTATAAATTATAGAAGATTTTTTTTAATTTAAATTTTTATCTTCACAATAATATTTTTTTACTAAAAAAACTACATCTTTTTGGTAGAAAAAATTCTTCCAACTAAATCTCAAGTCTACTATCAGTAGCATGTAACTTTCAAAATAAATATAAGATAAAATACATCAGCAACTAAATAAACAGGTAGAAACCTCCAAAAAATATAAAAATAATTTTAATATTTATAAAATATATATATTAATAATTTAAAATAATGATAATTTTTATATAATTAACAATATCATGCATCATAAACATGCAACATATATCAATAATATATAACTATCAAATATCAAAGACATACATCACGTTCAACGATACATTTTCTCAACGGCGAATTGAGATACATACTTTATGAGACCAACTCCTCCCAACAATCAATAGTCAATAGAGAAAACTCATATCGTACTCCTAATAATGGCTGAAGTATGTGTATCCCTCACCCGACCAATTTGGTATCCTTGAGTAGACTTGGACGATGGTACCGCTTAAAGAACCAAAAAACACTATTTATACTTTTTCGAATATTTCGACAATGGTCCCTTTCTCTGTCCAATAAGTTTACTAAATCAATAGGAATCTTCTAGTTTTACCAGCCTGGGAAGTGTAGTCGGCTATAATATAGAGCTTGTTATATCGGCTTTCTTTCCTCCAGCATGAAACGGGGTTTAGCGGTGCGCATTCCTGTTAGCATTCCGTTGACCTTTCCTTTACCATGGGAAAGTCTCACTCTCGGTGAAGCGGATGACTAATCTATACCTATGCCAATGGTGGTATCGCTAAATTCCATATTCTCAATTTTTATTCGACAGTAATATCACCCGACGCCGACTATAGCACTGCCAGTATCCCAAAATCTAAGGGATTTAAATTTTAAACTTCATTTTTGAAACCTTTGGGAGTCCATAAATACCCCACTAATGCTTGCATGATGCAAGAAGAAAAAAAGAATAAAATCTTGATGATTGAAGGGTTGAAAACTCTCCTTTAGTAGTGTTTAATGCTCTTCCTCCTTCTTGAGGTTAAAAGTATTTCCAAGTTGCAATAGGGTTAAGATCTCTTGTAAAACTAATGTGTAAATGTTTTCTTTTGTGCCCATTAAAAAAAGAAGAGGTGTAAAGATTCTTTTTTGGATTTATTAAAAGGAGAAAGGTTATAACATAAGTAATTGATCTTCGATCGTTGAAAAAAAGATAGGTAGTGAAATTTAGTGACCTCAAACAAAAATGAATCGAGAGTAGACATAAGTCGAGATGACCGAACCACTATAAATCGATTTATATATTCTCTTGTTTTGATTTATTATTATTTACTAATTTACTTCCCACATTATCTTTACTTATACTTTTGATTAAACATATTTTCAATTCAGATTCATTGATTAAACTTTCAAACTCAGATAACACTAATTCACCCGTCTCCCCCTACTCATTCATAGGTTATTAACTAAATGAATTAAAACTCTGATATTAATTTAAGAATATTTTTTTAATAATTAAATCAATCATAAAATTTATTTAAGCTTATGACATCATTATAAGTCAAATAATCATTCTAACATAATAAATCAAATATCATTATTTATTTAATTATAAAAATTAAAAATTAAAAATTATAATCATAAAATTATAACAATCCTAACATTAAAATTTTCAAAATATAATAAAATATAAAATCTTACATCTCGAGAATTCTCTCCTAGAAAAATCTCCGAAACAAAGATAAACTTTCTCCAAAAAAATTAATAATTTGATTTTTAATATTATTTTTATCTTACTTATATATATATATACAAATAAATATATAATATTTATTTCTTATAATTCACACATTTAAATAAAATTTAAAATCATATTAATAAATTAATTTGGTAAAATTCTTAATTTGTCCACATGATTTAAAAATTAATTTCCATCATTTCCTTAATAACACTAAATAAAGAATTAATAATTTACATAAAATGATGTATTATCTATAATAATTAATTTATATTAAGAGAAAATTATCGATGATTACGAAGCAATTCTTAAACCTTTGCTTCGACCGTCATCCAATAGGCTTCCCTCAAAATTCTCCTGACTCATTTGTCCATTACAAGCCGAAATCTTCCAGCTTGAACAAAGTACGTACCAAACTGTAGTTGCAAGAATCAAATCACTTCCGCAACTGAGCTGAGTTCGGATAGCGATACTTAAATGAATACAAATCCAATGTCGTGGAAACAAGCAGCAGCTCGTCTTCTTTTTCCCTTTTTCCAGTTGCAGTAATTTTGCTTCATTAGATCATAAGTAGGACCTCGATACCTGGTCTCCGAACCTGAGTCCTGCAAACAGAAAGCACTATTATGTGGAATCTGTAGGTCTTTGAACTAAACGAATTTAATTCAAAACAGGTCGTCTCAGTAAAAGATTTCCATTTTGTTGCTTATCAACTACGCTTAAAAACAAGAACTCTGCACAGGGTCCAAATTTTTAAGGGCTGGCTTATATAAATAATGAATTGGAAACCAACTGACGACCTTCCTATTATATCAGTGCCCATAAAACAAAAACACTGCATAGGGTCCAAATTTTAAGGGCTGGCTTATATATATAATGAATTGGAAACCAACTGCAACCTTCCTACATATAATAGCCAACTATATATTATTGGCTTATATATAGTATATTATTGGCTTATATATAGTTGGTTTCCAATTCATCGTACACAACTCTTGTTAGTGGAAAGGGCTCATTTGTTGGGCTGGATGGCCTAGGTAATACTGATTTCTTCTCCTTACCAATCGTCTTCCCTCTTCTTGTGTCCCCTACTATATGCTCCATGAAAAAGCAGCTGCTTGGAAGAAGAGCACGAAAGCATTCTAGATTATAGCACCAACAATAAAACAAAAGAACTAATCAGATCTGTATCATGCAATCAAACAAATGGAATCAACAAATTGTCCTAGGTAAACAATGTTCTAAAGCATGATACGAACAAACTACAACACTTTGCATGTCCTTAATCCACCTTATTGTTTATTAGAATAACCTTTTAATTCAGAAAGCAAGATGAAACAAAGTAAGCGCAACAGTGAATGCCGTACATACCTCCAGTAAAATAAAGTCAAATAGATTGAATTCTTTGGATTTCACATTCATAGAAGGGTTCACTGTCCCTGATCGCTCTATCAAGATATTGTGTTGCTTCAAAGAGCAGCAAGAACACGAAAGCTTGGAGATGGAGTTCCAAGATATGGAAATACACCATATGCTTCACTACAAGCCATGTAAGCTTCCAGCTCCAAAAACCCTGAAGTATATAATTTCATCATATTGTCTGTGCACTTCCAACTCCTTGTCTCTGAGTGAAATAATTTTATACTAAACAAAGAAATACTAGCCTCATCGCTTATAAAAAGTGCAACAAGAAAAGGAATGAATAATACATCAGTACATGCAACATGTGCAAACAATTAAGTCAGTGGAGTACCTCATAATTTTTAGGCCCAATGCAACCATTATACCGTGGGCTGTGCATGCATCTAAAAAAGAATGAACCCAAAAAGTCTCCTGAAACCAAATGAATCGAAATGAGCTTACAACGGTGATCTGGAAGAAGAGAACAAACCAACAATGACTATATACCTGGCTAAACTGAAGGTCATGGAACAGAATAAAACATTTTAAGAACATGAAATGAATGTTTTAGCACATTTGCACGTGCTATGTTGCAGCTGTAATCCCGAAACTGAATAGCATGAGACAGCACCTTTTGACCATTGCAGATGCAAAATTTGGCGTAAGCTTGGTTTCATCCTTCCAACAAATGAGATAATTTCAAAATGTGTCAATAGATTCCAATGGTCTAGAGCAGTCGAGCTGCATTTTGGTTACAGTTACAGATGCTGGACTCATGTTTTCTCTGAAAGCAAACACTGGTAAAAGCCCACGAATATGCATCTCTTCATATAGCTTTGTAACCTGCTGGATTTCCCCACGTCTGATATAACCATGGATCAATGTACTATATGTCACATAATTAGGGTCTACACCACACTCAATCATTTGATCTAGAAGCTTGATGGATGCTTCCATCTCCCCTTGGCAACACAGACCATTGATTAATGTAGAATATGTAACAACATTAGGACAAATTCCCACCTCTATCATTTTCTGTTTAAACTTAAAAGCTTCTGTTAGTTCACCAACTTTGCAGTATCCATCGATCAGTGTATTATAAGTAATAACATTAGGAGCTAAACCTTTTGACTGCAGCTTGTTGAAAAGATTAACTGCTCTATCTAAGTTTCCTGACTTGCAAAGACCATTGATGAGGGCATTATACGTCACAATATTTGGAACAAGACCCTTTCTGAGCATTTCATCTCTTAACTCAAAAGCTTCATCTACGCTGCCAGCTGATGAATAGCCATGAATAAGAGAACAGTAAGTAAAATGGTCAGGGATTAACCCCCTCTGCAACAAGTTCGAGTAAAACTGTTTCGCTTCCAAAACCTTTCCTGCCTTGCAAAGTCCACAGATAATGACATTACAAATGACATTGTTAGGCTGCAGATTTTCGTTTGCATACTCAGTAAAGAGATCTGTGATTCTGTGCATATAGGTATTTTTTGCATCTTGATTCAGCAACTTATCAGAACCTTCAAAATCTGGAAGCATTCTAATGTCCACAATTTTTGCCAATAGGACATTTGCCTCATCAATCTTACCCTGTCTATAAAGTCCACTGACAAGGGCACTGCATATGAATATATTTGGTGGTAAGCCCTTACCAACCATTTCAAGATAAGCATCAAAAGCCTTATCCATCATTCCTTCTTTACACCAGCCAGCAATCAGAGCTCCATAAGTGGCTATGTTGGGAACAAACCCTTTCTTATGCACATCCTTTAGAAGATCATCAACCCTGTCAGAAGTGTTAGCCACAAAGTTTCCAGAAATGAGAGAATTATACAATTCAATCGAAGGAGAAAATCCTAAAGTTTCCATCTCATCCCTGATCTTAAAAGCCTTCCCCATATCACCAACCCTACAGTAACCATCAATCAGTGTTCTGTATGTAATGCTATCGGGTAAACATCCCCATTCTTTCATCTTTTGAACAATCTTCTCGGCTTCATCAATCTTCCCTGATTTACAAAAGCCATTTATCACCGTATTGAATATTATTCGGTTCTTAGTAAAACCTCTAGCTAGCATATTATTCCAAAGCTTCAAGGCTTGTTCAAAATTGCCTGATTTGAAGAGCCCATCCAATATTGTGCTGCAGCTAATCTCGTTTGGTGCTACACCCCTTTTCAGCATTAGAAACCACAAGTTAAGGGCATCGTCCATGGCGCCTGCCAGACAAAAGCCTTTAAAAAGTGTGTTATAGGTAAGAACTGTTACTCTGATTCCTTTCAGAATCATCCTATCACAAATCCCAAAGGCGTTCTTCATAAGACCCTTCTTGCAATAACCATCTAACAGGGCATTATAACTGTAGGAATCTGGTTCCAGGTACCCAAGTTCCATATCATTAATCAATTTCTCTGCTTCCGCAATTCTTCCGGACTTGCAATACCCACTGATCATTGTGTTACATATAAATAAATTTTCCTTTATCCCCATACTCAACATTTCGTTCCTGATCCTAATTGCATCATTCATTTTACCTGTCTGACAGAAAGCACTAATCAGCACACCATAAGCAACTTCGTCGGCACCTAAACCATGCATCAGTTTCATGTCCTCCAGTATTTTCTCAGCTTCCCGTACCTTACCTTCCTTGCAGTAACCCTTAATCAACAGAGTATATGAAATGACATTTGGAACGATGCCTCTTTGAGACATGAGATCAAATACCTTCAAGGCAGCTTCTGTCTGGCCCAAACTGCAATATCCATTGATCAGTGAATGGTAAGTCACAAGATTAACTTCAAAGCCGTTCCTTTCCGTCTGCATTACAAAATTCGAAGCCTTCTGTAGATTTCCATCCTTGCAGTAAGCGTTAACCATTATGGACACCGTGAAAACATCAGGCAGAATCCCAGACCTAATTATCTGTTCATATACAAGAGCTGCTGTGTGGCTCTCCCCACCTCTTACCAAAGCACTCAAGAGACTGTTGCAGGACCTCAGACTAGGCTTACATCCACACTTGCCCATATTGTCAAACAAGAAAAGAGCCTCCTTTTTCGATCCACCCTCCGCGTAAGCCTTCAAAAGCATGTCGAATACCGTGGGTGAGAAAGAGAACTCCTTGTAAACCTTAACTAGCGTATCGAATACAAAAGAGACCGACGTCTTTGAGCTAGCGGAGCTCGTCATCGCCACCAGATCCTTCAAGAATGCTCTCGTGTCATCGAACATGCGCGCTCGAGACAAGATGTGGACGATTCTGCAGTAAGATTCGACGTTGGGCCTGAAGTACTGCTGCCTCAGTGCGATCCTAAAGAACCCCAGGCAAGCATCGGGATCGAGACGGAGCCTCACGAGGACGTCGTCGAGGATGTCGTCGGAGAAGTCGAATGGGAGCTTGGGTATGGCGTGGAAGCGCTGGAGGGTGAGGATGCGGCAGATCCGATCGACGAGCTCGGTTCTGCTGATGCCGGAGTGGGTGTTGGCTCGCCGCTGGAGGAGGGCAAGGGCGGAGTGGATTGGCCAGCGGCGAGCGAGAGATCGAGCGGGAAGGGCGAAGGGTGGAGGAGGGAGAAGGGAGTACCTGATCATGGAGGGGCATCGATTAGGGTTTTAGTAGGTGGAGGCGACGGTTTTATGCTTTCTGGCTCGCCAAGTCGCCCAGCCGCTTCTTTAAACTGACGATTTATTTACAGGGTTTTCCGCTCCGCTCGGCCAAACGGGCTAATTACATATTATCTTAGTAATTAATTATTTTTAATATTATAAATTTTACATTTTTAAATATTATATTAATATTTTTATATTTATAAAAGTAAAAAATTTAATTGCTCCATTAGAATTACTTTCTCTTGATTTTTAATCCTATAAAATATTTTTTTTAATCTTATATTGATATCTCAATGATATTAATATAACTTTTATAAGTATAGAAATTAAAATTCTAAAAATAAGTAATTATAAAAAATAATATATAATTAACCCTAAAATCAATGATATTGGAGCCTACTTCGATGATACAGGTACGATGAGAAGACAATGTTAATGTCAAACTTAGAGAAAAAGAGCTCAAATTTAAAAGAATTAAGAACAATTGATTCAGACACATTTAAGGTGGTAATTTAAACAGATTTTAATAGGTTTGACTAAATTAAAAGTCGATTGTGATTTGATCGAGCCATGATTAAACTAGGCATCAAACTTTTGAATAAAATCATCATAATGATTCAGGTTATAGGTAGATTTTGAGTTCAAGTTGATACATATGAAAAGAATTAATGATTTTTACAATAGAATGGTGCAAAAAAAATTATACAAAACATTGAAGATTGATTTACATCTAAAATATCGTTATGAGTCCTTTACTATGAATCAAGGATTCAAAATTTCATTCTATAAGTTTCAAAGTTTTCGAGTGTTGAATTTAGATAAGGAGCGAGTATTATCTAATTTCGATACTGAAAAAATTCATAGTGAACTTCTAGCAATTATGAATTGTGAATGAATGTTTCTCAATTAACACCACTACAACATCAGGATGGAACAAATCCATAATTAAAAGCCAAAAGTTCATATAGATCAAAGTACAGGGGTGAAGCATTTGATATAATTCAGTATGAAGCATATGCTACCATTCATTGCCTCGACTTCATTCAACAATCATGTAAACTTCGCGTCTCCTTCTATTACCCTACAGTTTATATCAGTCGTCGTCAACTACTAGAATTTGCTGGTTACTTGGAAGTCGGCTGGTAAAAGTCTTTGCAATTACCAGTGTCATTGATCAACATAGACACACATCAACTTCATTATAAATCGAGGTTTTGTAAAGTCTGATATAATGCACCTTTATTGCCATTACTCTGATGCTGTGCAAGAAAAAGCAGGTTGCTTCGATTAGCAATAGCTACACCAACTGCAGGGCTTCTTCACGTTTAATCTCGAAGACTTTGTTCAGTGCTTCCTCTACAACCTGCTTAGGGCACTCGAGGATGTCCTTTATGGTTTTTCTAATACTACAGTAAGACTTAGGGAGACAATTAAATGAGAACAGCTTGGAGTCATTGGCCTGTGAAATGCTGAAAGCTGGAGATGAAGAGCATCTTAACTCTAAAGAGAAAGAACACCCTAAAAGAAGGAAATACCAAGTGTTGAAATTTTAATCAGGTTGATATGATTTCCTCAATTCTGACATACAATATTGCACCAAAAGAGCAGCAAAATTTTGGCTTTTGATGGAGTTTTTAACTGTAGGAGAGCAGTATTCTCTTCCTATTATTAAAACATACCTGTGCATGCATAAAGTTCCCAACCAATAAATAGCTAAAATCTTCTAATCTCAGCAAACCCGGTGAAAAGTAAATCAATCAAACTATAAGTGTGCCACCATTAGCGAAATATATATGTGGCAATTTTCTTGTAGATCTTTAATAAATCCCTAGTAAAAAAACATTAATTACTAACACAATTTCAGTGGATATTTCCCATTAGACAAGCTACACGAACATGGTATAAAAAATTCACTCATAAACATAATATTCACGATCATGGTTTGCATAACCTCTACAAGTCGAAACTCATGTCCAGAACTATATGGAAGGACAACCTATCTTATCCTAATTACCATGACAATAGTCTAGAACCAGTAACACAAACAAGAATAACTAATATCCGTGTCACCATATAGGACTGTCTAACAGCTTGCAAACCTAACCTGCTGAGACTCTTATTCCTATAAGAATTGAATCATAAGTTATCTATTTACGAAGGAGAATTGCAGGAAGATCCTTCCATGTATAAATGATTAGTCGGAAATCTAATCTACCTGAACTGTTACAAGACCTGACATACATAGATAAGCTGTTGGTATTGTTAGATAGATAAGCAGTTGGTATTGTTAGTCAGTTCATGCAGAAACCGAGGAAACCTAATATGCAGCATACATGATACTGAGAGAGGAGGGCTTGTTCCAGGTAAAGGAATCCTCATTCATGTCAACACTTCCTCTCAGTTGGAGCTACTGTGTTATTCAGGCACAGCTAGATGTTCTTAGATGACCAAAAGAAAGTATATATGGTATGAGGATTCTTTGTCTTCTTAGATCACAGTCTGAAATGGATGTGTGTTATGCAGACCTATAAGCAAATTGTTATAGCCTAGCCACATCTTTCCTTGAGATGATTCATAATGGAAGTTGGGGCTCATCCCATCAATGGCCTAGGACTTATCCCCTTCCTTTGTCTGTTCTCGATTCAGCATACATGAACAGTACTTTCTATTAATTCTATTTTTTTTTTCCATTTCGATTTTGATACCTCTACGGTGCCTAGCTTCACACGGGAACAGACCAAATCGGCTTCTCAGGTAGATTAGATTTCCGACTTTGATGGATTATTTCTTCAAGTCTTCTTTATTATTTTAAATCATAGATTTCAGTTTAGTGTGATTTCACTTATATCAACAATGGCGCATAAAAGAAATAATGGATGTGCACCTCTGGCGATAAGTAAGTTTCCCTTTATCTCCTTTGTAAGGAAGTAGCGCTCGTAGTCTAAGATCCTAATCTGCTAGGAAGCAAGAGATGTTACCTCTTAAGTAGAAGATGGGCTAACCACAAAGCTAAATCAAGATCTATCACAGCCTGCTCAGCGGGAGAAATGGATGGCGTAGAAGGAGGATTTTGTGCTCTATTCTCAAGGTATTGGGTCGCACCTCGATTTGGAGAAAGTTGGTATTAAAGAATTGGAATCATTATAATACAATGGTTAACATAGCTACGAGCTAATGTAGTGGTTAAAACTAGACTATTGTTGAATATCAACCTAAGAAATCGTTCTCGGCATATATACATCATCTAAGAATTATTACTGTTTAATCTTGGATTTTAATAATTAAATCAATTGATAATTATTTAATCTAATATGTGTTATTAGAGAAGTGATGCAGGTTTAATCATGACGATAAAAATGAGTTACAGATCAGACATAGACCTCGGATCAAGCTTAGACATTAAAAAAAAAAGGGTCAAGGTTTAGACAATGCGGTGGTAGTTCGTCGGGAGTTCGCTAGGACTTCGTCGAAGGTATCGGGAAGATCGCCATCGAGAAATCATCAGAGGAAGATCGTGAGACTCACCATAGGAAATATTGGAGGTTACCGGATTGTAGGAGTAAGGTTGTTAATTAAGCTTGGTGGTCATGTATGGTTGTAATCCTTAAGTCGTAGGTTAAGTTTGAGTATGAATTGAGTGTGATTTGGAAGGACTCCAAATCAACTCAAAGAAGCAATCGAATCCACTTTGAGGTTGGATTTAGCTTAGGTCGAGCTCAATTCGTTGACTAAGGAAGTTGTCAACTAAAGGTATGTGACGGGATGTGAAAAGTGAAGGGAATCACTTTTTCACGATTCCCGGCAGTTGAACTACAGGTAAGCGACAGTTGTACCATTGCCACCCAGGTTTTCGGGCGGTTGACAACGGTTGAACCCAGGACGGCGGTTGTACTGCCCGTACCCTGGTTTCAGGGAAGCTTTCAACGATTTGACTGTCGGCATCGACGATTATACCACCCCCGTACCCAGATTTTCCAGATACCTTTAGATTTTGATTCAAATTCTAAATCCAATTGGAGTCTATAAATACCCCAAGTTTTCTTACATTTCATACGATAACTTTTGGGATTAAAATTCTGTGAAGAGCTTGTGTGAATTGTAAGAAAAAGAAAATGGGAAGGGAATGAGCTAAGAGTTGTAAAATTCTTGTAAAGAGTCTCCCTTGTAAACTAAAGTTGTAAGAGTTTGGTCTTCAACCAAAAGAGATCGATAATAGATGATGGTGTGTCTCAAGGAGGGAGACTCGGGAAGTGGACGTAGGTCAAGGTTGAGGCCGAACCACTATAAGTTGTGAGTTCTCTTTATTAATCTTGTTTACTACTTTCTACAGCTCCTAATTGGTTCATAGAAAAATATGATTATCATCCTCACGACTTTTTATACCAAAAGACGCTTTTGATTTTATTTACTTTTTGAAAGCAAGGTTTCTAAGTCAAGCACTTCCTTTACGTCGTATCTTATCTTCTTATTTAGATTTGCTATGACCTATAACATATAAAAATTATTATCCATGACCTAGCTTTGATATGTCATTTTCTCAATGATGAGGAAGTCCTCATCCACACACTTAATGGACTGAGCGATGAGTTTAAGGAATTGGCAGCGACACTTCGAGCTCGTGACTCCCCAACCTTATTTGAAGAACTCTATGATAAATATAGCCAAAATGTTCAAAAAGGTATGGTCACATTTCCTCCTGATCTAGTGAGCAATAGTCAATCCGCCTTCTCCTCCATACTTCAATGAACATCAAGATGGCCCCTTCCAACCTCGATGCCCTATTCATGTGCCTCAACAAGTTATTTGTCAATTGTGTGATAAAATCGATCACACCGCAAAAGTCTATCGGTCTCGACCTCGACTGCCTACTCCATCAGGGTGGCCTCAAGCAAATGTCATGACTGCTCCAACTGATAGTCAATCAAATTAGATTATGGACTTCGATGCCTCTCACCACATCACTTCTGATCTCCAGAATTTGTCAATCCACAACAACTATGAAGGACCTGAAGATGTCATCGGTGATGGTAAAGACATTCCTATCACTCACACTAGTTTGACTATACTTAACACGCACACCACTACTTTTACACTTGATGATGCTTTGTGTGCACCCTACATCAAACACAACCTTATTTTTATTTCTCAATTTTGTAAACAAAATCATACATCTATTGAATTATGTCTTGACTATTTTCTTGTTAAAGATCTGAGCATGGGGGCATCCTTGGTCCAAGGCCCGAATAAAGATAATATTTATAAATAACCGTTGGTCTTGCATCTCTCTAAGTCTATTGCCAACTTTACAATTGCTGCTTCGGTTGATGTGTGGCATCGACGTCATAGTCATCCTTCACCTTCCATTCAACAAAAGTTACTTTCCCGCTATTCTCTTTTTACCTTTAAATCACGTGACTTAATTACTCACTGTGATGCATGTCTTAACAATAAGAGTCATCAACTACCTTTGGTCCATCTACTATATCATATTCTAAATCATTTGAAGTTATTTATACTGATGTTTGGGGCCCTGCATTAACAGGTTTTTTTTATAAGTTTTGATTTTATGTTATCTTTGTATATTATTTTACCAAGTACACATGGTTATATCATCTTCGTCATAAGTTTGAAGTTTCTGCAGTCTTCACTAACTTTCGGAAATTAGTTGAGAACTATTTTCAAACTACAATCAAAATTATCTACTCTGATGACGGAGGTGAATATCAAGCCCTCGCACCCCATTTATTTGCTTGTGGCATTCAACATCTCAAGTCACATTCATATACCTCTCAACTAGTTGGTTCTGCTGAATGCAAACATAGACACATTATTGAAACTAGTTTAACACTCCTCCACTAAGCCGCCATGCCACCCACCTTCTGGTCAGTAGCTTTTCAAATTGTAGTCTACCTTATTAACTGTATGTCAACTCCTATCTTACAGTATTAATCACAATTTGAAAAATTATTTCATAAATATCCTAACCTGCAAACACTTAAAGTATTTGGTTGTCTGTGTTATCCGTGGTTACGTCCCTATGCCTCAAATAAGATGCAACCTAGATCTCGGCCTTGTGTTTTCATTGGGTACTCACTTGAGCACAATACCTTTCGTTAATATGATCCTCATACTAATAAAGTTTTTGTTTCCCGACATGTCAATTTTCTTGAGTCTATATTTCCCTTTCATAATCACAAGCCTCCAGCCTCCTATCGTAACCATAGATCCCTGTAATGGAGTTTCGTCTACCGAACCCTCTGAGCTATCTCCTCTAGATCCACAACCTTCTGTTACTCCTATCGTGCAACTTTTACCTCTCTCTTCTTCACAAGTTCTCTCCATTCCTGAACCATTGCCCCTAACACCACAATCTTCACCTCCACAAGGAACTTCTGATGTCCCTCAACCTGACTCAACCCATGATGTTCCACCATCGCCTAATCTTATTACTGCCCCCAGGCATCCTATGCACACCCACTCCAAGAGTGGTATCTTTAAACCACGACATGTTCTTGACTTACATGTTAGCACTAAATCTTTGCCCGAGTCCACTGAACCAACCTCATTCAATCAAGCCCAAAAAATATCCACATTGGCGTAAAACTATATGTGAGGAATATGATGCTCTCCTTCAAAATTCTACATTGACACTTACTCCTCCCCATTCCACACAAAATATCATTGGGTGTAAGTGGGTGTTTCGAATTAAGCGGAATCCTGATAGTTCAATTGCTCGATATAAAGAACGTCTGGTAGTTAAGGGATTTCATCAATGACCCGGTGTTGACTTCACCGAGACATTCAGTCCTATGGTTAAATCTATCACAATCCGACTTATTCTGAGTCTGACAATCTCTAAAGGATGGTGTCTACGTCAGTTAGATGTTAACAATACCTTTTTATAAGGAACTCTCAATGAAGATGTCTTTACGAAGCAACCACCTGGCTTTATACACCCGCAATATCCACGACATGTTTGCAAACCAAAAAACCATTTATGGCCTTCATCAAGCTCCACGAGCCTGGTATACCAAACTTAGTCTATTCTTGTCCTCCATGGGTTTCATCAACTCTAAGTCTGATGTCTCGCTTTTTCTATGTCAACAACATGGAGGTAACATCTACCTTTTAGTCTATGTGGATGACATTATTGTCACAGGTGACAATCCCATGATGGTCCAAATGTTTATTAAGCAGTTGGCAGATAGATTATCTCTAAAAGATCTTGGCAACTTAAGCTACTTTCTTGGTGTTAAAGCTACATTTATATCTTCTGGACTTTTTCTCTCACAGAGAAAGTATATTCAAGATCTGTTATCCAAAACAAACATGTAGGACGCTAAAACAGTTACTACCCCCTTATTTACAAGCGACTCACTAAAGTTATATAATGGTAGTCCTACTACAGATCATACTCAGTACCGACAGGTAGTTAACTCCTTACAATATTTATCTCTTACCTGTCCAGATGTCTCTTTTGCAGTCAACAAGTTATCACAGTTCATGCATCAACTGTCTACCTTACATTGGACTGCAGCCAAGTGCATTTTACGATGTCTCAAAGGGACCATCGATCATGGAATCTTTCTTTGCAAAAATTCTCTGATTCATCTTCATGTTTTTGCTGATGCTGATTGGGTAGGTAATGTTGATGATCAAACTTCAACATCAAGGTATCTTATTTTCTTTGGTGCTAATCCTATTCGTTGGAGTTCCAAGAAGCAAAAGACAGTTGCTCGGTCTATAACTGAAGCTGAATACCGTGTCGTTGCCACTGCTGATGTCGAATTCAATTGGATTACTAATCTTCTCAAAGAGCTTCACATAACCTCTGCTCTTACGCTACCATTTATTGTGATAATATTGGTGCTATCTACCTCTGTATTAATCCGGTCTTTCACTCCCGCATGAAGCATGTTGATATTGACTTTCATTTTATGCGAGATCAAGTTGTCTGCCAGCAGTTTTGAGTTTCCCAAATGCACACGACTAATCAACTAGCAAATTCTCTTACGAAACCTCTTGCTCGCAAAATTTTTTCCTTGCATCGGTCCAAAATCGACATCCTTAATAGGAGCTCAATCTTGCGGGGGCATATTAGTAGATCAAATCATCAAGAATCATGATCCCCAAAATCTCTCCCAAATCAGATCCCTAATGATCTTGTTTAGACATCTCAAATTATATATAAATAGGTATCAGTTGTAACTTCATAAATCAATCTCTTCAATTCAACATAAATCAATCTCTTCAATTCAACAAAGGTTACTATTTTATGCTTTCTAGCTCATGAAGGGAGTACCTGATCATGAAGTACCTGTTCCGCTCTTTCGCTCGCCAAGCCGCTTCTTTAAACTCACGATTTATTTGAAGGGTTTTCCCACACCGCTTGGCCAAACGGGCTAATTACATATTATCTTAGTAATTAATTATTTTAATATTTTAAATTTTATATTTTTAAAAATTATATTGAGATTTTTATATTTATGAAAATAAGTTAATTGCTCCAATAGAATTACTTTCTTATTATTTTAATCCTATAAAATTATTTTTTAATCTTATATAGAGATCTGAATGATCTTAATATAACTTTTATTAGTATAGAAACTAAAATTCTAAAAATAATTAATTATAAAAAATAATCTATAATTAGTCCTCAAATCAATGATAATGGACCTGATTTGGTTGATACTGGTACGATGAGAAGACAATGTTAATGTCAAACTTGGAGATGATTAAAGGAAAAGCGCTCAAATTTAAAGAATTAAAAATAATTGAATCAGAAACATTTAAGGTGATAATTAAAATAGATTTTAATTAGTTTAACTAAATTAAAAGTCAATTGTTATTTGATCAAGCCTTTTGAGTAAAATAATTCATAATGATTCAGGTTATAAGTAACTTTTGAGTTCAAATTGATGCATATAAAAAGAAATAATGATTTTTACAATAGAATGGCCTAAAAAAATTCTATAAACGATTGAAGACTGATTTACATCTAAAACATCATTACGAGGCCCTTTACCATGAATCAAGGACTCAAGATCTCATCTTGTAAATATTAATTAGTTTAAAAAATTTCTACTGTTGAATTTAGATAAGGAGCGAGTATTATCTAATTTCGATATTGAGAAAATTCATAATTGACTTCTTGCAATTATAAATTATGAATGAATGTTTCTCAATTAACACCACAACAACATCACCATGGAACAAATCGATGATTTAAAGCCAAAAATTCATATAGATCAAAGTACAAGGGTGAAGCATTTGATATAATTCAATATTAAGCATATGCTGCCATTCCTCGAATTCATCCAACAATCATGTAAACTTCACGTCTTAACGTTCCTTCTATTACCCTATAGTTTACAGCAGTCTTCTTCTACCACTAGAATTTGCTGGTTACTTAGGAGTCGACTGGTAAAAGTCTCAGCAATTACCAGTGTCATTGATCACTATAGACACGCATCAACTTCATTATAAATCGAGATTTTGTAAAGGATATAATGCACCTTTAGCCATTACTCTGATCCTGTACAAGAAAAGCAGGTTGCTTCGATTAGCAATAGCTGCTTCTTGTCGTGCCTCCTGCTACGCCAACTGCAAGGCTTCTTCACATTTAATCTCGAAGACTTTGTTTAGTGCTTCCTCTACAACCTGCTTGGGGCACATGAAAATGTTAAGAGAGGCACTGGAGGATGTCCTCTAAGGTTTTTCTAATACTATAGTAAGATTTGGGAAGAGAATTAAATGAGAACAGCTTGGAGTCATTTGACTATGAAATGCTGAAAGCTAGAGATGAAGGGCATCTTAACTCAAAAGAGAAAGAGCACCTTAAAAGAACAAAATACCTAGTGTTGGAATTTTAATCAGGATGATATGATTCCTTCAATTCTGATATACAATATTGCACCAAGCAACTAGCAAAATTCTAGCTTTTCATGGAGTTCTTAACTGCAGGAGAGCATTATTCTCTTCCTATTGTCACAACATACAGATGCATGCATAAAGTTCCTAACCAACAAATAGCTAAAATCTTCTGATCTCAGAAACCTGGTGAAAAGTAAATCTAGTTATGGAGTAAATCAATCAAACTACAAATGTGCCACCATTACTGAAATATATATATGTGACAATTTTCCTTTAGATCTTTAATAAATCCTTAGTAAAAAAACATTAATTACTAACACAATTTCAGTGGATATTTCCCATTAGACAAGCTACAAGAACATGGTAGAAAAAATTCACTCACAAAAACAATATTCTAGAATTTAGTGATCATGGTTTGCATAACCTCTACAAGTTGAAACTCATTTCCAGAACTATATAGAAGGGCAACTATCTTGTCCTAATTAGATACATCTAGGCATTACCATGACAATAGACTAGAACCAATAATACAAACAAGAATAATTAACATTGGTGTCACCATATAGGACTGTCATAAACTGCTTTTCCAACAGCAGTTAATATTTTCTTTATACTGATAAATAGAAAAGTAACTTCCAATAGTGTTTAATTTCCATCAAATGATTGAATATGAATATGAAGGACGACCAAGACAAAAAACAGAAGCATTTTAGTCAACCCTCAAAACTCTTTCAATCACTGTAGTTCGGGTATCATCACCATTAGTCTATGGAACTTTTGACCTTTTAGACTTAAATGCTCTTCCTAGGATCCTGTAAGTTTACATCACATATAAAACTCAAACAGATAACAGCACTTGAGTATGCCTAAAATACATTATTTACTAAAATGTCAAGGAAGATAATGTACAATGTTGATCCCTTAACAGGATAACAATTCCTAAATGAGCCATGTACTATTGTTGCTGACTAAGAATCCTACATCTTTCAGAATTTCAAGGGCTGAGCTGTTTAAACCTTGCATCTTACAGCACAATGCCAAGAGTGAGGAAAGAAAATAGCATCACTTGACTTGAGGTTGGAGAAATAGCAAGAAAACTGCAAAACTTAATAAAATTTATGAGAATGAAAATTTTGTTGCAATTGATATACCTCTAACACTGCTAGACTCCAATGTATGAATTCTCTTAATTAGTCTGACCAATTAACTCTTCAACAGCTAAATCACAGGCTATGTTGCATGTATTGAAGTTTTTCAAACTTACCTTGTCGGGAGTAGAAGCACCTGAGGTCACTCCAATTGTTATTGGACCAGGAGGCACCCAATTTTCTTTCTCAACAAGCTCCCCGTGCTGTTAACAGAAATAGACAATGTCATAACTAAAAACAGGAAAGACGTTGCTTAACAAAATACAACTAAAGAATACAGTAGAATTGATCTAATAAAGCATGTAACCATAAAGCTTACATTTAACTTATAGCTTATTCGGTTTCCTGGTCCAATTCTCTGCTCACTATCAATCCAATAAGATGGAATTCCCTTGAGCTCCGCAATCTCTTGTAGATGTGAAGTATTACTGGAGTTCCATCCACCAACCACCAGAATGAGATCAAGTTTCTCTTCCACCAGCTTGTACATAGCATCTTGTCTTTCCTAATAAGTGCAAGCCAATTTGTAAGGGGCAGAGGCAACATCAGTGCTAGCATTGAACACATTGTCTCTTGTATAAACCCAAAGGTATCAGTAATTATCATATCTACTTTAGCACATAAAAAGCTACTTATCATATATAGCAGCTTGCTTACAGAAGAGGTATGTAAAATCCAACAACATGAGGAATACTCATGTATCAAAACAAGAAACTGAGAGGGAAAAAGAAAGTGATATGTTTATCAACATATAACCCACCACTTTATTATGTATATAAATAAATGTGTATGTCATTTAATATTTAATTTATATATACAATGGTTTGACAGAAAGCTCCTGAAAAATCAGTCTAAAAAAGTAAAAAGGGGCAGAACTAACTCAGTCAGCAGGACAATATAGAATACCATCAATGGTAAGAGTTGCATATTATCTATTTGTTCAATGGCATATAACGCACGTGACTTGGTAATCACATCATAAATTTGTTATTCTTCGAAGTTGATAAATTAAAAAAGGGACCATGTACTATACAAGTATTATGTATACCTTTACATTTTATGTTTTATATCAAAATGTGAGATTAATGAACAAATAAATATGTGAGCTATATCAAGCAAGAGACTACATGGTGATGCTCTGAGGTGCTAAAACCAATTCTTTTGAGAGGTAAATTAATTAGAAAACAATATAAATCTTTTACACTATTCAACATTTGTTGACCTATTCTCGTTTACCTTACCAATAATATGAAGTTGCAACAAACCATACCTACAATCCAAGAACAAGTGGATATCCCTGTAGCTAGGCCTGCAACAAGCCAATATTGTATCCATACAGAACAAAGCTGTATTATGGCTATAACATGTGTATCTCATGCTCATTTGACCAATTAGATGCCTTTACATGAAAACTATAGGCCACGTACCGAGCTTCCTTGGCAAAACATAATGAAACTTTTGTCTAGGTATCTATGAAAAAGTCAGTTAATATTATATAGCACAAAGTTCCTTATCGCTAGAGCAAATACGACATCAGCACAACATATTTCAGGAAAGTTACCCCTCACAGACATAGAGAGAGAGAGAGAGAGAGATTTTAGTAAAGTTACCTGAGTGGCATCACAAATGGTGTTGAAGCTAATGAAGTGCTCATTGACGTTCTCTATTCCAAATCTTCTCATCATGGTCTTCTCAGCCAATTTACCTGAAAACTCAAAGCATTATATCTGACTGAAAACTTGATAAGGTAGAAGGAATTAGGAAGGATTAGATGCATCTAACTCACCAATCTGTTCCGTTTCACCTTTGAGCATTGTAGTCTGATTTGCAATGCCTACTTTAACTAAGTCAACATCAGGATCAAATCCCGGGGAAACAGCATATTTGAACTTCTGTAAAATTCACATGAACATATCATTAAATTGGCCTTATGTTCATGTAAATAATCTGAAAGAAGTACAACATACCTGCATAAACTCTTCTTTTGTTGAGCTAGACCCATCCAGTTTCCCACCGAGAATGTAATCACATACATATATTGCCTGTTTTGGCAGTTGTTATGTTCAATGCCGTATTTATAGATACAATTTATATCATAAGGACAATCAGTTAAACCAAATTGGTACCTCGGTCATGTTCTTCACAATAATGTATTTTCCTGCAAATGAGGCAGTTGCAATTGTTTCTTCATGTGAATATTTACCATGGATTATTGAAGTAAAATCCCCCTTCTTGTGCTTCTCAACAATATTCCAGACCTTTGTGGAAAGTAAGGAAATATTATATATGCAGAACATATTGAAAATTTATTATTCTCTTATTCTCTGCTAAAAGGAAATTACCTTTGAAACCCATGGACAAGTGGTATCCACTATCTGGACCTTCTTTTGACTCAAGGTAAACATCTCATCAACAGCAGCTCCAAAAGCAGGCAAAATTACGACATCACCCTTATCAACAACATCAAATTGCTTTTGGCCATCATCAACAGGGATATTTTGGACTTCCATCTCTTCCAACCTCTGCAGCATTAGAACAGGGTATACTCATCTGAAGATAAAGTTTTCAGAAAACACAATTAACACAGAAGCATATGTCAAGCTCTTTTTTTACTATAAAACTAATAGGTAGCTTGTCAAGATTTTCTATGACAGCAAAAAGTAACAAGTTTATAATGAATCAAGATTTCTATTTACCGTTATGTCAATTGTACATTGTGATGCAGGTTACTTCAGGGTTTTAAAACCACCATAATTTGTTGAGGATCGAATTGAAGACAGAAGAGTTGCCATATTTTAAGTTTCCAGAAATTTGTTTTGTTTATCCTTTTCCATGAGCTTGAGCAAAGGGATTTTAGATTGGACTTCATAATTCTTCCAAGATGCAACTCCTATGTTAGTTATGAAAGATTAAAGCATGTTCTCAATAATATGAACTATGAGGGACAGTTTGAAACACAGGAATTCCAACAACAGAGCTTGAATCTATGAACAAGTTATCAACTTGCATCCATTCCAAACCTTGTTGACCGTCGGATTGTGGATGATTTCGTTGGTAACCCATATCCTCTCTTCAGGAAACTGTTTCCTCGCCTCGTAAGCAATCTGGACCGCCCGCTCAACACCCCAGCAGAACCCGTAGGCCTCCGCCAGCTTCACCGTCACGTTGCCCCACGTGTACTCATTGTTGTTCTCCTTCAGCGTCTTAATCACATCACCTGCAAGCCCAAAACCCTAATCCCTATTAAAAATAAGAAGCACACAACAAACCCCAGCATCTGTGCCCGCGACCGAGCAGACGCCAATTCCGGCGAAATTCCAGCAAAATCGTGTCTTACTGGTATACTCCTGATTCATGAGCTCAAGGGTCTCCTTCTTGTGGCCGAACCCACGGCGGTTGTAGTTGTCACTTCGGGTGAGGGTATGGCGGAAGGCCTTCTTGTCGAAATCCTGGTCGATGGCGGCGCCGCCTCCGCCGTCACAACGGACCTTGAGCGACGGCCTAGCGCCAGGTGCGTATCGGACTCCCGAGGGAACAACGAAGCCGGGAAAGATCCGCGCGATCTGCGCCGAGATCGCCATCGCAAGAACAGAGGAAGAGGACGATGGGGCCGATGCGCGGAACAGAGTTGGGTGCGGGGTGTGGTGCGTCGCTCGTTGGCCATTTATCCGCTCGCCTGCCACCTCGCAATTTCGATGGATTTTCCTAAACGTTTTATTTGCTTTCCTCCTTTTCTCTGGCTGTCGGGTTTCGATTGGGTCCGTTTCGTCGCCTAGTAGCGTTCTTGGTGCTTTCCAGAGAGCGGGTTAACGGGTCGGCGGAGTCTTCGAGCTGGGAATGGAACGCCCGCAGACGGCGAGGATCATCTCGGGGAACGTGTTAGGTTGCGCAAGTGGTGATTTGGATCCATCGGAACTCGTGCTTCAAACCTGCGTTTTCTACTCTGACTGTACGATAATCGACACGTGGCACATTGATGGTGGAAGTGGGTTCGAATCAACGGGTCCGTCGCACGAATCGGACTACGACAGGACTTTTGCTGCACCCCTTACCGTGAAAAACAAGTGCTAGATGTCCCGACTTAGTCGACGACTTAAACACGGTACACATTAACCGCGTGACTGAAGCAGTGATATGAAACATTCATCATGTAGCATAAGTCAAGGCAAACATTAAATAATCCGATCCGATACATGCATCATGCAACACGCTGATAGATGCAGTCCCCGCGAGAGACACGAGGAATTCTCCCGGTCGACTAGGTCAATACTAATAACAACAAATCTCATCTCTTTATAGAATCAACGAGCTACAACTATGTCCTTTATCGGGAGTCTTTCCTCTGAATTGATCATCATCGATGCCCTTTCGAATGGATCAGTGCATGACTGAGAAAGAACCGAGAGGCTGAAAACGATTTCAGATATTCTTGGTCTTTCGGTAGAATCCTCTGTAGTGCATGCTCTCGCCATGGCTGCCAAGGTCATGGCACCATCCAAAGGATATAAGCCTTTCAGGTTGGGATCCATCCATCTCAGCAGCCTTCCCGCTCTCTCCTCTTCGACTTCCAGCACCATTCTTATCTCCCTCCATAGAACACCAACTTCAGCGTCTTCAATGGCTTCCTCCTTTCCCGATAACAACTCCAGGAGGACTACACCGAAAGCGAACACATCTCCGGATGGTCTTATTCCGATGGTTGCCGGCTTCGCCATCGAGAAGTTGGATATCTTGGCCTTGAAATGAGCATCAAGAAGAATGTTGCTGGTTTTAATGGCTCTATGAACCATGCTCGGCCTTGTGTGTTCGTGCAAGTACTGAAGGGCATTAGCGACATCCAGTGCTATGTCCAGTCTCTGTCTCCACGAAAGGTGACCGATGGAGTCCGAGGAGGAAGGTTTCGCGAACAACCACTTGTCCAGAGATCCATTTTCGGCAAATTCATAGACCCAGAAGATACGCCCATCTTCATGAATGGAGAATCCTGCCAGCTTAATGATGTTTGCATGGTTCACGATCTGAGAAATCCTCATCTCCTCTGCAACATGACCTTTTGCTTGCTTCACAGCATACATCTCGCCGTTAAGTGTGGCTTGGTAAACCAGATCGCCGATCCGGTGAGCCTCGTTCAAATTCATAGTAGATTCCATGATATCTTTGATCTCGTACATGAGTGGCTTGTCTATGAATTGGGAGACTCCAGCCAACAGCTTCTTTACTTTTCTCGTAGACTGGTTACGCGTAAGAAGATCGGCAGCAGATCTTGTGCCTATTACTGGAGTTTTCTGGCAAAACTTGGTGCAGACGAGTAGCAACAAGCTCCAAATGACCACGGCCGAAGCAGCCCCAACCGTGGTTGAAACGATGATGACTTTCCTATTTGACTTGCTGCTGCGATCAACAGCGGGAGAGGTAGTGTTATAAAGCAGCAGAGGAAGATGCGGTTTCTCCGGTACCGGAATAAGTATTGGATGGAAAACTGCGGCACTGAAATTTCGGTAGTTGTTAGTAGCTACCATGGCATCTGCTGTAGAGTTCATCTTCTTGCTCAGTTGGAAGATGTCATCTTCATCTGACCACACATAAGTTACGAGGAACTTGATGCCCCGATCCAATTGAGTCTTTTCGGGACACTTGCAGTATACTGGGACGATCACCTCCTGGCCGGACTTTAGAGACGTTGGCTCCAGCGTCGGATTCAAGTCCTCGACAAGTTGGTAATCTGTGAGGTTGCCGAACGCCTGCGTCGAAACTAGGAAGAAGCTGTCTCCATCCTTGATCGTGTACGTGATGTTGGCAGAAGACCTGTTCCCGGTGCAACCACATGCTACAGGGACGACCAAAAGCTGATCCGCAGGAAGCGTGACTTCCTCGGATTGTAGATCGTTGGCTTCCTCCAAGGACAAGCGGCTGACGCCGAAGAGATCGGAGATGCTCCCGAGGTCGGTGTACTCCGGTTGTGTCCGATATAACACGAAAGTACTACAGGAGACGGAGGTGTTCGACGAGCACGAGAAAAGCGTGGTGTTGGTGTTGATAGTCTGAGAGCTAACATGGAGAGGTAGGAAGAAGTGAAGGATCAAAAGGAGAGACAGCGGAGAGAACTCCATGGAAGCTGAGACGCTTTGTTTGGTGAGATGAAATGAACTACAGAGAGATGTAGTCGATGAAAAGGTCAGCTCGCCATTGTCGATACGGGCGCTTTCAAAGGGAATTTAATATGAAAGCTTTTAGGGTTTTTGTCCTGACGTTGGTTTGGAAGATGCTCTTCTTTGTCGTCCTCTCTTAGGCATATGCCGTCGCGGAGCCCCTTCAGCTGTGATTTGGTCAACATATTGCACCGAGCGACCTCAAATCCTTCATTTCTGACCACCTTGTGCAAGTGGGCAACAGTAGAATCCTGAAGAAGACATCAGCTAGGATCAGCAGTGGCCGTGTTTCATGCATGATCTCTCAGTGAATGACCCCTCCATAATTTTTCTTTAAGCGGCAGGTAGAGAGGTGACAAATGAAGGATGGCTATCCCTTATCATCCCTCTTGACACGGCAAAAACAATACATGGGTTTCAGATTAGGACATTGACTCCGTCGCCAAGTCCTATTGAGATTTGACTGAATTAATCACTCCTTAAGAGTGTGATCTGTCACAGACCTGATGTAGTGGTATCCTCAGATCCTATAAGAACTGTTCATCAACTTTTTCTAATACCAACAGATGCATACAGCTAATATTCCAAGCCGCTCTATCCAGATGATGAGATGATGATGATAATAATAATCCACCCCGGGGCAAACAAAAAAATAGACAAGAGAGAACCGTGACAAACACACAAGAACATTGAAGGAACTCATGTGTGTCCTCATCAACCTGTGGTATGACATTCACAGGTCCACAGGTTCATGCCGAAGGGACAATTATTTCCGTGGAGGGCACATCAACCCACGAGCGTAGTTAATGGCGAATGCGTGTCGTGTCCTCGTGACATGGCAGAACATACTGCCCGGTGCTCGGTAGATCCTGCCTTGTCCCGTCAAATATTGCTCAAGCATTTAAATGAACTCACGTGAAATCTCCAGAGCTAACGTTCAGAAGAGATTCCCAACATCACATGCCCTCTGGTTTTTGGTTGATTTGTTGCAAGCTTTTATGCTGCACTTCGTTTAACGCTGTCTTCTTTCTGCTTAGGGAATTTATTTACTCATCATCCTGGACTGTGAGCCGAGAGTAAGGATGAAAAGGAAGAGGAGAGCTTGATGCAGGACAGGAGAGAAGGTAGCTGTGTGTGTGTGTGTGTGTGTGTGTGTGAGAGAGAGAGAGAGAGAGAGAGAGAGAGGAGATTGAGATAGAGAAGGATGAGTTCTGGTTGTGCAGCGGGGTTGTGCCTGGGTCAGACGCCAACCATGGTGAGATATGAGAAGTTGACAGCAACAACGGAGAGCGCTGCTTCCTCCCCGAGGTTCACATGGTGGAATGAGACGCATTCCGGCCGGCGGAAGTATCTCAGGACCCACACTTCATTCGAAAAGGAGACGGCGCCAGGGAAGACAAAGAAGTGGCTGAAGGAAAAGAAGGAAAAGAAGGAAAAAAGGAAGAAGAAGAAGAAGATGATGAAGAAGAAGAAGCGAGTGACAGCAAGTAACTCTTCCTGTTTCGCTTTTAGAGCTATGCTCGATTGCCTCCTTTCTTGTATGGTGAAGGTAGATGTTGTAGAACATTGACTTGGGAGGCGACGACAGAGAGGAAGCCATTAATGTCGGAATGCCTTCCTTTTGACCATTATATATGTAGCTTGCTTATGCAGTAGAAGTATGTAGCTTGGTTTTGTGGTGGCAGTTTCTATGTCAGATTAAATTTCGAAAGCAAATGAGTTCTACCATCTGCATCTATTTTCTAGTATAAAGACTTAACCGGTTAGAGTCTGAAGATTCGATTGCAAGAAAATAACACACATCTTAATGTGTGAAAGAGTTCAATCTTCATTGGAGCAATTCATAAAAATATATATCTTTTTAATTATCTTCATATTAACCATGTTTTAGTTTCTGATATGTAGAACTTTTTTTTTTCAAATGGTATCTCATATTTCTTGTAATATTGTAAATGGCCTTCATAGCATCATCAAATTTTTACGTGCATCAATGTATCCTCTCCTCACGCGAAAACGAGGAAGACGCATGAAAAGAATATGACATTATGAAAATATGATACCTAGCAAAGGTGACACTAGTAGAGTGAAGTCGAGACAATGGACCATAGATGAGAGGGATATTTATTGAATTAGAGAGATAAAGAGAAAAATACTCATATATTTATAATTAATCTGAGAAAAATAAAAACATGAGCATCTTTTAGAAAAAAATAAAGAGATATTTTTTTAAAAATACTCATATATTTATAATTAATCTCATTTAATAAATTTTTAAAATTTAAAAAATAGATTGAGTCAATAGTCGATTTTTATACCAACTAAGGTGAGTAACATTTGATAAGTGGGTATAAAATTTTGAGGTTGACAAACCTACGCCCTCATTTGTTAAAGTGGGTCACGTAAGTTGTTAATTAAAACTCTTAAGTTATATTAGTATAATTTAAAATATAATTATAATACTAATTAGGGTTATTGTAGGTAATTCATAAATGCATGTAGTTCTCCCACTTAAGTGATTATTCTGAAATTTTATTATAGTGTTAATGGCGATGTCATTTGTACCTATATCTCATTTCAAATTTAATAATGACAATTATACTATTTTTAGATTTTTGAAAAAAAGTCAAAAACCTGTATCATAATAATAACAATAAAAAATGGAGCATTGGTCAGAAACCGTTCATTTAATAGATAGAAAGTGGGACCATGATATCAGCAGATGAGAACCTGCGTCCGCCACGTCGGAAAAATTGCAACCCTTCTTCTCACCCGTTCAAACGCCCTTCATCCGATCGCAGAGAGCAAAGAACTGAACCAAAAATAACAACGCATCGAGGAGAGGCAAAGAGGAAGAGGAATGGAGGTGTTCTCGTTACGATCTCTACCTTGTGCAGCTCGACCCCATTCGAGTACTTGGAAAAGGGATGTTGTGGAGCGACTCGCCGCCGTCTCTGGCCGATCCCTCCCGGCCCCGGGAAAACCCCGGAGGAGCCCTCGCGATGGAAACCCCCGATCCCTCTGCTCCCGTCCTCGGGCTTCCAGTATTTGCATCCCTTTCTCCTAAAACCCTTCTGGTTTTTTTTCTTGGTGGGATCCCCTAAGTGAATGGGTTTCATGTAGATTTCTTTATGAGATTCCGATTGCATTTTGGAGCTCTCGTTGGCATCGGCTTGCAGTCGTTCTATGTTCAAGTCCTTGATGCTTATTCGCGAGATCTGGCTTTGTTTGGGAAGTCAAGAATCTTAACACTGACACTTGTAATGCAAAATGTTAATTGGCTTTTCCCATTTTGTTGAAGAGTCAGTTTCTTGACGAGTTCTTGAGCGGCGATCATCAATATGAAAATTAGCAGTAGATTCCTTTGAGATTTCCACCTTGTAAATGTGATAAATAAAAAGCTTGCATTTTGTTTCTGATATATTTTCTGTTCTACGATCCACGCAAGCTGCAGTTTCATCCGATGCCAAGGCCGAGGAAGTAACTAAACAGGAAATGAGCTCGAAGGATAAAGATCTTGTGTTTGTTGCTGGTGCAACCGGTAGAGTTGGTTCGCGTCTTGTAAGGTAGAATGCCTCTTTCACCATAAGGATATAGAGATACTATCTTTGATATAGAATTTTGGAAATAATGTTCTTTCAATTCTTTCAGGGAGCTTCTGAGACTTGGGTTTCGAGTACGAGCTGGAGTCAGAAGTGCACAAAGAGCAGAACCACTAGTACAGGTAGGAGTTACATGCTCCCGGCCCTGCCAAATAAAATTTGTTCTTATGTCAAGAAGAGCTTGGGAACTCTAACTTCTTGCTTATTTTTCTGCATTTCGAAGAGTGTTCAACAAATGAAGCCTAATGTTGGAAGCAGACCTTCAGGAACTGAACGTAAGATACAAATGTTCTAGCTTTTTGAGTAAGCTCAAGATTCTTCCATCTTCTTATTTTCAGCTGCTCCATATTGTCAGTAACAGATGTACTCTGGCTTTTAGACCAGCTACAGCGAAGCTTGAATTCATTGAATGTGACCTTGAAAAACAAGGTGGCATAGGACCAGCAATAGGTAATGCTTCCACGGTTTTGTGCTGTATAGGAGCCAGTGAGAAGGAGATTTCTGACATAACAGGACCATATCGAATCGACTACAAAGCTACCGAGAACCTTATAAAAGCTGGTAAATCAGTATATTATCTCTGTCTGACTATGCTTACATTATATCGCAGTTGTCAGATATTTTTTGCTTAAATTTCTTGATTAATTATCCTGAGTTGATATACCAGAAAAATGATCGTCTCTTTGTACGAAATGTTGTTTGTTCTATGCTCAACTGAACTTCTTCATTTCATCGTCTCAAATTGCTCTTTCAGTTTTCTAGACTAACTATGCATTTTACGTGAAATCAATTGCAGATCTTCGATATGCCTGGGCTAATTTATCTTTAACATCCTGCTTCCAGAGACTATTCATTTTGAGAGTTTTTTCATTTAATGAAATTTCTATATATCTGTGGCTCTTAGTACATTAAGTATACTATGCAGCAACTGTCGCAAAAGTTGACCACTTCATTCTGCTTACATCTTTGGGAACAAATAAGTTTGGGCTTCCAGCTGCAATTCTAAAGTAAGTGATTTGCCTTTTTTCTTTTTTCTTAATAGTAATGGTCAATTTAACTGATAGTTACTTCGATCGATCTTTAAGTCACAAGTGAATTATATGACTACCTGGAAAGCCTTTATTGAGCATCCACTGAATGCAGTAATGTGTAGTGCCACACAATTGCCTCTGATCTTTTGTATGAGTTGGCATTGGCGAAATATATCAGCCATTTAACTGCATACATGCTTGTTACTCGAGTATTCAAAAATGAGTCTTGTTCTGATAGTGAACTTTCTTTGGCTAAAGCTTGTTTTGGGGAGTCCTCTTCTGGAAAAGAAAGGCAGAAGAAGCATTAATTGCCAGTGGTCTACCTTACACAGTATGTGTGATGATTTAAAATGACCGAATAAGAATTATTTGACTAATTGATATCCAAAGTTCTTTTTCAAGCTCCACCACATAAATCTGACAGATAATATATTCATATCCATGGACTAAATTAGCTTATTTGATTCTCAGATAGTAAGGCCAGGGGGGATGGAGCGACCCACAGACTCTTATAAGGAGACTCATAATCTTGTCCTTGCTAATGAGGATACTTATTTTGGTGGACAAGTCTCCAACCTTCAGGTTGTTTGTGTTCTGTAGCATCATTCGAGGCTCCTTTTCTTTCCGTAGTGTCTTTTGCAAGAAGAACTCAGAATTTTTTCTTCTGACAAACCTTCAATGCATTGACATCTATGCTTAGTAGTTATTATCACATATGCTTATTAGTTATTATCACCATAGTGTTTTCTGAAATCTGGGAAGCACCTGCAGCTGAATATAATAACCTTCTTAAAAAAATGAAGGCAAAGAAGAAACTATGATCTATTGTGTTTATAATGGCACCTAATGTGATTCTTATGGTAAAGCAGATTTCGTGTCCATTTATTGAATAAGGAGAGAGAAAATACCATCATGATGTGAATTCTTTGTTACTAAATGATTATGAAACTGAAAGGATTACTAATGCAGGTTGCAGAACTCATGGCATTCATGGCGAAAAATAGAAAGATCTCATACTGTAAGGTTGTCGAGGTGATTGCCGAAACAACTGCACCACTGCTGCCTATGGATGAGCTTCTTTCCAAGATTCCTTCACAACAGGTAGGTCACTGACAATAATTTTGTAACTAATCTTCCATTTAAGTTGATGTTGCAGAAACAAATAGACAAATACAATTTAGTTTCATGAATCATATATTTGTCTCTTTTCTTTAATATTTTGTTTATGATGCAAATCAATCCAATATTTAATTTGATATTATTGGCACCAAAACCAGCGATCTTGGTTTTCTGAATCCATGTCAATGCAATATTTGATAAGCAATTTAAAGATTGTGCTTGTCTAAGAGTTGTCTAAGAGTTGTGATTGTACAGCAAGTAGCGGGCTTGCAGTAGGCTTAGCAGCCCTAGTTTGGTTTGCTCTATGGCCAATTATGGCTTGTAATAACAAGTATGTCTTGTAAGCACTTGTGGGGGACCTCGGTCTGTAATGGACCATTATCCTTTGTGTGCAACCTCTCTGAGTTTGTGATGTCCTCGGATGTAATTTGCATATGGCTTATGAAGTGTTTGCTTGAGCAGTTGCTTGTGGATCCCGTGGGAATTGCTTCTTCAGGCTCTCTTGATCATTTTGCTGATTTCAGGAACCACCGGCTGAGAATGTGAAGGATGTTGCACGTTCAAGTACTGAACTGAAACCTACCAAGTTAGTTGTGGAGGAAGAACCTGAAAAAACCGTAGTACAGAAGACAAGACCACTGTCTCCTTACTATATGTGAGCTGCTTTTTCCAATATATGTTATACATCAGAACTAAAACTTGTTCACTTAAATTGATGATTATATATAGGTATGCTGACCTGAAGCCGCCAAGCTCTCCAACTCCCCTCTCAAGTGCTACACCTGGAAGTTTAAATGAGAAACAGGCAGAGCTTGTGGAAGCTAAATCAGAGCCTGAACCTACATCAGCTTCATTAAGTGCATCCATATTGTCTGAAGATGTTGCCAAGAAGGAAGCTGGCCAAGTTCTAGCCCAGAAAACTAGGCCTCTCTCTCCTTATACAGCGTAAGCAAGTTCATCTTACTCGTCTAGTTTTGTTTCTATACATCCAGGGTCCCTTGGGCATTCCAACTGTCCAATGTACTGCTGGCAGGTATGAAGATCTGAAGCCACCTTCCTCTCCATCCCCAGTGGACTATAAAGCGGAAAAAAGTACAGCTACAAGTCCAGTCATTCCAGAGTCTCCCGAAGTTCCACATGGTAACTTGAGTTACCGGTCACCGTTTCCCATGTATGGATACGTTAGTACTATCTTTGTAAATTTAGGTTTTGGAGTTTGAAATTCGTATGATTCCTGCTGAGCATTACAGAAGCAGGCATTAATAGTAGTGAAATATCATCTTTTCCCGTGCTACTTCTGCATTTGATTACACATTGATAAGAAAGTTAGACCCACCAAACTGAAATTTGGAAAAATGAATAAGACAGTGAAACTAAACTAGGGTGTATTGGGTCTTTCTTTCTTTCTTATTGTTTATGCATTGTGAGGAAAGTGGCAGAGATGTTCATAACATTGTGTTATAAGCCTTACAAGAGTTTTAGTTAGTGGTCAGCACCAATTATATGTTCTGGACCTGTGTGATTTAGATCTATGGAAGCCTTGAAATAAAGTTTGGCTTGTTTGGTTTCTAGAAGCATGAAGGGTATTAGGCTATGGTCAACATATCCCTCGATAGGAATGCTAAATTTGAAAAAATGATCACAAATATTCCAGTTTTCCTGGTTCTGCTTATTTCATAGAATGCACTAGCATCGAACTTTCAGCAATCTACTGATTTTCCTTTGTTACTTTTTCAGCACTTGAAATAACCACTAATTTTCAGCCCTAGTAGGCTGATGTGAAAGTCTTTTAATATCGGCTGGCACAATCATGTTTAGACTTTAGAGAATCTACTAACTTTTTGTATATGAACAAGAATATTCAAGAAGTCACATACTGCTAGATACATTCTCGTCTTAGATGTATGCCAAATGAAGTTTTAGCAGTGTACTTGACACAAGATAGAAAAGCAGCATCATATTTCTCATGTATACTTCTTTCATTTTGCTGAATTTGTGGAAGACCTTTATAGTATGCTGATTAAATCCTCATATTTTACATCTCCAAGTCCATCTGTTACTGTATGTTTGGATGCTATCCTTGCCACATCCACATGCAAATGCTTCAAGGACTAAATAGAATGCTAAGCAACCAAAATAGCAGACTCTTCCACTGTGTGATTTTATTTTATCGGTCTCAAGCTCAATCAGTTATGTTTTAACAATTTCAAACATATTAATTGACTAGGCTTTACTTTTATTGTATATGCAGGTACGAAGATTTAAGGCCTCCGGCTTCACCAACGCCATCCTCACCAAAATATTAGCACAAGGATGAGAAGCAAAGTAATGTTATGAGTTAAACAAAAATCCATCATCAATTTGTATACTGCTATGTACAACCTTAATTGATTAACATGCATTCAGGTACATGTGACTGACTACATTTATCTCTGAAAGATATAAGCCCACAAAAGTTTCCAGCCGAGTTACGGAAGATCAACTATTGCTGTAGATGGATGAGAGTTAATTTTCATGCAGAAGACATTTATTTGCATTGCTTATATTGTTATATATTTCTTTCCTGCTGCCCATGTATATCAATTCGCATAGCTACTGTCAGTGCAGTTTTAGCTGAAGACTAAAAATAATGGAAGTTCTTTCGGTTTCTCTTCATGGAGAATTTCCTTATCACACCACTTTATATGTTATGGTTCTTATAGTTAATTCTGGTATAGTTAATTGGTTATTTTTAGTAGAACATGATTAGATGATAGGTGAGGATGTCTAATGTACTTGGAATAGGATTTCATAATTGGCTATGGAAGATTATGATTTCAGATGTAGCTGGTAATATCTATATGTTCCCCATGATCCCCCACCTCTCAAATCATCAAAAGAAATATATGAATCATGAACATGAATCTATTCCAAATATTAGTATGACCTTGGACTTGATCTGAGAAGTTATGCATTTGAAAAATTATATGAATCATGAACATGAATCTATTTTGCATTACTTTTATCAAAGTTTAGGATCATATTTGTTGATGCAATTTGTCTGAAGCTATTAGATTTGATGAAAGTTTTTAAATAAACTGCTTAAATTAGATTGTTCTTTTTAATAAATCTTCCACGCGAAGATTCAGCACCGATCTTACAGCACACAATCGTGAATCTGCAAACATCTCATCTCAAAGCCTTCCGCCGTGCAGGAGACCCGATGGTGACGGGTGAGAGACATTGGCACGTAACAGTCATGTCCTTTAACTCGGCACCTGCGGAGATTGCATGTCTGATCACTCCATCACCAATCAATCACACCAAATGTCAAATGTGGGTATACAAGTAATCAAGAATTTTTAGTTATTTATATTCTATTCAAATGAAACACAGATGAATGATGAAATGGACGGCCATGAAAATAGAAGGAAAAAAAAAAAGAGGTTCGTAACAAAATTTATTTAACCACAACAAATTGAGACAGTTACGAGGGGTGACAAGGATGTGTTTGCCCTTGCATCCGAGAGGCCAAAGAGTTAGGTTGCCTGCCACACCTAACCCTAATCATAGTCGTCCTGTAGATACGCAGGCAGAGAGGGAAGACAACAGTGCATTTTCGTCAAACAGAAAGCGTGCAAGACCAGGCCACCATGTGCGTGCCTCACTCTTCTCCCCCGTGTATCTATATCTATATAAATGTTGTATCTTCAATAAAGACGTCGACGTCTCAACCATTCCACCCTCTTCTCCCACACCTTACGCCTTTGTCTTCTTCCCTCTCCTTTCCTTCCGTTTCCACTTCCCTCTTCCTCATCGGCTTCCTCGATTTCTCCGCTTCGTAAAGAAGGGAACAGGGGCTGCGATGCGCCGGCCAGAGGTTGAGGCTGAGGCTGGGTGAGAGTGTGATGTTGGTGCGGCTCAATCAAATCAACTGCGATTTGTGTGTGTATATATATATATATAGCTTGATCCGATTGAGCCGTGCCAATATCGTTCTTTGCTTAGTCCATTTCTATAAACCGGAGAAAGAGAGAGGCGATGGCAGGTTTATTGCAGTGAGGTGATCTTCTAAAGGTATGTCTCCAATTGCCCATATCGATTGCAATGACAGCAGGCGATGCAGCAAAGGAGAGATCACCCGTTAAGGTATGTAATCAATTGTCGATATCGATCGTGCATATTGCTGTCCTCTTTTAGAGCTCTGTATTATTATTATTATTATTATATATAAGAGCAATATTATTAGATTGAAATGAAAAAAAATGCCAGCAAACATGTCAAATCGCACAGTTTATATAAATATTTCGAACAATTCATTGAAGGTATACTAGACAATTTTCTTACATCCCTCATCTAATCCAAAGAATAAAAGTTATTTTTTTTTGTCATATTATTCAGCTGAAATCATAAAATATATATTTCTTTGACTAGTTAAACAAGTTCTATAAAAATATCTTCATTTCTAGCTTAAATAACCAGTTTATGTCACATAATATTATGAGGTGATTAGTACATTGAGGTGATTAGTACATAAAGCATCGTGTGTTCCAATAGACCACCATGTTCATCAGAAATTATAGACAACTACTAAACATAGTTGAGATATTATGACTTATTGTTATTGTTGTATGATGATCCGAATGATAAATTGTGTATAAACTTAGTTGAGATATTATGATTTATTGTTATTATTGTACGATCATTAGAATGACCGATATAATTGCTAGACGATATACACGATGAATTCATAGGCAAAAAAAATATGACTATAGAGTATGTGTTTACAACTAAGGAATATATATATAATGCAACCATGGCTAATAATACTATAGCATTTCATAGTTGGACAGAGACCAAAATAATAATAACAACTAGATACAGTATATATGGAAGGAGTATACATGCATTGTTTTTTTTACTTCATTCTTGACGGTGATAGTATTGAAAATAATCCAAATAGTTAAGATGATAATGAGATTAGTTTAGATAAGGATAAGATTTATTTAGATGTGATAGATTTTTTAATATTTTAAAATATTTATATTCTATCTTTTAATCAATATAAATATGTGCTCTTGGTAATCTTAGTGTTTTTTACTATTCTCTTTTCATTCTCCCTGAAGTTCTGCAGAAAATCAAAAGGAATACACTAGTAAAAAAAAAAAGGAAGACTGGTAGATCCAAAAAAAAAAAAAAAGATGACAAGCCTTACAATAAGTGTTCCTAATCAACTTTTTTCTATCCTCAAATGTGATAATTATCAGTTTTTGGCTATTAAAATGAAAACTTTCCTTATTTCATAAGGATTGTGAAAGTTGGTAGAAAATAGTTTTGTTCAGTATGATCTACAGGATCCTAGTATTACAAAAGATTAAAAATACCAGATGAAAGGAAATATACAAAAATATATAAGAGCCATTTACATGCTACAACAAGTAATAGATGATTCCCTATTTCCCAGAATCATGATGGCATCAACATCAACATAAGCTTGGGAGATATTAAAAAATATGTTTGGGACACAGAAAAGATAAAAATTTCAAAGCTTCAAATTTTTCGTCGTGAATTTGAAACACTTATGATGAAAGATTCGGAATCTGTTACTGATTTTTTCTCAAAAGTTTTTTCTATTGTGAATCAAATGAGATCTTATGATGAAAATCTAAAAGATCAAACTATAGTAGAAATTTTTTTACGAAGTTTATCTTCAAAATTTGATATAATATCTACTGTTATAGAAGAAGCTAAAGATACAAGTACATTATCTATTGATGAATTAATGGGATCTTTTTTAGTTCATAAACAAAAAGTGAACTGATCTTCAAATGAAACTTTGGAACATGTTCTTCAAATGAAGATAAATCAGAAGAAGGATCAAAAAGAGAATTCAGAAATCAGATCTCAAGGGAGAGATCAAAATGACAGAGGACAAGGCCGATCAAATGAATGTAACAAAGAAACTTGAAAATACTTTTGTTGTAAAAAAATAGGGTATATTAAAAAAGATTATTGGTATAAAAATAAAAATCCAAATGTTCCTCTATGTTCTTATTGTGGAAAATATGGACATTTTGAAAAAGATTGTTGGAACAAAAATCAAACAAACTATCACGAGGAAAAAATGATGATAAAAGAGATGAAGAAAATATTTTTTTATAGCATCTGATAAAAAATATTCTAGATCTGTTTGGTTTTTGGATAGTGGATGTAGTGATCATATGACAGAGGATAAAAGTCTGTTTCAGAAGCTTGATGATTCGGTCAGATCTACTGTGCAGATGAGAAATGATAAAAAGGTTTAAGTAAAAGGAAAATGAATAGTTGCTGTGAATACAAAGTCTGGTAAAAAAATTATTGATGATATATTATTTATTCCTGATTTAAAATAAAATCTCATTAGTATAGGACAACTAATGAGAAAAGAATATTATGTTATTTTTTATGATGGAAAATATCTTATTTATGATAAAAAAATTGGTAAATTGATAGCAAATGTAAGGATGACAAAAAATAAGATGTTTGCCTTATTATTTTTTTCTACTCCTACTGATGAATCAACATTATGGTATAAAATTATGATAATCTAAATTTGTATGAATCTATGCAAACTATTTCAGATGATACAGGTTATAATGTTGATGACACACATGTACAGAAAATAGGTGAAGCTCTAAACTTCAAGGACAATAATGAAAGTACACATACCGGGTTGGTAGAAGTTTATGATAATGTGAAGAAAGCTAAGAGAAAAAAAAGAAAGAGAAAACTTCCGCATACAAAGGGATTCAATCCTACAAATACAGAGTCTCCATCATATCATCAAAGATAGCTACCGAAAAGAAAAATGTCAAGAGAAAGGATAAAAGATTTCAGGTCAGAATTTCTCAAAGATCTATGGACAGAGAAAAAACATAAAACAACCACTGCAGCAACGAAGATCACTTACCGTCATCTTCATAAAAATTTTGACAGAGAAAAAAAATTCTTTGAAAATAATTTTAAATTATAACTACTTGAATTAAGGGGGTGTGTTGGAAATAATCTAAGTAGTTAAGATGATTATGAGATTAGTTTAGATGAGGATAAGATTTATTTAGATGTGATAGATTTTTTAGTGTTTTAAAATATCTATATTCTATCTTGTAATCAATATAAATATATGCTCTTGGTTCATTTCAGAGCATTGCATATTGCAGATTGAAAGTACTCTTAGTGTTATCGACTATTCTCTTTGTCCCTAAAGTTATACAGAAAAACCAACAGAGAACCCCCGGGAACTACTGCTTGGGAACAAATGACTCATGTAGGAGCTGGTCGGCCCTCCTCGCCACGTTGTTCCGCAGCTCCACCAGCTGCCTCTCGAACTCCTGCAACTCTTCCATGTCGAGGCTCTCGACCTCGGCGTCCCAATAGAGCAGCTTCATCACCTGCACCTTCTACATGGCCTTCTCTAGGGCATCATACTTCTTCTCGGCCTCGACTAGGTCGTGCATCTCCATGCACTGGGTGTTAAGCTCACGAACAACCGACTCGCGGTGGGACTCGGCCGTCGTGGACGCGGCTGCGACGACCGCCTACGGCTGCGGGTGGCCGGCAAAGAAGCGGTTGACAATGGCGTCGACAGTGGGGTGGCCAAAGGAGAAGACCTTGCTGGCGAGGGAGAACACGACGACCCCCAGCTCCGTGCCACAGAGGATGGTCAGCTTGCTGGCCTTCTTGAAGAGCCTATTTCGACGCTTCGAGAAGCACACTTGTCGTGCCTCCTCGTTATGTATCCTCTTGATCTCTATCTTCTGCCGCCCCTGCTAAGCTTCCTCCTCACCATTAGAAAGCACACAGAGCGAGAGAGAGAGAGAGAGAGAGAGAGAGAGAGAGAGAGAGGTGTTAAAGATATCATCGGTACGTGAAATGATTGAGGAAAGTACTGATTACAGGTAGCTGGGAATGTTTGAGTTGAAGATATAGAGGTGATGGCATCTACAAGCATATCTGGAACATAAATTGCGGTAAATGATTTCTATTCGAGTTGTGATGCTTGGTCGGTGATAAGGTCATTTTTAGTCTCACATTAGTTAAGAAGTAGGGGAGCTAAGGGCTCATAAGTCTACCAGCCTCTTTTACTCTTAGAGTGTCTTTTGGAGCTCTTAGTCTCCATAAGGAGCAAAACCGTACGGGTATGCCCAAAGCGGATAATTTCTCACGTGATTACGGGCCGCACCAATGTTTGATTGACCAAAATGTCCTTTATCATATTGGCGCTAGAAGGAGTGCCATGAGCCGTGCACCTCGGTCGACCAGTACTCCCGAGCCAAGCACCTCGGACATGAGCCCTGAGCAAAATATTGGCGCTAGAAGGAGGGCCCTGAACCGTGCACCTCGGTCGACCAGTACTCCCGAGCCAAGCACCTCGGACATGAGCCATTCCCTCCCTTTGTGGAGGGAGTAATGATAAAGCCATCTTTAGTCCCACATTGGTTGAGAAGTAGGGGAGATAAGGGCTCATAAGTCCACCAACCTTATATGTCTATGAGCTGCACCAATGTTTGATCGACCAAAATGTCCCATATCAGTTGGAAATCCAACATAATTAGAGGGGAACTTTCCGGCTGGTCTGAGCAAAAGTATTAGTTAGGAATCGTTCTTTTTGGATTTTGTTGGAGGTTAATTACCCAACTCATAGCGAGGGGTGTTGTATACATCAGGAATCCATATTCATATCCCATGAGTCGATACAACGCAGTTTGATCTTGATCATGTGAGTGTGTTCACGCCGATGCACGAGATTAGGTCAGTGGTTGGCTTTCAAACCTTTTGAGTGTCTGTTGGCATGATCAGAGGTGATACTTGAATTCATGCTTAACAAGTTGATATCGATATTGAAAATAGGAAGAATATAGGAGAATTTCCCTCATATGTAATTTTCTCATTCAGATCAACCTCTTATGAAGAACACAGATCTTGAATAGATGCCAATGAATATGAAGGGTTAACTTTGGCGGCATGGGACATGCACAATAGAAAGGATGGAGCATGAGGTCTAGCAGGGGACATGGGCAGTAGAAAGGATGGAGCATTGGACAGCAGAGACAACAGAGTGGAGAAAGATGCGGCATTGCAGCAGAATGATTTTCATCAACTAATGTACGTGATTTCCTTTGAAAAAATATATCTAAATCCAATCTTCTATTAATTGGATATTCACCAATGTTTGATCGACCAAAATGTCCCATATCAGTTGGAAATCCAACATAATTAGAGGGGAACTTTCCGGCTGGTCTGAGCAAAAGTATTAGTTAGGAATCGTTCTTTTTGGATTTTGTTGGAGGTTAATTACCCAACTCATAGCGAGGGGTGTTGTATACATCAGGAATCCATATTCATATCCCATGAGTCGATACAACGTAGTTTGATCTTGATCATGTGAGTGTGTTCACGCCGATGCACGAGATTAGGTCAGTGGTTGGCTTTCAAACCTTTTGAGTGTCTGTTGGCATGATCAGAGGTGATACTTGAATTCATGCTTAACAAGTTGATATCGATATTGAAAATAGGAAGAATATAGGAGAATTTCCCATATCAGTTGGAAATCCAACATAATTAGAGGGGAACTTTCCGGCTGGTCTGAGCAAAAGTATTAGTTAGGAATCGTTCTTTTTGGATTTTGTTGGAGGTTAATTACCCAACTCATAGCGAGGGGTGTTGTATACATCAGGAATCCATATTCATATCCCATGAGTCGATACAACGCAGTTTGATCTTGATCATGTGAGTGTGTTCACGCCGATGCACGAGATTAGGTCAGTGGTTGGCTTTCAAACCTTTTGAGTGTCTGTTGGCATGATCAGAGGTGATACTTGAATTCATGCTTAACAAGTTGATATCGATATTGAAAATAGGAAGAATATAGGAGAATTTCCCTCATATGTAATTTTCTCATTCAGATCAACCTCTTATGAAGAACACAGATCTTGAATAGATGCCAATGAATATGAAGGGTTAACTTTGGCGGCATGGGACATGCACAATAGAAAGGATGGAGCATGAGGTCTAGCAGGGGACATGGGCAGTAGAAAGGATGGAGCATTGGACAGCAGAGACAACAGAGTGGAGAAAGATGCGGCATTGCAGCAGAATGATTTTCATCAACTAATGTACGTGATTTCCTTTGAAAAAATATATCTAAATCCAATCTTCTATTAATTGGATATTCACCAATGTTTGATCGACCAAAATGTCCCATATCAGTTGGAAATCCAACATAATTAGAGGGGAACTTTCCGGCTGGTCTGAGCAAAAGTATTAGTTAGGAATCGTTCTTTTTGGATTTTGTTGGAGGTTAATTACCCAACTCATAGCGAGGGGTGTTGTATACATCAGGAATCCATATTCATATCCCATGAGTCGATACAACGTAGTTTGATCTTGATCATGTGAGTGTGTTCACGCCGATGCACGAGATTAGGTCAGTGGTTGGCTTTCAAACCTTTTGAGTGTCTGTTGGCATGATCAGAGGTGATACTTGAATTCATGCTTAACAAGTTGATATCGATATTGAAAATAGGAAGAATATAGGAGAATTTCCCTCATATGTAATTTTCTCATTCAGATCAACCTCTTATGAAGAACACAGATCTTGAACAGATGCCAATGAATATGAAGGGTTAACTTTGGCGGCATGGGACATGCACAATAGAAAGGATGGAGCATGAGGTCTAGCAGGGGACATGGGCAGTAGAAAGGATGGAGCATTGGACAGCAGAGACAACAGAGTGGAGAAAGATGCGGCATTGCAGCAGAATGATTTTCATCAACTAATGTACGTGATTTCCTTTGAAAAAATATATCTAAATCCAATCTTCTATTAATTGGATTTTAGACTCGATCCTTCTGAAATCTAAGCTAGTTTTTAAAATATTTATAGAGTATCTAAGATCTGATATTGTAAAGATGGTAGAGGAATCGATATTTATAACTATTACTAAGGATCTACCATACATGGGTTATTAGTGACCTTATACATGGGTTATTAATGACCTATTGACGATGCGGATCGGATTGACCTATCCAGTTCCACACTACGCGGCGCCACCCTATACAATCTCGGGTGGGCTGAGGTCCTCGTGTCACTCCAAGCTTGCAATGCGCACGCATGTCATGTAGATTTTCTGATACAGGTGGTATCAGAAAATGGGGTGTTAGAGCCAAATCTGGTGCTTGCCTAGTGGATTCGGTCTGCCATCGTATCTGTTGAGTGAGCACTGCTGGTTCAGGCCCTTGTGCGCTAGTTCGCCCGTGGTTGTCTCGGGACGGAGTCAGTGCTTGGCTAGATGGATGGATCCCTTGTACCCCGTCACGAGGGTTGGCTGCTGGAGTGGTGGAGCTTGGGTCAGGAGGAGGCACCTCAGGTCGGGTCGGGCGCCAGCTCCTGAAAGGAGGTCGGTCGGGTAAGTTCCCGACGTGACCCCTCCGACGATCAAGTCAGTTTTGTGGTTCATTTTTTGATCCCCCTGCCCCATAGAGGTGCAGAAGCTTATATAGTGGATGTTGTAGGTCATCCGTGCCTGGCAACCTTGCTGCCCTTGTGGCTTACCATGCCATCATATACTTCCACCACGCCCGCCGTCCTTGCGGTGAGGCATGCGTCCACAGGTAAGGGTGTCGACCTTACCTGCGTCAGGTCGACCGTACGACCACTGGGGATTCGGCCTTACCTGTGCCAGGTCATCCTTGCGGTGAGGCATGTGTTCACAAGTAAGGGTGTCGACCTTACTTGTGTCAGGTCGGCCGTACGACCGCTGGCGCCCCCATACTTGCGTCCGACCAGCTTCCCGCATCGGGTCGGCCACGTCGGCAGGTCAGTTGTCCGAGGGCGCGAGGATGTGGCGGCCAGGTCATCATTTGCCCTATTATTCTTTCCCTCTCGGGAAGACCTTCTCGAGGTGCCCGATGAGGGTGCTGAAGATGAGTTCTGGTGCTTAGCTGCTGACCCGTGGTGGCTCTGAACTAGTCCCGAGTGGGAGCTCAGGGATCGACCAGACCGAGCGGGAGCTCAGGAACTTGAATGGTGTGGGGGCTGATCCGACAGAGCAGGAGCTCGGGAGCTTGAATGGCACAAGAGCTGATCCGACCGAGCAGGAGCTAGGGAATTGGAATGGCGCAGGAGTTGATCTGACCGAGTAAGAACTCGGGGATTTGAATGGCGTAGGAGCTGATCCGACCGAGCATGAGCTTGGGAATTTGAATGGCGTAGGAGCTGATCTGACCGAGCATGAGCTCGGGAATTGGAATGGCGCAAGAGCTGATCCGACCGAGCATGAGCTCGGGAATTGGAATGGTGCAAGAGCTGATTCGATCGAGCATGAGCTCGGGAATTGGAATGGCGTAGGAGCTGATCCGACCGAGCATGAGCTCGGGAATTTGAATGGCGCAGGAACTGATCCGACTGAGCATGAGCTCGAAAATTTGAATGGCGCAGGAGCTCAGGAATTGGAATGGCGCAAGAGCTGATCCGACCGAGCAGGAGCTCGGGAATTTGAACTTAGGATTTTGCCGAGGGGGTGAACTCGGGCACAAATCCTGGGATTTGGCCGAGAGCCGAGAAGGTGAACTCGGGCACAAATCCTGGGATTTGACCGAGAGGGTGAACTCGAGCACAAATCCTGGGATTTGACCGAGAGAGTGAACTCGGGCACAAATCCTGGGACTTGGCCGAGAGGGTGAACTTGGGCGCAAATCCCAGGATTTGGCCGAGAGCCGAGAAGGTGAACTCGGGCACAAATCCTGGGATTTGGCCGAGAGCTGAGAAGGTGAGCTCGGGCACAAATCTTGGGATTTGGCCGAGAGGGTGAACTCGGGCACAAATCCTGGGATTCGGGCGTAAATCCTGGGACTTGGCCGAGAGGGTGAACTCGGGCGCAAATCCTGGGATTTGGCCGAGAGCCGAGAAGGTGAACTCGGGCACAAATCCTGGGATTTGGCTGAGAGGGTGAATTCGGGCGCAAATCCTGGGATTTGGCCGAGAGGGTGAACTCGGGCACAAATCTTGGGATTTGGCCGAGAGGGTGAACTCGGGCACAAATCTTGGGATTTGGCCGAGAGGGTGAACTCGAGTGCCCTCGCCCTTATCTTATGAACCCTCTCTTTTATTTATTTATGTATTGTTACTGTTATGTTATATATATATATATATATATATATATATATATATATATATATATATATATATATATATATATATATATATATATTATATTTTGTCCTCCGCTTAGGGTTTCGATCGGAGTGATGGCGCATTTAATGCGCTGGGTGGCTTTTGGGGTGGCGGCGCTTCGTCTTGCCTCGGGAAGCTGAAATGACTCCCCTAGGTGCTATAAGTTCGATGTGGCTGGGCTGAGACCTCACTTGTTCATTTGGCCCCTTCCCTGCTTCTATCTCGGACCTTCCTAGCCACCCATCACCCCTTCAGTCGGTAGCCCTTTTTGAATAGGTCGGGATGACCTCCTCGGACTCCTCGAGTAGTGTTAGGGTCGTTTCTCCCCCGGGGTCGGGGGAGACGAGTCGGTGTGATCCCGAGGTCGGTTCCTCGGGAGCGTCTTCTGGGCCCCCGTTGCCTGTCGACGCGAGGGTTCTGAGGGATCTGGAGGTCATGAAGTCAGATCATGATCGAGACACGACGGTGACCGAGGGGTCACTTGCCGTGATTAGAGAGCGGTATAGCATCCCGGTCGAATACGGGCTGCATGTTCCGTAGCCCGGGCAACGCCCCTATAGTTTGGACGCTCCCGACATGTGCATCTCGGTGGATGCTCTGGAGGCCGATCTCCGATTTCCTCTGCATCCACTCATCGAGGAATGCCTGAGGTGGTGGAGGGTCTCTCCCAGCCAGGTAGCACCCAACTTGTGGCGCTACCTGGTCGTCTTCTTGGGCGAGTGCCAAGGGGCCGAGATTATCCTGACTCGAGACTTGTTCATGGCATGCTTACGCCTTTGTAAGAGTCGGGGTGATTACTACCTTACCGCCCGGGTCGGTTTTCGAGTCAGCGGGGCACCTTTCAATAACAAAGGTTGGAAGTCCCGCTACCTTTATGTTAGTGGTCCAGTTTGGGGGTTTAGGCTCGACTGGTCGGCACACCCGATCGGCAACGCCTCCCCATACCTATCCGAGGAGGAAACCGTCCTGGTCGGCAGACTGAAAGGGATTCTTTCCTCTTTACGTGCGATCAAGGAGATGGCCGAGCTTTGGCTCGTCGAGGCGGGTATTAGCCCAGCCTTTAGGGGTACTATTATTTTACTCTACTTTAGCCTTTCTAACTGCTCACTAACCTGTCGGTCGGGATGCAGATCGGATGGATCTCGGGGAGCTTTGCGGGATGCCCAAGGTGGCAAGCGGCAAGGTCCCTCTGACCCGCCCCACCGCCCGAGAGGTTGGTGCTTCTCCTACGAGGGAAGCCCCGAAGGCTTCGTTGAAGAGGCCGGTTGTCTCGCCGACTGAGCAGGCCGAGGATGCGGTGAGGCGCCATAAGAAGGTCAAAATGCTGACGAGGAGACACAAGTCTCATCCCGGCAAGGGGGAGTCTCGCTCCCGATCCAAAGGCAAGGAGCCAGCGGCGCCGTCGGAGGAGCCCGAGGCGCCCGCCGGGTCCGAGGAGGGGGGCGCTTCACCAGCCCACGAGCGTCCAAGGTCGATGAAGGACCTTTTTAAAACGAAGGTGCATAAGGGCGACGCAGGCTATTATGCCTTGCTAATGTCCGACCTGGGGCATCAAGACCCCAAGAAGGAGATGAAGGCCAGATGGAAGGGGCTGAAGAACTCGACGAAAGTTTGGAATAACTCGTCGGCAGCGGAGGAGTTCGAGAGGGGACTTCTCCACCCCCAACTGGCATGAGAGCTCTACATGCTCCCCTCGGAAGTCTTGATGGCCCGAGCCGCCAAGGAGATGGTCCTGGTAAGCTTCCCGACCCATGCCTTGGTAGCTCAAGTTTTCCCTTTGCCGAGCTTCTAACAGTTGCTTTTTTGTGCAGAGCCAACACTTCCAAATGATGCTTTTTGACCGAGTCCATGACGCGGGTCAGCTGATCACGTTCATGGACTACCGGATCAAGCAGCTACAAGAAGAGCTTGACGCTCTAAAATCCCAAGGGGGTCCGAAGGTGGTCGCCAAGGCCGAGGAGCGCGCGTCCGAGTTGCGAGAGGAGCTCGAGAAGACCAAGAGGGAGAGGGGCGAGGAGCTCCTCAGGCGCGAGGCCTCGGAGAAGGAACTGCACGAGGTTCGGAGCCACCTGGGCGACGCCCAACGGTTGCTGAAGGAGGCACGAGTCAGGGCTCGGAAGATAGACGATGAGCTGCTGCAGGTCGTGAAGGACCTGGAGAGTGCCCGAGCCGAGCTGCCTAGGCAATCGGTCATCCAGTACAAGGAGTCTCTCGGCTTCAAAGAAGGCCTGAAGAGGATGGGTCGGGGGACATACGAGTATGGGTACCGGGTGGCGTTAGCCCGCTTCCGCGCCCGACATCCAGACGCCGAAGTTGAAGAAGACCCGTTCACCATCCATCCCAAGGACAACCTGGTGCCGATGGAGAGGCAGCATGCCTTTGACGACTCAGTCCCACCCGAGCCCTGACTTGTAATTTCCCTTTTCAAATTGTAATCCGGGTCGGGAAAGCCTCATTTTTGTTCCCGACATCTCTTGTACTTACTTTTAATCAATACAAGTCGGGTCATTTTACTGATTATGCGTAAAACTTCTGTAAGTTTGTGATGTGCCAAGTTCTCGGCAACACTCGCCTCTCCATTGTTGCCAACGTATAAGTCCCATCTCGGATAACGTCAACAACTCGGTAAGGGCCCTCCCAGTTCGGGGCCAGCTTGCCGCGGGACCGAGTCGGGTCACTGACCTCACTCTTCCGAAGCACCAGGTCGCCCATCTCAACATGTCGAGGGCGTACCCGATGGTTGTACAGCTTGGTGACGGCCCTTCTATAGGCTAATGCTCGGAGATGGGCGTCGGCTCGCTTTTCCTCTAGTAGGTCGAGGTTCTCACGGAGCTATTGGTTGGACTCCTCCTCACGCTGGGTCTGGACTCGGAGGGTCGGGAAAACCACCTCGGGAGGCAGCACGGCTTCGGTCCCGAAAGTCAGGCTATAGGGGGACTCCCCCATCGGGGTTTTCGGAGTCGTCCACGACGCCCAGAGAATACTCGGGAGTTCCTCTACCCAGGAGGTCGTGGCGTTGGAAATCCTTTTCTTCAGCCCTTCAAAGATGGCTCGGTTTGTCACCTCGGCTAGCCCATTGGCTTGGGGGTGGGTAGCCGAGCTAAACTTCAGTTGGATGCGATAGCTTTGACAAAACATCTTGAACTTCGTGTTGTTGAACTATGTGCCGTTGTCTGTGATAATGACCCTTGGGAGGCCGAACCTAATTATGATGTTCTTCCACACGAATCCTTCGGCCTCGAGCCATTTGATGAAATAGTCGACTCCGACTATTAAGAACCTTCTTTGTCCCGAGGCCGGGGGGAAGGGGCCGAGGAGGTCCATTCCCCACTGGGCGAACGACCAGGCGCAGTCGGCAGTTGTGAGCGGTACCATTGGTTGATGTTGGAACCGGGCGTGCTTTTGGCATGGCTCACAGCTCCGGACATAAGTCTGGGCGTCCTTACGTAGGGTGGGCCAGTAGTAGCCTTGCCTGAGGACCTTGTGTGTCAAGGTGCGAGCGCCGACATGGTCCCCACATATTCCTTTGTGGACCTCGGCTAGGGTGGTGCGTGCCTCGGTCGGGTTCAGACAGCGAAGCAGGGGTCGGCTGAAGCCTCGCCGATAGAGGCGGCCCTCGATGATACAGTACCACGACTCCGTCCTTCTGATTCTTCGGGCAGTCGCTTTATCCTCGGGGAGGGTTCCTGCTTGTTTGAAGTGAACGATCTCGTTGATCCAACCTCCGTCTTCCTCATCAACAGCCAGCACTGTCGAATTGACGGAGGGCCCGATGGTTCTCACCATTATTCCGAATGACGTGTCGGTCATGCAGGAGGAGGCTAGCCTGGCCAAGGCATCCGCCTGTGTGTTCTCGTTGCGAGGTACCTTGGTGATGGTGCACCTTCGAAACTGACCCGTCATCCGTCGCGCCTCGGCTAGGTACTTGATCATTGCTGCTTCTCGGGTCTCGAACCCTCCATTGGCTTGGCTTGCGACAAGCTGGGAGTCGGTGAATATTTCAATGTCCTCCGCTCCCAGCTCGGCTACGACCTTCAGACCAAATGGGAGCGCCTCATATTCCGCTTCGTTGTTCGTGGCTTTGAATCCTAATCGCAGCGCATGTTCGTAGGTGTGGCCGGAAGGGTCCTTGAGCACCAAGCCGATGCCTCCTCTTTCCGAGTTGGCGGAGCCGTCGGTATGTAGTGTCCATCCGTGGTTCAGGTTCGCCGGGATTTCCGGGGGTGTGAATTCCGAGAGGAAGTCCGTGAGCACTTGGCCTTTGATCGTCTTTCTTGGCTCGTATTCGACATTGAACTCTCCTAACTCTACCAACCACTTAAGCATCCGTCCTGCAACGTCAAACTTTGAGAGGATCTGACACAAGGGTTGGTCGGTTATCACCTTGATAGGATGCGTCTGGAAGTACGACCTCAACTTCCTGGATGCCAGGATCAGAGCCAAGGCTATTCTTTCTATGGGGGATAACGGAGCTCAGGTCCCGCCAGGATATGACTGGTGTAGTAGATCGGCCTTTCCCCAGCTTTATCGAGTGTCACCAAGACCGAGCTAACCGCCAGGTCTGTTGGAGCGAGGTACAAGCCGAGAGGCTCCCTGTCCTTTACCGATGCTAGCTGTGGTAGGTTTTTAATGTGGCTCTTGAGTTGGCGGAATGCTTCTTCGCATTCGGGGGTCCACCTGAAGTCCTTTGTCGACTTTAGCGCTCGGAAGAAGGTAGAGCTCTTGTCCTCGGCTCGGGAGATAAAGTGGCTCAGGGCCGCTAATCTCCCTGTAAGTTGTTGGACCTCTTTTATAGTCTAGGGGGCTGCATTTCCTGTATCACCTTTATCTTTTCAGGATTGGCGTCTATTCCCCGCTGATGCACTATGAAGCTGAGGAACTTCCCGGATGTGATGCTGAAGGTACATTTTGTCGGGTTGAGACGCATCTTGTATCTTCTTAGCGTGCGGAACGTTGCCGCTAGGTCGGAGAGGTGGGTCTCGGTTTGCCGACTTTTGACTATCATGTCATCTACGTAAATCTCCATGTTCCTTCTGACCTGGTCCTTGAACATGCGATTTACCAGCCGCTGATAAGTTGCACCAGCATTTTTCAGCCCGAATGACATCACCTTGTAAAAGTAGGTGCCGTTATGAGTGATGAAGGCTGTGTTTTTTTTATCTCTCGGGGCCATCTGGATTTGGTTGTACCCCGAGAAAGCATCCATGAAGGAGGGCAACTGTTGCCCCGACGTGACATCCACTAGTTGGTTGATACGGGGAAGCGGGTAGCAGTCCTTCGGGCAAGCCCGATTGAGATCGGCATAATCAACACACATCCGCCATTTTCTATTAGCTTTCTTGACAAGTATAATGTTGGATAATCAGGTCGGGTACTTTACTTCCTCGACAAGCTTCGCGTCCAACAGACGAGCGATCTTGTCTTCTATAGCCTTCTACCGGTCTGGAGCGAATTTGCGCGGACGTTGCTTCACGGGTCGGGCGTCGAGGGAGATGTTCAGGTAATGTTGGGTGATCTCCAGGTCGACCCCTAGCATATCATTCGGGGACCATGCGAAGACATCATCGTTCTTCCGCAGGAAGTCTATCAGTTGAACTTGCAGGCTCTCCATGAGTCCCGACCCGACCTTCACCAGCTTATCCGGGTGGCTTGGATCAAGTGGCAGTTCCAAACTTTTTCCGCCGAGTGGGGGTCTCGGGCGCTATCCTCCGGGTCTAGAGGCATAGTACCGATCGGTTCAGTCCTCGACTTCTTGGACAATGTCGTTGCCGTTAAGTAGCACTACCTGGATTCTCTTGGGTCACTCCTGACCTCGTCGACCCCTGCTCGGGTCGGGAACTTCAGGATCCGGTGGTAGGTGGAAACGACCACCCTGAGCCGGTTGAGGGTCGGGCGCCCGATGATAGCGTTGTATGTCGACAGGAGCTTGACCACCATAAACGATACCATTAGAGTCTTCGACTTTGGTTCTCCCCCGAACGTGACCGGGATCGTGGTTACCCCCAAGGGAGAGACGGAATCCCCGGTGAATCCTGTCAAGGTAGATGTTAGAGCGGCGAGATCCCGGTCGGTTAACCCCAATCTTTGAAAGGCATCGAAATACAAAATGTTGGTCGAACTTCCTGTGTCGATCATGACCCTCTTGACGTAGGCGTTGGTCATGCGAGTTGAGATCACTAGCACATCATCGTGGGATTGGTGCTTCTCGCCTCCCGACCTAAACGTAACGTCAAGGTCTTCGTGATGCAGCGACCTCTTCCTGACCTCAGATCGCACGTAGGCTTTTCGCGCCGAGGAGCTATTGCCGCCTAAGGCCGGCCCGCCGAAGATGACGTCGATTTGCTTTTGCACCGTGCCCTAAGGTCGGGGAGACGAGTCTTGGGGGGGCCGGCCGTTAGGGAGAGAAGATTGTTCACGGACATATCACCGTAGGTGGCCGCGCCGAATAAGGTCTTCAATTTGATACTGTAGGTCGTGACATTCCTCGGTGTCGTGTCCGTATTCCCTGTGAAAGCGGCAATACCTTCTTTTGTCGCGCTGCTCGGGGTGCGACTTCATCGGACTTGGGCCTTCAAGAGCCCATTTTCTCGTATTTGAAAGAAAATCTCTGTTCGGGTTGAATTGAGGGGGATCGGGGGGGTCTGGCTGGCAACAAGCCCGACATGTCTTCCCTCTTCTTGGGAGGTGGCGCTGGATGTCCACGGGAATGTTCCCCCCGGGGGCGCTTTGTCTCATCCCACTTGCCGGCTATTAGCATCTCGGCCGTCATGTACTGGTGTGCCTGTTGCAGCATCTCGGGCAGAGTCGTTGGTGGTCGCTCGATCAGCGACCAGAAGAACCTTGACGGTCTCAGCCCCGTCAAGAATGCTTGGATGGCTAGGGATGGATGGAGGTCAGGGATTCCCTGGACCTCCAATGTGAACCATCCCACGAACTGGGAGAGGGGCTCGTCGCTCCCTTGGGCCATTCCCAGGAGGGAGGCCATGGTTGGTTTCGGGTGTGCACTTGCCAAAAAGTTTAGCTCGAACTCTCTTGCCAGCAAATCAAATGAAGGTATAGACGCGGGTTTGAGACGAGAATACCAGGCTCTGGCCGACCCTCTAAGGGTGGTCGAGAAGGCCCGACACATCAGCGTGTCCGAGGTATCGTAAAGGGCCATTTGGGCACGGAATGTGACGATGTGCTCTGTCGGGTCGCCGCTGCCATCATAGGGCTCGAGGGCCGGGAGCCTGAAGGTGGCCGGGAGCGGCTTGGCCTGTATCTCGGGAGTGAATGGGGAACCGCCTTTAGAGCTTTTCCCGACCTCCCCTCTTGATTTTGAGGACTTCCTCCTAGACTTCGTCGAGCCGCTGATGGACTCGGCGAACTTGCTCTCTTAGAGAATCAGCAGTGTCGGTCGATAAAGTGTCGAAGTCGGGCTCGGTCGATACCGAATTGTAGGAGCGACTTTGTGATCGGGCTGGCGTCGGGGTCGGGGAAGCTGCGTGGGCTTCGGCGACCTGAGGCTGTGGCGGCTCTACCTCGGGCGGGACTCCCCGGTTTGGGGCCGCTGGTGACTTCGTTTGCGGGGGTGCCGCCGGGGGAGCCGATTGGTGAGCCGTTGAATGCACGAGCTGGGGTAGGTACGGGACTATGGTCTGCACCATTCCCGCTAATGCTTGGACTTGGCTGGTGAGGCCGAGGAAAGCCTCGGTCGTGACCATGAACGGCGCGGGGTTGGATGTGGGTGAAGGGAACCCTGGGTCGGTCATCATCCTCCAAAAGTGGTTGGGAGTCGGCATGGCTACCGCAGCCTCCTCGGTTGGTCGAGGGTGGTCAGGTTCCGGGTGGTGCTTCGCACCCGAGTCCCCAAACGGGCGTTCTTGCGACAGGGCCCTCCTTCTAGCGCCAAAATGTTAGAGCCAAATCTGGTGCCTGCCCAGTGGATTCGGCCTGCCACCGTATCCGCTGAGTAAGCACTGCTGGTTCAGGCCCTTGTGTGCTAGTTCGCCCGCGATCGTCTCGGGACGGAGTTGGTGCTCGGCTAGATGGATGGATCCCTCGTACCCCATCACGGGGGTTGGCTGCTAGAGTGGTGGAGCTCAGGTCAGGAGGAGGCACCTCAGGTCGGGTCGGGCGCCGGCTCCTACAAGAAGGTCGGGTCAGGTAAGTTTCCGACGTGACCCCTCCGACGATCAAGTCAGTTTTTTGGTTCATTTTTCGATCCCCTTGCTCCGTAGAGGTGCATGAGCTTATATAGTTGGTGTTGTAGGTCATCCGTACCTGACAACCTTGCTGCCCTTGTGGCTTACCATGCCGTCATACACTTCCACCACGCCTGCCGTCCTTGCGGTGAGGCATGTGTCCACAGGTAAGGGTGTCGACCTTACTTGTGTCAGGTCGGTCATACGACCGCTGGGGATTCGGCCTTACTTGTGCCAGGTCATCCTTGCGGTGAGGCATGCGTCCACAGGTAAGGGTGTCGACCTTACCTGTGTCAGGTCGGCCGTACGACCGCTGGCGCCTCCATACTTGTGTCCGACCAGCTTCCCGCATCGGGTCGACCACGTCGATGGGCCAGTTGTCCGAGGACGCGAGGATGTGGTGGCCATGTCATCATTTGCCCTATCATGGGGTATCACATATCATATGCATACTTCCCATTTCCTCACAGCTGCCACGTGTTAAACATGTGATTGCTACAATATATTTACCAATCGCCAGATTTAATTTTTGATTGAGATAGGTTATGCCTCCGTGGATGCTTGACGTCGAAGCATTGACTATTTTTGGGAGAAGAGGAGCATGACATATTATAATGTTCGCAAGGCCCTCGAGATTTACCTCAACAATACTCAGCATTATTTATGACTCGAATTCATTTAAAATTGCAGTTAACGATTGATTATATTTAAAAACCAGCCATCCATCCATCCATCATTTATTGTAGTCACAGAATACTCCCACGTCTCTCTCTCGCTCTCTCTCTCTCTCCCCGAAAGATCGAACACATCATGAACATATCAGTCTAGTACGGCTTCTGACCCTGGACGTTGCCATGGGGACGGTAAAGGCAGAGCGTGAGCGTCGGCCCTCGGTTGCCACAGGTGGCCTGAGCGCATCCCACCTCCGCCGTCTTCCTCCACACCACCTGCGTGTACGTCCCGCACTCGTGCCCCGCGGCGCACGAGTTGTTCTCGTAGCTGTAGTAGTTCCTCTCCCCCACCCACGACCGCACCGCCTCCTCCGGGCTCACCGGGTAGCTCGTCCACGCCTGGTTTGCTCCGTAGGTGCTCGACTGCAGGTCCGCGAACTCGCAGCCCCTGTTCTGTTTCTGGTGCCTCACCAGCACGCTCGCACTCGAGCTCAGGTTCGCGCTCCACTGGAGCGGCCCGACCAGGACCGCCTTCCGCGCCTCGTTATGGCCTGGTAGGAACTGGTCCGCCGCGGTGGGCGCCGTTCTCGCCAGCAGCCCGCCCCGGCGACCGGCTTCCACCGGGCCGCTGCACCTCAGCACGGCCATCGCCAAGACACAGGAGAGGACGAGTTGGTGGAACCTCCGAGCCATCATCATCACAAGACTTCTCACCTCGCTCGCTTCATTTACGGCATTCGGAACTCTGGTATATAAAGATGTTGATCGCTGTCATGGGCTGCTATTAGCGCACTCCGTGCTTACCTTTAATTAATGCCTTTCACGTGTACTTTGATTGCTCGGGCAGTGGAAAAAGCGAGCTGCCGAGCCTGGAGCAAACAGGTCTCAGGGGAGCGCCATGTGAGCGTGTTGTGATGCCAGGGAGCATCCCCCTCGTTAACAACTCCACTCCCTGCGTCCGATGTACGCCCTCGTTGATTGTGTTCCACGGATGGATTGGTGCGATCCTCTCTTTCTCCTCCTTGCAGTAGCTGAAACTATACGAGTTTTCATGAGGCGTGGGGACATATAAAACCATGTCTCGATCTAAATTTTATCAACTTACCTAAATTATATATTAATTTGTAAGTTAATAATGTATCTATCTATTTTCAATATTTTTTGGCTTTTCTCATAAATTATCCCAGTCTTTTCATTTGGTGTCTATTTTTTCTCTAAGCCCTATCATAGGGTCTCCTTCCCCCTATTTTAGTTTTAATTACTTTTTGGTTAGTTACGTTGGTTTCGCTGTCAATTAATAAAGTTATGATCAAACTAATTAATAAAATTATAATTTAATGTGCATATGCCTATGACTGACTCAAGACTAACTTTGATAAAGGAAAGACAAATTGATTAAAACATGAAAAATCAATTGTTAGACCAGATATAACATGTCAAAAGATTGGTCGACATATCTACAGAAGATTTCGTTCTATGAGTTTGGGCATCAAGCCAAAATGATCGTACATTGTGCCAAGAAGATTGAATGTTGCATATGTCAACATGACAATTGGGTAATATGCCACAAGAGAGAATGATACGTCAAAGGGTCGAACGAAGCGCTGGATGAACCAATGACATGCCAAACAATATGTGATTCATGTTTTATAATAATTTATCTAGATCGAAATAGTTTAAAGTTCTAATTGAGTTAGTTTTGAATGTAATTAGGCTAATTCAATTAAGGGACCATTGGGCCTTAATTGGGATTGATTTGGGCCTATTGGAAAGCTCATTTCAAGGACCCAAGGTCAGGTTTGGCAGTAGAACTGTCTTAACCTGACGATGGTATTGTTCAGAAGATACGATCTCCAAATACAATCTCCGAGAAGAAATAGTCTTCGAGACTATGTAAGGTGGTGGTATCGTCCTGACTGGGCAATGGTATCGCTCAAACACAATCTCCTAAATTGTGTCAGGCAGTGGTATCACTTAGGTTGACGATACTACCGCCAGTGCCCAGTGTCTGAAGCTATCAAGAGGCGGTAGTACCGTGCATTAATGGTGATGGTATCGCTAGCACCTTAGGAACTCTGATAATTTAATTTTGGCTCCATTTTAGATTTAATTTTGGCTCCATTTTAGATTTAATTTTGGCTCCATTTTAGAAACTATTTTGGGCCTATAAATATCACACTTATCCTTGCTTTAGGAAGAAAGAACTAAGAGCAAAAACTTGTAAAAACGTTGTTGTAATTCCTTGAGAGGTTTCATTCTTTTCTCTAAGTGTAGTTTCTATTTGAGCTGAGAGAACTATAAAGGTTGTCTCCTAAACCTATGGAAAGGAGAATAGAGCTGTAAGAGGATATTTGATTTTTACTCGTTGAAATAAGATCAATAGTGGAATCCAGTGATCTCAACGGAGGAGGAATCGAGAGTGGACGTAGGTCACGATTATCGAACCACTATAAAGTTGGTGTGAATTCTCCTCTCTTCTCTATTGTTTAATTGCTTTGCATATTGCGTTACTTGTTCATTATCATCCTGCGAACATTTTCAAGTTTAAATGCTTTTCCGATATAAGTTTTATCGAAATCGATAAATATTTTTCAAAAGCACTAATTCACCCCTCCTCTTAGTGCTCATAACAATTGGTATCAGAGCTAGGTTTTTCTCTATTTAGTTTAAAACCTAAGAGATATATCTTTTGTCAACAATCAAGAGGGACTTTCTATCACTCGTCCTCCCATGTTCAATGAGACAGACTACACATATTAGAAAATTCGAATGAGAATTTTTCTGCTTTCTATGGATTTCGATTTATGACATATTGTTGAAAGCGATTTTGAAAAGTCTTCCAAATCAATGAACGAATTAAATGATTTAGAAAAAAAAACTTTCTCTTTGAATGCTAAAGCAATGAACGCTTTATTTTGTACGTGAAAGAGTAAAAATTAATCTTTTGGTACATAGCTATGAGTTGTTTCATATAAAATCAAGTGAGACCATTAGAGACATGTACACTCGTTTTACGAATATCGTTAATGATTTAAAAGCGCTTGGTAAAAGTTTTTAAATTTTGATCTGTTAACAAAATATTAAGATCCCTTCCAAAAAGTTAGGATCCTAAAGTAATGGTAATACAAGAAGCAAAAGTCCTAAATAATTTTTCACTTAAAGAACTTATTGGGACTTTGATGACCTACGAAATAACATGTATAGTACATGATGAACTCGAGAATAACCTTCTAAAGAACAGGAAGGATTTAGCACTGAGAACCAAAGACGAATCCTCAAGCGAAAGCTCAAGTGATAATGATAATGACATTAAACTTTTGACAAAAAAAACTTAAAAGATTTATGAAAAGGAACAAAACTAATAAAAATAAAAATGAACCTGAAAAGAATAAAATAACTTGCTATGAATGCAATGGGTTAGGCCACTTCAAAAGCGAATGTCTTCAACAAAAAAAAGAAGAAATCGCTCAAAGCAACCTAAGACAACTCAAGTGCACCCGAAGACAAGGAGCTAATCAACAAGGAAGAAGTTACAAATTATACATTCATAACATTTGATAACGAGGTATGTAACTCAAACGAATCTTCCTTATCATATGATGAATTATTCAATATATTTAATGACTTGTTTGATGATCTTAAATTAATTAGCAAAATATATAAATTATTAAAAAAGGATCATGCTTCTCTTGTTAGTGAATTTGAAAAATTAAAAAATGAGCATGATAATTGTATGTTAGCTCCTTGCATTAAGTGTGAAGAGTTAGATATACTTAAGAAAGAAAATATTTTACTACAATAAATATTAGAGAAATTAAAAATAGGTAATAAATCATTAGGCATGATCCTTACTAATAAGGATGATATTCATAGAAAGGAATGACTTGACTTTGTAAGTAACACTCAACAAAAACTAACCATCTTCGTTAAAGAAACTACATTATATATTTTATCCAAAAATAAGTATAATTTTTACAGTAGATTTAGAAATTATGCCTATAGATGTTCATTTAAAATGTATAATCCACATAAATTAGTTTGAGTTCCTAAAGGAACAATGAATAACTCAATGCTAAAATTAAGATAGGTAGATCTACTTATGAGGGACCAAAAGTTAAATGAGTACATAAAAGAAAACCCCATGTAGATATATTTATAATTAAAAGCTAGGTGCAAAAATTAATATCGTGATAGTAGATGCTCAAGTCACATGACTGGAGATCTAACATATTTCACGTAGCTGACTAGCCGAAACAAAAATAATAAAGGAAAGATCATTTGAATTGAAATGATTGGAACTTGATGATTTTTATTATGGTTATAAATTTTTTAATTGCGATGGTTTATGGTTATTAATCTTGATGATGATTTTTTATTTTTTTATTTTATTTTAAACGATGATGCATGGTTTTGCATAAAAGACTTGGCCATGCTTGTATGAAATAAATTGAAACTAAAATGGAATGCTTTTTTTTTTTTATATTTCTCTATTGTATCAAGTTTTCAATAAGAGATTGAAAAATTCATTTATGTCATTTTAAATCTCTTAAAAGTGATTTTAATGATTTGAATTTGAATGAGTTTTATCAGAATCTTACACTTGATACTTAAACATTTTATATGAATCAAGATTTTTTCATTAATTGATCTCATAAGATTTCTTTTTATTATTTAAAATGAGATGTGTCGAATCATATCTCTTGGTATTCGTGAATTAATCTTAATATTTCATAATTTTCATATGACTCCTTTGTATTTATGTTTTTATATCTTCTGTTATGATTAGGATATTGATGCAAAAGAAAGCAAAAAAGTGCTAGCTTGAATATTAAACTTAAGCATGTTAAATCTTCCAAATGCATAAATTCTTCTTATACATTTTTCGGATCATCATCTTGATTACTCAGTTTTTATGACTTGAATTCTCTTTTTAAATCAATATTGTTTCCTATCATCTCTGTTATTTATAAAATAAGAGATTTGTCAAAATGACTCATGGTATTTTGATATTCATGACTTGATCTTTCAATTTTTATGATTGAAATATTGATGTAAATTTATCTTTGTTATTAATATTTATCATGATTTGTAAATTGATGTAAAGGGAAAATAATTACAACATTGTATTATCCCCTTCTTTTTGACAATGATAAATAGGAGAAATAATTTGGTAGCTTCCACATTTCAAGGAGAGAAAACTTTATATCATGCACATTGTAAATTGAAGCAAAAAGTTGCTATCTAAAGAGAATAAAAATTTTTTGGTTAACTTCACATTCTCAGGAACTTGCTACCTTGCATATCACAAAGGGAAGCAAAGAATTTGCTAGCTTGCACATTTCAAGAAGAAGCAAAATCGCCTTGTTACCTTGCATATCACAAAGGGAAGCAAAGAATTTGCTAGCTTGCACATTTCAAGAAGAAGCAAAATCGCTCGCTTGCACTTCTCCAAAGAGAAATAATTAGCTAGTTGTACTTTTCTTTTTTTTGTTGATGACAAAGAGAAGATATGAAGATTTAAAATTTAAATCATGCATAGATTGATGTATTTTGAAATTATTATTACGGATGAAATACTCTTGATTTTATGATGCATGCAATGATGAAATACTTATATTTTTTTAAATTCAAAGTTTCTATCAATGTGGCATATTGATAGGGGGAGTTTAGTTAAATTTCGTCATCAATTGGTTATTATGATAAAAAAGGGAGAGATTGTTGAATCTTGAATTTTGATGATAAAACTAATTGATAAAATTATGATCTAATATGCGTATGAGTGACATAGGACTAGCTTTGACCAAGGGAGATAAATTAATTAAAGCATGAAGAATCAATTGTTGGGCTGGAGTGGAACATGTTAGAAGATTGGTCGGTGTGTCTGTAGAAGACTTCGTGCCATGAGCTCAGAGCATCAAGCCAAAATGATCGGACATTGCGCTATAGAGATCATATGTTGCGAAGGTCAACATCCCGATTGGGCAATATGTCACAAGAGAGAACGATGCGTTGAAGGGTTGGACAAAACGTCGGATGAACCAATGACATATCAGACAACATGTGATTCATATTTTATAATAATTTATCTAAATCAAAGTAGTTTAGAGTTCTAATTGAGTTGGTTTTGAATGTAATTATTAGGCCAACTCAATTAGGGGGCCATTGGGCTTTAATTGAGATCAATTTGGGCCTATTGGAAAGCCCATTTCAATGATCCAAGGTCAAGTCTAACAGTAGCACTGCCCAGACCAAGCGATGGTACCACCTAGAAGATACGATCTTCAAAGACAGTCTCCAAGAAGACATAGTCTTTGTGACTATGGCAGGCGGTGCAACCGCCCAAACATAGTATCCCAAACTGTGTTAGATGGTGGTACCGCCCAGGCTGGTGGTACTATCACCAGTGCCTAGTGTCCAAGGCTATTAGGGGGTGGTAGCCGCCTATTAATGGTGATGGTACCACTAGCACCTCAAGAATTTTGATAATTTAAATTTTGGTTCCATTTTTTAGACCATTTGGGGCCTATAAATATCTCACTCATCCTTTCTTAAGGAAGACTTTAATAATTTAAATTTTGGCTCCATTTTTTGAGATCATTTGGCGCCTATAAATACCCTACTCATCCTTACTTGAGGAAGAAAAAACTACGAGGAAAAATATGTGAAAATGTTGTTATAATTCTTTGAGCATTCTCATTCCTTTTTGTAAGTGTAGTTTCTATTTAAGGAAGAGTTGAGAGAACTCTAAATGTTATCTCCTAAATAATCTATGAAACTGTAAGAAGATATTTGATCTTTATCCGTTGAAAGAAGATCAACAGTGAAGGTCGATGTCCTCAACGCAGGAGGAATAGAGAGTGGATGTAGCTCACGACGATTGAACCACTATAAAATTTGTATATCTTTTCCTCTCTTCTCTACTATTTAATTAATTTATATATTATATTACTTATTTATTATCATCCTAAGAATGTTTTCGAATTTAAATATTTTTACGACATAAGTTTTATCGAATAAATTCTAAATCAACGAACTTTTTTCAAAAGTACGAAGTCGCCCTTTGTTAGTGTGAATTCAATCATGATAGTGGAGCCCTGCAATGAAAGCGACAGTGATAGGAGATCAATCATGATAGTGGAGCCTTGCAACGAAAGCGACAGTGATAAGAGACATGTAAAGTATTAAAAAAACTAAATAAAAATTAAAAGTTTAAAACACTTTATGAAAAATATATAAAAACGTTTTCAAGAAAAAATTCTTATTCTATATAAAGAAACAGAGAATGTTCAACTAATTTTTTAAAATTTGGTTTCCGCGGAATTACTTATTTTTTTAAAAATAACTAGCCTATATTTGACGTAGTTATAGTGAGTCGAGGATTTAACCAGAACCTCACATGCGACTTCTTTGCCGCACACGACGAAAGCACGGATCTTGACGCTGCCAATCACGTCTCCGCACACCTTTCAATGATGCCTGCCAGATTTTTCATCAGCGTTTATCTGCGTCTAAGCGGAGAATAAGAATAATGCAATTTAAATGTCTAAAACAACCTTACCGTTTATTTATTCGGAAGAAGATATATAGAAAATTGGAGAAAGACCATATTGTATTAACCGTTTCTTCTGTTTTAGGCGGAAGAGCGAAGAGAAGACGGGCGTTCAGAGAGAAGACTCTCCCTTCGCTCTGATCATATATACAAACACCTGGAGCGCTGGAATCTCGGACCAAGAATAGGGCTCTCTTGATCCGAGATTATGGCGTCGATGGAGGGGCGAGGGAGAGAGAAGGTACCTGTTACCTTTCGCTCTGCCGTCCTATATCCCGTTTCTCTTCCTTGCGAGCAAGAAAAGCAGAGGACAACAAACGGAAGGGGGAAAGAAAGAGGAGGTAGGTGATCGGTCGGCGCTATGGCGAGGTCGAGCGCGGACGACCTGGAGCTGAGGCGGGCGTGCGAGGCGGTCATCGACGGCGGCGGCGGCAAGCAGAAGGTGGTGCTGTCGATCCGCGTCGCCAAGAGCCGCGGGGTATGGGGCAAGGCCGGCAAATTGGGCCGCCACATGGCCAAACCCAGGGTCCTCGCCCTAACCAGTACGCTTCCCCCGTCCCTTCCTCCCGTTCTTGATTTCCCCTTCTTTTCTTGATGATGCCGCTTTCTTGAATTCTTCGCCGTGTCGCGGTGCTCGTCTCCGTACGAACCCAATCTGGTTCTTGTGTTCTCTCGCCTTCTGGCATTTTCTTGATTTTTCTTTGTTCTCTATTCTCTGTTCTTTCGTTCAAAATCCGTAAATAAGGGTTGTCCACTTTCATCCGTTGAGGTTCATGATGTCACTGTGTTACCGTCGTGCCCTTCGTTTATTAGACGTGCAAAGTTGGTCGATCAGTGTCGATCATTTGTGTTTTTAGTACTGTACCAAGTTGTAGCAACCATTTCGGCACTATTGCATTCTTGAGGCTCTTTGCATGGGCTGTAACCGCAACTATGTCTGATCATGCAGCCAAAGCAAAAGGTCAAAGAACCAAGGCGTTCCTTCGTGTTTTGAAATACTCCAGCGGAGGAATTCTTGAGGTAACTTCAAAATCACACGAGTCCTTTATGACACAATTAGTTACTTAACCATAGCTATACGTTCCGAATACGTCTGGTAGAATTAATGGAACTTGTCATTCAGGTATCTGGAAATTTTGTTTTCATGATTCACACTAATTAGAGACAACACTCATGATTACGAGTTCAATATCTTCATGCCTCGAGTAACTGATTGGTGTCTTTCATGGCAAACCAAAAGGCATATTTGAAAATGTGGTGTTTTTAGAATGTCTCATACTTCATTTCAGGACACTAATTATTAAATTACACTAGCAAAAAGAGCATGTGGGATGCATCGGAAAACATAAGGGAACTGTATTGTAGTGTAAGCTTTGCATGAAACAAAAATAAAAGATACTAAAAATATATTTTGGGTTTTGGATAAACATAAAATATAGGTTGTTATTAGAATAAGTAATTGCTAACTTAGCTTTTCATAATTACTTACTAAAATCTTGATTTATTGTTAACTTAGTTTATCATTAATGTCTTAGTTTTTCAAAATCCATTAGTAACTTAGTTTCAGGAAACCATATAGTGAGAGATTAAACCCCAGTTAGTGTTAGAAAGCCTACCAGTTAAATTTTTTTAACAAAACATTACTAAGGGAATGTATCACTTTGCCCACCGAAGTTTAAATTCCTGTTGAAATACAATATGTTATCATTTAAACTGCTTGAGTTACTCTACATACAAACATCATGGGTTTATTATGGCCGCTCAATGTTAACATGCGGACGTGGCAATCAGAACATCACATTGAGATTGTTCCAGTATGGTACAGAGTTCTACCTGTAGGACAATTAGGTCTGTGTACAGAGTGCTAACATGACACTGATGCTCCATCAATGTCATGATTGCATATTGTTAGTGCAGTGTTGATTATGCATAGGTGGCATCCATCCAGGGCCCGCCATAACCTTGTAGATGTTTTCTGCTGGTACGATACGGACATGACACTAACATGGTATTGACATAGCACTTTCTATGGCAAGACAATAGGCCATGCTGCACCAAATCGGTGTTGGTCTCCCTAGACATCAGTGAATATGCGCAGTCTAAAATATTTCTCATATTCATTACATATCTAAACTAGCCCTTTAGGGAAATAACATAAGATCTAAATGCTAAGGGTATTTTTAATATAAATTTGTTTTTAACTCTAGGTCTGTAACAAAAGATTTATGGTGCTGATGGAGGATAATTCAAGTGGGTTAAGTGATGCAAGATAGACAGATCTCATGTTAGCTTAGTGAAATAAAGCCTAAACTCAGGTTGGTTACGTGATAAATTACTTAATCATTAAAAAAAATCCCACAATTAACAATCCAAAGTTCAGGATTTTATAGATTCCCCCAAGGAATCCTATCATAAAGAAGTCAGGTGGACATGTTCTCTCTTTTTCACTTGATGGGTGTCATGTAGAACTGGTAAAGCATCATGGTTCTATCCTCACAACTTGTGTTAATTTTGTAGCCTGCAAAAATATACAAATTAAAGCATCTTTCGAAAGTAGAGGTCGTTCAAAATGATCCAAGTGGCTGCACCTTTATGCTGGTACCTCCACGACTTACTTTGTGGTCTATCCGTTTGTACTCATGCTAATTTTTGTTTCAATAGAGCATATTGTGGTCTGTCTTACCTATCAAATCCTATCATTTATTTACCTTGACTGTTTTTTGCTTTAGGGATTCGATAATCTTAGAAACCAAAGTGTTGCTCCTCCTCAATGGACAATGAGGAACAAAGATGACAGGTGGTTTCCCAAACACATCATGTACTCACTGTACATAGATACGAGGAATGCCATAATAAATTAAATGGAAGTATGTTTTCTTCTTTGCAGGAACCGCATACTTCTGTGCATTTTAAACATTTGCAAGGAGATACTAGGACGCATTCCAAAAGTTGTTGGTATAGATATAGTGGAGATGGCTCTTTGGGCAAAGGTGAACTTTTTCTTTTTCATATGTGTATAGATAGCCAGAAATAATCCTCCCAAAAAAAAAAATATATATATATATATATATATATATATATATATATATAGTATATATGTATTTTTATATATATATGTGTATATATATATGTAAATATATATGTATGTATATATATATATATGTATATATATATCTATATGTATATGTATGTATGTATATATATATATATATATATATATATATATATATATATATATATATATATATTTATATATATACATACATTAGTTGTCTTTTGTTGGTTGAAAAAAGAAGCTAGGTGGGTTATATCAGCAATGATTCTTATTATTTATGAATGAACCATTCTGTTAACTATTATTAAATGATTGGTTCTCGATTTATTGCAGTTATCATATTAGCTCATCTGGTTCCTGTTTTTCCAGCTCCTGTTTTTTGTCAGATATATCAAGTGTCTGTATGTATGTTTAGATCTTTCATCGCATGTATTAAAATCCTCATCTTGAGTATAAATTGTGTTCCTTTTCCTTGGGTTTTTAAAATTTGAAAACTTCGTTCTTGCTATCAGATGATTTGGTCTTGGCAAGTTCTTGTTTGATTATACCATGATGTTTACTTGTTTAATCCATCGGAATGCACACGTTACCAAATCTTTGATATGATTGGTGGGTTAGCATAACTTTCTTTTTCAGGGAGGACCATCAGGAGTCTAGTTACTCCAAATTGCACTGCATATTCATAGAAATTATCAAATTTATATGGCTCAATTCTAATACAGAAGTCAGAGAACATATGTAGAAATTGAACCATTTGCATAAGAGAAACATTGATTTTAGATACATTGATCCCAGAAGAAGACAATGAAAAAATAAGCTCTTCAAAAAGTATAATTAGGAGTATTGCATGTTGTGAACTTTTATTTTATACTTAAAAATGAAATTCCAGATGTGATGGTGGTGACACTAAAAACCTACCTAAATCATGTTCTCACAATCACTATCCATCATCTACACTTGTGTTCTCCCTGTACCTTGACAAATTGATAGTGTAAATCAACCTCAGAGCATACAAACTTTTATGAATTGTTGCAATCCTTTTACTTAGAAGTTAGAACTAGCCACATCTTAGGGATAATATGCATTAATCAGCATGATATTCTTGTTTTAAAATAAGAATTCAAATGGTCTCTGTTTGAATACACCTTTGAATACATAAATAGTCATCCTTATTTTAAAATATCACTTTTTTTAAAAGCTCTTGATGGCTAGATGTTAAGTCACATTTATAGAGAGGGGAATTAATTAGCTAACTGGATGGCTAATCACACTCAGCTGTATAGAATTTCTGTTTTTGGGAAGGGGACTGGTCCTCTCATTCTTTTGCTTGTTCACTTCGATTTAAGGGGTGTTTTTTCTGCTCGTTTATCATGGTAATACACCTTTCTGTCTTAGTGTAAAAGCAGACCTGTTTGGCTCAATTGAGGAATACTCATAATCATTTTTTTTAATGTGCATCACTGAATCCAAAGAATATATTATAAATTATGTATTTTTTGTTCCAGGAAAATACTACTGCAGTCAATAATCAACTGAGTGCTGAGGACGGGCAAGATGCATCTGCTATGATTCAAAGCAATGCACAGGTTACTGTTGAAAGAGACCTGGTCTCACAAGCTGAAGAAGAGGACATGGAGGCCCTCCTTGGCACGTATGTCTTTTTCTGCATTATTTTTAAAATTAGATATATTTTTTACTTCGTCTTCAGGTTTTCTAACTTGCATTTTGTTGGTTTTAATTGCAATACCGGCCAATTATGTGATCAGCAACATAGCATGTAAAGTTTAATTCTAGTATCCTCTTTGCAGTTTTAATGATGACTTAACATTATGCTTGCAATTATTCACATAAATCTTGACCTCCTTCTGGTCTACGCCTACTTGGACTGTGGTCTAATTGGTTAAGAAGCAGGAAAAGACTATCATTGTTGGTATCTATTTACTACTAAACAAATCTAAGTTGCTTTTCTATAATATTTTTCTTCTCTTTTGTTGATAGCAATAGATGGTAGTCATCAAGCGCAAGGAGTTGTTTCTACCAAGCAGTTATGCAACTTGATTATGGTATCTTGTGGCACCTTTGTAGAGTTTTATAAGCCCCTAGTTGGATAAAATAAACTTTTTGCCAATTTACGAGTGAAATATGATTTATAGGATGTGTCTTCATAAATTCTTGTTATTAGCTAAAGTCTCATTAAAAAGTTTAACATTCCATGTTATACTATTGTTTCTAAGCTAAGGATATACTTTTGTCATCTGCTAATGACAAAATTATGTCTATTTCCTTTCTCCGGCTTATATGATTTACTCATTTTATTTGATGCCACTTGAATGTTATATCATACAAGGAACAAGGAGATGGAAAATATAATAGAAGCTTAGAAGGTTTGCTTAATTCTAAAATAAGTTTCTAAGGTTTTAGGTACCAAGTGGTATTCATTATGTTAGCTAACCATTGTTGCCGTATTGTCACAGACTTAACTGGTTTGCCGAAGTTGTGTGACACTCTTGCGTGTTCGTCTATAAGGGGCCAGCTTCTCTTAAACTTCTTATAGTCCCTTAAGGACTTGCAAAAAAAGAAAACGGATTAGTTGAAGCATTTAACTCGAGATTCCACTAGTAGACATTTCAATAAAAACTTGATAGGTAATGCAAATTATAAACATAGACTTCGCAAGCTCTAAATGGCCATGCGACAAAGGGTCCAAGGTAGTTTGCCGCGACTAAAAGTTCCCACAAGTGCCCACATGACACTATTGCAGAACAAGACAACGAATCGACCCTAAACATTATCCTAAAGGCCCATCCAGCCATATGCCACCCAGGTGGCTCCAGGGTGCTGTGTTAGTTGACACTCTGTACCACTTCGCGAAGCTAAGAAACCCCCAACATGATTGCTTGGATAACATTTTTTTAGTAATTTTGCTTCTGTGCGATGATTGCACATAACCTTCATTTATAGGACTAAAACGATCACAAAGCCAACCAAAATAGGGCTGCCGAGCCTATTGCAAGCTTTTTACATACTGTATAAAGCATAAACAAAGCAAAAGACACAAACATATATAAATATTACATTGAACACCTTGTGTATAAATTTGTTTATGATATTCTCCCCACTTGTTCTTTCGATGTCCTCGTCGAAGTCTTTGCTGGTGCTGTATCTTCTTGTCTTTTCTAAATCTTCAATCATTTGCTTTAGTTGCAATGCACCTCCCTCGACATCCAACTACTATCTACGATGTTGTTGAGTAGTCAAACTTTGATCTGCCAACACTGCTTCAACTCGCTAGTGACTTAAACTTTGTTGTGGCGTCAATCGATCTTTGTTGATTCATGTGGATCCCTCATATAAAGGGAAAGACTTTTCTTGTTGTGCGTTAGTCTCTAAAATGTCTTATGCCACTTGAATTGGGTGGATGGCTGAAGGATATTTAACGAGCATCACCTCGCATACTTTGAAGTTTTTGAGGTATTTTCTCTATAAAATTTGCCCATCGATTCCTCTTTTATTTAATTATTGCCTATGAGTAGGTTCGCATCACTTTTGCTTTCGATTGATATTCTATTAGAAATGAAGCGAACAATTTACTCTTGGTATAATCGATCACCATTCGTGAGGATTTGATAATTATTGTCCATCATTAGGTCTCTTCGAAGGGTCTTAAAAAATATGTAGAGCTTCTCTGCTAGATAACTAAGAGAATTGGGGTACTCGGTTTTACTTATTCTTGTAAAAGTTGAGAAGACAAATATTACTTGACTTCGCCCACCTCCTCGAGGGTTGTATTTTATGCATCAAGCTAATTACTAGCCATTATTTGCTCTTTGCTTACTTCTGAAGCAATCGAAGTGTCTGCACTCTTTGTGTATGAGTTAACTACTACCATTTATCTTCTCATTGCCTCAACTTTTTGGAACGTTAGAAGTTTTGCCCGAAAAAAATAAAATTTTGCTTCGACCGACAAGTCTCTATTGGTTTTGGTTGCCTTTGGGATTGTATTACCTTCTCTATTATTTTTGTCGCCTACTCCTTTGAATAAAAAGGGTACAACACCATGTACTTATTAAGAGATAAAGTTGTTGTAACAATATTAGCAGAATGGTTAGACTGTTGAGGGAAATCTTCAATGCCTAATCTTTTTAACCTTCTCTTCTCTTATATAAATAAGTATGAGTGAAGGAATAAAGGCGCACTTCATTTCTTTCTAATCTCTTTTCTCATTTCTATCATGGTATCAGAGTCGCTTGTCTAGAGCAAGCTTTCTTCTCGTTGTCAAACGACAGTAGGTCCCCACCGCGTCCGGCCGCGTACAACAACCCCTTCTTCGTCGCTGAAGGGTTGACACCTCGTGAAGTGCATCATGAACAGCCGACGCCACTCGTGCGTGCAATAGCCTCTACCTCCACTGATTGCTTTCTATTGTTGTCAAACATCAATTCTCCTCCACTATCCTCTACGCAGCCCTTTAGTTCTACCGGCTGCTTGCTCTTCCTTCGAAGCCGTAGCCGTCGGTCGACTCCTCTTCTGCAAAGTTGCGATCTCTGTTTCCCGACAAAAATAGAGCATCGCTGCCGCACCCATCGCCAGCGTCGTTCTAATTCGAGGATCCGAAGATTCAGGTCTCACTCTACGCCGGCATCCACGTTGCTGGTCTAGCAGCCCTCTCGCTCAACCTCGTCGGCACCTGCCGTTGCCATTGCTGGCGTCAGCGACACTATCGGCCACAGCCGCGGCCCTCTTCTTCAGCCACCCCAAACGCCGACGTCGCTGCCTCCTCTATTGTTGCTACGTAGCCGTGTCGCTCGTCCTCTTCTCTCGGTGAAGAGAAAAGCATCTACCTCCTCTTAAGTCTGCGGCACCACTGCCACTTCTCTTGCCGGCGAAGCCCATCTCTGTTTCCTGCTTCGCTCGGGACGCTATAGTAACCCACAGCCACAGCCCTCGCCGGTCACAGCCACAGCCTTCTTCTTTAGCCCCCATCAGCTGCCAACAGCTTGCCTTCCTATTGCAGCCCTTTCTGTTGCCGCCGCTACCTCTTCCTCCCTGCCACTGCCCATCGGCGCACACCCTTGATCGCTGGCTGCTGCCTTCTGCTCCCAGTCGTCAACCACCACTGCCCTCAACCTCTTCATCGGTGGCCGACGCAAGTCCTTGGCCGGCAGTAACATAAATTACGTGATATTGGTCCACAAACATTGCGATCTGCTCCAATCGCAGCAGTCGACGCATAACATTGGTCACTTTTCTGTAGCATTCATTTGATGCCATCACTGATCACTAGGCGAAGAGAACCCCAGTAACAACAGCCGCCTCTCAGCTCTCTGCTGCTTGTTGCAGTAGCCCACCTGCACGGCCTTGCTGCAACTTTCATTCTGGCCGAGAGCAGCATCTGTCCCTCGTTCGCAGGGACCACAACACTGCAATCCAGTAGCTTCTATCTTCCTTTGCTACTGTAATCTCCAGTTCTCACATCCTAGTCAGCCATACGGCTGATTTGCAAACCCTTCAGCAATGCATATCTTCCGGACCCAAAAGCGACAGTGATTGGTATTTTCTCTCCTAATGTCTTCGTTATCTACCTCTCAAGTTCCAGTTACTGTCCCGTAGGGAGCAATAGTACTTCTCAATATACATGGCTTGTCTCTATTAATGCTGCAGCCCTCATCCTCGTTAAATTATCTAGAGGAGGGAACTACACATCCTGGCGTGCTCAGTTCTTTAATCTCCTCCTTGGCTATGATTTACTAGGTTATGTTGATGGATCTTTCAGTTGTCCACCAGAAATGATCAACATCCCAGGGACAACAAGTTAAGTATGAGCATAAGTTATGGTTACGTTAAGATCGTCTCATTCTCCAAGCGATTCAAGCCTCCGTCGTTGGTTCCGTCGCACCACTTATATCTTCCTGTGCTATTGCTACTAAAGCCTGATGCAAGTTACAAACTACATTGGCAAATCATTCGCGCACTCGCATGCTCGGCCTCCTCTCAAGTCTAATGAACACCAAACAAGAGGGAAGTATCATCGATGATTATCTCCAACATATAAAGATTATCATCGATGATTTAGCTTTAATATCGCATAACCTCAGTGATGATGAAGTCATTGTCCACACCCTTAATGGTCTTGGGGCTGAATGCAAAGAATTGACAGCAGCAATACGGGCACACGACTCGTCGCTATCGTTTAAGGAGCTGTACGACAAGTTGACTGACTATGAGACATATCTAAAGCGTGAAGATAGGGCACCAGGACCATCTATTACTGCTCAAGTAAGTCACAAATCTAAAAGGAAGAGCAATCAGTATTCTAAGCCTATCAATAAGGGTCTCGGGCAGACACCGCCTCAAGGGAGCAACATCAATTACCAACAGCCTTGGCGTCTTGCTCCCATGCCTCAAGGGAGCAACATCAATTACCAACAGCCTTGGCCTCCTACTCCTATGCCTCCAGGTAGCAACATCAATTATCAACAGCCTTGGCATCCTGCTCCTATGCCTCAACAATGAATAGTCTGCCAGCTATGTGATAAGGTTGGTTACTCCGTTAAGGTCTGTCGGCCTCATCCTCGACCTTCAGCTACCAAGCCCCAAGTGCATCTCGCTGCTGCCCCCGACTTCTGATCAACATTCCTGGGTTATGGACTCTGGCGCCTCCCATTACATCATCTCAGATCTCCAGAACTTGTCCCTTCACAATAGCTATGGTGGTAACGATGACATCGTCATCGGTGATGGTAAGCGACTTCCCATTACTCATACTGGTTCCACAGTGCTTAATTCGCATTATCTTAACTTTACACTCAATGATGTGTTGTGCGTTCCTCATATCAAACAGAATCTTATTTGTATCTTTCAATTCTGTAAACAAAATAATACCTCCATTGAATTTTTTTCTGACTACTTTCTTGTCATAAGCACGGGGGCATCGTTAGTTCAAAGCAAGAGTAAATATAACATCTACCAGTGGCCATCGATCTCTTCTGTTGTTGCTCCAATGGATGTGTGACATCGTCGTCTTGGTCACCCTTCTTCCTCAACTCTACAAAAGTTTTTCTCTCGTTATTCTCTTTCATCTTTTAAAACTAGCTCTATTGTTTCTCATTGTGATGCATGTCTTAGTAATAAAAGTCATAGACTGCCTTTTGAAAATTCTCCTATTTCTTGCTCACAACCATTTGAAATTCTGTATACTGATGTTTGGGGTCCTGCACCAAGTATTTCGTTTGACAAATACAGATTTTATATTATCTTTATTGACTATTTTACCAAATATACTTGGTTTTATCCTCTTCAACATAAGTCTGAGGTCTCCACAATCTTCCTTACCTTCAGAAAAATGGTAAAAAATATTTTTCAGTCTACAATTAAAATAGTTTATTCTGACGGTGGGGGTGAATACCAAACACTAACACCATACTTAGCCTGTGATATTCAGCATCTCAAGTCTCCTCCATACACTCCTCAACTAGTTGGCTTAACCGAACGCAAACATCGGCATATAGTTGAAACTGGTCTCACACTTCTCCATCATGCTTCCATGCCAACTACTTTTTGGTCTACAGCCTTCCAGATTGCCATATATCTGATTAATTGCATGGCTAGTCCAGTCCTCCACAATCAATCACCATTTAAAAAACTATTTCATAAATCCCCAAATCTTCATAAACTTAGGGTTTTTGGTTGTCTGTTATCCTTGGCTACGTCCTTATGCATCACATAAACTAGCCCCAAGGTCGAAGCCTTGTACTTTCATTGGTTACTCTCTTGAACATAATGCTTACCGATGCTATGATCATTTGACTCACAAGGTCTATGTGTCTCATCATGTTGTCTTTGTGGAGTCCTCCCTTCTATTTCACCAGTCCAAATCTTCTACTGTACCAACTACTCCGGTGAATATGCATTAGCGACACATGCCATTGTCCAATGAGCCTCTACAAGAATCACCCACTCCAGCACACATACATGAGTGGAGCACTCCTCCGATACAACATCTCGCTCCCTCTTTTTCTTCTCCTTCTGCATACATACCTCCTTCCATAGACATCCAATCTTCGGACACTCAATCACTAGCATTTCTTTCACCACAGCCTAGTAGCGCTAATGTTCCTCAGTCCAACTTATCCTGTTCTACTACTTCCCGAGCACCCATTCCACCATCATCTCCTAAACCACTTGGACATCCCATGACAACATGCTCTAAGCGTGGTATTTTTAAATCACGTCAGCTTCTCGACCTCAATACGATTATGACTCTCTCTACTGAGACCTGTGAACCTACCACGGTCATTCAAGCCCAAGAGTCTCCTCATTGGCGTCAAGCTATGTGTGATGAATATGATGCCCTCCTTCATAACTCTACATGGACCCTTGTTCCGTTTTATCCCGCACAAAATATCATCGGGTGTAAGTGGGTTTTTCGAGTTAAGCAGAACCCCGATGGGTCCATTGCCAGGTATAAGGCCCGTTTAGTGGCCAAAGACTTTCATCAACATCCTGGTGTTGACTTTACAGAGACGTTTAATCCTGTTGTTAAATCCACGACAATCCGACTGATTCTGAGTTTCGTCGTTTTAAAAGGCTAGCACCTGCGATAACTTGATATGAACAATGCCTTCTTACAAGGAACATTAACTAATAATGTCTTTATGGAGAAATCACCTAGTTTTCTTCATCCTCAGTATCCGAAACGTTTGTAAACTTCACAAGACTATTTATGGACTTCGTCAAGCTCCACGAGTCTGGTACAAAGAACTCGGCTCATTTTTTTATGTCAGTCGGCTTCTCTAACTCTAAGTCTGATACCTCCTTATTTCTCCATCAACAACCTGACAGTACAATATATCTTCTAGTATATGTGGATGATATCATTGTGACAGGTAATAACTCTATGGAGGTCACAATGTTCATTAAGAAGTTGGCCGCTATATTTTCCCTCAAAGATCTCGGTCCCTTGAATTATTTTCTGGGTATGGAAGCAATGTCTACATCTTCAGGACTCTTCCTCTCTTAACGGAAGTATACTCAGGACTTATTAGTAAAGACAAACATGAAGGATACAAATGATGTTTCAACTCCTCTCTCCACCGGTGAATCGCTTTGATTAAATGACGGTAGTCCTACTACAGATCCTATACAATATCGGCAAGTAATTGGCTCTTTATAATATTTGGCTATCACCCGCCCATATATCTCATTTGTAGTTAACAAGTTGTCCCAATTCATGCATAGACCGTCTACCACACATTGGTCAGCAGTTAAATGAGTATTACGATATCTTAATGGTACTCTTGACTATGACATATTTCTCTACAAAAACTCTTCACTCCAACTTTATGCTTATGTTGACGCTGATTGGGCTGGAAATTTTGATGATAGAACATTGACATTTGGGTATATCGTTTTCCTAGGAGCCAATCCAATTAGCTGGAGTTTCAATAAACAAAAGACAGTTGCTCGGTCAACCACTGAAGTTAAGTATCGATCTATTGCAATTGCAACTGTAGAACTTTATTGGGTAATAAATCTACTCAAAGAATTTGACATCCGCTCTTCGGTTACTCCTACAATATACTGTGATAATGTCAGGGCTACCTACTTATGTGCAAATCCAGTATTTTACTCTCGTATAAAACATATAGCAATTGACTTTCACTTTGTATAAGATTAAGTGATCAATCATCAACTACGTGTTTCTCATGTTCACACGGTAGATCAACTGTCGGACTCCCTCAAGAAGCCACTTGCCTGCAAGTTATTTTCACTTCATAGGTCCAAGATCGACGTCCTTGACAGGAGCACAATCTTGCGGGGGCATGTTAAGAGATAAAGTTGTTGTAACAATATTAGCAGAATGGTTAGACTGTTGAGGGAAATTCTCAACGCCTAATCTTTTCAACCTTCTCTTCTCTTGTATAAATAGGTATGAGTGAAGGAATAAAGGTGCACTTCATTTCTTTCTAATCTCTTTTCTCATTTCTATCAATACGGCCTACTTAGTTCCTTGGTCAAGCATTCCTGTATCGGCCCGAAGTCCCTCCATTTTTTGTTATCTTGATAAAAAGCCCGTCGACATTGGTCTTGTGAATCTCCTTGGCCTCAGCCTTTCTACATTGTTTAGATACTTGGAGTTTGCCTCTATATTCTCCACCTCCTCGGCCCCTTCCACGATTATACACTCTGCCTCCATAAGAGCAAGGGATCGATGACTTCACAGAAGTCCTACCTCTGTGGTACCATGGCCTTACTATCTGTCACCTCGTATCTGTGACCCTTTTTTTGTGATCGGTAGATATGCCTTTGTGGAACTATGACACTCCTCCCAGTCCACCTGCATCCTAACCAACGCTTGTTTTTGGGTAGCTAAGTTCCTCTATACTCGTCATCACTTCCTCGTCTCTTTCAACAACTTGCTTCAACACTTTTGTGTTCTCTTAGCAGTTCCCTTTGGTCGATGGAAACACAGATTGCAACTCTCAAGCATGGCCTCCGTCTTCATATTGTGGGCTCGCGTCAATTCTATTCTCCTTTATGTCCTTAGTAATAACATTAGCTCGCTCGACCTTGTCCTTTGATTTGTTGAGCTCTCTTAAGTGAGGATGAGCTTTGGAATAGTTTAACTCTCTAGTCGATCTGAGCATATTTTCGTATGATTATGTCCTCCCCATGAGATTCATTAGTACTTGCACTCAGAGGCCTCCTCGGTGGTATACAACCCCCATATTGTCACGGACTTAGCTGGTTTTACCTAAGTCGTGCAGAACCCTTGCGTGTCCGTCTGCAAAGGTCAGCCTCCCCGAAACCTCCTAGGGTCCCTTAGGACCTACAGAAGAGAAAACGTGTTAGAGGAAGCATTTTCCACGGGATTCACAAGCAATCATTTTATAAAACACTTTATATAGCCAATACAAATTACAACCATGGACTTTACAAGCTCTAAATGGTTGCACATGAAGGATCAAGGTCCATTACAGACCGAAGTCCCCACAAGTGCCTACATGACACAACTTAGATTTATAAGTCGAAACCGGTCACAAAAGCTAACCAAACTAGGGTTGCCAACCCTACTGCAAGCCCACTACTTGTTGTACAAAGTATGTACAAAAATCGAAGGACATGGACAAACATGAGCATTACATCGAACACCTTATTTATATTTTGTCCTTGACATTCTCCCACACTTATTCCTTCGATATCCTTGTCGAAGCCGTTGTAGACGTTATATCTCCTCTCCTTTTGTTGAATCTTCAATCTTCTGCTTTGGCTGTAACACGCCCCTTGGCTCCCAGCTACTCTCTGTCGTTGTTGTTGAGTAGTCGAACTTTGATCTGTCATGCTGCTTCAACTTGCCAATGACTAACTCTTGTGTGGGGTTGGCTGAGTTGTGTTGATCCTTGTTTATTTCTACGGATCCTTCTGGTGAAGAAAAAGACCTTGTTATGCGCCAGTATTGCAATAGTCTCATGTTGCTTAAACTAGATGGATGCTTGTTGGAACTTTAACGAGCATCACTTCACAGACTTTGACGTTTTTGAGGTCCTTCCTCAAGATTCGCTCATTGATCCTTCTTCAACTTTAGTTGTCACTTCTAAGTAGGTTCGCATCACTCCCGCTGTCGATTGACATTCTATTGGGAAATGAAGCGGACAATCTACTCTTCGTAGTAATGATCACCAATGGTAAGGATTTGACAACTATTGTCTTCTATAAGCTTTCCTCGAAGGGTCACTGAACTTGTGTAGAGCTCCTCTGCTGGATAAATAAAAGAATCGGGTTACTAAGTTTCGCCCTTTCTCTTTGAGTTGAGGAGGCAAATGTTACTTGATTTCGTCCGTCTCCTCGAGGTACGAGAACTAGGGTACTCGGTTTTGCCCACTCTCTTGAGTTAAGAAGGCAAAAGTTACTTGATTTCGCTCGTCTCCTCGAGGTTGTACTTCATGCATCGAGCTGGTTACTAACATTTCACCTGCCCTTTGCTCACACTTCCGAAGCACTCGAAGTTTTTGCACTTCTTGCGGTGAGTTAGCTACTGTAACTCATCTTCCACTACCATCGAACTTCCGGAATGCAAGAAGTTTTGCCCGAAAAGAGCAAAAGTTTACCCCAACTTAGAGTAAGTCTTTGATAGTTCTCGCCTTTAAGATTGTACTGTCTTCTCCATCACCTTTGCTGCATACTCCTCTGAGTAGAAAAGGTATAGTATCGTGTACTGCCTACTTCGTTCCTTGGTCGAGCACTCCTGTATCAGCCCGAAGTCTCTCACTTTCGACTATCTTGATGAGAAGCCCGTCGACGCCGGTCTTATGAAGTTCCTTGGCCTTTGCCCTTTCGCCCTGTCTTGGTACTTGGAGTTTGCCTCTGCATTCTCCATCTCCTCGGCCCCTTTTACGACCAATGCTCTCCCTCCATGAGAGCAAGGGATCGATGACTCCACGAAAGTCCCGCCTCTGCGGTACCATGGCACTACCGAGCCCATGGCCCTACTATCTGTTGCCTTGCATCTGCGTCCCTTTCTTCACAATCGGTAGATTCGCCTCTACGGCACTGTGGCACTCCTCCGAGTCCACCTCCTTTCTAACCGACGCTTTTCTTTTGGGTAGCTAAGCCCCTTTGGATTCGTCATCGCTTCCTCGTCCCTTTCGAGCACCTGCTTCAACACCTCTATATTCTCCAAGCAGCTTCCCTTGGTCGTTGGAAAGACAGACTGCAACTCCCATGCATGGCCTCCGTCATCTTGTTGCAGAGCTCACGTCGATTCTGTTCTCCTTAGCTTCCTTGGTAGCAACGCTCGCTTACTCGGCCTTGTCCTCTGACTTGCCGGGCTCCCTTAAACGAATATAAGCACTGGAGCAGTCCAACTCTCCAGTCGCTCTGATCATACCTCTGTATAATCAAGTCCCCTCCATGGGATTCTCTAGTACTTGCTCTCAGAATTCTCCCTCCGTGGTATGCAACCCCCATATGCTGATAACCGAGGATTTCATTTGATGCAAGATTCGACGCGCACACACGGAAGACTCGCCTCTGTGGTACCATGGTATTCACTCCTTGAATCCATAGCCCTTCTTGCTGTTGTGTTGTTCATCGAAGTGGAGCTCCCAGTAGCTCCTGATCATACCTCCGCATGATCATGTCCTTCACGGGACATCTCTGCATGTGTTGTATTACCGCGAACTATTCCACTATGATTTGCTGCACCATATCACCTCCTGGTGACATCTCCATTGCATTCAGATTCTTATGTGATGAACTCAGACTATGATCTCTCAACGTGTGGCCTCTGCTAGCATATCGTAGGGCCTCCCCCACCTCTGATTGTGTTCACTCTTTGGCAATTCACCTTCGCCCCCCCACTCTCGGATCACACCTGGATGAAGCATCACTCTAGGACAGTTCGTCACCTAGTAGCTTTCAAAGTCCCTAGACTTCGTTAAAATTGGTGCATCATTGTTTGGATCCTAGGCCTCTATCCCCCACTAGCACAATCTTCAGTGTGCACCACTTTCTTCATGAAAACTCGAATGACAGCACTGTAGCATATTCTTCAAGAGTACCCACCTCTGCATCCTCTTGCCCCATGCTAAGGCCTTCTGATCCCAACTTCGCCTCTGCAAGTTGAATCACCTTAGTCCCTCTATCAAATGCTTCTCTGAGATAAGGTGTATGTGCCTTCAAGCTCCTTTCGTCTTTGACACCATGCAAAATGAGTCTGCCCCATCAGAATGAAGAACTCATGAAACAACATAATCCCACTCTTGCCTCTACAAGAGTTCATGTCCTTGACCTCTGTTCAAGGAAATTTCCATGCTTCCGCTCTATATTTCCATCTTCTACGTCGACTCCCTTCATACGGCTTGGATACTTCACCAAGTTCCACCCAAGTTGCTCCGCCTCTCGATTTGCATTGAGTTGATGGTGGCCCTCGCGTCCACCATTCCACGGGTCAGCCCTCCATTTAGTTTGATTTCCACATCGATTCTAAGTGTGCCTTCGTATGATGTTGCCATGGTCGCTCTCCCACTTGATCTCGCAATGCATCCACCAATACATTACTTCATTCGAGATCATGCAACGACTCCTCGCTGCTCGCTCGATTCGTTGAGCTTTGTGGAGATACTGTCTTGAGGTACTCCTCAACATGTGCGGTCCACTGCACATGATTCTCCCTTTGGAGAATTAGGACATATCCCTCCTGGATATTTATCATGTTGGAGCAACTTTCCTTTTTGCATTCTTCCCTCTAGAAGTTTCGGAGACTACCATCCTCTTGAACTACTTCGTTTTATTGAACAATCTGTGCATTATTCTACCCCCACAAATGCGCTTGCTAGATTGCGACTCTTCGCTAATATAGCCCATGCTGCACCCTTCAAGGCCTAGCAACGTGCTGAACTTGTTGCACACTTCAGTCTCCTACGGACGTATCCATTCCATGCTGAAGAGAAAGTTTCAGTGCTCCATGGCGTCGAGTTCCGATCGCCTTGGGATGGCTACGAACACTCCATCGTCCGCATACAAGCCTTTGCATGAGTACCGAATTCTTCGAGTTGGCAATTCTACTCACCTTTGTGAGCTTTGCACAACTCTTTCGGTCGTTGTGCAACACATCCCACTTTGCACTATCTCCTCTTTTACCAAGCACCCCGCTTGCCTTGAGCACCGTCAAGTTTGGTTGCCAACGTCAAGCCGTAGCTCGAACTCAGCCATCCCAACCTTTGTGCACTACACATCCTTCTCAGCTTGCTTGTCCTCGTGGTGCCTCTCATGCAAAAGGGTTGGCAATTCCTCTGAATGTCAATCATGGATGCCCGCTTCTCTGAGCGACTCCTTTCCCTACATCTCAATGTCTGTTTCCCCCCAAATGGTCGCGCGTGCTGACTGTCCTCCATGCAACCCAACTAGGTCCCTCACGTTTGTATGACAAGTGTTTCTGCATGTGCTTGTACCGCTTTAATACCAAAATATCGCAGACTTAGCTGGTTTTGCCTAAGTCGTGCGGCACCCTTGCGTGTTTGTCCACAACATTAACATCCCCGAAACTCCTAGAGTCCCTTAGGACCTACAAAAGAAAAAACAGGTTAGAGGAAGCATTTCCCACGGGATTCACAAGCATCACTTTAGAAAACACTTTATATAGCCAATACAAATTACAACCGTAGACTTTACAAGCTCTTAACGATTGCACACGAAGGATCAAGTCCATTACAGATCGAAGTCCCCACAAGTGCCTATATGACACAACTCATATTTACAAGCCAAAATCGGCCACAAAAGCTAACCAAACTAGGATTGTCAAGCCTACTACAAGCTCACTATATGGTGTACAAAGTATTTACAAAAACTGAAGGATACAAACAAACATGAGCATTATATCAAACACCTTGTTTATATTTTTGTCCATGACAATATGTTGATGTTTGAGGCCTTTATCTGATACAAAATTCGGTGCACACACGAAAGACCTACCTCTGTAGTACCATGATATTTATACCTTGAATCTATTAGCCCTTCGTGTTCAACGAAGTGGAGATCCCAGTAGTGCTCTCGATTGTACCTCCATATGATCAAGTCCCTCATGGAACTTCTCCCGTGTATGTCGCATTGCCTCGAACTGTTCCACTATGGTCCATGGCACAATTGTCTCTTTTGGGTGATATCTCCATTATATTTTGATCTTTGTGGGATAGACTCCGACTGCAATTGCTACATGTGTGGCCTCTGCCAGCACATTGCAGGGCATTCGCCACATCTGATTATGTTTGCTTCTTTGGCAATCATTCTTTGTCCACGTGCTCTCTGGACACACACGGACGAAGTGCAGCTCTACGATAGTTCGTTGCCTAGCAGCTCTTAAGTCCCATCGATTTCGTCGAAATTGGTTAGCCATTGTTTGGATCCTGGGCCCCTGCTCCCAACACCATTTTTGTTGCACACAGCTTCCTTTGCAACAATTTGAATGGCAGTACTACGAAATATTCTTCGAAAGTATCCACCTCTCCGTCCTCTTGCCCTATTCCATAGCATTCTGACCCCAATTTCACTTTTGTAAATTGAGTCACCTTAATCCCTTTATTAATTGCTTTGTCGAGATAAGATGCATGTGCCTCGAAGTTCCATTTGACTTTGGCACCATGCAAGATGAGTTCGATCCTTCAGAACGAGTGATCCATGAAACGACATGATCTTGCTCTTGCCTCTGCAAGAGTTTATGTCTGTGAGCTCTTTCCAAGAAAACTTCGTGCCTCCATTCTATGTTTCGTCTTTTATATCGACTTATTTTATGCGGTTTATGCACTTCACCAAGTTGCTTTGCTCCTTAATTTGCATTGAATTGATGGTGACCCTCGTGCCTACCATTCCACTACTCATCTTTTCGTTGAGTTCGATCTTCACATCTATTTTAAGTGTGCCTTCGGTTAATGTTACCTATGGTCACCCCCACTTAATCTCGCATTGCGTCCACCAACACATTATCTTATATGAGATCATGCAACGACTCATCGTTGCTTGCTCAGTCCATTGAGCTTTATGGAGCTATCATCTTGAGGTACCTCCTTCAACATGTGCGGTCTGTTGCACATGATTTTTCCTTTGGGAATTAAGACTTATTCCTTCTGGATATTTGTCTTGTTGGAGTAACTTTTCTCTTTGCATCATTCTCTCTGGAAGTTTCGGATATCACCATCTCCTTGGACTACTCTGCCTTCTTGAGTGAACTGTGCACTGTTTTACTTTCGTTATTGCACTTGCTAGATTATGACTCTTCACCAATACAACCCTTGTTGAGCCTCTCAAGGCCTAACAACATATTAAACCTACTATACACTTCAGCCTTCTACGGACGTATCCTTCCCATGTCGAAGAGAAAGTTTTTATGCTCCATGGAGTTGAGTTTTAATCACCTTGGGATGGCCATAGACAATCTATTGTTCGCCATACAAGCCCTTACATGAGTATCAAATTCGTGTGGCACACTTACGTGTTTGTCCGCAGTAGCATAACAAATAATTAATATCAAATATAGTTGATAACAAGGTTTTATGTACTGGTCCATACCGGCATACCAAGTTTATCTCGATATGGTACCCGATATCTTATAATATATATAATATAATATTAATATAATATAATATATATTTAAAAAATAGAAAGGGGGCGACGTCGCCTCGTTTCTTCTCCCCACGCGGGGAGAAGGAACCGCCTGCGGGCGATGGATTGCACGAGGGAACTGAGGAAGAGCAGCGCGTGGGGAACAGGTATCTCCGTCTTCTTTTTCTTCCTCTTCTTCTTTCTCCCTCGATCGACCGCCGACGGTCGAAATCGATCGTCAATGGCCGAAATCGATCACCGATAGTCTAAATGGACCATCGATTGTCGATCTCAGTGGTACCGCCCGGTAGTGGGCAGGTCCATATACCGATCAGCTGGCGGACCAGTATGTACTGCCCGGTATGAGGCCCTACCACTCGGTATTATTCTTTGATATTAATTATTACGAGTCCAACTATTATTATCGCTCGATATTATTCTTTGATATTAATTATTACCGCATGTCACAGGGCCTTAACTTTAGTCTAAAATAATATTACTTTTTTTCATCAAATTGTAAACTAACTCTCTTAAAATTCGCTTCATTGTCTGTAACTATTTAGCCAATGTACTATGGTATGATCTCCTCTACTACGGTGTCCATTAAGTTTTCAATATAGTTTGCATCTTGAATCTTGTCAGAAGCATTAATTGACATGATACACCACCCTTCTGTTGTAATAAACAAGATAATTGATGATACACATTCATGTTAGCCCTGTTAAACTGTTACACATCAGTGTCACCCCATATTCGTCCCATTATTTTTTGAAGGATTTGATTTAATCCTCAGTTCTATCACCTCCTCATCTAAATACACGTCGTGGATCTCCCTCGATGTTGGAGGTGATCCTCGTACTAGACTTTTGAATATGAGACCATGCTTTGATAATATGAACCTTGGGCTGTATTTGCTAGAATCATATGGAAATTGAATCATTTTAAAATTACCTTCCCAATATCCCGCTTCTTTTATTTTGTATATGCATCATCAATCCGTGTCTATTTTACTATTTGTGGAGGATAAGCTTACATATCAATATCAACGATATCTGGTGTAGACTTCTTGCCAAGACCTCTTATAAAACCACGGAGGCACGGTGTCCACCATGCCTCAGGTTACTAGTTTAACTTAATTGAGGGGTAGTTGGTTCCATGATCATATGTGCCTTTGACATGCATTTCTTGCGTTACAACAAGTTACCAATGCAAATGTGCTTGGAACACTGATTGGGAAAAGATGGTTAAGGCGGAAGAAATACTGGTGGCTGGTGAGCATCCTTTCTCTCCAGGACAACATTGATTTAAGTTAGGAGGGCTATGAGGAGGATCAAGGAGGCCAGGATGAGCACCAGCTCAAAGAGGCTAGGCAGGACCTCAATCAATTTTGTAACCATCTTGTATGAGATTTGTGACACATTTGACTTGAATATATCCAATGCTTATCCTTGGTTCTGTAAATTTCCTTATTTAAACTATGTATACTAACAGAAATAAAGTGAAAAGTAACATCTTATACCTGTCCTGCAATTGAACAACTATGTGCATGATGTGCAGTTCTTTTGGTGCCATGACAATTTTAGGATGTTTTCAGTCTACCACCCCATTCAAGATGGCAAGTTAGACCCATGCTTGTCATTTTGGTCTCTATGATCTGTATTGTTATATTATACATGTAAGGAGAAGATTTTTCTTGTAGGTATCTGATTTTAAGTGCATTTGGTTTCAGGAAAAGTAGAAAAAACACAATATATAATTGCCTATCCAAATAATAAATAGTTTGGTGAAGTTAAACCATCTCTTTTGACTAGTTTTGGATTGTCATCCGCTTCAGTGTTTCTATTTCATGTCAGTTCATCTGTCATGGGTGTTAATATTTCGAAAATATATCATTCATCTCCTATGATGTTAGATTCCAGGGCAAGCTCACCAAACTGAGAGTTATATTTACTTTCTTATGGTATGACCAATACTTTACATATATATAATGAGCGTACATCTACTGGTTGTGCATTACATGAAATGTTGAAAAATGTACACTTTGTTCTATCTCATCTAGCCAATGGAACAACATACCGTTGAAGTAAACTTAACTATCATTGTTTAGTCTTCACAATACAGTCTTGGACACAGTCCTTGTTTTGTGATTTTTAACCTTGAAACTTTGAGATAAAAGCCTTCCCCCTCCTACTTTCCTTGGTGGGGATATGAAGCGTTTATTTGCCCTATGATGAAAAATAATCTTGGGCAAAAAATTTAGGTGTGTTTATGTCATGTTTTAAAGTGTAGGATATTTATAATAGTTATTCAAGCATTAGTAAATTTGCTAGTGTAGGATATTTATAGTGTAGGATATTTATAGTAGTTATTCATGTTATTTGCTAGTAATATTTTAATTTCATTTGATTCTTGTATATCGTTTAAACTAAAAGGAAGTTTTATAAGAGTCAAAAGGTCAACAAAGTTTTATGTAATAAATACAATATCGATAGATACTGTCCATACCGGGCGATACATACCGGTCTGTTAGCTGCCAATACGTGGACCGCCCGCTACCATGCGGTGCCACCGATTGAGGGTGTTTTTGTCCCATTACCATCCGAAATCAACTAGTAACTATCGATTTTGACCGTCGACGACCGATTTCGGACAATATCAGTCGAAAGAGGGAGAAAGAAGAAGAGGGAGAAGAAAACATGGTCCGGCGCTGCTCTTCGCTCGCACGGGAAGAAACGTCTCATAGCATGGGGATAAGGAACGAAGCGACGTTGTCCCTTTTTTTATTTTTTAACTTATATTATATTATATTACGAGATTCGTCGTACCAGTCCGTATCGACGTACCAAGATTTGGCCAGTACAGTATGGTATGTCGGTACAGCTCGGTACACTTGGGCATACCGAGCGGTACAAATAAATAATATTTTAATGATTAAAAAATATTATTTTTTTTAATACCTGAAAAATTAGAAAAAAAAGTTGGGTTAGGGTTTGTAAGATAGAAATTGGTATAGATTCAACAAAATCAATATAAATTAGGTAAAAATAATATTACATATCTTTTTAGAGCTTTGAGGAATCGTTTTGAGAAAGAGTGAGTGTGAGAAGTGAAATGGGAGAAGGGTGAGTTTAAATAGAGTTAGAAAGGGTTTTTTGACCGTTACAAGATTTGTAACGGTCGATTTTAACCTTTTACATGGTCAGTAACGATTGAGTTCGACCATTACTGGGTCTGTAACGGTTGATTTTGACCGTTACCGAGTGGTATCGGTCGATTTTGCCCATTATACTTCTGTAACGATTGATCTCGATCGTTATATACCATGTAACGATTGGTACCGCCCGGTATCGGGCGGTCCACGCACCTGTAAATCATTGGATCGATATGTACCGCCCATACCGGACAATACAGGGCGGTATGGAAAACCTTGTTATATTATATATCGAGCTGTACACCTATGCATACTGCTTGATACCAGGGTAAACATCTTCTACTAACTACTAATACCACATATCGATCTCAACATCAATATCAAAGAAAAGATTGTCCAGGATATTGCTTAATCGCCAAATATTTAGTACATAAAACCAAGATTTATCGTACCGGTCCATACCTGCTTACCATACCGAATTGATCAGTCTTTCAGTCTACAAATAGCTCATACTTTGACTAGTGAAATCTCCTAAATAAAGTTCAATGACAAGAATAGACCGATGTAAGTGACCCTAAATAGTTCAGATTTTTTGGAGAATGTAGTATTAGGTTTTTAATAAGTTTTGATCATGTATCTTTATTGGTTTTAGCATGTGGGCAATGTGACATCTTCCTTGTGATGGACCATTAAACATTCTTATATTCTATACAAGTCTCTAGTTTCACCCATCTGGTTTGGTCCATTACTTTAACACTTTTTTTTCTCCTTTTAGTGCCTGATGCGCTAGGGCTCCTAAGGTGTCACGACTCAAGGCTCCTTACAGGCGCTCCTTTCCACCACCTGTCGTTGCCTGCAACTTTCTCCTACTTCTACACCTCTTCCTTCACCACCTCCTCTTCTTCCTCTTCCCACACAGAACACTTCACGAAGTGTGTCAGAATAGACCGGAACCGACCTGGCCCTGGACAGCCAGCATTGGTCTGGTACCCAAAAATGGAAACCTTGGTTCAGTGCAATTTATTTGTTTTATTTAAAGCACAACTCTGGCATTTCTAGTAGAATATAAGCATTTTATATAGTATCATTTTTATTCTTTATATTAATATTACTTGTATTTTGTATCACATTCTTTATATATGGTGCTTACATTATAGAAATGATATTGCTGATGTAGGTATGTTATGGGAATTGGTGAAGCAGAAGCGTTTTCAGAAAGGTTGAAGAGAGAACTTCTGGCACTAGAAGCGGCAAATGTACATTCCCTTATGGAAAGTGAATCCATAATAGAAGAGGTACTGCTCATCTAGTTGAGATGATCCAACTTGATAGGCCTATAAGGCCAATAATGTCGCAAGGCCAAAATACTTGAGTTTTATTAGTACTATTAGGTTCATCAAGTTTTATGTACTAATTCAGCTTGTACTTATCTCCGAATGTGGGACTAATTAAGACTTGACATTTAGCCTTCATGTAATAAAGTCTTTTTGTTGACTGTGATTTTGATATTGTAGGTAAGTTATTGTAGCTGTTTCTATCTAAGCTTTTTTTTTTAACATCACCTTTATGGAAATTATGTGGGCTTGAACAGACAAGTGGTTAGGGAGCATGGTAGTTATGTATAAAAAAATGACCTTGAATATTTACTGTAGGCTGATTTTTTATCGTTATTTATCTTAAACTTTACACACACATACACACGCACACACATATATATTGATGCTTTCAGCAAAGACATCACATTAGATGTCTGAATGTGGTTTGCTACTATGTTCTTATGTTGCAGATGAACAGGCTCTTTACTGAATTGTTCAAACCTTGCAGGTATTGCAGGGACTAGAAGTAGCTACTGTATGCGTGGAGGATATGGATGTGTGGCTTGGTATTTTCAATGTGAAGCTCAGACACATGAGAGAGGATATAGAATCAGTATGGCCACTTTAATGTGATTTGATATTATCTTATCTAATCTTATATTTTTGTTTTTTGTTATACATTGAATATATGACTCCCTAGTGATTAGGAACAACCTGTGCACAAACTTATGAAGATTAGGCATAAAAAAACATGTTTAAAGCTCATAAAATAGAATTTATTAATTATGATATTAATTATGGAGAAACATGTTAGAACATCTATTGTGCAGCAACATTATTGGCAGGATTATTTCTGATCATGATATAGAGATCTGAAATTACACACCGGCCCATTGCATCTTTAAATATTGGAAAGATAAAATCTATTTTGTAATTGATGATGGTGGCAGGATCGATTGTTTGGTCATTTTGTGAAGACATAGTAAACCTTTGCTACCTGCAAACTCTGTTTTTTTATATTTTAATATTCACTAGATCTTTTTCTCCATCAGAGAAATTTGATGTTTAATGTAACAAGTTGGGAGAATGAGCATGTGAATTACAGCCCTTGGATGATGCATGTAGAACATTGAGAAAGGGAGGGGGGAGGTGGAGTTTGGTTTGGTGTATAAGGTTTGATGGAGTTACCACTAATTGTGTGCACTGACATCTTAGGTTGTGGCTTAAGGCTTACTATTCTATCCGAGACAACCATTGCACCTGATATGTTTTCTGTTTCATTTTGCAGATAGAATCTCGAAACAATAAGTTGGAGTTGCAATCTGTGAGTAACAAGGCTCTTATTGAGGAGCTTGATAAATTATTGGAACGTTTTGAAATCCCTGCTGAGGTTCGCATTAGTGACATAAATATTTTTTGTGAGACCAGTCTTCAAATTTCCAGGTTATTTTAACGTTTCTTATTTGTTTAATCACATGGGTGGTAGCATGAGGCATCTCTTACAGGAGGCTCTTTTGATGAGGATAACATGGTTAAGAACATTGAGGCATGTGAATGGTTAACTGGTGCTTTACGTAATCTCGAAGCATCGAATTTGGATCCATGCTATGCAAGAATGAGAGGTGTATGTTCTTCAATCTATTTTGGCATCACCATTATTCCATTATCTTGGGTGGTTTGACCTTTTTCAGAAACTTGTTATGGTCATAGTAATATAGTCAAATTTCATGCTACAAGAAATTGACAAAGTAGCTAGATATTCCAGGAAATGAAAGAAGATATCATCCAGTAATTAGCCTCCGTCGTCTATGTAATGTTGGAAGGACAAACCTAGATATGCATGATTTCTGTTCTTGATCATTTATTTCTCTGGTTGTTATCTTTTTCTCACATATGCTTGTACAAATTATTTTTATACACAGCTTCAAAATCTTCTGTCACTTTGCAATTTTAAAGATTTCTATTGTTGATGGACAGTCCTTTCGATGTTTCTTTGGAAATTGATTGTAAGCAATGTATTTCTAGCTTAATGTTCTTTTCTGTCTTAAGTTGTGACACGTTAACAAATTGTATTTGTTCAGATCAAGGAGAAACGTGCAGAACTTGTATTGATAAAGTGCACATTTGTTCGTCGAGCGTCAGAGTTCTTGCGGAACTACTTTCCTGGTTTGGTGGATATAATGCTTAATGACAAGAACTATTTTTCTCAGGTGATCTCTAAGGGGTACCTTTGTTAAATTTCTTGAACAAAAAAGTTTAGGGTGTCCCTCTTGTTGCATGCAGCGTGGACAGTTGAAAAGGCCTGACCATGCAGACCTAAGGTACAAGTGCAGGATATATGCAAGACTTTTGCTGCATATAAAGGTCTGTGATACTTGGAGATGCTCTACTCTTGACTCTGTTATTGGTGTGCACATGCCTTGTTCACCTTGTTTAAAACTTTTCAGAGTCTTGACAAGAATTGTTTGGGCCCTTTAAGGAAAGCTTACTGTCATTCTCTAAATCTGCTGCTTCGTCGAGAGGTCAGCTTACATATAATCATCTTTTGGTGTTTGTATCTTTCTTGTCGATATTTTTATCAAGGAACCAAGTTTTCACCATACCAGTTGGTAAGAACTAATTAGTCTGAGAGCCAACCAGTATTTGGACTGAGCATTTTCACCTAATAAGATTGTTGCACTGGGCATACTGTCTAGTGAGGTAACCAAGCTGTGTTGGGTGGCAAGCTTATCACTTGGTGCTAGTACCGGTCCACACTCTGCATTTTGTTTTTCTTTTGATTTTTTTTTTTGAATATGACAGATTGTCACAAGAAAAAAGTGATATATAGGGGATTTTTCTGTCACTTACCTTTCTAATGAATATGTGAATTCTTCCTCACATGAGAAAAACAGAAATGTATTTATTGGTAGTTACATATACTGACATGGTGTAGGTTGGTACTGGTACTGTACTTGTTCAAGCGATGATGATAATTGGTATTGGCTCGAGATCTTAATCATTGATCTTCTCAAGATTTGTCTACCAGTCAGTACCCACATAGTATGGGTGGCATTGCAAGCTTGTTGCTGCTATGATACAGTCACCATCCCAATTTTATGTTCTTGTTGCTTTTTTTAATGTAAATTATTGTTTGAGTAAGAAACAGATGAGGTTGCATTCAAATAAAGTAAAACACATGTAGTTGTAGGCTTGTAGCTGCCACTGAAGCTATAATATTGTTTTCATGTATATCAAATGGCTAGCAATGTATTTGACATTTCCAGTTTGGTACTATGCTATTCAACACAAAAGCTTCTTAGATAATAAGGAACTCGCATCATTTTACTTGTTCTTGCATCGCCATCATAACTGGCTTCTTATAAAAGCTGGAACTCTGTTATCTTTTGCCATGTCATAATGATCTCTTTGCTCTCAGGTTTGTGAGGCTTTCATAATTTATCTAATAGAGTGTTACAGCTCTGGTCAGAGAACATGAATGAAATATATGCATGATACTATGCTCTATAAATGAATTGCTTATGATAACAGAGGGTAACCTAATTTATTTCATATTGTTATAGGCACGTGAATTTTCTAATGAACTTCGTGCTGGTACCAAGGTAACCAGAAGTCAGGTAGTTTGGCTTGAAGGTCCAATATCCTCAAATCAGACATCAAATGCAGATTCTTCTACAGTTTCTGAAGCATACTCCAAGATGCTAACAGTTTTCATTCCTCTTCTTGTGGATGAGGTTCTTTATTTCTTCACTTAAATTTATAGTAAAGTTAAATGCTAGCACGTCCAATAACTCTTTGAATCTTTGAACAGAGTTCTTTCTTTGCACACTTTATGTGCTTTGATGTTTCCGCTCTAGCTCCATCCGATGCATGTGCTGATACTGATAAAGCCGTGTCTGATAGCATAAATGACTGCACCCCAGGAAAGATAGTTGTTCAAGGCAATGATGTCAAAACTACAGAAATCCTTTATTTCAATATTTCCTCAAATCCAAAATAGAGAATGATGTTAGTGATATTAAACATATTCTTCAACTAACTCATTTTCTTGATTCTTTAGGTCATGATTCTGCTGAGCTAGGAATTCTCAATGAATGTTTAAGAGAATTGCTTGATGGACTTCAGGTAAATACTTGTATATGGTTGCATGAGTAGGATAAATTACTTTCACCAATGAATTCATAAACAGTATGAACTGACCCATTTGATACAAGGTCTGTTCCATTTAGTGTTGGATGCTTGGATAATTTTCTGTTTCAACATGCACAGTTAGGTAAAAGGGTCTTTTGATTTTCTCTTCTTTATTTTTTTCTTTTGGAGTTCTAATTTTTTATAAAATGAAATTTGGAGATATTTTGCTTGTTCTGTCTATCTTTACCTTAATGAACCTAAAACGTTTTCTAATGAGATGAACAACTCCAGCCCAACTATCTGAACCTTCCTACAATAATTTAGTCAGGTTATTATTTTTGGGTGAGAAAAAGAGTCATTGTGTTAATTTGTTAGGTTTCTAATGCTGGGTGCTTCCGTTGTCTTCTATATGATACAAATTTATTAATTGCTATATATTGTTCTTTCAGTAGAATTGACTTGAGCCACAAGCTTTTGAAATTATGTGCTATGCACATGCTGGCATGCATGCTAAAAGAGATTTTTTTTTTATCGTTATTATCTTCTTTGAGGATTAAGGTAGCAATTTTTCTGTCCAGATCAAACATCAAGGTTGCAACTGAATGAATATATCTGTTGTTTTGTGATACTGCACTTTGGTGTCAACATTAGCAGAGTTAGTGATGCCACTGCAGAATCAAGGCAGTGGTCTAGTAATTCTCAGTGATTTTTTTGGTCTGTCTTTTAATTCAGGGAGAGAGGACCGACTAACATTTTCGAAACATTTGATGCTCCTATCTTTTAGGAGGACTTCTGTTCTATTGTGGATTGGGCTTACAAAATTGACCCTTTATGCTGCATTTCGATGCATGGGATCACGGAACGCTATCTTTCTGGTCAAAAAGCTGATACTGCTGGATTTGTGCGTCTATTGCTTGACGAACTTGAGACCAGAATCTCTATGCTGTTCAGCAGGGTTTGGTTATGCACTAAACTGTCTTGTGCAAATCACTTCTTTGAAGAATCATATTAATATCCAACTAACTTCTGAAAATTATATTTTTATTGTAGTTTGTTGATGATGCTTGTTATCAGATTGAGAAGTGTGAACGCAATGCACGACAAATGGGAGTTCTGCCTTACATTCCAAGGTTAGCCATCCTTGCTACTAATTTGCCTGATGATGTTGGATTTCTGGAATTCCTTTCTCTTTTTACATTTCATAGTTTATTTGATAAAATTTTGGTAAGTGCTTCATTTTATTAAGAAATTCTTGTTCCTCTATGTTCTACTTCAAAAAAATTTCCATATGAATTCTAGTATCATGGTATTAAACACTGATTGGACAGGTACGTACTAACTGGTTATCACAAATCCAACAAGGACTTGTATTTGTTGGTATTCGTTTTAAATTTTGAGTGACATTGGATGTTGTAGGTTGGTATACTGCCTGATTTATAGTCCTATATTGGTCTGACAAGAACTATTGTTAAAAATCTTCGTTGGTATTTAGAAGATTTTGGACCATGTGAATTTTGGATCTCATTCAGAATTTCTTTTAACTAGTCTCCGGTCAACATCAATGATGGTAAAGATTGTAGATCTGTAGCAATCTTTCATATTCTTATAAACTAAGGTGCAATTACAGTAAAGTAAAAAAAACCTTTTTAGGTTTTAATTTATCAAGAATGCAGTTTACCCCAAGTTTGAGGACTGCAATGCATCTGCTATATTAGTCTCCATGCTCTCCCTTCTTTTACGGTTCTATTTCCACTGACTTGCTCTGCCATACTGGGATAATGAAAATCTCAGATTATTTTCTCTCATCTTATTCTGTTATAGTTATCCACAATTTACCAAGAACTAGTTTAGTTTTCCTCATAGTCTTTAAATTTTTCTGACAGTGCCCACATTGGTGTAAGTTGCATGGCTACAGATTTCAAATTGATGCAAAAGCTGTTCTATGACAGATCTGTGGTAACATGTGATGATTGTGTGCATTTGAAGATCTTAACAATCTTATTCCTATTGTACATAGGTTTGCTATTCTTGCATCACGCATGGAGCAATATATCCAAGGACAGTCTAGGGATTTGATTGACCAGGCCTACACAAAAATTGTGAGCAATTATTGTTACTGTTCTTAATTCATATGCTAGTAGATTTTATATACTACTTGTTTGAAGTTTAAATTACTACAAGTACAAAAGTACAAAGCACCTCGAATGTTCCATTTGAAAATGTATATATCACCCGTGGTGCTTCCTTCTAGCTAAAGCAATCTCTACATGAATTACTTTTATGTTATTGGCTTTCAGGGGTTTATCAATTGTTCCTTCGGTATAGGTTAGCATAATGTTTGTTGCATTGGAGAGGACTGCACAAATTGACCCCAAATATGTTGATATTGTTCTTCTAGAAAATTATGCAGCTTTTCAAAACAGGTGAGGTGTTGTGACTTAATCTCTGTTGTGCTTTACAAAATATTTCATTGACATTTCAAAATGACAAGATATTGTATGTTTTTTAAGACATGAGCCACAGGCCAGCTTCTGACCTGATGTGTTAACTTCATGTGCAGTTTGTATGATTTAGCCAATGTTGTACCAACGCTTGCAAAATTTTACCACCAAGCTAGTGAATCCTATGAACAAGCTTGCCTTCGTCATGTTAGCATGGTCATCTATATAGTAAGTCCATCTTAAATGTATTTTCTCATTTTTGGTATGAGCAGAGAATGCTCATATGAATGCTTTCGTGTTACCATAGAGTAGATATTTTCTTTACAGTTAAAAGTGGGGGGTGTTTTCTTATTTATTTCCTTGCAGCATTTTGAAAAACTGTTTCAGTTCGCACGCAGAGTTGAGGAATTGATGTACAATGTTGCACCTGAGGAGGTCAGTAAGTTCTTCGATTCCTGCTTGTTCCTGTTACTTATTATATAGGTTTGTACTTTGTAGGATATGTTGAAGAGTCAAATGCCATTTGTTGACATTGATTTGACAAATCTCTTTGAGTTTTAAGTTTCTGAGGTTCTGGAGTTTTTCTTATTCAAACCCCAGCTACCATTGGAACTTATCAACAGAATTTGTTAATAAGATTTTGTGCGTTCTACATGTGTTAATCTCTGATTTTTTATCATTTTGATATATGTCTCACCTGTTCTGTTGTGTTACCTTTTACCATTTGATCATTCATGTAACTATTCAAATGAATATATTGACCTATTTTTTGTAATGATGAAGTTGTACCAACTACCAATCAGTGACTTACTGAAATATCTGAAACTCGAATATGCAGATTCCTTTCCAGATTGGAATGTCAAAAGTGGATCTCCGGAAAATGTTGAAATCTAGCTTCTCAGGGGTAAGGGAAGACTCATAGCCTCATCTTTCACATTGGTCGACTTAAATCATTTCTGTTGTTAATTTTTGTTGTATTTTGCTGACAGCTTGACAAGATCATCAATGCAATGTATCGGAAGTTGCAGAAAAATATAACTGCAGAAGAGTTGTTGCCTTCTTTATGGGAAAAATGCAAGGTTTGTTTTTTGTTCATGTTTAACAGTAATTAGGTCTACATTGTAAAGTTTTAAAATCTTGACCTTACTGAGAGTTATGAACCAGCATTTACTGGTCTGACCAAGAATCAGTATTGAAACATGTAGTTTGATACTTATATTATTTTATTCAATGATATTGGATGGTAAAAGTCAGTAAATGCGTATTTTATTACTGAGTTTGATAGGTTACCAGAACTGGTATTAGAAGGAGATTTAAAAATTTGTAGGCTTTTTGATTAAGTGTCAAATATTTGAAAGTAGCGACCTGGTTGTTGTTATGCAAATTAGAATTCGGGTATATTTGTGTGTTTTTTAACATCAATCATGGTGGTACTCATTCTGCCAAGACTATCTGAAACTAATTTGGCATGCAAAACATTGTAGCAGAATTAGAAAGAAAAGCATAGAGAATTTAAAGTGTGACCTTTTTTGATGAATTTTATTATCAAGTGGAAAAAGAAGATAAGAAAAGTAAAGCTACACAGGTAAAATAATCTGGAATAGTATTAAATCAACATGAAGTATTTTGGTTGCAACTCTCTTAAGGAACATCAAAGAAGCTAAGACTTAATATGAAGCTCTGAGTGACAGAACTACTCTATGTAGGATTTAATCAGGGAGGCTGCTGCAGTAGTCCTGCTATTACAGGATAAGACATTGTAGATGAAACAAAAGGAAGTTTATTTAGTGTTACATGAGAGCAATATATGTTCAGTTTGGTGCATCACAGAAGCTAAGACTTGGTATCACCAAAAGTTGAAAGGAGATGTTAGGGAAAGCTGCAACGGTATGTTACTTCCATCAAATAAGATGGCATTGCAAAACCAAAAGTGACTTGAATTCTACATGGAAGCAACTTGGTAGAGAGAAAGATTACCAGCAATATTGGATCTGCAACTCAGGTTTAGTATCAAGCAATTTTTTGATGGGTAAAATTGTCTCAGGTTTATAATCATTAGGTTCATAGTCTCCAACTTCCTAAAACATTGCATAAGAATATTTTGAGTGAATTTGATATGGATAGAGAGGGCTAGAGTTATAAGCGTATCTGGAGAAAGCTTAGGGTGTCAACAACAAGCATAAATTGGTACTTTCTCTTTCCTCTATTTAGTCTCTTCGTTTTGAAAATTGTTCTGTATGTTGGGGCATAAACTTGGGAGAAATAGCATTGTATCAGTAAACCAATGCTAGTTTATTTTGGTATTAAAACCTAAAGCATAAATGATCCTATCTGTAATGGAATATGAGTGCAAAAAGTTGACAATATATCTCATTTGGCATTGCAGAAGGAATTTTTGGAAAAGTATGGAAGTTTTGTTCAGCTAGTTGTCAGAATATACCCCAACGAGACGGTTCCCTCCGTAATAGAGATGAGGGAGGCTCTTAGTAATCTGTAGCCGCAGTCGCTGTCTAGTTCTGCTTCCCTATGAAGGCACGGTTGATTCAAGGTCTCAGTCCATCACTTTTCTTCCCTTTTTCTTTTTTCTCCGTCCAGTTGCTTTTTGTGCTTTCGTTCACTGAACACCATGAATGCTACCAGTTTGCTCGACTCTAGAACAACTCTGCCAAGTACTTTTAAATGCATATGTTGCCGCTGCTGTTCTATTTTTGTAATATGTTCTTTTTCTTCTTTTTTTTCTGACAAACAAGGGACTTGTCTACTCGTTTCCAGCTATCATTTAGGTTGATGTTCGTGTTGTGTTCCTGTTTGGATGGATTAACGCAGTGTTAAGCAAAGAACTGCACATGTTACTGCCAAGTTTATTGAGCTTCGTAAACCATGGAATGCGACTTGGCCCCTCCAACCTTGTTGCACAGACGAGAATAGAAGATGTGTTTGGTTTCTTATCCTCGAGCGAAGGAGTACCACACAGTTTGGTGGGTTGATCGGATGCTACGGGCTCAGTTCGCGCCCGGCACGCTTCGACTCCACCACATTGCGCTCGTGCGAGTCGCACACCTGCGTGCTGAACCGGCACCCGAACCTCCTCCGCCGCCTCCCGCCGTCCTCCTCCCCCTCCGCCGCTCCACCGCCTTCGCCGCCCTCGTCCAGCTTCGACAACGCCTTCTTCATGCTGGAGCACTCGCGCTCTAGCTCCTGCACCCGGTTCCGCATGCTGTCCATGTCCAGCCGCAGCACCTGGTTCTCCCGCATGGCCGACCGCCGCGCGCCCCCCCCCCTCACCGCCCTCCGCTGCCGGAACTGCCGCCTCCCCCTCCGCCGCGAGCAGTGTCCCCGCTATCACCCGCCGCAGCTGCAGCTGCTCGAAGAAGAGCACCTGCACCACCGCCCGCAGAGGCAGTCGCTCGTTCTGCGCCGCGTGGGTGCATGCCTCAAGCGTCAGCTTCCGGCAGTCCAACACCCCGCAAACTCTCTCCTTCTCTTCCTCCCTCATCCGCGGGTGCGCCTGCCCACTCCATAAAACCCCGTCAGCTAAAGGTTCAATCAGTATGACAACACCGGTGGAAGAAGCACCTCCGCTGTACCTTGAGATAGATGTCGACGGCTCTATAGAGGCCGTCGTGGTAGACACGGGCGTCATCCGGGAGCGCCACCGCCAAGACGTAGAACTTGTCCACCTTAAGATTCGCGTCCGACGCGATCTCCGCCAGGTACCCGTCCACTAACTTCCCTACCAGCTTCAGCGAAGCGGCGGGTGGGGGCGTCCTCGCCGTCCTCTCCACCTCCAAACCACCCTCCGCCGTGGCCAGCGCTGCTCGCTCCCCCTCCAGGTCCTCGAGGTAGTGGGCGAGGATCCGTTCCACGCAGTCCACGTCATAGAGCGTCTCGGAGAGGTAGGAGTAGCTCGGGATCAGGAGGTCGTCCAGCGTCGCTCGTTCCAGCTGCGACGCGATCTTGCGCTCGAGGGCCGCCCGCGCGGCCTCGGAGGCGTGGAGGATGTGGGCAGTCCGCAGGAGACCGAAAAGGAACTTGGTGGCGACGGCGGCGGATGCGACCGGCACTGCCGAGCTTTTTTCCGGCGGGAGGTTCGCGATCACCGTCTCCAGGAGCTCCCGCTGCTCCGGCTCGGACGCTACGGGAGCAGAGGAGTGCTTCCGCCGGGAACGGAAGAGACCCGGGATGGACTGCTGGGCGTAGGAGATGAGGGATCCCTCGATGGCGACGGGGCTCAAGTCGCGGGACTTCAGGGCGGCGATCACGCGCTTGTACATCGGGAGGCTCAAGATCGCGAGGTCCTCGAGCCAAGAACCGGCGGTGGCGGCAGCGGCGAAGGAAGAGGATCGGACTCCCCTCCGCCTGCGGAGCAGTCCGGTCTCGATCCCGTTCCAGAGAATCTGCTCGCTGCCGCTGCCGCCGCCGCCGCCGCCGCGGCGCCCCTCGTTAATCGGCCAGCCGAAGAGGGAGGCCGGGTCGGAGACGGACGCACTGGCGGCGATGGCGTCGACACACCGCTGGGCGATGCCGAGGTCATCGGCGACGGGCAGCACGTCCTCGCAGGATTTGAGGGTCTTGATGGACTGCTTGATGCTGGGGAGGACGGATTGGGCGAGGAACCGCTCGGTGCGGGCCACCAGGTTCTCCTCGCAGACTTCCTCGGTCATCTCGAGGTACTCCGCCACGCAGCGCAGGGGCGCCACGTTCCAAGCGCTGAGGTCGATCTTGACGCCGTAGCAGAACTTGGCGGCCGTCTCGAACGCCTCGCAATTACCTGGGAAGTCAGCAAGCGAGATGTGTAGGTAAGCCTCCTCCTCCCCTGTTCCTTCCTCTTCCTCTTCTTCTTCTTCTTCTTTGATCTCTCCTCGTCCTCCCTCCACCTCATGTGGCTCCTCTTCATCATCCCCCGTACTCTGCCCTCTTCTTGCGGCCTTGTTAGGCTGTTCTTCCGCTTCCGTTATCAGCCGCTGAAGCCTCCGACTCTTGGCCATCAAAGGAAACTGTTCGACATGGCCGAAAAGATCAGCTTTTTCGTGCTTCAACTAGGTAGAAACCACAACCAATACCACGAAATGGTATCACCTTGTGGAGATGGAAGCTCATCCCATCTACTTCGACTATGATATCACTCGGCAATCCAGTGGTGCAAAACCTAACGGGAGACACAGACATAAAGATCGAATGTTTCTACTAGGTTACAGGGTGAAAGAAGATTGCAAGGAGAACTCACCAAGCTTGGCCCTTGGAACCGAGCTTCTCGCCTGCCGCCATCGCTGCTTCCTTGTGCAGAACCAGATCCTTACTCCGAGACCTCATCGAACCAACTCAGGCATCCCCCTGCGCACTAAAATCATTTGGCTCCCAGTTTGCAGCAAGAAGCCACCGCACCAACTCCGGATCTCATCCGGACCGAACGCCTCCTACCCCGAGCAGCATCTCTTTCCTTCCCTTGTTCCGTTCCGCCATTGTCCGCGCGCCAGGCTGGTTCAACAGAGGAGAGAAAGGGATGATGGCCTTTAAAGCGGCAGGGAACAAAGATGAAAAGGCGAGCAAGCAAGCAAAGGCCGCCTTGCCTTTGTTGAAAGTGAATTGGGAAAACAAAAACACACTTGTAACAGGCATGCTCTCCACTTAATTACTCCAAGCTTCATCACCACCACGAGCCGGGCCTAATCAAGAATCCCACTACCCAGCAGTGGTAAGCAATAATAATAACAGCGGCTGCAGTGGCGCCACCCTTATTTTAATCTCTCCCATAATTCTTCTATTCCCATGCACTCAACCCGGGTCATGAGAGTTTCGAGGCCTTGTGCAGGTCATTCAGAGCTCATCAATGCCCCCCATCGACCAGTACACATAGTTCATGCGGCGCATTAAAGGTGAGCCCAAGCACGCTCACTAGCTGAACGAGAAGGTATGTGGTGCAAGTATGAGTACCGCAATGTGTTTGACGTAATGCCAGCTGGTACCAGTGATGGAAACTTTGATGTCAGGAGCAGCCAGTGAACCCGGAGACAGGATGGGGGTGGTCGGGCTCGCACAAGAAGCTCCCAAAGGTCGCGGCCGGCGGTGGGGACGGGGCCAGGGCGTGGGGTGGCGCGGGGTCTCACGAGCAACAGGTAAGGCGACCACTCCCACCTGTTCGTTGCTGCTTTTGCTCGCCAGTCGCGATGAGTAGGTTGTGCATGAGGCCAGTGTGACCTAACTATCACAGCGAGTGTTCGTCCCCATCTCCCTCGCTTGTCCCCTGATTGGTTCAGAGAGCATTTCCAGTTTTGTAGCTCCCTGTTTGCTTGCCCCATAAGGCGAGCATGCGCGTGTGTTCCTTTTTACCAACCCGATAGCTAGGACACACACAGCCATGGCCCCTTTCTTATGATTGAGGGAGGAGAGAAAGTGTGTCAAATGAGATGAGTAAAGGTCCAACCTCAATGACAAGTATGAAGATTACTTGAATCTTGGTTGATACTTGGAAGTTGGTGACATGATCTATTCGGCAAAATTGCAACATGATCATGATGACGGGCAAGATCGATTCTGGTGCCATGTGTTCGATGAAAGTTCTTTTGGTGGTGTACTTGGAAAGGACATCCTCTGTTGTAAGTTAATGTTGGCGAACTGACAGCCCAATTAAACCTAAATCACTGAACCATAATAAATCAGGATTTAATCTTGTCTGAACATCTAAACAAATAGAGGTTATGAGATATATTTTATGAGGAGATACCTCAATGATTAAGGCATAATGTGTATAGATTCGAATTCTATAAATATTGTTTGCACATTATGTAACCGACCCCAGTATCCTAATTTTTTGTCTATTGACTATGCACATTATGTAACCCTATTATCCTTTTTTTTTTTCTCTCTATTTACATGTAATGTAATTCTATTTTTTTTCTCTAACCCTAAATCCTATTAACCCTAGCACACTGAATATAGATAGAATCGTCAAATGAAATAGAATGATTGCTGGTCCAAACCCTGAACACATGGGTAGAAGAATAAGAAGGTACATGACCTACTCTTCTGGGGTCCATCAAAATTGGTACAAAGAGACAATGTAGAATGATGGCATTCAAGTTTCATTGGCCTTCTCTTGGAGGCTTCTAAGGCAAGGTCGTTGTTTTTGGTACAAACTAGGGTTCTAGAAATATATTTGTGCAGTGCCACATTGTTAGGGTCTGTGGGTATGTCCCCTTTGGCAGTGTATACGTAATGCATCTTAGTGCTTGTGAGTATTAGGACAAAAGAGAATAAGATGTGGACAAGAAAGTAAAGGGACTGAGGACAAGAGAGGAGTCATAAAATTGAGGTGGTCAGAATTTTAGATTGGGATCAGCACACATGTATGCTTTTGTCCTTTAGGTTGAGCCTCAAAAACAAATGGACAAGATTTGTCGACTCTTTTAAGATCACAATTCTTTATTTTTTTTATTCATGTATTTATTTTTAACAATGGAAGATGAAATAGAGCATCATCAAAAGTTCAATAATCAATTAGAACAATGAAGATATTCTTATATAATTCATTTTCCTAATTTTTATCTCAAGACATTAAGATTTAAAATATCTGAAGGAATATATGTATTACATTAAAATTTATAAAGTCGACTGTGCTATTTTCAACTTAGAAAGAATTAAGTTCATAAAGTCCCCCAAAATTTGAAGCCTTGAAGAAATTAGGCTTTTGGAGCCCACAAACAAACCAAGGAAATGAATCTTTTTTTTTTTTTTTTTTTTTCATCCCCCTAATGTAGAATCAAGAAGGGTGAATGAGACAATAGTGAGGATAATAAGAATTCTAACTTGGAAATGGTTTTTTAAAACATCTTGAATTAAGCTCTCGACCTTTTAGAAAACATAAACCAAGTTCAATGAAATATATTCCAAGCTTAATCGATTCATGAATTCCGAAGCACTTCCTATTGGGTTTAGCTCAATTTTTAAATGACTTGTATTAAAAGAACCAAATCCGAGAAATGGAACCCCCATCTATTTTGAACACCACAAGTATCAACTCGCATCTTATGGGCTTAAATTAAGGCTGCTAGAATAGCTCTTTTTGAAGGCAAAAACTCTCTTGCGAGTTTATGTCAATTGTTTAAAAAATGAAGGCAAACTTAGATATGAAATCATTTCTTAACAATGAATGTAGTCGAAAAGTTTTGTGAACCAACGATAATTTAGAAGAGTTGGAAGAACTACTCCATTATGATCTCACTCTAATCTCTTTGTAAGCTCTGTTCATTCTATTATTTCTATGTATCATAGGGTAACTCACTTGCACTGTAATTAGACTTAAAATACTTATCAAAGCCTTGTAATTATTGATCATGATCTTTATCAGCTAAGCAATCTCTCATAGTACTCGAAATCTTTGATATATTTCTATGTTTGTTGCAATAGTGAGAGACATTGAGATGGGCTTTTATTTTGGGCCACCGAGTTGTAAATTAACACAAATACAAAACTCTAGTTTTGTAAATTAACACAAATACAAAACAATAGAAACTTCAAAATACCATTTTTTTATACAACACAATCTTTTGGTTTGGTCGATGGCCTTGTAATAGGATCAATTTTTTTTTTTTTTTTCATGTGGTCAAATTGCCTTTCCAACATTTTCACCATAATTCATAAAACTATATATATATAGATAGATAAACGAGTTAGATTACATATATTTAGCTTAGGTTTTGGTTTGACATAAAAACTCTTGACCTAATTAACTCTACTTGGTTATAAAATCAAATTCATGTAGAAGATACCAAATGCTTTTTTTAAAAATCAAACATGTCATAAATCCAACAAAATTAAATATGAAAAATGCAAACAAGTTGCCATTGTTTAGTGATGTGGGCTCCCAATTTGGTGTTGCATTTAATTTGTAATTCAACAAAAATACATCTAGACATCAAATACTTGTTTTGTTTAATCAAACATGTCATATATCCAACAAAAATAAGCAATTTGGTATCTAGAAGATACCGAAGGCTTTTTTTTTTAAAAAAAATTGTCATATATCTAACAAAATTAAATTTTAAAATTCCAAACAAGTTGCCATTGTTAAATGATGTGGTCTCCCAATTAATTTATAACCCGTAAAACATGTGTTGGATAGTGCTATTCACATCAACCGGCAGGTGAGCTTTGTTTGGTGGAGTCATCATCACTCCGTCCTTCATGACAACATGGCTTTAATTAAACTCATACTGATCAATATTTCTATCTATTTTTTGTTTTTTCATTAGATAATGATGGATACCTACTTGATTGCGTTGTACGACTGCCCATCGCCTACCTCATAGTGTGGGTGGCTTTAGGTTCATGTGCTTTCTACTCTCTCTCTCTCTCTCTCTCTCCCTGTAGCATTTTTGTCTACATGGAAAGGGCCCACCAAATGCCACTTAAAAAATAATACGACCACATGCAATTATTGCATTTGCCTAAAGTATGTGAACACGCATGCGTGAATGGTCATGTTTGCCCTCGACTAACCTCGATTAATTCCTTGGGGACGAGCACATACGAGTACTTACCACAACCCCTGTTGAGTTAATTCGCCATCCGATAAGATGGATTGAGCTTAAAAAATGTTATGATTTGTTAGAACTGTTGTGGTGTAGTTTTAATTTCTACATTTTAACGAGGAGGAGTTTTAATTTCTACTTTTTATCGAGGAGGCCGATGGTGAAAGCAAAAGAGATCAATAAGATGGAGAGGATTGGGATGGTGACTAGAGTGACAATGATGAGGGGGAGAGAGAGAGTCACACATCAATCATTATGACAAGGTAAAACAAAAAAATAAATGGAGGGGTGTATAAAGATTAAGATTGATAAATAATACTATGTTGACTTGAGATTGAATATTTTTACAGATGATTTAAATTTAATAAATTAATAATCTTATTATTATGATAAAATGATATGAAGGACATATCAACATCATATATTGACATGTTGGCTCCACCACCTTCATAATGTCGCATGATGGACGAGTTGATTCAAAATGATCGCACATATCAATTTCATGTGGAAGACATATTGGCTCCATATAATTAAAACGTCCTTTTTTTCACAAGAGATATATCTACTCTATGTAGTCAAACAGTGGACTCCATATGGTTGACACGATGGAGCAACTTGGTCTATCACTCATTGTCATCTTAACATCTTATAGACTCCCTCTAAGATAATGCTAGTTGTGTCACGTAAAAAACAGTTATATAACCCCAGATTCGATATAACCTGATGGTAATTTACGTGCAAACTTCATACCCCCATTATTGCATAAATCACACAATGAGTATAATGATCTTAAATATCTACTATAGAAGGGAATGCACAAGTATATTTAGATAAACTAAACAACTTAAGTTCGATCTGTTCGACTTGTCAACTGTCAACCGTCAACCGATTTAAGCTTATCTGTTCGACTTGTCGACTGTCAACCGATTTAAGGTTATGAGAAATATCATTGAGAAATTCAACTTGAGATCCGTTTAAAAAAAAGATTTGAATCAGCTTAGATCCAAATCAGATTATGATAAGTGTCATATTCGAGTCAAGTTAGGTTGGAATCAATTTCAGAATAATCAAAATATTAACTCCTTTAATGTTAGATTGTAATACGTGAACATTCGGATGTATGTCGTCGTTGGCGTGATAATTAGTCTATGACAAGACACATCTTACTGGCTACTACGAAACGGTAACAATTGACCTAACTTTAACGTCATAGGTGTTTTGTGTTCTGATGCTCCAAGCTTCACCAGGCATCACACTGATAAGGTCATCTTTAGTCCCACATTGATTGAGAAGTAGAGGAGCTAAGGGCTCATAAGTTCACCGGCCTCTCTTATTCTAAAAAAAAAAATTTAGAATTTTTAATCTTCATAAAAAGTAAAACTATATGAATATATCCAAAGCAGATAATTCCTCGTGTATCGATCAAAATATCCCTTATAAAATGGAATCATTGAATCATCTTGGAATCTTTAGACTTTGAACTCATGTAGTCAAGCTTTGAACTGCCGTCTCTTCCAACTCTAATCAATCACCACCCTTAGACCGACCACCGAACCGGTGACAGTTGCATGTGGAGATGACCACGGAGAAAGCGACACCATTACAGTCAAACTACATATGTTTTATCTACCGGCAGGCAGGCCTTCCATATTATAATGACAGCACTATGTGTTGTCTTCATGATTTTGGGCACAGTTATTGTTTCTTTCTCTTGTTTTGGATCGGCGTGAATCTAATATGGATTTCTTTCTTCTGCTGACACACATCATCCCGTCAGATCCATCGCCTCTTTTCCACACCACACCATTGCTATGCCACCTACATGCAAATTATTGTTCTATGCACCATATTATATATATATATATATATATATATATATATCACTCTCCTATCAACTTGACACCACCAACGCATAGACAACGTACTTGATATAGATGGGGACCATGACCCACATCTATATCAATCCTCACATTATCTTATTAATTATTATATATAGACATGTAGTTGCATATAATTAAATTTAATTATGTTATTTTTATTTTTTGTATGTATGTTGGATCTGCGAACGCGAATGCCGCTTCTAATTTTCTTATGCTGCTAGAAAAAGAAATAAAAGAGAATATCATATATTTATATATATAGATTTATTCGTTGAATACCGAATACATAGACGCTACAACGGACCGCCGCAGGATCTTCTTAACAGGGACTCAGGAGAGAGAGAAAGCAACACGGAGCGGCACCCCCACGGAGGCCGCCGGTTATTACCAACCAGCTTGGTTGGTCGACGAAGACGAGACGATCCGACGACTAGACGTCCGAGGAGGAGGAGGCGGCCTTGGTCAACGAGGTGACGGTGACCTGACTCCCGAGCAGGACCGTGCCGACGTCGGCGGTGAAGGTGTCGTAGCGGAGGAAGAACTCCACCACCAGCAGGCGACCCACCAACACCACAAAATCCTTACCGGGGCATTGCTTATTCAATACTGTTGGGTTCTCCGTCTCCGGCCCGTTGGACCACACCACGTACTTGATCAGCTTCATGCCCTTGTCCCCCAGGAATCGGTCGCCGATGAACTGGTCCGCGTCATCGAACACCTTGGGGTCCCTGGTGGCGAACGGCTGGTACCCGAAGAGCATCTCCCCTTTCTTCACCTTGTAGGCGGCGTCGTGGCTCTCGATCACCAGATCCTGCTTCGCCTTGCCGTACTGGTACTTCACCGGCGGGTCCATGCGCAGCGCCTCGTACACCACCGATCGGGTCAGATCCATCTTCTCCACCGCGTTGAGCGTCACCTTCCCGCCCTCGGCCAGCACGGCGCTGCGGATCTCCTTGGCGAGCCGGACGTGGAGGCTCTTGTCCCCCTTCGCCAGCCAGCCCAGGATCCCCGGGAGCAGCACCTTCATGCCGCCGTACGAGTTGAAGACGGTGGCGAAGAGGAGGTTGTGGCATGCCTCGTCGCGCTTGAGACCCAGCTTCTCGGCGTTGTCAAGGGCGCTCCCGGCCACGCTGCTGAAGTACTTGTACAGCGCCTTGTAGTCGCACCTGGCGATGAGGGACGGGAGGGGGAAGGTGTGGAGCAGCAGGTCCTCCAGGATCTTGGGGAGGCCGAGGGTCATCAGGGGGCACAGCTGGAGGAAGAGCCACTTGGTGGACTTGGTCGGGCCGGTGGAGCCGAGATCCGTCGATGAGGGACGGACGCCGAAGTAGGCCTCGCCGAGGAAGTCGAAGGAAGTGTTATCGTTGAGCTTGTTGAAGTCGGACTTGCCGGCGGCGGCGACCTGCGACTCCATGGTCTCGAACAAGGCGGTGAAGTTGGTGCGGAAGACCGGGATGACGGCGTCCTTGCGGGAGACAAGGATGTTAAAGAGGAGCTGCTTCACCTTGGCGTGGCTGGGCTCGGAGGGGTCGAGGTAGGAGCAGACGCGGTACCCGCCGGTGAGGGAGGTGGAGGGCATGTAGGTGCCCGTGAAGACGTCCTTCTTCTCCACCTTGGAGACGTCGAACAGAATAGGAAAGCTGTTGGCGTCGAGGACGGCAATGACCCGGGGGTCGGAGGCCATAAACGGGCCCGGTGGCACGTTTAGGCGGACGACGGTGGAGTGGTGCTTGTCGACCCGCGACTGGAAGTACTTGTCCTGCCCCTGGAAGTAGTAGAAGTCGAGGCGATCGCGTATGGGGGAGACGAAGGGGATGCCGTAGCTGCCGGGGATGTCTCTGACGGGGAGAGCCGTGGCGGTGGAAGTCGCGGCACCCTCGGCCATTGCTGTGATCTACACCGAAGCTGCAGCTGCGCTCACAGGTGTTATCTCAATCTGAAGGATTCCGAGAGATGGTATCTATGGGGTTGGTTGCGGGAGTGCTCCTTCACTGGAACGAGCACATCTTTTTATAAGCAACGTGGCGTGCCTGCTCGTGTCATGTTTGCCATGCTGTCCTCCAACACAGTCAAACTGCTGGACTGATGCTTTTATTATTATTATTATTATTATTATTATTATTATTATTATTATTATTATTATTATTAAAAATAAAAATAATGAAACGTGATTGTTTTGAATACTCAATCTTTAATAAATAAATCTGATACATCATCATCATATCAATATTTAAAATATTATTATTATTTTAATATATACGAAACTCAACCCTTTTCAAATATATATATATATAATTGCAGCGTGATTTTTTATTTTTTGAGATATAATCACTGCCGGAACGAGGAAAAGAGTTGTCAGCAATGGGTGGGTCCCGCAGAGGCAAAGGAATTTGGCATGTAGTGGGGGCGATGGGATCCAATCACCCTCCCGCTCTCTCTATTCGGTGAGGTTGACTTCCCCTTTGAGATGAATGAATCACGCTAAAGGTCTTTAGGCCCCGCCGATCTGAAACGTGCGAGCGCATTTGATACCACGTGTCGACGCGAGTCAGGACAAGCGACGGCTCCGCCAGTTTTCGGTGGGGTGGAGAACGGTGACACGTGGATCGTGAAAGGATCTGTGAATAAAATCGAGGAAGTGGATGCGATATGCAATGCAGCAGCACCTCTACTATTTAATTACAAATACGCATTCATTGCTTCAGCTAAACAAAAGATATGAGTGGGTGGACTGGGGGAAGATTCCACCACCCCCATTGTTATATTGCTCATAGAGTGGCAATATTGCCCAGATTATTAATACATAGATTTACTCTACCCATCTCAATAATAATAATAATAATAATAATAAAATATAACTGTATTTTAATAAAATAATATACTATATATTATTAAATTATCATATAAATCAAATTAATATGAAACGATTTGAGAATCTGACCACTCATTTCCTGTATATATATAAATTTTACTGTAAGCTAGAGCTCTTCAGATCTAGAAAGATCTGACGTTGGTGATGAATGCATATGTGTGACTTAGAGTCTATCATCAGTTAATTATTATATGATACATAATCCTCACGTGATATTTATGGTAAAAGAAAAAGATAAAAAATTACATCTATCCACTTGGGCAAAGGTTCTAAGTATACGATTATGAGTTATTTTTCGTTGTTACTCATATGGATAAAAGACCAATGGGAGGTTGTTGGAGGATATTTTTCCGTAGAATATTTCATGAAATATTCTACTCTTTTACAATATATATAAAAGCACATCTTTAGTACAATAAACGACGACTTATCTTTCTTGACTATTCGTATCGACACTCATATATCTTGGGTTATTAACTTGGGCATCATAAGAATCGGGTCTGAAAAAGTGGCACTTCAGGAGCTCGACGTTTCCACTTCGAAGACACCTAAAATAACCCTATGCATATAGTTTTGAACCATATCATGTTGACTAAGACATCAACGGCTTCTTCCCTTAATATTCTTTTTATACTAGATGAAGAGCAACCTAGATATAACATTCAAGAAGGAAGAGACAGAGTACCCAAGCCCAAACCATGATAATGCCTTGGTAGTTTCTATAACAATGATCAATGCTTGAGTGAAGAGGGTCATAATTAACATAGGTAGCTATGTCAATATCCTCTACTTTGATGCTTTCTAAAAACTCAAGCTTTCGACTAATGACCTTACCCCCATGACTTCTTCGTTATTGGGGTTCGCTAGTGACTCTGTGCCCCTTCTCAGGACTGTGAACATGAATGTCATATTCAACAATAAGTATTGCTCTAAGATAATACTTGCTAATTCATGATGGTGGATATCCCTTTAGGTGTATAACATAATTATAAGTCGACCTTCACTAAATAGACTAAGGGCAGTGGTATCAACCTACTATATGGTGATGAAGTTCCTGACGATAATCGATATTGGAGAGCTAAGAAACAACACAAGGGAGTCACATCAATGGTACCTGACAATGATCTCCTTATCGAAGAAGGCCCGATCCAAGGCACCACCTATAGACCTCCAAGATTTTGTTAAGTATGTACCACATCCTCAGTAGATGGAGTTGTTGATTGAAACACCCTTAAATAAAGCCCGACTTGATCGAGTTGTCAAGGTCGGGGTGGCACTTCCCGAAAAGAGACGTGCACAACTCATCAACTTTCTTCGAGGGAATGTCGAGGTGTTTGCGTGGCTACCAATAGACATATTGGGAATCGACCCCAACGTAGCTCAGTATCACTTGAATATTTTTATCGAGACATGACTAATGAAGTAAAGGCTTTGTAAGTTTACTCATGACTACTAACAAGCAATTAGTGATAAGGGAGATAAGCTATTATGAATATGGTTTATTACCAACGTATGGTACCCCCAATGACTCACAAATGATATACTCATTAAAAAATCTAACAAAAATTAGTGAATGTGTGTTGACTATATCGATTTCAACTAGGCGTGCCTGAAGAATATCTATCCTCTTCCTTGGATTGATCGGTTGGTTGATGCTACCTCGAGTCATGAGCTTTGCACCTTTTATAGATCCATTCTCATGGTATAACTAAATTATAATGACACTAGAGGATCGTGAATACACTACCTTTATCACTGACTAAGACATATTACTATCGAGTTCAAAATATGGGGGCAATATATCAAATGTTGGTGAATAAGATTTTCAAGTACCAGATAGGGAGAAACATTAAAAGTATATATTGATAACATGATAGTAAAGAGCAGGATATCTCACTTATGGTGGACTTAACTAAGACATTTCAAGTTCTAAATAATTTAAACACATACCTCAATCCAATCAAATACACATTCAAAGTCAACTCAAGAAAATTCTTAAGATTTATTAGACACCAGAGGGGAATAGATGCAAACCCTAAGAAGGTGCAAGCCATATTAGAGATGCACACACCTTAGTTGGTGAGAAAAGTATATCAGTTAATGAGGTAAATAGCAGCACTCAATCGATTCTTATCCCAATCAAACAATAGGTGCCTACCTTTCTTTTGGGTATTAAAGAACCCAAAGGGCTTCCTATGGACTGAGAAGTGTCAGGAGGCTTTAGAAAGGCTAAAGGACCACATCATCTAATTGCCACAACTCACATCCTCTACCTCGAGCGAAACTTTAAGCCTCTACCTTGCTACCACTAACCTACCTATCAACTTAGTGTTGGTACATGATGAATTGAGAGTTCTAAAGTCTATCTATCTACTATATTAGTCATATTCTAAGTAGACCAAAGAAATGATACCCTCCCCTATCGAGAGGCTCGTATTTGAGCTAGTATTGGCGATAAGGAAGCTCTGCCCTATTTTCAAGCGCATGCTATATAGATGATTCTTGATCAACCACTCAAACAGGTCCTTATCTCAGTTTAATCTCTTGGGTCAACTATTGAGGTGGTTAGTAGAGTCGAGTGAGTTCGACATCCATATGTTTTGAGGACTGCCATAAAAGCCTAAGCTTTGAAAGACTTTATCTCAAAACTAACTCATTCACTCAAGGTCGACAACCACACCCCACAAGTATGGGCAGTATTCCTGGATGGTTCCATCACCTCAAATAGAGGTGGTGTCAGACTAATCTTAAAAGGTCTGAGTAAACAAGTGTATGAGTAAGCTCTTTGATTCGAGTTTAAAATCTCTAACAAGGAAGCTGAGCATGAGGTACTTCTCTCAAGACTCCAGCTTGCCCAAGAACTTCAAGTCCAGGACTTGATAGTGTTTGATGACTTACAACTAGTTGTGAACTAAGTGAAGGGGAACTATGAAGCCCGAGATGTAACCATGGTAAAATACCTTACCGAGGTGCAGAGCTTAATCCACACTTCTATTGACTCAATGTATTATAGGTCTCCAATGAAAAGGATCCCCAGGCTAATATGCTTGCTATATTAACATTGACTTGGGCCCTAAATGAGAGTTAGCCATTGGTCGAGATGGTGCCAAACTGAACTATTGATAAACACAACATGGTTATAGTTGAGGAAGAGTCGAGTTGGATGGACGATATCCTACATTACAAAAAAGATGAGATATTCTCAATAGATCCCACATCGGCTCGAAGAGTCAAGAATCATCAAGTATGGTATTATATAATTAATGATTGCTTATATCATAGGTCTTTTGACTTCATTCCTTAGATGCCTGACACCCTAGGAGGTCGAGAGGACACTCGCCGAGGTGCATGAGGGTATCTATAGGGAACACTTTGATGGACAAACTCTCGTCTTCAATATACTTTAGTAAGGGTTCTATTGGTTGATGCTACACAATGATACAATAGTCTATGCATAAACATATCGCAGGTGCTAACAGTTTACCCATATACAATATCAATTGATAGTTCCTTTGAGTTTGATTGATTGCATATGACCCTTCACCTAGTAGGGTATAGACATCCTTAGACCTTTTTTACTAACTTCAGGCCAACATAAGTTTCTCATTGTTGGAGTTAACTATTTTACAAAATGTGTAGAGGTTGAGCCATGATAGGAACCCCTAGGATTCTATCATGGAAAAGAGGAGATAAATGATCACTTCGAGAGGATCCAACCTCTTTGATCACTTCCAAGGGATCGACCTCCTTGATCACTATAGGGGATCAACCCTCATAGGGTTTTGGCCTATTGGCTAAAATAATACTTCTTTGGTTGATTGCTTTAAACGAAAGTATTACACCATTATTTATAGAGGCTCGTAGCTGACTCATACTTGGACTCCTAATCAAATAGACTCCTAACCGAATTTAACTCCTATTTATACTCCTAATCAAATAGACTCCTAGTTGATCCAACTCCTACTTGGACTCCTAATCAAATATACTCCTAATTGACTTGACTAGACCAGTGAACATGACTTAATAAATGCGGACTCGATCATGTTATGGTCCTATCAGATCTGCCCTCTTCAAAATATCCTTGTCCTCAAGGCTAAGCAACATCCAATCTCGGGAGCACTTTAGTCCAGGATATTTAACACGTATCACAACCCTTTGATCAATTAAGTAGTGTCTCCACTTGGTGTAAGCAACGAGTCGATCTTCTCATGTAGTAGTCATTGCAGTCTTCTGAAGAACCTTTTACATCTGATGGCTAGTGGCAATTCTACGTCTTCTTTTGAGGATCACCAATTTGAAGTCTTCCATAGGTATCAAAAAAAAAAAATCCACAAGTAGTTATTTGTCCTGTATAATTAGCTTTAACTTTGAACACTTGTTATCATAAGTATAGTTCATCAGCAATCTTGACTTCGAATTTGTCACAACCTTCAATTTGATAGGCCAATCAGTCAGCAAGCTTTATGTCCATAAAATTATTAGTGCTATCAGTATCGATTAAAATAGTAATAGGCTAATATTTCAAAATTTCTTTTATTTTCATATTTTGCGGGTTAGAGTAGCTGGTTAATGCATACACTAGATGTGTGATAAATCTAATATCTTCATCAAGATGCACACCTTCATGATCGGAGTCCACATTATCAGTTTCCTATTCCTCCTTTATTTGTTCAATCATCAAAAGTTGACCTTATTTGCATCAGTGTTCCTTATTCCATTTTTCTTCATAATACCAATACAACCCTTTTGTTGATCTTTTCTTGAGCTCTTCTCTATTAATTCTTCGAGGGTGAGGGTTTTGAGTCGAGGTAGGTGGGGCAGACGAGTTGTTGATTACTTATCTATTAATGCTTCTATTTCTACAGTTGTCCATATTGAGTTTTTTCTTGTGTATGCAAGCAAACGATATGACAGCCATCATGGTACGGGATTGACAAGTTTGAACTTTACACCGAATCTCAAGATTGAGCCCCTCAATGAATATTCCCATGAGTTGTCTCTCAGACTAGTCTCTGGATTGGTTCAATAACCACTCAAATTTGCTCTAGTATCCTTGTACTGTAGAGGTCTGACGGATTTTGGCGAGCTATCCATCAACATTCTCATACTCTAATGGTCTGAAGCGAACAAAGAGTCCTTTCTTGAACTACTCCTATGAAGGAACCCCGTGACAGTTTTCATATCAATCTACTACTGGATCGCGTCTCGCTCGAGTTGAATCAAGTTATCTCTACCATAGATTCCTTCGGAGTCCTATATAAATGAAAAAACTTTTTAGCCCATGAGATCCAGCCGATTGGGTCTCCATCTTCCCATCTGGAGAACTCCACCCTCATGCGTGGGTATTCTATGTCATGCCCTTGATCATATTTTTCAACTCGGCTCCCTTTGAGGTTGGAACTTTCACCATTCTGAAGTTTATTGGGGCTATCCGATAGACTTCTTTTAATTTACTAAAGAGTTCTTGCAATCTTTCTTCCATGCCAGCCTTGAAAGCTTCAAGCTTTACATTTATTTCATCATCCGTAGCCATCACATAGGATTATAGATCAGTGATGTTTAGCTTTTTTCTATTGTCGAGGCAAGGGCATAAGTTTCTGATGTACATATAGTAGGACTTGGCCGCAACAAGGTTGCTGAAGTAGGGATCACTAATCTGTCAAATAGATTGATTAGAGATGGTGGCTACGATCTTGAGATTGAGGCCAACAGTGATGGCAACAAAGGGGATGAGAGGGGACAATTGCAATCCAGGGTTATATGGTAGTAGTGTAGTTGGCAGGAACGATGGCTACAGTTGTTGCGATCTTTCGGGTGTCACCGACGAAGGGTGTTCAGCGATGGGATGGGAATGACGTCAGCTATTGCGCTGTTAGGAAGCAATAATCAGGGGAGGGGCAGAGTGATGTTGAAGAGCAGATCCGGGGAGGCGGCTGTAGCGAAGGAGGCAGTGATGGTGGCGATCAGATGCAGGCACTAACGGTGGGTTGCAGAGGGACGCAGTGATGGTGGTGGCATCGGCATGGGGATGATGGTGATGGTAGGTCCATTGCTACGTAGGTGGACAACAGCAGCCGAGGAGATGGTAGGATGGGGCGCCATTTGATCTATGATGGCTAATGTTCATACGGCTAGGGAGGCAGACTTTGGCACCTCAGCTACGATTGCAGGCGGCAGATGGGGGCAGCAACAGCAATGGTAGGGGGCGATCGAAGAGCAGGGAAGAGGCTGGGGCGTGGGTTGCAGTAGGGGCGCTGGGCTCCACAAGTAAAGGGCAGCAGCAACAGCCGAGGAGGAGGATGCTAGCGATGGGATAGGAGAGAAAGGGGCTGGAAGGAGTGGCTAGGCACTGAGCGTTGGTCTGGTGAGTGATGACTGTGCGCAGGGGTAGCAGCGGCGATGCTATGGCCGAGGGCTAGTGTTGCGGCAGAGGAGGGTGTGATCGTTGGTACTGCAGTATAAGAGGGCATGGTTGGGAGCGATGAGGGTGGTCAGCAGCAAAGACACAGCTAGGGACCTCTGAGATCTGCGATCCTAGTTGCACATGCAGTGATGCTTACTGTAGAAGGGATCGTGTGGTAGAGGATGTGGCTACTGCGGGGCAACATTGGTGGCACAACAAGTGGTTGAGGATGCGACTGCGGCAACTATTGAGGAGCAGGGCTGGTGACACAGCTAGGCAGCGAGCGTTGGAAGGAGACACTGGCATCATCATCTCCTACAAAAGGCGCAATGGCAATAGATGAGGGTGATATTCCTTGTGGCTGAGGAAGAGGGAGCAGGGTGTAGTTGGAGCGGATGGTAGTAGCATGACATCTGGGGAAGGAGATGTGGATGGGACCGGCGACAGGCGGGCAGATGTGGGTTGTGCACTATAGTGGGAGGCACGGTTCGGTGCTCTTTATTCTTCTTCTTATTCTTCTCTCTTTTTTTCCTTTGGCTAAGGATAATTGCAGTGAAGATGGTGAGAAAATGCAGCAAGGTGATAGCGATAGAAGGGGTATGGCAGCACAACCAAGGTCTTTGACTGCAATGGCTAAATGCGTGAAGATGGCTGCAAGGTTGCAAGATCTTGGAGAAAAAGTTACAACAGAGATTGATAGTGGAATTACAACGAAAACACTGAGGATCATCACTCTGAGACCAATTAATAGGAAGCACTAGGGTTTCTGTTATGGAAAAGGAAGGATAAACGATCACTTTGAGGGTATCGGGCCTCCTTGATCACTTCGAGGGAATCGACCTCCTTGATTACTATAGGGGTATCGACCCTCCTAGGGCTTTGGCCTATTGGCTAAAATAATACTTTCTTTATTGATTGATTTAAATGAAAGTATTACACCATTATTTATAAAAGCTCCTAGCCAACTCCTATTTGGACTCCTAATCGAATAGACTCTTAACCAAATCTAACTCCTGTTTGGACTCCTAATCAAATAGACTCCTAGCCGAATTCAACTTCTTGTATTCCTAATCAAACAGACTCCTAATTGACTTGACTGGACTGACCGACATGACTCAATAGAGAACATGACCCAATAGATGTAGACTTGATCTTGTTAGGGTCCTATCAAGCCATTAGTGTCTATCACAGAGTAGCAGGTTGCGGGATTTGTATGGGAGAATATCATCACTCACTTTATAATTCTAAGAGTCATCATCACTGATAACATAGCTTAATTCATCAATATGAAGTTCAAGGATTTCTATCAATCATATGGAGTTAGCTATGATTTAAACTGGAGCTCATCCTCAGATAAACGGTCTTGTTGATGTCACCAACTAAGCAATTCTCGAAGGATTAAGTAAGTGAGTCATTAGAGCAAAAGACATTTAGATGGATAAGCTACTAAGTGTCTTATGGGCCTCCTATACAACACCTAAGACTGGGTCGATAGAATTGTCATTCAGCTTAGTGTTCAACATTGAGCTATCCTGCATCCCGACATAGTCTTTCCAACATCTCGGGTTGAGAATTTTGACAAGAAAACCTCTGAAAAAGGATTTCGAGCCAAACTTGACCTCATTAGTAAGATTAGAGTAGAAGAACACTTAAAGGCACTGAGACAGAAAAAAATTAGTAGTCGAGCTATATAACCAAGGTGTTCACTCTTGGGAGTTGAACTAAGGGACCTAATGCTTCAAAAAGCTAAAGTGAATGACCTAACTAAATCCCGTAGTAAGCTAGCACCAATCTGAGAATGGCTATATCGAGTCATTAAGGTCGTCTGAGATGGATCCTATTGCCTCGGGACAACAAAAGGAGTGGTGCTACCGAATACATGACATATTGTGAACTTAAAGAAGTTTTACCCATGAGACACCACTCGGGATCATATCAGGGTGACTACACGCCAAGTGTAAAGCATTAGTCTACTATGTCTTTGGCGTCAGTTGTAAAATCTAGGCATATTTTTATGATATGAGTGTCATAAGTTTAGGAAAGAAAGTTCATTGCTTTAAAAAGGACTACGTCGACTTGGTCAAGCCACTATATCTAAAATGAGACCTCGATCAACCAAGATGAAAGACCAATCAAACAAATAAGTCTAACGACACTACAAGCAAATGACACAAGGAATAAGTCGGGTAGAGAGACCTGATGACTCAGTATAGACCAAATCATTATAAGACAATAGGCTAGGCGTCAAAAGGCACTTTGGGGTCAGACACAAGGAATAAGTTCGATAAATAGACCCGACGACTCAATAGAGACCAACACATTATGAGATAGTAGACTAGGCATCAAGGTAAGGTGGTGAGCTAGGACTGTTATTAAAACAACACTTTGGGCGCCATCAAGATGTTTTGATCATTGGGATAATTTATGAATAGATATTACTTCATCTCTGCCATGGGGTAGTTTACTTTGAATGGGGTAAGACGATATAGTATCTATATTGATACGAGGCAACCCTCACCCTCTCCAGACCATCGTAAACCCAATAAAGGCCTTATAGTCAACAATCATCTCTTCTCAATACCTCGGTATCATGTTTGCTCAGCCTCGCACCTCCTTTAGACCTTAAATTTGCTCAATGAAACTCATGACCCACTCATTTGTTGTGGTAACTCACTTGATGAGCTTCACGTCATATATCTAAGAAGGCTTTTACCCATATTTCTTATTTATCATGAAATTAAGGCCTCGATACCATTATTTCTCTACGACAAGGAGAAGAGCGGAAGCGGGACTATCACTATATCCGGGAATTCTAGTTGACAAACACTCACAAACTCAATCTTTTGTTGCTTCTTTTCTTCTTTCTACTTACGACTATACTCATTAAATCCAACTCTTGCGTAAGTCACAATAGCTCGTTCTTTATGTTTCGGTTATTGCTCTGAACCCCTTTTTAATTGCTCAGTGTCGTCGGTGAGGCATCTCTCAGCCTCCTTAACTATCTTGCTAGCTTAGCCCCTGAGCCTCTACCTTGCAACAAGCACAAGGTCTACCCTCTCCTTCTTTAGCTCCTCCACTTTTATGCAAAGAGTATTGATTATAAGGGGCTATTAGTGAATGACAGAGTTGATGTCCTGTACATGGTTAATAAGGCTTGTCACATAATGGTGATTTTATAAACCAAAGACAAAAGGGTAAGCAATGATGAATTGAAGGGGCTACAATGATTTAACTTACCAATACTTCATTGTGATAGTATGTGTCGATCAAAACCTTCAAAGAGGAGCAGTAAATATGCTTCACCACCCCCAAGCATAAGGACCCACGATAGTATTGCTCTACAGTTCTATCATTGCTTCATATTTTTTACCCCTCTAGCAAACCCTCCTATCTTGGCTGTAGTTATGTATTTGTGGCCGGGCTCAATAGGTTGGATATATACAATGCCACAAAGGGTAGGGACTTGCCCTTGCATAGGTCAAACATTAATATTTGTCTCTCTCCTCTTTTTTCTAAAAAGGACCTTAAGCTCCAAGGACCCTTTGAAAATGTCAGCACCTTAAGGCAAGAGGCATTTCGTCTAGTTCCTCCATAGGAATCTGCACCTCCTCGGGTTTCTCGTCCCGTCAAGGGTGAGACACCTTCCTTACGACCTTCTTCTTCTTGAACTTGTTGGTGCTAGAAGGATGGTCAAACAGAGTTAAGCCCAATGTCTCTATTGATGGCTCGTGAATAGTAGCCGAAGGAGCCGAAGAGGCCATCACCATGCCCAAAGAGGAACCACTTATTTTTTCTTCAAAGCTCAAAGGTCGATACCTGTAGAAGATCAAAGTTGCGAGGCTATAAAGGTTAATTTTTTAGAAGTATAAAAGAAGTGAGAAGACAAAGTGTTTAAGGCATACCTCGAGGAGCAGGACTGAGACACGCATCGATTAACCAATCCTTATCCATCTTTTGGATAGCCTAAGAAAAAGAAAGTATATCTCTCAACCAAAGCACTTGATCCATCTCCATGTTTGACAAGAAGGGGAGTATGTTATTAATGGAGTGTGTTGACCAAGCGAGACTAAACCTCAAATCTCGACCTAAACCTATAAGGAAGAAGCGCTCCTTCTAACCCTTATTGTTAGAAGGGACACTACTAACTCTAAAGCCCTCCCGAGCAGCCAAGTAGTAGCCACATCTCCCCTTGCATAGTCGAGAGTAGGTAGTGGAGAGTTTACGGATCGAGATAATATCAACGTGTCAGCATTCCTCGATGAATACTACTATGTAGTCTCACGAGTTGGATGCTATCTATAAGGGTGATATCCTCCATAATTCTAGACAAGTCACTATCACTAGATAGAGGGAAAAATGAAGTCCCATATTTAGAGCACTAGAATACAAGCAAAAGGACCTAAACATGGGATCTAAAGTATAGTGACCAGGTTGTACGATTTAAAGATCAAACTCGATCAAGATTGGTGCTCGAAAAACTATAAAAACAGTGAGCATTGGTACTCACTATTAAGTCTTTATTGCTGGGAAACCAAGGGGGAGCATCACATGCATAGTGGAATATCAAAACAAAACTAGTTTCTCATGTAGATCAAATCATCGTGCAAAGATTGATACTAAAAAAACTATAAAATCGTAAAATTACAACATGTGAGAGATTATTTACCAAGGGAGATCGGATATCCCTGAATTTCTATATCCGGATAGAGAGGATGAAGAAAGTGAATTTTCCTCCTTTCTAACAGTATCCACATGATAGATCACTGTTGTGATACTCCTCCAATCGCAACCACAATTCTCATAAGTCTTATGTAGCTTCTTGCAACAAACATAGAAGAAGATCTTTTATCTTCTTTGTTATCCTCTTGCACTAAAGAGGGGATTATCGGCTGAGAAGGTGAGGGAGAGGAGGAGAATAGGAGGGGATAGCCAAAGGTATAACCTATCACATAAGAGCCACCCCTACCTCTTATTTATAGAGAGCCACCAAAAACCCTAGGGATCCTACCTTAGTGGATATTGACTCTTCATCTAATTATCCACTAAACTTGGATTATTGGATTCCTATCTAATAATCTCCTTTGGTCTCTAATTGGGCTTCATACAAGGAGCACATCAATGTCGGATCTCATCTAATGAGAATAGAGGCTATTAACTCATATTCAATCTTTTATTCACCGAAACATCCACCATAGGGTCAATACCGAGCTGGCCATGAGTCCTACCTATTAGAATTCCTTTTGACTCAGTGAATTATTATCTTATAATAATTCACTCAACCTATCAACTATGGACGTACTAGGCCACTACACCGCAGTCCCTAGACTGTATAGGGGATCTTATTCATTGGACATATCTATCCTTAATTACCATGTATCTAAATCCCTCATCCATCTAATCTCTCAAAGACCCTATATCGGGTATGGTACTATCAAGCCACATACAGAATTCATCTAAGTCTCACTCTAATTATATTCTCTCGGAGAACTCATTCTCTCCAATCTGACCAACCTGATCAATGATTTATCTAAGTAAGAGTATATGAGATATTCCTCTCGTTGATACCGAGGGTGGATAATCCTTTATTGATACTTAATAGCCTTCATAAGATTGGCTACCAATCTCGATAATCTGTTGTACCAGATTTAGAATTTTTCAAACATGTAAGTCTGACGTTAAAGAAAGGAGTACTCAAACAAGACATTCTTGGTGCCTCAAGTCTAAGGATCATATACACAACTAGGACTACGGAATCACTGTCCAACATTAGATATCATTAACCATAAAGCATCTCGTAAGCAGATCAATCAGTGAACTCATTCTCTAACGAGCACTTATATTGTATTATTAGTGTCTTCACACTAGTGGCTATAAGATCAGTCTTCTCCATCATATGGATGATATACAACACACTGGTCTATCTGGTTGTCTCGATGTCCCTCTCGAGCAACTTATGACTGGGATTATTTAGGATATGTATTTAAAGGCGAATCGTTCTCATTATCGTGATCTCATCATGATCCAATTTTCATTACACAAAACCAAGGACATCACAATAAATGTATCCAATAGATAATAATAATATGAGAATATGTCAGTAATAATAATAATACAAGAAGATTGTGCAACGTGTCATATATGTCACACTCACATGATTGGCTTGTAGGGCACCTGTAACTAGCATTTATCATATATGCTTTTTATAGATTTTAAGTCCCAAAGAACCTTCGGGTCATGGGAAATAACTCCTCCAACGAGGGGGAGGTTGGGACTTCCTTCAACCTTAGGTTGTTTAAGGATGAAGCATCAACCTCCTTTATCATCTAACAGCCATGAGATTGGGAGGAGCTTGTGCGAGAAAGATAGGACATCTCAACCCATGTAGGTGGAAGAACAACATGCTAAAAGACTTAGGTGTTCTAGAGCTAAAAACATGCCAGGAGGATGAGGAACCCAAGAACTAACTCGCTTTGCAAAGAACTAGGGCTAAGTAGATAAGGATCCTAAGGAGGGATGAGAAGCTCAAATAGAAAAAGCCTCACCCCCCATAGTCAATGGGGATTTATAGGGAGGGGATTGATCTCTCTCTTCCCACGATAAAGATAAATATCCCTTCGGATCAACTCCAGAAGGACTTCGATTGATGAATGGGCATATTGAAAAATAAAAAAGTGATCGATATATGAAGAATATCTCAAAAATATATGTGAGAAGACCATCTCGAAAAGCACAAAAGTGTTCGATGTGTGAAGACCACCTTGGCGAGCATGAAAGGGAAGGATGTGTAAAAGACTCGACTTGCATCAAAAGAAACCTGTCATAGAAGGAGGCACAAAACAAAATATACCCAAGGCACATGAATCAAGAAAAACTCAACTTATGTTAGAAAAATTGGAGGCACAAGGCAAAATGTGTTTAAAGTACATAAGTCGGAAAAACTCGACCCATGTCAAAAGAAACTCACTATGATGGAAGGTATAAGATAAAATATGCCTGAGACCCATGAGTCAGGAAAATGATCTACGACAGAAGAAACCTGTTAAGATGAGAGACACAATTCAAAATATCCCCATGACGCGTGACTCAAAAAAACCCAACCTGCGTTTGAGGAAACCTACCATGGTGGGATGCATAAGATAAAATATATCCAATGCATATGAGTCAGTAAAACCCGACCTATGTAAAAAGAAACCCACAACAATGAGAGGTACAAGGCAAAATATGCTCGAGGCACGTAAGAAAAACTGGATCTGTATCAAAAGAAAGCCACCACGACATAAGGCATAAGACAAAATATGTCCAATGTGCATGAATTAGGAAAACCTAACGTACGTTAGAAGAAATTATCCATGGCATGAAGCACAAGACAAAATATATCTGAAATACATGAGTAAAAAAAACTAGACCCACATCAAAAGAAACCCACTGTAGTAAAAGGTATAAAATAAAATATACATGAGGTACATGAGTCAAGAAAACATGAATTATGTTAAAAGAAATCGATTATGGCAGGAGACAAAGTAAAATATACTTGATGTGTGTGAGTTTGAAAAACTCGGCTTGCATTAGAAGAAACTCGTAATGGCAATAGACATAAGACAAAATATGCTTGAGATGTATAAATTAAGAAAATTCGATCTACGTAAGAAGAAACCTGCCATAGTAAGAGGCATAAGGTAAAATGTGCCCGAGGTGTGTAAGTTAGGAAAGCCTAACTGGTGTTAAAGAAAACCTCCATGATGGGATGTTGGGAAACCACAAGAGTACCACATGCATAGTAGAAAGATAAAGCAAAAGGTTTTTCACATTTATCGCCTCATCGTGTAATAATTGGTGCATAAGAAATTATAAAATCAAAAAATGTGAATCATATAAGATATATTACCTAGGGAGATCATATATTCCTAAAACTTTTAGATCCAATAAAAGAGGATTAAGGAGGTTAAATGTTCTCCTCTCTAGCGGTATCCACACAGTGGATCGATACAGCAATGCTCCATAAATCGTAACTAAAAGCTTACAACTTTTGTGCACCTTCTTTGCAGCTTTTGCACACCACCTTGTAACGAACATGAAAGAAGAACTCCTTTCTTCTTTGCTATCCTCTCGCAGCAAGGAAAGGGGTGATCGACTAAGAAGAGATGAGAGAGAGGAGAATATGAGGGAGCGGCCAAAGATATAGCTTACCAACTTTGTTGGTTGTCTCTCTCTCATATTTGTAGAGAGCCCCCAAAACCCTAATGGATCATACCTTAGTGGATATTAAATCTCTATCTAACTACCCTCATCTCTTGGATTATTAGATCTCTATCCAAGAATCTCAATTTGCCTGTAATTGGGCCTCATTCAAGGAGTCCATTAATATTGGGTCTTATCTAATGATAATAGAGGCTTATTGGATAACTCATATCAAATCATCTACTCGCTGTAGTCATCCACCATATATGTGTGACTCTCTAGGACCAACACCAAGCTGGTCGTGAGTTCCACTTGTTAGAACTCTTTATAGCTCAGTGAATTATTATTACATAATAATTTACTCAACCCATGGACTATGAATGTACTATGCCACTATGCCATAGTCCAAGACGATATAGAGGATCTAATCATTTGACCTATCTATCCTCGGTTACTGTGTCTATTAGACCCTCAAATATCTAATATCCCAGAGACTGTATATTGGATATAATACTAACAGCCACATACAGAATCCATCAAAGTCTCACTCTAATCAGATTCTCTCAAAGAACTTCTCTCTCACTTTGAACGACCCTAGCTAAGGATTTGCTTGGGTGATAACACACGTGATATTCCTCTCGTAATACCAATAGTGGATGATCATCTATTAACACTCAATTACCTTCGCAAGGTTAGCTACTAATCCTGATAATCGATTGTACCAGATATAGAACTTTCCAGACCTATAAGTCCGACGTCAAAAAAATGAGTACTCAAACAAGATATCTTTGATGTTTCAAGACTAGGAACTAGGCTGATAGGAACCTAATTGCATCGAGTCATAATTGATTAAGTCTGTAGATTAGGCCTTGTTGGCTAATAGAGACATGACATTGAGTCAACTAGGAGATGAGTTGAGCCAATTTGAATAAATTAGCCCAAATCCTAGTAGGATTAGGATTCTATGGAATTGGGGTTTGATTAGAAACATACGTTTAAGCAGAGTCAAGATCTTAGTCATAATTGTAATAAACCCTAAATAGATGCCTACCTTGATTAGGAAAGTCGGCTAGGGTTGGGATGAGAGTGTTTCACTTGGAATAAGAGTCTCATTATGTGTGTTTCACTATAAGTAGGAGTCTATCTAGAGTTAGGGTTTGGAGGCCCTATAAATGCATGTAGTCGCCCACCTCTTTTCTTAAGTAATAGATCTATTTGCTCTTCAGCCTTATGACTGAATATCAGGAGGGAGGAATTCCTATAGAGTTTCAATGAGGATTGATCCCCTATAGAGATTAATCCAGCGTTAGAATCATTTGGGATTCTATCATCTAGTATTAGTACAACGTTCTTAGCGTCTCGTTGTTCTTCCACCCTTGCCATTGCTATTATCATTTCTATCATCATCAATTGCAGTCGATCCCACATCTACTACTATTACTGCCAACTCCGCTAATCACCCACTACAATCGACCCTAGAGGTGTTGTTGTCGTCTATCCATAGTTGGATCTGATATTTCTCCACCCCTGTTGCAATCCTAGCAAAGTTCCCAAAGTTCATGAAGGCTCAACCTTAAGGATAACGTTGATTTGAAGATGGCGTGTCTGATAGGACCCTAGCAGGGTTGAGTCCTAATCTACTAAGTCATAATTAGCTAGCCTAGACCTGATGTGATTTAGCTAGGAGTTGAATTGAATAAACTAGCCCAAATCCTAAATGGAGTAGGATTCAACTGAAATAGGAGACTAGTAGAAGCAGGAGTATAAGTTGTTCTATTTTCAGTAGAACTCTTATTATGAGTCTAGAGTTAGGAGGTCTCTTCATAAGCTCTATAGATAGGTGTGTAACTCTTCTTTTCGGTAACATAAGAAAAAATTCAGATTTGCTTTCAACTCTTATAGCCGAAAGCTAGGAGGGTTAATCCTCTATAAAGATCAAGGAGGGCCGATCCCTTACAGATATCAGTTATCCCCGATGGAAACCTTCGGTTCCTATCGATGTCCTACATATCTTTCACGAGGGCAAGATACTATATTAGAACTTAGGTACTAGGTACCTGAACAAACTCTGCCTTCAGAATGGTGCTTGAACTAGGTTCTTCAACCTCACTCAACTCTATCATACTCTCACTATTCCCACCAAGAATGTGCTCCTTCTTAAGGAACACAATCCTCTTGGCAATAAAGACCTTTTAGTCCTCGGGATGATAGAAATAATACCCATAAATTTTCTTGGGGTATCCTACAAACTTAAATTACTCCGTCCTTGATTTGATCATATGGATGGGTATATAGTATACTGATATATCTGGTTATCTTGATGCCCTTCTAGAGTAACCTATGACCGAGACTATTTAGGATCTATGTTTAAAGGTACACTGATCTCATTATCATAATCTCATCATGATCAAATTCTTATTGCATAGATCCAAGGACATCACAATATATGCAATTGACAACATAAATTGAGAATATGCTAATAATAATAATAAGCAAAAAGACTATATAGCGTATCACACTTGTCATCACTCATGTGATTAGCTTGTAGGGCACTTGTAACGAACACCTCCACTTGAGGTGTGGAGGCTAAGAAGCTCGACTCTTGCCTCCGCCCGAAGTATGGAGGTCAGGAATTCAGACCCTCACCTTCACCCACGGCATGAAGGCCAAGCAACTCGATCTTGCCTTTACCCAAAGCATGGAGATTGGGAAGCTCAACCCCACCTTCACTCAAAGTGTGGAGATCAAGAATCCCAACCCCCACCTTCACTCGAGGTATGGAGGTCGAGAAGCCCAACCTTAACCTTCATTAGAGACAGAGAGGTCAAGAAGCCCAACCCTTGTATCCACCAATATGTGGAGGTTAGGAAGAGATGGAAAGGTTGAAAACTTCGACCCTACCTGACCAATATGCATCCCTCGACGATATGAGGGTTGGTCATGTTAGGACCAATTGGTACTAAGAGGAGGGGGGGAGGGTGAATTAATACAAGTGTAAATTTTCAGTTTAGATATAAACTTTTCGATTAAACCAAGATAGGAAATCCGAAGCTTTTCATTCTTAGTGAAATAAGTGAGTGGTTAAAAGAAAGTTACTAAGTTAATAAGCAAACTGGAAAGATAAGCAACATTTGAAGGAAAGAACTTATCGTGAAAACTTTGCTTTCAAAGAGTTGAGTTAAATTGAAAGCATCAATACAAAAATATGTAAGCAATGAAAGTAAGGAAACACTCACAATTTTTATAGTGGTTCGGCGCCAACGGCCTATATCCACTCCCGAGTCCTCCTTCTTGAGGCACACCGACATCCACTACTGATCTTCATTGGGTGAAGACCAAACCCTTATGTTTTGCTTACAAAATAGACAAGGTTATACTCTTTGATCACTCCCTTACCCCTTTTCTTTTTCTTACAATTCTAACATAATATTTTCTCATAATATAATCCCCAAAAATTATTGTATGGAATATAAGAAAACTTGGGATATTTATAGGCTCCAAAATCTAAGCTAAAATCCAACCGTATCAGAAAAATCTGGGTACGGGCGATTCACTCGTCGGCCTGGGCAGGTCAACCACCAAAAAAGTGCCCAAATTCCTAGGTACGGGCGGTTCAGCCGCCCAGCCTGGGAGGCTCAGCCGTTGACAATCGCTCAGAATCCTAGGTATAGTGGTACAACAATTGATTACTAGCGGTTTACCCGTCGGAATCTCTGTAAAAATGGTTCCCTCCACTTTTCAAATTTCGACTTGAAACTAATGTTGACCAATTCTTTGGTCAACTAATTGAGCTGATTCGGTTGCCTCTTTGAGTTGATTTCTAAATCACACTCAAATTAGAGTCACTCTTAACCTATGACTTCAATATTACAATCAAACATGACCACCAAACTTAATGACATCACTCCCGTTCCGGCAACCTTTGGAATCTCCAGTGGTGAGTCTCACGGTCTTCCTCTAATGATCTCCCAGTGTGTTCCTAGCGAGCTTCGTGATCCCTTTGGTGAATCTCCTAGCGAACTCCCGGCGAGCTCCTACCGCATCGTCCAATCCTTGGCGCGATGCCTAAGCTTGATCCTAGGTCCATGTCTGATCTGTAACTCCTCCCATCATGGTTAAACCTGCATGATGCTAACTACGTCTTAATAGCCACAAGTCCACTTCAAGACCTTTCCCAACTCCCGGCAAGCCTTTCGGCTACCCCTGATAATCTTCCGACGAGTCTCGGTCTTCTTCTAGCGAACTCCCTTATGTCCTCCAGGTAAGCTCCCGATACCCTCGACAAGCTTCTGACGCACTCCTGGTGAGTTCCCAGCCACACCGTCCGAATCTCGGCCCAATGCATGGACTTGACTCTGACCAAACCTGATTGTCACATTCTCTTTATCGTAGTTAATCCTGCATCAATCAACTTCTAACAATCCATGTTAGATCAATAACCCATCAATTGATTTCATCATCAAAATTTGATATTCAACAGGTCGGTGATGAATCACCACCAAGAACGCTAGAGGCGACCACAAACGGACGTGCTAGACGATACAAGGGGCATGATAAACTAGACGTGCCAGAGGAATTCGTGTCGAACAAATTAGATGTGCCACTAGGTCGGTAATAGATAAAAAAAATTATAAGCTTAACGTATCGTATGAACTAGACGTCGCACTTCATACCTTTCTCGTAATAGCTCCGAGGCATGACTTGAGGGAGAGACAAATGATAGGGAGTAAGTACATCATAAGCTAATTGTCATCTGACATATAACTATCACGTGGTGTCTAAGGTGGAAGGAGAAGATGGAGGTCACCTTTCACCCGTCTGTCCATATGGGCAGGCGATTACGAGATGTCCTTCCTTTATCGCTCTCATGGATAATAGGTCAAGGAGAGGCTATTGGAGATGGTTAAAGGTTGCTTCCCGATAGAATATTTTATGAAATATTATGTCAATTTATGATCAAAGTATAAAAACTCATCTTTAACATAATGAACGAGAGCTTATCTTTTAGAGTCATTCGTATCCATAATCATATATCTCAAGTTACTAACTTGAGCATCAGAACGATTGAGTCAAGAAACCTCTTTCGAAATCTTATCTTTTAGAGTCATTCGTATCCATAATCATATATCTCAAGTTACTAACTTGAGCATCAGAACGATTGAGTCAAGAAACCTCTTTCGAAATTGATTTTCATATAGGTGACAGCTCGGGAGCTCAGCATTTTTATCTTGAAGACATATCAGACAATCCTATTCATATAGGTCCAGACTATGTGACGCTGCTCAAGACATTAACAACTTCTTCGCTCAACATTATCGATCAAAATATTCAGGCTAATTTTCTTTGATTTAAACACGTAGAATATCAACGCAGTACAAATTATCATTCTGATACAGCTTTGTCAATCTTCGCAAAACAGAGTGAAGCACTTGACATACGGGATGAGCTGATTGCTTCCTCACCCGGCAAGCAGCAGCAGGCTGTATTCTGAATCTTCTTTCTTGCTTGTTCTTCTCGCAGTGATCACACCATTTGCCTTGGGAAAGGCACGCACGGTTTGCTCTCCGAGATGGAAACGGAGGCAGCGGCAATATCTGTAACTCGATCTACATGCTCTCGTAAAGAGTAGTAGGCCAGCTTCTGTCAGCACACAGAGCACTGGCGACAGCCTCTCGAGGAAACCTGTAGGACAGGCTGCCTGATATGCCCATGTCTGGTTGCAGAACCGGACGGATGATGCGGCCGCTTCTGCTGCCAACGGAACTGACGTCCAGAGCTTGATCCACGATGCTGTCTCCTTCCAGGATTCTCAGCACCTGATTCCACACAAGAACACAACACGCAGCGATCAGGAGAAGTCAGATTTGCTCTCCCTCCCTACCGGGAGTTACCTTGGACATGCCGGGTCTGGACTGCGGCTCTCGGCGAAGGCACAGCGCGGAGGCGCGTGCCATGGCACGCAGCTCCTGGGAGAAGAAGCGTGCTTGGTCCCGGTCCAGGCGCGGGTCGAGGAAGCGGTCGACGGCGATCGTTTGGCCATCTTCGGACGCCAGCGACAGAAGAGGTCTCGCCCACTCCACCAGGAACTGCTGGCCCTTGGGCAGGTTGGTGTCCAGTGCTCTTCTGCCGGTGATGAGCTCCAGCAGCACCACCCCGAAGGCATACACATCCGATTTGTCCGTCACGATCCCGTGCTCGATGTATTCCGGCGCCAGATACCTGAGTGCCATCAACGCCCTGGCATTCGTCATCGGAACAGTACAACGAGCTACCAAGTAGAAGAGCAGGTCGAGAATTTGCTTCACCCGAAGGCTTCGGGGACGTTGGTGTCCACGGATGGAGATGTCTCTGTTTGCCATCTTGTGAGCCTGAAGTCCCCCAGCTGCCATGAAACCAAGTCCAGTTCGTATTCCACGTCAAGGATTCTTAGTTTATTGCCTTGTAGTGCAGACTTACCAGGGGCTCGAAGTCGTGGGTGAGAAGAATGTTGTTGGGGCGCATGTCCTTGTGGACCACGAACCCCACCCGGCAATCCTCATGCAGGTATCTCAACCCTCTCGCCACGCCCACCGCCGTCTTCATCCTTGCGATCCAATCCAATGGAGGCTGTGCTTGCCCTGCGTGCCACAAATGTTACGGCAGTCTACGTGCCAAGGCGACACCAAAACCCAAGCTCAGATATGTACCATACAGATGGAGATCGAGGGAGCCATTGCAGATGTATTCATAGACCAGCACCCTCGTCGCCCCTTCCACGCAGAAGCCCACCAGCATCACCACGTTCCGGTGCTGCGCCCGGCTCAAGACCTCCACCTCCTCGCAGAACTCCTCCTCTTCCTCCTCCTCCGCCGCCGCAGCCGCCGCCTTGCCGCAGCTATCTGCCTTGAGCCGCTTTACCGCCACCACCCGCCCGTCTTCCAGGACCCCTCTGTGGACCCGTCCCCCGCCGCCTTCCGCCACGAAGGTCGCGTCGGCGAACCCGTCAGTGGCCACCTCCAGCTGACGGTACGTGAATCGCCTCGGCGGCTTCCCGAAGACCGGGGCCTTGTGTCGGCACAGGGAGCACAGAGGAGGGGGCACCGACGGGGAGCTCCCGAACAATGAGACCGCCTCCCTCACGTCGGAGCTGTAGGGAGTGATGCAGTCCTGATCTGCCCCTGGGCTTCTCAGACGGTGGTCAGCGCTCAAGTGCTTCTCCGTTTGCGGGCTCTTCTGGGGCGCTTTGGTGGCATTGTTCATCCGAGCTTTCTCTGGTGTGTGGTTTTGAGGGATCCAGTAGACCGCTCGACGGAGTTGTGCGGCCACGGGCACTGACGCTAGGTGGAAGCCCGGGTACTCTCCGCGAGCTGACAAAGAAAGCACTGCAAACTCGTATTCGCTATGGATCGGCCAAATGCCAGATGTGGACAAAAGGCACAGCTTAATTCCCAAAGAACAAGTACTCACATGCATCGTAGTGAAGCTTCAACCCCAGAGGAGTGGAACCAGTGCTTCCTCCCCCATTGTCTTCTGAGTCAGCTGTGCCCTCACCGTCGGATCCCACGTCCTCAATAGGCGCCAGATTCCCGGTGTGGAGCTTCTCAAAGAGAGGGTTGTGTTCACGGACAAAGAAGGAAGCAGTCGGTGCGGCATTGGAGCTCAATGCCACCGTTTTGGTCTCCGGACGCGGTGAAGCCTTCTTTGCATCCTCCACAGGGCTGCTTGCGGTCTTCGCCAGCCGAGAGTTCTTGTCCAGATACTTCTCACTACAGATGGGAGAATGCGAAGAAGAAGAAGAAGACAAGGAGAAGGGAGGGAGCGGCTTGTTGTGGATGCCGCCCAGGTTGAGTCGGAGCACTTTTGCGCAGGACCCTTTTATCACCACTATGTTGCACTGCAGCTCTTCCATGCAATGCTTCTCCTCTTGCTTCAGCTGTCTGTGTGTTCCAGACACGACAACATTAAAGGCACACATAAATCGAACAACAAATTGTTCTGCGCAAATATAAACAAACAATCACAGGCATTTCGACAAACACCGTAGCTTTAAGCTACTACTTGACAAATGAGGAATACTTCGTCATTGCTTTCTTCCCCATACTTAAGACTGTGGTTACGATGTGATGTCACTAGAGAGATTTCAATTTCAATTCCTGAGCAAAGCTCGAGTGTGTTGTTACCTATCAGGCTTTTCTCCTTATTGGGGGCATTCACATGCACTGTATTACCGAGGTGGAATGATTCTTTTGGGGAGGGCGACAGGCTTTAACCTGGCCTGAAGCCATAAGAACTCTGGGGGAAGGAGAAAGGCCATCTACTCTCGGATCACGTGTTCACAAGCAAACAATCTGCCCGGACGACGATATCCAAGCAGCTGCAGGTGACCCTCTCGGATTGTAGCGGGAGGGGAGACCAACGCCCATGGCGAGGAGGGTGACAGTTCGGGCATCCGCCAATCTAAAAGGCCAAACAGAGCGTGCCGTGATGTGGGTGGTACTTGCTCAAGTCACCACATCCGCATGGAAAGCTATCGCCCACCCTCTGCACACCCACTTGGGTAAGTTTACATCCTGGAGGGAGGTAAAAGGACCCTCGTGTGGGCGCTTCCATCACATCTTTATCTTCGGTTGCAAGGACGCTGCAACTTGAGTTACTCCGGTCCACCGAGGACGCAGACATCGTCAACACCGGGTTGACATTAAAAGATCTTTGAGCGTATAATTCCATAGTTTGAAAAGCGTAAGAGAATCCTAACCAAGCAAATGTAAGAGGCGAGTAATAATTGACTGCACTGTCCGGGTGCAGTCGTCCTCTTAATTGCTGCTACAGTGTCTTGTACGCGGTGCACATGCCCGTTTATGATCTGGTTTGTGCACAGGATTCCTCGGCTGCGAGAACAGGCTAAGAACCAATGATGCTACTTTGTCTTGTTCCTCAGTAGAAGGAAACAGAGCGTTGCAAGCAACAAGGTTCGTGGATTGGCGTGCCAAGGACCAAGATGATGATCATCAAACTGGCAGCTTGGCGGGCATCGCTCGGCGTCGGCGTTTAATGCACGTATTAAGATAATATTGATGGATGGAAGAAGAAGAAGAAGAAGAAGAAGAGAAGAAGACGTCGCAGCACATGGAGAAACAGTGCGGGGAGGGGAAAAAAATAAAAAAATATGGAAGGCGTGTATATAGCAACTGTTGTAGAATAAGGGTTTGGGGGGATTACTTGTCGAGTACGACCCAGTTGGCACCAACTCTCTTTGACTCCGCAACCACCACGCCACCGCCGCGGTCGCCGGAAGACGAAGACGAAGAACCTGAGGCGTTTAGATCCGATCCCACCACCTTAATCCTCACATTTATCTGCACGAAGAAGAGGAAGCCCCTGAAATCAGATTAACAGACGAGCCCGAATCGCAACGACAAATGCAGAAAACAAAAAAAAAAAGGAAGGAGCGAAAGACATGGTTGTCTCTTCACACTGTCGTGATTCACTATCAAAGGAGACAATCTCCATGCCCGAGGAGGTAGACAACCAATGCAGTCATGTGGTTTGAGTACCGACCTCGCTGCGGCCATCGATTTGAAGCGCCATCTGGGAGCAGGAGGCCGAAATCGGACACCTTTCTCGGCTGCGGCGATCCCCGCCCAGCCTGGGGAAGCCCCGGAGCAGCCACCGGCGCCAGCCTGCGAACAACGTCGCGCGCGGAAGTCAAGCGAACAGATCGAGAAGCGAGGGGAGGGGGGGAGGAAGCAGCGCCCGCCTTACCGGTGGCCTCGCGGTCGGCGAGGACGGCGAGCAGCGTCACGACGTCGCCAGGGCGCACCACATGTGTGAGGGCCCAGGCGAGGGCCGTCTTCGAGATCTCCCTCTCCGCCCGCACCGCCACGACCACCACGTTCTCCGGCGTCGACGACATCTCGCGCCGCCCCGACTTATCTCCCATCCTCTACCATTCGCCTGGTCAGCGGCGGGCGCTGCTATCGGTCGTGTCAATGCAACGCCACATCGACCGACAGCCACCACAATTATGAGCTTTCTACACTCTCCCTTGCGCACCGAGGGAGCAGTTAGATATAGAGTTGAAATGGGAATCGGAATGGGGTTGAGAGCCTTGCACAGTACACAGTATATGGCAAAACGCAATCGATAGAGCAAGCAACAGCATCCATACGTGGGATCGGTCTAGCAACTAAGATGGTGTAGCTGATAGGGCTGGGTCAGTGGCACGCAGGACACAGACAGATATAAGCATATATATTGTAGTGGCATGCATCACACCGAGGTATGTTAATTGGTCAGGCCATCCTCTCCATCATAATATGGCTGTGGAGTTCGACCACAAGCAGGCCCTGAGAGGGGCTCACGGAGGTCATGCGCAGGGGGCCGCCCGGCCCCTCGCCAGAATGGTCCCGGAGCTCCGTGCTGTGCTGACATTTGCGCCTGTCATGTAGGGCCGGCATTAGACCGAACACGTACTGTGCACGCCACTGCCTCTTTTTGATCTAATTAATGCAGTTCTTGCTGGTGGCCACCAGTTGACATTGAATTCTATGCCTTCGACTCGACTGGCTCCGATGCTTGCTCACATTTCCCCTTATTCTTCTCTGATGGCATCACCATGAAATAGCACACTACGTTTTTATATTGGAACGAGTCAAATATGCCTTTTACTTTCGTCAAACAATTCACCAAATCTGACCTGTTCGCCAGAGAGGCCAATCCCCTTTCAGTTCTTCGCGTTATACTTTTGCAGTGAGTGAAAAATCTCGAACCTTATCTGAACTCAGACAGCAAAATCTCCATGCATGGATCGGTCGCACGGCAGCACAGCGTAAGATGGAAGCTTCTATGGGGTCAAACCTCTTGCATGATTGATTGGGGGCTAAGTCTTGAATTATTGGATGGCCATGAGGAGTGTGTGGTAGATGCTGAATGCCACCCCATCCCAAGCTGGAGTCATTTCAAGCCACCTGCAAGATTGCGAGGTATTATTATCAGCAATCACACGCAGTTTCAGCCAGCTAACTCTTCCTTGTTAGTCCACTAATGGCACCTTTGTCAACGCAACTGAAAGCTATCTGTTTCAGTCAATTTGGAGAACTCACCACCCAGCAGCAGCTGTTTCACAGAGGAGAAGAATTATATTGCCAACCACCGGCCATCTGCTGTGGAGTGACGATGTCGGCCGCCTGCTTCTTGCGGTTTGTGGTTGCTTCATGACATGGAGATGGGTGAGGGCGGCAGGCTTGCTTCCGCATGGGGCCGCGAGGCGAGTGCCGCCCACATCGACCACCTCCCGGTCTCGCCCCTTCGTTGTCTTCGGGTCTGCGCGGCCTCCCTCCGTCTCAGCACAAAAGTTGAGGACTTCTCTCACCCTAGAAGAAGCTGAGCACGAATCTAGAAGCACAAGTACACCCACCCTCTTTTGATGGATTATAGCGCAAAAGATACGGCAACTGTTGTTCTGAAAACTTGATCACGACTTTTGAAGCACACGTGTGCTATCTGTCCACTTTTGATGGATCATATCCCATGAGTGTACACAATTGATTGCTTCTTCGGCCCAACCAAGCCCAATCCATTTTGTCTCAGTCCATTTAGTTAGCAGGCCGCATGCAAACTGATCTGTTCTGACCTCGGGGAGAGAGAGAGAGAGAGAGGAGAGGGAGGGAGGCGGGAGGGGAAGGAAGAGCACACTTGTCTCTCATGTTCCGCCTCGCCGCAGCTACGAGGCCAAAAAGCTTCTTCTTCCTCGCGCACCGCCGTCAGCTGTCGAGCCAACGCCACACCTTTTCCGCCATCCGCCCCTTCCCGGATTACTCCCCCAGGAAGCCCGCCATTGTCGACGCGGAGCTCGTCCGCAGCATCGTTACCGCCCTCAAGCAGCGCCGCTCCGAGCCCCCAGACGTCGTACTGGGCCCTTTCGCCGCCCGATTTCGCTCCGACCACCTCATCTGGTCATTCCTCCATCTCCGCTCCGACCCCGACCTCGTCGGCGCCCTCCTCCACTGGTACCAACCCCGCGGTCGCTCCGTCCCCGCCGAGGCGCTGGCCATTGCCGCCCACGTCGCCGTCGTGTCCGGCGACCCAGCATCTGCTCGACGGCTACTCCGCGACGGCCTCGTCTCTCACCGAAATTTCGTCGATCGGGTAATCTACACCTACAAGTACTGGTGCTCCGTCCCCTCCGTTTTCGATTTGCTCTTCGGCGCCATCGTTGACATCAATAGGCTCGACGAAGCCCGCACCCTCTTCCGCCACTTGGTTACTTACGGGATTATCGTCTCTGCTGATGCTTGCAACGCACTGCTTAGTCGGCTGACGCTCGATCATATGCGGAGTACATTCTCAGAATTCCAAGAACTCGATCTTCGGTGGAACACCAAATCTTGTAACATCCTTATTCACGGGTTCTGCGGGGCAGGAAAGACTGGAGAAGCCCATAGGATACTTCTTGAGATGGAAGGAACAGTGGGTGCTTCGCCTGACATTATAAGTTATAGCACCCTCATTGATGCGTACTGCCACAATGGGGAGCTTCTGCAGGCGACTGAGTTGTTCGAAGAAATGGGTGACAAGGGTTTGACGCCGAATGCCTTTACATTTAACAGTATAATCACTCTCCTCTGTAAGAATGGAAAGGTAGTGGAAGCAGAGAGGGTGTTCATGGAAATGATGCTCCGTGGAGTAGCTCCAGACCATGTCGTATATACTACTCTGATTAATGGATACTGCAAAAGCGGTAAGCTGCCCGCAGTGTATCGGCTTGTTGAAGAAATGAAGAATAGCCAACTAGTTCCCGACTCGGTCACTTATACTGCTCTGATATATGGACTCTCTAGGAGTGGAAATATGGTCAAAGCAAATAAATTATTCCGAGAGATGGTTGGCAAAGGTCTGAGTCCTGATGAAGTTACTTACACTGCACTTATTGACGGTTACTGCAAGGAAGGGAAGATGAATGATGCCTTCTATCTCCATAATGAGATGCTTCAGATGGGCCTTGTCCCGAATGTTGTGACATACACTGCATTATCAGATGGACTTTGTAAGCAAGGGGAGGTAGAGGCCGCTAATGAGCTTCTGCATGAGACCTCTGGCAAGGGACTAGAGCTAAATGTATTCACCTACAATTCACTGATAAATGGTCTTTGTAAAATTGGTAATATAGAACAAGCTGTGAAGACCATGGTGGACATGGAGGCAGCAGGACTTCACCCAGATGCTTACACTTATACTACTCTAATGGATGCCTATTGCAAGTCAGGCGAGATGGATCAGGCACATGACCTTCTTAGGGAAATGTTAGACAAAGGTATTCAACCTAGTATTGTGACTTTTAATGTATTGATGAATGGCTTTTGTACTGCTGGGATGTTGGAGGATGGAAGGAGGCTTTTGGAGTGGATGTTGGAGAGGAGTATCATGCCAGACAGTGCAACTTATAACTCTCTTTTGAGGCACCACTCCATGGAGAAAAATATGAAGACCACAACTAAAATTTACAAGGAAATGTGTGCTAGTGGGATAATGCCTGATGAGAATACGTACAACATTTTGATCGGGGGGCATTGCAGGGCCAGAAACATGAAGGAAGCTTGTTATTTTCACAGTGAAATGATTAGCAAAGGGTTCGGTCTCAGACGTAGTTCTTACAATGCACTTATTAAAGGGCTTGTTAGGAAGAAGAGGTTGACAGAGGCAAAGCAACTATTCGAGGAGATGAGAGCCAAAAATTTGGTTGCTAACAGAGAAATTTACAATATTTTTATTGATATAAATTACACTGAACAAAATATCGAGATGACACTTGAACTTTGTGATGAAGCAATAGAAAAATGTCTTCAAGAGTCTGATCTTAATAAGATTTGATGCATGCATTTGACTACAGGATTGTGGAGATGTGCTGAATATCAAGTGTGGTGGTACGGCACTGGCAGATCCGATTAATGATTTGTAGTGCAAGAATGTTAGAGGTTCGTCACATCAGGAAAGGTGATGTTTTGTTACAAAATGTACAAATACTACTACCATAAATCACCTTCACAGCACTGCTGGGTTAATCAAGCCTTATGCAGTGTTATTTGGAGTTGAAATTTATATAGTCAGGCTTCATTTTGTTTTTCATGTCCACGATCTCTTCATTCTCTGAACACAGATACCCCTGTGTCTTTAGTTATCATCAGATCAAGCATATATTGTGATTCGTCTTGAATGGAACAATCATAACATTATTATGCTATTACTGTGTTCTTTATTACGATTGGTGTTACTCATGATACTTAGTCATTTCTATGTTCATGCAGTCCACGAGCAGTAGAATAGCATATAGTTTGTTTTCCTGTCTACAAACTATTTGTTAACACTTGGTTTTAAGACTTTGCATTTTAACCTATTAATTTGTTTATTTTACTCCAATATAAACACTTGGTTTTAATATCTTCTCACTTTTTAGCTCTTAAGCTTCCAGGAAATTTTCTTTTAAGGCATCACTATTAATACTAAAAATACTTTCCTTGTAGATATCTGGAGATTTGATCAACATCTTCATATCAGAATTGGCTAATGGAATGTTCAAGTTCATTCCAGTGGTCGTGTTATTTCTGCTCTACCATTGTTAGCAAACAAATGGCTTCGAGAATCACAGGATTCATTCTTTCGGTAGAACAATCTTTATCTACTGGGTGCTGATTGATGCAGGTTTAGCATTGAACATCTTATAGTTTGACAAAGACTCATCCATTAATCAGTGAATCAAACAGACTGATGTCTGAAATGGATCTTAACAATGAGCAGTTATCTGTAGAACTCACTCAATTCCAATGAACTCTGTATGAGCTATGATCGGCTGATTCATGATTTAAAAAAATGCTTTGGAAAGAGCAGCCATCATAATCAACTGATCTCAGCTCTTTCAACTTGAAGAAAGGTAGAGAGACCTCCAAATTCATCAAGTGGACAACTCATCTCAAACCATCTTCAGTTCCAAGTTCTGTTTTTCTAGAAGATGAATGCTGACAGAGTGTATATTAAGTTCATCTGACAAAAAAATAATATGCCAGTAAGTTGTTCTCTGTCCGGTATATCTTTTACCAGCAATCCTATTAATCTCAGAGCTAAAATTTTTTCGCCTTTAAGATGCAACTAGAAATTGTCTGCCATCACTAAGTTGACGAGTATTGTTTTGTTACTTTAAGATACAATGCCTAGAACTAGATGCTTGTTGGTACTGGGATTGTCACGAAACCTGCTATGCAATATCATCATGTCCTGTGTTGTTTGAGTATCATTTCTAAACCCACAACCAATGTAAGGCAGTGTTAAATGATGCAGTTGCCATACTATGCAACTTAGTCTGCATCTGACTTATGCTTGGGATATTATGGCAGCAGCATTTGCATCCTACCTCTTATACAGTGTGCCCTGTGCCTCCTCTGCCAAGGTTTGTGACCTATTTCCGCTTCATAACAAGCTGATCTGGATGTCATAAAAGAAAACACTACATCCAAGTTGATTGTATTGATGCAAGCAAAGTAGGTCACCTGTTACCCAACATTGGATATTGTTTACCCTTTTGCTCTTGAAAAAGAACATTTGTTGTTCTCTGAAAATTTAGGAATAATAATTCAGCATGGTGCAGAAAAAACATAATCCAGTCTGATCATAAAATGAAAGCAACAATTTCCTGACTCTGTTAATAGTGTCATCTTGGAGTCGAGTGCTTGGTGTTATATGTGTTTGCTTAATCATTTATTCATGGGGTGTTTCTCTGACATAATGATGTGATCCTGCATGCAGGTACCAATTTTGTATTATGTTTTGGTTCGACGATCGGACTAGAAGCATGAGTCCTGGATAAGATGCTTTTGATACCTATTCGGCTAAACATGTGCATATGTTTTCATGATTTTGATTGTTTCAGAAGATAATCGTGGGGCTCTAAGCTTGCTAGGAATGATGTGTGGGCTTCAACACCTGTAATCAGAATCTGATCCATCTGATTGTATGCGTCACTGAAGATTGTTTTCCTATAGTTTGTACTATTCATTAAACTACAACTAATTTAAACTGTTTATTTCACAGTTTTGGTTTTGATGCTGAGGTTTCGTATCGCCATCATCCGAGGTAATTTGTTCTTGCTTGTAAAACTACTCCACCTGGAAATCAGGAGCAGCTAAATTGAATTATGAACTGCAGAATGTCTTACATTTATGAATCCTACAGGCCTGAGGATGTTGGGGGCATGAATAGCTGCAGCAATATGAATCCAACCAGTAGCTTTGTGGGAGGATGGAATTGGACGCAAAATCCTGTAAGTCAAAGCTTGTTGGCTTGTTGAATACTACTAAAAGCACATTTAATCATTAATCTAATTTGTTATGTTTCCATGTTTTTCGTCACTTATGCTTAATCTCCAGAACTGGTTTTTTAAGTTTTGGTGATAATACAGCTGCTTAGATTAGCTAACACCCACCAAACCATGTGAATGCTTAGAAGAAGCATGCCAATTTAAGGTAAGCTAGTTGAATTAACATCCTACATGCGAAGAAGCTAAATTGTTTTGCTTCTCTAAAGAACCCTGCAAATGCCCTCTTCTTTCTTCTTCTACCTTCTCCTTTCTTCTTTCTCTTCTCTTGTTCCATCCTTTACCACCTCCCCCATCCTTCCTCTATATTTTCTTTGATCGGAGTCCATGCTATTTCCCGACATGAAATAAATTGCATCCATCCATTGCAATAAACATAACTAATCCATTTTCTTTGTTCCTACCAGATTGCATGATCCTTAGATGAGTAGATAGATGTGTTCTTGGGACGATCACATATGTCAAGACTTTATTGTTTAGAGGAACGGCGGTGCTGTCCATGGATTTGTGCGGATGCCGGAATCAGTCACGTAGATTACCTGGCCCCAACCAACAGATGGTTCATACCCCCCACCCACACACCACAAACAATAATAGCCCAATTACATTCGGTTCTTTCGTTGAACAGATAAACGTATACATGCATATATATATATATATATATATATATAATGTGGCCTTCCACATTAAAAAAACACTTTATCGAAGTAGCAATATGGGTACCAAACAATGCAGTGATCGGGCGTCTATAACCCGAACTCGGGAGGATTTTGTATGCTGCAATTTAAGTAGATCACCGTCGTCAAAAGGCCCTGACCTCAGTCTGATTGCTTGGTGTTGCTGGAGGCAGAATTAGTTGAGTAGTAGTACTGGAGTCCTGACCTCAGCTCCTCAAGGTTTACCCCATCATCCACCAGAATGCTTGTTACCCCCATTTTGGAAACCTGAAAAGATGATGAGAACTCAGAATATGGGGAAAACAAATCTAACTAGGAGCATGTTCCCAGCTAAATTACACTTTTCCTCCTCTGCTTTTGTCAATCAATCAATCAATCGGATATAGTTAATACATTCTCTGATGGTCTACTTTTCCTTTTTTACAAAAAAAAAAAAGAGAGACCCCCTCTCCACCTCATCATGGTTAATATATGCATGGCAAGTTGTATTTCGTTATCAAAAGAAAAAAAAAAAAATTCTATATGCATATGCAAGTGGCAGGGAAGGATTATGAGGAAGAGATAAGGAGAATAAATGAGAGATTAGAAACAGCAGGCATGGAGGAAGTGAGTGAAAAAGAGGATGATCATCGAGTATATATTCAAATAACAAAAATGATATATTCAGCTGAATATATACCATTAGCCCTTTAGATAGATAATGGAGCTTTACAACAAGGGGTGAAATGCAATTTTTAGAAAATACAAAGGGCTCATATGTGGTTATAAATAAGGGCATGTGTAAAGCTTCATATTGAAATATGGATAAATGCAAATATGATATTATCTCAAAATTCTACTGGAAATGTGAACAAGAAAGGATCACGATACTTTCTCAAAATTTCCTCCAAATTGGTGGGTTTATCTTTTGGACATCACTCCAGTGTGTCCACTATGTTACCGGATCTTTTACGATAACGGAACATCTGGTATCCAGTGGTGATTGACTTGAAAAATATAATGAAATGAAGAACAGAACAAGAGAAGTTACTGCTTCAATATTCCTGTCTTCATCATCAAAGAAGAGCATCGATTTGAAAGGTATGCCAGTCCTGTGATGAATTCTCTGTAAGTGCTCGGTCTTATGAGTCCAACTGGAGAATATTTCCTGAGTCATCATAAAATCAGTGACATGATATAACAGGCAAAGACAAGAATCACTGTTTCAAGCATATGGAAACTGCACTTAGTTTTAAGAACCACACTTGTTAGCATGTTTCTTCATATGGAACTGCAGATACACATTGATGCATAAGCAAACATACTGAATGTTGAAATTTAAAATCAAGTTTGCTCTTACGTTCAAGGTAATGCCAAAATTGCACAGACATCATTTGTAGATAGAATTCTAAAGAGTTGTTGGTTTGTGTGATGATTCAGGGCATGTACACATAAATGGCAAACTTCTGACATGGGAGTGCGCCTAATTTACTACAATCAGCTCGCCCCCAATGTTGTCTCATAAACCTTAACCCAGTCCACTCAAATATGACACCTCATGAGCATATTTTTTAGACAAAGTTAAAGCTGTTTCAATATGTTTTTCTTCAAGACCAAGGAATGCATTAAAGGAGTTAGTTGTCAATTATAAAGCACTTAATTTCATAATTCCCTATGCATGAAAGGTTGTTTCATGCACTAGTACTTATTTTAATATTTTAAGGTTACAAAAGAGGATTTTTTTTTAGAATAATTGTTCTGGCAGAAGCTCATATGAATGAGTTCTCTCTTAAACTCTGTATCTCTTAGTCTCCCTTAAACTCTATATCTCTTGGACACTTCCTTGAGTAATGAGTCTTTTGTTTTCAATTATGTATCCTTGTTTAGTATCCTTGAGGTGGTGAATTTTTTGTATCCCTTTATGATTTTAAACTTGGTGGTGAACTATTTATCGATTTTATACAAGTATTATCTTGAGTTCGTTTCTTTTACATCCAAATGACTTATTCCAGTAAATACAATTTAACTATCAGTTTCTTTTTTCGAATTACATTCCTCTCTCAGTATCCCTACATCAGTTTGGTATCAGAGTTAAAGGCTAGAGATTATGACAAGGCGGAATGGAAAAGAAGTAATTGGTGAAGGTAGCGACAATAAAGATGATGTTGAGTGCTTGAGGCTGTAGCTACGAAGATTCCTACACCATCTACAAGAAAAAAATGAAATTATTGAGGAACTTCGAAGTAGAAACAACTAGCATGAAGATGAAGCCCAAGAGTATGGTTCTGATGATGATACACCTCCCCACCCAAGGAAGTCGAAAAGATTTCGAGCAAGGCATAAAAACCAAGATGAGTGGCAAAACAAATACAACCCAAGGTTGGATAATCCGAAGTTTGAATGTAAAATCAATATTGATGACTTTATTTATTGGCTTAATACAGTGAAAAGAATATTCGATTTTCATGAACCACCAAAACAAAAGAAGATAAAACTTATGACACCCAAACTCGAAAAGAATGCATCTTTTTGATAGGAAAATCTTAAGAAACAAAGAGAACGTGAGGGGAAAAGTGAGATCTTGACATGGGAGAAAAAAAAAATTGAAGAGAAAATAATTACCTAACAACTATAGGCAAGAAACCTTTCTCAAAATCTATAATCTCAAGCAAAAAAATCTTAGTATGGAGGAGTACACAGCAGAGTTCAATAATCTCATGTTAAAAGGAGAGCTTGTGGAACCAAAAAAGCAAACTATTGCAAGATGCTTAGAAGACCTGAAATATGATATTACCAAAGTGGTTCAACTCCAACCATATGGGTCTTTGAATGATGTGAGCAAGCTGGCTTTAAAAGTGAAGAAGCAACAAAAGTTTGAAAAGAGTTTTCGATACGAGACGAAAGATGATCATACGAGAGGAGAAAATTCTAATCCTACTCTCCAAAGCAAAGTGGTGTCGAAGGTGCAAGACAAGGGTGAAGGATCAGCTAATTCATCTAGACCAAGTGGCCGAAAATATTTTAAATGACATGATTTTGGGCATATTGCTTCAGATGATTGTTACATTCGTTGAAGAGCATAGTGATGAAAAATGAGTTAAAGCCAACGACGAACCAAATATGATGATAATGAGTAAGAGGTTATTTATGTTGATCTGTATAATGTAGCTTACAAGTGTCCTATAAGGCTGAGGATGAAAGTTAGGTGAGAAAGAACGTGTTTCACACCAAATACACTTCTCATGAAAAGATGTGCTTGGTGATTACCGATAATGACAACTTTGAGAATGTGGTATCTTTAGAGATGGTGCATAAGGTAAAGTTGGACATAATCCCTCATCCACATCCTTACCAATTATGCTGGCTACAAAAGGAGAATGACATCAAGGTAACTAAAAGATGTTTAGTTCTATTTTCTATTGGCAAGTATTATAAAGATGAAGTATGGTACGATGTTGCTCCTATGGATGCTTGTCATTTGATGTTGGGTAGACTTTAGCATTATGATAGGAGGGTGTTGTATGATGGCTACAAACATATTTATTTTTTTATGGTGAATTAAAAGAAGATTATTTTAACTCCATTACAACCTTCTTAAACCAATCCACCAAAGAAGTTAGTGCTTTTATGTCCATGGTGAATGCAAAGGTGAATTAGAAAGGGATGGTTATGTTTTGACACTAGTAGTAGTAGAAGAGAATGAACAACACAAGAAGCCACCAGCAAACATAAAATCAATCCTGAAGGACTTTCAAGATGTTGTACCGGAAGATATTTCATATAGTCTTCCACCTTTGAGAGACATCCAGCATCACATCGATCTTATTCCAAGGCTAATCCTATAGATCATTTGTATTTAGTTCATCATTCTACAACTAAGCAATCCTTGTTTAGTATCCTTGGGGTGATGATTTTTTGTATTCCCTTGTGATTTTAAATTTGGTGATGAACTATTTATCAATTTTATACAAGTATTATCTTGAATTCGTTTCTTTTCCATCCAAAGGACTTATTCCAACAAATAAAACTCAACTATGAGTTTCTTTTTTGAGGTTCATTCCTCTCTCTCTCTTTTTGTCCTAGTATCACCTTAGTTCAGAATTAACATAAAGATAATTAGATTTCTTTTAAGGAGGAGTTCAATGTATGTGCAACAAAATCACCAACAACACTTTTGGGTATGTAGTATACGACCAAAACCTAAACAAATAACATTGGGTATGTAGTATACGACCAAAACCTAAACAAATAACAAAGAAGAGTTTGAAGAAAGAAAGATATCCTGCTGCCAAAAAAAATTTATAAGCAACAATAACCCATGAAAAATGTTAACATAAACAAAATGATTTAGTTTTATCTCTAGAACAATGTTTGTATGCTTGAAGAGAAATCTTCACATAAGCATGCCTTCCAGAACGGAAAAATTCAAAAGCTATATGAACTGTGCAATAAATAACAATTGCTTATGAGAGAATGCTTGTCATGCACATCTGTACATAGTCATATGATATGTAGATGTGAAAGCAGAAAAGCAAACTTTTTTAACTAGCATACCTTAGCTACAAACATAGACTGGATACCCAACTTATCAAGAAATGTTTTTGCTATGTCCGGAGTTGGTGATCGAGAAGCAACTGCGACATCTATTCCTTTATCCTTTAGAGCATACAATATGCCCTTAGCATGTGGATAAAGAGATGGCATTTCCCTTTTCGACCGGCATTCACTGGAAAAGAAAGCCCAAATATCAAACGCATCTCATGTGATCATCAATAAAATGGAAATTAAAAAGAAATCAAGCATTTCTATTGTACTGCAACTTTAACATGCACTGCAATGCCTACCTTTTTTTAAAATGATTTTGAGCATGATGCTGGATGGCATATCAAAGAACCAAGGACACCAAACCCCTTCCTAATGCACAACTAGTAGCATCCATCATAATCATAGTGTTAAGGACTACCTTTTAATCTTCTTAGTACATAACTAGCAGCATCTAATCATAATCATAGTGTTGAAGACTACCTTACTTGGAACATGGCACTTCAAATAAAGAGGGCGTGAAAAATCCACAGATCCTACGATTTCACATTGTGACATAGTTTAGAAAATGTTAGTGGAGCCATTAATATGCTATACTACCTTGGTTCGTCTTGCTTCAATGTGAAGCTGAAAAGGAAAATGCATCTTCAAATTGGCTTATTGACTAAATTATCCAGATTGCATTGACTTTGTTGAATGGATCCTTGCAAATAAACTTGTGAGTCCATCATAAGGTTTATGATGTCTAATTTAACTAAAATATAAAGTTGTCAAAAAAATATGAAAATACACTTTGTTACACCAAGCAAAAATGATTATACAAGTTCAAAAAGGAGTCGGTTAGTTATCAGTGTGTATAGACTATGACAAGCAGAAAACAATAATGAAAACACCAAAATAAGAGAGTATAAGTAGATTAAAACCACCATATCAAAAACCAAAGTGACTATATCACAAGACACAGCACAGTTAGAGAGGAACTATGTCCAGACAAAACAGGGAATGGGTATACTCACTGGAGAAAGATTGATGTGAATATTCATGAACCAGAAAAAAAAAAGATGTGAAGGAAAAGGATGATCAATATGAAGTTTTTTCTTGTCATGAAGAGTGGCTCTAGTGTCTACCAACGTATCAAGCTTCTGAAGAAAAAAAGGTCAAAGGAAGAAGATCATTAGATCAAGTCAGAGGCAGAAAAAGGAAATCTACATGCTATTTACCTAGCTCCTATAAAAGCTGAAAAAGTCACCATTTAATGAAGACAAAAGACCTATTACGGAACACTAAAGGTTAATAAAACTAATTTTTCATCTTCAGAAGAAACAGAAAAAAAAGTGTAAAAAGCCAAACAAATCCCCAGCCGAAAGTGGTATGATACACAACGTAGATACCCCTTTCCCAATGCCAGTAGGGCTAAGAGCAAATGATAGATCTGGATAAGCCCAATAATCACCGAGTGATCACTAATTTTATGGGTTTCCCAAACAAAAATTGGACCTTTCCTCCCACAACTAGGGTTAAATAACTCTCCTGACCTAATCAATGCTTTTCTAAATCTCTTGTCGAGATGCACACAAGAACTGTAAGTAGTCACCTAGTTTCATCCACTCAGGTACAGAATCAAACTGCATGGCGAAGCCATATCTATATGATAAGACAACAATTTCAGACATCTTGGCTCGATCTAAATTTTCTGTACATGCTCACTAAATTTCATTGACACTCATATTTTTTTCCTATTTTATGCTTTACTACATCTGTAAACACAATCAAATTTCCGTTGATATGTTCGCATTGCAAGTGTCGTCCTTATTTGAATGAACCTTCAAAGTTACCGATTCTCCCTTTCTACCTTCGTGTTTGCACAATATATGCTATAGAAATCAGAAAAATATAATTGAAAGTTCGAGCTTTGGTTGCAACGAATCATCAAGACTATCGAATCCAGATCTCCTACCCACTTGTCAAGATGATTTCCATGACCACCGGAGTCATCTGTTTCAAGCATCTTAGGCCGGAGACGTGCAAGAGGGAGCAAGCAAAACCCTAACCCTAGGAAATCCGTGAAAACGACGAGATCTTGATTGGGGATCAGAATGCTCACCAGTAGAAAGGCCAGAGGGTGTAATCGAGATCGAAGACGACCAATTTGGGAAGCACTTGGAAGAGTCCCAGCATCCGGAGAGCCTCCTCCTTCACCCTGTCGTCCCCCATTACGAACCCCGCACCCTGGAAGATGGGAGTCGCCAAGTTCTCGACGTCGTCTTATCGATCGAAGCACGACGCTTGCCATCAAGGTTTCAAGCCTGGCGTCCCCAACAATAAGACCCTAGTTTCTTTTGCTGTGTTGTGGGTCCGCTTTCTTCGTGGACCCTACATCTTCTCCTGCAGTGAAGAGAAAAAACGTGTCACTCGAGTTTGGTACGTGTCATCGACCTCCTCCTCTGACGCGTAATTAGACCCTAGTTTTTGTTTTTTTTTTCCCTGTTTCTTTTGGGTCCCGCCTTGATAAGGCCCCATGGACGTCACTTAAGAGGCAGGTACATCGGCGGTGGGTAACTAAAAGAGGTCCACTTCTTATTTGGATGCTCGACGCGTGGACCTCCTTATTCGTGCTGATTGATTCTCACGCGTGAGAATGCACCACGCCTCCTGTGGAGCCCATCCTTCTGTGCCAATGGTAGGACGAGTCTTGTTGTAGGTACCCCAATGAAGTGTCGCAAACCATGCCGCTTCACAAATATAAATTTCTGAAGGGCGAATTACTGAAAAACGATTTTACTTTTCTAAAGTTTTTTTTTAAATGTATTCCTACTTTAAAAAATTTAAAAACATAGATCCTTTTTTTTTATTTAAGTAATCATTCTATCCGTATCGTCCCCCCTCCCCTCCACCTTCGTCTAGTCTAGCTCATCGACCATCGCCTTTATCGTCGTTTTTATCGAAACCTAATAGTCTACGACGAGAGTACTCATCCGAAGTCGATGGGAAGTGATTCTACGTGTGATTAACAGGAGCGACCAACCCTTGCACAAGACTGCATGTGGAGGACGATGGCTAACTCTCGCACAAGGGTTGTGGGTGATAGCGGATTCGATGAAATAACAGACAAAATGATATTTTCAAATGATCAAAAGCGTTATTATGAAAATTTACAAAGTAGAAACGGCCTGTGAAAAAATTTATAAATGTTTTCCAGGTATTCGCCCAAACATAAATACCACATATAATAAACTTGAAGATAATTGTAATGGGATTGTATTATATGATCTTCTATGCCTAATGTTGTGATAAGTGTAATGGAATTGAAATCATTAACTGCAATATATTGTTATGCATATATAGCTGCTGTTTGAGAGACATCAGAATCCGTTCATCCTTACATTTCTGCAAGCACAGTATAGCTTACAAATGGATTTCGTATTTGGAAGTCAACTCGAAGGGATGAGAAACATGTGATAGCAAAGATGAGAGTCACAGAGAATTAAAGAAGGACCGTTGACCTCAAAAGGCTTTGCATGCATCTGCATCACTCGCTCCTCTCATAATACTTTAATTCCGTCGTGTTATCGTTGACATTGCGAGATCAAATACCGAACAATTAAAGATTAACTCCGTGAGCTGAGGCCGATCGGATCGACAGGCAAGCGAGTCTTCCCTTCCCTTCCACAGGAGTTGATGAGCAGCAGCAGCAATGGCACCAGCTTCGACCCTTACAATGGCAGACCACCGGAGCGCATGAGCGGGCTGGCCTATGGCCTCGGCATCTCCGCCGGCATCCTTCTCCTCATAACCACCATAACATTCATGTCCTACTTCTGCACACGGACCACGACCACCGCTGCCGCCACCGCGGCGCGGCCCCGTCGGCCTCCCGACGACGTGGTGGCGCCGGACGTGGACGTGGAGGCAGGCCTCGACGAGGCCACGCTGATGAGCTACCCGAAGATCCTCTACTCGCAGGCTAAGCTCGAGGAGCGGAGCACGACGGCGACTTGCTGTTCCATATGCCTCGCCGACTATAAGGATACGGACGTGCTGCGGCTGCTGCCGGAGTGCGGCCACCTCTTCCATCTCGACTGCGTGGATCCATGGCTGAGGTCGCGCCCGACGTGCCCCGTCTGCCGCTCCTCGCCGATCCCCAGTCCCTTGTCGACTCCTCTCGCGGAAGTCGTGCCACTGGCACGAGCACGCCAGCCATAGCCGATGTCTCAAGAACAGTACTCGTTGACGTAGGAATCTACTCCATTTAATATTCATGTGTGTGCAGATCTCGGCAATGGGTCCGTGCTTCTGTGAACAATGCTGGCGTTGACTTTGATCATAGCAGGTAAAGCATCAAAGACGAGATCAAACAAGCCATCCCCAAAGTGATGATCGGAGGAGCTGCAATGGTATATCTCCTAGCGGTCGAATCAACCCGAAGTGAAGCATTACAGGAAGTGAGCCTCAGCTTATCATCTTCATCACAGGGATGTGTAAGATGAGAGAATTGTTCTTGTCGATCTCGTAATTGCTATCGAAGTGGGTGTATTGGAGTCCTCGGCATCAGCATCTGAAGGTGTGGTTTGCAAGTTAGTGGCAGTCAGGGGAATGCAGAGGCCCTCTGTTGGCTCTCCAAGAACAGTATTCATTATCCATGTATTCATCAATAGAACAAGGAGAATAGCAGCAACTATTTGACTAGTTTTTCTGATAGTTTGATGCTGATAATATTGATTTTTTATGAAAATACAATTTGGAGACACGATTTCCGACCAAATACAACTAATTTGAACTGAAGTCCTCCAAAATCAACACAACCTAAATATGATCCAAACTCCTCAATCCGGATTACACAAGGAAAGACTCGGCACTTTTAATTGTCAGCATAGCACATCACTGATGATCACAATCTCATAAAATTATTTAAGAAAATATCATATTGCATTTACAATATGAACAGTGAGCTTTCTTGCATGTACAGTAACCCCGGAAACAAAATCCCGCAAGTTTACAAGCATTAGATACAGTTGGAAATACGAAAAACCTCTCTCAGTAGTTGAGCAAAGTGACTCTACCCACCCGAATATTCACATTTGAACAGCAAGTTAACAGAACATTTTGAAAGCAAAGAAGGGGAAAAAAATTTCCTTGCATAAACAGCAAGATCGAGATCTATACGACCTCAACTTCCAAATTTACAGACGGTGTTAGGAAAAATGCTGCTGCTGGTTCTACCGGCCACGAGAACTCTGCAGCTGACTCTACCGGCCACGAGATATCAGGAGTTACCTCTCTTGTACATGAAGGCTCAAGATCTGATTCTGTTGGACAGGAAAATTCAGAATCTGATTCTGCTGAGTACAAAAACTTGACAGTTGATTCTGATGCTGGTTGGAGTTCTGCCGATATATCTTTGAGTTTATCAGTGTAATGGAATTCTATCTGAAGACGGTTATGAATTAGTGTAGAAGTTGTCAGTCCTTTCCTTAGATCAATTTGGAGTTCCCTGATCGGAATAGCAGCCAGGAAGGTCTTGATGTACTCCTTGCACGACTCCTTTCCTCGACATATAAGCTCATCTTCCAAATTGGGGTTCTCAACCAATAGCTTGCCAGATAATTCCTCCTTTACTCCATGGTTCTGCTGGATCTGAGTTTCAGCGTCCCGTGCCATGCCACTGCCAGCTTTGTTTTCTTTTTTATGCCTGTAAATCGTCGTGGTGTTATCAAACTTGAGAATGTAAGCTTGGTTGCACCCTTCATGAAGTCTCTCCCCAAGAGTGTCTATAATGTAGTAAGCATCACGCTCGACCTTTAGAATGAAAAAGTGATCATTCCAGCTGACAATGTAAATATGAGGAAAACCACCTGATCCAGCTCGCTTGATTTCATCCCATATGTTGTCAAAGGACATTGCCCCATCTAGGAACTTGAAGCTGTCACTGTCCTCAGGTCCTTCAGGATAAAAAAAGCCCACAAAAGAGTTTGCAGGAACAATAGAAAGAGGTCGAACCTTTGCCTCAAGGACTGTTTCAAGGTCAAAGTGCTTGTCAGGAAAACGTTCCCTGTATGTCTGGTTCTTGCAAAGAGTCCTCCAGTCTAAAGAACCTTCTCGTATGAGGTGGTCAAATTGCGACTTGATGGGCATCATATGGGGATTGGCCTGAAACCAGTCAGCAATAACAGCAACAAGCACAGCACAAGCACTTTCACCGGATGCTTGCTCACTCCTCTGATCAATCGATGCAAGGAAAGCTTGGGTACAGAGCTTGAAGGAATCGTCACGGCTTACGACCTCCTTCAGTTCCCAGCTTCCTACTGTAAAACTATCATCACCGAAGTCGGGTGCTGGTGACCAATTTGCCATTGAATTGTCATAATGTTTCTGCAATGGCATTTCAGAGAGTTTCAAACACTCATGATGACTAAAATGGCTGCTTACAGGAAAAGCAAATCATACATGCATGCATGGATGCTCAAATGCATTAGAAACAATCTATGAGTCGTGAATGAACAAATCATCTTTAGGTTTCAAAACCAAATCATACTTAAAGGAGAACAGGTATGGATCGATTGTATAAGCAACACAAAAAAATATCGAAGAAATGAAGACACAACTGGGGAGAAAATTGTATCATTTTTCTAAAGTTTAATGTATGCCTCCTCATCATGAATTTAAATAAAATATCTTTAGGTTTTAAAACCAAATCGGATGACACTCTTACATTTAAAGGAGGTACGGATCTATTGTATAAGCAACACAAAAAAATGAAGAAAAGAAAATACAAGCAGGAAAAAAGTTTTGAATGATTATTCCAATGTTCAATGTATACCTCTAATCATGTTGGCACATTGGTTCAATCACTCAAAACACCTAAAAATGAGCTCATAAAGCATCTTTCATGTAAAATGTAGGTAATATTAATTATTTTATGAAGTATAAGAGTTACTACAGCAAATAAATAAATAAATAAATAATGATAACATACCACCACACAGGTTGATCCTTCTAAAAAGCTAAGCCGACGACGAGAAAAATCAATGTCATCCCCACCTTCTTCTCCGTATGATTTCTTTAGCAGAGGTTCCCCCTTAAACTTTAGATATCTCAAGTTAAACCTACTCTTTTTCCAAGTAAGGATACTTCTCTTTAAAATGAAAGGAACAGGCTGCTCAGGTAAAGATGATGTTGCCTCCTCAACATGTGAATAACTGACATCTGATTTTTCTTGACTGTAGTGAATCAAATTCTCATAGTCCTTATTTATCAACATGTCGGAGTAAAATGATCCCTCGATGCAGTGTGCAGATGCCAAGGTTCCATAACTAAAAGATTTTCTTTCACTGGAATCATCCTTGCTTCCTTTTAAATCTTCGTGACCGTCTTCAAGTGAGTCAGCCTCACATGGGTATGCATCTTCTGCATCATTATTCCTAGGAGAGCACTTCTCTTCACTGTCATGCATATCTTTGCATCCCATTTTTGCTTTTCGACGTAATACTAAAGCTTTAAGTATATTAATTTTTCTCAATCCATCTTTACGAGCAGAAGGCTCATCGGTCTCAGAAGGGAAGGCACTGGAGGAGGGAGGTGACGAGGGAACTGGAACTATAGAACTCTGCACTACCTCTATTGATTCTCGTACGGTTCTCAATTCCGATAAGCTAAGTGCTAACTGTGGCAGAAAGCTATCACCATGTCAGCGTATATGATTCCCAGTGTTGAGAAGGGTAAAGCCTTAGGAAGAATGGCAAAGGATGCAAATCCGTGTGCCAAATAGCAATAGTTAAAAAAGTTACTGGATAAAAAATATATATATATGGATCTTAGATTGTCTTAATTAACAGATGGCTTTATTCGAGCACTTGATTTATTTAAGTATTTTTAGAATGCCGAAAACTGAGGTAAAATCAACAAAGACTAACATACATATAATACTGGTTGGGACTCAGTAGTGACACCCGGAGGCAACAGCGTAACATTGATCTCCATCTCTTTTTCTACGGCAGCTGAAGCAAATTCTGCCAGGTTCAAAGAAGCTGTTCCAATCATAGAGCACTTGTTCCTGGGACCTTCATTTAGACCCTGAATATTCAAAATTAAAAATATAATATCAGCTTTCCCTAATTGACATTATGTTTTCAGCTTAAGCCTTATAGTTGAATTCTTATGGGGAAAGTAGAGCTTCTGTAGAGCAAACGCTTATGGAAGAGAGAAATTAGAAAACTGAAAGGAAGAATATTGCACACAGATGGAAGAGAACAATGAGAACTGACATAGAATTTAGAATTAAACTTTCTATGCTAAAGAAACTTGTAGACAGGCAGAAATGAAAGGACATCTCGTCAATAAAAGTTGACCAAGAAAAGTCAACAACAATATTTTAAGCCAAATAAATTGTTTGGTGCCATGTTCCCTCACAAATCCAACAATATTATAAAAAATGACTAGAAATAAAGGCTTCATATATACTTATATACAGATCAACAATTCATATTTATACTATTATTTAGAGTTAAGATGTTCTCACTTGATATCCTTTTGTGTAGCATAACTGGCACAACCTGGCCTAATGGAAATTAAACTCAAATCAAGAGAAGTATTCACATCAGTCTCTTATAAATCATCTAAATCTTAGCCACTATAAGAATCTAAGTCCTATCCCACTTGTGATGTGAGACTAAATTGGGGTGCTTTGTAGCACCAAATCGCTCTATGCAGGATAATACCACAAATTTGCACCATACCGAAGGCAACAGACTTAGAAGTTCCATGAACATGAAAAAAGAAGTTGTGTTAAGACCCAAAGAACGTTTAATCAACCAGGCAATTTTTTGTTCTCAGAATTCTGAATTGCTCTTAACTATTGTACAAATCTAATAAAATTTCTTGAGAGATTCCTCAAAATCAACCAATTCAACCCAAAAAATCAACAGATTGCAGTTTTGACATGGAAATTAATGGATTCATTATTTAGCAAAGTACCAAAAGTTTACCCACAATCGTACACCAAGATTGATTAAAATAGATTCTTTTAAGCGCGATCAAAACCCTAACAATGAAAGCAAAAGGAATCACCAAATTGTACTAAGTTTAGTATTTTGACGGGCATAGGAAGCAAAACCATCTGCCTCAATCATAGCAAATTTTCCGGCAGAATCGCAAGCAAATAACGCAAAAGAAAGCTAAAAGAAAGAGAAAGAGACAAGGATTTGGACTCCATACTGTAAAAACAGAGAAGGCGATCTCCCAGGGAAGGAAGGCGCCTTTCTCCTTGCGAGAGGTGAGAGTGGCAGCAGTGAGGAACTCCTCGTCCCACTCCACGACGCCCCCTTGCCTCACCTCCTCCTCCCTCGTCCAGTCCCGACTCACCCGTCCACGACGCAGCGAGCTGAGCGCCGTCTTCGGCCCCTTCCACCTCACCTCCGCCGCCGCCCTGACACCCGTGGCCGCCCCAGCCACCGGCACTCCCTCGATCCTGCGCACCACCACCCGCACCTCGTACTTCTCGGACCGCAGCGGCGTCCACGGCCGCCATCTCATCACCCTCGCCACCATCTCCGCTCGCCGGACGACCTACAGCCAAAGGGCGTATATGGAGATGGATCCTCCCGGGCCAAAGCCGCGCGCCATGGCTTTGTCTTTATAGGACTTTCCCTCCGATGCCAAGACTCCGGCACTGCTCCAACTAATATTCCGCCTGTGAGTTTACCCTTTCACCCTCCTTCTTACCAGAAATGCCCACGTAAACCAATTAGAAACCTGATAAAAAATAACATACTTATGGGTATTTTAGGTATAATAGATTCACTATTTAGTATATTATTTACACTTCTAGTTAGCACATCATAATACTTTATCCGAGCATTGTTTATAGGTTGCTCGTCAATGAATCATTCATACTCGAACTGCTCCCAAATAAATTCCAGATGACACACACACAATAAATAAGTATTATTATGATTCCAAAGCATGCAGCACATCTAATTTATGAGCACAGACTCTCATAAATTAGAGAGAACGAAGAAGTCATTCCACCCCCCAAAGTCTTCCTCTCTCTCTCTTTCTCTCTTTCTCTCCCTTCAGTCCGCCCACCAAAGTCTTCCTCAAGCGAACCAAGTCTTCCTCAAGCGAACACACACACACACACAACTCTCTCTCTCTCTCTCTCTCTCTCTCTCTCTCTCTCTCTTCATTCCACCCCCCCCAAGTCTTCCTCAAGCGAACACACACACACACACACACACAACTCTCTCTCTCTCTCTCTCTCTCTCTCTCTCTCTCTCTCTTCATTCCACCCCCCAAAGTCTTCCTCAAGCGAACACCATAGGAATGACCTCTCTCTCTCTCTCTCTCTTCATTCCCACCCAGAGTCTTCCTCAAGCGAACACCATAGTAATGACATCTCTCTCTCTCTCTCTCTCTCTCTCTCTCTCTCTCTCTCTCTCTCTCTCTTCATTCCCACCCAGAGTCTTCCTCAAGCGAACACCATAGTAATGACATCTCTCTCTCTCTCTCTCTCTCTCTCTCTCTCTCTCTCTCTCTCTCTTCATTCCACCCCCCAAAGTCTTCCTCAAGCGAACACCATAGTAATGACCTCTCTCTCTCTCTCTCTCTCTCTCTCTCTCTCTTCATTCCCACCCAGAGTCTTCCTCAAGCGAACACCATAGTAATGACATCTCTCTCTCTCTCTCTCTCTCTCTCTCTCTCTCTCTCTCTCTCTCTTCATTCCACCCCCCAAAGTCTTCCTCAAGCGAACACCATAGAAATGACCTCTCTCTCTCTCCCTCTCTCTAAGAGATGGTGTGCATGTATGTGTTCATGGTTTCACATGTAGACAGTGGCCCATGGATGTTGATGTTGCATTCTGTGCAAGTTTTCGCCTCTTTCCTCTCCTATATGGGGCCCTGACGTGCTTTCACCCTGCGTTAAACATAATCCCATCTCCATCTAGTTTACTTTGAAGCTCTGTAGTGGCGTTATCGTCTCCTTTCTTCTTCAGCAGAACGATCAACTCTTACCTGCAGCACCGAGTCAGCAGAAGGTTTAAAAGGTGATGTTGATGTTGCCGTCATTGTCATCTTCTTTTATCGTTTTTATCATCATTATTATTATCGTTTTGATGCCAATAATATAGTTTTTAAAAATACTTTATCAAAAAGTATTTGTTATAGATTTATTTTTTAATATAAAATTATTATGATATAGATATATACGAAGAAGGTCGGATCAAAAAAATATGATAATTATGTTAATAGAATGAAAAGAGATAAAGGATGGTATTAAAAAAAAAGACTTATCTTTTAGAATAGTATGACTTATTTTTCACCGGACATTTGGTATGATTCGATCAGATTGGACCTAAATGAAATATAGTTTTTTTTTTTATCCATAAATTAAGCTTTTTGGAGTGTGTAGGTCAAGAAAAATATGGGAAATAGTCCACTTGTTATCAGTGTCAGATGGGTCCGGATATTACATTTAATCAGTCTATTTATTATCTTTCAAAATATATTCAAGAATACAAAGCCGATAAAAGTCATCATGGAATACAAGAGTTTTTTTTTTCGTCGTTATAATCTCTTGAGAGAAAATATCGTCGACGTCCTTGGTAGCCCAACTTGACCCTGCTCCATATACTTAGAGTCATTCGAGATTAAAAAAAAAACACTTCTTCCTCGTATAGAAATATTATGCTTCTAAAGTCAAGAGAGGGTTCTCGAGCTGATCCCTCTGACACCATGATCCGTATGTGCATAATCGTTTGATGTGAAAAGTGCCTCCTCCCAAGATGAAAATAATATGTGAAAATGTTATGCTCCCGAGGTGTTATTAATATATATTTAAATTAGGAGAGGCTTAAAGAAGAAGAAAAAAGTTTGTGATGTCATTTGTCATAAAATAAGAGAATTAAGTTTATGATTATCTTATTTATCATAAAAAATAAAAGATTAAAAAAATTTATGATTATTTTTTTTACTATAATGAAGCTTGTGTTTGAATCTTTGTATATATAAGCTGAGGAGGATGACCTGGATGACACATGACTATCACGTGTCAACTATTAGTAAATTTCTTATTATTTATCCGCTCATGGTGGCGTGCTTCTAGATTTTTACAAAAAATATTGGTACCTTTTATCACGGATAAAAATATAAATAAGGTATTTGATGTAATGCTCATGTTTGTATGTGTCCTTCGGTTTTTCTATATTCTTTATACAGTAAGTAGTAGACTTACAGTAGGCTTAACAATCCTAGTTTGTTAGTCTTTATGATCGATTTTGCTTGTAAATCCGAGTTGTATCATGTAGGCACTTGTGATAACTTCGGTACGTAATGGATCATTATCCTTTTGTGTGTAATCTTTCATAGCTTGTAAAGTCTGTTGTTGTAATTTATATTGGCTATATAAATTATTTGTTAAAGTTGTTGCTTATGGATCCCGTGGGAAGTAATTCCTCTAACCCGTTTTCTTTTTTGTAGGTCCTAAAGGACCCTAGAATATTTCGGGGAACTGATCTTTGCGGACGGACACATATGGGTACGTATGACTTAGGCAAGACTAACTAAGTCCGTGACACTTAAGCGTCGAGAACATGTGGACCTCGATGACATTTTTCCTTAACACTATCAAACTTATGATTTTGTTACTAATAAGAATTTTTTTTTTCAAAAGATAAAAAACTATAGAGTAAATTCATAAAATAAAAAATCTAAAGTTTTTTTTTTTTTTACAAATTGCTTGCTTTTTGTTTTATTTTTACATACCATCTCTTATTTTTAAAAATATAAAATTACTTTTGGCCTCGGCCACTACCTCATGTCTTTTTTTCTTTGGTTCTTTTCTTATGATCATGAAACTTGTATAGGGAGCAAAAGTTGAAGGACAAGGGGGGTCGGGTGTTCGAGAAGAAGCTCCACGATGATAACATAAGGGGGCAAGCTTCGTGACAAGACAAAGGTAAAAATGAGGGGTGATAAGAATGAAGGTGACAAGAGCCTTAAAGTAAAACCTCAAATAAGATTGACAAGCGTCGATGAGGGACGAAGATAGTTATGACTAGATAAAAATAAAGATTAGAATCAAAATAATTTTTTTTATGAAATTTGATAAGAGGATGATCAATGGGAGAGAAACCACTGATACTCCTTTTTTTTTACTAAAAAAAAAGTTTTAGAAAACTATATTAAAATTAGTTTTAGAATCGCATGCCACCATCTCTTCTCCTTATGTAGTTTCCCAAAATTTGCCAACAACGACGCGATTGTTCTTTAAAAAAGAAAAGTAACCTCTTACTCCTGAAAACAGTTTCCGAGCTTAATAATATCAGCAATTACTTTTAAAAACAATTAGTTCTACAAAGACAAACCACATGCGACATTCAAAATCACAAACAACACATTATTCTCCCTAACAATCCAAAACATAATAATTTTTCATAAAATTTTATTTAAGAAAAAAAGAAATATTCTTATTCCATCTTTTCATTACTAAAATAAATTAATAATTTATTAGAACAGTACATAATCTTTTTTAAAATCAATTTGGAAAACAACAATATATCATGAAGGGTCATTCTTCTGCAATATCTTAGATATAGTTATTTTTCTAATTTTAGTAATAATTTCTTTTTGATTTGTTCTTATCTTTGAGTTGCTTAAAATAAATAAATAAATACTTTTTATGATAAATTGTCAGAATCTTTATCAGTCGAGCTAACTAATATCTTTGAAAATATATCAAATAAAATTTCAAACACTTTAATCAATTTTATTTTGATAAATTAGTCTGATAAACCACTATCAGATTAATATTTAAGGTGATTCAGACTTATGGAAAGGAACAATCCTACTATGAACAACTGTCTACTGTTGATTTGACATGTACTAGAATAATATACATAGAGAATAATTAAAGTCCTTTCACTTTCAATATAAGCACTAGATGCATTATAGATCAGGCCATTAACCAATTAAAGTCAAATTTTTATGCAACAGTCATATACTTTTTCTAATAGATCATAATACATCATCACATTAATTGGTCCAAGCATGGCCTTCTCCTTTCCCATCACCAACCCAAACTTGTGGTTCCACTTCTTGCCTTGTGTTTACTGTATTGTGTGTGTCCTCTCTTCTCAAGTCAAAATTATCATTTTATTGGTCAAAATACACTGTTGACATGAAGAAGCATAGATATGGTTGCATAAATTTCTAGCAGTTCCAAACATTATATGGGGCTCCTTTTCTTGATTTAACCGACTCATGAATTTTTAATTTCGGGGGAAAAAAAAAAGAGGGGTTTTCTCCCCATAAGACATTTTAAGTTGATGGTTCTGAAATATATATGCTCATGCAATTATGGGTGCATATATGCTATTATTAATTTTGCATAAAATCACGAAAACCCATAAAAATTAAAAATAATAGTAATTTCAGTAAAAATAATAAATTCTTACATACAAACATATAATTAATTACATATAAATAATTATAAGGTCCTTTTTTTTTCCTTCTATTATTTGTTTCCACTCTAATATTCTCTCGTTGCTTCAAGATTCTCATTTTCTGTTCTTCATCACTTGATGCTGATCGTAATTCTGGTTTCAAATCCAGGCGGCTCTTCCTGAATCGATAACAAACACCTCCCTCCCTCCTTCCCTCCCTCTCGCTTCCGCCGCTGACGATCGCCAATGGAAGCGGCCGACCTTGTCCCTTTCCTCGACGCTGATCGCGTTTCCGCTCCCCGATTCCTGACGTCGTCTGGGATGCGTTCTTACCGTGGTTTGCTTCTGTTTAGGCGGTGGGGAAAGGTGCAAGAATCAGATCGGGAAACGGCTGGCCGCGTGTTCGCTGCAGCCACCGTGAGGATGTCACCCGACGACGGCCGTTGCTGACCTCGACGACCCAATCTTTTTTGGTGCCCGGGACGCTGAAAACGCTGGTGGCCGTCCATCGACGACCTTTGACCACGATTGGATCGAATCAGATCTTGTCTTCAGCTTTCAGCGTGGCAGCGATTCGAGCCAGGTCGATGTTGAGGCCGAGGGGGCCTCTGGCTGCAGCTACGCTTTGAATCGGAGCGATTTGCGGCCGCGGGCCATCAAATGGTGTTGCTGCAGAAGCAGGGTATCTTTTTCCCTTTCTTGTTACTCCATCAAATGCGTGCCGCTTGACATGATATGCCCTTTTCCCCTTTAAACCTAATAATGTGACAACCTCTTGATGTTTCTCTATTGTTTATTTTCTTTGTCACATACGAGTAAGTCTGTGTTGTTCTTCAATTGGTTAATCTAAATGTGAGTGCATCATGTTATTTGAACTACTGCAAATTAGTACATACTGAGAATTATTTTCTTAATTTTGTATGATTTCCATCTAGGAATGATGATGCTAATTGGAAATGAAGAACAGCGGAAGCTCGTGTTTATGGGAAGACTCTGCAGATGGTGAGAGCCATCTTGTTATGATATCATACAGACTATAACTATTTGTGTTCTTATTTGAAGATAGGTGGATGCTTTTGCTGCACAGTTAGAAATCATTAGTCAGCTCAATCTTGCTTTGATATTGGATTTCTAGCTATCCATGCAAATGTTATATTTGTCAAAACGATTATCTAACTGTAATGCTCTTATTGTTCCACGTTTGTTACATCATCCATTGCTCTGCAGTTGACCTAAGTGGCATTTCCATTGTGCAATGTGCTCTGGATTTAAACAAACTGTATACATAACCATAAGGAGAAGTCTATGATTGCAACTTTCTTCTTCTTAAGCTAATTAAGAGTTTGGGAATTTGATGCCAAGGAAACCATATAGTGCCTGTTAAAAAACCAGGGTTGGTGTATTAATGTCTTGAAACTGCTTGGATTTGAATATATATTATGTGAACTATGGTAGTGAAGAAAAAAGAATTGTCTCGTGCCTTTTAATCTGAATATTGAATGTAAGTGGATATCAACTCAAAGCATTTAGTTTGCAAATCATTTTATCCAGAAATTTTAGCTTGCACTCAAATATAACGAATTCTGAATTGCTCATAATTTTTTAGTATACCTGTCTCTCTTCCTCTTACGTAGTGGTTTGCGCTTTGCAAAGGAATGTTAGTGTCATATTGCATACTCAAGCATATGGCACCTACATAATAATCAAACTGTATCCTGGTAGAACTAAGATGATCATTTTCTTGAGGTTAGAAGGTATCTACGTTCATGGAAATTGTTTCAATTTCTTGTATGTTTGACTTGTTTCCTTGAATGCTTAAGATTGATATGCCTATTCATGGCAGATATAAGCTACTTTTCATTATCGTCTGTGCATCTCTCTTGTCAGTAACAATCAAAGAACTCAAACTAGAAGGTTTGGTAGGAGTTGCTCTCGGTCAAGTACGTGATGGCCCAACTCTCCTAGATGGGATTTGCCGATGTGATTGATTGGTATATAAAATTGTATGTGCCTACTATTAGTTACTTGGTGTAGGTATAATTTGCAATGCGATTAAGACATGCTTACAAATAATTAGTCGATCTATTTGGATCATGACACGACTATTAGAGGGACTTAGGATCTGGAAATGTAGCTTGCTTTTTCGGGGAAAGACTTGAAACATGGAATACCACTTACATCTCAGGTGGGCCTCACCACAAAATGAAAAGAGATGGGGACAGAGAGGGTCTGGAAACACATAGTCTTCATCCCCATTTTTAATCTTTTTTATGCTTCAATATGTCTCTCTATGGAAAAATTCATTGACTAGAAAATTGTTGACTCAGCTTTTTGCTTTTTCTTTGTGTTCTGTGTTCTTTCGAATAAAACCTTAAGTCATGATGAGTTTAGCACATAATTTTCTTTCATCTCCATTTTTAGTCTTTTTTTTTTTCTAATTCATCGCCATGAAAAAAGTTAATTAACTAGAATTTCATTAAATCATCTTTTGGCTTAAGTTATGATGAGTTTAGCACTAATTTCTTTTGCACTCCTTCAGCTTTTTTTTATTTCACCAACCATGCTTCCTGCCCCCTATTACTTTTTGCCAAGCTACCTCATCCAAGGTAATTTGACAGCCATGAAATAGTTCATCTTTTGGGAAAATTCTATACTTACTATAAGCAACAGTTACACATTTGAATCCATGCTGAGAGATGATGCACCTACGAGCTTCGATGATCAGACCGTCCCCGTAATCTAATATCGAGTAAAGCAAAATAGCATGAATTATATTTTGGTAGGCATTCACTGTTCCAGTGCTTTGGGTATGGGGAGATAAGTTTCTTTGTCCTTGGTATGCATTTCTTTTTCATCTGGACTAACAAAGTTATTTCCTTGTTGTAGATTTGGAGCAAGAAAGCTGGTTGTCTGCCGGAGGAGACGATCATACGGTAAATAGACACTGAACCCGTTCCCGGTTATTCAAAATCCAATGACAAGTTACAATTGACATGGAGTATAACATCAGAGAGACTGGAGCATACTCTGTTCCCTGGAGCCCATGCATCCGAAAGGCCAATAATTTCCTGATGCATCTGCTCAAGCCCGACAACACCCGATAAGTTTGAAAGAAATACATGGTCACACCTCAGCGAGAATTTAATTATGTCAGAGTCCTTATCCCCCACTGTTATATGCTGATGCCTGTTATGCTTGACTCCAGGAAATATCACATGGAGTTTGATGAACTTTCTGGTCCAGTTGCCTTCATCACCTTCCCTGTCACCTGCTTCTACTGTGTCTTCAATCGATGCGGCCGCCGAAGCATCACCCTTTTATCTTGATTTAAAACAATGAATGCGGCTTTCTTTGAGAGAAGGTGAGTTACTGAAATTTCTTAAACCTGGGGATTCATGATGTGCGGATCAAGCGGTTTGATTCAAATTTCAAAGACCCTGCCTTCTTCACCCACTGTTCTTGTAAATTTTATTCACAGAGACCTTGTTGGACTGCGCACAGTTTGATCTTGTTCCTAGTAGGTCACCATCTCCTAGTGTCCCATTAAACATGAAGTCTATGATGCATGGTGTTGCAGGAGTATGGGAACATCTGAAGGAGGAGCGAGGACTCTACCTTCTCTACAGATCTCTGAGGTCATGTCATCGCAGAGTTACTCCTAATAAAAACAATGTGGTAGCCTCTGAAGTCTGGAACCTTGCAGTGGCCGTAGATGGCGCCATTCACCTGCTCCATGTGGTTTGCACAATGCCTGACAGCCATTACCACAGACCACACTGTAAGTTCACACCAAAGACTTTGCTAGCTGTGTTGTAAGTAAGTTCGTTCCAAAGATACAAACTGTTTGTTATCTGCTACGGACGAAAACATGTTCTGTTTCCAAAGACGACAGGGACTGATCTTAAAGGTTGCCATATCATGGAAGAAAAATGAAGTCTCATCTGTTCTGTCAATAATTGCAAACAGATCTGTGGAGCCAAAGACGTCTAATCTGATGGGACATCACATAAGTAGAAGCATATGGTTGTCAGTAGTATCAGCTTGTTCTTATATATATTATCTTTCCCCAGCAGCTTCAACATGATATGTGGTGGGACGTTAGTCCAAAAAAAGAAAGATGTGCCAATAAGGCATACATGTCTCAGGTGTTTAAGCTTGACTAGCTCCTAAATCAGTCTGTTTGCTAACACAGGAGACGGAAGCAGAACACAAAACAAGAACAAGGTGGTGTGGAAGCTTGGCAGATAAAAAACCTGCAATTGGAAATGAATGGTGAAATTGCCTCGGTATTTTGTCACTGTCGAAAGGTATTTTGCAAAATCTTGCTATTGGGCGGACTGTAGCTACGAAAAGTCTTTCTGGTCTGGCGTGCTCGAGTGGTAAGTTTGAATAAATATTTTATTTCCCTGTAGTCGTAATTGAAATCATTCTAAGTGATGGACTCGAGTTACTCACTGCTCGATGGGTGTGAATATGGTTGGATGCTCGAATTTTTACTAGAACAATAATTACTGATAAAGTAAAAAAACATTAAATTGGCATTGAGGTGAGTGTGGATCAGCAAAATAGGACATGTAAGGGTGCTAAAACTTATAGATGTACTGGGTTCTTTCCTAATAATTTTTAGAATTACTGGCCACCCAGTTTAAATATTTATTAAACTAAGGAAAAGTAAGAATGTCTAAAATGACAGTAAGGTTTTTTTATCTCATTTGAGAAAATATATCTATTTAAAATAACTTTCAAATGAATTTATGAATCGATTCATTCACACCATTTTTATTTGAACAATATAAACAGCTTGACATCATCGGGAATGTAGTTATAACAATCAGCCGCCTATCAGCTCTGCTGGTGAACTGCTAACCTATTGGAGTTCATGATTTTTCATGAGCAATTTGCCAGATGAGGTTTCTATTTTTCTCCACACTGCCTCCGAGTGTTCATCAAACTGTTCTCTTTGTGGTGCACCAACTTTTGTGCCAATTTTGATCTACGGTGAGTTACCTCTTCTTTCTCCTCTTGTTTACATTCCTTTGTTATCATCACATGTCGGAGCTACAGGACGAGAGAGAGAGAGAGAGAGCAGGTGACTCCCACCCACCCATTCACTCTCAATCATAATATCCCTTCTGACTCCTCTGCCACACTCTCTCATTCAACAACAGCCAACTCAACCTGCACCATCGCTCCTTTACCATATTCCCAGGTTGGAGAGAGATCCAACCCTGGCGTTCTCCTTTCTTCCTTTCCTTCCCGTGAACGCAAAATGAACCACAAGTAAAAAAAGAAGGGCTGAAGAACTCTTCTGACCGATCCTACAAACGATCTCCGCCCCTCTCGTAGCATACGCCCCAAGATTCCCAAGCGTCAGCGATCGGAGATGTCGGACCATGTCTTCTTGCCTGAGCAAGTTTGCTACATCAATTGCAGCTTCTGCAACACTACTCTACTGGTATACGTTGCACCCCTCTCTCTCTCTCTCGCGAAGTTTCTAGTGGTACTTCATATCCAGGTATCGGACAAGTTCTTGCTCAACCATCTCACAAAGTAATGAATCGAGTTGCCAAGTCCGTCTTGATGAACATTCTTCTTCCTTCGAGAAGCCTTTTTGAGTTCTTTGCACTCTCCCTGAAAGGGTCGATCAACACAGAACTGAACCAGAAATCTACCTAAATCATCTGAAACCCTAATTCGAGTGTGGATATTGGCAGGAGCCACCGTCTTGCCACTTCGCCACCGCAAAGCTCCTTTCGTTAAGACCTCTCTCGCCGCCACCGGATCACCATACAAACTGTTCTTGTCACTGCTTGAAGCTGAATGTTATTTGTTCTCTCGTCTTCTAATTACTAATCAGAATAGTTGGGAACTTCTTCCGATGTAAGATCGACACAAACACCGGAAGTCAGTGTTGCTTTTCTTTGTTGATGCAGGTCAATGTCCCCGGAAGCAACTCATCCAATGTTGTGGCAGTGAGATGTGAACTCTGTGCCAATCTACTGTCCGTGAATCTGCTGGAAGCATTGCTCGGAAAACTCCCACTTCAGAATCTTCAGGTCGAAATCCTCCCTTCTTTTCTATTTTTCTTGATTTTTAAGATTACTCTTCTACTGCTATTGAATTTTCACTGACAATATCTCTATGTCAGCAACACCTTGTTCTTGTTTGTGATTATATTAAATGACAATTTGGACCCTTGGATGCAAATAAAACTTGACAACAAAGGGTTGACTTTTTCATGTTCACATAGAACCTCATCAAGTCCTCGTTCATACATATACATGTATATATATTAACGTGAGAATGTTAGAACATGGAAATTAAATAAAATCCATATATAGAACCATGGAGAATTTGACTTCTGTCATTTCAACTTAGAAGTTTGACCTGATTATGCATATTTGAAACAAAGAATGTCTCAGTTTTCCTTCTCATAAGTAATAATGCCTATACAGTATTATTATTACCTTAATAGAGGAAAAATTATGAAACTATCGCTTGACCTATGACAAATAATCCGAAAAAGTATAGGCGAAAAAAGATTAGATCTCCCCTATTCGTAGTCGACTGTATAATTATTTAATCTCTTCCCACTGTAATATCTATATGTTTGCTAAAAACATGTTCATAGTTTTTCTTCGTTTTATCTTCAACCGAGATTATGTTTAACCGTAATTTTTTTTTTTAATGTTTGAGAAATTACTTAAGTGCAGAATCACAACCCTGCAACTCGACACCATCACATGGATTGCGAGTCCTCTTCCATATGCACCAGCTTCTCAGCAATGAACTCAGTGGACTATGTTCAACAGCAGATGCAGCTGATCCAACGTAAGCTTTTCCGTGACATGTTTACGTAATCAAAAGCTACATGTTATATGACCTGACATCCCAATTGGTTTACATCTATCTCTCTATCTATATATATATATATGATTGGTGTACACAAATCATGAATGCTCTCTAGTTTCTCACACCAACTCTATTTTCTACATGCACAAACTTTGGAAAGAGAGCTGTTTCTTCAATCCCTCTCCTTCTTTTTCTTCTTTCATCTTTGTCGAGGTCTCAACCGAAGACCAAGATGACTAACCTCAGTGCTCATATACCTGCAAAATTTGGTATGTTTACTGTGAGCAGCAGCAACGGAGAAGCGTCGTGTTCCTTCTGCCTATAACAGGTTCATCAAGTAAGTCCCCAGACGAAATGTTCCTCGATAATTTGATATCGATCCTATGAACGTCGATACCGATGCTTAGATTTCTCTTTTTGTATAGAGAGGAGATTCGTCGGCTGAAGACGAAAAATCCCAACATCAGCCACAAGGAAGCTTTCAGCACTGCAGCCAAAAATGTGAGTATGTATGTAGACATAGAATTCATCAAATATTGATGAATTGGTGTTTAATAATGATGTTCGAAATCGATTAAAGCAGCAGACTTCATGAAAAATTGACTGCATAAAAGATAAAGCATTGGGACATGAATACCTGCTAACCCATGCAGCTTTCTGCTAACATTGCATTGCAGTGGGCACATTTCCCGGAAATCCATTGTGGGCTATCGATCAAAGGCAACAAACAAGTTTAGTTTCGAGGCCAATCTCTGCCGAGCGAAGCACAGTGTGTGTTCTCGTCGTCTGCTCCAAATGATGTTCTTCTTGTAGACTTACTTAGATCGTCCCTTCTTTTCAATAAGCATGCGAGCCTTCATGCAGTTCCGAACACAACCTAATCGATCTCCTGTACTTTTCCTGTCGTAGAGAACCAACAGATGACAATGTGAAGGTTGGGAGTGTTTAGCAGATGCCTTCTGTTTCCGACTGCAGGAAATAGAGAGCGGAGCATTGCAGGGCAGAGTGCAGTCGGATGAAGAGGGGAGAGAGAGAAGAGAAGCCAAACCTACACTGACACGCTTTGCTATATAACGATAAGAGTTCACCGTTAGAGAGACAAAAAAGGTATCATTTGCGTGTGGAAGAAGATGATCGACATCGTCGCGACGTGAAGTCACCACCGCTCATAAAAATCAATTATATCATCGGACAAAGCTTCGTTTGTGGAGTTCAAATGGGTCTCCTACGGGACGGGACTTCTTCGTCTTCGTGTGCTTCCGGACGGGCCATGAACGCCACCTGCCTCCTCCCCGGTGGTGGTAGCTGGAACCCACGTCGATGCCACCTCTCGTTCCCACCTACCACGCAGCTAAACCACCGAAGGCGTAGTAGGTCTCGCGTCAACCACCAACCTCGCTCCGAAGACGTATCTGGCCACCCAAACAAAATCTTGACCCGTTGACTCCCGCTGCGACAGCTCGAAGGTGTTCGACGCCTACCCTTACATTCTTGGCCTCCAAGACTCGGAGATCGCAACCTGCCCCCGTCTTCTATATAAAAGGAAGCGAGAAGGACCTCCTCGAGCACACCACCTGTTCGCTTAAATGCCGTCCGGAGACGATAGGGCGTAAAATGAGAACAACTTTCTTTTCATTCTTTTAAAGGTATTTTACGTATCTAACCTTGACAGGGTAAAAAAATAATACATTTGTTACGCTCGATTTTAATGCAACATTTATCATTATTATGTCTGACATTTAACTGAAGGGAGGATTAAGTCGTAAACTTAGCCACTGTTTTATATATATTTTTTTACCTAATTTTTAATTCAAAATTCGAAAATTTCAAGAACGCTATTGAGAGGATATTGTGGGAATTTTAAAAATGTTATGGACTTTATTGTCTACCTACCTATTCACCTACCCTTCTTTACATGCTTGCTGACGCTTTCCAGATAAAGGCGGTGAGGCTCGAACACCGAGGCCATCGAGACATCCGTCGCGAGGAACCAAGAGAAGCCGCGGCGATGGCGGCGGCAGCGGTTGCGATCGCCGGAGCAGTCCTCCTGGTGGCGCTTTACTGCGGGTTGGACCCCTTCGGTCACAGCCCCATGGCGGCGTTCCCGGGCTTCGAGGTGTACCCCATCGAGCTGTCGTCCTGGTCGGAGCTCCCCACGGCGCGGGACGCCGAGGACCGGCTCCAGAGGGCGGAGATCAGGTTCCTCAACCAGGTCCAGGGCCCCGAGAGCGTCGCCTTCGACCCCCAGGGGCGGGGGCCCTACACCGGCGTCGCCGACGGCCGGGTGGTCTTCTGGGACGGAGAGTCATGGTCCGACTTCGCATACACGTCTCCCAACAGGTATGGTTTCGTCTCACTCTCGATCTATGTAACGACGATAAAAAAAAAGGTTCAATTTTGCGACTTTTTGTGGTCTGATCACATCGATGGCTCGGTAAGAGAGACGTCGAAAAGGTCTGTCCTTTTCCCTTTATTGGGTTTTGCCTGCTTGATTTGCAAGCCATTCATTCCGTAACCCATAAGATGTAGGAGAAATTTGGTGCCGGTAGAGCCTGGCTACAAGGCTGGGAAATAGAAAGCAAATCGGTAAGGGTGATGACTTATCCCTATCTTTCTGATTCTTGTAGACCTTGGATACCATCATGATATATGTTATGCCGGGGACAGATGAATGCACTTTTATCTCAGCAAAAGCTTTAAAGTTCCATTTAACCAGCATATAATTGCACAATCTTTAAAGATTTAGACTGGAAATCACTGCACCTGGGCACTTGATATTTTAAGAACTACTATGAGGAGAACTCATTGGCTTGTAATTAGTGTGACTTACCACTAAGTCTTTACCTTTTATGATTCTATTGCAATTTTGTGACATCACCACTTTATATGAGAAAAGGCTATCGAAATCCATTTTGGAGTTCTGCTTCAGTAGACTGAAGAAAGAACACCTGGTTTGAAGGATCTCTGTTTATTTCTTCATTGAATTTACACAAAGACAAACAACAGAAAGATGATAGTATTGATGCTCATGAACATCTACAGATGCCTCTGTAAATTGCTATAACCCCATTGAGTATGTGCTGGTGACTGACTGACTTATTGTTTTCTGTCATCTGGTATGGATAGGTCCGAGATATGTGACCCAAAGCCATCACCTTTGAGTTACTTAAAGAATGAGCATATCTGTGGCCGACCATTAGGACTTCGATTTGACAAGAAATCTGGAGACTTGTATATTGCTGATGCCTATTTTGGGTTGCTCAAGGTAGGCCCGGAAGGTGGCTTGGCTACACCGGTAACTACTGAAGCAGAAGGAATACCATTAAAATTCACCAATGACCTGGATATAGATGAGGATGGAAGCATATATTTCACAGACAGCAGCACCAATTACCGGAGGAGGTATTTCTTCTTTAGGTTCCTGAGTAACAGTGTTTCTAAAAAAACATCCAAAACCATTAATGATAATATCGGAAATGTCATGGTTTGCCTTTGTGTCATCTTATTTCGGTTTGGCTGCATTTCATTTGTACAACACAATGTTTAATGTTCAATGGAGTTTTATATTAGATTACAACAGCATGTAAACTGTGTTTCTGCTCTATTGAGTTTGCATTCATGTGGGAGCTTGCACATTTTAGTTCACAAAAATCAATTAGATTATTGCTGCCCTTATTAATTTTTTTTTTCTGCTTAATTTAATCGGGCTTGTGTTCTGTTTTTGGTGCTTGATGTTCAAACTTTAAAAACAAGGATTGGCGGTTTATTGTGTAAATGCTGTTTTCCGATAGAAATGTTCATCTTATTAGCATGTGATTTGCTCTGTGATTCTTTCTGATACTGCTGTGTGAAACAGAATGATAAAAGTCGAACATGTTAGCGATGGCTGGCTCATCATTCTCAATCTAAAAAAATGAAAACCTGTCCTTCATTTGATAAACCTCAGTGCAAACATTCTTTGTCGCTTGAGAAGTAGTAGGCATTGGAGCCAAAGCCTTTTTAAAGGCTGCAACATCAAAATCACTCAACATCTGAGAAATCTTCTCATATTCCATCAAAGTTTACCATCCTTCATTTGAAGCTTTTCATCTAATCTAATGCTACTTTAACTTCTCTATGATCCTGGTAATATGCCGGTGCTTGTGTTATCATTAAAATTCTTGATTATTGTGAACAAACTAAACCCAAAAGTAAGTTCTTCTCGCAAAGTTACATTAGTTTTGTAATTGGTGCTCTGTCTTAGTCTAGCTTTATACATTTAGTTAGTGTGCCTTTCATGTCCTGTTACTTACGCATGTAGCGAATAAGCAGATTTTGGGATAATAATCATTAAGGAATAATTCGGAAGGACAAAAATGCACGTATTGTATTTAATCTGGTTGCTAAAATAATGTTTTTAGATTCTATTGTGTGTATGGAACTAACCAGCCGCCATATATCAACGTAAATAAGCAAGAAATATGACACTATATTTATCTATGATGTGATGTTATATTTCATGAAAGACAAGGAAATAAAGTATCCTTTGGTATGCAATCCAGGTAACGAGCCAACGTGGTTATTGGTTACTCTAATTCATTTCCTTGGTAGTGGTGTCAACCTCATGAAATCTAGCTTTCAAACATGACTATGCTTCATCTGTTAGTAAAATGTAGATAGACATGACAAACTTTGTAGTCTATATAGATTCATTGTAACAAAAGAATGTGTGGCCATTATAAATCTTGAATTGTCCTCCAGGAACTTTATGCAACTAGTTTTCACTGGAGAGCCTTCAGGAAGGCTATTAAAATACAACCCTGTTATGAAAGAAACAACAGTGCTACTTGGGGGTCTTCAATTCCCCAACGGTGTCACTTTAAGCAAGGATGGATCCTTCTTTTTGTTCTGTGAAGGATCGCGTGGCAGGTTGGCATCTGCATGTTAACTCTCGTAGCCCTTGTAAGCTAAATGTTTCTCAAGCGGTATTCATTTTATTTTACAGATTGAGTAGATACTGGCTGAAGGGAGAAAAGGCAGGAACCTCAGATGTTTTCGCCATCCTTCCAGGCTTCCCAGATAATGTGAGGACTAATGAGAAGGGTGAATTCTGGGTGGCAATCCATTGTCGCCGTAGTATGTATACACATATCACGAGTCGGTACTTCCGGTTGAGAAAGTTTCTGTTGAAGCTCCCCATTCCAACAAAATATCATTTCCTGTTGCAAATCGGAGGCAAACCGCATGCTGTGATCGTCAAGTACAGTCCAGAAGGCGAGTTGCTGGAGATTTTGGAGGATAGCCAAGGCAAGGTGGTCAGAGCAGTGAGTGAAGTGGAGGAGAAGGATGGGAAACTTTGGATAGGATCTGTGCTTATGCCGTTCATCGCCGTGTACTGATCATTCCCGAACCACATGCCTACTTTTTTGTTTTCGGAAACGATATGGTCGGTCGGGCAGCCACCGTTTGAAACCTACACGCTTGCAGTGACATGTAGGCAGTTGTATAGTGACTCCTGCGATATAAGTTGCTGCTTAATGTTCCAAACAATTCGATGTATCGCCGCCACTAGCAGACTAATAATCATCTGGTTGGAGGTTTCCTTGCATTCAGGATCTGCATTTAATCCATCTGGTTTTCTTTTCTCATCTTCCTCGAGCTTTCCTTCGTCTGTGTTGCTGTGAAACCAGGGTTAGGTTATATCTGTGGACATGAAGCTTACCTCTGCTCCCCCAAATGCAATGAATCAAATATGATGTGTCTGTCCAGTCTCAAAGGCAATGACACTCTTAATTCGTGATAACTACTCCACGCTACCAGTCGGAGACACCCCACGTTCCGATCGATCTAACGAGAAAACTCGATCCTTCCTTAATATGCCGTGGAAGACGGTCGTCCGACATCGACCACCATCGAGTCCGCAGGTCCACCCATTTGGTTGTCATCTGGTGAAGCTTCGCTGCTCCTTTATGCAATCCTTGACCTGCATCCACCGGTTTGTCTGGATGAGAGAACTCATCGTTTATCCGCTACGCCAGTCACTGTAAGACGACGAATTGTGCGTCAGGGACGGCAGTTATGGTCTTTCTTGCTCCTGAATCAAGCGCAACCACTCCCGCATTTTCTCGAACAGGATGTGGGCGAACGGGAGCAGAGCATGTGGGGAGGCGTCGGACGCACCGACAGTAGTGCGTGCGGCCGATAACGTGGTGCGTCGTCGTCTCATGGACGGTCGCGATCTCGGCAGCGGACGACGTGGGCCGAGCAGTCCCACACCCGTCACGAGAGACACCGACCTCACCCTAAGCATTGATTCGCCAAACCGATAAAACCCATTTGGGTCCCGCCATGCTGCCTCCAGTCACAGAGCGGTTGACCGACCGGGTACGGTGCGCCTCAATTACAAGTCGACTGCGGGGAGGGCAACTCGCCACCCGCCTGATGGAGCGGCGAAATGATTGGAGTGGTTCCGACGGCCGTGATCTTTCCACTTCACTCACCACGTCCCAAGCCAGCTCATGCTTGCCTACCTCGGATCTTAACCGTCCAATCCTACCACGAAATAAATCTAGCTCGTTCATATTTTGCGATGATCGAACCGTCCATCGGTAGCGTTGCACGTTCTCCCACCGTTGGGCCCCATAGGACGAAACTACCCTCTCCCGGCTTGCGACTTTATGGGATTTAATTGAAGTTTCCGAGAAAAGTTAGGGGTAGTGTAGTAACAACAACATGTAGCAATTTGGCAAATAAGGCTCCGTATGCATCTTTAGTTTGAAAAAAATAGGCCGTCCCACATTTCGTCCTCTTCTTAGAGCGAGGGAGAGAGAGAGAAGAGACGAGGCGACGTGGTGGTGGTGGTTGCGAAGCAGAGGGCGACGACGCCGAATCTAGGGTTTTCCGGAGAGAGGGCCAAATCGAGATTCCAGCGACAGAGCCGATCGATTCCGAAGCGGACTCTCGACGTCCTTGATTCGAATTCCCGCGTTCCGATCTCCCCGAGCCAGTCCGGATCACCGCCGCTCCTCGCTCGTACGCGGATCTGTCGACTCCCTTCTGATCCGTTGCTCAGACGCCACCCCGACCGGGTCCCTGCAGGTATGGCGCAATCTCCTGCTCTTGCTCGTGATCTTGATCTCTCTTGTGCTCCTTATTCGGATGGGGGGTTTAGATCTCGTCTCCGATGGAGAAGTCGTTATAAAGACTTCCAGAATGTTGATGGTTTCCTCATAAGTGTAATGTAGTGTAGCAGGATTAGGTGTGAGATCATGGGTTGTAGTGTTCTGGGCGATGCATGTACGAAAGGAGTGAAGATGAAGTAGGATCGAATCGGATTTACCTTTGTTCGATTTCAGATTTATAGTGTTGCTTCACTTATTACTGCATAAATGATGTTCTTGAATTGTACTGTTGCAGCGTTATTGTAACATGGAATCTGGTGATGGAATCGAGCTGGAACTTAATAAAGGGACAGTGGAGAAAGCTCCCGAGAACAATGGATTCAGTTCACATATAAACAAGGAGAACGAAGTTATTGAAAATGGTGCTGATGCTGTTCATGCCGATGGTGGTTCCGAAGGTGCGTCAAAGGTTGAAGTCATCAATTCCACCGGGGACAAGGATGGAGACACTGTAACTGCCACCGAGAACAAAGCATCTAATCCTTCCAAGGTATTCTCTTTGTTTTTTCTTCGGCCTCTTTTCCACAAGTCGCACAGTAATGTTGAATGGAAGATGTGCTGCCACACATTTTTGCGCAGAAGGGTGAAGCTGATGTTAATGATCGATCGAGGAAGACACCAAAAAGTCCTCATGTTCTGAATGGTTCCACCATTGAATCTCAGAAGAAAAAGAATGTTCTGTCACAGAGTGTCTCATTTCCTTCTAGAGGGTCTCTTGCTAATAATTTCCGCGCAATTACAACTTCTACAAGGCAGTCTAAAGTTGCATCATTAATTACAAATGGTTCAGTCTCTTCTTTCTTCGTGTTCTGTTGTTTCAGCAAATTACCTTTTCCCCTGCTAAATGTTACAGTCTGACCCTTAGGTGATCTTGCTGCCAAGCCTTCTGCTTTGACTGCTGTACCAAGTGTTCGGAGAACATCTGTGAGTCTGAAGGTAGGTAGATAATTGATCTTTTCTAGAACAAGTAACTTTAAGTGTCAAGTACTATGGTTTGACTGATAGTGAGCTGTGGGCTGTTTTTTGATGATTCTTTTTAACTAATTGCTAATCCGTGAAGACTGGTTCTGCCGAGGCAAATGGCACTTCTGCCGAATCTGCCCAGTAAGCTCTTGTATCTTCTGCAAGTTTAGCAAAGCTTTTCCATCACACTCTTGAAGTAAAATGCTTATACTGCATTATCATACATGCTTAATGATGGTTATATGAATTTTGGAATTTGCATCAATTTTTGTTTTGGTGGCACATATCATTGCATGCATTTTACAAGGTGAATGCAAAGTTCAGAGAAAAATTCTGGTATTTGACAAGTCCAATGCCATTTCACATCTGAGGAACAACTTTCATATGCAATCATCAGCAACAAAAAAACGTTAGCTTTATTCATCATATTGCTTGAACTGTGGCTGAAGTTGTATGCCATGTTTTATATTTAAAGTCTGTGCCTTACATTTGACGTCTGACCCACAATTGCTTGACGATACTTTCGATAAGAGTGACTTCACCATACAAGTTAAATTATTTTCATTTTTGATGCAATTAACACGGCATAACAGGTCAAATGGTAGCAAAACAAAGCCCTTGAAACATGCATTGCCAGCAAAAAAGGATGATGATACCCACTCCACAGCCTCGTAATGTCTCTTTCTTAACCATTATCCTTTTCTTACATGCCATGGTATTTTGTTTGAGGTGTATGTTATGTTTATTCCAGAAGTTCAACACCACATGCAAGAAAGAGCACTGGCAGTGCTTTTAATTTTAGGTTGGATGAGCGTGCTGAGAAACGTAAAGAGGTTAGCTGATCCACTTTTATTTTTTTTTTCAAACACCTTTTTAATGTTGCACCTTTAACCAAATTTTATCGTCTTTTCAGTTTTTTATGAAACTTGAAGAGAAGAATCATGCAAAAGAACTGGAAAAGACTAACTTGCAGGAAAAATCTAAGGTAATCCTTTTGCTGAAGTCTGGAAAATTTACTTGTCCTTCATGAAAGCTTTTGCAGACTGAATGTGAACTAAGTTCTCTAGAAAAATATAATTAGGAGAGTCAAGAGGCTGAGATCAGACAGCTGAGGAAGAGCTTGACCTTTAAAGCCACTCCAATACCAACCTTTTATCAGGAACCTGGTCCTCCTAAAGCTGAATTAAAGAAGGTACTATTCTTTCTTACTTAGCTATATGATGTGCCACTGATTCATTAATAGGTTTGAATAACCTAGTTTATAGTTGGTGATATTATTGTTGTAGTTAAATAAATAGGCCTGCCTGAACATTGTCTTCTAACAGGTGATTTTCTATTATTTTTGTGCACCATATATTTTTTTTTAAAGGATGTTTGGGCCTCCTCATCTGCTTAAGTATCCACCATCAAGATAGATCTCTGCCTCCTACTTGTAGCTTGGTAGTTTTAGCTTCTTTATTCTTTACGGTTGCCTTCCGATTCAAGCTCTTCTCCATCAATTTCTTCTAGGATTATCTGCTTACCATGCCGTGTTGTTTAGGAAATTTTCTCTTTGTAAGTGGCTTCCTGCATCATCATCTTATGACAACACTGCATCATTTTGTTTATTTCTTAATATTATCTGATATGCTGATTGGGTACGTTGATGCTTGTTATCCATATTAAAATGCACTGATGTAATGAAAAGACAAATAAAATGATACACTTTACATTAGTTCAAAATATTAAAAAAAAAGGACCATAATTTCAACATTACATCTGTATGCATTGATTAGTGTGTTGTCTTCTATTTGAGCTTTGTGCATCTTAGTACAATAAAATTTTGTAGATTGAGTTTAACTTATGTAGTTACTTAAACAGTATAAAAAAAAAAAAAAACCTTCAAATTTTCTCCTCATATTTCACATTTCTATTTAACTTGTATGGACATTATGTTTTTCATTTAGGCTAAATTATGTGCACTGGGCTAGAAAACTCAGTTTCACTTCTTCAAGATTCACAAAATCAGGTTTGCTAGAGGTTATGGTAATTTTTTTCTAGCTGATGGTGAAATTCTTCAATTTTTCTTTTTTTACTTTGGTTTCTTTCCAAATCATTGTTAAAAATAATGCCTAAGCATATGATTTGCTGCTGATGTAGTATATATAGTTCTTCAGTATCATGTGCTTTGTTTTCTGTGTGACATATGTCTGGATTTGTCTTTCCTGAGAGAAAATAAATCCTGCTGCCAATTCTTGGTCATGTTACAGATCCCACCAACACGCGCAAGGTCACCAAAGCTTGGACGTCGGAAGCCATATGTTACTGCTGCCGATGGTCACTCGGAAACTGGTAACACTAATGAGAGCCCACACCCTATGTCCAGTCTAACCAAACCAAATGAGGGTTCTGCAAGCAGTAAGGGGAATCCAATGGCTGCTTCAAAGAACTCAAAGAAAAAGTCTCTTGCAAAACTTCCATCACAAAAGTCAAGGACTATTAAACTCGACTCAGAATCAGTTAGGAGGACCCCTAAAACTGAGGAGGTCGATGTAGGAAACAGCGATAACAGACCAACAGAAGTCTCTGCCGAAACAAACACTGAAGTGGAACTAGCATCTGTCGCCGAGGACAGAATTGGGGAAAATAAAACAATTGCTAATCTTCTAGAAACTGATATCGGACCCAGTGAAGTTTCGGTGCAAGGTTAAAAAAACACAAGCCCGCCGTCCGTCCTATGTATTAGTCTTGTGTTCCTTTTGTGAATAGAATTAGTGATGCTTTGCTTGGAGAGTATGCTGCTGCTTTAAGTTTGCTTGCACATTTTCTTGGTCTGAAGTAGATCTTTATTTGTTTTGTGAGACATTATTAGGTTATGTATATTGTCCCAACTCTTTTGCAGTTTGATCTATGGCAATCCTCCTATGAATCAATTTTTTTTTTTTTTTTTTTTTTTGTTCCAACTCTTTTGCCTTTGTCATTATCCATCTTGCAATGAGGCGGTTTGTTGTTCCTTTGAGATTTGCTTTTGATCTCTCTGTGATACACTCTGATTTCGCCTACCTTTCTTCGACATGGGTGGATTGCTATTTTTTAATCGATGACGTGACATATGACATATATTTGTTTGTACGGGGTTTGGTATGAGGAGCATTTGCTACCGTCGTCCTGTATCTGCCTACTTATCTTTGTTGTTTATAATATGTGTTTTTTAAACATATTATCTGCACCTTACTTAACTCGAGGGTTTGTGGCAAAAAGGGGAGGACTCATCCGTGAACCTACTTATCTTTGTTGTTTATAATAAGAGTGCAGGGGAAAGCTGTGACACAACAAGAAATATAAAACAGACGCACATACCACCTTTGAACCCTCTTCTTTATCAGCACATCAGCTTGTCGGCAACGTAGACAAACCGCAGCTTCTTACTCCCATTGCTGGTATACCCCCTATGGACCTGAGGCCAATGATTCATACATGTACTTATATCCATCTATACAAATGTAAAAAAAGCATTAAATGAAGCATACAACACAGGAGAACGAATATATATATATATAGCATGCATGATAGTAAGTCTCTGTCATGAGAATGCAGAACTAATAGAAAGGAACACAGCAAAATATCCACCTTCGGCATGAGATATAATGTACATTAGGTGAGTGTGATGAGTATGAACAGCAGCAGCAAAGATAACAACTACAAATTTGTGATCCTTTGGGAGTAAAACAACAGACAACACATGTACATCAAATTCATCAACGCTGGTTCCTCAATCATATTATAACATGTATTTATTTGTATACTGAATCCAGACTAACCCCCAAGCAACTTTGAGCTAAATTTTTTCTCTCTTCAAATAAATCCAGATCCTGCCAATTCCATCCATCGCAAAGGGAATTAGATTTCTAATGATTTGGTGACTCTTACTATTTGTAATTTTTTTTCCACCTAAATTGGGAATCTTACACATGAAGACAACTCAAACTAGGAACTCCAGCATATCAAAATCTCCACCAACAAGATAAAAAAAATCAGCTGACTGAAAAATTGACTCAAAGCAGATGTATCATCTGCTAGATGTAACCAAAATCTGCTGACATGTATACTGCAGTGTTCGCTAACACTGAAATGATCCCTGGTCATAGACATCCACTGCGCTGGTGCCCTTACCAGGGTCAGCCAGCCATTTACTGCAAGCTTCCTCTCAGTAATATCACTCAATCCTCTGCTAGCTCAGCTAATCCCTATTACATAAACCAACTTCACTCTTCGTTTGTGATATATTGGTTCATGAAGCATCGGCAACCTCAATTCCACAGGACAAAGAACCAACAACATTCACTTGATGTACGAATTCGCGTTGGTCTCTCAAGACAGTTCCAGCCACCTTCAAGCAAGCAAGAAGGGCATTGAGCCTCATAAAGACTGACTCAAAAAGTCCAGGCCGGGAGCAACTCAAAAGTTAAATGTACTTCTGATCTGAATAAACTATGAAACATAGTAATTCAACTAAGAATTCCGATATTGTTTTCCTGATCTCTATGACATGGATGGTTGACAATGCAAAGTGGATCTCAAAAATGTAATTACAAAATATGCTGAAGCAGAAATGTATGTACCTTTAATGTTGAAAAGCTGGAGCAGGCTCGGATCCTTAAAAATGAAAAAGAGCTTAATTGGGACCTGTAACCTAAGAAGATGATGTAGTGCCATTGTTTGGATGAGCGCTTGCATGATACGCAATATCACCATCATTACTTGATTCTACAACTGAGCGCCCGTCAGCAACAGGTGAGGCAGAAGCACCAGCTGTTCTCTCTCTTGCATCCAAGCGCTCCATCATCCGTGTCACAGTAGCAATTCCGATGCTAATTTTCTCTCCTGACTTCGGAACCAACATCCGCCACAGGCCCATTACGTGAAAATAATCTCACCCTCCATCCTTGAGTACTCTTAGTGATTGATTCATTGTACCTAATTGTCCAAAGTGCAAAGGACACAATTAGCATCTGCATTCCTAGAGAACAAGCACTATAACTATAAGCTTCAAAGTACCTCATCGAGACAGCATTCAAGCAAAGACTTCGGGGATCCTGAAAAGGATTGGAAGTCCGGTGGCCCTGGTCCATCTTGGTGAACTTGAGATGATTGGCCGGTAGGTGTCCTATATGAAAGTGATGATTAGAACAACAAAGTGAATCGAAAAATACACATGGACATTCACAAATGTATAGCCCTAAGATCACCTTGGACATGAAATGCTTGACCTCATCTGACTATTGCGGGCCTCAGATGTCAATGTAGCTACCTCACTTGCATGAGTTTGGGCAACACTTGTTAGTTCAGAAAATTCCCCTACCAGAGTAGCGGCGGGTGTTGTTGGGTTAGCAGTAACTATTGCAGGAGCTACTTCATTTTCTCCTCTTGGAGGAGAGGAAGAAGATATGGAGCCCACAGAAGGTGCATCTGAATTTGTAGAGAAAACCAGATACTGTGGACGGCCATGAGATCCTGATCTTACCCGACCTTCTCTTCTAGCAATGTGGTGTGCTCTTCTCATTGAAGAAGCAGCAGCTAAGTGCTGAAAAATATGCTCTTCAACAACAGGCAACTGCAACAAATTTTGAGAAAGAAACATTCCTTATGTGAAAGGAAAGAAAACTTTTACACTTATGCCCAACAATTCAAGGGTATAAATCACATCAAATTACATAACAACCCACATGCTGCAATTCAAAATCTCCAGAAGCTGGACGCTGAAATATGGTGGTGGTCTGTGCATTGTCAAGTCTAAAGCTCCTCTCCCACTCTACACCCTCCAGTAACTATTGGCTGACACAACCAATGTCTGACAAAACTCAGAACCTTAAAGTTGCAAGAATAGTCTAAGCGCATACCGCAAAACCACTTTGGTTTAATATGAACCTGGCGGGATCCTTTAAACTGATGGGCTGCCAACACATGGGGCATTGGGAGCTTCTCTGGCACCTAAAATTGAAGAAAAAAACAAAGAAAACTTGAATTGAAAGAAAAATAGTTCCAAACAAAGAACACATTCAAGAGGATAAAATAAGAAACATAGTTATTTCAATAATACTGTATAAGATACCAGCCTATGACACTGGTGACACCCAACAGTAACCAACGATCAACTGAGAACCGCCAAAAACATGCCCAAGCTTATTCAACTACTAGAAGAAAATGCACCCTGAAACAAGTAGACGAACCACTGCAGCAAACTACTATGGGAGAGGATTACCTTGTACGAGGTTATGAAGGTTGTTTTCTTTCGATTAAGGAGTTTCACATGACTATTTTCCGGATGCTTAATAAGAACACGGTTGACACGACTTCAGTGACCCAGGCAGAACAGTAATAACAGAGAATGCAAGGAAGACAATACCATTCAAGAATACACTGTAGATTTGACTCATGCCTGCAACTAGTAACCTGAAGATAAACATATAGAGCAAATTAGAAGAAAAAATTGACCGATTAATAATAATAAAAAAAAAAAAAGGTAAAGAAAGAACGTTTCGATCACTTACAAATTACTGAAAAAAAATATCTGAAGTACCGCCTACAGTCAATGGATCACTTTCACAGAATGCTTCAAGGCAGATGCTGCATGCATCATCACAAGCATCCTGAATACCTCCTTCCATAAAAGCCACAGCCGAGGACAAATGGCTCTCCATCTTTGCAGTCTCATCCATTATCAAACCCTAAATCAGTACCTCATACCAGTTAGAAGACAAAGAAAGGCCAAGGCTATAAATCATTCAAGACAAGCCAGTCAAAAATCTAAAAACACAGATAAAAAATTCTCTGAGAAAACCTCAGAAAACATTTGTTAGGAAGTACAATCAACACAGACGATACACAGCGATCAAAAACCGCTGCATGCAAGGTGACATCTGTTAACAGATAAAATCATTTGTAACAAACAGCATTAGCAGAATTGTTAAGACTGTTGAGGGAAATCCTCCTGACCTCCCTTTCCCTTTAGAGTGAAGGAATAAAACATACAATTTCATTCCTTGTTCAATTACTCTCTCAATTTATATCATGGTATCAGAGCAACATTCAAGGGCCACCGCCCTCTGCCAATCGGAAGGAGGCATCCTCCCCTGTCAATCGCTGCAACCCACGCCCTCTGCCACAAGCCGCGTCCTCCCTTGCCCAGCGGCGCCCTCCTCTGCCACCGCGCGACCGAAGGCTGCAACCAGCCGCAACACTCGCTGCCATCATCCTCTACTCCTCTTCCCAAATCAGCAACCAAACGCTGCGATCTGCACCGATCGCAGCCGTCATCGCCTGATTCGTATCAAGCGGCCGCCTCTCCTCTTCCCTCGCCTCATCAGCACGGAGTACATCGGCAAGAGGCGGTCGCCGCTTCCGCTCGCCCTTTGTGGAAGCAGACCCCTGTTCTCCGGTCGTGCTTCTGTCGAAGCAGACCTGCGTGGAGGGAGCAGTGACAGTAGCCGCCTCTCAGCGCTCGGTGACGACAAAAATATGTTTGCTCCACCTGCTGCTGCTGCTACTGCTACAACCACGCCCTTTCATCTCAGGCGGTGACTCGGAGGACTCTTTGCACCCTCTTCGAAAGAAACATAGCAAAACCGCGCCCTTTCTTTGTTTTGGTAAGACTGGCCCAGCAATCCTGCTAAGGGCCATCACCCATCGTAGTCTGCGCAACCGCAACTGCTCCATTAGGCCACCCCGACCCTAGTGGCCTCTGACGAGTGCAGCATGTCACCCAGGGACCCAACAACCCTTCTACCGCAGGAAGAACTGTTACTTTTCACCATACAAATTATCCAAAGGACATGCTCAATTCTCTAATTTATTTTTTAAATATAATTTATTAGGTTATATTAACATATCTTTCAGTTGTCCACCAGCAATGATCGACATCCTGGGGGCAGCAAGTCAAGTACTAAATCCGGAGCATAAACTATGGTTACGTCAAGATCGTCTTATTCTTCAAGCGATTCAAACCTCCGTCGTTGGTTCCGTTACACCACTTATATCTTCCTGTGCTACCAAATCGCTCGCGCACTCGCATGCTCGGCCTCCTTTCTTCTCCTAATGAACACAAAACAAGAGGGAAGTATCATCGTTGATTATCTCCAAACTATAAAGATTATTATCGATGATTTAGCTTTAATAGCGCACAACTCAGTGATGATAAAGTTATTGTCCACACCCTCAATGATCTTGGGGCGGAGTACAAAAAATTGGTGGCAGCAATCCGGGCACGCGACTCATCGCTATCGTTTGAGGAGTTGTACGACAAGTTGACTGGCTACTAGACGTACTTGAAGCGCGAAGATAGGACAGCAGGATCACCTATCACTGCTCAAGTAAGTCACAAATCTAAAAGGAAGAACAACCAGTATTCTAGGCCAGACACCGTTTTACCATAATCCAGGTAGCAACTTTGGTTCTCAACAGCCTTGACATCCTACTCCTATGCCTCAATGTAGTAACATCAATTACCAACAGCCTTAGCGTCCTGCTCAGTCTATCAGGTAGCAACTTCGGTTCTCAACAGCCTTGCCATCCTATTTGTTGTTATGCCTCAACAACAAATAGTCTGCCAGTTGTGTGATAAAGTTGGTCACTTCGCCAAAGTCTATCAGTCTCGTCCGCGACCTTCAGTTACCATGCCCAAGCGCATCTCATTGCTGCCCCGACTTCTTATCAACATTATTCGATTATGGACTCTAGCGCCTCCCATCACATGACATCGGATCTCCAGAACTTGTCCCTTCACAAGAGTTATGGTGGTAATGATGACATCGTCATCGGTGATGGTAAACGACTTCTCATTACTCATACTGGTTCCACAATGATTAATTCGAATACTCTTAACTTTACATTCCATGATGTGTTGTGCGCTCCTTATATTAAACATAATCTTATTTCTGTTTCCCAATTATGTACACAAAACAATACCTCCATTGAATTTTTTCTTGACCACCTTATTATCAAGGATCTGAGCACGGGGGCATCGTTGGTTCAAGGCTAGAGTAAAGATAACATCTACCAGTGGCCATCAATCTCTCAGCCCACTACCTACTCTCTGTTGTTGTTCCAATGGATGTGTGGCATCAACGTCTTGGTCATCCTTCTTCCTCAACTCAACAAGAGTTTTTCTCTCGTTATTCTCTTCCAACTTTTAAAGCTAGCTTTATTTTTAATCATTGTGATGCATGTATTAGTAATAAAAGTCATAGACTGCAGTTTGAAAACTCTTCTATCTGTTGCACACAACCATTTAAAATTCTTTATACTGATGTTTGAGGTCATGCACCAATTATTTCATTTGACAAATATAGATTCTGTGTTGTCTTTATCGACTATTTTACCAAGTATACTTGGTTTTATCCTTTTCAACATAAATCTGAGGTCTCCATAATTTTTATTACCTTAAAAAAGATAGTGGATAATATTTTTCAGTTCATAATTAAAATATTTTATTCTGACGGTGGGGCTGAATACCAAACACTAATATAATGTCTATTAGTTTGTGGTATTCAGCATCTCAAGTCTCCCCAATACACTTCTCAACTAGTTGGCTCAGCCGAAAGCAAACATCAGCATATAGTTGAAACTGGTCTCACACTTCTCCATCATGCCTCCATGCCACCTACTTTTTGGTCTGCAGCCTTTCAGACTGTAGTTTATATCATTAATCGCATGCCTACTCCAGTCCTCCACAATCGATCGTTATTTGAAAAACTATTTCATCAATCCCCAAATCTTTAAAAACTTAGAGTTTTTTGTTGTGTTTGTTATCCTTGGATACGTCCTTATGCATCTCATAAACTAGCCCCAAGGTCGAAGCCTTATACCTTCATTGGTTGCTCTCTTGAACATAATGTTTACCGATGCTATGATCCTCTGACACAAAGTCTGTGTCTCGTCATATTGTCTTTGTGGAGTCCTCCTTTCCATTTCACCAGTCCAAGTCCTCTACTGTACAAACTACTCCACTGAATATACATCAGTGTCACATGCCATTTCCAATGAGTCTCAACAAGAATCACTCACTCCAATAAACATACATGAGTGGAGTACTCCGGTACAACATCTCGCTCCCTCTCTTTCTTCTCCTTCTTCTGCATATATACCTCCTACTACTGACATCTGAACCTCGAACACTCAGTCACTAATATTTCCCTCACCTCAACCCAATAGTGCTATTGTTCCTCAATCCAACTCATCTTGTTCTACTACTTCCCCAGCACTCATTCCACCATCACCTCCTAAACCACTTGGACATCCCATGACAACGCGCTCTAAAAGTGATATCTTCAAACCACGTCAGGTTTTCCACCTCAATACAATTGTGACTCCCTCTATTGAGACTTGTGAACCTACCGCGATCACTCAAGTCCAAAAGTCTCCTCAGTGGCGTAAAGCTATGTGTGATGAATATGACGCACTCCTTCATAACTCTACCTGGACACTGGTTCCATGTCATCCCACACAAAATGTCATTGGGTGTAAGTGGGTTTTTCGAGTTAAGTAGAACCATGATGGGTCCATTGCTAGGTATAAAGCCCGTCTAGTGGCCAAAGGCTTCCATCAACGCCCTGGTGTTAACTTTACGGAGACATTCAATCCTATTATTAAACCCACGACAATCCGGCTTATTCTGAGTTTAGCCGTCTCAAAAGACTGACATCTGCGACAACTTGATGTGAACAATGCCTTTTTATAAGGAACATTAACTGACGATGTCTTCATGGAACAACCTCCTGGTTTTCTTCATCCTCAGAATCCAAAACATGTTTGTAAACTCCACAAAGCTATTTATGGACTTCGTCAGGCTCCACACGACTCATTTTTTATGTCAGTTGACTTTTCCACCTCTAAGTCTGATACCTCTTTATTTCTCCGTCAGCAACCTGGCAGTACAATATATCTTCTAATATATGTGGATGATATCATTATGATAGGTAATAACTCTATGTAAGTCACAATGTTCCTTAAGAAGTTGACCGACCGATTTTCTCTCAAAGATCTCGGTCCCTTGAATTATTTTCTAGGTGTGGAAACAATGTCTACATCTTCAAAAAAATTTCTCTCAACGTAAGTATATTCAAGGCTTATTAGTGAAGACAAACATAAAGAATGTAAAAGCTGTTTCAACTCCTCAGTGAATCGCTCTGGTTAACTGATGGCATTCCTGCTACGGATTCTACTCAATATCGACAAGTAATTGGTTCTTTACAATATTTAGTTCTCACCCATCCAGATATCTCCTTTGTAGTTAACAAGCTATCACAATTCATGCATAGACCGTCTACCACATATTAGTCAGCAGTTAAACGAGTATTACGATATCTTAATGGTACTCTTACCTATGACATATTTCTACATAAACACTCTCTATTCCATCTTCATGCTTATGTTGATGTTGATTAGGATGAGAGCTTTGATGATCGAACATCAACATCTGAGTATATTGTCTTCCTAGGAGCCAATCCAATCAGTTAGAGTTCCAACAAACAAAAGAAAGTTGCTCGACCAACCATTGAAGCTGAGTATCACTCTATTACAATTAATGCTACAGAACTTAATTGGGTAATGATTCTACTCAAGGAACTTGACATTAACTCTACTACTACTCCTATAATATATTGTAATAATATCGGGGCTACCTACTTATGTACCAATCCAATATTTCACTCTAGAATGAAACATATAGCAATTGATTTTCACTTTGTACGAGATAAAGTGGTCAATCATAAACTACGTGTTTCTCATGTTCACCCAAGCGGATTCCCTCACGAAGCGATTTGCCCACAAATTATTTTCACTGTATAGGTCCAAGATCGACGTCCTTGATAGGAACACGATCTTGCGGGAGCATGTTAACAGATAAAATCATTTGTAACATCACTAGCATAATTGCATAAAATCCTCCCCTCCTAATCTTCCTAAACTCCATTTTAATTGTATATAAATAGGTGTTGAGTGAAGGAATAAAACATACAATTTCATTATTCTTCAATTATTCTCTAAATTTCTATTCAGCAAGCGCGGCGGAAAACATGGCTTCTAAATCATCACAAATCAGAGAACCAAGGGGGAAAAAGAAGTACGATCGACGATTGAGTGGAACCACAGGCACAGCGGAATCAGACGAGGAACCGGGGAGGAATCGGATCCGAAACAAACAAGCAACGACAGAATACCTCCGACGAATCGGCTCATGAGCAGACTGGGCGGATCGAGAATCCGCAACGGCGACCGTGAGGCAGCTAGAGTGTGGGCAGTCGACGGTGCGATCTCGCTTCATCGGGAAACCCTAGTGAACGAGAGAGAGAGAGAGAGAGAACCGATCAAGAAATCGCGTGTCAGAGTGCTTCTTTCCCTCCTCTCTCTATTTCTCTCTCCGTTCTCCTTATTTCTATGGCACTAACTAATAAGGGTATTACTAAAGACGGGTTCTACCAATTAAAACCCGACGGAATCTGTTTCAACCGTCCGTTTGATGCAACGGTTGCCAATCACCTCAGCCTAAAACTTACCTGGTCGTTTTAGGTTCGACGCAACAATGCATTTAAAATCGTGCTGACGGATATGATTAAACCCGAGCATAATGAACGGTCATGATTGACTGCGGCTTTAGACCTTTGTATCAAATCGACGATCGTGATTAACGCTTAAAAATGTAGCGACAATCACGATGCATCCTGGGATCGTGGTAAATAGCTAGATATGATCTACTCAACGAATTGATGTCAATCTATCATGAGTAAGATCAATTGGAGTCGAGGATGGTAAGTTTAGATAGATGTGACCTTTGACTTGGGATGCAATTGGGGTTCACATTCCAACTACTACAATTGGGGGAAAGTGGAAGTAGTTCCGTAAGGATGTCACCAACATTAAAGCTAGTTCGAGAAAAGTCAAGTCAAAATTGGTAGGGATCGGGTCAACGATCCAATCGGTCCATCGACAACTTATTGGGCTGGCCATGAAATTTGATACTAAGAATAGGATAATGGAAGTTTTGATGATTCATCAACAAAGCAGTTGCAAAAGATTGAAGCATCTTACAGCATTCATCATGAAACCGAGGCAGTAGGAACGCTGTTTCAACGCAGTAATGGAAACCATTAATTATATTCTCCAATCTCAGCTGAAGATTAAAGTTGGTCTCTGTTCATGGCCTACATTATTCCCAACAAAACTTCAAGCACCAAACTGGGAGGTGGCAACTCATGGTATGTTTTCACTGGACGCGGATGAATCAGATGCAAATTTGTGCTGTATATGAGTTTTTGTATGATTTCAGGGGATCTTTTTTCTCGTTGAAAGAAGCTTTGATTAAAAAATCAAGATCAAAGACTTCTACAACCAAAATGCGATATTTTTGCCGATGAATTAAGCACGGAGTTCATGCAGTTTCATTCCATGTCTTTTATAACGATAGATTGATCTTGGGAGTGGATTCGTTTTCTCTTTGAAATGTACAAGAGGATGTCAATTGGAGGCAGAGGTCCTGAAAAGATACCACCTTTGGTTGAGACATCGAACGCTTCTCCTCTCTTTCTCCATGCGAGAGGGGAGGGACAAAGTTCTGAGCTTTTAATCCTTTCCCTTCTCAACAGAGGCACGGCGACACCACTACTCCTTCTGCGAAGGGCTCCGCCAAAACCCCGCGCTGTAGAACCTCGCCGACATCTCCTTCTCCAACGCCACCAGCTCCGGCGACGCCACCTTCACTGGCCACGTCTCCTCGGCCTCCAGCGCCACCAGAAGAGACCCGGAATAGATACCGAAGTCGTCGTCGTCGAGGGAGCCAATTCTGTTCCGAAAGAGCCCGGCTTTCCTCTTGCCGAAGCCGGCGCCATGCTTCCTCTTGTGCCGCAGGGCCCGACGGACGAGCCCTGCCGGCAATTTGACGGCGGCGGTGAACAGGAGGTTCGCAATGCCGCAGGGGCAGCAGCAGACGATGGCCGCGCACTCCGCCGCCGTCTCCCCTGCCGCCTCCGCCAACCGGGCTCCCAGCTTCGGCTTCTGTTTCTCCTTAACGATCAGCTGCCACCGTCGGCCGGGAGGAAAGGCTACAGAGGATAATCCGGTTTGCGGAGGCATCATCTCGGGAGGGTCGGACGGCTTGCGTGCCATCTTCCCCTCCCTTAGGCTCCCGACCCTTTACGTTCCCGTTTTAGCCGTTTTGGAAGACGACGATAGCCACAGGAAAAAGGAGTCTTTATAGGCCTGGTGGATCGGCATACGATGGTACCATGTACCTCCCAAGCAGGATAGTCTACTCCTCCTTGAAGCTTATTCCGCCACGTGGACACCGACAAACGCTGGACAACGTTAATATTTTTGCTTCGCGGGCATAGGAGATTTCACACAGAACGAAGGGCGAGGGGCTGAGGACCGAGTTGGAGACCGAGTCGTCGTCACCGCGGGATTGGTGAGTGCTCGGCCGGCGATATCCACGAGCGGAAGGGCAGGTGCCAATGGGTGCATCACACACCGTTGGATATCGTTAAGCTTCCTTCGTTGGCCGTCGTTATTTTGGATGCTGAGCACACGTGTGGCATGTCGAATATGGACGAATCTGACACGCAATACAGGGAAGACATCAATCCTAATACACCCAGCCACTACCCGGTTCATTTGCGCCAAATGGGTGGTTAGATCGCCTGGGTACTTTCTTGGGTCGTCGTCCTTCGTATAACATTAGAAAATGGCAGAACTATCCAATTCTCCTTGTAATATATATATATATATATATATAAATTATTTATTGGGTATTTCCGAGATTTATTGTTTCAACTAATTACTTCATATTTTTAATATCTTAAAAATACTCTAAACTATCATGTTTTTTATTTAGTCCATTACAAAACGTTATCATGTGTTATAGTATTTTGTATGACTTTATCTAAAAAACATTATAAGTTTAATTCAAAAATACTGTTTAGTTCAGAAAAAAAAAAAAACACTGTAAGGTTAGTTCAAAAATATTGTATACTTTTGGAAGAACTGTATATTGATGTCCTTTGTTTCATGACATTCACATGAAGTCTTAACAGATTAAAAAACATTAAGTCTTTACCGTTATAGATTAAATTATTGAAATAAAATCTTTATAGTGTTTTTTATGTTAACGTTATAGTGTTTTCTAAAAATGAATAAAAATAGTATAAATACTTCGTAATTTTTTTTAATTATGATGCAAATAATGTTCTAATATAATTATGTATGGTGTGTACTGAAATAAATGAAAGAGTGACAAAATTAAAGACTGTACGATATCTTAATGTTATTCTTATAGTCATTCTAAAGACTATATGATATCTTAATGGTATTCTTACAGTGCTTTTTAAATATTAAATGACAACACTATAAAGATTTTAAAAAGTATCAAAACAATGTCTTTTGATCACTTTTTAAAATTAATGATGCAGATGATAACATGATATGATGATATATACGGTATATCTTGTAAATAATTGGACTGATCCACCCCATCCGTCTATAAGGAGTGGTGGCTCACAAAATAGGCTTAGTGTTGAGTCGAAAATACGATATTTATAATAGTTTTTAACAATCCTTACAATATTTTTGTGATTTCATTAAAAACATATCATTACTAACTAGATTGATATCCTATAATCCAACAAAATAGTTTAAATTTAACTGGCAATCTGTCCAATTTAACATAAATATTAAAATAAATAACATTAATAAGTAATTCCTCCATAAATATACGGTATTTTAGAATTAATCTTTTTATGAATAAAAACTCATAAAATACTGAAGTAATTGGACCGCTTATGAGAAAACGTGCCAGCTTTTGGATGGTTATCTTTGGATTATTATAAATATATTTTTTAAGAAAACCTATATATATATATATATATATATCGTGCTCTTGTCCTCGTGATGGCCTCGAAGGATTCTGCTGTAACCCCATTTCATTAGGGGAGCCTACGAATTTTGCATGAACTCTCGTCGATTTCGAAGGAGGAAGTGTGGCCCTCTGTGCCCAATGCTTGTGTCGGGTCTCAGCTTCTCGGCTCCCTCTCCAGCACTTGCCGCCGATGGATTTGGCCGCCGGAGCAGGAAATTAGGGTTTCCTCCTCCTTGATCGGTGCGGTGCTTTGGGACCGGTCGGTGGGTTGGAGGGATCGTGACAGCAACTCAGCTATCTAGAAGCATATGATTCCGCAAGCAGCTCTAGATACTACGAGAGGGATGTACCTACTTTTTTTGTGCTGGTTCGTTGGTGATGATTGGTTTTAGCGACAAGGTAAGATATTTATTGCTCATGTTTTTGGAAATTTAACTTACTGTTTTTTTGTTGAATTTGTAAGCGTTGTTCTTGCCTCCTTCCTTGGGAGCTGCCTTTTATTGCCACCGTTTGTGCTGATTGAAATTGACATGGAAAAACAAAGGAAGAACTGATGGAACCATCACATAGCTAACAAAAGGACAGTCATTTGATCCGGTGTCGGAACTGATGGTTGAACGGCATCACTATTGAACCATCACATGATTTCAGAAGAAATTTCAGAATTTGGAATCTTAAATGGTCTCCAATTGCTTATGTTAGTGCACGAGGCATATGTTGACAAGTATGGCTATGTAGCACCGGCAGAAACTCAGTGATGTTTGTCATTAAGCATGTACAATATAGGTTCAAAGTTTTTATTGCTTGTCAGATCCAAAGAATGCCTCTGCTTATACTCTGCGGTTGTTGGTGCTATACTGTAAGCATACACGGGAAGCACATAACTGGCTCATTGACATTCAACCCTTGGAAAACACAACTAGGATTTTTCCATCCTAAATTCTAGTGGGTAAAAGAATGTATTTCACACCAATAGAGTTTATATCTAGGGCTTCAGAGTTTCTTTTGTTTCTTAACAGAAGATTCTAAAACGTTCTAACTAGTTTATAGTTGTGTATGGTTTTTCTGTTTTCTCCAAGTAGGTTCAATTTTGACATTTGCTGCTTCTGGGACTTCCTCCAAGTTGTGAAATATGAATTATTATTTTGTATAGGGATCTTCAAAATTGTATTTCTAGATAGTAGTTCTACTGAAAAGAGTTATGTCCCTCTTCCTTGCTGAATTCAGTTAATTAATATCTGACAAGCATCTTTACTTGAATGGCAATTTATATTGCTTTTGGGTGAAAGTTTAAGTCATTTGAATTTTAGTTATGTTTGTCAACATCTTTAGTTTACGTTCAATGACCTGTAATTCATTTCTCTATATTCTGAGATGTTTCTCTTCTGGATAACAAGGCAATATCATAATTTCAAGTATCCTTTATCATGTAAGTATAACCATTCTTTAGTTCTCTCCTGCATGATATTCTTAATAAAATTAGTGCTACGTGTAGTACAGATACATTGAGGCTATTGGTTTAGACAAATCTTTGGTTCCAATATCTTACATCTGCTACTAATTTTCCCGTGAGGAAAATATTTGCACAATTTTTGCTCAACCTCTTCTTTTCATGTCTTCTAAAGCATGATGCTTTACAAATTCCACATGATGGATAGTGTAAAACGTAAAATCTCTACTAAGAGTCCTTTTGCATCCTTCTCTTTGGGCCTAGGTATTTCCAAACTATGATTCGCTGGAGATGAAAAATTCCTCCGTGCATTCTTGCTTAAGCGGCATGATGAAGATTCATTCTTCTTAGCGAAATATATGCCAAGAGTCGGTAACCAAACACCATTGCTATCATGGCTCCAACTTCTGTAACACCATTGTTGAGGTGGGTAACATTTAGAGAGAGTGGTGCTTGGTCATACTGCACCTTGAGTAAGAGTCTGTAAGTGTGATAGTTGAAAGATATGTAGCGGACCCATGATATGAATACTGGAACCCTCTGCAATTAATAGTAGCATGTTATCTATTTTGATCAATCTACTATGAGAAAAACAAAATGTGTCACATTTGTGTATATGTTTCCTTTTTCTCCTTAATAATGCCAAACAGGAGAAAAATAGTTCATACATGTTGCTTAAATCTTTCAAGATTTTACCTAAGTGGAGGAGAAAGATTGTGCAAATGCCTCAAAAACATTCATGATTACTATTTATCACAAAAGTTAGCATACATTGTGTTTTTGCTTGTGAACTTTTGTGCCATACTGTTTTTACTGAGTGGCAAGGGCAATTCTCCTTTCATCATCTGGAAAGTTGCAATTGAGAAGTCTTTTCTGGGGTGTTTTTTTTCTGCCACTTAATATTCTTGTCTTGGAAAGTTGCTAGTAATATTCATCTAATATTTGTTCTGGTTATTTGAGATCATTGTTAGAACTAATTTCTTATTACATTATTGTTATTAGTTCTTTAAAGCTATTAGAATCTTCCTCTCTAGTCCATGCAATGACATGAATATTTTTTACAGAAAAAAAATGTGTTTCTATTGTAGAATAAAACAAAATCTTTGATGAAAATGTTATGATTCATAATTTTGCTTATATTGATTAAGATATTCTCCTGTAAAGCATGAAATGACCCTTACCTTCACAAAAAATCCACCAGCGAGCATAAATGTCATTACTGTAACTGAAGCTAAAGTAGTTGCCTTCTTGACATCCATTAGTGAGGCTCCGATTGCCAATCCTAGTCCCTGCACAGAAGATAAACTCTATATAACTGACACTCTGATGACATATGACAGATGCTGCTTCTAGAAATATACTATTTTTTGTCCTGCATACCTGGGCAGCAACAATACTGAGAAATACAATTAACATAGTAAGAAAGAAGGCCTCCGCATTTTGCCTTAATGCTGCCATGAAATATACAATTAGCAGGAATATTATTGGTAGGAACAGGTCCAGCGGCAAATCGCTTGTTGTCCTGGCCATGAAATAAGCACTTAGCCTGTACATGTCAACTGCTCTTTCCTTATTTAACATTGCTCTTTCTTGTGGAAATGTAAAGATTGCCGTGAAAACCGGGAAGAAGCCCCAAAAGACAGCAGTAAAGAACAACAATCCTGCCTGCATATTAGATTTTGAATGGCTATTAGCTGTGACTTACATTTGAAGAAGATTTAAGTAAATTCTTGCTCATAATTGCTGTATGCATTATAATTATATTATTTTTTTATCAGTTCTCGTTGAATTTTTTAAAAAAATTCTATTTGCATAATAGTATAGCCATTCCTTGGAGATGTCTCAACTGTAAAGTTGGGATTTGTTTGACAGTTTATTTAGAATGACTACAATATAGATCATGATTAACTTGCATAAGTTATTTGTAGCTAAATAGGTTACTAATGTTTGACATACAAATTTGCAAAAGTTAAAGACATTAAACAATAGACCTAAATATCAACACAAAACCATTGGCAAAGCTTGACCTCACGCATAAATATTAGATCATTGGTTGTGATATTAAAACTCTATGAGCAGAAGCCCATGGTAAACTGAACGACACACTGTTATACGCAAGCTATTTCTACTGGTCAGCCTGTCTGGAATTACTTATTTCTATATTACAGGATGGAAATGGTTTTTTTTTACCTGATCTTGCAGACCTTTTGGGGTTGTGCTATCGGAGTGCCACCAAAGTAAACCTAGGATTACTGCAGTTGCAATAACTTGAGTGATTCTCATCCAACTTAGGTAATCATGTCGTCTCTCTTTTAATCCTCTCCAAAACAATATGGAGTACTGTTGCAACCAGCTTGCTCCCCAGTCTCTCCTTGGTGATGACACAGTGACCTTCAAATCTTCACTTATAGGAAGAGGTGCCATTAGCTTCTTTTTTTCCTTAACAGCAACTTTCGTCTCATAAGCCTCCACCAGGTACTGTTTTAAAGTTTTTATGAAAGTCAAAAGATAAAATATGGCAATATAAATAGATGTGGGTTTATCATAAATCTCCTAGCGCTAATCTTTTGTCAATTTGATTGTCACCCTGATAAGTGTCAACAGATGTTACCCTTTCATCGTTGAGAAATATTTTGTTATAGGAACATTAAATATCTATATAAAATTGTCAAAAGCATATGGAGTTGTAGGAAGGAAGTATCATTTTTTCCAATCAAGGTTGGTTTCTTTTATTTTTAATAATTATGCTGATTGTAATTTGTTATTGAAAAATGCATGCTTTTAAGACCAGGGTACTGAACTTACCTCATGCACATCTTTTGGAGATGGCTTGTCGTTTCTTATATCGCTTCCAAGGTTTTCTATCTGCACTTTATCCTCTAGCTCTGAAGGTACTGAAATATCATTTGTGTTGCCATTAGCAAGATCAAGCAGGAATTCTGCTGGGTTCATTGCAATGAGAGGAGAACACCCAATTGATGAAAAGTAGACCAGTGCTTCTGATGCTTTCCCAAAATATAACAAACTACCTTTTCCAAGAAGGATCAGTTTATCAAATCTATGAAAAAGTCTGCTAGATGGCTGATGAATTGTGGTTAGAACTGTTCTTCCAGCCTGAGGTAATAAAAAGATGCCATAAGTCAGACAATGATGTAAAATCTCTTGCATGTTTACTGATATCCATCGTATTCTTCTAACTTGAGTAAAGTAGTTTGTAGGGGCACCAATCATGATTGTTTTATATTATTTTGCAAGTTAAAGCACGATGTGTTGTCGGTTGGGCTCCCATAGTAATTGATATTTTTTTTTTTGCTTATTTTTGTTTCTGATAGATCTATGAACTGTTTTTATGCAAGTAATGAGCAACTCACTACCTTAGACTTTCCTGATATATGATCATATTTACTTACTCTTTCCATTCTATGCCTTCTACCATTGTTATGAACTTTCCTTAGCAGAGCTTGTTCATTGAACTTATTCTGTCTCACCGTAAATATAAATAACTAACTTTACATGTGGAAAATATACTCATTGTTGACCTATCGGATTGAATGTTCATGAAATTTATGCATGCCACTCCCTAAATTATAGAATGAGTAGAAGCAACATGGAACTCATCTATTGAGGCTATTGTGTTAAAAAAAAAAGTGAGAGACTTTTGGACTTATCCATGGTGTGCATGGCCGAAAGTGTGAACACTTACTCTGGCATGGCCTTAATATTCTGACATACATTCTTTCACTAAACAAGTTCAAGGGGCTCTTTTTGCTGAGAATATATTTAGGTATAACCTTTTGCACCTATATTTTCTCCCCACTTGGAGAATAATTTTCAGTGACATACCACCTTTCAGATTACAATTCATTTAGGTATCTCACTGACTTTCTGGAGTGACATACAATCTAGATGTATGCTACAGTTGTTTAACTACCACATAAATAAATAAATATGTATGCGGTGCTTACCTCGGCTATCTCACGCAAAACTTGCATTATTCTTAGGGCTGTTGTTGAATCCAAACCAGAGGTGGGTTCATCAAGAAGCAGCAAAGATGGGTTAATAATAATTTCATTCCCAATAGAGACCCTCTTCCTTTCACCTCCAGAGACTCCTCGTACGAAAGATCCTCCAATCATGGTATCTTGGCACCTGTCATTGTTTTCAAAATTAGGCAGATTGAACACCCTCTGAGTTGGCAACATAGGCAAGTTCTCTTCCGGCTTTTCAAAGTAGACACCATCCAGTAATTGCACCTCAGAGGAGCTTTTTACTGGATATGGCAGGAAATAGCTTAAAGACTGGGAGGTTACCTTTCAAGTCCTAGCTCATAGATGACATCCACTGCCCTCTCTTCCTTCTGCTGCCTACTCATTTTGTTTGGAAGACGAAGGAGAGCTGCATAAGTTAGTGTTTCTTTCACAGTAAGATGTGCAAAGAGAACATCATCCTGAGTCACAAATCCTATCCTGCCAGGTGAATGCAATTGTTCATTCTTATTGTGATTCATAACATATAAGCAAGCTGAAGGACATCTTAAGAGGAATTATCAATCGATAACATATTCTATAAGAAGAACATGAACATGTCTTCTCTTCTGTTACAGAAATTACCTACATTCTCCACTTGAACACAATTCAAATTGCACATGATTTCTAAATACTGTTATTAAGGACCGAGCATTATGATGATCTTCTTCTAGTTTTTCTTGTTTCTTTGATTTAACCAGAGTAGCCATCCTATCTGACAATAAAGTGTTAATGATGGTTATTTTTTGAGAGAAGTCCTTATGCTTGCTTACTTTATGCAGGTTCCTAGAAGTACATCCATGCAGGTGTTTTTGTTCCTCCTTCAGGTTGACTTATTAAACACAATATGCAATTTAATTGTTTTAATAGTGCCTTTTTTACCTGCGCTTTAGAGACTTGGTGTATGGTTCATCATTGTAAGTTATGGATCCTTCGACCAAATTGCCACGTATCCTTCCACCAAGGATGCTAAGGAGAGTGGTTTTTCCACTACCAGAAGGTCCCATTAGGGCTAGAAGCTCTCCGGGGCTCGCTGAACCTGTAATTCCGTTGAGGATATCTTTCTCAGTGGTTGTTGTTACTCCTTTGAGGATTACCTTGTATCTAACCTCTGTAAACTGCAACATTAACGAAGAAAGTAGCGATAGAAGTACTTTTCAGTGGCTATGACCCAGACCTGACTAAATTAGATTGTACGAATGGTTATAGACTCTCAGATGCTTGCTCAGATTGAAGTCCTCTGATTAAGCTGATCTGAGAACATACAGCAGGATTAAGGTAATGTCACATTGAAGCTTCAATTAACAATAGGCATCCACTAAACTGTTCTGTTCTTCTGGAACTATGCCTTTATTCCAACTTTCTTTAGAAAAGGAAGTTTCAGCAATGATTGAATTATACCTCTGGCTCAGGATTACCTTTATATATATTGGCAAAGCTGGCTCCGATATTATCTTTTTCTTCATCTGTCCAGCCTCTGGATCCTTTGCTGCAAAATGAGGATTTTATTTGGCAAGGTCAGTTTGCAAATTCTCTCAGTTTGATATTAATATTTTTGAAGATACAAAAGGATAATAGTAAAATGTCATAAAAATCTGGATTCTAGGTAAGTGCAAGTATTTGTTCAATGTTTTTCGCACATGCTGTTGTTGAAATATATTATCAATCTGTTGCATGTTTTTATAAACCAAGTTAGTGTGTCATGATGCAAAGATTCTTCCAAAGTTTGTTTTAGTGGAACCATCCACCATGTCTCATCGATCATTACATGTGAAGATTGGAAGCATCAATCATCGTATGTTTCACAATATTTGTTCGGTGCTTACAAAATTTTACTATTATTTTATAGCATGCTTGTACACATCTAGTGACTGTTTAATTTCTGCAAACCTGTCAAAATTTGTCCTGAAAGTCACATGTACCAGTTTTTATTACACTTGACTAGCATAAAGTTTCATCTTTTTAGTGGTTGAAGAAAAATGAACGAAAAGGTTACCATTGTCATCATCACTAAAAGTCCTCAGATCAGCAATGATGTCTTCGGGAGGGGCAGTGAAGCCAGTGAATGAAAAGGAGAAGCCCAGACTGGCACTGGAGGCTCTGCTCAAGGCCGCACCGCTGCTCACATCCTCCAAGTCTAGCTTCAGCTGTCCGCTCCGTGACTTCCTACTGTGGTGCCCGACTTTCCTCCCCGGTGAAGTTCCCACTGTTTTCTTCCCAAAGCTCGACTTCCTCAATAAGCTTGGCTCCCCATTACTGTTTGTGGTCAGAATCGTTTCAGCGGAGGCTGTGCGGCTTATCGATTGTGACGCTGCAACCTTCTCCAGCTGGTCCGACTTTGTCCTTCCGATCACCGATGTTACTGAATCCATCTTTCAACACAGCAGTACTGCTGTTAGTTGTCTGCATTCGACAGTTGGTCAGATAATACCACATGTTTGATACAAAAAGAGATGGGAGAATTCAGATCTATTTCCATTTCAGACTGAGTTAAAAAGGACAAATAGGTGCCAACTCTTTTTTTTTTTTTCCTGATGCAGTGATGTCACCTATCAAACTATTATTAGTCTTTTTGTTTTCTCCTCTATTTGTGTGTAAGGAATTTTTTTTTTTTTTCTTTCACTGAAGACCCGCTGTATTTGATATGACACAATCTTTTGAGAAAAAAAAAAAGCACAGAGAAATATTTTCTTTCAATGTCTATTGTGATTACTATATTAATTATCATAACTACTACAGCTCGTGTGTGGTGCATCATTCCTTACAGATGTTTAGCCCATACCATAATCCTACAGATACAAAGTTTTCTTCACAGTACAAGTAGATCTGAAATATTATACACACATTACTCTCCCATGAAGATAAGAAGTCAGTCCATGACATACATGCATGCAACCAAGAAGATAAATTGTGAAGTATAGATATATGATCACTGTTATTTCTCATAAAAGAAAGAACAAAACTAGAGAGAGGGAGAGAGGATGGTGTAGGAAGCATTGTGAAATCAAAGGAAGACAAGAGCACAATACCTAACTGGGTAATGAGGAAGTAGAGAGAGAGAGCGAGAGAGGTGGGTTAGCTGCTCGACGCCACCCATCCGTCTTCTCTCTTCTACTCTTATAAAGACGACATCCTTCACACACCACAGCGTCGTGCGGTGCAGGGAACCGAGGTTTACTTCACGGAAAAGCCCCTGACGTTGTGACGGTATTATGACCGCCGCCTCCTCCTCCACTCGTTTCTTCCCTTACGAAGAAGGCCTACAAAACCATGTCGCGTCCGCTTCTGCTTCTTCCTCGCGATGGAAGAAACCGGATTTTGACTTGTAATCGAATTGTTGTTAATTTTTTACCAATTTAATTCGTATTCCTCGATTTCTATATCTCTCTCGCTGGTGCTGGCGAAGGGAAGTCGAAGCTGACGAGTGGTCAAAGATATCAAAGACGAGATGTGGCTCGAAGACCATCAAAGAGAGATAAAATGAAGGCAAAGCCAAACTTTATGTGATCAATCACAGTGGGCAACACTCAAAAATCTTATTCTTCGTTTTTGTCTCAAGCGAAAAATAAAAAAAGACAAAAATATGCTTTAGAGGACAATGATTAATTACAATTCCACAAACACAAATTTTGAGGCCACTATTATTTTTCTCAAATAACTAAAAGAAAATATTGCAGAGAGAGCTTACACAGAAAATATCTTATCTGGTGAATTCATTTTTTATAAAAAAAATAATATTTTATATAATTTTATTTATGATTCGTCTTATCGATTATACATATCATATTTATTATCGTACTAATACGTCATATATCTCATCGATATGGGATATATAATTACAAAATGACGAGTCTTGGTTATATTTTTAAAATCATAAATTAATTAAAAATCAAATGATATATATATTTCAAGTAAAAGATCCATTATTCCCAAACAAGGAACATTACATTTCTTCTTTCTGAGGGGACACAAAAAAACAGTTCACCTCATGAGCCTCACATCAAAGAGAACAACAGTTTACATCGCCTACAAGGGTGGGTGTTTTGAGGATGGCTGTAAAATCTCTTTAAATAAAAAAAAAAAAATGGAAGGTTTTGTTTCCGTGAGTTCATCTCTCTCAGCCAGACTTGCCACCTTTTGATTGGAATTCCATTGTCTGGAGAAATCAACGATGGAGACGGCATGGGGTCAAGGAAATAAATGGAAGGTGAGAGAGTCGGGTTACCAGTCTGTCCATTCCTGTAAATTTGGCCGTTGGCCGGTGGCCATGGCTGCTTTCCTGCTCATTTGAATGGCTGTGAGAAGTCCGTGCTGTCCTGCTCTCGATGGAGATCTATCTCACCCCAGGTGTGTGGCCAGCAACCTGATGAGCCTCTCTCTTGACAACCTCCTCCTCCTCCTCCTCCTCCTCCTCCTCATCATCATCCTAATCCATTTGGAAGAGTCGGGAAGGACGGCATCTGTCTTCTTAAGAGTGACAAATATCCCCCTCCTCCTCCTCCTCCTCCTTGTACTCCCATGACCTGTGTCGAACGACAGCATGACGGACACAGAATCAAATGAATAAGTGTGATCGGGAAACCCTAAAAAACCACAGTGAGAAGCCTGAGAAAACAAAGGAGTCTTCTCAGCTCCTTCTTGAGGGCTTTACTTTGTGAGAGAGCGAGAGAGATGTAAATAATTAGTTGTGATAATTTTACATCAGAAACCTGACGACGACAGCAGCACCAGCAGATGCTTCTCCAAGCTGTTGGCGCCTTCTTCCTGTGGTTATGAGCTCTCGACATCTGTTCTCGATGGGAGCAACCATGGAGGGATGGATCCAAGCGCCAGTGAGGACGGGGGGGGCGGAGGGTAGGCAGCACATTCCCATCACCAACGCCATCGGGTGGAGGTGCTCTTGTTGCGTCCTTGGGAGGCGGTGCCGCCCCCAATTAATGCTGCTTTCCGCTGCATGAGAACCGCATGCACCGATGATGGATACCGGACCGCCTCTCATCTCGCCACGGGTATTGACCACGCCACAGGTCGGAGCTCAGCTCTCACATCACTGCCACCGATCCGCTCCACCTCGTGCGGATCCGATTCCCCCTGCGTTAATAAAGCTCTCACGTCGACGCGGGGTTATCGGATGTGGATCCAATTCCACCCCCCCTGGGTGGATGCCACAGGTCGGAGCTCAGCTCTCACATCACTGCGACCGATCCGATCCGCTCCACCTCGTGCGGATCCGATTCCCCCTGCGTTAATAAAGCTCACATCGACGCGGGGTTATCGGATGTGGATCCAATTTGGGTGGATCCGTCGACGTCCCAACCGTCCGTTCACAATAATTCTATCATGACGACATGGGAGACGATTGCTCCTGCAGCACTGTTATGCATGATTTAATATGAATATTATATATACGTCTCGGATATTAATCGTCCAAATTATTTTTTCGATAAAAATAAAAATAATAAAATGTTTTCCAAAAGGAAAATTTCTCCTTTGTTTGCTGTCTCTCCGTTTGGTCCTATCTCAGGTCACACAACACACGTAACACGAGGAGGAAGAGGAGCTCACAATCATAAGCACAGTAATGGGCTTCTGCCCGGAAACAGATGATTCGACCACCACCACCACCACCACCACCACCACCAGCAGCAGCTGATGCACAGCACAGATTAGTGAGAGAAATAGTGGCACCAGCCACCGGGGTGATGTGGCTGACACCTGAGTCAGATGGCGGCACCACACAAATGACGACAGTGGTACGAGGGTAGGAGGAGGAAACCAGCATTCGAAGCACCTTAAATATGTGATATATCAATGCAGCAATTGGGACAAGGAACACGGTACAGCAACCCGCCTTTTGAAACATGAACCTGTTCCTCCAATTTCCATCATTCTACTCATTATACTTGTTTTGGATGGGGGAAACACATACTTTTGCCGCACGATCTTGGAAAGAATTCTAATCTGCAGCTTCAACAAGCACACTGTGGGATCTGAGGTATGTCACTGTAGGATCTTTCCCCCAAACAAGGCATTGAAAGAGAGGGCAAAGTCTGTCTGTCTGTCACAAGCTCCACATCAAACACATACACAAAAGGGCAAAGGACATGTTCTACCTCATCTATCTCCATGGCCTTGGTGCGATGCTGGTGCTACTCCTGCAAACAAGATGAACACAAGGATGTGAGTACTTCTCCAAAAAGAGCATTTTTAGATGCTAATTATGTGTCCCCTGTTTTTAGATGCAAAGGAATGGAGTTGGGGAGAAATGAGAGCCTGAAATGGGGAGTGTGGTCATTGAGCAGTTGTTTTCAGTTCCTTCAAGACTGATGGATCAGTGAGTGAAGAGTCCGACAAGCAAATCTCCACGAGAAAGCATGGATGGATTCTTCAGATTTGGATTTGTTGGAACTATATGAAGATTTAGCTTTGATTTAATTACCATGGAGAACAAAAAGAATCTCAAAGGTTGAGTGATCTATGCACACGCCAACAGCATCAGAATAGGACACAATGATTCAGATGTGCAAGAGAGAATGGATTTGGGAAATTTGAGCTAAGATCCAGATGTGCACAGGGGTTAGTTAGCTCATGATTCAGATATGATGCTGTCACCTCTGTGTTCCTGTGAGAAACCTCGGCTGCCTCATTCGGGAAGACTTGTCCAAGAGCAGCAATAAGCCAACATTAGTGGGAGATAAGCCAAAAGTGTCCCTGGTCAGGTCACAAGCAACAGTTAATCATTCTCACCCCTTATTCAACTTGAAAAAGAGAGAGAGAGATGCAAACTTACTTGACTCGACCTGATTTCTTTCTCCAGAAGAATGAGATGACACTCTGGGCAAAAACTACAAATTATCAGCAAGAAAAATACAAGGAAAAAAAATTAGCAAAATATTATTAGACGATGAAAATGATCTAGTCAAATGCCAACGATCGCATAATATTGTATGTTTCTTTTACCTAAACGATGACATACACATGCTGAGATATCTAAAACTTGAAGTAAAAATAATATTTGCAATTACAGTATAGAGCCACCAATAGATATTATCCATTCCAGAAACTTTCATGCTCCGACCCATAATGACATACGTGCTGATTTGGGAGAGCAATATTCCGGGCTTTTCAGCCAAAACTAACAGACAACTTACCGGTAGAACCAAGGGATGTCATAAAAAATATAGTGCCCTCGGAACGGTAATAGAAGCTCAAGAGTATATAACCTAGTCTCTTAGTTTATAAGCACTGCCTATCGAGAAGCTCATAGCAGAAAAAGATTCACCAAGTGTGATGGTTGCTTTGCTTGCAATCCACAATAACTATAGACACAGCTAAACATATGTACAACGAACCAGCTGGCTAATCGGGGAGTTAACCCTATTGGTGAAAGCAGGCAATAGGCAGGTATTCACTGTGGGGAGAGACAAAAATAGACATGCAATCCAACAATCTATTGGTGTTTCAAAACATAAGACGGTCAAGGTCCAACTCCAAGCATGATAACATAATTCACTTGAAGGAATATAGGGCACAATCATGCTTATTGATTGACCATGGCGCCCAAGATAAATTATATATTTAATCGTGAAACAGAACGATAAGCAAGATACGTAGCACATCAACAATCATTCAGTAGAAACAACCAAAATAAAACTATAGAAGCTCAGGCCCAAAACTACAGCATGGGACTAATGCTTCATAAAGAACAGACAGCCCCTCTAAGCTTGGATGGAATAGCCTACTCACTTTTTAAAAGCCAATGAGCACCAAGATAGTTACTCCAACATACTCATGGATAATCTTCATTAGAGTAGTGATTGAGATGGTTTTGGCTTTGAAAAGATCCTAGTCCCATTTTGCCAAAGAAACACATCCATGTTCTTGTCTTGATTCTTACCATACCATATAGATTCATGAACGAATATAACTGAAATACAATTCTGATGCATGCAGAAATCTCCATTGACAGATGAGGCAATTCCACTAGGCGTGTAGACATGCTTTAGTTTTGGCTTTGAGAAGATCCTTGTCCCATTTGGCCAAAGAAACACATCCATGTTGTTGTCTTAATTCTTACTATACCATATAGATTCATGCAAGAATGTAACTGAAATACAATTCTGATGCATGCAGAAGTCTCCATTGACAGATGAGCCAATTCCATCAGGCGTGTAGACATGCTTAGTTTTGGATAAAGCTACACTGAAACTACCTGCGTACGGAGCATTGCACATCCCAAGAATCATCAAGTAAGAAACTTTGTTTAATTTCATGATCAACTTTTACAACCTTTATAAGAATCGCCTCAGGGATGCCCAGACACTTGATATCTAGAATCTAATTGGTACTAATGGAAGTAGACCAAAATTAAAGCACCTGGAAGGCTGGAACCAAGAATTTCCCCAGAAAAATAATACGTCAGGTAACGAGTTGTTGGGTGCATTCCTAGACAAGGTTATTGCAACCTATCTATCCAATCTAAGAGTTTCTGATGGTCTCATGCTCATGTGAAGAAGAGACATCTGCCCTTCAATTGTACACAACATGTCAATCATCATCAGCAAAGATTCAATAAAGAACATGATAACTTCCATCTGAAGTTATTCTAAATATTAGTCTGACTGCCTTTCATACAGGAAGGACTGATGCAACACTTTATTAACCTTTTTTTCTCTAACACATCAAAAATTGTGTCTTCTTACCTAATTAATCTTGAATTTCCACAGCTCCTGAACTAATTTTCGGAACACTAATAACTAGGCATAGTTTCAGCATTGGATGAGAGTAATGATATAAAACAGATCTACATTTCTTGAACTTTCTACATTATTATGGGCATAGAAAATGTCAGAAATATAGAGATATTTCTTTGCAAATATATATATATACATATGATGCTTGTTGCAGCTAAAATAGAAATATTGCAGGGATACAAAACAAACTCAAACTCCATAATTAGATAATAGGATGATTGTAAGCCCACTTTCTTTTACATTTCTTTTTATTTTCAGAATAATATTGAGGTTATCCCATGTATTCATGAATTTCAACAGTTAAAAAAAAAAGTTAATTTTCCTAAGCTAACTAATGGCATAGGTTACAAGGCGATCCTACTCTTGTCTACCTCTGCTTTGCATACGAGTTAAGCAGTCACTTGATCAGCATAAGTTTAACCAAAACAAAAATTCATTAAAAAAAATTGGATTCAGATATAGTGTCTTCAAATTTGACTCATGCTGCACATAGAATCCATGATTGTAACTCAACAGCTACACACAGAGGTGTGTCTTCTAGATTCAGTATCACAAATGAAGTAATACAAAATTTTAAGTAATACACATAATTCATCCTTTTGCAAGGGCCAAGTAAATCATTTTTTGATTTGAACATATGCAAGATAAGATCTGCGTTAAGAAAGTATCAACAAAAGAAAAATTACCTTAATCGTTGACATGAGAGAGAAGCCCTTGAACGATGATGGTTTCTTGATTATTTTCCTCTCTGGTGCCACTTCTTTGTACATTTGTTGAGCAATCTGTTTCAGCAGCACCATCTGAGACATATCTGTGCCCATAGAAATTAATGTCTGCCTCATGGACTCTCTATCGGCATCAAGCGCCTGCAACCTCGTATGAAGCTTCCTTATCTCTGCTTCCTCAACCCTGTCCACCATGTCCCTTCTGTTTCGGAGCTCCCTTGGTGTGCTGACATACTCCTCGCTCGTCCCATGCACGGCAGCCACCGTGGACACTTTGTCGCTCATATCATGCCTTCCGCCGCTGTTTGAAGCACAGTCCATGGTTGCTGAGAACTCCTTCGCCTTGCTGACCTCCGGGCCAGAACGGTACTTATCCAGGTTGGCGGCATCATCCCCGTTGCACCTCGATGGGGGATAGCCATGATGGAGGAGGTCGAACTGCGGGACCGAACAGGCGGCCGTGGCCGTGTCTGGGGTCTGTGGATCAGAGCGAGGTACCCCACCGTCGATGCCGATGCCGTAGCTGCGAAGGCGGTGGCGGTACGTCTGGACCTCGTAGGAGAGGGAATGCACGGCCTGTTCGCGCCTGTAGAGGAGATCCTCGAGGGCGGCAATCTCCTGTTGGTCGTGGGCCATCTTCCCCTCGGCGAGGCGCTTCAATTGGCGGGCTTCCATCTGGGCCTCGGCCTTCTCGTGCTGGAGACGGAGGATCATCAGCATGGTCTCCGTGGCGGCGGACGCCGCAGCGCTCCGCTCCTCCTCCAGCTCCGCCTGAAGCTTCTGGACCGACTGCTGGTGGTTGACTAGGGCCTCGCGGAGGGCCATCGCCTCGCTTTCGGTCTCCACCCGGGCCACGCCGAAACCAGCGCACGACAGGCAGTGGGCCTCTGCGTCCCTCTCGTCCAGCTTCCGCTTCAGGGACCGCCGGCAGGCCATGGAGGGGATCCAAGAGGGGCCGCACGCCTCCTCCTCGTCTTTCTCCCCCTTCTCGGGGCGGCACGGTCGGCTCCTCGGCATCCATAAATTCGGGCAGGGCATCGACACGGGCACGCAAATCGAATCTGTCACGCCTCCACTTGGCCTCACGCCCCGTTACAAACGCGTCCACCTTCTCCACTCCTACAGACCGGCGCCGGGGCCGGCGAATGTTGGGACTCCTTGGGGGGATGGACGGGGGAGCGGGGTCGAAGCCCTACCCGTATCTCAAAGCTAGGTTTTGGTATCGAATCGGGCGGGGCAGGGCGCGCGCGAGCAGAGGAGAGAGGGCGGAGGGAGGAGTAGCTTCGAAAAAGTTTCGACACCCAGAGGAATAAAAAATAAATAAATCCCCTTTTTCCATTTTTGTTTTATCTTCTAAAGTCTCTTAATTTAAGTTTAATTATCATATTATATACCTTTAAATTATCATATTATATTTGGACGAGGCGTCGGGTCGGCCGTATCCCAACCTGGGAACGTAGTGTACTTACATGTACCGACGTCTCGTGTACCCACCGAACGGCCTGAGACAATAGTGGATACAGACTCCGGGACCCACACCAAACCACGTACAAATTGATGTGGCGATGGAAAATATAGTTAGACGCGTGTCAACCTATGTACTTACTCCCATCGACTAAACCCATTAATCGACCTGACACAATAGTGGACGCAAACTGTGGGACCCAGACCGGCACGAGAAACTGCAGCAAGAAACGTGTCAAGGAGACGGCGGCCTTCATTTAAGAGGCCGCCCGCCGTCCCCTCGGCCCCAGCGTTGTGATCTCCGGCGGCAGGGGCGCCACGCCTACCGTGAGATGGCAGACATCGAGGGTACGCGAAGCACGATGGCACTCCATCGTCTTCTCCGTCTCGCGTGGACCTTATTTCCAAACACTCCCCAATCTGTTCTTTCCTCCTCCACTCGGTAAAGATCTGCATGCTTTACAAACTCGAGGATCGCCGAGTTCATGAGTTGCTGCTGCTGCTTTAACTGGACGCGATGATCGATGACCCTCACCGATCAGCTCAGTTTGGTAGCAGTCGTTGATATCGTCCTCCATGCTCGGAAAGCTGAACCGCCATGATTGCCGGCGTGTTGAATAGAATCATGTATAGAGTTTCGATATGTCGTCCTCCTTGAAAACCGTCGAGCTTCCTGTGATGATTAATACTATAAATATATGGTTAAAAATACATCACCGAAGCATTTGTTGTCTAAAGGTTAGAATAATAGCTTTCTAAGCGATAGGTCTGAGTTCGTTTCTTGGCAAATGCAGTTCTTAAATCTATGGTCTCTGACCGATGCTTTGAAATTTTGTTTTCTTTCCGGTGCTAAGTCGCTTAACAGGAAAGAATAATTTTTTTGATTCTTTCGAGCCGGAAATAACAATTATTTTTATCATATTATTCAGCTGTTTTCATTCTTTTTATCATAAAATACATATTTCTTTGACTAATTAAAAACGTTCTATAAAAACATCTTCATTTCTAGCTTAAATATCCAGTTTATGTCACATATTATTATGAGATGATTAGTACATAGAGCATCGCGCGTTCCAATGGACCATCATGTTCATCAGAAATTATAGACAACTACTAAACCTAGCTGGGATATTATGACTTATTGTTATTATTATATGATGATCAGAATGATAGGTTGTGTACATTAAACTTAGTTGAGATATTATAATTTATTGTTATTATTGTATGATCATTAGAATGATCGATATAATTGCTAGACAATCTACATGATGAATTTATAAGAAAAAAAAAAGACTATAGAGTATGTGTTTACAACTAAACAAATATATATATATATATATATATATATATATATATATATATATATATATATATATAATGCAACTATGGAAAATAATAATACTATAGCATTTCATAATTGGATAGACACTAAACCCTAAGAACAACGAGATACAGTATATATGGGATGGGAGGAGTAGACATGCATTGTTCCTTGACCATGATAACGCAGTCTATCACATTAAGAAGATGATACAACTACATCGACCCATTGTCATATCCGAATTCGTCAGCGAGAGAAGGACGCATGTCGCCTTCATTCTTGATGGCGAGTGCCCCCGGCACGATGACGACGTCAGCGGGGAACTCCTGCAGCTCTTCCATGTCGAGGCTCTCGACATCGATGTCTCTGTAGAGCGACTCTGTCGCCGGCACCTTATTAGCGGTTTTCAAGAAATCTTATTGATATATATAAGGGTATTATACCCATCGGGTGGATACATATAAGGGTATTATATCCATCGGGTGTAATTAGATCTTCAAGAAAAAAAATCGTAGTAGATAGAAATATGGAGACCTATAAGACAAGGCTGATAACTAAAAGATATCATCAAAGATAAGAGTTGATTATGATAAAACATTTCACATGTAGTCATGCTTAAATCCATTAGAGTTTTTTTTATCATTGCAACACACTATGGCTCTGGGATCTGACAGATGGATGTGAAAATGATATTCCTCAATAGCAATCTCGAGGAGGTGTATATGATACAGCCAGAGATATTCATATCCAGATAGAATCCGAAGAAGGTATACAGGTTGCTTAGATTCATTTATGAATTGAATCAAACTTCCTAAAGTTGGAACATAAGATTTGATGAGACGATTAGATCTTATCACTTCATTAAGAACGAAGATGAGACTTTTTATGTACAAAAATATAAGTGGGAGCATTATTACCCTCTTGGTGCTATATGTGGATGATATCATAATCATTGGGAATGATGTAGGAATGCTCTCTATAGTAAAGACTTAGTTATTTAGAAACTTCTCCATGAAAGACTTAGGGGAAACATCATATATTTTGGGGATCTGGATCTATACAAATAGATCCAAGAGGATGCTTAGCTTGTCCCATTCTAGGTACATAGACTCCATTGTCAAAAGATTTGACATTGAGAATTTCAAGAGGGGTCTCATACCGATGAGACATGAAAATATCACTTTCTACGAGTATATTCCCAAAGACTCCTGAAGAAATGACAGACATGGATATGATGCCCTATGTCACAGTGATAGGTCTATCATGTATATTATGCTATGTACCAGGCCTGATATAGCATATACTATGAGTATCACGAGCAAGTATTAGATGGATCCAGATTTAGAATACTATAAGATAGTAAAGAATACCATTAAGTACTTGAGAAGGACTAAGGATTTTTTACCGATATAGGAAGGAGGTAGCCTTGAGGTTGAGGGCTATAATGACTCGAGTTTTCAGTCCAAATGATAGCAAGTCGAACTCAAGGTATGTTTTCACCCTGAATGGAGTAGTAAACTGGAAGAGTTCCAAGCAAGATACTGCTGTTGACTCGACCACAGAAGTAGAATACATTGCTGCAGCAGAAGCAGCAAACGTAAGGGTGTGGATGAATAAGTTTATCAAAGATTTAAAAATCATACCAAACAGTTGGGAGCCGATTCTCATATACTGTGATAGTGACAGGGTGATAACTTTAGCAAGGGAACCCGTCTTATCAGAATTATTTTGAAGAGGTTATACTTAATTAGATAGATCATAACTAGTAAAGATATAACAATAAAAAGAGTTACATCTAAAGATAACATTGCAGATCCATTAACAAAGCCACTAGCTCATATTGTATTTGAGCATCACAGGATCTACTAATGAAGCCACTAACTTAGATTATATTTGAACATCACAGGGGTCTGATGGGGATCAGACACACAGGTGATTGACTTACCCCATCAGACACATAGGTGATTTTGGCTTTAGGTCAAGTGAGAGATTGCTGGTTACATGTGCCTTGCAAGCTAATCACGTGAGTGAAGGCACGTGTGACACGCTGATTGATCTTTTTACTTATGATTATTATTAGCATGTTATCACATTATATTATCTTTTGCATATATATTGTGATATCATTGGTTCTGTGTAATGGGAATCAGATCGTAATGAGATCACGATAATAAGATTGATTCACCTTTAAACACAAATCCTAAATAATCTCGATCATAGGTTACTCAAAAAAGACATCGAGATAACCGAACAGACCAGTGTACTATATTCATTTATATGATCGAGGCGATTAGTCTCATAGCCACTTGTGTGAAGACACTAAGGATATAGTAGAGGTGCTCAATAGTGAATGAGTTCACTGATTGATGTACTTATGAAATGCTTTATGGTTAATGATACCTAACGTGAGACAGTGATTCTATAGTCTCAGTGTGTATCTGGTCCTTAGACTTGAGACACTAATGATGTCTTGTTTGAGTACTCATTTCTTTGACGCCAGACTTACAGGTTTAAAAAGTTCCAGATCTGATACAACCGGTTATCAGGATTGGTAGCCAACCTTGCGAAGGTAATTAAGTGTCAATAAATGATCATTCACTTTCGGTATCACGAGAGGAATATCTCATATATGCTTGCTTAAGTAAATCCCTAGCTAGGGTTATTCAGATTGAGAGAGAATGAGTTCTCCGGGAGAATCCGATTGGAGCGAGTCTTAGACGGATTCCATATATGACCTGACAATACCATGTCCAATATACAATCTCTTGAATATTAGTTGAATGAGGGATTATAGATACACGATAACTGTGGACATATAGGTTCGATGGACTCGATCCCCCTGTATCGTTTGGGGACTATGGCATAGTGACCTAGTACGTCCATAGTCGATTAATCAAGTGAATTATTATGAGGATAATATTCACTATATTAGAAGGAGTTCTGATGGGAGCAACTCATGACCAGCTCGGTATCGAGCCTAAAGGGTCACACACATATTGTAGATGCTTCAACGAATAGAGAATTAAATAAACATCCAATTTGCCCATATTCTCATTAGATGAGATCCTACTATTGGACTCCTTGCATAAGACCCAATTAGAGGCCAAAACAGATTATTGGATAGAGATCTAATAATTCAATGTTAGTGGGTTATTGGATGAAGATTTAATACCCACTAAGACAGGACCTCTATGGTTTTTGATAGCTCCTTATAAATAGGAGGATAAGTTCATGGTTGATAGGCTACATCTTTGGCCATCCCCTTCTATTATCTTCCCTCCCTCTACGCAAGAGTTGCGAGATCTGAAGTGAGGAGTTTTGCTGCTGAGATCCATCGTGTGGATACCACTAAAGAGGAAGATGTTTGACTTCCTTCATCCTCTCCATCTGGATCTGGGATACAAGGATATACGATCTCCCTAGGTAAAACAATCTCTCACATGATATGATTTTTTTATTTTTACGAGTTTCTTGTGACTTAATCTTTTGCATGGTGATCTGATCTACATGAGAAACTTGTTTTATTTTTATCTTTCGCTACACATGTGACACTCCCGCTGAGGTTTCCCAACAGCACCTCAGCAACTTGAGTTAGCGACAACACCTTATCCTCGAGCCAACGCCACGACTCTTGACGGTCTTTCAGCTCACTACGGGCGGACTCAGTCGCTAGCTCATGATCCTTGCAGCACTGCTCGGACTCCCCGAGTGCAGCTTTAAGCCGCTCCACCTCAGCACTTAACTCTGTGACTCGGCTCTTGACAGCTGCCACAGCTTCCAAGCCCGCACTTGACTTTAGTCCTTTGTTCTCGACACGAAGCGCCAAGTTCCTCTCGATCAGTATGTGTACCACCCGTGACTAACCGAGTCGAGACATCTTAAAAATTGCTTACCCAAATGGTCGACTTGGCGGCTTAATCCATCAGCTCCTTAGAGGAAGACTAATATAGTTGTTTCGTGAGTGGGTGCAGTGCCCCCATCATGTACTCCATAGCGAGCGGTATGTCGGTCAAAACCCGACTTGAAGCAGCGAGGTTTGGCCAATGCAGCTTCAGCTGGCCCTCGGCATCAGGTTGCGACGACTCTGATATTTGCGAGATGAAGTATCTATCCCTCCCCACTCGACCATCCACCTTGCATAGCTCCCTCACGTTGGGGGGCCGATCAGGGAACCCCGCGGCTTCCATCGTTGGCTCTTTCCCTTTGCTACGAGGAGCCCACTCCGACCCCTCACCAGAGGTAGCCTTTCTCGAGCGCTTCGAGACGGTTACCTTGGTCTTCTTCCTCAGCAGCTCACCCCCTCTCTCGTCGGGGCGCTTCCCAGCCCCCTCAACAAGTTCCTTGGCGGAAGGCGACAACGCAGGTTGGCTCGAGGTACGACCTGCCAACTTGTCTTTCACCTTCATAAGATTATACATGTCTAGAAAACAAACAACAAAATGTCAGCCTATCTAGTTGAGACAAAGCAAATCGACAAACCGACAGAGAGAGACATACCCCGAGGTGCTTCAACCAACCACACCTCAATTATGTCCTTAATAACCAGAGAAGAAGAAGAAATGATCCCTCGGAGTATCCCGACCAATTCGGACTCCTCGTCCGAAACACATGGGGTAGCATGGCTCATCGGCCGAGTAGTCCACTCGGGTCGAAAACCCCACCCTCGACCATGGAAAATAAAGAAGAATTGAGATTTCCAATCTTTGTTGCTAGAAGGAGTCCCACTCAACTGAAATTATTTTCGGGTGTTCAAATAGTACCTAGTCTGCCCCTGGCATAAGCAAAAGTAGTCCATAAATAAATCTCGTCCATAAATAAATCTCGAGTCGACACAATGCCCGACCCATGATATTTCCCGAGAAACACCAGCATATAGCGCCTTGAGTTAGGTTGTCATTAGCTTTCTTTTTCCACACCCGGAGCAATCAAAGTACACGTGAAAGGCATTAATTAAAGGTAAGCATGGAGTGCGCCAATGGCAGCCCATGACAGCGATCAACATCTTTATATACCAGAGTTCCGAATGCCGTAAATGAAGCGAGCGAGGTGAGAAGTCCTTGTGATGATGATGGCTTGGAGGTTCCACCAACTTGTCCTCTCCCGTGTCTCGGCGGTGGTCGTGCTGAGGTGCGGCAGCCCGGTGGAAGCCGGCCGCCGGGGCAGGCTCCTGGCGAGAACGACAGCCATCGCGGCGGACCAGTTCCTGCCCGGCCACAACGAGACGTGAAATGCGGTCTTGGTCGGGCTGCTCCAGTGGAGCGCGAAACTGAGCTCGAGTGCGAGCCTGCTGGTGAGGCCCCAGAAACTAAACAGGGGCTGCCAGTTCGCGAACCTGGAGTCGAGCACCTACAGGGCGAACCAGGCATGGACGAGCTATGGGAACAACTCGGGGCATGAGTGCCATACGTACACGTAGGTGGTGTGGAGGAAGACGATGGGGGTTGGGATGCGCTCAGGCCACTTGCTATGGCTTTTTTATTCATTTTTACTTAATTCCTCACAGGGAATGAAGTGGTGGGGCCAATTTAGGTCATACTGTGATGTCATAATTATATTTCCAATAAGGTATTATCAATTACTCTCTTTATACATTATTATAAGAGCAAGACAAATATGTTTAGATGTTCAAACCAATCTGACAGGAGGCAGCATGTGTCAAATATGTCCATCTACTTGCCCTAATACTCTTATACTAAGATTAAAATATTTTTATGATCATATCATTTTGAAAAAGTATAGTTTCATTTGCTAGCTTAGCTTGATCATTTAAAACACCAACAAAGTCAACTTTCCATTATTCTCCATCTTTACTAGTATATAGTAATCAACAAAGCATAGGAAAAATAATAATTACATAGGCAACATGTGATCAGTACCAATTAGATTTTTAGTATCATGTTTTTAGTATGTGAGACCATAGGCATTTAGTGAGTTTCTCTATGTTCATGCTAAGGATCATGGGGAAGCTTCACACATGGATGATTGGAAGCCAAAGGTGGGTGGGCTCAATTGTTTCACCATTAAGACACATTGATAGTAATTTTGATATTGTTTTAGCATATTTTTAATCTCAAAGTTATTATTTCATATTTGATTTGTTTAGTCAAATATGACCACTACGACATGAATATCAACGTACGCTAAGGCAATCATGGCGTCAGAAGAGAGATCTCACCTTACATCATCGAACTGACCGACTCGACGGTTTGGCATAGCATATGCGACAAACAAGCAACACGATAAAACCTTACGCGCCAACGACTTAGAGAGCCCAAGGCACCTCCCGGTCGACTTTGAGCACAGGGCATGTCGCCGGCCTCGGATGAAGGTCCCGAGCCATACCATGGGCTTTTAGTCCTGACCAAGAGGTTTCAGTCCCAACCAACATCCAACGGACTTTCAATCCCGACCGAGGGCTTTCAGTCTTGAGCAACATCCAAACAGACTTCCAGTCCCAACTAATGGCTTTTAGTCTTGTCCAAGGGCTTTCAGTCCCAACCAATATCAAGCGGGCTTTCAGTCTCGACCAACTCCAATGGACTTTCAGTCTCAATCATCTCATACCAGCTTCACCTTGGCCCGACCTCAGTTCGGCCAGCTCATACCAACTTTGGCTCGGTCAATCTACGTCGATTCCATATCGTCAACTCACTCCTGATCGGCTCATAGCAGCCTCAGCACAGGTGAGGCTAAGCCGACTCCAGCTCAATCAAAATGTGAAAGCCTCGACCTCAGCTCGCTCCTCCAACTGCGACGCTAGCTAAAGACAGGAACGCCTGAGACCAAATCCACAATCAAACGGACCCCAGCAAAGGATGGCACGACCCTGACAATGGAGCTACCGATCCACAATAGCAAAGCCCTCCCCAGAGCTCCTCTTCGAGCATCTTCGTGGAGTACTTTCTCAAGGGAGGGGAGAGAATGATAGCGTAAATATTGGGCTAGTTGGTCCGGCCTGACCACGTTAGCCCGAGGATCACGTCGACTTAATGCATCAACCAACCACGTTAGCGTGAGGACCATGTCGGCAACTACCTTGGCAAGTGCACATGGCCTTTACCATCATCGTCTGCTCAGAAGGTTGTACTGACATTCGGTGACCCTGCCGAACGAGGCTCCGGGAACCGACGAGAGCAACGTCCCATGTAGAGCCGTACCCACAGGCCTGTCGAAGGCACTGTGCCCATTAAATACCTCAGTATGACCTCCCTTTGAAGCCCAGGACAAGGAAACTGGGATCCTGAGAACCTCTCCTCAAATCCTTTGAGGTCTTTTGAATCTCGACCTCGAATCTCCATCTCCGAAGAGCTAACTTAGCCATCGGAGGGGCCTCGTCAGACACACACCCCCCGACGAAGGCATTTTTTGGTAGGTCTTGATCACTTCCTGAAGCTGACCTAGCAGACTCCTCGACACGAGGGACCATAGCTGAGCGAAACTTGGTAAGTCCACCAAGCCTCCCGAGTCTCCTGATCTAGCTCAGACTATCCTGCATACACGGGTCGAACCGTGCCATGCTAACTCCTTGTCCATGACATGGCATGAGATCTAGTAACAACGATGAAGCTTTTGATTGCAGTTAAATCATTAAACTTCTCCCTTTCCAATCAAATTGAGGTTTCATGGGATTATAGAAACCATAACACGATCAACTTCCCATCCTTCATTCGAGTTAGTTTCTGTGTAATCAAGAAGTTTTTACTCTGTTAATGTTAATAGGTTATCCACCTAAGTACAAGCCTCAAACAAGGTCCGAACGCACACGAATCTACTTCTCGCATTCAATGAACTAATTAATCTCTAGCCAAAAAAGTCATGTTTCTTGGGCATGTAGAGGTGATAAGTAACCCTAACTTCATCATCTTACAGTACAGAATTATTAGGTTCACCAACTTGATAAAGGGTGTTAGACCTTAATGGGCAAAGTGGTTGAGCAATAGAGAGCCCTGACCTTAATGGGCAAAGTGTTGACTAAAAATATCTGTTTTTAGTCGATGGATAAACAAAAGAATCATATCAAAATATTTATTAAATAACCAAACGCTGAAATTTAATACATTATTATTCAAAGGGTTTTTACATATTTTTTAATATTAATATTTAAAAAATATTTTTTTTTTTTATCGATCTCTAAAAAACAAATATATAATAAATTGGAATCCATGTCTCATAACTCTCTTCCCGGCTTGTGAGTTCCCCGTCCTCTGTGCTTTTTACAAAGAAAGCCAGCGGAAGCCGCACAATCTCAGTCGACCACTAAAACAAAAATATATTCCCAAAACGCTCCTCCCTCCCTCCCTCCCTCCCTCGTTCTCCCCCTCTTCTCCTTTTCGCCCGCCGGAAGGCCGATCAGGGCCCATGGTAGCGGCACCAGCGCAAGCTAAGGGTTGCCGTTCTCGGAACTCCTCGTGATCTCTTATTCTTGATCGGGTTTTTCGAGGGCGGCGGGATATGAATTAGGGTTACCGATGACTGGATTTCGAATCGGGAATGATCTGAGTTAGGGTTCGTGGATCCGTTTATTGGGTTGTTTCGGGTCGCTGGTTTTGGGGTTCTTGACGCTGTCGGCCATGTCGGATGACATAGTCATGCAACTGTCTTCCAGTTCGAGCCCGTCCGATCCGTCCCTTCCCACGAAGCTGGCCAAGTTGGAGGCTCGCATGGCCGGAAAGAGCTCTTCCTCGCTCACAATTCAGTCGGCGTGGCAGCCTGCTCCCCCACCTCCGATTAAATTCGTTGAACAAGAGGAATTGCCCGACTCCTCATCCTCTGATGATGATGTTAGCCCTCGCCCTACTGATTCTTGTTACTGTACTGCTTTTAAGAATTATCCTGGATATTTTTTTTCCATTTATTTGAAGCTGCAAGTGATGGATGATCATGTTTTCTTTAGGGCTGTGTCATTAAATCAATTGGCCATGTTAATAGCTTCCGTTCATGAAGTTGAAATCTCGTTTCCATTATATTATCTATTTATGTTTGTTTTTAAGTTGATTATTGTCTGTGACTGAACTATATGTATGTTTCTTTGCATTAGCACATGTCGGAACTTAGAAATTGTGCTTTTTCATTATATTATAGTTTTCCTGTACTGTTTTTAGGAAGTATCTTTAGCGTGTTATCTTTGCTTAGTTAATAATTCTTTTGGTTGATAATGTTTTTCTAGTGTTGTTTGTGATGAAATTACTTTGCTGTCTCAGCAGGTTTTATTCTTGAAGTTAATTATCTTTTCTGTTAGATGATCCCTTTGGCTTTGTTTCTGAGTTGATAATTAGTTGCACCCATACTCTGTTTATGATTTTTGCAGTTAGTGCATGTTGGAAATCTGTAAGTGCTGCCTTTTTTTATTTCCAGTTATATTAGAAGCATGTTTGTGGTGATAACCCTTTTATTTTTCGCATATGTTTGGTGAACTAGATGAGCTTTTTGGGCATTATGATGGTTTATAAATTTGCAGGTTTGTCATGATGTAGGCATATAATATATGATATGATGATTTCTTGGTTTTGTTGTCATAATCAGTGTCTGTTGTTCATCATGTTCAGAATGGTGGCGAGTTTTTGATACAGCACAACACTCAGAAGCGGCACAGACTTGAAGAGGATGACCATGATATGGATCTTGAGCAATCTAAGGTGATCTTGTTTTCTAATAATGGATTCGTGTGCAAATATGGGTGTTTGGCAAATAAGATGCCCCTTATTTTTTCTGGTTCTTGCCAGCCATGAGTTCGGTAGGTGACAAAAGCTGCATGCTGATCTAATATTCCACATGAATCTAAGGCGCAAGATTAAAATGTATACCATTTGCCTCGTCTTCGTAGTGTGTTCCTGAGGACATGATAACTAGCATCCTTGTCCATATTGCACTTTGTACTCCTACTCGTTGCTACCAATCATTGGAATTTCTATATGGAATTGTTGTACCATCAACTGCATTTGCTTGTTTTAGATATTGCTCTTAATATATGCCTTGAGGTGATAATATGTCTGCCTATGACATATATTGTCAATGTTTTTTCATAAGTAATTGCCATTTTTTTGTTTCTTGCAATGAAAGACAATATGTTCATCCGTGTAAATCCAAGTTTAGCTCTGTTCTTGTTGTTATCATAGTCTAATGTGTATGAAAAGTAAACTTTATTAACTATCACACAGTAACATATGATAATTATGTTTGGCAACACCTTGTGCTTGTTAACTGGACCATACTTTCCTCCAAGTATTGAATTTCAGTTTTCCCATACAGCTATCATTTCCATATTCCCAAGGTAGCAACCAATCAGATGACTCTTGTCATGCTTGACTCATGTTTTGAAGAGAATGCCCCAAATAAAATTATCGTTATTGTTTTTGCACAAGTTCTGATGAAGAAGTAGTGTCATTTTCTTCCTCAGTTTCTGTCGACATATATTATTTTATTTTAATATCCCAAGAATGATGTATCTTTTAGAGATAGATATCTACTGTTGCCTTTTTCCAGGTTTAATGCTTTATGTTTTGATTCTTTGGGTGCCTTTATTGGCAGCGTTGATAATTTATTTGGGAGTATTTGTCTAGTTTCAGTTTGTAGCTTATAGAAAAAGGTCTGAGTGATTTTAAGCAACAATACTTTGTGGTAAGATTCAATTGGAGCATCCTAATCCTCCACGGTGATCAATTAACTGATTCAGCTCTCAATTCCAGAGAGTCTTTAAATGATCTTGAATTTCCGATATTAGTTTGTGCATAATATCATGCTGCCCAGATCTCAGCTGCTTTATAGGTACCGCAAGAGGTAGTAAGACCATGAATTATTTCTGGGTAGGCGGTCTCAATCTTAGCCCATTGTAGTAGTTGATGGTGACAACAATGTAATTATTGTCTATAATTACTGGCAGAAATCAATACTGTTAGATGAGGAAGTTGATTCTTTGGTCCGCCATACATGTGCAGCATCCTTTAGTTACCTCCCAGTGTCTAGTGTCTTCTTTCTTTTTCACCATATATATGACTTTTAAGATTTTGTTTGGCATTTCTTGAGTCAATAAACTGACTGATCCTGTGACCACACAGAAGTTCTAAACAACATTAGTGCACACCTCTTACAACTGCTATTATTATAAAATTGTTGGCTTTGCTTAATGCCTTATTAAGTTTTCAGGCCTTTGGTTGCCTTAATTTTGTACTTCTGCAAAAACTTTTTGCTTCTCTAATCTGATGAAAGAATTTGTGTTTCATGGGCTGCACAATTTGCCAGCATCACATGGCTATATCTCTGTAGCCTCCAGGACTTTTCATCAGTATCTGGCAATTGACTGTAAAAGAATGTGAAAATATCATTATTTCTTTGTCCCCAATATAGTTGGGATCTACTAGTTGTATCACTCTTTCTATGTTAAAATATCATTGTCTCCAGCATCTTGTTACTTTATCTTTTATATTTCTTGTTCATATAACACACACTTAATGATGATGTTTGCTTAGGAGACAAATGGAAGGATAAAGACCTTGGAGAATTTTGAGATTAGACGAAATTTGGATGACCCAAATAAGAAAAAGCAAGGTCGTGGTAGAGGTCGTCCATCAATGGGCAGGGGTCGTGGTTCAAAGGCATCTGATCAAATGCGATCAGTTTCAACCGCTTCAATTAATTCCTCAAATGGGCAGCTTGAGAACCCTCCGAACAAGGTATTATTTTCTTGATTACTCAAAATTCTTGCTATTAAATTACCACCTCCTTTTGTCCATAAATTTGGATTATGTGCAATGTAATATTCATGGCTTTTTTTTATTGCATTTCCACTACTCAGAATCTGTTATGTGCAATGTAATATTCGTGGCTTTTTTTTATTGCATTTCCATTACTCAGAATTTATTAGAAGCTACCCTGATATTTAAAAAATGGAAAGTTGATCATAACTATTGTTTTGTTATTGCTGTATTAAGTATGAATTAGCTTTTTACACTTGGCACCACTTGAGAGGCTATATCTAGGGTAAATCACACAATACCCACATGTGGTTTGACTGTTTTTCATGATGCCTACCTGTGGAGTATAAATTTGCTCACATGCAATCTTCCTTGTAGCACCAAGCTTCCACTGTTATCATCTGAGGATTTGAGATTCTTTAGAAGACTAAAATAACCATGCATGTTGGTCCAAAATGATTTATTTGCATGATTATTTTAGTCTTTGTACAATTGCGGGGAGAGTGTTCAACTCCTCAGTCTGGGACCCATTTTTCACACACATTATGTGCTCCTCTATGATTCCTATCACACTGCACCATCCCCATCCACTGCTTCTCCTGCCAGGGGTCTCCTCTGCTTCAACTGTGTTTTCAACATTGATGAGCCATGCTGTTGTGTGATCACCATCCCATCGGTAGCTTCCTGGAGGTTATCACTGTTCTTGGGGTCATTAGGGATGACAAGGAGGTGGTGGTAGGGGAGGTAATAAATTGAGTGACTACTTGGTGGAGGACAGTGGCATGTGTGAGGCACAACTGATGCTTAGTTTGGAGGATCTTATGATGCTGACTATTACTAATCATGAGTTTGAAGCTATGATGATGCTTCTGCTGAAATTATGCAAGGCAAATCAGAGTTGGCTTGGTTTGGAGAAAATTGTGTACACGTCTCAATGAAATGCAATTTGTTTGTATGATGGTTCAATTCCCAAACTAATCAGTGTGGAATAGACTGGCCGAGAGGGACGAATGAGGGTTTTGGGGCTTTATTTATGTCACTTGACTCTAGCTGATGACCTCAAAACCTCGTTTGGGTAATGATGGATGGGGATGCGAAAAGGGAGATCACAGGCAAAGTGTTACACTTTTAATAAAAAATAGGCATGATTAGAACACCAACCAGAGGTGGGTATTGTGTAATTTCGTCTGAAAACAGAAATTCCTGGAGTTGTGGTGTTATTGATTGCCCAACCCAGCATGATATGATGATCTAAAATAATATAAAATAGGGAATACCTTGATACTTGTGGACAATAACCCTTCCATGTAAATGCCAGATAAATGCTGAATAACTTTGTTGCAATGAAATATGATTTTTCTTTCACACTCTACCCTAAGCATATCATTTTGCAAGTGAAAAAAATAAATTTATAAGGATTATTTTGCTAACAATTCTATGCTGATCTTCTTTTACTCACTTTTCTAGTTGTGCACTGGTGCTTTAGGATAATAAGTAATTTCATCTTTTGGCAGGAAAATTGGTCAAATGTTCCACTTGGAAATGATGAGAGGGTTGCTTTACAGGTTTTTGACTCTTGAATTTATTCTATTCCCATGATAATATAACACAATCTTTTATGTTCTCTGCAATTATGCCTCAGTATCTATTTATCTTATTCAGTTCCGGTAGATGATCTGCATGATTTACATGCTCAACATGGTTAAGTGTTCTGATATCTGTTGTCAAATATGCATTGTGCACAATAGATGTACTCAGATTTTTAGTTATGTTGTGAGTTTGCTTTCATATGCATGTCTTCACTATCTAATTGCATTTATCTATCATTATGAATATACTTGTCTATCACTCACATTTTATTATTCTCTTTGAGCATTACCGAACCAAATCATCTTAACATGAAAATGTTAGAATTATATCTTTGATACCTAATGCTCGCATGTATGATGATGGGCATTCAATTGATTGAAGGGAGACTCCACTATAGCTTTTGATGATAGACCTCCATTATCAAACTATTATGATAATTTTATATGAAAAGTCAAACCATCTAGAATAGTATATAACATAGGATTGGTATTCAGGTTGAATTTATAAGCCGTTAAATTCTAGTTAATGGTATTAGCTGTAACAGATTAGGTGATAAACGTCCATTATCAAGCTATTATGATAATTTTATAAGAATAGTCAAACCATCTAGAAATAGTATATAACATGGGATTGGTATTTCAGGTTGAATTTATAAGCCTTTAAATTCTGGTTACTTGTATTAGCTGTAACAGATTAGACTCTTGTCAACTTACCTGCATGCTACATCTTTGGTGCAAACATATTCATACTGATGCAATAATTAATATGGCAATGGTGTATTTCTCATCTTTTCCTTGTTGTATTTGTTAATCTTAATTACAGTTCTTTATCCAATAAACTTCTGTTAATTGAACAGGAGGAAATATCTGTGTTACATGGCAAAATATCTACCTTGGAGGAAGAGTTAAACAGGTCACGTCAAGAAGCATCTGACTATCATAATCTTTCCCACCAGTTGGAAAAGGTACAAACTATTTGATGTATTGGCTGGATACCCTGGATTTGTCATTTTTGAAGATGGCATTAACTCTGCTGCAAATATCTTTAAACAGGAACTAAAAGAGCTCAGAGAGCGTGATCAACAGTCGAAGACAAAGGTTTCTTTCTATCCGAACTTGTGTAATCCTGACATTGTTCCTTATAGAAAAAATAATGCTATGGTGTTAGTTGTCAATAATTTGTTATGTGCGCTAAACATCATAAAGTTGGTGGCATGAAGCATAAAGTAAACAAACTCAACTACAACCATGGTTTAAATTCTTATAGATTTTTGGCTATACCTGTCAATATGGTGAATTGAGAAGCAAGGTCATTAAGAATCTTCTTGTTGTAACATAAAATTTTCAAATCCCTGTTCTATGAAATTTGCAATGAGTCAAACATATATGTAAACCTTTATTTGTGTCCTCTTTCTTAGTTAATAAGGTCTTGCTTGAATCAGAACTAAGATATGGTTTTAGTCAAGGTTCGACTTATCGGTCCGTACCGGTGTACTGAGTTTATCTCGGTACCGGTACGGTACCCGATACCGAGCGTACACCGGTATGGTACCCGATACCAAGCGGTATGCATAGTGCATACCGTTCGGTATATAATATAGTATAATATAATATAATATTATATTAATTTAATAGAATTATATATTAAAAAATAAAACAGCGTTACCTTGCCTTGTGGGAGAAGAGGCGACGCCTCGTCTCTCCTTCCCCATGTAGGAACAAGGCAACGCGGGACGAGGCGTCGCCTCGCCTTGTTCGTTCCATGCGGGGAAGGAGGTGTCGCCTCGTCCTGCGCAGGAACGAGGGGTCGCGTCACCTCGTTCGTTCCGCCACCTCGCGCAGGGAGACTTCGGATTTGACGGTACCGCTCGGTAGCGGGCGGTCCGCATACCAATATCCTGTTGGACCGGTATGTACTGCCTGTACCGGGCGGTACAGCTTGAAATTTCGAACCTTGGTTTTAGTGAATACAGACATTAGCTTTGCTGTAAAGTATAAAATGTGTTTTTCTCTTTCGTTCAGGAATTTCTTCCTACAACTTACAACAATCACCTAAAATGTTTGGTAGTGAAGTCAGATTTAAATCATTTTAGCTTCTGAATCCAATGATGGGAAAAATTTCTTGTTGCGTCTATTTATTGGTGTTTATGAAATAAACAAGACTGTTTGATTGAGTTACCAAAAGTATGCAAACTTAAATCTTGTTTCCAAATATGTTGCTTAATATATTGGTGGTATAAATGGGCTAAATGTGAAAGAAGATGTCTCGTTTTGTTATTATACACCCATTTGTCAATGCCTAAGATATAAGGAAAGGTCACATGATTTGACTTGCCAATCTTATACCAGTAATATTGTGCTTCTAAAGGAAGACATTACTGCAATAATTGTCCTAACAGGAGACAAGGAATCATTTTGACTATTCATTCAATAAAAGGATGATTAAGGTACATTAGTTGGCTATTCTATTCTGGTTCTTTGATATGAATAAGAACTAAGAATCAAGCTACAAGTAATGCCATCAACTTTCTGATTTGTTTGAGGTAATTCAAGGGATTCAAGTTATTATGTATTTTGAAGTCATTCTCTGTCATCAGTTATACTAATTTTGATAAACATAATTGTTTAACAAAGTGCCGTAAAGATTATGCTTTAGAAGATGTGAAGCAATGACATTAACATGTTTAAGTTGTAAGAACTTTTAGGCCCAATGGACATCTAGTGTTTATTTGAAGTATGAAAAGGATCTACTAGGTTGTGAAAAACATTACTTTAGGTATTCGATAGTGTGACTTAAATACAGATCTAAAATACAAGGAAAGTGCTTAATAAGCTATCATAGATATATTCTTATGATTGTGAGAACCAAGGATCGTCATACCACGACGTACTGCTCGGTATGAGCGATACATCGATACACCCCCATATATTGTGTGTCAGTATGCTTGATACGTACTGCACTAACAGCTGGTCGGTACATTGGTACAGACCGGTAAGACGAACCATTGTGAGAAGTTCTTAAAACTGTTTTAGAATCATAATTGGAAGTTCTTCAACTAGTTAGAGTCTGATTTCAATCTAATTAGAAGTAGTTAGGACTCTAAATAGTTGATTTTTTATAGCAAAAAGACAAAATGATACTTGGTTTCAGGGACTAGGAGTTTTGATGGATGATTATGGTCTATCACAAGGTTTGCAATTTCGATCTGTACTGCCCGTATCGGTCTGCCAGGTTACTGGTACACTGACCGCCCGCTATCGTGCAGTACCACTAAAAATCGATCGTCGGCGGTTGATTTCAGCTGTCGGCAACCGATTGAGAGAGAAATCGAACGTCGGCGGTCGATTGAGGGAGAAATCGGGTCGATTGAGGGAGAAAAAGGGAAGAAGAAGAAGTGGAAAAGAAGAAAAAAGAAGAAGAGGAGAAAAAGGGAAGAAAGAAATACCTAGCGTCGTCCTCGCCCGCGGGTCGCCCGCGCACCGTCGCCGCCGTCACGCGCTTTTTCTCCTGCGCGTGGAGACGGAACGTCTCCCCGCACGGGGAGAAAGATCGAGGCGATGTCGTCCCTTTTCTTTTCTTTTTTTAATATATTTAATATTATATTATATTTTAATATATCGGGTGGTACATATTGTGGGTACCGCCCGGTACCGAGATAATCTTGGTACACTGGTACGGACAGGTAAGTCAAACCTTGGTCTATCATTAATTAAAATGCTTGAATATTTTTAGCTTTTTGTTTATTATATCTTTGAATTGACTTAAGAATCTTAAATGTATCTTATAAAAAAGAAATATATTAATGGAGGTGCACCTCATGATTTTACCAAAATTCTAGTGTAATCCTTTTTTTACTTGTACTGTACAATGTATGCTTCCAGAATTACTTATGTTCTTAAACTAGTGATAACCAATTCACCATACAATGCAAGATCATTCTATTGCATTTGCATACATGCAGAGAGTATTTGCTCAAATATGTGCAACCATATCAAGTGGCTTTGAAGTTTGGTGCTTTCTTCCTTCTTGGTGTTCTTGTCTGTAACAATTTAAAAATACCTAAGAGCATAATTATGGTAGGGACTCTAAAGAGAATGAGCTTGTGAATCATACACTAGTAGGATACTTATGTGAGGAATTCATACAGACTAATGGGAATATTTTAGAAAATATGGACTTATTTGTTTATAACCTGTAAATATCATTCCTATATTTAATAGCCCTATTTCTTGTTAGATAATGCAGCACATTTTCTTGATTTATTTCTAACCACACCAGTGAGTTGAACTTTTCACTGAAACTATATGCATCATTGTTGGTTGAAATAATGCAGCGGATTAAAGTGCTATCTGATCTGTTAATATCAGTCTCAAAGGCAGAGAGGCAAGAAGCAAGGATGAAGATACGGCAAGAATCTCTTAGGCTTGGAAATATTGGTGTTGTGAGGTAGATTCCAAGCTTTTGCATTTTTATTTTATGATAATCAGCAGAAGAAAATCAGTAGACACTAGACATATACTGATAACAATTTTAAATGTTCTGGACTGCTAGCTCAGCTTTTGTGATGTTATTGTGAGCAAATTGCCTGATTGATCTAGTATAAACCAGTCATTAACTTGAATTTAAGAGAGCACGATCAGTCTGAAAGGCATTCTATTTATTTGAACTTATAAACTTTCCATAAATATGGGGTACTATTAGGGGAAAGTAATTATAGGTTCACAATTTGTTAGCCATGCTTGCTCCTCATTAATGGGGGAACAAGGTGCTGATCACCATTTCTTCTAATGGATGAGGAAGCTGTGCATGCTTGATGCAATGATATAAAGATTGCCTAAGCCAGTTGTTTTTTTGTTGTCATTCAACTTCTAGGTTGTTCCTTGCTATATTAACTGTATTCTAGAATATGAAGTTCTATAAACTTCGCTATCAATGAGCATAGAACATAATTGCCTTACATGGACTTTTCACAAATGCGTGCAAAAATTCATTGTTCAATTTGATTCCTGTCGAATAAGCTTGATTTTTTTTCTTTAAGTTAATGTATAAAATTAATTCCTTGAGAAAACCAACTTTCATCCCCATTCATTTGTAGTAAAAGATAACATACTGTTAGTATATGTTTTTATAGATTCTTCTAGGTACAATTTGATCTATTACTCTGTAATCTGTATAGATTATAAAAAAGCAGAGTTGACATTAGAATGGAAAATTTTAGTCCATTGATATGTCTAAAATTGGACAAGTCTTGATGGTTGTTGTTAAGATATCAAACATTCAATCCCATAGTAATGGTTCTCAGAATGTCTTGTTGGTGCGAGCACATAAATTCAGTCTCTATGCTCATGGATAAGAGCATGCTTGTATTTAATACTTAGAATTTGCAATTTTTGTCTCTGACATGTTTTCTGCTGATTGTAGAGCTGGAACCATTATTTCTGAGGGTTGGGAGGATGGTCAGGCACTGAAGGACCTTAATGCTCATTTTGTAAGTTCTTGTGAGCCCATAGTTTTGCATGTCAAAGTAGACATGGAATATAATATTGCGTGTATTTGCATCCTACCACAATGTTGTATCAACTTATGCATAAATCTTCATGTTAGTATGTCTGTACTAGAACAATTCAACTATATTGTTTAGTAGGAAATACAATGATGGAGTTCTGGAGCAGAGATCATGACTCTCCACATGAGGTCTGCTAATGATGTTATAAAAAGACCCAATGAACATTAGTGGGGTTATATTTGTGATTTTATATTACATTTTTATTAATTAACACAGCTGTTTGTCTTTGCCAGGATTGTTATATTGAGAATTAGTTTTTCTGTTAATCATTTTTCAAGCAATTCGTATCTGTATTTATTAGGCTTTTTTATATTGAATATTAGTTTTTTTCCTGCTATTTATTTTCAACCATTGCTTGTTTATTTTCTATAAAATACATGGTTTTATTTGTGTAGGTGATGCAATGTCTAAATAGTTTTCTGTATAAGTTACATATGCATATATGAGGCATATAGTCACCCTAAAGTTGTTATCTGGTTTTAATTACTGTTTATTGCATATGAAAATGTCCTTAAAGGTATGTACACTTGGATATATCGTTATGCATGTTAATCAATTAACAAATATAGGAATCACAATTTCAGTATCTTTAGCAGAGGTGATGTGCGTAACTATTTGCGCTGGATGTCTCTGCATAGATTTGTGTCATTCAGCCACAAAAGTATACTGATACCAATTTCTATTTTGAGTTTTATTGCCTTCTTCATCCTCTTCACTATTTTGCAGAAGTCTTTGTTAGAGATGAAAGAATCTATTGAGAGGCACCGGAAATCACTTAAAAAACGACAGTCTGGTAAAATTCTATAATGTTTTGTCTCACTATAATGGTTTTCATTCCCTCTTATCTTGTGTTGAACAGATTACACCTGTGTTTGATAAATGTAAATTCTAAGTTCTAACACTCATTGCTTTTCAAGTCTTTTTGAGGTGGCTTTTCATAGGACTTTCTAGATCTCAAAATCAGTTTTTAATGGCCTAATAATTTTCCTATGCTAAACTACCTAAAATAGGACTCTTCCATGCTGATGTTACTTGGAATAAGCTTCCTGAAGTTCCCTAAAACCAGTAAAAATTAACAAGTCATAACAAATGTCCTCAGGAATTAACTTAAAATTATAAGCAAGCCAAACAAAGAATTGACATGAATCAAATTTCAGACCTAAGTAAGCCTAATCTAAGTCTTTTTTGAACCTATTTTGTGAAATGTATCCTAAGAATTAAAGCATCCAGGTAGCATTTGAACTTTCCAGCAATTTTTAGAGTATGATGTGATTCTCATTTAATTGCTTATATTTTGATTCTTGTTCCGTGAAGATAAAGGTGATGGCAGTGACATGGAAACTGGCATATCAGACGAAGATTTTCATGTACAAGATGAGATTTTTAAATCTCGCCTTGCAAGCATCAAGCGTGTAAGCTCCTGCCCTATATGTGATTGTAATATGCAAGCCACTCTTCATGCAGCTGTCCGAAGCCTAAGGTTTATCTTAGTCATGGTATCCCTATTTTTATTTCTGCTCTTATATTATCCAAGGAAGAAGAAACATATCTGAAAGAGAAGGATCGTTATGAGCTGGAAAAGGGAAGGCTCATACGGGAAATGAAGCGGATACGGGATGAAGATGGTTCGCGCTTCAACAATTTTCCGATTCTTAACCAAAGATATGCTCTCCTCAACCTTCTTGGGAAAGGAGGGTTTAGTGAGGTTTACAAGGTACATTTTGTTAATGTTTTTACCAAACTGTAGTTCCATAGCACATAGTAAATTTACCATGATATAAGATACTTATCATAAAAGTGGTTAGGAGGCCCACTACATCAGAAGAGACAACCTTTTGGTTTACTTCTGTTGGCATTCGTGAGTATAAACTCTTTTGCAGTGATTTGAAGTGCAAACTTTGAAGCAGGCATTTGATCTGGTGGAGAATAGATATGTTGCATGCAAGCTTCATAGTTTGAATGGTCAGTGGAGTGAAGAAAAGAAGCAAAGTTACATACGCCATGCAATTCGTGAATACAACATACACAAGACTTTGGTGCATCCCCATATTGTGAGGTTATGGGATATCTTTGAGATAGACCACAACACTTTCTGCACAGTCTTAGAATATTGCAGCGGTAAATAATTTTCCTCCAATATCATTTATTTATTCACTCTTTTTAGATACAATACAAGAGTTATGCTTCGTTCATATTTCTTGTGTTTCTAGCATGATATCATGTTGGATTGGTATTTTTGGTCCGATCAAGGATCGGTGCCGGATTATATAGCTCAGTACCAATTGGTATTTATTAGTGAAAATATTTTTTAATGATATCAGGCGGTAGTATACAGGTATATTATTAGTCCGACAAGTCACTGAAATGGGTTTTGGACTTATATTCATTATATGGAAAAATGTCTGTTGACCCAATGCCTACCATGTGTCTCCTAAGATACATTATGTCAACTGTAGACCATAATATTACTTGCACCTAAGTCATTTGATACTGTCACATCCCATCATTGGCCATGATATGTATCTGATGTTGTTGGCTGGCATGTTTGGCATTTGTGTCTCTAATTATAATCTCATTCTAGTTTATTGTCAAAGTGAACTCTTAGCTATCTATATGCTTTTTGTTTCTGATGTTGTCCTGAAACCAAAAATTTCTCTTAATCTCTAAATGTATGAGTTCCATACATGATCATGCCATGTTGAATGTGTCTTATGATCTTTAATGCTGTTTAGAGTTGTGTAGTGCTTTTTACAATAATGCATTTGTGAAATGGTCACTGACGTGTCAAAACTGAAGTAGCACAACAGAAATTTTAGTCATCTAGCCAGTTGACATTGTTATTCTGATACTGCCATTTTTTCTGCTTTCTTTTATTTTCTTCAGGCAAAGATCTTGATGCTGTCCTTAAGGCAACACCGATTCTTCCTGAGAGGGAAGCTAGAATCATAATTGTTCAGATATTTCATGGGCTGATCTACTTGAACAAAAGGCCTCAAAGAATCATTCATTATGACTTGAAGCCTGGTAATGTTCTCTTTGATGAGGTTGGTGTAGCAAAAGTGACTGATTTTGGCCTCAGCAAAATAGTGGAGGACGATGTTGGCTCTCAGGGTATGGAACTTACCTCCCAAGGAGCTGGAACATATTGGTGAGTAGCATTCTCTTATTAAATTCTATACATAATTCACTTTTCTGTTTTAACTCTTGGCCTGCATCCATATATTGTGTAATCAAGTTGAGGTTACAAAGTTCTTCACTTTCTTGAGATGTGTTCTTGCATTCTATTGCATTAAAATGCATCTTTTGTTGGACTCCTTGTCTTAGTTTTCTTGTTAACGTCAAGCTCTTTGGTGATTTTTTTTATTAATGTGTACTTCTCAATTCTGCTATACTTCTCAATTCTGCTCAAGTTCTTTCTTATTTCTGTGCCCATTATCTTTTCTGGAAGTTATTGCTAATGATTTTGAAGTCATCAGTAATTTTTCGTGTATTAGCATAGGATTTAGATCGATGTTGATATTGTCACTTGAGCCTTTATATTATAAGAAAAAGGGGAGTATTGCCTAAGGTTCGCCGTATTGGTCCGCACCGGCATATCGATATTTGATTGGTACAATACGGAACCAGGTATCAAGCGGTATGCACAATGCGTACCACTTGGTATATTAACATAATATTTTTTATAATATAATATTATATAATATAATGTTATATAAGATTATATATATATATATATATATATATATATATATATATATATATATATATATATATATATATATATAAAATGAGGCATAGCCTCGCCTCATCCCCGCGGGAAGACGAGGTGCTGCCTCATCCTCGTCTTCCAGTTGGCAAACGAGGCGTTGCCTCGTCCCTGTGCAGGAAGACGAGGCGACGCCTCGCCCTCCTGTCCGGTATTTACCGTATGGCACAGCAAACCATCCAGTATGCCACGGCAAACCGTGGTATTGTCTGCAGTACAAGGATGGACACTGAAAAATATGGAAATATAATTTTAAAACCATATTGTCTTTTCTCCATCTCTATGAAATCAGGTAGAAAAAATCCTGATTATCGTGATCAATTAAATACAGTTAAAACTTGCTGGTTAAATTATTTGGCATGCAAGGGTTTTGTAATTCTACAAGTATGCAGGAACCTGGTGAAAGGTCCGGTCTAATTTACAACTGTTCCTGGTTAAATGAGGCTAAAAACAGGCTGCAGCATTATATTTCTGCAGTTTTTGATTTCCTATATTAAAATCCAGCAACCCTAGGAACGTGTTCCAAACCATTAAAGTTGATTACTGAGAAATACACATGATACTCCTGAAAAGATAATGATTTTGCAGTTGAAAAGGTAACAAGAGAGCATTAGATAGGCGTTGTGACTCCAAATCCAATTAATATTGGATTTGAGGTTGGGTATCAGATTCAAAAACAAACAAACACTTTATGCACAGTGATAACATCGAATCTCTTTTGTAGTTAAATTCAACTTCAAAGTTATTCAGACACATCATTCCTTGATAGGGTTGAGACTTTGAAATATCTAAAATACAAGGGAAACATAACTGAATACTTAGAAACTTTTTCATCTTCATTCAGTATTTATTTTTGTTTTATGACAAATAGAACGCCTTTTCTTTTCCAAAAGACAAAACAAAATATATTGCTTCAGAAGTCTGATACTCCCGGAGCCCTGTTCATCAGAGGGTAGCACATCAAGAAACTCAGGAGGAAAACTTGATCTTCAAAAAAAAATAACTTTACAACTATTGGCCTTTGAGGCTAACCAGCGGGCACATTGGTTGGCTTCTCTAACTAAATACATTGACCACAATTTCCATAAAGGATTCCGTGGCCAACAAAATATTACTAACAAGGTTAGTCAAAAACCACGGAGGCTGATCTGTGCCTATTCCATGTTAGTAATAGTGAGATGGAATATTTTGTTGGCTATCTTAGTCAAAAACCATGGATGCTGATAAATTTTAGATAATTATTGATGTCTCCTTGGTTATCTTCTTCTATCACATTGTAGCATTAACATCATGAGTTATTTTTATTGTTACTTTGGAGTTTTTGGCAGTTCATTTGTCCTCCCTCAACCTTATCTTTCTTTTTTTCTAGCCCTACTTCAGATTTTTGGGTAGACTCTTTGACTTTGTTGCTATAACTTTTCTCAGTATCAATGGCTCCATCTATCCCTAAAAAGTGAAACCTAACCTAAGCATGTCAAAGGAATATCTCTGTAACTGTTTGATAGTGACTTTTTTGGCATTGAAATGTTGTCTATAACCTGGCATGCGATTTACTCAAGTATATCATGACATGTTTGCAGGTACTTGCCTCCTGAATGCTTTGAACTCAGCAAGACACCACTAATATCATCAAAGGTCAGTCAATGTGAGGATAATATATAGGCTATCCAGAGAGTGATCGACAAGTACACATGCTGGTACTTTTGTGGTTATATAATATAATATCGTACCGTGGTATGAATCAAGAGATATTCTTGTAGGAATATCTCTATGGTTCTTATTCATCACAATAAAGCTAAAGATGCAGTTTTATCTATTTAAATAGTTTTTAGTTAGTATGAGCTTTTAAATTGTGATGATACTTAAGCACTTGATAATTAATTAATCAGATAACAAGTCCTTGTTTTCTTACATTACGATCCAGGCAATCTTGCTGCAATCAGTATGGATTGGATTTGATTAAACGATATAGTTTTTCTTAATTGCATGTAATGATTATAGATGGAACTAATTGTGACAAATTAGCAGACAACTTGGAAATGTAAATATTTTATTTATTATAAATGCAATCCCACAACTAAATTTATAGGTGCATGCCAGATATCTTTTGTAATTTATATAGCTTATCTCAGATGCTTGACAAGAACCATTGTTGCCCTTATCACACAGGTGGATGTTTGGTCAGCTGGTATAATTTTATACCAAATGCTTTTTGGTAGACGCCCCTTTGGACATGACCAGACCCAGGAGAGAATTCTTCGTGAAGACACCATCATCAATGCACGGAAAGTTGAATTTCCTTCGAAGCCATCTGTTTCAATTGAAGCAAAGGTAAGATTTTGTTTTCGTGATAAGTATATTGCCTCGTGCAGCTTTTTCTATGTCGAAGAAAAATAACTGGAATTTTAGTTTGACCTATAAGATTAGCTGTTTACTTCCTACCGTTCCTTTCTAGCCTATCTCTATGATGACTTCTTTTACACCCATCTATCGATGATATGCAGGGTAGTGTTATTCACATTATTATCCGCATGTAGTCCATTAAGCAAGCAATATTGGAGATCCTTGACTGTAATTCTCTTATTACCCTTGAATTAGTCCTAAAAGTTGAATATTTTCTTTTTAATTCTATTTTGTTGCAAGAATCATTACCTTCTAGGTGATGACTCTTCATTTTGGTGGCATGAACATTTCTGATGTTAAAAAGAAAATTTCCGTTCCAGTTATGCTGGCTGATCCTTCATCCTGTTCTTTGTTACATCTTGCAATATAATATCCTCTCCTCGACATCTCCAGCTTTAACTCAGTTGACCTTGCTCCTATTCCATTACAATATAATTGTTTACCTCCTGATGTACCTAAATCTGAATCAGCATGCGGCAAAAATGAGAACTTATTTGGCAGAAACATGTGTCATATGCTTAAGAAAACTGTCTCGATGTTCTTATTAAACAGATTCATGCATTCAATTATATTATTTCAATATAATATCCCACATGAAAGTTTCGCATGCCCTTCAGCATAAAAATGAGGGGAAAATCAGCCAATTAACTTGTTTGTGTTTTGGTCACATCCTCAGGAATTGATTCGTCGGTGCCTGACATATAATCAAGCGGAAAGGCCTGATGTTCTAACCATTGCTCAGGACCCGTACCTGTCCTATTCAAAGAGATAGAAAAAATATTCACATCTGGCCAAGAGGAATAACTTCGGCAGCACTTGGGGAGGAAGAATTTGGAGAAGTGAGTTTGTAAATGTTGTTGTAAAGCCGTCTTTCTTTTTTAGCTTCACTGATTTAGTCAAGTCTCCTTTTTATCCATAAATGAAAAATCCTTTCCCTTTTATCTGTAAGGAAATACATACCATTGTCTAAAGTAGACTAAAATGAGGTGCCTAAAAATCATGTATTTCTTACTAGTTGAGCCCATCGTTTTATTTCCTTTTAATTATCTTTACATGAATCCTTTGTTTTTTTTTAATCATTGTGTGTGTGTGTGTGTGTGTATTTATATATATATATATATATATATATATATATATATATATATATATATATATGTACACTGATGATTGAGGAGAAGTTTCAGACGTCGCTGATGCAAGGCTCCTCCGTCGTCAAGCCGAAGCCCAAGGGGAATAGGGGATCGTAATGTGGATCACCGGCATTCATGGGAAGCTGGTCCACAGACCTGAACCAGGTGCGGGGTAGCCTTCCGGTGAATCCGGAGTCCCCAAACAGGACGTCGGCAACGCCTTGGCCCTCGGAACCCGGCAGCCAAGCGGCCACCAGCGCATCCATCACCGTAAGGTAGGGCTCGATCACCACCGGCCTGCCGGTTACGAGAACCACGACGCACTTGACAGCGCCGCATACCCTCTGAATCGTGGTCGGACCAGGAGCGGCCAAGGTGAGGTTGAGGCTGTCTCCGAAGGTTTCAGCGTAGGGGTGCTCTCCGACCACTACGATGGCGTAGGAGAAGTCGTGGTCTCTGAGCAAGTCCGCGTCAGGGTTCTCGGAGAACACCACCTCGGTCGCCGGGTCCACCGTGGATCGGATGGCCTCCAGTATCGTGGTGCCTGCAGAGTAGAGCACTACAAGTCCGTGAAGAACATAGACGAATGGATGCAAGTTTTGTCTTTGATGTGGTGGATTTAGACGAGCATCCAAGTATGTGTTTTTGAGTGCAGGAGAAGATGTGGCGGCAGCAGCGACAGAGTACACACACACACACACACACACACACCTGCTGTGATCCTCCCGCTGCCGCCGTACCATTCGATGGTCCATCCCCCGCATTGGTATCCCATGTTATGGGCATGGCTTCCTGCCACAAGTATCCTGGGGGCTTTCTTAGGCAGCGGCAGCAGCGGAACGTCGTCAGAATTCTTCCCATTCTTTAACAGCACCAGCGATTTCCTTACGGCCTCCCTTGCCAATTCCCGGTGTTCCTGTTTTTTTTTTTTTGTCAAGTTGAGAGGGGGGAGGCATCATCAGTTAGTTACTGACTGGTGCAATCTGGCTGGGACCAAGGGAGAGAGATGGAGCAGTGATCACCTTTTTGCCGAGCTGATCAGCTAAGCTAAGATCGGCCAGCGGTTTGTCGAACAAGCCAAGAGCAAATTTCACCCTCAGGATCCTCCTCACGGCGTCGTCGATTCTGCTCATGGAGATGAACTTGTGCTTGACCAGAAACGTCAGGTTGCCGATGAACTCCGCGTACCTCTTCGGCACCATCACCTGCCAAAAAGAATCACTCGTCAATAAGCAGAGCAGAGCGAAGGAGATGAATAGCTCGCGTGCACGTTCACCGACCATATCGATACCGGCGTTTATTCCAGCTTCGACGGAGTACGTGTAGTTGGCGCCGGGCGGGCTCGTGATCCTGTCGAGGCCCTCCCAATCCGAGATCACTAATCCCTGTTAACAAAACATCTCCGGAAGAGAATAATTAGCCCATCGCCAACGAAGCCACGGAAAACGAGGATTTTTATTGGAGCCGAAAGCTTCACGGGGTCGGGTTCTTTTTCTTTTTTTTTTCTACCTTGAAGCCCAGCTTGTTCTTGAGGACGCCGGTGATCAGGTCGCGGTTCGTGTGCATTTTGACTCCGTTCCAGCTGGAGTAAGAGATCATGACGGTGGACACGCCCTTGGCAATGGCGTCGAGGTAGGCAGGCATGTGAATGCCGAACAACCCGTTGGGGTCGATGATCGTGTCGTTCTCGTTGATCCCCTTCTGTGTCCCGCCGTCTCCGACGAAGTGCTTGGCACACGCCACCACCTTCCTTCTGTTTCCATCAGGAGGACGAGGAACGCATCGTCACGTACTACGTCGTACCCCACCTCAAGCCACCACCCACAGAGAGAGAGAGAGAGAGAGAGAGAGAGATCCGCAAAAGCCTTACCCTCCAGCGACGTAAGGGAAGCCCTTGGCGTGGTTCTCGGGCACGTCTCCCTGTAACCCAAGGATGATGTCCGTCATGGCCTGCACGATCCTGTGGTCTTCGCTGTAGCTCTCGAAGCACCGACCCCACCTCGGATCTCTGCAAACCTGGGCGGCGAACAAAGAAGCATCGCATCAAAAAGGGTGATGATGATCACGGAACCGCATGCTGCTTCGCCGTCGCCTTCTTTATTTACCGCGATACACGGCGCAAACGCGTAGGGAATGCCCGTCGCCCTGACTTCGAGGGCGGTCGCAGCACCAATCCTCTTCACGAGCTCGGGATCCCTGCAGAGCACGACACGACGCAGTTCAGGTTGCTGGCATTTCGACAAACACCTACTTGCCGATTCCTCCAAACTTGCCTGGTAGCTCCCAGACCGACGTTGTGGGGGAATATGGTCGCATTGTAGACGTTGTTGTTGCCATGAATAGCGTCGATCCCATAGATCATCGGAATCCCCAACCGCGTCGACAGCGACCCTCTCTGCAACTCGTTGATCATGTCCACCCAGGCCCCGGCAGAGGCCCGAGGAGCAGGAACGCTTCCGCCACCACTGAGCACGCTACCTGCAGCACCGAGACGGTTCGTCTACACGGCCGTGGCTGAAACAAAGAACTCGAGGAGATGGTTACCGATGAAGAAGTCCTTCATGATCTGCGGCGTCGCCACCTTCCTTTCGATCTGCGTCATCTGACCGATCTTTTCGGCGAGCGTCATCCGCTGCATCAGATCTCGTATGCGCGATTTCACCGGCTGGTTCGGATCCTTGTACGCCATGGCGTACTCCGCTCCCGAGACCGCGGCCCAGCATAGCAGGAGGTGAATTCCCAGGAACGCCATTTCCCGGCTCGCCATCGTCGATCGAAGTAAATGCGCGAGCGGGGACCTGTCACCATGGCTAGACAAATGAGATTGCAGCTACGGTGGTTGCGATCTAAAGCAACCATGAAACCCCGTTGATCCGAGCTCCTCTTGCTCGGCTGAATCATGAGGACAAGGGGACGACGAGAGACTGGACAATGCGTTCGATCGAAGTCCTCAAGAACAGATGCGGTGTTGTTTGACGCAATGCAACAGCGGAAAAGAAATCAAAATCCTCGAGCATTATTATATTGCAGATAGTGCAAATCCACGACGCAGAGAGCAAACATTTCCTCGAGAACTTTGATCGAAACATCGGGAACTGATGAAGAACCTGAACAATATGTTACAGATAAATGCAAATCCGCAGGGCAGAGACCAAACGCTCGATCAAAACCCTCATGAACTGATGAAGAACCCTAACAATAAATATGTCGCAGATAAATGCTACATCAGGAGGCAGAGACCAAACGCTCGATCAGAACCCTCAAGAACTTCGATCGAATGAGGTAAGAACATCAAGAAGAAGACATGTCGCAGATTAAAAAAAAAAAAAAAAAGCCAAATCTAAAGGCGGAGGAGAGCAAACGCTTGCTCGATCTAAAAAACCTCAAGAACTTGGGACAGAAAGAGGCAACAACGTCAAGAACCGAGAAAGAATCTGGACAATCTGCGGGCAGCAGTAAATTGAGAACCAGAAGGGCAGAGCAAACTCGATCGGAGGCAAAAAGAACACCAAGAAACCGATAAAGAAGCTGAACGACGTCGAGATTGCAGAATGATACAATCCCCAAAAAGAAGAAACATGAACAGCAGCTACCTGTCACCATAAAAGAACAGAGGAACAAGATCTTATCCTGAGATTTAGGGGGTGTCACGGATCTCTAAGTGCGTTATTGTAATAGATATAGAACATTACCAAGGAGAATCTACGATGGATTCGATGGGGATTAAGCCGATGTTGTCGGATATATATATATATATATATATAAGGAATGGCGTGCTCGGGAATCTCCAACACGCCACGCGATCCCGAGTTGTTCCTACGGAAGTTTCCCAATCACAGACTACACGTAAAAGATGGATAACAACATGAAATCAATCTTATCTTTCCAACTACTATAATCCTCAACACATTTCCTAACATCTAATTCGCACAAAGTAGAAAGAAAAAAAAAAAAAAATACTTCTACTTATCGTGATTAGCATTAATTTCTTTGTGGTTGAGTTGTCGCGCTCCATTAGGCATAAAAAACAAGGGTTGGTTCCTCGTTCGTCATACAATTATTTCATTGTGGACATAATTTAACGTACATAATAAATAGTACGAGTTACAATCATAATTGTAAGATTGATTTGATGTTTTTATTATTATTGTTATTTTTTAGATAATATTAAAGCAGTAATCATGTGAAGTTGGCCGAGTATAATTTATAGGATGGTAATGTATATTCATATTTAATTAATATAAAAGGCATACAAAATCTAAGTGAAGTGAGTTAGATAATTTTAATTACTAAATACTCATGATTTGGCACACAGAGTCTCCTTGCAATCGCTTTTTTTTTTTTTGGTTAGAAAAAAAAAATAGATATGAGTATATACTGTGATGTAATAAAAGTGAGTCTTATTTGACTCATTCTTTTTATTGTGATGTAATAAAAAAATCCTTTCTAGGATTTTTTTTCTTAGAAGTGTCTTTATTTTCAGAATTTTCTAATATTCTTTTTTTTGCGTAATACTTGGAATATAATTATAAATATTATATTATCTTATAATGTTTATATTAAAAATACTATAACTTGATTGGTTTACCCTATTGATTGATTTATAAAAAATGAAGAGACGGATAGGAACAAAAAAAATAGATAAAAGAGAGTCTTATTTGACTCATTATTTTTATTGTGATGTAATAAAAAAAACTCTTTTCTAGGCTTTTTTTTCCCTAGAAATATCTTTATTTTCAGAATTTTATAATAATATTTTTTTTTTGCGTAATACTTGGAATATAATTATAATATTATATTATCTTGTAATGTTTCTTTTAAAAATACTATAACTTGATTGGTTTACCCTATAGATGGATTTATAAAAAATGAAGAGACAGAGAGGAACAAAAGATAGATAAATTAATTTTTCGATTACCTATCTTTTATTCCTCACCTCTTCATTTTTTTATGAATCGATCTATAGGTAAACCGATCGAGTTATAGTGCTTTTAAGAGAAATAGTATCCGAGAAAGAGAGTAATAAAAAATAGACAATTGGAACACTTTTTTTATGAATCGATATATGGGGTAAACTCATAATGTTTTTTTTAAAAAAAAAAACATTATAAGATAATATAATAAATATTATATCTGATTGAATCAATCTCATGCAACACACGTGTAAAGGTCGAAAAAACAAAAAGTATGACTACATAAAAAAAATAAATAAAAAATTCTTATGATGTTTCCTTGGAATATTTGTTGCATCATTCATGGATCATGTCCTATTCAAACACAGATCAGACATAGGAAACTTTTTTCCCATAGATCATGTCCCATTCAAAGATACACCTCAGGAGTCACCTGATCTCTTTCATTTCTTTGTCAGCTTAGGATCACAACCAACCAACCAAACACCATGGCAGATAAAAGCTTGCTACAGAGAAGTGCGTACGCCTCTTAATTTAGTCAACAGATGAATTCTTGAATTCTTTCGTCTATCGATCGATTATTGCTGACTCAAACGATAAAGTCAGAATGTTGAGATATACGAAAAATACCTCAAAAATTATCCAAAACATGGGGTGATTCGTAGTAGTCCGCAGCTTGGGTGGTCGATGAAGTTGTCGCCGCAGATAATGTTCATCATGTGGTTTCATCTCACGGCAACAACTCCTCTATGAATCTGATTGCGTGACTCAAAGTGCAAGTTATGGACATTTCGTCGAACACTTGGCCTGTGAGTCCAAAACGGCGAAGCCGGGAGGGAGGATAACTTTGATCCTTCGATCCAAAATTAGATTACTAGTCTGCGGAGGAATGCGATAGAGCTACGCAAACACGTATCGCCGCCTCCGGTGTCGTCTTCTCCAAGCGATGATAGAAAAAAATGGTTCTTCTTCCTTCTTCTTCTCGTACATCTGATGACTTCGGTTTGGAAGGCTTCCTCGTATTCTATCTCAGTTTTCTTCTGCATGAGTTCCACAGTTAAAGGCTTTTTTATCTTACTTATTCTATATGATCGATGTTTTAGTGTGTCATTTTACGTTTCAAATTATTCCATTTTTTGATATTTAAAAAAACATTTTCTAATACTAACTTTTAAATTTTAAATTAAATACAACGCAACATTTTTTTTTTTTGCTCGAAACAATGAAAATATTATTATTATTAGCCTCCGAGTTGTTTGCCGAGTCAACGATCGTATACACGCGTAGGGTTAGTTCTCTAGCTTCGACTGCTGAGCTCTCTCGCTGGCTTCGTCGTGAGGCCAAATCCATACGGGAAGAGGGGGTCGTAGTGCGGGTCCCCCACGTTCATCGGCAGCTGCTCCACCGACCTGAACCACGTCCTCGGAAGCTTGCCGGAGAACCCGTAGTCGCCGAAGAGCACGTCTGCCACGCCTTGGCCTTCCGATCCGGGCAGCCAGGCCGCCACCACCGCGTCCATGACGCCCACGTACGGCTCGATCACCAGCGGCCGGCCGGAGACCACCACCACGACGCACTTGATGCTGCCGCACACCTTCCGGATCACGCTCGGCCCCGGCTCCGGAATCGTGAGGTTCAGGTTGTCGCCAAAGGTCTCGGCGTACGGCTGCTCGCCGACCACCACGACGGCGTAGGAGAAGTGGTTGCGCTCGACGAATCCGGCGTCGGGGTCCTCGGAGAAGACGATCCGGGTGGTCGGGTCGACGGTGGCTTTGATGGCCTCGAAGATGGTGGTTCCTGTCGGGAACAGTGCAAGGTCTGAGAGTCCGCGCCGGGGCAGAAGAAGAGGGAAGCGGGGTCGTAGTTACCGATTGTGAGATTGTTTCCGCCGAGTCCCTGCCAAGTGATCGTCCACCCGCCGCACTGGTAACCCAAGTTATCCGCATGGCTTCCCGTGACGAGAATGCTGTCTGTCTTCTTGGGAAGCGGGAGCACGGGAGCGTCGGCGGACTTCCCGTTCTTGAGGAGCACGAGCGATCTCCTCACTGCGTCTCGGGCGAGCTCCCGGTGCTCCTGCTTGCCGAGCTGATCGACCAAGCTGGGATCAGGGAAGGGGTTCTCGAACAGGCCCATGGTGAACTTGACTCGAAGGATCCTCTTCACAGCATCATCGATTCGGCTCATGGGGATGATCTTGCTCTCCACTTGGTACGTCAGGTCGTTGATGAACTCGGTGTAGTCGTTAGGGATCATAACCTGCATGTCACCCACCACCGGAGAGGACGGTCAGCTTGGAGCTGAGGAAACAGCTCTGGGGAGGAGATGCTGACCATATCGATGCCGGCACTGATTCCAGCAGTGACGGAGTAGGAGTAATTCGCATGAGGTGGCGTCGTGATCCTGTCGATTCCTTGCCAATCCGAGATCACGAACCCCTGTTGCACGCGTTCACGGCTGCTGAGCGCGATTCCGAGAAGCCAACGAGAACGATATGAGGAGGGATGGGATGAACAAGACGACTACCGACCCTGAATCGAAGTGTGTTCTTGAGGAAATCGGTGACGAGGCGACGATTAGCATGCATCTTGACGCCGTTCCAGCTCGAATAGGAGACCATCACGGTGGAGACGCCTCGGATGATGGCGTGATAGTAGGGAGGCATGTGGATGCTGAGCAATCCGTGCAGGTCGATGACGGTGTTGTTCTCGTTGATTCCTTTGTTCGTCCCACCATCACCGACGTAGTGCTTCGCACAAGCTGCCACATTCTTCCTGCACCACCAGTTCTTCATCCTACTCGATCCACGCCCAAACAAAGAGTACATGAACTTACCGTCCGGCGAGAAAGGGGACTCCTTTTCGGGAATTCGCAGGAATAGTTCCTTGCAGGCCGTCAATTATCTCCGTCATTTGTTCGACCACTTTGGGGTCTTCGCTGTAACTCTCGTAGCAGCGTCCCCATCTTGGATCTCTACAGACCTACGCAGTTTCAAGCTCGTGTTATGTGGGAAGGGAATACATCTCTCCTCGGGCATAACAACAGCTTCCTTACCGCAACACAGGGAGCGAAGACGTAAGGAATGCCTGTTGCCCTAACTTCCAGAGCAGTAGCAGCACCAATTTGCCTCACAAGAGATGGATCCCTGATGGGAAAAGCATGCCATCACGAACACACACCTCTAAGCGTTTGATCATCTCTTATGATCCATCAGTGACTGAAGCCAAAAGGAAGCAGTGATTGGTGGTGGAAATAGCAAAAGGATCATTGATTACCTGGTAGCTCCAAGGCCAATGTTGTGAGGGAAGATGGTGGCTCCGTAGACATTGTTGTGGCCATGAACGGCGTCGATGCCATAGACGATTGGAATACCAAGCCTGGTGGAAAGCGCACTCTTCTGCATCTCAGCGATCATGTTCATCCAGGTCTCTGCAGAAGCCTGAGGAGCGGGCACACTGCCTCCCCCACTTAGTACACTACCTGCGCAACACAAACGAGTTCAACAGCGGCAATCTAATCTAAAGATCGATTCCAAGGATCGTACCGATGAAGTGCTTCTTGATCGCTTCGGCGGTGGCATTTGCTCGTTCGATCTGTGACATCTGACCGATCTTCTCGGCGAGAGTCATGCGGTTTAGCAAATCGTTTATACGAACATTTAGCGGTTGTTTAGGATCCTTATATTTGAGATAAACTGCTCCTCTTGCTGCTGAGGAGTGCAGAATTACGAGCACGAAAAGAAGTGTTTTGAAGCTCCCCATCTTCCACCTGTTGTTGTCTACGATGATTGGAAAGAAGAGAGAGAGTGTTATTTAGGAAAAGGTCAAAGCTTCAACCAGTAGAACAATCACAAAGCAAACAATGTAATTGGAAGCTAACATCTCTACAACTGCATAAGAGTATATATATATATATATATATATATATATATATATATAGAGAGAGAGAGAGAGAGAGAGAGAGAATTAATAGATCAATGAGCAAAAAATCTTCATCCAGAACTCACTAGAAACATAAAAGCAGCTGTAGAGCAAAACACAGAAGATTCAAAACTTGATAATTACAAATTAGGTAAAAATGGCAGCAGGATTTGACAACTGAGCTGCTACAGGATAGTAGCAGATGTGTAATATTTATGATGGAGACTCAGATTTTGCTGGGGAAAAAAAAAGTAATAATAGGATATAGAAGATGATTCATGAACTGGATGACGACGATTATACTGAGGCATCAGTGATCAGAGAGGAAGAAAACACCGATAGCAATGGTATATTCTCCCATGGACATGATCTGTGAGAAAACACAATTCAGGGAAAGGCAGGGGGTCGAGAAAGAGTTAAAAGACGAAAAAGAAAAAAAGCATAGAACAAACTCCGACAACGTAAACAGCACGAATGCTAAAACAAGATGGATGGTTTTTTCATGCAAATGTAAGGAAGTGCATCTGTAAACGCCATGGAAAGGACAAGAGATCTTACCAACTATCACGATGCAGAGGGAGAGAGAGGGAGAGAGAGAAGGTGATGATGATATTTGTAGTGTGGGAAGGGAGGTGGTTGTGCTGTGGAAAGAATTAGTAAAAGGCAGGTGTCAGATCAAATCCATCAAACGAATCCATGGATATTATTAGTTTCCTTCACTGGCTTCGGTGATCAATCGCAAACGGATAGAGATATCTGCTAAATCAATCCTACGTGCGGCAGTTATTGCGGACACAGCGGTAGGATCCGGTAACAGATCATACCCTCGTTATAGAACTGCTCCTCCGATCCTCCCAACAACCGTTAGCATTGATTTCTCATCAGTATTATTTATCGTCAGTGTTCAGAGCCTGCTTAGTAGTAGAATAAAGGCTTCTAATGCAATGCATTCCATCTCCTTGGAGTGAGAATGCTACAAATCATTAAAGCAGTGGATGTTTTTGTCATCTGAGGACAGAGATGAGAGAGAGACGCAAGGTTTGCAGTCGCCGTGACTCTGACCCATAGTATCGGTATTTAATCAGATCGACCAAATCAAAATCCAAACTGTATGATTTGAGTTCCGATTTCTAAATATTAGAACTGAGATGGAAACTGAAAATTCTGATTTGATCTCAAATCAATTAAAAAAATTAAAACACCAATTCATTCCATGGGGTGGTGGATATATATATATATATATATATATATATATATATATATATATATATATATATAATGAATCAGATAAATAACTGGTAATCATGCAACAAAATGCTTCCACAAATTTTGTCGCGTACAAAAATTACATCTCTCTTAGCAGACAAGCAGCAACTTATCACTCAAAACCTGGAGAAACGAGCATGCTGTATATGGTGAATTAAAATATAAGAAAAAGGATTGAGAAAGAAAGAAAAAGACACCGTGCAAATGGATGCTATGAGATGATCCGCAGAAAAATAGCATCAATCTTGCACCAACATGCTTCAAGGTATGGCTGTTATGGCATAATCAGCTGACTGCTTTGCTGCTTCTTGTGGTGAACTGATCTGAACCACCTAAAATGAACTGGTTTATGCAGCTACAACTGGATCCTGCAACAGGAGGATTATGGAGTCAGGTTTCGATGGTTGAACACTCACTATCAGATGTCTGTGTTGTGTGCATGAAAAAAAGAGAGAGAGAGAGACAGAAGTACCATAAACATAAAACCAAAATGTAGTGCAGGTATCAACTTGATGGCAAGAAATGAAGCCAAATGTCTAATAATTTTCTGACTGAATGAAGCACATGGTTTGGCTAAGATGCAATCAGAACCACAATTAACTGACATTCTAAGAGGCCAAACAATTGATAATTGTCTGATCAAAACACGTTCTATCAAGTCAAACATATGATGATGGTTGTTTGACTAAAACACATGCCTTGCTAGGATATGAATGCTACTTCCATATTTCTTCTTTGTTTTAGCAGCCACAATGTGTACCCACCACTACTTCATATAATGCAGAATCAAAGAAGCTGGTAGAACGAGCATGCCTTATTATCCAGTAGGCAACTTGGTGTGCTAAGCCTTACTAACCCTGATGCAAAGAAATAATATGCTAGACATGCCCAATTACGTTAAACTTTTGAACTAAATTAGAGAAGAAAAGAAATTGGCTTATTTGTTCAACACTAGTCATACAATTTCTTGGGCAAACAAAAAAGTTTCAACTACTGAAAAATGAACGTGTCACATTGGATTTGTGCGCACAAAAAGTTAATCCTGCATACTTTCAACCAATTGAAGCAACGCAAAACGGGGCACTATCGTCTTACCTTGGCTGTTAAATTTGTCACTGCTAATTGGAACTTCTCTCGTGTTTTTGTCCTTGCAACATGACCAGCTTTTGCCATCTTGCCAAAGGCTCCATGGAACCAAGCTGTTCCAGCAGCTACATACCTAAAAAACCATGCAACCCAAAATTAACATTGCATGCTCATATTCAGCAGTCCAGTTTTCTTTATGCACCCACCAACGTGAAGCACTAGCATAAAACATGAGATAGCTAATTATAGTTCCATAACAGAATTCTTTTTATCATCATGCTAGTAATATAAAATCTTATTAAAATCAGTAGATACTTGATAATTATCTTTTCATATTAAATGATAACCAGAACCTCACAAACAAATACTAGGAATGGGACTTGATTATCAAATAAACCAGTAAAACTATTGTTAAACTGCAGCTTATAAGTTCCAGATCAAAGAGTTCACTCTAAGAGACTGTAAATAATCATTGAAATGAGCATCAATAACAGTTCAAACAATTCAAAGAACAAATTGACAATCTCACTTTAATAATGGTTGAAAATTCATGGAAACTCAGACAAATCATAGGGAAGCAACAAAGAATCTAGTAGGACATGACCACCGGAGCTAACAAAAGCACATATTTAGTAACACAGACACAGACAACACTAAGCTGAAGAACCGGAATTAAATGATAAAACTTGTGACAAATGGATGAGAACAACAACCATGCAATGGTGTGTCTATGGCAAGTTCAATATTCAGCATCCTGCATGTGTTACTGGATGTGGACAAACTATCCTCCATTTCTCTCTGAACGTTGATGATGTTCAGAGATATCCACTTGTAATTTGACATATGAGAAGAGTCATCATTTCCATTTTATTTTTGGGTAGTAGCATGAAACTTCTGTTAAAATAGTTAAAGCACCTGTTTGTCTTGACAGCTGTGCCCGTATCGTTCAGCTTTTGCTCTGCTACTGTAAAGGCAGCCATCGTCTTATTAGACACATGTAGCTTTTCATCCACTGATTTCACCTTCTCATTCACAACAGAAATTCCAACTGTTATTTTTTCTGAAAAGCCAACCCGTTTATCAAAAGAACTAACTTTTGCTGACGCTTTGGCCGTCAGCTGATGCTTCTCATCAAATGCTTTAGCTTTACTGATAGCATCTTGTCTAAATGCTGAACCCTTTGCTATCATTGCTGCTACAACATCTTGAGCTTTACTGACATGAACCTGTCCACCACCAGGACTACTTTTACCCTGCATGGGCACAAACAAATCATTTCTTTCAATCATAAGACCCTTAATAAGTATATATTAATCTGTACACACAGCAATGCTCGAGTGAAAATTATACTGGAGTTTACAGACACCTCAACAGTCGGAGAACAGATACCAACAGGAGCCTCAATTGTCACATCGTCTGCCATAACTTGCTGCATGGAGTTCAGCACAAGAAGTGAAACAACTAAAAAAACTAATAAACAAATTCTATAGGACAAAAAGACTAAATTTTTACCTCTTCACTTCTCGGAATGTAATCCTCAGCAGGAGTTATACTTACTATCTGGTCTACTATAGTAGCCCCCTGCCAAAAGAACAAGTTGAGAGAGCAATACATGCCTCAAAATATAATTTCAATTTCCACACTGCTCAGACTACCGAAATAGTAGTGTAAGACTAGCATGCAACTATTGACAACCATGTTCTGAATGATTTTGATTAATCAGGTTTAATATTTTTTACACTATTCAAAAAATGGGTCCACAATTACAGTGGATTATTCAAATTCATTGAAAATTTGAATGCCCATAAGAATACAGAAGTTTTGGGATAAATATGGAAGGGAAACATACAGGAGGTATCAATTAAGTAATCCTCACAATGCAAGAAATTGAAAAGGAAAAGAATGAAAAATCTAGCTGAAAGTTCACTGCACTATATTTCAAATTTCACAAGCAACTGAAAAGATAGATGACAGCCAAAATGCGCTACAACAGCCAAATTCACCTTAGTAGTTGTTCATAAATTGGCAAACTATAATCCCTTGACATGCTATCAGTATATCATCAATTTGCTGATGCATCCTCAAACATCATAAATGGTCAAGAATCTCTTAGTGTCTTCCTTCAAGTTGGAACAAAATGGAAATATTAGGAGACTCCTTTTTCAGTGATATCTTAAGCATTACAACAACAATGACATGTAGGCAATCTTGCCATTACCTTCTGTCCACAACTTCTATAAGAATATATGTCTATAAATTCTCAAATTGTCAGTCACAGCAGAAGCAGCTGACAGTGAAAAACTCTTTGCCTTTAGCAAACTCGACAGTTGCAACATTTGGATAACAAGAGATACAATTAATTATGTTTGGAGAAGATAAACCAGCTTCACCAAAAAAACTTTGATATGCATTGCCTTTCTTACTATGAAAGGAAGAAAACCAATTTAACACAATAAATTCCCAAGAACCATCTAACAGTAATATCCCAATTTGTTGGTTGTTCGTGAGTATTTTTTATCTGAGTATATTACTCGAAAGAAATTTTATCTGAGTGCTGATTAGTGAATATTTTTCAATTCCAGTCTCCAGCCCAACTAAAGGAAACTTGTCAGATGTTATAAGTGTTTTTCTATTTAGACTTCAATACACGACAAGATCATCATCTGGAAATGGAACAAGGAATAAGCAGGATAACACTATGAATCATGTTATTTGCAGATGATATTGTTTCAATTGAAGAGAGTTTAGATAGGAACAGTTTGAAACTCAAACACTGAAGACCAACAAATTTAATTTAGCCTGGACTGGTGACACTGCTGTTTACTATCCGAGTGCCAACTGAGATGTGGACCACCCCATTTCTGGTAGTTCGGTTTGGTTTTTCTTCTTTTAGTCATATAGCAGTGCTCACTTTTAAAAATGGGATCAATTTTTTTTTTTTTGTTAACTTAGTCTTGTAGGATCACAACTCCTTGCTAACAACCTCCCCTGTGTGCCGAAGCCCGACCGCCACCACCCACTTGTTGTTGCCCATCCAATGATCACTCATAACATGCCACAAGCCATGCTCTGTTACTTCTCCTCCTCCTTTCTTCTTGTTCCTTATTTCTTCTTCCTTCTTCCTCTTCATCCTCTGTTGCCTCCCCTCAAACCCCCAAAATACAACATAAAGTATAGCTTAATAGCAAGATATAGAGAACACGTCTAAAATTCGAGTACACTAAATCAGACCACGCTATATCACTTCTAGCGAAACGCACTCATAAGAAAAGCTTTCTCTAGAAATGGTTCTACTACCCTGCATCGCTGCTCGATCAGTTTGCGTACACAGCAAAATGCTCCTCATGGAAAATTTCTTTCGGAACGGAAGAGCATCTGACCCAGCTGGAAACCTAAATTTTAACATTTCACACGCAATTTTCAATAACAAATATGAGCCATTAGCTTTCCAATAATAATTGAGATTTGATTATGATCTACTATGCTTTCGAATGAATAAAGAAATAGCTCCCATATTACTAAAGTCTTGTAACAAAGAAAAAAGCTTCATCCGGCAGCGAATTTACAATGAAACGTAGAACTGATCTGCCATCATATAATTAATTACATGTGACGGCCCAATAATTCACGATTAAAATAAGATAAAAGCAAGAGTAACAGCATGGAAAGGTAATGGAAGTACCGATAGCAATAAAGCAATCTCGAGGGCTTTTGGATCCTTAAATGTAACAAATGCGATCCTCCCGCTTACGACATTACTGCCAAAAATAGCCCCAGAACATTGGAAGAGCCCCCTTAATACATCATAGTACTAACAACACAAAGTGAAAAGAAAAAGAAGTAGAAGTAGCATCGGAAGAACAAGGAATACCACGAACACGCCAAACCAAACCCCGAAAAAGAAGAGAAACGGACAGAAATCGCAACACAAAGCTCAGAACAGACCCTCGGATCTCGATGTGTTCGATGTCGCCGGAAAAGGAGAAGAACTCCCGGATCTCCCTCTCTTCGGCTAGATCTGAGATGTTCGCAACCCGAATAGATCTTGTCTGCAAAAATGGCACAGAACCGTGAAGTAAAATGATTCGAATACCAACAAATAAAAACCCAGTGACAAAATCTGAAGGATTAGCTAAATGTCTCTCACCTGCATCTCCTCGATTTTCTTTTGGGAGGAGGGGGAGGGGGAGGGGAGAAGAAACTATTTCTTTTTCGCCCGTCGCTGTTTGTTTCAGTCTTGTCTGTTTCGCTTGGGGCTGCCTCCATGAAGAGCTTTATAGGGAGGCGGACAAAGAGAAGCAGAAAATAATGGCCTCTGGATACCAGATTATGTCAGAAATACCCTTCAAGTATTCGATCCCAGGACGCATTAACATGGGTTATGAATGTTATTAGAAAACAAAGAAAGGGATAGTTATGGAAAATGGCTCAGTAGATTCCTTGCCCTCCGACGGCAACTCGACTTCCCCTGACTCGGAGTATTATATTAATATAACCGCTATACACGCCTCTTCCCGAAAAAGAAAATGGTGGTTTGTACCGCCCGTTATCTTGTTATACTAGTAGAACCGTTTGTCACAAACGCAGCAATAAGATGTAACGGCAGTTATCCTCCATCAATGATTACCCATTCCGCCGATTGGACACTACTGACATTACATCGAGTCGGGTGGAGAGGACATATATTCCATATTTACGTCCGGCCATGTGAGGTGTAAATATATCTTAATTATTGTACGAGCCACACCCAACGACGGAGAAATATGATAAGGTGAAGTGGGAAGGAACATAGGGGTCAAATCTGTTGCACAATATATAAAATGGCGTGGGGCTCGAAGACAAAGCACGAGGTTTACATACGAAATGTCAAGCCTGCCACATCACCTAGTTTCGAGAATAAGCTCATTTTTCAAGCATTAGTCCCAAGTATTGCACACCAACCAATTCAAGTTTAGAATACAGACATGAGCAAGCAATTCATCAAACACTAAAAAAAGTCCAACCAACGACCAGTCCGTACTAATAATGGCTATGAATTTGCTTTGAAGGAAGTGTGTAACACAGCAAAAGCCCAAAACCGAGCAAAAGAGATCATGGACCAAGAATCCTAACCCTATACAAATGGCGACCCTTGACAACGTGACTTCATCCTACATCTATTTACAGAAAACGGGGAAAACGTAGCGAGCAGCAAAAATCGACCCTGGTCGACCAGATCGCATTTGAGGTCACAAAAAAAAAAAAACTCAATCAAGGTACAGTGACCAAAGCTTTACATAGATACCATAGCACATTAGCCACGTTTATAATCATCAACTTTGCCGCAAAAAGCAAAGGGATTCAAGATCTTTAGACTTGAACCATATAGCCTTCACTTGCAATGGCTTCTCGACCTATTGTTTGGGAAAATGTGTGCTCTACTCTGTGGTTCCTGACTCAAGTACTGAATTCTATCAGGGGAGTCATCTGGATTATCAAAGCCAAAAGCATTTAGATTAGAAAATAATGAGTATTAACAGCATGTATGCATATTGTTGGAACTCAGTAACTTACCACCGTCTGACACATCAGCAAGTTTACCAATTGCTTCTAGCAGGGCTCTTTCATGATCCTACTCCAGAAAAGCAATGAAATTGTTAAAAGAACCATTTGTCCAAATGGTGAATTGATTTGGGTAATCAAATTTGAAAGAACATGCCAAAAGATGAGAACTAAAAGAAACAAGGGCCTATTTTAGCAAACCTACTTTGAGAATTAACTTGGCCCTCTGGACCAGAGCAGGTTCAGGGTTCTCACCTCCACAAACCCTTTCAACCTGTAACACACAACTGATTATCAACCCTTCAAATCATTAAATACTTGCAAGTTCAACAATTTTGATGCAAAAAAAAAAAAATCAGCACCAGAAAGAAAATGAGTATTAACTCAAACATTATTAGCAGAAAATTATTTATCCAATTCAAGCTGCTCGTCCTACTAACCTATGCCTTGACTACACCTACGCTGTAGATTCAAAACAGCATTAAAGAAAAATAAGAGACACTTAAATTGTCTAGCAAGATTCAGCCCAATATCATGCTCACCTCATGTATGAGTTTATCAGTTGCAAGAATCTCAATTATATCAGATCCAGGTTTCAGAATATCAACTCCTGAACGAACAAAGCCCTTCTTGGAAGCCTGGACTATCAGTGAACCCCTTGCTTTCACTTTGTTCGGCTGCATGTTTGGGTTAACCAGACCCGGAGCTTGTCCATTACTTTGGGGTGTGAACAAAGTCCCCTTTCTACCCAATTGGTCATCTCTGGCATTTTTCTGTTTATGAATATACAAGACTTAATATAAAAAACCGACCATACATTTAAGCATTAGTCATAACAACAAATATAAAGCAGAGATAGATATGATACAAAGATACAAAATATGTAACAACAAATTTATACAAGCTCAAAATTAAAAGACAGATCCCCCGCATTCCTTATCATTAGATATATCTCCATTGAGAAGAAACTCAAGCAAATCACTTCATTTATAGATAGTATGAAAAGACTCTGATGCAGATGAAATGATGAGAACATAGCAAACTACATACAGATAACTTTTGACAGTACTAAAGTCACTGGAAGCTTCGAATATTATGAACACTGTACCAACTCATCCAAAACAAAAAAAGATAACCTGCATGAATGATCTGTGTAGTAGCAACATTATGCAGTTTCAAAAGCAAGCACCATTCAGAATGCATGTTAACTTGCCAAAGAAAGTGAGGGAGAAATATCATCCTTAATAAGGAACTAGCATCAGCAAGATCCTCAGGATATCGAGCGCCTCCTAAAGGTGGTGACAGATATCGACTGTATAACTGGCATTTTATGAAACTAGAATAAAAATCCAACAAAACAGAAGCGTACTGCTTTTCCAATAAATATGGGGGAACTATCAACCTTAGTAAGGAACAAGCATCAGCAAGATCCAGAATATTTAGTGCCTCTTGTAGGTGGTGACAAACAATGGCTATATAATTTGTGGAATTTTTTATGTTGGCATTATATGAAACTAGGATAAAAATGCAAGGATACAGAGTACTGCTTTAACAAAAACAAGAACTATTTGTCAGGGAAAAAACATGTATTACCAATTTATCCTTATAAATACACATACATGTATATTGAAACCCACAAAATGTTCATGGTACTTTACTAGTTCTTATTAGAAGCCAAGACCGAATATAAGCTAAGCCTTGATAGCTTCTGTGTGATGTTCAACAAAGACAAAAATGGTCCTTCACAGGATCTTCTATTAAGTTCTTAACATTTTCCTAAAAAATAATTTCCAACTTAAGACTCGATGCTTAGACATCACCACAGTAAAAGCAAAACATGTCTTGGTTCATTTCTTTTAGCATACACCAGAGAAGCATGTATCTAGCAACAAGTGAGTCCCAACTACCAAAAATTACCATTCATATTACAAACTCAATCTAATCAAGGACAAGACAACTTTAAGACAAATTTTAAATCCTTTTATGTCAATATACTCGCAATTGGATGGGAGAAGACACTGAATAACAGGCGTGAACCCAAAAATAGGATAAAAACAAAGGCCAAATGGCTGCCCCACAGAGGTTTTCATAGTGAATTACTGTCACTTATATATATATATATATATATATGTTTGTCTATGTGAACTTATAACTCAACATCCATTTATCCATAATCTAAGGATGTAAAGTATCCAGCCAGATTTTTTAATTACTATATGCAGATTTTATAAAAGCCTGGTTACAGGTCATTTTACAGCAAATAACCTTGTATTGCAAAATGCTTCTAGTATCAGCTGCATATCACTCGGTTCATCTTTGTCCTATTAAGACACCCCCCACCCCAATACTTGTAACTAGATTGCAGCTACAATCCATAATAGGAAAAACAGTCATCCATTATTAGTGTGGATGAACAATGATATAATTCAGACATAAAGCACTCTCCAAAATCATCCAAAACACAACAATAAAAATATCTAAACTGAGGTAGTTAACCTATAAATAAAGCTCTGAATGACAACAGTGTTTATGTCCTATATATATCCCTGCAAAATTGCCTATAAGCATAAAACCCAGCCCTACCCAAAAAAAAATGTCATTTGCACTGATACCATCCAGAAGAAAATAATTTAATGATTCACTATGATAGTGTAAAAGAAGCTGGCTTATCCTAATAATTTCCTACATCGGCTATGTGGTTGCATCAAAACTGACATGTATATTTTTGTTAAAAGTATTGCAAGCTTGCATAGATGTCTTTTTCATCTTGGATTACTATTGCCCTAAGTTTAAGCACTGTGAGCATAACATGGCAGCGTAATATAATATTTTGGAAGGCCGATACACATGCAATTCTAGAAAAGTATAAATTAAAAAAAAAAAATCTAACTGGAAACGGAATCATAAAAGATTAACAACAAGAATAATAGAATAAAAACCTAAAACCAAGCTATACCAAATTTAGACTTAAAAGTCTCACCCTCACAGTTAAACTAGGAATCATCAACTTGATTTGACCATGAACAATGTCTTTATTACAAGTTGCCTCCAAAGTAATTCGACTACATAAACATTACTTAGGATTTGATAAAAGAAACTCAAACCTCACATGATGTAGTTAACCTTCATATTTTCAAATTCTCCCTGCACCACAGTTAACTAGGATCTCATTTTATCTTATCCCTGAATTTGCAGTTACTTGAACGAATAAGATTTATAGTTAACGGCAAAGAAGAAGAAAAAGATGCAAATAAATTTCAAATGTGGGATGATTGAAGAAGTCGAAAAATGGTAGCGAGGTTGTAATCTTTTTATTTGGTCTAACAACAAGGTCTATTGAAGTCTCATTAGCATGCTTTCTTATATCAATGAAACATGCCTCGTCGATGTGTCCATAGACCTAGTTCAACTAAGAGAACTTACATTTATGGTGACCAACCACATAGACCTTCTGATCTCTTATTTGCAGCCAATAGCCTACTGCTACTAGAACTCCAGCCATCAGAAGAAATTAAACAGCCCACTAAGAGATTCCAAATAGTAAATAAAATGAATGAATCCTGAAGGACACTGAATTAACTGAATATCTAACCCAAAGGTGAATCCTAAATCTGAACTAAATATAATTGACTCAGAACACATCCGCAACACAATGACCCAAACATAATCGTAACAGTAAAATCTAACAATAAGCTTCAGTTAGCAAGGACTGATTTCTCTATGAGAGGAGTGATAATTAAATTTTAATAAAAAAGAATACCACATAAGGACCACCATAACTTACTGCTGGTAATTGAACAGCTGTTGATGAGGGCTGAGCATAAGTCAGGTACTGTGGAGAAGCTGAAACAGTCATGTGCCCATGCTTCAACTTTTTACAGGGTACATGCCCCGCAGAGTTGGGACCCAAAGGAGGAGGATTAATTGCTGCCAATTGAGCCTCAGCATTCTTAAGTGATTCCCTGATTTAAATTTAGCAAAAAGACATTTATATTCTACATGGCTAGCTTGTCATAACACTGAGATTTAATATAAATCATTCAGGAGATTATTTATACCTTAAAAACTTGATTGAGTCATCAGAATGGACTTTCCCAAGAATTTCCCTATGTTCAACATCTGAAACTCTAAGTTCCTTCCGTAGTTCTGATATAAGTTCCTCTTTGCCCTGCACAAAGATATACAGGAAAGGGAATTATATAAATCAAATAACACTGAAGAGTCAGCAGCTATATGCATCATTTTCTGATTGCTATCTGAAAGATAAACAAACGAACAGATATCGTTAAAAATCTCTATTACACTCAAATAAAGCATGTTTAGAAAACCTTTATAATCTACATGTGCACTACTTTTCAATGCATCTAAACCATTTCCTAATATGGATACAAAACAAGTAACTAATTGGGGAATGAGAGGTACCCATGAAAGATCATTAGACTGAGCAATGAAGGCTCTTAAAACAGCACTATATGCCTCGATCTCTATGCAGTGAACCTGGAACTCCATGTCCCTCAGATCTTTATCAGAGGACATTGGTCCTGAAGCAATGGCCATAATTCCAGAACAAGCAAGACCCTTAGATGCTCTAATGATGCCACGATTTGGTAGATCATCATCAGTTCCTGTTACACGTATGCGGGAAAGGATGAGGTTCCAAAGTGGAAACACAACAAGATTTATATTCTGAACAAAGTGGTCAAGAAAGCTCTCAATGTAGAGGCTGCTACAAGTGGCTCCAAACTATATGCATAAAGCTTCTCATTACAAGCAGGCAACTACGATAATTCAACCTATGATAAAAATTATTAAGTGGGAACTCAAAAAGCATCGAGAACATAAAATAAATTCATGAAGCTAATTGAAAGTTTACTAATTAAGAAACAAAATAAGACCTCCAAAAATTTAAGAGGCATGTAGGTGGAAGTTCTAGTAATCACTGGCAACAAGACATGATATTGTGTGAAAAATTCCACAATCAACCTCATGGGACATTCTTAGAACTCACAACTAACACCAACCTTCCTACCTCGCCCCTTAATCTCCACCACCGACCACCCAAATATGAACAAAAACATGAAAATTAATTAATCCTACAAGCAAAATAAATATAAAATTCAGATTGTATTATAGAACAAAATGGTGATAAAACAATCAACCACCACGAAATCTCTCTTATTTCGAATAGTAATCAAATGCAAAGAGATATATTACAAAACACCATATGAAAGAGAACATTACATAAAACATACATATCGCATCCATTCTCACACTAATTTGCGTCCGTCAGATTGGCTAAGATCTGAAGCACAAACAGGAAAGTAAGATTCTCATAATATTCGACAACCCTGCCCTAACCCTAAACCTATCTTTAATCGTCTTGCACCGCTGGAACCCTTAAGACCGATGCATCCAACGATCGTAAAACCCTGACAAGAAGAATCCTTAACGTCAACTGAAGTAAATCAAAAGCAAAAGCCAAATAAGCGATAAAAAAATCACATGATAAAAAGAACCAACGAAAGAAGAAGGGGAAATTTTCCGCTAGTCGATTGCAGATGTACCGCTGCTATCGTTCTTCACGTACTCCATCGATCGAACTGAAAGCCACCGGCGAACGGATCATGGAGTAACACTTGCGCCGAAAATCACAACGGAGACCCGCCTTCGCGAGGAAGCCCCGGCACCTGTCGCCGGAGAACCAACGGAAGCTATAAACCCTAAAGCGTGACGGCGAAGAGAAGAGCCTTCCTGGGAAAAGAAAAGAAGGAAACGGTGAGATGAGCACCCGGATTCTTTTAAGAGAAGCAACAGTCTCAGGAGTCTATGCCATGTGTCCATACCAGTTCACTAATAGTGTTCGAACACGTAAGAGGAATTTGACAAACTAATAGTTCCGGCGGAGTAAGGAATTGACGGTGACTGATCTTGCCGCCCAAGTGCGTTTCCCTGTTGATTCCCACGTCGTCGATTTGAGACTCATTTCCTTGGGAATGCGTGCGAATTCGGGTCCGGCCAAACCATCATGCAGCTCCGCTTAGAGTATATCCACCCTAATTTTACTGTTTACAGAAATATCTCTGATATAGGGTTTTCACTATTGATACAATATATATATATATATATATACACATGTATAAATTTAAAATTATTGACTTTCGTATATATACATACAAATTTTGATTTTGCATGTATTAATATGCCATTATCGTTAATATCTGTAAGCTAATTATTATTCGGGTTGAAGTAAAAATACATCCTTTAAAAACTCATTACTATAAGTGTCTCGAATATATTTAAATATTAAATAATTTGAATAAAATTAGTTAATGTTAACTATAAAGTTTTAAAGGAATGTTAAAAGGTTTATGTTGAATCTTGGATTTTGATAATAAATCAATTGATGAGTTTTATGATCTAATTGATGTGTTAAACAAAAGTGATGCGGTATTAATTACGATATTGAAAGGGCATTACAATCATATGTTGGGCTAAGATTCGAATGACATAGTGGGAGCTCATCGAGAGTTCGTCGAGGTCGATCGATGTTTGGACGATGTTATCGGGAACTTGCCGAGCGCTCACCAAAGGCTTGTCATGAAGTTTGTCGAGAGTTTGCTGATAGGCTGTCGGGAGCTCACCGGGAATTCATCGGAAGAATGTCAAAAAGTTCGTCGGGAGTTCGCTGACAGGTTGTGGGGAGCTCGCCAAGAGTTCATCAGAAGAATGCTAAAAGTTCATTGGGAGTTCACCGAAGGAAATCGGGAGTTCGTCGGTGGTTCATCGGAAAAATGTCGGGAGTTTGTCGAAGAGATAATCAGACAACAAAGATTGTACGTTTAGTATCGTAGTTAGCATCATAATGAGAGTTAGTTTTACTAACTCAATTAAGAGTTTATTAGGTCTTAATTGGAACTAATTTGGACTCATTATAAAAGTCATTTCAGTAACCTAAGGTCAGATAAGACACGATCTTCGAAGACACAGTCTCCAAGATGATATAGTCTCCGAAGGTGTGTCAGGCAGTTGAACCGCCCAGACATAGTCTCCCAGACTATCAGGTGGCTGAATTGCCCAGAACACAGTCTCACAGACTATGTAAAGCGACTGAACTACCCAGAACGCAATCTTCGAGACTAGCACCTTGGGATCACTTAAAAATTGATTTTTGGCTCCACTTTTGAAGCCATTTGGGGCCTATAAATACCCCACCCTTTCTTGCCTGAGGTATGCAAGCAATTAAGAGCAAAAATCTTGTGAAACAACTATTGTAATTGAGAGCTTCTCCTCATTTCATCTCGTGTAGTTTTTTGTTTAAGGGAGAGCTTTGAGTCTTGTAAAGATTATCTCCTAAACTTATAAAAGGAGAATAGAGTTGTAAGAGGGTAGTTGATCTTCACCCATTGAAGAAAGATCAATAGTGGAAGCCAGTGGCCTCATTTCGTCTTGTGTAGTTTTTTGTTGAATGGAGAGCTTTAAGTCTTGTAAATGTTATCTCCTAAACTTGCTAAAGGAGAATAGAGTTGTAAGAGGGTAGTTGATCTTCACCCACTTAAGGAATATCAATAGTGGAAGCCAGTGGCCTCAACGGAAGAGGAATCGGGAAGAGAACGTAGGTCACAAGACCGAACCACTATAAAATCGGTTTGCTTCCTCTTCTTTGCTCTTTAACTTCATTGCTCTGTTATTTAACTATCTATTATCTTTGCTTGTACTATTACAAATATCTCTATACTTAAACATATTTTCGATACAATTTTCATTGAACAAATTTTTTAAATCGATAAAGATTTTTTTAACATCACTAATTCACACCTCCCCCCTCTTAGTGTCGCTTTGATCCGAACAATTGATATCAGAGCTATATTTCTTTCTATTTGGCTTAAAATCCAAATAAGATTATTTTTATTGGCAATCAAGAGGGATTTTCTATCACAAGTCCTCCTATGTTTAATGAGACGGACTACACATCTTAAAAATTTTGAATACGTTTCTTTTTTATTTAAATAAGTTATGATGTATTATTTAAAAAAGTTTTTAAAATTCATCCAATCCAATAAATGATTGGAATAATTATGAAAAACAAATATTTCAAGGGTACGAATGTCTTATATTGTGCTCTCAACAAAAATGAATTTGATCGAATTTCCTCTTATGATTAGGCTTTTGAAATTTAGCATATATTAGAATTAACACATGAAATCACACTAAATCTAAACGAATCATTAAATGAAATATCTTACAAAAATAAACAAGAAGGATACATCCCTAAGAGCAAGAAAATTTTGACATTAAGAATCCAAGAACACCTTCCAAAGAACAAGAAGAAATTTGGAACTAAAGAGAACACATGACTCCTCGAGTGAAATCTCGAGTGATGAGAACCTTCGACATGAACTATTGACAAAAGAACCAAAAAATTTAATGAATATTGATATGACAAATGCTGACCTGGCCGCCACATCATCATACCCTCAGACAGCTGGCCCGCCAACGTGGCCGACCCGACACGGGCAACCGACACATGACTACTCGAGTGAAATCTCGAGTGATGAGAACCTTCGACATGAACTATTAACAAAAGAACCAAAAAATTTAATGAATATTGATATGACAAATGCTGACCTGGCCGCCACATCATCATACCCTCGGACAGTTGGCCCGCCAACGTGGCCAACCCGACACGGGCAACCGATCGGATGCAAGTATGGGGGGCGCCAGCAGTCGTACAGCCGACCTGACACTGGTAGGGTCGACACCCCCTACCTGCAAACGCACGCCTCACCACAGGGACGACAAGCATGGTGGAGGGGTACGACGACATGGTAGGCCATAAAAGCAGTAAGGCTACCAGGTACGAATGATCTACAACACTCATTATAAAAGCTTCTGCACCTCTACGGGGTAGGGGGATCAAGAAAAGGAACCACTAAATTAACTCAATCGTCGGAGGGGTCACGTCGGGAACCTACCCGACCCGGCCTTCGTGCAGGAATCAGCGGCTGACCCGAGCTGGGGGATTTCTTCCCGACCGGGGCTCTACCACTCCAGTAGCCGACCTCCCAAGCCGAGTTCTGGATCATCACCCATCCGGCCAAGCTCCAACTCCGTACCAAGAGGACCGCGAGTGAGGTAGCGCACACGGGCCTGAACCAGCAGTGTTTGCTCCACGAGCCGCGGAGGCGGAGCGTGTCCACTAGGCAAGCACCAAATACTCCCTTAACATTTTGGCGCTAGAAGGAGGGCCCATGTCGCCAGAACGCCCGTTTGGGGACTCGGGTACGGAGCACCGCACGAAACCTGACCACCCTCGATAGACGGAGGAAGCCACGGCAGCTGTGCCGACTCCCAACCGTTTTTGAAGGATGATGACCGACCCAGGGTTCCCTTCACCCGCATCAAACCCTGCGCCGCTCATGGTCACGACAGAGGCTTTCCTCGGCCTCACCAGCTAGGTCCAAGCACTAGCGGGAATGGTGCAGACCATAATCCCATATCTACCCCAGCTCATGCATTCAATGGCTCACCAACCGGCTCCCCCGGCGGCACCCCCGCAAACAGAGTCACCGATGGCCCCAAACCGGGAGATTCCGCCCGACCTTGAGGCGCCACCGCCTCGGGTCGCCGAAGTTCGCCCAGCTTCGCCGACCCCGACGCCAGCCCGATCCCAAAGTCGCTCCTACAATCCAGCACCGATTGAGCTCGATCTCGACACCTTATCGACCGACTCCACTGACTCCTTAAGAGAGCAAGTTCACCGAGTCCATCAACGACTCGACGAAGTCCAAAAGGAAGTCTTCAGATCAAGAGAGGAGATTGGGGAAAGTTCTAAAGGCGGTTTCCCATTCACCCCCGAGATACAATCTAAGCCCCTCCCGACCACCTTCAGGCTCCCAGCCCTCGAGCCCTACGATGGCAGCGGCGACCCGACGGAGCATATCGCCACATTCCGCGCCCAAATGACCCTTTACAACACTTCAGAGGCACTGATGTGTCAGGCCTTCCCGACCACCCTTAGGGGTTCGGCCAAAACATGGTATACTCATCTCAAATCCGCGTCTATACCTTCATTTGACGTGTTGGCAAGAGAGTTCGAGTTGAACTTTTTGGCAAGCGCACGCCCGAGGCCAACAACGGCCTCACTACTCGGGATGGCCCAGGGGAGCAACGAGCCCCTCTCCCAGTTCGTAGGAAGGTTCACGTCACAAGTCCAGGGAATCCCCAACCTCCATCCATCCCTAGCCATCCAAGAATTCCTGACGGGGCTGAGGCCGTCAAGGTTCTTCTGGTCGCTGATCGAGCGACCACCAACGACTCTGCCCGAGATGTTGCAACGGGCGCATCAGTATATGGCGGCTGAGACACTGATAGCTGGCAAACGGGACGAGACGAAGCGCTCCCGGGGGGAATAGTCTCGTGGGCATCTGGCGCCACCTCCGAAGATGAGGGAAGAAAGGTCGGGCTTGCTGCCAGGCAGACCCCCCCCCCCCGATCCCACTCAACTCGACCCGAACGGAGATCTTCTTCCAAATATGAGAAAAGGGGCTCTTGAATGCACCAAGCCCGATGAAGTCGCACCCCGAGCGGCGTGACAAAAGGAGATACTACCGTTTCCACCGGGAATATGGTCACGACACCGAGGAATCTCGTGACCTCCAGTACCAAATTGAAGACCTTATCTGACGCGGCCACCTGCGGCGATATGTCCGCGAACAACCCCCCCTCCCAAACGGTCGGCCCTCCCGAGACTTGTCTCCCCAACCTCAGGGCCCGGTCGAAAAGCAGATCGATGTCATCTTTGGCGGTCCGGCATCAGGCGGCAACAACTCCTCGGCGCGAAAAGCTTACGCGCGATCCGAGGTCGGAAAGAGGTCGCTACATCATGAAGACCTCGACGTCACATTCAGGTCGGAAGGCGAGGAGCACTCATCTCACGACAACGCGCTAGTAATCTCAATCCGCATGGCCAATGCCTATGTCAAGAGGGTCATGATCGACACGGGGAGTTCGGTCGACATTCTGTATTTCGATGTCTTTCAAAGGTTGGGATTGACCGACCTAGAATCTCACCCCTCTAACATCTGCCTTAACAGGGTTCACTGGGGATTCCGTCTCTCCCCTGGGAACAACCACGATCCCTGTCACGTTCAGGGGAGAGCCGAGGTCAAAGACTCTGTTGGTATCATTCATGGTGGTCAAGCTCCCGTCTGCATACAACGCCATCATCGGGCGTCCGACCCTCAATCGGCTCAGGGCGGTCGTGTCAACGTACCACCGGGTCTTGAAGTTCCCAACCCGAGTTAGGGTCGGTGAGGTCAGAAGTAACCCAAGAGAATCCAGGCAGTGCTACTTAACGGCAACAACGTTGTCCAAGAGGCCGAGAATTGAACCATTCGGTGCCATGCCCCTAGGCCCAGAAGAAAGCACCCGAGACACCCACTCTGCGGAAAGGGTCCTAGAGCTGTCATTGGACCCGAACCGCCCTGATAAGCTAGTGAAGGTCGGGTCGAAGCTTGCGGAGAATCAACAAGTCCAACTGATAGATTTCCTGCGGAAGAACGACGATGTCTTCGCATGGTCCCCAAACGATATGCCGGGGGTCGACCCGGAGATCGCCCAACATTACCTGAACATCTCCCCCGGCGCCTGACCTGTGAAGCAGCGTCCGTGCAAATTCGCTCCAGACCGACAGAAGGCTATAGAAGATGAGGTCACTCGCCTATTGGACGCAATGCTTATTGAAGAAGTGAAATACCCGACCTGGTTGTCCAATGTTGTACTTGTCAAAAAAGCAAATGGAAATTGGCGGATGTGCGTTGATTATACCGATCTCAATCGGGCTTGCCCGAAAGACTGCTACCTGCTTTCCCGCATTGACCAATTTGTGGATGTCACGTCGGGGCATCAGCTGTTTTCCTTCATGGATGCCTTCTCGGGGGTACAACCAAATCAAGATGGCCCCGAGAGACAAAAGAAACACGGCCTTTATCACTCATAACGACACATATTGCTACAAGGTGATGTCGTTCGGGTTGAAAAACGTCGACGCAACCTACCAGCGGCTCGTGAATCGCATGTTCAAGGATCAGGTCGGAAGCAACATGGAGATTTATGTAGACGATATGATAGTCAAAAGCCGGCAAGCCGAGACCCACCTCGCCGACCTGGCGGAAACGTTTCGCACACTAAGAAAATACAAGATGCGTCTCAACCCGGCAAAATGTACTTTCGGCATCACATCCGGGAAGTTCCTCGGCTTCATAGTGCATCAACGGGGAATCGACGCCAATCCCGACAAGATAAAGGCAATACATGAAATGCAGCCCCCCAAGACTATAAAAGAGGTCCAACGACTTACAGGAAGGTTAACAGCCCTGAGTCGCTTCATTTCCCGAGCCGGAGACAAAAGTTCTACCTTTTTCCGGGCACTGAAGTCGGCAAAAGACTTCAGATGGACCCCCGAATGCGAGGAAGCATTCCGCCAACTCAAGAGTCACATCGAGAATCTACCGCAACTAGCCTCGGTAAAGGACGGGGAGCCTCTCGGCTTATACCTCGCTGCGACCGACCTGGCGGTTAGCTCGGTCCTGATGACACTTGATAAAGCCGGGGAAAAGCCGATCTACTACACTAGTCATGTCCTAGCGGGACCTGAGCTTCGTTATGTCCCCATAGAAAGAATAGCCTTGGCGCTAATCCTGGCATCCAGGAAACTGAGGCCATATTTCCAGACACATCCCATCAAAGTAATAACTGACCAACCCTTGCGCCAGATCCTCTCCAAATTTGATGTTGCAGGTCGGATGCTCAAGTGGTCGGTAGAATTAGGGGAGTTCGACATCGAATACGAGCCAAGAAAGGCGATCAAAGGCCAAGTGCTCGCGGACTTCCTCTCGGAGCTCACGCCCCCGGAAGTCCCGACGAACCCGAACCCTGGATGGACTCTGTATATCGACGACTTCGCCAACTCGGAAAGAGGAGGCGTCAGCTTGGTGCTCAAGGACCCCTCCGGCCACACCTACGAACACGCCCTGCGGTTAGGATTCAAAGCTACAAACAATGAAGCATAATACGAAGCGCTCTTGTTCGGTCTGAAGGTCGCGGCCGAGCTGGGAGCAGGAGACATCGAGATATTCACCGACTCCCAACTCGTCGCGGGCCAGGTCAACGGAACGTTTGAGACCCGAGAAGCAGCAATGATCAAATACCTAGCCGAGGCGCGACGGATGACGGCTCAGTTTCGAAGGTGTATCATCACCAAGGTACCTCGCAGCGAGAACGCGCAGGCAGACGCCTTGGCCAGGCTAGCTTCCTCCTGTGTGACCGACACGCTGACCGGAGCAATAGGGAGAACCATCGGGCCCTCCGTTAATTCGACTATATTGGCTGTTGACGAGAGAGACGGAGGTTGGACCGACGAGATCCTTCGCTTCAAACAAGCAGGAATCCTCCCCGAGGACAAGGCGGCTGCTCGAAGAATCAGAAGGATGAAATCATGGTACTGCATCATCGATGACTGCCTCTACCGGCGAGGCTTCAGCCGACCCCTACTTCGCTGTCTGAACTCGACCGAGGTGCAAACCACCTTAACTGAGATCCATGAGGGAATATGTGGAGACCATGTCGGTGCTCGCACCTTGGCACACAAGGTCCTCAGGCGAGGTTACTACTGGCCCACACTACGAAAAGATGCCCAAGCTTATGTTCGAAACTGTGAGCCATGCCAGAAGCACGTCCGATTCCAACATCAACTGATGGTATCGCTCACGACTGCCGACTGCGCCTGGCCCTTCGCCCAATGGGGAATGGACCTCCTCGGTCCCTTCCCCCCGGCCTCGGGACAGAGAAGGTTTCTGATAGTCGGAGTCGACTATTTCACCAAATGGCTCGAAGCCGAGCCATTGGCCTCCATCACCGAGAGACAAGTTGAAGGGTTCGTGTGGAAGAACATCATAACTAGGTTCGGCCTCCCCAGGACCATCATTACAGACAACGGCACGTAGTTCAACAATGCGAAGTTCAAAACGTTTTGCCAAAGCTATCGCATCCAGCTGAAGTTCAGCTCGGTTGCCCATCCCCAAGCCAACGGACTGGCCGAGGTAACAAACCGAGCTATTCTTGAAGGGCTGAAAAAAAAGGGTCTCCAGCGCCACGACCTCTTGGGTAGAAGAGCTCCCAAGTATTCTATGGGCATTGCGAACGACTCCGAAAACCCCGACAGGGAAGTCCCCATATAGCCTGGCTTTCGGGACCGAAGCCGTGCTACCTCCCGAGGTGGTTTTCCCGACCCTCCGAGTCCAAACCCAACGTCAGGAGGAGTCCGACCAACAGCTCCGCGGGAACCTTGACCTATTGGAGGAAAAGCGTGCTGATGCCCATCTCCGAGCATTGGCTTATAGAAGAGCTATCGCCAAAATCTACAACCGTCGGGTACACCCCCGACACGTCAAGATGGGCGACTTGGTGCTCCTAAAGACCGAGATCAGCGACCCGACCTGGTCCCGCGGCAAGCTGGCCCCGAACTGGGAAGGCCCATACCGGGTTATCGACATTATCCGAGACGGGACTTATACGTTGGCAATAATGGGGGGTCGGGTGCTGCCAAGAACTTGGCACATCACAAACTTACGAAAATTCTACACATGACAACGTCAGCAAAATGACCCGACTTGTATTGCGACTTGTATCAATTAGAAGCACAGCAATATCAGCAAATAACCTGACTTATATTAATTTAAAGCAAGTACAAAAGAGGTCGGGAACAAAATTGAGGACCTCTCGACCCAAGTTACATGCTTAAAAAAAAAAAAAAAGTCAGGGCTCGTGAGGCGCCGAGTCGTCAAAATCTTGTTGCCTTTCCATCGGTACAAGGTCATCCTCGGGATGAATAGTGAACGGGTCTTCTTCGATGTTGGCGTCAGGATATCGGGCGCGAAAGCGAGCTAGCGCCACCTGATACCCATATTCATATGTCACCCGACCCATCCGCTTCAGCCCCTCTTTGAAGCCGAGGGACCCCTTGTTCCGGGCGACCGCTTGCCCTGGCAGTTCAGCTCGGGTGCTCTCCAGGTCCTTTACGGCCTGCAGCAGCTCATCGTCCATCCTCCGAGCCCTGGTCCGGGCCTCCTTCAGTAGCTGCTGGTCGCCCAGATGGCCCCGAACCGCCAGCAGCTCCTTCTCCGAGGCCTCGCGCCTGAGGAGCTCTTTGGCTTTTTCCCCCTTTACCTTCTCGAGCTCCTCCCGTAGCACGGACTCGCGCTCCTCGGCCTCGACGACCTCCTTTGGTCCTCCCTTGGACTTCAGAGCGTCAAGCTCTTCTTGCAGCTGCTTGACCCGATAGTCCATGAATGTGATCAGCCGACCCGCATCATAAACTCGATCAACCAGCGCCATTTGGAAATGTTGGCTCTGCACGAAAGGACGACTGATAAGATCCAGCAAAAGAGTAAAACTCACTTTACCAAGGCACGAGTCGGGAAGCTTACCAGGATCATCTCCTTGGCGGCTCGGGCCATCAGAACTTCAGAGGGGAGCATGTACAGCTCCCGCGCCAGTTGGGGATGGAGAAGCCCCCTTCCAAACTCTTCGGCTGCCGATGAGTTGTTCCACACCTTCGTCGAATTTTTCAGCCCTGTCCATCTGGCCTTCAGCTCTTTCTCGGGGTCTTGATGCCCCAAGTCGGACATTAGCAGGGCATAGTAGCCCTGGTCGCCCTTATGAACCTTTGTTTTGAAAAGGTCCTTCATTGACCTCGGGCGCTCGTGAACTGGTGAAGCGCCCCCCTCCTTGGATCCGGAGGGCGCCTCCGGCTCCTCCGGCGATGCTGCGGGCTCCTTACCCTTGGAGCGGGAACGGGACTCCCCCTCGTCGACACGGGACTTGTGCTTTCTCGTCAGCACTTTCGTCTTCTTCTGTTGCCTTCCCATACCTTCAGCCTGCTCGGGCGGGGGGGGAGCCGGCCTCTTCGATGAAGCCCTTGGAGCCTCCCTCGCAGGAGACGCACCGACCTCACGGGCGGTGGGGCGGGTCGGAAGAACCTTGCCACCAGTCACTCTGGGCATCCCGCGAAGCTCCCCGAGATCCATCCGGTCTGCATCCCGACCGACAGGTCAGTAGGAAACTAAGAAAGTAAAACAAAATGTTAGTACCCCTAGAAGCCGGGCTCAAACCCGCCTCGATGAGCCAAAGCTCGGGTCATCTCCTTGATCGCACGAGAAGAGGAAAGAATCTCATTCAGTCGGTCGACCAGGACGGTTTCCTCCTCGGACAGGTATGGGGGGGCATTGCCGATCGGGTGAGCCGACCAATCGAGCCTGAATCCCCAAACCAGACCACTAACATAAAGATAGCGAGACTTCCAACCTTTGTTACTAGAAGGTGCCCCGCTGACCTTAAAACCGACCCGGGCGATAAGATAGTAACCGCCCCGACTCTTGTAGAGACGAAAACACGCCATAAACAAGTCCCGAGTCGGGATAATCACAGCTCCTCGGCACTCACCCAAGAAAACCACAAGGTAACGCCACGAGTTGGGCGCTACCTGGCTGGGAGAAATTCTCCACCATCTCAGGCACTCCTCAATGAGAGGGTGCAAAGGAAACCGGAGACCGGCCTCCAAAGCATCTACCGAGATGCACATGCCGGGAACGTCCAAGCTATAGGGACGCTGCCCCGGCTCCGGAACATGCAGCCCGTATTCAGCCGGGATGCTGTACCGCTCCCTAATCACGGCAAGTGACCCCTCGGTCACCGCCGTGTCGAGATCATGATCTGACATCATGACCTCTAAATCCCTCAGAACCCTCGCATCGACAGGCGACGGGGGCCCAGAAGACGCTCCTGAGGAATCAACCTCGGGATCACTCCGACTCGTCTCCCCCGACCCCGGGGGAGAAACGACCCCGACGCTAGTTGAGGAGTCCGAGGAGGTCATCGCGACCTGTTCAAAAGAAGCTACCGACTCAAGGGATGAAGAAGTGGCTAGGGAGATCCGAGATGGAAGCAGAGAGAGGGCCAAATGAACAAGTGAGGTCTCTGCCCAACCCCACAGCAAACTTATAGCGCACAGGGGAGTCGTTTCAGCTTCCCGAGGTAAGAGAAAGCATCGCCACCCCGAAAAGACACCCAGCGCATTAAATGCACCATAACTCTGACCGAAACCCTAGGCGGAGGATGAAATGTATATATATATACATATTAATATATATATAATATAATATTGTCGCAAATATGATGATATGCACATGGTAATAAAGTGAGAGTTCACCCTCTTGGCCAAATCTCCGGATTTGCGCCCGAGTTCACCCTCTCGGCCAAATCTCCAGATTTGCGCCCGAGTTCACCCTCTCGGCCAAATCTCCGGACTTGCACCCGAGTTCACCCTCTCGGCCAAATCTCCGGATTTGCGCCCGAGTTCAGCTTCTCGGCCAAATCTCCGGATTTGCGCCCGAGTTCACCCTCTCGGCCAAATCTCTGGATTTGCGCCCGAGTTCACCTTATCGGCCAAATCTCTGGATTTGCGCCCAAGTTCAGGTTCTCGGCCAAATCTCCGGATTTACGCCCGAGTTCACCCTCTTGGCCAAATCTCTGAATTTGCGCCCGAGTTCACCTTCTCGGCCAAATCTCCGGATTTGCGCCCGAGTTCACCCTCTCGGTCAAATCTCTGGATTTGCGCCCGAGTTCACCCTCTCGGCCAAATCTTCGGATTTGCGCCCGAGTTCACCCTCTCGGCCAAATCTCTGGATTTGTGCCCAAATTCACCCTCATGGCCAAATCTCTGGATTTACGCCCGAGTTCACCCCCTCGGCCAAATCCCAGGATTTGCGCCCGGACTCACCCTCGGCAAAAGCCTAACATCACAATTCCCGAGCTCCTGCTCGGTCGGATCAACTCTTGCCACATCACAATTCCCGAGCTCCTGCTCGGTCGGATCAACTCTTGCTACATTGTAATTCCCGAGTTCCTGCTCGGTCGGATCAACTCTTGCGACATCAAAATTCCCGGGCTCCTGCTCGGTCGAATTAACTCTTACGCCATTCAAGTTACCGAGCTCTTACTCGGGTGGATCAACCACCACACTACTTGAAATCCCCAAATACGCACTCAGAACTAATTCAGGGCGACCAAGAACCAGCAGCTAAGTACAAGACCTCATCTTCGGCACCCTCATCAAGCGCCTCGAGAAGGTATTCCCGGGGGGGGGGGGGGGAGAATGATATGACAAATGCTGACCTGGCTGCCACATCATCATACCCTCGGACAGTTGGCCCGCCGACGTGGCCGACCCGACACGGGCAACCGGCCGTATGCAAGTATGGGGGGCGCCAGTATTCGTACAGCCGACCTGACACAGGTAGGGTCGACACCCCCTACCTGCAAACGCACGCCTCACCATAGGGACGACAAGCATGGTGGAGGGGTACGACGATATGGTAGGCCATAAAAGTAGTAAGGCTACCAGGTACGAATGATCTACAACACTCACTATAAAAGCTCCTGCACCTCTACGGGGCAGGGGATCAAGAAAAGGAACCACTAAATTAACTCGACCGTCGGAGGGGTCACGTCGGGAACCTACCCGACCCGGCCTTCGTGCAGGAATCAGCGGCCGACCCGAGCTGGGGGATTTCTTCCCGACCGGGGCTCCACCACTCCAGTAGCCGACCTCCCAAGCTGAGTTCTGGATCATCACCCATCCGGCCAAGCTCCAACTCCGTACCAAGAGGACCACGGGCGAGCTAGCGCACATGGGCCTGAACCAGCAGTGCTTGCTCCACGAGCCGCGGAGGCGGAGCGTGTCCACTAGGCAAGCACCAAATACTCCCTTAACATATATTATGATTAGGCTTTTGAAATTTAGCATATATTAGAATTAACACATGAAATCACACTAAATCTAAATGGATCATTAAACGAAATATCTTACAAAAATGAACAAGAAGAATACATCCCTAATAGTAAGAAAATTTTGACATTAAGAATCCAAGAACATCTTCCAAAGAACAGGAAGGAATTGGAACTAAAGAGAACACATGACTCCTCGAGTGAAATCTCGAGTGATGAGAACCTTCGACATGAACTATTGACAAAAGAACAAAAAAATTTAATGAATATGAACAAAAACCTTAAAATGGACAAAATCTGTTGTGATGAACGCAAGAAGCTATGGTGCACCGAAGATGTAAAAGCACAATCAAGAAGAAGTAAAAAATCTCACGCTCATGGCCAACCACGATGAGATAACTAACCCACCTGAAAGCTTTTTTACTTTTAATGAGTTATTACTTTCTTCCTATAAGCTTTATGATAAATTTAGAAAGATTAGCAAATCTTATAAATTATTTAAGGAAGAGCATGCATCGTTAGTTAGTAAACATGATGAAATACATGAAGTAGCACCATCACACAATACATGCACCAAACATGAAACCTTGCATGATGTTTTACCATTACACAATTTTTGCTCTAAACGTGAAATGTTAGATGATGTTAAGAAGGAAAATGTCATGCTTAAACAAACGTTAGAAAATTTTGAAATAGGGAATAAATCCCTTAATATGATCTATGCGAATAAGGGTTATGTTAATAGAAGAAATGATATAAGCTTTGTTGGTAACACTCAACAAAAGCTAACTATCTTCATTAAAGGACCTACGTTATATATTTTATCTAAAAATAAATATAATTTATGTGGAGGAATTAGATACTATGCTAATAAATATTTATTTAAAAGGCATAGTCTATATAATTTAATTTGGATTCCTAAAGGAACTATAAACAACTCGATGTCATTAGTAAAATTGGGTATAGTGTTCTACGAGGGACCCAATATAAAATGGGTACCTAAACTAAAACCTCCCATATTATAAATTTATCTCATAAAAAGGCTAGGAGCACTAAGTAATGTTTTGAAAGTAGATGCTCAAGACATATAACTTGAGATCTAATACTCCTTTAAAGCTCACTAGCCTAAGTAATAACAAAAAAAATTAAAATAAAATTATTGTTAATGAATCTTTGGATAACTCATTAATCTTGATCGCTCTAACTTTGGTATGTTAAATGAATTAGAAATTTTATATAAATTAAAATTTATGAAATAATAATTTTGATGATGATTAATGTATTGATTTATGTGCTTAAATTTGTATATATTATCTTGATATTAAATGACCAAATATTAAATTTAAACTTGAAAGTCATATTTAAAATCATTTTTATTTTTAGAAAAAATTTCTTGATGACATGATAGAATCTTACAACATAAAAAAAATCATTAGATTTTGGTTGAAGAATATCTCATAGTAATGACTCCACTTAAAAGTGATTTACTCATTTGATTTATCTTATCATAACCTTGATTGATAATGCAAAGTTAGAATATACTTGTATGAAAATGAACTATAACTAAGGAACCTTAGTTATTATTAGTAAAAAATATTTATGTTAAAATTTATAAAAATGAGTTTTTGTTGATGATATATTAGTATATATGATTTGAAAGATATTATATATATATAACAACCCTCTTGACTCCCAAAGATATTTATCCAAACAAAAATAATTTTATATGAGTCTAAAGTTTTTTTTACCATGGTTATGACTAAATATCTTTCTAAATAAACTTAAAATATTTTTATTGATTGATTTGAATGTTATATTATATATAATTGAAATAAATAAAAATTTTGAAATGAAATTGTCAATTCATTGCACTATGTGCAAAGAGTTAGACTCATTTATCATTTGATGTATTATTATAATAGCATTAATAATATTGAAGAAGTAACTTGAAATATGGGTTATATGATTAAATAGATATTATTGAATGATAGAATTTGAGTATAGAACATTATAAAAAGGGGAAGAAAAATCATGCTTCATTGTCTAGTATTTTTGAAAATTAAAAAACTATTTAATAAGAATAAAATGAGCATGGTAACTCACTCAAAAATCATTAGAATTGAAATAAATTTAAGTTTTTATTTGAAAATATTTTATTACAATGATGTTGATGAAATTTTTATTCTTGAAATAAATTTCATAAGTTAAAAGTAACTCAAAAATAGGATAATTTTTCTTGAAAATATTTTTATCTTATCAACCCTTCAACAACAGATAAAATGATAACATTAGTGTTGAATCTCCTAAACTACAATAATTTGATGATTCAAATATTATATTATTGACTAAGTTTGTAAAATGATTTAAATGTTATAACGATAGTTGTAGGTTAAAATGAGTTATGATTGGATGATGATTTTTGAATTTAAACTTTAAAATTTTTTTTCATATTTCTCCTTTTAGTGCTTTCAAATATATATATATTTGAAATACACATCATGAGTGTAACTCTCTTCACTAAAGTCTAAAAGATTTAGATACACTTAACAAAGAAATATCATTGAATGAAAGATAAACCGAAGATCATGTTTAAAAATATCTTATTGTAATATTTGTGATAATCTTTTTTAAAAAATTTCTCAATCTCTATCTTATTAAGATTTCAATAAGAGATTGATGAATCTATTAATGATTTTGTTTTTGAAATATCGATTTTGATGATTTGAACTTGAATAAGTTATTATCATGATTTTGGTAAGTTTAAAAAATAAAACTTAAAATTCTTATATAAATCACGTTCGTTTGAAAAAAGTTTATAAATGAATCATAAGTTTATCTATTTTGAACTATGACATTAATTTAAACAGATGATTTGAATCATATATAAAAATTGAGATCCTATATTTTCATATCTCATTTTGTAAAATCATGATTTTAATTTCTCAATACTTGTAACTTGACAATTTTCATGAATTGAGATCTTACTTACAATTAATCTTCTAAAATTTTTATTGAAGAAGAAAATTTATTAAAAATAAATAGTGTCTATTGATACTTATAATTTAATTCTTCATAACATGATTCATTTGTACTCATGGTTATATTTAAAACATGGATGCATTAAAAAATTAAACCATTATATTTCTTGTTGACAATAAAAAGGAGGAGGAATCAAAATTAATTTGGTTAGAAGAAAATTTGAATATTGAATAAGGAACAATTGATTAGAAGAAAATTAGAACTTTCTAAATGCATGCAAAATATTTGATATCATATTTTCTTTTAGAGTTCTTAATGCTCATTATCAAAATTTACATAAAATAATCTTCAAAATATATGATTTGATTGATTTGCTACATTACATGAAATTTTCATAAGATGAACTAAATTGCATGGGTAGCCCTTAATTTTAGAATTTATATCTATAAAATTAGGTATTTTTTGATATGATCCTTTTCAGAACCCCTCATTGATTCTACCTTTTTGTTTAAAAAAGGGGGAGAAATGGACTAGATTTTTTTCTTTGTACAATAAATATTTATGATAAATGTGTTGACATATGTATTGGACACTCAGTATTCAAATATACGATGAATATTTCTTTTTTATATAACAAATGGGGAGAAACAACGTGATTGATGACATATGATAAATGTTATATTTGAAATTTTATCATATAATAAATATTTGTTTTAAATAATTATTTTGAAAAGGTACATTGAACATTTCTCCTTATTTATAAATATTCAAAAATGATAAATGTTCAAATGATGGATATTTATAATAAATGCTCATATATGAATTGAACATTTCTCCTTTTTATTGATGACAAATGGGGAGAAATGACATAATTGATGACGTAAGAAAATTTTATATTTTAAAATCTTTAAAATATTTATATGATACCAAGAAAAGATGATTACTCTAAAAATTTTATCATGTATGGTATCATAATTTTTGACATAAAGTGAATGTTTAAAATATTTATTATGTGACACATATCAATTGAAATTATTTATCATGTGAAACCAAGAAGAAGAATACTTTGAAAATTTTATTATGTATGATATCATAAATGGTTAAATTATGAAAATACTATAATTGAATTCAAATGTGATAGGTTCTTTTGAATTTAAGTTTGTTGTATTTATCTTATGGCATATACATAGGGGGAGTTAAGGTTAACTTCATCATCAATTGGTTGTCATCATAAAAAAGGGGGAGATTGTTGAATCTCATATTTTGATGATGAATCAATTAATGAGTTTTATGATCTAACTTGTGTGTTAAAAAAAGTGATGCAAGGTTAACTACGACAGTGAAAGGGTATTACAATCAGATGTTGGGCCGGAGTCAGGTTCGAGCATCAGGCCAAGATTCGAACGACATAGTGGGAGCTCATTGAGAGTTTGCCGAGATCGACCGATGTTTGGATGATGTTATCGGGAACTCGTCGAGAGCTCACCAGAGGTTTGCCGGGAAGTTTGTCAGGAGTTCGCCGACATGTTGTCGAGAGCTCGTCGGGAGTTCGCCAGAAGAATGCTGGAAAGTTTGTCGGGAGTTCGTCAGGAGTTCAATGACAGGTTATCGGGAGCTCGTTGAGAGTTCACCGGAAGAATGCTGGAAGTTCGTTGGGAGTTCACCGAAGGAAATCGGGAGTTCGCCAGTGGTTCATCAGAAAAATATCGGGAGTTTGCCAAAGAGATAATTAGACGACGAAGATTGTACGTTGAGTGTCGTAGTTAGCATCATAATGAGAGTTAGTTTTACTAACTCAATTAAAAGGTCATTATGTCATAATTGAGATTGATTTGGATTCATTATAAAAGTCATTTCAGTAACCCAAGGTCAGATAAGGCATGATCTTCGAAGATACAGTATCCAAGATGACATAGTCTTCGAAGGTGTGTCAGGTAGTTGAACCACCAAGATATAGTCTCTCAGACTATCAGCAGTTGAACTGCATAGAACACAGTCTCCCAAACTGTGTCAGGCGGCTGAACCGTCCAGAACGTAGTCTTCGAGACTAGCACCTCGGGATTACTTAAAAAATAATTTTTGACTCCACTTTTGAAGTCATTTGGGGCCTATAAATACTTCACCCTTTCTTCTCTGAGGTATACAAGCAATTAAGAGCAAAAATCTTGTGAAAATACTATTGTAATTGAGAGCTTCTCCTCATTTTCGTCTTGTGTAGTTTTTTGTTTAAGGGAGAGTTTTGAGTCTTGTAAAGATTATCTTCTAAACCTGTAAAAGGAGAATAGAGTTGTAAGAGGGTAGTTGATCTTCACTCATTGAAGAAAGATCAATAATGAAAACCGGTAGCCTCAACGGAGGGGGAATCAGGAATTAGACGTAGGTCACGAGACCAAACCACTATAAAATCAGTTTGCTTCATCTTCTTTGCTCTTTAACTTCATTGCTCTGTTATTTAACTATCTATTATCTCTACACTTAAATGTACCTATATATCTATTTTTTTCAAAAAAAAATCAACTAGTTAATCTATTAATTTAAAAGTAGAATTCACCTGTGATTAGGAAAGCATCACACAATAATATATAGGTCAATCCATTATCCAAATCCATAGCAAAAATAAATAACTTGGATATCTTTAAATATCCATAGCATCACACAATATTCTCTAAATATGTAAAAATTTAAAATTCAAAAAAATTATCCAATAGTTTGGATATCTTTTACGAGATAAAAAAAAAACGAAGATGATTAATCTTTCATGGATCATAGTCGATCACGACGAATAAGATTATCAAAGATGATTAGATATGAGACGAAAGCATGATCAAGATGATGATCGATAAAAGGTAAATTGATTATTTCTAAAAAAAAATATTATGAAAGAATTTTTAGTGCTGCTGCAAAAAACTAAAATTAAGAGATTTTTAAAAAATTCGCCCATGATTTTTTATAATTTACTTTCCATTTATTATATAAAAAATCAATATATTAATCCCACTTACCAAACATCCACCACTATTTCGTGAAAAATCAGAAATCTATAGCCGATGATGATGTTTCAGCGGCCGCTAATAAACACTTCCTGAAAAATGTTTCTAAACACTTCCTGAAAAGTGTTTCCGGAAACCCCGTCCGCTTCGGCCATCAGAAATGGAGTGACGTGTAAAGAAAGTACAAAGAGAAAAGAAATAAAAACAAAAAAACCAGAAACAGAAAACAGAGATATTTAGATGAGATATTAACTGCGCATGATGACGTCATAGTTATCAACATGTCGCCTAAGCAGTGGGCAAATGGAGTGGTCCGCTGGAACGGGTTCTTTAGCCGATCCGTCGCGGTGGTAAGTGACACCCGATCTCGTTAAACCTTCTCGAAGGCCGGCACGACGGCGAAGGGTTCAAACGCTGCCCGTGTTATTGCTCGTTCCCGTTCGAAGGATGCCCGCCGAATCTCGAAGCCGCGGAGGAGATCGCGGGAGCTCCTTTCCGTGCAACTCTTACGGTAAGAGTTCACGTCAGAAGCTGTGCGATGTTCTTTCTTCTCGTTTTCTACTTCGTTGTGGTCAGAATTAGACAGGATTTAGTGTGTCCTCTATTCGAAGAGGAAAGAATCACAGATCAAATAGGAGTTGATCCGATTAGCTTTCCAAAAGCTGGCGATTTCCTAAAATTAGGTTTCTTGTTTGGTCTTGGCATTTACTGACGTTGGAGGCGGTTTCCGATTTCAAAGGTGAGATCTTTCTGTTCCTTGAACCTTTTCTGGCTGGTTTTATTTGACAACGAAACGTAGAGCGGAATTGGAAGGTGTTACGTTCTTCTCTCTGTTTCTCCTTTCGTTTAAGGTCCTATATCGAGTTATTGATTGGTAAATTAACTTTCCCTGCGGCGTCGAGGCCAATTGATTGCTCCTCGTCGAAAGTTAGGGTTTTTGAGCAACACGTTAGGCGAGGGACGGAATTGTTATTACTGAGTTTGAACTGCTTCGACGATCAGAGATTGAAGATACATGGGGAAGGGAGGAGGTTGCGTGCCGAGCAAGAAGCGGCAGCCAGCTGCTGCTTCGGATGGTTCCGCCATCGCCGAGAAGAATGCTCCTATTCCCGTGGAGGAGAAGATTGAAGCCAGCACAGAGGTCATCGAACCCGCTGCACCATCGTCGGTCGAGTCCAGGCTCAAGATCTTCATCGTGTTCTACTCCATGTACGGCCACGTTGAGTCTCTTGCCAAGCGGATGAAGAAGGGCGCGGATGATATCGAAGGTGTAGAGGGTGTCCTGTATCGTGTTGCAGAGACCCTCCCACCGGATGTCTTGGACAAGATGCATGCTCCGCCCAAGGATCCGGCGATCCCGTTGATATCGGCTGCTGAGATGGTTGAGGCGGACGGGATACTGTTTGGTTTTCCGACGAGGTATGGGTGCATGGCTGCTCAGATGAAGGCCTTCTTTGATTCTACAGGACAGCTATGGAGGGAACAGAAGCTTTCTGGCAAGCCAGCTGGGTTCTTCGTGAGTACCGGTAGCCAAGGGGGAGGGCAGGAGACCACTGCGTAAGTCCATCTATTGCCAAGTTTTTATCTTTCTGCTTCTATATGAGCAACTACAGACTTTTTTATTCAGCTTTAATCTATAAAATGTCATCATCTGATCATGTTAATGTTTCTTCGCATAAGGATAGTTCTTTATTGCCACAACTGATTAGAGAGACCAATTTGGGATAGAGGTGCTAAGAGTTTATAGAAAGGGGAAAAAAAAAAAAGAACAAGATACAAGAGTATGGTACCTCTAACATGGCTAACTTGTGGGGAAAGATTTGACTATTTGGGACCAAATGCTTGTTCATTGTTGTTATAAGTGGTGGTGATGGTCATGGTGTAAGTTTGGATTGTTTTGTTAGCACATTCTTTAGATTACTTTGGTACTTGAATTTCCTTAAGATCATCGCAATGAGTCAGTGTGAATTTGGTTCTTGTGCAGTAAAGTTTACTCTGAAAGTGACAATCAATTATCTAAGAATCTGTCGAGGTGGTGGTGTATGGGCGTATGTAACAAAAAAAAAAAGAAAAAGAAAAATAGTAGGCCTAGAAATAAAAGATGCTTTGGTTTGTGCCGTAATGCCAACATTCTAAATTTGATTAATGGGCACCAATTGTAATGCTTACACCGAGGAACATATGAACTTTTGAACAACATGGTTTATATCTCTGAGCTAGTACTGTAATCACCTACCGTAGAGCATTAAACAAAGAACATGATACTCATGGAAAACAATTTTTGCTAGTTTTACTGTGACGATATGGTAGTTGTTACCGTCGCCATTGGCAGTACTAAAGCCTTGATCCCTTCTGCTTACTTTCTCAAGAGACATATATTTGATTTTTGAATGTAGTGTCCAAAAATATATCTGAAAGTGTGAGTGGACCGAGTAGGGAAGTTCTTTTCAATAATTCACATCCGGTAACTTCAGCGATAAATATTACTTGATTGTTGCGGAAAGTGTCACGTGGGTGTTTTTGCCTTCTAACACTTGCACACTAGAAGCACTTGAAAGGCCCATGTTTTATGGATTAATTTTATCACCTATCTTCAAAATAATGCAGGAACTTCAAATTTATTTAGTGTGCAATTTGCTTCGACGGACTCTGAAACTTTTGAAGGAGCTTAACCATGCATCTGTTTGAACTTATTAATATGAGAAGTTGATGTTATTGACTTGGTTAGAGTAGCTTGACTCTTTTTCTCTTTGGTATAGTTGGACTGCAATAACCCAACTGACCCACCATGGCATGCTCTTCGTTCCCATCGGATACACCTTTGGAGCTGGTATGTTCGAGATGGATGAAATCAGAGGTGGTTCTCCATACGGTGCTGGCGTCTTTGCCGGAGATGGCACAAGGCAAGCTAGTGAGGCAGAGCTTGCCCTAGCAGAGTACCAAGGCAAATATATGGCTTCTACAGTCAAGAAGCTGGTGCAAACTTGATCTTTTCACTGGGATTGCATGTTTTCTATGTAAAAAACCTGAAAACTCCTAATGTTCTATTCCATTCATAAATGAGCTCTTCTTCGCCTGTGTCTTTTCTGATACCTGTAATTATTTCTTGCATTTGGTCATGGTCATGTGTCCAAAAATCATAATGTATTTGGCAAAATAAGGTTGTGGCATTTGATCTTCCATATTTAGATTCTCTTTGTTCAGTGTGTTTTGGAGTTCCGGTCTATGTGGATTTAGCGGATCATGCCGCGCAAGCTTGGTCCTTTATCGGACTCGGATCCGGGTTTAGATTCACCCGACCCAATGGATGACGTCTCTGGGCAGTTCCGCCACTTCTGCTAATCTGTTTCCGCCGTCTGATCAACTTAACGGATCTAGGGACATTTTAGTAATTTAAGTCGATAAAGAATCCGTGGACGTTTCTGTAACGGGCAATCGAACGGCCAGAAACGTCGGCGGTGGATCAGCGCCTTCTATAGTCCCCACTCGGCACTAATACTTCACCAACCAGAACATATCGCTACCCAGAATGTTACCCGTCCAATTGTGTGGGCCACACATGATAACCCAGACACGGATTTCTGAAACGACGTAATCCCAAAATAGCAACCCGCATGACGCGGGCCACGTCACGCCACTGTCGGTCCCACGTTCCGGTGCGGCGCCACGTTCAGTGGAAACCGTTTCATGGCGCCTCCTCTCCCTCCTCCTCACCTTACCTCCTTCTTCTTCCCTCTTCCTCTGCTTCTTCGTTTACCCGAACCGAGAGCAGGAGAAAAGGAATCGGAATGGTTGCTCTGTTTCCTTTTACCGTCTTTAACTAATATCTCCGCGTTCCTTTCGCGTTTCCTAGTCTGCCTCTGCTCTACTTCTGTTCTCTGTTCAGTCTTCTCTTTCCTTTCTTTGCCTAACCCTCCACCCCTTTATACACCGAGCTAGTTCGCGCCACAAGGAGGGATCTTGCGCCGATTTTAGCTGTAAAGGGACTCGCTTTGGCCCTGTTCTCGAGGCGACAATCTGGTTTCTGGTTGATCCTTGGCGATTCTTCTGCAGCAGTACTATTTGTGTTTGCAGGACCTCCCACCTCAGAGTTCCAGGCAGTTTCCTTGACCAGGTCGGTGGTCCATGCGTCTCGAATCGGAGCCTCGTCCCAGAATCCCCACAAGAATTTGATTCTGGGGGCAAAATATTGTCTTTTTGGCTGGTGCTGGTTGAATCCTGTGTGGTGGTTCTTGACTCGAAGCAGAATGACTGCTGCTTGCGGGTTCTTGGCATGTCTACTACTCGTCGCCCTCCCTACTTCCATGGTGGATGGCCTCGGGGTGAACTGGGGGACGATGGCCACACACCGGTTGCCGCCCAAAACCATCGCGGAGCTCCTGCAAGACAACGGCATCAAGAAGGTCAAGATATTCGACGCGGATCCGTCCTCCATGAGCGCATTGGCCGGGACAGGGATCGAGGCGATGATCGCCATCCCCAACGGCATGCTCGCCACGATGAACGACTACGACGCGGCCAAGCAGTGGGTGAAGAAGAACGTCACCCGCTTCAACTTCGACGGCGGAGTTGACATCAAGTAGGCGTTTGATCCCGTCGGCTTTGCTCCTTGATCATGTCGCCGTGTCTTTCTGACTCTGTTCTGCGTGCAGATACGTAGCAGTCGGCAATGAACCCTTCTTGAAGTCATACAACGATTCCTTCACCAACGTCACCTTCCCGGCGCTGAAGAACATCCAGAACGCTCTCAACGAAGCAGGAATAGGAGACGCCATCAAGGCCACCGTCCCCCTCAACGCTGACGTCTACGACTCACCGGCGAGCAACCCAGTGCCGTCGGCCGGAGAATTCCGAGCTGATATCCGTGACCTAATGGCGCAGATCGTCGAGTTCTTCAGCCTCAATGATGCGCCATTCACCGTCAACATATACCCATTCCTGAGCCTTTACGGGAACAACGACTTCCCCATCGACTTCGCCTTCTTCGACGGCACCAGCGCTCCCGTTGTCGACAACGGGGTGGCGTACACCAACGTGTTCGACGCCAACTTCGACACGCTGGTCTCGGCTCTGAGGAAGGCCGGCTTCGGCGATCTGCCGATCGTGGTGGGGGAGGTCGGCTGGCCTACGGACGGCGACATGAACGCCAATGTGGCCATGGCGGAGAGGTTCTATGGTGGCCTCCTGAAGCGCCTTGCAGCCAAGAGCGGGACGCCGCTACGGCCGAACACGGAGATGGAGGTGTACTTGTTTGGCCTCGTCGACGAGGACGCCAAGAGCGTGGCGCCGGGGAACTTCGAGCGCCACTGGGGGCTCTTCACCTACGACGGGCGGCCAAAGTTCGCCATCGATTTCTCCGGGCAGGGACAGAACGGGATGCCGGTGGGAGCAAAGGGCGTGCAGTACCTGCCGACGAGGTGGTGTGCGTTGAATCCGGCGGCCACGGACCTCGGCAAGCTCGCCGACAACGTCAACTTCGCCTGCACGTACGCGGACTGCACCGCGCTTGGCGGCGGGTGCTCCTGCGATGCGCTCGACGCTTGGGGGAAAGCTTCGTATGCCTTCAACGCCTACTTCCAAGCTCAGAGCCAGAACGAGGAGAGCTGCTATTTTCAAGGACTCGCCATGGTGACGACGCAGAACATCTCGCAGGGCTCCTGCAACTTCACGATTCAGATCGCATCTTCCGTCGCTTCGACCACCCACCTGACGCGGCTGGTGGTGCTTTGGTTGGCAATTGCCGCCGAGCTCTTGATGTAGATAGAAGAAGTTTGATTTCTCTGTGATTGACTCATTCGTGTTATATGTTCTTGAAAGCACCAACCGTCGTCATATGTTATGATGCTAGATTTTGAGTGCATCAATCCATAGATTTGGTGTTTCCAATTGTTCAACTCTTAGAACTACTTTTGTACTCGACATTGTTTTATATTGCTAGTCCCTCTTGATATATTTATTTCCACTAACTTGTTAATTATTGATAAGAAATATATATTAACCAACGATCATCATCTTACATAAGCACTATGCAAAATTTATAAAAGAAGGAAAAGATTCAGATGACTCTCCATTAATATACATATTGCTTGGTGTTATCTACACCTATCGCCATGTGGACAAAATGTAAAGAGGTGATCATTGGGGCGTTTAAAGATTATTCACTACAAGACCAAGTATAAAAATTAATCTTCGACATTATGTCAGATGGGCTTTTTTTCCAAAATAAAGTCAAACCCACTAAGAGATCTCGATCATTAACTTTAGCATCAAAAGGATCGAGTCGAAAAGTTTCTCGACATCGGTTCTAGTGCAGGTGGTGTCTCGGAAGCTCGACTCTTTCACCTTGGAGCTATTAGGATCAATGATATAACACTCATAAATTATTATGGTTCGGCCTCAACCTGGCCTACGTCCACTCCATAGGATGTTGTAAAATCTATGATTGTAATTTGTATTGACTATATAAAGTGTTTTCTGAAATGGTTGCTTGTAGATATCATGAGAAACACTTTATCTAACATATTTTCTCTTTTATAGGTCCTAAGGGACCATAGGAGGTTTTGGGGAGGCTTATTTTTACAGATGGATACGCGATAGCGCATCATGACTTAGGCAAAACCAACTAAGTTCGTAACATTTGGTAGCAGAGCAGGATAAGCACATGTATTAACACTTACCATCCAAACGTGGGGGACCTAGCTGGGCTGCATGGAGGGCAGCTAGCACACGTGACCATTTGAGGGAAACATATATTGAGATGTAGGGAAAAGAGTCGCTCAAAGGAGCGGGCATCCAACATTGGCATTCAGAGGAATGACCAACCTTTTGCACGAGAGGCACCACGAGGACAAGCAACCAAACTTGATGGTGCTCAAGACAAGCGGGACGCTTGGTAAAAGATGAGACTGCGTAAAGTGAGATATGTTGCATAACGACCGAAAGAGTTCTAAAAAGCTCACGGAGGTGAGGGGAAATACTAACTTAGAGAATTTGGTACTCATGCAAGGTTTGTATGCAGAGGATGGAGTGTTCATGGTCATCCTAAGGCTACCGAAATTCGACGTAATGGAGCATTGAAACTTTCTCTTCGGCATGAGAATGATACGTTTGTAGGAGGCTGAAGCATGTAATAAGTTCAGCATGTGCTAGGCCTTGAAAGATACAATGGAGGTTATATTGGTAAAGAGTCATAATTTAGCAAGTGTATTTGCGAGGGTAGAACAATGCACAGTTAATGGGGTAATGCATTGGTGGATGCATTGTAAGATCAAGTGGAGGAGCGACGACCATGACAACATCAAATGAAGGCACACTTAGAGCCAATATAAAAATCATATTCAAAAGAGGGCTAACTCATGGAATGGTGGGTGTAAGGGCTACCATAAACTCAATACAAATCGAGGGGCGGAGCAACTTGGGTGGAACTTGGTGAAGTATCCAAGCCGCATGAAGGGAGTCGACGTAGAAGATGAAACATGGACCGGAGGCACAGAGTTTTTCTTTAACAAATATCAAAGACATGAACTCTTGCAGAGGCAAGAGCGGGATCATGTGTTTCATGGGTTCTTCATTCTGATGGAACAGACTCATCCTACATTGTGCCAAAGACAAAGGGAGATTCAAGGCACATGCACCTTATAGAAACATTTAACCGAGGAACTAAGATGATTCAACTTGCGGAGGCGAAGTTGGGATCAAAAGGCCTTTGCTCGAGGTAAGAGGATGTAAAGGCGGGTACACTTAAAGAATATGTCACAATGCTGCTATTCGAGTTGTCATAAAGAAAGCAATGAGTAGCTGAGATTTATGCTGGTGGGAGGATAGAGGCCTAGGATCCACATAATGATGCACCAATTTCAGTGAAGTCTTTGATCTTCGAGAGCTGCTAGGTAGCGAAATGTCATAGAGCAATGCTTCGTTCGGGTGTGACCTGAGAATGGGTGGCCGAAGGTTAATTGGTAAAGGAGCGAACACAATCAACGGTGGAAGAGGCTCTACGATGTGCTGGCATAGGCCGCATATGGAGAGATCGTAGTTCGAGTTCATCCCACAAGAATCTGAATGCAATGAAGGTGCCACCAAAAGGCGATATAATACAGCGGATTGTGGTGGAATAGTTCGAGACAATATAATACACGCGGGAAAAGTCCCGTGAGGGACGTGATCATGCAGATGTATGATCAGGAGCTACTGGGAGCTCCACTTCAGTGAACAACACGACGACAAGAAGGGCTATGGACTTAAGGAGTGAATGTCATGGTACCACAAAGGCGGGTTTTCCATGTGTGTATCGAATCTTGCATTGGATAAAGGCCTTAGCCATCAGCATATGGGGGTTGTATACCACCAAGGGAGAATTCTGAGTGCAAGTACCAATGAGTCGCATGGGGGACTTGATTATACAGAGGTATGATCAAAGTGGTTGGAGAGTTGAACTGCTCTAGTACTTATATTCGCTTAGGGGAGTCCGACAAGTCAGAGGACAAGGCCAAGGAAGCAAATATTGCTACCAAGGAAGCTAAAGAGAACAAAATTGATGTGAGCCATACAACAGGATTGCGAAGGCCATGCATGGAGATATAATCTATTTTTCCATCGACCAAGGAGAACTGCTTGGAGAATACAAAGGTGTTGAAGTAGGTGGTCAAAGGGAGCGAGGAAGCGATCACAAGTCTAGAGGGGCTCAGCTACCCAAAAGCTAAGCGTTGGTCAAAATAGAGGTGGACTCGGAGGAGTGCCACAGTGCCGTAGAGACGGATCTACCGAACGTAAAGAAAGAGACGCAAATGCGAGGCAACAGATAGTAATGTCATGGGCTTGGCAACGCCATGGTACCGTAGAAGCGGGACTTCCGTGGAGTCATTGATCCCTTGCTCTCATGGAGGGAGAGCGTTGGTTGTGAAAAAGGCCGAGAAGGTAGAGAATGCAGAGGCAAACTCCAAGTACTAAGACAAGGCTGAAGGGCAGAGGCCAAGGAACTTCATAAGATCGGTGTTAATGGGCTTCTCATCAAGATAGTTGAAAGTGGGGGACTTTAGGTTGATGAAAAAGTGCTCGGCCAAGGAACGAAGTATACAGTACGTGGTGTTGTACCTTTTATACTCAGAGAAGTAAGCGACAAAGATGATGGAGAAGATGATACAATCCCAAAGGCGACCAAAACTATCTAAGACTCGCTCTAAGTTGGGGTGAAATTTTGCTCTTTTTTGGCAAAATTTCTTCATTCCAGAAGTTCAATGATGGTGAGAAGGTGAATCACAGTAGCTAACTCAATGCAACGAGTGCAAACACTTCAGGTGCTTCAGAAGTGGGAGCAAAGAGCAGGCGAAGGCTAGTAACCAGCTTGATGCATGAAGTACAATATTGAGGAGGCAGGCGAAGTTAAATAATCTTTGCCTTCTCTATTCTTAAGTGATTGGGCGAAACCAAGTACCCTAGTTTTCTTATTTATCCAGCAGAGGAGTTCTGTACAAGTTCAAAGACCCTTCAAATAAACCTAATGGAAGATAATAGTTATCAAATTCTCACCATTGGTGAGGTGCTACTGAGAGTAAATTGTCAGTCGAAGGCGGTGCCACTTCATTTTTCAACTGAATGTCAATCGAAGACGGAAGTAATGCAAACCTACTTGGAAGCGACAACTAAGTTAAAGAAGAATCGATGGATGAATTTTGTAAAAGAAGGACCTCAAAAACTTCAAAACCTGTGAGACGATGCTCGTTAAAGCTCCAACAAGCGTCAATCTAGTTTAAGCGGCTTGAGACATTTCAGATACTAGCGTAAAACAAGGAAGGTCTTTTCCTTTATCAAAAAGATTTACAGGAATCAGCGAGGATCAACACAATTGCTGACCCCACACTAGACTCAGTCATTGGCAAATTGAAGCAGCATGGCAGATCAAAAGTTTGACTACTCAACAACAGTGACGGAGAGCAGTTGGGAGCCAAGAGGCATGTTACAGTCAGAGCAGAAGATTGAAGATTCAACAAAAGACAAGATGTAGCATCTGCAGTGACTTTGATGATGACGTCGAAGGAATAAGTGGGAGATAATGTCACAGACAAAAATATAAAAAGGGTGCTCAATGTAATGCTCATGTATGTACGTGTCTTTCAGTTTTTGTAAATACTTTGTACAACAAGTAGCATACTTACTATAGGCTTGGCAGCTCTAGTTTGTAAGCTTTCGTGGTTGGTTTTGGCTTGTAAATGAGTTGTGTCATATAGACATTTGTGGGGACTTCAGTCTGTAATGGACTATGATCCTTTGTGTGTGATTGTTCATAGTTTCTAAAGTCCATGGTTGTAATTTGTATTGGCTATATAAAGTGTTTGCTGAAATGGTTGCTTGTGGATCCCGTGAAAAATATTTTCTTTAACCCATTTTCTCTTTTGTAGGTCCTAAGGGACTATAAGAGGTTTCAGGGAGGATGACCTCTACGGATGGACACGCGATGGTACCACTCGACTTAGGCAAAACCAGCTAAGTTCGTGACAGTTCGATCAACGTATATCTTTTTTATGTCAGAATGGGATAGGTTGGCATAGGCTTGTTGGATAAATTAACCATTGCACTTTGAACCCCTCTAACAAGAACGAAGCATGCTTTGAGGGAGACAAATGATAGAGAATATATTAACAACTAAACATCATCTGACACATAAATGTCAGCCTCCACCCATCTTCTCGCATGGACAAAAGTCCAAGGCAGGTCGAGGTTGTCTCCCCCCCTATCGTCCACGTGGATGAAACACCAAGAGAGAGACATTAGGATGGTTAAGATCGTTCTCTCCAAAGCTAGTATAAAAACTAATCCTCGGTACTACGACGAAGAGCTTTTTTTCCAAAATAAAGTCACATCACTAACTTGAGTGTCAAAGGGATCAAGTCAAAAAAAATTTCCTAACATCGATCTTAATGCAGGTGACACTTTCGAAGCTCGACACTTTCGCCTCAAAGCTGTTGGGAAACCTACAGCAGGTGCATCACATGCGCAGTAGAAATCAAAACAAAAACTGATTTCCCACGCAGATCAAATCGTCGTACAAAAGATTGGGGTAGCGAGAAAAATGTAAAAACCGATAAAACTGCAATGTGTGAGAGATTGATTTTACCTAGGGAGATCGTATATCCCTGTATTCCAGATCTAGATGGAGAAGATGAAGGAGGTCAAGCGTCCTCCTCTCTAGCGGTATCCACACGATGGATCTCTGCAGCGAAACTCCTCCAATCTGATCCCGCAACTCTTGCGTAGAGGGAGGGAGGATAATAGGAGGTGGTGGCTAAAGTTGCAGCCTATTAACCCTGAGTCTCTACTTCTATTTATAGAGAGCCACCAAAACCCTAGGGCTCCTTCCTTAGTGGGTATTGGATCTCCATCCAATAACCCACTAACCTTGCATTATTGTATCTCTATCCAATAATCTCTTTAGGCCTATAACTGGGCCTTAATCAAGGAGCCCATCAATATAGGGTCTTATCTAATGAGAATATGAGCTAATTGGATCTTCATCTAATCCCCTATTCGTTGAAGCATCCACCATATGTGTGTGACCCTCTGGGCCCGATACCGAGCTGGCCGTGAGTCACTCCCATCAGAACTCATTCTGATATAGTAAATTATTATCCCCATAATAATTCACTCGATTCATCGACTATGGACGTACTAGGCCACTACGCCATAGTCCCCAAACGGTACAGGGGGGATCAAATCCATTAGACCTGTCTATCCATAGTTATCATATATTTATAATCCTTCATCCATATAATATCCCAGAGACTGTATATTGGACATGGTATTGTCAGGTCACATACAGATTCAGTTTGTCTTACTCTAATCGGATTCTACCGGAGAACTCATTCTCTCTCAATCTGAATGACCCTGGCTAGAGATTTGTTTAAGCAAGCACATATGAGATATTCCTCTCGTGATACTGAGAGTGGATGATCCTCTATTGACACTTAATTGCCTTCGTAAGGTTGGCTACCAATCCCGATAACCTGTTGTACCAGATTTGGAGCTTTCCAAACCTATAAGTCTGGCGTTAAAGAAAGGAGTACTCATACAAGGCATCCTTGGTGTCTCAAGTCTAAGGACCAGATATACAACTTGGACTATGAAATCGCTGTCTGACATTAGGTATCATTAACCATACAACAATCCATAAACGGATCAATCAGTGAACTCATTCTCCAATGAGCACCTGTACTATATCCTTAGTGTCTCTACACAAGTGGCTATGAGACCAACCGCCTCCATCATATGAACGGGTATATAGTACATCGATCTGTCCGATTATCTCGATGTCCCTCTCGAGTAACCTATGATCGAGATTATTTAGGATATGTGTTTAAAGATGAATCGATCTCATTATCGTAATCTCATCACGATTTGATTCTCATTACACAGAACCAAGGACATCACAATATATATGCTACATATAATATAATGTGAGAATATACCAATATTAATCATAAGAAAAAAGATTACGCAGTATGTCACACGTGTCATCACTCGCGTGATTGGCTTGCAGGGCACCTGTAACCAGCAATCTCCCACTTGACCTAAAGTCAATCACTTATGTATCTGATCCCCATCAGACCCATGTGACGCTCAAATATAATCTGAGCCAACGGCTTCGTTAGTGGATTTGCAATGTTATCTTCGGATGGAACTATTTCTATTGCTATATCTTTTCGGGTCATGATCGCTCTGATCAGATGGAACCTCCTCAGAACAATTCTGATGAGACATGAGTTCCCTTGCTAGAGTTATCATCCTGTCGCCGTCACAATATATAGGAGTCAGCTCCACGCTGCTTGGTATGACTCCCAAATCCTTGATGAACTTCTTCATCCACACCCCTTCCTTTGCTTCTTCTACTGCAGCGATGTATTCCACCTCTGTGGTCGAGTCGGCAGTAGTATCTTGCTTGAAACTCTTCCAACTTACTGCTCCTCCATTCATGGTGAAAACATACCCTAAATTTTACTTGCTATCATCAATGTCAGATTGAAAACTTGAGTCTGTGTAGCCCTCAACCTGCAGGCTACCTCCTCCATATACTAGTAAAAGATCCTTAGTCCTTCTCAAGTACTTAAGGATATACTTTACTGTCTTCCAGTGTTCTAAACCTGGATCTGCTTGATACCTGCTCGTGACACTCAGAGCATGTGTCATATCAGGTCTAGTACATAGCATCACATACATGATAGATCATATTGCTGAGGCATAAGGTATCTTATCCATGTTTGTCCTTTCTTCAGGAGTCTTTGGGGACATACTTCTAGAAAGTGATATTTTATGTCTCATCGGTATGAGACATTTCTTGGAATTTTTCATGTCAAACCTTTTGATAATAGAGTCTATGTACCTAGACTGGGACAAGCCAAACATCCTTTTGGATCTATCTCTATAGATTCGGATCCCCAAAATATAGGATGCTTCCCCTAAGTCTTTCATTGAGAAGTTTCTAGATAGCCAAGCCTTTACTGTAGAGAGCATTCCTACATCATTCCCAATGATTAGGATGTCATCCACATATAGCACTAAGAAGGTGATAGCACTTCCACTTACCTTCTTGTACACACAAGGCTCATCTTTGTTCTTAACAAAGTCATAAGATCTGATCACCTCATTAAATCTTATGTTCTAACTTCGAGAAGCTTGCTTCAATCCATAAATGGATCTAAGCAACTTGCACAATTTATCTGGACTCTCTTTGGATACGAATCCCTCTGGTTTATCATATACACCTCTTCCTCGATGTTGCCATTGAGGAATGATGTTTTGACATCCATCTGTCAGATCTCATAGTCATAGTGTGCTGCAATGGCTAAAATAATTATAATGGACTTAAGCATGGCTACAGGTGAAAAGGTTTCGTCATAAACAACTTCTTGTCTTTGACGATATCCTTTAGCTACCAGCCTTGCTTTATCGCTCTACCTTTCCATCAACTCCGATCTTCTTCTTGAAGATCCATTTGCAGCCGATGGGTACAATACCCTCAGGCTTCTTGCCACTTCCCGGAGTCTATATTCATAATAGTCTTCTCATAGGTCTTCTCATATGTCCCACATATCTTTCAGGAGGGTGAGACACTCTATTAGACCTACGTAAAGTTGAAACTTGTGTGTTAGGTACCTGAACAGACTCGGGCTCTGGAATGGTGCTTGAGCTAGGTTCTGCAACCTCGCTCAATTCTATCTCACTCCCACTTTCCACCAAGAATGTGTTCCTTCTCAAGGAACACAGCTCTCTTGGCAACAAAGACCTTTCAGTCCTCGGGATGATAGAAATAATACCCACAAGTTTCCTTTGGGTATCCCACGAATGTGCACCATTCTGTCCTTGATTCGAACTTATCGGGGTTGTGTCTTCTAACGTGGGCAGGACAGCCCCAAATCTTAACAATTTTAAGATCGAGCTTCTTTCCTTTCCATATCTCATATGGTGTAGACACTACCGACTTTGATGGAACTCTGTTCAGAAGGTAAGCTGCAATCTCTAGGGCGTATCTCTAGAATGAGACGGGTAGGTCAGCGAAACTCATCATGGATCACACTATATCTAACAGCGTGCGATTCCTCCTTTCTGATACACCATTGAGCTGAGGTGTATAAGGATGTGTCCACTGAGATAGAATCACATTGTCCCTGAGAAAATTGGTGAACTCCGTACTCAAGTACTCTCCTCCTCAATCTGATCAAAGAGTCTTAATACTCTTTCCAATTTGGTTCTCTACCTCATTCTTATATTCCCTAAATTTCTCGAAGGCCTCAGATTTGTACTTCATTAAGTACACGTGTCCATACCTAGAGAAATCATCAGTGAATGTAATGAAGTATGAGTAACCACCTATAGCTTGAGTCGACATGAGACCACATACATCACTATGTATGAGTTCCAATAACTCGGTGGCTCTCTCTCCAGTTCCACTAAAAGGAGAGTTGGTCATCTTCCGACGAAGGCAAGGTTCGCAAGTTGCATATGTCTCATAGTCAAATGGATCTAAGTATCCATCTTTCAACAACTTTTGAATCCTTCTCTCATGTATATGACCTAGCCTACAATGTCATAGGTATGCATTATTCACCTCATCTTTTTTACTCTTAGACATATTTATATTCATGATATGTGGAGAAATATCTAACACACATAAGCCTTTTATTAGGGTCCCTCTAATGATAATATTATCATCCATTATTATTGAATAATTATTATTCTCAAAAACTAATTTATATCCATTAATTATCAAACAAGAGATAGAAATAATATTTTTGATGATAGAGGAAACAAAATAGCATGCATCTAATGCAATAATAGCTCCACCAGGCAGATGTAGGGTGACCTCTCCAACAGCAACTGCAGCAACTCTTGCTCCATTGTCCATCTTGAGGTTCATCTTGCCTCTAGCCAATCTCCTAGGTCTTGCCAGAACCTGCAACGAATTGTAGATATGATAAACACTCCTGGTATCCAATACTCATATGTTATCATGAAAATCTGACAAGTGGAGACTGATCATGAATATACTTGAAGCTTCTCCAAGCTTTTGTCTCGCCTTCTCTGCAAGGTAGTCCTTACAGTTCCTCTTTCAATGTCCGTCTTGGCCACAGTGGAAGCATTGTCCTTTGTCCTTTACCGGGTATTTCTTGGCAACCTTTGTCTTACCTGGTCTTTCTTTTCCCTTGCCCTTCTTAAGGGTCTTGCTGGCCTTCATTTTCTTTTTGGTCTCACCAATATAGAGAACTAGCTTCTCCTTTTTTATGACACTCTCAGCTTCCCTCAACATATTGAGGAGCTCAGGGAGAGTTGCCTCAAACTTGCTCATGTTAAAATTCATGATGAAGTGAGAAAAGGAATCTGATAGGGACTGAAGTATAAGATCAACGCACAGGTTATCCTCTAAGACTATTCCCAGAACTGTGAGTTTCTCGATCCACTCTATCATCTTTAGGACATGGTTATCAACCGATGTCCCTTCTGTCATCCTAGCTTGGAAGAGTTTCTTAGATATCTCATATCTTTGAGTTATTCCCTGTTTCTCAAACAGCTGACGGAGATGAAGAAGAATAGAATCTACATCCATGCTCTCATGTTGCCTTTGTAGCTCAGGAGTCATGGAGGCCAACATGTAACATTTTGCTAACGTGGAATCATCTATGTACTTCACATAACGAGTGATCTCATCCTCACTTGCCTCGTCTTCCGGCGTGGGCACGATTGTATCAAGGATGTATGCGATTTTCTCCGTCATGAGAACAATTCTCAAATTACGGAGCCAATCTGTATAGTTTGGACTAGTGAGACGGTTGGCATCAAGTATGCCACGTAGGAGGTTTGCTAGCGACATGTTTATGACAAAACAAGATATAGCAAAAATAAATAACATGCAGATTTCACAGAAAATACTAATTAAGATATGAACTTTTATTTTAATGGACTCCCACTATTTTCTTAGTGAATCACGCGACACCCTCGACACGTGAGACGGAAGTCTCCGGCAGACTCCTAATGTTGGATCAGGATCCAATTAGTATTTTAGTGCAACTTCGAGGGACTCGACCAATTGCACTAAGCCCAAAAGGTAGGCAACTATTGCTAATCACAACTCCTTATGATTTCCGTCACGTTTGGCCTCCGAATCATAATGGTCTCGAGGGACTCGACCAACCATGATATTCAGTTAAGTCATCACCATCGTTACAAGATGAGTCTGATTTGATGATATGCCCTCGAGGGACTCGACCAATCATACCATGTCTTTAGGTCACCGGTGACATCTCTATGTCGTAGGCAAGAACTCCATCACGTAGATAGGCGAGCCTCGAGGGACTCGACCAACTCAACCTATGTTGTGATTCAATTTCTTCCTATAACGATGGAAGGCCACGTGGGTCAATCTTATTGCCTCACGCTTATTGACTTAATATTATCGTAGAGGGGTTTTTGTATTATATTGGTCTTCTAATATGTCGTGTCACACACATACATATTTAATATATATTTACATCGTATGCAAATATATATATACATATATCTAGTAGGTGTATAACAAACACATCACATATGCAAGCCACACCGGATGATCATGAGTCGTCACCTAATATGATTAAGCCCGAGCCAATAGGCCTAATAACTCACAATAGGATCTATATGTGCATTGGCGCATTTCCATGCCCTGTGATTGTTGATCTCGTCATTATCGGTTCCGTCGGATCATCGCATCACCATGCGTCGTAATCTCTCGTCACAGCATCATGGGTCCCGTTGTAACCTCCACGCTCCCGCTGCGCCTCTCCATGTAATAATAATAATCACAATTACACACATCACAACACATGACTCATGATCATCCATGCACATCATACATCACATGTACATCACATCATATATAGGATTACTAGATATATATAATAATTAATTAAACTAATTAATTAATTATTTTTTTTGTAAAATCAGGATATGCTCGAAATTTATAGAATTGTCAAGGGCATTTTCATAATTCTAGATGAGAGGACAGTCCTCGGAATTTCAAGAATCGTTGAGAGCATTTTCGGTATTCTGAATGAGAGGACAGTCCTCGGTATTTTCAGAAATATTGAGGGCATTTAAGGAATTATGTATAAAAGGGACAGAGTTAGAATTTCCCAAAATTTAAGGGGCATAATTGTCTTTTTTTAAAAAGTTGCCCTAGCCCTCCTTCACCCTCACTGCGCCGCCGCTGCTGCCCCTACGCAGGCGACGATTGCCCTTTGCGGCCGGCAACCGCCCTGCCAAGGGGCGGCCACCCTTGCGACCGGTGCCGCCGCCCCTGCTGGCGGCAGGGCTGGCCGCTGGCAGCCGCCCCCTTGTAGGCACACCGCGAGCAGCCGCCCCTTGCAGGCTGACTACAGCCGGTCATGCCCGCGGGCGGTCACCCCTGTAAGGGGGTTGGCCGTGGCCATGCCCGGCTGCCCCTTGCAAGGGCTTCCTTTACTGCGAAAACACAGCAAGAATGCGTAGAACGATTCTACACGATTCAATCTCATCATACGCAGTTTAAAACCAATCTTTCGTACGAAAACATTAGCTCTGATACCACTATTGGGAAACCTACAGCGGGTGCATCACATGCACAGCGGAAATCAAAACAAAAATTGATTTCCCACGTAGATCAAATCGTTGTGCAAAAGATTGGGGTCACGAGAAAAATGCAAAAACCGATAAAACCGCAATGTGTGAGAGATTGATTTTACCTTGGGAGATCGTATATCCCTGTATTCCAGATCCGGATGGAGAAGATGAAGGAGGTCAAGAGTCCTCCTCTCTAGCGATATCCACACGATGGATCTCTACAGCAAAACTCCTCCAATCTGATCTCGCAACTCTTGCGCAGAGGGAGGGAGGAGAATAGGAGGTGGTTGCTAAAGTTGCAACCTATCAACCTGAGTCTCCCCTCCTATTTATAGAGAGCCACCAAAACCTTAGGGCTCATTCCTTAGTGGGTATTGGATCTCCATCTAATAACCCACTAACCTTGCATTATTGGATCTCTATCTAATAATCTCCTTAGGCATATAATTGGGCCTTAATCAAGGAGCCCATCAACATAGGGTCTCATCTAATGAGAATATGGGCTAATTGGATCTTCATCCAATCCTCTATTTGCTGAAGCATCCACTATATGTGTGTGACCCTCTAGGCCCGATATCGAGCTGGCCGTGAGTCACTCCCATTAGAACTCCTTCTGATATAGTGAATTATTATCTTCATAATAATTCACTCGACTCATCGACTATGGACGTACTAGGCCACTACGCCATAGTCCTTAAACGGTACAGGGGGGATCAAATCCATCGGACCTGTCTGTCCATAGTTACCATATATCTATAATCCCTCATCCAAATAATATCCCAGAAACCGTATATTGGACATGGTACTGTCAGGTCACATACAGAATCAGTTTGTCTTACTCTAATCAGATTCTATCGGAGAACTCCTTCCATCTCAATCCGAATGACCCTGGCCAGAGATTTATCTAAGCAAGCACATATGAGATATTCCTCTCATGATACCCAGAGTGGATAATCCTCTATTGACACTAAATTGTCTTCGTAAGGTTGGCTACCAATCCCGATAACTAGCTGTATCAGATCTGGAGCTTTCCAAACCTGTAAGTCTAGCGTAAAAGAAAGGATTACTCATACAAGGCATCATTGGTGTCTCAAGTCTAAGGACCAGATATACAACTTGGACTATGAAATCGCTGTCTGACATTAGGTATCATTAACCATACAACATTCCACAAACGGATCAATCAGTAAACTCATTCTCCAATGAATTATATCCTTAGTGTCTCCACACAAGTGGCTATGAGACCAACCGTCTCCATCATATGGACAGGTATATAGTATATCTATCTGTCCGGTTATCTCGATGTCCCTCTCGAGTAACCTATGATCGAGATTATTTAGGATCTGTATTTAAAGATGAATCGATCTTATTATCGTGATCTCATCACGATCCGATTTCCATTACATAGAACCGAAGACATCACAATATATATACTACATATAATATAATGTGAGAATATACCAACATTAATCATAAATAAAAATATTATGCAGTATGTCACACGTGTCATCACTTGCGTCATTGAATTTCGGGACACCTGTAACAGCAAAATCCACCTCATGCACCACCTCAAATACTCTTGGGCTATCGAGTTTAGATCACTTAGGATTGATTGAGCATAGACAACGATTTCCTTTGACATATATAATATCATAGTCAGCGCACTAACATGTGCTAACAAGAAGGAAATAATCACTCTACCTTTGGTGTAAGATGTGAACTAAACTAGTGAAGATCACATATAAACAACATCATCAGCACAATAATTAAATGACTCAGCTATCATTTAAAGAGCTAAGTTGAAGCTTCCAAGGGAAATAAACTCTCCACCAAATACATTCTGAAGAATTTTCCACGGTTGTGCTTCTTACAGGGGAAAAAAATGTTTGACACAATGGGGAAAAGAATAAAAATAACAACACTCCTCCGGTGTAGTAAGTATTTTAGGCATTTCATTCTGGCAGCCCTAGATGAATTTTAACACCTAAAAGGTTTTCATTTTACACTCATCAGCAGCACACCTAAAACAGGATGGAGTAATCAATCATATTGTTATCAAATGTACACATGAAAACCCTTATCTTGCTCATAGTCTGGAACAAGAACCGGCTACCTAGAAGATGTAGGTTGAGGGTCTCTTACTGAACTGGAAGATACATCAATGGCAATATTCCCCAGTTCTGCTGCCATTGCCTCCCTTTCATCTTTCTCCACCTTCTGTTTCTCTGAATCACCATGTTTTGAAGATTGGTTTTGATTTGACACAGATAGACTTGGCTCCAGTGTTCGTGGCCCTGCATCAATCCATGGGTGTTGAAGCAATTGGCAGGCTGTGGGACGCTTGTCAGGAACGAAGTCTAGTATGGGAACAAGAAACTCGGCCGTGTCGTTGGCATCTTGCTCACTGAATTCATACTTCTCCATGAGCACTTTGTTTAGGGGCCAAAATCTCAAGCGGCGGATGTGCCTTAAATCGCCATACCTATTGAAAAATTCACGAGAGTATCGACCACCCAAGGCAATCTGAAAAAAGAAGTTATTTTTGTAACAAAATCTGATTGGAAGTTCATAGGTCGGCCTTTCAGAAGGGTATAGATAGCTTACCTTACGAGGCATCATCCCAAGAAGCTCCATCATCAGTGCCAAATGGTCCTACAAAATGTAAGTATCATAATAATTAGAAAAAGTTAATGCAATAGTTAGAACCTACTACCACAAGACCAAATTCTATTGATTAGGTTACACTACCAATGTGATTTGAACTTGGGGCACAATAGTAATCAGTATGGCAGCACAAAGAGAACAAAGTATCATGTAACCTCTAAGTTAGACAAGGGTAATTTTTAAATGACACATTTCAGCACTGTGAGTATATAGATTCAGAGCCAAAAAGAAGTTGACCTCAAGGCTGGCATGAATGTATAATCAACATGCTGAAAGGACTGTCAATTGTTTAGGAAAAACATGTCGGATACTATACACCAATGTGAGTATATAGATTCAGAGAACAAACTAATCAGTCTGGCAGCACAAAGAGAACAAAGTATCATATAACCTCTAAGTTAGACAAGGATAATTTTAAATGACCACATTTCAGCACTGTGAGTATATAGATTCAGAGCCAAAAAGAAGTTGATATCAAGGTTGGCATGAATGTATAATCTTACATGCTGAAAGGACTGTCAATTGTTTAGGAAAAACATGTAGAATACTATACAGCGATGCCCAAGGCAATCTTCACTGGTAAGAAATCACAAAACCAGCTGATTTGATGACTTTTAGCAGTGTACTTAGCCAGGCGGCAATTTTCAAGATAGGTCGACATCTTCACTCAGTACTGCCAAGTAATCTATCCACTTTAAGCATTGTGTCTATCATATCATAAACATACAGGGAAAGTTAGAAGAGGAGAGCTCAGAATACTTAGGGTGTAGCAAGCAAAATTTGTTCTCAAAGATGCAAGGAGTGTATCTTTTCATTTTACATGTACCTGAAAAGGAAAAGCTTATATGATGATCCATCCTGTTACATTAGATGGTTTTGCCACTATTTTCATTCCCCTGTTAAATAGCCCAAGATTGGTTTAAATCAGTAGCAGCCTCACTAGAGAGCTATGTAGCATAATCTAGACTGGAGAATTAACCATGCAGAAGTCCCTTTGCAGATTTTCAGTGCAGAACATATATTGTAATGTTATTTTTCATAATCAATTGCAACAATTTAACCACTATAATTTTTTTCTTTTGACTAATATTAGTTATACGACTAGTTATATAGTTCTTCTAGCTTATTTTACTTTTCAATCTTCTATAAATCAACCACTCTTAACTCCTGTACTCTAAATGTTAATATAGAAGGTGGCAGAAGTTATTAAAATATGATGAGAAGTCAGTTTCTGGTTTACATCTTATGTCTACTCACGATGACCTTGAAACAATTTTTATTCTTTAACTCGGACTTTATCCCATCATGTGAAAACAGATATTCGATACTATTTGTATATCATATAATGCCAACAACTAATGCACAGTTGCTTTGTTTCCATGTTCAATTAGCACTTCATCATATAGAATCAGGAGTCAGTTGCTGAGTGTTCCCTAATTTAAAATTCAATGTAGATCCTAAGAACTAAATCTTATGATACTTGATATACACAGTTGCTCTAGTTATAGATGTTGCATTAAGACAACTATCTCTTGTACCTGATTTAACGAAAGCCTAAAGGCCATGAATTGGAAAAAATGTGGCAGTCATTACTATGGCTGACATCATGAAAAAGTTTGCCAGTTGGCGAAAATGAAGCACTATTAGCCACTTTGAACTTAGAGGTCAAACAAAATGATCTACAGGTGCCTTACGACATGAAACAAATAAGGATATGTTCACTCCACACAAACTGGTCAGAGTCCTAAAGGGATTGTTCAAAAATGAATCAGGTTTGTGGATGAAACGTCAAGTTGAGTTAAATCTTCAGCATGCTATAAAACCCTGGTGCTTCCGTTCTTTTCCTCACTCTATTTTACACACATCATCAATCTTCTGTAAGTGGCAAGTATTAATTAGCCACAAGTACAAGCCACCAATTCTGTAGCATGCTTCTAGTGGCTCAAGATATGAAAGCTAAAACAAAGGCTATAATAAGTATTTCTGATTCTTCATTCTTCTTCTCCTCTTAGAAGAGTATGGGAGTATCCCAATATTGGAGAACAAAAACTTACTTTTGCTTCATGGAAGTCATATACTAAACCTATCAAACTGCCTGTCTGTTGTAGGAGAGGGCCAGCTTCCGTAAGTCATTAATTTTAACCTTCATAAGCCATTAAATTTTATGGAATTGGATCAGTAACAAAGGACTTCTGAAGAATTTTTTTTCTGAAATTTCTCATGATCCATAAGTTTGATGTACTGTTCAATTTTCTCTTGTCATATTAGGTTGGGTCAGGTTGGATAATCACCAATAGTCTAATCAGGATATCAGATACTTGAAGAGGATCAATTTCAACTCACATTCAATCAGAACAACTTCCTACTTCTCATCTATTTATTTTTGTGATGATCTACCATGCCTGAGACTGGGATACTTTATGGGGTCATAAAGCATAGAATATATTGGCAAAAAAGTGAAAACTGGTCATAAATCATGACTCTTGTTATATTAGTTTCATATATATATACATGTGAGACTGTAAGCAATAGAAGCTACATCTTGATATTTGGTTACTTCAGTATAGAAAGAGATATTGCATAGTTTAGTAATAAATTATCTCTTTTATCCCTATCTTTTATCTTTGGGAGGTCAATTCTCCTCCTCACATTGTAGAGCACCCCAAGAGGAGTCATATTCTATCCATAGTGGTTAGGCACTAACAATTCTCAAAGTAGCAACGGTAGTAGCATAATTGTTGTTTAAAGTAAATGTGACAGATCAAGTATATTATTTTTGTAGCATAAAAAAGAAAACTTTAAACCTTTAAAGTGAAAGTTCCATGGCACTTACTTCATCTCGGTCAAAATTATCACCACTATGCGGATCAAATAGGACATCTCCTGTTGCAAGCTCAAAGCATATGCAGGCAAATGACCACATGTCAGCAGATGTAGAGTATTTAGACCCGAGAATCACCTCTGGGCAGCGGTACTGCCTTGTCTGGATATCATTTGTGAACTGCTTATATGTCCAACATGCATTTCCAAAGTCAACAATTTTGCACCAAAGGTCTACCTCCAACGCCAGCCTCTTTCTCGTGGCTCTACTCCCTCTCCTGTGGCCCTGTGTTGCTCCACTATGCGTCTCACCACTGCCACCACAATCATTTACCACTCTCGAGTCTCCGTTATCTTCTAAGCCTTCGGCATCCCCAGCCATGGTTGCTGCACTCCTTGATGTAGCAGAAGCTGCATTCTTTGCTTTCCTTCGGATCTTTTTCTTATGGTTTTGTGTGAGCTCCCCATTGAACCAAGCTGGGGACGCTGGCAGTGGTTCTTCAGATTTGTTGGTGGACAAGATGAGAGGAGCACCAGAGCGAAGTGGATCCTTGGTCGGGTCAATGTTGGACTTGAGGAGAATGTTTTCTGGCTTGAGGTCAGTGTGGATGATAGATAGGTCACGATGGAGGTAGTCCAGGCCAATAAGGACATAACGGCAGATCTCCTTCACCTTGGAGAGAGGTATCCCTCGGAAGTCAGTGTACTTGATAAGCGTGAGAAGGTTATCTCCGAGGAACTCAAAGACCATACACACATGGTTTCCATTAGGTCCTGAATGCTTGAAATGGTCAAGCAACTTGACCACACAACGAGTATCATCAGCATCACCCTCAGCAATCTGCTTCAAGATCTTTATCTCATCCATTGCGGCCTCCGTATAGTGCTGTGCACTCTTCTGCACCTTCAATGCCACATACCGCTGCAATATACGAAGCAAGATTAAATTTTATGGATCTTTCCTTCAATTTAAAGCAATAAAATGCTCTGCCTTTGTTCCCAAGGGGAGAAATTTTTAAGCAGATATCAGATTCTCAATCAAGATCGAACTTTTATTCAATTTCCTGAAGTCTTGAGCTGCGCCGCTAATGGGTTTTCATTGTTGTGGGGTTTAAGAGAAATTACAGCGACTCCCAGTATAAGTGGGGATTGAATAAAGAAGAAGTGAGGGTTTAGAGGATCTTACGGAGTGGACAGTATCCCAAGCGAGCCACACGGTGGAAAAGTGGCCCCAACCAAGCTTGGCCTGGACGATGTAGGCGCCCTGCTTGAAGGAATCCCCAACTCGGACCGCGTGGTACCCACCCCGTCGGTAGTCCTCGGTGCCCTCGTCCTCCGACGTGTAGTTGCTGCTCTCGCTCCGCCCGTCCTCCTCCGCCATCCGATCGCCGCCGCCGGAAACCCGATCCGCCGCCAAGGTCTAATCCCAAGCCCCCTCGATCTCCTCGCCCTCTCCCTTGCCGAGCTAGGGTTTTGTGGTCCGCTCCCCGTCGCTCCTTCCCTCCCTCTTCTCCTCGTCGTGAGCAGAAACATAGATCAATAATAAAAAAAAATATATACACCGAGGAAGCTTACGATGTACCGCAGGCATCATCTAACGAGGAAACCTCCTCGAGTATAAACGAGCAGCAGCATGACGTGTCCTGGTAATACTTAGGGTCCAGTTTAAATTAGAATGTGTAGAAGGCTCATAACACACCTGGAGACAGGGTATGGACTCCTTGCTGTTGCAGCAAAATAATTGGGGAGCAAAGAGGAGGAGCGGTTTGCTTCGAGTGGAAGGGCGATGCTAATTATGTGGCAAGCGGTTGTTGGGTAAAGTGCCCGGGGCCCATTGCTAACCAGTGGGCCACCACCTGTTATGTTTTTGTTTTTTGTTTTTATTTTTTTTATTATTATGGTGATATTTAGTATCAGGTGAACTATGTGAAGCAATTCCTTCCATTAGCATCACAACATTTTATTTCCTATTATCGTCAAAATTGTGACAATAACCAAAGAAAAACCAGTAAATATACGCATACATGTAATATCCTAAGAGTGTTGCCAATTGCTTTCGCGGGGCCCATGGAGGCTTCCCAATAGGAACTCAGCTAAACAACTGATGTAGAACCTGATTTGAATCCTCAAAAATACTAAAAAGGCAAAAAGAAAAGAAAATTAATCGAAAGAATCGGATTAGGGTTCGCAAGAGCTGGTTGGGTTCGGTTCGGCCACCGGATAGGGTTCGAGATCCTTCCGGTCTCACGTGTGAATCGCACGTGATAAACGAATTCACCGTTGGCCCCTCGCCTTTTCTTCGTTGTCTACCCCAAACCCCAAACCCTTCACGACGCGTGCAGACGCAGCACAAGCGAGTGATAGAACGGAGAGAGCTCTCGGTTCCAAGAACTCTAGGGTTTTCCTACGGCTTCCGCAGCCGATCGCGTTGCCTGCTTCTAGGGTTTCGAATCCCCCTTCTTTTTCGTTGCTCTCGGTGTCTCTAGAACAAGGGCGTTATGGCGTTCGGGCTGTCCGGGTACGGGATCCAGGCGATGCTCAAGGAAGGGCACAAGCACCTCTCGGGGCTCGACGAGGCCGTTCTCAAGAACATCGATGCCTGCAAGCAGCTGTCCGTCATCACCCGCACCTCCCTCGGGCCCAACGGTGTGCAGTTCCGCATTTAATCTCACTTCAAATAGGGAAAAGATCGATTTTTATCTGATGCGGGTTTGGTCTTTCGTGGAATTTCGTATGTGGAGACTTACCGGCCGCCGGATCTTGTTATATGTTATACGATTCCGGTAGATGAAACAATGCTTTACCGAGATAAAACAGATTGACTGCATATTAGAGATCTGTGTTTCCTTTCAATGCTTTACTGCATGTAGGAGTTGTGATTTTGTTGAGTATGGAAGATCATCAGCCTCTGTGTAAGTGCTGGGTATATTAAGTAGGTCGAAGAATATTTGTGTCTCGTAAATTCCAAACTAGTAGTTTGGAAACAGAGACCCGTACTATGGAACTTATCAGAGACCACATTAGGATCTAAGTTTACAGGCTGCCCATCGCTGCTAAGTAGGTTAGAGAAGGAACATGATAAGTCTTTGTCAGTGTTTGAACTTTTTTTTTTTCTCAAGTATTACTTGGCAGAGAGGTCATTGATTTCATTGAATTCTTCCAACTAAAAGCCAAGGTTCATCCTTGTCCTTTTCTTTTTTTTCTAATGTTCCAGAGTATCAAGATTTAGATTCATATGTTCGGTGATAAATTTTTCTATATTCTTTTAGGTATGAACAAGATGGTCATCAACCATTTGGACAAGCTTTTTGTGACAAATGATGCTGCCACAATCGTCAATGAGCTTGAGGTTCAACATCCTGCTGCAAAGATTTTGGTGTTGGCAGGGAAGGCCCAACAGGAAGAAATCGGTGATGGGGCTAACCTTACCATTTCATTTGCTGGTGAACTTTTGCAAAATGCAGAAGAGCTAATCAGGATGGGTCTGCATCCAAGCGAAATCATCAGTGGTTATACTAAAGCTATCAACAAGGTTCTATCGAGGGTTATCATCGAGTTTTTTTTTACTGTTCCTTTATGTTAACAAGGTTCTTTCTGCAGTAAAATAATCAGTGGCCGTAATTAAGCTTTTTCATATTTTCAGACGATTGAAATTCTAGATGAGCTGATAGAGAAAGGGTCTGAAACAATGGATGTTAGAAGCAAAGAAGAAGTTGTTTCCCGGATGAAGGCTGCAGTTGCTAGCAAGCAGTTTGGGCAAGAACAACTTCTGTGCCCTATCATTGCTGATGTGAGTATCTCAGTTTGTTGCCAACCCTGCTATCTTACTGGTATTGACATCTTTGACATGTATGGGTTGCCATCACATGTCAGGCATGCATCCAAGTATGCCCAAAAAACCCAGCAAACTTCAATGTGGACAACGTTCGAGTTGCAAAACTACTTGGAGGTGGCTTGCACAACTCTACTGTTGTTCGTGGTATGGTATTGAAGAATGATGCCATTGGGACTATAAAACGAGTGGAGAAGGCGAAGGTACTGTATGCTTACTTTTAATGCAAATATGGTCCATTTGTTGCTCCACTTCTGTTAGATACTTAATGGAACATGGCCTCCTTTCTTGGTAATTGCATTAAGTGTCACATGCCTGTTGTGTTTTAATCAAGTCCAACTGGAACCCATGTTTAGATCAGTCTGCAATCTAAAAGTATCTGTATTTTGGCAGTTCTGTGTGCACATGAAAACAAGAATCTAGCTTAGACATGTAAGTACAAAATCCATGGTCAGATTGGTGAAGAAGAAAGCAAAATATGCAAAATTTATGATGAAACAATTGGGTCCTTTCTCTTTTAATAGCTAATATTCCATCAATCTTGAAAAAAGAAAGTGTGTTTTATCGACAGGAAGTGTTCGTCATAGTAATATGAATTCCACTAGTGATATTTGTCTGACACATTTGTACAGGTATATGATTCTGAAAAACTGGATATGTGTATGTCTTGTATGTGTTCTTACCAAGTCTCCATATTTTGCCACTGTATTCTTCTGCGTTTTTGGGCTGATTGGATGATTGAGATCTAACAGCATTTCTTCATCTGAGTAATTTCATCGACTCTTGATTGCAATGTCACAGTATGTTGAAATTGATTTTGAACTACAGACATCAGAGATTCTTTCCCCCAAATAGTATAATCATCATCCATTAGTTTTCAGTGATGAATATTTTGCATGAACGTAAGGATTTCACTACCTTGCATCATTATGTATATTGTGAAATCCAAAATTCTGGATGTAAATACTTGTTTGATGCTCATTTCGATAAAATATCGAACTGGTAGGGTACCACTATGCCATACCGTCCAGGATAACTTAAAAACAAATAATAATAACAAATAAAGAAACTTCAGTGGAGTGCACCCTTTTCCGCTCTGAACCAGGATAAATAATGTATTATGTACGAGGTGGACATTTTTGAGATCAAGTTTAGCTTCAGAAAGAAGATATCTATTTGATTAGGATGATAGAAAATAAGCTGCTTATTCTTTCTGGCTGCTTTCCTTTTCAAGGAAAAGAGAATTCTTTTAATCAACATTATTTTAATGTTCAGACTGCTTTTGTGATGGCTCTGATCCTTTGTTAGATTGTGGTGTTTGCTGGTGGTGTTGATACATCTGCAACAGAAACTAAAGGAACAGTTCTAATTCAAAGTGCAGAGCAGGTACATGCATCTACGTATTTTAACATGGTCTATTTTTCACTGCATATACCTATTAATTGTGAAAGTCCAAGTGCTATTTGCTGACTTTATTAGCTAGCTTCAATTTAGTTAGGGAGATAGCTGTTCCATGGTAATGGCCAAGACATGATCTGATTTTGACTGATGTGTCTCATGATTTTGAAGCTGGAGAATTATGCAAAAACCGAAGAAGCCAAAGTTGAGGAGCTCATCAAAGCTGTAGCTGACTCTGGTGCCAAGGTGGTTGTGAGCGGAGCAGCTGTTGGAGACATGGCATTACATTTCTGCGAGCGTTATAAGTACATTTTCTTCTGCCGAAACAATAGAATCCAATTTCTGTTTGGTCTTTGTCTCTTTCTTTTTTCATTAATCATGTTTTTTTTGGGTTTGCTGTTGTTTTTGCATCGCATTTTCAAAATATAGTATTTTTTAATGTCTATTTCTGTTATCACTTTTCTCTTACCATGCTTTATCTTCAATGTTTCTTTAGATGCAACCTGTAGTGTGAGTGTTTACTGCCTTCCACGTTTTTCATGCTACCGAGATAGGTCCATTATTTTGTAGGTTAAAGAATAGTTTTTTTTTTCGGGGCAATAACTCTCTCTCTCTCTCTCTCTCTCAGGACATATATGGTAAGAGCACCTGATATCTAGGGTTTAGCATCTGTTTATATTGATTTGACTTTGGTAGGTTTCTCTATCATGAATTTATTGTTGGACATGTGGTGGTTTTTGATGAGTAAATACTATTGGGACTTTTCGTATTTGCATCAAACATTACATCATAGTCATTGTCAAGTATTTGTCATAACCCTTTTGGTGAAAGAAACTTGACCTAAGCTTTCAATAGATGTGATTATAATATTGCAAGGTAACAATTCCATAAGGGCTATCATAATGACCTATATTATGCATTTACAGACATTGTACAATTCTAAGATGTAATGAACATAGGAGATGGCTGAAGTAGACAAGGAAAAAAATTAATACCGACAAATGAAGCATCTTATGCATAAAGGATAATATCTTTAACTTGATTGTTTTGCAGACTCATGGTTCTAAAAATCAGCTCCAAGTTTGAATTGCGGAGATTTTGCCGTACAACTGGTGCTGTAGCTCTTGTAAGTTTGTTGTTACATTACATTTTCTTCTTGTCTTAATGGTGTGTACTATCTTAGTTGATAACTTCTGTTTAATTATTCATTCAGCTGAAACTGAGCCAACCAAATACAGATGAACTTGGATATGCAGATTCCATTTCAGTGGAGGAAGTTGGTGGTGTTCGGGTATAGTAGCTGCTAGTAGTGTTATTTATGTTTTCTTGTTTAGGCAGCTATCTGATCTAGCACTTTGTTATCTTTCTGACAGGTAACTATAGTGAAAAATGAAGGTGGTGGAAATACAGTTTCTACAGTTGTTTTACGGGGCAGTACTGACAGTATTCTAGATGACCTTGAAAGGGCCGTTGATGATGGTGTTAATACGTACAAGGTGAGCCTTTTGCAAGGATTATAATTTTTTTCATTGGGGTTAGGTTCGTTATATTGTTCAAAGTGTAGGACTTGACTGTGATCTTATGTGATCATATTTGAATGTAATTTGTTCTGGCTGTTGTCTGTCTTTCCTTTTTTAATATATTCTTTCCCATGGATCAGGCAATGTGCAGAGACAGTCGTACTGTTCCTGGGGCTGCTGCAACTGAAATTGAGTTAGCAAGAAAATTGAAGGAGTTCTCCTTAAAAGAAACAGGGTATTGTTTCTTTATGTTCTGGTTTAATTAACTGTGACAGAAGACATCGATAGAATATTTTCCTTTGAGAACCTCTGATACTTCTTTGGAACTAATGAGGTTTTTCTTTGTGCTCCTGGAAACAATTATTCTCTCCGAGTAGTTTGTTGCCTAAGATACTAGGTTTTGTTTACTTTTTGGTGTAACTTTACATAGGAAATCTATACCAAATAAAATGATTTCCAAAGTTTGTGTTTCATATAGAAGTTTTCATGACATTTCCAAATAAAATGCCTTCGGATCCACTTACCCATTGGTCAAGTCAAGTCATCCCCTTGTCTTGTGTGGTTGTAGTTCTAAACTTTTAATCTTGTCAGGGTGTACGTTCAGGGTGTAGTCATCATCTTAAAACTTTGTACTCCTATTTGTATTATCCACAAGTTGTACCTAAATTTTCAAGCAAGGTGTTATGTTCTCTCAAAAAGTATTTTTCTATTAAAATGTCAATTGCAAGTGGTTGACCACTTCTAGATGCAAGTTAGGAACTGTGGAGACATCACCTTTTTGTTAACACCTTCAATCTTCTTTTGCAGGTTGGATCAGTATGCAATTGCAAAATTTGGCGAAAGCTTCGAAATGGTACCTAGAACATTAGCTGAAAATGCAGGGCTTAATGCTATGGAGATAATATCTTCCTTGTATGCTGAACATGCTGCTGGAAATATAAAAGTTGGTATTGACTTGGAAGAAGGTGTCTGCAAGGATGTTTCAGCCATGAATGTCTGGGACCTCTATCTTACCAAGTGAGCTTACTGTTATTGCAGTTAGCTTTGTTAGCTAATTTAAGTTATGTAGAAAGTTTAAAAATTACTTTCTACTGTTAAGCAGATTCCAATAATTTGTTAATTGCTGTATTATGATTGTATGATGCAAGTATGTTAATTTGTCCTATTGACAGGTTCTTTGCCCTCAAATATGCTGCTGATTCTGCTTGTACTGTTCTCCGGGTTGACCAAGTAAGTCATCTCTCTTCCCATCATATCCTCCTGCTTCCTGACCAACATTGAAGTGTCAATGTTCAAACATTATATTTGGGTATAATTCGCCTCTCCTTATCATTTCACAATGTGCTTGGTTTGGCAGATAATAATGGCAAAACCAGCAGGTGGCCCGAGGAGAGATGCACCAGCAGGCATGGATGAGGATTAACTTTTTCTGAAGGTTGAGAGTGTCAATTTAGTAGCAATTTTTGCAGATTAAAAAGATTTTTGACTATGACAAAATGGAGCTTATGATGTTGAACTCTTAATTTAGTGTTCAGAACATTTTCTTCTTCAAAGTATTACGTTGTTTTATTCTCATTAAAAACAAAGGTGGACTAATTGAAATCTCATCCATTTTATCCACGCAGGACAGTCGTAGCACATGTAATTGTGACGTTATCGAGTTCCTCATCTATTGAAGTCCCACTCCAGCCTTTTTAATATTCATCCTACAAACCATCGTCTTAAATATTTCATATTGTCTCTCTAACTAAAGCCATGCTATGCTGACTTAATGGGTGCGCTTTTTTCTCACCGACACCACCACAAGCATCACTGCACTTGCCAGTCTACAATGCATACAAAACCGTAGTAGGATGACAAGAAACAACAAGGTGCAAAGATCTCAAGTGGGAACCAAACCAAACCCAAGCTCATCGTTGGCAGCCTCCATCGATGAAAAGATGATGGCAAGCAGCACCGCTAATCCAGCCCAAAGAAAGCCTAGTGCAGCTGTTCCATACCCGATTCTGTTCCTGCTCTTTAACGGTGGTACCGCATTCTTGACTCCCTGATCTGTTGTTCCATGCAACTCCTCGCAAATGCCGCTTTCAGGGACATCGTCAGTAGATGAAACCGACTCCAGGCCATCTTTCTCATCATCCTTGAGATCGTTCAGCTTTCCGGCAGTCGTCCCCGCATTCTCCGAGTTCACCTTCTGAGATTGGCTTTCGCTGCTAAAAGCTCCACTCTGAAGGGATCGAATGGGCTTTGCAGGAGTAGACTGTATTCTGATGTCATCGATCGCCGGCTGCGGTATGGATTTCTGTGACACCGACACGAAGCTCGACTTTGAATCAATGCTGTGGCAGAAGACTGCAAGTGTTTGAACTTGTTACCTGAGGGCTAGCGAAGGCATCTGCTGCCATGGCGGTCTCACTCTCCTGCGTGAACCCGGAGAAGTCTTCTGCCCTTTCTTTGTTGGGATCGCTCAGTTTGACGTCGATGTGCTTGCCGTCGCTGCCAGAGCAAGCTCTCAGAAACAAGCCATCCTTCAAGGATACATCCACCGCCGGGCAGCCGTCATGGTTCCACAGCCTCCTGCTGGCGCGCCGGCCGCGCTCGAAGCCGCACGAAGGCTGCGCGACCGAGGCGGGCGACTCGGCGAATGTATCTTTCTTGATGCACGAGTCGACGGTCTGCGACTCCGGCGAGCAGAACGGGACGGGGGAGCGGTTTCGCCATGGACTCTTCTCGTTCCTCCTGCGGAAGCTCGGGTTCACGACCGGGCTCGCGCCGAGTTCGTACCTCGAGCCTTCCTGTGCCGCCAGAGACTTCGCGGTCTGCAGCGCCTCGAACGCCGCGCCCCTTACGAATGGCATCTTGTCGTCAGCTTGGCATTTCTCCATGGCGTCGACTATATTGAAGACCTCCGAGGAGATGCTTCTCGGATCGACGCACTTCATCAGGAAGTTAATCATCTGAATGGCCGATAAGCGTTTCTGGGAGTTGCTCTCCGCGGCACCGGTCGCCAAGATCTGCAGGCCGGATCGCACGAGAGACCTCGAGTAGGCCTCGGCTATCACACCATTGTGCTTCACCAACGACATGACCAGGCCCATATGAGCGTTGGTTTGGGTCAGCTTCTCTTCCAAGGCCCCTGCAACCTTCAAGCACACCTCGTTCACCATCTCGTCGGAAGCAAACCTCCAGTTGCCCGAATCCACGAGGGCCTTGAGGCAGAGAGCGGCCCCGGAGGCAGTGCCCTCTTGCGAGCCCATCAGCACGTCGGAAAGAGGCTTACAGAGGGAGCAAATTATCCTCGTCTTCTCCTCGTCCGGCGTCGACGGATCGATCCCGTATCGAGCGATCGCGGGGACGACTTTGGAGCAGGCCTGGTGGAGGGGAAAGGATCCTCCGCTCGAGGACAAGGTGCACATGATGGTGGACATGATGTTGTCGATCTGCGGCACGATGCTGCGGCCGTGGACTCTGGCCAGGACCTCGTAAAGGGAGATGGTGCACTCGCCCGCGGGCACGCCGGCCGCCCCTTTGGTGTCGGTCACCTCGGCGAGGAAGCGTGGGATGGCTTTGGAGTCCAAGTCCTTGGCATAAGATTTCAGCACTTTGATGGCGGATCTGCGGCTGTCAGCGTCCTTGTCGAGGTTCGCCAGCTCCTGCCGGAGCACTGGGCTAACACTCCTACCCATAACGTGAGCGATCGCTGACGAAGAAATCGAGCCAAACTAGAACGTATCCACCGATTACTGACGATAAAAAAAAAGGCAAAAAAAAAAAAAAAAAAAAAGGAACTTTGCTTGATTAGAGATTAATAATGCATCAGTCCAAATTCCAAGAAAGAAGAAGGCGAAAGATGCTAAAAATCTCCACCAAAAACACAAAAGACGCTCTCGGGAGCAGAGATCACACGAACGATGACGGAAATCAAAGGATCATTTCCATCTTTCAATGGAACCGGGAAGAAACAGCTCAAGATCAACCCTCGTTCAGTATCACGAAAGGGGAAAAATCGAAAAGACTAACCTGAGTTCAAAAGACGGTAGCCCTTCGCCGCAATCCCGCTTGTTCTCGGTAGGAACAGCAGCTACGAAGCTTTTGGGGAAAGGAGAGCGGGGTGGGAGGGGCTCAAACAGGAACAAGATGGGGGCTTCGGGGGAAGGGGTGTTTTATATCCCTGAGGGATGTAATGTGGATTTGGTGGTGGTGGGAGGGAAAAGAGTCGCTTTTGGATTTGAATTTTTTTTGGCAACGCGTCTCGCGCCCTTCTCCGATCCCACCGAAGTCTTCGTCTCCTCGCTCTTCTCCATGCTTATAGCACGTTGGCTTTCTTTCCTAAACTCAAATATTTTAGTGTTATCTAAAATGATTTCAAAATAAAAAAAATATATTTTAAGTACTCAAATCAAATTTTTATCCGAATATGTAAATAACTAATAAATTTGTGTGTTTTTTTTTTTGTATCTCATTCCGAACCTACTAAATTAGATTTAAATAATTAAATATTTATCCAATTGTATCCTTTTATAAAAATTTTGAAAGAAAAAAAATTTCATCACAAAACCTAACCTATTTCGTACTTCCAAAGGCGAGAACACTTAAAACACATGCCAAATTAAATGAAATTAATCACGATGGGTTGACGCTCAAAGGTGAGATCAATGATATTAAAACATCTCATTTTGGATGACACGTCCATCTAAAGCGAAAAAAAACATTTTGCACGAGTCATGACTTGCACAACATTGTATCTTTTAAAGAAATTTGCAAGCGTTTGATATGTATTAAAGCATCCATATTGGATGAATGCATTCAGAGCATCCTCTAATTATTCTTTTATACAAGCAACAATGATTAAATTCCTGTAATGGATATTGTGTTTCAACATGCACAAGTCGTAAGTCTCGAGTGCAGTGAGTAAGAAAATGATATGGTAATTACATTTTTTTAATCAATCAAGATTCTACAGTCCATATTTAACATATATCAATTGGGTATGTCATATCAGAATAATATTTATCTCCATTGAGATATCCGAGTTAATTAATATATTATTATGTAAGTATTATTTTTTTAAAAAAAAAAATTCTACTAGACACTCAATCTTCTGTGACCGAATGACAATTACAAAGCAAACATTATATAAAGTGCCCCCAACATATGTTTATTTAAATTATAAGCTGACCGAACTGAATTGGAAGACGCAAATTCATTAGATGCCATTTATGCTTAAAATGAGTGAATACTGATTTAATCATCGAATAATATTTAATATGAATGGACTAAAAAACGAGATAGAAGATTTAAGATACTGAGTGTTTCTTTTTATATATATATATATTTGGTCTGGATACATTCTAATCATCTATGGCACCCATTTATGGGTCTTAATTAAAGTTTTTTCAGGTTTTTGGCAAAGAGTATGTTCTCAAGAAATCCTTCTTTATTGAACCTTCATAAGAACATTAGCAACCCCTCAATTCATTTATTATAGCAAAACTGCAGTGTTTTTTTTGGATTTAGCAGCTTAAGATGGAGACGAAGGAACGAGAACTGAGCTGCCGCAGACATCGATAGATTCTTCTCTGCAACTACACATATCCACCGTTGATCCGAATGATCTGGCCGTTGATCCACTCCCCGGCATCGCTCGCCAAGAACCCCACCACGGGGGCGACGTCCTCCGGCTGGCCAAGCCGCTCCAGCGGGCTCTCCGCCTCGATCGCCTTGACCCGTTCCTCCGACTTCCCCCGGTAGAACAACGCCGTCGCGATCGGCCCCGGCGCCACCCCGTTCACCGTGATCCCGGTCCCTCTCAGCTCCTTCGCCAGGACCCTCGTCATCACCTCGATGGCGCCCTTACTTGCCGAGTACGTACTGTAGCCCGGCCTCAGCGATGCCACCGTCGACGACGACATCGTGATGATCCGTCCCCCGCCGCCGCGCACCACCCGGTTGGCCGCCTCCCGGCAGCAAAGGAACGTGCCCTTGGCGTTGGTGCCGAACACCCACTCCCACTGCGCCAATGTGGTCGCGGCCAGCGGCGGGTACTTGGGGTCCTGCACCCCGGCGGCGGCGACGACGATGTGGATCCGTGGGCCGAACGCGAGTTGCGCCCGGTCGAACAGTAGCTTCACTTGTGCCTCGTCTGATACGTCCGACTCCACCGCGACGGCCCGCGGGCCGGGCTCGGTGCACCCGGAGTTGATCTCCGAGACCAGGCGGTTGGCCGAGGTGGGATCGCCGACGTAGCCTATGACCACCTTGGCGCCGAGGGAGGCGAGGTGGGCGGTGACGGCGCTTCCGATGCCGCCGGAGCCTCCGGTGACGATGGCCACCCTGCCTTGGAGCGGCAGCGTGTCCGTGGGGAGGCGCGCACGAGAGGCGCCATTGCCGTGTGGCGGCCGGCTCACCTCGTGGGTTGGCGTGCAGGCGATGGAGATCGACGACGGGGAAGCCATGACGCCGTCATGCTCGGAGCCATGGCCGTTCTCGTGGGGCGAAGCGGTGCCGTTGGCCATGGTGATGGCTGCTATCGCTTGCTTCGTTCTCACCTTAGCCGCGTCTCCTTCGGAGCAGTCATTTGACGTATATACAAACACATATGCAGAGGACTTCATGCAAGAAGACAAACGTAAAATATAATATTGTCAGAAAATTTAAAATTATCAAAAACCAGTGTTTTTTTTTTATTGCATGCACTATCACCAAAGTATATATATGAACTATATACTTTGATGGCAGTATCGGTGTAGTTTACGCTGCTCCAAGGATCACAGATGCGAGGACGAAAGAGATTGGAAAATGATATATGGCTTCCTGTGCTGTGATCGATCTGTCATCGAATAACGAGGACAGGAGAGGCTAAAAAAACAAGCATCTCAAGTACGGTCTACCAGGAAATATCCATGATAGTGTGTCACTGCAATAATGATAAGAGAAACGGAGGACAATAGGTTTCACATGTAAGTTTCTTGTTTTCATTTGGCCTAATTGAACTCATGATTTTTAACATTGAATTCGGCTCAATTGAACCGGTTCAACTAATCAACAATTGTTGTTACTCCACCTCTACATTGATACCACATGTTGTTGACGATACAAGTATAAAAGCCTTGATTATATTATTATTATATAAAAAATTTAATTATTAAAAAATAAAATCAAATAATGACAAATCAAACTTTTTATCAGATCCTCAGGTGCATTATCATCAAATCTAAGGATTACAATGGGGGAATTAGACTGCTATGAGTGATGGAGAGATGAGAGAAGATCTATAATCTCTTAATAATATCATGTATCTATATATCTACACTGAGTCTTATTATACATAAGGCCCTATTTAGGATAATTAATTATGATAGTCTCTCCTATCAAAGTCATCTCCCTTCGAAACTTACTAAATTTGATTTTCTTTTTATTAACCAATAACCATAAACATAATCCAATAATATCTATAATATATCTTACCTAACTAAATAGTGTCACATAATTTAACATTCTCCCACTTGCATCGTTAAGTAGTAAGATATAAAAAAATTTATTATCAAAATAAATTAAAATAAAATTTTATTTAAAAATAAATTTATTAAATTAAATTCTAGAACTTTTTTTAAAAAAACTATATATAATTTTTTTTATAAAATAGACCAATAAATCCACTAAATATAATCATATTAAGTCTCACTATAAATACGAGTCATACCGATGGTATGCCATCAATATCATACATCCTTATATGTACCACAACATTGTTAACTATTTCTAATGTAATCTAATGTTGAATCTTGGATTTTAATGATGAAATCAATTGATGGGTTTTATGATTTAATTTGTGTGTTAGAGAAAGTGATGTAGGATTAACTACGATGATGAAAATATAATAATACAATCTGATGTTAGGCCAGACTCAAGTTCGAGCATCAGGGTTCGGACGACGTAGTGGGAGCTCGTCGAATGTGATTAGGAGTTCGCTGGGAGCATGTCGGGAGTTCGTCGGATGATGCCCAAAAGTTCGTCGGGAGTTCAGAAAATCGATTGACGTACCTGACACAAGAATGATTGTAATTATGTCATAGTTAGCATCGTATATTTTGAGTCCTAGCTGAGTTATATTTAGAGAAATCTAAATTAACTCAATAAGAGACAACTAAGTCTACTTTGGGTTAGATTTGAGATCAGGTTGAGCTCATTTAATTGACCTTAAATGGGGTCAACAAGAGGTACAAGTCGGGTATGAAATAGTATAGAAAAAGTGATATTTCAGGATTCCCGACGGTAGTACCACTGATGGGCATTAGTGGTACCACCTAAACGACGGTAGTGGTATCGCTCAAGCAGCGATAGTACCAGTGTCACCCCTATTTTCGAGACACTTTCGATGGTAGTACCGTCGGTGCCAATGGTAATACCGTCAATACCTGAATTTTTCGAAGATGGTTTGAATTTTATCTCCAATTTGTAGTCAAATTAGGGTCTATAAATATCCCAAGTATTATTGCATGGAAAGACAATAAAGTGATAAGAAAGTGCAATAGAAGTGGTCGTAATCTTAGTTAAAATTATGCAAAATTTGAGAGATTTCCTTGAGTACTTAAAAGTGGAAATTGAGTTTAAAGGAAGAGAGAAAAAAATTATAAAGATTCTTCTCCTAAACCGATGAAAAGAAAAAAAAGTGTAAAGTGTCTTGATTGTGGAAGAAGATCATTAGTAGATATCGACAGACCTAGATGAAGGAGGACTCGGGAAGTGGACGTATGTCAAGTTTTTGACCAAACCACTATAAATTATGCGAGCCTTCTTTATTTGCTTTTTATTTTAGCATTCCATAGGTAAATCAATATTCTTCACTCGGTCTTAAGTTTAATTGCTCTCTAACTTTACCTTGATGAGAAATAATTTTAGTCTTGGTTTTTACCTTAAGCATATTTTTTGAATCGAGTACTCATTGCACTTGCACTAATTCACCCCCTCTTAGTACCAACTTGATCCTAACATTATGGACCGGTAATAAACCCAACTTAAGATATTTACATATTAATGATTGTATTACTGTGATAAGGATCTTCAAATCACATGAAAAGAATTTAAATTCAATAACTATTTATGGGTATTTTATTATGTATCCGAAAAAAATTTAAAAGCATATATATATTATTGCCCTAATTATAGTACAAAGATAATTGAATAAGGTAACAAAAAATTCCTAAAAAATAATGAATCAATGAGAATGAAAATCTCAAAAATTAATCTTGATATTGAGGAAATACAAGTTGATATTACTTTATTATTGATATCGTTGTTAGTGATCTCGTAGAACAACCACAAGTGACAATTTTAAAAATATCTTATAGAGAAAGAAGATCTATCATGTTTTTATATAATATATCTACAAGAATCAAACTATGATACAGGAATCAAAATGATCTCTTATTATTTTCATAAGTTATGAAAATTAATGATTTAAAAAATAATATGATGTAATAAAAAAATAGTTAAAATCAATTGATCAAGATAATATCTAAGAACTCTAGAATTACTCAATAAATATAAAAGGGTCTATTATATAAATATGACTCAAAAGGTAATATCGAGCGGAATAAAAGCTAAACTTATGGCCAAAAAATTTTACTCACAAAAAATAATTGATCATAATGAGATATTTTCCCTAGTTTTTTTAAAAATAAACTCAACAAAAAATCATCATGACATGGATGTGAAAATAAATTTTTTGAATGGGGATATAGAATCATATAAATTAACTTAAACGATTTACAAAGAAAATAAAAGAAGAAATATAAAATTTAGTATAAAAATTTAGAAAATTTATTTATGACGTTAAACAAGCCTCCAGACAATAGTATATAAAGTTTCTTGATACAATTATATCATTCAGATTTAAAAAAAAATACTATTAATTATTTATATCTGAAGGTCAATAAGAGCTATTTTATTATATTGGTATATATGTGGATACTATTTTGTATCAACAGTCATCTTGATTTATTATATAAAGTCAAAAAAAATTCATTAAGAAATTTAAGATGATCGATATCAATGGAACATCTTATGTTTTTAGGATTGAGATCTTTAAGAATAGATCTCAAGGATTGCTTGAATTATCTTAGAAATGATATATTAATTAAGTTATGAAGAGATTTAGTATACAACTTTGTTTAATAAATAATAAAAGAATAAATTTTAATCAAAACAAGTATTTTTAAAATGACTTGAAAAATATTTGATAAATAAGTATTTCTTATGGTCGTTGTAAGTCTATTACATACTTAAGCCTATGCCAAATCAGATATCAATTTTATAGTCTAAATACTGGGTATATATTAGAATTATCTAAAAGTAAAATATTAAAAGGTTACAAAGAAAGTAAAAATGATAATCGAAAAGGATAAAAAATTATATGTTAACGTATATAAAATTAACTTAGTTTGAAATGACGATAGTTTTATATGCTTATTCTATAAATTACCTTGAGTCCACTTTATATTTAGTAATTATTTGTTGAAGGGACAAGTTATAGAGAAGAATATAAAGTAATATATTATTATATTAGCAATAACAAAAGCCAATTTTGTGATATATTTTAAGGTTAGTAATTAAACTTTATGATCGTAAAATTTTATTACTTAATTATCAAATTATTGAAGATACTTTATGATATATTATAATAGTTTTATTCTCTTAGAATAGTAAGTGCTCTATAATTTTATGTATTATGATATAAAGTAGTTGATAGTTAGAAAAAAGAGTAAAATATATATGATGATACATGTTTGAGTAGTATTATAATTAATATTTTATATAATTAAAGTTATTTATTTTTGTTATCTTATTTATATTTATGCATATACATATTATGGTTCAATATGCTAACAGAATTTTCTTGACAAGATAAATTACAAAAATTATTTTGGACTATATTAGGAATGAGTAATAATATTATGGTATGTAACATAAAGTATAACATTGATGTCATATAATTGCTATAACTCATATTAGTAGTCAGATTTAATGTAGTATTATATTTATTAGACTTATTAGCTTATTTTTTAAAATTCAAGCATACATATAAAATATTTTTAAAATTTAATTAAGTAAGAGTATATTTATTTTATTTTATATATTTTAATTTTTTTATATCTTGTCAAGTGAGAGAATGTTAGATTATATGATCCTATCTAATTATTGATATAATTGGATTCTGATTATGATTATCGACCAATAGAAATGAAATAATAGAAATGAAATTCAATTATAGTATAATTTCTTAGGAAATGAACTTGGTAAGAGTGACTCACTAATTACTCATCATATACCCTTGCTCTTACCTATCAAAGGATAGGACCTCCTACATATGAAACAACCCATTATAATTAGTCATTGATAGATTATAGATCTTCTCTCATCTCTCATTTATTTCTAATCTATTACTCATAAATGATATAAAAAAATAAGAAGACAAGTCTAATTTTTCTTATAGATTGATAACGCTACATCCTGCAAATCTAATGATGGTATGCTTACCAATCAAATAAAGGCTTTCTAAGAGCCATCAAAAGATACAAAATGTATATTGGATCTATTGTCATTTTATTTTAATTTTTAGCATTAAAATTTTTATATTATAATAACATATTATGGTTTTTATCCTTATAATTAGTATCATAACCATATTTTGAAATCAAATATATGAAATTTGATTATTCTTTTTCTTGATTCTCGAATTTTGATGATGAAATCAATTGATGAATATTTGATTTAATAAGATTGTTAAAGTTGATTGATGCCGAATTAACTATGACAAAGAGATTATTGCAATCAGAGGTTTGGCCAGAGTAAGTCTAAGCATCGGGCCGGGGTTCAGACGATGTTGTTGGGAACTGGCCTGAAGTGCGCCGGGAGCTCGTCGAAGATATCAGGGGCTTGCTAGGATGGTGCAAGTGAGTTCATCGAAAGAAGGCCGAGACTCGTCGGAAGATCGTCGGGGGTAGCCGAAAGGCTTACCGGGAATTGGGAAGGTCTTGAAATGGATTTGTGGCTATATTAATTATAATTAATCAAGTTGTAGTTAGCATCGTGTAGGTCTAAATATGATAGAGCAATTGAGTTACAACCAGATGATAGGCCAAAATCAAGCTTGGGCATCGGGTTGGGGTTTGGACGATGTAGTGGGACCTCGCCAGAGTTTGCTAGGAGATTCACCAAAGGGATTGAGAAGCTCACTGGGAACACACCTGGAGATTGTCGGAAGAGGACTAAAAGTTTCATCACAAGAATGTTGGAGGTTGTCAGATTGATGGGAGTTAGGTCTTGATTTAGGTTATAATCATTTAATCGTAGTTAGGGATTGAGTCATAATTGAGTTAAATTTGGAAGAAATTCAAATCAACTCAATGAGGCAACCGGGTCCGCTATGAGGTTTGATTGAGCTCAAGTTGAGCTCAATTAGTTGACCAAAGAATTGGTCAATATCAGGTTCAAGCCGAAATTTGAAAAGTGAAGGTAACCACTTTTCTGGAGATTCTGACGAGTAAACCACTGGTGAGCGACGGTTGGACCGCCCGTACCCTGGAAATAAGGCGGCTGTTAATTATTGGGAAACCTCAGCGGGTGCATCACATGCGTAGCGAAAATTAAAACATAAAACTGGCTTCCCACGCAGATCAAATCATCATGCAAAAGATTGAGAAAATATGAAGAACATATTATGAATGACCCAATATAAAATGATGTTTTACCATTTCTCCCTTATTTCTTTCATTCTTTTTCACAAGAGGAAGAAAATTCTTTATAACTCATATCATATTTTAAAAAGGAGGAGCAAAGACTCATGTGCCTTAAAATCCTTAGCTTTATATTTAACTTTTTTTGTTGATTACAAAAGGACTAGAAATATACATTGATGACACACGATATTAATGATATACATTGATGACACATGATATTGATGATATACTTAGATATCTTAGATATGGATACATAACTCTTTTTAAAATTCATAAAAATCCTTGATGAGTTGATGACTTGATAATTTAAAAGTAAACTTTTGTTGATATGTGAGTATCCTTGAAATATGATTTGCTTGGAATATTAATTGTTTGGATTCACTTGAATTCAAGAGTGTGTGATTCTCTTGAATTTAAGTCTTCTTTATTATGGCATGAATTTAGGGAGAGTTAGGATTAACTTCTGTCATTAATTGATTGTCAACATTAAAAATGAAGAGATTGTTGAACCTCGAATTTTGATGATGAAATCAATTGATGAGTATTTGATCTAATAAGGTTATTAGAGTTGATTGATGTAGGATTAACTACAACAGAGAGATTATTACAATAAGAGGTTTGGCCAGAGTCAAGTCTAAGCATCGGGTCGGGGTTCAGGCGATGTGGTTGGGAACTAGCCTGGAGTGCACCGAGAGCTCATTGAGGATATCGGGAGCTTGCTAGGATGGCGCAAGTGAATTAGTCGGAAGAAGGTCGAGACTCATCGGAAGATCGTCGGGGGTAGCCGAAAGGCTTACCGGGAGTTGAGAAGGTCTTGAAATTGATTTATGGTTATGTTAATTATAATTAATTAAGTTGTAGTTAGCATCATGTAGGTCTAAATATGATAGAGCAATTGAGTTATAACCAGATTATGGGCCAAAATCAAGCTTGGGCATCAGGTCGGGGTTCAGACGATGCAGTGGGACCTCGCCAGAGTTTGCTAGGAGATTCACCAAAGGGATTGAGAAGCTCGCTGGGAACACACCGGGAGATTATCGGAAGAGGACCAAAAGACTCGTCACAAGAATGTCGGAGGCTGCCTAATTGACGGGAGTTAGGTCTTGATTTAGGTTGTTGGTCATTAAGAGTTGTAATCATTTAATCGCAGTTAGGGATTGAGTCCTAATTGAGTTGGATTTAGAAGAAATCCAAATCAACTCAATGAGGCAACCGGGTCCACTATGGGGTTTGATTTAGCTCAGGTTAAGCTCAATTAGTTGACTAAAGAATTGGTCGATATCAGGTTTAAGCCGGAATTTGAAAAGTGGAGGGAACCACTTTTCTAAAGATTTCGACAGGTAAATCGCCGGTGAGCGACGGTTGGACCACTCGTACCCTGGAAATAGGGTGACTGTCAGCGGGTAAACCGCCCAGGACGGGCAGGTAAATTGCCCGTACCAGGTTTTCAGGCAGCTGAACCGCCCAGGACTGACAAGTAAACCACCCATACCAGGATTTCAGGCGGCTGTCAGTGGCCGAACCGCCCGGCATCGGCGGGTGAACCGCCCGTACCCAGATTTTTCGGATACATTTGATTTTTGGCTCCAAATTCTAAAGCCATTTGGGGCCTATAAATATCTCAAGTTTTCTTGCATTCTATACAATAATTTTGGAGATTACATTATGTGAAAAAAAAATTATGTGTGAATTGTAAGAAAAAGAAAAGGGGAAGGAGAGATATTAGAGTTAGAAATTTTTTTTGAAGTCTCCCTTGTAAGCAAAGTGTAAGGGTTTGGTCTTCACCCAAAAAAGATCAGTAGTTGACGCCGGTGTGTCTCAAGGAGGAGGACTCGGGAGTGGATGTAGGCCTGTTGGTGTCGAACTACTATAATTGTGAGTGTTTTATTCTTGTTGTATTTAATACTTGTAATTGTCGAGTTCTTAATCGCTTTGATCTAAATATCAATTAGACGCTTTCGACTTTTACTTACTCTTTGAAAGTGAAGTTTCAAGTCAAGCATTAACATCAAAAAGTGAAGTTTCAAGTCAAGCATTTACCTTTGTTGTTGCTTATCTTTCGGATTTGATATTCTTTTAATCACTCACTTATTTTACTTGAACGAAAATCTTAGAATTTTTCTATCTTACTTTAAGTCAAAAGTTTTTTGTTAAAACGAGAATCTTAACTTGCACTAATTCACTCCTCCCTCCTCTTATTGTCAATTGATCCTAACACTATTGAGATTATGTATAATAGTCACATAATTATAGTATGTTTGTATTAAAGTATCTTTAACGATTTATCATGCGATTAAATTTGATAGTTATAAAACTTGATTAATGGACTAAAGCATATCATAATAATAATTTTTATTATTGATAATATAATAATATATTATTTAATATGTTATTTGTAAATTACCCCTTCAATAATAAATATAAAAAATAATGTAAACATCCTATTATCGAAAATACCATCATTTCAAGCTGATTTAATTTCATATTTGTAAATATATAATCTTCTATCCCTTTCAGATATTTTGTTATTTTTTATAGCCTTTTAATGTTTTATTCATGGATAAGTCTGATATACACCTTGTATTTGGATTAACAAAATTGATATATGATTTGATAGACTTACTTTACTTATTTTACTAATTATTATGCACATAAATAATAAATTTTTATCAAAATTTTAAGTAATTTTAAAAACACTTATTTTACTAATTTTTTTAGTTTTATTATTTATTGAACAAACTTATATATTAACTCTCTATCAAACTCAGTTCATATATTCTTTCTGACATGCTAGCAATCCTTATTAATTATTCCTAAATATTTCAATTTTAATAACATAATATATCTCATACATATCAATTATCTTAAAATTCTTGATAAAATTTGTTTATCTAGACTAATATAAATTATCTTAAAATTCTTGATAAATTTTTTTTATCTAGACTAATATAATAATATAGTAGCAGAGATGTTTCATCTCTTTGCATGGGAAAGAGAAAGGAGGTGGTCAATAGTCTTTGTCCTTTTTGACTCCTGTAAGATTACTAAATTTTATATATGCCCTTGAACACGTAATATATCCATTCAAAATTTTGCATTTGGGTCCTTTTCAGGTGTATACTTGTTTGGTTCTCAACTTTTGGGGGGCACAAGTTTAAAGATTTGGCTGTTGATGGAGAATCTAAATACTTAAATATTGATTTCAATATTATCAATGACTTGAGCAATAGATAGGCATGCACAAAAGATTAATCTTAATATGTAGTTGCATGTTGTGAAGTTGAATCCTTTGTGTGCATGTCTAATACATGTAAATTTCTCAAGCCAATTAATACTGTGTCATTATATGTCAGGATAAAATCCTTATAGATCTAAATATGCTTGGTGTACAATGATGGCTATGGCAATTAAATGTGCAGGCTTGGGAAATGACATAGTAATGCAAATTCATGCATGGATTGAATTCTTAATATTTGTAATATAATCCTAATTCAATATTTTTTTCAAAGTATCATGTCATTTATGGTATGATATAAAGCATAATCAAAATATTATCTATTGACAAGAGATACATCCATTCTTGATGAAAATATATATTGGTGAAAGTCCCATGTACTGAATCATCTTTTTTTTTTAATATGATCATAAATCGTTCGATGATGATGGATCAAAGAGTTCAGTGTCAAGATTATTATGATCAATTAGTAATAGATGTATCATCACAACATATTGGTATACATTATTATTCAACATGTTGTCATCCATATCTCCTTGAGAAGACCATCTTCGCTCGCTACAAATTAAGAAGCCATTTCTCACTACATCAAGATGATCTTTCATAAGCCAAGGTTAAATAAATTTGCCACTTGGGCACTCCAAGGAACACAGAAATGGCATCTATTTGACATTTAAGATTAATATGTTTTAGGTCTACTACACAATCCAAATTTTGTTGCCAATCTACTCGTGTATCGTTCTTTTCGAACGATGACTTCACGCATAGTCGATCAAGAAGCTGTCTTTGAGTATATTTCTTTCGATGTCATTATGCAGCTCTTGATCTGGTTTTGAAGGATGAAAGTCCTTGCGCAGAGCTTTGGCTATTGCCCTAATGGTGTTTGGGGTTGTTCTACAGCAACCTCCTATAAGAGAAGCTCCAGCCTCATGCCACTTGCTAACATATGAAACAAAATCTTCACCAGAAACACCATTGGATGCCTGTATCCAGAATCATACAAGTCAGTAGATGTAACTGTTTTTTCATGTAATATTGTATATAATCTAATGTCAATAAATGATGTTGACCCAAGTTATGCAGAATGATTTTACAATCAGTCACTTCACTATGATCGTTTAGTAAGCAGAAGAATGAAAGATTTTGCAGCAAATATTCATTATTTTAGCACCACAAATTAGATCAGATGCGTATGGACCATAGTACAAGGAGTGCTGATTGCTTTATGCAAAGGATGCTTGACATCAGCAGCATGATGGGAAGAAAATGTCATCGCATTCAAATTGATCCAATCACCAGTTGACTGTCTTTTAGTAAGGATTTTAGCAAGAGGTTAATTCTGATCTGATAGGATGTGAAGATAGGTATATACACCATTAAGGAACAATGGGAGATTATATCATAATAATGTCAAAGAAGATGAAAGAGAATGATCAGGCATCAGTATTATCTGAAAACTCAAGCTTAAAGTTTCAAGATAGTGAGAACATACCACCCACTCCTTTTTGTCAGGATCATAGCTTTCACCACTGTTTGGATAGATCAGGATTAGCTTTTCCGTCAACTGTACAAGAGATAAACCAGAAACACCTCATCACAAACTAAAAGGAGTTAAATAGCATGCCAAATACTGAACACATGCTTCATCCAGGATAGTTGTGGGGACATGACTGTCAAAGTGAATTGTATAAAATCCAGTATTTAACATAGAAGGACAAAAAAATTAACATGCAGCTGAATTTAGGAGCTAAAAGCTTAATTATTCATAGTACCTTCCTGATAGATAGAATTAAACTGTGAATATATCTGGGAGAAGTACAGTTGAATCCAATTGCAACAACATTGTCACATGAATCAGCTATCGAAGCACAATCCGTCAAAGAGTCCCCACTGACAATGTTGATCCCGTCATTTGAGGTGAAAGAAAACCATACTGGAATTTTTATATTACACTCTTGAAGTAGCTCAATATATGCCTATAAAGAAAAGAATTAGGATCCACTACGAGTATTATATCAAATAAAAAAAGAACTGAGGCTCATCTGTCTCTCTATGCAAGGGAAGAACATCGATGTCGATAATAAAAACTTTGAGGTAGATGTAAAATTTAAATCTCTAGCTTATTATTCCGACAACGAAGCACAGTTGAGGGAAATGCCACTCAGTGTAGCTCAGTGATCATCCCCTTCCTTATTATAACGAAGTCCTTATCGGTCTTCCCTTACCTCCACCGGCACGGCTAAACTAAATTCATCACCTCACGATATTAATATTTCGGAGTGATTATTACATAGAAACAATCAAACCATTGTTGGATCAATTATCATTTCCAAGAATAGTAAATAGAGAATAATTGAAGTGCTAAAAATTATGCAGGATAATTTGCAAATATATATTGAGCACAAGCATGCAATCATTGCCATGCTATGAAACTAGAAGTGGCTGAAACTGGCATGTCACTTCAATGATTTGGACTCCTTGTTTGGAGGAGCAAGTTACTTCAAGGTTTTGGTCTCCTTTTTTGGAGGAGCAAGTTACTTCAATGCTTTGATCTGTCAACAATCAACAAGGTTGTATGTCACTTTGAGGCTTGGGATCAACTCAAGTCCAGGAGTAATCCGGTAGGTGGATTAGATGAAGGGACCTAGAAAATTGACCACTTTTGTTGCAGCAAATTACTTCATAACACGACACTAAGTTCCTAAAAGTTTCTGTTTGCGTTATCTTTTAGAAAACATATGAAACTATTAATGTTCATAAAGTGCTTATAGTACTAAGTCCATTAGTAATTTTACTTGTAGGTAGCGGCAAGGCTACAGCTTAGGGAGAACCCTGATACAGATATGTAGGCATCAAACAATACCTGTGCTTCAATTTTACTTGGAATTGTCTCAAAAGCAATTATATCTGCTCCGGCTTCAGAGAGAACCTGAAGTCTTCTCCTGTGGAAATCTTTGAGCGTCTCCAGAGTCACTTGTAGACCATAATTACCGCTGAAAAATGAATCAGAAAATGATCACCATAAATGGAGTTAGATTATCTAATGAAAGGTACCAAGTAAGAAGAATAACCAGGATGAACATTACCTATACTCGGAGCCATCTGCCAAGTATGCTCCGTAGCTTCCTATTGATGCTGCAATCAGAACAGGGTGTTGCTTAGAGCTGATGCCGTCCTTGCTGCATCTATCGGAGCCTCTAAGGCTTCGCCCTTGAAAAATCTCTCGTGCTTCGCATGCAACCTCGACGCTTCTCCGCAACAAGGCCTCACTTTCCTCCCTAGAGAAGCCTCTAGACTCGAAACCTTGTATGGTAGCCTGGGACACACGAAGTGATCAGCGATCACCACCATTATAATGCTGCAAGATGTTGTCGCCAAAGATGGATGAGAGAACCTGATAGGATGCGGTGATCAAGATGTTTGCACCAGCTTCAAGATAGTCTAAATGGACCTGCAAAGGTGTGAAAGGCGGTGATCAAAGAAAGGGAACAGAGTATGCTGCTTGCAAACTGTGGAATTGAAGCCCCTACCACCACCATACTCTGTATAATGGGATTGCTCGGAATATAAAGATCATCATGAGAAGTTCACAAAACCCTGCGCGTCTTCCGGTGTGTCAGATGGCCACAGCATGGACAAAGACACCACAAGAAGGCCGACGAATGGGAATCTTTTTTTTTTTTTTTGTTGTGTCAAACGAGACACTGTAGACCGTAATATGGAGAGATGGGAAGTCTACCGAGGATAAGGGAGAAGAGAGAGGGGGGACATGCCTTCTTGATGAGGTCGGGGGAGGTGAAGAGGTACTTGGCGCTCCACAGGGGGTCCTTTAGGTCCGCTCCGTGTGCTTCGAGCTCCGTCGCCAGCCCGCCGTCGATGACGGCGCATCCACCGGCCTCCCTGAGGAACTCCCGCATCATTCCGGCACGGAACCTCGTCCCACGGTGTGTGCCAGCGTGGGCGTGCGAGAGAGAGGGGTAAAGCGTGATTTCCACTCCCCCGTCCGCCATCCTCACGGAGGCGGAATGGATGGGATGGGAGTGTAGAAGTTGCTCGCGTGGGGATATTTAGGGAAGAAATTTACTCCCCCCTTCGTGATTCTTCCTATCGCTGCGGCTATTATGGGAATAAAAAAAACAGAGCTGTACCGGTGGTGGCGGCGTTCCCTCCATCTACCCTACCAAAACACCTTGACGAGCATCCATCCTATCCTCCATTCCCAATCAGAGGAGACTTGGAATTTGATGCTGCTGTTGCCTCCACCAATGCCAAGAACTGGAATCGATTAATTTGTGGATCAAGACATTATGTATGATGGCTTCGGCTTCATCAACACAAATTGACCACGACTTTGTGGTTTGGTTAACATCCCTCCCGAGTTAATGTACACTTCGGCAAACTCGGTTCGTTTTTGTTCAAAGAAGAAAATTGGGCGGATACATTGAATCTAGGCTGCATGTAGATGGGTTTTAGAGAAGAAACCGAAAGACAGCCAGATTCGGTGTACCGTCAGTCATAATTGAGGTCGTCGACACCATGAAAAGATGATGAATCGATTTTGCACCACATTGATGCAATAACGAGTAACACACTTTTCTTTCCTCCGAAAAAGTTTGAGAGAGTAAAGGTGCCTTTTAAGCCGGTGGAGTTGCCAGAAATCAAAACCAAATTTTGTGAGAGAATCTTATAGAAATAGCGTGTAGATGTCACCAACTAGTAGTCCATGGCAGAGGCCCAACGGTCAGTACAGGATGATTACAAGCTAATGATTGAAGAAATCAAATGAGACATGTATATTATTTTTGGCTCATAACTTAAATGCTTAAACATTTGATCTGATCTTGACTAGTTTGGATCATATCATCATTGTAAGACTTCTGACGTGGTAACAAAATCAGATTGATAAAAAATTTGATCTGAATTAGTAAAAAATAAAAATAAATAATAATAATAATAAATAATCAAACGAATGAAAATGATCTACACCACTATCATCCCATAGGTGTCCGAAATGATATGAACTCAATATGAAGTAAGAGTAAAGAAAAAGTATGAATAGAATAAAAAATATTTAAAATTTTCATATGTAAATTAAAGAAAAAATATCCTAAGAGGATAATCTCACATCGTTTATAATTAAAAAAAAAAACAGATTACAACCATTAAATTAAAAAATCTTTTAAGTTTTTGAGTTGAAGGAGTCCCCTGCAACTGGAAAAAGAGCTTTGCATGATAACTTACAGATACTGACTACTGCTTCTCCTGACTACCGCTACTGGAAAAAAATAAATGGAAAAAGAGTTGGACGATAACATACAGATACTTATCTGGGAGAATAAATATGTAGGCAAAAACAACACCCACCTAAATCACAAGAGACAACTACCACAAGCTCTTCTATCTTGGTTTTCTATCATTTCTATTCCTTTTTCTCATCTCTCTTCTCTCTAAAGCATATTCTTTTTTTATCAGCATGCTTCGCATTGATGCTTTAACTGCTGCAGCAGCTGCTGCTAAAGCTGCCTCTTCCATGGTAACATCAAAACTTCCCTGCAATTCTGAAAGGAGTTTCTTCCCTCCTGGTACTTCATTGTCTTCCAAAGTAATAGGATCGTGGCCATTGTAATCTGAAGGGTCTTTGTGAAACCCAGACATGACCCTAATGCGGGTTGGTAACTGGGTGGCGCTCAGGGTAGGAAGATTTGATGCACCCATCACCATCCACAAGCGTTGTGTCAAGGAGCTCAACACCATATTGGTCGGAAAATAATTATCTTCCAAGGTAACAACCTAAAGGAAATAATAATAAAAAAAGAAGTAAGATCGTAAGCAATTATAAGATAAACATGTTTCAAAAAATCTCAGTTATCCATTTCCATAAGGCACCTAGGAAGATTTAACGCTGGTGAGAACATAAAATATGATATATAATGTAGTACTAAATGGGCACATCAAATGAAATTTCTCCTAAAAAGGATGGGAAAAGGTCAGCTGAGAATCCATCTAATTAATAGCCTCAGAAGCTTAGCAGTTCCGTAGGTGAATAAGGTAACGTGGAAGCAAATCAAAGTAAAATCCAACTTAAAGCTCATATCCAAAATCGATAGTATGTATATGGATAGTCTGCTGACTGGAATCTTTTTCCCTTTGGCTTTTATTTAGTTAGTAAGCATGTACAGCAGTTTGATGTGAATGTAACATCTATCAGCTAATTATTATATCTCTTGGTTAATTTATTACCTTGGCAACAGAGAGAGTTCTATCTGAAAAACCACAACTCAAAAGCACTATCCCACGCAAACTGCAATACCAAATACACCATCTTTCAAATTATGGCACGTATGTTTCAGCCAGAATTTCTAAAAGAAAAGTTTAAAAAAAATGTCAGTGAACTTACCTCTGAATGGCAACAGCAATTATCGAACCATCAGAAGAGACACAGATATCAGTAACTGGTGGATAACCATCCTCTGTCCCATTGTACTGTAATGATCCTACCTTCAAAATGAAACCAGTAGTTTCTCAGATAAAAAGAATAATAATTTTGCTGACTCAAAAACAATGATAACTAGCTAACCTGTCATGATGAATACTTGAAAATTAAGAATGACTAAAGAACAACTTATAAAAGAATGTGAGCAGATGCAATGTCATCAGGATATACGGAATCAAAGCCAGCAGAAAGTGGTATAAATGATCTAGGAAATTGAAAGAAAGACCTCTCATCACAAGTGAAACATGAAACACTATACAAAAAGTAAATCAATTAATTCAGATGTGTATTTAGATCTCTATGAAGCACCATTTTAAGATATAAAAAATTGCTAAAAAAGAAAAAGCTCTTCTGAGTTGCATTATCTCCTATTTTAATGTAGTCAGTTCGCGCCGACATATCCAACCTAAATAATCTTTGCATAAAGGCACAGCTCCAAGCCACAAGGAATCCATTGATCCAGGACAAAAAAATAGAAAATTTTCACTACCAGCTCCCTATTTGCTTTCATCCCTCTATGAACTGGTACAACTTCGTGGACATCTCACTTCTAAGCCAAATTGAGTCTTTCTAATACAAATGTATTTGCTAATACAGTTGACAAATTGGGGTAGGTGTCTACCTTTATCCCAGCATTTAAAAGTCATAGAATTTGTGAGTGCCATAAACAGAAAACATAAGCCTCAACGTCTGAAGATAACGAGGTATCATGACAATCTTTTATTAAAAACAGTACATAAATTGACATCATTTCCATGCAAAAAGAAAATTCTCTACATAAAAATAAATAAGCTTAGTCTATGTTACCTTTGTCCCAACTTCACAAGTAGCAAGTAGGAGTCCAGAAATGAAGTCCCACAACCGAACCTACAAAGGCAAAACACAGTATAAATACATGCCAACAACGTTTTTCATATTCCTAAACAGTTTTTTGCACTCACAGTTGAATCACCACTTCCAGAAAAGAGAAAACCATGGACACATCCTGGAGGACATGCAAAGGCAAAACAAGAAACAAAGCTGCAAAAAAGAATTCCAGTTATAATGATCTGTTATCCAACAGCCATTTAAGTGAGATCTTACATTGATATATGGAGGTAAGAGTTAAAGATGTGATGTATGTGTGATGTACTCAAATACTCAGCATACAACTGGTTTATGGACTTGCTGTATATTATAAATTGGCTGCAGAAGTTTGATATAATGTCTTAAGACCTGCTATATTACTCATTACCATATAAAGGACAACTGTACTGTAAGCAAACTAATGTTTAGCAAATCAGTAAGCTGCATCTTGTAGTGCAAAAAAAAAGTTAGCAGGACTTAGGAAAATGCAAGTATATTAGAGACCAGAAAGCTAAAAGTAAATAACCAAAACAATGTGCATATGATATAGGATCCATGCTCACTCTTTATGACCAAGGCAGAAACTTTGAATTTCGTGTGCTCCTTTTAGAGGTTGTTTAGGAAAAACCGTAATCTGCAAATGGAAATATGAGATTACACAAGAAAATTACCATAAGAAATTCTAGAACACTTTAAGAAGTTTATACATACACGAATTTTGAAGTCACGATCAGCACTTGCAATGAACCTTTCATCTGGTGAAAATTCCTGCATATTGAACAACAGAAAAATAACAAAAACAATATGAATAAGCAAAATTAGACCTTATGGGGCAACAATAGAACACAATGTAAATACATGAGCAATTTCTGCTTAAAATTTAAGATCAGGTAGAATAACAAGGCTATCTTCATTAAACTAGTTAGTGTATTTTGCTTATGGACTTCTGAGATGCACAGTAGAGGCAATATCTATCTGCTACAGTGATCATCATGCAAGGAACATATTGACTTCATAGTAGACTTAGAACTTGTGAAAGGGTAGCATGTGGAAAAATAATGTACTGATTTTTCATTGGAAAAAATATATGTTCAACACACACACCCAAAAAAAAAACAGAAATAAAGCTCCATCAATGTCAATGACATGAAAAAACCTTAATATGTACAAACTCAATGAAAATGGCATGAGCATGTGCATTATCATTTTTAAATGACTAGAAAAAAAATTAAACATGATGTGCCACCCACATAATGATGGTAGATGACCTGGACTGCTAAAACTAAGGGTCCAATCACATAATTTATCTAACAGATAAGCCAATAGAACATGAATTATATCTATAGAAGACATCAATTATATTAAATGTCATCTAGTTCAAACAGAATAAAATAACAACTAAAATAACCATCCGATAGCACAGCAAAACAGATCCATTGAAGTTATGCATGAAATATGGGGAATTCTTTTTGATGGAGAAAATAAAAACAAGGAGACAGTCCACAGAAAACAAAGTTAACCTTATCATGAATATTGAAAAAGTGGGATGATAAAAATTCATACCAGCCTGGTAATGATGCTGCAGTAATGACCTAGAATTGGCACAGCCTTCTTATCAACTTTTGTTTGTTTAGCATCATCTTCATCCAATCCAACTAACCAGACAACTCCAAACTTATCAGCAAAAGCAACATATCGCCCACTGAGGCTAATAGCAACTGCACTAACTCGTTTGTCTGCATACCTGCATATTAGTTGTTCACAGCAATACAAATATATAAAACCTTCACAAACAAGGGTATTTAATAACAACAAAACAAAGAACAGATAAAAAATTAATAACATAACTATACATAATGAACCTACCCAGTTGACAGTTACAACATAATCTTATAATTATATAGTGATTAGACCCAATCTCCCAGTAGGATCTGTGTCAAAAGTGTATAAAGAATAAATTCTCATCCACTAGAATTACTGCACCATACCATCTTCAACAAATTAAAAATCTGGAGTAAAAGTCAATTAAGTTCAAGGCTTCTTATGCATTAAAATGAACATGGATGTACTTGTGCGCCAGACTAAGCAGCTATAACTCATTGTAGTCTATATCCAAATATTGTTGCAAGAACAAAAATTTAGTAACAACATATCGTATTAAAATATGAAACAAACCAAAACCTTGATATCACAATAGAAAGCTACTATTTTGTGAGAACTTGAGTTATAAGGTAGGACACATCGACAGGTACAGTCTCTAAGGATTTAGGACTTTAGTTGTTAAATGTATCAGCTAAAAATGCCATTTTACCAAGCAGATACTTAAGGGCCAAGAACAGTTTTTTACACAATAAATTGATAATCAATATCCTCTTGATACATTTTAATGAAACCCTAATGACGTTAGAAACATCAGCCATTTCACATATTGCTAAAACTTAACAAGTAATTCATGATACAGTTCACAATGAAAATAGGAAGAGTCCAGTTTTTTTCAGTTTACGAAATCAAGATGTCTTTACATATGCCTTAACTTATTTTATCAAGTGTCTGTCTCAGCCTTAAGATGACATAACTCACATGCTTCATACTTGGTTATATATTTGAATTTGCATAAAAAACACACAATAAAATCACATCCCTACCCCACCCAACAGACATAACAAAAGAAGAGCAAGCAATTCATCTGAAATTATGCATTCAAAAAATTAAAAATCTAAAACTCACACAGTACGAATGCAATGCCAGGAACTTGTTTCCCATATCTTGACAAGTTTGTCATCTCCAGCAGATGCAAGAAATCTTCCACTTGCACCAAAGTTAACTGATCTAATAGCATCTGAATGGGAAGGGCCACCGGGGTCATCTATCAACGAGACTGAGCAGTTACCTCTGTTGGGAACAAAATAAAGGCAATCAGAATATATATATTTCCTTGCTACATGTCCAAAAGAGCTGACAATGCTTCCAAATTATGGTCTATGATAAGTTTGTCTCTAACTATCATTCCACCAGTTAGAATTTCAACCATTGACATCTTGCAAAACTTTATTATAGCAGTGTCCAAGGTTTGAGAAATAGAAACAACCAATCTCTGCTTACAAAGGTAAGGCAATGCACATTGATCCTCTGCAGACCCCACAATGTCAGGGAGCCTTGTGCACTGAGTTTGTCCTTCAGGGTTCAAAAAGAAACAGACAACTACTCAAAGAAGAATCTTCTTATGGCGACAAGACATCAATAGCAAAACTTAAAAGAGACCTATCACTGGATTCTTATAATTCTAGTCAAACTTCAAATGTCAAGTATGACATAACCATGAAGTAATCATGTTTTGATAAAGATATCTTGGAAAGCTTACTCTAAATTGAATAGTCGGAGCTCAGAACCCACTGCAACAACAACTGATTTCTCAAAAGGATGGATGGAGATAAGTGCTGGAGCAACTTCACCATCCATATTTTTCTCTTCTTCAATCATGCCATTTTCTACACCCTATTCCCAAATGAAAGTTGCATAAGAAATCAAATATTTAAATGCAACAAAAAGAATGTTTAGGTTTCAAGATATTAAGGCAATAAAATAATGACATGTGCCATCTATTTTCCTTTTTCTTTTAGAAACAAGAGCATGTCAAGGGAATATAGCATTTGAGTTTGAAACTCCAGTTGCCGGGTCGGACATGCAAGCCTTCTGAGATCTACTTTATTTGAAAGGTTGTTTCTTAAAAAGGAACACCTGCATAACAACATAGCTAAAAGATTTGGGAACTCACATATGGAAGTTAATCTGTATCAAGAATAGAACAGTTAAGTACTATCCAACATGATTTTAATCAAAACAATACAAATACATATATGGTGAGGCACTTAACCCATTAGCTTGTGGCATAAATCTTGGTCTACAAAATGTGCTACAAATACGATTAATGGTTAAGATTTTCTTAATTGTGCATTGGGCCATAAAAAAAGAAATAGTAAGCGACCATAAGTGATTAAATTCATAGTACAAATTGATTTTTGTGAATATCCAAGTCAATTCTTTGTAATCATATATACACATAGTGATCATTCTTTTCATGAAGATTTTTACATAACTTCAACATTTTAGTGTCCAAGCAATAAATTAGTTAAAGCAAGGTCAGGAAACACAAAAAGAGTATGTCTTGGCGTTTAGGCAAATTAATTTGGTTATACCAGAACTTGTGAAGTCTGATTGATGTGGGAGGATCACAGTTATGTGTACAACTTTCTCTCTGAAAAACAGCCCGACCTATACGCTCGTAACATGATAAGATCATAATCTGAGCTATCCTGATCACACCTCGGTGCAATTTTCCGTGAAGGTGTATGCTATCGAGTATCCCATGAAGTTATACCTGACCAAAAGGTTTTTTCGATTAATTTTGATGATTTTCTTTTAGCTTACTCCTCAAGAAAAGGGTTTTCTAGTAGCCTTGATGAAACAAGTAGGTTCCTAAATGTCATTAAAAGACCTGTATAACAAGAACGTGAAAAGAGAAGCCATAAATTTATGTAGAATTAATTATCTCAATCGCACTCGTAAAATTACACAACCGGGTGTAGGGTTAACTTGGTGCACGGATTTCGATCGGATCAAGTGGTGTTAATGCAGAAGAGGGGAAACAACAAAGAACAAAATCCAAGAGGAGGACGAGGACCAAGAAAAAAAAGAGCACGAAGCATGGTTACCGCTGTAGGAGCCGCTTCGTCGCCGCCATCGGAGACAATCTCCGTGGTCTCTTCCATGGATGTCGGATTTGCCCCTGGCGGCAGCTCCTCTGCGTTCGACGCCAACCCAAGAAGTGAGGAAGAGAACGCGAGGGGTGGGAATCGAAAGCTCAGCACGGCGCCAAACCTTTTGCTGAGCTCGTTCGCCCTAATGTCGAACGGCACGCAGCACACTGGGCCACGTGTACCGCTCCCTCGGTCACGTGAAGAACACGGGAGGGGAGGGAAGCTGTTAACGGGTCGGATCAGGTTGATATCGGGCACAGTCCACCGTTCAATCGTTTGAAGATGGACGGTCCAGATTAATCCAATATCCAACCCACACCACCCGCAAACCCCCGGTCTCCATCCACCGCTAATCGACTCGTCGCTCTTGCGCTCATCCGCGGCCCGCCGTCCGCCGTCATCCCGCTCAGCGTCGCATCCCCTCCGAGGGTGTCTCTCTCCTTCTGAGCTTGAGAATCCTGTCACGCCACCTTCCTCTCCGCCACCCACGATGAAAATGTAAGCCCTCTTCTTCTTGGTGATTCCTTTCTGTTCCTGTTGGTGGAATCCTGCTAAAGAAACGATCTTGGTGCTCCGTAGATTACAGGCGAATGCTGGGGCGCTCACCAATCTCGAGGTCCTCGAGTTCTTGCGCGCGAGAGGGGCGACGAGTGACCCCATGGGGTGCCTTGGTGCTGTTGCCCCGTCCGAGTGCAAGGTGACACTCCCACGCCCTAAATCTCGTCATCTAACAGTCCTGGTGACGGTATCTTGGTTCTGGTGCGGTCAGGTTTTCGATTACCTTGTAAACACGGCTGCTTGCAATCAGACACGGGGAGCAATCGATGAGTTCGTGAAAAGATGCGAAAAATTCAAGCTTGCAAAAGCTGAGAAGTTCAACATCATCAACTTGAGGCCATCCAACCAAGCTCTGATCGATCCGGTATGTCTTGTTTTTTAAAACTAATTGGTAATGTTATGTTTGGTATGTTAGAATGTGTGAGCTTGCATTTAGTTATTGCTATTATCTACATCAAGCTTTATCAACTGTTGCATACGAAGAACCTTGTTAATTGTTGACTAATTATGCATCCAGCTTCCATTCAAAGGAAAACTTATGTTCTTCCCTAAAGTGATGATATGTCTGTACCGTAGATTGCTAAATTATATGACCTTGGTGTACCTGTTCCACGATAAATTCATGTGATTACTCCCTTGGATATTATAGCTTCATGAGTTCTTTTAAGTAACTTTCTTAACTTAGGCTCCTGGACTTCTTAAGATTCACCTTTATCATGGTTAGATAAGATCGTTTCATCATTGTGAATTACTAAAACAAATAAAGAGGGTCCATTTGAACTATTTGCAACCAACTTAATAAGTGTGTGTCTGTATGTATGTGTGTGTGCGGGGAGAGAGAGAGAGAGAGTTTCAAGTTTTCAACCAACTTGATCAATCTATTTATTTTCATTTTCAGAGAATGCGTTTAGAGTTAAGAGTCTTTAGGTAACCATTAAGGAGTTAACACAGAAACCTTGGGAAGGACCAGTATCAAACCCAAAAAAACTGAGTTTGAATAAATGATGCATTCAAAAGGCTCATGGCTTGTGCAAGAAGCGATGCATAAATCTGCATGTCAAGAGCAATCAAAAGGCTCATGAGGTTGATTTTATCAAGATCTGAGAAAATATGATAAACTATTATTCAATATCAACAAAATCTCTGAAACCATATGAAATTTTTTGGTTTTACACTCCTTAAAGACCAAGAACTTCTAAGTGATCTTTAACCCTGAGGACCCTTTGCGCACGAAAAAATAAGGAACCTGGAGTTGGCACAGATGAGTGAAGTTGTCGATGTAGTGAAATAGAAACTAGAAAAATAAACCATGGTGGATACACTCATAAAGACCTGTGCCTCGTTGAAAATCTTAAACCGATCTACTTTAAAACAGGAGGTGCAATGAACCATTTATATTCCAAGACTCATCTCTGAGAATCGTCAAAATACTTACCATTGTTCAGTTATCAAAGAACTTTCAGTAGGATTTACTATGCCTATACTGTCATAAGATGTTGCATGCCTCCGCAATTGTCTTCTGTTCTAGTTTTAGCTCGTTCTAGTTTTTACTCTAAAACTTTATGTCCTAAAATGATTTGATTTGATTGTCCGCCTTTATTAGACATCATTGTTGGACTACTTTTGAAGCTACCATCAGTTTTTGGACTGGTAAATCTACCCAAATAAATGTGCTAAGATATTAGAATATGCTCCATTCTTTTCATGACAAATAGTTTTCTTTCAAGTAATTTTTTAAGAGATCTATTTCTTTTTCCATCATCCCTTTGTTCATGCCTTCTTACCTGTGCAGATTATCGAGTACTGCGAGAAGCGTCTTACGAAAGACGAAGCCCGAGGGATTGATGAAGTTCAGGAGCTGGTGGATTTAGTTCTTGAGGTTTTACCACCACCTCCAGCAAAGCCTGATGAAGAAATGCAGGATCTTGAAGAAACGCCAACTGAGAAGCCAACGGAGGAAAATTAGTTCTCTTTTTTTTCTTTCTTTCTGCAGCATAAATCGAAGGTGTTAATTCTCAAAACCATTGTGCTAATGCCCCCTCATTTTGGATTCTGATTTTTCCTTAATGATTGATATGGTACATTCATCTTTTTGAAGCTGTGATGGGAGCATCATCAATGTTTCTTCTGGCTGCTTAGTTTCCTCTATCAACATGGTGAGAGTGGCCCAAGAATCTGACAGAGATGGATTCTGGAAAACTTGTCATCATCAAAATCTTACTTTTCCTGTTCACAGCTTCAATGAATCCTGGCACCCAGAAGCACCTGTAGCATTGTGTTTGAACCAACCGAGCGCTTGAAGCCCATCAATTTCCTGGATACATAGCAAGTCCTTATGATGATGAATAGTTGATCAGTCTTCACACAAAAGTGACGGCTATCGAATTGGCTTGAGATAATTGCCCCTCTCACTAATTTATCTTGGGATATTGTGCCTTGGATGCCTTGATATTATTATGATATACTTAAAACATTAGTCTAAGATGTTATTACCAGATTTACTTGAGAGTTTGAAGTTCAATTGATGGTGAGAATGTTTCTTTTTGGCTGCTTAGCTAGTCAATTTTTTGATAGTTGATAATTAGATCTTATGATCATTAATTTATCTTGATTATAGTAATTAGTAATTGCTAAAAGTGTGGAAAAGAATTGCCCCTTGATTCATAGGTATCGTAGATAAATATGATATTACACAATATATATATCACATAACACAAATTATATACGATACATGTTGCAGTTCCGCATCACCAAAAAAAAAAAAAAAAACAATGTGTAATGACAATATGAAGATAATATCATAGCTGTTTCTGATAAATCTCTTTTTTGTTTTTTTTATTAGACGATGAGGGAGGGGAAGGAGGTGACAAGCGATACGGAGGGTGGGTGATAGGGGAGGGGGTGAAGGCAATGAAGGGGAATGTTAACACAGTGGTGTAGTAACATTGGACCTCACGGGGAAGTGAGAGGTTGTGGAGAAGACAATGTCGGTGTGCCGATGATCAAAGGTAAAATGGTGGTGAAGACATATTATAATCGAGGCCAAAATTCTTATTTATCTTTTTTACTATATCTCAAAATCAATCTTTATTACTGTAAAACTCATCTAAATTATCTCTCGCACTATGCCTCAAAATCAAAATCATCTCTGTATTTTAAAACTCATCTAAATAATCCCTCGTATTATGCCACAAAATCAAAATGTATTACGATTTTATATCACAGTGACCTCTCGTACTACGATTTCACATCAAAGTGACCCCTCATACTATTCATAATGTCAAACAATGAGAATAAAATATAGGAGCACCTGGCTATGGTTTTGACTACAGGAGCACAATGAGAATAAAATACGATTTTTTGACCATTAGGCCTTTGTCATGAGGTTTTGGCTCCTGGCTATGGTCTAACTGAGAATTGTGTATTTGTAAGATGTGCTTTTGGAGAGGATAAGCCAGGCCTCATAGATTGGCAGGGTAGAGTCTTCTATGACTATATCAATCGGAATGATTCGGATGTTGATATCAATGTTATAGATCCATAAACTCTTAAAGAGCATGAAGAATATGGGAAAGAGGGTGAGATATGGATTAGTAGTCCTAGGTATAGAGTAATCATAAAAGGCAAGAGATACACAAGAACATGAGACCTGAGGAGAATAATTGATGGGAAGCTTTTTATTACTGGAAGAATAAAGGATTTAATTATTATTGTTGGAAGCAAGATTTATAATTTCGAATTGTACCGTCCGGTATAAGCGGTATATACCGGTCCGCCAGGTTATTGGTACATGGACTACCTGCTACCAGGTGGTATCGCCAAAAATCGACCGTCGGTGATCGATTTCGACCGTCAATGATCGATTGAGGGAGAAATTGATCGTTGATGACCGATTGAGGGAGAAATCGATCGTCGACGGTCGATTGAGGGAGAAAAAGGGAAGAAGAAGAAGAGGAAAAGAAGAAAAAAAAATATGAGAAGAAGAACCTACTTTCTATGCACCATCCTCGCCCGCACGTTGTTGCCCATGCGTCATCGCCGCCCTCACCCGCAGGCGCTTTTTCTCTCACGCGAGGATACGGAACATCTCCCCTTGCGGGGAGAAAGATTGAGGCGATGTCGCCTTTTTTTTAAAAAAAAAAATATTTTTTTAATATTATATAATATAAATATTTGTATTATAAAAAATATATTATATTTTAGTATACTGAGCGGTATGCACTGTGCGTACTGTCCGGTACCGAGATAATCTCGGTACACCAATACAGACCGATAAGTCAAACCTTGGCTGGAAGAAACATCTACTCTGTTGATGTAGAGAATATAGTAGAAAGTTCACCCAAAGCATTACGCCTAGGTTGCTATATTGGTATTGGTGTTCCAAACGAAACCTTGATAGAGAAAGAGATTTCAGTTCCAAGGACTTCTGATTAAGTTGGACTAATTGTGATTGCCAAGGTTACGGAGGAAGAATACCATCATGTCTATGTAGCTCATGTGAAGCTAATTAAGCCTAGAACAATATTAAAAATACCATCCGGAAAGATCCGAAGGTTTGAATGCTTGAAGCAATTCACAGATGATGCACTAGTTCTAGCAAAAAAAGCCTAGTATTTCTAAGAAGATTTTATCTCAATCTTTCACCAATAATCAAAATAGTTCTTGAGGTACTTCTATATTTTTTTCTCATTGTTTTGACATTATAGAATAGTACATGAGGCTACTTTTATACGAAATCATAGTATAATGAGTCACTTTAATGTGAAATTATAGTACATAAGGTCACTTTGATTTTATGGCATAGTACGATGAGTCACTTAGATGAGTTTTAAAGTATGAAGAGTGACTTTGATTTTAAGGTATAGTATGGGGGGTTAATTATATGAGTTTTAAAGAACAGAGGGTGAGTTTGATTTTGAAACATAGTAAGAGGGGTCACTTAGATGAGTTTTAAAGTACGAGGGTCACTTTGATGTGAAATCATAGAACGAAGAACCACTTATATGAGTTTTAAAGTATGAGAGGTCATTTTGATGTGAAATCATAGTACGAGGGGTCAATAAGAATTTTGACCTTCAGTCAATATGATGAAAAAATGATGTCCTAAGTAAAAATCGTGATAGGGCAAATATTAGGCTTATCTGTTCGCCCTGATCACGACAGCCCGAAGACCACATGGGCAGTCATCTCGATAACCCAAAGACCACATGGACGACTATGTCATCATGATCGATCAGCCTCAATATGTCAGTCTAGGGACTACGTGGACAACCACCTCGGTAACTCGACAGCCCGAACATGCTAGACCAGAGATCGTGTCGGTTACTCTGTGCGTCATACCCGTAATAGTCGGCCCCACCGATCGAGACCTTGGGAACCGGCGAAGGCGCCGCTCGGTGCAGGTCTGTACCCCAGTTCAACTGAAAGCACCAAACCCATTAAACGTCACGATACAACCCTCCTTCACCCGACAAGTATAAATATCCTTTACTGTAGTCTAAAGATGAGAGTTTTTTTGGACTCCCGACCTTTTCCGCCTAAAAAATCGCTCGGGACCTTCTAAGGCCCAATCGGAATATCTACACCGAATGTTAACTTAGCCATTGGAGGATCATAGTCGGGCACACACATCCTTAACGTAGGTCTTCTTGCAGGTCCGAGACACCCCCCTTAGATCGACATGGCCAACCCCCCGCGACACGAGGAGCTACTACATCACAAAGCTCAATTGCCTTGTCAAACTTCCTTGAGCCTTCGAATCCCGTTGAGTCGATTATGCACATACAGGCCGAACCGTGTTGTGTCGTACTGATTCATCGGCCACGACACAACATCCAGCAACAAATCGATTAGGAGATCCTTTGGTAAAAGCCCATTGATAATATTTTTTTAAAAGGAAAATGCCCATTAAACAAGGATGATATATGTTTTTTTCAGACATGTGTTGCATATTGTTCCTTTTATATATATATATATATATATATATATATGCGAGATTTAGAGAATTTAACAATATGATTTACAAAACTATATCTGAGTCATGTATTATAAACACCTCAATATTTAAGTTAGAGCTAAAAAAATATAATAATATAGATGATCGAAATACTTGAGAGTTATTCAAAATCTTATCCTTCTCTCGTAGTGCATGAGATTTTTTTTTATATATTCGATAGTTAAATTGTTAGGAGTAGATGACAGTTAATTTACCGAGACAATTATGCCGGATAATATTACTCGGACATTAATAGTCAACTGAACTAACGGTCGTTATAATTAATGTTACCATGCATCATGATGATAATTAAATCACTAAGTTTACATATCAGATTGATAGAACATCAAAATTCATATCGGGTTGTTGATGATACAATGTTTGAGTATCTAAATGTTAAAGTCTCCTGATCACATATTAACTATGAATCTTTTTCCCGATGATGTTATGAATAAGATGAACGGAGTATAAAATTCTTACTATATTTGAGAAGGACAAAAAAGGGGGAAAAGACGTGCATCAATATGCTTGTGACTTATTTTTCTATCAAACATGGAACAAAATAATAGACCCATTTCATTTTTATAACAAAAATATAGCTTATACCCTATCAGATGCCAACTTGAAACTCTCATCCCATAATTCGCTTCCCTTAAGCTGAAAAATACCCACTGTGGCCCCCGCACGTCCGTGGGCGAGCGCGCGCCACCCACCCGACGCGAACCCACTTTTCCCGACCGCTCGGGCGAACCCCAAGTCCTCCGTGGGCTCCCCCACATGTCAAGACACGCGTTAGGATGGGATGTTAACAATGGGGCCCCGAATCGTCTGCACGTGACGCCGATTTCGTCCCATGCCGCTGACGTCACGTGCATTATTTCTCCCATCCTATTATTATTATTATTATTATTTATGCAGTAATAATACGAATAATGTCTCCAATTTACCATACTCGTAAAAATCGTAGCAGACGGGCCAATTGGAATCACAACCGTAGACACGAGATTGTCCCCGTGCCATGTAGAGTACTATCATGTGCGTCGTAACGCTGGAGCGATCATATCCGAGCGCCGCGATTGGCTCAGTACCTGCTGCTTCGGCCAACCAGCCGTACGACTAAGCCACCTCGCTGGCAACATGTCACGGTCTACGCGGCAACGCTTGTTGCATGCGTAGGCTTTTTTGGGTGATGGGGGGCAACGGGTGGGGCCAGGCATTCCCTAGTGGGAGCGGCGGACCGACGTGGCGGCATGGGGTTTCGTCGTCCACCGGATAAAATAAACCGGCCCCCTACGAACGGGAGACGCTGCGGCCTAACCCCATCCCCTTTGAGTTGTTTCCGACTGCATTGCCTCACTCCAGCTATTTTTCCCTCTTTGAAGCGAGATTTTGGGGGTGGCTCCTGCCATCGCACTGCCGCGGGCGAGAGAGAAAAGGGATACGATCGACTCTTCTCCCGCTGCTGTTCCTTTGATGTCTACTCCTGCATCCGTGGTGGCCGGAACCCCGGCCGATCACGGCGGCGTGCCTCCTACGAGCGCCGCGGAGATTATGCCGCGGTCACCGCTCGACAAGCCCCTCGCCGAACTCACCCAGGGGGACATCGCGCAGCTCACCCGCGACGACGCCCGCCGCTTCCTCAAATCCAAAGGTCTCTCTCTCTCTCTCTCTCTCTCTCTCTCTCTCTCTCTCTCTCTCTCTCTCTCTGTTCCTGCTTTCCGCGGGGGGGCGGTGATGGGGGAATCGATGGGCGCGTGTAGGGATGCGGCGGCCGTCATGGAACAAGTCGCAAGCGATCCAGCAGGTCATCTCCCTTAAGGGCCTCCTCGAGGGGACGCCGGGATGCGACAACTGCCCTGCCGGCGTCGGAATCTTTCAGAAGTCTTCCCCTCCACCGGCGCGGGTGTTCCCCTTGCAGGTCGTCATCCTCTGTTTTTCCTTTATCCACAAAGTACCGAAGCAACGCCCTTATTCTCACCCCATTTCTTGCTTCTTTTCACCAGGACTCGTCTCCTCCCGCAGCGAAGTACGGCGGCGGATCGCAGCCGCCGGCGAAGGAGCTGTCACCGTACCGGAGGAGGGATCCGATCCCTCCGTCCTACTCCGCCGGAGCGGACCCCCGTCCCCTGCCGGAGGTTCGCTGCCTCTTTCCCAGGTTCGTCTCCTTGCGCATCCCCAACTGCACCCCCCCAAACCCCCCCCCCCCCCCCCCAAAAAAAACCAACACCCTCCTCGCGCCGGTAACGTGCACCGGGTCGCCCCTCCGTTCCTTGAGACCCTTCATCGTCGATCCGACGACCCAGATCGTCCGCCCAAGTACGTGACTACTTAATCGAGTAAAGGAGCACATCGGTCGGTAGGCGTTATGTCCCATGGGTGGGCCAGCGCTCCTCTCCGCATAGGGACGGTGTCGTGAACGTTGATGACGGTTTATGCGGCTCTGTTTCAGGGCGACGGCCGAACTCCCGGAGGGGCAGATGACGATCGTCTACGACGGCGTGGTCAACGTCTACGACGGCTTGCCGTTGGATCAGGTAAGTTCAAGAATCTCGTGTTCGCCCGTCACTGACGACGCGTTACACGCTGACACGGCGCCGCTTTGCCTAGCAGGCGAGGGCGGTCCTGGAGCTCGCGGCCAGCGCGGTCTGCTTCGACGACCTAATCGGTCCGGTTTCTCCGGCCTTCCGCCCCACCTCAGGTCTCCCCGAGCTGGTCCCCACAGCGCCCTCGTTGGCCAAAACTTTCCCAGTAGCAGCGTCCGGTAGCCATCGACTGCCCTTTTGTACAGATAAATCCTGGGCTTGTGATAATATCTGACCGGACTGATCGTGATGCAGGCAGGGTGGCCCACCATACGGCGGGCGGCTTGGAGGAACCGAGAGGCACGCGACCAGCGGAGCCTGGTAAGAGAGCGGGGAATTTATGGCGGGTAAACTTTGTTTTCTGATTTCGATCATTACTGATCGCGACACACATTTTGACACCTTAGTGGGATCCTCGAACAGTAAGTATCATCCTGTTAGAGGCTGTCTCAACGTCAGGCCTCCCACTGTGTGATGGGTCGTGCACTTAAAGATTTAGGGCGACACTTGGTTCGCTTATCAAGGAGACTGGGATCGAAATGGAAGTGGCTCGTGTTTGGTCGGGAGGGACAGAGGCGTCCTCTCAAATGATACGAAATCCTACCTAGTGCGTGTGATTCTCATTCACAATCCCAAAGGATAGACAAATAGCCTGTAATATGACATATCAAAATGATATACCAAATAACAATATTTGAAAATTCTAAAAAATAAAATATCGTACAAAAAAATATTAACTAAATATTAGCTTAAAGTAGAAAAAGATAAAATAATATAAAGTACCATAAAACAACATATAGGTGTTGGTGTTCTTTCTGCCGAGGCTGAGGTGTTATCTCGGCTTGGTTCAACCTACATGCATAAGAGCGTCAACGTGTCCTCGACGATTGAACCTGGGTTCAGAGTTCGTTCTGAGAGATGCCTCCCTTCTTGATCCGAAGTCTGACTCCTCGTCTATCACCATCGTCCTACACCAAGGCCTCAGTCGGGCGATGGGGGCACCTCGACTCGGCCCCTCTGACGATCAAATTAGCGAGGTGTAGGGCATGGGTGTATGTTGTCCCAATGAGAGAGAGACCGTCTCTGTTATAGTTTACCTGGTTGTCTTTTATACTACTTGTCGGGAGAGGAGTTCATACGAGGTTGTTTAATGCGTGCGGGCGCTGGTGCAAAGTTGTACGTTGCTGTGCTCCTCAGGTGAGGAGCAGACCACCGATTTGTCTGTTGATGCCGATTGGTGCACCCCTCGCCTCCCCATGCTCATTGAGCGATGGTCCGGGGCAGTGCCCCTTCTCGAGACTATGGTTTGAGTTGAGTCGGATGTGTCCATTCGACTTTGCAAGGGTGACGATGCGGTATTTGTTGGACCGATCAAAATATGCCTTATCATTTCTCTCCCCCCCTCGAAAGAGAGTTGCGCCTCAAGAGAATCAGGGAGTGTGGCTCGCAGTTGCAAGTCTGCTTGATCGTCGGCTTTGTTCTGTGAGTCATGGTTTTTGGGTGGGACTAGCCGAGACTGAAGTCAACATGGACTGCCCTAGACTAAAGTCGGCATGGACTGGCCACCCAGGTGGGAAGATTTCGAATCTCGAGGTTACTGCGGGCGCGTCGTACTCCTTGCTTGAGGGATGGACTGATGCCTCGTAATGATGTGGTGCTGAGCTGTTGTGCGGCGAATGGTAGTTGTTGTGCTGCAAATGTGAGTCGACCCTTACCCTGTTTTTGGCCTGCTTCTGCCTCGGCAAGGGGCGCAGAAGTTACCATTTGCTCGCCCGGAGCGTGTTTTAGGTGTATGGGGCTCCTTCTAATAATAAGATGAAAAGCTCGGTTCTTGTTTGTCAGTGCCTTCAGGGGTTGGGGCTTCAGCCTAAAGTGGTCCGACCAAGACGTCGACAACTCCCCTCCCCTCCTGACAAAGGTCGAGGCGGAGCAAGTTGTGCGGCTGAGGGGGATCCTTTCCTCCTCATTAGCGATCAAGTCGATGACCAAAGCTTGGTTGGAGGCAACGGGCCTTAGTCCGGCTCCTGAGGGTATAACTCGCATTAAGCGTCTTTTTCATCGTTTGCTTTACGTCTTCTATCTCTGACGGCTTGGCCTATTTTGCAAGTATGAATCGATTTGAGATGAAGAAGGCAGTTGCCACCCAAGCTCCTCGCCCCGAGACATCCAACCTTGTCACTGAGTGTGCTATTGAGAAGTCCGCGCTCGTCGAAGTCGAGCCTCCCACGAAGAAGCTAAAGAGGTCGGGCGACTCCGCCGGCACTGCCAAGGAAGTCTCTCCAACACTTGCCCCAAAGTCGAGGCCTACGCCCGAAATTCCTCGGGGAGAGGGGAGTAGCCGGAAGAAAGAGAAGTGGGTCGCTCGCCCTCGGTCCATGGGGGACCTTTGTCGGGTCAAGGCCTGGGTGCCTAACGAGCCCGATATGGCTCGGGAGATAGCCAACCTCCTAGAGCCGGTCGAGGACAACCTGTTGAAGGTGTGGTGGGCTTTGCTGAGCCCCCGACACAAAGTGTGGGCGGACGGGGCCGACGCTCAGATGTTCTATCGAGGAGTTCTCAGCTTCCCGCTCGCCAAGGAGATATACACCACACCTTCTGAGGTGATGGTGGATAATGCTGCCAAGAATCTGGTCATGGTAAGACATATGCCTCGTTCTTGCATCCTCTTTCTCCTTTTTCCACTGATTTCCTCGAGTTGCCGACTGACGAGTTTTCCTTGTAGTGCCACCACTATGCCATGGATCTCATTGACTGGGTGCATGATTTCAGGAGAGTCATAGATAATCTCTCTCGATTGAACGAGGAACTCCAGGCCGACGTCCGAAAGTTGCAGGATGAGACCGGGCCTATTGTGGTGGCGGCGGCGGAAGCCCGAGCTAGTGAGGCGACTACGAAACTAGACGAGGCCCAGCGCAGGGAAGCCGAAGCCCTCGAGAAAGTGAAGGCCTTGGAGAAGGAGTTCCACGGCTTGAAGGGAGATCTGGAGGCAACCCAAGTCAAGACCTAAGAGATGGAGGAGTTTCTCTTGGTGGCGCGGAAGAAAGCCGAGAATGACCTTGCAGCCAAGCCGAGTGCGGCTCCCACATGCGACCATTGGAGTCTAAACAAGGAGTCGTGCTGTCACGGGCTTAGTTGATTTTGCCTAAGCTGTGCGACACTCATGCGTGTCCATCCGCAAAGGTCAGCCCTCCCCGAGATCTCCTAGAGTCCCTTAGACTTACAAAAGAGAAAACGGGCCAGAAAAAGCAATTCCCACGGGATTTACAAGCAACTGCTCAAGCAAACACTTCATAAAGCTAGATACAAATTACACCCGTGGATATTACAAACTCAGAGAGGTTGCACACAAAGGATAATGATCCATTACAGTCCGAAGTCCCCATAAGTGCTTATAAGACACACTCGTATTTAAAAGCCAAAATTGACCACAAAGCAAACCAAACTAGGGCTGCTAAGCCTACTGCAAGCTCGCTTCTTGATGTATAAGGTATGTACACAAACCAAAGGACACGGACAAACATGAGCATTTCATCGAACACCTTGTTTACATTGTTGTCCGTGACAACGCGGCTTTAAGTCGAGCATGGAAAAGATGGGCTGGGTGAGTTACGAGTTCAGCTACAAAATCTCCTTGACACGCTTCCAAACTAAACACCCGGGGCTGGAGGTCGAGGAGGATCCCTACGCCATCCTCCCAGAAGATGAGAGTGTCCCAATGGAGGCAGAGGTCCCCTTTGATGATAGTGACCCAACGACGGTTTAGTGTTGGATGCCTTTATTCTGTCCTTTCACTATTTGTGTGTAGAATTCCCTCAAGTTGGACATGTTCTACATTCTGGGAAGCATACTCCCCTTTGTGATTACCAAGTGATAATTCCCATCTCAGATTGCTTCGGTGACCTGGTATGGCTCTTTCCCAATTCGGGGCCAACTTGCCTTGGGAGTGAGTTGGGTCACTGACCTCGACCTTTCTTAGTACGAGGTTGCCGACCTTGATTGGTCAGGAATGTACCTTCCGATTGTAGAGTCTTGCTTACAATGTTCTTGTATGCTAATGTTTATACATGTGCCCTAGCTCTTTGCTCTTCTAGTTGGTCGAGGCCGCTATAAAGTCCTTCCTCCAAGGCCCCTTCTTTATAGTGCTCGACTCGGAGCGTCGGGAAGACCACCTTTGGAGGTAGCACTGCTTCGGTCTCGAAGGTCAGGCTATACGGCGACTCGCCCGTGGCGATCTTTGGGGTGGTCCAAGATGCTCACAGAATGCTTGGGAGCTCATCGACCCATGCCCCTTGCGAGTTGTCGACCTACTTCTTGAGGCCCTTGAGTATCACGCGGTTGGTTACCTCGGCTAGGCCGTTCGTCTGTGGATGTGCTACTGAGCTGAACTTCAGATAAATCCTGTAGGCCGCACAAAATTTCTTGAATCTTGTGTTGTTAAATTGTGTCTCGTTATTGTTGGGAACCAAGCGGGAGCATCATATGCGCAGCAGAAGATCAAAAGAAAATCGGTTTCCCATGTAGATCAAATCGTCGTGCAAAGATTGGTGTACGAAAAATCGTGAAACCAAAAACTGCAACATATAAGCAATTGTTTACCTAGGGAGTTTGTATATCCCTAAATTTTCAAATCCGAATAGAGAGGATGAAGGAGGTCAAATGTCCTCCTCTCTAGCGGTATCCACACAATAAATCGCTGCAGCGATACTCTTCCAATCGCAACCATAAATCTCGTAACTCTTACATAGCTTCTCGCAATGAACGTGGAAGAAGATCCTCTATCTTCTTCACTGCCCTCTCACACCAAAGAGGGGCTATTCGGTTGAGAAGGTGAGGGAGAGGAGGAGAATAGAAGGGGGCGGCAAAACGTGATCTCTATCTAATAATCTCAATTGACCTCTAATTGAGCCTCATGTAGGGAGTCCATTAAAATTAGGTCTCATCCAATGAGAACAAGGGCTAATTGGATAACTCATATCTAATCCTCTATTTACTGAAGCATCCATTATATATGTGTGATCCTCTAGTCCCAATACCGAGTTGGTCGTGAGCCTTTCCTGTCAGAACTCCTTCTGACCCTATGAATTGTTATCTCATAACAATTCACTCGACTCATCGACTATGGACGTACTACGCCACTAGCCATAATCCCTAGATGGTACAGGGGATCTTATCCATTGGACCTGTCTGTCCTCAGTTATCATGTATCTATAGTCCATCATCCATCTAATATTCCAGATACTTTATATAAAACATGGTACTGTCAGGCCACATACGGAATCCGTCCGAGTATCTCTCTAATCGGATTCTCCCGGAGAACTCCTCTCTCAATCCGAATGACCCCAACCGAGGATTTGTCCAAGCGATAACACATGGGATATTCCTCTCGCGATACCGATAGTGGATGATTCTCTATTGACACTCAATTGCCTTCGTAAGGTTGACTACCAATCCCGATAGCCAGCTATACCAAATCTGAAACTTTCCAAACCTGTAAGTCTAGTGTCAAAGAAAGAAGTACTAAAATAAGACATCCTTAGTATCTCAAGTCTAGGGACCAGATACACAACTAAGACTATGGAATCACTGTTTGACGATAGGTACAACATTTCGTAAGCGGATCAATCAGTGAACTCATTCTCTAATGAGCATATACACTATATCCTTAGTGTCTTCACACAAGTGGCTATGAGACCAGCCGTCTCCATCAAATGGACGGGTATACAGTAGACCGGTCTATCCGGTTGTCTCGATGTCCCTCTCGAGCAACCTATGATCGGGATTATTTAGGATCTGTATTTAAAGGCGAATCAATCTCATTATCATGATCTCATCACGATCTGATTCCCATTACACAGAATCAAGGACATCACAGTATATGTATTCAATAGATAATATAATGTGAGAATATACTAATAATTATAATGTTAAAAGATTGTGCAGCGTGTCACAAGTGTCATCACTCACGTGATTGGCTTGTAGGGCATCGATAACCAGCAGTTATCGGTGATGATTGTTCTCGGAATGTCGAACTGGGTGATAATGTTCTTCTAAATAAACTTCTCTATTTGTTTCTCGACTATGGAGGCCAATGGCTCGGCCTCCACACACTTCGTGAAGTAGTATTCAGCCTTTCCTTCCTCGAAGGAGATCTAGGGCTCGTTGGTTTCTTGAGGGCGTTTCTCCATAACGGCCCATATGTAGGCATTCCGTCCCGACGTGTTGTCCCCTCCAGACGCCAGGCCCCCGATGTTGACGTCGATCTTCTTCTCGACGGGCCCTATGGTCGGGGGGATGGGTATCAGGGCCTTCGGACATACCGCCCAAGGTACCCACAGCAAATAAGATCCTCTATCTGATTGCAGAGGTCGTGTGCGTTATAGCCATAATCTTAGTGGAGTCAACAGTACTTCGCTTGGTCCCATAGCTCTTTGGGACCCTTTAACAGGTTGGGCGTCCTCAACAGCCCCTTCTCTTTGATCTGGAGGAAGATATCCATCCGAGTCGAATTCAAGGGAGGCGGAGGAGGTCTTGGATAAGACGACTCTGCCCGGTCAAGCTGCCTCCTCATGTTCTCCGGGGGCTGCGCTCGAGACTTCTCAGTGCGGGGCCTTTCGTGATCCTTGCGCTTTCCCGCCACCTACACCTCGGCGGTAGTGTACTGGTTGGCGTGCTGGATCATCTCCGGGACAGTCGTCGGAGGTCGCTCAATCAAGGACTAGAAAAACCTGGATGGTCTTAGGCCCATTAGGAATGCTTGCATAATCAAAGAGGGGTGAGCATCGGGCACTGCCCTGATTTTTGCAACAAAACGAGAAACGAAGTGGGAGAGTGGCTGCTCGTACTTTTGGCTCAGTCTGAGGAGGGCTGCTGCTGAGGGCTTCAGTTTGGCACTGGTAAGGAAGTTGGCCTCGAACTCGCTCGCCAGCTAGTCGAAAGATGAAACCGAGTGAGGCTTCAGCTGATTGTACCACATCTAAGCGGGGCCTCGGAGGACGGTAGGAAATGCTCGGCACATCAGCGTGTCGGACGTGTCATACAACACCATCTGTGCCCGAAAAGTGGTGATGTGCTCCGTCGGGTCCGTGCTCCCATCGTAGACTTCCAACGTGGGAAGCCTGAAGCTTTCGTGGATGGGTTTTTCTTGTATTTCCTGAGTAAAAGGGGATCCCCTGAGCGGACCTATCCCGCGTTCCTCCTTCGTCTCAGGGACCTCCTTATGGACTTCGTCGAGTCGTCGGGTGACTTGGCGCAGTTACGCTCGGAGCGAGTCAGTGGAGCCTGACAACAAGGTGTCTAGCTTGGAACGACTCGGATAGTCCAAACGAGCTTCCGAGTCTCCCCTGCTCGGGCTACAGCTGAAGGGCCGCTGATGGCTCCCCACTCGGCTGACGACCCCCTCAGATGGGTAGTTTAAGGGGCAAGGGCTCGGAGGAGACTGAGGAGGAAACATCTAGGGTGCCGGAGGTGCTTGAATCAGGTCCGGTGCCGACAACGGAGCTTGCGGCAGAGGAGTCGGTAGGGCAAGTTGAGGGATGAGGCACGCTTGAGGGATGAGAGGAATGACGGTCTGGATCATTCCCGTCAATGCATGGACCTGTTGCACAAGTCTGTGGAAGGCTTCTGGGGAACAACCAACTACCCCGTTCCCTCACCAGGGGGTGAGAGCCCTGGGTCATTGAATAATCTCTAGTACCTGGCCGTACTTGGCCAGAGTTTGAGAAGAAGTGTTCCTGTCCGTGGAGGATGGAGCGAGAATCGGTCTCCCAAAGCTGGGAGAGAGGTTTGAAACGTGAGTCTCTTCGCCTGGTTGTCCCCCCGGGTTACCAAGTGGCTCTTGGCGCTCTTGCAACATACTCCCTCCTTCTAGCCCCAAAGAATGTTGGTGTTCTTTCTGCCGAGGCTGAGATGTCGTCTCAGCTTGGTTTGACTCATGTGCGCAGGAGCGTCAACATGTCCTCGACAGTTGAACCTGGGTTCAGAGTCCATTCCGAGGGATGCCTCCCTTCTTGATTCAAAGTCTGCCAACTCGCTTGGCTCCTCATTTGTCACCAGTGTCTTGCACTAAGGTCTCAGTCGGGCTGTGGGGGCACCTCGACTCGGCCCCTCCGATGATCAAATTAGCGAGGTGTAGGGCTTGGGTGTATGTTATGCCAAGGAGAGAGAGAGAGAGCCCCTGCTATAGTTTACCCGGGTGTCTTTTATATTACCTATCGGAAGAGGAGTCCGTACGAGGTTGTTTAATACGTGCGGGCGCTGGTGCATAACCGTACGCTGCCGTGCTCCTCGGGTGAGGAGCGGACCAATGATCTGTCTGCTGATGCCGATTGGTACGCCCCTCGCCTCCCCATGCTCATTGAGCGACGGGCTGGAGCAGTGCCCCTTCCCGAGACTACAGTCTGAGCTGAGTCGGATGTGTCCATTCGACTTTGTAGGGGTGACGAGGCGGCCTTTGTTGGACGGGCCAAAATATGCCCTATCAATAGGTGATAGGGGAATGATGACATGACTGACACTTGTCACGTAGTCGACACCTACTTGTCATGTAGTCAACACCCTAGCGCCATATGGTCGACATTCTAATGTCACGCGTTTAATAGTTCGATGCCACATTGATTAACATCTCGATGTTGTGTGGTTGACATGTTATCATTCCTTGGATTCGACATGACTCTGATTAATGAGAGAGGCACGTAAACCGTCCCGACATTAATGCACATCGGAGAGGCACTCCCTCCCTCTCTGAAACCACACTATTAAGCTCATCATGTGCATTTCTAAGACTATCAAGCTATGGTACATTCAACTCTTAATTACTCAACACTTGATCGATACTTTGCACCTAAAACTAACTTAAGCATCAGAGGGATTTTATCGGACATACCTCTGACGTAGTTTTGCAGCATTTGACACTTTGAACAATGAAGAGGATTTGACACTTTTCCAACACTAGTCAGAGATAATCATGGAACAGGACCTCCATTGGCTCTGAATCGACATCCCAATCGGACTACCAAAATTTGTATTAATATTAAATTATAATAAATAGTATAGTAAATATGAATATATATAAAATATATCAAAATAAGATAATTAAGACATAAAGCAATCTGACAAGATGAAACAAGAAGCAACATAGGATTTTAAATTCCATTTTCAATTCTTTTGTTCATAGACGAAACATGTTAAAGGATTCTGATCTTAGCTGAATCCATTTCCAATTCTACTTTTGGTTCATGAGTATAGAGCAAATGTCATCTAAGTGTATGTCACGCAACTGGCGAGATCTTTGAGTTCTGGTGGTTGTTGGGTTAGATGGGTGGCTGTGGTTGTTAGGCGAGGAACCCAGTTTTTAGTATTACTCGCGATAGTTGTACGTGTAATAATGGACTGGAAGCCTGTTCGCAGATTGGATGGCCTATGGACTGATTGCAATTTGCCCATTGTGATCGGGCCGACCAGTAATTTGTTCTTGTTCTTCATTGCAATAACCATTATTGTTATTGTTCTTCAATTCTGCTCCTGTTCTAACTTCCCAATAACCAGAGTTGCCGGCTTGATAGTTGCATCTATTTTTAGTATCTAGTTGTCTGGACCTATCTGTTTAAATGTTTGTTGAAGAAAGTTTTCAATCCTGCAGCACAAAGTTGTGTGTTCAATTTTTAATGGGAATTAAGTTTTCATGAATAATCTAAATATATGATGTTGTTCAAAAATCATATTCGTGAAAGTAGATCCTTAAAAATGTTTGCATAAAACTATAGGAGTATGCTATGAGAATTTATAAATATCTAGTTTGCAGAACAAATTTGTTTTTGCTGTACTTGTACTGTTAACTGAAACCTGTATGTTGAAATTGGCTTTCACTACTTCATGCATGAAACCAGGCTTATGTCGGCTGTATGTAATACTGCTAAGCCTCGTTTTTATTTGCTGAATATTGTGCTAGTGTCCATACAGTTGCCTTCAGAAATCCTATGAAATTGACACTGATAAGAGAGATATGGATGTGGAGGCAGTTTATAATTAATCCATATGGCTAGCTTCATATTAGCAACCTAATAATCAATAAAATGATGCCACACTTTTCTTGTACTAATGCTGCTTGAACTACCACAGATTCTGCAACCAGCAGAAAAGCATCATTGCAGAGGTATTTGGAGAAAAGAAAAGACAGGTATTGCTTTTTTATACCAGAGAGGCTTTGCTGTTAAAGAAATTCCATTACTTTTTTTTTCTTTGATGAAGATTCAAGGCAAAGAAACTCATTAAAGGTTCAACTTCTTCAAATATGGAAATGATGTACTTCAGCCAAAAGTTGAAATTCCCAAACCTAAATGAGCTTACCACGCTCGATGACACAAGCTTCTCTACCCTATTTCAACAACCTCAATCCCCTGGTAGGTGCAGCTGTGGAGAAAACCAAGTTCAAAGCGAGAAATTCTTCATCGATCTCAATGGTGATGGTGAGTTAAATTTTGTGTTAGTTGATATATGCACTGTACTTTTCCTTTGCATGTAAAGGCTTCCTACTGGTTGATTAAGCTAGCATCTAGATGAGGATGCTACTTAAGTAAAAATTTATGAAATTTTTGCACATGAGATGTTTTCTTTTGAGTTCTGTTTCATCATATGGAAATATCAGATGATAGAGTAATTGTTTTCTTTGTATAATTCGCTTTTGATGTTGCAAAATATCAAGGCTTGTTTATATAATTTCTTGTATTTGACTTCCAGTGTTTTTTTTTTCATCTTACCGTTGGTGATCTCTCCTCTTCTGAGCTAGTCTCTCTGCCTTTCACCACCACCTACTCCGAGAGTATATGGTGCTAGTTTAGGTGTACAGTGAAAGCCCAAATGCACAAATTATTGTAATTAAAAATTGAGAAAAAAGGGAAAATGCAATATTCAAATTCATGACATATTCTGATACCATTTTAAAGATTTAATTTAGTAGTCATACCATTTTAAAGATACTATTAGAAAATGACCCAATATATGTTTCAACAGTGTCCAATTCAATGGGCTTGTTCTGCTATTCATATGCTCTTGTCCATCATCACCACTATTCTCTTTTCTTCTTAGATCTGTGATAGTTTAGAATAGGAAAATAAAACCTGCAAACAAATTAGTTGCAGTTCCTCAAACCATTATCACCCTATTCTTGGAATTTGGATAACCTGATAAGATCAGAAACTAAACTTATGTTGCAAATTTGGTGTCAGATACATGTCTCTGAATTACTTTGTTGATTGGCATGAGCTGAACAAATGCCTTGCGGTTTCTCAAACTTCTCATGAGGTAAAAATAATAATAGTAATAGCAATCAAATTTTCAAGTTACTTTTATAATAAATTTCAGTAGGATTACATCTTAGTTCAATGTGATATAAATCTATGATGCTCTCCACCATCCATTAATCAATTCTGTCCATACCTTATTGTATCCTGGTTGGTGATAACTTCGTTTGGTTTAGCACTACTGCTGGTGGCAATCTGATATCTGTCTGCATCTCAATCGTAATTACAGGTGACGGGAATTAGTAAACTGCATAACTTCACTTGTTTGACGAACAGAAGTGTGCTAATGCTGCTCCATCAACATGGCCAAAGCCATCAGAGATGGTAATTCGTCATCTTTCTGCTTTGGGTTTGAACACATTCAAGAAGCTTGGGTTTCTGATTCCAAGCAATGACAAGAATGACTTTGACAAATAGTAGAAGACAGGAGGATGGAAGATGAGATTGAGCCATAGTCACCATCCAGCATATAATCAATCTGCCAAGAGACTTCTTCACCTGTGAAAACAATTCTTCCAGTTTATCGTGCAGGTGCAGGTGCAGGTGCAGGCTATGGAAGGAGCGCAGTTCTGTGTTTCCAACTGCTATCATTTTCTTACCATTTGGTCGTCCGTACCACTCTGCTTGCTGTAAGGTCTTCTATGAATATTGCAGCTACTTTTAACACTATAGGAGAGAGCTCGGGGATTTATTTGGGGTGAGTACCGTATCCCGAAAGTTTGGCATGCCATTTTTTTTTCTCTTTTATGAGACAGTTTTTTTTTGTTGTTGATTCTTATACTTGAGTTTATCGATATATGTTGAATCTATTGGTTTACATTACTGGTGGAAGTATTATTGCCTCGAGAACCATCGCACTCGCCTTTTCTGCATTACTCGCTTTAGATTCTTTATCTGTTCAGAACTGCTTTTGGCTTTTCCTTCGTTTTTTAATAGCGTTTGATGGTGGCTTCTTTGTCTTCTTGCCTCTTCTTCAGTAATGTGGTGATATTTTTCTTCTTCTTTTCAATCATTCTGTCCAGCATCTCCTGCTAACCATTTCCTTGGGTCTGATAATTACCTGATAATAAAATAGCATTAATTATATATATATATTATATTATATTATATACACTCACACAAGCACATACTTGGATATAAATTTTATTTTCTTCTAGTGTTTTCATATTTCATTAAGCAAAGCCGATTAGCAATCTGCTCATTGGGAAGGCCAACTCATGACTTTTTAACCTTTTGTTGTAGACTCGTTCTTGGGGCTTTGTCGAGTAATATTTTTTATGGAACACTCTTTTGCTAATCTTGGAAAAGATTAGAAAAGAAGGCAGGTCTACGTCATTACCATTCATGACATCTTATAGGAGTACTCAATGCATAATTATCAGAACCGAGTCAATTAAGTAAGCTATATATTTAATTATATATTCATATTCAACATACGTAATATAAGCGATGGCTTTGGTCAAATGGATTGAGATTATAGAATATACAAGACCCCTATCGGCATCTATGATTTAATTTTATAACTTAAAAAAAAAATGATGCTATAAATCGGGCATAATAATACCCATGGAATTTTGTGCATTATTAATATCTTTAACAATAAGATAAAAGTGTTTAGAGTGGCTGACAAGAGAAAATAATGATATCCCATAAGAAGATGGCAATTGAGGAGGCGAAAGAGCAAGGGTTGTCTCTTAACAAACCAAGACGTTGTATCCATCAAATTTATCATCGCAATCCAAGTCTTAATCAAAGCAAAAGTCAAACCACACATGTTCCCAATTTGGGATTTGCTTGGCACGAAGATTTGGCGCTGACCTCGACCCGGTCGTCGGCACGAGGTGCGACTCCCCTCTCGATCGGGAGCGAGGGAAACCGGGGCACCGCCTTCGCCGCGACTTCAGTTTCGATCGGCACGGCGCCGAGCGCACCGCATGTCGTATCTCGTTTCGTAAATTAATTTTGTAGGAAAGCAACTCCGTTTTGCCACGTGGCGCATCCCTTCCTACGTGGCGCCGGGGTGGACGGCGACTCCGTCGCGCTGTTAACAGTGAGATGAGAGAGAAAGAGAGGAAGCGGGAGAGAGAGAGAGAGAGAAGGGAAGCGTCCGACCGATAGAGATCTCCTGCACGGACACGATCCTTCGATCGATCGAGAGAGAGAGAGAAGAGAGAGAACGACGATAAAAGTTCTCCGGTCTCCGACTTCCTTCGAGCGGATATCGTGTCCCCAAATCCCTGCGTCCGAAGGCCCTCGTTCCCCTGAGCCGGAGACGCTCAACCGATCTCTTTCCGCCGAAAGATCCCATTCTTGAACGGATCCCGATCGATTCCACGAAGCAGCACACGAGATCCGGCTCTCCATCTCGCCCCAGCTGACGCCTCGTACTTCGCGTTCCGTTCGTTGTTTGTCTCTTCCGCTTTTTGGGTCCGTCACCGCGGTGGTCGGGAAGAGTCGGAGGAGGAGGGTGTGGATCGAGCTGGGATCGCATATAAGAATTGAAACGACGGAGGGACGGGGGACGCGGGGGGTTCGTGCTTCGGATGAGGACCGCCCATGTTCCAGTCATCGCGGAAAACGATGAAATGGTCATCATTGCTCAAGGATCTCAGGGAGAAGGTCGGGCTCTCCCCGTCGCAGCCGCAGTTACAGTCCGTAGCCTGCCCGTCTCCCTCGCTCTCCGCCGCTTCCGAATATGGTGGAGCTGGCGCATCCGAGTCGGCCCCGTCGTCGGCATACGGATCTCCCGTCGCTTCACCTGCGAGGTAGGAAACCTTTTGATTTTGCTTCAACCATCAAGTTCTTGTTTTTGTATCTTTTACGCGTGGTAATGCGATTAGGCGGTGCATTCCTGTAGAAAGATGGGTTGTTTTTGGTGTGAGAGATGAGAATCTATGTTAAAGATGGCTGCTTCTCATTGAATGTCTCTCGGGTTAGGATCTTCTGTGTATGATATTTTTACTATCTGCAGAATGTTATTTCACGCGACGAATCTCGGAGAGAACAACTGAATTACGCATTGGATTTAACTAATCTTTCTGCAGATAATTCCATTAAAGCAATATATATATATATTTTATGGTCATGTACAAACTACAAAGTCAACTGACTGGTCTATACTTTCAGATATAAGCAACATGGATTATCCTTTCATAGAGATGAGATTTGACAATGATCTGTGAGATTTTTCTGCCATTACGTAACAGAAAATGGATAAGTATAATCATCCAAATATTGGCAAATAAATGAGCATCATGTATGTGTTAGCTTAAGTTTTGCCTCTGAAAGCAAAAGTTATTGGCTCATAGGAAGATAAGTAGGATTGTTGCAGTAATTTATCTCTAGAGAAAGGTAATGCTGATGAAGACAGATATTTTTCTATGCTGTTGTAAATATATATTAAATAGTAAAAGCTGATAAAAAACCAGTAGAGCAATCACCAACCCTCCTTTGGATGTGTGCGTGATTAGTTGTTCTTGTGTGGTGGTTGTAAATGTCAACAAAATCAGTAGAGCAATAATGGATTATGGTAATGCAAGACAGGGAAATAGATCAAATTCACTTTTTGTTTAAAGGTTATGATTCTGTGTACATTTAAAGAACACTGATCACGAGAAAATACATCAACCCATTGATTGGACATGTTGCTGTCGTTGTACTCTTCTTAGTTGAACTCAACAGATGATTGGAGTTGATTCCTGCATATACAATCATGACACTATCAGTTGATCCATCTTTCTTTCCATTTCAACAATGAATTCATCCACCTAATTATATTAGTTAGATCCTTCTTTGGCATGAAGTCTCTGCTTTTTTAATCCTTTATTCATTTTGTTGAAGTTGATTGTCATGGTATAACTCTGTAGATTATTGGGATCCAACCAAGATTTTCCTTACCGAGTGGTAAGACCTGTACCGCCTGGTACATACCGGTCCGACAACTGACCGGTACACGGACCCGCCGCTACCGGGCGGTACCGCTAAGATCGATCGTCGGCGGTCGATTTCGGTCGTCGACGGTCGATTTCCGTCGTCGATGGTCAATTTCCGCCGTCTGCAGTCGATTTAAGGAGAAATCGACCTTCGGCGGTCGATTGAGGAAGAAAAAGGAAAGAAGAAGAAGAGGAAAAGAAGAAGAAGAAGAAGAAGAAGAGGAGGAGAAGTACCTCGTGCCGCCCTAGCGGCGACCTCGCCCGGGGGTCGCCCGCGAGCCGTCGCTGCCCGCGCTGCCCTAGCGCCGTCGCCGCCAGCGGGATTTTTTCTCCCTACGCGGGAGAGAGTTCGAGGCGACGTCGCCCCTTTTTATTTTTTTAAATATATTTTAATATTATATATAATATTATATTATAAAAATATTATAATATATTTAATGTACGGGCGATATGCACTGTGCGCCTGGTACCGGTACCATACTGGTACCGACAAAATGTCGGCACACCGGTACGGACCGGTATGTCAATCCTTGGATCCAATAGCAGTAAAGTAACTGTAGGAATAGTTTCTTTGATTCCGATCAACGTCAAAGAAAGTGGCTTTAAGGGCTGAACAAAAAAGAGACATGTTTTTTGCAGAACAATATAAAGAAAGGGGAAAAGAAGCAAAGTGATCGTAGAAGGGTAGAAAAAAATATCATTTGGAATCCACCAAAATATTAATAATATATTCAATAATTCATTATAATTTTGTATTATTTTGCAACTTGCCATGTCCTATTTATAGATCATTAGACAATTTATATATCATTAACAAATTCCAAAACATGCTTTTCATAGTGATCCTAGGATGCTTGATTAGTTTGTTGAATTTAGTACTGTAGTTTACACTTTTCAGCTTAGAGTACAAAATCCAAGTAACTCTAAGCTGAACAAAGCTTACATATCCTCTCTCTTGTTGCACGACTGCATGACCTTGAATTGTATATCTGCAGGAAGGTTAAGAAACTGCTATTTTGTATTCCATGTTCCAATAGAGGTTCCTTCTTATCTCAATGTTACTTTCAGTTTAAATTGAGAATAAGAAGAGATAAATTCAGATTGTTAATTCTTATCTTGATTTATATAGCTATATTTGTAGATTGTTACGGTTTGCACTTTACAGGATCTTGGTAGCTTGAATTTTACACTCTCAAATCATGATAGCTCTGTTACCTTTATTCACAAATGGCATTCATTTACTTTTTTGGGTTAAAATATGTGCATGATTCTTGTGCTAAAATGATCTTGAAGGGGATCTTTTATTTGCCTTGTTCTGAATTTGTGCATTTTCTTGTTTTACCAAGAATAATTTACATACTTATTACAGATGACCTTTGAAGTTCTACTTGTTGAGTTGCATCTGGTTATTATAAGAAGTAATCAAAACCTGCTTCTGTAGTTTGCTCATTCTTGTTATTTCTTGTTCTATACAAATGCAGAGGCAAACATGAATTGGAATTGGACTTTAAGAAGTTCTGGGAACAATTCCGCTCTTCCAGCTCTGAAAAGGTTGTTACAAGGCTTCTCATGCTCCCTGCAGTAATGTGGCCTTTGTCTTGTATATTCTAACAGTCTGGATGCTTATATTGAAAGTTCGCCCATGCAGGAGAAAGAAACAGCGTTAAATTTGGCTGTAGATATATTCTGTAGACTGGTTAAGCAGCAGTACAATGTAGCTCAGCTAATTACCAAGTATGAGTTCTCACCTCGTTCACATCAGACGATCTAAATTATTCACACTTTATGTCCTCTATGTTTTCCTGCAAATAATTATGATGTTTATTATTTATTTTTCTTGCCATTTAAAAACATTTTTAGATCACCAATTTCTGATAGGCTTAGTAAATTGTGAATCTAGTGTGTTTTTAGATTGTTTGCAAAAAAAAAAAATTTCTACAAGAAATATAATACTTGTACTTACTGGTTCCCATTTTATTCTCTTAGGATATGTTTCTACATCAATCAAGTAAGTCTTGCAAGTTCTCAATGAATAGGCCACCGAAGGAAACATTAGCTATGATATCTTTTTGATGAACTTCTGAGTGTATCTTCTTTTTGGTTGATGATATTTGAAACTTAATTTGTAGATAGAATTATCAATTATGTATCCCTTCTATCTTTTCTCTTGCATCATCATCTGAATTAGAATCTTTTTTGCACACCTGTCCCTAACTTCTTGATCTTCTTTGCTTCATCGTTGTACCTTCTTGCCATGTCTCATGATCATTATGATACAAAATTCTGGATTATTGATTTAGAGATGTGACATTAGATGAAGATATGCCTTTATTTAGTCTTGATAAGTGCTTTATTATTAGTTCATGGTGCACAAGTGCTATTTCACATGCAAAGTATGTTCAATACATGCAGAATACAATGTCATAGAAGTTTATCTATGCTATTTTAATCTTTTTTGTCATTTACTCTATGTTTGATCATGTAGTCCTCTAATCTTTGCATCACCATGTCTTCTTGAATAGTTCCCAATCAACTTAGCACATTTGAACTAGTTGTTTGTTCCTCCATCCTCTAATCATTTGGTTGTTGGATGTCTCAAATTAGCTAAAAGTTCCATTGGTATTGCTGCCAACTACAGCTTCCAATAATTTGTCAAGCCTATCTTTATAGCGATGACTCTTGATCGTTCATGTTGAATTGTAATCCTTATCATCCTTATGTGTTAATTCTTTGCTCTGCTTTTAGTAAATGGATTGCTTTGTTTTGGTCCTGTGCCTTGAGACACATTAAGCCACAAATAAAAAGCCAAAACCAAGGTTCTGAATATTGTATCGTACTGACATACTGATCAGCTGTCGGTACGGTACGTACCAAGCTGTACTGAGCATACTAATATATAGTACACTAAGGTACCGAGCTGTACCGAACGTACTGGTCCTCTATCGAACCGTTACATACCAAGTGTTCCGAGCGGTATGGTATGATATTGCAAACCCTATCCAAAACACTAGTTCCATCATATTATGCCATATCTCTGAGAACGATTTTCTCCTCCTTATCCTGTTTCTGTTTGATTAAGTAGTGACAGTAGTCTGTTTTTAACCATTCATTTCAGATTACCTTTTTTTATATTTTCTGAAATTGCATAAGTCTCTCTAAGTCAAATTATAAGATGAACTTTTTATTTTGAGATTTATTCTGGTAGTTATAAGCTACTTCCTCTTCTATTTAAATTGAGTTGTACGATGACATTAGCAAATGCATGCAGTCTGGGAACCTGTCTTGAATCTATTTATAAGTCACCCAATTTGAAGTTGCAACTGGAAGTTGGTTACAAATCCAACAAATGTTAGCAGAAAACTTTTACATTATCTTAAAGTGTGAATTCGGTTATATTTTTGTCCATTATTGTTAAGTAAAGTATTCTGGCATAATGGCTTACATGAACTAAACATTTCTTTCAATTCTTACTACAGGTTTGTAGAAGTACACATATTTTCTTTTGTTGTTGGAAGAGCCTTTGTGACAGATTGTGAGAAGTTGAGAATCTATAGCAAGGGAAAATCTTTAAATGTTGCAAACATTATAAGTTTCTTTTCTGAAGTTAAGGTCTGCTGTTGTACTTTCTGATTATCATTTTTTCAGACTTGTTAATTCCAAAAACTGCATGCACCTATAAGTAATTATTTGTTGGGCAGGAGGGGATCAGCCGTGGTTCTAATTTGTTATATGCAGTAGAGGTCCTTGTAACAGGGGTATGTATGTCCATGTTCTTTAGTGACTAATTTATTTAAAAGCATTTAATCTTGTTAATTCTCTAACATGTAGTAACTTATCTTACAGAAACTTGTTTACTTGTCAAATTTCTTTTTCTGATGTCAACCAATAAAGGTGCTTTATTAAGACATGAGAATACAAATACTGCTTGTATTTATTCCGAGTGTCCAGTGGCTCTGTCTAGTCATGTACATAATTATAATTATTCCTTGTTATATTTGCTTGGAGGATGTTCTTTTATAAACTTGTAGAAATTCTTTGGGGCTAATATAAATTTGTATCATTATGATTTCTGTCACAGCACCATATAAGAGTAATGTAAAGGTGACATGTAGGATGGTATGTGACTGCAGTTATGTGAGGCTAAATGTTCGATTTTGTATATGCTGTCTGGTCAAATGTGCTATTCCTCTCTAAATACTGGTGAAAAACTGTACATGTCAGCATGTTAGTAGTACTTTACACCTTTCATGTCTGAATACAGTTACATGAATACCACCTGATCTAGATTATTACAGATCTTTGCCATTGTTATAATGCCGCCTCAACATTTTCTCTTTTATAGAACAAATATTTCTAAAGTTTACTTTCTTATATTTTACAATAAAATTCCAAGAAATAATTCAGTGTGATTATCTAGTTGGAACCTCTTTAAGTTATTTTTTGCTAATTGCTCTTGAGGATGTGAACGTATCTCCTTACCATGTCAACCAAATGCTAGTGTGTGGAATTTCTTCAAATCTTTTAATAGTAATTTTCTTGTTAAAGTTCTAAGGTAAAGTTATGGTATGACAAAACTGCAGCTTGGTTTTGAACAAATAATATAACTCCAAATCCACCAAAGAAGGGAAAAGGACACAAATTAACTTGCACAAACAGTCTTAATCTTCTATGACATAGTTAAGTTAATGCTGTTGTATCTGAAGCTAGCTTGCTATTGGTAGAACTAACTGAGCATACAACCAACAGCCACACCTTTGAATGCATTATGACATGAAAATTGTGTATCCACTTGAATTGTGATTTTTATTTATACACAGGCAGCAGATAAGCAACCCCTGTTGGATTCTGGTATTCTATGCTGTCTTATTCATATCCTCAGTGCACTTTTAACTCCTGACAAGGCCAAGAGAGGACAACTTGACACCTTAGAAGAATCAACTAAAAGTAAAAAAGCTATGGATGATAAAGATGCTCTTCGAGTGCGACGGCTTGAGGTAAACTCACCTGGAAGTCTGCTCTTGACTTATCTAATTATTGGGTTCTTTTTTTTTTCTGTGAGTTTCTAGCCATGCCTTGGAGTTGCAAATCTAGCTTTAATATTAGTTATGAGATACGATGATTTATTTCAATATTTTATATTCTCTACATTATTGAAATTTATTTTTCTCTCTCTCATGCACTTCCTTCCCACTAATTTTGATCGTTAAAATTTAGTTGCTGGGCAAGCCTTCAAGGACACCTTGCTAGTGATGACATTAGATAAAGATGCTCTTCTTTTTAAATAGAGGATACATTAGATAACACAAAAATGGAGCTTTGTGGTGTCAAAGGTAAAAGGAATTATTGAGGTTTGAATGCGATGCCAGAAAGAAAATTGAACAACCTGCTCATGATGGCTAAAACTGGCTTAGGCTTGAAATGGAAATGACTGCCAGTATTCATGGTCAAGGAAACTGCCACACCATAGCTGTGGCAGTTAGTTGGCCAGATGAGGTGCTAATCATGAACCAAATGTCAGTGTGGAGACTCAAATCAAATTGACCATGGACAGTTGCATGACTGTAGTCATAATGGTCTCTTTTGAAACTCCAGCTAATCTGGTGTCTAATTGGAGAACATCCATGCACAATTTTTCCTACTTTCAGTTGTGATTATATGATGGTCTAATGCGTTTTTTATTTTGGTCTCCGTTCAGATAGAAGGAAGTATAGTGCATATTATGAAGGCATTAGCAAGCCATCCTACAGCAGCACCAAGTTTGATTGAAGATGATTCACTTCAGCTTCTCTTTCATATGGTTGCAAATGGTTCTTCGCATGTATTTGCTCAATATGGAGATGGCCTTGTTCCTTTGCATACCATTCAACTTCATCGACATGCCATGCAGGTTTTGTTCCTCGTGGATGCATGATATAGCCTTCTACAAATTCAATTATGGTATGCAATCCCTATATACATATTTATATGCATAATTGTGATTATTACTTTCTATTTGTACAGATACTTGGTCTTCTTCTTGTCAATGACAATGGAAGCACGGCAAAATATATACATAAGCATCACTTGGTATGTTCGTTACTCTATTCACCTAATGGTACGGAATTAACATATTTTATACCATATTCTCATTTAAAGGCAATTGTAAGTGCAAATTACATATATTAAAACTCAAATGAAAATGCACCTTTGATTTGTGTATAATCATTTAGTTCCAGTGTTATGTTGTATAAATTCAAGGCAAGTCATTTGATTCCACATTCTCAAGACAGAAGTTAGGTAGTTTGCTGTTTTGAGGGTTAATCTTTCTGAGAAGAAGTTGTTCTCTTTTGATGGGTTTGTGACAGCTTTTATTTTCGCTCCTTTCATTACAGAGTGGGAAGTAATTTACTTTTTCTCTTCTTTTCCTTTTTCCCTCTTTACTTATTTCAACTTCTTACTAAAATAAGTTGGCAGTCTGCTAGCCACATCGTGTGTTGCACTTAATTTGCATTCCACTTGTGTTGAGTTTCTATTTTATTGAAACTTTAATATGGTAGGCACATTACATACATTACACGAATGAAAATCATTTTTGCTATTTGATGGTATCAAAGGTTTTTGACTTGACATGCTAAATAGATTTTTTTCTGTTCTTTATTAGCCTAAAAAAACTTTTATATATGTCTATGAAATCTTGAAACATAACCAATATGTTAATAGGCACATTCAATTATCATATGTGAGTGTCAGACACATAATTGTGGACATTCATCAACTGTAGTTTTATTTCTTTTGGTAAATACTATATAGTGTTGTTTCTTAAGGGTGGGGAATGGAGTTTTGGAGATGATTAGTGTGATAGGACATGTTGAATGAGAACAGTGGATTGAAAGAAGTTTCAGAATGTGTGTATATTTCTGTGTCAGCGAGGAGCATATATTGAAAATTTGGATGCTCTATTCACTTCTACAATATTACATGATGCAACATTTAATGTGTTTATATTTTTATCAGTGGGAGCATGTACTTGTAGTTTGAATGCTCTGTTAAATTCTGCAAAGTCATATCCTGGGACATTTGATAAGTTCATTTTCATGAAAGTTTCTATACATATGTTGCTGATGTTTTAAAATGCATGTTAATTAACCAAGACTAAGTCTTTAAGGAGACATCCTGATGGACTGAATCTTGTTGTAAGCATCTAGTGCATATGCCATGTAATACTTGACTGGAAGGAGTGAAATTAAAGGAAAAATTTGACAAATACTGGAAAATGATATATGGTAGGTTGTAGTCACAAATAGATTGCTTCATGAAAGTGAAAAGTAGGATAAATTCGACATTATTTGTTATATGATTATCAAGGTTTTTAATCTCATACCATTTCGGCGTATCAAGTGGTATGCCTAAAATAGGCATAAAACATTTGAAAATACCTGAAAAAGAAGTTAGAAATAAATATACATTTAGTATAGTTTTTAGCAAAACTAATGTAAATTAGGTAAGAATAGTGTCATATATCTTTTTCGGGCCTTGAGGAGTAGTCTTGTGCAAAGTTCACAATTTCGGTCCGTTCTAGATTGTCCTTTTTTAAATATTGAATTATCTATAGAAAAAATATTTGAATTGTTAGATTATTTTGTATGCAACTTAAATTTTAAGATTCAAATGAATTAAGTAATCACAAGTGTAGATATACTTGATTCTACCTCCAAAACGAACGATAGGCCTCCACGGGTGGTGGATTGGGATCCTCGATCCTATGTATCTGTATGTCAATATCAAGGTTTGTCGTACGACACTCGGTATAGTATGGTATGTAGTACCGAGCGGTACGCACATGCATACTGCTCGGTATATATATAATATAATATAAGTTAAAAAATAAAAAAGGGGGCTATATCGCCTTGTTCCTTCTCCCCATGCAGGGAGAAGAAATCACCCGCGGGCTACGGATCGCGCGGGAAGAAATCGCCCGTGGCCGATGAATTGCGCGGGCGAAGAGCAGCACCGGACTCTAGGTTTTTCTTCTCCATCTTCTTCTTCTCCCTCTTCTTCTTTCTCCCTCCCTCGACTGATACCGTCGAAAATCAGCTGCTGACGATCAAAATCGACCGTTACCGCCCGATATCGGCTAGCGACGGTCGAAATGATCGTTGCCAATCGATTTCGGGTGGTAACAACAAGGATACAAACCCAATCGACAGTACCACCCGATAGCGGACAGTCCACATACCAGTCAGTTGGCAGACTGGTACGTACCCCTCATACTGGGCGGTACACGTCGAAACTGTAATCCTTGATCAATATAATATGTTTGTTGGATCCAATCCTGAAATTAATCCTACGACATAGTATATTAATACACTGTATGCCATTGGTACATCATTGTTGTGATGGTCATAGATTGATCATCGTGAATCACATGTGTTCGAGGCGTCTCCCAAGGCATGTATTGGTGAATGTTAGACCTTCTACTTGCTCTCCTGAGTTGTTGCTCCATATCACACTGTTGCTCGGAGAAGTATGACCAACTATCATCGTGCTATTGTTGGTTGTAAACTTCTCCATAATATGATGGTTACGAGTACGATGGGTTTTGTTCTGTTTCTACATTGTGTAGGCTCTATCGCATCTGCTGAAAATCATCCACTGGCTTTCCTTCTCCTTTCGTGCATAAACTTGACAATTATCCTGTCGAGCTTCATGATCTGAATCTTGGGTGGCATGTGTAAAATACTGCTCCTCGATTCATGCACCACTCTCAAATTGCGTAGACGAGATCAAAGACTCCCCGGTGTCACCGCTATCATCGGTCGAGGCACTACTGTCCATGTCGTTGCCCATGTCTATGGACTGAGCGAGTTGCTGAATGCGATTGTGAAGGTGTCTCATCGCCTGACTCGATTCTTTCCAATGGTGCAACTGATGCTACTGTTTTCCCCTTTGCCTTTGCCTTTGTCTTTGTACGCTGGGGTGACGATTGTGACAGTTGGGTGTCTCTAGTTCCTAGAGTTATGACTTGATCTTGTTTTGCTCCTTCCGTCACATTCTGACCGAGGGGGATTTTCCTTTTGCTAGGGATGTGCTTCCTCTTCTTATATTGCCTCGGTGATAAAACGCGAAGGACACTGAGGATCTCCCGCCCTATCAAGTAGAGGATCCTCTTGGTTCTCCGTTATTTCGACCTACTCTAACATCGGCTCTAAATCTTCATTGTAGAGATGGGGGTCGATGGGATCAATCTTTGGTTCCTCTGGCTTCTTGTCCAGTTTGGCACACTGCAATCTTAGCTACATGTTATAGGGGACATATACCAAATTTTCCCATCGTTTATGCGATAGTTTGTTGTTGACCTCCGTGTGAATCAATGCGAATGTTGACCAATTACGTTCGCAACCACTAGATGCCGTTGTCGTATCTGAAAGTACATGAATGACAATCTTCCTTAAATTTAGCGCGTCCCCTCTAAATTGTAGCCACCACTCAACTGCAAAAAGATATAAATAATATTTTATTAGCATAATAAATAATTAATATCAAATATAGTTGATATCAATATATGTATTTTTTTCTCACTAGGATCTATAGTGTAATGGCACGATACAACTACAACATTGGAGAATGAACCAATTGTATCTCGGAATAATCGACCTTCCATAATAGCATCTGCTGCATCAGTAGTATTTGACAAGAGTCGATATATAACATTTCCTAGTACCGATAGTAAATCATTTTACGTTCCAAGAGTATACCGTAATTGAATATTCAGGTTTAGATACTACGCTGCAAGATATAAATTTGTTAGTAGGAATTTTTTATTACAATAAAAATTATGGATTAAATTGCACTGAATATAAATTTACCTGCATTATGGATATCTTGGTCCGTATGAACTTCACTCTTACGATCAATGATCTATAAGTATTGGTCAGTCTTAAAATCATCTTTGAATAGATTTCTGACCTCTTCTCTTGTTGTAATCTACATATATTTAAGATAATACATCTGTGGACGCTTGTCCATATCAACCTTACGGAGGACAACATAAAGTAGTTCTGCACCTTTTATAATTTCAATCACGGCCTCCCAAGATCTAGAAGAATGATTTTTTTCAAGGTTCTCCTTACCGAGCAGTAAGGCCCCGTACTGAGCGATACGTATCAGTCCGCCAGCTGACCAGTACGCGGATCGCCCGCTATCGGGCAGCACCGTCGAAATCTACCGTCGGCGATCGATTTCGATCGACCGTCGTGATCGATTTCGACCGACCATCAGCGGCCGATCGAGGGAGAAATAAGGAAAAGGAGAAGAAGAAGAAGAAGAAGAGAAACATACCTTCACTAGTTCCCTACGGGGTCCGTCGCTTGCGGGATTCGTTGCTAGCGGGCGATTCCTTCTCCCCGCGTGGGGAGAAGGATCGAGGCGACGTCGCTAGCTTTTTATTTTTTAATATATTATATTTTATATTATATAATATTATACTATATAATATAATATTATATTATAATGTACTGAGCGGTATGCATTGTGCATACTGCTCGGTACTGGGTACCTTACCGTACCGAGATAATCTCGGTATGCCGGTACGGACTGGTATGACAAATCTTGGTTTTTTCCAACTTATTTCCATCTCTCAATCTCAAATACCTAAAATCAAGCCATTCCTGTGAGGTGATTATTGCCTTGAGACCCTGCCTCTTTTGTTGTAATGACTAAGGCAAAGAAATTAGTAGCAGACCGAGTGACTCCAGGTCAAAGTATTTCACCACTTACATACTTTTGCATTAAAGAGTAGTCACTCCAGGTCAAGTTTTCAATGTAGTTTACATCTTGAATCTTGTCAAAAGCATTAACTGACTTATGAAACACCGCCCATCTATTGCAATAAATAGGAAAATTGATGATATCATTCTTGTTGGCCCTGTCCAATTGTCAACCTCAGTGTCGCCTTATATTCATCCCAGTATCTCTTGAAGGATGTGATCCAATCCTTCAGTTTTGCCACATTATTTAAATACACGCTATGGATCTCCCTCGATGTTGGAGGTTGGATCCTCATGCCAGACTTTTGAATAAAGGATATCATGCTATGATAATATGGGCCTTGGGCTATGTTTGTTGGAATCCTATGGAAGTTGAACCATTTTGAAATTGCCTTCCTAATACCCCGCTTCTTTTCTTTTGTATATTCATCGTCAATCTGTGTTTGTTTCGTTGTTCGTGGAGTATAGGCTTGCAGATCAATATTAACAATATCTGGTGTGGACCTCCTGCCAATACCTCTCATAAAACCATGGAGTCTATCGTGTCTCATGCCACTAGTTCGGCTTAACTGAGGGGCAGTTGGCTATCTTTTGCTAGCTGACCTCTGGATTCCACTGCCACCACCATACTCTCATTGTGAGTAAGGTCGTCGATGTCTCATTGCTTTATCGTACATTTATTGATGCTTCAGTGATGCACGAATACCAACTGAGATCCCAGTCAATTTCATTACTGCAACCCTCATAATCGTCATAAACTGGTTTTTGCATAGCCCTACAATATTCTTCCTAAGCTCTTATCTTCTTTTTTATTATATCTTCTCTTGTTTGTTGTAATTTACTTTAAAATGATTTATGGACTTTCGTCGAAATCTTCTTGCATTTTGCAACATTAGGATACCTATTGGCCAATTTCATCTTCACCCGAGTGATTCCTCCACCTTTGCCAATGTAGTCACAATTAATACATTGTCAATTATGATGGTTCTCATCCATCTTTTAGGCATAAGCTCAAGCGTCATCATATGGTTGTTCCTTTGGTTGTATGTTCCTATCAAATTTAAATAAAATAAGTTATAAACCTGTCAAGCACCCTGCTAAGTATTAAAAACATTCAATTGACTTAATATCGATCAAATTTTGATTATATTATCATTAAAATCACTAATCGTAGTATTAAATTTTTTATTAAAATCTAATTAACTTTATTTTACCACCATAAATATGTTACACATAAAAGAAGCATTGAATACGTAATTTTGATCCAATATAAGTCAAATTACGATGAAATCATTATTAGATACATTAATTACACAATTAACATAGTTAATTATCTACTAATCGCTTCTCTTTCAACACTATAAACATATCAAGTGCCCTAATAGGTATAAAGATATTGAATTGACCTAATATTTATTAAATTTTGATTAAATCATCATTAAAATCACTAATCGTAACGTTAAAAAATTTTATTAAAGCCTAACTAAACCTATTTTACCACCATAAACATGATAAACCAAGGTTTGACTTACCGGTCCGTACCAATGTACCGACATATTATCGGTATCAGTATCGGGTGTACGCACAATATATTAAATATAATATAATATTTTTATAATATAATATTAAAATATATTAAAAATATTAAAAAAATAAAACAAAAGGGGCGACGTCGCCTCAATCTTTCTCCCCACATGGGGAGATGTTCCGTCTCCTCGCGCGGGCGACGGTGCGCCGGCGAACCACGGGCGAGGGCAACGATGATGCGCAGGCGAGGACAAGCGCTAGGTTTTCTTCTTCTCTTCTTTTTTTTCTTTTTCTCTTCTTCTTCTTCTTCCCTTTTTTATCCCTCAATCGACCTGATTTCTCCCTCAATCAACCGCCGACGGTCGAAATCGACCGCTTATGGTCGATTTCTCCCTCAATCGGCTGCCGACGGTCGATTTTTGGTGGTACCGCCCGGTAGCGCGCGGTCCGCGTACCGACAACCTAGCGGACCGGTATATACTGCCCGTACCGGGCGGTAAATATCGAAATTGCAAACCTTGTGTTAAACACATAAAAGAAGCATTGAATATGTAATTTTGATCCAATATAGGTCAAATTACAATGAAATCATCATTAGATATATTAATCACACTTTTAACAAAGTTAATTAGTCACTAATTATTTCTCTTTCAACATTGTAAACATGTCAAACACCCTAATAGGTATTAAAGATATTGAATTGACCCAATATCGATCAAATTTCGATTAAGTCATCATTAAAATTACTAGTCGCAGTATTAAATTTTTTTATTAAAACCTAATTAAACCTATTTTACCATCATAAATATGTTAAACATATAAAAGAAGCATTAAAAACGTAATCTTGATCTAATATAGGTCAAATTATGATAAAATCATCATTAGATACACAATTAACATAGTTATTTACCCATTAATTATTTCTCTTTTAATATTATAGACATGTCAAACAACCTAATAGGTATTTAAAGAAATTGAATTGACACAATATCGATTAAATTTTAATTAAATCATCATTAAAACCACTAATCGCAGCATTAAAAAACTTTATTTAAACCTACTTAAACCTAATATACCATCACAAACATATGATCCAATATGTAATATGCATGAAAATAAACATTTGACCTATTAAGTGTCTAATTTTGAATAAATCAATATTAAACACACTAATCTCAACATTAAAGACCTTAATTACTCCCTAATTAATACTATTCTATCATCAAAATCATATCAAACAACATATTAGATATTAAGTCATACATCACAAAGGCTTATTCATCTCATAAATCAATAAAAATCTAGAAAGAGAATACTTCTTGATTAAAAAGTTTTTCCTCTTAATCCTCCCAAATTAGCATCCTAAATTTGATTCAATCCACAAATCGTTGTTTTGTAAAATTTAGGAGAGTGAAAATGTGAGAATAAGAGAGAGATTGCGAGTAAAAATGAGTTCGAGAGAGTTTAAGAGAGTGTGAGAGTGAAATAGATTAAAAAAGGGGAGATGAAAGGGTTTAAAAACCCTTTAGGATGCATCCAACAGTCAAATTGACCGTTTGAAAATCGTGATAAATCGATAACGATCGGTTTCAACCGTTACCACCCAGTACAGCCCCGTAACGCTCGATACAAGGCCAAAAATCTGATACCGCCCACTACGATACGAGATTGAAAACTTTGATGATTATGCCAATTGCTAACAAGAGGCATCTATTCTATATTTGACTGCTTCAAATGGATTTGTTGATTTTGGAGGAACACTATGCAGTTTACAAATTTCTTTTTGTGATATTTTATTCTTTTGATCTTCTCGTAGAGTAATCCTTCTCTTTAGCAAAGATGTGTTGTATTTGATGTCTTGTCTTATCAGGGGCTTTATGTGGTCTTGTGTTTAGATAAGAGTCCTTTTGATGGCTGTCAAAGATTTCAATCCTCAGAAGGGTGATGCTGCGTACACCATGGGAATAGTTGATTTGCTGCTTGAATGCATCGAATTATCATATAGACCTGGTAATTTCACCTCACATTACTTGTTTCATGTCCTAGATGTTTTTTCTCATCTCCATCAAAACTATTATCTGAGCTGTTGTTCAGATATAAAAGCAATTTGTTACCTTTCATAACTTGTGAGTTAGGTAATTTGTTTTAGTGCTTTACTTTTTGTGCTTTATCTGTAGAGGCTGGCGCCATTAATCTGAGGGAAGATATACACAATGCACATGGCTATCACTTTCTTGTTCAGTTTGCCTTAACACTATCCAGCTTGCAAAAGGATCAGGTTGTTCAGTCAGTCGGTTCAAAGTTGCCACATAAAGAGTCTTCCGAACTGGATGGTCAGGATGCAGCTAATAGTTCGATACAGTTGGAAAGTCAAAGTGATGCCTCATCATCTCATCTTTCTCCAGCATTAACAAGGCTACTTGATGCTCTTGTTAATTTAGCACAAACAGGTCCTACAGAACACACTGTTGGAAAAGGTTCAAAATCTATACACAGTAAGGGTACAAGCCATCGAAGTCGTACACATTCTTTTGATAGACTCGGTGATGATGAGAAAAGTAACACTAAGGTTAAAGATCTTGAAGCCATACAGATGCTTCAAGATATTTTTTTGAAGGCAAAAAATGTGGAACTTCAAGCGGAAGTGTTGAATAGGATGTTTAAGATATTTTCATCCCATCTTGACAATTACCAGTTGTGTCAACAACTGCGGACCTTGCCCCTGTTCATCCTTAATATGGCTGGCTTTCCTGCATCATTACAGGAGATTGTTCTAAAAATTTTAGAATATGCTGTGACTGTTGTAAACTGTATTCCTGAACAAGAACTGCTTTCACTTTGTTGCTTATTGCAGCAGCCTATTACTGCCAGCCTGAAGCATACTATACTTGCTTTCTTTGTTAAGCTCCTGTCCTTTGATCAGAAATATAAGAAAGTCCTTAGGGAGGTTGGTGTTTTGGAGGTTCTACTAGATGATCTGAAACAGCACAAGTATTTTTCTGGTGTGGAGCAGCAAAACAGGATTTCTAGTGGTTTAGAAAAGTCTAATCCTGGGAGCTTCAGAAAACACATCGACAACAAAGATGGCATTCTTTCTTCACCCAAATTAACGGTTTCTGGTTTAGGAAAATATCCTGTCTTTGAAGATGACACTACCACAGCTATAGCATGGGATTGTCTTTTTTCTTTGTTAAGGAGAGCTGAAGCTAACCAACAATCATTCCGATCGTCCAACGGGGTCACTGTCATTCTTCCATTATTGATATCTGATCGCCATCGTTCTGGTGTTCTTCGGCTCCTATCTTGTTTGATTATTGAAGATGCTCTTCAGGTATGCAGTACTTAAAGATTCACTATATATATATATATATATATATATATATATATATATATATATATATGAATATCTTCACCTGGAACTTATTTGTGCTTCAATATCTTTCTCCAAAAGACTTTTTTCAACCACAAAAAGTACTTTGTTCTTATCTCAAAGATATTATCTTCTTTTTCCTACCAGGCTCATCCAGAAGAATTAGGTGTGCTAATTGAGATTCTCAAGAGTGGGATGGTTACAAGTGTCTCTGGATCTCAGTACAAACTTCAAACTGATGCAATATGTGAAATATTAAGTTCATTATGGCGTATCTTTGGGGCAAACAATTCAGCACAAAGAGTTTTCGGAGATGCCACAGGTTTTTCCCTACTGTTAACCACATTACATGGTTTTCAGGGCAGTGAGCTTCCAGATGTTCAATCTTCTATTAATGTTTTTAATTTTCTAATGCGAGCCATCACTGCTGGGGTATTCAATAATCCTGTCAATAGATTGAGACTCCAAGCAACTATGACATCTCAGACATTTTACGATCTTCTCTCCGAGTCCGGTTTGATTTGTGTAGAATGCGAGAAGCAAGTTGTCCAGTTGTTGTTTGAGCTTGCACTTGAGAATGTTCTTCCACCATCTGCTAATATTCAGGGGGAAAGTCCTTCTGATACATCAGAGGATGAGCCAAATTCTTTCTTGGCCATCTCTCTTGGTATATCTAGGCTTGACGATGAGCGGATATACAATGCCAGTGCAGTGGGTGTGCTCATACGTTCCCTGTTACTCTTTACTCCAAAAGTGCAATTGGATATCCTGAAGTTCATTGAAAAGCTTGCTCGTGCTGGTCCATTTAATCAGGAAAATTTAACTTCTGTTGGTAAGGCAAAAAAATTACATTTTCTTTTAGTTTTGTCTGATGCATGATATAGCAATTAATGTTACTCTGGTCGGTTAATAATTTAGGATGCATTGCACTTCTGCTGGAGACAATTAGGCCATTCCTTGAGGGCTCATCTCAGATACTTATACATGCTTTCCGAATTGTGGAAGTTCTAGGAGCATTCAGGTTTGTTCAATACCGAATTGAGATTTAGTTGTCATCCGACCACTAGATATTTATTTGTTTGCTTGGAGTAACGTAATCTTTATGGTAATAGGCTGTCTTCTTCTGAGCTTCGAGTTCTTGTAAGATATGTTCTGCTGTTGAAGTTGAAGAATTCAGGGCAACTTCTTGTTGATATGATGGAAAAATTAGTCCAGATGGAAGACATCAGATCAGAGGGTGTTTCCTTAGCACCATTTGTTGAGATGGACATGAGCAAAGTGGGTCATGCATCCATTCAAGTGTCTTTAGGAGAAAGAACATGGCCTCCAGCTGCTGGGTATTCTTTTGTTTGTTGGTTTCAGTATCATAATTTATTGAAAAGTCAAGTTAAAGAATCTGAGCAAGCATCCAGAATTGGATCTAGTAAAAGCAATGCTTCTGGTGGCCAGGTATTGCATATCTTTTCTGTTGGTGCAATGAATGATGGAAACACATTATATGCAGAACTCTACCTCCAAGAGAATGGTGTCTTAACTCTAGCAACAAGTAATTCGTGCTCCCTATCATTTCCTGGCATAGAAATGGAAGAAGGAAGATGGCATCACCTTGCAGTTGTTCATAGCAAACCTAATGCGTTAGCAGGATTATTCCAAGCCAGTGTAGCGTACCTTTATGTTAATGGAAAGCTGATTCACACAGGAAAGCTTGGCTACTCACTATCTCCTGTTGGTAAATTATTGCAAGTTACTCTTGGTACACCAGTTTCTCATGCAAAAATTAGTGATTTATCATGGAGGCTTAGATGCTGTTATCTTTTTGAGGAGGTGCTCACCTCTGGTAGTGTTTTCTTCATGTATATTCTTGGCCGAGGATACAGGGGACTATTTCAGGATGCAGATCTTCTAAGGTTTGTCCCAAACCAGGCTTGTGGTGGGGGCAGCATGGCAATACTAGATTCTTTGGAAGCTGAGTTGCCTATGGTTTCCAATTCACAACGACCTGAGAGTTCTATCAAACACGGAACAACCAAGTCAGACCGTAGTGGGATTGTTTGGGATTTGGAAAGATTGACAAACCTTTCTTTACAGCTTTCTGGCAAAAAACTCATCTTCGCTTTTGATGGAACATCCTCAGAATCATTTCGGGCTTCTGGGACGTTGTCCTTGGTCAATATTGTTGATCCAACATCAGCTGCTGCCTCCCCTATCGGTGGTATGTAGATTACAAATGATACTTGAACTTGTAATGGGAATTCCATGTAATACGTGAATTAAATGCTGTTATTTGATTTGCAGGTATACCACGCTATGGTCGCCTTTCTGGAGACGTGTACATCTGCAACCAATTAATGATCAGTGATAGTATACGTGCTGTTGGCGGGATCCCTGTTGTGCTTGCTCTTGTTGAGGCTGCTGAAACCAGGGACATGCTACACATGGCACTGGAGTTGCTTGCATGTTCACTTCATCAAAGTCCACAGAATGTTAGAGACATGCAAATGTTGAGAGGATATCATCTGCTCGCACTTTTTCTGCATCGTAAGATGTCACTATTTGACATGCATTCACTTGACATATTCTTTCGTATTGTGGCATGTGAGGCCTCCTTTTCTGAACCACAAAAGTATCGAGCAAGCAGGGCTACGAGTCTTCCTGCTAGAACCTCACCAGAAGCCAGTGTAGAGGATCTTTCTTTTCCAAAATTTTCTGATGAAATTTCTTCAGTTGGATCTCATGGAGATCTGGATGATTTCTCTGCACAAAAGGATTCCTTTAGTCATCTTTCAGATCTTGAAAACACTGATTTGTCAGATGTAAACTCAAACTGTATTGTTCTTTCAAATGCTGACATGGTCGAGCATGTCCTCCTAGACTGGACATTGTGGGTTACAGCTTCTGTTTCGATTCAAATTGCACTTATTGGATTTCTTGGACGCATGGTATCCACTCACTGGTATAGAAATCACAACCTGACAATCTTACGTCAGATGAACCTGGTTCAGCATTTATTAGTAACTCTGCAACGTGGTGATATGGAAGTTCTTGTTTTAGAGAAGTTGGTGGTACTGCTTGGTGTCATTCTGGAGGATGGCTTTTTACCTTCTGAGCTAGAACTAGTTGTCAAATTTGTTATTATGACATTTGATCCACCCCACTTGACTCCAGGGAATCGGATTATTCGAGAGACAATGGGAAAGCATGTTATAGTAAGGAACATGTTACTGGAGATGCTTATTGATTTACAAGTTACTATTAGTGCTGAAGAGTTGCTTGAACAGTGGCAGAAGATTGTCTCATCCAAATTGATTGCCTTCTTCCTTGATGAAGCTGTACATCCAACCAGTATGAGATGGATCATGACTCTTTTGGGAGTTTGTCTTGCTTCTTCTCCTACGTTTGCTCTCATGTTCCGTTGCAGTGGGGGCTACCAAGGGTTGTCACGTGTTCTTCCAAGCTTCCATGATTCTCCTGAAATATATTATATTCTCTTCTGTTTAATATTTGGTAAGGCTGTCTATCCCAGAGTGCCTGAAGTCCGCATGCTCGACTTTCTTGCCCTTTTGCCTAATGATGGAAACTATGGCGAGTTGAAATTTGTAGACCTGTTAGAAACAGTGATTGCTATGGCAAAAGCCACATTTGATAGATTGAGTATGCAGTCAATGATTGCTCATCAAGATGGTAATCTGTCACTTACCAATGGTAGCTTAGTTGCAGAGCTTGTAGAAGCAACAACAGATATGGCAGGAGATCTTCAAGGTGAAGCACTATTGCACAAGACTTATGCAGCACGATTAATGGGTGGGGAGGCAGGGGCGCCTATTGCTGCCACCTCAATTTTGCGGTTTATGGTTGATTTAGCAAAAACATGTCCTTCATTCTCTGCTTTGTGCAGGCGAGCAGATTTTCTTGAAAGCTGTGTTGATCTATATTTTTCTTGTGTAAGGTTTGTTGCAAGATGCTCTAGCTTTTTTAATTCATTTCTATTGGTTTCTGGGTTGACTTCCATCACAAATGCCAGCACTTGTTTACCAACCTTGCAGTATTATCTTTTGTTAAGAGTTCCTTATTCTTGTCTATTGACTAATTAGCTGTTTTTCAGGGCTGATTGTGCATTAAGGTTGGCTAAAAATCTTCCTACTGCTGCACCTGAGGAGAAGAATGATATTGATGATGATGAGGATTCTGAGAACACATACGCTAGCTTGCCTCCAGAAAATGAGCAGTCTTTGAAAACTTCTGTGAGCACTGGAAGCTTTCCTCAAGAGCAAAAAAGTACTAGTTCCACAGATATACAAGGGACACCTAATTATCCTTTGAATGATGCTACTATAAAAAGAGATGATGCAAGAAATGTAGACCCTAAGAAATCTCTCGGTGGAGAAGGTGATCAATCTCTCTGGAGTCCTAACGAGCAAAATTTCACTGACATGTCTTTTACTTATAATGATCCTGATATAAGGGCTCAGATTCTCAATCAACCATCTGATACACTTAGTTCTGCCTCTATGTCTGTCCCTTATTCTCCTGTCCAGTCTGAGAATTCAAACATGAAGGCTAGTTCATCTCCTGTACTTGCTTTAACATCATGGATTGGCAGCACAGGCAGTAACAGTGATGCAAAAGCAAAATTAACTGCTACTCCATCAATGAGATCTTTTTCCTTGAATGAGTCTGATTCATCTCCTGATTTAAAGACAAATTTGCATGAACCGTCTGCTGCAAGCATGTTTCTTCCAATAAATCCAAAACTATTACTTGAAATTGATGATTCAGGTTATGGAGGCGGTCCTTGTTCTGCAGGAGCTGCTGCTGTTTTAGACTTCACTGCTGAAGTTCTTGCTGATATTGTCTCGGAACAATTGAAAGCAACTCAGTTCGTAGAGAATATTTTAGAATCTGTTCCACTTGATGTTGATGTTGAGTCTGCTTTAGTTTTTCAGGGATTGTGTTTAGGTAGATTGATGAACTTCCTGGAAAGGCGCCTCTTGCGTGATGATGAAGATGAGAAAAAACTTGATAGAAATCGGTGGACTGTAAACTTAGATTCTCTTTGTTGGATGATTGTAGATCGTGTATATATGGGATCTTTTTCTGAGCCAATTGGAGTATTTAGAACGTTGGAGTTTCTGTTGTCAATGTTACAACTTGCTAATAAAGATGGTCATGTGGAAGAGGCAGCACCTGGAAAAGGTTTATTGTCCATTGCCAGGGGAAGCAAGCAACTTGAGGCATATATTCATGCCATTCTGAAAAACACAAATCGCATCATAATGTACTGCTTTTTACCTTTGTTCTTAAAGACTATTTGTGAGGATGATCTGCTTTTTACTATGGGTTTTCAATCTGAAAGGAGTACCAGCTTATCTTTCGACGAAATGCAAGATGAGTCAACTGTCAATATATGCACGATTTTGCAGCTGTTAATTGCTAACAAGCGGCTGGTACTTTGCCCAAGTAATCTCGATACTGATCTGATTTGTTGTCTTTGCATAAATTTAATTGCTCTTCTACGTGACAAGAGATCAATGGCTCAAAATCAGGCAGTGGACCTCATCAAGTACCTCCTGTTGCATCGTCGACCAGCACTCGAAGACTTTCTTGTGACAAAGCCATATCAAGGACCTACTTTGGATATGTTGCGTGGTGGTTTTGATAAGTTATTGACAGGGAATCTCTCTGCATTTTTTGACTGGTTCCAGAACTCTGAGCAAGCCATTAATAAAGTCTTGGAACAATGTTCATCTATCATGTGGGCACAATATGTATCTGGGTCAGCTAAGTTTCCTGGGGTCAGAATTAAAGGCATGGAAGTTCGTCGTAAGAGGGAAATGAGTAGGAAAGCACGGGAATGTGCAAAGTTAGATGTAAAACATTGGGAACAGATATATGAGCGAAGATTTGCTCTTGAATCAGGTCAAGATCTAATGTCTACAGAACTAAGAGCTATTCGCCAAGACAAGTATGGTTGGGTTCTTCATGCTGAAAGTGAGTGGCAAAACCAGCTTCAGCAACTTGTTCATGAAAGAGGGATTTTTCCCATTCGGCGTGCATCTTTGGAACTCGAATGGCAGCTGTGTGCTCTTGAAGGGCCATATCGAATGCGTAAAAAGCTTGAACGCTGCAAACTCAAAATTGATACGATCCAAAATGTCCTAGCGAGAGGCTTTGAGCTGGAGAAGCCAAAGATGTTTAAGCAAAAGCATGAAAATGGTGCAGGGACATCTGGATCCGAGTCAGATTCTTATTTTCATATATTATCAGATGATGCTCCAGACAAGAGCTATGATGGTGGTGACCGCGAAGAGTCCTCAATAAAAGAAGTTGGTTCTAGAGTTGAAAGCTTACCATCTGCTCATACTGGGTGGAATGATGATCATTATAGCAGTATGCACGAACCAAGTGTTCACTCTGTGACGGAATGTGGCAATAAGTCAAGTTCCTTTTCCGTTCAGATGACAGAGGAAAAAAAATCGGAACTAGGCACTCCAAAGCAGTCACCTTCTTTTAAGGGTTATGACACAAGATCTCCGGAGCTCAAACAAGAGAAAGAACTGCTTGATAATGGTGAATATCTTATCAGGCCTTTTCTTGAACCTTTAGAAAAGATAAGGTTCAGGTATAATTGTGAACGTGTTGTGGGCCTTGACAAGCATGACGGTATATTTCTTATAGGGGACCTCTGCTTGTATGTTATCGAGAACTTTTATATTGATGATTCTGGCTGCATATGTGAAAAGGTAAACGAGGACGACCTATCTGTGATTGATCAAGCTTTGGGTGTGAAAAAGGATGTCTCAGGGAGCAGTGACTTCCAGCTAAAATCCACTTCAACACGGAGAATGGCGGTAAAGACATTGGCTGGTGGAAGAGCATGGGCATATAATGGAGGTGCTTGGGGAAAGGAGAAGGTTTGTAGCAGTAGTAACCTGCCACATCCATGGCACATGTGGAAGCTTGATAGCATTTATGAACTCCTGAGACGTGATTACCAGCTTCGTCCTGTCGCTATTGAATTATTTAGCATGGATGGATGTAATGATCTTCTAGTTTTCCACAAGAAGGAGAGAGAGGAGGTCTTCAAAAACTTGATCACAATGAACCTTCCACGGAATAGCATGTATGTTTCATTTCATTTACTTTTACCTTTTTTCTATTCCCTGTTCTGCTCTATTTGCCTGGTTTTATGGTTCTTGAGTTTGGCACATTCTGCACCATTAAGTGGAATACTGAGTCTTATATTCTTATCATTGATATACCTTTATCCGTTAAGTTTGTTATCTCACATCCTCCCTTTATGTACTATAAATCATTGAAAAGCAGTAGTTCCATATTGTGTTATAAGCAAATTAAAACATGCTATTAGAAAGCACCTAAAGTAAACATATGTACATCAGATTTAAATTAATAGAATATGATAAGTTGAACTGTTGACGTAACTATTACAGCCTGCATCATTTGTTTCCAAGTTCTTGCATTCTTGGAATCTTCATATTTAGAGTCAACGATACACATTTTGACTTTTTGGTTTTTGGAAAAGAGTCTCTATAGTACTGTTTTCATTTGTATGGTCTCTTATCTTGCAATCATTTTCTCGTTTGTATTATTATTGTCCTTTTTCCTTTTTGCCACATTATTAACAGCATTTCTTGCAATCATTTTCTCCAGGATAGAATAGCTCCAGTAGCTTCTATATGACTGGTAAAACTACATTAATGCAGCTTTGTAGAATAACCTTTGAGTGGGCTTCTATCATTTGTTGTTCTAGATATAGGCATACCTTTGTTGACAAGATGCAGCAGAATATTTTTTGTTATTTAGCAAAAGAGTAAAAGGGTGAATTTTTTCTTTTCCTCCACAGTGAGCAAGTTAAGCCTGTAAGTGGAGGAAATTGTTTGTCTTGGTTGAATATTACAAACATGTTCAGAAAAACCCTGCAATCTTATGCACTGTAAATGAGCTTTCAGCTAGGTAATTTCTTTTGTATATTAGTGTTAATTTTATTTTCTTTTTTACTGACAATGTACTATATCCATCACTAAAATACCTAAACAAGACAGCTTCAAAATAAAAACTTGATTATCATTGTTTCTCTATTTAGTGGCATTTTTATTAGGATTTGTGATGATGACCTCGAAGTACTTCACTTTGAAGCCATGCAAATCCAATAGTGATATCTAAGGACTGGATGCAATGAATTGCATATTTTGGTATCTGACTAAAAACAAATGCTAACATATGCAAACAGGTAGAAATACACAACTTTTACCCAACCTTTCTTTCAGTGGTCTTACATTCTCTAGGCAAAGACTAGATGCTGTATTTTAACTGTTAATCTTCAGACTAGGATGATTTCTTGTTTTGAAAAAGTCAAAGAAGGCTAAAATCAAGCAGAATTGGCTTTGGAAAAAAAAAGGAGAAGAATCACACCTTAGACTAGCACTCCTAGGTTTCTTTAAAAAAACTTTGAAGTAAGGTTTGCAATTTCTTGTGCCGTCTAGTAGTGCACTGGTCAGGGCTCTTGCTGGTACCATACTGGTTCCTACCAATATATCAGGTGTCCATATGTTGCCATGTGCCGAGTCTCAAAAAAAAGCCCAAAGAAGTATCGAAAAACAAAAAAATAAACTGTCTAGTGTAGGGCCTGTACGGTACTGTGCCTGGTGGTACAGACCTTGCATCAGATGTACTGCCTGATTTACCCTGGTCTGGTCCGTATATCAGCAAGCTGATGGATCAGTAAATAGTCCGTAGTCCGTACCCAACCTTACTGGATAATGTTGCGAACCTTGCTTTGAAGGATGTCTCTCAGCTTCCAAGTCACTGCAATTTTTCCATATAGATCTTTATCTTTGATTTCTTCACATGATTTCTTTATGAAGAAAGCATTAAAGGCTTTGGCAGTTCCAAACTGTAGTTGAAATCTAGCCTTCATGAAGGAGGAATCTTATAGAAATATGTAGGACATGAAAAATATTAGGAAGAGTACCAGTTTGTAAGTTTGTGATTTTGATTACTACAATGAGAATCATATTTGCTAAATCCAGTTTACAAATTAAACCTGAAATCATTTTGTTTTTGAGAAGCCAGACCCGCATACCTCTCTAATCTTTGAATTTTATCAAATGGTAGTTCTCAATCATAACTCTTTTTAATCATGCCTGAATCTCTCTATGAATTGCATCACCATTTATTTGGAGACCTTTTCTAATCAGTCTTCTCATACACTCAACATGAATCTCTCATCCAACTGAAACTGAGTGGTTTTCTGGTTTATCATCTTTTGCATGAATGCCCTTATAGAATTTTTTTATATAGTTTATGAAGCATATCATAGGTAGCATTGACCATCTAATGCAGCTGTATATGCAATTGGTACTTGCATTTTGCTTATAGATAAAACTTGTTATTAGTAAATTTGCCACTTCTAATTATAATTTATGCACGTTATGAAGATGTGCAGTTGGTAGTCTAATAAGGTCTATGTACTGTGGGGAACTAGTGGAGACTTTATGAACACACTAAGAGAAGACATCAGTATATGGAGTACTTTTTTTTTGTTTTTTCAATGTAAACAAGAAAAAATTGTTGAAAGGAAACATCTACAGCGTGGAAACAAGTTTTGCAATGGAGCAAGTTATCCGGCTAAATTGCAGCATGTGGCTTTAACCTAATTTTTGTGGTTTAGTTCAAGAAAGTAAACCTTTCGGCTGACTGGCTAACTGAATCACCCTCTCTTTCTCCTTTTTTTTTTTCTGCGATAATATGGTTGTTGGCTGTCAGTTCTTTGCTTCGATGCCACTTTGATGCATCTGGAGTCCAAATGATGGTGGTTTTTTATCTTGCAATATACCATGCTTGTCTTTTTGTTAACATCACTATTATATTTGTGTGAACTCCAAAGTTATAGTTCCATAAGCACTAGAAGAACAAATTGACAGGTTGGACACAACAATATCTGGGTCATCAAAACAAGAAAGCAATGAGGGAAGCCGCCTTTTTAAGATCATGGCCAAATCCTTCTCAAAGAGATGGCAAAATGGAGAAATTAGCAATTTTCAGTACCTCATGCACCTCAACACTCTTGCAGGACGTGGCTATAGTGATCTTACACAATATCCAGTATTTCCATGGGTTCTTGCAGATTATGAGAGTGAAACTTTGGATTTGAAAAATCCTCGGACATTCCGTAAACTTGATAAACCAATGGGATGCCAAACAGCAGAAGGAAAGGAAGAGTTTAGGAAACGGTTAATCCCCTATACTTTTCCATTAAATTTAGTTGCTCTGATTCAGATAACATTTTTGGAAACCCTTATTTCTCTGGTTTTTTTTTTTTTTGTCTTATTAGATATGAAAGTTGGGATGATCCTGATGTCCCCAAATTTCACTATGGTTCTCATTATTCTAGTGCCGGAATTGTACTTTTCTATCTTGTTAGGCTGCCATCATTTAGCACTGAAAATCAGAAATTACAAGGGGGGCAGTTTGACCATGCAGACCGTTTGTTTAATAGTGTGAGAGATACATGGTTAAGTGCAGCTGGAAGAAGTAACACATCGGATGTGAAGGAACTGATCCCTGAGTTCTTTTACATGCCCGAGTTCCTGGAGAACCGCTTTAATCTCGACCTGGGTGAAAAACAGTCAGGCGAAAAGGTAAATTTTGAGCTAAATCAGTGTCGGGTGGTTTTTTGCTTTTGCAATGTGAGAAAATATGCACACAATTTTACCTTGACTTTGGAGAAATTTACTTGTCGACACCTTTGCATTGAGATTCATATGAGACTCTTTTTCAGGTTGGTGATGTTGTTCTGCCCCCTTGGGCCAAAGGCAGTCCTAGAGAGTTCATAAGGAAGCACCGGGAAGCCTTGGAATCAGATTATGTTTCGGAGAATCTGCATCATTGGATTGACCTCATCTTTGGATATAAGCAGAGAGGGAAGGTAGGTATACTATGTAATCTTGCAATTTATATATTTCCCTGATTTTGTTTTATGGGTTCAGACGAACTTAATTCTTTACCTGTGCAAAAACTGTAATGTGCTTGAGAGGACTTTCTCTCCCAAAAACATTACATTTTTGACCTAGTTGCGGAAATTAATTCTGAAATTATAAACAAGGATTGACCTGTCACCCATTGCAACTGAAGGCTGTCAAGGCAAATGTTAGTGCTAGGAAGGCTAGTGAGGTTCAATTATGCAAAGCCCTTGTGGTTCTACACATTCCCAATCATTTACACAACCTATATTTGTTCATTATCTCTTCAGTCTGGCTAGTATCCATTGAACTTTCTTTCAACTGCATCAGTATTCATCCTAATGTTGGACGATTTGACCCATAAATGCTTCCACCGTTATTGATCAAAGCTCTTGTAACAAGAATTTACTGTGAAGACTTTCTAGTATGTGTGGATGGTTCGAGTGTTCTGGAATATGAACAAGTCTTCAGAATCCCATAGAAATTTCTTTTGACGAGGCCGGTGACTTGCTATTTTATATTTCTGATATTGTAGTAGAAAAATAGTTGAAACGAATGATCTAGTGGCCATAAATGTCACCTTCCTTGAGCTGTAGATGCATCATTTCCAGAAACATTTCATGTTGCTTAAAACCAAAATTGTAGAAGAATTTTGCCTTACTCCGCTTTACAATATGAAAATGATTTTTCTACTGACTTTTACAGGCAGCTGACTTTTTCAACCTGACTTTTACAGGCAGCTGAAGATGCTACTAATGTTTTCTATCACTACACATATGAAGGAAATGTGGACATAGATTCAGTCGAAGACCCTACCATGAAAGCCTCAATCCTGGCTCAGATAAATCATTTTGGGCAGACACCTAAGCAGTTATTCCTGAAGCCGCATGTTAAGCGCCGAACCGACAGGAAGGTTCCCCTTCACCCTCTTCGTTACAGTGCCAGTCTCGTCCCCCATCAAGTCCGGCGGTCTTCGTCTTTCATCTCTCAGATTGTGACATTAAATGAAAAGATTCTTCTAGCTGGAGCAAACAGCCTACTCAAACCGGTGACATATAACAAGTACATATCTTGGGGGTTTCCAGATAGAAGCTTGAGAATCATGAGCTATGACCAAGACAAACTTCTTTCCACTCACGAAAATCTTCATGGTGGAAACCAGATTCAATGTGTTGGGATCAGTCATAATGGTCAGATTCTGGTGACTGGTGCTGATGATGGTGTTGTTGCAGTTTGGAAGTCCGACAAAGATAACCGCCTGAGTTTGGGGAGGGCCCTCTGTGCCCATACTGGCAAGATAACATGCCTCCATGTCAGCCAGCCTTACTCACTCATTGTGACAGGCTCTGACGACTGTAGTGTGATTCTGTGGGATCTAACAAACTTGGTCTTTGTGAAGCAGCTTCCTCTGTTCCCGGCACCAGTCTCGGCCGTCCATGTGAATGAACTTACAGGAATAGTTCTGACTGCCGCAGGAATTCTTCTTGCGGTTTGGAGTGTCAATGGGGACTGCCTCACGATGATGAATACCTCACAACTCCCTTCGGATCTCATATTGACAGTAACAAGCACGGGGTACTCCGATTGGCAGGACACAAACTGGTACGTGACGGGTCACCAGAGCGGAGCAGTCAAGGTCTGGAACATGGTGCATTGTTCCACGGATGAGGCCAACAGAAGGAGCAAGTCACCAACGAATGGATCGGGACTGCTGAATTTAAGTGGGAGGTCACCCGAGTACAACTTGGTTATGCACAAGGTACTCAAGTCCCATAAACACCCTGTCACGGCACTTCATCTTACAAGCGATATGAAGCAGCTGTTGAGCGGAGACTCAAGCGGACACTTGCTGTCGTGGACCCTTTCCGACAACAGCTTGAGAGCTTCTTGAGGCTACAAATGTTGATGGCCCGTCGAATCGATCTTGCTAGTGTTCGATAACGTCGGTCCTCGAAGTTTAGGACCAAGTTTCGATCACTCATTGGCGCCATTCTGAGCGAACAGGAGTCACCAAGGGCTGGCCTGAAAGTCGTAGCGGAAGAAGAGATTTTGTTGTTTGGTCACGGCACAGCTCCATTAGCTAAACAGAGTCCAGGAGTGTATACACACGATATTGGTGGTCGACAGATGATTGAACTGAGGTATTATGATAGAAAAGTGGTGTAGCCAATTATTTTCTTTATTTTTCTCCCTCCTGTGGCAAGGAAGGCTTCTTCAGAATCAAAGGCGGTCGATGCCGGTTTGCCTGTTTCGGTGTAAATAGGTGATAGCTTAATGCTCTATCTATCAAGTTGTATAGAGCCATCATATAATGATGTTTTGGGGAGCTGTGATGGGTTGTAGAGATTTTGAAGTGCGAGGAAGGGGTTTTGGTATTATGACCATTTGATTGATTAAGATGTTTGTCTTTGGTGATCATTCCTCTGAGGGTACTACTATCACAAATTTCTAATCCCACAGCTACCTTCGTTCAAGCGTGTATGCTGTGATTGCTTCTGTTTTTTTTTTGTCATTATTCTAACAATAAAAAAATGCTATATATAATAAATATTCCTGCGAATCCCCCACTCATCAACATGTTGTTAAGCAGCCTCTTTTGTTTCCTCTCTCGCTCTTCATTAGCTGCTGCCGCTTGAAATGTATTCTTTGTCTCCGGAAATAGGCATTCGAGTCGGATTTGGGATTGGATTAAGCTCATTTTATCACAAGCAAGCAACTACTCGTTGAGTTCCGCTAATGGAAGACACACATCCACCCAAAGAACCAAGTTCAAAAAAAAAAAAAAAGCATCGTCAAATCCTGAAGCGTGGCTTCCGCTTCCTTTGGTGAATCCCCTCTCCCACCCCCCCCCCCCACACTCACACACACACCTGCGCGAAACAGAGGGACGAGACGTTGACGCAGACTGACCACATCATATGCCCCCAAAACAAACCAAGTCACTGCGTGAGCGTGTGACCGGGGCCTGCCTTCGTGGGCCCTCTTTGCTGGCGGAAGCCCATATCGTGGTGCCGTCCGCCCCACGCGGCACGAGTCGTCGTCGTCGACAAACTTCCGTTACATCACAACCGTCCAAATTGCATCCGAGCGCTAGGGATTTTTTTTTTTCTTCTTCTTCTTTGGTTCCCTTGTTTTTGCTCTCTAGAAGAGCAGCAGCTTGCGGCGGGGGGTGGAGGGGGCGCCGGCGAGGTCGCGGATGGTCTCCGCGACCACGTCCTTAAATATCAGCCGCTCGATGTGGAGGACGGCGTCGGACATCTCGGCGGCGTGGCGGGCCCACCCGTCCGCGAGCCCCCCGGACATGTCCTTCCGCACGGCCCCGCACGCCACGGCGTCCTGGTCGTCGTCCGCCACCTGCTCACGGATGCGCCGTACCTCCGCCCACACCTCCCGCAGCAGCGCCTCCTCCTCCCCGCAGCCACCCGGACAGGGCCCGGAGGGACTCGAGAAGGCGTCCCAGGGGGGCACCCGGCGGCGCTTGCGGTCCAGCATCTCGGACACGGTGTCGAAGACGACGCGTCGGTGGAGGCGGGCGGCCTTGGAAGCCTCGGCGGGCCGCCGCTTCTCCAGGGTCGCGTACACGGCGTCGGACGCCTCCCCGAAGCGGCGGCGGGTCGCGCGGACGACGTCGCACACGTACGCGTAGTCGCGGTCCACGGCGTCGGCCCCGCCCCCGCCATCCACGTCCCCATGATTCGTCCACGACCGTGGAGACCACTGCTCCCCCTCCCAATCCTCCGCCGCTCGATCTGCGGACCAGATTGCATCAATAGTCGCGTTCACGATGAGATCCGGAGGATATATTATAAAAAAGCGTGATCAGCGAAAACACGAATCACAAAGTAGTTCTTGGTCCCTACGAAGCCAGGTTGGCCAAAGGTAAGAGAGAGGTCACCTTTGAAGTCGATGGAGCGCTTGGAGAGGGGGGAGGGCGAAGGCGAGCCTTCCTCGGCAAGGAAGGCCGACGAATCGAGCACCGAGACAGGGCTCGGCTGCTGGTCCGCACCGGTGAACGCCGCGATGCTGTGCAACAGCTTGTCGCATCGATCCAACAGGCTTCGCCCCGATCTGTACTCGCCCGCCCTCGATCTCCTCTGCATCACCTGCCCACCCTCATTTCACTAAGCACTCGGAGCTCGATAAATGCAGTTGAAGAGAAACTGTATTCGCTGTACCTCCAAATCCGGTTGGGAGGAGACGCTGATGCTGCTCTCGGAAAGGGTGGTGGAGGTATCGGTCTCCGGGGATGCGTAAACCTTCTCCTCGGGAGACGAAGGCGCCGTTGGCCTCCGGTTCCCCGGCGATCGGACGGCCAGCGGATCCGACCCCGTCATCTTCGGACTACATTTTGGGGAACCGACGGTCGATATCCTCCGTTGTGCCAGCACGCTCTTCTGGGTCGCCGCATTTGACGTCCTCCGAAGCACCGGTGAGCTCGGGCTCTCCGGCGACCTCGGCGCACGATTCGTCCGCTCGTTTCCTCCCCTGATGGTCCGACGCACCGGCGATCTTTCGCGCCTGAGTGGCGAAGAGCTCTGGCGAGCGGCGATGGATCTTGGCGGTTGGCCCGAGCGCCGGCGCGGGGGCTTGGGTGCCGGCTTCATGATGACGATCGGAGCTTCGACTTGGATCCGGCCCTCGTAGTCGGAGATGAGATTGCGGCGACCGGTGACGCGATGGTCCGACGGTTTAGAATGGAGGAGCCCCTTGAGCTGGAGCGCCTCCAAGATTTGCTTCAGAGTCTCCAGGTCCTTCGCCGGCTCGTCAATGCCTCGCAACCTGAGCCGCTTCTCGATCTCGCGGTAGAGCGTTACTGACCGCTTCGGCTCCGGGAAGAAGTCCTCGGCGTCGAAGAAGATCTTCCGCTGGAGCGGCTGAAGCGGGGTGCTTCTCAATGGCGGCTTGGCGTTCGTCGCGTCGTTTAGCTTGAAGCGGGCCAGATTGACCGTTTTAAAGAACTCCTCCGCGGAGACCGGGGCGGCTTCCTCCGCGGCCGGGGATGGCCACGGCTTCTGGAACGATCCTGCGTCCACGAACCCGTAGGTCGATGGATCTCTCCGAACCCGTGACTCGGAGGCGGATCGCCGTAACTCGGCCCGGTGAGGCTCTGCTCCGCCTTCCCCACGGGCGCTCGGCAGGACACCGAGCCCCATTAGCCTCGCGACGACGCTCGGGGAACGCCGCTGCTCCTCCGCAGCCTCGGAAGCGTCGGTTTGGTTCTCGGAGGATACCGGCACCGCCGTCCGGATCTCCCGCGGGCGGAGCTTTCCTCTGGCGTCGACCACCGCGCGGCTGTCGAGAGAAAGCCTCGGAATGTCCCGGATCCTCCAGGTAGTGCTCACTCCGCCCGTGACCTCGAAAACCGGGAGCGGCAGCGGAAGCGACCGCCGCGGCGGTGTTTCCGCCGCGGAGCCTCTCTCCGGCGAAGAAGGGCAGGGCTCCGGCGACGACGGAGGAGGATGGCTCTCCTTCAAAATCGAAGCCGAGGAAGCCTCCGATCTCTCGGACGGCGACGTCGTCGATCCAGCGGTCTGAAATCACCAACCAACCATCAGAAGACAAAACGAAACGCGTCTAAAACCGCATCTTTTCTGCAGAACCCTCACCGGCGAGGTGGGAAGGCGGTGGACAGAGTAGTGGCGCGTCCCGGCGGCGCCGTGATGGCGGTCGAACAGCTGGAGGAACCCGGCCATGCACCCCATCTGCCGCTCGAGGCGCTGCTCCTCGAGAACCCCTCCCTCCCCGACGACACCGGGCGTCATCTCCCTCCTCCGCCTTTCTTCTTCGGCGGTGCTCCGCCTCCCGTGTCAGGTTCAGGTCAGATCTCAACCTCTTCTCCTAACTCCGCCTCACTCCGCCGGCACACACGCATACACATGGGATGCCTCTGCCTCGCATTCATTCCTTCATCGCCACTCCCGCTAAAGACCTTTTAAAGTGGAGATCGGCACCCAAATTACGGTATTGCCCCTCGAACCGTCGGATTCTGCGTGATAAGGAGAGGGAGGGAGAGAGGATACCGGCTTTGGCGCTACGCGCGAGTTTGACCGGACGACGACGACGAATCGGAACCTCCACAGGAGGCAGGTAACAGTCACTGCCACCGATAAATTATAATATATAATAACACAATCCACCTTATTCTAAATCACTAATTAGTAGAGACGTGTTTAAGTCTATACGGCGGTCAGTCTTGTAGCTATCCATCGAACGGAATCGGAGCAAAAACGTATAGAATTAGAAGGTTGGAAATGGGGTTAGCGTGTTACCCGACAACGACAGTATCACGTCACGAATGAACTTTATTTACGTCACGGTAACACGCGTCACGAGATCCGGCGTCTGCTTACGGGGCCACGTGACCCCTGGAAGGAGACGGGTCGTCGATCTCGGACAACCATCGCTGTCTCGCGGCGACCAACGACACCGGTAAGGAGTCGACGGCGGGTATGGAGATGGGAAGACGGGACCCCACACCATGGCGTTGTCTTTTGGGCCTCGTGCCCCTAACGCACATACAAACAAAAACAAAAGGCTAAAGGGACCAAATTAGAGTACCCCCATCCCCCTTGCTCGGCCATGTGGGCTGGGCTGGCAGTCCCACCCCTCAAAACTCATTTCTTCGACTCTGTTGTCACGTCACTTGTGCTTTACATGTCTATCACACATGAAAAGGGTTTTGAGAAAGCATGCATGGCTTTTCGTTTGATCCCACAACCACATGCATCCATGCAGGCAGCAACGTGCACCCATTCCAATCGCCTCCGGCCAACTTTAGTTCCACGCTCCTATCCATCATCCTGGCCGTCCGGAGAAGGCCTGCTCTGTTGCCCTTACAATAAAAAAAATTGGGGGTTGGATGCCCACCTTCACAACTTCCCATATGAGAAGCCGGCCACCTTCACAACTTCTCACATTCCATTGTACCTCCCTTAGAAAAATAAACTAACGAGAGAGATGAGAGCCTCCGTTTGTTTATGTCAAAATCCTCCCCCCCCCAAAAGAAGCTTTTCTTCCCCATATTTTACGGTGAATCTTTTGGCATTTGTGGAGATATGGAGATCTAGATTTTTTTATTACACCAACCGGTAGGGATTCTATGAACAAAATCTCCTTCCAAATCTAGTTAGATTTGCTTGGTACATCATTCTCTTTGAGTGCTAAGCCATCGGGCTAGGAGCTACTACTATAGGTTTCGTTGAACTGCTGCTCTATCTATGCCATTCTCTTGTATCTTTTTTGTTCTGGTCACATGTAGCCAGCCATAAAACAACGCGTCCTGACTGCTCTTGTAACCAATCTGATCTCCGTTACTGAGAAGAACAGTGGAAGTTCCATGTAGACCACGACAGATACATCGCCGAGTGGGGAGTGAAACTTTATATACATACGTACGTACGTACAAGTAAAATACATAGGAAAGACAAAGCGGGTACTGCATTCCCAACACTCCTAGATTTATTTTATTTATACACGGCATACGAATGCAAAGCAAAAAAAAAAAAACTGGAGTTACAACCATTCTGACAGCCTGTGATAGAATTTGATTGGCTTCTGGAGTTACAGCAACTCGAAAAGTCATTTTTTTGGATCAACCTCAAAACTCCAAAATCATGCATCGAAGTTGGGTTTCGGGAGTAGGGAGATTTGCATCCAACTTTGTTTGACATGGGTATGTCGAGAGCTCGAGAGAACACTGACGAATGAGCTGAAGAAAAAAAAACTCACCAAAACTTGTCTGTGAGGTTGTGAGCCACACATCTGATCTAGTCAGACATGGTGGTGGTCCCAGTGGCATCATCCTTTTGGCACCCCCAGCTAAAGAATCCATCATTTTCAAGAGATGACCCCATGTGTTAGAAAGATGCACACTGCGGCATCGTTAGTTAATGAGGAGGGAGGGGGGGAATCTTTTGGGAGTGGCCTTGGGAGGGAACAACCGCATATGACTGGAATCGGAGGCAGGCAGAGCATATGTACCACTCACTCACTCACCCTGCAATTAAATCTGCTGTGATGGCAGTGAGCACAGTAGGGCTCTCTCTCTCTCTCTCTCTGTGTATTGGGCCAACCAATGAGAGGACAAAGGGATATGGAAAACAGAGGTCCCATGATTACATCACTCCCTTTGAATGGTTGGGGTCTTCTTCCCGCTGCTGCCTCCTGTGCTCGGGATGGTGAAGCGAAGCCAGAGATTATTAAGCCATCCATCCTAATTTTCCTGAATCTTACATGGGGAGGGGGTGCCCACCTCACATGGCTCTTGTTGGATTTGTGGATAAGAAGAGGCTGACAGAGAACAAACTTTCTATTGGGAGGGAGTCAGAAGAGGGGAATAATGGAGCAAAACCATGAGTGAGGCACAGTCTCCTCCCGTGTTGGCTGGCAATTATGACACTGATGTCATCTCATCTGGACACACACACACACACACACACACACTTGACTTTGTGTGGATATATGTGTGCATTACTCATCCATCTTTCAGTCACTCTTTCGAATGCAACTGAAGTAGGGCGCGAGTAAATAATGAATGTGAATCACAAAGATGCGAGTCCTCTCATATCGACTGATCCCAGTGACGTCTCAGGTAGGTCATGTAAAAAATATTCTGCAGAGGCTGAGGACAGACAGACAGACAGACAGACAGGCTCTTGGCAGTAGGTCATTGCATCTTCCTCCTGATCAACAAGAGGGTGAGGAGATGAAGTAAACTTTGCCAGTTCTGTAGGATAGGAACAGCGGTCCATGTGATCCCCTTATGCATTGGATCTATGCTATCACTAGTAGCCCAACCTGGGTAGGCAGGCACACACATCACATATGTTTTGATCGATCCCATATGCTTGAAGAATCCATCAGAGAGAGTGTGCAACACTTGGGGAAGGCAAAGTAAATGTCAGCCATAGAGGAGGAGTAGCTAACTAACTTCATGTCTGATGCGCCCCGGATCATTGTCCATTGTTGCAGGACATCAACACTGGAGATTGTCCGGTGGTGGAGCCCAAACGGGGTGAGTTACTGTGTGCATGGATGGGGAACTCCTCATGGCCACCCAACTGTCAGCCTGCGTGGATACTGAGTGCTCCCAATCCAACCAATAGGAAATAGACAGGTGTGGCAACAGCAGGGCCTACTTACTACCTAGCATTGGGTGAGAGGGAGGGAGTGGGGCTCATTTACTGTTGCGCCTCTGTGGTCATCTGATCTCAATCAGTGGAGCTGCCTGCCGATGGTAATAATGTCAAAGCGAGCGGGCCGGTAGACCATCTGCCTGCCTTTAGCAGAGATCAGCGGTGCCAACACATTTAGAATTCACAGCCAAACCACAAACCAACCGAGTATGAGTTGATCCCTTGCAAGAACGAGCATTCTTCCCATGTTCCATCGAAAGCTTGCTTATGCCCCCACCTTTTTCCCGGCCTGCGTGCGACTGTTAAGCAGGAGGGGAGGGGTCGATTAGATTCCCGAGGGAGTGAGAGAGCACCAGGGGAAGCATTGATTGAAATCAATCGATGCAGGACCAGCGGTGGGCTGTTGCATGTCTTTGCAATGATGCATCCAATTGGATGCTATTCAGGGAGGATGAATGGTCCCAACAGCGCAGGTGACTCTTTGGGAGGTAGCCTATGGATAGGCCTTTCTCCATCGGCACACCTCCCTCACTCCCAATAATTCATTCACCTGTACTGTTCGATTAGGATTTTTATTTTTTTTTTAACCCAACTAAGGGGTGGTGGGGTTGAGCATCAAGGGCGTAGCCTAGCAGTTTCAATGCTGTTCCAGATGACATCAGTTGGATGAAGGTGTGGAGTCAGGACAGGGCATTGAAGGAGAGTGCAGAAGCATGCTGCATGTCCTGCACCGAGGGAGCGTACCTTTGAAAGGCTTCTTCATGGGCTTGGATCGTTAGCTGAAGATGATGGTCCCAGGTGTCTCCTACCCCCCCAGGCCGGTGCTGGCACCTTTGCTCCTCCATGTTTTAGCCAAACTCACTGCTGGTAACAAAAAATATAAAAAATAAAAAAAAAATTCAACGACTCCTCCTTGCATACACTTTCCGAAGATGTGAGCTGGATGACAAAAAAAGAAAAAGAAAAAAAGAAAAAAAAGGAAGGATTGGATCGCATTAGACAGACCGCTGACAACCCAGACATTAAGAAATACAATGCACAATGAATTGATACGATATACTTACCGTCGTCGGCTTTGAATTCTTTTGAGACGACAATCCTGCCATTGTTCAATCGATTACAGGTTGGCTTTTGTAGTTTGTTTCAGGAAACATACAATCCGACATGTTCGGCTGCCTTGTAGTGAGTGAGTGAGTGAGTGATATGAAAAAGAGGGAGAGGCCCATCTTGGACTTAGAAAGAAAGAACCCTGCAATTTTAGGAGTTTATTTCTGTGAATCTGAAACTACACAACACACTTGAGAGCAAAGAGTGTAACTCCAGCAGACCACCCCCTCAGAAAAAACCAGAATGACATTAAAACACCCGATGTTGATGATCACATTTATATATATAAAAACAAGAATTCACATAATAGATTTGATGGACCCACTATTTTTATTTTTCAACAACACAAAGCAGATCGATTAAGTAGTGCAAACCAAACACTAGTTCTCCATTACAAGTAATAAACAAACCCACATTGTTACTGCACATTACTATTTACCCCATGGTAAAAGACCAAATTGTCCTTCATTAACCATGTTATATCTCTATAAAGACTGGTCCATGAACCAATATTCTGGTTTAGATTAACAATCAACTAGCTCATAAAAAAAATAAAAATAAAAAACACACATCATGCATGTAAATTCTCCTCGGAGATCGTCATGAAAGAACAAGCATACCTAAATAATATAGAAGAAGATAATAAGCACAAACCAGGTAGGTATAAACAGAGTGCCAGATGTTACCATGATTGTTCTTCAGATCTACAGGGAAAAACCAGAAGATGATAGCTTTAATATGTTCGGACATGAATCCTCTGATATGAGGTGGTGTACATCAATCTGTCGACCACCCCAAACCCATGCACCGCGCATCCCCCTCATGACTCGAACACTTACCTTTCAATCCTTTCGCTCAAAACCAAATTTCTGTAGCATAAATTCCTGAGAAGCAGGTTGATGTTAGCATATATGCTAAATATTAAAGCTAAGCAAAAGTCTTGAGACCGCCAGCTAATCCCAGTAAATCTAGTAGGAAGACAGTCATCACTTTGCTCAAATAATCCCACCTCAGGTTCACAATTGAAACAACAAAATCACCGATCTAACAAAGCACGCGTATCCACTAACTGCAAATCCATCCAACGAAAATGACGCAGTCACTCTTTGGAAGACTTGTTGATGAGGGACTTGTGGATGTGGGGGATGACTCCACCACCAGCAATAGTGCCCTTAATGAGAGTATCAAGCTCCTCATCTCCTCGAATGGCTAGCTGGAGGTGGCGTGGGGTGATACGCTTAACCTTGAGATCCTTGCTCGCGTTCCCAGCAAGCTCCAACACTTCTGCTGTCAAGTACTCCAATATTGCTGCTGAGTAGACAGCTGCAGTTGCTCCAACCCTACCATTTGCTTGAATCCTCAACTTCAATTGCCGATGGATACGGCCAACAGGAAACTACACATATCATCAGTACAAACAACAATAAGAGGCATGCAAACAAGGTATCTTAACAGATGCAGATGGCAAATCCAAACAGAAAAAAAATAAGCACCACAAGGTTTGTTTTTCCCCATTTACTTGAGAGCAACCACTGTCCAGATAGATTTCATTGATCCCACATGGCAATCATATGTTCGATTGGAACCTTCATACAAACTCTACATCTTTAAATAGATAGGAACTACCCTCAACTGAACCACTGTAACGTGATTACTCAACTAAATAAAGATTAGCATGAAACTAGTTCAACAAGGAAGAGCTTGGTCAATTAGTTACGAAGTAGAAGTTACATCAACAACTTTTGAAATGAAACTTTTGAAATGAAATGAAACTGATTTCAGGAACAGTTATACAAAAGCACACACTCTCTTACTAAAGGCAAACAATTTGAATCAATTGAGAAAACTATGACAGATTTCGATTAATATTACACAATCAAGTCTATTGATCTAAAGTGTTGCTATCATTTGGGCAAAAATAACTAAAAAATTCGTTTTCAATATATATTCATCAAAATAAATGTCCAAACAATCAGAATTTGATTCAGAAACACAAACCCAAAAGAACGACAGATCACATTGCAGAATTGCATCACTACCAAGGTTTTTCATACCGAACGGTACATACCAATCCGCCAGCAGACCGGTACGCGGACCGCCCGCTACCGGGCAATACTGCCAAGTAGCGGTTGTTTCCGCCCGTTACCACGCAAAAATCAATCGGTAACAGTTGATTTCAACCGGCATCGGCCGATTTCGGGCGATATCAGTCGAGGGAGGGAGGGAGGGAGAATGAAGAAGAGGGAGAAAAATACCTGGAGTCCTCTTCACCCACGAGCGGTTTCTTCGTCGATGGGCGGTTTCTTCTCCACGCACGGGGAGAAGAAAAATCTCCCCACATGGGGAGAAGGAACGAGGCGACGTCGCCCCTGTTTTTTTAATTTTTTTATATTATATTATATTATATTATATTATATTATATTATATTATATTATATTATATTATATTATATTATATCGGGCGGTATGCCCTGTATGTACTGCTCAGTACCGGGTACCGTAACATACCGAGCCGAGCTCTGTACGCCGGTATGGACCGATATGGCAATCCTTGATCACTACCATAACAACATTTATTAGACGATTCAACAAAACTTCTCATGACTAGCCCATCCAAAAGAACTTTTAATACAATGAGAGAACTTTGTTCTTCTTTGACCCATTCACAGTCAGAATGAACTGTTGAAAGCATTTTACATATGGAACAATAAGTTAGCCCACGGTCTTTAAGTTTATGGCTAGCTCCACATCATATTTTCCATAAGCAATTGCCTAACAGCACCAGCAAGTAGCTAGGCAAAAGACAAATCTGATGACTTTCACGTCGTATGACTGAACCATCAAATATGCACAAATTATTAGAAATACATACATATATACAAATGTGGATACTATATTTATCTATGGACAAATTCTATGCTTGTGGTATTACATCTGTATGCCACAATCTTCCAAGTGTTTTCAAATATAAATGCTGCAGATATAAAAGTCAAGGCACATTAAAAAGTAAATTGATGGGGACATTTCCTTACAATCCAATTGCAGAGTACCATGTAGCACGGGGCAACATGTCAATGCAAAAAGAGCAACAGTCGCCTCCAAATTCATCAGATATGTTATCATTGGTCGAATTAAGTCAGTGGCCCCATCAACTGAAATGACTATAGTTCCGGATTATGAACCATTAAAGATCTTATCATTAAGATGATTAATCAAAGAACAAAAGATCAAGAGTCCAAAAGGAGAAGGCACCACAGGTCAACCATATTTTCTACAAGGCTTCCCTCATGTTTGACTAAACAGTGGTGGCAACAAACGATTTGATATAATTCTTATAACAGCATGTAATTATGCTCTACAGTCCAATTCACTTTAAGGATTATAATTCCAAGGACAGAAACAATAGTCCAAGTATGAAAGAGAAACGTTGTTACATCTACAGTGTCTGGCTGAAATAGTGTTAAGAGAGAAGAGTAAGAATACAGAACGATCTGAAGTAGGGACAAGAGAAGAGTAAGAATACGAAAATGATCAGGCAAGTGGAACCTCGATAAAGGAGGACAGAAGAGGAAAAAAGGATCGAACTAGGATTAAATGTAGGTATAATTAAGTTCCAACATGTCACAAAGAACCTGTACTAAGAATTGGGCAGCTCAACGTCACAAGGATACTTTAGTTGCCAATTTCCTGGACGAACTAGAACTTCTACTATTAGTATCAGTATGCCGGGAATACCTCCCAACCAAATTAGACCCAATGTTCGAAACTACTTCAAACAAAAGAAAGTAGCGGACAAAAATATTTTCCTCACTGACTACGACTAAAGCTTATCAATAACAACACTTCAAAATCCACTAACTTATTGTTTGTCTGGGTGTCCTCAGGTAACAAAAGAAAAAAAAAGGAAAGATTGGAAGCAATCTAAAATGCAAAAAATAAGGCAAATAGTTACCATATAAGCAAATATTTATACCCAATATAAAGAGATGATCTTATATGAATGACATTAGCATTCCAGTCATCCAGATCTCTCCCAACACAACCAATATCATCAATCTTTCAAATGTAAACAACACGCGCTAATAAAGAGACAGATTAGTCAGAAACGGTTCCATGTAATTCGCCCATCAAAACCAAAGGACGACAAAGAATATGAGGCAGATCAAACCGATCCCACCTGCAAACCGGCTCGGGCAGACCGGGATACCGGCTTCTTCTTGTCCTTGTCCTTGTTCGCCGCCGTCGTCTTCGCTGCAAGGAGCCCCTTCCCGCCCTTTCCCGCCATCTCTCCCGACGTCGTAAAACCCTAGCGGACATCCACCAAAACTCGATCAAAACGAAACAGCCTCAAAAAGGAATAGTAAAACGCTAGAAACCCTAAAAACCCACCAAGAAAAACTCGTTCAAACGAAAACCAACAAGAAATACAGGGGTAGGGCAGAAGAACCCGAACTCCCTCCCCGAAACCTCCAAATCTCGCAGCAAAGAGGGAGCGAGCGAAATGGTAGGCCAGATCAGAACCGAAGGCGTAGAAACCCTAATCTGTTCGAGCGCAAAACCCTAGATCCGTAGCACATTAAGAGAGAGAGAGAGAGAGAGAGAGGTAGCGAAATGGGGACGTTTACCTCCTCCTCCTCCTCCCGCTATCTTATTTCGAGTGGGGCGACGCGAGAGAGGCGTTTTGTACACACGATCACTTAATAAGAGAGCAAGGGTGTATGAATTCCCAAATAGAGCCGAAACTTATTTGTAAATGACTCAAAATAAATTGCGTCTAAGACCCTTAGAGTGTAGAAAAGAAGAAGGATAAGACTGGGTAATATGGTCAATAAATATTTCAATGACCAAAATAGCCTTAGCGACTGGGCCTCGCCCATGTTCTTAATCCGATCCACTTGAGGCAGTCGGATACATCCAATTAGACGATTCCACGTCGATTGAACCCGAATACGGATCCTAATTTCGGATCCGATAATTGATTATTTGGACTCGCAATATGCTCCGATATGATGAAGGTATATAATTTATATATTGCACGCTAATACAATTCGAGATGCATCCTTAATTGCCACGCGCAGCTAATTGATAAGGAAAGGTAAAAATTAGATCCTGCTGGGAAGAGAATTAATACAAATAAACCTAATCATCATTAATGTCATTAGTCATCATAGAGTATGGTAGCTGATTCCAGCTGTCTGAAGCTTGACCACCAAAGTGTGAGCACTCAATTAGCTTTGATCACATTTTTTTTTTTTTTTTTGACACTGAGTCATGATGAGCCATATGTGGTAAAGCATGATGGGAATTAGGCTCTAGATTAGCATAATTAGGCTCTAGATTAGCATGATTAGGGGACTGTGGCATACAGTAAGCTCTTGATGACCATGCTTTGACATGAATGAGGTTGCATAAAGTAGAATGGTTCAAAGGGCAGAAATATTGAGCTAAAATGAGAATAAATGTGATAGGATATAAATGATGAATTATGGATTTCTTTTCTTGTAGTTTAGAATATATGTGAGTGCTTTAAATAAGTAGCTTGAGTTTAGTGATATGCCAACATGATATGACCAAGATAACATGATATAATAATTTCAGAATACTCAAAAAAACTATTTTATTTTACCGGGTTATTTCCATAGGAAATACTTATTTTTTGCAATTTTTTTACTCTATATTTTTTTCTCAAATTATATTTTAAATTTTAAAATATATAAGTTATCCTTAAAAAATTTCTTGTATGTTATAGTGTTTTGATGATCGCAAAAAAAAAAAACAGTGGAAAAACTACTATAAATGAGTCAAAACATAATAAAAATCATATAATATAATCTATTCAAATAAGTATTTCATAGTAATTTAAGAATAACATCACTTAAATAAAAATTAAAAAAATTAGCTTATTATAATATTTTGGTCACCACAATAAAAATATAATAAAACTTACCCGAAAACACTACAAACAATCCAAATAGACTCCTAAGTTCAACTAAACTAATTACAAGCCGAAAAAATATGATTTCTTAATGTTCTTCAACCAAAGAGACACCACAATATGATACCACTTATAGTATTTTTCAATAGTATTTAGAGTATTTTTAGTACATGAACATTATTCAAAAATACTATAAATGAGTCATATAAAAACATCATAATAATTTAAATTAAAAAAAGATAAAAAATATATTGATGTAAATTATTTAAGGGTATTTTTTGAATATTTTTTTAATTAAAGACATCGATTAAAAATATCTAAAATATGAATATGTTCTTTTTAAAAATCATCCTTCTTTCTTCCACTTTTGCAGTCAGAAGAATATGTTATAAAATATTGCAGAGTAACATGATATAGCAATACCTTTCAATTGATCTTAAAATTGCATGAGGAATCAATCTTTTTATGAGAAGAAACATCACATCTTTGAATGTGGCCCACCAAATAGCTTTTCCTGTGATCCAAGTCCTCGGCTCTCTCTCTCTTCAATGATAACTCTTCAAAAGACAGACTTCTCTGTTTCAAGAAAGTTACCTGAAAGAGATGATATGTTTATTGTTGCAAGCTCCATCAAAACCATGGACTCCTTTGCCGAAGGTGCCAATGGTGAGGCATCTTGTTTAAAACCTTTGCAAGGTGTTGCTGCTCAGGGAGGCCATACCCACATGGCACTGGGACCTTCCATAGGACTTCTTCCATGGCCACTTGATAAAACCTAGGGTTTCTAGTATCCTTTAAGAAACTACTTCAAGGAAGAAGAGAATGCATGTCCACATACATGGCAACAGTTGAGAGCAGATGGGACATGAGGGTCCTACAAGACTAGGACATCTCATCCAACCCCAAGGCCCACCAACATCATATATATAATATATCATCATGGAGACTTCTACATGGCTTTTAGTGGATATCAACAAAGTAAACTGCAGAGAATTGTTTGCAGGAAAAATTGCAATGTTTATATGTTCCAATCAAAATAGCCAAAAAAAGAAGAAAAAGAGGAGCCTATTTTTGTTAAAATTTTGAATCGAGGACCAACATAATGTGCTGTTCTCTTTTTTCAAGTCCATGATATTTTGTCCAAAGTGTGCTCGATAAATCTAAACAAAAACCAAGACAGCATCATGTCTTTTAATGTGGTGCATGTCATAGTGTCATTGTCCAATTGGTGAACAAATTAAAATCAAATATTTAATAAGATGTCATGATATAAGAACAGTAACCTAGCTTAAAGCTCCCAACCCTACTTGTCTCTCACTTTTGTCAAACAATGCTACATGGAATGATGTCATTAAGTACCCTACTATACTAGATCCTATCCTGACCTAGTTGTTATTGTAATGCCTCATCTCTTAATACAGTCGTGCCTTATGCATTCAAGTAATTAATGAATACACCTAAAAGTCATCATCCAGAGAGAAGAACCTCTTGCTTGACCTGAGTATATACTAAGTAAACTGGTATTTTTAATGATGTCTCAGCGCAAGAAAAGATGAGGAAGAAGAAGAAGAAGAAGGTCCTCCTCGTCGACCGAGTGAACTGTGTAATTAAGGTCTTACAAATCTGAAGACTGTATGTGGACGCTGTTTTAGGTTGCATGCATGAACTGTGAGAACAACGGCATGAGATCTACCACAACAGTGTCTTTTCCGTGAGACAACAGCTTTTTACTGTAAAATTCACATGAGGCATGGGATCGGATCACAGCTTCCTTTCCTTCGTCTGCTGAACCATCACCATGCCATCCCACAGCTCATCCGAAGTTGACCTGCAGCAGCAGTCAACACCCTGCAATCTCCAATCACGTACTAACAAGTATAGACTATGAGCATTATGCTTATAAGGTTGACGTGGAGGGAGGAGTACGCCGAGAAGCAAGAATGGGTTGATCGCTCCATGTTTCGTGTGGGATGGGCGACCTCCGTCGCGACATGAATAGGCCATGTTTAGCGGCAAGCAAATGCTGCGTTCCAGCGGACGCTTTCGTAGCCCTTCGTCGACGACGAATTCAATCACCGCATTAGAAAAACGACACGATAAACACCACGAACCCACGAGCTTATTACATCCCCGCTGATTAATTAATTGAGCCTAAGCGATTCCTTTTCCCAACCCACGAGCTTAAACCCGTGAGCGGTACTGCTGGGGGACACGTGGGCAGGACTGGTGGTTGTTAGATCGCGGACGCGAACGCAACGGCTCGAAACCAATCAATCTTTGGACGGAGATGAAACGGGAGCTCGACGGACCCTCGGTTCTCCCTCTACATTAGCCATCCAAGTAAAGTATTATTACGACAATGCCACTCACTTGTAGCTCTCTGACAACACTAAGGAAGTGGCAAAGGGGTTATTGTGGGGAGTGAAAGGTGTAAGATAGTCATTTGAGGTGCCCCCGGGGATAACCAAGGTGGCATTGTTAACCACACTTTGATTTGCTCAGTGCGAGTATGTGTCGAGATCGTAGGGGCCCGCGTCGAAAACGGTGTCCGTGAAACCGGCCACGAACCCGACCACCGTTTCGTATGGCTTAGGATTAACATGGACACGTAGGATGCCACGTCTTGTCCTAGTCAACACACCCTCTCTGCCTCTTCTCCCCCCTTGGTATCCCCGCTTCGCCTCTTTAAAACCCCATCCTCCTCCTCTCCTCCCGAGCCTCATCGTCCCGATCGCCACCGCCGGAGAACCCAAGAATTGCCCACGAGGTCGGGCTTACCGCCGAACCTTCGTGGCGACGATACTCACCTTGTAGAGTTCGGAAGCCATTCATTGTTTGATCCCTTATCTGATGGCGAACGAGTGTAGAGGAATCTAGCGATCGTGTCATCGTTTGGTTCGGACCGGAGCGGTCGTCTTCCTCAATGAGTCCTCGATCGTGATCTCGGTCGTTTTTCTTCCGACTCGTAGACGCTTCTTTCTGGTGCCTGATCTTGTCATCGGTCTCCGATTCAGCCAATTGGTGTTCGGGGTGTTGCAGTGTCACTAACTTCCGGCTTGAATCAAGGAAGAAAAGTGGTGGTTTGGATTTTGGTGTAATCATGCCGTTTCCGACGAAGATCCAGCCGATCGTCGTGGGAGGGTTAGTGCGGAGCGATCAGGCAAAACCCGTGCCCAAATCGCGGCTGAAGCGGCTTTTCGAGCGACAATTCCCCGGCGTCCTGCGAATCTCGTCAGTGGAACGGCTGGATCTGGAGCCGAGCTCCGTCTGCCTCGACAAGATGGTCCGCAGCTTCATGGAGGACAACAACGGGGAGAAGCCCTCTTCCCGATGTGGTCACAGCCGCTGTAACTGCTTTCACGGCCACTGTGACGACAGCTCCGACGACGACCTCGACTTTATCTCTTCCTCCAACGGCGGCGACGCTCCGATCGTCTCCGCAGCCGAAGTCATCAAGGTATCAGCGGACTCCCCAAAAATCCAACCCCCCCCCATTCGGCGGTTCTTATCCATTTGATATTTACGATTCAAGGCTCGTAGAATTCCCTCATTTCTCCTTGAAAATAATGGGACTGCTACAGGGTTTGGTGGTTTGCACGACCGTCGCGGAGAGGAATCTCCTCGCCGATGCTTCCAGCGTCGTGGAGAGGAGCAAGAATTACAGAAGAAAGAACGAGCATATGAAGGCCGTCACCGATGGACTCCGATCGCTCGGCTACGATGCCTCCCTGTGCAAGTCGCGCTGGGAGAAGACCGCCTCCATCCCGGCCGGTACGTTCCTTCTCCGTCTCTCATCAATATCCCGCCGTTCGCTCGTCTCAATTTCCGACGACTGACGACCCGAGGGCTGTTGAAACGACGGCAGGCGAACATGAGTACATCGACGTCATCATCGTCGGCGAGCGGCTGCTGGTGGACGTGGACTTCAGGTCGGAGTTCCAGATAGCACGGTCGACGAAGAGCTACGCCGCCGTGCTCCAGTCGCTGCCGTCCGTCTTCGTCGGGAAGGAGGACCGAATCAGCCAGATCGTCGCAGTGGTCTCGGAAGCTGCACGGCTGAGCCTGAAAAAGAAGGGCCTCTACTTCCCTCCGTGGCGGAAGCCGGAGTACATCCGCTCCAAATGGCTCGCTCCCTTCGAGCGATCGACTACCCCGTCAGACCATAAGCAGGCAGTGGAAGAGACTCGGGCGTCCGAAGAGAAGGCCAAGACCGAGAACCCACGCGGCGACGCTTCAACGACTGACCACGAACCGGTGGTGAGGGACCCCAAGCAACCAACGGAGGCAGTAAAAGAGACTGGCTCGTTGGGAGAGAAAACCAAGACCGAGAACCCAAGCGGCCACAACGTCCCATCGACCGACGAACCCAGAGAGGCAGCAGAGGGGAAGAGCACGGTGGTGGCTGCGTCGGCGCCACCGACATGGGAGCTGCCGGAAGTGAAGCCCAGGACGCCGCACAAGGGAGCGAAGGTGGTCACCGGCTTGGCTTCCGTTCTTTCCGAAAACCCGTAATTTTCGTGTTATTATTTATTTTATTTTATCTCCTGAGGGTTATTGCTTAAGAAAACGGAAGCGCTTTAAATTTCGTGCTCCTTCCCTTTTTTTGTTTTTTTTTTCCTTCTTGTTTGTAAGAGGGGGCTTTGTATGGAGAGAATGATGCCCTGCTAATATAACTAATTAGTTAGCTATAGATGAGAAATATAAAATAATAATATTTATTATTCTTATTAACAATAAATTTCTCATTATTTTGTTTCCAATGTAACTTTTTTCTCCCAGCAGATATTTCTTTTCTGTGAAGCTCCTGGAACGGATCGCAAAGCTTCTCTGCCCGCGCCGGTCCCTGAAAGCGAAACATCGAGCAACAGGAGGGCGATACCCGCCCCAAAAAAAAAAAAAAAGGTTCCGCTCCTTGCGCTCCTCTTTTATAAGCGAATGCTGTTCTCCCGATATGATCGGTTTCTTCTTCTTCTGTTTTTTTTTTTTTTTTTAAGTCTCTTATCCGCTATATATATTTTCAAACACAAGTTAGAGGACGCGACGGGGGATGACGACGGCATGCTCGTGTTCGGCGTGGTTGAGACGACGGGACCCACAGGAGCCGCGTGAGGTACGTCTTTTTTCCCTGAACTGACTAAATTACCCGCAACATCTCGAACTTTCCGTGGCGGTACCGGCCACGGGTAATTTAGGGACTCCACACCTTACGAAACATGACGTCAACAGCGCAGATTAACATGCCGCGTTGTGTTGGGGGGGCTAACGTGGGCCAGTCTTATCCTGTTCTTTCTCGTGATCCTCGTACCGACGCATCCCGTTAACGGCGTCAAGGTCCCCATCGACCGAGTGGGGTCCCCCATTTCCACGAGTCATTATTATAGTGAAGGGATGGGGGACCACGATGCGTGCTCCTTCCTCCCCGTCTCTTTCGCCACTGCTTTGATTGTGATCGTCCTCCCCTACTGCTCGACTCCTCACAGCCACAATCATTGGGCCCCTCTCTCTCTGCTCGAAATCACCCAACGATCCTAACCATCAGTCCTCTCGGTCTCATGACATCAAAGCCATGAGTTCGTATGGCCTCTTCCTTACCCCCCAGGCGTCCCACAGGAGCTATTGAACATGATGATGATACCGTGGACCCAAACCCATCGTCTCTTTGGATCCCCTTTCTCTTCTTTCCCTCCAATAGAAGCAGAAAGGCAGGCAGTGATCAACAGAATCAACGCCTTTTACGTCTCATGCATCCATCGCTCTGGTTCAGCAATTTGTCACGCAAGCAGCCATGGAAAGCAGTGAATGAGAAACCGACACCTGGTAGCGAAGCCCCTTTGTGAGTCAGCTGTCGAGTGTCGCTGAATAAGAAAAAGGAGAGACCTTTATATCACCCACATTCGAATTAAGTGGCGACGTGGCGCGGGAGCATTGGTCGGGTCGGAGCACTGGCCGCATGACCACATCCCCGCTGCTGCCTCGCTCGGAGCCGGGAACACCATTCTCCTTCGTGTAACGAACCCGGGGACACGTGAAGGCCCACCACCGTCTCCGGAGGCGGAGAGCCCTGTTCCCTGTGGCTCTCGACTCGTGCGACGAAACCGTGTGCCGTTAAATTCGGTCACCGACTCCTTTGCAGGAGCCCAGTTTTTGTACCCACCCGACGAATCGTACGGTGGCAACCTGAGCAATTTTGTCCTCTTGCGGAGTGCATGACACATATGTATGTAGGACGTACGTAGCTGTGCAATGTGCTCATGATTTCCACGTACGCCTCCTGCATCCCCCACCTTCGACGATTTAACGTTTCACGTCGCTGCATTTGGACGGAGGAGGGTAAGCGGATTTAATGCAGCAATTTTGTCCTCTTGCACCGCTAAAAGCTGCAAACGACGGTCGAACAACAACCTGACCCAGTTGGGCGCGTCCAAGGAATCGGATACTTTTTATCACGTTCGATTCATCCAAACAAAAACTATTTTAGTATTTTTTTTTAATATTATTTTTCTGAGGTAAACTTTTGAAAAGAAAATTCTTTAGAATTTTACAAAGAGTATCCTCACTTTTTTTTTTTTTTTTAATTATATGCTTGTCCATCACCCTTATGTGAGGAAAGAGAGAGAGAGAGAGAGCACGATCCATGTCAGACCCACCCCTTCACGCATGGAGGCGCACCAATGGGGTTCGCGAACGTGACAACGGTGAAGGTTGCATATGACAAGCCCTCACACGAGGGCTGTGAGCGATAATGATGGCTCTTGCGATGCGTACAGGGGCATAATCAATCTAGGTTGAGGGTTGCGAGCAATGACGCATGATGAAGGTGACGACATGTCCGATAAAGATAGAGACAAATTGGTCTTTTCATATAGTAAGGAGTGCTTTGTGAGAATTTTTTAAGATTGGGACTCTTTGCGATAAATTATCAAAGCTAAAGATTTTTTTTCTCCCCCTTCAAGAATTCGTTCATTTTTCTTTTGAATAAAAAAAATTAAAGAAGTTGCATTTTTTATCTTATGAAATTAAGTAAATATTTAATTTTTATATGAAAATAAAAATATATTATTTCATATTCTTCATTGATCTCTCGATCCAAACACCAAGTTTGTCGCATTCGATACATCTAATATATGATTTGTACCATCTCATTTTTCTCTTATTTTTTTAGATATGTATTCATGTATCAACATATGATATCCATAATATGGATTCAAACCAACGTCAATCCTAACTACTACGATCGCTACTTGTCTTCAAAGTATATGAAATAAATAAGAGAACACATCATAAAGTAAAATTTTATGTGCATAGACTCATAGTTTAATTGCAATATCCCTAAGGGGAAAGCTAAATCCATATCATAAACCTATAGTATAGTCCAATATTTAAACGTGATAATAGATTTGAATTGAGTTATAAGAGATATATAGATAAGTATAAGCTTAAATAGTTTGGAACAATGATTCCGACTCAATAGAATTAATAATTATCTGGAAAAGTCTTCTAACTTGGTGGATCCAGTACTGTACTAAATTTCTAGAAATAATAATGCAAGCATATCGCGATGAGAAGCTAACCTTTTGGCAAACAAAGGTCACCTATTATTTATTTTTTTGCTGGATTCTAACAACTCGGAGCCCAAATGTATCTGATAAGAGCAACTCACAGACGCATCAACTCTTTTTTCCTGGATATAATGGCGAGAAGCTGACATGATGCGTGTCTTCTTCTGCACCCCATTTCCTTGATCTTGTAGGCTTGCAAGAACCCCACGTCTCAAAGCTTGCTTCCCTCTTGCTGAGGATAACATACAGGAGGATTAAGTTCTACTCTACTCCATCCTCCTATGTGCAGGTCCACAGAGAGTGGTCCAAAAGAACGAGCCGTGGCTCTCTGCAAGTCAACGTTCCTCCATCAAGTTGGGTGCCAAGTTGAAGAGGAGAGACATAAAAGAAAAGGTTTGCGTCATTCTCAGAACCCCAGAGTTCCTACCATCTGTGCCATCCATATTAATATGTCTGAGAAGGTGGGTTGCAGTGTCATTATCAGCGAATTAGGCATGAGAGAAAACCGGTATGACTAGATCTGATTTGATGGTCAAACATAATATATATTCCTGAATCAAAGAACAATTCCATCAAGTGGTTACTTAAATAGCCATAGGTCAATCTGGTGGAAGAAAGAAGATTTCAAGATCATGATGTAGGAGAATAAGATGCAGCACAGCAGAGTCTTCCAAGAGAAAAATGTGAAAGGATGGAAGTCACAAGGAAGGACTACTGTCTTCTTATGAATTCTGCAAGGAAAGGATTAAAATGCATCTCCAGAATCATATACCATCAATTACAACAATATATCATTTTTCTTTCTTCTATTTATTAAAAATGTTCTCTCAGAAACCACCGATATCAGCCTACGACACGACTCATCTGTCAAAATACAGACAAGATGGAACGATGATACCCGACTTACGTAACATAGAACGGGGCATAGGGCAGAAGAAATTTATCGTTATGTTTTTTCACTGTCTATTCTTCCAGACCAAATAGCTACCATCAGAGTGTGAAAGCTACTGGTAATAAATTCAGGATGTTGGCTTCATTCTTTTCCATCAGCCGCACGCAGGGAACCCAACTGGACCGGTGCTTGGGTTCCCACGACTTTGGATGATCCATAAAGAGACACATCAAGTCCCTCAGTTTTTTCTTTCTCAATTTGTTCCTTTATCCAAAAGTACGTAATTCTGAGGCCATCCTGTTGAAATAGAGGAAATTACTCCATTATATTCTGGCAGAGTTGCAAATAGAGGAACCCAAAAAATTCAAATAAACAGGATCCAGAGAAAAAGTACTGTATCTCATACCTTCAGCCTCATAGATGGAGCCCAGCCAAGTTTCTCTTTGATCAGTATGTTGTCAGAGTTGCGGCCACGGACACCCTCAGGACCAGGAATGTGATGGATGGGAAGGTTTTTATTCTCAAAACTTAGTACTATTTCGGCCATTTCATTCATGCTCACCATTTCATCACTACCAATATTGACTGGCTCTCGGAAGTCTGACTTTGTCAATCTGATCTCAGAAAAAATAATAAGTTTGAGTAAATTTGTTAGCCATATTTAGATTCTAACATCTTTTAGTAGCTGTTAAGACTTGATCCTTGCATCAAGTGAACAGGAGGAAGTTTGGTAAAATTTGTATAATTAGAAACCTGTCAGGCACTGTGCATCATAGTTACCTTAGGACACCTTCAACACATTCATCAATGAAGGTGAAGGATCGAGTTTGCAGCCCATCTCCCCACATCTCAAATTTGTCTGTAGAAGTTAATGCCTTACGGCAGAAAGCAGCAGGGGCTTTCTCCCTCCCACCTATGGTGTATTCAGGATAATCTCAACAGTTAAAACAATCACAAAAGAAGATTGGCTTGCAGATGCCTCAATAACTCATGACATACCTTTCCAAGTTCCAAAGGGACCATAAATGTTATGGAACCTTCCGATCCGACACTCAATGCCAAAATCCTTATTGTAGTGCTTGCACAACTCCTCCGTAGCAAGTTTTTCCAAGCCATAAGCATCTTGAGGCTGCCACGACGAGAATAGTTCAGAATTGCACTTGCACATTAAAGTAGGAGTCAAAATAATTTAATTATTTAACTTATTTAGAACAGAAAAAAAAACCAACAATATTGATGATTCAAGATCAACAAACCTCAGCAGGCCAAGCATCAGACTCCTTCAAGCTCACATTAGTGTCCAACTGCTTGAACTCAGGGTAGATGCAAGCACTCGAGGCATAAAAAAACCTGCAGAAATTCATCTTTATGTTTTGTATGTGCAAACTAGCATGCAAATAAGAGGGAAATTTAAACAAAAGATGACCAAGTTCATAACCAGTTAGGCAAGCCTAAGAAGCATATATATAAAGAAGAGAGACCAGTATGAAATAAAGTGCATCGGAAGAAATATGTTTATGGATATTTGGAAGATTTTACAGAGAGTTAATAAAATGCTTTCACAGGCATCACTAGTAACTTGACCACAACTTGATGCAATAGACAGTACATGAAAATACTAGAACAGATGGACCAAACCAATTATGAGGAATTCTCCTTTTAAGTTTGATAAATATAATCAGAAACATTCAAAAAGACCACTTCAACCAAACATAATGTAAATTATTTTTCATCTATTCACATATAGGTTTATTCGTAAAAGATGTGGAGGTCTTTATACCTTAAATTTCACTAATATTGCCATTATAGTCTTTATTATAGAAGAGCAATGAACAGGAAAATAATACTCCTGTGTTAAATCAATGACATGTTTCATATTTAGTGATCCAAGACCCAAAAAAAAAAAAAATTACTGAAGCATGAGGTACAGTAAAATTTCTCCTGGAATAAGCATTTGCAAAGGTGTTGAATGGCTCTTAGATAAGGTGATCCCTGGGCTGCCGAGAAGACACCAAAACAGTATGGTAGGTGCGCAAGTGGACCAAGTAGACCATTCTTAGTAGCACTAATGAGAAAAATAGAGGATACACATAAAATATAGCTCCATAATTTACATCATTAGACAAAATATCTTCCTTGTGGATTAGGTGTTGTTTTTCAACTTTTCATCCATTATTAATTGCTCCAAGTTGGTGAATGTCTTTTTCTCACTGTGACCACTAAACAATCTGCAGTGAGAATTGAAATGTACTCGGATGAACATATCATCCAATGCTGAATCAAATGGACAGCAGCCAGAAGTTTACAGGAAGTTAATCAGCATTTTGGTTTTCCTTTTTCTTATAAGCCAAACACAAATATCTTCTGGAAGACCTAATTTTACCTTGTGAAATATGACGGTGGATCTAGCTGGATAGTACAGTCGTAACTTTAAAGTGTTTAAGCATAAGAGCATATGATCTTCAAAAGCATGACATGCCACAATGACCATTAAATCTCATGTCATGCGATTCTGCAGTTCAATCACCTTGTCTAACAGCATACTAAGTGAAAGTTGAGTCAAATCCGTTAATGTTACATGCTCAAATCCCATGATAAAAATAGGGGCTCACATAAATAGCAATTATGTACCTTTTCACACCATTGATCCTTGCAGCTTCAAGCATGTTGAAACTGATCATTGTGTTATTGTAGAAAATCACCGAATGGTTGGATTGGATGAAGCCCATTCCTCCCATATCAGCAGCAAGGTTAAATACGTGGTCCACCCCACTAGTGACCTTCAAGCAATTATCCATGACCCTCAGATCAACAAGATGGAATTCATGACAGAACATATCCTCAGTCATATGTTCATTCTTCTTCCAGTCAGAGGCAATAATATAGTGACCTTCACGCTTCAGACGCCTTGCAATATGAGAAGCAATAAACCCTCCAGCTCCGGTGATGGAAATCCGCAACTTCTCAGAAGGCCAGTATGGCTCTCTCTCCAAGTTTGCATAAGTGTATTCTCCATAGTTGGTCCCATCATTTCCAGTTCTGCCCATTCTGCAATTCCAAGTTTAGATTTTTCTCTGATGAGATATAAACAATAATTTCATAAAATATCAAACGCAAGTTACCTGAAAGTAATTCAAGAAAACTAATAACAAAGCTACAAGTGAGTCGAAGCACATGAGATCCAAGTCACCACCAACTTAAGTAAGATATGGAGGGTGAACATGGAGGTAAAACAATATATATAGCAACTTACGAAAAGTGGATAAAGTTGATAAACAAGGTACAACAACAAGAAGCAAAGATGACTCTAAAAAAATATGAAAGCTGGGGAGAAATTTTCCCATTTGCAAAAGTAGAATTTGAGCAGGCACATAACCAAAAACAGAGAAGCAACCTGTGTTCCATAGCACCACGAGAAATTCGACAAAAAAGAGACATGTTTATGCTTCAAACCTCATACATTAGCAAGCTTTGTGAAGAACAGAATCCAGTAGTCTACATCTCAGGAAGCAGGTAGAGATCAAAGCCCTGGTTGCAATTCATTAATTTATGCCTCAGAGAACAGTTAAAGTCACAAAGTCAAACCGAGCGAGCTCTGATACCTGAATGCCCAAGACTAATCATGATAACAACCAAAAATGCGTGCCAATCTTAGTACCTTCAATACTATTAGCCAATCACAATCAAAGCTCAATTTCAATCCGTATGCAACAAGAATTAACAAGGCAACGTAATAATACCGTAAAAGCCACAAGAATTCTACAATTTGATTATAAGGAAAAAATCATCCACAGAATAAATTACGATTATAACCATCCAAAATAGATATACCCTGTGACAAAAGATTCCAAATCTAAGGAGTAGAAGCCAGAGTACAATGATTAGCGAAGCAACCATATGAATAAAGCGGGAAAGAACAAATCGTTAGCAGGAAAAAGCACGAGTTGGAGCTTGATTTGGGTCCCCACAACAGTAAAAATCGGAACTTCAGCAATCATTCATGACAGCACGCAATCAACACGGTACCCTACAAGAAATCTGACGAGTCTTAACTATGATTGGGTTGATAAAGAAGGAATCAAGCCCTTGCTTGAAACCGCGCCATGAGCGATACAGAAGCTGATGAATCCAAGGACGAAAAGCGTCTGGATTTCGTTCAGCTAAAACAACAAGAAGATAACGCATCAACAGAGGTTTACCTCGTCGACTGAAGGAAAAGGCGGGGAGAGCAGAAAACCGAGGGAGAGAGGAAGGAAGCGGCGAGAGAGAGGAGATCTCGGTGGCCAGTCGAGCTCTTCGCCGCCAGTTATATAGAGGAAGAGTAGAAGATGGGCCACTTTTTCCCACGAAATAGTAATAATAAATGGAAGCGCAGGTTTTCTACTCTTATTTTAATTCCACCTAATTTCTATGGAGGGCTCGCCAAATTTGACCCGTTGTTGGGGCACGGTGTGTGGCGCCCCATCTCCAGTGGGCCCCGGAGTCGTGTCCAATTGTACTAACGGGAGTGACGCGTTTTGGTATCTCGGGGTTGGGCTCTGTTGGGACGGATATGGATGACCCGAATCGAACGGTGAAGGCGACGCCACGTCTTGGAGGATATGGAGGTAAGATTTACGCGTTTAACGTACGCACATGTTATACTTGCCCATCACAGCGGGAAAAGCTCCGTCGCTTATCCCCATCCAACGGTCCTCCTTAGAGCGTAATCTGTACACGCGTACTTCCGCGGCGTCAGTTCAAGTGGCAGCAAAGATTGGCTCGCGAAGCGAGATGGCGATTGGCGGAAAACAATCTCACCTATATATATATATATATATGCGATAGTCTGGAAAAATATTTCTCATTTGAAAATTTTTCCGGATGGAACCTTTTTAAAATTATTTTTTCCCAACTACTTACAGTATTTTGTGATTTATTTTTATCCATAAGACAATATATAATATTTTTTTAAAAAAATAAAATACTATATAATAATTTTTAAAACAACACTGTATAGTATTTTTTAAAGCCCTACACATTAATTTTAAAACAATGTATAGTGCTTTAAAAATATTGAATAGTACTATTAAAATACTGTATAATTTTTTTAAAATATTATATGCCGTCTTATTTTAAAAATACTATACAGTGTTTATGGATAAAAATAATCCACAAAATACTATCAACAATTGACATTTTTTTTTTAAATTTAGATGGTAAAACATTGAATAGTTTTTAGGGGATATTTTTGAAATTTTGAAAATGGAGCACCATCCAGGAAAAGAAAACACAAAATGAGGATACTGCAATCCCCCTATATATATATATATATATATATATATATATATATATATATATATATATATATATATATATATATATACTTCCATGCAAAGGGAGGACGGCAAAGAGAAATTGGCAGGTAAACTTGCCATTGAGCGACTCTTTTGGAAAGATCCTATGATTATAGCTCAAACCTAAAACCTATGATTAAGTAGATTGAGATATACCATATCTACATGAATTGTTATGTCGATGGTAGTCTTGCACACAACTTTCTATAGAACAAAAAACAGGCTACAAGGATCTCACCTAAAATATGTTTAGAAAAATGTTGCCAAGAGGCCAGAAACAATAACATAAAAGAAGAATCAGAATTCACAAGTTTACTTGTATACAGGAGCATGGAAAATGAATGAGGCAGGGTTTTTTATCACCAAAATGTTATAAATTGCTAAAGAATCTGACAGAAAGCATGAGTACAGTTTAGATGAATGCATAACATCTAACCAAGTGGCATCGAACTTGATTTGGAGTAGCGGTCGAGCTCTAACAGGACTTGAGCAGCCATCCGTCCGAGATGCCCATTCTCATTGCTCATAGTAGACAAACCAATAAGCGGGATTTTTGCTACTGCACGGTAGATGTCCGCAACTTCCCTGCAATGAAATAACTTCTCTAGTATTACAAGAGCATCTTCCTTTAAGGTTGGTGTTCCCCAACTCAAAATATCCACTATTGGATCGATGCCACCTGCTTCATGTAGAACCTTGGCAGCGCTACAAGACGAACCATCCTGAATCAAAGTCCCCATCGCATGAAGTGATTCATAAGTTGTTGCATCTTCATGCTCTTTCAACAATTTTATCAGCTCGGGTAATGCCTGCGCCTTTAAAAGGCAAAAACTAGAAGTGACATCACATATTCCGCCGTGCACCTCACATGCAGGGAAGGATGCTGCTCGGAAACACCAGCAGCCAGTCCTAACTGGTGCAACAGTTAGTGTGAAACTGCTTGATGACAATTTGCTGATTAAAGCTGCTGCTCTTGCCTTGGCTGTTAAGCTACCAGACTTTAAGATGCTCACAAACAACGGGTAGGCTCCCAGTTTTACCACTCTCCGTTGCATCTCAACATCAGTTGGATCTACAAACCTGATAAGGGCCCTGAGCACATTTTCTTTTGCTTCAGCATTACTCGTATTGAGTATGCTCATAAGTAATGGCAATACATTTAACTGAATCAATCTTTCATTAACTGCTGCCTCAGAGCTCTGAAGACAAGCTAATAACCCTGTGGCTGCCGTCTGCACCTCACATCGAGTGCCATCCTCAAGAAAGTCAACGACCGTCGCCAGCCTTTTATCCAGGAGGAAACTTGTTACACCATCCGGTTCATGCTGAGAAAGATGATAGATGAGCATAAGTGCAAGTTCTTGTATTTGCCTGTCGCGATCCTCAAGCAAGGAAAATATAACAGAAACACCATTAGTTGCAGCAATTGCCTTCTGTGAAATTACTTGGTCTGACTTGTAGATACTCAAAAGTGTGCGTAGGACTGGCTTCAAAATGTTTGGCGAGTAATGTGAATTTTGAAGCATTGCAGTTAAGTTGGTTATGATAGCCTCCAATGCGAGATGCATTCCATTTGCATCAACAAGAAATTCAATGCCGTCATCTGAAGTGAGATTCTCAAGAATCTCACAGCACTCAGAAACAATAATTGAGGGGACACGCGAAGAAGATATTTGTTCTATTACCAGGGGAACCCCTCCTGCTGCAGCAACTAACCTTTTATTATCCCGGGAACTCAACAACTTGGCTAGAGCAGAGAAAGCTGAATCTTTTGCTTCAAGATTTCTAGATGCCAACTCTACCAATGGATGAATCACTCCATCACCAAGAAGTCTTATGTTCTGATCAATCAGTTCCATTTTCACAATGGACCTCGCCATATATATCCTTGACGACTCTGGACCTAAAAGTCGAAGTGTAAAAATGAATTGAAAAGAACTATAAGCAAGCATGCAATTAAAGGATCAAAGGTTTTTTGCATATATGTCTCCTTAAGACCACACCTTATGTCGATTAATATCATTGGGATGGAGCAAGAGTATAATTCATGAGAAGTTATGTGTGTTTCTGCTTAATGAAATTCTCAACTCATAAGCACTAGGATACAATCAGCTGTCTTTTGTCAGATAGGAAACATGAGTACGGTAAGAAAAAGAAATAGTAGCAATTCTCCCAGGAGATCTACAGATAACTGTTAATCATTAGATGAGAAATTGGCTAAGCTGTCCACCACACCATCATCTAAGTTTGTATATCAAACATAATCATCCTCCTCATTCTGATGTGAGACCATATGGGGGTATCACATAGATAGTCTAATAATTTTTCAACGGGTGACGGTGGATTTTCAAGTTTGGCAATTAATTTCCCATGAGTATAAGAAGTTTAAGAAAATTTACTGTACACTAATCACAATGGCTGAATATTTAAGGACTTACCATGACTGAGACGATCAATGAGTGGCTTGTACCAACTGGAAGCAGCTGCCGATAAAATAGTATCATCATCATCTTCGCAAAGCTTCCATAAAATAACTTCAGATTTTTCTGCTGACTCCATGACTTCATTGTTCAGAAGCATCACAAGAAAAAAAATGGAGCTTTTTTTCTGCTTAAGTTTCTCACATGTTGATCTATTCCACTTCAAACCATCATGCAGTAGTTCAAATAGTAACTCGATTGCAGCCCTTGAAATGTCTGGACCACGTCCCAGACAAATAACTATCTGATCAAGTCCACCAGCTTCAACCACTTTTTCCTGTCCCATTAATTTTTTTTTACTTTTAAAAGAAATGGAAAGGCTTCTAAAACAAATAAGAATTGTAGGATGTCAGCCAAGGATACAATACAGGAAAGAGAATTATTTTGTTAAGTGTTTTAATACAAGAAGAGAAATTAGCATGTATATTCTCAGTGGATGACATAAACCAGGAGAACATTCCAGGGACAGATGCTTTGAATGTCTTAGAATGGACAGATACCACACATAGGCATAAATTTATATCCCATAAGGAAGTTTCTATGCATTAAGTTGTACATTATCTCAAAATTTGCAAACAAAGCATATTGAAGGCATCATTACACATGCAAATTTTGGGTAGCTGTTGAACAATAAAGAATATTAACAATGAAGACAGAATGGAATAAAATAACATATTGGCAAAGGCAGTGAGAGACTACAACGAAATGAAAAATGAACTTGCCAAAGAATCTGGAAACAAAAGAAGGGCAAAAAAAAAAGAATGCAGGAAAGATAAATCTGGAGAAAAGAAACAAAGAGAATTCTTTATAGAAAAGCAAAAAATAGGTGTATGTGCAAGAAGATAGCTGCTGAGCTTACAAACCTATTCTAGAGAACATAATGCATCTGAAGATGAAGGAATGACAGCCTCTTGTGTACATACATACACTCATAAATGCAGGAAGGCTAGAAGCTTCGGGGCAGTAGAAGTTAAAAGTTTTCCTATTTAAATTTTTAGAAAGACTTGAAAACAGCCAAATAAGTATTTTCTTACACCGCATGCATCCCGGAGATGCACATAAAGGATTTGTAATTCATCGTAACTGCATGCATGCTAACTTGCAACTAAGTTAGAAAATTAGGGATCCTCTGTAAATTGTGATAGCTCTATTGTAAGGTAATTGCAATGTTACATTTGGTCATAGTTTTTCACTTTCAAATTAAATATTCATAATCAAAACTCACGAAATGAAACTGCAATTTAACAGGATTTGTTTGTTGATGGCAGCAAGCCATGCCAATAGCAACAAATAGGAATCTCTACTTATGACTTTTAGGATAAACGTGAGATTTGGAAAATCAAAAGATAACAAATATTTTACCAACACAGTATGTTAAACAAGTTCTAGAACTGTGAAGAATAATATGAAGTCAGCAGTAAGTAATAAACAAATAGTGCTTAAGGTAACTATTTCTTTATTTCATATGGCCTCTAAACTTAGTAATGAAATCCATACCTTATTTTTAGCATGCCCTTCAATTATAACAGTCAATGTTGCTAAAGCCTTTTTCTTTAAATCTCTATCATGGCTACTTGGAACTGTCAAAAGGATGATATCAATAAGCCCCTCTAGAGTAATCCAATCCTTGCAGATTGGATTTTCCTTAATAACCTCCTGCAATTGGTCGAGAGCATTATCACATGCTGAATCATCACCAGATTGTAATTTTCCCTTCGCTGACCTAATCTTAAGACAATAGTTGAGCTCTCTCCACTCCTCAATTGACTGTCTCAAACCAATGTTGCTTCTTAGTGAGAAGTCCTCAAGAACTTGGTGTGTCTCTGGATCCATAGTATGTCCAAATTCAAACCACGTCTCGATGGCTGCTCGCTCACATGTAGTTCCAGTGCAAAGGCTGACAGGGTCTACCATCACTGTTCTTGTTATGGGACACATAAATGAGTTCAAAGGTTTAATGGACTCATCCTGTGTAGCATAGTTTTCTATAGTCTGGACCCTACATTCATAATGATGTTTAATTTCCTCTTGATCAATAGCAGCATGAGATAGAAGTTCAATAACTTGCTCCAAAAAGATTTCTTCTGCCTTTTCCTTACGAGCAGCTGCTTCTTCCTTTTCCCTCTTTAAACTAGCAAGTTCTTCACTTATTTCTGATGGCTCAATAGGCACACCCACTGCTTTTGCAATTTCTTCCAGCATGTTATTTGCAAAGGTCTGATCACTTTTCCTCTCGCGAAGTCCATGATCTAACTTCTCAACAATTCTGATCTGTGCTTGAGAAGCTTCAAACTCAGCCTTCTGCATTTCTCTATGAATCCTATTCATCCTTTCTGATAAATCAGAGAGGACTTCAGTGCTCGCAAGGGACAAAGCAGCAAGAGACCTTCCAATGTCCCTTGTGACATCTTGTATCTCTCTTACAATGTTACGGCATCTTACAAGTAAATAAAAGCGTGCACGGTTCTTATATTTATCCACTATGTCCTTTGCCTTCTTGACATCTTTTTTAAGAAACTCCAACGCTTGTCTCGCAGCTTGAGTGTCATTCAACTCATGAAGCTGCAGTTGTTTCAAGACAGGTTCGATATCATAGAGATACTTTGATAATGCTTTAAAACTTTCTTTCTCAATAAGAACATCCTTTGCGGCTGTTGCTGTTTGTAAGACCTGATCTGTCAGCAGTGCCAAGATTGTTCCAATCGGTATGAGTTCCAAAAGTGTCATCCTCTGATCCCCAAACCAAGTTGATTCACAAACCCCAACTTTTGCTCCACTATACACAACAAAAAAAATGTCAGTGTCTACGAGAAGGTTGTGCAGAAATTGACACTATATGATCTGTAAGAAGACCACCAAACCCATGTCCTGCAAGCACTACAGACTTTTCACAGTTCTTACTTGGAAAGTCTATTCTAATCCATCGATGATATCTTCCACTAGAGAGTTCAAAATTTGATCCACATTTAACACAAAGCTAATGCCCCAAAATCTATATTAGAGAGAAAAGCTGCTTGCAGCAGATGCATATTTACAAAGTACCGAGTTCATTTATGATAATATCCAGACAAGGAAGTTCCAAAATTGCTTCTTTTTTTTTTAAACAAACTAAACTTCTGACGTGAATTATGCACCAAAAGAGCAGCAACATCAAATATCACCAAAAAGGCTTTTTCTTGCCTTTTTGCTCCATTGGTGGATCCAGGAAGCTTGAAGCACAAACTCAACATAATAAACAAAGAAAAAAAGGTCTCAAGTTACATCTTTAACAGAAGAACGACCAGGGAATAAGATAATCAAAATGAAGCAAATCGCCCCTGCTTTTCTTTTGATTTCATGAAAAAGAATCATCAATACAATATATTAAACCTTATTGCCTTTTTTTATGATCAGAGCTTCATCTATTATGTTGCCAAATCCTGGAAACAGGATGGCATCTTGATTCTTTTAACTACTAAAATGAGGAAAGAATGAAGCAACTTTTTCATAATTCTTGCACATTAGCTTTTTATAAATTATGATTTCAGTTGTCTGACTTATGATAGATGAGTACTGTTTACGTTCGATTGCATTGCTAACTTATGTTGAAGAACTCAACTCAGAAAGAAACCCTAGAAATTGATGACGCTCGATTTAAATGAAGTTGAGAATCAACTGTAGAAACAGCAACGATCGGCCGGGTTCAAGTTCACAACACTCAAAAGCCAAATCCACAAGAAGTGCAGTCGGTGGGAAAAACCCCCAAGAAATCATCCAAAAGAATCCCAGCCACTGTGTTAATTGGAAAGGCAATTCCTACAAGAAAACTACTCAAACCCTGATAACCACACAAGAAGAAGAACAAGGGAAACGAGATTGGAAGCAGAACCGTTCAACATCCAACAACTTTCGTCCAAATCAAGAAACCAAGTCTGCAAGAATCCGCGAACTAATACCCGAGTCACACTGATCCCAATGAAAAGCAAAGATCGAAACTTTAGATAACCAGGTAGGGAAACGAGAAAAGAGGCGAAACCGATCACCTGCAGCATGAAAAGGTTAAAAAAAACCCAAAAGGATAGTTTGTGACCGAGGTCTCACGAGTTACCGACCCAACGAAACGCAAATGTCGAAGCTTTCAGCTCTTTGCATGACAAGTGGGAGAAGAATTAGGGAAGAACCAAGGGAACAAGACGGAGGCCAAACCGTTCCACATCCTCCACCACCAGCAGCACAAGTCAAGGTCAACAAGAATGCCGGAGGGATATAACTTATAATCCAGCCGCTCGGGGAAAAAAGAAACCATTTTTTTTGCGATACCAGAAGGCGACCGAGGATCCAGGTGAGGGTTCCCAAAGTCAAGCACGAGTCTTCGAGGAAACCAGACGAGCATTCATAATCGATGCCGATTTGCCGAGACCAGAAGGCGACCACGCGTTAGAGAGTTCCATACGAAAAAGAAGGGATCTTTACGACTCCGTGAACAACAAACAAAGGCATAATCAAGAAGGGACCCGTGGAAGATAGCGAAAAGGACCATTAGACTCCCCAGAAACCGGCCCCATTGCTCCAGACCACGCGCGACGACGAAGCCTTTTCTTTGCAGAGACTCCTAGTAGTGCAATAAGAAGCTAGCGAGCAGTCGCTGCGCTTGCCGTTCGTATTGGAAACCGCCGGCCAACGAGTCGTCCGCACACCACACGAAGATCCCGGAGAGCTCCCCCTCCCTCTTGAGACGACTACATGCATCGAAGAAGCCATTCTGGGGTGACAGCCCTCCGCTGCCGCCTGTTGTGAAGCTGGTCAACACCTTCCCTCCGCCGTAGTTCTATGAGTCTGGTAGTAGCTCAAGAACTGCGACACCGCTGTGCTCGAAACGTACGCGTAGAACTGGAAGTTGACATGGTCTATTCACATTGGAGTACCTCGACCACACTGCTTGGTAATGGCTCTGGACTTGCGCGTCGTCGAAAGGAGCTATGGAAGCGAACGAGATCAACCCGTTGTTCTCCAGGATCATCAGCAACTGCCCGATGCACTCGGCGAAGGTGTAGGCGTCAGCTTGAAAGTGCTCGTAGTCGATGTCGATGCCGTCGAGGTTGTAGTCTTGGATGATGGAGGTGAGTGAAGAGACGACGTTGTTGACCCGAGTCAATAGAAGAAGGACTGAAGTAAGCCGGGCTGTCGCTCACGGTGTCTCCTACCAAGCTAAGAGCCACCTTCACGTTCTCATTGTTAGCTGAACGATAAGATTTAGTTTCACTTGATAAAAATCATCCTTAAACTCTGTACAAATAATTATTTTAATAATAAATAAATCATCTATTTTATTCCTTATCTCTATCTCAAACATGGTATCAGAACCATAATACAAAGTTTTTTTTCTATTATCGCTGTCAAACGACAACACGATAACCTTCTCCCTCGCTGCCTACCGACGACCACAGCCTCCGCTGCCGCGTCTACGACGTCCTCTACCGCTGCGGTCATTGTTCCCTTCATTTCTGCGAGGCGATCAAGCTATCATTTCAAAGAGTCACTGTCGATCCCGCTCGGGTCTCCCTCATTCCCGAGCGGCGCCGGCTTATTGACCTTCACAGAGATGCCCGACGTGATCCATAGTTGCCAAGCCGTCAACCAAGAGTTGTTGTGGTCTTCACCGAAGAGGAGAAGCGGCCGAGTATTGTTGTGACGGCTGCAGTAGTGAGCAGACGGAGCACCGGTGGCAAGCAACGCTGAGGCCGGTAGTGTCGCCGATGCCCTCCATTCTGCTGTAGCCGCTCCTCCACGTCTTCGACGGCTCTGTCCCCTCAGCTGAAGGTTACGCCCCTATATCTGTTGGAAGGGGCGATCTCCTGCTTCCTCCCTCGTCACAGATCTGCGATCGATCTCCTGCTTCCCCTTCCTGGCGAACTGCTGTTACGCCAAGATTGTCTTATTCTCCAAGCGATTCAAGCCTCTGTTGATGGCTCTGTCGCCTCGCTTGTGTCCTCCTGTGCTACTGCTACGGAAGCTTGGACCAAGTTACAAACTACATTCGCTAATCGCTCGAGGACTCGCATGCTTAGCCTACTCTCCAGCCTTATGCACTTAAAGCAGGAGGGAAGTACTATTACCGACTACTTACAACATATCAAAATGATTATGGATAACCTAGCTTTGATAGGTCATTCTCTAACTGATGAAGAGGTTCTCGTCCACACACTTAATGGACTGGGTGCAAAATTCAAGGAACTGGTAGCAGCGCTTCGGGCTCGCGACTCTCCAATCTCCTTTGAAGAACTTTATGACAAGTTAACAGACTTTGAAGCTTACCTGAAGCGTCGCGATATGCCTGCAGAATCTCAGCCGGGACCTCCTATCACTGCTCAATTTAACCACAAATTCAAACGACCAAACCGTAAATACAACAAGCAAGCTTCGAAAGGTGTAGCCAACTTACCTCCTATGGGCACAATACCACCTATTCCCCCTTCACAGTCTCCAACCTTCAACCATCGTCAGAATACTTTCTTCCGGCAACGTCGTCCTCCTCCTGCATTTCATTAGCCTGTCCTTTGTTAGTTGTGTGACAAACTCGGTCACTCTGCAAAGGTTTGATGTTCTCGACCTCGTCTTCCAGCTCCATCAAACTTGCCTCAGGTAAATGTCATGACTGCTCCGTCTGCAAGTCATCCCAATTGGATTGTAGATTCTGGTGCTTCCCACCATATCACTTCCAATCTTCCGAGCTTGTCGATCCACAACAACTATAATGACAATGAAGATATTATCATCAATGATGGTAAAAGAATTCCAATCACTCATACTGGTTCTACATCGCTTAATTCACATGACACCTCTTTCACACTATATGATGTTTTATGTGCCCCCCACATTAAAAGAAACCTTATTTCTGTCTCTCAATTCTGTCAACAAAATCACACCTCTATTGAATTCTTTACTGATTATTTTGTGGTCAAGGACTTGAGCACGGGGGCATCCTTAGTTCGCGGCCCTAATAAAGACAACATCTATGAATGGTCGTCAGCCTTATTCCTCACCAGACCTATTGCGAACTCTTCCACTGCTGCTCCAGTCGACATTTGGCATCAACGTCTTGGTCATCCCTCGACCTCTATTTAACAAAAATTACTTTCTAGCCATTCTATTCCTGTTTTTAAATCCAGTAATATCATTACTCATTGTGATGCTTGTCTTAGCAATAAGAGTCATCAATTACTTTTTAGTGCATCTTCTATTTCCTGCTCTAAACCATTTGAGTTTGTTTATACTGATGTTTGGGGTCCTGCATCAGTTGGCTCCTTTGACCAGTTTAGATTCTATGTTATCTTTGTAGACTACTTTACAAAGTATACATGGCTATATCATCTTCGTCAGAAGTCTGACGTCACTACTGTCTTCTCCAACTTTAAGAACTTAGTCGAGAATTACTTTCAGACTTCCATTAAAACTATATATTCTGATGGTGGGGGTGAATATCAAGCCCTTGCGTCCTAGTTGTCCGCTTGCGGTATTCAACATCTCAAATCCCCTCCATACACTCCTCAACTGGTTGGTTCTGCTGAACGTAAACATCGACATATTGTCGAAACGGGCCTGACGCTGCTTCATCAGACTTCCATGCCATCCACTTTTTGGTCTGTAGCATTTCAAACTGTTGTTTACCTTATTAATCGGATGCCTACTCCAATTCTACAATATCAATCACCATTTAAAAAGTTGTTTCACAAACGCCCTAATATGCAGACATTAAAAGTATTTGGTTATCTATGTTATCCATGGTTACGTCCCTACAATTCTCACAAACTGCAACCTCGTTCTCGCCCTTGCATTTTTATTCGATACTCTCTAGACCATAATACATACCGCTGTTATGACTCTCATACTGCTAAAATCTTTATTTCCAGGCATGTCACTTTTGTAGAGTCTATCTTTCCCTTTCGGGGTCACAAGCACTCTGTCATCCCATTGGATTCTTACGACACATTTTCATCCTCTCACGTATTTCCGTTGGATCCACACTCTCTTATTACCTCTGTTCCGTAGTCTTCTCTCTCCTTACTTCTAGCTCCATCTCTTCCTGTACAATTGCCTCTAGAACCATATCCTTTATCTTCACCTCGCCAGGAAACCTCTGTAGTTCTTCAGCCTGACTCAAACATCCACAGTCCTCCTACTTTACCCCCCCAACCCTACTACAGCCTCTCGGCATCCTATGCAAACTCGCTCTAAGAGCGGTGTCTTTAAACCACGTCAGGTTCTTGACTTACATACTAGCACTGAGCCATCCTTCAACTCTGTTGAACTAACTTCTTTTTCTCATGCCAAAAAATCTCCACATTAGCGTACAACCATATGTGAGGAGTATGATGCTCTCCTTCATAATGCTACATGGACCCTTACTCCTTCTAACTTCACACAAAATATTATCAGGTGTAAGTGAGTCTTTCGAATTAAGTAGCATTCTGATGGCTCGATTGCTCGTTATAAAGCACGACTTGTGGACAAAGGATTTCATTAACGACCTGGTGTTGACTATACTGAGACATTCAGTCCTGTCGTAAAGCCCACTATAATCCGGATTATCCTAAGTCTGGCAATCTCCAAAGGCTTGTGCTTACGTCAACTAGATATCAACAATGCATTTTTACAAGGGACTCTCATTGACGATGTCTTCATGGAGCAACCTCCAAGATTTATACATCCTCAATATCCACAGCATGTCTGTAAACTTCACAATGCCATTTATGGACTCCGTCAAGCTCCACGAGCTTGGTATACTGAGCTTGGTCACTACTTGTCCTCAGTTGGCTTCATCAACCCCAAGTCTAATGTCTCCCTATTTTTACGTCATCAACATGGGGGCACCATCTATCTTCTAGTCTATGTCGACGATATTATTGTCACATATGACAATCCTATAGAAGTTCAGGCGTTTATCACGCAATTGGCTGCCCGATTCTCTCTTAAAGATCTCGACAACCTGAGTTATTTTCTTGGTGTTGAAGCTACGTTTACATCCTCTGGTCTCTTCCTTTCCCAGAGAAAGTACATCCATGATATGTTATTAAAGACGAACATGCAAGATGCAAACGAGGTCACTATTCCTCTATCTGCTACTAAATTGCTGAAATTATATGATGGCACTCATGCTACAGATCCTACTCAGTATCGACAGGTAGTTGGCTCCTTACAATATCTCGCTCTTACCCGTCCAAATGTCTCCTTTTGCAGTTAATAAGTTATCCCAGTTTATGCACCAATCGTCTACTTTACATTGGACTGCTGTCAAACATATTTTATGTTATCTTAAGGGGACCATCGATCATGACATTTTTCTTCGCAAGCATTCTCCCTCTCAGCTTCATGCCTTTGCCAATGCAGACTGGGCTGGTAACGTTGATGATAGAACTTCTACATCATGGTATATTATTTTTCTTGGTGCTAATCCGATTAGCTGAAGTTCTAAGAAAGAAAATACGATTGCTCGGTCTACTACTGAAGCGAAATATCGTGTTATTGCCACTGTTGCTGCTGAACTTAATTGGATTACTAACTTACTTACAGAGCTTCACATTCACTTTGCTTCTACGCCTGTTATCTATTGTGACAATATTGGTACTACCTATCTTTGTGCTAATCCAGTCTTCCACTCTCGTATGAAGCATATTGCTATTGATTTTCACTTTGTGCGTGATCAAGTCTTCTGTTAGCAGCTTCGTGTTTCTCATGTCCACACCGCCGATCAACTTGCAGACTCCCTCACGAAGGCTCTGACTCGCAAACTCTTTCTCTTGCATCGATCCAAGATCGATGTCCTTGACAAAAGCTCGATCTTGCGGGGGCATGTTAGCTGAACAGCTTTGCTTCTATAACTGAACGAGAAGATCTCGTTTCAGTTGAGGAAAACCCTCCTTAAACTCTGTATAAATAAACATTGCAATAATGAATAAATCATCTCTTTTGTTTCTCATCTATATCTCAAACACCCATTGCTTTGTTTGATGGAGGAGATGGCGGAGGGGGAGAGGTTAGTGTTGTCCAAGAAGACGTTGAACTAGCCATCGGTGGGGGACGCACAGGTGGTGTAGTCGATGGCGAAGGCAAGGATGAAGTGGAATTGCGCTCCAATGTATTCCCGGAAGAGTTAAGAGTTTTAGGTTATGGCCATAAGCTAGAGAAGAGGAAGAGAGGATGAGGAGAACAAAGAGACACCCATGGCTTGGCTCGCTGTGGTGGAGACGGGTTGATATAAACTTAGAATATAATCATATAAACTATAATTATATTATTATATAGAAAAATTTTAATGTTAGAAACTAAACTTAAATAACTATAGATAAAAAATTATGATTATGTAATTTTTGATGTTATTCTAAAAAAAAAATTATTTGATCTACAAGTTAATCTACAAAGAGAAATAGATTAACATTTTTTTATTTTAATTAAAATTAAGATTAAAATTAAAATTAAAATTAAGAAAAGATTTAATCTCTAACATCACTTGTCTATTCATAAGGTTTGATAAATAATTATGAGAGTTTCTCATACTAAAATTATTTTTAATGAATTTTATCATAATTTGATTTTCTTTTAGTTGATAAATATAATCAGAATTTAATCAGATATATAATATATCTTATAACATCATATATATATATATATATATATATATATATATATATATATATATATATATATATATATATATATATATATATATATATATATATATATATGGTATAAAATGAAATTTTCACTTGTTTTAATTTATCAAAAAATTAAAAAAAATAACCTAAATAAATTGGCCTAAGGAGATCTCAACATACATCACAAGAAAATAAAAGAAAACTACCCTCCAAAGTTTTGAAATCAAGGTTTGCCGATATTAAAAAAGAACTAAGAATATACACTTAACATAAAAGATTAATAATTCAGTTTTGATATATGATTTTGTGAATTTAATAATTGAAGATGAATCCAAGAGCGGCGTCGTCTTCTTCCGGACTCAGAAATTACTGGAAGAACACCTCACAGAGTTTTGTATACAAAGAGACTTCAGAAGTCAAAGTCCTTCCTTGTCTCACTAGAATATAGATCGCGTTGGGATGATGTTGACCGCACCACCAAAAGTCCCTGTCAACATAGTTGACCAACTTAGGCCGTTGCCCAAAAGGAGAATGATGGAAGTGAGATGGAAAATTCAAACTTATTGCAGAGTGTTGACTCGATCTACTATATAGAACAAAGAAGCAGTCTTGTGTGATGCAGGCTTTGAAGAAAGGTTTACTTGCTTGCTTTCATAAATAAGATCAAAGATCAATTAGATAAAATATATTATCTATTTAATTAATTTTTTGATATAATTATTGACTAATAAAAAAAATAAATTATAGTAAAATTTATTAGAAGATAGATTTTGATGGGAGAGACTCTCCTGATTATTTATTTTAAACTCTATTTTGACCAATAAATAGGTAAGATAAGTAATGTTATATTATATGAGGTTTAAAAAATTATAGATTTTTTTTTTGTCTTTCCTTAGTCTTTATTTTAATTTTATCATTTAAAGTGGTCCATTAATGAATAGAAAGAGAGACCAACGTTAGTCTAATTCTTATATCTAAATCAGACTTAGTGATGATACCTAATCTTATGTTATATGAGGTTTAAAAAATTATAGATCTTTTTTTTTAAATCTTTCCTTAGTCTTTATTTTAATTTTATCATTTAAAGTGGTCCGATGATGAATAAAAAGAGATAGTAACATTATTCTAATTCTCTTTATATATCAAAATCTTTGATTCATTCAGACTTAGTGATAGACTTAGTGATGGTAAGCTTATAGATCTTCATATATCATTATTTGATTTTAATTTCTATCATTAAATTTTTGGACATAATAGCTTGATTATAATTTTTATACTTATTTATAATTGATATTAGAGTTGTTACTGTACTTATGTCATGGCTGAGGTATTGGCACGACTTGATCTAATCCGAATGCGAAAGATTGTCAACGATTCCACCAAGATAGTACGCGGGTATTGAGAGGGGATTCGATCACAGGGGGGCACATCCGTTCTTTCAATCTCTTCCACTTCTAAGCTGCTTGCACCCTGCATAAATGTCAGAGTCTAGTGGAGGGATCCCGGCTTAACCCCTTCGAAGCTTAAGTTAGTCGGGGCCAGAGCCCTAAGAACCCCGGAGAGTGTCTTTGAGGGAAGAGAATCGTAATATGGAAGCGTTGAGAGTCTGCCCTCGGTAGGGTGACTTTTATACTTGTGGCCTTGGGTCGACGTACGTGGTTGTTTAATAATCACCGATGTCAACGTACGCAAGCGTTTAATGTGTACTGACACCTCAGGTGGTTGGCCCATACATTGAGCACCAACGTCACCTAGACTATGCAGCACCGCTCCTTGCTTCTCAAGTGATATGATATAAAGCTATGTTGCATCATACTTGTCAGGGGGCCATCGATATGAAGGACAGATGGTTGATTTATCCTAAGTACACAGGGCTGAGTTGGCTCGGGGTGCCTAGCTAACTCAACTGTGGTGGTCTGGGGACCCCTATGGAATGAGGGGCCAAGATGTGTTATATCATTCTCTACCCCCCCAAAGGAGTCATGTTTCGGGAGAATCAAGAGGTATGGCTTAGGGTCCAAGCTAGTTTGTTCGTTGGTCTTGTTGATTGTGTTATGGTGCTTGGGGATTTTGCCATGGTATGCTTGGTTCTGTGCAGTCGGAGCCTGGGGAGGCTTAAGCGTTGCTCCCGTTGCATTGTGTTATGGTGCCAAACTGGCTGAGAGTACTCAGCAATAGATCGATTGAGACTTGGTCGGTAATGACCTAGTCAAAACTGAGTCAGTAATGAACTGGCCAAGACTAGGCCGGCAATGGATTGATCGAGACTAGGTCGACAATAGACTGACCGAAACTAGGTCGGCAATGGACTTGCCGAGACTAGGTCAACAAGGGACTAGTTGCGACTAAGTCGGTAATGGACTAGTTGAGACTAGGTCGACAATGGACTAGTCGAGATAAGGCCGATAATAGACTAATCGAGACTAGGTCGACAATAGACTAGTTGATACTAGGTCGACAATGGACTTGCCGAGACTAGATTGACAATGGACTAGCCGAGACTAGGTCGACAATGGACTGACTTTTTTAGGCAAGAAATTTGAATCGTGGTAGTTGCTGGTGCGCCTCGCTCCTTCTCGAGGGAGATACTTTTCTATGATGATGAGGTGTTGAGCTATCGCGTCGCGAGTGGCTAATTACATAGGCGATTATTAAGGGGATCCAATCCCATTTATTGCAAATCTCCTCGGGATCCTGCGTTTTGCATTGTCCGCGAGTTTGATTGGCCGAGGAGGACATTATACGCTAACGAGAGGTTGACCACCATGAAGGTAGCCATTATGGTCTTGGACCTTGGCCCTTATACGATGGTGATGGGTAGAATGGTCATCCTGAGAGGCGTGATAGAGTCACCTATGAACCCGGTGAAGGTGTAACTCATTGGTGACAAGTCGACGGTGGTTAGCCCGAGATTTTGGAAGGTGCCAAAATATAGGACGTCGGTTGAGCTTCTGTTGTCGATCATGACTCTCTTGACTCGGACGTTGGCAATATAGACTGAGACCACCAGGGAATCGTCGTGGTTAAGGTATTCGGTTTCTTCTACCTCGAAGGTGATCTTTGGCTCATCTTTTCACTAGGGTGCTTTTCCATGATGGCTTAGGCATAGACCTTCCGGCCTAACGTGCTATCTCCATCGGACATCGGTCCACCAATAATAACGTTGATATGATTCTCTATTGGGCCATGGGGGCATAGGAAGGGCTCTCGGAGCCTCTTCATATAATGCCCGAGATATCCCTTGCATATGAGTTCTTTGATATAGTTCTTAAGTTCATGGCATTCCTTCGTGTCATGGCCGTAGTCTCGGTGGAAATGACAATACTTCGCCCGGTCCCTTAGCTCCTATGGGGTTCCATGGGGTTGGGCGTCCTTAAGAGCCCCTTTTCTTTGATCTAGAGAAAAAATTTGATCTTGGTCGAATTCAAAGGCGACGAAGGTGGCCTCGGGTAGGATGGTTCCGATCGATCGGGTCGCCTCCTCGGGGCTTTGATGGTTGGCTTTGAGGTTTCTTAATGCGAGGCCTCTTGTGGTCATCTTGCTTCCCTGCACCAATGCCTCGTCGATAGTGTACTAGTTGGCATGTTGGAGCATCTCAGGAACGATCGTCGGTGGCCTCTCATTCAATGACCAAAAAAACCTAGACGGTCATAGCCCCATTAAAAATGCTTGCATGATAAGAGAGGGATGAGCATTGGGAACTACCCTGATTTTTGTGGTGAAGTGAGAGATGAAATAAGAGAGGGGCTTGTCATCCTTCTAATTCAGGGCGAGGAGCGCAACCTTGATAGCTTCGGTCTAGCATTAACTAGGAAGTTAAGCTTAAATTCCCTTGTTAGTTGGTCGAAGGACGAACTCGAAAAAGGCTTTAATCAGCTATTCCACATCCGGGTAGGACCTCAAAGGGTGGTGGGGAATGCTTTGCATATCAGGGCATCAGACATGCCATAAAGGGTCGTCTGGGCCCGGAAGGTTACGACGTGTTATGCCGGGTTGGAGTCGTCGTCATAGGCCTCTAGCATTGACGTATTATGATGACATTGTTATTATGTTCACAAAATAACAATGTTATCAATCATGATACAACATCAATCATTATGTTCACATGATAACTATGTCAGCAACTATGATACAACCAATTGATTACGGGAGTTAACCGTAACTCCCTATATATATATGTCATATGATAAATAAAAAAACTTGAATTTAAAAGCACCATCACTTTTGAATTCAAGTATTTTGATATTTTTTCACAATTTAACCATACATGATAAAATTTTTAAAGATTCATTTTCTTGGTATCATATAAAAAATTCAATCAATATATTCACAAAATAACAATGTCATCAATCATAATACAACATCAACCATTATGTTCACAAGATAACTATGTCATCGATTATGATACAACATTCATTTCAACTATTTGAAAGATCTAAAAATAAATATCTTTCTTATATCATCAATTATGTTATTTCTTCCCCTTTGTCATCAACAAAAAGAAAAAATAATCAATTATATTTGAATAATTTTTTAAATATTTATCACAACATTTAACACATAAAGAGAGGAAGTTAGTCTATTGCTCCCCCTTGGTAAAATGATAAGATGACTAAAGTTAGAATTTAATTTATTTTTCTTTGTAAAATAAAAAGAAAGATAAAGATATAATTTTATGCATCACAAATGATACATCAAATTTCTTTTCTCCCTCTTTGTAAATATCAATTACAAATAGAATCATTTCAAAAGAGAGCTCAAAAAGAGCTCAAAAAGTGAGAAGTCGAAGAAGACTATAAGAGCTACTCATATATTTAAAATTCATCTCATGTAAATTTCAAGCAAAAGCATAAGAAATCTAAAAAATAGCAAATCAAGCATTTGGATGATTTAACATTCCTAACTTTCTTCTAATAAAGTTAAATTATTCTTCATTTAATGGCTTGGTGAAGATATCAGCTAATTGATACTTAGTATCAATAAATTACAAGGATATATCATGATTATTTACATGATCATATTTAATTGATACTCAAATTAATACTCAAATGAGAGTATTAGTTAATTGATATACAATGATATATCAGCTAATTGATACTCAAATGAGATTTTTAGTTAAACATATTACACTAGTATTATCGTATTTAATAGAAATATTTTTCAATTGAATTCCATAATCTTCTAAGATGTTTTTCATCTAAATAACTTGTGAACAACATACACCAGCTGCTATGTACTTAGCTTCGATTGTAGATAATATAACTAAGTTTTGTTTCTTGGAAGACTAAGAAATAAGAGCATGTTATAAGAATTGGCATGTCCCGATTATACTCTTTCTATCTATTCTACAACATCTAAAATCGACATCTGCATAAATAAGCAAATCAAAGTTTTTAGACTTAGTATACTATAATCCTAAATTAGAAGTTTTTTTAAATATCTAAATATTGGTTTAACTACCTTAAAATGAAAATATTTAGGATTAGATTGAAACCTTTCACATAATCCAACACTAAACATTATGTCCGGTCTAGTAGCAATTAAATATAATAAACTATATATCATTCATCTATATATTTTTTAATCAAAATTTTCACATTCATTATCCAAGTCTAATTTTATAGAAGTACTCATAGGTGTGTCTATGGCCTTAGCATTGTCCATGCTAAAGCGTTTTAACAAATCTAAGGTATACTTAGTTTAACTTATAAAGATACCATCATTTAATTATTTTATTTATAATCCTAAGAAAAAAATTAATTCACTCATTAGACGCATTTCAAATTCTAGGCTTGTACTCTTGGCAAAAGATTCAATAAGGATTCATTTGTTGAACTAAAAATAATATCATCAACATAAATTTAAATAACTAGAAAATCAGTTTCACAATACTTAAAAAATAATATGGTATAAACCTTGTCTTTTAAAAAATTATTCAAAATAAGGAAAGAGTTAAGTCTTACGTACCAAGCCCTAGAGACTTGCTTCAATCCATAAAAAGACTTTGATAATTTAAAAATATGATTTGAAAAAATATCATTTTCAAAACCAGGGAGGTTTGTTCAATATAAACTTCTTTGAAAATGAAACCATTAAGAAAATTACTTTTAATATCCATTTGAAATAACTTAAAATTCTTAAAAGAGGCAAAGACAATGAGCATCCTTATGGCTTCAAGTCTAGGAAAGTCTCTTCATAATTACTCTATTCTTTTTGGTTGAAACCCTTGGCCACTAATCCAGCCTTGTTTCTAACTACGATACCATTTTCATCTTGCTTGTTTCTAAAGACTCATTTAGTACCAATTACTAAACGATCATTAGGTTTAAGAACAAGCTCCCATACCTCATTTTTCTCAAATCGGTTTAACTCTTCATACATTGTAATAACCCAAGAATCATCTTTTAGGGCTTCCTCAATGCATTTTGGTTCAATTTGAGATAAAAATATGGTGCTAGCACAAAAATTCTTAAATGATGAACGAGTTTGAACACTAATTATTAACTCTTATTATTAATTTCTTAGAATGAGCATCTACATACTTTCATTCCTTGGAAGTATATGCATCCAAGTTGTTTTGGAGATAAGGTTTATCATTTAAATTTATAGTATCAAAATCAAAATCATCATCAAAATCAATTTTCTTCAATTTAGGAACCTCACTAAAAATAATATCGATGAATTCCTCAATTACTATAGTTCTTTTATTAAAGACACAATAAGTTTTTGAAATTAAGGAATAACCAAGAAATATACCTTCATCGGATTTTACATCGAACTTTCCTAATACATATTTTTCATTCAAAATAAAATATTTATAACCAAATACCTTGAAATGTGAAATATTAGGTTTTTTATTATTTCATAATTTATAAGAAGTTTTGGAGAGTAATGGTCTTACGAGAACCCTATTCATGACATAGCATGTCGTGTTAATGGCTTTGGCCTAAAAATATTTGGGTAGGCTATGTTTTTTTAATATGGTTCTAGCTATTTCTTGTAATCTCCTATTTTTTTCTTTCTATTACTCCATTTTGTTGTAGATTTTTAGGAGTAGAGAAATTATGATTATACCCATTTGACTCATAAAATTTTTGAAAATCATGATTTTGAAACTCACCACCATGATCACTACGTGTAGATGAAATCATAAAACCCTTTTCGTTTTGAACAAGTTTACAAAATTTTGAAAACATATTTAAAAGAAGCACTTTTGTGTGTCAAGAATTAGGTCCAAGTATATATACTATATTCGTCTATAATAATAAACGCATATTTGCTACCTCCTAAGCTTGTAGTACAATTGGTCCAAATAAATCCATATGGATCTGTAGTGGCCTAAAGGTACTTATTTGATTTTTTTATTTAGAAATACTTTTTATTTATTTTCCTAGTTGGCATGCATCATAAATTTTATCTTTTAAAAACTTAATGCTAGACATTCCTCTTACTAGATTTTTAGTTGAGATTTAGTTTAATAGTTTTATGCTTGTATATCATAGTTTCCTATGACAAATCCATGTATCATCATTTAAGGCCAAAAAATATATCTCATCATAAAAATTATGAATGTCAATTGTATATATATTATTGCTTCTTAAGGCAATCATAGAATTATTTTTTTATTATATTTCAATTATGCAAGCATTAGATTCAAAATTAATAATGTATCATTTATCACATAATTTGCTAATGCTTAGTAGATTATGTTTCAAACCATCAACTAATAACACATCTTGAATCAAGAGGTTTGATTTGTTACCTATGGTTCCTTTCCCAATGATTTTTCCCTTGTTATTTCCGAAGGTGACAAATCCTTCATTTAGGCTAGTAAACTTATAGAAATGAGTTGGATCTCCAGTCATGTGCCTTGAGCATCCACTATCAATGTACTATTTTATGTTTATAGCCTTTGTTTGGAGAAATAATTATAAGAAAGAGAGTTTTGGTTTAGATACACATTTGCCTTTGGATTCCTCACGAAAAATTCTACCTAATTTTACTAGTGGCATCGAGTATGGTTCTTTTATGAATCCAAATTAATTTATGTGGACTATGCCTTTTAAATAAATAGTTATAAGCATATTGTCTAATTCTTTCACAAAAATTATATTTATTTCTAGGTGAAACATATAATGTAGGTCCTTTGAAGATGGTTGGCTTTTGTTGAGTGTTCTCACAAAACTAATTCTTTCGTTTCTATGAACATGACCTTTATTAGTAAGGATCATGTTTAAGGATTTGTTACCTATTTTAAAATTTTCAAATGTTTCTTGTACTGAAATATTTTCTTTCTTAAGTATACATAATTTTTTACACTTAATGCAAGGAGCTATATTATGTTCATCATACTCCTTTTTAAAATTTTCAAATTTGCTACCTTTAATAATTTATATTATTACTAACTAATTTAAATCATCATATAAGTCATTAAATATATTAAATAATTCATCATAAGATAAAGAAGACTCGTTTAAGTTACTTATCTTATTTCCAAATGCTATTAAAGCGTAATTTGCAACTCCTCGTCTTCGGATGAACTTGAGTCATCCCAAGTACCTTTAAGTGTCTTCTTCTTCTTTGGTTGCTTCTTTTTTCACTAGGGAACATTTATTTTTGAAGTGTTCCGGTTTCTTACATTGGTAACATATTATTGAGTCCTTTTTTAGTTCACTTTTGTTCTTACCATCTTATTTTGTTTTAGTCATTTTTAAGAATTTCTTAAATTTTCTTGTAAGAGGTGCAAGTCCTCCTCCTCATCATCATCACTTGAGTTTTCTCTCAAGTGGTATTTCTTGGTTCTAAGTGTTATATCCTTCATGTTCTTTACAAGGTTGTTCTCGAGTTTATCATGTGATATACATATCATTTTGTAAGTCATCAAAGATCCGATTAGTTCTTCAAGCGAAAAATTATTTATGTCTTTTGCTTCTTGTATTACCGTTACTTTGGGATCCCAACTTTTTGGAAGGGATCTTAATATTTTGTTAACAAGTTCAAAATTAGAAACCTTTACCAAGCACTTTTAGATCATTGATGACATCCATAAAACGGGTGTACATGTCTTTTATGGTCTCACTTGGTTTAATACGAAACAACTCATAGCTATGTACCAAAAGATTAATTTTTGACTGTTTGACTCGACTAGTGCCTTCCTGTGTGACTTCGAGTGTGTGCCAAATCTAGTGCGTAGTTTCGCATATAGAAATCCGATTAAATTCGTTTTTATCAAGAGTTCAAAATAAAGTGTTCATTGCTTTAGCATTCAAAGAGAAAGTCTTCTTTTCCGAATAATTTCATTCGTTCATCGGTTTGGAAGACTTTTCAAAACCACTTTCAACAATATGCCATAATTCAAAATCCATAAAATTAGGAAAGTTCTCATTCGAGTTTCCCAATACGTGTAATCTGTCACATTGAACATAGGAGGATGAGTGATAGAAAATTCCTCTTGATTACTAACAAAAGCCATCTCTCTTGGATTTTAAGCCAAATAGGGAGAAATGTGGCTCTGATACCAATTGCTATGATCAAAGCGGCACTAAGAGGGGGCGGGGCGGGGGGGTGGGGTGAATTAGTACTTATGAAAAATTTACGTCGATTTAAGTTTTCGCTCAATAAAAATCATATCAGAAATGCATTTAAGTGTAGAGATGTTTGTAAGAGTGCAAACAAAAATAATAGACAGTTAAATAAGAAAGCAATAAAGATAAAGAGCAAAGAAGAGGAAGCAAACATATTTTATAGTGGTTCGGTCTTGTGACCTACGTCCACTCCCGATTCCTCCTCTATTGAGGTCACCGGCTTCCACTATTGACCTTCCATAATGGGTGAAGATCAACTGCCATCTTACAACTCTATTCTCCTTTTACATGTTTAGGAGATAACATTTACAAGTCTTTAAGCTCTCTCTTAAACAAAAAACTACACAAGCGAAATGAGCAGAAGCTCTCAAAGAATTACAACAATGTTTTGACAAAACTTTTGCTCTTAATGCTTGCATGCCTAAAGCAAGGATGTGGGGTATTTATAGGCCCCAAATGACTTCAATATTGGAGCCAAAATTCAAATTTTAAGATGTCTTAAGGTGCTGGTTTCGAAGACCGTGTTATGGCGGTTGTACCGCCAGTTTAGGTGGTACGATCGTCTGACACACCTTCGAAGACTGTGTTATCTTGGAGACCATATCTTTCGTGTCTTTTCTAATGCTGGGTTACAACAATGACTTTTATAATAAGTCCAAATAAGCCCCAATTAAGGCCTAATGACCTCTTAATTGAGTTAGTAAAACTAACTCCCATTATGATGCTAACTATAACACTTAACATATAATCTTTGTTATCCAATCATCAATTGATCTCTCGATGAACTCTCGGTGAACTCCCGACATCCTTCCGGTGAACCCTCAATAAGCTCCTATTTCTTCCGACAAACTCCCGACGAACTTCTAGCATTCTTTCGGCGAACTCCCAGCGAGCTCCTGACAACCTATCGACAAACTCCCAACGAACTTCCTAACAAACCTCCGGTGAGTTCTCAGCGAGCTCTCGACAACATCGTCCAAACCTCGGTCGACCTCCGGCGAACTCTCGGCGAGCTCCCATTGCGTTCTCCGAACCTCGGACCAATGCTTGAACTTGACTCCGACCCAACATCTGATTGTAATGACCTTTACTGTCACAGTTAATCCTACATCACTTTCTTTAACACATAAGTTAGATCATAAAACCCATCAATTGATTTCATCATCAAAATATGAGATTCAATAGTTTGCCTCTATACGACTCTTTATTCGACGGACAACCATCTCAGGCTTGTGTGTCAGACATAGGAGAGATCCAAAGGCGATTGGAAAAGAGTCGGTTGGGATGTCGGAGATGCTCGAAAAAGGTTGGTTGGGAACCGATAACGATGCTTGAGCGAGCTGATGGAGGAGGCTCGCCTTGGAGATAAGGGGAATGATGGATTGTATCATTCCGGTTAAGGCATGGACTTGTTGTGTGAGCCTAAGAAATGCCTCTGGCGAGACGATAAGTTGCTCGACACCTCCCCGGGTCAGTGAACAAACTCTAGTACTAGCTCGGGGTATGGGACAAAGCGTTCGCCTCCTGGGGAGAGGGGAGAGATGACTGTCCCCTAAGGCCAAGGGCAAAGTCCGCCATGTGGGCTTCCTCCTTGCGGTTGCTCGGTTGTTAGTATTCTTGCGATATCAGGCCTCATTCTAACGTCAAAAATATTACCGTACTTATGTCATGGCTAAAGGTCATGACACTGCTTGGTCCAATCCGAGTGCATAAGACTGTCAGCGATTCCACTGAGGTAGCATGCAGGTATTGATAGGGGGATTCAGTTATAGGGGGCATGTTTGTTCTTCCGATCTCTTCCACTTCTAAGCTGCTTGTGCCCTGCATAAAGGTTAGAGCTGGGCAGAGGGATCCTGACTTGACTCCTCTGAAGCTTAAGTTAGTGGGGGTCGGAGCCCTAAAACCCGGGGAGTGTCTTAGAGGGAAGAGAATCGTAATCTAGAAGGGTTGAGTCCCCCCTCAGTACTATTCCTTAGGGTGACTTTTATACCTACGGCCTTGGGTCGACGTACGTAATTGTTTAATAATCACCGACGTTAATGTATGTAGGCGTTTAATGCATGCTGGCGCCTCAGGTGGTCGGTTGTACACTGAGCATCAACGCTACATGGACTGTGCGACGCTGCTCTTTGCTTCTTGAGTGATGGGATATGAGACTGGTTGCCCCGTAGTTGTTAGGGGGCTATCGGTGTGGAGGACAGATTGGCTGACTTGACCCAAGTTTACAGGGTTGAGTTGGCTCGAGATACCCGATTGACTCTACTGTCGTGATCTGGGGGCCCCCATGAAATGCCATATCAAGTGCTATATTCTAAAATTAAATACATTTGCAAAAACATATGGAATCTATTTTTTAATTAGATATGTTGGTTAGCACCCTTCACTTATGAAAATGTATTATCATATTTTGATTGTATGATACTTGAACGATATATTTATGTTATCGTTTTGATTTCTTATTTCATCCGTAGTGTTACATCTCTAAATTTAGTTTTGCTCCTCGCTTATGAGTGTAATCACGAGAGAAGTATACTATCTGTCTTTTGTTCGAGAGGCTATCGTCTATAGCATACTATCAACCAAAGCACTGTTAAAAGACGATGGCTTTCGTTGACTGTCGACCTTGTCATCGTTGCCGCATGCAGCGACGACTGCTGCATACAGACATCGCTACGTGAAATGGTTGTCATGATGGGCAACAACCACCTTAGATGGTGGTTTTACTATTGCCTATGGCGGCACGACAATGTCAGATGCGTGCGGGTAGCACATGAAGGTGGTGCTGGTGCTGCCCTTCACCAGCATCGATGAGGACGATGAAGGTGGTCGCCACAACGTCGGCAAATGACGCCGATGGTGGGCTATGTCACGTGGCTTACGACTGCGTATGTTGATGGCACACAATGACAATTGATCACACGTGCATTGTCGATATGGGCCGCCCAACGGTTACGGGTGAGCATGGCTATGCACCACGACGATCATGGAGGGCTGAAGGAAAGGCAGTGTGTGTAGTGGGGACTATGGGGTGGAGATGTCACCCGTCAACCATGTTATATATATATGTATATGTATATATATATATATATATATATATATATATATATATATATATATATATATATATATATATATATATATATATATATATATATATATATATATATTATAAAATGATGAAACGGTGGCCTTCAAACGACTACCCAGCGGGGGGTTGTAAAAAGACCAGCAAACCCCCGTCGGAACCCTTTTGGGTCCTTGACTAAGCCCTAGATCCGATGGACGGCCACTCCGCCCCCGTCCGCTCCCGGAGCTCCCAATCACCCTCCCCTTCCCACTCCGCCTCCGCCTCCGCCTCCAGCTCGGTCCACCACAAGCGCAAGTTCCCCGGTTCGGCCGCCACCGCCGCCCCAGCCCCTGCTCCTGCCCCCTTCTCGCTCTCCGACACCGGTGCCCTCACCTCCAACGACGACCTCGACAGCATCAGCGCGCGGGAGGAGGAGGAGGAGGACGATACCGAGGAGGAGGAGGAGGAGGCAGACGAGGACGAGGAGGAGGAGGAAGAGGAAGAGGAAGAGGAGGAGGACAATGACTCCATGCGGACCTTCACCGCCGCTCGCCTCGAGAACGCCAGCGCCGCCGGCGGATCCGGCAACCCCAGGAGCACCAAGCCCCCTAAAACCGAGAACCTGACCACCAAGATCGAACCATCGGGGGGTGGGCTGTCGGCTCTGGGCAGCAAGGATGACCGTGGGAACGCCGGCCCGCCGGCCCAGCAGAACCCCTCATCCAATGTAAACTTGATGCCTGGAATCGTGGTCAAGGAGGAGACTGTGAAGAGTATTTTCACTGAGAACATACAGACTAGCGGGGCTTACATTGCCAGAGAGGAAGGGCTGAAAAGAGAGGTGAGTCCGCTCCTCCCTCTCCTTTTCTTGAATAGTTTGAGGGATACAGGAGTTTGTTTTTTTCTTGAAAACTTAGTCCACATTATATTCGCAGCAAAGCACATTGTTTCTTGAAAATCTTGACCAAGGGAGGACTACTTTCATCTCTTTTCTCTATAAATTCTTCTGTCTTGTGAATACTATACAATCTTTGTTCCAATCTTCAGTTACCATGGAACAGAAGATTATCATACTGGCTAATGGTAAAATTTTGTGGTGTTTAGACAAATAGTACATAAAATTACTCTTTAGCACGTTCCAGAGGAACATGATTACTTCTGCACTTATATCTTCAATGCGAAAATGTAGCAAGGAAGCATCGGGCATGAAACCTCAAGAGATGTCTTCTGGTCTTGAGACTTGTTAGCATTTTTCATTATTTACATTCCAAATGACTCATGGAACAATGACCACATATCATAATGTTATTTTTGGAGTCAATACCTCATATTCTTGAGGTCCACATTCATCAGTAATTTCAAAGACTTCCACTGCTTTAGTAAATAATTTTGATGCATCTTGGTGGGCTGTATAACAACTTGGTTGATCTGTTAGCTTTACAAGTTCATTGAAATTATTGAAGAAATTACCCTAGAAAGCATCACAAATTCTCAGTTTGGTTTACTAGTTCTTGAAACATATTGATACAATTTAGTCCCTTTCCAGGAAGATGCTGGACGGCTCAAATTTTGTTGCTATGCAAATGATGGAGTTGATGAACATATGATTTGGTATTGTTTTCATGTGTTTTTACATGATTTTCAAAAATAATTTCAATTTTTTTAATATTAGCAGTATTGACTTGAATGTTAACCAAGAAATATTTTGAGAACTTAAGGGTTTTTTTTTGTTGTAATTAATTATTCCTATATACTTTGCACCCTTTAGGTTGATTGGATTGAAGAATATATTTGCTAGACAACTTCCTAATATGCCCAAGGAGTATATTGTTCGTCTTGTTATGGATAGGTAATCATCTAAGCTTTTGGATCAGAAGGGAAATTTAATCTTAAGCTTCTACTTTCCTCCTATGCTTTCAAATTCATGCAGTTGCACAACTAAGATGTCTGTCTTCACTTTCTGCGACAGTCTAAAATTGATGGTTTTTCTTGTAGTTTTATACGTTAACTTTACGATTGATCCTTTCTGTATCTTCTTCTAGTTTGCTCCTATTAGATACACAAATGGAAGTATGAGGAATTCTCTAGATTTATGTATGCTAAGGTACATGAAACATGCATTTTAATGCATCTCAATCAATATGCCTGGATTTCAGATGGGTCAATGGTTTCAGAGTTGAATGTCCAGCGTGGATGTTAAACAACACTTCTTTGCAAGAACACTGATGATGACTGCATACTTTCTGTTGCATTTTTAAAGAGTTTCAGAATAAATCTAATAGAAAGCTCCTGCATCTTTTGGATCATTCCATAGAGATAGCAACACAAGATGCTCTGGTGACTAAGCCTCCTAAAATTTATTTTTTTCACTAGTTTCAGGACCTATATTCTCTGCAAGGGTATCATGGGCTGGTATAAAACAATCATAGGCTGAAGTTAATTAAAATAAAAATTTAGTTTTTGTGCCAAACTTGAGTGGCATACCTCTTTCGTTAGCGTGGTGTGTGTCACTTTTTCATGAACTTAGATGGTTTTGCCTACGTCGTACGGCAACCTTGCGTGTCTGTTCGCAAAGGTTAACCTCCCCGAAGCCTCTTATGGTCCCTTAGGACCTACAAAAGAGAAAATAGGTTCTATAAGTAACCATTTCAACAAACACTTTACAACCAATACAGATTATAACCATGGACTTCATAAGCTCTAAACAGTCGCACACAAAGGAACATGGTCTATTACAGACCAAAATCCCCACAAGTGTCTACATGACACAACTCTCATTTACAAGCTGAAAGCGACCACAAAGCAAACCAAACTAGGGTTGCTAAGCCTACCGCTAGCCCGCTACTTACTATACAAAACATGAACAAAGACTAAAAAACACAAACATACATGAACATTACATCGAATACCCTATTTATATTTTTGTCTATGATATTCTCCCCCACTTATTCCTTCGACGTCCTCGTCGAAATTGTTGCAAACGTTGCATCTCCTCGCCTTTTGTTAAATCTTCAATCTTCTGCTCTAGCTGCAACACGCCACTTCGCTCCCGGTTGCTCTCCATCGCTGTTGTCGAGTAGTCGAACTTTGATCCGTCATGCTGCTTCAACTCGCTAATGACTGACTCTGATGTGGGGTCGATTGAGTTGTGCTGATCCTTGTGATTCGTGCGGATCCTCTTGATGAAGGAAAAGACCTTCATTGTTATGCGCCACTCTTAAACATTTCATGCTGGTTAAACTGGGTGGATGCTTGTTGGAGCTTTATCGAGCACCACCTCGTAGACTTTGAAGTTTTTGGGTCCTTCCTCCATAAAATTTGCCCATCGATTCTTTCGCCACTTAGTTGTCATTTCTAAGTAGGTTTGAATCACTTCTAGTTTTGATTGACATTCTGTTGGAAATGAAGTGGACAATCTACTCTCAATAGTACCGATCACTAGTGGTGAGGATTTGACAACTATTGTCTTCCAATAGGTTTCTTCGAAGGGTTTCCGAATTATTACAGAGCTCCTCTGCTGGATAAATAAGAGAACTGAGATACTCGGTTTCGCCCATTCGCTTAGAGTTGAAAGGCAAAGGTTATTTGACTTTGCTCGTCTCCTCGAGGTTGTACTTTATGCATTGAGCTGGTTACTAGTTTTCGCTCGCTATTTGCTCACACTTCTGAAGCACTCGAAGTGTTTGCACTCCGTGCATTGAGTTAGCTACTACGATTAACCTTCTCACCACCATTGAACTTCTAGAATGCAAGAATTTTTGCCTAAAAAGAGTAAAATTTTACCCCAACTTGGAGCAAGTCGCTGATAGTCTTGGTCGCCTCTGAGATTTTATCTACTCCTCTGAGTAGAAAAGGTACAACACCACCTCCTCGTCTCCTTTCACGACTAACGCTCTCTCTTCATGAGAGCAAGGGATCGATGACTCTATGGAAGTCCCACCGACTAGAGCAGTCTAACTTTTCAGCCGCTTCGATCATACCTCCATATGATCAAGTCCCCCCATAGGATTCATTGGTACTTGCACTCATAATTCTCTCTCAATGGTACACAACCCCCATATGCTGATAACTAAGATTTTCATCTGATGCAAAATTTGATGCACGCATAGTAGACTCGTCTGTGCGATATTATGACATTCACTCCTTGAATCCATAGCTCTTCTTGTTGTCGTATTGTTCACCGAAATGGAGCTCTCAGTGCTCCTGATCATGCCTCCGCATGATCAAGTCTCAAACTGTCACGAACGGTCGTCGCTCAATCGCAACTCTTCGCTCAGCGAACCGTTCGTCGCTTTTGTTTAATGTTTGGTAGCATGTTTTGCCTTGGTTTTGTATGATTTTGCCTTAGAAATACGAGCATAAACAGTCTGTAAGGTTGTAGAATGGTCGCTCGCTGCATGGAGCCAAAATAGGCCAAAACTGTCGAGTTTTGGGCCGTTTTCGCGTGCTGCGGCGACCTGGCCGAGCGATGCAAAATGTCAGCCATCTCAGCCCTCTGGAACCCCCCGGGTGGCACAAGGCTGGATGGGGCTTCAGGATAGTATCGGGCGTGAGCATTCATCGACTGTTGAACTCGTCTTGTGTCTGATACCTTGGGGATCGTTGTTTGCGGACTTTCGACCGTTTCTACGGCTCTCTAAAGTCCTGTTTCGCTCTCTTTCTCTCCTTTCTCTGTTGCACATAAGGTGTTTGACGAATTGCTTGTAAAAGCTGCCCTCTTTGCGAGACGTCGGGAATTGTTCGTCGTTCGTCTTCAAAACTAATCAACTTTTCTTTTTGCAGGTCCTTCGGGACCTGCATGAGGTTGCAAGTGGGTTGACCTTCTGCGGGCAAATACGCTTCGGCTTTTTCATGATTTACGCAATTTTAGCTAAGTCTGGAACATTGGGCAAAGGTTGCTCCGTGACTTAGGCAATTCCAGCTAAGTCTTCAAGTTTGCCGGTAGGGTGCCGCACGACTTAGGCAAATTCAGTTAAGCCCGTGACATTATGGTATCAGAGCAGGTAAACAATTCGAACAAGCAAGCGAAGAAGATTCGCAATCTCGCCATGGCGAAGCACCGTGGTGAATCGAGCAAGATGGGGTAAGCCGGACCTTTGCCCCAAGCAGTCGCAGGTGGGCTGCAAGTGCAAACTCGCTCGCAAGCTGCTGGAGCCGCTCATGAGGAGCGCGACAGCGAACAAGATGAGCGTGGAGTTGGGTACTCTCCCCAAGCGGAGGAGGCGCAATCTTGTGCACCAACTGGAAAAAGGAGCCACAAAGAGAGACTTACAACAGTGGAAACCCGCCTCGATGTTCTTGAAGCGAGCTTGGAAGAACTCTACCAAGGCCAAGGAAGGATCCTTGGGGTAGAGAGCTTGTAAGAAGAAGTTGAATCTCGAATCGACAAGGTTGAGTCCATGGTCAACTGACTGACGGAGGACACCAAAGACTCCGTTGTGGCGGAACTCACGGCTAAAGTGACGTTGCTCACTAGAACTCTTAATACGGGAGGGAACAATATATGCTGTGCACCGCCACAAAGCTTCAGGGCACCAGAGCCGCATTGCTACGGGGGCGCTAGAGATGCCAAAGAGCTCGAGAATTTCTTGTTCGACATGAAACAATATTTTCGTGCTACAAGACTCGATGCGGAGGAAACTAAAGTTTCTATGTCAACCATGTACTTGAATGAAATTACAAAACTTTGGTGGCGAACCCGTTGGGAAGAGATCCAACAAGGTCAATGCCGAGTGGACACATTGGAAGACTTGAAGCGAGAATATAGAGTTCGTCGCAAGAAGGAAACTGAGACAACTCAAAGTACATCCATTCGAGACTATGTGAAGCAATTTTCGGCACTGATGTTGGATATACAAGACATGTCCGAGAAGGATAAACTATTCAACTTTCTCGATGGCTTAAAGCCATGGGCGCAACTAGAATTGCATTGGAGGAATGTCACCGACATGGTCGGGACAATTGCAGCCGCAGAAAGGCTAACTGATTTCGTTTCTTCGGAGGACTTGAGAAAGAAGAAACAATCCTCGGGAAATCGCCCAACAAAATACTTCCGAATGAAGGAATCTGGGGGCAAACAAAAGAAGAAAAGTTTCCATAAGGGACCAAGCTCAAAAGGCAAAGCCTTGAAATCTGACGGATGCTTCTTGTGCGGAGGACCACGCATGGTGACGAAGTGCCCGCAGAAGTAGGCACTCAATGCTTTAACAACATCTATACACCCCCACAAGTCGGACAAGGGCAAAGCCATCGCCCTTAGTTCGAGCAGTTTGGAATCCAACAACGACGATGAAGAGTTGCAAGGACCCTGAATGGGAGCAATGCGCTTGTTGGATGCATTGCGAGGTCAAGTGGGGGAGAACAGAAAGGCAAAGCCATCAAATGCAGTGATCAGCGAGCTGATGTATGTGGACATCAAACTAAATGGCCGAACAACCCGGGCAATGGTGGACACGGGCGCTACCCACAACTTTATTGTTGATAGAAAAGCTAAGCGACTTGGACTAATCTTGGAGAAGAATCCAAGTCGTATGAAAGCTGTAAATCAGAGGCTAAGCGGATCTTCGGACTAGCAAAGGGGATCCCTATCAAGATCGGAACATGGAACGAAAGCACAAACATAATGGTGGTGCCCTTGGATGACTTCCAAGTGATTCTTGGAATGGAATTCATGCACGCAGCAAAGTTGGTGCTATGCCGTTTTTGAACTCCCTATGTCTAATAAGAGGCGACGACTCCTGCGTGGTTCCAGTTTCTCGAGGAGGAACCAAGGATCCACAACAAATATCAATATTACAGTTAAAGAAGGGGGTACAGAAAGGTGAATCGACCTTTGTAGCAGCCATAAAGCTAGAAACACTTACGGGGAGGCCATTCAAGAACTTGCTGCGGTGGCAAACATCCTGAAGGAGTTTTTAGATGTGATGCCGACTGAGTTGTCGAAAACTCTACCACCACGCAGAGGCATGAATCATCATATAGAGCTGGAGCCGGGAGTTAAGCCTCCGATGAGACCACCATACCACATGGCCCCTCCAGAGTTGACATAACTCAAAAAACAATTACCGGAAGTGCTGAGCGGTGGTTTCATCCGTAGTTCAAAGGCACCGCTCGGAGCTCCAGTCCTCTTCTAGAAGAAACAAGATGGGAGCCTCCGATTATGTGTCGATTATCGAGCCCTAAATAAAATGACGGTAAAGAACAAATACCCTATCCCACTCATCATGGGTTTGTTCGATTAACTGGGCAAGGCCAAGTACTTCCCTAAACTCGACCTTCGGTCGGGGTACTGGCAGGTGTGTATTGCATAAGGTGACGAAGCGATGACTACATGTGTGGCTAGGTATGAAGCATTTGAGTTCTTGGTAATGCCTTTCGGCTTAACCAACGCTCCAACCACATTCTGTACTTTAATGAACCAACTATTTAAGGAATATTTGGATAAGTTTGTGGTCGTTTACCTGGACGATATAGTCATCTATAGCCGAACACTTGAGGAGCATGTTGAGCACCTTCGGACAATCTTCAAAATTCTCAGGGAGAACATTTTGTTTGTAAAGAGGGAGAAGTGTTACTTTGCTCAAACGAAGATTTTATTCTTGGGGCATCGAATCGGCGATGGTTCTATCCGGATGGATAAATCGAAGGTGCAAGCTGTGGCAGAATGGCGAACACCAAAGAAGGTGCCAGAGTTGAGATCCTTCCTTGGGTTCGTCAATTATTATCGGCGCTTTATTGCTGGATATTCAAAGCGTGCAGCTCCACTAATGGAGTTGCTCAAGAAGGAGCAGTCTTGGAGATGGTCAGACAAATGTGAAGCGACATTCCAAGACCTAAAGGCTGTCGTATTGGAGGAACCAGTACTTAGATTACCAGACTATGAGAAGTCTTTTGAAGTCCATACAGATGCTTTTGACTTCGTTATTGGGGGAGTACTTATGCAAGAGGGTCATCCAGTGGTCTACGAGAGTCGCAGGCTCAACGAGATCGAGCGGCGATATCCAGCGCATGAGAAGGAGATGACAGTAGTGGTCCACTGTCTACGAGTCTGGCGACATTACCTTTTGGGAGCACCATTCGTGCTAAGGACGGATAATGTTGTATTGAGTTACTTTCAGACTCAAAAGAAACTCTCCTCGAAACAAGCATGATGACAGGACTTCTTGGCCGAGTTCGACATGGTAATGGAGTACAAGCCCGGAAAGGCAACTGTCGTGGCCGATGCTTTAAGCCGGAAAGTTGAATTGGTGAATGCTATACAGTTGGAAATCGAAGGGCAAGCAAGCCAGTTACACTCACTTTCTTTCTAGGATCGGTGATGGACTGTACAGTGATCCTCAGGCAGTAACCATGATGCAACTCATCAAAGAAGGCAAGGCACGACGATTTTGGGTCCAGGAGGGACTTATCTATACCAAAGGGAACATAGTTTATGTTCTGCGAGTGGACAATTCGAGGCATGAATTCTTGAAAGAGTGTCATGATTCCCTTTGGGTTGGACATCCTGGCATCCATCGAACAATGGTTTTCGTGGAGAGGGTCTTCTATTAACCAAAGATGGAGACTGATGTAGACGATTATGTTCGAACATGCCTTACTTGCCAACAAGATAAGGTAGAGCAGCGAAAGCCAGTGGGACTTTTGCAACCGTTGCCTATACCTGAAAGGCCATGGGAGAGCATCTCTTTGGACTTCATATCAAGCTTGCCGATAGTAGGGGGATTTGGATCGATACTCGTGGTGGTCGATCGATTTTCAAAATATGCAACATTCGTTGTTGCACCCCTACACTGTTCAGCAGAGGATGCGGTTAAGTTGATGATGAAGCATGTGGTGAAGTATTGGGGAGTCCCACACAACATCATTAGCGATCGAGATTCGTGGTTCTTATGACGATTTTGGACTCAACTCTTCAAATTGCTAGGGTCCAAGTTATACTTATCCACAAGCCTCCACCCCCAGACGGATGGCAGACTGAAAGAGTTAACTCACTCTTGGAGCAGTATCTCTGGCACTACGTGAGTGCCAACCATCGAGATTGGGTGAAGCTGTTGGACATAGCCCAATTCTCTTACAACTTGCAGCGGAGCTTTGCGTCCAACAAGAGCCCCTTCGAGATTATCACAGGACAACAGCAGTCGACTCACACATTGGCTATTGGTTATACGGGGAGTAGTCCCTCAACATATCACTTTGCAAAGGAATGACATCGAAATACAAATTTATTGCTCGGGCCTACTGGGAGAAGGCGTCTAAAAGGATAAAGAAGTGGGCAGACTTGGGAAGACGACCACAAGAGTTTAAAGTTGGTGACATGGTGTTGGTGAAGCTCCAACCAGCATCACTCCAGTTCTTTAGGCACAAAGTGCACAAAGGATTGGTGCGCAAGTATGAAGGACCTTTCCCAATTATTAGCAGAGTAGACAATGTCTCTTATAAGTTGCAGCTGTCGGCATGACTCAAAATTCACAATGTCTTTCATGCAAGCAACTTGAAAGCCTACCATTCAGATCTGCGAGATGCTTCGCGAAATATTTCAACTTGTCTGAGCCTCTTACGAGAAGCGAGTTGAGACTATTTTGGCAGATCGAAAGACTAAGTTATCCAGCGGAGCAGAACAAACAAAATACTTGGTAAAGTGACAAAAGTTTCCCCAAACAGAAGTCAGTTGGGAGCCAGAAGACGCCCTACGACATGAAGAAGCCCGTGTCGAAGCCTACCAACAAGCGTCGACGAGAGTGTCAACAGTTTAAGTGGGGGAGAATGTCACGAACGGTCGCCGCTTAATCGTAACTCTTCGCTCAGCGAAATTGTTCGTTGCTTTTGTTTGCTTGTACAGATGTTTGACATCATGTTTTGCCATGATTTGTGTGATTTAGCCTCAAAAATGCGAGCAGAAACAGCCTATAAGGCTACTGAATGGTCGCTCGCTGCACGGAGCCAAAACAACCCAGTTTTCTGCCGTTTTCGCGTGCTGCGGTGACCTGGCCGAGCAGTGCAAAATGTCAGCCATCTCAGCCCCCTGGAACCCCCCGGGTGTCACATGGCGGGATGGCGCTTCGGGATAGTATCAGGCGTGAGCATTCATCGACTGTTGAACTCGTCTTTTGTCCGATACCTTGGGGATCGTCGTTTGCGGACTTGCGACCATTCCTACAACCCTCTTACGTCCTGTTTCGCTCTCTTTCTCTCCTTTCTCTGTTGCACATAAGGTGTTCGGCGAATTGCTTGTAGAAGTTGCCCTCTTTACGAGACATCGGGACTTGTCCATCGCTCGTCTTCAAAACTAATCAACTTCTCTTTTTGCAGGTCCTTCAGGACTCGCACGAGTTGCAAGTGGGCTGACCCTTTGCGAGCAAATACGCTTCGGCGTTTTCATGACTTATGTAATTTTAGCTAAATCCGGAACATTGGGCAAAGGTTGCTCCGTGACTTAGGCAATTCCAGCTAAGTCTTCAAGTTTGCCACTAGGGTGCCGCACGGCCTAGGCAAATTCAGCTAAGCCCGTGACAAAACGAGACTTCTCCCACGTGTGTTGTATTGCCTCGAACTGTTCCACCACGATCCGTTGCATCATTTCGCCTTTTGGTGACATCTTCATTGTATTCTGATTCTCATGGGATGAACTTAGATTACGATCTCTCCATGTGTGTGGCCTTTGCTAGCACATCGTAGGGCCTCCGCCGCCTCCGATTGTGTTTGTTACTTTGGTAATTTACCTTCGTCCACCCATTCTTGGTCACATTTGGATGAAACATAGCTCTAGGACAGTCCGTCGCCTAGTAGCTCTCAAATTCTATAGACTTTACTGAAATTGATGTATCATTGTCTGGATCCTGGGCCTTTATCCCTCACCAGCACAATCTCTGTTGCATATCACTTTCTTCATGACAACTCAAATGACTACATTATGGCATATTGTTCAAGAGTACCGCCTCCACGTCCTCTTGCCTCATGCTAAAGCCTTCTTACCCCAATTTCGCCTTCGTAAATTGAGTCGCTTTAGTCCCTCCATCAAATGTTTTTCTGAGATAAGGTGCATGTGCCTCGAAGCTCCCTTTGTCTTTGGCACCATTCAGGATAAGTCTGTTCCATCAGAATGAAGAACTTATGGAACGACATGATCCCGCTTTTGCCTCTGCAAGCGTTCATACCCTTGATCTCTGTCCAAGGAAAGCTTCGTGTTCTCTCTCTATATTATATCTTGTATGCTGACTCCCTTCATGCGGCTTGTATACTTCACCAAGTTCCAACTAAGTTGCTTAGCCCCTTGATTTCGATTGAGTTGATGGTGCCCTTGCGCCCACCATTCCATGGGTCTGTCCTCTGTTGAGTTCGATTTCCATATTGGCCCTAATCGTGCCTTCGTTTTGTGTTGCCATGGGTTGATCCCCCACTTGATCTCGAAACGCATCCGCTAATGCATTACCTCATGTCCGATCATTCGATGACTCCTTGCCGCTCGCTCGGTTCGTTAAGCTTTGTGGAGTTGTTGTCTTGAGGTACTCCTCAACATGTGCAGTCGCTGCACATGATTCTCCCTCTGGAAAACCATGACATATTCCTCTTGGATATTTGTCATGTTGGAGCAACTTTCCTCTTCGCATCATTCTCTCTATAAGTTTTAGAGATCACCATTCCCTTGAACTACTTCGTCTTGCTGAACAAACTGTGTATTGTTTTGCCTCTACAAATGCACTTGCTAGATTATGACTCTTCGCCAGTACAACCCTTACTACACCCTTTAAGGCCTAGCAACTTGCTAAACTTATTGTACACTTCAGCCTTCTACAGACGCATTCTTTCCATGCTGAAGAGAAAGTTTCAATGCTTCATGGCACGAATATCGGTCGCCTTGGGATGGCAACATATACTTCATCGTCCGCATACATGCCTTTGCATGAGTACCGAATTCTTTGAGTTAGCTGGAATTGCCTAAGTCATGAAGCGTCCTTGCGCCAATGTTTCAGACTTAGCTGGGATTGCCTAAGTCATGAAACGCCCATGCGTTATTCGTCCGCAAGGGGTCAGTCTACAAGCAACCTCGTGCTAGTCTCTAAGGACCTACAAAAGGGAAGGTTGATTAAATTGAATGCGAGCGGCGTACAAGTCTTGACGTCTTGTAAAGAGGGAAACTTTACAAGCAATTCAACAAACACCTTGAGTGCAAGAGAGAAAAGAGAGAAATGAGCGAAATAGAACTTTGGAAGGTTGAACGAATAGTTGCAAGTCCACAAACGACAGTTCACCGGGTGCCGTGGGTGAAGACAAGCTCAGTATTTGATGAGTGCTCAACACCCGATATATACCTGAAGCCCCATCTAGCCCTGTGCCACCCGGGTGGTTCCGAAGTGCTGCGATGGTTGACGTTTTGCTCCGCTCCGCGATCTACAGAAATCAGGCCGCAGCACGCCAAAACGGAGCTGTTTTAAGCAGTTTTGACTCGACGTTCCGAGCGGTCGCATTGCAGCATTGCAGACAATTTTTGCTCGCATTTCTCAGGTAAAATCCTATAAAACTAAGGAAGACAGGCTGCCAACATTTGTACAAGCATGCAAAAGCGACGAACGGTACATTGAGCGAAGATGTTACGGGTGTGCGATAATTGTTCGTGATATTCTCCCCCATTTAAACTGTCGACGCCCTCGTCGGCACTTGTTGGTAGGCTTTGATGATGACTTCCTCGTATCATAGGGCATTTTTTGGCTCCCAACCGCCTTCTATTCGGGAAAGCTTTCGCCACTTCACCAAGTACAAGGTTTGTTATGCTCCGTTGGGTAGCTTTATCTTGCGATCCGCCAGAATGGTTTTAACTCGCTTCTCGTAGGAGGTTTTGGTGGGGGGTAGTCGAGTTGAAATATTTCGGGAAGCATCTTGCGGATTTGAGTGGTAGGCTTTCAAGTCGCTTGCATGAAAGACGTTGTAAATTTTGAGCAATGCTGGTACTTGCAACTTGTAGGAGACATTGCCCTGCCGATAATTGGGAATGACCCTTCATACTTGTGTGCTTTGTGCCTAAAGAGTTGGAGTGATGCTGGTTGGAGCTTCACCAACACCAAGTCGTCAACTTTAAACTCCTGTAGTCACCTTCCCAAGTCTACCCACTTCATCTTTTTGGCCGCCTTCTCCAAGTAAGCCCACGCAATATTTGCATTTCTATGCCATTCCTTTTTAAAGTGATATGCTGACGAACTACTCCCTGTATAACTGATAGCCAATGTATGAGGAGTCGATGGCTGTTGTCCCATAAATTTCGAAGGGGCTCTTGTTGGATACAACACTCTACTGCAAGTTCTAGGAGAATTGAGCAATGTCCTATAGCTTCACTCAATCTCGTTGATTGACACTCACGTAGTGCCGAAGATAGTGCGAATTGATTCTTTCGGTTTGGCCGTTCGTCTAATGGTGGAGAAGTACAGCTTTGATCCCAGCAGCTTGAATAGCTCGGTCCAAAATCGTCCCAAGAACCGAGCATCTCGATCACTAATGATGTTGTGCAGGACTTCCTAATACTTCACCATATTTTTCATCATCAACTTAGTCGCCTTCTCTGTTGAACAGTGTAGGGGTGCAACAGTGAATGTTGCATACTTCGAAAATCGATCAACCACCATGAGTATCGATCCAAGTCCCCCTACTGCTAGCAAGCTTGATATGAAGTCCAAGGAAATACTCTCCCATTGTCTTTCTGGTATGGGCAGCGACTCCAAATGTCCCACCGGCTTTTGCTGCTCTACCTTATCTTGTTGGCAAGTAAGGCATGTTCGAACATATTCCTCCACATCGGTCCCCATCTTCGTCCAATAGAAGACCCTCTCTATGAGAGCCATTGTTCGATGAATACTCGGATGCCCAGCCTAAAGGGAATCGTGACACTCTCTCAAGAGTTCACGCCTCAAATTGTCCACCCATAGAATATAGACTCTATTCCCTTTGGTGTAAATGAGTCCCTCCTGGACCCAAATTCGTCGTGCTTTGCCTTCTTTGATGAGTTGTATCAGGGTTACTGCCTAAGGATCACTGCACAGTCAATCCCTGATCTTGGAAAGGAAGTTGGAGTGCAACTGACTTACTTGGCCTCCGCCTTCCAACTGTATGGCATTCACTGGTTCCACTTTTCGTTTCAATGCATCGACCACGACGTTTGCTTTTCCGGGCTTATACTCTATTACCATGTCGAACTAAACCAAGAAGTCCTGTTACCGTGCTTGTTTTGGGGAGAGTTTCTTTTGAGTTTGGAAGTAACTCTATGCAACATTGTCCGCTCTTAGCACGAAGCTCTAAGAAGGTAGTGTCGCCAAACTCGTAGACAGTGGACCACCGCTGTCATCTCCTCGTGCACTAGATATCACCGCTTGATCTCATTGAGCTTACGACTCTTGTAGGCCATTGAGTGACCCTCTTGCATAAGAACCCCAATAGCGAAGTCTGAAGTATCTGTATGGATTTCAAAGGACTTCCCATAGTTCGACAATTTGAGTATCGGTTCTTCTAACACAACAGTCTTTAGGTCTTGGATTGTTGCTTCGTATTTGTTCGACCATTTCCAAGACTGCTCCTTCAACAACTCCGCCAGTGGAGCTGCATGCTTCGAATATCCAGCAATGAAGCGCCAATAATAGTTGACGGAACCAAGAAAGGATCTCAGCTCGGGTGCTTTCCTTGGTGTTCACCATTCTGCCATAGCTTGTACCTTAGATTTGTCTATTCGAATGCAACTATTGTCGATTTGATGCCCTAAGAACAGAATATATGTCTAAGCAAAGTAGCACTTCTCCCTCTTCACGAATAAAGTATCGTCCCTGAGAACTTTAAAGATTGTTCGAAGGTGCTTGATATGCTCCTCGAGCGTTTGGCTATAGACGACGATATCGTCTAAGTCAACGACCACAAACTTATCTAGATACTCCTTGAATAGTTGGTTCATTAAAGTGAAAAATATGGTCGGAGTGTTGGTTAAGCCGAAAGGCATCACTAGGAACTCGAACGCTCCATACTTGGTCACACATGTAGTCTTCATTTTGTCGCCTTCTGCAATGCGCACCTGTCAGTACCCCTATCGAAGGTCGAGTTTAGAGAAGTACTTGGCCTTGTCCAGTTGATTGAATAAGTCCGCGATGAGCAAGATAGGGTACTTGTTCTTCACTGTCACTTTGTTGAAGGCTCGATAATTGACGCATAATCGGAGGTTCCCATCTTGCTTCTTCTGGAAGAGAACTAGAGCTCTGAATGATGCTTTTGAGCTGCGAATGAGACCACCGCTTAGCAGTTCATTTAATTGCTTTCTGAGCTCTACCAACTCTGGAAGGGCTATGCGGTATGGTGGTCTCACTGGAGGCTTCATTTCCGGCTCCAGTTCAATATGATGATCCACGCCTTTGCGTGGTGGTAGAGTTTTTGGCAACTCGGTTGGCATCACGTCTGAGAATTACTTCAGAACATTCGCCACCACAGTAGGTTCTTGAATGACTTCCTCGTCAGGTGCCTCTAGCTTTATGGCGACCACGAAGGTTGATTCATCTTTTCGTACCCCTCTCTTCAATTGTAATGCCGATATTTGTTACGGATCCTTAGTTCCTTCTCGAGAAACTAGTACTACGTAGGGGTCATCACCTTCCATTAGGCATAGGGAGTTTAGGAACGACAATGACACCAATTTCATTGTGTGCATAAACTCTATTCCGAGAATCCGTCCAATGGTACTACCATCATGTTCGAACTCCCGCTCCATGTTCCAATCTTGATGGTCACCCCCTTTGCTAGTCTGGAGATTCGCTTGGCTTCCGAGTTCACAGCCTTCATCCGACTTGGGTTCTTCTCCAAGATCAGTCTTAAGTCACTTTGCTTCTCGATCGAAAATAAAATTGTGGGTAACGCCCGTATCCACCATCGTGCGGGTTGTTCGACCATTAAGCTTGATGACTTGATGTCCACATACATCAACTCACTACTCCCTGCCTTCTGTGGCTTTGCCTTCGTGGTCTCCCCCACTTGATCCTGCAACGTTCAGTAAATGCATCTCTCCCATTCGGGGCCCTTGTGACCCCTCATCGTTGCTGCTCAATTCTGAATTGCTCGAATTAAGGGCGACGACCTTGCCCTTGTCCGATTTGTGGGAGTGGATTGATGCAGTTAAAGCATTTTGTGCCTTCTTTTGTAGGCACTCCCTCACCATGTGCGGCCCTTCGCACAAGAAGCATATGCCAGGTTTCGGGGCTTTGCCTTTTGAGCTCGGCCCTTTGTGGAAGTTCTTTTTCTTTTATTCGCTCCCGGAGTCCTTCGCTCGAGAATATTTGGGTGGACGATTTCCCGAGGATTGTTTCTTCTTCCCCGAGTTCTCTGAAGAGACAAGGTCGGTGAGCCTTTCTGCGGCCCCTATTTCCCCGAGCACGTCAGTGACATTCCTCCGATGCAGTTTTTGTCGTGCTCACGGCTTCACGCCATCGAGGAAGCTGAACAATTTATCCTTCTCGGACATGACCTGAATGTCCAGGATTAATATAGAAAATTGCTTCACATAGTCTCATATAGAAGTATTTTGGCAGAGTTGTCTCAGCTTCCTTCTTGCAACGAACTCTATGCTCTCAGGTAGGAACTGAGTTCTCAACTAAGTCTTCCCATGTGTCCACTGGACACCGACCTTGGCGGATCTCTTCCCAATGGGTTCGCCTCCAAAGTTTTGCATCTCCATACAGATACATTGTTGCTATCGAAACTTTTAGTTTCTTCAAAGTCAGGTCTCGTAGCTTGAAAGTATTGTTCCATGTCGAACAAGAAATTTTCGAGCTCTTTGACATCCCTGGCACCGCTGTAGCAATGTGTTAGGACCCTAGCTAAGTCGGGTCCATTTATTCAGATTGAGTCATGTTAGCCAGAGTCAGTTATGGGTCAGGTGAATCTCATCAAGTCGGTTATGAGTAGATTGAGTGGTTTTTATCTTCAGTTGGGATTAAGTCAGTTATTATTTTCAGTTAAGAGTTTATCAAGAGTCAAAGATTAGTGGGACTCTTGGTAGAGCCCTATAAATAAGGTTGTAAACTCTTTTATGGAGATAAATCAATGAGAAGTATTAGTTTAGTCAAAAGGCAAAACCTTAGGAGGCAGATCCCCTCGAAGTGATCTAGGAGGCCCGATCCCTTCGAAGAGATCGTTTATCCCCTTTTCCACCCTCTTCCTCCACGATAGAATCCTAGGGTCCTATCACAATGTGGCTCGGGTGCCCTGAAGCTTTGTGGTGGCGCAGCGCTGGTGTTGCTCCCTCCCACATTAAGAGTCCTTGTGAGCAATGTCACCTTGGACGTGAGTTCCGTCACAACTTCGTTGTAATGTTGTACGGATTCTTTGGTGTCTTCCGTCAGTCGGTCGACTAGGGACTCCTCCACCTTGTCGATCCGAGATTTAGCTTCTTCTTGCAAGCTCTCTACCCCAAGGAGCCTTCGTTAGCCTCGGTAGAGTTTCTCCAAGCTCGCTTCAAGAACATTGAGGTGAGTTTCCGCCATTGTGAACCTCTCCTTGTGGCTCCTTTTCCCGGTTGGGGCTCCATGATGCGCCTCCTCCGCTCGCTGAGAATCCCAACTTCTCGCTCATCTTGTTCGCTGCCGCTCTCCTCATGAGCGGCTTCAACAGCTTGCGAGCGAGTTTGCACTTGCAGCTCACTTGCGGCTGCTTGGGGCAAGGGTCCGGCTTGCCCCATCTTGCTTGATTCGCCATAGTGCTTCTCCATGGCGAGATTGCATATCTTCTTCGCTATTTGTTCGAATTGCTTGCCCGCTTTGATACCACAATGTCATGGACTTTGCTTACTTTGCCTAAGTCGTGCTGCACCCTTGTGGCAAAGTTTCAGACTTAGCTAGAAATGCTTAAGTCGTGAAGCGTCCTTGCTCCAATGTTTCAGACTTAGCTGGGATTGCCTAAGTCATGAAACACCCATGCATTATTCGTTTGCAATGGGTCAGCCTACATGCAACCTTGTGCTGGTTCCTAAGGTCCTACAAAAGGGAAGGTTGATTAAATTGAAAACGAGCGACGGACAAGTCCCGACGTTTCGCGAAGAGGGAAGCTTTACAAGCAATTCAACAAAAACCTTGAGTGCAAGAGAGAAAGGAGTGAAACAGGACTATGGAAGATTGAACGAACAGTTTCAAGTCCACAAATGATAGTTCACTGGGTGCCGGGCGCGAAGACAAGCTCAATTTTTGATGAGTGCTCTACGCCCGACATATACCCGAAGCCCCATCCAGCCCTGTGCCACCTGGGGGTTTCTAGGGTGCTGAGATGGCTGACGTTTTGCTCCGTTCCGCGGTATGTAGAAATCATGCTATAACACGTGAAAACGGAGCTATTTTGGATAGTTTTGGCCCAGCGCGACGAATAGTCGCACTACAGCATTGCAAACTCTTTTCGCTCGCATTTCTCAAGCAAAATCCCATAAAACTAAGGCAAGACAGGCTGCCAAACATTTGTACAAGTATGCAAAAGCAACGAATAGTACGTTGAGCGAAGATGTTTCAGGTGCGTGACGACCATTCGTGACAGTTCGCAACGCCCGAAACCACATATGGTCCTTTCGGACCTACAAAAGAGAAAACGAGTTTGAGAAAGCGTTTCACACGGGATCCACGAGCAACTATTTCAGCATACACTTTATAGCTAATGTAAATTACAACAATGGACTTCACAAGCTCTGAACACACAAAGGAACATGGTCCATTACAGACCAAAATCCCCACAAGTGTCTACATGATACAACTCTCATTTACAAACCGAAAGCGTTCACAAAAGCAAACTAAATTTGGGCTGCCAAGCCTACTGCTAGCTTGTTACTTGCTGTACAAAGCATGAACAAAGACTAAAAGACAGGACATACATGAGCATTACATCGAACATCTTATTTATATTTTTGTCTGTGACAACTCGAGGCAAAGTGCACTTGATTTTTGGGTATCTGGCTCAGAGAACATTAGATAAAGCCAGGTGTAAACAAATTAGAGTTTATTGCATTACACCCCAACCATTTTTGTTTTTATGTAGCAATGATTTGCATTACCTGTTTTATTTTAAATCAAAATAGTAGCAATGATTTGCTTGGCCTTTGTGCTTGATATTTGGTATTGACGTATTTATCTTCTTAAACACAAATTGTCACTTACTTTTTTTATCTATTTGTATTTGCCTATATCATCTTTGTTTTTGTTATGTTGTTGCAGAAGCCACAAGTCAATGATGGTTATCCGACATAATCAGGTAGTTGGTGGTATAACATATCGCCCCTATATCAGGTAAAGCTACCATATATATAATCTGATCAACACAATGTTCTGCACTTGTAATGGTTTCAACTTATTACTAATATTATGTAATCTATATTTGCAATTTTATATGAAAAACGAATTAGATCATAACATTTGTGTTTCCTGACTTTATAGGTGTTGTTCACTGGTAATTAATATGTCACGCTAGGCAGTTCTTATTGGTTGAAATTTTATGATAAAAATGAAAATTTGAGGTTTCTCCGAGAATGGCTTTTCTGGTCACTGTTTTCTTAGACAATCTTGTACTTTATGTTATTGTTTTAGCTTGGTGCCAAAATCAATCAATCATATTTAAATCCCTAAAATGGACTTGATATTGGGAACCTATTGTTGCTTAAATATAAATGTATGGAGAGTTGTTTAGTTATTCTACAGTAGGCATGATATTGTGCTAATATAGGTTATTGAAATTCTTACCCATTTGATGCTCTAATGACATGCTTTTCATATTGTAGCCCTCTTATTACTGATAGTCAAGAGCAAGGTTTGCAATTTCGACATTTATAGGCGGTAAATTACTGGTCCACTCGCTTCCGGGCGGTACCACTAAAAATTGGCCGTCGGCGGCCGATTGAGGGAGAAATCGGGTCGACTGAGGGAGAAAAAGGGAAGAAGAAGAGGAAAAAAAAAAAAAGAATAGAAGAAGAAAACCTAGCGCCTGTCCTCGCCCGCCTAGCGTCGTCGCCCTCGCACGCAGTTCGCCAGCGCGCCGTCGCTCGCGCCCGTCGCTGCCGCACCCACGCGAGGAGACGGAACGTCTCCCTTCGCAGGGAGAAAGATCGAGGCGACGTCGCCCCTTTTGTTTTATTTTTTTAATATTTATAATATATTTTAATATTATATTATATTATAAAAATATTATATTATATTTAATATATCGGGCGGTATGCACAGATACTGGTATCGTACCAGTACTGACAATATGTCCGTACACCGGTATGGACCAGTTAGTCAAACCTTGGTCAAGAGCATTAATACCTTCCACCGCTGTGCGTGGGTTGATTACTTCTTGTGAAATCCTGTTTTGATGATTTCTCATTTGTTGATGATAGGAACTTCGCTCCATATTTCTTTCCATGGGGTATACATCCAAATGAATCATTCACTATTCGAGTTCTGTTCCCGCGCAACGTTTTGCTGAATATTTAACAGCTACTTGTAGACCAGTGATTTTTTAATGCTGTCTTCCTTTTATGATCATTTCCAACTAGAGGATGTGTCAGTTGGTTTAGAAACATTTAATTGCTCAGTGATGAATCTGAGTAGAACTCTACAGTCTACCCGGTGCAGATCTGATCTGCTTTTCCTCTTCACAACCTTTGGCTTAACTGCTTACATCAAGATCTTTATGGAACTGGGGTCACTAGAGACTAATATTGGATGATAGATGAAACATGGCTGTCTTTTTTTTGCCCTAGAATGATAGGTGAGTGAGACTAATATTGAAATTAGGGTTCATTTTTTGGGGTTGATTCGAGTAAGGTCTTGAATGATTCCATTTTGTCTGTGGCTATGATGAAACTTGTTGGCATGTGGCTTATCAGCACCATGTCAACATATCCTTGCTGGCAAGGAAAACCAGAGACTTAAGTGGGAAGAGAAGTAGGGAAAGACCCTAGTGAGCTTGACATCGGATACTGCCTAATGTGCATAACCGTCATTGCTCTCTCACCAAGGTGAAACACTTGGGTCAGTGCATAAAAGCAGCTAAAAAACTTTCAGTCAGTCTCTATGATATCAGGAAGAAGAAAATGTAAAGTAACTATTTTGGGTTTTATTTTGATGCTCTTTATTAATGGAAAAAAATAAGACGTACTTCTATGCTGTGGTTTAATATCAATATTCTGCTTAGGGCCATAATGTGTAGTTCATGCTTGAGATAGGCCCTTTCATGCCTGTATTAAGTATTGGGAAGGAAGAGTAGTAGCTAACTGGAAGAGTAGTAGCTAACTGGAGCCTCAAGAGACATCCACATTAATAGTAAAGAACTCACACAAGCATGGGTTGCTACTTATTTATGTGATAGCTATTTTTTTGGTGAATATCCTGATGCATCAACCCAATTTGATCAGTTCTAATTCTGACCATAGGTTCCACTGAATCTGGGCCATTTAGTTTTTAATGATTGTTGGTTCCTATTAGTTCCGATGGTACATTGCTGCAAGACTACCCGATGTTGACATGCATCTTCACCATCCTCCTCCTAAATATCATTATATTGCTTTATGCTTTTCTGTCCCGCTGCTTTTTTTTTTTTAACCAAGAATATGTAACTGTGGGGAAGGTTGTAGCTTAGTCACACAACAATATTAATTTATTTTTGACATATTTATAATATTAGGAAAACATGTAATTGCTGGCATCTTTAAGCTCAACAATTAACATGTGATTTTCTATTTTGCGCTCTTGCCTGTGACTGTAAACAACTAAACATATTGTTTCCTTTACCCTTTCTTGCTTCTCTGAATTCTTTTCCACTTCAAACTCTGGTACATTTCATGTTCTATAAATTCGTTCATGCAGGTATGCATTTATAAGCACATGTAGATGGTCAGCATCATGACTTTCATAATAAAATAACTTCCTCAACATGTTTGAAGCCATGAAAACCTTGTTTTGTCAACTTGTCATGTTTCTGTCCTGTACTGATGGCATTTTCATCACAATATTGTACATTTTCTAATAATTTAGATTTGATCGCTTGCAGCCAAAGATTTGGAGAAATAGCTTTCTGTGCAATCACAGCGGATGAGCAAGTTAAGGGCTATGGCACAAGACTTATGAATCACTTAAAACAGCATGCTCGTGATGTTGATGGGCTAGCTTATTTTCTAACTTATGCTGATAATAATGCTGTTGGCTATTTTGTTAAGCAGGTTGGTTCTATCAAGGTTTTATCCTATCCCACATTTCTGCATTACGCTATTGATAATGTTTACCTTCAATAATTATGTCATATGACTATCTGATGATAATTTTTTGTAATCTGCTTCTTTTATTTTCTAGACATGCTAATTGTATAATGTCCAAAAACACTGGCGAATATCTTCTACAGTCTGTGACTGATGAACTTTCAAAGTCATTTAGGTGATTAAAATGACGAAATTTATTTATTCTCATCTACAATGTCCTGTCCTGTGATTTTGGTTTCTTTGCTCGATGCGATGAATCTTGCTCTTAGTAATCTAATTCTGCTTCAGTTTTTATTTGATTCTTCAATTACTGATTGTATCGACATAGCGGTAGCAATTTAGTGCAATTATGTACTGGTAAGTAACCCTCAATTTGGTTTCATGGACACTGGTTTATTCACACTATGGAATTTATCTTGCTAACATATGCACTTGTGCAAGATGATTCCCTAAAAGGAAAACATAACATGCTTGTCATATAGCTCTGGCCCATTTTTCTCTGCTACTTAGTGGTCAGAATTTTTTGACTATTGTGAATTGATGTTGTTAGGGCTTCACAAAGGAGATCACTTTGGAGAAAGAAAGATGGCAAGGGTATGGATGTTTTGACATTATCAATTTCACGAGATTCAAATTTCTTGTATTTTTGAGAGCTTGAGGTTGTAATGCCCTCAATTTTCCCGTTCCTGTATGAATTTTGCTGCATGTAGTGTTGAACTTTCCTCCTTGCTGTTTATTTCACTTTCTGACCAATTTTTGTTATATTATACTTGAGCAATGTGTTTATTAGAAACCATGTTGCTTTATATATTCTCCAAATGTCATTTGTAATTTTTTTATTACATAATTATCTACTCACCTTGGACATGCAGATATATCAAGGACTACGATGGAGGTATTCTTATGGAATGCAGAATTGACCCGAAGCTTCCATACATTGATCTGGCTACAATGATTCGGCGACAACGACAGGTAAAGTGAAATGCTTCTCTGCAGCTGTTGGTTTTCATGCAAGGCAATTAAGTATTTTGAGTGTGTTATTTAGAAAAGGACTAAGAGATTATTTGAGATGTTCATCGGTTTCTTTCGGATACTGGTACAAAATGGAATCAAGAAGAAAATGAATATCATTGGAGTACCTACTCTATGTCTAGGATCTTTTTAGCTTATTTATTTAGCACTTCGTTGAGCTTGGGCGATTGGAAAGGTTAGTCTTGTCTTTATTAAGCATTAACAACAAGGGTTTTTAGGGTTAAACAATTCACACTACATTTTGAATATAGTCAATGATAGAAAGCTGGGACTGGTATGCATACTATGTAAATTTTAAATGAGTCTAATCTATGTTGAACTTGTTATATCAATATTCGGGTTAAGTTATTTGCTACTTGCAGTTAGATTTCCTTTTTACTGAATATATGCGTAATAGGCTCCTGAAATATTAAGGAGTGGGTCTTAAGCACAGCTGTGAGGTGGTTCTAATTTGATGTGTGTTACAGGACTAAATTATGTCACTAAGCTCAAACCTCGTGCACTGAGCTGCCCTTCGTTTATATCATGTATATCTATAAGATATTAGTTTCAGGCTTTTGATTTTTGCAACTCTGAGAATTCTTTTTCTACTTGTTTAGTTGGATATTTACTAAGTATTGATTGTGGAATCACTTGACTATGCATTTCTTGTTTTGAGTTTGCAGGCAATAGATGAGAAAATAAGAGAACTTTCAAATTGTCACATTGTTTATCAAGGAATCGACTTTCAGAAGGTCTGATGTCATCTGTACATACAGATTTTGATGTTGTCCTGTCTTTTCGCTTTAGCAACCAAAATTTGAAATGTTGTGTGCCAATGTTAGTATAGACATTAATATATTACCTAGTGTACATCCTTTCCCAATGGTAGGTAGCAAATAATTTGTATTCACATCTTTGGATAATTGGTACATATTGTGTGTTATGCCTTCTTATCCATGGTTTAAAGTGGTCATTGCTGATTTTTTGAACTGTTTGACTAGAGCCGCCTTATTGAATAAACCTGAGGAGATCATGCATTGTTCTTGACTGCTAACTTGAAGCCTTTTAAGTTAAAGGTTGATAACACTCCTGAATAACTTCAGTTGTCTATTTATATTTATAGGTCCCTTGAGGAAATCCATTATATGTGTTCGAATCAAGGTTTGCAATTTCGACCTATACTGCTCGGTACGGGTGGTACATACCAGTTCGTTAGGTTACCGGTATGCGGACCGTCAGCTACCGGGTGGTTCCGCCAAAAATCGACCGTCGGCGGTCGATTTCGGCCATCGGTGGAAATCGACCGCCGGTGGCTGATTGAAGAAGAAATCGACCGTCGGCGGTCGATTGAGGAAGAAAAAGGGAAGAAGAAGAGGAAAAGAAGAAAAAAAGAAGAGGAGAAGAAAGAATACCTCGCCCGCGTGCCGTCCTCGCCCGCGCACCGTCACCGCCTGCGGATCGCCCGCGTGCCGTCGCCGCCCGTGGGTCGCCCTCACCCGCGCCCGTTTTTTCTCCCATGCGAGGAGACGGAGCGTCTCCCCGTGCGGGGAGAAAGATCGAGGCGACGATTTTTTAATATTTTAATATTTTGATATTATATTATATAATATTATATTATAAAAATATTATATTATATTTTAATATCGGGCGGTATATACTGTGCATACCGCTTGGTACCGATACCAATAGTATGTTGGTACACCGGTACGGACCGGTAAGTCAAACCTTGGTTCGAATAACATAAAGAAACAACTTCCATAAGTTTTATAGCGTGTATCTTGATATCTTAAACAAGATCCATCATCAAGGTACACAATATTTTTGGTAGATTAGAAAAATGAGATTGTGAGAACTTTCCACTATGGCCTTTGGCATATACATTTGTTTGTCTGGATGCATATGCCAAGCATCAGTTTCTCTGATTTACCTTATGTCGATTGAGAATGACAAAAAGGGATAGTTATTGCATTTGTAATTGCTAATTTCTGTTAGCACATGTTAATATTAGCCATATAGTCCATTTGCTCAAATAAAAAATATAACTATATCTGTCATGTTTCAAGAACTTGAACATTTAGTTTCTTAGAATATATGTGTAAGACCTACAGGTATATGCACCATTGAATTGCCATTATCTGGTGATAATGGTTCTTTGATTATACAAATAACACTGGAACCAGAATTCTCCTTTGAAGTTTACCAATATGCAGTCATCTAACTACCCAAATTGACTGACTGAAAATTTGCTCCATATGTTTTCTGGACTATATAGGTTTCCTATATCAATTAACCTCTTGTATGCTTAAGCAATTTTATGTCTGATCAACATCATTTGTCCTGTTCAGAAAGAAGCTGGCATTCCAAGAAAACCAATTAAAGTGGAAGACATTCCTGGTCTGAGTAAGTGTATTTACTGACTTCATCTTTTGATTATCTTTGATTCTAAAATATCAACAAAGAACTAAAGGTCACTTTTCTCAAAGGTAAATGCATAATTTTTTAATGGAATTGAACTAATTCAAAATAGTAAAAGAAACTCATACACTCATACAGTTCGACTGTTTGTAGCTTTCTTGAAAGAGTACTTTATATCAAGGTTTGATTTACCGGTTTGTATCGGTGTGTTGATATATTGTCGGTACTGGTACCGGGTGGTATGCACAGTGCATACCGCCCGGTATATTAAAATACAATATAATATTTTTTATAATATAATATTATATATATAATATTAAAAATATTAAAATATTAAAAAAAGAAAAGAAAAGGGGCGATGTCGCCTCGATCTTTCACCCTGTGCGGGGACACGCTCCGTCTCCTCGTGCTAGAGAAAAAGCGGTCGCGGGCGACCTGCTGGCGGCAACGACGCGTGGGCGAGGACGGCGTGCGGGCGAGGTATTCTTTCTTCTCCTCTTCTTTTTTTCTTCTTTTCCTCTTCTTCTTCTTCCCTTTTTCTTCCTAAATCGATCGTAGACAGTCGATTCCTCTCTCAATCGACCGCAGACGGTCGATTTCTCTCTCAATCGACCGTCGATGGTCGATTTCTCCCTCAATCGATCGTCGATGGCCGATTTCTCCCTCAATCGATCGCTGACGGTCGATTTTTGGTGGAACCGTTGGGTAGTGGGCGGTCCGCATATCGGTAACCTGGCGGACCGGTATGTACTGCCCGTACTGGGCCGTACAGGTCGAAATTGCAAACCTTGCTTTATATAGAACTTTAAACATATATACACACACATACACACACACACACACCAAGGTCTGCAATACCGATGGGTACCACTCATATTGGGCGGTACATACCAGTCCGGCCTTTGACCGGTCTGCGGACCACCCACTATCGGGTGGTACCACCGATTGGGGCTGTTTTCGCCTTGTTACCACACGAAATCGACTGGTAGTGATCGATTTTGACCGTCGCCAGTTACTGTCAGGCAGTAGCGGTCGATTTTGACCGTCGGCGGCCGATTACAAGTGGTATCAGCCGAGGGAAAAAGAAGAAGAGGGGGAAGAAAAGGGAGAACATATAGATCTGATGTTGCTCTCCCGATCCCGATTTTTGCCCATAGGCTTCTCGGCGCTTCCCGAGGAGAATCTTCGACGATTTCGGGGAGAAGAAAACGACGTTTCTTCTGCCTATGCGGGCTTGGCGGGGCGTAGGGGCTTCTCGTCGAGGCTTCACGGGGAGAAGAAACATCTCATCGTGTTGTCATGGCCTTAGCTGGTCCTGCCTAAGTCATGCGACACCATCGCTTGTCCATCCAGAAAGGTCAGCCTCCTCGAAACCTCCTATGGTCCCTTAGGACCTACAAAAGAGAAAACGGGTTAGAGCAAGCATTTCCCACGGGATCTATAAGCAACCATTTCAACAAACACTTTATATAGCCAATGCAAATTACAACTATGGACTCTACAAACTCTGAACGGTTGCACACATAGGATCATAGTCCATTACCGATTGAAGTCTCCACAAGTGTCCACATGACATAACTCTCATTTACAAGCCGAAACCGACCATAAAAGCTAATCAAACTAGGGCTGTTAAGCTTACTGTTAGCCCACTCCTTGGTGTACAAAGTATGAACAAAACCCGAAAAACACAGACATACATGAGCACTACATCGAGCACCCTCTTTATATTTTTGTCCGTGACATGACCCCCACTTATTCCTTCGATGTCCTCGTCGAAGCCACTTTAGACGCTACATCTCCTCGCCTTTTCCTAAATCTTTAATGTTTCGCTATGGTTGCAACATGCCTCTTAGCTCCCAGCTTGTCACGGACTTAGCTGAATTTTCCTAAGCCGTGCAGCACCCTTGCGGCACTCCCGAAGACTTAGCTGAATTTTCCTAAGCCGTGCAGCAACCTTACCCACTGTTCCGGACTTAGCTGGGATTGCTTAAGTCATGAAACGCCCAAAGCGTTATCTGTCCGCAAAGGGTCAGCCCTCTTACAACCTATTAAGGTCCTGTAGGACCTGCAAAGAAGAAGTTGATTAGCTTAGAAGCGAGCGACGGACACGTCCTGGCGTCTTGTAAAACGGACAGCTATACAAGTAATTTGTCGAACACCTTGAGTGCAACTGAGAAAAGAGAGAAAGAGAGCGAAATATGACTTTGGAGAGGAATGGTCGTGAGTCCGCAAACGACGGTTCCCAAGGTATCGGACGCAAGACAAGTTCAATTGCTGATGAACGCCTACGCCCGACATATACCCGGAGCCCCATCCAGCCCAGTGCCACCCGGGGGGTTCCAAGGTGTTGAAATGGCTGATATTTCGCACCGCTCAGAAAGGTTGCCGTGGCACACGAAAAAGACCCAAAAATAGGGCTGTTTTGGCTCTATGCAGCGAACGATCGTTCTGTAGCCTTCTACACTACTTTCGCTCACATTTCTTAGGTAAAAACACATAAACTCAAGGTAAAACAAGCTGCCAAACATATGTATTAGCAAGAAAGAAACAACGAACGGTTCACGGAGCGAAGATGTTGCGGTTGAGCGACATCAGTTCGTGACATTCTCCCCCACTTAAACTGTCGACGCCCTCGTCGACGCTTGTTGGTAGGCTTTGACGCGAGCTTCTTCATGTCGTAGGACGTCTTCTAGCTCCCAACTGGCTTCTGTTCGAGGAAGCTTTTGCCACTTCACCAAGTACTCAATTTGCTGTGCTCCATTGGGTAGCTATATCTTGCGATCCACCAGAATAGTTTTAACTCGCTTCTCGTAAGAGGCTCTGGTGGGGGGTAGTCGAGTTGGAACATTTTGAGAATCGTCTCGCGGATCTGAGTGGTAGGCTTTCAAGTTGCTCGCATGGAAGATGTTATGAATTTTGAACCATGCTGGCAGTTGCAACTTGTATGAGACATTGCCTACTCTGCTGATGATTGGGAAAGACCCTTCATATTTGCGCACCAATCCTTTGTGCACTCGGTGCCTAAAGAACTGGAGTGATGCTGGTTGGAGCTTCACCAACACCATGTCGCCCACTTTAAACTCTTGTGGTTGCCTCCCTAAGTCTGCCCACTTCTTCATCTTCTTGGTCGCCTTCTCCAAGTAAGCCCGCGCAATATCTGCATTGCGATGCCATTCCTTTGCAAAGTGATAGGCTGATGGGCTACTCCCTGTATAACCAATAACCAGGGTGTGAGGAGTTGATGGCTGTTGTCCCGTAATAATCTTAAATGGGCTCTTGTTGGATGTAGAGCTCCGCTGCAAGTTGTAGGAGAATTGGGTTATGTCCAACAATTTCACCCAATCTCGTTGGTTGGCACTTACATAGTGCCGGAGATATTGCTCCAAGAGCGAGTTAATTCTTTCTGTTTGGCCATCCGTTTGGGGGTGGAGGCTTGTGGAAAAATATAATTTAGATCCCAACAACTTGAACAACTCGGTCTAGAACCGTCCCAAGAACCGAGAGTCTCGATCACTAATGATGTTGTGTGGGACTCCCCAATACTTCACCACATTCTTCATCATCAACTTAGCCGCCTCCTCCGCTGAGCAATGTAGGGGTGCAACAATGAATGTTGCATACTTCGAGAACCGATCAACTACCACGAGTATCGATCCAAGTCCCCCTACCGCGGGTAAGCTTGATATTAAGTCCAAGGAAATGCTCTCCCAAGGCCTTTTTGGAACGGGCAGCGGCTCCAAAAGTCCCACTGGCTTCTGTTGCTCTATCTTGTCTTGTTGACAAGTAAGGCATGTTCGAACATATTCCTCCACATCTGTCCCTATTTTCGGCCAATAAAAGGCCCTCTCCACGAGAGCCATTGTTCGGTGGATACTCGGATGTCCAGCCCAAAGGGAATCGTGACACTCTTTCAAGAGTTCACGCCTCAAGTTATCCGCTCGCGGGACGTAAACTCTGTTCCCCTTGGTATAGATGAGTCCCTCCTGGACCTAAAATCGTCGTGCCTTGCCCTCTTTGATGAGTTGCATCAGAGTTACTGCCTAAGGATCTCGGTACAGTCCATCCCTGATCCTGGAAAGGAAGTTGGAGCGCAATTGACTTGCTTGGCCTCCACCCTCCAACTGTATAGTATTCACTAGCTCCACTTTCCGACTCAATGCATCGGGCACGACATTTGCTTTTCCGGGCTTGTACTCCATCACCATGTCGAACTCAGCCAAGAAGTCCTGCCAACGTGCTTGCTTTAGAGAGAGTTTCTTTTGAGTTTGGAAGTAACTCAATGCGACATTGTCTGTCTTTAGCACAAATGGTGCTCCCAGAAGGTAGTGTCGCCACACTCGTAGACAGTGTACCACCACTGTCATCTCCTTCTCATGCACAGGATATCGTCGCTCGGTCTCGTTGAGCTTGCGACTCTCGTAGGCCATCGGATGACCCTCTTGCATAAGAACTCACCCAATAGCAAAATCAGAAGCATCTGTATGGACTTCAAAAGACTTCCTATAGTCTGGTAATCTGAGTACAGGTTCCTCCAACACAACATTCTTCAGGTCTTGAAATGCCTCCTCACATTTGTCCGACCATCTCCAAGACTGCTCCTTCTTTAACAACTCCGTCAACGGAGCTGCGCTTCGAATACCCAGCTATGAAGCGTCGATAATAGTTGACGAACCCAAAGAAGGATCTCAACTCTGGCACCTTCTTTGGTGTTCGCCAGTCCGCCACAACTTGCACCTTAGACTGGTCCATTCAGATGGAACCATTGCCGACTCGATGCCCCAAGAATAAAATCTCCGTTTGAGTGAAGTAGCACTTTTCCCTCTTCACGAACAAGGTGTTCTCCCTGAGAACTTTGAAAATTGTTCGGAGGTGTCTAACATGCTCCTCAAGTGTTTGGCTATAAACGACGATATCGTCTAAGTAGACGACCACAAACTTGTCCAGATACTCCTTGAACAGCTGGTTCATTAGAGTGCAGAATGTGGCCGGAGCATTGGTTAAGCCGAAAGGCATCACCAAGAACTCGAATGCTCCATACCTGGTCACACAGGTAGTCTTTGCCTCATCACCTTCTGCAATGCGCACTTGCCAATACCCCGACCGAAGGTTGAGTTTGGAGAAGTACTTTGCCTTGCCCAATTGATCGAACATGTCCGCGATGAGCGGGATAAGGTACTTGTTCTTCACCGTCATCTTGTTAAGGGCTCGATAATCAATGCATAATCGGAGACTCCCATCTTGTTTCTTCTGAAAGAGGACTGGAGCTCCGAAAGGTGCTTTGGAACTGCGGATGAGACCATCGCTTAGCAGTTCATCTAACTGCTTCCTCAGTTCTGCCAACTCCGGAGGGGCCATGCGGTATGGTGGTCTCACTGGAGGCTTAATTCCCGGCTCCAGCTCAATCCCATGATCCACGCCTCTGCGTGGTGGTAGAGTTCTCGGCAACTCTGTTAGTATCACATCTGAGAATTCCTTCCGGATGTTCGCCACGACAGCAGGTTCCTGAATGGCTTCTCTATCAGGTGTCTCTAGCTTCATAGCAGCTACAAAGGTTGATTCACCTTTTCGTACCCCTTTCTTCAATTGGAAAGCCGATATTTGTTGTAGGTCCTTGGTTCCTCCCCGAGAAACTGGAACCATGCAGGGATCGTCACCTCCCATTAGACACAAGAAGTTCAGGAAAGGTACTGGCACCAACTTCGCTGCGTGCATATACTCCATTCCGAGAATCACTTGGAAGTCGTCTAGTGGCACTGCCATCAAGTTTGTGCTCCCGCTCCATGTCCCGATCTTGATGGGGATCCCTTTTGCTTGTCCGGAGATCCGCTTGGCCTCCGAGTTCACCGCCTTCATACGACTTGGGCTCTTCTTCAAGATTAATCCCAGTCGCTTAGCTTCACGATCGGCAATAAAATTGTGGGTCGCGCTCGTGTCCACCATTGCACGGGTTGTTCGACCATTAAACTTGATGTCCACATACATCAACTCACTGCTTCCTGCCTTCAGTGGCTTTGCCTTTGTGTTCTCCCCCACTTGACCCCGTAACGCATTTAACAAACGCATTGCTCCCATCCTGGGTCCTTGCGACGCCTCACTGTCGCTACTGGAGTCAGAACTGCTCGAACTAAAGGTGATAGCTTTGTCCTTGTCTGACTTATGGGGTAGAATCGATGCCGTTAAAGCATTGAGTGCCTGTTTTTGTGGGCACTCCCTTACTTTGTGTGGTCCTCCACACAAGAAGCATCCACTCGACTTTGGGACTCTACCTCTGGAGCCCGGTCCCTTGTGGAAATTTTTCTTCTTTTGCTCGCCCCAGACTCCTTCGCTCGAGAGTATTTAGATGGCGATTTCCCGAAGAGTGTTTCTTCTTTCTCGAATCCTCCGAAGAAACAAAGTCAGTCAGCCTTTCCGTGGCTGCAATTGCCTCGACTACGTCGGTGACATTCCTCCGATATAATTCTTGTTGTGCCATGGTTTTAAGCCATCGAGGAAGCTGAATAGCTTGTCTTTCTCAGACATGTCTCATATATCCAGCATCAGTGCTGAAAATTGTTTCACATAGTCTCGGATTGTTGTACTCTGACAGAGTTGTCTCAGTTTCCTTCTTGCGACAAACTCTGTGTTTTCGGGCAAGAACTGAGTTCCCAACTCTCGTTTCAAGTCTCCCTATGTATCCACTCGACATCGGTCTTACTGGATCTCTTCCCAATGGGTTCGCCACCAAAGTTTTGCATCCCCATTCAGATACATTGTTGCTATAGCAACTTTGGTTTCTTCAGAATCGAGCCTTGTAGCACGAAAATATTGTTCCATGTCGAACAAGAAAATTTCAAGCTCTTTGGCATCCCTAGCAGCTCCGTAGCACTGCGGCTCTGGTGCTCTGAATTTTTATGGTGGCACAGTGCGGGTGTTGTTCCCTCCCGCATCAAGATTCCTTGTTAACACCATCACCTTAGCCGTGAGTTCCGCCACAACTTCGTGTAGATGTCGTACGGAATCTTTGGTGTCCTTTGTCAGTTGATCAATCAGGGATTCAACTTTCTCGATCCGAGCTTTAGCTTCTTCTTGCGAGCTCTCTACCTCAAGTAGCCTTCCTTGGCCTTGGTAGAGTTCCTCCATGCTCGTTTCAAGAACATCAAGGCGGGTTTCCGGCATTGTAAGTCTCTCTCTGTGGCCCTTCTTCTCGGTTGCCGCCTCCTCTCATCATGGAGAATACCCAACTTCACGCTCGTCATGTTCACTGCCGTGCTCCTCATAAGCGACTCCAACAGTTTGCGAGCGAGTTTGCACTTGCAACCCACCTGCGGCTGCTTGGAGCAAGGGTCCCGCTTGCCCCATCTTGCTCGATTCACCACAATGTTTCACCATGGCGAGATTGCGAATCTTCTTCGCTGTTCGTGTGAAATGCTTGGCTGCTCTGATACCACACTGTCACGGACTTAGCTGAATTTGCCTAAGCTGTGCGGCACCCTTGCGGCACTCCCGAAGACTTAGCTGAAATTGCCTAAGTCGTGAAGCAACTTTTCCCATTGTTCCGGACTTAGCTGGGATTGCCTAAGTCATGAAACGCCCAAAGCGCTGTCCGCAAAGGGTCAGCCCTCTTACAACCTCTTAAGGTCCTGTAGGACCTGCAAAGAAGAAGTTGATTAGCTTAAAAGCGAGCGACGGACACGTCCCGACGTCTCGCAAAGCGGAAAGCTATACAAGCAATTTGTCGAACATCTTGAGTGCAGCCGAGAAAAGAGAGAAAGAGAGCGAAATAGGACTTTGGAGGGTTGTAGGAACGGTCGCAAGTCCGCAAACGACGGTTCCCAAGGTATCGGACGCAAGACAAGTTCAATTGCTGATGAACGCCTACGCCCGACATATACCCGGAGTCCCATCCAACCTGAGGCCACCCGGAGGGTTTTAAGGTGCTGAAATGGCTGACATTTCGCACCGCTCAGAAAGGTTGCCGTGACACACGAAAAAGACCCAAAAACAAGGCTGTTTTGGGTTGTTTTGGCTTTATGCAGCGAACGATCGTTCTGCAGCCTTCGACACTACTTTCGCTCACATTTCTTAGGTAAAAACACATAAACTCAAGGCAAAACAAGCGCCAAACATATGTACAAGCAAGAAAAAAACAACGAACGGTTCACGGAGCGAAGATGTTGCGGTTGATCGACATCTGTTCGTGACAAGCTACTCTCCCCCGTAGTTATTGAGTAGTCGAACTTTGATCCGCTATACTACTTCCACTCGCCAATGACTGACTCAACTGTGTGGTCGACTGAGTTGTGCTGATCCTTGTTGATTCTTGCTGTTCCTTTTGATAAAGGAAAAGACCTTTCTTGTTTTGCACTAGTATCTTAAACGTCTCACGCCGCTTAAACAGGATGGATGCTTCTTGGAACCTTAACAAGCATCATCTCGCAAACTTTGAAGTTTTTGAGATCTTTCATAAAATTCGCCCATCGATTCTTCTTCAACTTAGTTGTCGCTTCCAAGTAGGTTTGCATTACTTCCGTTTTCGTTCGACATTTTGTTGGGAAATGAAGCTGACAATCTACTCTCAATAGCATCGCTCACCAGTGATGAGGATTTAATAACAATTGTCTTCCATTAGATTTCTTCCAAGAGTCTTTGAACTTGTGTAAAGCTCATTTGCTGGTAAATAAGAGAACTGGGGTACTCGGTTTCGCCCATTCTCTTAAGAGTTGAGAAGGTGAAGTTACTTGACTTCGCCCACCTCCTCGAGGTTGTACTTCATGTATCGAGTTGGTTACTAGTCTTCGCTCACTCTTTGCCCACACTTCTGAAGCACTCATAGTGTTTGCACTCCTTGCGTTTAGTTAGCTACTGTGATTCGTCTTCTCACTGCCATCAAACTTCCGGAATGCAAGAAGTTTTGCTCGAAAAGAGCAAAATTTCACCTTAATTTGGAGCAAGTCTTGGATAGTTTTGATCGCCTCTAGGAATTTACCGTCATCTCCATCATCTTTGCCACCTACTCCCTGAGTCGAAAAGGCACAGCACCAAGTATTGGATACTTCTTTCGTTGGTCGAGCACTCTTGCATCAACTCGATGTCCCTCACTTTCGGTTATCTAGATAAGAAGCCCATTGACACGGGTCTTATGAAGTTCCTTAGCCTCTGCCCTTCAGCCTTGTCTTGGTACTTGGAGTTTGCCTCTGCATTCTCCACCTCCTCGGCCCCTTTCACGACCAACACTCTCTCTATGTGAGCAAGGGATCGATGACTCTATAGAAGTCCCGCCTTTCTGGTACCATGACATTGCTAAGCCTATGCCACTACTATCCGTTGCCTTGCATCTGCGTTTTTTTCTTCACGATCGGTAGATCCGTCTCAACGACACTGTGACACTCCTCTGAGTCCACCTCCATTATGATTGACACTTAACTTTTGGGTAGCTGAGCCTGTCTGGACTCATTGTCGCTTCCTCACCCCTTTCGACCACTTGCTTCAACACTTCTGTGTTCTCTAAGCAGTTCCCCTTGGTCTATGGAAAGATAGACTGCAACTCCCATGCATGGCCTCCGCCATCCTATTGCAAGGCTCGCGTCAATTCTGTTCTCCTTAGCTTTCTTGGTAGTAACGTTTGCTTACTCGGTCTTGTCCGCTGACTTGTCAGGCTCTTTTAAACGAATATAAGTACTAGAGCAGTCCAACTCTTCAGTCGCTTAGATCATAACTCTGTATAATCAACCCCCCCCCCCCCCCCTCCTCTATGAGACTCACTGTTACTTGCACTCGAAATTCTCCCTCGGTGGTACACAACCCCTATATGTTGATGACCAAGGCTTTCATCCAATGCAAGATTCGATGCACACACGAAAGACCCGCCTCGGCGGTACCATGACACGCAAGATTCGATTGCATGTTCCTTGAAATGCTTTTGAAGACATTTGGTTGCCAGGGTCGACCTACAAAATCTAACACATTTCTATAAATGGAATTAACTACTGTAGCTTCCAACTGACACTTTAGCAAAATGCTGTTTACTTTTGTTTGTGTGAATAAGCTTCCTTTGTATATCATGAGATTTACCTGTGCCCTAAGAAATCATTTACAACAACCGCAAACCCAAGTCAGATGTAACTGCATTCGAGATAAGATTGCCTACTAACATTTTAGTATATGTTTTCTTAGTTTTAAAAAGATATGAATCTTAGTTTTAAAATGCTGCTTAAAATAATTTTACCAAAATGAGTAGCTTTTTTGTAGGTGTATGTGATGCTTTAATTTTAGTGATTATTATTGACAAAATGGAAAAAGGCTCATAACTGACATCAAAAGGATGTTCAAACTTGAAAGATATTTTTGCATCTGAATACAATTTTTAGCTTGATTTTTTTTTCTCTGTTAATAGGTTAGATTATAGGTAATGTCTTCTGAGTACAAAGTTCTAGAAGCCGTGTGGTGTCATACCAGCATGCATAGGATGTATAGCAATTGATCTAGGTTATAGTTATGTATTTTCTTTTCTTGGTTCTGTTGTCTTGAAAATTTCTACTTTCTGTAATATATAGAGGATGCCGGTTGGACACCAGATCAATGGGGCCACTCAAAATTTAAGACGACAAATGCTACTGAGCGCCAACAGCTTAATAACTTCATGCGTAACCTTTTAAAGGTACGTTCAATGTTTTAGATCTTTGCTAGTCCTGCTATTTTCTGCCTAATTAAGTTTATCATGCTGGAATCGATCGTTCAACAATCAATGTGGAAATTAGTATGTCATATATGAAGCATGAATATGAAAACAATAATCACTTCTGTGAAGAATAATGTGTCCTCTGCACCACAAGCTTATACATGTGTGCCGATTCTCCACTATTCTAGAGAATGGTGCATGGTTCATTTTAAGTTATAAATACAGTTCTTGTTGTTAGCATTGAACTCTATTTGGTGGTTGCCCATTCTCTACTATTCTTGAGAATGGTGCATGGTTCAGTTTAAGTTATCAACACAGTTCTTGTTGTTAGCATGAACTCTATTTAGTGGTTGCCAAAACAAAGGAAAAGCCTTGTTCTATCAACTTGGGTTTCCTTTTCGTGACACTACTGTCGTGTTAGTTGAGGTCATTCCTATGACTATATTGGATCTATTGATCTCTTTTTCCATTATAACCATATTTATAAGAACCCTAGGGTTTTGTCATAGAAGGAAGAAAGGGATAAACGATCACTTCGAGAGGATTGACCTCCTTGATCACTTCGAGGGGATTAATCTCTTAGGGTTTGTCAAACGACTGAAATATCATTTCCTTGATGAAGAAAACAAGCAATTACATCTCTATTTATAGAGTTCCACCCTATGTCCCTCAGGACTTAAATTTTTAATTAAAATAAATTTTTTTAAACAAACCCCTATTTGACTCTTATTGGACTAGCAAACTCAAAGAGACATGGCTCAAAAAAATCAAAAAATTTAACAGGTTCCTAATAATTCCTCACTCCTTCAAATCAACCTTGTCCTCAAGGATGAGCAGCATCAAACTCTGGGAGCTTCTCTTTCAGCATTTCAGTCACAGGATATCTACGATGCATCACAACCCGTTGATCAAGTAAGTAGGGTCTCCACTTTATGATAGTGTAAGCAATGAGTTGACCTTCAGGTGTAGTAGTCATTGTGGTTTTCTGAAGAACCCTCTCCATCCGATGACTAGTGGCAGTTGTGACGTTGCTTTCATGCCTTCCTTTCAGAATTACCTGCTTTCGATTAATAAAAAATTTCATGATGAGTTTAGAAAAATTCCAGGAGACATCACCCAGGATTGTTAGCCATTCAATTTCAAGTACCATTTCGAAGTCTTCCAAGGGTATTAGAAAGAAATCCACCAGCAATTCTTAGCCTTGTATGATCAGTTTGATCTTTGAACACTTACTATCACAAGTTAGAATTCGTCCTTCAACGACCTTTACTTCGAATTTGTCACAACCTTCAATGTGGTGTGCTAATCGGTCAGCAACCTTACTGTCCATAAAATTATTAGTGCTGTCAATATCAATTAAAGCAATAACAGGATGATGTTTCAAAATTCCTCTAATTTTCATAGTTTGTGAGTTAGAGTAGTTGTCTAATGCATGCACCGTATGTGTGATAGGTCCAATATCTTCATCAAAATCCATACTTTCATTATCGGAGTCCATATTGTTAGCTTTCGATTCCTCCTCAATTGGTTCAATCGTCCGAAGTTGCCGTTGTTTGCATCGGTGCTCCTTACTCCATTTTTCATCACAATGTCAACACAAACCCTTTGCTGATCTTTTCTTGAGTTCTTCTCGGGTTAGTCTTTGGGTGTTAGGGTTTGGCTAGGAATAGATGGGGCGGGCGGCTTGTTAATCATCTGTTTGTTGTCACTTCTATTTCGGTGATACTCCCTGTTGATTTTTTCCTCATGCAAACATACAAATGAGATCACAGCTGTCATAGTGCGGGGCTGGCAAGCCTTAATTTCACATCGAATATTTGGATTAAGTCCTTCAATAAATGTACCCACCAGTTGTCGTTCAGATCAATCTCTGGCTTGATTTGACAGTCGTTCAAATCAACTTTGATGTTTTAGCACTATAGAAATCTGACGGATTTTGGCAAGCTGCCTATCAATGTTCTTATATTTTGAGGGTCTAAAGCATACAAGAAGTCCTTTCTTGAATTTCTCCCACGAAGGGACCCCGTGACAGGTTTCGTACCAATCATACCATTGGATTGCATCTCCATCAAGTTAAATTGAAGCTATTTCCATCTTGGATTCTTCTGGAGTTCTGTGACAGTGGAAAAAATTTTCTGCCCTAGAGATCCGATTGGTCGGATCCCCATCTTCCCATCTTGGAAATTCCACCTTCATGCGTGGGTAATTAATGTCCTGTTCTTGGTGCCCTTTTCCTGTGTTTGTAAATCAGTTCCACATAAAAAGTGAACTATCATCTTGTTGAAACTTGCTGAAGCTCTCCAATAGGCTCCTTTTGAAATCATTAAGGGTTTCCTCTAGCCGGTTCTCAATCCTAGTTTCCAAGGCTTCTAGTTGGGCTTTCACTAAGTTGTTGGTAGCCATTGCGTGGGATTGCAGGTGTGTAATACCCAATTCTTGTTTCTGGTGTCGGGTCAAGGGCTTAGCACTGTCCTACTCGGTGCGCTTGTTGTGACGTTGGTTGGTGGCAGTTCTGTGAGCGTGAAGGGTCGCTGCATGGATGCTGCGTGGCTGGAGGAGATATGTGTCAACTGGGGGCTGATCTCAGTTGAAGAAGGTGAGATCAGTTGCTGTCGAGGGCGGAGAGGATTGTCGTCGTTGCGTGAAGGATACGCGGCTGGAAGGCGGCGACGAAGGCGTGGTTGGGAAGCGGCACCACAGGTGGAAACATCGACGGCTGCTGTTGCTGAGGGACACCAAAACAAAGGAGCACCTCTTTTTCTCGCTCTCGGTGGTTGGTGGCAGAGGGGAGCGACGTCGACTGATCTGCTGGCTGGCGGTTAGCAGAGGGATGTGTGCTGGTGATCGCTCAGCTAGAAGGCAGTGGCTGGTGGTGTTGTCTCCAACAAATGCTTGACTGGGAGTGGCCGTTGGATGCAGAGGAGGTGGCGACGCTGGTTGTGTGTGGAAGATCATGCGGTTGGGAAGCGACGACGATCACGCGATTGGGATGTGCACTACTGGGAAGAGACGCCAGCAACATCGTCTCCGGCACGGGCTGAGGAAGATGGCAGCAGAGGCACTCTTGTGAGGGAGGACCGCAAGTTGTAGAGGAGGAAGATGATCGTGAGAGATCATTGCGGTCATCTTGGTGTCGCCGAGGGGTTGCCGCGATCGATTGTGGAGAAGTCGCTGCTGCCGACTATTGGGAGGCAGCGATACTGGTGCTCGGGGTTGATGTGGATGGCAGGCGACCGTGCGGCTAGGAAGTAGGGTTGGGAGGCAGTGTTGATCGTTGTTGTGTGGGGGGAAGAAATCGCTGCTACGTAATGGAGGTGTCTTATAGGCGGTTACAATGGGAAGATGTGGATGGGGAGTTGCAGAGGAGGCAACGACGGTGGTTGGGCTGCAGCCTTCGATCGTGCGGCTAAGACGATGTTGGTGGGGGGCAACGATAGAGGAAGACGATGGCGCTGGAAATAGAGGAGGGTCGTGTGCCATCGAGGCTGAGGCTGCATGGCTGGTTTGTGCGAGGATGGCTGCAAGATCTAGGAGGAGTTGCAGCGGAGATCGACAGTGTAATCGTAGTGGAAACACCGAGGATCGCTGCTTTGATACCCGATGATAGGAACCCTACAATTCTATCATAGAAGAAATGAAGAAGGAGATAAATGATCACTTTAAGGGGATCGGCCTCCTTGATCGGGGATCAACCTCTTAGGGTTTGCCAAATGACTGAAATATCATTTTCTTGATAAAGAACGGAGCAACTATATCCCTATTTATAGAGTTGCACTCTTAATTAAAATATTAAATTTTAAATAAACTCCTATCTGACTTCTACTGGACTAGCAAACTCAAAGAGGCATGACTCAAAAAAATCAGAATATTTAATGGGTTCCTAACACATATATGTATTGTCTGACATGATTCCAGAATATAACCTTTAGAAGTTTTAACCTTTATTTTATATGATTTCTGCTTTTTCTATTTTGTTCAAGATTGTAACAATGGTTGTTGCTAGAAAATTCATCTTAGACAGTTAAAATTCACTTGGCTTCTTGATTATAGGGAACTAAGTAAACAGTTCTGTTAGATATAACATATATAACTGCTGTCTATTTTTCTACCTTAGGTCGTCTGTAAATGAAGGCAATCAATGCATACAGAGATTCACGATAATGATTCTGTGCTTTCAGATACTTATATTATATACTGATGTAATACCTATTATATACTATGTGATACCATTATTCACTTTCTGACAGCTCATGTTTGAACATCCTGATGCTTGGCCATTCAAGGAACCAGTAGATGCACGGGAGGTTCCTGATTATTATGATATCATAAAGGATCCTATGGGTAAGTATGCAAGAAATATTGATATTATTCCAAAGTCTAATTAAATATTTCCTTTTCTGGTACCTTACATATATATGGGTGATTTTCTTTTTTGTTAACTTTTGTTAAAGAAATAATCAAGATGCCTAGCCTCTAAATGATTTAATTACTGTCTTAATTTAGACAAACAATTTTGCTGTATGCCATGTGTTATGAAGATAATAGATATTCATGTGAACTGTTTATAGTTGCTTGCTGAAAGTAAAAAGTTTACTGTTGCTTGATGAAAGAAAGAAATGCCTAGTTTTTGTTTAGAATGATTCGTGTTCTAGCAATGTTGTTTACTGTCTTATATGCATTAGTGGGTTTTTTAGCAATGTTATCTTATGGTGCAAGGTTTGACTTACCGGTCCGTACTGGTGTACCAAGTTCATCTCGGTACCGGTACCAGGCGGTAAGCATAGTATGGACCGCCCGGTATGTTAAAATATAATATAATATTATATAATATAATATTAATATATTAAAATATTAAAAAAAGAGAAAAGGAGCGAGCCTCGATCATTCTCCCCGCATGGGAGAAAAAACGCCTGCGACCTGCGGGCGGCGATGGCGCGCGGGCGCTGGTGACTTGCGGGCCGCGACGGCGCATGAGCGAGGATGGCGCGTAGGCGACGATGGCATGCGAGCTAGGATGGCGCGCGGGCGACGACGGCGCATGGGCGCTAGGTATTCTTTCTTCTCCTCTTTTCTTTTTTCTTCTTTTCCTCTTCTTCTTCTTCCCTTTTTCTCGCTCAATCGGTCGCCGACAGTCGATTCCTCCCTCAATCGGCCGCCGACAGCCGAAATCGACTGCCGACGATCGATTTTTTGTGGTACCGTCCGGTAGCGGGTGGTCCACGTACCGGCAACCTGACAGACCGGTATGTACTGCCTGTACCGGGCGGTATAGGTCGAAATTGCAAACTTTGTTATGGTGTGCTATGGCATGAGGCCTACCAAGGCTCTATTTTTGCCGTTCACCTCATGAAGATAAATCATCAGATGGATGACTTTGACTTTATTATATTAGGATTTGTCCAGTAATTGGGCTAACGTTAAACTAACAAAAGGACAATTTCCCTCCATTTCTGCTTGTGAGTTATGTGTTAACTGTGTCAACAAACATGCTGATTAGGATGCAGCAAGAAACTTTTGACTGTTTGAATGGAAGAGGCTAGGTCACCATGTTAGGGATAAACATTGGCTGTTTCATTCATACATGGGTTTCCAAAGATCTTGATGTAGTGAACCATGCAGTGGAAGCTATTTGTTATAAGAGAAGTTTTGTGTTAGATTAATAACACAGGTGTAAGTTGGGATTAAATTGTATATCTCTTTAGGTGGTGTTGGCAGCAAATTGACATATTGAAAAGGAGTTATTTGCATTACTTGAGGAAAACAAAGTGTTCAAATAGATGATGTTTCACATATATGTAGATACAAAAGACAAATACTTCAATGAACTCTACATTCAATTTTGGGTGAATCCTAGGTTGATGCTTGATATTGGGCAACTTTTAGTAACAGATCTATCAGTATCCACATACTCTTCTTTTTTATCTAATTGTAAATGAGAGAAAATCTGAAATCCTATGCCCCATATTTGCAATTAGATTGCATGATCATTATCATATGAAATGAGTTCATAGGAAATCATGTGGATCGATGTTTTTCTTTGCAATCAAGTATAGCTGGCAATGGTCGAGTTGTGAGCTTAATGCCCTATTTATTGTTGATATCAGATCATAGATTGGGTTCTTGAAACAACAGGCTTATATTTATAATGATTAATTCACTGTCATGTGGCAGACTATGTTGAGCATTTGTTCATTTAGTTTGATTCATTAACTTAACAGGACCAGAGAAGTGACAAATTGTGCTAGTTATGCTGCATCAGAATGACATTGCTTTTTTAGATTTGTTTCCCTTCTCACTACATTTAGGTTATTGTTTAACATCAGATCTTTCAGTTTAAAAAGTTCTCTCCTGAAATTTTGACTGATATAAATTTTTTGTCTCGCAGATCTAAGGACCATGTCTAAGAGATTAGAGTCAGAACAGTACTACGTCACTTTTGAGATGTTTGTGGCTGATGTGAAAAGAATGTGCGCAAATGCACGCACCTACAACTCCCCGGAGACAATATATTATAAGTGCGCAAATAGGTGTGTCTTCCTCATCAAATCCTAAATTATGTGACTGAATATTGATTAGTCCGTGTTCTCCGTATCAGGCTTGAGAACTTCTTCACAAGCAAGGCGCAGGCTTACCTTCTGCAAATTTCAAACAAGAGCTCATAACAGTGAGCACCACAAGTGTGGCTGATCCAATTGCTGATGTAGGAGCGCTACTGTCTGTCTGTATAAATCATGAAAAGAGTTAAGAGAGTAGTCAGAGAATTGGTAGAAGAGATGTGGGAGAATGGACTTGAATTCCATGGCCTTCTGAAAGCTTTTGCTGTACGACAAATTGAAATGTAAATAATCTGTGTAGGTTTCCTAAAACCACTCATCACTACTTTGTCATGGGATATCTATCTTCTCCACCAATTCCTCAGTAGCAAACTTTTGAAGCTTGAGAGTGTCGGCATACACAGATGTTATCTATGTTCGTATTTGTACTCGGAAACTTGAGTGTCATATTTTTGTAATTTATAACTTTTCTGATGCAGTTAATTTTTGTTCATCCTGAAGGAAATCATTGCAAGCTAGCATTCATTTCGAGTTGTTTGATGAGTTGATATGGTGGCATACAGGCTGACCTTTCTGCAAATCTCAAAGAGGCATCACAGGGGTGCCTTACCATCGACGTTTTGGTTGTTGAGCGGATAAGGAAACATGGTTCACAAAATACGCTTTTAGAATAGTTCAGTGGTAATCAAACAGGGATTCTGGCCATTCTTCATATTTGATGTAAAGGGTATTTATTTAGTAAGAGTTAGATCGTCTTCCTCGGCCGCCGCCTTCGATGTTTAATCTATCAAACTCCCACCCTTCACTTCTCCTTGTTGCTGCATGCAACACTTTTTTCCTCGCCTTCCATGTTAATCTATCGAACTCCCCACCCTTGGCATCTCTCTCCTTGTTGATGCATACGACACTTCTTCCTCGCCTTCCATGTTAATCTATCGCAATCCCACTCTTCGCATCTCCTTGTTGCTGCATACAACACCTTCTTCCTCTTCAAAGCCAAAGCTCTTTCTCTCAGACGTCTCCTTTCTCTTCGACTGTTGATGGGTCATGCCAAATCGGGAAAAAAAGGACTAATTAACTTAAAAAAGGACTAAGACACGGTGAAATTTAACAATACTTATTATTTGGTTGGAACAAAGACCTCCATTTTCAGACATGGGTTGGGAAACCATGGAAATCTAAACAAAAGGCACCAACAAAGGAATTCCCAGTAGATGAAGTAGGAGAAAACAATCATCAATTCATCATGCACCAAATGTACTAAATAACATAATATAAGAAATTCTCAATTGATGCTACTTTGCTGTTCAAAAATCTATCATGGACATTTGAATCATCATCATCATCCGCAACCCACAAGTTTGGCGGCAGCAGTTTCCATGACAAGTTTGATGGCATCAGAAGCTGCCCAGACTTGTCTTTGAGAAATCATCAACTTTTAGTATCAGCAGTACTCAGGATAAACAGCTAAAACCACCAAATATCCGGTTTCAGATATCAACCTAAGCTTCCATGGAATACAGCCAAACCCCATGAAGTCTGGCGAAGAAGTAGATAGGCCACTAAGCACGAGCCTTTAACATGGAAAACACCATTAATCATTTGGAATGTCAAACCCTTAATGGACGGCCTGCATCTGATCACAGGACAAATACCACTGAGTTTGGCAATAAGAGTTAAGAAGCAAATGAGCCTTAATACATATAAAAATGGTTTTGCCATTTCAAAAATCAAGAAAATTAAAAAAAATTAAACATATGCAACCTTAGTAGAAAGACAATCATATCCTTCCACTTGCTGGGTATCGGTTAAATGATAACTTGAACATTTATAGAACTTTTGGACCACAAATGAGAGCAAGCTTTTCTAAACACCAGTGACATATTCAAAGCCCTTCTAGTATACTTCTACTTTATCGATTAGGTATGTCATTATCTAAAACATGGTTCCTAATTTCATCCAGACCAGTACATACTAGACCATATTTACCTATCCGGGTCCAGTCCACTGGACCATAATGATAGATGATATATAATTCAAAGGAGCCCTGGTGCTAACTTGAACAAATATATGAGTTATCCCTCTAGTTCACAACCCTCTACAGTTGATTTGATCTATTGGAATTTTAAGTTATGTTCCTTTCATGAAGCATGTATTTGCAAGACTACAACACAGTACAAGCATGTCGCCTACTTCACTCCACATCTGACATTCATATAACCCTTGTACTTTATGTGTCAGTTCTATATGATTGCACATGATTATTTCACTTTGTTATCTTTATCATTTATCATTTTTATCTTTTATATAAAATTAACTGATATGGTCATGTTATCCTACTCTTATATGGTATTAAATATAATATTTTAGTATCCATTTCTTTTGTTTTTTTTGTATTATTATTTTCATAACTTTCCAGTCTCGTTGATCCTCATCCTGGATTCTAAAATTATTTGTTATCCCAATCTTGCTAATCTTCTTCCCACCATTATCTCTTGTGATTCTGAATGAATCAACTGAAGCAGCCCTCTGAAACCTCTTACCAATTTCATTAGCTCTCAATGTTCCTAAAATTTCAGGCTTCTGAGCTACAAAATTTCACCAATGAAGTCGGTTATGTTGATAGTGACCAATATTAGAACTGAAATTCTAATCCCTGGATCATGATTCTACATGATGGATTTCCTGGCTTGTTTCTGCCTCATTTTAGGAATAAAAAGGGCCGCAGATCAACATGTAACTTACAAGAATATCTGAGGTCTATATAGTGAAACTACATAGAAAAAAGGTCAGAGGTGAAAAAAATCAAAGAAAGTCTCAAACTGCAGAACTGAATGTAAAAATGGCAGCATTTGCATCTTCAAGATATTAATGAAGCAGACGACATTACTAACACTCATCAGCCACATAAAATATCCTTCTCTTATTAATAAATAAACAAAGAAACTCACACCTTTGAGCTCTTGGTGATCCCTCTTGAAGTTATGAACTAGAGGTTGATACTGAAGGACAAGTTAAATGTAGCTCACAACTTCAAAGATAGGTTCAAGATAGAAACCTCTGGAGAGGTAAGACTGCATGACCACCAACTGAAGAAATGCACAACAACATATCTTACTCTGATATATAGAGGTCAAGTACAGCAAGACATTTTGGAAATTAAATACCGAAATATGCTTACCCTATCTTAACAAGGATTCGCTCCATACAGCAAGCATGTAGGCATAGATTAATTCAAAGTTGTAAGCTGGTGTGACAAGTATTTCCTTTATCACATAGGAAGGACAATATTTTAGTTAGTATTTTAGAAAATTATTTGATGATATAATATATTAGATAAATTAATGAAAGCAACAGATAAGCAATATGAAAGACCATTACGAACAATTTATAGCAATCTATCCATGATGCCACAAGAACTCTTTTAACCATCAATGGTATAATAATGGCTCCTAATATTTGAGGTCTATAATCGGACAAGAACCAACTTCATCATGCATGCTAAAATCCAGATAATATGATGAGCATATGGAACTAACCACCACATAAGATGGCAAATGACACTTCTCTTCATACAACACCATAAATAAACATGTTTCCTGTATATTAAAGAAAATTTGATCAAATTTCTTACCATAAATATACAAAATATTGATATACTAAGATCTTCAAAAGAAAAGCGCTATTGGAAAATCCATTTTTCAATAAATCCATAAAAGCTCGGTACTGTACCTTGACAAAGCACTAGGCATGAATTTGAAGACATAGGTACGACTTCCTGAATCTTTTCACTTGTAAATATAGCTCCCACAACTAGAAGGAAGATGAATTCATACCAAAAAAAGATCACACTATTATAATGAGAGACCAGAAAATAAGCAATAGCTTCCCTTGATTTTTTTTTCTTCTGAAGGGCTCATTAATATAAACAAGTCATGAAATTGTTTTCATTATTTGCAATGGCTTTATTAGTGCTAAAAAGTCATCAAGTTGATTTTCAGGGACCTGAAATTGAAGTAGACTTATGCTTGCTTTCATCTTTATCACTCTCTCCAATTGCATGTTCAGTATCTGCCATAGAAATCAAATGTATGGAATATCCCCCATCTGATATCCAAACAAATTGTGTTTCTGTGGAAAAGATAAGTTATAAAAAATGAAACAAACTGAATGATAATCCAGGTGCATGGAAGAAATAAGCATACTTGATGAGATGTCAGGAAGAGCAGCTAACATCTGCACTTCCATGACATGGTCTAGATGGTGGAGATCGGCTAATTTGGAAATCATAGAGTACCGTGCATTTGGTTCCATTGCTGTGCCACTGTCATTCAAGCTTAAAACATGCAAATCACCAGCAGAATCCAAGATCATAAACTTCTTTGGGGATAGGATATGGATACAAACTGCCTTCAGTGACGAAGGAACTCCTGTTCTGCCCTTACAGGTTTGGAACTCACCACCCCGTAAGACCATAAAAAATGAGTAGTGATCACCTGAGTCTTGCTTCAGTCTCACAGTCTTAAGCTTACCTGCATGTAAGATAATTATAAACAGTTTTAAAGCATCACCTCTGAAAAAAATGATAAAAATGTTTTTGTTGAGAAAAATAATTATAGTAAGAAAATAATTTTCAAAAGAAACCAAAGATAAGCAAGTGACAACTTTAAAGAGAAAATCAAAATGCATCCTAAGTCTGAAGTAAATTTGATCAGTAGCAGTTACATTTTCATTTTATATAACTAAAACTCTATAGAACTCCTAATCCGAAAAGGAAAAGAACACACAGACTCAGTGCACCTCTCTCATTACTAAGTTGTTCTAAATCTATGTATCTTATTACCAAGGTATGCAATTTTGTACCATACTGGCGTTCCGAGCAGTACACCAGGGCATACCACTCAGTATGCCATTTTATTTTATTTTTATGATATATATATTTATATATATATAACAAAATTTTTTAAAAAAAAGAGGTGACATCGTTGTGGTTTTCTCCTACCGACGAGGAAGAGAAGAAGCCTCGACGATGTTGCCGAGGCCTCCTCTTTTCCTTGCCGTCTCAGATGAGGAGAAGGCGATGAGGAGAAGACCATGACGAAGAAGTCGCCGCCTCGCTAGGTTCTCCTCATCCGCGGCGCTGTCCCAAGGTTCCACGACTGCAAACTTCTCCCTCTTTCTCTTTCTTCTTCCTTGCTTCTTCTCTCTCTTTCTCATCGCAACCAGCCTGATACCTTCCAGTAGCAGGCGATGATGATTGAAATCAATCGTTACCGACCTGTTTCGAGTGATAACCAGGCGAAAACAACCCCATATCGTCCAATACGAGGCTACGTCAAGGGTACCGCTCGATAGCGGGTGGTCCGCATACCGATCTACTGATGGATAAGTACATACCGCTCATACTGAGCGATCCGATGCGAAACGACATACCTTATTACATTGGTCACTTGCTTCACAACCTGATAAGAATATTATAGGTTATGTACTTTTAAATTAGAAAATTTATTATATAAAAGGATCTCATGATATACATCAGCATCATGATTTATCATAACCACATCAAGAAGGTAAAGGAAAACAAGAAGTTCTGGTTGCATCACTCATTTGTTTAACTAGGTAGTCATAAATGATAATGCATGTTAACATGACCAAGAGAAGAATATATGATACAGGACCCTTTTAATGTATTCCTCGTTTGAATAAATTATTCATTAGTTTAGGGGGTTCTCATTTGGATTTAATTGAAGATTTAAATCCTTACAAAAGAGTTTCTTTTACTATTGAATAATCTACAAGGGAGGAAACCCATCAAATAAATATTTTATCAACAGAAAATATTATTTACTAAAGAAAATATAAAAATGCATCTCCCTAAAACAAGAAAGGATGGAAGAGTCAATATGTTTGGATTATGAGATGTAACTTTTTTTAACTTTATCCTTCCATATTTTTGTATTTTCTGGGATCAATAAAATGGAAAAGTAAATGGAACTGAAGATCACAGAAGGATTGAATGAACTGAAGTTCCTGTTCGCTATATTCTGTGCAAGTGATATTTTTTTAATTTATCCTTCCATATTTTGGTATTTTCTGGGATCAATAAAATGGAAAAGTAAATGTAACTGAAGATCACAGAAGGATTGAAATTTGAATGAACTGAGTTCCTGTTCACTATATTCTGTGCAAGTGATGTGAACTTCTTGAGCCAAAGTGAGGTTGCTAGTTATTCATGTTCCTATTACAATATTTTCCTTCATCTATTTTTAGATAAAAAGAATATACTTTCTTTGTTTGTCACGAACTTATCCTACATCACTAAGTAACTTCCATAAGCTACAAACAAGTAGTCATAGTTTAGTTTGCTCTTTTAATTATGTCATGGATAATATCATGAAATATATTATGGCCATCATATCCTTTCTTGATATTTTTAGACATTTCATTTTTTGATCTTTCCCACCTTGTACTAAAATCATCTCCTATAACAAAAATGCAATGATTTCTTTCTATCGCTCCTTTTAGTTAACCAAAAACAAACATCACCATCCATTTCACACTAGATTTTTTATATCTTGTTCCAGTCCCAATACAACAATCTTCTGAATTATTTAATCTAAGGTGCTACAGTAATGGACCATCCTAATGTCTCCTTATTTTAACTATCTCACCCTAAGTGTTTCAAAAAGTCAACCAATCAAGCACATGATTGGCCTTATTTACCATACTGACCTTCATCCCTGTGTTTTTTCATCTAATAGTTTCTTCTGAAGTTTCCAACAAAATTAAAACGAAGCAATTAAGATAAGCTCACAGGATCTGAACAGAAGGAAATCTAATGGTTCATATAAACCACAGCGTCTGACATGGTGACATGTGCGTTTTGAGTATCCTGTAAAGGCCTAGTTATTGTGAATAGTTTTGAAACATCATTAAGTGATACCTTCAAAATTATTTAATGGCAATGTACAATGAGATGTGACTCTTTCAGATACTCACGGCAAAGTTATTCGATGTCTGCAGTCTAATTCTCTCCAGTTAGTTAAGTTCGTAGTATTTCAATTTTGCACTACTACAAATCTCAAAGAAATCTCAACAGAGGTGACTTGGTAAACATTCTTGATTATCAACTCCACTTAAAGTAGGAGGATAGAAAATATATGCAAGTTGCTAATGTAGTTCATAGTGCAGCTGCAGAAATCAACTGGTCAATGTCAAGTATCAAATGATGGTGAATGAATCACAAGAATTTTCAACCCATTTTATTGATTATATCCTCAGGTGCTTGAATGTTCAGCACAATCTCATATCACTATCCTAGAGCAAATCACCAATAAGCCAAACACAACAAGACAAATACTTCCCCAAGTGATGGGGAGTAATCTACCCCTCCAATCACAGCTCGTAATGTGGCAGGGCCCCGAATGAGGTGGCGACCATCCAAGCCCAACAACAGTGGTAAGCCCAAAAGGGAATATTAAGCTCATATTGCAGAATATTCCCTTGGACTCGGTCTACTATAAAGACCCACTCTTTTACCATTATTACATAAGTCCATTACTGGTCACCCACAAGTTTTTTCTTCCACGCCCTAACTTGAGCGTTGGAGGGACCAGATCGAGCACCCCATCTAACCCTGATCTTCCTGCAAGTCGATCATCAGGCATGTAGATGGGTTCCTAACCCCCCTTTTTGGACATTCTCAGACCCTTGCACACGTGGCCCAAGACCCAATCGGATATGTCACCTACATTTTACACCATTTTGGCACTAGAAGGAGGGCCTCATGTTGTAGGAGCACCAGGCCACTGACCTGCACAATGAACGCTCAAGCGAGGGTGCACCAAATCGACTCATAGTATGTTCACCTAGGGGGGTCAGCCAACCTTTCCATCCCTCAGCGCCACCACCTTTGCCCAGACATGCTAGTTATAAGTGCCCTGCAAGTCAATCACGTGAGTGATGATACTTGTAATTTTGTACATATCTTTTGGTTAATAACAAAATTTTCTCACTCTATATTGCATGATGGATATATATAGTGATATCCTTGAATCTATGCAATGGGAAATTAGATCATGATAAAATCATGAAAATGAGACCAATTCTCTTTAAACATAGATTCTAAATATTCCCTAGTCATAGGTTACTCGAGAAAGACATAGAGATAATTGGACAGACCGATATACTATATACCCATCCATATGATGGGGGTAGTTGGTCTCATAGCTGCTTGTGTAGGATATAGTGCATGTGCTCATTAGAGAATGAGTTCATTGAATGATCCGCTTATGAGATGCCCGATGATTAATAATACCTCATTGTCAGACAACGATTCCATAGTCCTAATTGTGTATATGGTCCTTGGACTTGAGACACAAGTTTATTTGAGTACTCCATTTTTTTATAGGTCTAGAAGTTCCAAATCTAGTACAATCGGTTATTTGGGAATGATAACCAACCTTACGAAGGCAATTGTATGTCAATAAAGGATCATCCACTCTCGGTATCATGAGAGGAATATCCCGTGTGTCCTCAATCAGGCAAATCCCTAGCCCAAGGGTCAATTGGATTGAGAGAGGAATTCTTCGGGTGAATCATATAAGAGTGAGGCTCGGATGGATTCCGTATGTGCTTGACAGCACCATGCCCAATATACGGTCTCTAGGATATTAGATGGATGAGGGACTATAGATACACTATAACTGAGAGCAGATAGATCCAATGGATTATATCCCCCTGTACCATCTGGAGACTATGGCGTAATGGCCTAGTGCGTCCATAATCAATGAGTTAAATGAATTATTATGGGGATACTGAGGTAGAAAGAGTTCTGAGTCAGAAGGGATTTTAATAAATGCAACTCACGTCCAACTCGATATTGCGCCTAGAGGGTCACACACATAAGGTGGGCGACGCGACGAATAGAGGATTGGATATGAGATATCCAACAAGAGAGCGTCGCCCCCTTCCTTGCTCATTGTTGCTACCACCTTACTGCGTGGTGGAGCGCCGTCACGAGGAGAATCGTTGTTGTCATCCACCTTGTGAACTTCCGCTAGAGAGGAGTTCGCGAGAGTTCCTTCATCCGGCGGGCCAGGATCTGTGCATCTAGGGATATACCAGTCCCCTAGGTGAGAACGTCTCACCCCTTCGATGTGGCTTCGAGATTTATACTCCCGGTCATCTCCTGACGATCCGATGCTATTTCGTTTGGGAAATGCATTTGTTTAATTTTAATTTTCCGCTGCGCATGTGATGCTCATGTCTTTTCCCAACAAGACACTCATGCAATATTGGTGCCTATTCAATGACCCTAGTCTCTCTCCTCTGGTGGCGATCCTGATCCTCATGTTAGTGCTGACCAAGGTCTTCATGAACCTTGACCAACAGGTTCAGATGTTGATAGGGGCCATACAATTGGTTGTGCCCCTAGTCCAATAGTTGGCTTAGCCAACGCCCGTAATCCCTGAACATCTAACAGTGCCGTAAACCTCGGTCGAGCCCCACCGGCGTGCTTCGACACAAGCGATGGTCGAGCCGCCCCAACCTACGGACGCCCCAACTGACAGAGTCAAGATACTCAATGGTCGAGTTTAGCGGGCCGTGTTGTCCCTAATCGACGATCCCCCCGTCGAAGGTTCAGTTAGTAGATTGAAAATACACCTTTTGGGCGCAACTCCGATAGATGGACCGATGCTTGGAGGATATGCGCCAAGTTCCAATGACGAAGTTGGAAGTTTAGCTGGCCTCACTTCAGTCAAATCTCCCCTCACTCGACACAAACAGGAGGAGCTCGTCCCTCGGGCTTTCGACTCCCTTACCTGGCAGTATTCAATGGAGGCGCTGACCCAAACGAGCACGTGGTAGCCTTCACACTCAAATAGAGCTCTATGGTATGTCCAACACACTGATGTGTCGAACATTTCCTACGACCTCAAGGGGGTGACTCGAGATTGGTACGCCAAGTTTAAGGCCGCTCTAGGTTGACTCCTTCGCCCAACTTGCACGAGAGTGTGAAGAGCACTTCGCGGGTAACATTCGTGCTCGATGCTCAACAGCCACCCTCCTCGGCATCCGACAAGCGGAAGGTGAGTCATTGGTAAGGGGAGTTACGGACGTCCACCCATCGCTATTGATCCAAGCATTCATGATGGGGCTCCAACTCTCCAAACTTTTATAGTCGCTGATAGAGAAGCAATCGACCAATGTGCTCGAGATGCTGCAAATGCCCAACCTATTACTGCTGAGGCAATGGGAGAGAGGAGGGAAGAGTCATAGAGGCACTCGAAACCAGAGTGTCCCCTTGCTCCTATGCCCAAATCCCCTCGGTGCTGTACACAAGATCATGGGGGGCTGTCTCGAACGAGGACCGACCTCACCTCGTTGAGCATGACTCAGATTAAAATCTTCAAGCAGATTTGAGAAAAGGGAATGCTTCAGGATCCACACTATCACGGACTTAGCTGAATTTGCCTAAGCTGTGCGGCACCCTTGTGGCACTCACGAAGACTTAGCCGAAATTGCCTAAGTCGTGAAGCAACCTTGCCCACTGTTCTGGACTTAGCTGGGATTGCCTAAGTCATGAAACGCCCAAAGCATTATGTGTCCGCAAAGGGTCAGCCCTCTTACAACCTTTTAAGGTCCCGTAGGACCCGCAAAGAAAAAGTTGATTAGCTTAGAAGCGAGCGACGGACACGTTTCGGCGTCTCGCAAAGCGGAAAGCTATACAAGCAATTTGTCGAACACCTTTAGTGTAGCTGAGAAAAGAGAGAAAGAGAGCGAAATAGGACTTTGGAGGGTTGTAGGAACGATCGTAAGTCCGCAAACGACAGTAACCAAGGTATCGGACGCAAGACAAGTTCAATTGCTGATGAACACCTACGCTTGACATATACCCGGAGCCCTATCTAGCCTGGTGCCACCCGGGGGGTTCCAAGGTGCTGAAATGGCTGACATTTCGCACTACTCAGAAAGGTTGCCGTGGCACACGAAAAAGACCCAAAAACATGGCTGTTTTGGCTCTATGCAACGAATGATCGTTCTGCAGCCTTCTACACTACTTTCGCTCACATTTCTTAGGTAAAAACACATAAACTCAAAGCAAAACAAGCTGTCAAACATATGTACAAGCAAGAAAAAACAACGAACGGTTCACGGGGCGAAGATGTTGCGTTTGAGCGACGTCCGTTCGTGACATTCTCCCCCACTTAAACTGTCGACGCCCTCGTCGACGCTTGTTGGTAGGCTTTGACGCGAGCTTCTTCATGTCGTAGGGCATCTTCTGGCTCCCAATTGGCTTCTGTTTGAGGAAGCTTTTGCTACTTCACCAAGTACTCAATTTGCTATGCTCCATTGGGTAACTTTATCTTGCGATCCGTCAGAATAGTTTCAACTCGCTTCTCGTAAGAGGCTCTGGTGGGGGGTAGTCGAGTTGGAACATTTCGAGAATCATCTTGCGGATCTGAGTGGTAGACTTTCAAGTTGCTCGCATGCAAGACGTTATGAATTCTGAACCATGCTGGCAGTTGCAACTTGTATGAGACATTGCCTACCCTGTTGATGATTGGGAAAGGCCCTTCATATTTGCGCATCAATCCTTTGTGCACTCTGTGCCTGAAGAACTAGAGTGATGCTGGTTGGAGCTTCACCAACACCATATCGCCCACTTTAAACTCTTGTGGTCGCCTCCCCAAGTCTGCCCACTTCATCTTCTTGACCGCCTTCTCCAAGTATGCCCGCGCAATATCTGCATTGCGATGTCATTCCTTTGCAAAGTGATAGGTTGATGGGCTACTCCTTGTATAACCAATAACCAGGGTGTGAGGAGTTGATGGCTGTTGTCCCATAATAATCTCAAATGGGCTCTTGTTGGATGCAGAGCTCCGCTGCAAGTTATAGGAGAATTGGGCTATGTCCAACAGCTTCACCCAATCTCGTTGGTTGGCACTTACATAGTGCCGGAGATATTGCTCCAAGAGCGAGTTCATTCTTTTTGTTTGGCCATCCGTTTGGGGGTGGAGGCTTATGGAGAAGTATAATTTAAATCCCAACAACTTAAACAACTCGGTCCAGAATCGTCCCAAGAACCGAGAATCTCGATCACTAATGATGTTGTGTGGGACTCCCCAAAACTTCACCACATTCTTCATCATCAACTTAGCCGCCTCCTCCGCTGAGCAATGTAGGGGTGCAGCAATGAATGTTGCATACTTCGAAAACCGATCAATTACCACGAGTATCGATCCACCCTACTACGGGCAAGCTTGATATGAAGTCCAAGGAAATGCTCTCCCATGGCCTTTCTGGTACGACCAGCGGCTCCAAAAGTCCCACTGGCCTCTGCTGCTCTACCTTGTCTTGTTGACAAGTAAGGCATGTTCGAACATATTCCTCCACATTTGTCCCCACCTTCGGCCAATAAAAGGCCCTCTCCACGAGAGCCATTGTTCGGTGGATACCCGGATGTCCAGCCCAAAGGGAATCGTGACACTCTTTCAGGAGTTCACGCCTCAAGTTATCCGCTCGCGGAACATAAACTATGTTCCCCTTGGTGTAGATAAGTCCCTCCTGGACCCAAAATCGTCGTGTCTTGCCTTCTTTGATGAGTTGCATCAGAGTTACTGCCTGAGGATCTTGGTACAGTCCATCCCTGATCCTGGAAAGGAAGTTGGAGCGCAATTGACTTGCTTGGCCTCCGCCCTCCAACTGTATAGCATTCACTAGCTCCACTTTCCGACTCAATGCATCGGCCACGACATTTGCTTTTTCGGGCTTGTACTCCATTACCATGTCGAACTCAACCAAGAAGTCCTGCCATCGTGCTTGCTTTGGGGAGAGTTTCTTTTGAGTTTGGAAGTAACTCAATGCGACATTGTCTGTCCTTAGCACAAATGGTGCTCCCAGAAGGTAGTGTCGCCACACTCGTAGACAGTGGACCATCGCTGTCATCTCCTTCTCATGCACAGGATATCGCCGCTCGGTCTCGTTGAGCTTACGACTCTCGTAGGCCACTGGATGACCCTCCTGCATAAGAACTCCTCCAATAGCAAAATCAGAAGCATTTGTATGGACTTCAAAAGACTTTCCATAGTCCGGTAATCTGAGTACAGGTTCCTCCAACACAACAGTCTTTAGGTCTTGAAATGCCGCCTCACATTTGTCCGACCATCTCCAGGACTGCTCCTTCTTTAGCAACTCCATCAACGGAGCTGCGCGCTTCGAATACCCAGCTATGAAGCGTCGATAATAGTTGATGAACCCACGGAAGGATCTCAACTCTGGCACCTTCTATGGTGTTCGCCAGTCCGCCACAGCTTGCACCTTAGACTGGTCCATTCTGATGGAACCATTGCCGATTCGATGCCGCAAGAATAAAATCTCCGTTTGGGCGAAATAGCACTTTTCCCTCTTCACGAACAAGGTGTTCTCCATAAGAACTTTGAAAATTGTTCGGAGGTGTCTAACATGCTCCTCAAGTGTTTGGCTATAAACGACGATATCGTCTAAGTAGACGACCACAAACTTGTCCAGATACTCCTTGAACAGCTGGTTCATTAGAGTGCAGAATGTGGCCGGAGCATTGGTTAAGCCGAAAGGCATCACCAATAACTCGAATACTCCATACCTGGTCACACAGGTAGTCTTTGCCTCATCACCTTCTGCAATGCGCACCTGCCAATACCCCGACCGAAGGTCGAATTTGGAGAAGTACTTTGCCTTGCCCAATTGATCGAACAAGTCCGCGATGAGCGGGATAAGGTACTTGTTTTTCACCGTCATCTTGTTAAGGGCTCGATAATCAATGCATAAACGGAGACTCCCATCTTGTTTCTTCTGAAAGAGGACTGGAGCTCTGAAAGGTGCTTTTGAACTGCGGATGAGACCGCTTAGCAGTTCATCTAACTGCTTCCTCAATTCCGCCAACTCTGGAGGGGCCATGCGGTATGGTGGTCTCGCTGGAGGCTTAATTCCCGGCTCCAGCTCAATCCCATGATCCACGCCTCTGCGTGGTGGTAGAGTTCTCGGCAACTCTGTTGGCATCACATCTGAGAACTCCTTCAGGATGTTCGCCACAACAACAGGTTCCGGAATGGCTTCCCCATCAGGTGTCTCTAGCTTCATAGCAGCTACAAAGGTTGATTCACCTTTTCGTACCCCTTTCTTCAATTGTAAAGCCGATATTTGTTGTAGGTCCTTGGTTCCTCCCCGAGAAACTGGAACCATGTAGGGATCCTCACCTCCCATTAGACACAAGTTCAAGAACGGTACTGGCACCAACTTCGCTGCGTGCATAAACTCCATTCCGAGAATCACTTGGAAGTCATCTAGTGGCACTGCCATCAAGTTTGTGCTCCCGCTCCATGTCTCGATCTTGATAGGGATCCCTTTTGCTTGTCCGGAGATCCGCTTGGCCTCCGAGTTCACCGCCTTCATACGACTTTGGCTCTTCTCCAAGATTAATCACAGTCGCTTAGCTTCGCGATCGGCAATAAAATTGTGGGTTGCGCCCGTGTCCACCATTGCACGGGTTGTTCGACCATTAAGCTTGATGTCTACATACATCAACTCACTGTTTCCTGCCTTTAGTGGCTTTGCCTTTGTGTTCTCCCCCACTTGACCCCGCAACGCATTCAACAAACGCATTGCTCCCATCCTGGGTCCTTGCGACGCCTCACTGTCGTTACTGGAGTCAGAACTGCTCGAACTAAGGGCGATAGCTTTGCCCTTGTCTGACTTACGGGGTAGAATCGATGCCGTTAAAGCATTGAGTGCCTGTTTTTGTGGGCACTCCCTCACTTTGTGCGGTCCTCCACACAAGAAGCATCCACTAGACTTTGGGACTCTACCTCTTGAGCCCGGTCCCTTGTGAAAATTCTTCTTCTTTTGCTCGCCCCAGACTCCTTCGCTCGAGAGTATTTAGATGGGAGATTTCCCGAAGATTGTTTCTTCTTTCTCGAATCCTCCGAAGAAACAAAGTCAGTCAGCCTTTCCGCGACTGCAATTGCCCCGACTACGTCGGTGACATTCCTCCGATGTAGTTCTTGTTGTGCCCATGGCTTCAAGCCATCAAGGAAGCTGAATAGCTTGTCTTTCTTAGGCATTTCCCGTATATCCAGCATCAGTGCTGAAAATTGTTTCACATAGTCTCGGATTGTTGTACTTTGGCGGAGTTGTCTCAGTTTCCTTCTTGCGACAAACTCTGTGTTCTCGGGCAAGAACTGAGTTCTCAACTCTCGCTTCAAGTCTCCCCATGTAGCCACTCGACATCGGCCTTGCTGTATCTCTTCCCAACGGGTTCGCCACTAAAGTTTTGCATCTCCATTCAGATACATTGTTGCTATAGCAATTTTGGTTTCTTCAGAATCGAGCCTTGTAGCACGAAAATACTGTTCCATGTCGAACAAGAAATTTTCAAGCTCTTTGGCATCCCTAGCACCTCCGTAGCACTGCGGCTCCGGTGCTCTGAAGTGTTGTGGTGGCGCAGCGCGAGTGTTGTTCCCTCTCGCATCAAGAGTCCTTGTTAACACCATCACCTTAGCCGTGAGTTACGTCACAACTTCGTGTAGATGTCGTACGGAATCTTTGGTGTCCTTTGTCAGTTGATCAATCAGGGATTCAACTTTCTCGATCCGAGCTTCAACTTCTTCTTGCGAGTTCTCTACCCCAAGTAGCCTTCCTTGGCCTTGGTAGAGTTCCTCCACGCTCGCTTCAAGAACATCGAGGCGGGTTTCCGCCATTGTAAGTCTCTCTCTGTGGCCCTTCTTCCCGGTTGGTGCTCCAGATGGCGCCTCCTCCCCTCGTGGAGAATACCCAACTTCACGCTCGTCTTGTTCACTGCCGCACTCCTCATAAGTGGCTCCAGCAGTTTGCGAGTGAGTTTGCATTTGCAGCCCACCTGCGGCTGCTTGGAGCAAGAGTCCCGCTTGCCCCATCTTGCTCGATTCACCACGATGTTTCACCATGGCGAAATTGCGAATCTTCTTCGCTGTTCGTTTGAATTGCTTGCCTGCTCTAATATCACACTGTCACGGACTTAGCTGAATTTGCCTAAGCCGTGCGGCACCCTTGCGGCACTCCCGAAGACTTAGCTGAAATTGCCTAAGTCGTGAAGCAACCTTGCCCACTGTTCTGGACTTAGCTGGGATTACCTAAGTCATGAAACGCCCAAAGCGTTATCTGTCTGCAAAGGGTCAGCCCTCTTACAACCTCTTAAGGTCCCGTAGGACCTGCAAAGAAGAAGTTGATAAGCTTAGAAGCGAGCGACGGACACGTCCCGACGTCTCGCAAAGCAGAAAGCTATATAAGCAATTTGTCGAACACCTTGAGTGCAGCTGAGAAAAGAGAGAAAGAGAGCGAAATAGGACTTTGGAGGGTTGTAGGAACGGTCGCAAGTCCGAAACGACGGTTCCCAAGGTATCGGACGCAAGACAAGTTCAATTGCTGATGAACGCCTACGCCCGACATATACCCGGAGCCCTATCCAGTCCGGTGCCACCCGGGGGGGTTCCAAGGTTCTGAAATGGCTAACATTTCGCACCGCTCAGAAAGGTTGCCGTGGCACACGAAAAAGACCCAAAAACAGGGCTGTTTTGGCTCTGTGCAGCGAACGATCGTTCTGCAGCCTTCTACACTACTTTCGTTTACATTTCTTAGGTAAAACAAGCTGCCAAACATATGTACAAGCAAGAAAAAGCAACGAACGGTTCACGGAGCGAAGATGTTGCGGTTGAGCAACGTCCGTTCGTGACAACACCCATTGAGATCAACCCTTGGCAGAAGAGACAAGATAAAGTACTACCATTTCCATAAGATCGCAACCACAACACCATGGATATCGTCGACCTGAAGGAGCAGATCGAGGAGCTCATCCACCGAGGACACCTCGACCGTTTTGTCCAAAGAAGGCAAAAGCCTTCCTAGAAACTAGAAGGCCCCATCGAGAGGCAAATCGACATGATAGTTGGCAAGCCCGCCCTAGGGAGGATAGTTCGTCAGGTTGGAGAGCCTATGCCCAGGCAGTGGCCGAGAAACATTGACATGTGACAGATGACTGAGAAAGTCTTTCGAGATAAAAAGGAATCATAGCACCTTGACCCTAACCACAACATCATCCTCGTCATCTCCGTCTGGATAATCGACTCATGGGTTCAGAGAGTCATGATTGATACAGGTAGCTCAATCGACATCCTTTACTTCGATGCATTTCAAAAACTGGGTTTCAGTACTAATGATCTCACCCCTATATCCTCCTTTCACGGAGTTCCCGGGCAACACTATCTCCCCCTCGACACCGTCAGCCTCCACGTGATCTCCTTTGGAAATGAGCCCCATTCCAAGATGGTGGTGGCTAAGTTCATGGTGGTTGATATCCCCTCGACATCGATTATCGACTGATCAACTCTGAACAGGCTAAGGGCGATGGTGTCGATCTACAACATGTCCATGAAGTTCCCCACTAGGTTCGGAGTTGGAGATCTAAGAAGCAATCCGAAGGAATCCAAACAATGCTACTAGACGACAGTGCCCTTCCTAAGTAGTTGCGTGTCGAACAACTGTCGGTAGACCCCCGGGAAGGAGCAAAGCCAACCCCCCATCTCGAGTCGAATGAGCCACTCTTGGAGGTACCCTTGGATCAGGCCAAGACAAATTGCACGATGAAGGTCGGATCGACACTCATAGAGCCCAGCCGAGTGGAGATGATCAACTTCCTCTAGGAAAACTTCGAAGTTTTTGCTTGGTCGATGAAAGATATGCTAGGGATTGACCCCCACGTGGGAAAGCACTACCTCAACATCCTTTACGGAGTCCGACCGATTAAGAAGAGGTCGCATCGATTTGTGCATAATCGCCAACAGGCAATTAGTGCCACGGTAGACAAGATGCTAGGCACACAACTTATATCCAAAGCGAAGTACACCTAGTGGTTAGCCAATCTTGTACTTGTTAAAAAGCTAATGAAAATTAACAGATGTGAGTTGATTATACCAACTTGAACAAAGCTTGTCTAAAAGATAATTCCTCTCCCCCAAATCGACCAACTAATAAATGCCACTTCCGATCGTGAATTGCTGACCTTCATGGATACTTTCTCAAGATAGATATGTACGCTCTAGAAGACCGAGAGCACATATCCTTCACCACTAACCGAGGGAAGCATTGCTATGAAGTAATGACCTTTGGACTTAAGAAGACGAGCCACCTTCTAGAGAATGGTTGACAAGATGCTTCGGGGCCAGATGGGGTGGAATGTTGAGGTGTATTATCACTGACGATCATCGCGCACTTGCAACACCTTCGTCAACGGACCGTTCGTCACTTTTGTTTGCTTGTACATATGTTTGGCAGCATGTTTTGCCTTGCTTTTGTGTGTTTTTGCTCGAAAATTATGAGCAGGAACAATTTGTAGGGTTGCAACGCGATCGCTCACCAAAATAGGTAAAACAATCCTAGAATGCCTTAGTTTTCACGTGTCATGGCTTGCTTTCTACAAGCTTCAGCGCGGAGCAAAACGTCAGCCATCTCAGCACCCTAGAACCACCCGAGTGGCACAGGGTTGGATGAGCGTTTGGGGTCGTGTTGGGGTTGACTGGATTCATAAGTTTGCACGTTAAGCCTACGAGAACTTGCCGATGCGCCCGACACTCGATAAGCAATAGTTTGCGGACTTGCAAATGTTTATTTGCCTTCTAAAATCCTTGTTTTCTCCTTCCTCTCTTTTCTCTTTTGAACACCAAATGTTTGTTGAATTGCTTGTAAAGCTGCCCTCCTTGTGAGACGTTGAGACTTGTATGTCGCTCGTTTCGGAACTGATCAATTTGCTCTTTTACAAGTCCTTCGGGACTTGAGCGAGGTTGCAACTTGGCTGACCCTTTGCGGACAAATAAGGCAAGGGTGCCTTACGACTTAAGCATTTCTAGCTAAGTCCATGACTTTGTGTTATCAGAGCGGGTAAGTAATTGAGCTAACAACGAAAGTTTACAATCTCGCTATAGTGAAGCATTGTGGTGAATCGAGCAAGACGGGGTAAGCCGGACCATTGCCCTAAGCAATCGTAGGTGGGCTGTAAGTGCAAACTCGCTCTTAAGATATTGAAACCACTTAAGAGGAGCGCGATAGTAAAAATGACGATTGAGAAGTTGGCTACTCTCTACAAGTGGAGGAAGTGCAATCCAAAGTGCAAACCGGGATAAGAAGCCATAAGGAGAGGCTTACAGTTGGAAACCCACTTTGACATTCTTGAAACGAGTCTAGAGGAACTCTACTAAGGCTAACGAAAGCTTCTTAGGGTAGAGAACTTGCAAGATGAGGTAGAACCTCGGATTGACAAGGTCGAGTCTCGAGTAGACCGATTGATGAAAGACACCAAAGACTCTGTGCAACACCTACACGAAGTCATTGCAGAACTCATGTCTAGAATTACATTGCTCACAAGGGGAGGTCCGCCATCTTCAGTGCTGTGAATGGCACCGACTTGTGTCGACAGAGCTCCCACACCTTGCTCCAACGAGATGTCTTCCGCATGAGTCCCTCAGACTTCAAGGTCGATTACTCAAGGCCTTCCTCTTCTAGACGACCTTGTAGGTTCGTATAGCCGAATCATCCGAAGGGGGACGCGCTTCGGCCTCCTATTGGGATTGCACTCCTAGCCTTGGCTCGGGACTGTGGGGGGTCACAGGCTCGATAGTAACCTCCCGAGCTAATGTCCTTAAGGAGGAGGCGGAGCCTCACCTTTTCTTTAGAGTCGCAAGATTCATCCCTACAGAGAGGCAACTTGGAGGTCAGAAACTTAGTCAATCGAGTCAAAAAAAAGTATCTCAGGAAGCAAGGCATACCCCGAGGAACAGGACTTAGGCCAGCCTCGGCCAGCCAGCCCTCATCCATGCACTTGATGGCTACATAAGAGGTAACAATCTCTCATAGCCAAAGCACCAAGCTCCTCACCCCCTTGGATAGGTGGGGAGGTGTGCTGGTGAATGTGTGTGCCAACCAATACAGACTGAAGTCCTAGTCCAAATCGATGTCGATGAAGAAGTAGCGCCCCTTCCAACCCTTGTTGGAAGTCTGAGCGATCCTCATTGTAAACCCCTCCCGATCCGTGAGTACCTATTAACTCGCTTGTAGACTCGAAAGTAGGAGTGGAATAAATTCAATGTCAGGACTAGGCCAGCGTAGTAGCATTCCTCGATGAATACAACTAGATAGTGCCACAAGTTGGACGCTATCAAAGAGGGGAAAATCCTCCACCATCGGAGGCACTTTGAGATGAAGGGATGGAGGGGGAATATGAGCCTAGCCTCCAATGCATTGATGTTCGGAGACCCAAGACGCAAAGCAGACGACAGAAAGGCTGAAGTAAGAAGTAGGGTGGGGCTTAGGATGCATGTGAGCCCCACCTACATGGGAGAGGCCGTTTTATACCCACTGATCCGCCACTTTGCCTTCTAGAGCACCTGCTCGACTCCTCAGATGGCTTCTCAAGTTCTCGCTCAATGCAACACTTGAAAAAGTTCTTGCCTAAGCTTCTCGCTCGATGTGACATTTTGAATTTTTTCGCCAATAGGGACTTGTCCAGGGGGGAGTTCGATGAAGCCCCGTCTCAAGCTATGCTTGAAAATATGCCTGATATGCCCCTCTCGGACTAAGCATGAAGATGCACCCGAGGGGCCTCTCTCGGGCAAAGCATGAAGAGATGTCACTGAGGTGCCCCTCTAGGGCTAAGCATGGAGATGCGCCTGAGGTGTCCCCCTCAGACCAAGCATAAAAATGCACCCAAGACATCTCTTGATTGGTCCAAGCGCAAAAGGCACAACCGACGCACCTGTGAAGGTGGCTAATTCGATGTCCATTACACAAAAGTTATTGACACCACAAGTGAGCCTCCTAATTGAGCCACGCCTCAAGATGGAGTAGGGGCATGCCTCTGCACCCAAAGACAAGCCCCGAGACATACCTCGATGAGAGAGAGAGAGAGAGGAGAGGGGGGGGGGGGGGGGGGGGGGGGGGGTGCAAATGATGGGGGAGAACTCTACTCCTCCAATCATAGCTCACCATGTGGCTGGGCCTAGATGAGGTACCAACCACCCAAGCCCAACAATAGTGGCAAGCCCATAAGAGAATATTTGGCCCATATCGCATAAATATTCCCTTGGACCTAGCCTACTATAAAGACTCATTCTTTTACTATTGCAGAGGTAAGCTACTGTTCATCCATGAGCTTTTAAATTCCCACTTTGGCTCTAATTTAAGCATCGAAGGGACGAAATCAGGCACCCCACCAGACCCTAGTCTTCCTGCAAGTCAGTCATCGAGCATGTAAACGATTTCCTGACCCTCCTCTTCGAACGTTCTCATTCCCCTGCACATGTAGCCTAAGATCGAGTCAGGCTAATAGAGACATCACCGATATTTTACACCATTACCAAGAAAATCTTTGAATCATGGAAAGGAACTTTCAATCATGTTCCCAGAGCAAGCTATAATAAATAATTCTCTTGTGCTACATATATTAGCCTACATGCAAAGCTTCAACCCGACGACGAAAATTTGGTCGTTTCGCAAAGGTAACGTGATCCTACAACAAAGATTATCTACCAATGATTCAGAATGATAAACTGAAAGAATTTAGCAGGCAATACTGTATAAAATAGCAGACAGGAACTGATGTTGGCTCAAAAAAAAAATTGATAATGAGAAAGATTGAAAGACCAGACAGCAAATGTTACCAACAAAAAAAGAAGAGATTATGGAGTTCGGAAATTTACAGGGTGCACAACCTCCATCAGCCATGGTTTCATCTGCCGAACCCTGCGTGCTACCTCGGCAATCAAGGCGACCACCACCGGAGTCCGGCCCCAAAGACTTCTTGACACGGCTCTTAGGAATCACAAGCCCATTCGGCAAATTCTTCTTGCGTAGATCTCCGACCAAAGCGCTCACCTTTTTGTGCCCTAAACCGCCGGTGTTCGTGACACGGCCCTTGACCAGCGGCCGCAAAGGAAAGACCCGAACGCCATCCACCTCGCCAATGAGCATAAACCCCATGGAGAGCGTGATCGAGTAGATTGGCAGCGTGAGCTCCACAACCGCACACTTCACGAGATGGATGGTCGCCTCCGCCCCCGCGTCCAGCCTCGCGGCGAAGACCCAGATCTGGCTGGCGGCGATCGAGTGGACGACAAAGACGTTGACCGAACCGGCGAGACGCACTGAGAGGCCGTGCGGTAGGGGAAGTGCGACGGCGGATCGGCCGCGGTCGTTCCTGTAGTCGAGGCGGGCGGGGGCGAAGGCGGCGGCGGAGCCGCCGCGTGGGAGAAGGATCCATGCGCGGAGCTGGACGGAGGAGCCGGCGGCGAGGGGTGCGGCGGAGAGGAAGAGCACGGTGGCGGAGGGGAGGAGGCGGAGGAAGCAAGCGGCGGTGGAGGGCGGGGGGGACGGTGACTGGGGTGGCTGAAGACAAGAGGGACGGGTAGAGGAGGGCGGAGGAGTCGACGAGCATGAGGGAGAGGGAGCGGGATGAGGGCTCGAAAAGGACGGAGGAGACGACGGCGGCGGGGGAGGAGGGGGAGAAGGAGGATGGGAAGGGGAGGTCGAGCTTCGAGGCGTGGAGACGCATAACACCGCTCGCGTGGAGGTGGGTTGTCGCGCCGTCTTCGTCTTCTACTCAGCACCGGCACCCACGGCTACTGCTCCGGCTGACCTTCTCCATCGCGAAGGGGGAGAGAGAGAGAGAGAGAGAGATCGTACTTTGGATGAGCTTGTTGTGTGCAGTGGATTCTAGGAACTCGTCCGAACAAGATTAGGATCGATGTCTGTCGCGGTGCCGTGCGCGATCTGTTCACAGGATCAGAAACCGTGCGCGATCTGTTCACAGGATCAGAAACCGTGCGCCATGCTAAACTTATCTCCCGCTCAGGTAAAGCTCAAGTTTGATCGATTGGTGACAACAACACTTGGGCTAACGGGCTGAGAGATGGTAGGGTTCGCCAACGAGGCCCAGTGTCAAGACTCCCTATCGAAGCAGCAGCCGAGGATAGAGCTTGCCGCTACCACCACATCTCTCTGCGCTGCCTCCCAACTACGCCTATGGCCGTGATCGTCCGATGGACGGCCTTTTCTCTTTCCTCCCTGGTCGTCTTCCCGTCTCCCAGCGCTACTGCTCGTCTCTCTCTGCCCGGCCGTGCCTTCTCCCGATTCACTCGCCGCATCTCCCTCGCGGCTTCTGCACCGGCTTATCCGGAATCAGGTATCGGCTTCTCCTTCATCTCATCACCTGCGCTTTCCCCTTTCGATCTCGTATCTTCTTCTTCGCTTTGTTTTCAACGAGTGCATTGGTTTAGGCGATCCCACGAGCTCCAAAGTCCTGCTGAAGGGGATGGAATTTACCGAACTCGAAGTAAGCTCACTCCAGTCCTCCTTTTCTTCTCCTCCATTTAGGTGAATAAAGATTTCAGATTGCTGCCATTGTTCTATGAATTTGACTTGATATGTGGGGAAAAATTTATGTGTTTGAGCAGAAATGGGTCAAGTCGCAAGGATTTAGGTCGGGGCAGGCATTGATGCTGTGGAAGTGTCTATATGGGAACAACAATTGGGCACAGAGCTGTGATGAATTGGCAGGTTTTGTGCTATCTTTGGTTTTCTTGCTTATATTGGCTTACCTGCAGTTTTGTTATTGGAAATACAATGGTTTGATGGTTTGGATGAGTTGCATTCTCTTTGAGCTAATGGAATAATGCTTCCTATCCACTTCATCAAACACTCACAAGTTCGACAGTTACTTGGATAATATATTACATGTTGTGAGAAGTAACTGATTGGAGAGTGCTGGCAATGTAATTTGATTAAATCAAAGGTCAAATTGGTATTGGGAAGGGCATTGATCATACACAAAGTGTGGATATTTGGCTGGGTGTTTATCATGATCGGTGTATAAAGCATTTCTCAAGTTGAAGTAAGGCTAAAGAACCATTGCGCTACTTCTCAGTTTTCATACCTTGAACAAATGATATGTGGTTTTAGTGTCGCACTTGTACTATTCTTATGATTAATTTGTGTGAGCAAATTAACTCATGTGGACTACCTTGGAGGTCTAACTTTATAATTTTTGATAGGTTTAAACAAAGAATTTAGAAAGATGTTAAGTGAAAATGCTTCTCTTATGGCATTGTCAGTGAAAGATGTAGTCACTGCATCTGACGGGACTCGAAAGGTAGGTCCAAGTTTTTCCTTTTCAGCTATTCAACCGTGCTTGATCTTGCAATTCTTTTGTATTTTCATTTGAGAACGATTATGCATGCTTTCAGAATATCCGAATTAATTTTTAAATTCTCAGGAGGTTGCAGATTTTGTTCACTTTGGATGATGGATCTGTGATAGAAACAGTTGTTATACCGTGTGATAGAGGGAGGACCACAGTTTGTGTCTCTAGTCAAGTGGGTTGTGCCATGAATTGTCAATTCTGCTACACTGGGAGGCATGGATCTTTTGTAGCATTAATTGATTGATTTCATTTTTTTCTAAATGTTGTTTGTATTATCAAGCTAGATTATTTGGGTTTGGATATTTGGATATTAGCTAAACCTATTATATATTTTGATCTACCAGGATGGGCTTAAGGAAGCACTTGTCAACAGCAGAAATTGTTGAACAGGCAGTTTTTGCTCGCCGGTTACTTTCAAGTGAATTTGGATCAATTACAAATGTAGTATTCATGGTAAACATGTCGTATTATTCTTAAATTCTCAGTTAAACTTATTTATCAGTCAGACATAAAACTTAATGCAAGTATTTAACCATTATGTTAGCATCTGAATTTATGCATATGGATTTTAACTGTCAGCTAGATCTTTGATGATAGAAGCTTTAGAAAACATTGAGAAGGTGATGTGAACATGGTTCGATCATCAATGGAGACTTTATAAGCCAACTGAATGTGAAACTCTATAGTCCTATGAATGTGATAAAGGTGGAAGTATCTCAAAACCATTTTCAATGAAGATAGAAAAGATCATATTACTAAGAACTTAAATGCAATTTTTGGTATCCATATTCTGTCACATGTTTGATATATGCATATTATTAGAGCTATCTGTGGTACATGATTAATTTCACTTTCTATGGGATATTTATTCCTAATGGTCTTGGAGCAACTGACCAAGTGTCTGCTTTATTTACAGGAAATGAACTTTATAATTAAGATGATCAAAGTTTCTTCGAAAGGATTGTGCATCACTAGATTCTCTTTTTTCCCTCTCGGTGTTCTTTGTTGCTTTTTTAAATAAAGACTCCACTAAACTAACTATTTAATGTTTATGACTTTGTTTTTGCATACTCATCATAAGAGGAACCTTTTAGTAGGAAGTTAGGAACCTAAAGTTCCATTTATACATTTTGGCACTTATAGTATCATAATTAAGCTGTTGTGTAAGTAATGTGGAATCATAAAATATCTAGGACAATCATGTGGTGAGTTGCAGTTAATGTGGGTTGAGAAAACCTACTTGATTGAACTTGATGATGGTCAAGTAATGAGTTGGGCTTGGAATTTCAGATCTCAACTACAGTTGTGTTGGCCTTGGCTTTAGTGAGTGATGGGGAACCTGATTCAACCTGAACTGATTCACATGTACCTTCGGATTTGTATATCATAAAATATATATGAAGCTCCGAATTTTTTGTGCACTGAAATGACTCTTGCAATTAGCCAGAGCAAATGCAATTCATAGTTCACATCCTCCATTCAGTATAACCTGCAGGAATCTACCCAATCCAAGTCTAACCTGAATTCCAGAAGCTGAGGCCAGATTTGATACTTGTTGATGATAATAAAGATAAGTCAAATTAGAATACATTCTACTGTCTCAAAAATTTGTGTTTTGCCTAGAAATTTATTAATGAACCAGACCTGCTGGAAATACACACACATCTAGATCTATCAAGAAGCAACAGGGAGTTGTCTCTAGTACTGAAGGTCTTAAATAATTGCTTCTGTAATTGGTTCTCATCTTTCTGTGTAGCTTAGCTGTATAGCAACCAGTTTCTTTTTTCTTTTTCTTGTAACATTTGGTGACATCATTATTTGTAGCTTCCTCATGTTACCTTGATAACTAGATCATTTTATTTAGGGCATGGGTGAACCGCTGCATAATATAGATAATGTCATTAAAGCGGCAGCTATAATGGTGGATGAGCAAGGCCTTCATTTTAGCCCAAGAAAAGTGGCTGTCTCCACCAGTGGACTTGTCCCTCAGTTAAAACGGTTTCTTCGTGAATCAACATGTGCATTAGCAGTTAGTCTAAATGCCACAACAGATGAGGTGATTCCTGGAGTTACTTTGGAACATCAACTTCTTTAAGTTTTATATGGAACAAACCAACTAATATTATGAAATGCAGGTAAGAAATTGGATCATGCCTATCAACAGGAAATACAATCTTAGCCTGCTTCTTGAGACATTGAGGGAGGAACTTTCATCCAAACACAAGTACAAAGTTCTATTTGAGTATGTGATGCTTGCAGGAGTAAATGACAGGTTTGAATTGCTTGTAATTCTCTTTTAGAATACAGGATCTCTTTAGAACATGACATCAACATAAGAGACATGCGTGTTACTATGTGCTAAGAGGGAAGCCTAAGTGCATGAGGTCCAAACTAGGGTTTTTTGGATGTCTAAACATGCAAACTCTTATACTTGCCTGTGGAGTCACCATTTTTGTGATGTGAACCCTTGAAGCCTGAATCTGACTTAATATTATCATCGCACTAAGGTTTATGATCACTTATAGCACATGTTGTCTCATTCACAAAGTAAGCACCTGCAAGAACTTGCTCAGAGAATATAGTAACATCCTCATTCCTCTGATGCTTCCAAAAGTCAGTTCCTGCTAGTGCGAAATGATGTGACTGGCGCATGTTTATGTTATAGTATCTGTGGCAATTAGTATTGGTCATCATATGCATATGAATCAATTGGTCTACCTGTTCTTTTTCTGTTTTGCAGTAGTATGAACCTACGATGATGTCTGCATCTGATATCTGTAACTTGACACAAATTTCTATTACAGCATGGAGGATGCAAAGAGGCTTATAGAACTTGTTCATGGGATTCCTTGCAAGATAAATCTCATTTCATTCAATCCTCACTGTGGAACACAATTCAAGCCAACTCCGGAGGAAAAGATGATAGAGTTCCGCAATGTCCTGGCCGAAGCTGGGGTCGTAGTTTTCTTAAGACTTAGCAGAGGGGATGATCAGATGGCTGCTTGTGGTCAGCTAGGGAAGCCTGGGCACATCCAGCCACCTTTGCTTCGTGTTCCAGAGCGATTTCAAATGGCTGTATAACATCCATGGATGCTTTTGGTGTCGGATGGAAATGATACTACAGTTGTTATAGCTGTTTGTTATATTGTTTGGAATTGCTTAAGCTACTGAGGAACTCCTAAATGACGGCACAATTCTCTCCATGTTGTTTATGCTGAAGTTTTGGATTGCAAATAGTCTGTACTCTTTAGACACTGTTCAATTTTACTCTACTGTCTCAGGGAACATTTGAGTTAGAATATTTTAGGTTATATTTAAAAAAATTGTCATTATGGTAGTGCAAATGTTATTATTACTCTACTGTTCTCTCTCTTCTGCATAAGATCGATGTTTCTCCTAGTGATCTTTTGTTATACTATTAAGAGAGAGCTCTAATGTAGAGAAGAATCTATAGAAACGGTGGTTTATTGTTGTATGGACCTTAAAATCTTGTATGGTAATGGATACTAATGTTTTCTGTTTCATATTAACCATATCATAAAAAGAAAATTGATATATCCGAATCTTTTTTGAATTTATATTTATTCTTGACTTTTCTTAGCCATTTGATCCTAAATAATTTCAGTAATCCTTGAGACTCACTTTCAATTTCAATCATAAAATCATAATAGGTAAGTTGATAATGATTTAAAAAACGCAGATTATTCTGATGAATATCTGCCGCTGCAATATAAACATAATGCCCTATAAATAGATCACAGAGTTTGGAGGATTCAGATTCATTGTTATAGAAACTCCTATTTTTATTTTTTTATTACTGAATATTCTCTTTTTCATTATATATAGTACTTTTAAAATAATATATATATATATATGAGAAGATTATGATTATAATAATAAGAGCATTTTATTTGAAGAAGTACTCAGTTTTAAGCTTTTACCACTCTTAATTGATTTTTATATAGGGACGTCTCTTTATGGTGAAAATATCCTTCATCCTTTATCAATCACCTTCGATCGCTATAATTGTCAATCCTTACTTCGATTGCGAGTGATGTCACCCATCTCCTCTTCTTTTCGTCTTCTCTTCTTCCTCCCCATTGTCAATTCAACCTTATTTGATTTCTCTATCTCTTATATAATGCAAGTAAAATGAAGGTGGGGTGATGAGGGCACCAAATATGAAGACAATGGAGAAGTTGGGCCTATGATTGATGAAGGCCCCATGAGCGGGTCCATTCCTCGTCGTCGATCACGAGGAAGAGGGAACAATGTTGGGCGACATGGGCAAGGAGCTCCCATCGTAAGGTAGGGGGAGAGGTAATCACGATGGTTGTGACCTTATTAAGGGAGGGGGATAAGGCTACCATCCATGTGTTACGAACTTAACTAGTATTGCTTAAGTTATGCGACACCCTTACGTGTTTGTCTGCAAAGGTCAGCCTCTCTAAATCTGAAATCTCTTATGGTCTTTTAAGGACCTATAAAAGAGAAAACAGGTTAGACAAGCATTTCATTCGAGATCCACAAGTAACTATTTCAGCCATACTTTATAGTCAATGTAAATTTCAATAATAGACTTTATAAGCTTTGAATGGTTGCACAACAAAAGGGTCATGATCTATTAGAGACTAATATCCTCTCAATTGTCCACATGACACAACTCTCATTTATAATCCAAAAATAATTATAAAAGCTAACCAAACTAGAGCTGTTAAGCCTACTGCTAACCTGCTACATGTTCGACAAAGCATGAACAAAAATTGAAAGACACGAACATACATGAGCATTACATCGAACACCCTATTTATATCTTTGTCTGTGACATTCTCCCCACTTATTCCTTTAACGTCCTTGTTGAAGCCATTGCAAATATTGCATCTTCTCACCTTTGCTAAGTCTTTAATCTTCTGCTCTAGTTGCAACACGCCTCTTGGCTTATAGTTGTTCTTCTCCACTATTGTTGAGTAGTCAAACTTTTATCTGCCATGCTGCTTCAACTCGCCAATGACTGACTCTGTTGTGGGGTTCACTGAGTTGTGCAGGTCTTAGTTGGTTCCTTGTTAGAACCCTTAGGGAGTCTAAGCTTAGGGTGATCTCTAAAGGGGATCAGCCTCTTTAAAACTCTATAGGGGTTCCTCTCTCCAAGTTGCTGCTCAAAGGCTGCATAAAATATTCATCTATTCATGATGAAAAATGGATGATTACAAGACTATTCATAGGCCTTCTAAACCCTAACTGCTAATACGACTCTCGCTCTGAGACTCGTACTCCTAACAACTCCTAATGCAACTCTATAGGTAACTTGACTTCGTCCACCTCCTCGAAGGTTGTACTTCATACATCGAGTTAATTATAGCTATCGCCCACTCTTTGCTCACACTTTTGAAGCATCCAAAGTATTTGCACTCCTTATATTGAGTTAACTACTGCGACTCACCTTCTCATTACCATTCAACTTTTGGAATACAAGAAGTTTTACTCGAAAAGAGCAAAATCACCCTGACTTATAGTAAGTTTCTAATAGTTTTGGTCACATTTGGGATTGTTCCATCTTCTCCATCATCTTTATCGTCTACTCTTCTAAGTAGAAAAAGTATATCACCATGAATTATCTACGTCGTTCCTTGATCGAGCACTCTTGAATCAACCTAAAGTCCTTCACTTTCAGTTATCTTGATGAGAAGCATATTGACACCGATCTTACGGAGGTTTTTGGCCTCTGCCCTTTAGTCTTGTCTTAGTACTTAGAGTTAGTGTCTGCATTCTCTACCTCCTCGGCCCTTTTCATGACTAACACTCTCCCTCGATGAGAGCAAGGGATTGATAACTCTACGGAAGTCCCGCCTTAGCGATATCATAGTGTTGTCATGCCCATGGCACTACTACTCATTGCCTCACATCTATATTTGTTTCTTTGCGATCAGTAGATCCGCCTCTGCGACATTATGGCACTCATCTGTCCACCTTGATTCTTGCTCGCCCCTTTCGACCACCTGCTTCAACACCTTTGTGTCCTCTGAGCAATTTTCCTTAATCGATCAAAAATAAATTATAACTCCCATGCATGGCCTTCGCCATCCTATTGCAGAGCTCACGCTGATTCTGTTCTTCTTAGCTTCCTTAGTAGCAACATTCACTTACTCAATCTTGTCCTCTAACTTGTTGGGCTCCCTTAAACAGATATGAGCTCTAGAGAAGTCTAACACTCGAGTCGCTTCGATCATACCTTTGTATGATTAAGTCCCCCAATGAGCTTCATTGGTACTTGCAATCAGAATTTTCCTTGGTGATACACAACCCCTATATGTCGATGACCAAGACTTTCATCTGATGCAAAATTTGATGCATGCACAAAAGACCTATCTTTGTGATATCATAACATTCATTCCTTCAATCCATAGCCCTTCTTACTGTTGAATCTCAAATTTTGATGATGAAACCAATTGATATGTTTGTAACCTATGTGTTGCTGATAAGTGATGCAGAATTAACTATAACTGAGAAAAGATAAAATAATTATGGAAGAATTAGTCGATCAGGGTTCGGACGATGTGGTCAGGAGCTCGCCGAAAGCTTGCCAGAAGTTGGCTAAGGTTCGGATGATGTTGTCGGGAGCTCGCTGAGAGTTTCTCCAGAGGTTTGCCGGGAAGTTTATCGGGAGTTTGCCGATAGATTGTCAAGAGCTTGCCAAAAGGAAGCTGGGAGTTCATTAGGAGTTCGCTAAAGGAGATTAAAAGCTCGCTGGGGGTTCACCGAAAAGGATGCTGGGAATTCGCCGAGAGAACAATTGACGACCGGACAACAAAGATTGTGTGTTGTAATTATTTGCCTTAAGTATCGTAGTTAGCATCAATGAGTGTTAGTTTTACTAACTCGATTAAGTGGTCAATAAGCCATAATTATGGTTGATTTGAACTTATTAGAAAGCTCATTTCAATAACTCAAGGATATATAAGACAGGCTTCGAAGATACAATCTTCGAAGAGACACAGTCTTCGAAATTATGTCATGCAGTGGTACTGCCCAGACACAGTCTCCCAAACTGTGTTAGATAGTGGTACCGTCCAGGTTGGCGGTACTACCGCCAAAACATAGTCTCCAGGGGGTAGAGGCTAACAACACCTCGAAATTCCTCAAAAATTTAAATTTTGGCTCTACTTTTGAAGCCATTTGGGGCCTATAAATATGCCCAATGATTCTTGCTTAAGGATGTAAGAAAAGTGAGCAAAAATTTGTGAAAACGCTATTGTAATTTCTTAAGAGCTCCCCTTCTTTTTTCTTAGTGTAGTTTCTGTTCAAGGGAGAACAAAGAGAATTGTAAAGGTTATCTCCTGAACCTGTAAAAGGAGAATAGAGGTGTAAGACGGGGGTTGATCTTCACTCATTGAAGGAAGATCAATAATGAAAGTCGATAACCGTAACAGAGAAGGAATCAAGAATGAATGTAGATCATGAGACTAAACCACTATAAATTGGTGTGCCTTCTCTTCTCCCCTCTATTGTCTACTTACCTTTGTATATTGCTTTACTTAACCACTATTGTCTTACGAACTCTTTTAAGTTCAAACGCTTTTTGGGTTCAAGCTTTATCGAATGAATACTCAAACCGATGTAAATTTTTCATAAGCACTAACTCACCCCTTCCTCACCCCGACCGGCGTAACCCACCCCCCCTCCTCCTCCCTCTTAGTGCCGCTGCTGCTTTGATCATAACAATTAGTATCAGAGCTATGTTCCTCTCTATTTGGCTTTAAACCCAAGAGAGATGGTTTTTGCTGACAATCAAGATGGATTTTCTATCACTTATCCTCCCATGTTCAATGGGACAGACTATACGTATTAGAAAACTCGAATGAGAATTTTTTTTTACTTTTTATGGATTTTGATTTATGACATAATGTCGAAAGTGGTCTTGAAAAATCTTACAAACAGATGAACGAATGGAATTATTAAAAAAAGAAGACTTTTTCTTTGAATGCTAAGGCAATAAATGCTTTATTTTGTGCTCATGATAAAAATAAATTTAATCAAGTTTCTATATGTGAAACTGCGTACGAGATTTGACATGCACTTGAAGTTACACATGAAGGCACTAGTCGAGTCAAAGAGTCAAAAATTAATCTTTTGGTACATAACTATGAGTTGTTTCACATGAAACCAAGTAAGACCATTGGAGACATATACACTCGTTTTACGGATGTCGTCAATGATCTAAAAGCGCTTAGTACAAGTTTTTATAATTTTGAACTTTTAACAAAATATTAAGATCTCTTCTAAAAAGTTGGGATGTTAAAGTAATGACAATACAAGAAGCAAATGACTTAAATAATTTTTCGCTTGAAGAATTAATTGGGTCTTGATGACCAACAAAATGACATGTATAACACATGATGAACTCGAGAACAACCTTCTCAAGAACAGGAAGGACATAACACTTAGAACCAAAGAAGAACACATGGGAGAGAATTTTAGTGACGATGATGATGATGATGACTTGGTCCTTTTTACAAGAAAATTTAAGAAATTTTTAAAAATGACATAAACAAAATAAGATTCTAAGAACAAAAGTGAACTTAAAAAGAACTCAATAATATGCTACGAATGCAAGAAGCCGGGACATTTCAAAAATAAATATCCCAGAGTGAGGAAGAAGTAACCAAATAAGAAGAAGACGCTCAAAGCTTCTTGGGACAACTCAAGTTCAGCCATAGACGAGGAGCCAACCAACAAGAAAGAAGTTGCAAATTACACTTTAATGGCATTTGGCAATGAGGTAACCCAAACGAGTCTTCCTTATCTTATGATGAATTATTTAATATATTTAATGACTTATTTGATGATTTTAAATTAGTTAGTAAAAATATAAATTATTAAAAAAAGATCATGCTTCTCTTGCTAGTGAATTTGAAAATTGAAAAAAAAGTATGATGAATACAGGATAGCTCCTTAGTGCTAAGTGTGAATAATTAGATATACTTAAGAAAGAAAATATTTTATTATAAAAAATATTAGAAAAATTTAAAATATGTAATAAATCCTTAAACATGATCCTTGCTAATAAGGGTCATGTTCATAGAAAGGAAGGAATTAGCTTTGTGAGTAACACTCAAATAAAGCCAACCATCTTCATTAAATGACCTACATTATATAAACAAATATAATTTTTGTGATAGAATTGGATACTATGCTTATAAATGTTCATTTAAAAGGCATACTCTATATAAATTAACTTAGATTTCAAAAGGAACCATAAAACAATCGATGTCATTAGTAAAGTTAGGTAAAGTTTTTCATGAGGACACCAAAGTCAAATATGTACCTAAATTAAAATCTCATTTCTTGTAGGTATGTCTACAAACAAATGCTAGAAGCATAAAATGATACCTTGATAGTGGATGCTTAAGACATATGACCAGAGATACAATTCATTTCTCTAAGCTCTCTAGCCTAAAAGAAGGATTTGTCACCTTCGGAGACAACAACAAGGGAAAAATCATTAGGACAGGAAGTATAGGTAATAAATGAAACCTTTTGATTGAAGATATGTTATTAGTTGATGGTTTGAAACATAATCTACTAAGTATTAATCAATTATATAATAAAAGATATATTATCAAATTTGAATCTAATGCTTGTATAATTGAAATATCACACAAAAATGGTTCTATGAATGCCTTAAAGAAGTAATAATGTATATACAATTAACATTGATATTTTTCATAATAAACTGTATTTTTCAGCCTTAAATGATGATGCATGGATTTGACATAAGAGTATAGGACATGCTAGCATGAAACTATTAAACCAAACCTCAACTAAAAATCTAGTATAAGGAATGTCTAGCATCAAGTTTGTAAAAGATAAAGTTTATGATGCTAGCCAACTAGGAAAACTAATAAAAAGTAGCTTCAAATCAAAAAATCAAATAAGCACCTCTAGGCCAGTACAATTGACCTATATGGATTTATTTAGTCCAATAGATACTACAAGCTTAGGAGATAGCAAATATGCTTTTATTATTGTAGACGATCATAGTAGATACACTTGGACTTATTTCTTGACACGCAAAAGTAATTCTTTTAAATGTTTTCCAAAATTTTATAAACTTGTTCAAAACGAAAAGAATTTTATGATTTCATCTATACATAGTGATCATGATAGTGAGTTTCAAATAAGAAGAAGGCGCTCAAAGCTTCTTGGGACAACTCAAGTTCAGCCATAGACGATGAGCCAACCAACAAAGAAGAAGTTGCAAATTACACTTTAATGGCATTTGGCAATGAGGTAAGTAACCCAAACGAGTCTTCCTTATCTTATGATGAATTATTTAATATATTTAATGACTTATTTGATGATTTTAAATTAGTTAGTAAAAAGTATAAATTATTAAAAAAAAGATCATGCTTCTCTTGCTAGTGAATTTGAAAATTGAAAAAAAAGTATGATGAATACAGGATAGCTCCTTAGTGCTAAGTGTGAATAATTAGATATACTTAAGAAAGAAAATATTTTATTATAAAAAATATTAAAAAAATTTAAAATATGTAATAAATCCTTAAACATGATCCTTGCTAATAAGGGTCATGTTCATAGAAAGGAAGGAATTGGCTTTGTGAGTAACACTCAAATAAAGCCAACCATCTTCGTTAAATAATCTACATTATATAAACAAATATAATTTTTGTGATAGAATTGGATACTATGCTTATAAATGTTCATTTAAAAGACATAGTCCATATAAATTAACTTAGATTTCAAAAGGAACCATAAAACAATCGATGCCATTAGTAAAGTTAGGTAAAGTTTTTCATGAGGACGCCAAAGTCAAATAGGTACCTAAATTAAAACCTCATTTCTTGTAGGTATGTCTACAAACAAATGCTAGAAACATAAAATGATACTTTGATAGTGGATGCTTAAGACAGATGACCAGAGATACAATTCATTTCTCTAAGCTCTCTAGCCTAAAAGAAGGATTTGTCACCTTCGGAGACAACAACAAGGGAAAAATCATTAGGACAGGAAGTATAGGTAATAAATGAAACCTTTTGATTGAAGATATGTTATTAGTTGATGGTTTGAAACATAATCTACTAAGTATTAATCAATTGTATAATAAAAGATATATTATCAAATTTGAATCTAATGCTTGTATAATTAAAATATCATACAAAAATGGTTCTATGAATGCCTTAAAGAAGTAATAATGTATATACAATTAACATTGATAATTTTTGTAATAAACTATATTTTTCAGCCTTAAATGATGATGCATGGATTTGGCATAAGAGACTAGGACATGCTAGCATGAAACTATTAAACCAAACCTCAACTAAAAATCTAGTATGAGGAATGTCTAGCATCAAGTTTGTAAAAGATAAAGTTTATGATGCTAGCCAACTAGGAAAACAAATAAAAAGTAGTTTCAAATCAAAAAATCAAATAATCAAATAAGCACCTCTAGGTCAGTACAATTGACCTATATGGATTTATTTAGTCCAATAGATACTACAAGCTTAGGAGATAGCAAATATGCTTTTATTATTATAGACGATCATAGTAGATACACTTGGACTTATTTCTTGACACGCAAAAAGTGATTCTTTTAAATGTTTTCCAAAATTTTATAAACTTCTTCAAAACGAAAAGGATTTTATGATTTCATCTATACATAGTGATCATGGTAGTGAGTTTCAAAATCATGATTTTCAAACTCTTTGTGAGTCAAATGGGTACAACCATAATTTCTTTACTCCTAGAAATCCATAACAAAATCAAATAGTGGAAATAAAAAAATATGAGCTTGCAAGATATGGCTGGAACCATGTTAAACGAACATAGTCTACCCAAATATTTTTTAGTCGAAGTCGTTAACATGACATACTATGTCATGAACAGGGTTCTCGTAAGACATTACTTTCCAAAACTCTTTATGAATTGTTGAATAATAAAAAAACCTAATATTTTGTATTTTAAGTGTTTGGTTATAAATATTTTATTTTGAATGAAAAAGAGGCCTTAGGAAAGTTTGATAGAACGATGAAGGCATATTTCATGGTTATTCCTCAATTTCATAAGCTTATTATGTCTTTAATAAAATAACTCTAGTAATTGAGGAATCCATCCATATTATTTTTAATGAGGTTCCCGAATTGAAGAAAATTAATTTTGATGATGATTTTGATTTTGGTACTTTAAATTTAAATGATAAGTCTACTCTCCAAAATAACTTGGATGCATCTACTTCCAAGGATTCCTTACCCAAGGAATGGAAGTATGTAGATGGGTCATCCTAAGAAGCTAATAATAAGAGATACATCAAAAGATGTTCAAACTCATTCATCATTTAAAATTTTTTATGCTAACATCATATTTTTATCTTAAATTGAACCAAAATGCATTAAGGAATCACTAAAATATGACTCTTAGGTTATTTCAATAAATAAAGAGTTGAACCAATTTGAGAGAAATGAGGTAGGAAAGCTTGTTCCTAGACCTAGTGACCATTTAGTAATTGGTGCTAAGTGGGTCTTTGGAAACAAGCAAGATGAACTTGGTATTGTGATTCGAAACAAGACTAGATTAGTGGCCAAATGTTTCAACCAAGAATAATGTATTGATTATAAAGAAACCTCCACTCTTATGGCTAGACTTGAAGCCATAAGGATGCTCCTTACTTATGCTTCTTTTAAAAATTTCAAATGGATGTCAAAAGTGTTTTTCTTAATAAGTTTTTTCAGTTGAAGTTTATGTTGAATAACCACCTAGATTTGAAAATGATCTTTTTTGAAATCATGTTTTCAAATTATCTAAGGACTACGATATCTCCATTTGTGGCTTCTGCCAGCACATCTGATAGAATCTCAGATGGAGCTCTATAGATTATGATCTTTGAGAGGGATCAATCTTTGGAACACTATAGGGGTTCCTCCCTCCTAGTAGTCGGCCATATGACTGAATTGTAGATTGATCTTGCTTGATAAAAAGAGGTGGAGGTTACATGCTTATATATGGCTCCAAACCCTAGCCCTAGGGGGTACTTGCCTAACTAAAATTACTTTTTTACCTCTTCTATAGCCTACCTGTCTTAGAGGGAACAAGTGACAGCTAAGTTGACTCTATAGCCGACCTAAGAAGTGGGAAACCCTGGCCGACCAGCCCAATAAAAGGGGTGGCGACTACTAAACCCTAAGGCCCCAATCTAAACCCTAACCACACTTCTTTATATGATAGAAGTGACTAGGTGGAGTTTTATTACAATCTCACAGGGTTTTATTGACTACTTCTAGGAAGATTAGGACTCAACCATACTGGAGTCCTATCAAACCTATCCCCTTAAAATCAGCCTTGTCCTCAAGGCTGAGGGTCTATGATCTGGGAACCGGATCTTCAGCTCCTCATCAACTTGGGTGTCAGTTGAAAGAATTTGAGTTGAGTCGTCATCTTTAAATTTTCATTTGAGATGGAATACCTGGAGGATCAACTGTAATTTTGATATGGTGCACGGATCTAACCTCTATGTTAGGGCCCCAATGTGATCCTCAATTTTGCAAGACCCAAAGAAATAGGGAGACCACTTTCTTGAGGCTTGAATTTCGTGTTGGTGGAGTCGGAGATAAAAGGGGACTTGATCTTTCTCAAGAAACTTTCTTCTGCTTCGGCGTCTATCAGAGGGAAGTTTCTTCTTTGCATGGACTGCCACGTGATTGCTCTATAATAGTAGTCGTGCCTTCTTTTGGAGTGAGGGCTATCCTCTCATAAAATCTCTGGTGGTGTGAGCCTGATCTGAGTCTGAGGAGGGTGGGAGTGGTGATTTTTCGGGGTCTATTTTCACTCCTTCGTGCTGTTGACCATCTTGCATGAGGATGATGCTGACCCCCACTCTAGATGTGTCTGCTCCAATAATAAACATTTGGCCACGATTTGGTGTGGACGACATCGTGGTCGTGAGGGCTATAGTTCCACTCGGCCAAGGTGGTGCATCTTTCTTTATAATGAGAGGGATGATGTTCATGCTTCGTTGAATCCTGCGAATGATCCTTCTCCTTTTCTGATTTCGCCACTAGAGGGGCTCAATTTTCTGGCTGTCTTGGGCCGTAGATCAGATGTCATCATCAAGAAAGTCTTTAAGCATCATAGTTTGATCCTGGAGAAAGTCGTGGAAGTCACCTGAGATCAGCAACTATGGTGAGTTGGACGGGAAAATGATGTATAGATGTGTCGTAACGGGAAATAAGCATAGCCAAACAATTTGTGTCATCTCTTGGACCATCCTTTTATTTTCAACCTTTTGAGGTTATAGGAAGCAATCTGGCCGAGCAACAACTGGTAGAAGTTTTGGCCTGTTTAGCATAGGGGGTCGGATAGCTTTAGAGGAGGTAATCGGTTCGGTTTGGTGGAGACGCCCAAAATTTCAGCAAATTATGGGAGAGGGTTTTTATCTTCAATCTCATAAAACCCTTGAATTTGAATTGGGAAACCACTGAATTTTTTTTTTGATATCCCCTCTAAGTGTTGTGTTGTGGTTATAGTCGTCGGGCTCCCTCGTAGAATCACCTGCTTTCCTTTTCTGAAAATTTCATGATTAGCTTCAAAAAATTTTAAAAAATATCTCCAATCATAGACAATCAATCAATGCCAAGCACTATATCAAAACCATCAAGAGAGAGGAGGAAAAAATCAGCAACTACGTCTTGCTCCTGTAGGATCAGTTTTACCCGTGGGCACTTCTAGTTGCACTTCAGAATTTGGTCATTAGCTATCTTGACTTTGAACCCATTGTAATATTCTTTTTGGAGCATTAAGTGGGCAGCAACCTTACTGCTCATGAAGTTGTGTGTGCTCCCGACGTCGATGAGGATTATGACGGACTGTTGCTCAAGAAACCCTTCAATCTTCAAGTTTCGAAGATTGCAGGTTGGTGTAGCCGGCTAGGTAGGGACCGTGTGAGTGGCCGGTTGTGGTGTATCCTTCTCCTTGGGCTCGAGAGTCGTATCTTCAAGTTTTGGTTCTTCAGTAGGTGCAATCATCAGTAGTGTCTCCTTTTTACATTTGTGTTCTAGGCTTCACAGTTTATCACAACACCTATATAGGCCCTTTGTCGATCTGTCATGAAGGTCTTCTCTCGTTAATTTTTGTGGTTGAGGGGGTTGACTGATAGTAGGATGAGGTGAAAGCTTTGGTGCCGCTGGTCGGGGAGCAACTCTAGTCTTCCGAGCTTTGTAGTTCAAGCGCTCCTCTTGATGTTGCACAAAGGAGATAGCTACCTTAAGTGCATACGGTTGTTATGCTTTAACTTATTCCTAAATCTCTGGCTTCAAGCCCTCAATAAAAGTCCTCAATATCTATTTCTTAAACTAATCATAAGTTTGATTAGATAACCTTTTAAACCTGGTTTGGTACTCTTGGATGGTGGAGGTTTGACGGATCATCGCTAGTTCTTCACTAAGGTTCTTTTTATAATCCAAATTTGCATCACGTTATGATCTTATTGGGCTTGGTGATCAACCCAATCTAAACTCCTCAAAGAGAGCACATAATTTAATATACATATACGTCTCGAGAGCCTCCAATTTAACTTCGAATAAGCCCACAGATATCATGACGTATGTCACGGTCAAAATGTAAACAAAGTGTTTGATGAAATGCTCATGTTTGTCTGTGTCCTTCGGTTTGTGTACATACATTGTACAGCAAGTAGCGGGCTTGTAGTAGGCTTAGCAGCCCGAGTTTGGTTTGCTTTATGGCCAATTTTGGCTTGTAAATACAAGCATGTCTTGTAAGCACTTATGGGGGACTTCGGTCTGTAATGTACCATTATCCTTTGTGTGCAACCTCTCTGAGTTTGTGATGTCCATGGATGTAATTTGCATATGGCTTATGAAGTGTTTGCTTGAGCAGTTGCTTGTGGATCCCGTGGGAATTGCTTCTTCTGGCCCGTTTTCTCTTTTGTGAGCCTAAGGGACTCTAGGAGATCTCGGGGAAGGCTGACCTTTGCGGACGGATATGCAGGGGTGTCGCACGGCTTAGGCAAATTCAACTAAGCCCGTGACAAATGGTATCAGAGCGGGACAAGCACACACAGAGACACTTGTCATACAAACGTGGGGGACCTAGTTGGGCTGTGTGGAGGACAGCCAGCACGCGCAACTGTTTGGGGGAAAACGGACATTGAGATGTAGGGAAATGAGTTGCTCAGAGGAGCGGGCATCCAGGTTTGGCATTCAGAGGAATGGCCAACCCTTTGCGCGAGAGGCACCACGAGGACAAACAAGCAAAGAAGAATGCGTAGCACACAAAGATTGAGATGGTGGAGTTCGAGCTATGGCTTGACGTTGGCAACCAAACTTGATGGTGCTCAAGGCCAAGCGGGGCGTTTGGTGATAGATGAGACCGTGCAAAGTGGGAGGTGTTGCGTAACGACCGAAAAAGTTATGCAAAGCTCATAGAGGTGAGGGGAATTGCTAGCTCGAAGGATTCAGAACTCATGCAAGGGCTTATACACGGACGACGGAGTGTTCATGGCCATCCTAAGGTGTGATCAGAACTCAATGCCATGGAGCATCAGAACTTTCTCTTTGACATAAAAGGCTACGTCCTAGGCAGCTGAAATGTGCAACAAGTTCTGCACGTTGCTAGACCCTGGAGGGTGCAGTGGAGAATGTATTGGCGAAGGGTCGCAAGCTAGCAAGTACATTTGCGGGGGCAGAACAAGGCACAAGTTGTTCAGCAAGACGGAGTAGTCCAAAGGGGATGGTGGTCTCCGAAACTTCCAGTGGGAAGAATGTAAAGAGGAAAGTTGCTCTAATATGACAGATATCCAGGAGGGATAAGTCCTAGTTCTCCAGAGGGAGAATCATGTGCAACAGATCGCACATATTGAGGAAGAGTTTCTCAAGGAGATATCTCCAAAACGCTCAACGGACCGAGCGAGCGACGAAGAGTCGTCACATGATCTCGAATGAGGTAATGCATTGGCGGATGCATTTCAAGATCAAGTGGGGGAGTAATCTAAGGCAACATCATATGAAGGCACACTTCGAGTCAATATGGAAATCGAACTCAATGGATGGCTGACCCGTGGTATGGTGGACGCGAGGGCCACTATCAACTCAATGCAAATCGAGGAGCGGAATGACTTGGGTGAAACTTGGTGAAGGGAGTCGACATAGAAGATGAAACATGGAGCGGAGGCACAGAGCTTTCCTTGGACGGAGGTCAAGGGCATGAACTCTTGTAGAGGCAAGAGTGGGATCATGTCGTTCCATGAGTTCTTCATTCTGATGGGGCGGACTTATCTTCCATGGTGCCAAAGATGAAGGGAGCTTCGAGGCACATGTAAGCTACCTCAGAGATGCATTTGACGGAGTAACTAAGGTGATTCAACTTACGGAGGCAAAGTTCGGATCTGGATACCTTAGCACGGGGCAAGAGGACCCAGAGGCGGGTACCCTTGAAGAATATGCCATAATGTTGTCATTCGAGTTGTCAGGAACAAGAGGTGTATAGCAGAGATTGTGCTGGTAGGGGATATAGGCCCAGGATCCAGACAATGGTGCACCAATTCTAGTGAAGTCAGGGGGACTTCATGAGCTACTAGGCGACGGACTGTCCTAGAGCTATGCTTCGTCCAGGTGTGACCCAAGAGTGGGTGGACGAAGGTGAATTGCCAAGAGAGCGAACTAAAAATCGGAGATGGTAGAGGCCCTACGATGTGTTGGCAGAGGCCACACGTGGAGAAGTCATAGTCCGAGTTCATCACACAATAATCTGTAAGCAATGGAGATGTCACCAGGAGGCGACATGGTGCAGCGGATCGTGGTGGAATAGTTCATGGCAATGCAACACAGGCGATCGTGTCCCGTGAGGGACAAGATCATGCGGAGGTATGATCAGGAGCTATTGGGAGCTCCACTTTGGTGTACGACACAACAAGAAGAAATGCTATGGATTCAAGGAGTGAATGTCATGGTACCGCAGAGGCGGGTCTTCGTGTGTGTATCGGATCTTGCATTGGATGAAAGCCTTGATCATCAGCATATGGGGGTTGTGTACCATCGAGGAAGAAGTCCAAGTGCAAGTACTAGTGAGTCCCATAGAGGGGGACGTGATCATGTGAATGATCAGGAGCTACTGGGAGCTCCAGTTCGGTGAACAATGCAACGGCAATAATGGTTGTGGATTCAAGGAGTGGATGCCACAGTACCGTAGAGTCGGGTCTTCCGTGTGTGCGCATCGAAGCTTGCATCAGATGAAAGCCTTGGTCGGCAGCATATGGGGGGCTGTGTACCATCGAGGGAGTAGTCAGATTGCAAGTACCAGTGAGTCTCATGGAGGGGACTTGATTATACTAAGGTATGATCGGAGCAGCTGGAGAGTTGGACTGCTTCAGTGCTCAAATTCGCTTAAGGGAGCTCGGCAAGTCAGAGGACAAAGCCGAGTAAGCGAACGTTGCTACCAAGGAAGCTAAGGAGAACAGAATGGGCGTGAGCCCTGCAATAAGATGGAGAGGCCATGCATGAGAGTTGTTGTCTGTCTTTCCATCGACCAAAGAGAACTGCTAGGAGGACACAATGGTGTCGAAGCAGGTGGTCGGAAGGGGCGAGGAAGCGACGACGAGTCCAGTGGGGCTCAGCTACCCAAAAGCAAAGCGTCGGTTAGAAAGGAGGTGGACTCGGAGGAGCACCACAGCGCCGCAGAGGCGGATCTACCGATCGCGAAGAAAGGGATGCAGATGCAAGTCAATGGATTGTAGCGCTATGAGCTTGGCAACACCATGGTACCGCAGAGGCGGGACTTCCGTGGAGTCATCGATCCCTTGCTCTCATGGAGGGAGAGCATTGGTCATAAAAGGGGCCAAGGAGGTGGAGAATGCAAAGGCAAACTCCAAGTACCAAGACAGGACAGAAGGGCAGAGGCCAAGAAACTTCATAAGACCGATGTCGAAGGGCTTCTCATCAAGATAGCCGAAAGCGAGGGACTTCGGGTTGACGCAGGAGTGCTCGACCAAGGAACGAAGTAGACAGTATATGGTACTGTACCTTTCTACTCAAAGGAGTAGGCGGCAAAGGTGATGGAGAAGACGGTACAATCCCAGAGGCGACCAAATCTATCAAAGACTTACTCCAAGTTGGGGGCTGGGAGCTCCAGTTCGGTGAACAATGCAACGGCAAGAATGGCTGTGGATTCAAGGAGTGAATGTCACAGTACCGCAGAGGCGGGTCTTCCGTGTGTGCGTATCGAAGCTTGCATCAGATGAAAGCCTTGGTCGGCAGCATATGGGGGCTATGTACCATCGAGGGAGTAGTCAGATTGCAAGTACCAGTGAGTCTCATGGAGGGGACTTGATTATACTAAGGTATGATCGGAGCAGCTGGAGAGTTGGACTGATTCAGTGCTCACATTCGCTTAACGGAGCCCGACAAGTCAGAGGACAAAGCCGAGTAAGCGAACGTTGCTACCAAGGAAGCTAAGGAGAACAGAATGGGCATGAGCCCTGCAACAAGATGGCGGAGGCCATGCATGAGAGTTGCAGTCTGTCTTTCCATCGACCAAAGAGAACTGCTAGGAGGACACAATGGTGTCGAAGCAGGTGGTCGAAAGGGGCGAGGAAGCGACGACGAGTCCAGTGGGGCTCAGCTACCCAAAAGTAAAGCGTCGGTTAGAAAGGAGGTGGACTCGTAGGTGCACCACAGTGCCGCAGAGGCGGATCTACCGATCGTGAAGAAAGGGATGCAGATGCAAGTCAACGGATAGTAGCGCTATGGGCTTGGCAGCACCATAGTACCGCAGAGGCGGGACTTCCATGGAGTCATCGATCCCTTGCTCTCATGGAGGGATAGCATTGGTCGTAAAAGGGGCCAAGGAGGTGGAGAATGCAAAGGCAAACTCTAAGTACCAAGAAAGGGCAGAAGGGCAGAGGCCAAGAAACTTCATAAGACCGATGTCGAAGGGCTTCTCATCAAGATAGCCGAAAGTGAGGGACTTCGGGTTGACACAGGAGTGCTCGACCAAGGAACGAAGTAGACAGTACATGGTACTGTACCTTTCTACTCAGAGGAGTAGGCGACAAAGGTGATGGAGAAGATGGTACAATCTCAGAGGCAACCAAATCTATCAAAGACTTACTCCAAGTTGCGGGACTCCAAGTTGGGGTAAACTTTTGCTCTTTTCGGGCGAAACTTCTTGCATTCCAGAAGTTCAATGGCAGTGGGAAGGCGAATCACAGTAGCTGACTCAACGCAAGGAGTGCAAACACTTCAGGTGCTTCAGAAGTGTGAGCAAAGAGCGTGCGAATGTTAGTAACCAGCTCAATGCATGAAGTACAAACTCGAGGAGGCAGGTGAAATCGAGTAACCTTTGCCTTCTCAACTCAGGAGAATGGGCGAACCTGAGTACCCCAATCCTCTTAACTCGAGGAGGTGAGCGAAGCCAAGTAACCTTATCTTCGCAACTACTAAGAGAATGGGTGAAGTCAAGTATCCTAGTTCTCTTACTTATCCGGCAGAGGAGCTCTGCCTAAGTTCAGTGACCCTTCAGAGAAAGCTTACGGAAGACAATAGTTGTCAAGTCCTCACCATTGGTGATCGGTACTACTGAGAGTAGATAGTTCACTTTATTTTTCAATTGAATGCCAATCGAAAGCGGAAATGATGCGAACCTACTCGGAAGTGACAACTAAACATGTAGGAATGATCAATGGGCAAACATTTTGGAGGAATGACCTTAAAAACTTCAAAGTCTGTGAGGCGATGCTCGTTAAAGCTCCAACAAGCATCCACCTAGTTCAAGCAACATGAGTATACTACGATACTGGCGCATAATAAGGCAGGTCTTTTCCTTCATCAGCAGGATCCGCGAGAACCAACAAGGATCAGCACAACTCAGCCAACCCCACACCAGATTCAGTCAGTGGTGAGTTGAAGTAGCATGGCGGATCAGAGTTCGACTACTCAACAACAGCGGTGGAGAGCAGTTGGGAGCCAAAGGGGCGTGTTGCAGCTAAAGCAGAAGATTGAAGATTTAGCAAAATGCAAGGAGATGCAACGTCTACAGCGGCTTCGACGAGGACGTCGATGGAATAAGTGGGGGAGAATGTCATGGTCAAAATATAAACAAGGTGTTTGATGAAATGCTCATGTTTGTCTGTGTCCTTCGGTTTGTGTACATACATTGTACAGCAAGTAGCGGGCTTGCAGTAGGCTTAGCAGCCCGAGTTTGGTTTGCTTTATGACCAATTTTGGCTTGTAAATACAAGCATGTCTTGTAAGCACTTGTGGGGGACTTCGGTCTATAATGGACCATTATCCTTTGTGTGCAACCTCTCTGAGTTTGTGATGTCCATGGATGTAATTTGCATATGGCTTATGAAGTGTTTGCTTGAGCAGTTGCTTGTGGATCCCGTGGGAATTGCTTCTTCTGGCCCGTTTTATCTTTTGTGAGCCTAAGGGACTCTAGGAGATCTCGGGAAAGGCTGACCTTTGCGGACGGATACACAGGGGTGCCGCACGGCTTAGGCAAATTCAGCTAAGCCCGTGACAGTAAGGATCTCCAATCTGTCAGATCAAACCGATTAAAGAGTGTAACTGCAATCTTCAGGTTGAAGGCAGCAATGGCAGCGATGTTGGGGCTGCTGTGGTGAAGTTTTCAAGTGGAGGATGGCAGCCATGGGTAGCAGCAACGGTGGAAGAAGAAAATAGTAGCAGTAACGTCGGTTGCAATCCTTTAGTGATGCTGCAATGTTGACATTGCAATGTCATCAAGGCTGTGATTTTTTAGGTGGCTGATATTTGTCAAAAGATGACAGCCAAGAGATCTAAGTCAGAAGGTAGCAGCGATGGTGGAAGAAGAAGAGGGCAGTAGCAATGTCGGCTACAGCTGTGGTGTGACTTTGTGGCTGCAGGTGGCGTCGGTTGCAGCAAGGGTGTGGCTGCAATAGGAGGAAGACAGGGCAGCGATGTACACGGCTGTTGCGGAGGAGGGCAACAGTGGTATGGAGTGAGAGACATCTGTTGTTGTGTTCAATTTGTTGCTTGCCACTGCCAAGATAGTTGGCAGTGAACGATTGTTGCGAGCTGCAATGTAAACATATTACAGCGAAAGATCGCTGCTGGTAGCTTTTTGCCGCAAGAATCGTTGTTGGCTACTATCAAGGAGGATGGCAGCAAGATGTCCTGTTGGTAGCATTGGTAGCAAAAGATGCGTGCTGCGGTTGAAGGGATAATGGAGATTGGGTGGCTGAAAGATTGGTGGACTGAAGGCTTCAATTTTTTGGTACAGTTTGCGACTAGGTTGGCTCTATAGCCGACCTAAGCAGGGGAAAACCCTGGCCGACCAGCCCAGTAAAGGGGGCAACGACTACTAAACCCTAATGCCCCAATCTAAACCCTAACCACACTCTTTATAGGATAGAAGTGGCTAGGTGGGGTTTTATTACAATCTCACAATGTTTTATTGACTACTTATAGGGAGATTAGGACTCAACCCTGCTGGAGTCCTATCAACATCATAGGGCCTCTGTCACTTCAATTGTGTTCGCTCATTTGGCAATCGACCTTCGTCCACCTATTCTCGGGTCACACCCAGATAAAGCATAACTCTAGGATAGTTCATTATCTAATAGCTCTTGAAGTCCACTAACTTTGTTATAATTGGTATATCATTGTTTGGATCCTAGGTCTTTACTCCCACTAGCATAATCTCCCTCGCACTGCTTTCTTCATGATAACTTGAATGATAGCACTATGATATATTCTTCTGTACCCGCCTATGTCATGAGTAACTTGCTGATTACAAGTGTCATGCAAGCCAATCACGTGAGTGATGACACGTGTGGCACGCTGCACAGTCTTTTTGGATTATTATTATTGGCATATTCTCATAATATATTATTATATATTATGATATCCTTGGTTCTGTGTAATAGGAATCATATCGTGATGAGATCATGATAATGAGACTGATTCACCTTTAAACATAAATCCCAAATAATCCTGGTTATAGGTTACTCGAAAGAGTCATCAAGATAATCAGACAGACTAGTGTACTGTATACTTGCCCATATGATGGAGGCGATTGGTTTCAAAGCCACTTGTGTGGGGACACTAAGGGTACAGTACATTTGTTCATTGGAGAATGAGTTCACTGATTGATCCGCTTATGGAATGCTAAATGGTTGATGATACATATCATCGAACAGTGATACTGGATAGACCAGTATATTATATACTTGCTCATATGATTGAGGCGATTGGTCTCAAAGCCACTTGTGTAGGGACACTAAGGGTACAGTACATGTGTTCATTGGAGAATGAGTACATTGATTGATCCGCTTATGGAATGCTATATGGTTAATGATACCTATCGTTAGACAGTGATTCCGTAGTCCTAGTTGTATGTCTGGTCCTTAGACTTGAGACACCAAAGATGTCTTGTTTGAATACTCTTTTCTTTAACGCCGAACTTACAGGTATGAATAGTTTCAGATCTAGTACATATGACTATCGGGATTGGTAGCCAACCTTATAATTGAGTGTCAACAGAGGGTCATCCATTCTCAATATCACGAGAAGAATATCATATATGTTATCACTCGACAAATCTTTGGTTGAGGTCATTCAAATTGAAAGAGAATGAGTTCTTCAGGAGAATCCGATCCGAGCGAGACTTAGAAGGATTTTGTATGAGCCTTGATAGTACTATGCCCAATATACGATCTCTAGGATATTAGATGGATGAGAGACTATAGATACACGGTCACTAAGGATAAACAGGTTCAATGGATAAGATCTCTTGTATTGCTTGAGGATTATGACGTAGTGGCCTAGTACGTTCATAGTTGATTAGTTGAGTGAATTATTATGAGATAATAATTCACTGAGTCAAAATGAGTTCTAACAGGGAGGACTGTTAGAACCCTTGCAGATTCTAAGCTTGGGGTGATCTTTATAGGGGATCGGCCTCCTTGGAACTCTATAGCGGTTCCTCCCTCCTTGGTTTTCTGCATGATGGTTGAAATAAATTTGATCTTTTGATGATGAAAAGTGGCTAATTACAAGACTATTTATAGGGCTTCTAAATCATAACTCCTAATAGGATTCCTACTCCTAACAACTCCAACTCCAACTCTAAGAAGCAACTCCTACTTCCAACAACTCCAACTCTAAGAATCAACTCCTACTTCCAACAACTCCAACTCCAACTCTAAGAAGCAACTCATAGCCGATCTCTCTTAAGAGGAGGGGGGGCTAGGAGACTCACATCCCATGAGGACTCCTCCCTAACCCTAGTCAACCACTTCTTTACTAGGGGATGGCGGCTAGATTAGGGTTTATTACATTCATGATACAATTGATTTTAACCTATATCCATCTCCAACTCTTAACCCATCTCCAGATCAATCGAATCTTAATCCTACTAGGATTTGGACTAATTTATTATAATAAACTCAAATCTTCTCATAACTGACCTAATGTCAGGTATAGTTTGGCCTACAAGGCCTAATCTAAGGACTCACTCAATCGATTTGGACTTGACTCAGTTAGGGTCCTAACAGATCCACCCTCTTAAAATCAGCCTTATACTCAAGGTGGAGCTCCACGTCTTTGGGTCTTGATCTTCAACTCCTCATGAGGCTCCCTTGTGGCCCTTATAGTAGGCGCATCTTGCTCCTGTGGTGCAGCGTTATCAGTAGTGATTAAATGGTGATGGTCACGATCCTGCGATCTCATGCAATCATTAGCTGAACCTATGCCTCCTCATCAACTTGGGTGTTGGGTGAATAGATTTGGGCTGAGTCATCCTCTATAAACTTCCATTTGCGGTGAGATTCCTAGAAGATCAATTATAATTTAGAATTAGTGTGTCGATCCGATCCACAAGTTATGGCTCCAATGTGATCTCCAATTTTGTAGGGTCCAAAGAAACTAGGAGACTACTTCCGTGAGGCTCGAATCTTCATAAATTCATGCTGGTAGGGATGAAGATGAAGAAAGACTTGATCTTTAATAGCAAACTTCATTCTACTCTGATGTTTGTCAGACAGTTGTTTCTTTCTTGCATGGGTTGGCATGTAGTTGTTCATTAATAATAGCCAGGCTTTCCTTTGTGACGGTGGTTGCCCTCTAGTAGAGTCCATGGTAAGGTGAGCCCTATCTGAGTTTGGAGGGAGTAAGAGCTATAATTTTTTAGGACTTAATCTTATCTCCTCTTTGTGTTGTTGTCCTGTATCATACCAAGCCACAAATTCAGCATTAGTCAGTATTTCCTCATCATAGATTAATAGCTTCAGGTGATATGTAAAGAGGGCTTTGTCGATGTAAGCTAGGGGTTGACCATCTTGCATGTTGATAACACAAATTCTAGCTCCTGATGTGTCAACCACAAACACTTTGTTGAAGTCAGGTAAAGCCAGCATCAGCAAAGAGTAGGGGCTGTAACTTGGCCAGATGACCCCTGTTTCAAGCATCTCTTCTTCAAACTTCTCTATTTCAGTTTTCTAGAGGTGAGGATAATACATGGCTGAGTGTTTGTTGCTGGTTTGCCCGGGAGAATCAAAATTCGATGGTCATGTCAGCAGGTAGAAAGTATGTTGCGTGGTTTGGAGAAAATGTCTCAAAATTCAGCAAGCAATTGGAGAAGGTTTAGGTCTTCAATTTTTGTTGGCTCCCCTATATAATGCTATTGAAGTTACATCAGGAAGCTGTTGTTCACTTTGTTCAAAACTTTCTTCGTTTACTGCGTGCAAATCGTCATTACGTCGCTCCCATGTTTCCCACGTAGGATCTCCAATTTCTCATGGCTGAAAAATTTCATGATAAATTTGAAAAAATTACAAGAAACATCACCTAGCATAGTCAGCCATTTGATGTCGAGCACGACCTCATAATCATCAAGAGGAAGGAGGAAGAAATTAACAAGTATCTCTTGGTCCTATTACAATAATTTTACATACAGGCATCTTTGGTCGCACTTCAAAATTTGGTCGTTGGCGACCTCAAAGTCAAACATGTTGTAATCTTCAATTTAGAGCATCAATTGGGCAACAACCTTGCTATTCATAAAGTTGTTGGTGCTCCTAGTCTTGATGAGGATGGTGATAGGATGCTGCACAAGAGATTCTTCAACTTTTGCTGCTTATGGGTTTGCATGGATAGCTAAAGCATGAGTCGTGTAATCGGTCGGCTGTGGGTCTTCCTTCTTGTTCTCATTCTCAGGTTCCTAGATCTCTTCTTCAAATTTTTCAATAGATTTTATCATGGAAAGCTCCCCCTTTTTGCACCGATGGTTGCGGCTCTAAAATTCATTGTAATACCAACATAGGCCCTTCGCCGATCTGTTACATAGCTCTTCTCTTGTCAATTTTTTATAGAGGGGGGTTTATATGCTGTTGGTCTAGGAGTGGTTATCATCCTTCGAGCATCTTGGTTCAGTCGTTCCTCTTAGATTCGTCCGAAAGAGATTGCGGCCTTCACGGTGTAGGGCTGCTACACTTCAACCTCTCCTTTAATTTTCGGCTTGAGTCCTTCGATGAACATCCTTAATAATTGTCTGTCACACCAATCACAAGCAAGGTAAGATAATTTCTTAAACCTAGTCTAGTATTCTTAGATCGTGGAGGTTTGTCGGATCTTGGTAACTTGTTCATTGATATTCTCGTATTTGGTCGGCCCAAAGTGGTTCAGCAGCACTTTCATGAATTGTATCCACGTCAGAGCCCCATGGGTGTATTTAAGCTGATTGTACCATTGAATTGCATCTCCTTCGAGGTGGATGACAGCGGTGTCCACCATGGAATCCTTCGGTGTTTGGTAATAGTAGAAGTAATGTTCGACGTGCGAAATCCATCCCGTTGGGTCTCCTTCTTCCCATCGAGCGAAGTCCACCCTCATGCGTGACTACATCATATCAGTGGTTTGTACTTCCTTTTTGGGAGGCTTCTCTGGACTTGCACCTTGCTAGAATTTTATTGAGCTCGGAGATCAGCCCAATCTGAGTTCGGTGAATAAGGCGTGCAATCTATCTTCCATACATGATTCAAAAGCCTCAAACTTGACATCGGTTGAACCTTGAGATGCCATTACATGTGCTTCCAGATTTGAGATGTCAATATCCTTCTCCTACTGTTAGGTCAGTGGTATGAAATGATTGGGTGGATTGGTGGCCGAAAGGGATAGTGTATCATGGGTAGATGACTGCGGTTTGGGGTTGATAGGTTACTATTTTTTTGTTATTGTTGTGACTGTGATTTAAGGCTATTGTAGGGGTTGTATAGAGGGTATAATGGCTAAGGTTTAAGGTTAAAGGAATGGGTTATGGTTGTTGTTGATAACAACAGATTTGGTAGGGATCGAGTGTGGATGTAGCAAGTAGTACCAAAAGTAGTGTAACAAAATTTATTGGCAAAGAGGGTGCTGTTGATGCTGCTGTTTGGGGCTGTTGTAGAGGTTGTAAGGGGGGTTTGGTGACAGAGGTTTAGGGTTAGAGGGATGGCTTAGGGTTGATGTTGATGGCAATAATCGATTTTGTAGGGATGGGTGGCCAGAAGGGTGACAGATCAAGGTCGCGATTTAGGATTGATAGCTTATGGTTTAGGTTGCTGTTGGTGCTACGGTTTGAGGGTATTGTGAAGGCTACAAAGGATTTTTATGGTAGTGGTTTGAGATTGGGAAGAAAGGTTTAGGGTTGCTGTTGGGGGCAGCAACTAGTTTGGCAAGGTTCGGTGGCTGTGGAAGATAAAGATCAATGAAAGGTTTGGTAGCTGCGAAAGACTATTGTTTGAGCTACGATTTTGGTTGGCTATAGATTCTAAAAATAGATTATGACATTGTGTAGAGGGGTGCCCTAAAGACAATATGGTTGGTGGCAATAAGATTGGCAGGGTTTTGTTGGGTTGTGAAAAGAAAAATGATAAAAGGTACAATAGCAAAAAAATTTGTCGAAAATATTTCAATAGTACAGTTGTAATTTTTCTCAGCAATTCGAAACAAGCATTTGAGTAAAACTCAAGGGGAATCCACTGGTAAGGGAGAGGTAATGCCGTCAAAAATTTCATGGAAGAAAATGACAATAAAAAATTTGGCAAGATCAAAGATCACGGAAAGGTACTACGACAGATTTTTACATCAAAAGTGCAATAATTTAGATGTAAAATATTAGCAGTTTATATTGAGAATTTTTCAATGAAACCAAAAGAAAAATTGATAGAACCCCAAGATGAGCTCTATAGATTTTGATCTCTGAGGGGGATCAACCCTTAGAATGCTATAGAGGTTCCTCCTTCCTAGAACTCGACACAAGGTTGAATAAAAGATTGCTCTTGCTTAATAAAAAAATATGGAGGCTACAAGCTTATATAGGGCTCAAAACCCTAGCTCTAGTGAGATGCTTCCTAAATAAATTCTCCCTTTTGCCCCTCCTTTAGCTGTCATGCCTAATAAAGGGGATGACGGCCTAAATGGCTGCACAAGTCACAACCCTCTACTAGAAACCCTAGCCGACTAACCCAGTAAGAGGGGTGGCGGCTATGAAGCCCTAAGGCCCTAAAATAAATCCTAGCTACACTTCTCTATAGGATAGAAGTGACTATGTGAGGTTTTATTATAATCTCATAGGGTTCTTATTAATTACTTCTAGGATGATTAGGACTCAACCATGGTGGAGTCCTATTAAGCCCACCCTCTTTGAATCAGCCTTGTCCTCAAGGTTGAGGATTCATAAACTCAAAGAATCGAGTCTTCAGCTCCTCATATGATTCTCATGCTATCATCAACTGAACTTTGGCCTCCTCATCGGTTTGGGTGTAAGTTAGAAGGATTTGGGCTGAGTTATCTTTAAATTTTCATTTGATATGGGATACCGAGAGGATCAAGTGTAATCTTGATCAGGTGTGCGGATCTGATCTTTAGGTTAGGGCCCCAATGTGATCCCCAATTTTATAAGGCCTAAAGAAATAGGGAGACCACTTCCTTAAGGCTCGAGTTTCCTGCTGATCGGGCTAGAAGTGTAGGAAAACTTGATCTTCAATTTTTCATTCATTCTGTAGTTTATCGAGAGGCCATTTCTTCTTTGCATGTGCTGTCATATGGTTAGCATTTAGTAATAGCCAATCTTTCTTCTGGGATGGTGACTGCCCTCTGGTATGGTTCAGGATGATGAGAGCTCAATTTGGCATGAGCATGAATTATAATTCTTCTAGTCTTACTCCTCTTTCGTGCCATGGACCTGTATCTAGTCAAATTTTAAATTTGGTAGCAATGAGTATCCCCCTTTAAAAACCTCGTGTGGAGTATGGGGGAAGCCTCAGTGTGAATTACGAGTTGATCATCTTGCATAAGGGTGACATCGATCCCAACTCTGGATTTGTCTGCTCAAATCATAAACATCTAGTCACGACTTAGTGGGGAGAACATTGTGGTCATGAGGGCTATAATTTCACTTGACCAAGATGGTGCATCTTTTTCCATAGTGAGAGGGATGATGTTTTGTTGAGATCGGCAAATAATCCTTCTCTTATTTGGATTTCACCACTGGAGGGGCTCAATTTTCTGGCGGTCTTGGATCGTAGATTAGACATCATCATCAAGGAAATCTTTAAACATCATAGTCTGATCCTGGGAGAAGTTGTGGAAGTCACCTGAGATCTGGAAGTATTACATCAGTAACCATGGTGAGTTCGACGGGATGTAACACTTTAGAATTAGCTTATCCCTAGGGAAAAAGATGTAGGAATGTGTCGTAGCGGAAAATAAGCACGGTCGAATAATTCGTGTCTTTATCATCCCTTGGGCGACCCTTTTATCTTTGATCTTCTGTTGGTAGTAATCTGGCGGAGCATCAGATGATGGTAATTTCAGCCAGTTCAACATAAGCGAGTCGGGCACCTTAATAGGAGGTAGTAGGCTCATTTTAGTGGAGACTCCCAAAATTTTAACAAGCTGTGGGAGAGGGTTCTTATCTTCAATCTTCTTTGGCTTCATCTCCTGAAACTCTTAAATTTGAATTGAGAAGCCATTGGATTCTTTTTTTGGTACCTTCTCTAAGTGTTGTGTTGTAGTCGTAGTTGCTTGGCTCCCTCGTAGAACCACCTATTTTCCTTTGCTGAAGAATTTCATGGTTAGCTTCAAAAAATTTCAGAAAATATCTCCAATCGTGGACAATCAATCAATATCAAGCACTATACCAAGATCATCGAGAAGGAGGAGAAAAAGATCAGCAACTACATCTTGTTCCTGTATGATCAGTTTTACCTGTGGGCACTTCTGGTTGCACTTCAGAATTTGGTCGTTATCTACCTTGACTTCAAACTCGTTGTAATCTTTTTTTTGGAGCATTAAATGGGCAGCAACCTTACTGCTCATGAAGTTGTGTGCACTCCTAGCTTCGATGAGGATGATGACAGACTGCTGCTCGAGAAACCCTTTGATCTTTAATTTTTGCAGGTTGGTGTAGCCGGGTAAGGTAGAGATCGTGCAGGTGGCCGGTTGTGGTGTATCCTTCTCTTTGGGCTCGAGAGTCATATATTCAAGTTTGGGTTCTTCAGTGGGCACAATCATTAGCGGTGTCTCTTTTTTACATTGGTGTTCTAGGCTCCACAGTTTATCACAATACCCACATAGGCTCTTTGTCAATCCGTCATGAAGGTCTTCTCTTGTTAATTTCTTCGACTGAGGGGGTCGGCTGACAATAGGAGGAGGTGAAAGCTTTGGTGCTACTGGTCGGGGAGCGACCCTAGTCCTTCGGGCTTTATAGTTTAATCGCTCCTCTTGATATTGCGCTAAGGAGATGACTGCCTTAAGTGTGTACGATTGTCACGCTTTAACTTTTTTCTGAATCTTCGACTTCAAGCCCTCAACAAAAGTCCTCAATATTTGTTTTCAGACCAATCATAAGTTTGATTAGATAACCTTTCAAACCTGTTTTGTTATTACTTTACTTTGGAGGTTTGACGGATCATCGCTAGTTCTTCGTCAAAGTTCTTGTAATTGATTGGTGCTGAAGATTTATATGCTTTTGGTTGGGATGTGGCTCTCATTCTCTGAGCATCTTGATTGAGATGCCTTTCTTGAAGTTATACAAAGTAGATTGATGTCACTGAGGTATAGGGCTCCCGTGTCTTGACTTCGCTTCTTATCTCTAGTGGGTCTTTTTTTAACAATCAGAATTTGCTCCATGTTGTGATCTTTTTAGGCTCGACGATTGACCCAATCTAAACTTCTCAAAGAGAGCACATAGTCTAGCATCCATACGCATCTCAAAAGCCTCCAATTTGGCTTCGAATAAGCCCACCAATGTCATGATGTAAGGATCTCCAACCTGTCAAATAAATCAATTAAAGAGTGTAGCTACAATCTTCAGGTTGAAGGCAACAAATGGTAGCAATGTCGGGGCTACGGTGGTTAAGTCTCTAAGTGGAGGATGGTAGCTAAGGGTAGCAGCAACGGTGGAGGAAGAAGATAGCAGTAGTATCGTCGATTGTGATTCTGCGATGATGTTGCAATGTCGTCAAGGCTGTGTTTTTTTAGGTGGCTGATATTTGTCAGAAGATGACAACCAAGAGGTCTAAGTTAGAAGGCAGCAGTAATGGTGGAGGACGAAGAGGGCAACAACAATGTGGACTGCAGCTGCGCTGTGGCTTCGTGGCTGCAGGTGGTGTTGGTTGCAGCAAAGGTGCGACTACAATAGGAGGAAGACGGGGCAGCGATGTGCACGATTGTTACAGAGGATAACAGCATTGTACATGGCTATTATGGAGGAGGGCAGCAATGGTATGGAGCGAGAGACCACTACTGGTCATGTTCAATTCATTGCTGGCTAAGATTAAGATAGTTACCAGCGAAAGATTGGTGCGGCCTGCGATGTAGATAGATTATAGTAAAAGATCGCTGCTGGTAGCTTTTTGCCGCAGCAAAGGATCACCACTGGTTGTGATCAAGGAGGATGGCAGCGAGAGATTGCTATTTGCAGCGTTGTGTAGTAAGGGATGTGTGTTGCGGTTGAAGGGATAAGGGAGGTTGGGTGGCTGAAAGGTTGTGGACTGAAGGCTACAATTTTTGGGGCCGGTTTTATGGTTGTTTTGGGTGCGGTTTGGGGCTACATTTTTGTGGAGTTTTGGCTGTGATTTGGTATGTTTTTAAGGCTATGATAGTAGTGGATGAAGGTTAGGAAAAGGGATTTTAGATTTAAAATAGATGGCAGCAAAGGTTTGATAGGGATTGGTGGGGGTATGCTGTGTATAAGTGTTAGTTATAAAAGGCTACGATTTTAGGCTATTTTATGGTTGATTTGGGTATGGTTTTGGCTTCAGTTTGGTAGGGTTTTGGGGCTGTGATGGTAGAGAGTGAAGTTTAGGAAGAGATTGTTTCGGATCTGGAAGAGATGGCAATAAAGGTTTGATAGAATTCGTTGAAGTTCACTATAGTGTATGCTATCTTGCAGAAGTAAAATTATCGTCGAAGAAACAATAGTTTCTCAACAAAATTCCAGTGAAAAATTATGAAATTTGGGGCTGTTGTGGTAGGGGATGAAGATGAGGTAAAGAGAGTTTCAAATCTGAAAAACTAGCAGCAAAAATCTGATAGGATTCGATGAATCACTGTATATATGTTGTTCTGCCGAACAGAATTTGCGTTGAAGAAGCAACAAATTCTTGACGCAAATTTTGGAAGAAAACCCGAGGGAAATATACAAAAATTTATCACAAATCCTTGGTTTAGATGTGTCCAATATCAGCAAATAGGTTCGACAAAATTTAGGCATCGTAACGGTAGGAAAGTGGATGAAAAAGTCGGAAGGTAGATTCTTCATCGTAAAATTCTAGCAATAAGTGATGAAGAATCGGAGCACAATAAAATTGGTTTCACAAAGAATTTTTTCTAGAGATCAATCTTAGATGAAAGCTAAGTTGATCTATGAGATTGTGTAAAAAAATTATCTACAATAGATGAGCAATTAACTGGTTTCAAGAGGCAAACAAGCAGTTGAAAATTTCTGCAGTGTTTCCCCTTCACAACGATGATAATGTTTGCGACAGTAGAAATTTGCAACGGAGAAAATATGGGAAAACTCTTCAACGTGTAGGGTATTGCTTGGAAGGATGGGGGCGACAGAGATGGCAGCAAGGGCAGCAGGAACGCGACTCTGATACCAAATGATAGTACCCTAGGAGGAGCTCTATAGATTTTAATCTCTGAGGGGGATCAACTCTTAGAATGTTACAGGGGTTCCTCTCTTCTAGAACTCGGCACAAGACTGAATAAAAGATTAATCTTGCTTGATGAAAAAATGTGGAGGCTACAAGCTTATATAGGGCTCAAAACCTAGCCTTATAGGTGAATTTCCCCTTTTGCCCCTTAGATAGCTGTCATGCCTAAATAAAAGGGTCAGTGGGCTATGTGGCTGTACAAGCCATGCTCCTCTGCTAGAAACCCTAGCCAACCAACCCAGTAAGGGGGTGGCGGCTAGGAAGCCCTAAGGTCCCAGAATAAACCCTAGTCACACTTCTTTATAGGATAGAAGTGACCAAGTGAGGTTTTATTACAATCTCACAAGATTCTTATTAATTACTTCTAGGGTGATTATGGCTTAATCTTATTAGAGTCCTATTAGAAATCCATCATTAAAGAGTGCCAAAGCCATCACAAAAAACTCGTGGAAGATTGGACAGAAAAATTGTAGCAGCAAGATCAAATAGGCAATGTTATGCGGCTGAAACTCTATAGCGTAACTTTCATCGTAGAGATGGAATCTTTGCAAAGAAAAGTTTATGCAGCAAGATAGAAATAATTTTTTTGAGTTTTTGGAATAAGAATAACTAAATTGCAACAGTAGTAAGACAGGAAACTAGAACCTATTGTAATTCACGGGCAGATCAAAGGATGATCTACGGTAGTGGAGATGACGACGGAATTCGATAACGATCTTTAAGCAATTGTGGGAATTGCTTTGACGGTTGCATATGGATGATGGACAGTTGTGGAAGGGCAGTGAGACACTATGAATACTATTCTGATACCAAGTGTTAGAACCTTTACAGATTCTAAGCTTAGGGTGATCTCTATAGGGGATCGGCCTTATTGGAACTCTATAGGGGTTCCTCCCTCCTAAGATTTCTACCCAATGGCTGAAAAATAATTGATCTATTGATGATGAAAAGTGACTTATTACAAGGCTATTTATAGGATTTTTAAACCCTAACTCCTAATAGGATTCCTACTCAAGACTCCTGCTCCTAACAACTCCAACTCTAAGAAGCAACTCTTACTTCCAACAACTCCAACTCCATCTCTTGAAGTAACACCTACTTCCAACAACTCTAACTCTAAGAAGCAACCCCTAGTCGACCTCTCTTAAGAGGAAGAGGGGCTAGGAGACTCTCATCCCATAATGACTCATCCCTAACCCTAGCCAACCACTTCTTTACTAGGGGGTGACAGCTAGATTATGATTTATTACATTCATGACACAATTGACTTTAACCCATATCCATCTCCAATTCCTAACCTGACTCCAGATCAGTTGAATTCTAATCCTACTAGGATTTAGACTGATTTATTATAATGAACTCAAATCTTCTCCTAACTGACCTAATGTCAGGTCTAGGTTGGCCAACAAGGCTTAATCTAAGGACTCGACTTAATCGACTAGGACCCAACTCAATTAGGATATCAGGCATAACTTTGGTTTCTCCTTAATCATATCTGACACATTTATCCTTGATCATATCTGACACTTTGGTTTCTCTATAAATTATATATGATAATTATTTCTATAGATCTGAATCCCCAAAATGTAGGATGCTTCTCCTAAGTCCTTCATAGAGAAGTTTCTGGATAGCCAAGCCTTAATTGTGGAGAGCATTCTTACATCATTCATAATTATTATGATGTCATCCATATACAATACCAAGAAGGTGATAACTCTTCCACTTATCTTCCTGTACATACAAGGCTCATCTTCGTTCTTAACAAAGTCATAAGATCTAATTGCCTCATCAAATCTTATGTTCTAACTTTGGAAAGCTTGCTTTAGTCCGTAGATTGACCTAATCAACCTGTATATATTATTTGGACTCTCCTTGGATATGAATCCCTTTGGTTGTATCATATACACCTCCTTCTCGAGGTTGTCGGTGAGGAATATAATTTTCACATCCTTCTGCTAGATCTCATAGTCATAGTGTGCTTCAATAGTCAAAAGAATTCTAATGGATTTCAGCATGACTATAAGTGAGAAGTTTTGTCATAGTCAACTATTTGCCTTTGATGATATCCTATGGCCACCACCCTTGCCTTATAGGTCTCCACCTTTCTCTCTACTCTGATCTCCTTCTTAAAGATCTATTTGCAACCGATGGGTATGATATTGTCAGGTGTATCTATAAGATTTCAAACCTTGTCAGAGTACATCTAGTCCATCTTAGAGTTTATGGCTTCTTGCTATTTTCAGGAATCTATACCTCCTCATAGGTCTGAGGATCAACATCCTAAGTGTCGTCTCCACTGATATATCCCACATATCTTTCGGGAGTATGAGACACTCTGCTAGACCTACACAGAGTTGAAACTTGTATGCTAGGTACCTGAATATACTTGGTCTCTGGAATGGTGCTTGAGCTAAGTTCTCCAACCTCATTCAATTCTATCATACTCCACTATTTCTACCAAAAAAATGTTCCTTCTCAAGGAACACAACCCTCTTGACAACAAAGACCTTCTGGTCCTCGGGATAATAAAACTAATACCCCCAAGTTTCCTTGGGGTATCCCATGAACTTGCACTGTTCCGTTCTTGATTCTAACTTTCTTTTATTGGGATCGTGTCTTCTAACATTGGCAGTGCAGCCCCATATCTTAATAACCTTAAGATCGAACTTATTCCCTATTCATATCTCATATGGTGTAAACACTACCTACCTAGATGGAACTTTGATAAGTTACGGTCGCCAGGGCGTGTTCCTAGAATGAGACAAGTAGGTCGGTGAAACTCATCATGGACCGCATCATGTCTAACATAGTACGATTTCTCCTTTCTGATACACTATTAAGCTATGGTGTATAAGGAGGTGTTTACTTGGACATAATCCCATGATCATTGAGAAAATGAGTGAATTTTGTATTCAAGTACTCTCCTCCTTGATTCGATCAAAGAGTCTTAATACTCTTTACAGCCTCGGACTTGTACTTCATTAAGTACACATGTCCATACCTAGAGAAATCGTTAGTAAATCTAATGAAGTAGGAGTAACCACCTATAGCTTGAGTTGACATAGGAACATATACATCACTATGTATGAGTTCCAACAACTCAATGGCTCTATCTCCTGTTCCACTAAAAGGAGAGTTAGTCAACTTTCAATGCAGGCAAGATTCATAAGTTGCATATGACTTATAGTCAAATGGATCTAAGTATCCATCTTTTAGCAACTTTTGAATCATTCTCTCATGGATATGACATAGTCTACAATGTCATAAATATGTATTGTTCACCTTATCTCGTTTTCTCTTAGACGTATTTACATTCATAATGTGTGGAGAAATATATAGCACATATAAGCCATTAATCAAGGTCCCTCTAATGATGATCTCATTATATAAAATTAATGAATAACTATTATTCTTAATAACTAATTTATATCCACTAACTATCAAATAAGAAATGGAAGTAATATTTTTTATAATAGAGAAAATATATTAGCATGCATCTAATGTAATGGTAGCCCCACCAAGCAAATGTAAGGTAACCTCGCCAAGAATAACTACATCAACTCTTGCTTCAATGCCCATCTTAAGGTCCATCTCACCTCTTGCCATTATCCTAGGTTTTGCCAGAACTTGCAATGAGTTGCATATATGATAAGTACTCTGGGTATCCAATACTCATGTGTTATCATAAAAATCTGACAAATAGAGTCTCCAAGCTTCTGTTTCACTTTTTCTGCAAGATAATGCTTGTAGTTCCTCTTCCAGTGTCTATCTTTGCGTAGTAGAAGCATTGCCCTTTGTCCTTAGTTGGGTCTTTCTTAGCAACTTTTACCTTACCCGGTCTACCCTTGCCCTTGCCCTTCTTAAGGGACTTATCAACCTTCCTTTTCTTTTTGGTCTCACCAAGAATTGACTTCTCTTTCTTGATGGTGCACTCAACTTCCCTCAGTATATTGAGGAGCTCAGGGATAGTCACCTCAAACTTATTCATATCAAAGTTTATTATGAATTGGGAAAATGAATCTAAAAGGGACTGAAGTATAAAATTAACACATAGGTTACCGTCTAGGATTATTCCTAAACATATGAGTTTCTTAATCCACTCTATCATCCTTGGGACATGGTTTTGAACTTACACCGCTTCTATCATCCTAGTTCGGAAGGGACTCTTAGATATCTCAAATCTCTGAGTTCTTCCTTGTTCCTCAAATAAATGGCGAAGATGGAGGATGAAATTGGCATCCATGCTAACCATATAGGATTCCATAAGTGAATCAATCATTAAACTTATTCTCTAATAAGCACCTATATTGTATCCTTAGTGTCCCCACACGAGCGACTATAAAACTAGTCACTTCTATCATATAAACAGGAATACAGTACACCGGTCTATCCGGTTATTTCGATGTCCCTCTTGAGTAACATATGATCGTGATTATTTAATGTTTGTGTTTATAAGTGAATTCATCTCATTATTATGATATCATCATGATTTGATTCACATTGCACAGATCAAAGGACATCACAATATATATGTTCATAACAGATAATATAGTGTGAGAAAATGTCAATAATGATAAGAAGCAAAAAAAATGCCGCAGTGTGTCACACATGTCATCACTCATATGATTGGCTTGTAGGGCACCTATAACCAGCACTAGTTGCCCTCAACGCAACTCCTCTAGGTCCCCCAAATCTGTGCTTCTTCTGCTCTAATACCAAATGTCACGAACTTAGCTGGTTTTGCCTAAGTCGTGCTACATCATTCCGTGTTCATTCACAAAGGTTAACCTCCTCGAACCTCCTATGATCCCTTAAGGACCAACAAAAGAGAAAGCGAGTTAGAAAAGCATTTCACTTGGGATCCACAAGTAATCATTTTAGCAAACACTTTATACCCAATACAAATGATAATCATGAACTTCATAAGCTATGAACGATTGCACAATGAAAGGGTCATGATCCATTACAGACTAACATCCTCTCAAGTGCCCATATGACATAACTCTCATTTACAAGAAAAAAATAATAACAAAAGCTAACAAAACTAGAGTTGTCAAACCTACCGTTAGCCCCTTATATACTGTATAAATCATGAACACAAATCAAAAGACACAGACATACATAAGCAATATATCAAACATATTGTTTATATCTTTGTCTGCGACACATGGATAACGTTACACAAATGTGACAAGAAATGATAAAGTATGATGGAGGAGGAGAAGAAGTAAACAGAAGGAAAGGATGAAGGGAAGAGCCGGTGACTAAGGTGGGAGTAAGAGTTGATGGGGATGATAAAGTCAATTACAATCAGGGGTGACCAATAGAAAACAATGGATATTTTTATCAAATTGATAAAAAAAATTAATAATAATAATAAAATAATTGATAGAGCGAATGGTCTTAAAATAACATATTGTATTATATTGAAGTAAAAAAAATTAAAAAAAGATTACTAAGAAAAAGATAAAGAAAAAGGCTAAAAAATTAAAACTCCAAATGAAAACCAAGAAATGTCTCGGTTCCAACAACGCTGCGTCGTTCCCCTTGTGATAACGATAAGCTTAACCCGTCCTCGCCAAACCCCCAGGCGAAGCCCATGGGGAGTACGACAGCAACCCTAACCCCACCGTCCTATCTCCTCTCCTCCCTCCTCCCACCCAAGCCCTTGACCCTCCTCCTCACCGCCCGTCGCCCGGGCACCTCCGGCGGCGGCGTGAGGAGGTCCACGGTGGTGGTCGGGTACATGGATCGGAAGCCCAACTCCGTCGCCGGGTTCGCGAGCAAGGTGATCGGGTCGCTCCCCGTGGTGGGCCTCCTCGCTCGGATCTTGAGCGACGAGGGGGGCGTCGGCGACGACCTCATCGACTTCGCGGAGTTCCGGCGTCGGGTCGGCAAGAAATGCAGCATCACCGATTCCAGAGCCTTCTACGAGTTCCAGGACCGCCGCGGTCGGGTTCGTGCCTCCAAATTCTCCCTCTTCTCCGTTCTTTACAAAAGCTTTTGATGATTCCGTTTGTTGGGCAGGCAGGGGATCCACTATATGTTCTTCTCTGTTGCTGGTTGGCCGCGGTTGGTGCTGGACTTCTGAAGTCGGAAGAGATACTGGAAGGGGTGGCCAGGCTTCGCATTTCAAATGATATCGAGTTTGAGGAGGAGACTTTCTTAGACAAAATGACTGCTGCAAAGGAGGTCAGTGTCCTGTTAAAAGATTCACCCTAAGATTATGTGCAAATTCCGGTTGTCAATCAGTATTTATTGCTTTCATATTTTCTTTTATATGTTAATTAGTCATGTATATTCTCTGCGGTGACTTGCATGAAGAACTTGCTGAATAATTGGTGTGGTTGGACTGGTTGGTTCAACACCTGATCTCTAGCTAGGCCCCTAAGGTCCAGTTGGGAAAACTTGGAAATCCTGCCAAACAAGTTAGTTTCCTCTGGAGAGTAGTACTGGATCTTAATCTTGGTTGACCTCCAAATATGTGGAATCAGTGTATAGACAGAAAATGAGAGAGAGTCTTCTGTATAGTCTGGTCTTGGAACATTATTCAGCTAGCTTTTCTTCCAGACTTAGGAGGTCATTTTTCCTCAAAAAAAAAAAAAAAATCCATGTCTATTCTGGATATAGAAAAAGTGCTTTTGTTTCCTTAAATAATGTGGCAGGGAGATAACTTTAGGTGCTTATTGTTGCTTATAAAAATTTGGAAGCTCTTATATGGACATCCGTTTCAATCTAGTCTAATGGCTGGAGAAGAGAGAGGAGATTGGTCAACTTGGCAGTGGGCAGATCTCATCATCACCAATAATGGTATGAGAGCAGGAGGGGCCTCAGCTAGGGTCTTTGGTGGTGGTGACAGCTTTCATCACTTGTGTCATTGGACAGAATTAGCATGGTGGAGGAGTGGTGTGGCTTCGATGGCTTGGCTCATTGGTGGAGCAGTGAGTCCAGGAGGTGGGGGAGAGGGTACACCTATCTATGGAACTGTGAAAATGAGAAAAATACAGAAAAGGGGAAGGAATGATGTTTTACACAATTCTTATAATTTCTTCTAGTAGATGAATGTCATGGTTGTCGGTAGTTATGTACAGAAGGAATAGTTGGGCCTATGTATAGATAACAAGAACAGTCAAATTAAAGGATAAAGAAAGAGATGGGCTAACACTTCCAAAGAAAAAATATTATATAAATAGAAATAAAGAATAAAATAAAGCAAGGATGATGAGTTGGATCTACTCAATCCTGATCCACATCCTATCCTATATATACTGGATCAGGTCATTAATATCAGGTCATCAGTTTGCAATCTAGATCCTTTTCCTGTTCTAACCGTGTCTGATCAGGTCATATGCATCCTTGATAGCTATGACTGACAATATGCATGTATTTTAAACTTTTGTCTTGTTATAAATGTGAGTAATCTCCTTAAAACTTTGGCTATATATATGATGATTATAGACTGTCCAAGTATGCTGCTATAATGTGTTCCTAGTTATTGCCTTTTATAGAAATATGGATCTAGTAATTGTCGTGTCATGTCTAATTTTTTGAAATGTGTAGTACGGCATCTATGTTCCTTCTGTATGCCCACGTTTCATTTCCAATCAGCTAATTTGATCTCTCAGTCCGGATGGCCATTAAAAAGGCAACTTATAGCTAATACTTTCAGTACATAACAACGGCTTTGTTATACAAATAGTTATGTTTATTTATTTATTTATTTTTGTCTTAGTGGTCTGTTGTCATACCAATGATCTTTGCGTTACTTTGAAGTGTCTATTTTGATCACAGCATGACGGGGGCATTGAATTGTACTTGACTATCAGAACCTGATGTGCATAATGCTTGGGACTTTAACTGAAATAGCCCGTTATAAGAATTCATACCTCATGAACTTGCTTGTGTGTGTGTGTATATATATATATATATATATATATATATATATAGAGAGAGAGAGAGAGAGAGAGAGAGGGAATAAATTAAGATGAACACTGACTGAACTTGGTTTTTCATGTTGCCCAGAGGCGAACAAAACTGAAGGCTGCAACCCCAGAAATCCCTATGGAGATTAGAATCGAGAAAGCTGTGGAGGCCATTTATGTCTGCTGCTTTGGTAGAGATACCATAGAAGAGGAGGATGTCGGGCTACTGTGTAGTATGTTACATGCAGTTTTCCCTTCAGTTGGGAAACAAGAGATTGATAGAATAGTCAGTTCCATGGTAAAGCAAATAGCTACAGGTGAGAGAACAAATTATCCAGAGCCCAAATCTTTATCCAAGGAAGCCGTGGAGCGGCAAATGAAGGACCTCGAGTTTCTGCAACAGAAGGGAGAAAACTCGAGCTAACCTTCCTGATGTATCCAAGTCTCTTCTTACCAATGCAGTAGTAGTTTTCATACACCATTCTTGTTGATATTTCACTTTGTCCTTATAACTTTTGCAGAGCTTTTCATTATATGGTGAGGCAAAGTCTGTGTTTTGCCGGGCACTCCCCTTCTTCTTCTTTTTTTATTTTTGGAATATTTTATTTTGTTAATGAATATATATACTTGTCCTTCTAAATTGAAATTTAAGGTATACATATTCTTGCAAAACTCAAAACCTTATTGATATTTATTATAATTAATTTCCTTCATCATTATTATGTCAGCACATCGAAATTTAGATTGTTAAAGGTGTTGTATAGATATATCAACTAAAGTATGTGGAAAAAATGATGACTATTTGCACACGTGAATACTTTTGACGCGTTGACGTCCACTCTGGCGCCAATGTGGCGCACGAGGTGGATGCCATGTCATGGACAACACATCAAGAACGTACCTCAATCGTTCTCCATGCCACGACGAGGACCTCCGACCAAACTGATGAGCAACTGCCTTCTCATGTCCTCATGTCCCAGCATTAATGAGCTAAGATCCAATCTGAAGAAAATGGCAACTGATTGCAGCTATCTGCCCTCTATTTCCTTGTCAGAATTTTTAATTTTGACTACTGAACTCGTGTTGCAATTTATATTAGACCGATATATTTTATGTCCATAGATCGGCAAAGTCTGCCATGAATAATCCTATATTACTCCAGTTTCTACTCTATCTTATACTACGTTAGCTATGATATCATTTTGTTTTGTTTTCGTAACCAACATATTAACTTGATAAGTCTAAGTTTATAAATAATTTCAAACGAATTTATGTATTTTTCTTTATTTTTAATATGAGACTGAAACAGAATATTAGACAAAAAAAAAATACTCTATCTTATACTGTATTTTTAAAAATATATTTAAAATACAGTATCCATTACTTATCGCCATCAGAATGAAAAGATGACCTAATCAAGTGTATGTTGTTTTCTTGCTTGAGACTCAAAAAGGAAAAGGCTGCATTTGGTGTGCCCAAAAGGACAGTACTTGCGTGTCATAATATTATGAGGTCTCATTCCAAACCTACACGACATATAAAAATATATACGGATGCAGCAGAAGGATAAAGAAAGGCTAAGGAGGAGAGGAGAAGAGGAGGGGTGCAAGGCTCTTACAAGTAGCTTCAGAAGGAGAGTTAGCAGAAACATATACGTATGTGTAGGACATTAATAGGGGTCAGAGAAGGCTCGCACCACCGCATTGCATCGGTAAAGGCAAAGTCATACGGACAGGGCAAACGTGAGGGAGCCAAAGAGGGGCGAGGGCGGCTTTCTCCTGCTCCTCATGGCAGCCAAGGAATCGTCACATCACTTGGGGGAGTCTCCTCCTCCACTACCCTTCTCCTCACACGATTCCAGCAGCATCTTCTCACCATTGTAAGTTCTCTCAGTACCTTCAGAACCACAGCTCGAGAGCGTGATGGCTTATAATTGCAGCTCAGTCAGTCTGTTTGTATTTTGCAGCAGCAATATCTTCTCTCTTTCTTCTTCTTCTTCTTCTTTTTCCTTGGTTTCTTACCGATAAGTGGCGACACAAGCAGCTTATGTGACATGACTTATAATCGCAGTTGAGTCAGATCCAGCAAGAACATGAAGTTTGTTTGTTTGTATTTGGTGCTGTCATGCATGTAGACTCATTCATTATGGCTCTTGCAAGTTAGCATCTCAAATGTGTACTGCCTGTGGTTGGGTGTGCAGCATGAGAGCATATCTAGTTTGTGGTTTAGAGAGCAAGTGCAGCAAGCTAGCCTTCTTTCCCGCTGCTTTGGGGCACTGCCTCATCATCTTTAATCTGCCATCTGCCTCCTCCTGTTCATGCCATTGGGAGAAGGAAGAAGTGCCTCCTCATAAAGATGAAGAAAACCTTCTCTGGGGATACAGTGGAATCCCCAGTTTTGTTGTCACTACTTGTTGAGGTATCTGCGGCTTATTTGGGAAACCATCATGAGGAGAGTCTGATGCAAACTTTGGAAGTGATGCCACCTCCCGAATTATCAGGATAAAGTATTTGAGCAACACCAATTTACTTCAATTCTTTTTGTCTTGGAAATTAAAGTATGAAAATAATATTATCATTTCCATCAACCCTTATAAATAATTGAGCTTGCCGGTTAAGATCATGGATTCGAAACTTGCCATCGTCGCTTGTTGGTGTCTTCAAAGTTTCTTTAACGTAAAGAGAGAAATTAATGTTCCCTGATTATTAATATATTATTATCAGAATAATATAGTAAGTATTTTCTAAAAGGAGTTTTAGGAAGCTATTTCTTGATGGCTGCAAAAGAGAAAAAACACCTCCGAATCTTGAGCAGATTTAGACGAATCTTTGTCTCACAAGATAGCACGAGATTTGGTAGGTCAATTGAGGTTTTCTGTAGCTTTGATATGATAGCTCGGCCGTACGTTCATAGATGGGGATCCGCCGGTCAGTATTGTCAGAATGGAAACCCTAAGCTACGGTCCTCAACTCTCTTTCAAACCCTCTTAAAGCTCAACACTAGAGGAGAAGCCATCCCCTCGGTTCACCGCTCTCTTCCTCTTCTTCTTCTTCTTCTTCTTCTTCTTGCCATGGACTTGGTTTGTCCCATCGAGCAACTTTGCTACGTTCGTTGCACCTACTGCGACACTCTCCTTGCGGTAATTTCTTGAAGTGCAAACTGGGTGACGAAGTCTTGGATAGGAAATAGAATCCTGGAATAAGATCGACTTCTTCATGCGTAGATTGATGCACAAGAAGCACACAAACACATGTTTCAATGTCTTAGATATAGGAAGCTCAAAATGAGCTTCAGCTTCCCTTTTCTATCTTTGTCTCTGGTCATTTTACAGCTTCCCTTTCCTCTGCTGAAAGTGAGCTTACATGCAGTTTCTCTTAAATTCTTGTCGACATTGTTCAGCACAAGTAAAGTTCCTCCACAGCTAAATCCATCTCTCTTTTCTTAGACTCACCATGTAGAAATAGATGGATAGATATGAATGTACACATTCATGGTTTCTTTCTCTGAATTGACTGCTTCTTTCTCGCCCTAAAATATCATGGTTTCCTCGGTTTGGAGTTGGATTCTCCACACACTTGTTGAGACTTGTTCTAGAATACATGATACATGATAAGAAGCTTCATCATCTCATGCGTCCGGAGTTTGTCGTTAGGCCTCTTTCATGATCATTTTTGCTCCTTAATTTTTCCCTCACCAACAGTTCTCCAGTCTGTGATCAGTTGCCTCGGCGACATTTCTTCTTGTCAACATCTGTCAACCTAATGAATGAGTCAAGAATAGTCACTTGAAACAGCTGCAATCCTTAACCTAATGAAAAGAGTGCGATGGCCAATCATTTTCCCTTATTGCTATCATTTCCAACAAAGAGATTTTTTCGAGCTCCGCATGTCAAATGAGAGCTTCTTCTGCAAGCTATTGGATTCTCACTTTTCTGTCACATATAAAAAGCCTGTCATGTGTTGCAGGTTGGAGTTCCACGCAGATGGTTGATGGACAGAGTGACTGTGAATTGTGGTCACTGCAACCACTTATCCTTTCTCACTCCTGGAGACGTAGTGCGATGCATTTGCCCCACCAGCCACCTGCAAATGAGTCTTCAGGTTATTATTCCAGTCCAATAAACTTCTCTCACCCACAACACACACTGCTTTGATTAAAATGTTGATATGAATCCTCCTGTGAAAGAGAAACAAAAGTGTTTTGTGGGATACATCTACCGTTGTGAAAGACCCGTTCTTGAAGTATTTTGTTCTCCTCAATGCCAGACTTACAAGAGAATACATGACCTAACTATGTTGGTTCACTTGTATCAATTGAAAGCAGCTCAACAAGGGGAGATGTTTTTTACACTCATATGACTGTTTCCTTCATATACTGTGAATTAGGGTCCGTGCTTTGGCTCAAGGAGAGAACCACCTTCACCGCGAAGATCATCTACTTCAGGTGAGCAGTTCAAGAAAGCACCATTTGTTTTGTTGATTCTTTGGCTTCATAAGTCTTACATTTGAATTCAATTTGTTGATCACAGTGCCAAAGAAACACAGAGCACCATCAGCTTACAATCACTTCATGAGGTAAAGATTGAAGCTGTAGATGTTTTGCATACATTTGCATCAGCTAAGCAATATAATTTGGCGTCCACATCTTAATGTTAGAGAGGAAATACAGCGAATAAAGGCAGCAAAACCTGACATACCTCATCGAGAAGCCTTCAGCATGGCAGCAAAGAATGTAAGAAGAGATCAACCAAACAACTCATCTCCTTGGCTTTCGATCGTAAAAACTTAGCTTGTTCTCTGTCTGTGTACCGCAGTGGGCTAATTATGATCCGCGCAACTCATCTGATGTTTAGATGTAAGATCAACTGCCTTTCCTCAGGTGGCAAACTTGCATCATTCTACTCTTGATCTGATGGTGCGGGAAAGAAGCAATGGAGGAAGCTCTATTGGGTTTGAGCTAATGGAACACAAAGATTAGTTTTACTGGTGGATGCATCAATCTCTTTCGCAGTGATGTGCTTCAAATTTTGTGGAATTCATCTCGAAAACTTTCAGTAAATAAGATCTTTAAGTATGTTTGATGTTTAGGGTTCATGCATGTGTCTGTCATATGATGAATCAATTAGTATGGAATTAAAGAGAGATGTTTTTGTGTATGGCATATAAATCTAAGGGCATCGCCTCTTATTTATCTAACAAGAAGGGCTTCATTGTGTTGCTAAGAACTAATTGTTAATGACTCACCATTGATCAGCCATCATATATAAGAATCTATGCATCATAGAAAGAGAGAAATGATTTGGAGATCAAATCTACTTTGGAGATCGAAACAACCACACATTATTCATTGCTATAACCTCAATACCGTGCTCTTCTTTTGTCCCGAAAAGGCAAAAAGAAAGAAATATTCACATGTTTTTCTTCAAACTCGTAAACTTTGGTGCACCTTGAGCTAGCTTCATTTTACGTTCTCGAATCGAACCGTATCTTTTTTGGCCATGCCAATTTGAAAAAAACAATTAAAAAAAAAGTTCTCCTCTAAAGTTTGTTTCCAGTTTTGTGGTCAAATAAACGTAAATTGAATCACAGGTTTTATGGTGATGTTCAAGAGCGAGCGTGACAAATAACAAATGAGCTGTGATGTGCAAAGGCAAGGTTCACTGGGTCATCTTAGATTAAATGATAACTTGAAAAATAATCAATGATTAATGTCGAGGAATACTATTTATTACTCACAACTCAATAGTAGTAAATAAGATATTATACTAATTGAGAACGCTAAACAAATTCTTTTGGAGTTAAATAGCAGCAAATGGTAGAGAATCTGAAAACATTAGAGGAAAGGATAGATAGGCACACAGAAATGATGACTGCGGCTGCCTTCTTCCAAACCCATCTTGTAGTCAAAGCAGCCACTCTTGCTCCCTTTCCATCCCCAACCCACCCCCCCACCGTATGTCTATGAATGGTACGCAAGACTAGCCATTTTACTAGGTCATCAAATTGTCACTGTAACACACACATATATGTATCTTATAGGGGGGGAGAGAGCGAGAGAGAGATCCAAGAAAAGAAGACACCAAGTGACTCTTATGTGTTGCAACCAAAAACAACTGTTGGGTTCGTTATAAGTGATTGGAATTGGATTCAGCGTAAGCAACTATACACTGTTGGGACGAAGAAGGTTAACGCAGAGGAGGCGTGAGCTCGCCTGGTGCTGCGATGGAGACACCGCAAGTTGCAAGAAAAGGGCGAGAGGGGGAGGAGGACGGCCACGGTGCTCGAATTGGCCACCCTGGTACTGCGTGGGGGAGCCCCCAAGTGCTACGTTTCGACCTCACACGGGGCCGTCCGTCTCCATGGTACTGGGAGCGTGCACTGTCCCGCCACGTTTCGATCACGCACGGGCCCGTCAATCTCTTCGTCCTCCTGCACTCGTGTGAGGTCACGTCCCCTCTTCCTCCTCCCTCCCCCCAAACTGGAACTCATCCCTGCCTTTTGCTTCTGCAGCCACTCGGTGTCTCTGTTCCACCATGGCGTCCTTCTTGCTCACCCTTGCAGCCTTCGTCTAGTGCTTGCACTACAGTGACTGCAGCCCCAGCCTTCCCAGCGGCAACGGACGGCGGAGATGCTGGACTCGCGTCGCGCTGATACAGCATAAAAAAAAAAATTACAGCTACGAGGGCTTCTTACGCGCAGGATGCACGCGCGTGGAGCGCGATGCCTTCTTCGACCACTTCCATGTACCCGCTTCGTTATCGGAGGAAGGGAGGCGTTTCTGATGGGACCCGCACTGGTATGTACGGCCACCACCGAGTTTACTCTACCCGGTGGGACCCGGGCCCTGGGTAGCTACGAAAACAATTGGTGGGTCCAGGGATCCGTCTCGCCGAGCCATGTCCTCGGACGCCTTGGGCGAATAACTAATGCACAGTGGTGTCGTCCAATAGGAGCGAGCCACGACCGGCCCCCACCTGTGCTGGCCACTAGAACATCGACAACGTATAAACCGAAACCACCCCGGTTTTACTAAACCACCTCCCCCCTCCGGATCTGGGCCTTACCTTTCCCTCCCTCCCTCTATAAATAACGAGAAGGCGAGGAAACGATGTTAAGGAGGAACACGAATAGGAGGAGGGGGCGGTCTCTCTTCCGCTCGCGTCGGTTTAGTCGTCCTCGAGTTAGGATTTAAGGGAGGAGGAGATCGGATCGAGGAGGAGCGATGGGGAGGGGGAGGGTGCAGCTGAAGCGGATCGAGAACAAGATCAACCGGCAGGTGACGTTCTCCAAGCGCCGATCGGGGCTGCTCAAGAAGGCCCACGAGATTTCGGTGCTATGCGACGCCGAGGTCGCCCTCATCGTGTTCTCCACCAAAGGCAAGCTCTATGAGTACTCCACCGATTCCAGGTACCCGCTTCGCCCTCCATCCCTCGCACTATCTCCTCTCATTCATGTTCTTGTCCTATGAAGGATGTTTCTTGCGCGACCAGCCCGTGATTCTGGGTTCCTGATTGACCCGGATCATTGTACTTGCAGTGGATGATCTTAGGTTTTCCAATCAAAATCGATTTCTTTAACCTCCCATGGATGCCATTCCCTCTGCTTCCTGATTCCTCTTGGAAGGGGGTTTGATGTGCATGCATGGCGTATTCTATTGGTGGCGTGCCGCTAAGGGCGTATATCTAGTTTTTGAAATTAGTAGCAAGTGCTGCTACCTTCATCTAATCTTGCGCAACACTCCGGAGCAGTTCCGGGTGGGGTACGATCTTAATGGCTGCCGTCCATTGAGGCTCGATTTATGTCCATAGATTTCCTACTCGTCTTCCCTCTCTCTCTCTTTCATTACCCGTACACTGATGTGTAAATATAGCTTCTTCACTGTCGGACAGAGATGGACAGTGGTGATCGACTGTGAGTTGGGTTGCTCGGCTTTTAAGTCTCGAGTTCCCATGGTTTCTGGCAAATATTGCATTCGTGATTTCCTCTGAGCCGCTTAAGAGCTGCCCGTGCCATCGAGCCTCATGGTAGTAGTTCTCGATGATTCTGGAGGGAGGTTGGTGCCATCCAGCGGTGCACTGCTTCACTCATTAGAGACCAGACGCAGTACCAAATTACCGTACGATCTTGTCCCAAGTTGTATACCAGGCACATACATCATCGTTCCATTGTTGCGGTAGCCGGTGCGAAATTTCTGAAACACTTGGTTCTGCTTCCGTAGAAATCATTGCCTCGAGGATATTGAAGTTTCTGAAAGATCATGCATAACTTAGTTAGAACGATACCAAAAAGCAGAGTCTTTTTTTTTTCTGGGTGTGTAATCTTCCCATCAGAATCTTTTCCCCCCCTTGTTGGTCCCTTCCTCTATGGTTACTACATCTTCAACCATTCTCACACACTTCAGGCGACCCCCTACTGTTTGTGTCTGACACGCCTTTTACTGTTGCCCTTTTGGTGCGTAGCAAGAAAAACCCTTTTTTTTTTATCGTTTTCTTTCCCACATGAGATTACAGTGATATTCCTTTATATCTACCAATGTCGACCATGAAATCTATCTGCCCATCTGTACCCACAATTTCCCTGCACTAGACTGTCTTTTTTTTTTTGTGAGGATATTTTAATTTTGCCTTTGCTTTGCTTATTAGGGGATTATCTAAATTATCTATGTTTGGATGCCTAACTGTTCCATAGTGGGTATCGGGTATAACTTTGGTTTCTCCTTGATCATATCTGACACATTTCCCACTTAATAGGGTAATTTGATGGTGCAATTTCGATATTTACCACATAGTATAGGCGATACATACCGATCCGTCTGGTTGTCGGTACGTGGACCATCTGCTACCGGGCGATTCCGCCAAAAATCGATCGTCGACGGTCGATTGAAGGAAGAAATCGACCGTTGGCGGTCAATTGAGTGAGAAAAAGGGAAAAACAAGAAGAAGAGGAAAAAGAAGAAAAAAAAAAAGAAAAGAGGAGAAAAAGAATACCTATCGCTCGTGCACAGTCCTCGCCCGTGGGCCGTCGTTGCACGAGGGTCGCGGGAGCTTTTTCTCCCGCGTAGGGAGTAAGATCGAGGCAACGTCGCTTCTCTTTCTTTTTCTTAATATTTTAATATATTAATATTATATTATAAAAAATTATATTATATTTTAATATATCGGGCGGTATGCACTGTACGTACTGCTCGATACCAGTACCGAGATGAACTCGGTACATCGGTAAAGACCGGTAAAGATCGAAAAGTCAAACCTCGGTTAGGAGTATAAAAAGATATATAAAAGATAGAGATGTTTATTTGGCTAAGTTACTTTACCCCGACATACTAATTCTAAAAATAATCTGGGAAGGCAAGAACTTGGAGGTTTTACAATTGAATAGCAGATAAATCAGCATGAATAAATTCTGATATATATGAGATAGATACTTGCTGGATGTTCTTTGATATATGCTTCTTGTCACGAGAAATTTATGAGGCATATCTAAGCTGGCTAGAAGAGAACAATGCAAACTTAAGAGGCAATAATATCCAAGTCCTTGAGCTTTTGAATTTTACATCAATAATAATATATAAGGAAAACTAAAAGTGTTTTGTTTTCTAACCTGCAGTATGGAAAGGATCCTTGAACGTTACCAGCGATACTCATATGCTGAAAGAGCCCTTTTAGAAGCAGATACTGAGGTTCAGGTAGCAGCATATCATCGAAGACGTGCTTCAAAGCCCCAATGCTTCTTCATACAGATAACTAAAAAGCATGTGAATCTTTCTTTGTACATAGGGAAACTGGTGCCATGAATACGGGCAACTGAAGGCAAAGATTGAGGCACTACAAGCAAGTCAAAGGTAGAGAGATATGTGTTACAAATCTGGTGTTTCTCTTGTAGAAAGATGCTTTTTTGTCCCCCATCTTTAGTTAGGGGAAGTTTCACAGAGATCTTACATGCACTGTCTTTTTGTGCCATTTCCAGGCACCTCGTAGGGGAGCAACTCGAAAAATTGACACTTAAGGAACTCCAACAGCTGGAACAACAACTTGAAACAGCTTTGAGAAAAATAAGGTCAAGAAAGGTGAATTGATTTCATTTACAAAACATAGCTTCCTATGTCCTCCTGATCTTTACTACCTCGAACAATTGTTTATTTTTGGGATGCCAATTTGTGCATGCAAAGGAGGTCTCTAATGCCTTCTTCAATTATTTTTTTTTTGCAGAACAATATGTTTTTTGATTCGATTCATGACCTCCAAAGGAAGGCAAGTCCGAAAACTCTTATTTACTTACATGCGAACCTAAAACTCCGACACGCTTAACTAACATTATTCTGTGGAGAATTTGAGAAACATTTTAAGGAAATAATAGATACGGTGGGGTGGACCTTTATATATCGTTCATAATTCAGGTAAAATGGTGCGTGCGTGCGTGCGTGCGTGCGCGAATAACCTTTATTTATCATGCAGGAGAAAGCACTGCAAGCACAAAACGGCGAACTGGAGAAGAAGGTGAAGTAATAGAATGATTAACCTCATTGTTGGAATTCAAATTGGTTTGAAACGTGTTTGAATGGCTTCGTACAGATCAAGGAGAATAAAAAGGCAGAGGAGGAGGGTTTGAGCCAACAGCAACAAGCGGAGCGCCAAGCTCTGGCCGAGACCAGCTCCTCTCCCCCAGACTTGCTATCAGCAGACTCCACCATAAATGTCGGGTATACTTCCTCCCCATCTGGCATCTCTTCTACTATATTTCTTAAATACCTGGATTTGAGATATCACACACACACACACACACTGTGAAAGAGTTAATTTTCACAGTTCATTGCCAGGAAATGATGTAAGGGTGTTGTTTCAACTTGTTACACCATGCAACAACACAAGAGAGAGAGAACTTAATCCCTTGCCCTTGTGCCTTGCAATTATATTTTTGGATGAGAGAGTTTTTAGCCATGGTTTTTTGGTGTATAATAATGAAACAAACATCTACCTGAGCAAATTCACCCGACCTGACCATTGCAGAACTACCCAAGCCACAGGCGCAGTGGTGGAGGAAGCCGAGCAGCCTCTTGCCCAAACGAACAGCAGCGTCTTGCCACCATGGATGCTTCGCCTGTGAAGAGGACCGAGAAGCAGTCGTCGTCACATGAGTCCTCCGTCGGCGGGCTTCTCAAGTTCTTCCTACTACTGCTACTTGTATATATAAGCAACCAAGTCCCAGGGCTGGTGTCAGCTCCTCCTTTTCCATGTCGCCTCTCTCTCTCTCTTTCTTATCTAGAGTGTGATCTCAGGCCCAGCTTTGGAGTCGTATGGAAGGAAAGCTTGTGAGACTAATGCTGTGTGATCCCATCGGGAGACTTGCTGCAATGTATGAGAAGGCCTTCCCCCTTGTGTTTGTGCTGTGTGTGGCTGGGCTCTTGCGCATACGCAAGTAATGTTATAGGATCTCCCAAAAAAAAAAAAAAACTTTCTCCCTTGTGTTTGTTCTGTGTATGGCTGGGGCTATTGAGATGAAAGAAAAGGTTATGGATTGAAAGGTATTCTATCTATCTAACTACAGATTTATGTGATGTTGCAACCTCGCTTTATTCCCTACCGTTATTATGCTGCTTAAACATTATTCACAGACAACTTGTACCACTGATTAGGAATAGTAAGTCGATTGGGTTCACACCAACCGTGCACTAATTCCTCTCCCATGTATTATTATTGTTTTCACTTTTCACAAACTTTTGACGATATCAAGTGCGCTATAAAATGGTCACATTGACATGCTCTTCTTTTTCCACTGTCGGGCAACTTCAGATTTTGCCATCTTTATATATAAAACTCTCCACCTGGGCACAAGGTCGTGCCACTTCCTTGTCAATTTAAAAGATTCACCATTGTAATAACCCCCCAAAACCATGTACACATGAAGATATATACATACTTGAGTTCATGGAGTGATCATGTTGCTTCCTTGAATACCATCATCTGTCAAAAAAAAAACACGAAAAGAACATACATTATTTGGCATATAAAACCAATCTATCCAGAAATGATGAGAAGCGACACACATTTTGCTATCTTAATATATATTGAACCCTTGTGAGGATTCATATTTCAGAAATCAGATGCCCGGTTGAACAACTTTTTAGATGTGTATGTATGTTCCTCGTGATGCTATCTTCAAGACTGAAAACCATCGTGACCATATTAATGGTAATGAATTAAGCTTAGATGTGTAGCAACCAAGCAACTCCAAGTAGCGACTCACTGTTACCTATCTATTTCAGTTTAGGTTAGTCTCCTATGTGGAGCAGCAAACATGAATGACATCCCAGAATTCTGTTCCTGTGTCAGCATGGGTATGAAAAGAAAATGAACAGACCCAAAAGAGACGAAAGGCAAAATGAATTAGTGCTGATTACTATTGATTGTGAGCCACAGATAGGAGAGTAGGAAGCAGTACATGTTTCATTAGTGGGTCATTTTGAAATAAATTAATCCTCATAAAAATAAAATAAGCTAAAATGTATATCAGAATCAAGATGCTAATGTCTGCACTTTCAGAACATGGTTTGCGACTAACAAAGCAATGTGTCAGCAAATCAAATTTATAAATTTGACCTGATTGAGTCAAACTTCCAGTCAGGTGTCTTTTAATATCATCATGCATCCTCCAATGCAAGATACTTGAACAATCAAATCTTCTCTGACAAGATGTTGCAAGGTTAGGACTTAGGACTTCTATTTATGAGAAAATTGAACTGCAAATAAAGTATTTTCTAGCTAGTTATTTGCATCTCGAATATGATTAGAAATTACATGTCAGCAGTATATACAAGAAGGTTTGTATTTTTTTAAGTTAGAGGCACATAGCAGACAATTCTCAGAAGTAGAAGTGACGTTCGACTACTATAATATCTCTAAAAAGATTGTTGGATATTCTCTCTTTACGACCTGCAGGTTTTAGAGTTCCAGGTAATTACCATGCGCATGTGTTCATCAAATATAGCTAATTTGTAATGCTTCTTTCGTATGTTGATGTTATCTTAGACCGCATACTCAACATAAAGAAACAAACTTGAAAGGAAAACGGCAAGTTTTAGATACAATAAAAAAAAGTTAGAGCAATGGTTGGTCAGTTGAAAGAATCACAAATGGTGACAAACTAGTTACCTTGCCACAAACAGGACATGCATCACTTCTCTCCATCCACTCATATATACAACCAAGATGGAAATGATGAGAGCATTGCATTGTAATCTTGGGGTCTTCAGAAGTATAATCTGCAGAGGCATCATTAAATAAACTCAAATGGCGTAAATATCCTTCAAGATCAGATGTGCATAAAAAGGAGCAATATGTTTTTGCTGAATACCCATAAGTCTATGAAGATAATTAGCCTTTATTTCCAGAATAACTGAACGTGACATCACATGATATAAACCTAGGCCAAGTTCCCATCGAGTGATTAGCTTACACAAGGTGCATTTTTCTCGATTATTGACAATCTTCTAGTTCTTACCAGATTGCCATTTGAATAGAAAGAATTCTCAATGCTTACAATTGTAACTTACTCCTTACTGTTGCAGGTTCCTGTTTGGAGAAAATTCATGAATATTTGCTAATATATGAACTGTTGTTACATTCTTATGAGCTTCATATATGATAATGATTGATTGCTATATTATACATAGTATAACATTTCATTAACACAAACATATATAAGTACTAAATGTCATACTCATTTGAACCTTATCTGTCTGACATGTGATAGGACCATTATGTACCACTTGTTTCATACTAGACCAAAGAAGGGACTTTAAAGAAGCATTCAAGTTGTTCAAAACTTCAAATTAAAAGTAGCAAGTGTGCTGCTGTTAGAAAATACAAGGTCTGGAGTTCTATTTGGCATTTTTCAAGTTAGAAGGAAAGAAAGAGTGCAGTATCCACTAGGACTTCTCTCAACAGAGAAAAAGAAAAAGAAATGGAGAGCTCAACAGAAGAAACCAAATATAGAAATATGCAAAAGAGATGAGACAAAGAAAGTAACAGGATTCATGGCTAAAAGGCAGCACATAATCATGTGACAAGCCTTGACATGTATTTAGATGGTTAAAACACACAGTTATAGGTCATGAGAAACAACAACAAGAAACTAACGAGTACGAAGGTGTCAACTAACTTAACCGGTAACGACTTTGATGGTTTATCGCATGGTTCGTGTAGGGTAAATATTGGACCCATCGGCCCGCCCGACCACATCGGCCCGAGGACCACATCTGCTCAACCTATCAACCTATACACGTCAGTCCGAGGACCGCATCGGCTCAACCTGTCAGCCTGGACACGTCAGCCCGAGGACCACGTTGGCACCCCAGGACTCTCGGGCCACGTCGACAGCCACCTCGGCAAGCGCGGGCGGGCCTTTACACAATGCCGTTTGCTCAAAGGGTCGTACCGTCGGTCGGCGGCCTCGCCGAACGAGACCCCGGGAACCAGAGAAAGCAACGTCCAATGCGGAGCCGTACCCACAGGTCAGCCGAAGGCGCCGCTCCCATTAAACATCTCGATATGGCCTCCTTTCGCCCTGCAGGTATAAATATCCTCACTGTAGCCTACGCCAGGGACAAAGAAAACTTCCAATCTACACTCCCGAAGAGCTAACTTAGCCATCGGAGGGGCTGCGTCGGGCACACACCATCTCGACGAGGGTCTTCTTGCAGGTCCCGACTGCAAGCTGAAACCGACCCAGTTGACTTCCCGACCCGACGGGCTGCAACCGAGCGAAGCCCAGCAATTTCACCAAGCCTCCCCGAGTCTCCTGATCCAGCTCGGATGATCCTATGCAAACGGGCCGAACCGTGTCGTGCTAACTTCTTGTCCACGACACAGAATCCAACAACAATTCTAGATTCAAATCCCACCTTCGTCGCTTACTCTTTACAAAAAAAGAAATCAATAAGTATGATCATCCTAACTATGGACCATTTCACATTGACTAGCACAAAACGGACAGCATGTACCGGTCCAAACAAGAACTAGTATGCACCCCCGTTTCTGGCTGTCCACTCTAACCCATTTTAAAAAATTTATTTAAGAGAGAGAAATTTAATTAGGAGGCTGGACGCTTCCTTCTCATCTTCCCCTCCTCTTTCTCTTCCTCGTTCCTCCTCCTTTTCTTCCATTGGCTCCTCTCGTTCTTCCTCTTCTCCTTCTTCCACTTTAAGTCATTGATATGTACCAGTGTACTGTGAGTCAATACAGCAATACCAACCGGGACATACCAATACATTGTGAGTGGGCACTTACCGGTACATACCAATACAATATAAGCCAGTATTGCTCGGTACGTACTGGTTTGACATGGGTCTGATACTCGAAATGACATTCCTTGATCCTATCCATTGGTGAAAACAACCCCTACCAACCGATACGAATCAAATTTTGAACCTTGCTTAAACTTCAATAAAAGAACCCAAGGGATGTGAAACATCTTTTTGATAAGATCCGTAATTTCTTAAGTACAATAACATATCCAAAACTTGACTCTTAATGACGTGATGACTCTACCAACCTAGTTAAACAAAAACAATACTAAGTCGTAATGCCCCAACTACTTTGATCACCTACATGGAATTTCCACCTTGTGCTCTGTTTCAAAAAACACTCCTAAGCTTTACCTAACATATGACTAACAAACATAAAATTAGCAATCTTAGCAAAAGAAAACACAGAGCTTCTCCAAGCTTACCATTATTTTTTTTCGTTCTTCAAGAATACAATCACAAATATATATTTTTGGCCTCTTCTCTGTATAAGCATGATTCAAGAATACAATCACAAATAGATATTTTTGGCCTCTTCTCTGTATAAGCATGAACCACAAGCAAAATTTTGGGACCTGATTTCACCATATTTTATGATCTAAACTAAGACAAAAGTTATATTTGTTTGTCAAATGGCCTCTCACATGATAAGCAAGTAGTCACTATGGCTGGAACGTATGGATGTGAAACTGTGTTCTTTCCAGTTCTGTTACCTAAAAAGAGTTGTCCTGGCTCTCATCTATCACTTCAGGTATACACCATTGACTCAACTTGAAGTAAAGGCAACCAATAATATAGTATGTCCCACTTGAATATAAGAAATCTAGAAGAGAAATTTGCTTACCCTCACAAAGGACAGATGTTTTCTTACCTTGAAATGTTGTTCTAAAACAGAAGTAAAATGACATATAATAAGATTTTAGAGAGGAATATTATGATCCTTTCTTTTCTTTTTGACTGTCAAGTCATCTTTTTGAAAGTTGCTGTTTCACAAAATATAGTCACCTCACAGCATGTTTCAAAAAGCTTGCACCAATCCATTAAGCCAAAAGGAAAACTTAGTTTATTTGATATTTATAACCAATTCACTGTGAAAATAGCCAATATATTAATAGAACTAAAGAACTCAGCCAATCTACCTTCAAGACATGTTGGACAAACATCCTCATCCTCATCCTCATAAGGAAAGTTATACGTTATTTCTTTTCTGGGTTCTGCAGGGAAACGCTTTAGTGAGGACTCTGGCTGACCAAATTTGTATCCTCCGTCAAAGATTAAGTTACATTTGCCTTCTGTTTTCAATTCTGCCTCATTATCATTGTTCTTTCTAAATGGTTCAGACTCCTCAAGAAAATGGCTTAAGATTTTATCGTGCCTTGAGATAAGCCCATCATGCTGAAGCTGGGAGAATCTAGGATCATCATAAGGTACAGGCCTGGGCGGAGCATGGTACGTGTCAGGAATAGAGTCATTAATGTTTAGTGACGGAGATGCAACAGGAACTCTTTCCTGCAAAGATGAAGGAACGGCATGCACTTCCTCTCCTGAAAATATTGCAGTGTACTGCAAAAAACAGATGAAAAATGGCTTTCTGATTAATGGAAATAGCCCAAACATTGGACAAAAGGAAGTTCTTCAGCATCTTCTAGAAGATGACAAAAAGCATGCAACAGTCAATTTCAGTTTCTAACACATCATTAACTTAAAGCATGCCCCAGCAGAAGATGCCAGTTACATAAATTTTAATAAGTTTGTCATGTCCAGTAGAGTTCCCCATTTTTTTGTACATAAATCAAATAAAATATAATTAAGTAGAAGAAAGGTAAGCCATCAATCAAGAAAACAGGGCACACCTTCACAACAAACTTATACCAAGTATTTTATTAGATAAAGTTTCCACCAATGGCCAGTACTACTGACAACATGTCAAGTAGAAGCATACGATATGAAACTTTATACCAACAATCTTGCATGCAGGTCATGCCATCCAGTTACCAGTATCCTGCAATAAGGATGTTGCCAACATAACACGGATATCACAAAATCCATGCCTGACAAGATAACAGGATAAATGATGTTCAAATGACAGAGTTAGTTAAGCTTCTAAAACAAATTTCTTATATATTCCTTTAGTTTGTTATACTCTTCATTCTTGTCCATTCAATTCAACCCAAATCTAGGTACCTAAAAGGAAGACAAGATAGTATTGCTTCTGAGATCTTACTAAATCAGTCAATGCGAGTTAATCTACCAGTGGGAAAAATAAAAGAACACTTTTCTTTGTCGTAAGTTTAGAATGTATCCCATATACTTGAAGCCAAGAGTACAAGTAATCCGAGTCAACCATATTGCAATGAACTCATACCACCATCCCATGGTGGGAGCTACCAATGCCCAAAGTCATTATTTACGAGGGGGGATCTAACGGCAAAGCTAGTGACTAAAGCAAGTCCTAACAAGGTAACCTTACTGTAAGGAGCAGCCAGATAACAAAGGCCTTTATTTATAACTTTGTGGTGTCAACCATATAGATCATTGATTATCACAGCTAATAATAACACAGAATTAAAAGTTTGCATCTCTTATATTCTAAATTGATGCAATTTGCCTTGTTCACATAGTGGTCATCATTAGACAAATTAAAATCATCTTAAATGATTTTCCCTCATCCTATCCCTAGTTAGTGTCACTTCCAAATTATCAGGAAAGAGAAAAGGTTATTACCATGTTCTGTTTTTCCATCTAAAAGTTAGCTTTAACAATATATAATCTGCATTAAGCTTGATAAGAAAATAAATAACCTCATGGAGCTTCTTTCGACTTCTAGACAATAATTTAAAACACACTTGATAAGTGTGAAGCTATAAATATATGTTTATCTTCCATGATGTATATGCAGGAACTACTTTTAATTTTCTCTACAAACCATAAGTTATTGTGCACAGGGAGAAAACATAAGCTTAATAGTAATATTCCGAATCCTTGGTGAGTTTCATAGTAGTGATCTATGTATAAGCATTAGTTTAGTTATTTAATATGTTTAAGAACTAAGAAGAAAATCTAAGGGATCAAATGGACAGTATAAATTATAATAACAAGGCTACAAATTTATGCATATCAACGATGTGCCTGTTTACTAATATCAAATATCCACAACGATAGACCAACCATTGAATTTATGCCACCTAGCTGATCCAAGAAACCTACATGAAAGCTAAAAATATTTGGAGCCTCAGGACTAGCGAATAAAAAATAAGTGCAACGAAGAGTAGCTCTTTTTGTTTAATGTCAATACATATGAGCCTCGGATTGCATGAGATTTTGCAGTACTAAAAAAAAAAATAACGCATACCGCGCTTATCAATTGCTGAGCCAAGCATCGGAGGCAGATGCAGCTTCTGAAAACCGAAAAACTTGAATGTTGATATTCCTCAGTATCCTCTTCAAGCAAGCAAGAACAAACAGATCCCATATCCCGACTTCACTCCCCTGTTCAGATCTACCACTCCAATGGCACCTTTCTCCTGTTCCAACTCTACAACCTGATTATATCAAGCATCCTGGAAAACGTTTCTCTTTTTCTCACCTAAAATGAGGAGAATCCAAGCCCCCAAAAAACAAAAAAAAAAGCATATATTCGTCGTCAAAATTAAAAAAAAAATCAAATCTACAAAATACAACGCCAAGATCGAGAACATAATCTTCCAAAAAAAAAAAAAAAAAAAAAAGCCGAATCTCTAACATCTAGGTCTCAAAATCATCCAGGATCGAATTCAAGCGTGGTTACCGGTAGACAGAACGAGCAAGGCATTCATCACAGACATCCAATCGAGAAATTGTTGCAAGATTCCGAAAATTTACCTGCCGCTCTTACGGGCTTCTTTGAATTGGAATCTTCCACACCTTCCCTCGGCGAACTTCCCCGACGACGAGGAAGTCAGGTGGAGAGCACCGAGGGCGTGGGCGACTTGGCGTTTGTGAGCACAAGAGCAACCATTTGCCTTACGGGTGTCAGATGAACCGGTTGACCCGCTTACGCGACATGAATCCGAAATCCGATCCGATTACGATAGTTATCGAGCATGGCAGTAGGTGCGGATCCAGGGACCGATTACCCAAATCGGATCCTATTTGGGTCCTTTAAGCCCATATCGGATTAAGGATCCCAACCAACCCGATACGAGCTCTAAATGCTTGCCTTCTTTTTGCTGCTCAACACCACAGCTGTGGGTATACCCGTTATATACTCTCATTTTAAATATGCACCAAAAAATAACAACTATAATTTATTATTGCACCAATTTGGCAAGTTGGTAGAAACATGGTAGCTGACATTGGGGCTTTGGTACTGTCTGTAAATTACAGACAGCTATATCAAGTTGTCAATTCGATCTCTAAATCATTGCCGAGTTTGTCAATGAGGGAAGACTCATACTCTTTTAAGATTTCTTAAAGGCCTCTTTGCATTACTGCATCCATTACAGGATGGGGAGGTACAAGAAGTGTCTTGCACAGAGGTTTACTCCATCCCCGGAGAAGTCTGTGGGAAGACATCGAGTGCCTTTTATACGTGCGTGTTCTTCGGGGACAAATCTGTTCATGGTGCTTTCTCGAAGGAGTGTAAGCCAAGATGCTCATGATTGGTCGCAGTGTGAAATGTGGCGAGTTAAGCAACACTTTCATGGCTACCACGTTGAGGATGGAGCCCATGGCAGAAAACAAAGGGAGGGGATGAGGAGAAAAGGGAGGGGGGCATGGGCTGTGAAATGACACCCACCACAGGGACGAGGTCATAGGTGGAGCCAGAGACAGTTGTGCTGCGCTCACTTTCTTCCCTTCCCACCTCCTCCTCCTCCTCCGTAGCCGCGCAGCAAAAGGAAGGATGGGAAGGACCGGCACAAGGCTACCGAGCTTCTGCTTGAACCGCGTCGCCACCCGTGTCAGAGTCCGGTCTCCGTCGATCGAATCGAAGCCGCTCTCCCCGAGCACAAGAAAGTTCAGCGCGCCTCTTGGGTACGCGGATGAGAAGCTCCGGGGCAATGGAGGTAAGCCAGAGATGGAACAGGGGAGGCGGATCATGATCGTGGTGGACTCCAGTCCGGAGGCGAAGGCTGCTCTGCTGTGGGGGCTCTCCCACTCGGTGCAGAGCAACGACACGGTCGTCCTGGTCCAAGTCGTGAAGCCATCCAAGCACGGTAAGACTCTGTGTCGCAATTGGTAATTAAGTCCTTTTGGCTCGTTGGCCATGTCTGTAACTTTGTGATGGCAGGTGAAAGAGTTCAAACGGAGAGACAACCAAAAGGTTACGAGCTTCTCCATGCCATGAAGAGTATTTGCCAAGCCAAAAAACCAGAGGTAAAAGCTGTAATGTGTTCATCATGCTTCAGCTGAATGAACTTGTTACTCATTCTTTCTCTAAAAGTTGACATTGGGCAACATCGACGTACATAGGAAACATAAGAACTGGCGTTGGACATCGCTTGTGATAGATAGTAGGTCATCCTTCAAGGATTCAGCCATTAGACTAAAGCCCCAGTTGGCTGCTCACTTTGGTTGGTCTTTATATAACAGGAGGATATACTGACATTAATGAGCAAATCTATTTGGCGCAAACACTCGAGTGTTCTTTTGACAGTTCAAAGCAAAAGAACTTCATGATCAAGAGTAGTAAGATTTCCCTTGTGAATCGAGAGATGCCAAATCGTTCAGGGCCTAAAGCTGGAGTACACGAAGACTTTGCGACCACACCTTATTAAGATAACCTTGGATTCGGAGTAGATGATTGTGAGATCCGAGTCTTTGCTTGTCCTTTTTACTGGTCAAACAAAGTTTCTGCAGTATGTTTGCGGCCATCTTCCATGGGCAAATTCTGAGATTTATGTTCTCAGGTGCAGGTTGAGCTCTGTTCGGTGGAAGGAAAAGAGCGAGGGCCGACGATCGTGGAAGAGGCGGGCAAACAGGGAGCCTCCCTCCTCGTTATGGGGCAGAGGAAGCGATCGACGACGTGGCGCTTGATCATGATGTGGGCGGGCAATAAGGTGGGAGGCGGCACGGTGGACTACTGCGTCCAGAACGCCACATGCATGGCGCTGGCGGTCAGGAGGAAGTGCAGGAGAGGCGGCGGCTACTTGATCACCACCAAGCGGCACAAAGATTTCTGGCTCTTAGCATGAGGTTGGAATCCAAACATGAGCCTCCTGCTTTGGCCTGCATGTTTGCGTTCGTGGGTTAACTTGTGTGATTTGCGGATAGCTCAAAGATGAAACCTGTGGCATTTGTTCGTTCCTGGTTGCCTTTGTATCATATACTTTTTGGTCATGAGAGACTGCTTCATCTACTCTCAGTAACATTGGTGAATAAAAATGGGTCCTCTCTCTCTCTCTCTCTCTCTCTCTCTCTCTCTCTCTCTCTCAGACAGCTATAATAAGTTTACTCCGATATCAAGTGTGTGTAAATATTATATATAATATGTTTTAATGCTCATGTGCTTCACTCTTCATATTTCAATTGGATTATAGTATATTTCAGAACCAGGTTTGACCTGCTAAATCTGCGAGCTCAATTTCTGAAACAGAAGGCTATCCACAGTATCGGTTTCTTTTCTTCATCTCCTTCACTCCCTGCCACCTGCCTGTTTCATACGAACGAAGAGCCGCCATGGAAGCCAGCATGAGGAAGCTAAAGGCAAAGGAAGCAGGGGAAGACTTGGACCTCGAGCGATACGTCCTGGGGCTGATCAAGGAGAAACTGGGTGACGTGCTACATCTCCTGGAGGATTTTGTCCGGCTCGTGACGCGCGAATTCGACAAAGCCTTCCCGCCGGAGACCAGGTCGGAGGCACTCCGCTGGTGGCGGCTCTTGGGACTGATGCTGGCACTGCCCCTGGTTCTGGTTCTGGTTCTCCTCTGCTTCTTCTCATGCTGCTGCAGGTACCAGCGGCCCTGGAGGAGGATGGAGGTTCCCACACGGGACTGCGTTGCTCATGGACCCGGCAGCCCTCGAGCGCCGCCGCAGGCCTCGCTTCATCAATCTTGGAGGGAAGAAGGACCTGGTGTTGTAGAATCTCCACTGCAAACGCAGAAATGGTTGCTGTAGACTCCCAATATAGCGCCGAAACAATTAGTGAAGATTGGCTCCTCTTCTACAGCACGGAACGTCCACTTCGGCACACGATCCACGTCCATTCTGCTTCAAGATTTGTGGAATACAGGCAATTTCTAAGAATACTAACTAATCTCAACATGGTAGATGCAGAAGTTGAATTATATATGTATATATATATATATATATATATATATATATATATATATGTATGATACTCGATGAGCTGGTGAAATAAAAGGGTTAATTAAGCCTTGGTGTGAATTAAAAGAAGAGTGGATGCAAGTTACAGATCTTTAACCACAAAACAAAAGCAAATTAAACAACATCATGCAACACTTCCTACAGCCTGCGCTGCGTTATTCTGATAACAAATGGAAGCAAAAACCATAAGGCAGACGACAGCCAAAAGGGCCTTAAAGCTTCTCCTGCGGTGTTGGCGTCTACATCAAAAGCTCAGCCCTGACCCTTGAAGCTTCTCCATGGTCACTTCATCCATCCTTCGAGCTACGCCCGGACTCATATGGTTCCTCCAGTCACCACCCTCTCCTTTGCGGAAGAAGGAAGCATTGTTCTGCAGCTGCAACTTCGTCCCCTCGTCGGTCACGTCGCTCGACAGCTTATTTATCGCCAAGCTGCTCAGATTCTTGAAGCTACACAGGTTGACGATCTCCTCCACTACGCCTGCCTTCTCTTCCTCCGGCGAGAAGGGGCAACCCAGGAAGTCGGCCATCCTCTTCAGGTTGGCCGCCGGCTCCGCCAACAGCTCTTCGTACCTCAGGAAGAGTATCTTCTCCGGACGGTGCACTCGCGCCCTCCAGTACCCGAGAATGTGATCCCAGACCGTCGCGTGGGTGGAGATTCCCTCGCAGTGCGCCATGCCGACTTTGTCCACCGGCCACTCCGCCTGGTACTCCCGGGTCCCCAGGACCTTCTCGGCAAAGTGCCACGCGGAGACGATCACGTCCTTGGGGTCGCGCCACAGGTACACGATCCGGCAGTCGGAGGCGGCGATGGAGTCGGGGAGCACGGAATGGAGCATGTGGGTGGCGAGGATGCGAGGGGAGGGCAGGGCGTCGATCTCGGAGCTGCGGCCCCGGTTGAACGTCCTCTCCAGCGAGTTCACGCACTGGTGGGGGTTGAGCTGGAGGAGGGGGTGGTCGGATAGCGGGTACTTGGACCTGGTCGTGACGGCGTAGGCGAGAGACTTCAGCCAGGTCGTGCCGGACTTGGGGTAGGTAGCGAGGAAGACGTCATCGGGTCGAGACTCGAAGTGGCGTTGGACGGCGATGACGCCGGGGAGGGTGCTCTCCGGCCACCAAAACCCTTGGTATAGCCGCACGGGGACGACGCGGTGGTCGACCGGGAGGGATGCGATGAAGTCCCTGTACTCCTGGAGAGGTACTCCATCCTCCGAAACAAGGGGAATGGAGCCAGCGGCCATGGCACACAGAGAGGAGGAGCTAGGATTCCTCCAGTAATGTCAACCCAACGATTTCACAAGGCAAAGATAAAAAAGGATTCGGACAAGAAAAATACTATTTTCAATTGTCTCAAAAATTACTAAAAAGCAAAAAAAAAAAAAAAAAAAGATTGGAGATCCTAACGTACAATACAAGAGGTTATTTGTGCTATCAGTACCAATGAAACTTGTGATGCCAACTTATATTTGCTACTTGTTCTTGGTTTTCTCCATGTCTGCCTTCCTTGTGCTATATGTATGACCACTTGTTAACCTTATCGCACGAATGCGGACAAAGGTCATAAATAGTGATGGGGATATGACTGGGGAGCAGATCTGCCACAAAATCTCATCGTGTTAGTAGATACATAGAGATCACATGCATGTCCCAGATCTGCACGCTCTCTCACCGTAAGGCCATGTTATGTACAATAGTTTCTAGCATTGGTGTCCGAGCTCACATGCATAGAGATCACACGGCCAAGCTCTGCACACTTCTATTTTAATTCTCACCGACGAGACGAGGCTTAACCCGATCATTAAAGAACTCAACGAGTTAAAACACATCAACAGACATGTATGAAGATTAATTAGTATTTTTATTAATGCCGGGTTTTCATGACTCTCGCAGAGGAATGAACATAGAGAGCATGACCTGAACTGGCCGTACTACGCTGTAGAAGAGAATCCAATGCTGGAAACTTACATGCCTTTGCTTAAGCATATGCAGCCGACCGCCTCTCCCTCCTACCTAAGAGAGGAGATCATAAGGAGACATTCTGTTTCACCAGGATCATGTCTGATAGGATTGATGATGGGCTGGTCCGTCACCCATCACGTATTAGAGCAATGCATCACACTTTTCATCGATCTAGCTTAATCGCGATTAATCTGGCATAGTCGATATCCGAGCCGGGTGATGATGAGGATGAGGTGAACCCCGCACACGACATCATCAGGTACCGACATGACACTCGAGGACCTTAGGACCACGCGAGGTCGTATGTCACCTCAGCAAAGGGCACCGACGATATTAAAGGTCGAGGTACGATCGACCTCCGACGGGCAGGTATAAAAGCTATCCCATAGGTACGACACTATGGAGCTCTCTCGTAAAATCTCTTTCTACATTCTGAACACTTAGATCATCTCGATTGGGGCACTGACTTCATCGTCGGAGGGGTCACGTCGGGCGCCTCCACCCCTACTAGGCCTTCGTGCAGAACCCCGTGGGAGACTCCGAACAAGAGCATCTCGAGATGTATATCTGAGCAGGAGCATCCCGAGACACACATTCGAGATCCGATTGTCCTCTATCGAGCTTTCTCGCCTCTTCTCGACCGACATGGTCGAGCTTGCACATATGGACGGAACCAAGCCGTGTTCACTCCTCGGCCTTGATATAAAGTTCCACAATAATATTTATGATATAAAAAGACTACAATGATTTAAAGCTACAAATTGAAGGAGATATCTGGCTAGTACTTGCCTAGGGTCCATGAGATGTCCCCATGACCACATGAATCATCGTTGGTTCGACATTGAGAGAAACCAATACTACGAACCAAAAAAAAAAAAAACTTAAACAGGGGCTTGAAGAGTTCAAGAAGAGTGACCGAAACCAAAGACACTTTTGATAGATGAACTCCTGAGTATCTTATAGAGTTATCGGACTGCATCGAAGGCTTCAATGGTTGAATCTCGCTTCTTCCTTGTGTATGGGACCGAAGCCATGGTTCCAATCGAAGTCATTCTACCAATAATCTGAACCAAGTCTCTATTGAAGAAGTCAACAAACCTTGATTTGATTGATAAAGTTTGAGTGAATATAAGATAGTTATAGCAAAATCTCACAATTGAAAGTTCAATATCGATATATCAAAGTTAGAGACCTAATCTTGCGTAAGGCAAAAGTTAATTATCTGACTCACACTAGAGAAAATCTCGTGCCGAACTAAGAAGGGCTATATTATGTTACTAAAGAAGTCTTACTAGGAACTTATCAACCTCAAACTTCAAGGGGTTTAAGTATTGCTTAAACTTTATTTATACTATACCTTATGAAGGGGTTTCTATGTTCAAAGACTTATAAAATTTTTATAAAACACACTACGATAAGACATAAGTTTTAAGAAAAAGTTATTTACATTATGGTTGGGAATCCTTTACAAAGTCAAGTAAGGATTCCTAATATTAAAAAAGAAAAAAAAAGTAGACAAAAATTAGATGGCTTGACTCCTAAGTAATTTCAACAATGTCATCATCGAGAATTTGGGAAGGATCGATTAATGGAATCTCGATACAATCAGGGCTAATTGACTTTGTTGCCTGCCCCTTAAGTTCTCCCTTGACCTCTTTGTTAGAGTGGACTTCATCTTCTTTTATAGGATTTATAGATTGGCTATGTTATCGATTTCATTTGAGTCGATGAAGGGCATTTCATCATTGGTTGACATCAAAGTTGGATCTACCGAAAAAGTTGGGTCTGAGTTGGTCAAAGCACACGATTCCAACCACTCATGAAACCTCCTAGGATTTACTAGCCCCTAAAATCTCAGAATGATGACACCCTCTTCCCTCATGAGCTAACTCGCTAACTCATAGGGGAAAGAGGTATGCTAGATTGGGTAGACCTCGAACATGCTGATAGTCAATGAGCCACCCGAGTGACTCGAGGATCCCAAGGGCCTTTGTGCCTCAAGAGGCAATACCTACTACTATTGTAGATGCTGATCCTCCAGCTGACTCACCCTAGACCAGGAGGACTTGACAGTCTTGGAAGGATCCTCGTGGTATTGGATGGCTCGATCGACATTTGCTCGCCTCTCTTCCTCGAGCATCTTAGGTGCCCAATTTGAGGGCCAGATAAAACTCGGATATCGATGAGCGGCCTTCTTTGATCTCAACCAACCTCCTCTTCTTAGTGTACCCTCGAGGAAGGGTGTGACACGACTTTCTTGATCTTCATCTTGAAGATGTGTTTTCCCATGATCCATCTCTACAAATCAAAGAATTAAAGTTAAGCTTGAATCAACTAGATAGAGAAAACAAAGAAGTCACATACACCTACCTTACCCAAAGGTGTAGGTTTGAGGCATGCCTTAATAAGCCACTGCTCATTTATCTGGAACAGCTCCTTTGATACATGCAACCTCGAGAAAGCATTGAAAGACCTTTGGGTAGACCAAGCTAGGTTAATTAGTCAATCACTTCTCTAAGAATTAAAAAAATTATCTCCTTTTCTAACCTTTGTTAAATGTTGAAGCCTCCTTAACTTTGTAACCGGTACAAGCAAAGAGAAAATATACTAAGCCTCTTAAGCATATGTTGTAGCATATAAGCAACAAGGTTAGCATCATGCAATGCGAAGCCACACTCGCCAATGAACATTGTGAGATAGCACTAAGAATTTGATACTATCTGGGTGGACGAGAACTTTTAATATTAGAAACCTCTGCAACAAAGAGATTCCATTGAGGCAGGACTTTACTACTTGAGAGATTGACCTCTAAATGATCAGCAACCAAATGATGATGGAATTGATGACTCGTTTGAGTCCTAACTATTGAAAAAAAGAACTGGAATATATCTGAACCCCGGTTTTAAAGTTAAAGAGGAAGAAGATAGTTTGAAGGCTTAGATTCAAATGTTCTGAATCAATTGAAGGTGTAGAATGGTAAATGAGATTGGTACACTCTTTAGGGCTTAAAGTGCATGATACATGCAACCAAATCAACTTAAGGTGTATTTTGATGATGTGTGCAGTTGAATTAGCCTAAAGTTCATCTCGATAACATGCACACCCAAACTAGTTGAATGCAAAGGATAAAAATATACATGATAGGCCACTGTAAAAAAGCTTTTTTATGTACATCCTGTTAGCCGTAACAAATTTCCTTAATCGAACGAGATTCTCTCGTTCATCACTTGAGAAAAATCCTATTAACTGTAACAAATTTCCCTAACCGAACGAGATTATCTCGTTCATCAGTTGAGGAAAATACATCTCTTATCACTGTATAAATAGATGTTGAAACCTCAATAACAATTGAGTTCTTTTGTTTTCCCAATTCACTTTCAACATGGTATCAAAGCAGTTTGCTTAAAGCAAACTCTCTTTTTGCTGTCAAACGACAGCAAGTTTCCACCGCTTTCGGTCGCGTGCATATTTTATCGTCGACTCTAGTCTAGTCCATCTACTGTCGCGACATTTGCCTCCGCTACCGACGGAACCAACGAGATCAGCACCGATCTCCCAATGAGCGTTGATACTGTTGCCGCAACCTTGACATCCTTTCTTTCGCCAGAGCAGCGAAATCCCGGCCGCCTCCCCAGTCTCCAGCCTCAACAACGCTTCGGCACATTGGCACCAGCGGTCTCCGGCCCTGCAAACGCAGCGCTCGCGAATGCTCCAGGGTGTTGATGCTCCGCTACCATTGCTGCTCCTCTAGCCGCTGCAGCCCATCTCCTCTCTGCCACTGTTGCTCCTTTGACCGTTGCTCCGTTCAGTCGGTCTTACTCTGCTTCCCGTCGCAATTGCTGCTCGCTACGTGCTGCTGCTCCGCTGCTGCTCCTCTAGCCGCTGCAGCCCATCTCCTCTCTGTCGCTGTTGCTCCTCTGACCGCTGCTCCGTTCAATCGGTCTTACTCTGCTTCCCGTCGCAATTGTTGCCCGCTACTTTAGTATCCCTGAGTCCTGCGGCGTCCCACACCTATTCGTAACCAGCGTCTCTCTTCATTGTCGGCTGCTTCCTCTTCTTCTCCAGCCCCAACAACCGGATCTCTGTTTTATCGACAAAACAGAGCACCCTTTTTTTTCTCTGTTTCTCGATACGAATGAGCAGCCGCTCACCTCGTTCTGGACGCTGTACCCCCATCACCAAGCAGCGGCTACCCTCTTAGCAGCTCTAAAGAGCGATCCAAATGCGGACACCATAGGCGCGTCTCCCAAGACTAATCGCTGCCTCTCCTGCCCGCTCCCCTCCCTCACTCTGCTTACGGTGAGTTGGTCAGCTATGAACGCTAGACCAATCTAATGATTGAAGAGGAGCCTCAGAGTCCCTAAGAAGTCACTCAAGAAGCCTTCTTCCTCCCGGTGTATCCTGTTGGATTTGAGGGGAGTGCCGGGTGATCTATTTTAACAGTGGCTGCACTCACTGTGTCATATTTGGAAGGGCTGGTTCCAGTAGGATTGCTGCACCCGAATATTGCTATTCATCGTATCAGGACAACGGTAGAGTCTCCTTACCTTTCATTCCTTATTTCTTTTACCATCCATCTCTTGGACGCTTTCGTCATATCATTCAAAAATCAGCTTCCTACTCTCGCTCTTACTCTATCTTTTAACCGTTTTTACAACTATTTTCTCGACGAGATTACTTACCTTTCTCTCTGCGTTTCCCTTTGACCTGGTATTGGTTCCTCGATGTCTTCCTTCTCTACCTCCGATACTCCAACACTTTTTCCTATTGGCGATCTTTCTCCGCATTCAGGACTCACCTCTATCAATGCCGCCTCCTTGATTCCATTTAAATTATCCAAGGGTGGTAATTATGCGTCCTGGCGGGCCCAATTCTCAAACCTTTTATTTGGTTATGATTTATTGGGTTACATTGATGGCTCTCTTAGTTGTCCACCAGCGATGATACATGTTCCAGGAGAACCCAACCTAGTATCGAATTCTGCACACAAACTTTGGTTGCGCCAAGATCGACTAATACTCCAAGCAATTCAAGCTTCTGTTGCGAGATCCATTGCTCCGCTTGTGTCCTCTTGTGTCACTGCTGCGGAAGCTTGGACCAAGTTACAAACTACCTTCGCGAATCACTCCCGGACTCACATGCTTGGACTCCTATCCAGCCTTATGAGCCTTAAGCAGGAGGGAAGTACTATTGCCGATTACTTACAACATATCAAAATGCTTATTGGTGACCTAGCTTTGATAGGTCATTCCCTGACTGATGAAGAAGTTCTTGTCCACACGCTTAATGGATTGAGTCCCGAGTTCAAAGAACTGGCAGCTGCACTTCGAGCACGTGACTCTCTGATTTGCTTTGAAGAACTCTATGACAAGCTCACCGACTATGAAGCTTACCTAAAGCGTGCTAATAGACTATGAGATTCCTTGCCAGGACCTCCTATCATGACTCAGTTCAATCAGAAGTCCAACCGGCAAAATCGTAAATACCGTAAGAATGCTTCAAAAGGTGTGACCAATTTTTCTCCCACTTCTACGGGTCCCTCTCCATCACTGTCGCCTCTCCATTCTCCGCACTTCAACACTGCCGTTCAACCGCGTTGTCCTCCTTCCATGCTTCAGCAACAAGTTGTCTGCCAATTATGTGATAAAGTCGGCCACTCGGCAAAGGTTTGTCGGTCTCGACCTCGTCTTCCACCTCCGTCGGCCTGACCTCGGGAAAATGTCATGATGACTCCCTCTGACAATCAATCTAATTGGATTGTGGACTCTGGTGCTTCCCACCATATTACTTCTGATCTCCAGAACCTGTCACTCCATAACAACTATGGCGGAACTGAAGATATTATCATCGGTGATGGTAACAGAATTCCTATTACTCATTTCGGTACAACAAAGATTACTTCCAATGCCACTTCTTTTACACTCGATAATATTTTGTGTGCACCCCACATTAAAAGAAATATCATCTCTGTCTCTCAGTTCTGCCAACAAAATAATGCTTCTATTGAATTCTTTCCTGATTATTTTCTTGTCAAGGACTTGAGCACGGGAGCATCGTTGGTTCGCGGCCCGAATAAAGATAACATCTATGAATGACCATCTACCTTATATCTCACTCAGCGTACTGCTAACACCTCCACTGCTGCTCCAATCGATATGTGGCATCAACGTCTTGGTCATCCCTCAATCCCTGTTCAACAAAAGTTACTTTCTCGCTACTCTATTTCTGTTTCTAAATCTGGTTCTACTATTACTTACTGTGATGCTTGTCTTAGTAATAAGAGTCATCAGTTACCATTTGGTACATCTTCTATTTTCTGCTCTAAACCGTTTGAGGTTATTTATACTGATGTCTGGGGCCCTGCGTCAATTGTCTCTTTTGACAAGTTCAGATTCTATGTTGTCTTTGTAGACTATTTTACAAAGTACACATGGTTATATCCTCTTTGTCAAAAATCTGAGGTTGCTGTTGTCTTCTCTAAATTCAAGAACTTGGTCGAGAATTATTTTCAAACTACTATTAAAACTGTCTATTCTGATGGTGGCGGTGAATATCAATCTCTTGCGTCTTATTTAGCTACCTTTGATATTCAACATCTTAAGTCCCCACCATATACCCCTCAACTGGTTGGCTCTGCTAAGCGTAAGCATCATCATATTGTTGAGACTTGTCTTACATTGCTCCATCAGCCTTCCATGCCTTCTATCTTTTGGTCCGTCATTTTTCAAACTGCTGTTTATCTTATTAATCGCTTGCCTACTCCTCTCCTACAATATCATTCACCATTTGAAAAGCTATTTCAAAAATACCCTAACATCCAAACCTTAAAGGTTTTTGGTTGTCTATATTATCCATGGTTACGTCCCTACAATTCTAATAAAATGCAACCTCGATCTCGACCTTGTGTTTTCATAGGGTACTCTCTTGAACATAACATCTATCGATGTTATGACCCTCACTCTGCTAAAGTCTTTGTCTCCAGACATGTTACTTTTGTGGAGATTGTCTTTCCCTTTCGAGATCATCGACAATCGGTAGTTCCATTATATCGCAATGAACAATCCTCCCCCCCAGTGTCTTTGTCTTCAGCACGCCAAAGTACTTCTATTGTCCTTTCGTCTGCCTCCACCAGTACTGACCCACAACCCTTACCTCCTAGCCCTACTGTCACCTCTCGGCATCCTATGCAAACTCATTCCAAGTGTGGTATCTTTAAACCACGTCGAGTTCTAGATTTGCATGTTAGCACCGAACCCTCTTTCGACTCTGTTGAACCTACTTCCTTCTCTCAGGCTCAGAAATATCCTCATTGGCGTAAAGCCATGTGTGAGGAGTATGATGCCCTTCTTCACAATGCTACTTGGACTTTCACTCCTCCTCTCTCCACACAAAATATTATCGGGTGCAAATGAGTTTTCCGAATTAAGCGGAATCCTGATGGTTCTATTGCTCGCTATAAGGCACGTCTTGTGGCCAAAGGATTTCATCAACGACCTAGCATTGACTTCACCGAGACATTTAGTCCTGTTGTCAAACCTACTACCATTCGACTTCTTCTAAGTCTGGCAATATCGAAAGGCTGGTGCTTACGTCAGTTAGATATTAACAATGCCTTTTTACAAGGAACCCTCACTGAAGATGTTTTTATGGAACAACCTCCAGGCTTTATACATCCTCAATATCCGGGACATGTTTGTAAACTAAAAAAGGCCATCTATGGACTTCGTCAGGCTCCACGAGCGTGGTATACTGAACTTGGTCTCTACTTATCTTCCATTGGCTTCATCAACTCTAAGTCTGATGTTTCCTTATTTCTACGCCAACATCGTGGGAGCACCATCTATCTCCTCGTCTATGTGGATGATATTATTATCACAGGTGATAACTCAACGGAGGTTCAGACATTTATTACGTAATTGGCAGACCGCTTCTCCCTCAAAGATCATGGTACCTTGCATTACTTTCTCGGTGTTGAGGCTACATTTACATCTTCTGGTCTCTTTCTTTCACAACGGAAGTATATTCATGATTTACTGTTGAAGACAAACATGCAAGACGCTAAAGCAGTCTCCACTCCTCTATCTCCAAGTACATTGTTGCATCTCTATGATGGTAGTCCTGTCACAGATCCTACTCTATATCGACAGGTAGTTGGCTCCTTACAATATCTAGCACTCACTCGTCCCGATGTCTCCTTTCCGGTTAATAAATTGTCTCAATTTATGCATCAACCATCTACTTTACACTGGACTGTTGTCAAACGTATTTTGCGTTATCTGAAAGGGACTATTGATCATGGCATTTTTCTTTGCAAGAATTCTCCGTCTCAACTTCATGCCTTTGTGGATGCGTATTGGGCCGGTAACGTTGATGATAGAACCTCTACATCTGGGTATATTGTATTTCTTGGTGCTAATCCGATAAGCTGGAGCTCTAAAAAGCAAAAGACGGTTGCCAGATCTACTACCGAGGCTGAATATCGGGCTGTTGCCGCCGCTGCTGCTGAACTCAATTGGATTAGCCACCTGCTTCAGGAACTTCAAATCCATTCTGCTTCTATGCCTGTTATTTACTGTGATAACATCGGGGCCACTTATCTTTGTGCAAATCCAGTCTTTCACTCCCACATGAAGCACGTTGCTATCGACTTTCACTTTGTTCGAGATCAAGTAGCCCGCAAGCAGCTCCGTGTCTCTCATGTCCACACAGCTGACCAACTGGCCGACTCCCTCACGAAGTCTCTAGCACGTAAACTATTTTTCTTCCATCGATCCAAGATTGGCGTCCTTGACAGGAGCTCGATCTTACGAGGGTATGTTAGCTGTAACAAATTTCCTTAACCGAACGAGATTCTCTCGTTCATCAGTTAAGGAAAATCCTATTAACTGTAACAAATTTTCCTAACCAAACGAGATTATCTCGTTCATCAGTTGAGAAAAATCCATCTCTTATCACTGTATAAATAGATATTGAAACCTCAATAACAAGTGAGTTCTTTTGTTTTCCCAATTCACTTTCAGCACATCCTTTGACACTTTTACTAATGCTACTAAAAGCATTTACTAACCTTCTAACTTTAATGATAATTTAAGCATAAGAGGAAAGTTATTAAGAATGTGATAGGATCATAGAAGGGTTGCGTCCTATTTAATTAAATAGTAATTAATAAATTCTTTAAAGAATTGTAATAAAATTTACCTAGTTGATACTATTTTATAAAGCAGATTGCTTATGGTTTAATCTTGGGGCCTTAAGACTTCCTAGCTATCACCCCCTCTTACTGGGCAGGTCGACTAAGATTTGAGCAGTGGATGTATGGGTTGTTGTAGCCACCTAGCCACTGCCCCCTTATTGAGCAAGCTGATTATGAGGAGGGGTAATAAAGGGATTTGACTTTGGGAGGAGCCTCCCTAGGTTTAGGGTTTGAAGCCCTATATAAGACTCCCACTTTTGAATTAAGTAAAAGATCAATTTTCTTTCAGACTTGTGGTCGACTACTTAGGAGGGAGGAACCCCTATAACATTCCAAGGGTTGATCCCCCTTCAAAAGATCATTCTGCATTAGAATTCCTCTAGGGTTTTACCATCTGGTATCAGAGCATCGATCTTGGTGCTTTTGCTGCCCTTCCTATCGCCCACAATCAGCCAAGCAATTTCCACAATTGCTATTGCCGACACCGTCTCCATCGTCATCTCCCTAGTCGTACATCAAATCAATCTGTTGTCGTTGTCATCAATTACATCAACGATATGATATTATTCTATCACAAATACCTTATTGTTGCTATAATTTCCTATCCAAAAAACCCAAAAAGAAGTTTTCATCTATTTCTCGCTACGAATTCATATCGTCGTAAGCATTGAATCTCGGATTTTGATGATGAAATCAATTGATGGGTTTTATAATTTAACTTATGTGTTAAAGAAAGTGATGTAAGATTAAATGTGATAATAAATGGTAATATAATATGTTAGGTCGGAGTCTAGTTCGAGCATCGGGCCGAGATTCGGATGACACAATGGGAGCTACCGAGAGTTTGTCGAAGTTCAGCCAATGTTCGGATGATGTTGTCGGAAACTTGCTAAGAACTCACCAGAAGTTTGCTGGGAAATTCCTCGGGAGTTCGCCGACAAGTTGTCGAGAGCTTGCCGGGAGTTCACCGGAAGAATGCTGGAAGTTTGTTGGGAGTTCATCGAAGGAAATTGGGAGCTCACCGTGGGTTCATCAGTGGATGCCGAGAGTTTGCTGAAGAGAGGATCAGACAATAAAAATTATACGTTTAGTGTTGTAATTAGCATTATAATAAGGGTTAGTTTTACTAACTTGATTAAGAGGCCATTAGACCTTAATTGGGGCTGATTTGGACTTATTGTAAAAGTCATTTCAGTAACCCAAGGTTAGATAAGACACAGTCTTCGAAGATATTGTCTCCAAGACGACACAGTCTTCGAAGATGTGTCAGGCGATTTACTCGCCCAAATTGGGCAGTTGAATCGCCCAGACACAGTCTCCCAGACTGTGTTAGGTAGTTCAACCGCCCAGCCACAGCCTCCCAGACTGTGTTAGGCGGTTCAACTGCCCAGACACAGCCTCTCAGACTGTGTCAAGCGGTTGAACCGCCTAGAACACAATCTTCGAGACCAATACCTCAGGAATACTTAAAATTTAAATTTTGGCTCCATTTCTGAAGTCATTTGGGGCCTATAAATACCCCACCCATTTTTGCTAAAAAAATATAAACAATTAAGAGCAAAAACTTTGTGAAAACAATGTTGTAATTGAGAGCTTCTCCTCATTTCGTCATATGTAGTTTTTTATTTAAGGGAGAGCTTAGAAACTTGTAAAGGTTACCTCCTAAACTTGTAAAATGAGAATAGAGTTGTAAGAGGGTGGTTGATCTTCACCCATTGAAGGAAGATCAATAGTGAAAGTCGGTGACCTCAACGGAGGAGGAATCGGGAGTAGACATAGGTCACAAGACCGAACCACTATAAAATCAGTTTGCTTCCTCTTCTTTGCTCTTTATTTTCATCGCTTTTTATTTAACTATCTACTATCTTTGTTTGTACTCTTATAAACATCTCTACACTTAAACGTATTTTCGATATGATTTTTATTGAATGAATATTTAAATTGATATAAATTTGTTATGAGCACTAATTTTCCGCTTGAAGAACTAATCGGGTCTTGATGACTTACGAAATGACATGTATAGCACATGATGAACTCGAGAACAACCTTTCAAAGAACAGAAATGACATAACACTTAGAACTAAGGAAGACCACTTAGGAGAAAACTCAAGTGACGATGATGATAATGAGGAATTCACACTTCTTATAAGAAAATTTAAGAAATTCTTAAAAATGACTAAAATAAAATAAGATTCTAAAAAAAAAAGTGAACTAAAAAAGGACTCAATAATATGTTACGAATGTAAGAAGTCGAGATACTTCAAAAATGAATGTCCCTAAGTGAAGAAGAAGTAACCAAAGAAGAAAAAGACGCTCAAAGCTACTTAGGACGATTCAAGTTCATTCGAAGATGAGAAGCCAACTAACAAGGAAGAAGTTGTAAATTATGCTTTAATGACATTTGGCAACGAGGTAAGTAACCTAAATGAGTCTTCTTTAACGTATGATGAATTCTTTAATGTATTTAATGACTTGTTTGATGATCTTAAATTAGTTAGTAAAAGTGTAAATTGCTAAAGAAAGATCATGCTTCACTTGCTAGTGAGTTTCAAAATTTAAAAAAGGAGTATGATGAACATAGGATAGCTCCTTTCACTAAGTGTAAAGAATTAGATATACTTAAGAAAGGCAATATTTCATTATAAGTAACATTAGAAAATTTTAAAATATATAACAAATCCTTAAACATGATCCTTACTAATAAGGGTCATGTTCATAGAAAGAAATGAATTGGCTTTTTTTAGTAACACTCAACAAAAGCCAACCATCTTCATTAAAGGACCTACATTATATGTTTCTCCCATTAATATATATAAATTTTATAGAAGAATTGGACACTATGCTTATAAATATTTATTTAAATGACATAATCAACATAAATTAATTTGAGTTCCTAAAGGAACCACAAATAACTTGATGCCATTAGTAAAATTAGGTAGAATTTTTCATGAGGAACCCAAAGGCAAATTAGTACCTAAACCAAAAGCCCTTTTATTATAGGTATGTCTTCAAACAAAGGCTAGAAGCACAAAATGGTACCTTGATAATGGATGTTCAAGGCACATGACCAGAGATTCAACTCATTTCTATAAACTTACTAGCCTAAATGAAGGATTTGTCATCTTTAGAGACAACAACAGGGGGAAATCATTGGGAAAGAAACCATATGTAACAAATCAAACCTCTTGATTGAAGATGTATTATTAATTAATGGTTTGAAACGTAATCTACTAAGCATTAACTAATTATGTGATAAAAGATACATTATCAAATTTGAATCTAATGCTTGTATAATTAAAATACCACACAAAAATAATTCTATGATTGCTTGAAAAAATAATAATATATATACTATTGACATTGATAATTTTTGTAATGAAATGTGTTTTTCAACCTTAAATAATGATGCATGGATTTAGCATAGGAGACTAGGACATGCTAGCATAAAACTATTAAACTAAATCTCAACTAAAAATCAATTAAGAGGAATGCCTAGCATCAAGTTTGTAAAAATAAAGTTTGTAATCCATGCCAACTAGGAAAATAAATAAAAAGTAGTTTCAAATCAAAAAATCAAATAAACACCTCTAGCCCATTACAATTGATCCATATAGATTTATTTGGACCAATTATACTACAAGCTTATGAGGTAACAAATATGCATTTGTTATTGTAGATGATTATAGTATATATACTTGGACCTATTTCTTGGCATACAAAAGTGATTCTTTCAAATATTTTTAAAAATTTTACAAACTTGTTCAAAACGAAAAGGGTTTATAAAATCTATAGGTAGTGATCATTGTGATGAGTTTCAAAATCATGATTTTTAAAATTTTTGTGTCGAATGGGTATAATCATAATTTCTCTACTCCTATAAATCCACAACAAAATAGAATAGTGGAAAGAAAAAATAGGAGCTTACAAGAAATGGTTAGAACCATGTTAAATGAACATAACCTACCCAAATATTTTTGGACTGAAGTCATTAACACGACATGCTATGTCATGAATAGGATTATTGCAAGACCATTACTCTCCAAAACTCCTTATGAATTGTGAAATAAAAAAAAACTTAATATTTCATATTTAAAAGTATTTAGTTGTAAATATTTTATTTTGAATGAAAAAGATACATTAGGAAAGTTCGATGCAAAATCCGATGAAGGCATATGCAAAATCCGACGAAGGCATATTTCTTGGTTATTCCTTAATTTCAAAGGCTTATCGTGTCTTTAACAAAAGAACTCTAGTAATCGAGGAATCTATCCATATTATTTTTAATGAGGTTTCCAAATTAAAAAAAATTAATTATGATGATGATTTTAATTTTTATACTTTAAATTTGAATGATAAACCTCTTCTCCAAAATAACTTGGATGCATCTACTTCCAAAGAATCCTTACTTAAGGAATGGAAGTATGTAGATGCTCATCCTAAGGAGTTAATAATAGGAGATACATCAAAAGGTGTTCAAACTCATTTATCATTTAAGAATTTTTGTGCTAATGCCACATTTTTATCTTAAATTGAATCAAAATGCATTGAGGAAGCCCTAAAAAATAATTCTTGGGTTATTTCAATGCATGAAGAGTTAAACTAATTGGAGAGAAATGAGGTATGAGAGCTTGTTCCTAGACCTAGTGACCATTTAGTGATTGGCACTAAATGGGTCTTTAGAAACAAGCAATATGAAAATGGTATCGTAATTAGAAACAATGCTAGATTAGTGGCCAAGAGTTTCAACTAGGAAGAAGTGATCGATTATGAAGAAACCTTTGCTTCTATGGCTAGACTTGAAGCCATAAGGATGCTTCTTGTCTTTGCCTCTTTTAAGAATTTTAAGTTATTTCAAATGATTGTCAAAAGTGTTTTTCTTAATGGTTTCATTTTCGAATAAGTTTATGTTGAACAACCCCCTAATTTTGAAAATAATTTTTTTTCTGAATCATGTTTTTAAATTATCTAAGGTTCTTTATTGATTGAAACAAGTCCCTTGGGCTTGGTATGAAAGACCTAGCTCTTTCCTTATTTCAAATAATTTTTTGAAAGGTAAAGTTGATATCATATTATTTTTAAGTATTTTAAAAATAATTTTATAATTATTAAAAATTTTGTTGATAATATTATTTTTGGTTCAACAAATGAATCCTAATGTGAATCTTTTGATAAGAGTATGAGCAAGAATTTGAAATGAGCCTAATGAGTGAATTAACTTTTTTTCTTAGGATTAAAAATAAAATAATTAAATGATGGTATCTTTATAAGTCAAACTAAGTATATCTTAGATTTGTTAAAACCCTTTAGTATGGATAATGTTAAGGCCATAAACACACTCATGAGCACTTATACAAAATTAGACTTAGATAATGAAGGTAAAAATTTTGATCAAATAACATATAGAGGAATGATAGATAGTTTATTGTATTTAACTGCTATTAGATCGGACATAATGTTTAGTATTGGATTGTGTGCAAGGTTTCATTCAAATCCTAAATATTCTCATTTTAAGATAGTTAAATGAATATTTAGATATTTAAAAGTAACTTCTAATTTAGGATTATGGTATCCTAAGTTTAAAAACTTTGATTTGCTTGCCTATGCGGATGTCGATTTTGAAATTTGTAAAATAGACAGAAAGAGTACAATCGGAATATGTCAATTCTTAGGACATGCTCTTGTTTCTTGGTCTTCTAAGAAACAAAATTTGTTTACATTATCTACAGTTGAAGCTGAGTACATAGCAGTCAGTGCATGTTGTGCACAAGTCATTTGGATAAAAAACACTTTAGAACATTATGGAATTCACTTGAAAAATATTCCTATCAAATGCGATAATATTAGTGCAATATGTTTAACTAAAAATCTCATTCAACACTCAAGAACTAAACATATTTGCATTAGACATCACTTTATTCGAGATCATATAAATAATTATGATATATCTTTGGAATTTATTGATACTAACCATCAATTAGCTAATATCTTCACCAAACCATTAAATGAAAAACAATTTAACTTTATTAGAGAGAGTTAGGAATGTTAAACCATCCAAATACATGATTTAGTAGATTTCTTAAGCTTTTGCTTGAAATTTACATGAGATGATTTTGAATACATGAATAGCTGTTAGACTTCTCGATTTGTTGAGGTCTCTTTTGAAATGATTCTATTTGTAATTGATATTTACAAAAAGGGAGAAAAGAAATTTGTGATGCATAAAATTATATCTTTATCCTTCTTTTTATTTTACAAAGAAAAAAAATAAAGTAAATTCTAACTTTAGTCTTCTTATTTTACTAAGGGAGAGCAATGGACTAACTTCCTCTCTTTATATGCTAAATATTATAATAAATATTAAAAAATATTCAAATATAATTGAGCATCTCCTTTTTGTTGATGACAAAAGGAGAAATGACATAATTGATGATGTAAAAGAAATATTTATTTTGAAATCTTTGAAATGTTCTTTTGATATCAAGAAGATGAATACTTTGTAAATTTTATAATATATGGTATCATGATTAATGATATAAAGTGAATGTTTAAAATATTTATTATATGAAACATATCAATTAAAATTATTGATCATGTGATACTAAGAAAATGAATGCTTTAAAAATTTTATTAAGTATGGTATCATTAATGGTTAAATTATAAAAATATTATACTTGAATTCAGAAGTGATGTGTTCTTTTGAATTCAAGTTTGTTGTATTTATCCTATGACATATACATAGGAGGAGTTACGCTTAACTCCCATCATCAATTGGTTATCATCAAAAAGGGAGAGATTGTTGAATCTCATATTTTGATAATAAAATTAATTAATATATTTTATGATCTAACTTATGTGTTAAAGAAAGTAATATAGGATTAACTACGATAGTAAAGGGTAAAACAATCAAATGTTGGGCCAAAGTCTAGTTCGAGCATCGGGCTGAGATTTGGACGAAGTAATGGGAGCTCACCAAGAGTTCGCTGGAGGTCGGCCAAAGTTCAGACGATGTTGTCGGGAGCTCACCGAGAACTCACCAAAAGTTCATCGGGAATTCACCGACAGATTGCCGGGAGATCGCCGGGAGTTCGTCGGAAGAATGCTGAAAATTCGTTGGGAGTCCACCGAAGGAAATCGGGAGCTCACTGTGGGTTCATCAGTGAATGCTAGGAGTTCACCGAAGAGACGATCAGACAACAAAAATTATATGTTGAGTGTCATAGTTAGCATCATAATAAGAGTTAATTTTACTAACTCGATTAAGAGTCCATTAGGCCTTAATTGGGGCTAATTTGAACTTATTATAAAAGTCATTTCAATAACCCAAGATCAAATAAGACACGGTCTTCGAAGACATAGTCTCTAAGATGATATAGTCTTCAAAGATGTGTCAGGCGATTGACCCACCCAGATTGGGCGGCTGAACCACCCAAACATAGCCTCCCAGACCGTGTCAGGTGGTTAAACCATTTTGGAACACTTAGAATTTGAATTTTGGCTCCACTTTTGAAACCATTTGGTGCCTATTAATACCCCACCCATTCTTGCTGAAAGAATGTAAGCAATTAAGAGCAAAAACCTTGTGAAAACATTATTGTAATTGAGAGCTTCTCCTTATTTTGTCTTGTGTAGTTTTTTTGTTTAAGGGAGAGCTTAGAGACTTCTTGTAAATGTTATCTCTAAACCTGTAACAGGATAATAGAGTTGTAAGAGGGTTGTTGATCTTCACCCATTGAAGGAATATCAATAGTGGAAGTCGGTTACCTCAATGGAGGAGGAATCAAGAGTGGACATAGGTCACGAGACCGAACCACTATAAAATTGGTTTGTTTCATCTTCTTTGTTCTTTATTTTCATTGCTTTCTTATTTAACTATATACTATATTTGCTTGTACTCTTACAAACATCTCTACACTTAAACGTATTTTCGATACGGTTTTTATTGAGCAAATATTTAAATCGATATAATTTTTTTAAAAGCACTAATTCAACACCAACCCGCCCCCCCGCCCCCCCCCCCCCCCCCCCCCCCCCCCCCCCCCCCTCTCTTAGTGCCGCTTTGATTTAACAGTAAGGTTATCATCTTTGCGAACGAAATAATGTTGCAAAAAAATTTCAGCTGCCTAAAGGCCGATTTTGCTGTCATCTTTTCGAATGAAAAATTTTAATACACTTTCTACATCATCTCGGCTTTGATCTACGTTTGATCTATCGTTGGAATTATCTTTGAAAATGTCGCTAATTTTTCGATGAGAATTCTGCTACGAGACTTTTGTTATTAATCTTGTTATTTTGCTGCTGAGACTCTCTGAAATATTTTTGTCATCCTTGCTATTAGCAACACCGAGATCTTAATGTTATTTCTCTCCAAAGAACCTTGGTTTATTGCTAAAAATTTCATCAAGAAACTGCTGTCTCTTCAACAAAAAATTATGGTTCTACAAATCAGCACCTATTCGCTCCATACCCCCACCGATCCCTATCAAACCTATTGTTGTCATTAACAGCAAACCTAGACCACCCTTCCAACCTTCATCCACTGCCACCATAGCCCTAAAACATCACCAAACAATAGCCCAAACTACACCCAAAATAGTAACCCATTAAGCCTAAAACTATAGCATTCACCCTCCGATCTACCCATTCTTTCGATCCCAAACCTCTCAACTGATTCATGCCCTTAACCCGACAGCAAAAGAAAGACAACATTCTAGATCTGGAGACATACACCATGGCATCCAAGGAGGCAATCGATGCCAAGTTTGAGGCATTTGAGACGTGAATGGAGGATAGAATATGCACCCTCTTTGCTGAACTCAATTTGAGCCGACCACCGAGCCCGAGGAGATCTCAACAAGGAGAAAGCTCAGTTCATAAAGAAGATTTCCAGGAGAGGGGAGGACCTATAACCAACCCTGACAATCCACGCATGAGAGTGGATTTCCCTAGATGGGAAGAAGGAGACCCGATCGGTTAGATCTCATGCGCAGGCGCTATTTTCGGTACCACATGACCCCGGACGTATCCATGGTGGATATTGCTGCTATACACCTCGAAGGAGATGCTATACAATGGTTTGATTATTTTGAACATACTCATGGAGCTCTTTCATAGAGATAATTTAAAGGACTATTGACCCTCTTCCGACCAACCGAATACGAGAACGTCGACGGCCAACTAGCCAAGATTCATCAAACTTCCACCATCCAGGAGTACCAAACTAGGTTTGAAAGATTATATAACCAAACTAGAGATTGGTCTAAAAAATAATTGTTAGAGGCTTTCATCGAAGGCTTGAAACCGAAGATTGGGGGAGAAGTTAAAGTGCGACAACCATACACACTCATGGCGGCCATCTCTTTCGCGCAGCTTCAAGAGGAGTGATTGAACCAAGAAGCCCGAAGGACTATGGTCACCCCCCGAATAGCAGCATCGAGGCCTTCAGCCCCTCCTACTATCAACTGAACCTTTGCACCAAAAAGATTAACAAGAGAAGAGCTTCGGGAGCAATCTGTGAAAGAGCGAGCATCATTGCAAAAAGAGGAGACTTCTTGTGATTGAACCCATTGAAGAGGAGGACCTTGAACATACAGAAGAGAGCCTTGATCATGAAGAGGAGGATGTGGAAGAAAAGCCCCAACCAGTCGATTGCTTGATGCATGCTCTCGCCGGCTATGTAAACCCACAAACCATGAAGGTTGCCAGCGTACTCAAACAGCAATCGATTACCATCCACATCGATACCGAGAGCATCAACAACTTCTTGAACAGTAAGGTGGCTACTCGAATGGTGCTTCACATTGAGGATTGTAGCAAATTTGATGTTAAGGTTACCGACGGTCAGATCTTAAAATGCGACCAAAGATGCCCGCATGTGAAACTGTTGCTACAGGACCATGAAATTATTACTGATTTCTTCCTCCTCTCAATTGATGATTATGAGGCCATGCTTGGCATAGAGTGGCTGATGATGCTAGGTGACATCTCTTATAATTTTTTAAAATTAATTATGGAGTTTTACTGCAAAGGCAAATAAGTGATCCTACATGGGAAGCGCGGAAGCAACGTAACGACCATTTCCACTCAATGAATGGAGAAAGTGTTACACAAGACAAATGTTGGCTTCCTGATACAACTCGAGCAGCAATCAGAGGGAAGATAACAAAAATTGAAGACCAAAACCTCACCCATCTACTTGCTGAATTTGCTGACATCTTCGTCAAACAACACAGCCTTCCTCCTACCCGAAATCATGACCATCAGATTCCAATTCTTCTGAGCAAACCACCAACTAACACTCAACAGTACCACTATCCCCACCTCCAGAAGGATGAAATAAAAAAGATTATGAAGGTGATGCTTGAAATAGGGGTCATTCGGCCAAGCTGCAGCCTCTACTCTTTGTAGGTGTTTCTCGTATGAAAGAATGATGGAACATGATGAATGTGTGTCGATAATCGAGCTCTCAATGGCATCACCATCAAAGATAAATACCTTCTTCCAGTGGTGGATGAACTCCTTGATGAATTAAGGGGAGCTCGAGTCTTCACAAAGTTGGACCACCGATCCGGGTATCATCAAATTCGGGTATGTGAAGACGATGTTCCAAAAACTACATTCTGAACGCACAACGACCACTACAAATTTTTGGTAATACCTTTTGGACTCACCAATACTCCTTCCACCTTCCAAAGTCTCATGAATGATATTTTTCCAAAGTTTTCTTTGTAAATTCATGCTAGTATTTTTTGACAATATTCTTATTTACAACCCTTCCCTTAAGACTCATTTTCAGCACTTACGACTTGTTTTAACAATTCTTCAGGAGAATATGCTTTTTTGTCAAGCAATCAAAGTACAGATTTCTCCATCAAATGGAATATCTTGGGCACCTCATATCAGAAGGAGTGGCGGTAGACCCTACAAAAATAGAGGCGATGCAAAGTTGGATGAAACCGAAGAACGTGAAATCGTTGTACGATTTCCTTGGATTGACGGGCTAATACCATAAATTTATGAAAGATTATAGGAAGATCAGTGCACCCCTCACCTCCCTTCTAAAAAAAGATATTTTCCAATGGTCGGACAAAGCCTCCACTACTCTGCTTCCTTAAACACACTCATGGCAGCCATAATGACAACACTCGTGCTAACACTATCCAATTTCAATCGAACCTTTGTCATTGAGACTGATGCATCCAGAGTTGGGATTGACACCATTCTCATGCAAGATGACTGACCACTCACATACACCAGTAAGGTGTTGTCTCCCTCCTATCAAAAAATATCAATCTACGATAAGGAGATGCTCGTAATTATGGACGCAATAACGAAATCGAGACCATACCTGATCTGCTAGTGCTTTCAAATAAAAATTGACCATATAAGCCTCAAATGTTTCTTGGAGCAAAAGATTATCCTCCTCCAAACAACAAAAATGGGTAACGAAGCTTCTTGTGTTTGATTACGAAAGTACTTACAAAAGGGGCAAGGAAATTGTTATTGCAGATGCACTCTCACGACTACCCGAGCAAGCAAATTTTTTGGCAATCTCCCTTCCAACCAGCAGATTTCTCGAGGATATTAGAGAGGAGTGAAGGAAGGATCCAGAGACTAGTAATATCATAAAAAAATTGGAGAAGGAGCCAAGCTCCATAGCCCACTACAGTTGGGATTCGAGAGATCTACGCTACAAAGGTCGCATCATGCTTATACTTGACTCCCATTGCATAAAAACACTCTTACAAGATATGCACTCCACACCTTTAGCAGGGCACTCTAGATTTCTAAGAACCTATAAAAGAATTAAGCAAAAATTTTACTGGAGATGGATGAAAAAAGTTATTTCTAAATTTGTGGCACAATGCGACGTATGCCAACGACAAAAGGATGAAACAATGACAAGTACTGGGAAACTACAACCACTACCCATACCAGACTCGGTGTGGACTGACATATTTATAGATTTCATCGAAGGACTACCACCATCCCAAGGTAAAAGCACAATTCTCGTAGTGGTTGATCGACTTACAAAGTATGCTCATTTTTGTGCGGCCCAAAATCCTTACAAACTAAAGATGAGCATGACATACCACCCACAAACCGATGGCCAAACTGAAGTGGTGAACAGGTGTTTAGAGACATACCTTAGATGTTTCACTAGTGACTGACCAAAAGAATGGACAAAATGGCTCTCTTGGACCGAATGGTGGTATAATGCTACATATCACTCCTCAACTAAATACTCTACATAAAGCGGTGTATGATCGACCTGCCCTTGTAGTTCCAAGATATATAATTGGCTTAGCCAAGGTAGATCAGGTTGATTGAGAATTAATTGACAGGGACAAACTCCTACAGTTACTAAAGGATAATCTCTCAGTCGCTCAAGCCAAAATAAAGCAGCAAACTGACACACACCGAAGCGAAAGGGAGTTCTCAGTAGGAGATTGAGTTTTTCTTCGTCTTCAGCCATACAAGCAATTATCCATTAATACACGAGTCTCCATGAAGTTATCCCCATGCTTTTATGGGTCCTATCAGATCACAGAGCATATAGGAGCTGTGGTGTACATATTAAACTTACTTTGCTGATGCAAAAATTCACTTTGTCTTCCATGTGTCCTGCCTAAAGTCCAAATTGGGAGAGAACGAGTCAGCACAGATTCAACTGCCCAACACTAATGATGAAGTAGACATCATAGCCTAACCTCAAGCTATACTTGATTTGATGCGTCGTCGACGTCTCTCTATTGAAGTACTGGAATAACTTGGCTATTGAAGATGCCATATGGGAATCATATGAAGATCTGAAGACTAGGTTTCCTGTGTTCATGGAACCTCAACCTTGAGGACAAGGCTGATCTGAAGAGGACAAGCTTGATAGGACCCTAGCAGGGTTAGATCATATTCAATCAAGTAACAATTAATAAAAACCTTGAGGGATTATAATAAACCCCACCTAGCCATCTACTATCTTATAAAGTAGGTTGGTTAGGGTTTAATCTTAGAGCCTTAAGGCTTCTTAGTCGTCGCCCCCCTTACTGGGCAGGTCGGCTAGGGCTTGAGTAGGGGACACATGGCTTGTTGCAGCCACCTAGTCGCCGCCCCTTTATTGGACAAGCTGGCTAGGTAAGAGGGGTAATAAAGGGATTTGGCTTTGGGAATAGCCTCCCTAAGATTAAGATTTGGAGTCCTATATAAGCATGTAGCCTCCACCACTTTTGAATTAAGCAAGAGATCAATTTTCTTTCAGTATTGTGGTAGACTACCTAGGAGAGAGAAACCCCTATAGCATTTTAAGGGTTGATCCCCCTTCAAAGGATCAATCTATGCTAGAATTCCTTTGGGGTTATATAATAATGCTCTTAATTTAGTTTTACATGATTGGATATCTCTAAAATCAAATGAGTTAGTATTTAAGATCTATTTTAGTCTTTGTAATTTTGGGCATGAACTATTTAAGCCCTTATGGTCTGTTCATATATATAATAACCTATATATTTTCAAAAATATAACAATAAGCTCCTCCCATCAAGTTTGAGTTAACAGACATTAGAGTTTGCTTACGTGATATGTTGACTCATAATAAACTATTAGTATAATAATACATATAATTTAAGTTAAAAAATCTATTTTAACCCCATAGTTTTGGTCGTAGACTACTTAAGCCCTTATGGTTTACTCATATCTAAAATAAATCCTGCATAGTAAAAAACATAACATGTAAGCCCCACCTATCAAATCTGAGTTAACAGATATTAGAGTCTACTTACGTGATATGCTGACACATAATAAATTATTAATATAATAACATATATAATTTGAATTAAAAATTGAGACTACCATCAATCGCGGGAGGAGGCATCATCGTGAAAGTGACTACAAGCAACAGCACCGAGCTGATGCTGCCTAGCAGAGTGACATATGCATATAGCCTCTCCAATGTTAACGATAAGCTCAGGACCTTTCGGTTCTGTCTCAGGTGGATGTGCGTCGACTAGTCCGACGCTAGGTACATAATGATCTCCTGGTTCCTCTTTCTTCTCATATGTGTCTTTGTTCCTTTCACCTCTCACTTCATCCTCTCTTGCACCCCTCATCGGTTATGCCTACGACATAGTGGTCCAGCTCTCCCTTACCTCCACCTCCGCCCTCTCCTACCTTTGTATCTCTGCTTTCATCCGCCGCTACGATCTCTGTCACTTTCTCTTCCTCAATATGATAAATCTTTTCTTAACTTAAAAAATATCATTATATTAATAATTTATTATGAGTTAGCATGTATATAAGTAGACTCTAATGTCTATTATCATACATTTTACGTACTGAGGTTGAGGTGTCACCTCGGCTTGGTACTACTCATGTACACATGGACACCCGGGGGTTCTTCGTTAGCGTTCAAGGGATGTGTTAGCTCCTCGTGATGTTGGCTGATAGATCGGGAACCCGGGCTATCACCTTATGCTGGAGTCGACTTATGGTCTTTGGTTGAGCTACAACCGCTCGGAGTCCGTTGCGACGTTCCGAGGGGAGTTATTCATCTTTGGTCGGGAACCTTGTTTGGTTGGCCTCTGAGGGCAAAGCTTTCCTTTTTGTGAATACATCATTTCGCTCCTCAGCTAGCTCTATCATCAATGCCTATGCCATGGCCGCAATCGGGGGGTGAGGTGGTGCGCTGACTCGACCCCTCCGACGATCAAGTCAGCTAAATGAATTATTTTGTATAGTATGCCTAGTGTTGAAGAAGGTCCCCCTGATTATTTATCTGGACACTTTTTATACTACCTAGGGAGACAAAAGTTGTATGAAGTGGCTTAATGCATGTGGGTGGTAGGTCGGTGTCGTATGTTGGTCGGTGGCTGAACTCCCGACCTGTCTGCCAATTTTGACTATTATGATGGTTACTTTTATTGTGTATCTACAGTAGGCATGATCCTTCTATGAGCCATTATCTGAGTTGAAACATGTCATCCTACTGTGTATGGGACGTACGGAAGGAAACCTTACGGTAGAGGTAGGGGATGCGGCCTGGGCCTAGCCCCTTGAGTAGTGGTCTAGGGTATCACTTCTTCCCGAGACCTTGATCTGAGTTGAGTCAGTCATATCTACTTGGATTTTGGAAGATAACATGAAAGTATATGTTGGATGTGCCAAAATATGCCCTATCATTCTCCCCCCGAAAGGGAGTCATGCCTTGGGAGAACCGAGGTGCACGATTCGTGATTGGGGTTTTGCTTGCTTCGTACGCTTTATTTCGAGAGTGATGGCTTTTGGGTTGAAATCAAAATCGGTGGGACTGACCGGGATCTGAAGCGGGCGAAGTCGGTCAAGACTTATAGTGAGTATGAATGGCCAGGGCGAGATTGCATTAAAAAATGAGGACTTTTGTTGGTCTAGTGTAGATAGCCCCTTGGAGGCTATTCGGGATCAAAATTCCTTTGTGAGTCACCCGGGGTTGGAGGGAGCTGGAAGCTTGGGAGCCCTTTATTCCTATATTGTGGCTAAGAGCCCTTTGGGGGATGTTTTGGACTGAGAGTCATTTATTCGGGACTGAAAGCCCCGTGGGAGCTCGAAATCTCTTGAAAATTTGTTTAAAACTGAGAGCCTTGTGGGAGCCCAGAAGCTCTTGAAAGCTTGTTCGGGACTGAGAGTCCTATGGGAGCTCGGAAGCTCTTGAAAGTTTATTTGAGACTAAGAGCCCTGTATTCGGGACTGAAAGCCCTTTGAGAGCTCGGAAACCCTTGAAAGTTTATTTAGGACTGAGAGTCCTGTGGAAGCTCAAAAGCTCATAAAAGTTTATTTGGGACTGAGAACCCTCTGGGTGCTCGAAAGCCTTTGATAGTTTGTTTGGGACTGAGAGTCATGTAGGAGCTCAGAAGCTCTTGAAAGTTTGTTCGAGACTGAGAACCCTATTGGAGCTTAGAAGCTCTGAAACTTTGTTCCAGATTGAGAGGCCTGTAGGAGCTCAAAAACTCTTGAAAATTTGTTCAAGACCGAGAGCCCTATGGGAGCTCGGAAGCTCTTAAAAGTTTGTTCGGGAATGAGAGCCCTGTGGGAGCTCAAAAATTCTTAAAAGTTTGTTCAGGACTGAGAGCCCTGTGGAAGCTCGTAAGCTCTTGAAAGTTTATTCGAGACTGAAAGCCTTGTGGGAGCTTACAAGCTCTTGAAAATTTATTCAGGACTGAGAGCCCTGTGGGAGCTCAGAAGCTCTTAAAGTTTATTTGGGACTGAGAGCCCTGTAGGAACTTAGAAGCCGTTGAAAGTTTGTTCATGATTGAGAGCTCTGTGTTCAGGACTGAAAGCCCTTTGAGATCGGTCAGGATGACAACCCGAGCGATGTTGGTGATCAAGTGCTGAAAGCCCTGTGAAGGGGCTGGAAACCTTTGAGATTGATCGAGATCATACCCGAGTGATGTTAGTAGTCAGGGGCTGAAAGCCCTATGAAGAGCCTGTAAGCCCTTGAGATCGGTCTGGATTATGCCTGAGCAATGCTAGTAGTTAGGGGCTGAAAGCCTTGTGAAGGGGCATGGAGCCTTTGAGATCAGTCGAGATCATGCCTAAATGATGTTAGTAGTCAAGGGCTAAAAGCCCTTAAGATTGATCAAGATTATGCTTGAGCAATGTTAATAAATAAAGGCTAAAACATTTAAGATCGATTGAGATGATGCCCGAGTGATGTTGGTAATCAGGGGCTGAAAGCTTTGTGAAGGGACTGGAAACCTTTTAGATCGGTCAAGATCATACCCAAGCAATGTTAGTAGTCAGGGGCTGAAAGCATTATGAAGGCGCTGGAAGCCCTTGAGATTGGTCAGGATGATGCCCGAGCGATATTAGTAGTCAAGAGCTAAAAGCCTTTGAGATCGATCGAGATCATGCCTAAGCGATGTTAGTAGTCATGGGCTGAAAGCCCTGTGAAGAGGCTGGAAGCCCCTGAGAACCGTGTGGATCATGCTCGAGCGATGTTAGTAATCAGGGGCTGAAAGCCTTATGAAGGGGTTGAAAGCCCTTGAGATCGGTCGGGATAATGTCTGAGCGATGCTAATAGTCAGGGGTTGAAAGTAATGTGAAGGTGAAGACCTACCTAGATCAGACATCGATGGGGAGAAGCATTGGGGGCTCGAGGTAATCTATGATGTTTCATAGTAACGAGGGGTCAAGCTGTCGTGTTGCAATTGGTCATTTGGGTGGTTTGCTTTTTCCTTAAGCAATTTCTTTTACTACCTTTCGCTTATTAATTATAGATCTTTCTAGGATTTCTAAAGCGTCACTTCATATCTATCTCTAGCAATCGAGGAGTTTCCCTAGGATGTCATGTCAAGGACCCTAGGAACAATGTTTTACGCCAATCTTTATAAATCCCGGGGGGCTTAATATTTTATTGGTATCTTTATGTTTTATCTCCTCATCTTGATTTCCTTATGTGCTTCTTCATATGACGTTTTGATCCTTTACTCTATCGAAGAGGTTCACCTGACACCCTCAAGGTGGTGGGCGGGGTGCTCCACCGAGACCTTGGTCACGGTAAGGCTAGTTGGCTGCCCCTCTTCTTTGCTTGCTAGCTTCTGACTGAGGGATCTTATTCGCAACATCCTGTTTTACCTTAGGGCTCAAGGCGGGGGCATCTGCCATCTTGGTCACGGTAAGTTCGTCTGCCTAGGTAACTTTTTCTTATTGGATGAGCCTTGATCGACAGTTTTTATCAGCAGCATCTTGTTTTACCTTCCATTTCATGCCCCGATCATGGGGCTCTATGAAGTTTTTCAATAGCCCCCGTGACTTCAAGTTCCCACTACAATGCAATAGCCCGGACGAAGGAGGTTCGAGTTTTAAAGCTTGATCTGGAGGGGGCCCTAGCGTAAGAAAGGGAGGCAGAGGGCCTCCCTTCAACTGGAAAGGACTGAGTGACCAAGGGCGGGGGTTAACTCCCTCGCTCTTTCGGAAGCAGCCTCGACACATGCGGGCATTAGTCGTTCATTGCTGGAGGTCAACAAACCCTGAATCTAGCTGAGAGGGGTGCCTCCACACTTTGCTGTCAAGCAGCAACTTGAATATGACTCCCTCTTCATTGGAGTTGATAATTTCTTTTTATCACATGCAAAGTTTTTGTAATATGCTCGATTTATTGTAAGAAATCTGATCTAGACTTTCTTGATCAATAAAATCGAATCCTTCTTTTCCACTTCTGTGCGTCGAAGTCTGATTATAAGTGTGTTGCATTTGTGCTGGAGTCATGGCTCTTCTAGACGGGGCGACATCTCCTTCTGAAATATTGATTGTGATAACTTTTGGCTTTGATGAGATATCAAGAGGCACTATGTGACACCAGAGTTACTCCTCAGTTGACTGGCCATAGTGATTTGAGGGTCGACGAATTACCTCGACTTTATTTAGTTTGCCCTGATTGAGGGGGTCACATCTATTGCCCCGCGATGGTTGGACCTAGGCCGGGCAGGGCCTCTAGAGAGCGGCGGGGTTGGTATAAGGCCTTATGGTCAACATTCTCACTTGCAGAGAAGAGGACAAGGGTAGAGCCCCTCGAACCTAGATTAGGAATATGCATGTAGGTGACTCAACTAGGGTGTTTTCCCAGGCCTGCATATGATGTCGGGCACTCAAGCAATGCAGGCCCTCCTTCTAGCGCTAAAAAAATATTATACATTTTACGCATCGAGGTTGAGGTGTTGCCTTGACTTGGGCCTGCTCACGTACACATGGACGCCCCGGGGTTCTTCATTGGTGCTCGAGGGATATGCTAGCTCCTCGGGGCGTCGATTTGTAGATCGGGAACCCGGGCGATCACCTCATGCTGGAGTCGACTTTTCGTCCTAGTTGAGCTGCAGTTGCTCGGAGTCCATTACAATGTTCTGAGGAGAGTTACTCATCTTTGGTTAGGAACCTTGTTTGGTTGGCCTTCGTAGGTAAAGCTTCCCTCTTTGCGAGTATGTCCTTCTGCTCCTCAGTTGGCTCTCCGGTCGTTAACGCCTGCACCAAGGCTGCGGTCGGGGTGTGATGTGCCACCCCGACTTAGCCCCTCCGATGGTCAAGTCAGCTAGATCAATTGTTATGTGTAGTATGCCTAGTGTTGAAGAAGTTCCTCATACTTATTTGCTTGGGCACCTTTTATACTATATGGGAAGGCAGAAGTCGTACGAAGTGGGTTAATGCGCGTGGGTAGCAGGTCGGCGCTGTATGCTAGTCGGTGGCTGAACCTTGGACCCATCTGCCAATTCCGACTGTTATGCTGGTTGCTTTTATTGTGTATCTACAATAGACACGATTCTTTCACAAGTCGTTATTTGAGTTGAAACAAGTCCTCTTAAGAGACATACAAAACAAAATCATACGGTGGAGGCAAGGGATGCGCCTAGCCCCTCGAGCGATCGTCCGAGGTAGTGCTGCTTCATGAGATCTTAATTTAAGCTGAGTCGACCGTGTCTACTTGACTTTTGGAAGGTGACATGGAAGTACATGTTAGACGGGCTAAAATATGCCCTATCACCTATCAACTCAGACTTGACGAGAGGAGCTTATATGATATGGTTTTTAAAATATATGAGTTATTTTAGACATAATTAAAATCATAATAATTTAAATAATCGATGATTAAAATCATAAGGATTAAAATAAATTTTTTTAACTTAAATTATATATATCATTATATTAATATTATGAGTCAGTATGTCATAAATAGACTCTAACTTTTGACGAGAAATATTTATATACTACATCTTTAAAAATATAAAAATTATTTTAAATACGAGTAAAAATTATAAAAACTTAAATGTTTTATTATCAAAATCATGAATTAAAATAGATATTAACTATATATATATATATATATATATATATATACATAATCCCTCTGATCCGAACAGAAACTTTAAAGTCAACGCCCTGTTGGAATATCAATAGTGCATGTCCACATCACTTCCCCACTTCTTGGAAGCTTAGTCGACTAGAGCATAGACCACGCTTTATCTCGAGGAATGACTAGAAAATTAATTCCGTATATTATACACAACCAATTATGATAGGAAATAAAATAAATACGAAATATATGTGTCAATTTCGATGTCAATGTAAGGCGAGGAATTAAAATCCAAATAAATAAATAAAACTATTTTTCTTGATTTGATTAGAAATGTTTTCTGAAATCATGGGAAGCCTGTTGGCGTAGGACCGCGTGCCTGTTTACAGGCGCACACGTTTCTGTTCCTACGGCCCACACGGGGCCCACTTTTCCTCCATCTTGTCCCCCAGGCGCTGCTTCGGTGGGACGCCCACTGGTTCTTCCACTAAGCCAACCTACCTTACCGCCGCCCCCTCCCAGATGGGATCACCGCCCTCTACCGTCGACTCCCCCGACCTCCCCCGTCCTCCCCATGTCGGAACCCCGCTGCCATTCTCCTCGGTCCTCCGATTCCCCGACGCTCATGGACCTCGACCTCGACCTCGACGGCTCCCCGTGGACGTTCGATCCCAGCCCCTTGGTTGCGAGCCGCCCCTCCTCGTTCCTCCTCTCGTCCTCCTCTCCGGTATTCTTCCCTCCTCCGCCTTCGCCGCTTTGGATCTTCGAAGATAGTGCTGCCGGCGTCTCAAGTGCTCTCGCCGACGGCCCGGCGTTTTTTAAGGGTGAGATCCCAATCGCTCTTGATTTGACCTTTGCCTTTCCATTTGAGTGGCACCTTTTCTTTTTTCCTGCTTCGTTAGGGTTTTTGATAGCCTCGATTACATGAAACTGAAATTTGACTCCTGCTACTTAGGTAATCATGACGCGAGAAATGTAAAGGCTAACATGACGGATGGCAAAGCAAAGGTGCTACATGTTCCAGCAGTGGAGGGGTTCTCGGATGGTTCCTGTGTGATCAAGGAGAGGATGACACAGGCACTTCGGTACTTTAAGGAGTCAACAGATCATCATGTTCTGGTTCAGGTTTGGGCGCCTGTAAAGAACGGGGATCGTTGTGTTCTCACAACTTTGGGACAGCCCTTCATTCTAGATCCTCAGAGTACCAAGCTTCTTCAGTACAGAACAGTATCTCTAATGTACATATTTTCGGTTGATGAAGATGATGATGCCGATCTGGGTCTCCCTGGCCGTGTTTTCACAAGAAGAATGCCAGAATGGACACCAAACGTGCAATACTATAGCAGCAAGGAGTATCAGCGCCTTAATCATGCTCTCTGTTATAATGTTAAGGGGACCCTGGCATTGCCAGTTTTTGAACCATCTGCTCAATCCTGCATTGGTGTAGTTGAGGTCGTCATGACATCACAAAAGGTCAATTATGCGTATGAGGTTGATAAAGTTTGCAAAGCTCTAGAGGTAGGTTTCCTTCTCCTATGCAGTTATCTTTTGTTCTTTTTCTTCAGTCACTTTCAGAGATTCTGTGAAAATGTCCAGTCTTCTTGCTTGGAGTTGATGGTAGGATGAGTATAACTGGGCATGTAGAGTTATACTTTTACAAATGAGATGCATGCCATTTTATTTTGCATGCACTTTATTATTGAAAAAAAAAACTAGAAAGTAAATATTTAGATGATGGTGGTACAGTTTAGCCTGACTTTCAATATGATTACATGAGGAATCCTAGATTCTTTCATATGGCAAACCATGGTACCTAGGAGCTACAACTAGCATACTGTCATGAGATGTAGCATACTCAGCGAAAACAAGGTTTCAAAGTGATTACTGTTCCTTTCTTTCACTTTTGTCACGCTGTCTTGAATATTGTGGGCCACAGATAGCTAGGAGATTTATATCTAATCATTGTGTCAGTGAAGATTGTCATTGAGCTGCCTTTGGCTTGATCCATAACTTCCAAAGTTAGGGTTCTTACTCTCTTAATAATTGACCTTTCATAGTTAAGTATTTGTACCACACATTTGTCTGGCAGTCCAGATTAACCAGCCTTGATGCTTTGCTGGGTGGTAGCGTAGGCACCCAAACCGTTAGTTGGCTAACTAGTAAAAAATTTGGACCAGGGTTACTTATCATTCTATCTCTATAATTTTTATGTATCATGTTTTGCAATAAAATAGTATACAGTATAATTAAGAGATAACATAATTATGTTGCACTGTTATCTAAGATTAATCCTTGAATAACTCTATATGTCACTAGCAAACTTTTATTTGTTATAAAAATAAATGTTTAGCCAATATGAGGTTAGTGTGGTCTAGACATACAAGGCCTCCTTTGGTTCATGGATATATATTCTGGAGATAGGAGAAAATTTCCTTATGTACGATAGGTTGGGGAAAGAAAAAATAAAGGGTAGCAAAAAGTAAAAGCATGATTATGGCAGACAAAAGAAAACATGGTGACATAGTTCTTAAATAGTCGGATTAAGGCAATTTGATGCTCTGTGGAACTGCTGTCGCTGTAATTTGGCCAGTTCACGGGGATACTCGATACAGTCAGGTTCTGGGTAGGTATCTCTTCTCTCGGCAGAATAGCGTGTACCTCTTTCTCCAGAAAATTGCTATTTAAGCCTTTTGCCTCCTTGGGGTAGCTGAGGTGTCCCAGCAACCGATAGATACTCTTTGTATCCAGTTTTCTCCTTGTTCAGCTCTGGCTACGAACTTGCTTAAGCTGCGGAGCAGTGTTCTATTGTTATGTCACTCAGGTCATTTAAATAAATTTTGTTAATCCATGCAACTTTCTGCAGGCTGTGAACCTGAAAAGTTCTGAGATTTTGGACCATCCAAACATTCTAGTGAGTTATTTTACTCTGTTATAATATTCAATCAAATTATTGTTTATAATTTTTCCACAAGTTGATGAGGTTGATTTTTATATTAAAACCAGATAGCCAATGATGGACACCAAGCAGCTCTAGCCGAAATTCTTGAAATCCTAACACTGGTCTGTGAATCAAAAAAGTTGCCGCTTGCTCAGACTTGGGTTCCATGCAGGCATCGAACTGCTCTGACACATGTTGGTGGTCTTAAGAAGATTTGTTCAAGATTTGATGGAAGTTGCATGGGGCAAGTCTGCATGTCAACAACAGACGTTGCCTTTTATATTATCGACCCTCACCTGTGGGGATTTAGAGAAGCTTGTGTGGAACATCATATGCAGAAGGGACAAGGAGTGGCTGGCAAGACATTTGCACAACGTAGGCCATATTTTTCTAGAGATATTACCAAGTATTGTAAAAGCGAGTATCCTCTTGTACATTACGCACGGATGTTTGGTTTAGCTGGATGTCTTGCCATATGCTTACGAAGTAACCATTTGGGCAATGACGATTACATATTGGAGTTCTTCCTTCCAGCTGATTGTAAAAGCCCTGGTGAGCAACAGGATTTGTTGGATTCCATTTCAGGTTTGTTGAAACAGTGTTTTCAGAATCTAAAATTCATAACTGAGGTTACGTTTCAAGGAGGAAAGGCTCCTGAACTTGACTTAATTACGGATGGTAGCTATGAATTGCGACCTAGACTCATATACAATCCACGTGGTGACACTCATGTTCATATACCTTCTGAAGCTAATATTGATGAACCTGTAGACAATGATGACTCACTAAATGAGGAAAATGCAATTCCCGATTTGCACAAGCAGCAATTGGCTACAGATTCAAATGTCAAAATGAATGGTAACAAACTTTTAGACTCAACTGCATTGGACAACAAAACCAGCTATATACCTGCAAAGCGGAGAGGCAAACCAGAGAAGACGATCAGTATAGAGTTACTTCAGCAATACTTCTCTGGGAATCTTAAAGATGCTGCAAAGAGTCTGGGAGGTATGTTTCCATGCTTGTGATGCATATGAAATCTTGTTTGTGCATGTCCATTTTTGGTTTTATTTTCCTTCTGCACGCAGGAAATATGTATGGTTTTCTAGTAGTAGAAGTAGTAGTCTTACAGTTTCTTGGTTTGATCTATGACTAATATCGTTTGGGCCTAGTTGTTCTGTTACTGATTTGCAACCACTGGAAAGTGTGCTTTGAATCAGTACCTTCGTGCTCTCCTTCCACCATAACCATATGGTTTTTCATTTTTCACAGTTTGTCCAACAACCATGAAGCGCATTTGTCGGCATCATGGAATTTCCAGATGGCCATCTCGGAAAATTAATAAGGTTAACCGGTCTCTTTCAAAGCTGAAGCATGTGATCGAGTCGGTCCAAGGTGCTGGGGCATTGGATTTGACCTCTCTACCTTGTCCGCTTTTAGTTGCTGTTGATTCTGTTCCATGGCCTGTTGATTTGGATAGTTTGAAGGACTTACAAGATGGTGTTAAGAGGAGTGAATTTTCTCCCGAGAAACCCTGTGATAGAGAAGATCAACAGGACCAATCTGTTTCTCTTCAGATACATGTTAAAGAACAAGTCGGTCCGCAGCTTAACCCTGTCAAGGATTCTCGTCGCTCAACAAGAAGCTCTTCAGAAGGAAGCATGGATGCCCCTACTTCCCGAGGTTCACGCCAGGGAAGTCCAGTTAATAATTTCTTTGTGAGTAGCCAGCCAGCATTGTCTGACTTAAATCAGGCACAAGGCACCACTTGTTCCCCAAAACTCACATTACAAAATGCTTGCAACTGGAGTTTGCTGAATGAAAAGTCACTACCTATTGCTGTCAATTCCAAGCCCCAACTACCAGTGGAAGTGCTAATAAAAGATTCTGGAAGCTCAAAAGGTTTGAAAATTCATTGTACTATTGCAGGGGTGGGTTCTCGGGATGAACCTGCCATGATTCTAACTCGTGAAACCTCACAACCTTGGGTGTCACAAGAAACTAAGGCACTGACAATCAAGGCAAGTTACAAAGAAGATATAATTAGATTTCGATTGCCACAAAATGCTGGTATCTTGGCTTTGAAAGATGAAATTTCAAAGAAGTTGAAGTTGGAAGTTGGCACTTTTGATATCAAGTATCTTGATGATGATCATGAGTGGGTTTTGTTGACCTGCGACTGGGATTTGGAGGAATGCTTAGATGTTTCGAGATCTTCTGGAACTCATATAATCAGGCTATCTGTGCACGATACAGTGACCAATCTTGGAAGCTCTTGTGAGAGTTCGGTGGTTGATTATCACAATTATGTCACCAGATAGTTCAACATGGGTTAAACATACTTGATACTTTTGATATCAAGTATCTTGATGATGATCATGAGTGGGTTTTGTTGACCTGCGACTGGGATTTGGAGGAATGCTTAGATGTTTCGAGATCTTCTGGAACTCATATAATCAGGCTATCTGTGCACGATACAGTGGCCAATCTTGGAAGCTCTTGTGAGAGTTCGGTGGTTGATTATCACAATTATGTCACCAGATAGTTCAACATGGGTTAAACATACTTGATACTTTTGATATCAAGTATCTTGATGATGATCATGAGTGGGTTTTGTTGACCTGCGACTGGGATTTGGAGGAATGCTTAGATGTTTCGAGATCTTCTGGAACTCATATAATCAGGCTATCTGTGCACGATACAGTGACCAATCTTGGAAGCTCTTGTGAGAGTTCGGTGGTTGATTATCACAATTATGTCACCAGATAGTTCAACATGGGTTAAACATACATTTCAGAGATCATCTCAATGTTGCTTTGGTTTACAATTGTAGGGAAGTGGTGATGTTTTGGCATAAAATCTCTTTTTTCTGTTTTGTTTTGAACATTTTATAAGGTGCAGGCTTGATTGCAGGATGTCTAAAATGGCACCAGCATCTGTAAGTAAAAAAGAAAAAGAAAGAATCAAGTCACAGCAATCTGTATATGAAGGACCAGACCAGGATATAAAATGGCATCATTAGCACTACCTACTGACTGGGAAATATAGAAAGAGTGATGAAGTTGTGATCGACAACTCTGGAAGACAGTAAAGTACCATGTATTCAGAAGGCAAGTTTTGTTCTGATGTAGAATATAGCTATAAATTTAATTCTTCATTCCTATGTAATGACTTGTAACCTTTTGTACAAAGTAGAATAGCATTCTTTTTATGAGGTTTTGGTGGTGCTACATGTGAAATATCAAGGACAACCAGGAGTAATTTTAATTGTCCAGGATGATTTCATTTGTTGCTATTGGCATAAATTACTGTACTGAGACTTCTTTAAGAACATATTTGTATTTTTAATGTCCGATTGAAGAAAGAAATTTGAATGAATGAACAATTATAAAATGCTTCAAGTGTTTGATAAATGATAGATGAAAATTATTTTTTAAATATGTATTGACATGATTATTATTTGGTAAAATTATATTTCAAAAGTCCAGTGAATATTTTATGATGAATTTATCATTTTTAATATTTTTAATATTTAGTTGAAAATAAATACATATTTTTAATTTAAATTAATAAGTAAAAATAAAATAAAATTAAATGAATATATGTAATCTTATAAAAAAATTTATATGACCCAAATATGTAATAAATAAAAATATAATCATATAAATAAATATAAAAAAGTTTTAAAAAATAAAAAAAATAAAAACTTATCTTTATATAAAATACAAATCGTATTGATTTTTCACTGAATCATCTTAATAATCTTGTAATTTTACATAAAATCATATGATATTTTTAAATTTTAAAAAATATATTATCATCCTGTAAAATACTAAATGCTGATGCTACCATCAGGTAGCATCGGCATTTAAACATTTTCAATATAGTCTTCAAGTTGGATTTAATTTAAAAAAATAATCAAAGTTCAATTTATTTTTCAATGTAGCATAAAAAAATATATATATATATATTAATTCATTTTTAAAATATGCATTAGTTTCTTAATACATGTGTTTTCAAACACAACATGAGTCAATACCAAGCAATTGATCCCCTGAACACTAATCTTAGTTGATCGAGTTGATACATCTAAATTATTATGTATTAAGATCTTTAAAATTATCTCACTCTGTTCCATAACAATTACAATGAGAATAAGAATCGAAGCATTAGATCGATATTTTTATTTTTATGAGCTTCTCATGCTATCTATCTATCATCCATCAAGTGGAATGCCTCTTTTCCCTGATAATTTGAGCATTCATGTCGGTATATTAATTTATCTAAATCAGGCAAAGCTCGACAATAACATAGTTGCTTAATTCCGAAGCAGCAGATAATTATTGTAGTCCTCAAATGATACATACCATAAACGTTGCTTGGAACTCCGCGAAGCATCCTACGCCGGCGTCCCACCCCACCCCTCCCCTCGAGGATCGCAAGAAGCTCCATTAAGGAAATGGAAACGAGTCGCCACGAGCCTTCCTTGTCAGTGGAGCGAGACCAAACCACCGCCTCCCGTCTTCCCCTCCCCTCCTCCGCCTCCAATTCACCAGCCGTAATTATTGGAGTCCTCGAATGATACATTTTACACCCACCAAGGACAGCGGGATTGCCGTCTGATCAAGAATCAAATGGATCAGCTGCTTCTTTTTATCCCCAAGGCTGAAGCAATGTTTTCCAATCAAGAAGGATCTGCATTTTATCTTTTTACTCCCAAGGTTGAGGTGTTGCCTTCCAATCAAAAACTAAGTGGACAAGCTGCTTCTCTTTAATCCCAAGGTTGCTTTCTTGACTTCTGATCAAGTATTTACCCCCATTTTCTTGATTTACACTTTATTTTCTACTTCTGGTTTTGAGTTATATAGCGCCATCATCTATTCTGAAATCTACATAAAAGGGCAGAATTAGATTTATTTTCAAAATTCTGATTGAGAAGGTTGTTACCGATGGATATCTCAATATCTATGTGAATCTCTTACCTTTATCTTGATGCATCACATTAGGAGATTATCTTCCCCCTTCATGGTTTGTGCTTTAGTTTCCTAAACTTGTAGTAGTCACCATCCTTTTGGTTTTTCGTTGGATAAAATAGTTCTCTTTTCTTTTTTTTACTGTTTATGAAGGTATGCGATTTTGTACATCTGGCAAGATAACTGCAAGATTGTTCTCACTACTTGGTGCCGATCGATTTCTGATCTATGGGTGAAAAGGGTACTCAATGGGTGAGCCTTATAGTCTGAACCACACTCCTTTTGTTCTCAGCTACCATTGCTACCTATTTTATTACTTTTATTGATATGCTTATGCAACCAAATAACAAAGTGAAAAAGGCAAAATAAAATAAGAGAACAAATTGGAGCTGGCAAATACGCCCTTAAAGATAGTTTCTCTAGTTGTGCTGTTTATATAAGTCCATGAATTAATATCCTAGTAGAACTTAAAAAACCTCCACTTTTTTGCTTTTGCTTTCTCTTGTTTTCGTTGCAGTTACTAAGATCTCTAATAATTGATATTGAGGATACATGCAAAATCTACCTCGACTAAACTTTGGTAAGTATGACTTAAGACTGAGGTGTCACTTACTGGTTTCCCTTCTTGTTGCTTGGTTTGACATTTCTTGTTGCCTTTTGAGTTGGGCTAGTTGTAGCTGAGGAAGATACAGGTTATTGTTATGTCTAACTTTTAGTTGAATATTAGTCATGCTTGTCACAGTGGTATTATTTTATAGATGAGAAACCAATTTACTTTAAATTATCAGTATATAACTAAAAAAAATGTTTATCTATGACTCCCTTCTTGGATATTACCTTTTATTTGTAAGATTTTTTACGCTGCACATGTCAACTTTCAGTTAGTTAGTTTTCATATTGAAGAAGTTGGTTGTTATTGCCCATGTGACACCCTAATTTAGTGCCGTATTTGATGTGGGAGGTGTATTTAGCTAGTTTATAAGGATATAACTACCATTAACTGGTGATTAAACATTTTATTTCGCCATGTGGTTTTTGACCATTCAAGTTAGTTGGTTAGTACTCTATCGAGTGGGGTCATGACAAATGGTATTAGAGTGATCTAGTTAAGAATGGCGAGGGTTCTAAATGATAAACAATTACTTGTAAACGGGGCTAGAGGCACATCAGTGTAGATGTGCCACTAGATTAAGCCTTGTGCACATCATGCTATATTTGATTTGGTCATAGGCCTTGGCAAGAATGTTAAACTTTAAATGAGAGAGATTGCGATACTCTAGTTTAGTCCCATATTAAATGTGGAAAGAGTCCCGAATCAGTTTATAATGATAGATAGGCCTATCACCATTTGGTTTAAGCGTTTTGGATCACGTGGCATTATGCCTATCAAGTTGAGGTAGTTCTCCAATTGAGTTGGATTGTAACAAATGATATCAGAGTGATATAGGTGTTCGGCATGGTGAGAAGCCCAAGTGAAACAGGACTATCGGTGGATGGCTGGAGGTACATTGTGGTGTGGCGTTGTCATTAGGTTGAGCCTCATGTGAACAATAGTAGGATTTGATTTCAAGTTATGAGACTTGACGAGGACATCAAACTTTTAGTGAGGGTGATTGTAACACTTCAATTTAGGTCCACATGAGATACAGATGTATAATAAGTCAGTTTCTAGGCTAGATGAGGTTAGGTACTGACTTGACGACAGCTATCCTTAGATGGCTGGAGGTTCATTGTGGTGTGGTGCTGTCACTAGGTTGAGCCTCATGTGAACCATAGTAGGATTTGATTGTAAGTTGAGACTTGCAACATTAAATTTGAGGGAGATTGTGATACTTCAGTTTAGGTCCAAATAAGATACAGATGAATAATCAGTTATAGGGCTAGATGAGTCTAATATTCATTAACTTGGGCTTTAGAAATGGAGGGCCATTTGTTTAAGCTCACCTACAAAATGGGTGAGTTAATCCATTAGGCCGGATTGTGACATCCCAATCCCGATATATAGTGATGTCATTGAAAGAGATCTTTTCTAAGGTTTTTTTAAGTATTTTATTGGTCACATAAACTGCCAACTAACACTAAACCATAGTGAAACAAAAATGTATGTTCTTTTCAACTGTTGGTTCATCTAAAGCTTTTTCTTTTTTTCATTATTTTGGGATAGGAAATGGGATTGTTAGAGGTCAAACATGGGATACTCCAGATTGCAGAAACCTTGGATTTTCTCCACAACCGAGCCCATCCTTCTTTCTACAGTATGTTAATGTAAATGTTATGTTCTTTCTTATATTATACATTATGGATTCCCTATCCTTGCATGCCTACTGTTGCCAATACTTGTTTTGTTCCAATTTTTCACTAATTTGATTGTTTTTCTCTTCTCTTGTTCTATATGTCATAGGTAGCTTATTAGTTTTTCTAGATTACTTCTATGAGTTTATGGCTCTGTTGATTATGTTGCCCATGAATACACTCTTTTTAATTTTGATCTTAAACAAAAAAGAAATTTATATTATCTTTAGTAAATTAAGGAGAATAATATTTGTAGATATGTATTATAGTGAATTAAAAAAAAAGGTGTCTACTGGTCATATTGGTATAATAAAAGATATGTATGGTGGTGTTGTCACTATTGGGATTATGAGAGGAGTGTTTTGGGAGTTCTTTGTATCTATAGGTGTACATAAAGACATAAAGGAAGATGCTTTAAGTCTGTTTCCCCTGTTTTTAATTGGTAATGTACCTGGCATATTCAATATATATTTCTGTGATGTATATTGAATGCTCATGGTATTTCTTTAACTGACAAGGATTTAGTTGGGATTGATTTTGAACTCGAGTAATGAGGACAACATGAGAAATTAAGGATTTTAGATTGACTATAATGGAGTAGATCCAGTGTAATTATAGCAGTGCAAAAAAGAATCGAGTACAGTTAAGATAGATTAGTAGGTAGTTCCTCGAAATATTACGGAAACAAAAATTAGAGATGACTGCTTTTAGTTTACCTGATATGGCTGTAAACAGATTTCAGTGACAGGAAAAAAGATGTACATGACTGGCCCTTAACATTGGTGATATTACAGTATGCTGTAGTTTATGATGTTGTTGTTGTGGTTTTTGACTCTTCGTCTAGTACTGTCAGTTATCAAATATTTAATGCCTCCTTGTTATGCTCAATTATTTGCTCTCTCTCTCTCTCCCCTGCTTATTTTGAAATGTGTAGACAGACCTTTAGGTTGATGTAACTTTGTGTTTCTTTTGTCAATGACATCATGGATAGGACCTTGTTGAACTTGAAATTAATTATTTTGTTTCCTTGAGAATTGTATATGCACTGAATCCTTTTTCAATCATGTGGATTTTACGTTGGTGAAACCATGTTAACTGCTATGTTTTTTTAGCTAAAAAACGACTTTGAGCTTTCTACTTTGCCTGCACTGTTACCAGTTCGAAGTTCTGCATCAGGCAAAATACTTCTACTAGTGAAGAAGGCGGAGCTTATCATCCATAAGGTGATGTAGTTTCACATGTTTAAATTGACAACTCTTTCTTCTTACTTTGTAGGTCTTGGCTATTGTTTTACTAATTTTGCTTTGTGATATGAATAAATGAAACTAATTTTGCTGGTATGCTCTTTCTTTTCCTTCTAATTGTCTATCTTGTTTTTCTTTGACAGGAACTTAGAAAGTTAAGGTTAGAGTAATGAGTTTATCGATTATGCTTGCTGATGTTTTTTGCTTCCCATTTTGGCATTAATCCTTGCTGCCGGTCATGTTCTGCATCATATGCTAGGCTATATATACTGTTGGTTGGCTCATAGCACATGATCTTATCTGTCTGTAGGATATTGTATATTAAGTTTTTGTATCTTGTGTTTACCAATCTAATGTTATTAAATGGAACTTCATATTATGAACTTGTCAATAACATATCTGGGGTTTATTCAAGAATTTACGGAGAACACCTTTTCTTTTTTGTCTAAATAGTTTTCTAAAATTACACCATAAGAAAACATGTAATATTAAGTCTATACTAGCCCAGCCAATTAAACCATTGTTCAAGCATTGCTCAAACAATATCGTATCAAGTTAGCTCTGGGGAACTAATGCAACATAAGACTTCATTTAAGTTTTGACAAAGTTGTGGGTTCTGAATTCTGATGTGGAGCATTAACAAAATATAGACAAAGCTCCATGCAATATTTGACAGAAGTTGAATGATTCTCTATGATGCATATTGAAAATTCAAACAAGTCTAAGATTTGACAAAGTTGTGTGACCCACTAATGATATCACTTTGACATTCAAAACTTCTGGCCTGAACTAGGCAGGTTTAGCAATATAAGACGAGGGGAACTGTTGTACTAAGATTGCTAAGCTTAAAAAAGCAATGTTCTTTCCATGCAAGTTCCTACAGATTCTGGTTCAGGAGCCATTCTCTTAATAAATAATGTTTATTAGTAATCAGATTATATTTATGGACAATGGACTTTTTAGATTGTTCTTATGTCTTTTAATTTCATTTAGACATGTAGATTTAAATAGATTGTGCAGTTGCTCGTTTTCAGAAATGGGCTTTGGTAGTTATGCTATCTTCTTGTGCACGCTAAGGATTCTTTTATTTTCATATATTTCCATCATGTATTCCCTCATGTGTGATCTACTTCTTTTAGACAAGCCAAGATGACTCGATATCCTATGTTCGTCCTTTGTTTGTTCAACCTTGTGATGACTATGATCCTTGTATACAAGAAGAGGTTTTGAGGAGAACTGTTCCCTTGCAAGGCAATTCGACATGTAGGTCGCGATCATAATATTTTGCATGCATGAATAACATGTGCATGATCTTCTGAGTTATATATGAAAGTGTTGAATGTTAATCATTGTTTGGTAAATACTCCTACACAAGGTATGTTGTTTCTCATTGTACCACCCGGTACAGGCGGTATGTACCGATCCGTCAGTAGATCGGTATGCGGACCACTTGCTATCGTGCAATACCCTTGACGTAGTCCGTATCGGATGCTACGAGACTGTTTCCACACCATTACCGCCCAAAATAGGTTGGTAACAGTCGATTTCGATCGTTGTCGCCCACTATCGAGTGGTATCAGCCTGGCTGCGGCGAGAAAGAGGGAGAAGAAGCAAGGAAGAAGAAAGAGAAAGAGGGAGAACCTCGGGACGACACTGAGGATGAGGAGAACCTCGCGAGGCGATGACTTCTTCGTCGTGGTCTTCTCCTCGTCACCTTCTCCTCGTCTGAGGCGATGAGGAAAAGAGGAGGCCTCAGCGACATCGCCGAGGCTTCTCCTCATTCGTGCCGGGAGGAGATAACGAGGCGACGTCGCCTCTTTTTTTTTAATTCTTTTATGTTATATATATATATGTCATAAAAAAAAGGCATACCGTACCGAGTAGAGTTCGGTATGCTGGTATGGTACAAAATTGCGAACCTTGCTCCTTCATGCATATATCCTTTTATAATTTCTTAAGCATACATAAATGAATTACAAACAAAAAAGTAAACAAAATGTTGCAATCTTTACAATCCTTCTTAGATTTCAGAACTGCTACCTGTTTGAGCTACCGCTCAGGCATATAGACCCTAATTCAAACTTGGACAAGCTCAGGTATGTTTATGCCAACTCATGTTGTCCTGGAGTTTAAAAATCATCTCTGTTCAAACTTAGGGTTCAAGTTCATGTGTTATAGTTGAGCAACTGGGCTCAATCTGACTAGTTCTTTAATAAACATCCATACATTGTGGTGTAAATCTTTTAATCTTCCCCTTCCCCTTTTCATTCATCAACTTTGAATCGAACTCTATCAACTGCTTCCTTCTATTTTCCTTTTTGTGTGTCTTGTGCCCATTGATCGTGGACCTGGCTCAACAGCATCGTTTCTTTCTGATGATGCCGATTGCTATTATTACCTCAGCCATCACTTAAGTGTGGAATCCATAGTCTGTAGGGCCTCTATGTGTTTGTGTGTTCACGAATGTCAAATCTTTCATCCCTTAATCGCACTGAAAAGTTCCTGTTGTTACCTCATTTGGTGATCCTATAGGCCATCCATCTTTAAGAATTCTTTCAACCCATGATTGCTCAAGCCTATCACACTTTTTTTTTTCTGTCTTTTCTCAGTTCCCATTTATTCTCCTTCCTGTATATCTGTTACCTGCAGTAGCCATTGACCTCCTGCTCCTTTCCACTTCTTTCTCTTTTGAAGTTGACAGTTAAATACCGGATAGAGTTTGACCAATTCTAGCCGATTCCAGACAATTTCATGACAAAATTGGAAAAAAATCAATCTTACATTGGATCAATCTTGACTGATACCAAGACAAATAAAGTTTATTAGATATTTGAGTAGATGTGCTTTAATTATTGTATTTTATTTCCTAGTGAATGGATTTATTGACATTTAAATTGACCTATACTTTTATTTAAATCAGTTACCATGTTGTTCGGTGGATATCTTATCCTGATTATTCTCCGTTTTCAACTTCTATTGCAACAGGTAACACCAATTCACTAAATTCTCTTTTGTAGCTAGTGAATCAAGCCATGGTACTTCGTGTTCATGAGTTGGCTCTGAAGACTACAGTTGCTGCAGTAAGTAGAGGCTTTTCAGGCTCCTAGTTCTCTTTCCTGAAAGCATACCTTGTAAAGTAGTACCTTTATTATGTTTAGCACAAAAGTTGTGTCATTACATACAGTATGGTATTCTATTTTCTAAATCCTTGCAGTCTCAGACTTCTTTTGGTTTTGTGACCGTTAGTTTTTCCTGCCTAGTAGCCCTAGGCACTCAGAACTACCCCATGACACAACATTGAGTTATTTCAGGATGACCAAATCCTGGTGATTTATGGAATTCAGATCTGTGTGACTGGAAGTACAGAACATGCTCATTTTGGTTTTGTTGGGTATTCATGTTGTTCTCATTGTTTAATCAACAGGTGAGAGTAAATGCCCCAACTCAGCCCCTCCGATGAATTGATTTGTTTAGTGTATGAGTTGTCGAAGAAGATCCCCTGCTTACTTGTTAGGGCACTTTTTATACTACTTGTGTAGACAGAAGTTATACGACGTGGGTTAATGCACGCGAGTGGTAGGTCGATCGTCGTATGCTATTAAGTGGTTGAACCCTCGACCTGTTTACAAATTTTGACTATATTGCTGGCTACCTTTATACGTATATGTTCAAGGGTCGTTGTCTGGGTTGAAACATGTCCTTCCATTGGGCATCATACATTGGGGACATACGGAAAGAGCCCCTGCGACAGAGGCAAGGGGTGTGGCCTGGGCTAAGCATCTCAAGCGGTGAGCTAGTGCAGTGCTTCTTCCCGAGACTTTGGTCTGAGTTGAATAGATGTGTCTACTCGACTTTTGGAAGATACATGAAAATCTACATTGAACGGGCCAAAATATGTCATACCATTCTTCCCTATGGGACTGAGAACCCTTTGGGAGCCCGAAAGTTCTTGAAAATTTGTTTGAGACTGAAAGCCCTTTGGGAGCTCGGAAGTTCTCGAAAGTTTGTTTGGGATTGAGAGCCCTTTGGGAGCTCGAAAGCTTTTGAAAGTTTATTCAGGACTAAGAGCCCTTTGGAAGCTTGGAAGCTCTTGAGAATTTATTCGGGACTGAGAGCCCTTTGAGATTGGTCGAGTTCATATTCGAGCGACATTGGTAATATGCACTAAAAGCCGTTGAGGTTGATCAGGTTCGCGCTTGAGCGACGTCGATAACAGGGGCTGAAAGTCTTGTGATGAGACTGAAAGCCCTTGAGAGCAGTCGGGTTTGTGCTCGAGCAACGTCGGTAATAGGGGCTGAAAGATCTTGAGATCGGTCGGGTTCATACCCGAGCGATGTTGGTAGTAGGGGTTAAAAGCCCTTGAAGTTGGTCGGGTTTGCGCCTAAGCGATGTCAGTATAGGGGCTGAAAGCCTCGTGAAGGGACTGAAAGCCCTTTCAAGATCGATCAGGTTTATACTCGAGCGATATTGGTAGCAGGGGTTGAAAGCCACGTGACGAGGCTCAAAACCCTTGAGGTCGGTTGAGTTCGTGTCCGAGCGACATTGGCAATAGGGGCTAAAAGCCCCATGAAGGGACTGAAAGCCCTTGAGGTCGGTCGGATTCACACCCAAGCTATGTTAGTAACAGGGGCTGAAAGCTCTATGAAGGGACTGAAAGCCCTTGAGATCGGTCGGGTTCGTGCCCGAGCGATATTGGTAAAAGGGACTGAAAGCCTTGTGAAGGGGTTGAAAGCCCTTAAAATCGGTCGGGTTCATACCCGAGCGATGTTGGTAGTAGGGGCTGAAAGCCTGTGAAGGGGCAAAAAGCCCTTGAGGTCGGTCGGGTTTGAGCTTGAGCGACATTGGTAACAGGGGCTGAAAGCCCCATGAAGGGACTAAAAGCCCTTAATCGGTCGGGTTCATACTCGAGTGATGTTGGCAGCAAGAGCTGAAATCCCTTGAGGTCGGTCGGGCTCACGCCCTAGCGATGTCGGTAACAAAGGCTGAAAGCCTCGTGAAGGGACTGAAAGCCCTTGAGATCAAAAGGGTTCATACCCGAGCAATTTTGGTAGCAGGGGCTGAAAGCCCTATGAAGGGGCAGAAAGCCCTTGAGGTTGATTGGGTTTGTGCCTGAGCAACGTCAGTAACAGGGGTTGAAAGCCCTTGAGATCGGTTGGGTTCATACCCGAGCGATGTTGGTAGCAGGGATTGAAAGTCCTTCAGGCCAGTCAGGTTCACTCCTGAGCAATGTCAGTAACAGAGGCTGAAACTCCCGTGAAGGGACTGAAAGCTCTTGAGATTGGCCAGGTTCATACTTGAGCGATGTTGGTAGCAGGGGCAGAAAGCCCTGTAAAGGGGCTAAAAGCCCTTGAGGTCGATCGGGTTCGCGCCAAAGCGACATCGGTAATAGGGACTGAAAGCCCTGTGAAGGGATTGAAAATCCCGTGAAGGGACTGAAAGCCTCGGGTTTGCGCTCGAGTGACTTCGGTAACAAGGGCTGAAAGCCCTTAAGATCGGTCGAGTTCACGCCCAAGCGAAGTTGGTAACAGGGGCTGAAAGCCTTATGAAGAGACTGAAAGCCCTTGAGGTCGATCAAGTTCACGGTCGAGCGATGTTGGTAACAGGGGTTGAAAGCCCTTGAGTTCAGTTGGGTTCACGCTCAAGCGACATCGGTAACAGGGGCTGAAAGCCCCGTGAAGGGACTGAAAGCCATTGAGGTCAGTCGGGTTCGTGCCCAAGCGACGTCGGTAACAGGGGCCGAAAGCCCTTAAGATCGATCGGGTTCACGCCCGAGCGACGTTGATAACAAGGGTTGAAAGCCCTATGAAGGGGCTGAAGGCTCTTGAGATCGATTGGGTTCACGCCCAAGCAATCCTGAAGGCAGAGTCGCAAGCCTTGTGAAGTCGAAGGCACACCTAGATTGGACGTTGAGGCGAAAAAGCATTGGGGCTCGAGGCGATCCGTGACGTTTCACATTAATGAGAGATTGAGCTGTCGTGTTGCGATTGGTCGCTTGGGTGGTTTGCTTCCTCCTCAAGTGGTTTCTTTTGCTGCCTTTCACCTATTAATTGGGGATATTTCTATGATTTTTGAAGTGTCATTTTATACTTATCTCCGGCAATCAAAGAGTTTCCCTGGGATGTCGTGCCGAGGACCCTTAGTCTCGTGTCCTGAGCCAATCTTTATAAACCTTGGGAGGCTCACTGTTTTACTAGTATCTCGATACTATTACCTCATCATCTTGATCTCCTTACGTGCTTTTCATGTGGTGCTTTGATCCTCTGCCCTGGCATAGAGGCCCGCTTAACACTCTCAAGGTGGTGGGTGGGGGATTCCAACAGTTCCTTAGTCATGGTAAGGCTTAGTTGGCCGCATATCCCCTTTGCTTGCCAATTTCTGATTGAGGGATCTTATTCACAACATCTCGTTTTACACCATGGCTCAAGACGAGGGCCTCTACCGTCTTGGGCACAGTAAGTTCATCTGCTAAGGTAGCTTTCTTTTTTATTGGAAGCCATGATCGGTGGTTTTTGTTTACAGCATCTCATTTTACCTTTCACTTCGTCCCCCAGTCATGGGGCTCCATGAAGTTTATTCAACAACCCCTGTGGTTGCGGGTGTTCATCCTAGTGCAATAGCCTGGGCAAGAGCGGGGGTCTACTCCCCCGCTCTTCCGGAAGTGACCTCGATATGCATGGGCGTCAGTTGTCTATCGTTGGGGGTCGACAAACCCTTAATCTAGTTGGGAGGCATGCCTTCACACTTCGCTGTCGGGCGACAACTTGAGCATGGCTCCCTTTTCACTGTAGTTGATAGTTTCTTTTTTATCACATGCATAGTCTTTGTAATATGCTTGATTTGTTATGAGTAGTCTAAACTGAATCATTCTCTTCCACTTCTATGTGTTGATGTATGGTGATGAGTGTGCTGCTCTTGCGCTGGAGTCTTGGCTCCTTTGGACGGGGTGACATCACCTTCTGAAACATGTATCGTGACATTTTTGGCTTCTATTGATGTCAAGAGGTGGTTGCGCCATGTCATGGTTGCTCTCCGGTTGACTTAGCCACAATGACTTGAAGGTCGGGGACGTCCGAGGATTCTTCGTTGACGCTCGAAGGATGTGCTAACTCCTCGGGATGTTGGCTGGTAGGTCGGGGAACTCGGATTAGGAATACACATGCGGGTGACTCGGCCTGGGTATTCTCTTGGGTCTGCGTATGATGTAGGGTGCTCAAGCGACGCGGGGCCCTCCTTTTAGCGCTAAAAAAATGTTCGACATTTTTTATACTGAGCCAGAGAAGTCACTCAGCTTGATTCTGCCCACGTACACATGGACGCCCGGGATTCTTCGTTGACGCCTGAGGGATGTGCTAACTCCTCGGGACGTCGGTTGGTAGGTCAAGGAACCAAGTGGTTGCCTCATGCTAATATCTACTTCTGGTCCTTGGGGGAGTTGCAGTCGCTTGGGGTCTGTTGCGATGTCTTGGGAGGAGTTGTTCATTCCCAGTCGGAAGACCTTACTTGGTTGACCTACGTGAGTGAAGCTTCTCTTTTTACGAGCCTATCCTTTCGCTCCTTAGCTGACATTGTGGTCGTCAAGTCAGCCAGATGAATTGCTCTGTGTAGTGTATGTGTTGTCAAAGAATGTCCTCTTGCTTCTTGCTGGGGTACCTTTTATACTACTTAGGGAGGCAGAAGTCATACGAGGTGGGTTAATCCATGCGGGTGATAGGTTGATCATCGTACACTGGTCAGTGGCTAAGCCCTCGACCTGTCATCATGTACCGTCTAAGGACTATGGTGTAGTGGCATAGTACGTCTATAGTCGATGAGTCAAGTGAATTATTTAAGGGATAATGCATGCGGGTGATAGGTCGATCATCGTACGCTGGTTAGTGGCTAAGCCCTCGACCTATCTGTCAATTCCGATTGTTATGCTGGCTACCTTTATTATGTATCTACAGTAGGTATGATCCTTCCAAGGGTCATCCACTCTTGGTATCAGGAGAGGAATATCACATGTGTGCTCGCTCGAACAAATCTCTGGCTAGGGTCATTCGGATTAAGAGAGAAAGAGTTCTCTGGGAGAATTTGATTAGAGTGAGACAGACAAATTCCATATATGACCTGACAGTACCATATCCAATATATGATCTATGGGATATTAGTTGATGAGAGATTATAAGATATACGGTAACTGTTGACAGATAAGTCCGATGGATTTGATCCTCCTGTACCGTCTAGGGACTATGGTGTAGTGTCATAGTACGTCCATAGTCGATGAGTCAAGTGAATTATTATAGTGAATTATTATAGGGATAATAATTCACTATATCATAGGGAGTTTTGATGAGAGCGACTCACGGCCAGCTCGGTATCGGACCTAGGGGGTCACACATATACGGTGGATGCTTCAACGAATAGAGGATTGGATGGAGATCCAATTAGCCCCTATTCTCATTAGATGAGACCCTATGCTGATGGGCTCCTTGTATGAGTCTCAATTAGATGTCTAAGGAGATTATTTGATAGAGATCCAATAATGTAATATTAGTGAGTAATTGGATGAAGATCCAATACCCACTAAGGCAGGAACCTTAGGGTATTTTTGTGTCTCTCTATAAATAGAAGGGAGGTGCATGGTTGATAGGTTGCAGCTTTGGCCACCCCCTCCTATTCTCCTCCCTCCCTCTGCGTAAGAGTTGCGATATCAGATTGGAGGAGTTTCGCTTGAGAGATCCATCGTGTGGATACCGCTAGAGAGGAAAACGCTTGACTTCCTTCATCCTCTCCATCCGGATCTGGAATACAGGGATATACGATCTCCCTGGGTAAAACAATCTCTCACATGATGTGATTTTTCATTTTTGCAACTTTCTCGTAACCCAATCTTTTACACAATGATTTGATTTGCGTGAGAAATATGTTTTTGTTTTGATTTCCGCTGCGCATGTGATGCTCCCACTGAGGTTTTCCAATAGGAAAGGCAGAGGATGTAAAGTCCATGGTTATAATTTGTATTAGTTATATAAAGTATTTTCTAAAATGATTGCTTGTGGATCCTGTGGGAAGTAATTCCTCTAACACGTTTTCTCTTTTGTAAGTCTTAGGGGATCCTAGGAGGTTTCGAGGAGGCTGACCTTTGCGAACGGACACGCAAGGGTACCGTATGACTTAGGCAAAATCAGCTAAGTCTGTGACATACTGGGCATCATGCATAAGGGACGTACGGGAGGAGCCCCTGCGACGGAGGCAAGGGGTGTGGCATGGGCTAAGCACCTCGAGCGGTGGGCTAGGGTAGTGCTTATTTTCGAGACCTTGGTCTGATCTAAGTGGATATATCTACTTAGGTTTTGGAAGATGGCGTGAAAATCTTCATTGGACGGATCAAAATATGTTCTATCAGTACTAAAACGATCTACCTTAGGTTCATAGTTGCCTCTTCTCACCCTAGGCAGCCAACTCCTAGAATTGGATCACCTCCTGCAACTGCCATTGGAAGAGCTCATGTAAGGAATCAAGGGAATGCAGGAGGATCAAAATCATCGCAAGGATCATCAGAGCAACCTCCCCTATTGGATTTGCTATGTATTCTCTGCGAATAAAGCCCAAGGTGCATTATTGTGTTGAATGGTAATGATGTGGATTTTCCCTTTTGGGCATATAAAAGGTCAGGATAGATCTACAAAAGAAGCTGTATTCTTTATACATATAGTAATTTACTTTTTAAAATATGGAAATTTTCTGGTGGGAGGTAAATTGAAATTTTGCATTTGCATCTGCCCCTCAAAGTTTCTTAATGTTAATAGTTGCTCAGATCTTTCTTCGGATGGTATAGACAAATGTGAAGAAATGACAACTTCTTTGTTTTGTAATGTCAAATTAAAATTCAGATAGCCTAAATCTAGATTCAAAATTTTAGGTCTGCGGATGTGATTTATGGACTCAGTGGATGAGATGACGACCTTCCCTTTCATCTCTGTTTTGTCGACAATAAGGCCCATTCGGCATTTCTTGTCAAAATGCTCGTAGAAAGAGAGAGAGATTGAGTGTAGAAAGGAGGATAAAATATATAAATATATTTTGTTGTGGACTTTTTGGACGTGAACACGACAAGTGAATGCCACTGAATGGTAGATGGAGAACGCACCTCAGATGGCTCCCAAACCCACAAAAGTCGTGATGGAGGTGTCCCACAGACCGCGTCGTCTGTGGATGCATGTTGTCGTCAACATCGCAGGTCTCCTAAAACCCCAATCCACGTTGTTTCCCGGTGTCTCCCTTTAAGTGACCAGCAAGCAGACGCGAGAGATGCGGCGGGGATAGACGTGGCCCACCCACCCACCGGCGTACAACCCCTCGGCCGTGACGCTGTCGTCCATTGCCTCCGCCCGCGCCGACGCAGCCTTGTCGTCCCACCGTTGTGTCGCGCCGGAGACCGACAAACCCAGGTTGGTCAACCAAACCCAGATTAGTCAAACACGGGTTGACGCATTGCTCTCTCTCTCTCTCTCTCTCTCTCTCACACACACACACACACACACACACACACACACAGGAGGAGGAGGAAGAAGAAGAAGAAGAAGAAGAAGAAGAAGAAAAAGAAAAGAGAGACTAAACAACTCGATGCTCGTATGGTCCACCTCGATTCGATGGAAGCAGTGGTGCGGCGAGACACGGAAGGACCCGGTCGTCGACATGTCGGCACGCGGTGAAGATCCACACACGTCTATGGAAAGGTCAGCCACCCTGACAAGCCTCAACATCGAAGCTTGATCTAACGCGATGGAACAGAGCGCAAGGAATAAGACCTCCGACATTATCCTATCCCTCTTCCCGTGTTGGTCAATCAAAGGAGTCGAAGACGTGGAGATATGTCGAGGAGGCACGCATCGTGGGCGATGCTAACGGGCACAGCATCTGCCATTCTCATGATGCAACGTGTGATGCCGGCGGTATGGTAAGCTGATGGCGGTGGGCGGACGCGAGCCTGTGCCGGGGAAGTCGCGGTCCAAGGATGGTGCGGTGGGGATGTCACCATCCGCGGGGATTCGGAGCGTGTCAGACGATCACCGGTGGTCGCTCCGGTTGAGAAGATTACCTCCTCCCCGGTGCCACGTGGTGATGGGCCTCCGCCACTGCTAGTGTCGGCAGGGGGTTGCTCGCCACCAGAGTCGGATCCAAGAAGGTTCGTTCCGCCCCTCGGTCGTCACCTCCATCATCTGTAGCACGAAAAGTCTCAGAGCTGCACTCCCTATCAATACACAGACTTGACCGAGAACAGAATATTTTAATAACATAAAAAATAAAATAAAAAAAATAGAAAAACGAAATAATAGGCTTAGGAGTGTTCAGCTTGAATTAAATAGAATCGAATTTGTTTTGAACTACCTCGGTCCATCAATAATTCGACTTTCATGATCGCAAAATAATTTTAGTTCAGGAGAATACCCTTTTTTTCTCGATTCGATTAATAAATATTAATTTGATCGATTTTATTACCTTGAGCCATTAATTGGTTCAAATTGATAGCTCTAATGGTAATAAATAAATACTATAGGTATGAATTCTTATTATTTTTTGTTTGGAACTGATTAGAGCTGGTAGCTCTGTCATAACAATTATAAAGCTGAAACCTTTAACAATTATAATTATTTATAACCTAATAACCAAAACAAAATTTAAACTCTAAATAATATTTAATCTTTAGTCATTCATTCATAATCAAACCCAAGCTCTTATAATAATAATAATAATCATCTTAACAATTTTATTGAAGACGTACATGCGGTGAGGGGTCATGAACAACTTTCTTAGTCAGTAGTACCACGTTGGCAAATGCCACGTCGACTCCACATCAGGATAACGTATTTATAAGCCTAAAACAAGCGGCGGTGACGGCGCCACATCACATCGACGGCACAACATGTGATGTTTTGGACTCAGAAATTGGTTTATAAATGCATGCATCATTCAACAACTCCTCTCTCTCTCTCTCTCTCTCTCTATCTCTACTCCAAAAACAGATATAATACAAGAAATTTGATATGTGTGACTTGGCGCCTTGCACTTGGCATGGGTGTGTAGAAATAATAAACAAGACAACAATGACATGGATTTAGATCAGCAAAGTTTCCGGCTACATATGCATTCGTCAATGGAATAGTTTGAGTAAGTCCCATAATTTAGTAAAATTATTTCAGTGAATGGATAGTTTGCTCTTGACTTCATTTTATAAAATCCCATCGAATTTATTTTGTTTCTCGACACCGAACTTACGATTGTCTTGAACTCCACAATCCTAAGAGATAAAAAAAAAATGTTTGTTCTATGTGTTAAGTAGTTCGTTGCTGACATTTTTTTTTTCTTACGTTAATTTTCAATATTGAGTGAGCCTAGCAGATGTTTGACATATTAATTAGGATTGGCTCTAATATTTAATCATAAGATAACACTCATCTATATTGCAACCATGCTCATCATTATTTAGATAATCAATTTTAGCTAGAGATGACAGCAAGTAGAGTTACCTACGAGTTTTCACTTCTCAAAAAAAAAAAAAAAAAGGTTGTTAAATATAATAGAAGTTTCCTAAAAATTAATAAGATAAACACTTCTAATGGTTGTTGTTACTAGTTTATTTGAGTAAAAAAAATAAAATTGTCTAAGTCATTTAAATATTAAAAGTGGAATTAATATTTTTAAATATATATATATATATATATATATATTAATCATTCCCAAACCCCGCATAAGAGTCTTGTCCGTTGGATACGTTATTTTTTTTAGTTTGTTTGAATATACATTATATAATAAAATTTAATATAATTTTAAGTTTCAACTAACATTTACAATAATTAAAAATTAACTATAATGACATATATAAGATCTAAAGAATGGTCATGAGAGAATTGTTATGCCTTACAACTTTGCCAAGATTGATTCTTTATACTGAAACTAAACTGAAGATTTTTATTATATATTATCTGTTAATCATCCGATACTTCATTGTGATACCTAATTTAAAATGAAATTTTATTCTTATGATCATTATCATTTGTGATTGAAAAGGTAATCATAATCTTTCTTCTCAGAAATAGAATTACAAGATTCCTTCTCACCATTTATAAGTAATCTTCCTTGGTGCTCTTTATGATTAGGTATAGAAACTTATTTTTAGCGCAAAAAAAGAAGGGAGGATTTCTTTTGATTATTCATATCTACACTCATATATATTGAATTACTAATTTGAGCATCGAAGAGTTCGATTGGATACATTTTTGGTTAGTCAACCGATAACTAAAATAAAATTTTCTTTCCATCATTTATGATAGAAAAGATAATTAAAATCTTTGGGAATGGCGAAAAGGATAATCATAAGATTCCTTCACACCATTTATAAGGAGAAAGATAATAGTAAGCTTTCTTAGTACTCTTTACGATTAGTTATAAAAGCTTACTTTTAACACAAGAAAAGAATGTATTTCTTTTGATTATTTACGTCCGTACTCATATTTTTCGGATTACTAATCTCGATTATTTACATCGAAGAGTTTGATTGGATAACGATACATAAGAAGTTTGACGTTTTCACCTTAGAGATACTTTAGATTGATCTAGAAGTCAACGATGTTTATCTCTTGACACATTAGATTCTTTGCTTGTAATGAAAGAAAAAGAATATGTTTTTTTTTTGTTCCGTTCTCATTCAAATATGGAGGACTTCACTCTTCTTCACACACGCTTTCAAAGCTGAGAAAAAGACCAAATCTCACTTTATTGATCATTCTTTTGTTTGGTGATATTGCAACGATCCACATTCGCTGATCATCCCATCGTCCTTCTTTTTCTAAGCTTTAGCGAAAAGCTACGCGGTTTGAAGCGAAGAAAAGGCAAAATGGAATATAGCATTCTCGATAGTGTGGACGGGTTGAAGGAATAGAAAGAAAGTAAAGCAAAACGAGATTGGTGAGAGAAGGCAGAGAGACCACCGCATCGCATCTTCTTTGCCCTATTCACATACAACACTTGTGATGGAATCTTATTTCATGTTGTGGTTGGACATACGATAAACTAAAACCAAAAAAAACCAAAAAAAAAAAAAAATCTCTCGGATCTTGCTATCGATCAACGACAAAAAAAGTCTTTACCAGTCAAGTCAGTTGATGATATCTTCCATTAATTTGATTAAAAAAATTCTCGTCAATCATATATTTTTTTAGATTTTTTTTTGTTAAAATGAACCAGAAAATTTTGAAATATATATATATTTTTTCTTGCTATGCATAAACACTACAACGAATACTAAAAGCTTTTTATTTATTTATTTATGATACCTCAGCTCAACGAATACCAACGTTACGACATCAGTACGATGGTGACGTAAAAACTCTCAGTATCAAGCAAGGGTTTAATAATTTATTTGATATATTTTTATAATTAAAATATTAATATGATGATTCATTAGATTCACTTTCTGAAAACTAATGGTTTGATGCCTTATTCAATATAGTTGAGAAGACATATTTAGTTTTATAATAGATCTTATGATAATTTCATAAAGTTTATAGCATAACAAACTTCGTTATATTCATAAAGTAATAAATGTCGAGGATAGTTTCATGTAAAAGTAAAATTATGTTATATCAAATCAAGAAAATAATCATATCAACCACACACGATAAATATAATATGCTGAAACAAGACACTAAGATATCAATCGATCACTTTATATATATATCGAGGTGTCGGCTATTGACCACCTCATTATTTGCATCATAATAGATTAAAACCCAATAACAAGTAAAAACTCAATAACAAGTAAACAATGTGTTAAGGTCAAAAGAGGAAGATCCTATATATCTTTTATATGATATATATATTCTTGACCTTTTTCGAAAATAATTAGTTAATAATATGTATATATTTAAAGTATGGATGGTGAGGGTTTTTGCGAGTATTATTTAATCCCCTCCTCCCCCCCCAGCGGCCTATCCGCTCCATCTTCCGCTCTTCTTTACCGCGGACGGGACACGGGAGGAGAGAGGCGACGGGCAGCGAGCGGGAGTCTCTTGGCAGCGCCTCCCGCTCTTCTCTCGCGACGAGCTTTGACGTTCTCTTTCTCGCGGTCGCGCTTCTTCTTTGATTCCTTTGTGTTCCGCTTGTGACGAGGGAAATGAAGTACGTGGTGGTGACGGGAGGAGTGGTGAGTGGATTGGGTAAGGGGGTGACGGCGAGCAGCATTGGAGTTGTCCTCAAGGCATGCGACCTCCGCGTCACCTCCATAAAGATCGGTACATGCCTTCCCTTTCTCCTCGAATCTGCACCCAAGTTTTCTTCTTTTTGTTGTTCCTTTGGGGGGGGGGGGGGGGGGGCGAAAAAATGGGAGGCTTTTCTCCTCTTCTCTTTGTCCTTTCTCTGTAATGAGGCTTGCCTGCGATGTGAGGCATCATCAGCGTCGATGCTTGCCTCCTATTCTCCTCAAATTTTCACCATTCTTGTTCCTCCTGGATAAACGGAGGGTTCCTTTTACGAGTTTTACCTGGGATGTAAACATCGTCGGAAAAGAATACGTTTTTCTTTTGGAATTTCTGCCATCTTTGATCTTTTTGTCCTCTCTCCCGCGTGGGATTAACCTTAATGAGGTTCTCTTGTGTCGAGAGTGGTTTTTCGTCTCAATTTCTATTAGACGTGGTCTTCTTTTTTTTTTAATTTGGGGGAAAAATCGTATTTTTGGGTAGCAAGTTGGTGGCAAGTGGACATGAGTCATGGCTTTATGTTGTTCTTGCTTTTATTATTTTGGATGAGACTCTAATGATTTAGCATGCTCTTAGTTAGTCCTTTGTAATTTATCAATGTTAAGTTCTATTAATAACAGTGATACAAAGCCAAGACAAAATAAAGAAGGGATAATGATATCTCGTTTATCTTTGCCTTCTTCATATGCCCATTGGTACAGGGTTTCTGGGGTCGATCCTCAGATACAAACCAATGGGTTCCACCGAATACGGCTTTTTGACTCAGGTCGACATGAGAAACAAAACCAAGCTTTCATGACTTGCATGTTCCTGCTTAGGTCCTATGCAACTATTGTCTCTGCTTTTTGGGTTGTTTTTGATGTCATTTCTTTTGACAGAGCTGACTTGTATTTGTTGCGTATGATGGAATTTCTGCAGATCCATATTTAAATACTGATGCTGGGACGATGTCACCTTTTGAGCATGGGGAAGTATTTGTCTTGGATGATGGTGGTGAGGTAAAGAGATTTTGCATGTTTACATGTCTGTTGTGCTTCTTTGTTACATAACGACCCTCATCAACCCTAACTGGCCATCAAAATCATTACTTAATTGTTATCCAAGTTATAAAGTCCTGCCCTTTTTTCTCGATTTCTCAAATGAATCTCTTTTTGTGCTTTACATTACTCGGTGGTTTGTAGGTGGATTTGGACCTTGGGAACTATGAAAGGTTCCTTGATATCAAGTTAACTCGCGATAATAACATCACTACTGGGAAGATCTACCAGGTACTCATCAATTTTGGCTGTCCTATGTTGCTATGTGATTTATGAAATAAGATTTTAACATCAACCACAGTTTCCCGTATCATATCATTTTTTAACTTTCTGTAACTTTTTAACCTAAAATTTCATTCTGTTGCTCTTGTGTTTTTTTTGTGGCAGTCTGTCATTGATAAGGAAAGAAAGGGTGACTATCTGGGAAAAACAGTGCAGGTGTGAATCATGTTAGAATCATCTTCTAGATTATCAAATTTGTCAAACTTTTTCGTAGTAGTCCTGATCATTGTCTTAATTTTCCTTTAAGGTTGTCCCACACATTACAGATGCCATACAAGAGTGGATTGAACGTGTAGCAATGATACCTGTGGATGGCAAAGAAGGACCAGCTGATGTTTGTGTTATAGAATTGGGTGGAACTATAGGTAAAAGTTGCCTTTAGAATTTTTTTTAAAAATTGAGAATCAAAACAATGTGCTAGTTGGATCCTTACTTTGTGAAGGATTTTATTTTGTAATCTTCATACTTTGCATAGTTGATAGTTATCTAAGTATGCTAGTGCAACATGCACACACACATTTTCATGCCGTAATATTAATGAACAGTGTCATGTTTGCATAGTTGTCTGAGTATGCTAGTGTCTGATGCACACATAATCTTTTTCATGCTATAATATTAATGAACAGTGTCATGTTGATACAGGTGATATTGAATCAATGCCATTTATTGAAGCTTTGGTTCAATTTTCTTACCGTGTAGGTGAGAGGCTATACTAGCTCCTGTTTATCATGATGCCTTCAGACTTAACCTTTTTTCTTGTGATTCTTTATGTGATATTCTCTTAATGGTATTGTACAGGTCCTGGTAATTTCTGTCTGGTTCACGTTAGTCTTGTACCAGTTTTGAGCACAGTTGGTGAGCAGGTAATAAACAAGGAACAGCTGCAGTTTTTATGCAAGTGCTGGCAAATCAGTCTTTGTAAAAATTAGTTTATGTAATATTTTATCCATGACTAAAGACAGAAGTTCTTGTATATTCTTCTAGAAAACTAAGCCAACCCAACATAGTGTTCGGGGCCTACGAGCACTTGGACTAACACCAGATATTCTTGCCTGCCGCAGTGCTAAGGTCTGTGCTCCATCCTTCTCATCCCGCTGCTATCTCCTTTGAGGCTTCTGCTTAGTGTATCTTATGTTAGTCCCTGATAGTTTTACTTCGAATTTTTGGCAGCCTCTGGAGGAGAATGTTAAAGAAAAGCTTTCACAGTTTTGTCATGTCCCGGTATTTTGAAATCATGTAATTTGTTTAGTCAACGGTGTAACAGTTGTTGGTGCTGAATGATCAACCTTCCTCTGTTTAACTTTTTGCAGGTATCAAATATCGTCACTCTTCATGATGTTACAAATATTTGGCACATTCCATTATTGTTGATGGTAGAGTTCTCATTCTTCTCAGTGTTATAAATTTTGTATCTTCAAGTTCAAAGAGATTATTTCAGTGGCTGAAACTTGTCCTATAAATGCATTGTCCTTGAAGGAACAAAGGGCACATGAAGCTCTCATTAAAGTTTTGAAACTTAAAGGGTTTGTATAATGCACTTAACATATTCATTTTCATTTGATTATACATATTCATGTTGTGATGAGATTCTAAGGCACCTTACAAGTTGTTCTTTGTTTTTGAGTTGTACAGATTTGCCAAGGAACCCATGTTGGAAGAGTGGATGAGAAGAGCAGAAATCTGTGACGCTCTACAGGATCCTGTTAGTCTCTCTCGCTCTCTTTCTGATATGTATAATATATATTAAATATCTTTCTCCCTCCCCCTTCCCTAGAAAGTGCTGTTGCTTCATTGCCTGCTGAGTGTACTTGTCATTGACTTTCAGGTTAGGATTGCAATGGTTGGTAAATATACTGGCTTTTCTGATTCGTACCTCTCAGTATTAAAGGTGAAATATATACATCACTTATGAGACTCTATCAATGTTCTTTTTGATCTCAATATATGTTGATCTGCATCTATCATTTTGTAAGGTGCACCTTTTGTTGCCACCACCATTAGCAGAATTAAGATACGCAGACTAAAGAGTTCTTAGGTGTTTGAGTTCCTGTAATTCGATTGCTTAGGGGCAAGAATTAGTCAGCATTGACATGTTTTGTATGTGCAGAACACATCTGAGGTTTTGCATGTTTTTAGTCTGGAAAATTTTCTGTTTAGTATTTTTTCATATTATTTGGATATTTGTTAAGTTTTTGCATATTTGCATGTATCAGATCTTCTTTATGTAGATATTTAGTTACATATCATTGATTAGCTTGTCAATCTGTCTGTCAGGCACTTTTGCATGCATCTGTTGCTTGCCAAAGGAAACTGGTTGTCGACTGGGTAGCATCTACTGACCTTGAAAAACATACAGAAGGAGAGGTTTGCTTGTCATGTTTACCCAATCTTCTTTTTCCTTTTGTCTCTATACGTTGGTTTTCTTACCCAAAGATTTGGTTATTTGTTTCTTACACAGGCTCCTGAAGTTCATAAAAAAGCATGGGATATATTAAAGGTGAGTATGTTAATCTCTATCTTGAATTCTCAGGATCTGCATCCAGACTGTCATTGTTATGTTTAGTGGTTCAAGGCTTTTGCTGTTTCTGTTAGTCATCTCGGCAAACTTTTACTTCAGGCTGCAGATGGTATACTAGTCCCAGGAGGTTTCGGAGACAGAGGGGTGGAAGGAAAAATTCTTGCTGCTAAATATGCTCGTGAACACAAAGTGCCATACCTTGGCATTTGTCTTGGGATGCAGATTGCTGTCATCGAGATTGCTCGTTCAGTTTTGAACTTGCCGGATGCAAACAGTACAGAGTTTAACCCTGATACAACAACTCCATGTGTGATTTTTATGCCTGAGGTTTGTAAATATACTGGATTTTCTTATCTTGCTTTGTAGATGTGTTCTGTTACCTTACAGATCTCCCATGCTATATAAAGGGATCGAAAACTCATATGGGAGGGACAATGAGACTTGGATCGAGGAGGACGTATTTCAAGGTTCCTAGCTGTAAAGCTGCAAAGTTGTAAGTGTAGATACTCCTGTTGAGTTTTTGTTTTCTTTATAATTTTCAATTATATATTTTTTCTTATTTTCTTAGGATGACAATTTTCTATTTTTTTTCTCTTTTACTAGGCACGGCAATGCCAGCTTTGTTGATGAACGACATCGTCACAGATACGAGGTCAGTTTAATTATAAGTCAGCAGTACAGTTATGCTCATACTCTCAAATGTTCAGTAGTTCTAGATGCCAATTTTGCTGTTATTTTTTACAGGTAAATCCAGAGATGGTTCCTGAGTTTGAAAAGGCTGGCCTTGCCTTTGTTGGTCAAGATGAAACAGGAAAGCGAATGGAGGTATGCATTTGACAGAGTTTCTTGTGGGTCTATGATCTGTGAACCTCCTTGGTGATATTTAAAATAAATTGATGTAGATCATCGAGTTGGCTGATCATCCTTATTTCATCGGTGTGCAATTTCATCCAGAGTTCAAATCTAGACCCGGAAAACCATCTGCACTTTTCTTAGGTACTGTCTCGATAGAAGTCATGTCAGTACAAGTGAATCAAATTAAAATATAACTCTTATGAGTTTATTTGACAGGACTCATAGCAGCGTCATGCGGTCAGCTGGACTCTTTGCTGAGACACACTTTTCATTGTAGGAACTTAACATCAAGATGTACCTCAATCAATGGTTCTGTGGCAACAAAGGCTTACCGGAATGGGAATATAAAGACCCATACTAAGAGCCTAGCAGAGGGAAACTTCCATTCCAATGGCAATGGCGTGCACGCATGACGACTTGAGCCGATTGACAGGGATGTTGTGTTCTTATGGTTTTGTTGTTTTGGCCATGTTAATATATGTTCTTGTTCAATTCACCCTCTACGATTAATCGAGAAATGGAGTTTAGCAAACTCGAGGGATTGGCCGGTCTTGTTCCGAGGTTTTTAGCGAGGAACAGCCTAGTTCTTGTGGAAGTAAGTGATGGTGAGATGTGTTTGATCTTGTTAAAGAGGAACCTCAGTTTGCTGGTCTGTATATTAACTACGACTTCCTTTTTGTTGCTCAATATACGGGAAATAAAAATGCTTTATATTCTAATGCACACTGATTGGTGCAAGATCTAGTCATAAACAATGAGCTTAGGTTCTCTATCATTCCTAATGCACTCTGGAAATCTGAAACGGTATATAAGTTTTGCTTGCAACTTTGGGTTTTTCTATTCCATTTACATTCTTGAAATTCTTGAATCAGTTCTTATTTTTCAGATCTTTGTTTTTTTTTATTTTTGATAAAGTTAGTTTTTTTAGGGGCAATGGTGTTGGTTTTTCTCTATAATTTTATAGAGAAGAGAAAGAGAATAGTAGAAGATATTATTTTTAATCTATAGTTTATAGTAGTAGTGTCTTAGAATGATGTAACTCATGCTCATGTGAAGATGTCGGTAAGCTAATCTTCGTTATTGTAGTAGTTGTCTTATGCTTTTCTCTGTCCATAGAGAACTTTTGATCTGAAATATTTTATATTTTCTCTTAGATCTATAACTTGATATTTTTTATCTTCGGTAGTCATCTTTGATGATTTGATCGAGATTATGTACTTATAGGATCAAATCTCATTGGATGCGCAGACTTCCTCTTTCTTTTCTTTCTATTAGCTTTCTTCATATTATCACAAACTTCGACCATATGCATTCATTGTTCTTCTTGGAGTTTAAGATCATATCTTTTTCCTGTAGATGCATTTTATCAATTGTAGTTTACACTATCTGAGATAGTTTGCATAGATTTACAAAACTTAAATGATCATAATTTTTTTGTCATAATATTGATTCATCAGTAAGAGTAGCAAAATCTGAAAATAATAAGTAAAACACTTTATTTTTTATCATCCTTATCGTTGCTATCAATTTTTTAATTTTATTATCAAAAATTAAGTATTTTTCATCGTAAAAAATAACATAATAGCATTTTCTCATTAGTTGTTCTATACTAATGAGATTTTATTTTAAATTAGGTATAAATATTACATCATCAATAATTTTGTTTATCATATTTTGTCTTCACAACAAATATTTTCTTTTTTTTTTATTTGAACCTTATTGTCATTTTCGATCTGTATAATATATGTAACTGAATCATCAAGCCTTTAAAATAAACTTTTATCCCCTGTTATATGATTACTATATCCACTATCCAAAAACTAAACAGATATAGAATATTCTTCATCAGATGCTATAAAGAAAATATTATTTTCATCTCTTTTATCATCATTATTTCCATGATAATTTATTTGATTCTTATTCCAATAATCTTTTTCAAGATGACCATATCTTTTACAATAAGAGTAAAAAAAATATTTGAAATTTTATTTTTATACCAACAATCTCATTTAATATGCCCTATTTTTTTTTACAACAAAAATATTATCGAGTTTCTTTGTTAACTTCATTTAATTAACCTTGTTCTATGTCATTTTGATCTCTCCCTTAAGAGCTCGTTTCTAAATTTTTCTTATGTTCCTTTTTCTGATCTATCTTTATTTGAAAAGTATATTTTGAAACATCATTTAAAGTGCTTATTTTTTATTTATGAACTAAAAGATAACTCATTAATTCATCAATAGATCATATCAAATTTTATAGCAATAGAGATCATATTAAATTTTGAAGCTAAACTTCGTAAAAAAAAATTACTATAGTTTAATCTTTTAGATTTTCATCATAAAATCTCAATTGACTCACAATAGAAGAAACTTCAATCTGTAGTCTATAGTAGGTAGTGCCTTGAAATGATCCGAGAGCATTTATTTATAAATGATTAAAAAATATAATATATATTTTTTAAAATACTGAAAAATCTATCACATCTTAATAAATCTCACCCTTATCTAAATTAATATCATCCTCATCTAAATTATATTTAGATTTAAATCTTTATCAAATCCTAACTACTTAAATTAATCTTAATTAATTAAATTATTTCCACGGGTGCTGTGCTGTACATAAAGATGTGTTCTTTTTGTTGGGACAATTGGCAAATATGAAACTGAGATATTTGTCAACCGAATGTTGAAAATATTTTGATTTAATTTCTCTAAAGTATTGAGGCGCAAGACAAACAGTTGAATGGTTTTTTAGATGCAATATGATGATGACCTGATAAGCACGTGAACAGGCAACACTCAAGTGTGTGAAGACTGAGACTGGCATTGTTGAGTTCATCAAAGGTTGTGATTTGATGATCTCAAGTGCGAAGTCTGTGCAAATCGGAAAAGATCATTGGTTCAGGAAGATGTCTGAAGGATATGTTAATGCGAAGTTTTAGTTTGGTCTTGTGGTGATCTCTCATGCTCGTAAATGGCTTCTGATGATTGAGCTGCCCAGTGTTTCATTGGATGGCTGATTCTTTTACATGTAATGCATGAATGGTAACTCTTGGATGGATCGGTATCACTCTCTCTCTCTCTCTCTCTCTCTATACTTCTTGTCATGTCTGTGGCAGCAAAGATGAAGGGAAGGTTAATCCACAAAACTGCAATGGATCTCATATGTGACAGAGTGGTCGATTGATGCGTGTTTTATCGATGACCAGATTACATCGCGTCGGTCGAGTCTACCATATGAGAGCGCGCCATGCGTCAGATGGCACAAAGCTTCAACCGCAGATATGGGTAGAAGAACGAGGAAATAACTTTCGCTTACCTTCAGGTTTGAGGCTTCGTTGTGTAGCTGAGCTATCGAGGTTGGATTGCCTGTGAACTAGCTTTTGTTCCATTCATCATCTATGCAAAAAAAAAATTTACCCTAAATATTGTGTGCTGCATCTCAGAAGATGAAGAAAAAGCACGGTTGCACATCGAAGAACATAAAAGAAGTGAGACCAAGAAAAAAAAAGAGAGAGAGAGAGAGAAGGTTTCCCTTACAACACTAAAAAGGATTGGAGATGTGAACCGAACACATACGGAGTTCGGCCGTCCGCCGCCACGCATCGGATGACGCCACCGACAAGACGACGAGATCAAACACCAAGCAGCGTCCTCCGTGCCGATATTTACAACTCTACCACCACCACGCTAATGTTGTCCCTGCTTCCTCTGGACAAGGCGAGCTCCGCCAGTATGACGGCGGCCTCCTGAGCTCTGTGTTCTCTAGCGCCGTCAGGCACCTTCCTCACCAGTTGTCCGCTGAGGCATTGCCTCGCGACCTTGCAGACCACCTCGTTGGAGACGACGTCCCACAACCCATCGCTGGCCAAAACCAGGAGCTCGTCTTCCTCCGTCCGGTTCGTCACCGTGACCTCTGGTTCTGAGATCACATATGGTCTCAGGTAATGATCGCCTACAACATGACCGAAACCAACTGTTAAAAGGGAGGTCTTTCATGAGTCCAGAGTCCCCGGAGAGGTCGAACCTATGGATCTAGAAGTGGCTAGAACGCCTGACACACGGTAAACGTCCCAGTTGATGACGACGCCTCCAGCTGCTTCCACTCTCTTCATCTCATCTGGCCTGTCAGCCTGTGCAAGAACATGGTCACCAACGTTATTCTCTTCTCTTGGAACTGAACAGTAAAAGGAATCTGAGATGATAACGATGACGACGATAATGCAGTCACGGGACGGAAATGACGGACAGCGATTTTAAGCAGGTCGAGTTACAGGGGTTTGTATGTGTGTGCATATATACCTTGTGGTCCGAGGAGAGCGGCACGGCCATGTCGCCGCGGGAGAGCACGGCCCTCGAGTCACCGCAGTTGGCTACCACGATCCGCTCCGGCCCCACGACCGCCACCGACGCCGTCGACCCTACCTCCATCTCCTCCGACGCCAGCTCCCCGTCCACCCTCGAGAAGCTCATGGCCATCACCTCCCTCCACTGCTCCTCCGCCCTCGGCCACTCGCCCAACGCCGCCACCTCCTCCGCCAGCACCACGTGGAGTCGGTCCCGGCACGCCCACGCCACGCTCACCCCGCAGTGCCCGTCGTACACCCCAAAGAAGTCATACAGCGGGGCTGTCCCCACCGACGCGAACCTGGGCGCCACGGTCACCGCGTCCTCCATCTCCCTCCTCCGCCCAATTAGCGACACCGACCCATGGGACAAGCAGGGGGCCATTCCCTTGCTCGCCTTATGGGCGTCGGAACCGAAACTCCGGTTTCGGTTCTTGACACGGCTGGCGGGGCAACCTCCTGAGCCGGCTTCGGCCCTTATCCAGCGGAGCTGGAGACGTCGATGGCGGATCGTTTTGTGGTCGTTGCAAGGGTTTTTTTCCGGTGACTCGTTGCTCAGGGGCTTCGGTTCACCCTCCATCAGTACTATTACTAACTGCAAGCTACACTGACACGACTATACGCTACTGCTCGCCCTTTCTGCTTGCTCTCATTGCGACGAAGAAGAAACCACTGGAGTTTCGAGTATAATATAAACCCGAGAGAGAGAGAGAGAGAGAGAGAGAGAGAGAGAGAGAGAGAGACCCTCCGATGAAGAGAGGGCCATTGCCACCTCGCAGCAGACTATCTCGACGTGGACGGTTTGCGGATGCAAGAGCGCCGGCGAAGCCGTTCTGGGGGATTTGAATTTTGGACGGGAGCACCGAATCAGCTGCCGACCCTGGAAAGAGTTCGGGGCCTTCCAAGTGTGGCGATCCCGTCATGTTATGCGTCACCCGAGAACTTGAGCGCCTTCTCCATGATGTACACGTAAGGGGACACGGCGCATTCTTCTACGTTCTGATCGAGTACGTGGGCGAGGAGAAGAGAAGCACGGATCGGCAAGAGCGGTAACTGACCCTTGGCGTAGTCTGCCTGGGCGTGCAGGTGTCGACGCCGCACCGCCGCTTTCCATGTATGGTAAGGGGGAGCATGTGGCCCAAGAATGGACGAGACTCCTCGCTTTGGAGAAGATAGAGCGCTTGCTTGCATGAGAATGATGCAGGGCTGGAAACAGTGGGTTCATGGAAGGATCAAGTAGCTGCGGAGAGGGGAGGAGGTGGAGGGTGGAGAGGAGAGGCGATGCGGAGGCGGGTCAGAGACGTGTCGACTCAGCAAATACCACAAAGGGGACGAGGGACGCGTCGTCTTGGCAGGTGGCAGTCGACCACAGCTCATGTGACTTCCCCTTGCCGGACACAATTGGTCTGCTTGCTGAGAGCAGTAGCCAACCACATAGCACCCATTGAAATCCAATCGAGCCCAATTACCAAAAAAAACCCGATCCAAAAGAACTCTGTTTCGGATCTAGATCCTCTCAGATAATCTGCGGATCCTAAATCTGCATCAAATTATACGTGTACATCCGATCCATCCTTTTGGGATTCACGAGTTATTCGAGTCGGATCCTACATGGATCCGTCCGATGAACAGCCCTATACTATAAGATGGCTTATCCCCTTCGACGACAGCCTCTCGGTACGCCGCTCCATCTCTAAAACCTCTCATCCCTATACCTCCCTCCTGCGGCTGGGGTCAGACGATGCCGGGCCAACTCCTTCCCCTCCGCCCGCTCGACTACTCCGGCCCTCGCGGTGCTTCCGTTCTGGGTAGAGCTTTCCCCTTCAAGCTCAAATACCTGGCTCTCTCATCCAGGCCTCGCCGCTTGCTCTCCCTTGGTCACGATTCCGGTGCTGGCCGTCGGAGGACGAACCTCCGGGTGGAGAGCTCCGGCGCCCCCGGGGAAAGCAAGGCTCTGGTCGAGGAGGACACTCAGGTTGGCGGTTGGTCCGACGATCGGGAGTCCGTGGAGCTGGAACGAGATGGACGGAGGAGCGGTCGGCCCAAGAGTAGGACTAGGGTGAGGGGTGACGGCGGGAATCCAAAGCCGTTGGTTCGTGATGCTGCACCCTCTAAGAGGAGGAGGGACAGCGATTCTAACTTCTTGCAGGTAATCGGTAGTGGAAAGAAAAACCAAAACCCTAGCTTGGATGAGTCTTTGTTACGGCGTTCAAGAGGACTACTTTACAAGAAGAGATCTTTTAGTCGTCTGGATGAGGTAGATGAGGAGGAAGAGCGGAATGTTGGATGCGACTCCATATATGATGCTCCTAATAATGGTGGTAAGATAAAACAGGGGATGTCAGCCGATGGTTCTGGTGTCGCAGCTTCTCCTGAAATTGAACGACTAAGTTCAGTTGCTGAAGATGAGTCTTACTTAAGCGAGACCAGGTAACATTTCATCGCTATGAGTATGTATGACAAGTGGTTCTTTGGGCCACAGACTGTTAGATTTCTGTAGCTTTTGACTTGTTTTAAATTAATAGCAAGATGGTGTTATAATAGCTTCAAAATTGATCAAACAAGACATCTACTAGTGCAGCATCCAATTTGCATCTTTTGCACATATATTATATACAGTAAACATTTTTTCTCCTTCAAAGTTGCTTTTTGTCTGCTACAGGTTCGAAAATTGTTCCCTTTCTCCTTTGTCGCTTAAAGGAATAGAAGCTGCTGGATACGTGATGATGACACTGGTGCAGGAAGCAACACTTCCCTTGATCCTTGAAGGTAGGTTGATTCTGCTGTGGCTTTTAGGCTTGTTATTTTTGTCAATCTAGTAACTAAGAATAACAGTTTTAATAGGTTTAATAGATTCAGTGACAATTTTTTTATGCTTAGCAGTGATCTATTTGACTTTATTACGTTAACATTGCTGATGTTAATTCATGAAATTTTTGAATGATCTTGTAAAAATAAATGTTGTGCATCATACTTCAGGAACTTTGAGATAAGATAAGAAAACACATTGTTCAATTACATGCCATCTTGTGGGAAAATATGTAATCTTCATTCGTCTATGGCATTTAATTTTACAGCATTCTTTGATTTACTTGGTGTGCATCTTGTCATTGTTGGATGAACACAAGTATGACAATTTGATCAGGACTTGTACCCGTAAAATGTTTGCCCTTTTGATGAACTATAAACAATAAATATCTTTTTCATGATTATCCTTGACAACTGAAAGCCTTAAGTGTTGCATAAATGTGCAGCATAAAATTGACACTGGAGATTCAGTGACTGTAAAGCTTCAGAGCTAGTTAAGCTAATACATAAAAATAATGTAAGCAAATAAATGCAAAATATGTGAGGGTTTATCTAAGTGAATGTTAATATATAGCGTGAATTTAATTGCTTCTGGCTGTTTCAACTTAATGTTGAACAGGAAAAGGTCACTATCCTACTTAATGTGGGTGCTTAAATTATGGATTGTTACCTAAGTCATCCACTTTGTGAGGAGAGTTTTACTGGAGAAACTCCTAGTTATTAATATTTAAACAACTAGGGCTGACTTAACAATTAGTTTCTGAACATTAGGTGAAATTAACTATCTGGATTCCCTCCTTTAAAGTTTTTTTTTTAATTTGATTTTACTTTTAAATTGATTGGTGGCATCTAATGAACTTCATGCAAATCTACTGTTTGTGCTTATATTATCAGCTCAAGTGCTAGAATTTATGTTCAAGACCCATCTCTTGTCAGGAAGGTGATGTTATTGGTATCTTTCGTACTGTAGGAAAAGACGTTCTTGCAAAGGCAAAGACTGGAACGGGAAAAACTGTTGCATTTTTGGTATTGAATTCAAAGTTTTTGTTGCCTGATCCATATGATGCAATCCCTTTTATTTTATTTGTGGTTTTGTTTGTATTGTCTGCTTATCAGCATTTTCTTATTTATCTTCTGAAGGTTCCAATTGTTTACCGATGAATTTTCCCCAATTTATAACCAAATATAAGTTGTTTCTTTACAGCTTCCTGCAATCGAGATTATTTCCGGATTACCCCCTCTTAGCCATGATAAAAAAAGACCTTTAATCAATGTGCTTGTTATTTGCCCGACACGAGAATTGGCGTTGCAAGCTGCAGCGGAGGCTAATAAACTTTTGAAGTATCATCCTTCGATTGGTGTGCAAGCAGTAATAGGTGGCACACGACTCACACAAGAACAGAGACACATGCAAGCAAATCCTTGCCAGGTGAAATTTTGCAAATGCTTGAAACGAAATGTGAATGTACTTTTTCTAATAGCATGTTGGCATATTATGTTTCTTCTACTAATAAGCATCTGAACAGATTCTAATAGCCACGCCTGGAAGACTCAAAGACCATATTGAGAACACAACAGGATTTGTCAGTCGACTAAATGGAGTGAAAGTTCTCGTTCTCGATGAAGCAGACCGTCTGCTGGATATGGGATTCCGTAAAGATATTGAGAAAATTATTACTACTGTTCCAAAACAGAGGCAAACACTTCTATTTTCTGCTACTGTACCAAATGAGGTATATTTGTAGACCTTGGTTCTTCAGCTTTTGCTTCATTGATAGTAAAATCTTACTGAGTAATGATGTTTAATAGGTTCATCAAATTTGTCATATTGCCTTGAAAAAGGACTACAAATTTATCAGCACTGTGGATGAAGGTAGTGAAGAGACACACTCACAGGTACTCTTTTGCTGTTATAGAAGCATTCAGTATACGTTTCCTCTGGTGATTCACTATTCTCCAATTTGTTATTATGTGCACATTAATCAGGTCAAACAGATGCATCTGATTGCTCCGTTGGATAAGCACTTCTCTATACTTTACAGTATCCTGAAGGAACATATTTTGGAGGATGCTGATTATAAGGTAACTGAAATCTTGGTTATCCTTGCATTTTTTGTCTTGTCTTCAGCTGTTACATCACTGTATCTTTTGATGGGATCTTGAAGGTGATTGTATTTTGTACAACTGCAATGGTGACAAAGCTTGTCGCTGACTTGCTTACTAAGTTGCACCTGAATGTGCGAGAGATCCATTCAAGAAAAGCACAAAATTACAGAACCAAAGTGTCCGAAGAGTTCAGGCAGTCAAAAGGTCTCATACTTGTGAGTTCGGATGTCTCTGCTAGAGGAGTTGATTACCCAGATGTTACCCTTGTTTTACAGGTAGCTCATAGGCCTGATTTTTGTTTCCTGTGCCTCATATGATGATTGATTAGTCAATGTTTCATCTCTCATTGACATGCAACATCCTGAATTGATATACCTTGCAAGTCTATGAATTATATGGATAATTCTCTTTTCAGGTTGGAAATGAAAGAGATCTATTGATTACTTTAAAATACCAATCCGTCTTTACCACATGCAATATTTGAGAGTGTTATCCTCACAAAAATTGTAAATTTTTTATTTTATTTTGTTGTAGGTGGGACTCCCTGCTGATAGAGACCAGTATATCCATCGACTTGGTAGGACAGGCCGGAAAGGTAAAGAAGGAAAAGGTTTGTTGATGTTGGCACCATGGGAGAAGTTATTTTTAGCAAGTGTTCAAGATTTGCCAATAACTGAGGCTCCAGTACCTTATGTGGATCGAAGCATCATGAAGGAAGTGAGTGTTGTACATATATTATCTTTATCCTAATCTTGTTAAGAGCATTAGTAACATCATGTGAATATGTATTGTGCTCTGTACTCACCAATTAAGATATATTGGAGAGTAGGAAAAGGAAAAAGAAGAGCATAGAGTTGTCTAGAATCTTGATGGCGGTACCTCTGAAAATTCAAGGAAATAAAATTACTAGTAATTTTGCCAAGGATGAACTGATGAACCTCGGTATCGTGCATTATAATGTTGCTCTTTTGCGACCTAGTTGTCTCTCTGCTTGCAGAGGTGATGCTGGTCGGTGCATTGAGATACACTTTTAGTTACTAATACTTCTGTTATACTCATTAAGATGGTGGTTCTTTTTGCTCATGATTTCTCTCACATATTTTGTACATCTAGGTGTTGTCCTATCCAATAACTACTTATGGCAAGATCTTGTTCATATTCTCTTTTACATTGTCTGTCTCCCAAGTATTCTAAACCCAAATAATTTCTTTTCATGTTCGGCCAGGTGGAGCAGGCGCTGGAACTTGTGGAGATGAAAAACAAAGAAGCAGCATATCAAGCATGGCTTGGTTACTATAATTCAAACAAGCAAATTGGCCGAGACAAATCGAAACTTGTGGAACTGGCAAGGGAGTTTAGTCAGAGCTTGGGTCTCCGAGATCCTCCCGCGATATCAAAGCTTATCCTAAGGAAGATGGGCCTTCACAATGTCCCCGGCTTACGTTCCAAGTGACACCATTTCCAATTTTTCATTGTTATCATCCTTGCTGCAACTTGTTCATTTCATGTTCCAGTTGAGCATCAATTACTGCTACACTTTGGTGATGCACTTAGTTGCATTATTGCGTATCTAAAAGTAAAACTTGTTATTGTAATTGACTGCACGTTCAAATGAAGTATCCCGCCTTTGAGAGCCCTATCTGATGCCACCAATGGGAATTCTCTTTGATGTTGCAGATATCGAATCTTTTGTCGCAGAAGAGAAAAAGGCTTTGCCCATGTTTGTCGATCATAGAGAGCAGCTGCACGAACACTTAGGGGTCGCTTCCCTCTGTCATTTAGTCCCACAGAGTACAGATTGCAATATCCTAGAGCCAGCTAACGTTGGCATATAACCCGTTTGGGCTTCGATGGGTGGCGACGATGGTCTATGTTTGTGCCACCAGCGTTCCCATATGGAACAATTGCTCTTTGCGGCCTGGGCGAGTGGCCGAGCCACTCCTCTTCAGAGGCGAGGAGGAGGCCACTCCTTGGGCTAGCATTACAGAGCAGCAACCACGTCCCTCTTTCGACGGTGTAGGGATTATTAACAACAGGCCGGCGTGCCCCTCCGACGACACTCTGATCAAACCAACCACCTTTTTGCATATATTTTTATGTTTCGCTCATATGCTTTTAGTTGTTTTCGTTAATAATTTTTCCGCTTTGGACAGAAGAAGAAGGCAGACGTAAACTTTAGAGCGACGTTTGCGGGGCGGAAAAAAGGGTGTGAGGTTAGAAAACCTGACGCCCACACCTGCCTCTCTCTCTCTCTCTCTCTCACATGCGGGTCTTGCCTCTCGTCTCCCCCGGACACGTGCACAGATACCTGTCGCCACCTTCCTCCGATCTTCCCATATAAATCATGCTCGGCCGTCCTCCCCTCCGCCCCTCGCACATGACGGCACCTTCGTCGAGAGCGGAGCAAGAGGGAAGGCGGAGTTCAACTACTGCTAATCGCAACCTGGTAACTCCTCCCATTAGTTGTATACCATTTCCGCGGGTTTGATGATCATGTCTTCTTTGTCACCCATAACAGCTCTCTTATAATCGGGGTAGTTCCTGCAGTCGCTCGCTTCCACGCCACCTCTTCTCTCTTCTTGCTGCTTCCTCCTTTTCCTTGGCCAATCCTCTCCCCCTCTCGCCAACTGCCCTTCAGATCACCGCCCCTTTCATTTTTTGCCGCCACACTGTTCGACCGATGGTTTGACCATTCCTTGTCTCTTCCCCTCACACCATCGGAGGCGACTATGGCTTCTAGCTCCATATCGATTGCTTTCAGACAAACGTGACGACCGAAGATTTCTGGGTCACCACCACCCGTTTGCTTTGTTGCACTTCTTCTCCCTCATGTTAAGTTTCTCTCTGCTACAGGCTGCGGCTGTGGACATCCCAATGTTGATGTTGGACTTGGAGATGAACGAGATCGAGATGAGTGTTATTTAAGTTATTTAAGCCCACCCTTGTTCGTTGCGACCTTGTTCGCTCTACCTGGCCCATGCTTCTTTTACTGTTTCACCCCTCATTATATTCGCCAACCACCGTCGTACACCATGTCGTAGTTATAGTTAATACGAGCTTACATTTCGATGCCTGCCGTAGATGGTTATGTGGGAGAGTAGATCCACCGTCCACTATGGCATTGTGGATGTCTACCGGTCCATGGATGGGGATCCCCTGTGTCATTAGTGTCACTTTGGAAGGGTATTTACGACAGTTTGAGGATGTCAGTGAATACTCGATCGCTCTATTTAAGGAGTGTTTAGGCGCAAAAGACGGACGGGAAGCGAGGCTAATCCCTCCTGACGACTAAAATTTGCTTCCCTGTTTCAGATCGGTCCGCGGCGAAGAGAACAAGGGAGAAGTGAAGGAACCACCGGCGGGTCCACCGAGGAGAAGATGATGGCGTGCGCGGTTCGTCTCCGGCTGCGGCGGCGACGGCGACGACGGTGAGGGATCACCTCCGCGAGGGAATGCGGCGATCGCGGTCGGCGCCGCAACTCCGGTGCTCCTTGGCCGTAACCCGCGCTGCCGCCCCGGCGTCGCTGAAGAGCAGCCGATCGTTCGGCGTGTTCCCCTTTGGATCCATCGTCACCAACTCGATCCGGTCATTCCTGTTCGACGAGGAGGAGGCGGCGGCGGAAGGCGGCATGAGGGTGGAGCCGGCGGATGACAGTGACGAGGAGGCGGTGTCGGGTTTGGATGAGGAGGACGGGATCAGGCAGGAGGAGCGAGCCAATTGGGTGGCGCGGATCTCGGAGCTGAGGCGGCGGTGGAGGGATCGGCAACAAAAGCACGAGGAGGAGGAGGGAACCGAGGAAGATGATGGGTACTGTGGGGTGAGTTACGACACGGAGGAGGAGGAGGAGGAGGGCGGGAATCGGGACGAGTGGGATCGGGAATCGTTCGCCAGGTTGTTGGGGCGAGTCCCGTGGTCGGAGGCGAAGCTCTTCTCCCAGCTGGCGTACCTCTGTTACATGGCTTACGTGATCCCCGAGATCAAGGTGAGCTCTCTCCCCTCAATCTCTCCCGTCCATTTCAGTTTCAACGGTTCTCATTGCACTAGTAACTTGTTCCCAACGCTCCAACTAAGCAACTGCCCGTTTGAGAATTCCACGTTTTCTATTATATATATTTAGAGAAAACTCACACGAAACGCCTGAACGAGAAAAAGGCGGGTTTGGTTTTCGATCCGTCCCCAAAACCTATTAACATATTCTCTGTGTTTCTCTCACAGAGCTCACCTTTGCGAGAGCCACATTGTGTGTGGGAGATAACGTCGTGTGCTGAACAACTCCAACACCTTATGAAATCAGTAGGCACTCACGAAGTCTATTATGATGCTGGCACGCCTTCACTTTTTAGATCTTGTGAAGGTTTACGACATTGTTGCTTACTGCTGCTAATTACTGTCCAACTATATTGGTCAGATTGAGCTTATAGCTGGGGTTGCACTACTATGCCGCGTTGATGTCTATATGCCATCAAGGCGACACGTTCTTTTTTTTTTTGTTGCAGAAAGTGACACGTTTTGAACTCATGCGGAATGGCCATCAGAATCACATTAAACGTTTAGATGGATAACATTATGGGCCGTGTCACAGTGAGAAATGGACCCACTGTGAGCCCAAATGCGTGTGTGGATTGCGTACAAAGAAATGTCTATGATACATCTTGACCCTGTTGCTGCTGCGAATCACAGGCGACGGAGCTGTGGGAGGAGTGCGAGCTTGGGTTCGTGACCTCGTCCTTGGATAAGAAATCGCAGGCCGCGATCAGGGCAAAGCACGAAAGCGACCCGCAAGCGGCTCCCGGATCCGCTACGTCCACGGCGGCGGCCCAGCCCAACCATGCCTGCCGGCCGTCCCTGGCTTACGCGGTCGCGGCCTCCGCCGCCTCTTATATTCACTCCCGCGCCAAGGGCCTGCTTTCCCTCGGCAGTGGAGGTGGGCACCACGAGGCCGACGCGGCGGAGGCGTCGGGTCCCTACAGATATGGTTACAAGAACCCCGAGGTGGCGGCGTACGTGGCGGCATCGACCATGACGGCGGTGGTGGCGGCGGAAGAGGAGGCGAGGCAGGAGGCGGCCAAGGATCTCCGCTCCCTCCATTCCTCCCCGTGCGAGTGGTTCGTGTGCGACGACGACAGCACGTGCACTCGCTGCTTCGTGATCCAGGTGCGTCTTCGACGCTCAAAGTTCCTTCTTATCCGCACTTCCACCACCACCACCACCACCACTCCAATCGGTCGCGTACGTCTCATTCTGCAGGGATCCGACTCGCTGGCTTCTTGGCAAGCAAATCTATTCTTTGAGCCCACCAAATTCGAGGTATGGCTGCCCAGATTTCTCCAGTCGTTCGCCGCTCCTGTCAGAAGCGAGCTCTGACGTTGGCATGACCCCGAACAGGAGATGGAAGTGCTGGTGCACCGGGGGATCTACGAAGCGGCTAAGGGCATCTATGAGCAATTCTTGCCGGAAATCAAAGAGCATCTTAGTAGGCACGGGGACAGGGCCAGGCTGCGGTTCACCGGCCATTCGCTGGGGGGAAGCCTCTGCCTCCTCGTGGGCCTGATGCTGCTGGCTCGAGGCGACGTCAAGCTCCGCCACCTCCTCCCCGTCGTCACGTTCGGATCACCGTCCGTGTTCTGCGGGGGGCAGCGGGTCCTGGAGAAGCTGGGGATGGACGAGGGATTCGTCCGCTCCGTTATGATGCACCGCGACATCGTCCCCAGGGCCTTCTCCTGCAATTACCCCAACCACGTCGCCCACGTCCTCAAGCGCCTCAACGGGGCCTTTCGCTCCCACCCTTGCCTTAACCATCAGGTAACCATACTACGCTGACCACTTCTTCCTCTTCGTCGGATTTGTTTCTTTGACCACTGCATACTGTTTTTGTAAAGCAGAAGGTTCTGTATTCTCCATTGGGCCAGACTTACATCCTCCAGCCCGATGACAAGTCTTCGCCTTTCCACCCGCTGCTCCCTCCGGAAGCCGCTCTCTACGCGTTGGACGGGCAGAGCGACGTGGGAGGGAGCTCACCGAGAGGAGGTACGACCGCAAGCGCGCTGCGAGTCTTCATCAACTCACCACATCCGTTGGAGACCCTGAGCGACCCCAGGGCGTACGGTTCGGAAGGCACCATCCTCCGTGACCACGATTGCAGCAATTACGTCAAGGCGATCAACGGCTTGCTGCGGCAGCACACCAAGTCGGCGAGGCGGAGGTCGAGGAAGCAGCGGCGCAACCGATGGTGGCCACGTCTCTCCGTCCCCGCAAACGGAGCACTACCTGCTCATTCATGCGCAGCCCACCATCATCCGCTCTTGGAGAAGCCAGCTTTGTTAACCGACAAGGTGACTACTGGGTTTTGAGGACATCACTCTATATATAGTATGTATGTATATAGCACGAGGCTTGCTCGGAAGGAGATGGGATAGTGCCTTCGGATTTGCTTCTCCCCCTTGTTTTCTGGAGTCACTTTTGACCCTTTTGTATAGTTAATGCAAATAATTGTATATGGTTTGGGATGCATCGCCAAGTATCGGATTAATTAATGGAATCACCAACCTTTTACTTTATGTTTCTTTGATTAACATCTGGAGATGTGTGCTTAGTTAGTTTATATGTCTCGATTAAAAGACCAATTTTAATCGAATTAAAAATTAATCTCAACACTGAAATTAAGATCTGGTACGTTGCTATTCTTAGTTAATCGAGACTCGAGTCTAGTCAATGCCATGATAAATCAAAATTACCTTAATTATCGAATGTATTGGATGTAATTTTTTAGGAACGGATTAGGATGAGATTTTAACATGTGAGTTCTTTTTTTTTTGCTTGAAATTTTGAATTGTATCCCTTCAAGAAAAAGTGGTTAAATTAATTTCATCATGTCATATTAAAAATAATTTAAATATATACAAAAATATTATAAATAGAGATAATATCATAATGCATCCAAATTATTATAATTATGTTGGATTTGAAAATATTATTTTTCATCATCCCATCCCATCCCACTCACTCCCGGAGTAACTGATTAATGATAATACATATTTCTTTCAAGAAATCCTCATGGTAATCTCTCGCTTCTCTAAACTAGTCATCCTTCCTTCATCCATGTTTACTAGTTTCGATCCATAATCTTTCATGAGAAAAATTGAAAACAAATTTTAGTTTTTTATTTTTATCATAACAAATTTCACTTTATCCATATATCAAAATAGAATATAATGGTTGTGACTTGGAAAGGCAAAAGAAAATTAGATATTAATAATTAAAAAATATATTATAAAGATGACGTAAGATTTAATTTTAAATAGATAACTCTCACCTATATTCATGAAAAAAAATTAAATTTTTTTTATCATAAACCCTTGAATTATCCACGTTCAAGTATAATCTTCTTATATGTGTTCTCACATAAATTTTGAATAATTTATATATTTTTTTATCCTATCTAAAAATTCTAAAAAAAACATCCTAGAGTGAAATTCAAGAATATTTAAAGTATTAATTTGTTTATAATTTTAAAACGAACTAAAATCGACATATATAAAAAAAATATTCAAATTAATCTATATGATAAAAATAAAATATATGTATTATTATTAATTTAGGATTTGTTGTCCATTTCTAGCAGAGCGCCCCCATATTGGTTCAAACAGAAGTAGAAGACACGGCAATTTCATTATCATCATTCTCATTATAACAGAAGTATAGCACACGAAAAAACAACTTGTGGTAATCGTTGATGTCCAAAAAATTAGTTGCACAAAACATGAAGGTAGTGAAGACTAATACAGTGATATGCATTAGCCCACAAATGCTTCTTTGTGCTAAGTCATTGTGATCATACATAGAATGGGTGTACACCACCACCTCATTTCGTTCTCACTTTTCTACCGTTAGGGTTTGAAACATCACGAGTGAGATGGATGCAAGTATCCCCACTCCGTCCATATTCTCTCTACAAATACTTCTCGCCGTCTGCCCATTCTTCGCGCACACATCAAAACCCAATCCTCTCTCTCTCTCTCTCTCCCTTCAGTGCTGACACCATCATTCCGAATGCACCAAAGCTCGTACACTCACCGGCTTCCGTTCCAGATGAGCACCGCCAGGCCCTCGAATTCATAGAAGATGTGACCGCCAAGGCGGACCAAGTTCAGCGCCGCCGTGCTTGCCGAGACCGGTGAGTACTTGCACTGGCATGGCGTGGCCGGCAGCACTGCTCCCGATCCTGAATATATACCTGAATTCCTCACCAGGTTCGCTGCTCGTTCTCATATGTATATACCCCCTCGATAAATGATGCATGACTAATTAGTTTGCTTCGCGCTCTATGCGTCTTGCCATCAGCCCGGGGACATCGGGTGGCGAGCAAAAACTCATGAAGATGATAGAGGACGAGCCGGACCGCCGCTCGGCCTGCAAATGCCGGCGGTGAGCCAATTCGTGCCGGGCCTCGACAAGGGCAAGCGAGTGTACCTTAAAGTTCGAGGCGCGCACTCCTGATAGCCCGTCTTGTCCTCACCAGCTACTCCATGAGTCGTCACATCCTCAGCCAGGGCCTTTTGACCCTATAACGTCTTTATCAGCTCCAACGAAATCCTTGGACTCATATTAAGATATGTCTGCTGTGTGAGATTTTATTTAGTTAGTTAAGATATATTATAATAAATTTTAATTATGTCTATCAATTAATAAAAAATTAATCATGAAATAACTTCTTAGAAGATAAATTTGATGAATATAAATTTGATGAGAAAAACTTTTCTAATTACTTATTTTATATCTTTTATTCTTGTCTATAAATAGATATGATCTTTTTGATGATTATATACGTACGATACGATGATGATATATAAATACACATATTAGGGAACACGTGAATACATGTGTTGCTAGACTTTTGTGTCATGGATGGAGAGTCAGCACGACATGGTTTGGCCCGTGTGAGTAGAATTGTCTGAGCTAGATTGGAAGACTAGCATGGCTTAGAGAAGATTTCTACATTGGCTCATCGAGTCGAGATTCCACTGGAGCGTCACTCGGGTCTTCAAACGGGCCCTACAAGAAGGCTTCGAATGGGCTGGTGTATGCTCGATGTGGCCCCTCCGATAGCTAAGTTAGTACGGAGCAGACATTGAAAGCCGAGATGTTGAGAGAGTTGGGTTTGAGAGTCGGGAAAAGTGTCCCCCCTCGACTAAATACAGTGGGGGTATTTATACTTGAAGAGCGAAGGAGAGGCTGTACCTGGACTTTTAATGAGAGCAACACCTTCAGTCGACCCACACATATGATTCTTCGTCGGTCATTGCCCTTGTCGGTACTTGGGACCTTGCTCAACGGGATTGTCTACTGGCAGTACGGTCCTACTGGATCGACGGTGCTATGTCAGGTGCCATCGGGGATCGAGGTGGTTGCCGACGTGGCCCGACTGCGTCGGGGCACCGACATGGTCCTCAGGCTGATGTGGCCGAGCTGACTGGTCGAGCCAGTTTGGTCCTCGGGCTGACGTGGTCGGACCGCTTGGATGGGCCCAATATTTACCCTATTAATCTCTCTCACCCTCCCCCCCCCATCACCCCCCCCCCCCCCCCCCCCCCCCCAGAAAATAATTCAAGGGACCGAGATTCTTGAGGGAAAATCTGGCGGCCAACTTGTTAATGAACATTGTGACCTCCATAGAATTATTACCTGTCACAATAATATCATCAACATATACTAGAAGATATATTATACTGCCAGGTTGTTGACGGAGAAATAAGGAGGTATCAGACTTAGAGTTAGAGAAGCCGACTAACATAAAAAATGAGCCAAGTTCTTTGTACCAGGCTCTTGGAGCTTGTCGAAGACCATAAATAGCCTTGTGGAGTTTGCAGACATGTTTTGGATATTGAGGATGAAGAAAACAAGAGGTTGCTTTATAAAGACATCATCAGTTAATGTTCCTTGTAAGAATGCAATGTTCACATCAAGTTATCGCAGGTGTCATCCTTTTGAAACGACTAAACTCAAAATCAGCCAAATTGTTGTGGACTTAACAATATGACTGAAAGTCTTTGTAAAATCAACACCAGGACGTTGATGGAAGCCTTTGGCCACTAAGTGGGCCTTGTACCTGGCAATGGACCCATCAGGGTTCCGCTTAACTCAAAATACCCACTTACACCCGATGACATTTTGTGCGGGATGGAATGGAACAAGTATCCAGGTAGAGTTATGAAGTAGGGCATCATATTCATCAGACATAGCTTGATGCCAATAGGGGGACTTTTGGGCTTGAGTGATCATGGTAGGTTCACAGGTCTCAACAGAGGGAGTCACAATCGTGTTGAGATCGAGAACCTGACATGGTTTGAAAATATTACTCTTAGAGCATGTTGTCCTAGGATGTCCAAATGATTTAGGAGATGATGGTGGAATGAGTGTGGGTGAAGTAGTAGAACATGGTGAGTTGGACTGTGGAACATTAGTGGTAGTAGGCCGGGGTGAGGGAAATGCTAGTTGTTGAGTGTCCGACGATTGGATGTCTGTGGTAGCAGAAGAAGGAGAAAAAAAAGAGGGAGCGAGATGTTGTATTAGAGAAGTGCTCCACTCATGAGTTGGAGTGGTCGATTCTTATGGAGGTTCATTGGATACTGGCATGTGGCACTGATGCATATTCACCAAAGTGGTTGATACAGTAGGAGATTTATATTGTTGAAATGGAAATGAAGACTCCACAAAGACAACATGACGAGACACAAAGACCTTATGAGTTGAAGAATCATAGCATCAGCAAGCATTATATTCAAGAGAGTAACCAATGAAGGCACAAGGCTGTGATCGTGGGGCTAGAAGCAACTGTGGCAGCGGGTAGCGATGGCGGCTCGCTCTTGTCACTGGCAGCATCGCCGAGCAGATTGTGGAGGTGACAACAGCGAAGGGAAAGAGTGGCAGACGCCCGGTTGGGAGCAACAGAAGTAGGTGAGGAAGACGCTAGCAGCAAAGGGAGAAAGAGGAGGCAGCATTCAGCGGCAGTTGGCAGCGATGATGTTACCGCGAGAGCTGGCAGAGGAAGGGCATTGCAGAAGTCAACGCCGACAGCGAGGGCTAGCTGCCGAGTCAATTCTGCCAAGAGGACCATGACCTAGATATGTCGTTTGGTAATAATAGGAAACGACGAAGAAGGATAACTAACAAGAAGCTCGCTTGCCCTGGCTGGATGCGTAATACAGCTGCAAAGGTCTCTGTGAGGAGCTGCAAGTCTTCATTTGGGCACGTAGCCGAGCACGGAAGGGGTTATGGCACACAACAGATCATGGTGGAGATTTGCTATCATTTAACAGCGAGAAGAAAAGCTTGCTCTAGGCAAGCAGCTCTGATACCATGATAGAAACGAGAAAATTATTTTACAGAAATGAAGTGATTGTTTTATTCCCTCGTACTCATACCTATTTATACACGAAGGAGGAAGATTGAAGGATTGAATGTTGAGGATTTTTCTCAACAGTCTAACCATTCGATTACAATAACTTTATCCTTTAACAGTCAAGACTGAAAGCCCATTTGTTGCTGGTCAGGATCGAAAGCCCTTGGGATTGACTAAAAGCCCTTGAGATTGGTCAGGTTTGTGACCCGAGCGATCTGGGAGTCAAGGCTGAAAGCCCTTGCGATTGGTCAAGACTGAAAGCCCATTTGATGCTGGTCGGGACTGAAAGCTCTTGGGATTGGTTGAATTTGTGACTCGAGCGACCTATGAGTCGGGACTGAAAGCCTAACTGAAAGCTCTTGGGATTGGTCAGATTTGTGACCTAAGCGACTTGTGAGTCGGGACTAAAAGCCCGTTTGATGCTAGTTGGGATTTGATAGGGATAATAGTGAACCCCTTCCCAAATCGGACAACGTGGCCAAAGATAAATCGACGTGGAAGGACGGGGCCGACTGACTAAGCTCTCAAACCCGCCCTCTGACACACACGAGCAACATGTCACAAACGGGTGGATAAACCCAAGATTTGACAACATCGGACGCCGCGCAGTTGCCATCAGATCTTTTAAGAACCTAAAGAAACCACACAATAGCATAGCAGAAGCAACACACAACCTGCAACACGAACAGCCACCGGCGGTGCCTTCAACATTAAACAGGCTGACAGAGGATGCCAAAAGTATGATGAGGTCGAGACATGACCAGTTGACGATGTACCGATATAAAAGGGGCACCCCAGGGGCAACTCAAGGGGCTCTCTCTAGAGACTTCAATCCAAAAAAGAAGAAGCTCCGGCGTCTCACTCGCAGACGCCAGACTTCACCATTCGAAATAAAGCTAACCTAATCGTCGGAGGGACCTCATCGGGTGTCACGCCCTCCCGTAAAGATTACCCATTAAATATGAAAAAAGTGCTACTGCCTCCTAAATCATCGGCGCATACCAGAGTGTAAGCTATCTCTGAATATGATCTTAGAACTTGTGAAATCAGTGGTCAAAGTTATCATTCATGTTCCTAATTGAAATGTAAGGGTTTTGTTTAACTCTGGTACTAAATGATCTTATGTTGATAATATTTTGTTTATCATTTGTGCATTTGACCTTGACCACTGAGTTATATGCTATGTATGACTATCCCTATTAGGGATTTTTTTGACAACAAACTTGATTTGGTCATCTTGTCTAATTTCTATCAGAGAATATCAATTCCTTATTGATTTGATTCTCCTCGAGATCTGAGGTTAAGAGTTTAAAGCTCAATTAAAGAAGAATCTATTTTCAAAAGATAAACAAGAAAAAGCAAAGATCAACAAACACATGATTCCAATAGAATTTTAAGAGGCATATAGCATGAAACATGACAATTAATTATAATCCAAATTACTCAAGATGGGATGGACAGAAGGGTATGTAGTCTAGTTTATCATGAAATAGATTTTACATAAATCGGAGTTACCAACATAAAGTTATAAATAATTCAGTGAATAATAGTCAAAATCTCAAAACTAGACTCAATGCTTTACATCTAGGCAGGAAAGACATCAATTGCAAGGTTGTACAGTTCAAGTGATCATATCAAGATGTATTCAAAGATTGAGATGACAATAAAAAGGATTGGAAACTTACATTTCAATGATTTTGATCCGAAGTTCTTAAACCAAAATTCTTCTTTTTTCTTTTGTTTCTTTCATTCTCTTTTCCGTGTTTTCTTATTTTCTTACCTTTCAAATAAATTATTAATTCATATATGAGGGATATTACACCGGGGACTCACCACTAAGGCGAAGGTCTTTCCTTATAGGAACAACTCCACAAGATCAGAGGGAAGACCTGCACCAAAGTGACAACCCAAGTCGAGCATCCACATGCGTCATCCTCGGACTACACTGTGTTGGGCCCCTCTTACACTCATGGCCCGAACCCCATTGTGCTGACTCCCCGGATGTGACAGAGAACACACAAAATTTTGGCACTATAAGGAGGGCCCAATGTTACAAGAGTGCTTAACGCATGTCAACCCTGGGGAAGATGTCCCTCTCGCGACACAGCCAACCTCGGGGTGAACCCTTCGACCCCTGCTTGCACTCCATTCGTTCAGAGATCGGAACATGCCTTCCCACACCCTGGGGCAATACTGGAGCTTACTCAACGACCCTGGGCTAACTCCACCCCCACTGAAGCCAAGGACCCCCGGTGGTGATTCCTTAGGCTTTTCAGGGGCTTACCAATCAGGTTCAAGCCATAGCAGGAATGCTTCAAGCAATTATCCTCTATATCCAGTAGCTCACCCAACAGCCGAGCCCACAACCTTAGGTAGCCTCCCTGCCCCAGACAAGAGTAATGCTGCCACAGGATGGGCAGCCTTCGATGACCTGCTCCGTCAATAATCTGCCCCATTTCTCCCCGGAGTCGGATCAGGCCCTCTCGAGCGACGCAACCAAGCGTCCGGAGCCCGCACCTAGTGCGTCAGCTTGTAGCTTTCCGGACCATGACACGCTCTCCTCAGATTCCATTGATTCTCTAAGGGAGCAACTGCGCTTGGTGAACCAGAGGATCGACGATGTACATAGGACCCTAAGAACGAAGGACGAGTGTGGCAAAGGTCCCCTCCGTGGCTCTCCCTTCATTCAAGAAATTCAAGATGCACCTATCCCATCACACTTTCGCCTCCCGATGCTGGAGGCATATGATGACAGCTCTGATCCATGCGCAGATGACTCTGTATGGCACGTCAGATGCCATAATGTGCCGGGCTTTCCCGATGAGTCTCTGAGGCGCCCGAGGATGGTATAACCGATTGTCACCCTCCTCCATTCACTCTTTCGATCAACTCGCAAGGGAGTTCGAGGCCAACTTCCTCTCTAGTGCACGACCAAAGCTAACAGTCGCATCCCTCCTTGGGATAAGGCAGAAGGAGGAAGAACACCTCGACCAGTACCTCTCCTATTTCACAAACGAAATTAGGGTCATTCCTGACACACACGTTGTTAGTCATCCAGGCTTTCATGATCGGGATTAGGCCTTCCCGTCTCTTCTGGTCACTTGTGGAGCGACCCCCCATGATTGTACCAGAAATGCTACAGAAGGCCAATTAGTACATCGTCGTCGAGATTATGGTGGTGGAGAAACGTGAAGATCAGAAGTGCCCCCGGGCTAAGCCCTCTCGGGGCCCACCCCCTGGGCTCCCAAGGAGGAGGATGGAGAGAGGCGAGCAGACCGTTCCTCGACCGCCCAATATCCCACTCAACTCCACTCGGACTGAGATTTTTCTCCAGATCCGTGATAGGACTCCAGTAAAATTGAGTCCTAATCTCCCTAGAAGTAGTTAATAAAATCTTGCTAGATTGTAATAAAGTCACTCCTATCTTATAAAGGAGTATGACTAAGATTTAGATTAACTCTTAGGCCTTAGAAATCGTCGATTACGCATGCTCGATCTATGGACGTCTTAGACGTCCCTAATACGAATCCAACTTTACGAATGGACGGGAACATATTCCAGACGGAACTGCGACAAGCGGAGAGATGTTTGCAGTGAATGACAGAGTTGTGGGGGCATCAATTTCGTTTTTTTTTCCCTTTTTTTTCTTTGAAGGAAGAAATTAGAACAAAAGAAAAAGGCAAATCCAATAAGAGTATGTCTTTTGTCGCCATGCAACCACGAGAGCTATTCGGAACGGCCGGCGAACCTCTGCACCTTGGCGTCGCTGAGACTGATCCCTGCCATGACCTCTCCGAGTCCGCAGCTCACCTCCGCCAGGATCTCGGGGTCGCTGTAGTGGGTGACGGCCTGGACGATGTCCCTGGCCCTGCGCGCGGGGTCGGCGCTCTTGAAGATGCCGGATCCAACGAAGAGGCCGTCGCAGCCGAGCTGCATCATGAGGGCCGCGTCGGCGGGGGTGGCCACCCCACCGGCGGCGAAATGGACCACGGGGAGGCGCCCCAGCTGCTTGGTCTGCATGACGAGGTCGTAGGGAGCGGCGATGCGCTTGGCGAAGGCGAATACCTCATCGTCGTCCATGCCGCGGAGGGCGCGGACGTCGGCCATGACGGCGCGCACGTGGCGGACGGCCTCGACCACGTCGCCGGTGCATGTCTTGCCCTTAGTGCGGATCATGGCGGCGCCCTCGCGGATGCGGCGAAGGGCCTCTCCCAGGCAGCCGCAGCCGCAGACGAAGGGCACGCGGAAGTTATGCTTGTTGATGTGGTGCTGATGGTCGGCGGGGGCGAGCACCTCGCTCTCGTCCACGTAGTCGACGCCGATGGCCTCCAGGATCTGGGCCTCCACGAAGTGACCGATGCGGACCTTGGCCATGACAGGGACGGTGACGGCGCGCTTGATGTCCTTGAGGAGGGTGGGGTCGGGCATGCGGGCGACCCCACCCCCGGAGCGGATATCGGCGGGGACGCACTCCACGGCCATTGACCGCGCAGGCGCCAGCCTCCTCGGCCAGGCGGGCCTGCTCCGCGTCCACCACGTCCATGATGACCCCGCCCCGCAGCATCTGAGCGAGCCCCACCTTCACCGAGAACGACGATGACTCCCGCAGGGCCGCCGCCGCGTTCCCGTAAACCGCCACGATTCCGTTGCTGGTGTTCGACATTCTTCTCCCTCTTGGTATTACCTCGTCGTCACGATCTAATCAATCTCTTTGGGACGGTACGGGAGAGATCTTATCAGGTCACGACCCGGCCATCACGCCTACACAACGACGACTACCAATTCCGCAGATCGGAGAGGAAGGAAGCGTAAGGGAACGCGTGGCGCGACCAACAAAGGAGAGCCGTAGCTGCTTAGGTCGAGACGATTTGTCGTGTACACGATATTAAACTATAACGGTATTTATTAGATGATACTAATATTCCCACGTCGGAAAGGAGACTGCCACGTGCGTTGTGTGACTTGACAGTTACCCTGAGAGGGGATGGTGTTCCCTGTCTTAGCATGAGCAGGAAATCCGTACTTAACACGTAGCTGCGATATCATAGCATACATTGAAACATCCCCAAAAAAAGGACACGTGCCAACAACGTGCGAGACCATGAAGAGGAAACAAATAGAGAGAGAGCGAGGATTTGAATACGTATATTCGCAGGCAAAGGCATCAAAATAACTTTTTCGGGAACTTTGTATACGATCGACAGCATGCCATATGATCAAAATTGATAATTTTTAGTGTTGCATTATTAGTATTTTCGTCATGTGCAACTAATATGAGCGATGATTCAGGGGTCGGCTCGGGAGTTCTGATGCTGGAGTGGCGAAGCCCGGGTGAAGAACGGGTCGTCCTGTTGGGGTCGGCCGCTGGTTCTTGCACGGAGGTCGGGTCGGGTAGGTTCCCGACGTGACCCCTCCGACGATCAAGTCAATTTAATGGTTTTTTTCTCATCCCCCTGCCCTGTGGAGGTGCATGAGCTTTTATAGTGGGTGCTGTAGGTTGTTCGTACCTGATGATCTTACCGCATTCATGACTCACCATGCTGCCGTTCTCCTTACCATGCCGTCATGCCTCTCGCCATGCCTGGCGTATGGGTGGTGAGGCGTACGCTTGCAGGTGGGGAGATGCCGACCTTACCTGTGCCAGGTCGGCTGTACGACACCTGGCATTCTTCGTACAACCGGTCGACCAGTCACGTCGAGTTGGCCACGTTAGCAGCCCAGGTGTCTGAGGGCGTGATGACTTGGCAGCCAGGTCAGCATCTGTCATATCATTCTCCCCCCCCCCCCCCCCAGGTAGACCTTCTCGAGGCGCCTGATGGGGGTGTCGAAGATGAGGTCTTGCGCTTGATCGCTGTTTGAGATTGCCTTAAACTAGTCCTAAGTGCGGACCTCTGGAGATTTCGAATGATGCGGTGGTAAATCCGACCGGGCGTGAGCTTCGGGAGTATGGTGCAACCCGAGTAGATTCGACCGAGCGTGGGCTCGGGAATGTAGCGTAGCCGGAGTAGGTCCGACCGAGCATGAGCTCGGGAATATGGCGCAGGAAGCTAGATCCGACCGAGCGTGAACTCGGGAATATGGTGCAGCACGAGTAGATCCGACCGAGCGTGGGCTCGGGAATGTAGCGTAGCCGGAGTAGATCCGACCGAGCATGAGCTCGGGAATATGGCGCAGGAAGCTAGATCCGACCGAGCGTGAACTCGGGAGTGTAGCGCAGCGTGAGTAGATCCAACCGGGCATGAGCTCGGGAATATGGCGCAGCAAGCTAGATCCGACCGAGCGTGAACTCGGGAATGTAGCGCAGCGTGAGTAGATCCGACCGAGCATGAGCTCGAGAATATGGCGCAGCAAGCTAGATCCGACCGAGCGTGAACTCGGGAATATGGCGCGGCAAGCTAGATCTGACCGAGTGTGAGCTCGGGAGTGAATCCGGAGTTTTGGCCGAGAGAGTGGACTCGGGCGCAAATCCGGAGATCTGGCCGAGAGAGTGAACTCGGGCGCAAATCCGGAGATCTGACCGAGAGAGTGAACTCGGGCCAAATCCGGAGTTTTGGCCGAGAGAGTGAACTCGGGCGCAAATCAGGAGATCTGGCCGAGAGAGTGAACTCGGGCGCAAATCCGGAGATCTGGCTGAGAGAGTGAACTCGAGCACAAATCCGGAGATCTGGCCGAGAGAGTGAACTCGGGCGCAAATCCGGAGATCTGGACGAGAGAGTGAACTCGGGCGCAAATCCGGAGATCTGGCCGAGAGAGTGAACTTGGGCCAAATCCGGAGTTTTGGCCGAGAGAGTGAACTCGGGCGCAAATCCGGAGATCTGGCTGAGAGAGTGAACTCGGGCACAAATCCGGAGATCTGACCGAGAGAGTGAACTCGGGCGCAAATCCGGAGATCTGGCCGAGAGAGTGAACTCGGGCACAAATCCGGAGATCTGGCCAGAGAGTGAACTCGGGCGCAAATCCGGAGATCCGCCCTTACGACAATATTATATATATATATATACATAATATATATATATATATATATATATATATATATATCTCCTAGGGTTTCTGTCTTCTGCCTAGGGTTTCGGTCATAATCATGGCGCATTTAATGCGCTGAGTGTTTCTTCCGGGCGACGACGTTTTCTCTTACCTCGGGAAGCTGAAACGACTCGCCTGGGTGCTATAAATTGGTTGAGGGGTTGCGTAGAGACCTCACTTGCTCATTTTGCTTTCTTCCTGCCTCTGCCTCGGACCACCATAGTCACCCTTCGCCTTTTCAGCTCGGCAGCCCCTTTTAACAGGTCGCGATGACCTCGTCGGACTCCTCGATTAGTGTCAGGGTCGTTTCTCCCTCGGAGTCGGGGGAGTCGAGTCATAGTGGTCCCGGGGTTAGTTCCTCGGGAGCGTCTTCCGAGCCCCCGTCGCCTGTCGACGCGCGGGTTCAGAGGGACTTGGAGGTCATGATGTCACATCATGACCTCGACTCGGCGGTGACCGAGGGGTCACTTGCCGCGATCAGGGCACGGTACAGCATCCCGACTGAATACGGGTTGTATGTTCCAGAGCCGGGGCAACGTCCTTATAGCTTGGACGTCCCTGGCATGTGCATCTCGGTAGATGCCCTGGAAGCCGGCCTTCGGTTTCCTTTGCACCCTCTGATCGAGGAGTGCCTGAAGCGGTGGAGAATTTCTCCTAGCCAGGTAGCGCCCAACTCGTGGCGTTACCTAGTGGTTTTCTTAGGTGAGTGCCGAGGAGCAGGAATTATCCCGACTCGGGACTTGTTCATGGCGTGTTTTCGCCTGTGTAAGAGTCGGGGCGGTTACTACCTCACCGCTCGAGTTGGTTTTAGGGTTAGCGGGGCACCTTCCAGTAATAAGGGTTGGAAGTCCCGCTACCTTTATGTCAGTGGTCTGGGTTGGGGATTCGGGTTCAGCTGGTCAGCTTATTCGATTGGCAACGACCCCCCTTATCTGTCCGAGGAGGAGACCGTCCTGGTCGGTCGACTGAAGGGGATCCTCTCCTCTTCTTGTGCGATCAAGGAGATGACCAAGCTTTGGCTCGCTGAGGCGGGTTTGAGTCCGGCCTCTAAGGGTACTAGCATTTTGTTTTGTTCAAGCTTCACTAATCTTTTACTGACCTGTAAGTTGTGATGCAGACCGGATGGATCTCGGGGATCTTCGCGGGATGCCGAGAGTGACTGGCGGACGGGCCCCTCCGAGCCGCCCCTCTGCCCGTGAGGCCGGTGCATCCCCAGCTCGGGAGGCTCCGGGGGCGTCGACGAAAAGGCCAGCTCCCCCCCCCCCCCCCCCCCCCCCGACTGAACGGGCCGACGCTACGGGAAAATCCGCCAAGAAGACAAAGGTGCTGTCGAGGAAGCATAAGTCCCAGGTCGGCGAAGGTGGTTCCCGATCCTGCTCCAAGGGTAAGGAGCCAGTCGCGTCGCCCGCGAGGCCGGAAGCACCCGCCGAGTCTGAGGAGGGGGCTGCTTCTCCGGTTCATGAGCGTCCGAGGTCCATGAAGGACCTCTTCAGGACAAAGGTCTACAAGGGAGACCAGGGCTACTATGCCCTGCTGATGTCTGACCTGGGGCACCAAGACCCCGAGAAGGAGCTACAGGCTCGGTGGGCGGGACTGAGAAACTCGACGAAGGTGTGGCACACTTCGTCGGCCGTCGAGGAATATGAAAGGGGGATTCTCCACCCCCAATTGGCGCGGGAGCTGTACACGCTCCCTTCGGAGGTTTTGATGGCCCGAGCCACCAAAGAGCTCGTCCTGGTAAGTCTGCCGACTTGTGAGTTCGTTTCCCCTTTTTCCTCTCGCTTTTCTTTTTCTTTCTAACAGAGTCCTTCCGTGCAGAGCCAACACCTTCAAATGGCGTTGATCGACCGGGTCCATGATGCTGGTCGGTTGATCACCTTCATGGACCATCGAGTCAAGCAGCAGCAAGAGGAGCTCGACGTCCTGAAGTCCAAAGGCGGGCCCGAGGCGGTTGCCGAGGCCGAGGAGCGGGGCGTCCAGGCTGAAGGAGGAGCTCGAGAAAGTCAAGGCTGAAAAAGCAGAGGAGCTCCTCAGGCATGAGGCCTCGGAAAGAGAGCTGAGGGGCCATCTGGGTGATGCCCAACATCTGCTAAAAGAGGCCCGGGCCAGGGCCAGGAGGATGGACGACGAGCTGCTGTAATCGGTGAAGGATCTGGAGCATGCCCGAGCTGAGCTGCCAGTAACCGCCGTCGCGGAATACAAGGGGTCCCTCGGCTTCAAAGAGGGTTTAAAACGGATGGGGCGGGTCACTTACGAGTATGGGTATCGGGTGGCGCGGGCTCGCTTTCGTGCCCGCCACCCCGATGCCGACGTCGAAGAGGATCCGTTCACCATTTACCCCGAGGATGACTCAGTACCAATGGAGCGTCAGTAGAATTTTGACGACTCGGCGCCTCCCGAGTCTTGATTTTGTTCTCCACTTGGTTTTTATCTCTTCTGAAGCTTGTAACTCGGGTCAGGTAGCCCTCAGATCGGCCCTGACCTGTTTTGTACTCTTCCTTTTTCTTTTGAAGCTTGTAACTCGAGTCAGGTAGCCCTCATATCGGCCCTGACATATTTTGTACTTGTCACAAGTTAATACAAGCCAGGACGTTTTGGTGCCATCATTGCATTTCAATTCGGTATGAGTTGTAATACATGGTCACACGTAAAACTTTCGCAAGTTTGTGATATGCCAGGTTCTCGGCAATACCCGACCCTCCATGGTCGCCAGTGTATAAGTCCCCTCTCGGATAGTGTCTACGACCCCGTAGGGACCCTCCCAGTTTGGGGCCAGCTTGCCACGAGACCGAGTCGGATCACTGACCTCGGTCTTCCGGAGCACCAGGTCGCCCGTCCCGACGTGCTGTGGGCGTACCCGTCGGTTGTAGATTTTCGCGACAGCCCTCCTGTAGGCCAGTGCTCGGAGATGAGCATCGGTCCGTCTTTCCTCCAATAGATCGAGGTTTCTACGGAGCTGCTGATCGGACTCCTCCTGACGTTGGGTCTGAATTCGGAGGGTCGGGAAAACCACTTCGGGGGGCAGCACAGCTTCCGTCCCAAATGCCAAGCTGTAAGGTGATTTGCCCATCGGGGTTTTAGGGGTCGTTCTCAACGCCCATAGGACACTCGGGAGCTCCTCTACCCAAGAAGTTGTGGCGTTGGAGACCCTCTTTTTCAATCCTTCAAGGATGGCTCAGTTTGTTACCTCGGCCAGGCCATTAGCTTGGGGATGGGCAACCGAGCTGAACTTTAGTTGGATGCGATAGCTCTGGCAGAACGCTTTGAACTTTGCGTTGTTGAACTGTGTGCCGTTGTCGGTGATGATCGCCCTTGGGAGGCTGAACCTGGTTATGATGTTCTTCCATACGAACCCCTCGACTTGCTTCTCGGTGATGGAAGCCAGCGGCTCGGCTTCGAGCCACTTGGTGAAATAGTCGACGCCGACTATCAAGAACCTTCTCTGTCCCGAAGCTGGGAGGAAGGGGCCGAGGAGGTCCATTCCCCATTGGGCGAAGGGCCATGCGCAGTCGGCAGTCGAAAGTGGTACCATCGGTCTATGTTGGAGTCGGGCGTGCTTTTGGCATGGCTCACAGCTTCGAACGTAAGCTTGGGCATCCTTTCGTAGTGTGGGCCAATAATAACCTTGCCTGAGGACCATGTGTGCCAGGGTGCGCGCGCCGACATGGTCTCCACATATTCTCTCGTGGATCTCGGCTAAGGTGGTCTGTGCCTCGGTCGGGTTCAAACAGCGAAGCAGGGGTCGGCTGAAGCCTCGCCGGTAGAGGCGGCCATCGATGATGCAGTACCATGATTCCGCCCTTCTGACTCTTCGGGCGGCTGCCTTGTCCTCAGGGAGGACTCCCGCTTGTTTGAAGCGGAGGATCTCGTTGGTCCAGCCTCCGTCTTCTTGACCGACAGTCATGATGGTCGGACCAATGGATGGCCCGACGGTCCTTACCATTGCTCCGGTTGGTGTGTCGGTCGCGCGGGAGGAGGCCAATTTGGCCAAGGCATCGACCTACGTGTTCTCGTTGCGGGGCACCTTGGTGATAGTACACCTTTGAAACCGCGTCGTCGCCAGCTGCACCTCGGCAAGGTATTTGATCATCGCTGCTTCCCGGGTTTCAAACGTGCCATTAACCTGGCCGACGACGAGTTGGGAGTCGGTGAACACCTCTATGTCTTCTGCCCCTAGATCGGCTGCGACCTTGAGGCCGAACAGGAGCGCTTCATATTCGGCTTCGTTGTTTGTAGCTCTGAACCCCAGTCGCAAGGCATGTTCGTAAACGTGGCCGGAGGGGTCTTTGGGCACCAAGCCGACTCCTCTTTTCGAATTGGCTGACCCATCGATATGTAAGGTCCATCTGGGGGGCGGACTTTGAAGAACTGGTGGCGGCATGAGTTCCGATAGGAAATCCGCGAGCACTTGGCCTTTGATTGCCTTTCTTGGCTCGTACTCGATATCGAATTTCCCTAACTCTACCGACCACTTCAGCATCCGACCTGCGACATCAAACTTAGAAAGGATCTGGCGTAGGGGTTGGTCGGTTATTACTTTGATAGGGTGTGTCTGGAAATATGGCCTTAATTTTCTGGAGGTCAGGATCAGTGCCAAAGCTATCCTCTCTATGGGGGCATATCGAAGCTCAGGCCCTGCCAAAACGTGGCTGGTGTAGTAAACCGGCCTTTCCCCGGCTTTGTCAACCAGGACCGAGCTAACTGCCAGATCAGTCACAGCGAGGTATAGGCCGAGGGGCTCGCCATCTTTCACCGAAGCTAGCTGCGACAAGTTCTCGATGTGACTTTTGAGTTGGTGGAAGGCCTCCTCGCACTCGGGGGTCCATTTGAGTCCTTCGCCGACTTTAATGCGCGAAAAAAGGCTGAGCTCTTGTCTCCAGCCCGGGAGATGAAGCGGCTCAGGGCCGCTATCCTTCCCGCAAGTCGTTGTACCTCCTTTATGGTCTTAGGGGACTGCATCTCCTATATTTCTTTGATTTTGTCGGGGTTGGTATCGATTCCTCGTTGATGCACTATGAAGCCGAGGAACTTCCCGGCCGTGATGCCGAAAGTGCACTTCGCCGGGTTGAGGCGCATCCTGTATTTCCTCAACGTGCGGAATGTTTCCTTTAGGTCGAAGAGATGGGTCTCGGCATGCCGGCTTTTGACTATCATGTCGTCAACATATATTTCCATATTCCTTCCGACCTGGTCCTTGAACATTCGATTCATGAGGCGCTGGTAAGTCGCGCCGGCATTCTTCAATCCGAACGGCATCACCTTGTAGCAGTATGTCCCATTGTGCGTGATAAATGCCGTGTTTGTTTTGTCTCTCGGGGCCATTTGGATCTGGTTGTATCCCGAAAAGACATCCATAAAAGAGAGCAGCTGATGCCCGGACGTGGCGTCCACAAGTTGGTCGATGCGGGGAAGCGGGTAGCAGTCCTTTGGGCAAGCCCGATTGAGATCAATATAATCAACACACATCCGACAATTTCCATTTGCCTTTTTAACGAGTACAACATTGGACAACCAGGTCGGGTACTTTACTTCTTCGACGAGCTGTGCGTCCAACAGGCGAGTGACCTCGTCTTCTATGGCCTTCTGGCAATCCGGAGCAAATTTTCGCAGGCGCTGCTTCACCGGCCGGGTGTCGGGGGAGATGTTTAAGTAGTGTTGGGCAATCTCTGGGTCGACCCCTGGCATGTCGTTCGGGGTCCATGCGAAAACGTCGTCGTTCCTCCTCAGGAAGTCTATCAGCTGAACTTGTTGATTCTCCGTAAGCTCCGACTCGACCTTTACCAGCTTGCCCATGCGGCTCGGGTCCAATGGTAGCTCGAGAACTTTCTCCGCGGAGTGGGCGTCCCGGGCGTCTTCCACTGGGTCTAGAGGCGTGGTGTCGATCGGTTCGGCTCTTGGTTTTTTGCACAGCGTTGTCGCCGTCAAGTAGCATTGTCTGGACTCCTTCAGGTCGCTCCTGACCTCACCGACCCCGGCTCGAGTCGGAAACTTCAAGATCCGGTGGTACATTGAGACGACCGCCCTGAGCCGATTTAGGGTCGGGCGCCCGATGATGGCGTTGTATGCGGATGGGAGCCTGACCACCATGAATGATGCCATCAGCGTCTTTGACCTCGGCTCTCCCCCGAACGTGACAGGGATCGTAGTCGTTCCCATGGGGGAAATGGAATCCCCAGTGAACCCTGTCAAGGTAGATGTTAGGGGGGGTGAGGTCTAGGTCAGTCAGTCCCAACCGTTGGAAGGCATCGAAATATAAAATATCGGCCGAACTCCCCGTGTCGATCATAACCCGCTTGACGTAGGCGTTTGCCATGCGGATTGAGATTACTAGCGCGTCATCGTGAGATGAGTGCTCCTCGTCTTGCGACCTGAACGTGACGTCGAGTTCCTCGTGATGTAGCGTCCTCTTCCCGGCCTTGGATCGCGCATATGCTTTGCGCGCCGACGAGCTGCTGCCGCCGAAGATGACGTCGATCTGTTTTTCGACCGGGCCCTGCGGTCGGGGGGACAGGTCTCGGGGTGGCCGACCGTCCGAGAGAGGGGGCTGCTCGCGGACGTATCGCCGCAGATGACCGCGCCGGATACGGTCCTCAATCTGGTATTGGAGGTCGTGACATTCCTCGATGTCGTGACCATACTCTCGATGGAACCGACAGTACCTCCTCTTGTCACGTCGCTCGGGATGTGACTTCATCGGGCTCGGTGCCTTCAAGAGCCCCTTCTCCCGTATTTGGAAGAAGATCTCCGTTCGGGTTGAGTTGAGGGGAATCGGAGGAGGTCTGGCTGGCAGTAGGCCCGACCTGTCCTCCCTTTTCTTGGGAGGCGGGACTGGATGCCCACGAGACTGTTCGCCCCGAGGGCGCTTCGCCTCGTCCCGCTTGCCGGCTATTAGAGTCTCGGCCGCCACATACTGGTGTGCCCATTGCAATATCTCGGGCAGAGTCGTCGGTGGTCGCTCGATCAACGACCAAAAGAACCTTGACGGCTTCAGCCCCATCAGAAATACTTGGATGGCCAGGGACGGATGAAGGTCCGGGATGCCCTGTACTTGTGAAGTGAACCTTCTTACGAACTGGGAGAGGGGCTCGTCGCTCCCTTGGGCCATCCCGAGGAGCGAGGCTGTGGTGGGCCTTGGGCACGCACTTGCCAAGAAATTCGACTCGAATTCCCTTGTTAATACATCAAACGACGGTATGGATGCGGGTTTTAGCCGGGCATACCAGGCTCTGGCCGATCCTCTGAGGGTGGTCGGGAAGGCTCGACACATCAGTGCCTCCGAGGTGTCGTAAAGGGCCATCTGGGCACGGAATGTAGCGACATGCTCTATTGGGTCTCCACTGTCGTCATAGGGCTCGAGGGCTGGTAGCCTAAAGGTGGCCGGCAGGGGCTTGGAGTGTATCTCGGGGGTGAATGGGGAGCCTCCCTTAGAGCTTTCCCCGGCCTCGTCTTTCGATCTGAGGACTTCTTTCTGAACCTCGTCAAGTCACTGATGGACTCGACGAACTTGCTCCCTCAACGAGTCGGTGGAGTCAGCCGACAGGATGTCGAGGTCAGGCTCAGTCGGTGCCGGGTTGTGAGAGCGGCTTTGGGATCGGGTTGGTGTCGACGTCGGTGAAGCCGGGACCCGAGGTGGGGGGGCCTCGGTGATCCGGGGCGGTGGCACCTCGGCGACTGGCGGGATTCCTCGACTTGGGGCCAGTGGTGACTCTGCCCGCGGAGGCGCTGATTGATGTGCCGCCGAATGCATCAGTTGTGGCAGGTACGAGATTATAGTCTGCACCATGCCTGCAAGTGCTTGGACTTGGCTGGTGAGGCCGAGGAAGGCCTCGGCAGTGACCATGGGGGGTGCAGGGTTCGACGCGGGTGATGGGAACCCGGGGTCGGTCATCATTCTCCAAAAACGGTTGGGAGTCGGCATGGCAGCCGGGGCTTCCTCGGCCGATGGAGGGTGATCAGATTCCGTCCGGCGCTCTGTGCCCGAGTCAGCGAGTGGGCGTTCTGGCGACATGGGCCCTCCTTCTAGCGCCAAAAATGATAGTGACTTTTCTAGGGGGGGGTTGCTTAGTGGGTGTGTTCCGCCTTCAAATATGCTGAGCAAGCCTTCGCTGGTCCAGGCCCGTGTGCGCTAGGCCGCCCACTTCACAATCTCTTCGGCACAGAGTGGAGCTGGTCCGGATGAGCGGTGATTCAGGGGTTGGCTCGGGAGTTCTGATGCTGGAGTGGCGAAGCCCGGGTGAAGAAGGGGTCGTCCTGTTGGGGTCGGCCGCTGGTTCCTGCACGGAGGTCGGGTCGGGTAGGTTTCCGACGTGACCCCTCCGACGATCAAGTCAATTTAATGGTTTTTTTCCCATCCCCCTGCCCCGTGGAGGTGCAGGAGCTTTTATAGTGGGTGCTGTAGGTTGTTCGTACCTGATGATCTTACCGCATTCATGACTCACCATGCTGTCGTGCTCCTTACCATGCCGTCATGCCTCTCGCCATGCCTGGCGTACGGGTGGTGAGGCGTGCGCTTGCAGGTGGGGAGATGCCGACCTTACCTGTGCCAGGTCGGCTGTACGACACCTGGCGTTCTTCGTACAACCGGTCGACCAGTCACGTCGAGTTGGCCACGTCAGCAGCCCAGGTGTCCGAGGGCGTGATGACTTGGCAACCAGGTCGACATCTGTCATATAACGTTCCTTGGATTCGGACCAACATAATTTAATTTGGAATGGAGAACACATGAAACCGCTCTCGATATCAAAATATACATCAGCTTCAGGATTCTGAACTTTTTTCATCAATACCTCACTTACCAAATTAATTTAGACATTTGAAGGATTTTGTCCGATACATCTTCAGTGTAATTTCACAAGATTTGTACGTCTTAAGGATTGGATTATTTTCGACACTAATAAAAGACGCACTAAATTAGATCTCAATTGATTTCAAATCAGCAATCCTATTACAGGAGTTTTGACTTTTGACCGACTCAAAACAAGAGAAAACAGGTCAGCTAAACAGATGGTTCAGCAGAATTGATAAAGTCAATCTGTACATAGGAATGTTATAATTGAACATACGTCAGCTGAACACTGTCAAATTAACTTGAAGAGCTAAAAGAATATTGGCATCACCTAATCCACTTGTTCTATCCCTTTAAAACCACCAGAAGAAGATGGTCTAATTTAATCTAAGATACTGGACAGAGCATATTCACAATTTAGGCTACAACACTTGATGTCACTTGGAGGTCTCCTATAACTCAAAATTAGCATATCTCTGCACGGACTATCATCACAAAAGTTCAAAGCAATTTGTCTGTGTCGGAATTAAGATCTTCATTTGTCTCCTCCTGATTCTCATGTTCCTGGATTCGAGGACAACATAGAGTTTGTTAGACACGGAAACTGATATTGTAAATGGTATATAAATGAAACAACTGTATATAAAGTTGTACAAATACACAAGATTAGTACATCAAATGGAAGCATTGAGATAAGCTTTAGCTTAATATAGAAGCTTAGCTTTTTGTTGCTCCACCTGCTCTGTTGTTTGTATCATCTTATTCGGGCTAGCTTTGTAATTTATTTATGTACAAATATGCAAACAATGTTTCTTGGTACATCTTATGCATCGATGAACATGTCCTATATGTTGTCATTTGAACTACCATATGCATGCAACCAACAGCAAGTTTCAGGCAAGTTACTGGTATAAAAATCTCACCCATCAGAAGATGGATCATGTAACATCAAACCATATAATTTCCATCATGAACCAACTCTTAGATTTCGAAATGTTATACTGAATTTGCCAACATGGTCCACCTGCTATAAGATCCTGATTGCACCCTTGACAGGTACTTTATTGATGCTGGGTGTTGTGTTAATTGTAGGGTCACTTCGACGTAGAGCTACCGTTTCGTTGCTAAGCTGATATCTTCATGTCTACCAGATAGTGTCCGAGATCAGATCAACTATTCAACACTGCATCACCCAAATATTAGTGAAATAGGTAACAGCGACGGCACTTGTGTCTGATTTTATACAATGTCACAATTTGGTGTAAATCTCCTAATGATAATGGCTTATTCCATGATTCCGGGACATGGGGCGCCTATTCATCCATATTCATTTTTAACTTTGTCACCATTATTTAGCAATACAACATGGTAGACATGGTTTGTATTTAGCCATTCTCACTCTAGTGCCACTCTAGTAATGATTGCTCAGCGATCCGTGGGTCCAACCAAACAAGGCTTTACTTCCCAGAAAAATGACACAGCACCATACTGCAGCATGTAGTCACTTAAAGCAAAATTACAACATATGGAATAGCATGCATGCACTCGATAATGGTATCCGCAAATATGGGGTGTGCCAGACCAACAGGGACAGCACGACTAACACACGGAATAGCTGTTCCATGCCAACTAGCATGGATGACTTATCAGATCTTCAGATCGAATACCAGGTGAAAACCTCTGTAAATTTCGGTAAATCTCACTGAAAATTAACTCATAATAAATATTGCATCACCATCCTACTACCACACGTCACACCAAAACTTGGTTAGCTTTGTAGTCTCATTGCCAAAATCATTAAATACACAAAGTCTTGTGTGCTTAATTAGCTTATCTAGAAGTCTTAATTATCACTTTTTATGCTCTATCTGACACTGTTCATAGTTCAAAACCTCAAGTTGAATTACTTGTCCAGACCAAGCAAGTTTCATGTTTCAAACTTCAAAGGTTTCAGTTTACTGTAAAAGAATTTCAGCCATAAAATGTCAATTAAAACTATAGAAAGACCAACAAAGAAGAATATAGGCTCCAAGAACACATTTGAGAAAAAATAACATATATGTCTTCTTGTTTAGAGCCTACAGATGTATTTATCTGATCAAACAATAAAAATAGTTCCATTACAAAGAATAAAAAGGTGAAATAGCTGCGTTTTTTCAAATACTATTAATCCTAATTTGTTAAAACTCTTTTAACAGATATTTATCTACATCTCTATGATACAAGCTGTATGATAGCAACAATTAATAAAAAAAAAAACCTTCCATTATAATTTAACTAATTCCAAAGTTTTAACATAGTGAAAATGCCTATTTGACTACTTGAACAAGAATCAGCATGCATAATGACATGCATATCTATATAAATCAGACTTGGTGAACATTCTGTCAGGACATAGCTCTTGTTTGTCTAAAGACCAAATCCGATAATTGACTTTGCAAGTTCCAATGAAACATCATTTCTTAACACTTGGGTGATTTGATTTGTGGATGCTGGACCATCAAAGGAAGCCAGTAGAGTACAAAAAAATTGCCAAGAAAAATAGAAAACCAAGGCTCTGTTGTTGACATATTATCATAACCACAGATCTGACTAGTCGACTAAGCAAGTTCTGGCACTATAGTACTATGTATGATAGATCAGCATACAGAAAAAAGGGTTTCACCATATTTTGTTACATTTATCGTATGTCCAAAACTAAGAGACATGATATATTGCTATACATAAGGCCTAAGAAAAAAGCAACCACATTATCAAAAAATTCAGCATCCGACAGCATGATAGAAATAAAAATTTTTAGTATTTTCAAGCCAAATCAGATTAAAAGTTGGCAACAAATGAAGACAAAAGGGTGCAAGTACCTCATCAAGTTCCATATAGGTTGGCCGTTCCTGGAATTGCACACTCGGAGCATGTTGGAGCTTCGAAAGATTATCTAGTATCCTGGCTTTTATATCGTCCAATGACTTGCGTGAATTTTTATTTTCCATATTACTTGTTGCGACATGGATGTTATAGTCTGGACCATAGTAACCGAGATAATCATGATCAGGCATCTTATCATTCACTTCAACATGAAGGGCGACTGCAGTCTGCACAAAAAGTTTGGAAAACCAAATGCAGTTAGAATTGAGTAAGAAAAACTAAACAAAGTATGAAGACAGTATATCCTTGTAGAAAGTTTGTGATATTCATATTACAATGACAAAATGGTTATGCATGTTACGTGACAAGATCTTCTTAGTTAACTTGCAAGATGTGAAAGTTATGTACCATAAAATCATGAACAGTAGCAATATTAAAAAAAGGAAACAAAATCTTAGTCAAATGTTGATAAAATGTGAATCTAAAACCAGAGTCAACTGAAACAAGAACACTGATCAGTTAATATGCCATGGCTAGAAAAATAAAACATAAGTAAATTACTTTAGATTCTAACAATAAACCAATCAACTACATGGACCCATGGGACAAAAAAAATATCATACTAGTAGAAAATGATGTAATTGACGAACTTGCACAAACAATTGGTTTGATAATAAAAAAGCATTTCATACCTCGTAGCACCAACAGCGAGCAACATTACGTAGTGTATAGCCACCTCCACCAAGCAGCATCAGTGGCACATTAAAAGATCTAAGGTATCTTACGCACTCTGCATGGCCTTTGACAGAAAGATTGAAACAACCCAACCTGTCTCCAGATAAGGAGTCGGCACCACATTGAAGCACCACAGCATCAGGGTTGAAAACTTCCATAACTTTTGCTATGATAGGTTTGAATAGATAATGGTAGCTCTCATCATCAATGCCATCATTTAAAGGGACATTTACAGCATAATATTTCCCTTTTCCATAGCCATCATCAAGTATATGTCCTGTCCCAGGAAAATATTCTCCAAACTTGTGGAATGAGACTGTCATTACTCTATCAGTTGTGAAGAAAGCCTCCTCGACACCATCTCCATGGTGGATATCAATGTCCACATAGAGAACACGCTGCAAGCAGATAAGAAATGAACATATCAACAAAAGGTAGTGGAAAACAGAGGAAGATAAATACAAGGTACACTATACTAGAACATGTTAAAGAGTAAGCTTTTGAAGCATGATAAAATGTAGCGTGTCTGTCCAAGTTAACACTCGAGCCACCACTACTGAATTATATCAATCCAAGAAACTGATTTATGTTCAAACAAGTCCTATATTGGCAAGTAAAGCGGTGCATTAGACTGCTATTTTCCTTTTACGAAACCAACTATTCGCCTTAGAAGGGCAAAATAATTTCTCAGTCCACGAGTATATGATTTGGTCAAATGTTGCAAGTTAACTCTGGCAAAAAAAAAAAAAAAGCCTAAAGAATAATGAAAAGTAATGAAATAAATAGATACACCTCCTCAAATCCTGAAAACCCTAATCTTGAAGGAATCCCCTAAAAACAATAAGCGGTCTAGGGAACGTGGTAATGCATAAAATGCCAATGCTGCATCTAGATGCAGAGAACAAAATAGAGGGATCGCCCCCAAAAATTTGTTGGGTTTCTAATTGGTATATAAGAAAGAAAATTCACCATCAATATATTCTGTAATCAAAGAAAGAAATGATCTTTAAATGACAAGAGATTGTGAAACTAACTAAAATAAATAAATAACAGCATGCATAAATAAAAGCCAAGAACAGTAATTCCCTTCGAGCTATTGTTCTTAGTAGATAGATTTCAAAGAGGAGCGTGACCTCCGCTCCACCCCTTCTTCCGGTCATAGTTTGGTGACAATGTTTGAGAAAGGTGCGATCGAAGTTAGGTCAAGAGCAAACCCGATACACAAAAGGAACGATGGAAGGAGCACAATGAGGGGACTAGAAGGGGGCTCACGTCGTGATTCTCGAGAAGCTTGAGGATGGCGAGGACGATATCGTTGACGTAGCAGAAGCCGGAGGCCTCGGAGCGCTTGGCGTGGTGGAGGCCGCCGGACCAGTTGATGACGATGTCGGCGTTGCTGCAGTTGAGCTCCTTGGCGGCGTCGATGGAGGCGCCGGTGTAGGTCTGGCAGAACTCGAAGAGCCTGTAGAAGACGGGGCAGTCGTCGGTGATGTTGAAGCGGCGGGCGACGAAGGGGTTGGTCAGGGTCTCGGGTTTGGCGGATTGGAGGAAGGCGACGTAGTCGCCGGCGTGGAAGGCGCAGAGGTCGCGATCGCGCGCGAGCTGGGGACAGATGACCTTCATGCGGTCGAGGAGGCCGTACTTCTCGAGAAGAACGTGGGTCATCCGGATCCGGTGGGGCTTCATCGGGTGTCCCAGACCGTAGTAGTAGTTCCCCACATCCGGGTCGTAGAAGTAGCTAACCCTCCGCTTCACCGCGTCCGATCCCGACGTCGATGGCAACGAGTTCCCGCCGCCTGCGCCATCCATGCTGTCGCCCACCAGCTTCGGTGCTCGACGAGGCCAATCGTCGAGAGAGAGCGAGAGAGAGAGACAGAGACACAGACGTCTATTTATTCATGAACGGAGCCCTATCATTCTTCTTATACAATATTATGTTATTGTAGTTACCATCCTTATAACCTAAACCCACTCGAATTTGACTCGGAATTCAACTCAGTAAGACCCAAACCCATAGACTTTATCCCGAACTGACTCACCAAAACCGATTTCATCGCATAGCAACGCGTTTCATCAACTGAAACGAGCCGGACGAGTCGCCGCCGCGACCCTAATTGCCCGACATCGGGAACGATTTAGGTTACGATCACCGATTGGGATTTGCTCTCAGCCGAGAAACAGGAAATAAGTTTGGTTTTGGAAAGTTGACGTGTACATCCAATTAAGTCAACATTGGGAAAGGCAAAGACTAAACTGCTATCGTTTGCTTAAATAATTTAGATCTGTGATTTATACTTAAGAAATTAATGTGTATACCTTCTCATTTAATTAGATCGTGACATGGTTTATCATTAGGCTAAATCTTGCCTACACTAAAATGACATGGATCAATGTTATGATGTTTGATACAAGTAATAGAAACATATTTGTAACAAATTCATATTATAAGTACATATGATAAGTAATTATAGAAAGGATGATCATATTATACTACATAGTACTGCAAATTTAAAACTCTATAAGCTACACTTTTATCGTATAGATTAAAAAATCATTCCAAAGTTTATATTAAGTATGGGGGAAAAAAAGATCTCGAAAGTAAAAAAAAAAAAAAAAATCAAAAAATCAACTAGAAAGTTAATATAAGATTAACTAATTCGAGAATTTGACAAATCTCAAAAAGAAAAACCCTCTCTACATATAATAAACTTAGAAACACTCAAAATATTTTTTTTATTTTCTCACATCTTTATTCCCCATCAACACCTAAACATTTATGGGATGTTTTGGGTTTCTTTTCTTTGTAAGGAACTCTTTCCCTATTATATTTCCTTATTTTCTCGTATCTTACTTTCCCACCATGACATAAAGATTCATGAATATTTTGTATTTTTTTTCGTAAGACACTCTTTCCCTACTTATATTACTTATTATGTAAATATACTATAATACTTGTCAAGTAAACACTTATGTGTGAAATTAAATAAAAAAATATATGAAGGTATCAGCTAGCTTTAGCTGGGATCGCATTTCATCTTCACCCTTAATCTTTTATAATAAAAAAATACTGACCAACTTGTCAATAAGAATCATCTTAGATAGTCATGCACTTTTATCAAATTGGTTTTGAATTATTATCATTTACTGTAAATTACGTGTCACATCTCATATTTATAAAAAAATAATTTATCATACTAAATATTTTTTAACTGCAAAAAAAATCACATCTTAGCCACAAGTAAAGAAAAAGTCTCATATCTATTACAAAATAGTAAGTTTTTCTAAAAATAACACACATGCAATACTCATGAAACATATATATATATTAATAATTTAACATAAAATAGTAACTTATCAATTCATTATGAAACTTAAGAATAAAAAATAATAATAACTCTTATATGTCACATGCAATACATATAAGATAATAAATACATACATCGCATCCGATAATATACTTATCCAACAATGAATCGAGAGTCATACTCTACGGAATGGATTCCTCTCAACAACAAATACAAAGAATCAATTGTTGAATCTATTTTGATGATGAAATCAATTGATGAGTGTTTAATCTAACTTATTAAAGGAAGTGATGCAAGTTTAACCACGATGGTGAAAAAGAATTACAAACCAGACATGGACCCAGGATCAAGCTTAGGCATCGGACAAAGGTTTGGATAATGCGGTGTGAGCTCACTGGGAGTTCGTTAAGACTTTACTGAATGTATCGAGAAAAGGGAATGTCGGAGGTTATCAGATTACGGGAGTGAGGTCATTAATTAAGCTTGGTAGTCATGTATGGTTGTAATCCTTAAGTCGTAGGTTAAGTTTAGTCTAAATTGAGTGTGATTTGGAAGGAATCCAAATCAACTCAAAGAGGCAACCGGGTCCACTATGGGGTTGGATTGAGCTTAGGTCGAGCTCATTTAATTGACCAGGGAAGTGGTCAATTAAAGGTTCAAGTCGGGATTGAAAAAGTGAAGGGAATCACTTTTCCGGGATTCTCAGCGGTTGAACTGCCAGTGAGCGACGGTACGCCTAGGTTTTCAGGCGGCTAACGGTGGCTGAACCACCTAGGTCAATGACTAAACCGCCCATACTTTATTTTTAAGGTGCTTTCGATGGCTGCATCGCCAACTTTTGGGATTAAAATTCTATGAAATACTTGTGTGAATTATAAAGAAAGAAAAAGGGTAAGGGAGTGATCCAAGTGTTGTAATCTTGTCGCCCTTATAAGTTGAAAGATTGTAAGGATTTGGTATTCACCCAAAGAAGATCGATAGTAGATGCTGGTGTGCCTCAAGGAGAAGGACTCTGGAAATGGAAGTAGGCCAAGGTTGAGATCGAACTACTATAAGTTGTGAGTTCTCTTTGCTTATCTTGTTTAATTCTTTATATTGCTTCTAATTAGTTGATAGAAAAATACGACCTTCATCCTCATGATTTTTTAATCGAGTTCTTAATTGTTTTCAACAAAATACCAAAAGACGCTTCCGACATTATTTACTTTTGAAAGTAACGTTTTGAAATCAAGCATTTCTCTTACGATGTTGCTTATCTTTTTATTCTGATTTGATTATTTTTCTTGAGTCATTTTTAAGCAAGAAGCTTAGTATTTCTCTATAATATTTAATTAATCACTTGAATGAAAAGTTTCTGATTTTATTATCTTGCTTCAAACAAAAATTAATTATTAAAAGATCAATTTACATTTGCACTAGTTCATCCCTTCCTCTTTCTTAGTGTCAATTGATCGTAATACTAGTATATGAAGTGATATCCTTGTGCTGAAGTGGCTAATACTTTTTCTTCTGACAACCAATAAGGAAATATCTAACAGTTATGTTTTACGGCACGATAATATCATAAGAAATTACGGGATTCATAATCATTCATTTATATCTATCAGTTAATTATGAATTCATCCCCTACATAAACTAAACTACTTACGTTTACTTTAAATATTTAAGATCAGTGATTTATACTTAAGAAATTAATGCGTATGTCATCTTATTTAACTAGATCGTGACATGGATTATCACTATGCTAAATCTTGCCTACAGTAGTAAAATGCCATGACTGGGATCAATGTTATACACAAGTAGTAGAACATATTTGTAACAAATTCATATTATAAGTACATATGAGAAGTAATCCGCCTTCTCAAAAATATGATCATATTATAAGTACATAATATTGCAAATCTAAAACTTTTAATATTGTGATAAGCTTCACTTTTTTTATCATATAGATTAGAAAATCATTCCAAAGATTCTATTAACTTGAAATATCTTATCCAAGAAAAGATCTCGAAAGTTCAAAAAAAAAAAAAAAAATCAAAGATTAACAAAAAAAAATCAACTAAAAAGTCAATATATGGTTAACTGATTCAGTAATTTGATAATACCTACTTATTTTCACCATAAAATAAAAGTTCTCGCTATGTGCGACTAATTATAAAAATCTTTAACTCAAGTGAAGTATAAATCTCCTTATACACCTTATCATATAAATATCAAAAAAAAAAAAATTTCACCCTTTCTATGTATTATAAATTCAGAAATACATAAAATATTTTTTTATTTTTCTCACATCTTACTTCCCCACCAACCCAAAGATTTATGGGATAATTTGAGTTTTTTTATTTGTAAGTAACTCTTTCCTTACGCTATTTCCTTATTTTTCTAATATCTTACTTTCTTACTATGACATAAAGATTCATGGATATTTTATATATATTTTTCATAAGAAAGTCTTTCTATACTTATATTACTTATTCTGTAAAGATGCTATAATACTTATCAAGTCAACTCTTATATGTGAAATTAAATAAAGAAAATATGAAGGAATCAGCTAGCCTAGCTTAACTGAGATTGAATCCCGCCTTTACCATAAAAGACACTACAAACCATATTGTCAATGAAGAAAATTATCTTAGATAGTCATGGTTTTTTACCAAATTGGTTTTGAATTATTATCATTTGCTGCATATTATGCGTCAAATCTCATATTTATAAAAAAAAATATATCATCATTTTATTATCTATAATTTACAGAAGATTTTTTTTTATCTTTGAATTTAAATTTTTATTTTTAAGATATTAATGAAAATGCCCAATTGATTCATTGATCTATCGTTAATTTATACAGGTGAAGATAGGAGGATTTCCCTCAACTAACCTACGTGATTTCCTCATTCAGTTAAGGAAATCATATCTAAATCTTAACTTCATCTTATCTTCTATCATGCCCCCGCAAGATCGAGCTCATGTAAGGACGTCGATCTTGAACTGAGGACGTTGATCTTGAACCGATGACAATGAATCCGAAGAAAGGAGCAGACGATTCTGCTAGAGCCAAATTTGACAATCCGATTAGATCGAACTATCATGCCCCCACAAGATCAAGCTCCTGTGAAGGACACAGATCTTTACCCGATGTCAAGGAGACCGCTGTGTTGTCAACCGCGGTGAAGGTCTGACAACAGTTGACTTCAGCGAAGGAGATGCTGCTACGGCTAGGGCGATCGGTAGATCTGAAGGGCAGCGGGAGAAGCGTGCGGTCGTAGATTTACTATCGTTTGACAGCGAGAATGAACTTATTGCTGATGAGGTAGGGAAGGTGCCGCTGCTTGTTAGTGCTGATGCGACAGTGGTGGTGCACAAGGAAGATGGCCTCGTGCATAAGAACACCTCGGTAGAGGAATTGAGAAAGCCGACGCACTAGAAGTCTCCAGCTTCGATGTCGACGAGAGACTGTCGTTTGACAACAAGAAGCGATAGATCTAAGGAGAGGGCAACAGTTGTGGCCGGCGAGGGTTGCAGTTGCGATTGCAATTGTTGGAGTAAGGGGGGTCGGCAACGAGCATAGTAACTGCCGAAGGAGAAGATGAGGAAGCCGCTGTAGTGAAGGTGTGCTTCCCTTTCTTCCCTGACTTCAGGACCACAATGTTGTGGTCCCTTCTTTGGAGGTGTAGAGACGATGCAGAGAGGGATCGATGCTAGCGATGGCAACGGCAAGTGCCAGCGAGGTTGAGCGAGAGGGCTGCCAGACCAGCGACGTGGACATCAATTATAGAGCGGGACCCGAATCTTCAGATCCTCGAATGAAAACGGCGCTGGCGATGCTCTATATTTTTTTTTTGTCGGGAAACAAAGATCGCGGCTTTGCAGAAGAGGAGTCGACCGACAATTGCAGCTTCGCAAAAGGGCAGTCGACGGGGTGGGGATTTGCTACCGTTTGATAGCAAGAAAGAACTTGTTGTGCCCTCTCTACAAAGCACCGAGATACGATGAGCAGTGGCCCATATAGGTGCTCTTGGTAGAGAGAACAAATGCTGCAGGAGGGACGATGTCGGCGAGCGGGTGTAGAAGTTGTCATCTACTGCAGATGAGGTAGGAGAGATCTTCGAAGCAGAGAATGTCCGGGAGGGTGGCGACAGATGACCCCTGAGTATCTGCAGTTTTGCAGCGGGGTTGTCGACAAACAAAAGGTAATAAAAGCTGTCGTTTGACAGTGAAGAAAAAGAAAAAAGTAATCTCTCTTATATAGAGAGAGGGGCTCTGATACCATGTTGGAAATAAGAAGAAGTAATGAAAATGCCCAATTGATTCATTGATCTATCGTTAATTTATACAGGTGAAGATAGGATGATTTCCCTCAACTAACCTACCTGATTTCCTCATTCAGTTAAAGAAATCATATCTAAATCCTAACTTCATCTTATCTTCTATCAATTGTCACTGAAGAAAATTATCTTAGATAGTCATGATTTTTTACCAAATTGATTTTGAATTATTATCATTTGCTGCATATTATGCGTCAAATCTCATATTTATAAAAAAATATATATCATCATTTTATTATCTATAATTTACAGAAGATTTTTTTTTATCTTTGAATTTAAATTTTTATTTTTAAGATATTAAATATTTTTAACTGAAAAAAGAATCATCTTCAGTAGAGCTACTAAAAAGTTCTATCCACCCAAAGCTGTGATTTATTATAAAGTACTAAGTTATTCTAAAAATAAATATTTGTTACAAATATATCAATAACCAAATATTAGTAGAATCTTCAAAAATTTATAAAAAAAATATTCAATGCTCATGAAATATATACTATTGAAAAATTACGAAAGAGTATCACATGCACAATAGAAGAACAAAATAAAACCAGCTTCCCACAATTATCACGTCGTCATGCAAAGATTGATGCGTGAAAATCATAAAAAATGAAAACTGTGATACGTGATAGATTGATTACCTAGGGAGATTGTATATCCCTGAAATTTCAGATCCATATAGAGAGGATGAAGGAGGTCGAATGTCCTCCTCTCTAGCGGTTTCCACATGATAGATGGTTGAAGCGATGTTTCTCCAATTACAGTCCAAAAGCTTGAAACTCTTGCACACCTTCTCGCAGCACTCATGGAAGAAGATCTATTATCTTCTTCGTTATCATCACGCAATAGGGAAGGGCTAGTCAGTTGAAACGATGAGGGAGGGAGGAGAATAGGATGGGGTTGCCAAAGGTATAGCCTATTACTATTATGTCGCCCCTGCCTCCTATTTATAGAGAGCCACTAAAAACCCTAATGGATCCTACCTTAGTAGGTATTGGATCTCCATATAATTATCCACTTCTCTTGAATTATTGGATCTCAACCCAGTAGTCTCAATTGGCCTCTAACTGTGCCTCATGCAAGGAGTTCATCAATATTGAGTCTCATCTAATGAGAACATGAGCTAATTAGACAACTCATATTCAATCCTTGACTCGTTGAAACATCCACCATATATGTGTGACCCTCTATGCCCAATACTGAAATGGTTATAATTTTCGAACTACTTTAGACTCAGTGAATTGTTATCTTATAATAATTCACTCAACTTATCGACTATAGACGTACTAGGCCATTATGTCATAGTGTCACGGGCAAAAATATAAAATAAGGTGTTCGACTGCTCATAATTGTCCGCGTCCTTCAGTTTTGTACATGTTTTGTATAGTAAGTAGCGGGCTTGCAATAGGCTTAGCAGCTCTCGTTTGGTTAACTTTCATGGCCGATTTCGATTTGTAAATTCAAGTTGTGTCATGTGGACACTTGTGGGGACTTCAGTTTGTAATTATCCTTTATGTGTAACCATTTAAAACTTGTAAAGTCCATAGTTATTTGTATTGGCTATATAAAATGTTTACTAAAGTTGTTGCTTGTGGATCAGTGGAAAGTGTTTCCTATAACCCATTTTCTCTTTTGTAGGTCCTAAGGGACCCTAGGAGGTTTCGGGGAGGCTGACCTTTGCAGACGGACTCGCGATGGTGTCGCATGATTTAGGTAAAACTAGCTAAGTTCGTGATATTTTGGTTTCAGAGCGGAACAAACACACGTAGAAATACTTGTCATACAAACGTGGGGGACTTAGCTAGACTGTGTGGAGGGCAGCCAGCACACACGATCGTTTATGAGAAATAGACATGGAGATGTAGGGAAAGGAGTCGCTCCGAGGAGGGGACATCCTTGATTGGCATTCAGAGGAATGACCAACCCTTTGTGTGAGAGGCACCACGAGGACAAGCAACCTAGAAAGAATGTGTAACGCACAAAGGTTGGGATGGCTAAGTCGAGCTACGGCTCGACATTGGCAACTAAATTTGACGTTGCTCAAGGAAAGCGGGGCGTTTGATAAAAGATGAGACCATGCAAAGTGAGATGTATTGCTCAACGACCGAAAGAGTTATGCAAAACTACAGAGGTGAGGGGAATTGCTAACTCGAATAATCCGGTACTCATGCAAGGGCTTGTATACGGACGATGGAGTGTTTGTGGCCATCCCAAGGCGACCGTAACTCAGAGCCATGGAGCATTGGAACTTTCTCTTCGGCATGAAAAAGATATGTTCATAGGAGACTGAAGTGTGCAATAAGTTTAGCATGTTGCTAGGCCTTGAAGGGTGCAGCGGGGGTTGTATTGGCGAAGAGTCGTAATCTAGCAAGCGCATTTGCGGGGGCAGAACAATGCACAAATTGTTCAGTAAGATGAAGTAGTCCGACGGGATGGTGGTCTCCGAAACTTCCAGAGGGAAGAATGCAAAGAGGAAAGTTGCTCCAATAGGACGGATATCTAGGAGGGATATATCTTAGTTCTCTAGAGGGAGAATCATGTGCAACAAACTGCACATATTGAGTAAGAGTACCTCCAGACAGTATCTCCACAAAGCTCAACGGATCGAGTGAGTAGCAAGGAGTCATTACATGATCTCAAAGGAAGTAATGCAATGATGGATGCATTACAAGATCAAGTAGGGGAGAGACAATGGCAACATCATATGAAGGCACACTTAGATTTGATGTGGAAATCAAACTCAACGGAGGGCTGACCCATGAAATAGTGGGCATAAGAGCCACTATCAACTCAATGGAAATCGAGAGGTGAAGCAACTTGGGTGGAACTTGATGAAGTATCCAAGTCGCATGAAGAGAGTCGATGTAGAAGATAGAAACATGAAACGGAAGCACGGAGCTTTCCTTGGACAGAGGTCAAGGATATGAACTCTTGTAGAGGCAAGAGTGGGATTATGTCGCTTCATGAGTTCTTCATTCTGATGGGGCAGACTCATTTTGTATCGTGTCAAAAATGAAGCGAGCTTCGAGGAACATGCACCTTACCAAAAGAAGCATTTGATGAATGAACTAAAGCGATTCAACTTGTGGAGGCAAAGTTGGAATCAGAAGAAGGCCTTAGCACGAGGCAAGAGGACACAAAGGTGGATACTCTTGAAGAATATGTCACAGTGCTGTCATTCGAGTTGTCATGAGGAAAGTGGTGCATAGAGAAGATTGTGCTAGTGGGGGATAGAGGCCCAGGATGTAGACAATGGTGCACCAATTTTAGTGAAGTTTGGGGACTTCGAGAGCTATTATGCGATGGACTATCTTAGAGTAGTATTTTGTCCAAGTGTGACCCGAGAGTGGGGGGGGCGAAGGTAAATTGCCAAAAGAATAAACACAATCGGAGGTGGCAAAAGCCCCATAATTTGATGGCAGAGGCCACACGTGAAGAGATCATAGTTTGAGTTTATCACATAAAAATCTGAATGTAATGGAGATGTCACTAGGAGGCGACACAATGCAGCGGATCATGGTGGAATAGTTCACAGCAATACAATACATACAGAGTGTCCTGTGAGGGACAGGATTATGCAGATGTATCATTAGGAGCTACTGGGAGCTCCACTTTGGTGAACAACTCAACGACAAGAAGGGCTATGGATTCAACGAGTGAATATTATAGTACCGCAGAGGCAGGTCTTTCATGTGTGTGCATCGAATCTTGCATCAGATTAAAGCCTTGGTTATCAACATATAGGGGTCGTATACCACCGAGGGAGAATTCCAAGTGTAAGTACCAGAGAGTCCTATAGAGGGGACCTGATCATACAGAGGTATGATTGAAGCGACTCGAGAGTTGGACTGCTCCAGTACTTATAGTCATTTAAGGGAGCACGATAAGTCATATGACAAGGTCGAATAAGCGAACCTTGCTACCAAGGAAGCTAAGGAGAACAAAATTGGTGTGAGCCCTACAACAAGACGGTGGAGGCCATGTATGAGAGTTGCAGTCTATCTTTCCAACGACCAAGGGAAGCTGCTTGGAGAACATAGAGGTGTTAAAGCAGGTGGTCGAAAGAGGCGAGGAAGCGAAGACGAGTCCAAAGGGGCTTAGCTACCCAAAAGCAAAGGCATCAGCTACAAAGGAGATGGATTCGGAGGAGTGTCACAGTGCCACAAAGGTGGATCTACCGATCACGAAGAAAGTGATGTAGGTACAAGGCAATAGATAGTAGGGCTATAGGCTTGGTAGTGCCATAGTACCGCAGAGGTGGGACTTCTGTGGACAGGCAGAAGGGCAGAGACATTATATTGGTCACAAGATCAATGTTCTTAATACTCAGAAGAGTATGCGACAAAGATGATGGAGAAGATGGTACTATCCTAGAGGCGACCAGAACTATCAAAAATTTATTCCAAGTTGGGGTAAATTTTTGCTCTTTTTGGGTAAAACTTCTTGCATTCCAGAAGTTTGATGGCATTGGGAAGGCGAAATACAGTAGCTAACTAAACACAAAGAGTGCAAACACTTCGAGTGCTTCAAAAGTGTGTAAAGAGCAAGTGAAATGCTAGTAACTAGCTCGATGCATGAAGTACAACCTCGAGAAGGCGGGTGAAATCAAGTAACCTTTGTCTTCTCAACTCAAAGAGAATGGGCGAAACTTAGTACCCTGATCCTCCTATTTATCCAGCAGAGGAGCTCTGCACAAGTTCAGTAACACTTCGAGGAAAGTTTATAGAAGACAATAGTTATCAAATCCTCATCGTTGGTGATCAGTTATACTGAGAGTAGATTTTCCGCTTCATTTCCCAATAGAATGTCAATCGATAACGTGAGTGATGCGAACCTACTTGGAAGTGACAATTAAAGTTGAAGAAAGATCAATGAGTGAATCTTGTGAAGGAAGGACCTCAAAAACTTCAAAGTCTATGAGACGACGCTCGTTAAAGCTCCAACAAGCACTCACCTAGTTTAAGCAACATGAGATCATTGCGATACTGGCATATAACAATGAAGGTCTTTTCCTTCATCAGAAAGATCTGCATGAATCAACAAAGATCAACACAGCTTAGCCAAACCCACAACAGAGTCAGTCACTGTTATCTCGATGTCCCCCTCGAGTAACCTATGACCGGGATTATTTAAAATCGATATAGAATCATCCTACAGTAGTCTAATTTAAATTTAATTGATTTTAATTAGGTCATGTGAACTTGAATAAGTCAAGTTGATCTAAAATTACTCTCAAGTGACTTGAATCAAACTAACTTATCTAATTCAGTTAACTAACGAGCTTAACCAATAAAGGGCGAATAAGGAATAAGTGGCGAGTTGAAGTGCATGGAGGATCATAGTTCGACTACCCAAGAATAGTGACAAAGAGTAGTTGGGAGCCAAGAGGCATATTACAGCCAAAACATAAGATTGAAGATTCAGCAAAAGGCAAAGAGATGCATCATCTACAGTGGCTTCGATAAGGACATCGAAGGAATAAGTTGGGAAGAATATCACAGACAAAAATATAAATAATGGATTCGATGTAATGCTAATAATTATCTGTGTCCTTCAGTTTTGTACATACTTTGCATAGCAAGTAGCGGGCTTGTAGTATGCTTGGTAGCTCTCATTTGGTTAACTTTTATGGTCGATTTCGACTTGTAAATTTGAGTTGTGTCATGTGGACACTTGTGGGGATTTCGGTTTGTAATGTACAATTATCCTTTATGTGCAATCGTTTAGAACTTGTAAAGTCCATAGTTGTTATTTATATTGGCTATATAAAGTATTTGCTAAAGCTGTTGCTTGTGGATCTTATGGGAAGTGTTTCCTATAACATGTTTTCTCTTTTGTAGGTCATAAGGGACCCTAGGAGGTTTCAGGGTGGTTGACCTTTACGGACGAACTCGCAAGGGTATCGTACGACTTAGGCAAAACTAGCTAAGTTCGTGACAATAGTCCCTAGACAGTATAGGAGATCTAATCTATTGGATATGTAGGTCTTCAGTTATCGTGTATCAATAGTCTTATCCATCTAATATCCCAGAGACTGTATATTGGGCATGGTACCATCTGGCCACATACTTCATTCATTTGAGTCTTGCTTTAATCAAATTCTCTTAGAGAACTTTTATCTCAATCTGAATGACCTTGACTAGAGATTTATTATAGCGGTAACACACAGGATATTCCTCTCGCGATACTAAGAATGGATGATCATCTATTGATACTCAATTCCTTTCGTAAGGTTGGCTACATAATCTGAAACTTTTAAGACATATAAATCTGACGTCAAAGAAAGGAGTACTCAAACAAAGCATTATTTGTGTCTCAAGTATAAGGACCAGATGTACAACTTGAACTACAGAATTGTTATATGGCGTTAGGTATCATTAACCATTCAGCATTTTGTAAGCGGATCAATCAATAAACTCATTCTACAATGAGCTTTTGTATTGTACCATAAGTGTCATCACACAAGTGGTTATGAGACCAGTTACCTCCATCATATAGATAGGTATACAGTATACTAGTCTATGCAATTATCTCGATATCCCCCTCGAGTAACCTATGACCGGGATTATTTAAAATCGATATAGAATCATCCTACAGTAGTCTAATTTAAATTTAATATCATATAGATAGGTATACAGTATACTGGTCTATGCAATTATCTCGATGTCCCCCTCGAATAACCTATGACCGGGATTATTTAAAATCGATATAGAATCATCCTACAGTAGTCTAATTTAAATTTAATTGATTTTAATTAGGTCATGTGAACTTGAATAAGTCAAGTTGATCTAAAATCAAACTAACCTATCTAATTCAGTTAACTAACGAGCTTAACCAATAAAGCCAGAATAAATTTAGCTATGTTGTAGTGTTAATCAAGACCGAACAAACTCACCTAAGCCTTAAATAGGTCACATGTGTCGCAAATGTTTATCTCAAGTAGTAGGTTGGACTGAGGTACAACAAATTGGATAGATGAGTGATAATGTATTTAGTACCAATCACAAAACTTGGGAGCACAGCTTACGGGCTAGGATGAGGCTCACTCAGGAGTTGGGTTGAGCCTTACCATTAGATTGAGTCATACCTGACTCGCAGGTTAGATTGTGCATAATTACATGGATCAGGTCATGCTATACTACGTGTTGAGTCTTGCCTAATCACATGGCTAGATCATGCTTGGCTCCATGAGTTGGATTGCACTTGGCCACATTGATTATATCGTACTTTGCTACATAGGTTGGGTCATGTCTAACCATATGGGATAGGTCATATTTGGTTACATAGGAATGGTCAAGTTTAACCACATGAGTCATATCATACTTGGTCACATAAGTTAAGTCATTCCTAACCACATGGGTTATGTTATAACTGACTACATGGATTGGGTCATGTCTAACTATATGAATTAAATTATATATAACCACATAAGTTGGGATATACCTGATCACATATGCATAAGATTATACTTGACCACACAGGTTGATTTGATCGACCAACTTAACTAATGTCAAACCCCAAAACATACAAATATATAATAGAATATATTTAAATTATTATTAAATTAAATAATCATTCTAATATTATAATTTAATAATCATTATTAATTAATTATAAATTTTAAAATTAAAGCATTATTATGCATTATAAAAATCATAACAATTCTAATTATAAAAATTTCAAAATAAGAATAAAAACTGATAAGAAAAAATTGATGATACTGACTCTCCTCCAGAATCAGAAATCCTCTCACATAACTTAGATAGACAATAATTTAATTTTTATTTTTAATTTATTTTATATTTTACTAGCATATATAAAAATAAAATTATAATATTTATTTTCTTATGGTTCAAATTAAACAGTTTATTTTCTAAAATTACATCAAAAAATAAATAAATTAATAATTTAATTGATTGACAAGTATGTTAACTTATTTATATGTTTAAAAAATTATTTTTTATTATTTTCTCAATCATACGATAAAAAGTTAATAACTTAAATAAAACAATATATTATTATAGTAATTTAATTTATGTTAAGAGAGTAAAAATCATTTGCCATTGGCGTGTAAAGTGAGAGATCATAGCAGAAAAAAATGTGATGAGATATCATCATAGCAACGCACTGCTCTGTTTTTCTTTTTCTGTTTTCGCATGGTTGAAGTGATACCAATATTTTGCTGGAGAAAAATGAAAGTATGTGTAGTGATTAAATCATTGAGCTTTCTTTCTTTGTTCCTTCTGCAGGAGAACAAAGTCTAATCCCGAAACATGGCCATGCATTTGCCTGCTTGTGCGTCAACTCATCAATGAATCGTGTGAGGATAGGCACCAAAGAACACGCATGCAACAATGGACACTAAGAAGTATTTATGAGACCAGACCAAAACCAAAATATCTCTACCCTTCTAACCAATGCAAGCATCACTAATGCCAGTGAACAATGAACCACCTCCATCTCAACCAAGCCAAAACACAGCAAGCGAATAAAAAAATGACTTGGAGATTACAGAAACGGAAGAGCAATCATCATGTCTTGCGAGTTCATCAGTACATGAAATCAGCAAGCTTTATACCCAATCTCGGAAGAGCGATGATAACCCATGGCAACCAGAGAGAGTACAGCAAATTGAATGCCTGGAATAAGGAAAAAGAAAAGAAAGCAATGTTCTACAATGCCAAATTATCTGGAAACACATTTGGGTGTGTTTAAGCTAAAAGATCTATCAAAGAAAGAGAAGAGTTCTGAAGGGTGAACAAACACAGTCATGATTAAATTTCTTTAGTCATCTAAAGCTTCATTTCCTTTTCTTTACTTGTGTATCTACAGTGAGTGGCAGGCTTGATTAGCTTTCTTTTTGTGCTTTGCTGCGGAAGTTGCAGCATCATTGCAAAGTTTCCCATCAGCGGCCTACGATTTTTGGGCCCCTGTACTCTGCACCACGTACAACGAGATCATCGGGCTTGCTCTCCCTCTCCTCCAGCCATGCATACTCCTTGCTTTCACTGGACACCCAAATTGCTTGGCCTGAAATAATGATTCAAGCTGGCCATAAAAACGCTTGCCTTACAAATGAACATTTGCCTTGGCACAACACATACATCACTAATCCAAAACGGTGAAGTCAAGATTTTTGTTACATTTTCCACTTGCAAGGTAATTGTTTCATAAGAAAAATTACAGGGGATGTGTTTTGATGCCCAACATGATTGACAAAATAATGAAAATCAAAAACATCTTGACACCTCATGTCCATTAGCCAACAAACAATTTAGCAGGCACAGAAGATCTAGAGGTACAATTACTAAAGTAGCCAAATTGAGACCAAGGACAATTCAATGAAGATTACAGGCAAACTAAACCTTCCTTTTTGTCATCATTGATAGTGACAGCCATCCAACTCAAAAATTTAAAGATCTGACACCTCTCATTGTGCTTGACCACATGATTTGGACAAGGCCACCATATAACTTAAGGGAATCAGTTACCGTCATAGAATTGGCCACTAGGGAATCTAGTCAACTGATCATTAAAGCATCTCAATAAAAACCATATATGACCTGATCATTACCGTCATATCATTGACCTATGACCTGATCATTAAAGCATCTCAATAAAAACCATATATGACATTATACTGAATATCTTAACATAACTTGCAAAGAAATTTCTGGATAAGGAGTAAAATATTAGGATCATTCATTGAAATAGTCAGAACTTTCAGTTTTAAATAAATATAAAGACAGATGACCACATTTACCAACACTACTGTATTCTTACAGGCGTTTGAAACTAATGTAATTGTCCATGAAATTGAATAAAATGAATGCAACAATGTAAGTACTTTGAATAGAGACATCAACTAAAAGGTCAAACTGCAATTTGGAGTCTGGAACATACCTGGAAAGCTTGAGGACACATACTCCTTGTAATAAGTGCAAGCCCTTCCTTCGTCGTCGTTGTATGGTGGTCCAAGGACATCCAGAACTGCACAGGAGGTTACTGCAGTAAAACAATGCATGTTACCTCCAGCAGTAGGGTATAAAACAGACGTCTCACATGGTGCCTTAAAGATGGCATCAGTGTTCACCTTTGCCAAACATGTACCTGCAGTTTTTTTGACAACAGAGACTAGTTAATGGCATGAAAAACATGTCTGAAAGGAACATGCTTCCTTAAGATTTCATACAAACTGAAAGATTCCAACTGCACACACACCATTTGAGGATTTGATTTTCTCGTTTGAGCCTTGAGGGTCATTAACCCAATCGTATGACTTAATGTGCATAGAGCCAAAAAGAAGTTTGCTAAAAACAGTCATGCCTGGGTGATTGTGAAGCGGAATGACAGCTGCTTGTGGAAGGCAGAAGATACCAATCTGCAAGATTCCAGGAAGCAATAAGGGAGAACTATTACTTGCCAAGTAGTGATCCAACTACATGCATTAAGCAGCAGAGCAAAGAATGTAGGATACCGAAAAATTGGTGCATGCATAAAGGTGCAAATATGTCACAGGAGGAGGCCCATCCGTCACAACATGGTGGAAAAATGGAAGATTTGGACTGACACCAACATCCGCCAGCTTTAGAGAATCTGAATAAGAGGATAAGGTCACAGCCACATCAGATACATGACACAGCCCCCAAGGTGATCAGGGAACAGTAGCCAAAGAATTCCACACAGAAATGAATATCTTCATATATGATCTCGTCGCACCACAAAATGCTTCAAAGCAATTTTACAATACATTCAATTGTGCGCAGACTCCCAATGATTGATCTTTGATTCAAGCAGTGAATGCACCGACATATCCCCACAAAAAGCTTGATCTTTGATTCAAGCAGTGCAATATAAGCTGGAACGACAGATGAAAGGGATGAAAAAAAAAGGGACCGAAAAGCCATTTCCTAATCATTGGAGAAAAAGAAATACCTTTTGTACTTACTGTAAGTGGATACATAGATACATAATGTTAAAACACATATTAGGCCATTTCCTAACAACTTAAAGTTTAACTTTTAGGGTTTATGGTCACCTAATCAAATATTTAAGATGGCTTCAGAGTAAGCCATGAGTTTAAATCCTATGTGTTCCTCTTTCTGAGTACTTAATTAAAAATATTCATGTAATACCCATTCTTTTTTTTTTGAGCTTGCACCGTTCATTTGGGTTTCGCTCACATGTTAGATTTAAACGAGCTCATGATGAGAGTATCACATGGTCCATTTGGGCTTCCATCATATGCACTTGGATATATTTCATACGTCAAATATCAGCTTGTTCACATACATTGAACACTTTTTAAACAAGCTTAAGTTTCTGAGATTTGTGGCTACTCAATCAAATCTTCAAGACATAAAAACACTCCTAGTTAATGTTTCCCATGCCAGAACGGAGATATATGCTTGTAGATAGAAACATTGGATAATGATAAGAGTAACTCCTGGTTCATGAATCTTTAATCTGTCAAAACATACAAGAATTTCAAATTGTGTAGTCTATAGGTGAAAAGAACCTCCTGTTACTTCTCAAGTTCTAATAAACCGTAGTGGCCTTAAGTAGGACAACACGTGAACCAGATGTTGGAAGGAACAGTGGGCGTATCCAACATCTACTCTTCCTAATACAACCACAATTGCAGATTTAGTGAAGAAGTGTTAGTGAAACTAGAGTCAATAAAGAACAAACAACTAATGGCTTAAAGCAATCCAGATGATCACATTCACTCAAACATCAATTCCAGAAAGCAAACCCAGTGAGATAAAGCAGAAAGCAAAGTGAAAATAGAAGAGTAGTACCAAGAACGGATCGGAGGCGCTCCACATCATCCGCCGACGGGATGAACCCACGCCCGCCATGAGCAAACACCTCCTTGCAAGTCTCAAACAGCCTCTGGCGTCGACGCCGGCTTCTTCTGCCGCCTCTTCTTCTTTTTGGAGGAGTACTTGTTATTCTCCTCCGTCGCCAATTCTGCCGTTCCCTTCGGGTCGGCCAAGCCGCCGTCGACCCCCATCCCAAGTGAACAGATACGAAGCAACAACGAAGGGCCAAGTCCACCGAAACCCGAACTTCGGATGCGGGATCGCTAGAACAAACACGAGAAAGATCGGACTCCGGGCAGGAAGACAAAAGGCAGGGCGGCTGCTGCGCTCAAGAGAAAAGTTCCTGAACTTTGCTTTCTCAAGAGAGACATCGGGATAGGGATTGGGATTACTGCTGAGGGGTGAAGGTGACACGGATGGATCGAGAGAGGGGCGGAGTTCCCAATTTTTTATGGTGCGGGGAGGGGAAAACCAGGTGCCATGACAAAGTGCCTTCCTGTGGGCTGCTCCAAACTGCCACTGTTGTGCGTGCCGCGGCTCTATATCGATGCACAACGAAATGTAACACGTACTCGGGTTTCAAGCTGCGGGGATTGAACCGGTCGGTCTGTGTTTAGATGGTGGAATCAGTGGCAATTTCTTATGAGAAATCGCTCATAATTGATTTTTGACGATTTTTTTTAAAAAAAACTAATATTATAATTATTTTTAGTCGATATTTCTATTTTATTTTTTTAAATATCCTTAATTTTAAAAATACTTAAATTATTTGCGAGCATCAAATTATAAAGTTTGTCCAACTCAGCTCAAACTTTTATTATAGGAATAAAATATGAAGTGAATATTTAGTATATTAGTTTTTAGAGGTTATTTTATAATTTCTTTTAGTTCAATTTAACAGAAAATTTATGCATGAACTTTTTGGGCATTTGAATACATTATGAAAAGATGGGTCAGGATATATGATTTTCTATTTAGGTATCATGACAAAAACACAAGCATAGTAATTTGCAAATCTAATCAAGTCCGAGCAATTTTAGTGGATGAAAATGTCATTTCAAATTTCATATACAATTTAATTTGTTTATGAATATGATTAAAGAACACATAAAAGTTTAAATGAATATAAAATAATATTTACAAAAATTAACGTGAGGATGATTGTGATAAGCATTTAGAGTTCTTTAATAGGAACTAAATTGTTCGCTATGGAGTAAAATGTATTCAAATATGAATATAATTTGTTGGAATTAACAATATATTGCTCTATAAATACTTTGATATTATTTTAACATATAAGGATATCTGAGCTTACTTAACTTTAGAAATAATTTATTTCTCATTTATTATTTTTATACAAGTGTTAGTATAAAATTTTATTATCCGAATTGGAGGCTAAGTCGAAGCAGATCTCTTCTCATATTAGTCTCAAATCAAATGTCGTCCGACTCTAAATGTACTAAACCTATAAAATTAAATTGGGAGTGTTGCTAATCAATGTTCATTCAATATTTAAATTAGTTTAGGATGAAAACGGATAATTTAGACAAGTTCCATATATAATTTAGGGTTTGTAGAAAATTATCTCGTAGCTTGTTCTTTAATGACAAGCGCAAGTTAGATATCTTGGTAGGGTTTGTTCATTTTTGTATCATCATAGAATCATTGGATGAAACACTCCAAAGAAATTGATAGCTTGGAGATGAAGTTGTGCTCTTCTAGCATCTAAGAGTGATTGTAGATTTCCCTAACTATCACGAGATAATCTCGTGATCAGTTGAGAAAAATCCTTCCATATGACATGTATAAATAGAGGTTGTATCTATCAAACTTAATCGAACTCTTGTAATCATATTTCATTTAACATGGTATCAAAGTCACTTTCTATGTAAGAAAGATTATCTCTTTTTCACTGTTCAATGATATGATAGTATTTATTTTTTCTCTGATGCCGTAGATCAATCTATGCTTCTCTTCCTTGCCGTTGGCATTGTCTCCGTCAAGTCTTCGCCTCTGCTGTGGTACTTATCATTTGGTTCCTTCTCTGTCGGTTCCTGCCATCGACCACCTCCTACGTCCAACTTTTTCAACTATGTATAGGGGTTGAGAAAAATCCTCTCATCTTACATGTATAAATAGGGGTTGTATTCATCAAACTTAATCGAACTCTTGTAATCATATTTTATTTAACAAAGAGCATCAAACACGTTCTTGTTGTTGTCGTTATTTAACAAAGATGTAAATCTCTCATCTCGATCAAATATGTAGATTTTCTTTGCATGTATCTATTTGATTTTTTTTTTTTTTTACTTATTATATGCTTTTCTTGATGAATTCTGAGATATCATAATTACTACAAATATGTAGATTTTCTTTGCATGTTTTTATTTGATTTAGGAGAAATCTATTTTGTGTTTAAAGGATTGGAAAAATATTGTTGATTGAAGTTTCTTTTGTCTATCAATTTTATTTGGCCCAAATTATTAACTAAAATAATTAAGCTAAAGTTAATAATAGCATACTCATCGGACCCTCATAAGTCAACGTTAATCTTGTTCACGGACTAATCGGAGTGTTACCTAGTTGGACCTTGAGATGGTTTTTGAGGATTATAAGCATGTTGTAAAGCTAGAGGAGAACCAGTGATGGCTTCTTATTTTTTTTTAGGAAAACAGAGTTTTTGAATGATATAACAGATGCTGATCTGGCTGCCAAGTCATCATGCCCTCGGACACCTAGGCTGCTGACGCGACCAACTCGACGTGACTGGTCGACCGGTTGTACGAAGAACGCCAGGTGTCGTACAGCCGACCTGGCACAGGTAAGGTCGGCATCCCCCCTGCAAGAGCATGCCTCACCTCCCGTACGCCAGGCATGGCGAAAGGCACAACGGCATGGTAAGGGGTGCGGCAGCATGGTGAGTCATGAATACGGTAAGGTCATCAGGTACGAACAACCTATAGCACCCACTATAAAAGCTCCTGCACCTCCACGGGGCAGGGGGATCGCAAAAAACCAACCACTGAACTAACTTGACCATCGGAGGGGTCACGTCGGGAACCTACCCGACCCGACCTCTTTGCAGGAACCAGCAGCAGATCCCAACAGGTCGACTTCTTCTTCACCCGGGCTTCGCCACTCCAGTATCAGGACTCCCGAGTCGACCCCTGAATCACCGCTCATCCGGACCAGCTCCACTCTGTGCCGAAGAGATTGAGAAGCGGGCGACCTAGCGCACACGGGCCTGGACCAGCAAAGGCTTGCTCAGCATATTTGAAGACGGGACGCGTCCACTAGGCCAGCACCAAATTCGTCCCTATCAGCTATCCCAAATGGTAAACTGTTGTTGTATGGATTTGGAACTGTTATAACCTTTGATCTAAGTTCTGTTCTGTAGCCATTACCAGAACTGATCATGAAGGTTATCCTCAAGGGAAAAGTGAAGTACACTTATTCACATGAACTGATATCAATCATCTGTTTCTTGACAATCTAATTCAAGTGCATGGTTTTCCTAACGTATTCGACTATTGCCTAAGATATATGAATTCTTTTTATGGCTCAAAACTTCCACAACCTTCTTACCTAAGATATATGAAGTAATGTCTAAAGAGATGATTTTTTATAATCTCAATGAAAGTTAATATTTACTCTTAATTCTATAAACACAATCATATATTTTTTTCAGTTCCCCAATCAGTCTTCCAAGGTTTATGTTGCATTTGAAATGTCATTCACTTAAATAAACAAATATGAGCATGCATGGATATACAAAAGATTGTGGGCCAGTGAATTGTAGTTCTATTTTTAAAACTAAAGTTGGTAATCAATTTGAAGTATTCAAGCATGATCGCACTCTATACATCTTATAATTTTTTTTCGTGAAGAGTCTTCTAAGGATAGAAATTCTATTTTCCACTATCTTCTTTGAGATTTTCTAATAGCTTCCAAACAATATCGCTCTAGTTTCATAAAAATATGCTCGTGTAAATTTATATATATTCATCTTTTAATATAGGCAATAGCTTTTCTATGTGGTCCCTCCTATTCCTCATCATCCATAGTAGAATGTTTTTCTTTAATTTTGATGAGTTTATATAGATCTTTGCAATAGAGCAAATCTTCTATCATACGCCTCCAAGTGAAATAATTTGAGAGTTCAATTTAATCATATCATTTGACTCTTTCATTTCAATCACACAAGAAAAATTTGTAGTAAATAACCTATCTTATGATACCACTTGTTGAGAAAAACTATTGAAGCATAATAATTCTTTTCCCTCTTTGTGTATCAAAATGAGTTTTTCACCAAATTATCAACTTGTTACCAAAAGTAAATATTAACCGAAATAAGATAAATAGTAGAATAATAAATTAATCACAAAATGAGACACCAGATTTTTAATATGAAAAATCCAATGTAGAAAAAATCACAGGACCGTAGTCCACTAAAACCTCTAATATCACTAATAATGATAATATATTTATAATAATCTAAAAAACACATATCTTGGTTCATCAATTATATATCATCATCGACACAGATGAATCTAACAAAATAGATATATAATAAAATCATATAGAGAGGATAACCATTAGGATTGTATTTGATTCAAAATTGATGAAATTTTGTAGTTCAATCCTTTCACAAAAACTTACTTTCTCTTTTTTGTTTTCTCTTAATGTGCTGTTACTGTTCGCAGCTGCATTGTTTCCGACCCTCACTTCAGTTTTCTTTCCTTTTTTTTTTCTTTTTTTTTTAATAATAAATCTAAAATGCTCCTAAGTCCTCCAAGGTTCATCAAAGGGCATTCATCCGTTGGAAAGTCACTTTTCAACCTTTGCCTCAAAGAATAGACAATATCCCATTGTGAATCCAATTCTTTGGTCTCCCATATGAAATGCTTCAACCTAGTAGTATACTTTGGCCAACTTGCATCTAAAATTGGTCAGCTTCTCAAAAATGATCATGAGAAGCCTACAAAAATGGCTCCACTGCTACGATTTCCCACTTCCTTCCACCCAAGTCGGCAATGGCTCCACTGCTACGGTTTCCAACTTCCTGCCATCCAAGTCGGTAATGGCTCCACTGCTACGGTTTCGAAGCTTGCCTCCCCTCCCCTTCCCAGTTGTCTCCTTCCAAAAATAATTTTATCAACAAAATCATGTTAAAAGATAAAATTATTGTAATCCAAAGGTTAAATTGATAAAATTATTGCAAAGGGCTGTTGCTTCCTATTGCAATGCACAGCCCTCCTCTGTCACAGTATTGCCACAGCATCGCCGGCTAATGCTTATGCTCCCTCTCCAACCCCTGCAGTGATGAGTGGCTACTTCCTCCTGGGTTAACACCTTCAGCAAAACATAGTAGGTAGCGGAGAAGGCAGATTTTTTTTTAGATCCAACCGAGACAGTAATTGGTATTTTTCTTCTCGAGATGTCTTCATCGTCTATCTCTCGTATTCCTATCACTGTCCCCACAGGAATCACTACTATTTTCTCAAAATATAGGACTGGTCTCTATCAATGCTGCCATCGTCATCCCTTTCAAATTATCCAAAGGAGGCAACTACGTATCCTAACATGCTCAATTCACCAATCTCATCTTTAGATATGATTTATTAGGTCATGTTGATAGATCTTTCAGTTGTCCACTAGTAATGATCGACATCCCTGGGTCAACAAGTCAAGTACCAAATCCGAAGCATAAATTATGGCTACGTCAAGATCGTCTTATTCTCCAGACAATTCAAGCCACCGTCACTGGTTCTATCGCACTACTTATATCTTCCTATACTACTGCTACTGAAGCATATTGCAAGTTACAAACTATATTGGTAAATCGTTCGTGCACTCGCATGCTCGGCCTCATCTCAAGTCTAATGAACAATAAACAAGAGGGAAGTACCATCGGTGATTATCTTCAAAATATAAAGATTATCATTGATGATTTAGCTTTCATAGGCCACAACCTCGGTGATGATGAAATTATTGTCCACACCCTTAATGGTCTTGGGGCTGAGTACAAAGAATTGACAGCAGCAATATGGGCACGTGACTCGTCGCTATCATTTAAGGAGCTGTACAATAAGTTAACTGACTACGAGACATATCTGAAGCGTGACGATAGGGCACCAGGACCACATGTTACTGCTCAAGTTAGTCACAGGTCTAAAAAGAAGAGCAATTAGTATTCTAAGCCTATCAACAAGGATCTCGGGCAAGCACTACCTTATCATAATCCAAGTAGCAACTACAGTTCCTAATAGCCTTGGCGTCCTGCTCCTATGCCTCAAGGTAGCAACATCTATTACCAACAGCCTTGGCGTTCTGCTTCCATGCCTCAAGGTAGCAACATCAATTACCAATAACCTTAGCGTCCTACTCCTATGCCTCAACAACGAATAATATGCCAACTGTGTGATAAGGTTGGTCACTCTGCTAAGGTATGTCGGTCTCGTCCTCGACCTTTAGCTACTATGCCCCAAGCGCATCTCACTGTTGTCTTGACTTTTGATCAACATTCCTGGGTTATAGACTATGGCGCCTCCCATCACATCACCTCGGATCTTCATAACTTGTTCCTTCATAATAGCTATGGTGGTAACGATGACATTATCATCGGTGATGGTAAGCGACTTCCCATTACTCATACTATAATACTTAATTCATACTATCTTGACTTTACACTCAATGATGTGTTGCGTGCTCCTCATACCAAACAGAACTTTATTTTTGTCTCTTAATTCTATAAATAAAATAATACCTATATTGAATTTTTTTCTTGACTATATTATTATCAAGGAATTGAGCACGGGGGCATCGTTAGTTCAAGGCAAGAATAAAGATAACATTTACCATTGGTCATCTACCTCTAAGCCCACTTCCTACTCTTCTGTTGCTGCTCCAATGGATGTGTGGCATCATCATCTTGGTCACCCTTCTTCCTCAACTCTACAAAAAAAATTTCTCTTGTTATTCTCTTTCATCTTTTAAAGCTAGCTCTATTGTTACTCATTGTGATGCATGTCTTAGTAATAAAAGTCAGAGACTGTCATTTGAAAATTCTTCTATTTTTTACACACAACCATTTGAAATTCTGTATACTTATGTTTGGGGTCCTACACCAAATATTTTATTTAACAAATATAGATTTTATGTTATCATTATTGACTATTTTACCAAATATACTTAGTTTTATCCTCTTCAACATAAGTATGAGGCCTCTAAAACCTTCCTTACCTTAAAAAAAATGGTGAAAAGTATCTTTCAGTCCACTATTAAAACAGTTTCTTCTGACGGTGGAGGTGAATACCAAACACTAACACCATACTTGTTAGTCTGTGGTATTCAACATCTCAAGTCTCCTCCGTATACTCCTCAACTAGTTAGCTCAGCCAAACGCAAACATCAACATATAGTTGAAACTGGTCACACACTTCTTCATCATACTTCCATGCCAACTACTTTTTGATTTGTAGCCTTCCAGACTATAGTCTATCTGATTAATCACGTGCCATTATCCAATGAGTCTCTATAAGAATCACCCACTCCAGCCCAAATACATGAATAAATCACTTCTATAATAGAACATCTCGCTCCCTCTTTTTCTTCTCCTTCTTCTGTATACATATCCCCTACCATAGACATCCAATCTTCAGACGCTCGATCACTAGCATTTTCCTCACCCCAACCTACTACCACTAATGTTCCTCAGTCCAACTCACCCTGTTCTATTACTTCCCCAGCACCCATTCCACCATCAACTCCTAAACCACTTGGACATCTCATGACAATACACTCTAAAAGTGGTATTTTTAAACCATGTCAGGTTCTCGACCTTAATACAGCTGTGACTCCATAGTTGAGACCTGTGAACCTACCATGGTCATTCAAGCCCAAAAGTCTCATCATTGGTGTCAAACTATGTATGATGAATATGACGCCCTCCTTCATAACTCTACCTGGACACTTGTTTCATTTTATCTCGTACAAAATATCATTGGGTATAAGTGGGTTTTTTGAGTTAAGCGGAACCTTAATGGGTCAATTGCCAGGTATAAGGCCCATTTAGTGGCCAAAGGCTTTCATCAACGTCCTGGTATTAACTTTACAGAGACATTCAGTCCTGTTGTTAAATCCACAACAATCCGACTGATTTTGAGTTTAGCTGTTTTGAAAGGTTGGTACCTGTGATAATGTAATGTGAACAATGTCTTCTTACAAGAAACATTAACTAACGATGTCTTTATGGAGCAACCTCCTGGTTTTCTTCATCCTCAGTATTTGAAATATGTCTGTAAACTCCACAAGGCTATTTATGATCTTCGGCAAGCTCCAAGAGCCTAGTACAAAGAACTCAGCTCATTTTTTATGTCAGACAGCTTCTAACTCTAAGTCTAATACCTAATTATTTCTCCATCAATAACTTGACAATACAATATATCTTCTAGTATATGTGGATGATATCATTGTGATAGGTAATAATTCTATGGAGGTCACAATGTTCATTAAGAAGTTGGCCGTCAGATTTTTCCTCAAAGATCTCGGTCCCTTGAATTATTTTCTGGATATGGAAGCAACGTCTACATCTTCAAGACTCTTCCTCTTTCAACAGAAGTACACTCAAGACTTATTAGTGAAGACAAACATGAAGGATGCAAATGTTGTTTCAACTCCTCTCTCCACTAGTGAATCGCTTCGGTTAAATGATGACAGTCCTGCTACAAATCCTACACAATATCGACAAGTAATTGGTTCCTTACAATATTTAACTCTCACCTGTCCAAATATCTCATTTGCAGTTAACAAGCTGTCACAATTCATGCATAGACCGTCTACTACACATCGGTCAGTAGTTAAACGGGTATTACAATATCTTAAAGGTACTCTTGACTATAACATATTTCTCAACAAAAACTCTCCACTTCAACTTCATGCTTATGTTGAGGCTGATTGGGCTGAGAACTTTGATAATAAAATATCAACATATGGATAAATTAGTTTCCTAAGAGTCAATCCAATAAGTTGGAGTGCCAAGAAATAAAAAATAATTGCTTGGTCAACCATTGCAGCTGAGATCGCTCAATTGCAACTGCAGCTACCAAACTTAATTAGGTAATGAATCTGCTCAAAGAACTTGATATTTACTCTTTTATTACTCCTATAATATACTGTGATAATGTCAGGGCTACCTACTTATGTGCCAATACAGTGTTTCACTCTCGTATGAAACATATAGCAATTGACTTTCACTTTGTACGAGATCAAGTGATGAATTATCAACTACATATTTCTCATATTCAGACGGTAGATCAACTTACAGACTCTCTCACGAAGCCACTCTCTAGTAAAATTATTTTTACTTCATTGTCCAAGATCGACGTCCTTGGTAGGAGCTTGATCTTGCGGGGGCATGTTAAAACATAAAGTTGTTATAACCAAACAGTTAGACTATTGAGAAAAATTCTTAACACCTAATCCTTTAATCTTCTCTCTTGTTGTATAAATAAGTATGAGTGAAGGAATAAATGTGTGCACTTCATTTTCTTCTCAATCTCCTCTCTCATTTCTATCAAACCATATTTCCATTGAATTCTTTTTTAATTATTTTCTTGTCAAGGACTTGAACATGGGGGCTTCCTTGGTTCACGGCCCGAATAGAGACAACATCTACAAATGACCATCAACTTTATATCTCACTCAACCCACTGCTAGCTCTTTCACTATTGCTCCAATCGATATATGACATTGGCGTCTTGGGCATCCCTCGACCTCTATTCAATACAAATTGATTTCTCGCTATTCTATTTCTATTTTTAAATCTAGTAATATTATTACTCACTGTGATGCTTGTCTTAATAATAAGAGTCATCAACTATCGTTTGGTACATCCTCTATTTCCTGCTCTAAACCATTTGAGGTTGTTTATATTGATGTTTGGGGTCCTGCGTCAGTTGTCTCCTTTGATAAGTTTAGATTCTATATTATCTTTGTAGACTATTTTACAAAGTACACATGGTTATATTCTCTCTATCAAAAGTCTGATATTACTGTTGTCTTCTCTAACTTTAAGAACTTAGTCGAGAATTACTTTCAGACTACTATTAAAACTGTCTATTCCGATGATGGGGGTGAATATCAAGCCCTAGCGTCTTATCTATTTACTTACAATATTCAACATCTTAAGTCCCCTCCATATACTCCTTCATAATGTTATATGGACCCTTATCTCTTTTCATTCCACACAAAACATTATCAGGTGCAAGTGAGTTTTTTGAATTAAGCGGAACCCTGATGGTTCGATTGCTCGCTATAAAGCATGACTTGTCACCAAAGGATTTCATCAACGACCTGGTGTTGATTACACCAAGACATTTAGTTATGTTATCAAACCTACTACAATCCGGCTTTTCCTAAGTTTGGCAACATCCAAAGGCTGGTGTTTATGCCAGTTAGATGTTAACAATACCTTTTTACAAGGTATTATTATTGAAGATGTCTTCATAGAGTAACCTCTAGGCTTTATACATCCTCACTTTACATGACATGTTTTTGAACTCTGAAAGACCATTTATGGACTTCGTCAGGCTCCACGAGCCTGGTATACTAAGTTTAGTCTTTACTTGTCTTCCATCGGCTTCATCAACTCTAAATCTGATGCCTCCCTATTTCTATGCCAACAACATGGGCACACTATCTATCTTCTAGTATATGTGGATAATATTATGGTCACAAGTGATAACTTTTTTTAGGTTCAAGCGTTTATTAAGTAATTGGCTGACAATCCTCTCTTAAAGATCTTGATAACCTGAATTATTTTCTTGGTGTCGAGGCTACATTTATATCTTCTGACATCTTTCTTTCATAGAGAAAGTACATTCATGATTTGCTTTTGAAGCTGGACATGTAGGATACAAAAGAGGTTACCACTCCTCTATCTATCAGTGAATCACTGAAGTTATGTGATGGTAGTCCTACTACATACCCTACTCAGTATCGACAGGTGGTTGGCTCCTTATAATATCTTACTCTTACTTGTCCAGATGTCTTCTTTACAGTTAATAAATTATCTCAGTTTATACATCGATCGTCTACTTTGCACTAAGACTATTGTCAAATATATTTTACGTTATCTTTTGGGGACCATCAATCATGATATTTTTCTTCACAAACACTCTTCCTCTCAGCTTCATGCTTTTGCTGATGTTGATTGGGTCGAAAATATTGATGATTGAATCTCTACATCATGATACATTATTTTTCTTGGTGCAAATTCGATTAATTAAAGTTCTAAGAAACAAAAGACAGTTGTCAGATCTACTACTGAAGTTGAATATCGTGCTATTGCCATTAATGCTGCCAAACTTAATTGGATCACGAACTTATTTAAAGAGCTTTAAGTTCACTTTATTTCTATGCTTGTTATTTATTGTGATAATATCAGTGCTACTTACCTTTGTGTCAATCCGATTTTTTACTCCTATATGAAGCATGTTGGTATTGACTTCCACTTTGTGCGAGATCAAGCCGTCTGTTAATAGCTTCGAGTTTTCCATGTCCACACGGCTGATCAACTCGTCGACTATCTCATGAAGTCTCTAGCCTATAAAATCTTTTTCTTACATCGATCCAAGATTCATATCTTTGACATGAGTTTAATATTATGGGGTATGTTAGTTAAATAAATTTCTAAATTGAACTAGAAAATCTAGTTCTAGAAATCTCTCTCAACCCTGTATAAGATGTGCATCTCCCTGTTGAGGCATCAACGGCTGGCAGACTCTAGCTGTCCCGCTCCTCTGTCGCTACAGGTCTTGCCTTGGACGATGGGTGTTCCTTATTCCCCAAGTTCTCCAAGGTGGAATTTATGTCTCCACCTCCAAGAAGGGGGATGCTTTTTTTAAGAACTCCCCCCAAGGCAGTAACCGGAGCCCCCACTTCATACCCCTTTGAAATCCTTGGTTCCCCATCTGCGATGGAGAGAACTCCCATTCCGGTAAGAAAAGACAATGGGTTTTGCTTTGAAGTTGCAATCTCTAAAGTTTCCCCCTCCCCTCCCAATACCTCCCATCCCTCCTTCGAGGACCTGGTGGGGAAAATGTCTGAAGCCATTTAGATGTGTGGTGGATGAAGGCGCTAAGGTTGCTAGCGACATTTTATTGGAGGAGTCCGTGTTGAACATATAGTCCAGATTCAATCTATAATGAGTTTTAATGAAGTCCATAACTCAGAACTTCACTTATATTAACATAAACCCTAAATTAGGTGGAAAGAGTTGAGATTAAGAGGATGCGGCAACCGAAAATATAGAGAGAGAAAAAAGACTACGGATTGATAGTAGATGTCAAAAAATAAGATATCTAGGAAAGGAAAGAAGATAATGACATGAAAAGACTATTCTCAATCATTCATATCTCAGATTAGATTAGTTTGCAGTGGATTCTTACTATGATCTCTTAAGAAGGTTTTGGATATTGTGCTTAGTATTATAGCCCTTGTATCCTTGTGATTCTCTTGTGGCTATTGCTTGGGCTTGGGCAAGAAGTCTTGAGATCTATATATTTATTATTTTGATAGTGGATTTTCTCTGGCTTGTCCCGTGGTTTGTACCTTTCGAGTTGATGGGGTTTTTCATGTACATCTTGGTGTTGATTTGATTGTGATTTCTGTTTGATTCCGTTATGTATGATGGCTTGCTAGTATTTGTTCGTACACAAAGTTTATTCTTGTTTTATTCCCATCAACTAGTATCAACGTAGGATTTTGATGACATCTAATCTTTTGTATTTGAACATAGAGGCCGATAATGTTTCTCGCATGATTAGTTTAAATGGAAACAATTAGATGATATGGAAATCAAGAATGAAAGATCTCCTATATTGCAAAGATTTGTATGGACCTTTGCAAGGGGATAGTGCAAAGCCCACAACTATGACAGATGATGAGTGGAAGATGTTAGATCGATAAACTATTGGCTTTATTCATCAGTGGCTTGATGATAGTATCTTTTATCATGTTTCTACTAAAAGTTCTGCTTACTCTCTTTGGAAAAAGTTAGAAGGTCTTTATGAAAGAAAAACGACTGACAACAAAATTTTTCTGATCAGAAAACTTATGAACTTTAAATATAAAGAGGGTACTTCTAATCCTGAGCATTTGAATGAAATACAAAGTATTAATAATCAGTTATCCTCCATGAAAATATCTCTTGATGATCAGTTGTAGGCATTATTACTTCTCAGTTCTTTACTAGAAAGTTAAGAGACACTGGTGGTTTCCCTCAATAATTCGACACCAGATGATATTATCACCATGAGTCAAGTAACAAGTAGTTTGTTGAATGAGGAGTTGAGAAGAAAGAATTCAATAACTTCTCAAATTGATTCACAGGCACTTGTCTCAGAGAATATAGGAAGGTCAAAGTCAAATGATAGAAGTGGTTTATGTATAAGTAGAAGCAAGTCAAGATCAATGAAAGATATTATTTGCTACAATTATTGTGAGAAAGGATATTACAAGAATCAGTGCAAACAACCTAAGAAGAACAAGAAAAAAGAAAAAGAAGTGGAGCATACAGAGTCAAAATAGATTATCACAGCTACATTACAATGTAGTGATTATTTGATTTTGTCTACTTCTGACGATATTTTTTCTTGTGTGTGTCAGGATCTCGAGTGGATAATTGGCACGGGTGCTTCTTATCATACTACACCACAGAGGGAGTTCTTTACTACTTACAGGTCTAAAAATTTTAATATTGTCAAGATGAGCAACTATGGTACAGCAAACATCATTAGCATGAGAGATATCCATATAAAGACCAACCTTGGCTGCAAGTTGGCGCTTAAGGATGTGAGACATGTTATTGACTTAAGATTGAATTTAATTTTAGTTGGAAGACTGGATGATGAAGAATTTGATGTCAGATTTCATAAAGGACAATGAAAGCTCAGTAAGGGTTCTCTTATTATAGCTAATGGGAAAAAATATCATACATTATACAGATTGCAGGCTAAAGCTTGTGGTGAGCAGTTGAATGCTACAAAGAAAGACTTCAGCATGAAGTTGTGGCATAGGCAACTGGGACACATGAGTGAGAAGGGGTTGCAAGAACTTTCCAAGAGAGTGATATTGCCAGACCTGAGAGGTACATGTTTGAACCCTTGTATTGATTATTTGGCTGGTAAATGATATAGAATTTCCTTTCTTAGTCATGCTTTATCTAGAAAAATACATGTTTTGGACCGTGTCTATACAAATGTGTGTGGTCCATTAAGGACAAAAACTTCTGGTGGATCTATTAATGTTCCTAGTATCAGTAGTGTATTTTATTTTATTATTTTTATAGATGACTTTTCTAAGAAAGTTTAGGTCTATGCTTTAAAGACCAAAGATCATGTTATTAATGTCTTCAAAGAGTTTCATGCCAGAGTTGAAAGGGAGACAGAAAGGTAATTGAAATGTATAAGATCAGATAATGGTGGTGAGTACACATGATTATTTAATAATTATTGTAGTTCACATGACATCCATCATGAGTTAACAATTCCTAGTACACCTCAACATAATGCAATTGCAGAGAGGATGAACCACACCATCATGGAAAAGATCAAATGTATGCTTTCACAGGCTAAGTATTCAAAAGGTTTTGGGATGAGGCTTTGAGGACTGCAGTTGATGTAATCAACTTATCACCATATATAGCTTTAGATGATGATGTTACAAAGCATATATGGTCAGGGAAAGATGTCTCCTATAGGCATTTAAGAGTGTTTGGTTGTCGTGCATTTTCACATATTTCAGACAATGAGAGGTCCAAGCTGGATGGTAAGATAAAATAATATATTTTTCTTAGTTACTCACATGATCAGTTTGGTTATAGGCTTTGGGATCCAAAAAAGCAGAATGTGTTCAAAAGTAGATATGTTGTCTTCTTTAAAGATCAAACCATTGAGGATTTGAAGGAGGCACCAGCTAAGACTTTTGTAGAGGGATTTGTAGATTGTGACCCAGTTATTCCTTCAGTATATCAGGGTGATGGGGGAGATATGCAGGAAGATGGTACAGAGTCAGATGTTGATCTACCTGTAGGACATGTTGAGCAAGAAGAAGAAAGAGAGCAAGTTCCTATAGAACCTCAGTTAAGAAGATCTTCTAGACCACGTCAACCTTTTAGAATATACTCTACAGATGAGTATGTGATGCTTACTGATGCATATGAACCAGAGAGTTACTAGGAAGCAGTTGAAAGTGAGCAGAAAAAGAAGTGGTTTATTGCTATATAGGAAGAGATGGATTCTCTGTAGAAGAACCACACATGATTTGATGCAACTACCAAAGGGAAGTAAAGCCTTGAAGAACAAGTGTGTTTTCAGGTTGAAGACTCAAGAATATTATTCTCAACCAAAGTACAAAGCCAGATTGGTTGTGAAAGACTTTGGTAAAAAAAAAAGTATTGACTTTAAAGGATTTTTTTTTCTCATATTGTTAAAATGTCTTCTATTTGTGTTGCTCTTGGTATTGCTACTAACCTAGACTTGGAGATTAAGCGGTTAGATGTGAAAACAGATTTTCTTCATGGTGTGAAAATAGCTTTCCTTCATGGTGATTTGAAAGAGAAAATTTATATGGAGCAACCAGAAGGCTTCAAGTTGAAGAAGAGCTTGTATGGGCTGAAGCAAGCTGGTATAAAAAGTTTGATTCATTTATGATTAAAAATAAATACAAAATAACATCTTTAGATCATTATGTGTACATCAAACGGTTTGGTGAGGACTTTATTATTCTCTTACTTTATGTTAATGACATGCTTATCTTTAGAAAAAATATATCTATGATTGACATGTTGAAGAAGGAACTGAGTGAGTCTTTTGTAATGAAGGACATGGGGTCAGCAAAAGTAAATACTGGGCATGCAGATTTATCATGACAGAAGAAAGAGGAAGATTTGATTGTCATAGGAGAAATATATTGAGAATGTATTAGACAGGTTCAATATGAGTAATACAAAGCCAGTTGGTTCTACTCTTGCAGGTCACTTCAAGTTGTGCTCAGATTAGAGTCCGTCAAGTAATGAGGAGAAGGAGAAAATGCAAAAGGTTCCTTATGCTTTAGCAGTTGAAAGTTTAATGTACGTGATGGTATGTATGAGGCCGAACATCGTATATGCAGTAGGTGTTGCTAGCAAATTTCTTGCAAATCCAGGTAAAGAGCATTGGGTAGTAGTAAAGTAGATTTTTAGATATCTCAAAGGAAGTTCTAAAGTTTGTTTAAGCTTTGGAGATGGACCACCTGTGTTGACAGGTTACACAGATACAGATATGACAAGAGATATTGACACAAGGAAGTCCACATCAGGTTTTGTACTTACTTTTACAGGGGGAGCTGTCATGACAATCCAGATTGCAAAGGTGTATTGCTCTCTCCACCACAGAGGCAGAATATATTGTTGCTACAGAGGTTTGCAAAGAAATATTATGGATGAAAGGATTTTTACAATAATTGGGGTTGAAACAAGAAAACTATGTGGTGTATTGTGATAGCCAGAGTGTCATCCATTTGTGCAAAAACCCAACATTTCATTCCAAGTCAAAGCATATAGATGTCAGATATCATTGGATCATAAATGTGCTTGAAGAGAAGTAGTTACAGCTTTAAAAAATTCACACAGATAATAATGGAACATACATGTTGACTAAGACTTTACCGAAAGAGAGACAAAAGATGTGCCGACAGCTAGTCGTAATGACTTCACATTGAGGAGTCATGAGACAGCCTCCCTTATGGGCTGAAGGGGGAGGTTGTTGGGTAGATGGTCCAGATTCAGCCCATAATGGGTTTTAGTGAAGCCCATAACCCAGAACTTCACTTATAGTAATTAACCTAAACCCTAGATTAGGTGGAAAGAGTTGAGATTAAGAGGGCAACACTGCATATTGACAGTAGATGTCAGAAAATAAGAGATCCAGGAAAGGGAAGAAGACAAGGACAGGAAAAGATCATTCTCAATCATTCATATCTCAGGTTAGATCAGTTTGCAGTGGATTCTTACTGTGATCTTTGAGAAGTTTTAGATATTGTGCTTAGTATTATAGACCTTATATCCCTGTGATTCTCTTGTGGCTATTGCTTGGGCTTGGGTAAGAAGCATTGAGATTTGTATATTCATTATTTTGATAGTGGATTTTCTCTAGCTTGTCCCATGATTTTTACCCTTCGAGTTGAGGAGGTTTTCACGTAAATCTTGGTATTTATTTGATTGTGATTTCTGTTTGATTCCGTTGTGTGTGACAATATGTTAGTATTTGTTCGTATACAAAATTTATTTCTATTTTATTCTCATCAATCCGACCCGGAATGAAATGTTGCACTCGGTCAAGGCTCCCTCGAATCAAGGTGGCAACCAAATCAGGGAAGTCTCCTTTCTCCCCTCATTACAATCAAACACAAACATAAGGGAAAAGAAAAATTATCTAAGTTGTTCTCTAAACCATCATTTGCTCCGGTAGGAGAAAATAAAAATAACCCCTCTTCTTCTCTATAATCATGCCTTTAAATTTTATTTCGTGGATCCGTTGGGGAGGTACTAAGAAATAGTATAAAGAAACCCTTTTCAGTTTTGATAAGAGTCCATAACTTAGATCTGTTTGTTCTACTTGAAACACATATGCAGGACCTACAATCTCAAGCTCTTCTGAGGAGGCTAGGTCGATCATGGAATGGAGTTTCTGTGACTGCTGAAGGAAGGTCCGGGAGCCTACCGGTGGCCTGGAAACCCTTCAAACTCAGAGCATCTCTAGTTCATAAAGACAGACAAGCAGTTAACTTTGTTATCGAGGAAGAAGGTACAAATCCATGGCTACTTTCTGCAATCTATGATAGTCCAATTTTTCCGGTTCACACTGCTTTACGAAGAATGATTTCTACTTTGGGGATCTGTCTGTCCTTTGTGTCATGGCTTCTCCATGGGGATTCGAATGCCATTCTTTCTGCTAGTGAGAAAAATGGGTGGCCGCCCTTTTGTGCTTTCTTCATTAGTATTGGATATCAAACAGTTTGTTTTCTATGACAACCTTTTTGATGCTAGCTTTTCTGGATTGAAACACACCAATCAATTTGGTATATCTCGTGTAGCAGCAAGACTAGACAATTTTTTGTTCAATTCATGTTGGGAATTTATCTATGGTGACTCTTATTAAGATCGGAGCCAAGGAGGTGCTCCTTTAGTTATAAGTTTGACCCTCACTGGCTTCTTGACCAGGATTTCTAGTTCTTTGTTACCAGCTCATGGATGGGCATGCCTCTGGGATAGGAAGGAGTTAGTCTCATGGTAGGAACCTTGAACACCAAATTAGAGTCACTGGTTAGGACTTAGCTAATCTTGAACAGAAAGAATCCTATGGTTCGTTCTATCACTCTACTGATTTTTAATGTCTGTGCAGCTAGTTTGGCTACGGTTCCCCATGATACTGACTCTATCCTTTCCTTCTTTTCTTAATGGTGTTCGAACCTTTCCTCCTTCCGCCTCTCAATCTAAATGGAGGCACTGCCCCTCCCCCCCACAGTTAAATATAAACTGGATCCATCAAATTAAGGACCTCCACTGGTACGGTTCCCCATGATACTGACTCTTATCCTTTCCTTCTTTTCTTTATGGTGTTCGAACCTTTGGAAACTCTCAATCTAAATGGAGGCACTGCCCCCTCCCTCCCACAGTTAAATGGATGGGCAGCATCACTTTACCCTTTTGGAAATCTATAATCCACTTTCCCAGGGGTGTCGAAAAAAGCCTGGCCCCGAATGGGTTAAATGTGGAGTTCTTTAGGGGTTTCTAGGATAAACTCATAGATAGCCTTCTTAATCTTTCAACAAGTTTCATGCTTCTGCTTCTCTCCCCTCCGGTTAAGGCCACACACATTTCTTGTTTACATCCCAAAATCTCCTAACGCTGAGCATATCAATGACTTTTGTCCTGTTTACGATGCTTCAAATGATTCGTATCTTTTGTCGATCTAAATTCCTATCTATTTCGTTTTGTCGCTTGATTGCGAGGGATGCTATATTCTTTATAATGTGATCTTTGATGATCGTGAGACAACAATTGATCGCTGTGCAACATCGTTGGCAGCTGCAGCAACCTCGCTGCATACGATCGGTAGATCAAATTGCAAAAGCGGTTGCCCCGGGCAACGTGTGCGCACCGCAACAGTAGAGAGCAGTCAGTCGTGGTGCCACGGTGACGATGACCCAGGTCGAGCACTGAGCTGGTCGCGCAAGCAACAACTGCTTGTTGGCGACCGTGGGTAAGTGGTAATCGTGTCCAAGCAACGGTCGCACACAAGTGGAAGCCACATCTAGCGACGATCGGGCACAAGCAGAGGTCGCATCTAGCGGTTGTCGCGCACGGGCATATGTCGCACAGGCAACACCGTATAGGCGGCGTCGACACTAGCAGAAGAAGGATTAGGATTTCTCAAAAAAATTTTGATTTTGCACTTCTATATTTTATTAATACATTTTATTACTTTGATAATTCTACCCTTTATAAATCTATTAATTCTACTTTATATCTTATCATAAAATTACTATTTTACCCTTATAAAATTGAGAATTTTTATTTATATTCATAATTATAAAATTGATCAGTATAATTTAATTAAATTTGATCATGACTATATTTTGATTATTTATTGATTGAATTTATTTAGTTTTGATCAAATTTAGAAAGGATTAAATTTTTTTATTTTGATCAACTTGTTTAATTGGGCTAATGTTTAGCCCAATTCTGGGCTTGTCTAATTAAATAAAATTGATTAGTTTAATTTAACATTAAAAATTATAAATCATTATTTCTTTTATAGTTTTTTCATATGATTTATTTGTTACACGTGGTAAATAAAATCTAATTATTGTTCTTGGATATTTATTTAGCTATTCACATTCATATTTTAAAATTATCAAATATTAAAATTATGAAATAATATTTATCTTTCACATGAAGACATGATTTATGTGTTATTATGATTATAGTTATCATATAAGTTTTTTTTGTTGATTAATATTCAATAATTATTATAGTTGTTATTCTATTATTGAATTATTTCAACATAGACGATTGGGTTATAGAATAACAACTATAATAATTATTTGAGCATAGACGATTGATTGGAGCATAGACGTTGGGGCATAGACGATTGGGTTATATCTCTAAGGATTGAAAGATTATTGAAGGAAAATATTTTGGAAGATTTAAACTTCATTGATTTTGATGTTTGCATAGATTATATTAAGGGAAATCAAACTAATTATATATAAAAAAATACCACAAGAAGTAAATAACTTCTTAAAATTATTCATATTGATATCTACGAACCACTCTATATTCCCTGTTTTAGTGAAGGAATGCATTTCATCGTATTTATATATGACCTATCCAGATATGATTATGTTTGTTTATTACATAAAAAATCTTAAGTTGTTGACATTTTTAAAGTGTATGTAAATAAGATAAAGAGACAATTAGATAGAAAAGATAAAATTGTTAGATCTGACAAGGGTGGTGTATGGCAGATATGATGAATCTGATTAAAATATTGGTTCTTTTGCTAAATTCCTACAACAATAAGATATTTGTGCTCAGTATGTCTTACCAAGTATGCCAAAGCAAAATAAAAATAGTATTATTGAAAGGCAAGATCATACTCTTATGGATATGGTTAGGAGCATGATGAGTTATTCCTCTGTACCCGAGTTAATGTAGGGTGAAGCTTTTATGATAGCTATGTATATCTTGAATAGGGTTCTTAGTAAGTCGATTCCATCAACTCCATTTGAGTTATGAACTGGTAAGAAACCTAGTCTGAGACATTTAGATATTTGGGGGTGTCTTGCAAAGATAAGAGTATTCAATCCATATGAAAATAAATTGGATCTAAGAATGGTTATCCATAAAAGTTGAAAGGATATAGATTTTATAGAACAATCACAATTGGTAGCTTTCAAAAGATCTCAAAGAAAAAGAAAATATATTATTTCTGATGATTATATGATATATCTACAAGAATCAAATTATGATATAGAAATAAAAAGATATATTTTATCATTTTCATAAGCCATAGAAAGTAACGATTTTGAAAAATAGTATCATGCAAGCAATGAAAGAAGAGTTAAAATCAATGGACTAGAATGATATTTGAGAGCTCATTGAATTGCTCAATAATTATAAACGAGTCGGTTGTAAATGAGTCTTTAAGACAAAACATGACTCGACGAGCAATATTGAATGATATAAAACCAAACTTGTGGCCAAATAATTTTTTTTTCAGAAAGAATACATCGACTACAATGAGACCTTTTCTTCGGTTTATAGAAAGGACTCGTTGAGGATTATCATGACATTAGTAGCTTATTATGATCTTAAGTTACACCAAATGGATGTAAAAATAATATTTCTGAATAGGGATCTAGATGAGAAAATTTATATGAAACAACTTGAATGATTCATAAAAAAAGAAAAAGAAATTTGAGCTTGTAAAGTTAAGAAATTAATTTGTGGCATTAAATAAGCTTTCAGACAATGATATATAAAGTTTCATGATATCATTACTTTATTCATATTAAAAAAAACACTATTGATCAATGTATATATTTGAAGGTTAATGATAGCAAGTTTATTATATTGGTCTTATATGTTGATATTTTTTTATTGCTAGTAGTAATATTGGTTTATTGCACGAAACTAAGATATTTCTCAGCAATAACCTTAAGATGATTGATATGAATGATGTAACTTATGTTATTAGCATTAAAATATTTAGAGATAGACCTAAGTATTGTTAGAACTATCTTAGAAAGAATATATTAATTAAAAATATATTAATTATACCTTGGAGAGATTTAATATGCATCTTTTCTCAACCAATGATACGCTTATTATTTGAGTTGAAAAATTAAGTCAAAACCAATGCCCAAAAAATGACTTAAAAATATCAAATAAAAAATATTCCTTATGAGTGCACAATTGGAAGTTTATTATATGCTTAAACTTGTACAAGACTAGATATCAGTTTTACAGTTGCAATGCTGGGAAGATATTAGAGCAAGCCAAAAATAAAACATTATAAAACTGTAAAGAAAGTAATGATATATCGATATGGGACTAAAGATTATATACTCACACGCAAGAGATCATATTAGCTTGAAGTGACGGAATATTTAGATGCTGATTTTATAAATTTTCTCGATAACAGTAAATCCACTTCAGGTTTGTATTCATGTTAGCTGGTGGAGCAATTTCTTGAAAAATTGGAAAACAATCGCTTATTATATCATTAGAATGAAAGCTGAATCTAATTAGATAAATTATTTTTAAATAAATTTTATTTTGTTTATTTTGATTTTAAATATCTTTTATATCTTATCAATTAGTGTGTCAATTGAGAGAATATTATATTATGTGGCTATAAGATATATAATAGAATCAATTAGATTGTGATGATAAATATTAGCTAATAGAAAACAATCTATATTATAATATGATTTATTAGGAGAAATGTCATCGATGAAAGAAACTTTATTAATAAATTATCTTAGGCTCTCTGTTATAAATAGACAGGACCTCCTAAATATCGAAATAGAAAAAGAGAAGATATCCAATTGAGAGATTATGATTTTTCTGTTATCCTCCCTAAATCATCAATAACAATGATCATGTAAAAAGATAGTAAAAGGAGAGTAGTGTCTAGTTCTACTTACAGATCTAATAACATTATTAATCTAATATAATTTTATTTGATTTCAATCCTCATATTAAAATTTTTTAACGTAACATATTAATATTATAGATTTTATGTTTATACTTAACTCATTAGTTCATGTTCTGTTGGTGATCCGCGTTCAAGCTATTCACTTGTCTCAACATCCTAATGATGATTCAGGGTACAAACCGTGTGTCTCTCAAGCAGCACAACTTTGAGCAGCTCTTATTTGGGAGATTCTGCACTATGGATTAACCTTGTCAGGGACGATGGCGATTTGACTTAACACAAGATCGAAATTTTCCTCTAGAGATAGTCTTGGAATAGGCTCTCCTATGTTCTCTGAGACAAGTGCTTGTGAATCAATCTGAGAAGTTGGGTGGGCGAAGGCCTGTCCCTTGATAAAACTGTTCGCTCCTACCCCTTATCCACCATCGCAACATCTCTTTGGTTCTTATGGAATAATCGAAATCGAAACGAAGTCAAATATCTCAAACATCGCTCCCTGCAGCTACGGGCTTCCTTCAAAAAAAAAAAAAACTAGTAGTGGCAGAAGCACTCTCCCTGCCTACCTCATGCATGCCCTCCGAGCTATTGCATCTGTACACCTTTCGTCCATCTCGATCAAGTCTGATTCATTGGAGTTTAATCGATTTTGCAAAGGGTGATGAGAATAAAACAAGAATCAACTTTGTATACGAACAAATACTAGTAGACCGTCACACACAGCGAAATGAAACAGAAATCACAATCAGATGAACACCAAGATTTACGTGGAAAACCCATTCAACTCGAAGGGTAAAAACCACGGGACAAGCCAGAGAAAATCCACTATCAAAATAATGAATATACATATCTCAAGCTTCTTGCCTAAGCCCAAAACAATAGCCACAAGAGAATCACAGGGATACAAGGACTATAATCCTAAGCACAATATCCAGAACCTTCCCAAGAGATCACAGTAAAAATCCACTGCAAACTGATCTAACCTGAGATATGAATGATTGAGAATAGTCTTTTCTTGCCCTTATCTTCTTCTTTTTCCTGGATCTCTTATTTTCTGACCTCTACTGTCAATCTACAGTCTTCTTTTTCTCTCCCACGTTTCCAGCCGTCGCTGCTCTCTTAATCTCAACCCCAGCCACCTAATCTAAGTTTTAGATTAATATATGTGAGGTTTTGGGCTGTGGGCTTCACTAAAGCCCATTATGGGCTGAATCTGGGCCATCTGCCCAACAACCTCCCCCTTCAGCCCATAAGGGAGGTTGTCTCATGACTCCTAAATGTGAAGCCATGCCAATCAGCTGTCGGCACATCTCCTATTTCTCTTTCGGTAAAGCCTTTGTCAACATGTCTGTCCCATTATCATCTGTGTGAATTTTCTGAACCTGTAATTGCTTCTCTTCAAGCACATTTATGATCCAGTGATATATGACATCTATATGCTTTGACTTGGAATGAAATGTTGGGTTCTTGCATAAATGGATGACACTCTAGCTGTCACAATACACCACATAGTTTTCCTGTTTCAGCCCCAATTCTTGTAAGAATCTTTTCATCCATAACATTTCTTTGCAAACCTCTGTAGCAGCAATATATTCTACCTCTGCGGTGGAGAGAGCAATACACCTTTGTAATCTGGACTGCCATGACACAGCTCCCCCTGCAAAAGTAAATACAAAACCTGATGTGGACTTCCTTGTGTCAATATCTCTTGCCATATCTGCATCTGTGTAACCTGTCAATACAGGTGGTCCACCTCCAAAGCTTAAACAAACTTTAGAACTTCCTCTGAGATATCTAAAAATCCACTTCACTGCTGCCCAATGCTCTTTACCTGGATTTGTAAGAAATCTACTAGTAACACCCACTGCATATGCGATGTCCGGCCTCGTACATATCATTGCGTACATTAAACTTCCAACTGCTGAAGCATAAGGAACCTTTTGCATTTTCTCCTTCTCCTCATCACTTGACGGACTCAGATCTGAGCACAACTTGAAGTGACCTACAAGAGGAGAACCAACTGGCTTTGCATTACTCATACTGAACCTATTCAATACCTTCTCAATGTATTTCTCCTGTGACAACCAAATCTTTCTCTTTCTTCTGTCACAAGAAATCTGCATGCCCAGTATTTGCTTTGCTGGCCCCATGTCCTTCATTACAAAAGATTTACTCAGGTCCTTCTTCAACCTGTCAATCATAGACATATCTTTCCCAAGGATAAGCATATCATCAACATAAAGTAAGAGAATAATAAAATCCTCACCAAACCATTTGATGTACACACAATAATCTGAAGCTATTCTTTTATATTTATTTTCAATCATAAATGAATCAAACTTTTTATACCACTGTCTTGGAGCTTGCTTCAACCCATACAAGCTCTTCTTCAACTTGCAGACAAGATTTTCTTTACCTTTGACTTTGAAGCATTCTGGTTGCTCTATATAAATTTCCTCCTCCAAATCACCATGAAGGAAAGCTATTTTAACATCTAACTGTTCAATCTCCAAGTCTAGGTTAGCAGCAATACCAAGAGCAACACGGATAGAAGACATTTTAACAACAGGAGAAAAAAAAATTTCAAAGTCAATACCTTTCTTTTGACCAAAGCCTTTCACAACCAATCTAACTTTATACTTTGGTTGAGAACAATATTCTTGAGTCTTCAACCTGAAAACCCACTTGTTCTTCAAGGCTTTACTTCCCTCAGGTAGTTGCACCAAATCATATGTGTGATTCTTCTGCAGAGAATCCATCTCTTCCTGCATAGCAATAAACCACTTCTTTTTCTGCTCACTTTCAACTACTTCCTGGTATCTCTCTGGTTCACCTGCATCAGTAAGCATCACATACTCATCTGTAGAGTATCTTCTGGAAGGTTGACGTGGTCTAAAAGATCTTCTTAACTGAGGTTCTATAGGAACTTGCTCTCTTTCTTCTTCTTGCTCAACATGTCCTGCAGGTAGATCAACATCTGGCTCTGCACCATCTTCCTGCATATCTCCCCCATCACCCTGATATACTGGAGGAATAACTGGGTCACAGTCTACAAATCCCTCTGCAGAAGTCTTAGCTGGTGCCTCCTTCTTTAAATCCTCAATTGTTTGATCCTCAAAGAAGACAACATCTCTACTTCTGAACACCTTCTGCTTTTCTGGATCCCAAAGCCTGTAACCAAATTGATCATGTGAGTAACCAAGAAAAATACACTCTTTTGTCTTACCATCCAGCTTGGACCTTTCATTGTTTGGAACATGTGCAAATGCACGACAATCAAACACTCTTAAATGCCTATAGGAGACATCTTTCCCTGACCATACATGTTCTGCAACATCACCATCTAGAGCTGTACATGGTAATAAGTTGATTACATCAACTGCAATCCTCAAAGCCTCATCCCAAAACCTTTTGGGTAGCTTGGCCTGTGAAAACATACATCTGATCTTTTCCATGATGGTGCGGTTCATCCTCTCTGTAATTGCATTATGCTGAGGCGTACCAGGGACTGTCAACTCATGCTGAATGTCATGTGACCTGTAATAATCATTAAACAATCCTGTGTACTCACCACCATTATCTGATCTTATACATTTCAATTGCCTTTCTGTCTCCCTTTCAACTCTAGCATGAAACTCTTTAAAAATATTAATAACCTGATCTTTAGTCTTCAAAGCATAGGCCCAAACTTTCCTGGAAAAGTCATCTATAAAAGTAACAAAATAAAGTGCACCACTGATACTAGAAACGTTAACAGATCCACTAGGAGTTTTTATCCTCAAAGGACCACACACATCTGTATAGACACGGTCCAAGGCATGCATTTTTCTAGATAAGACGGGACTAACAAAGGAAACTCTATGTTGTTTACTAGCCAAACAATCAATACAAGGGTTCAAACGTGTACCTCTGAGGTATGACAATACCTCTCTTTTGGAAAGTTCTTGCAGCCCCTTCTCGCTCATGTGTCCTAGTCGCCTATGCCACAACTCTATACTGGAGTCTTTTTCTATAGCATTCAACTGCTCACCATAAGCTTTAGGCTGCAATCTATACAATGTATGACATTTCTTCCCATTAGCTACAATAAGAGAACCCTTACTGAGCTTCCACTGCCCTTTATGAAATCTGACATCAAAGTCTTCATCGTCCAGCCTTCCAACTGAAATTAAATTCAGTCTTAAGTCAACCACATGTCTCACATCCTTAAGTACCAACTTGCAACCAAGGTTGGTCTTTATATGGATATCTCTAATGCCAATGATGTTTGCTGTGTCATAGTTGCCTATCTTGACAACACCAAAATTTTCAGACCTGTAAGTAGTAAAAAACTCCCTCCGTGGTGTAGCATGATAAGAAGCACTTGTGTCAATTATCCACTTGAGATCCTGGCACACACAAGAAAAAATATAATCGGAAGTAGACAAAATCAAATAATCGCTACCTTGTACTGTAGTTGTGATATTCTCTTTTGACTCTGTATGCTCCAGTTCTTTCCCTCTTTTCTTGTTCTTCTTAGGTTGCTTGCACTGATTCTTGTAATGTCCTTTCTTACCATAATTGTAGTAAACAATATCTTTCCTTGACCTTGACTTGCTTCTACTCACACGTGAACCACTTCTATCCTTTGACTTTGACCTTCCTCTATTCTCTGAGACAAGTGCTTGTGAATCAATTTGAGAAGTTGCTGAATTCTTTCTCCTTAACTCCTCATTCAATAAACTGCTTGTTACTTGACTCATGATGACAATACCATCTGGTGTCGAATTACTGAGAGAAACCATTAGTGTCTCCCAACTTTCTAGCAAAGAACTAAGAAGTAACAATGCCTGTAACTCATCATCAAGAGACATTTTCATAGAGGATAACTGGTTAGTAATACTCTGTATTTCATTTAAATGCTCAGGAATAGAAGTACCCTCTTTATATTTCAAGTTCACAAGTTTTCTGATCAGAAAAGCTTTGTTGTCAGCCGTTTTTCTTTCATAAAGACCTTCTAACTTTTCTCAAAGAGAGTATGCAAAACATTCAGTAGAAACATGGTGAAAGACACTATCATCTAGCCATTGTCGAATAAAGCCAACTATTTTTCCATCTAACATCTTCCACTCATCATCTGTTATAGATATGAGATTTGCTTTGTCCGTCATCTGTTGTGTGACTTCTATCATATAATTTGGCTGTGACATGCACTATCACACTGGTACAACAACATCTCCAGTATCGTTTTCAATTCTTCCACTCTTGGCGCTTGGGGGGTCATTGGGTGGGCGAAGGCCTGTCCCTTGTTAAAACTGTTCGCTCTTACCCCTTATCCACCATCGCAACATCTCTTTGGTTCTTATGGAATAATCGAAATCGAAACGAAGTCAAATATCTCAAACATCGCTACCTGCAGCTACGGGCTTCCTTCAAAAAAAAAAACTAGTAGTGGCAGAAGCACTCTCCCTGCCTACCTCATGCATGCCCTCCGAGCTGTAGAATCTGTACACCTTTCATCCATCTCGATCAAGTCTGATTCATTGGAGTTTAATCGATTTTGCAAAGGGTGATGGGAATAAAACAAGAATCAATTTTGTATACGAACAAATACTAGCAGACCGTCACACACAGCGAAATGAAACAGAAATCACAATCAGATGAACATCAAGATTTACGTGAAAAATCCCTTCAACTCGAAGGGTAAAAATCACGGGACAAGCCAGAGAAAATCCACTATCAAAATAATGAATATATAGATCTCAAGCTTCTTGCCCAAGCCCAAAGCAATAGCCACAAGAGAATCACAGGGATACAATGACTATAATCCTAAGCACAATATCCAGAACCTTCCCAAGAGATCACAGTAAAAATCCACTGTAAACTGATCAGATATGAATGATTGAGAATAGTTTTTTCCTGCCATTGTCTTCTTTTCTTTCCTAGATCTCTTATTTTCTGGTTTCTACTGTCAATCTGTAATCTTTTTTTTTCTCTCCCATGTTTTCAGCCGCTGCTGCTCTCTTAATCTCAATCCCAGTCACCTAATCTAAATTTTAGATTAATATATATGAGGTTTTAGGTTATGAGTTTCACTTTCAACGAAGGGAACATCTTTAATCCCTTGGTGCTGGATGAGCATTTTGTTTCGACATTTTACCTCTCTTTCAGCAGCCAAAGGTTGTAAGTCTCTCTCATATTCCTACGTCCTTCAAATTCTGTTAGCCATCCGTCCTTTTTTTGTTTGCTGCTGAGCAGACACCATCCTTTTTATTTTATGTGCTTAATTTAAAATAATACTAATAATAATAATTAAATTTTTTAGTCGTTATAGCCACCGATCTAGTAAACAAATGTGAAATTTTACATTCGTGTGTCTTATTCTTCAAAATTAATCCGCCCCAACTAAATGGTGATTACATCTTCGTTTTGGTAGTTCGTCTTCCTTCAACACCCACCCTGCTTCTTGGAAAGTACCACAAGGACTCGGGTATGATGCCCGAAGCGACGACTACAGCATCCGGTCGGACAAGCTGGGGAGGCGCCGGAAAAAGTTCAGGCTGGCCGCCGGCATCGGGTCCCGGAACATGGGGTGGCGCAGGAAGTAGAAGCCGAGCGCTACCGCCACCATCTTGGGTGGCACCACGTAGAACACCAGCGCCACCAGCAGGCACGCCCCGATGAAGAGCCTCGTCGCCCGGGGGTCCCTCCAGCTCACCAGCGCCTGCACCCGTTCCCCCTGCGCCGCCAAGTCCCCCAGCAGCCTCTGCACCCGCGCCGCCTGTATCCTCAGCCGGTCGTATCGCGCCCTCACCACCTCCGCCGGCTTCGTGCTCGGCACCGGGTCGAACTCCTCGTCCAGCTCGTCCGCATCCACCATGTCCGCCTGCGACAGCCGCACGTCCATCCCCGCGGGCGCCCGCTGCCGGAACCGGGAGTACCACGCCCCGATGAGGAACACGTAGAGCGATGCCGTGGGCACCACCAGCTCCGGGTACCACACCAGCACCAGGTAGAGCACGTGCACCAGCACCGTGGTGGTGGGGTTCCGCCACCGCCGGATGTCGTCGATCCACCGCGCCAGCCCGAAGGCCCAGGCGATGACGCCCATGATCCGGAACCAATTGGCCTTGCTCCGTCGGTTGCTCCACGAGTGCCAGTTAACGTCGAGCATGTACCGCACCACCTCCCGCCCCAGCGGCGGCTCCGACCTCTCTAGCCACTCGCTCACCAATATGATCGCCGACACCCGCAGCACATCCTGCTGCATCACGCCGAGGGGTCGTAGGTGGTGCATCCGGGGGAGCATCGGCTGCGCGTACATGGCGCAGGTGTCCGGGAGCAGAGCGGCGCACGCGAAGCGGACGGCCAGCTGCACCTCCCCCATCTTCTTGACCCCGGACGGGAGAAGCCGCAACAGCGGGTACGAGGCGGTGTACACCCGGTTGCTCTCCAGGGTGGATATCCGGATCCGGACCTTGCCGATCCGGTAGTCCTGCCGGTTGCCCGCAGCGTCGAACATGCGCCAGTTGTCGAACACGCCGACGGTGAGGACCGTGCAGGGGTCGTACACCTGCCAAGTGTACTGCTCGTTCCAGCGCGGGTCGAAGCTGTCGGTGATGGTACGCGTCCGTACCCATTTCTTACCGTACTTGGCGACGCAGTAGGCGTCGGTGGAGCCCTTGGCCCCGCCTCCGCCGGCGCCCCTGGTCTTCATGGGAATCAGGCCGCGAGCCCCCAGGATACCGAGCTCCAGCACCCCCACCGCCGGCTTCCATAGCTGCTTCGCCGTCGGCCGGAAGTCGCTGCACACGTGCGCCGCCTCGTCCAGCACGTGGTAGCCACCCTCCAAGCACAGCCGGAGGTGGATCCGACCGCGGTAGCCGCCGCCGGGCGCCGCTCCGCACTCCCCCGTGGCCGTCGACTCCAGGTTGAACCACCGTGACGCCACCGCCTGCCGTTCGTCCAGTCGCTGCTCCACCGAGGCCACAGGCACCACCGCGTACCCCAGCGGCTCCGGCTCCTTGGTCGACCGGTCCTCGACCTCCACGATCATCTCGTGGTTACTGAGGGGCTCGGACGCCACGAACATGAGGTCCTCCATCCACGATAAGGACGACGAGCTGCTGCTCACGGCGATGGGCCGCCGAGTCGTCGCGGACTGGAAACCCAGATGGATCTTGACGCGCACGTTGTACGGCACGCCGGGCGGCAGCGGCGCGGCGGACGCAAGACGCAGGTCCTGCGCCTCGATGACGTAGGCCCGGAGGTACCACATCTTGGGCGACTGGTAGACCTTGGAACGGGTGTAGGCGTAACTCACGTACGGCGCTTCCGAGTTCCATGACTCGGGGAACGACTCGTCCGCCTGGGTCCCGATCCAGACGGCCACCATGATGTCGCCCGTGACCGGCGCGTCATCGCTAGCGCCCTCGAGCTTGTACCACTGCGGGGCGAGCGGTCCGTCCGGCTGGTCCCGGACCGGCACGTCCGTCAGGTTGAAGCACACGCCGCCCAGGAACGCCTCGTTGGGCCCGTCCTCCCACACCGAGATCTCCAGCGTCGACTCCGGCTTGCTCTGGCTCAGCGCGAACACCTGGTTCCACTCCAGGCAGCCGGCGCCGCTGTCCCGCGCCGGCAAGGACCGGCCAGCGATCGGCCCCGTCCGGATCTTCACGTGCGGGCTCTGGCATGGGCGGAGGCCCCGGGCCTTCACGATGCGGACGAAAAGGTACTGCATCGGCTCCACCAGGTCGTAGACCGGTGGCGGGAACCGGTCGTGGTTCCCACCGCCGGCCTCGCTGTAGGAGACGAACCGCCCCGACGCGACCCTCGGTCGATAGTCCCCGCCCACGGCTCTCCTGCTGGACGCCCGGACCCTCTCCGTGAACGCCGATGTCTGCGTCTTGCGCATCTCCGGCGGATAAGCTTCCACCGGTGTGGTCTCCGGCGACGGAGGCACCGCCATGTCGTCCTGAACGTGCGCCGTCGGGGGCGGCGATTCCTCCACCACCACCACGGAGACCAGCGGCGGGGACTGCGTTTCCGCGGCGGTCTCCGTGGGTTCAGGTAGATCGGGCGGGGGATCCTTGGGCTCCTCCGGTTTGTGCTGCGGGGCGGGGAGCTGGTCGGGCTCAGTTCCTTCGGGCTTCCCTTCCTCGGAGATCGGCTCGTCGTAATAATAAATCTTTAGGCCGATCTCGCCTCGGATCCAGGTGAGGAGGTTCCGCTTCTCCAGCGGGAAGTAGATCAACCCCTCCTCCCCGCGGCGGGCAAACTGGGAGCCGTAGATCCGGACGCGGCCGAGGAAGTGGTTCTTGCGGGCGCCACTCGGGCTTCCCATCCGCTTGTCGTTGTAGATCTCCACGTTGAGCTCCTCGTCCTCCATGGAAACGTGGTCGGCGACGACGAACTCCAGGCGCTCATTCCACTGCGGGTTGAGGTCGCGCGGCACGGTGTGGGTTTGCTTCCGCTGGCCGTCGAATTCTACGACGACGTAGGGACTGGAGGTGCCGTGGCCGTCCTTGGGGAGGAGGTCACGGGCGTCGATGACCTCGACGGCGAGCTTGCGGATGACGGGAGGCGGTAGGCTCGTCATGTTCTCATGTGGGGTAAGAAGAGGAGGAGGCAGAGGATCTGTTGCTTCTTGTTCTCAGATGAAGGGGGGAGGAGGAAAGGCGAAAGGGGAGTGAGGATGCTCTCTCCTTTTTCTTTTGCTGCTGGATCCTTCTACCATGGATGGTTGGGTTGCTTGACATCGACGCTCCTCTCCATCCTGCTCTTGATTCCTTTCTTGCTTGTCGTTCTCTTTAGGCGTTAGCCGTTGGGTTGCTTCCCGCCCTTCCTTTTCCAAAGAGGATTCATCAATATAATCCTGTAGCAGCAGTAAGGCAGGCAGCTGATCATGTCAACGCAGCAGCGTTCATCGACTTCTCCTGAGCTCTCTCTATACGTTGGCGGTAGGTAAATCTCGTGTATTAACAACCCGAGGCTCGGAGATGTCTCGATGAAACCTGTCGCTGGTGGTGTGTGTGTGTGTGTGTGTGTGGTGGCGGTGGAAGACGGAATCTATTCTCCACGCACTTTTAAGATCATGTTTCCAGCCACTTGGTGTTCCTCAAGCTGAGAGGAACAAAGGAATAAAGGCCAGGATGGATATGATTTGCCGCAGCAGCTTCATACGGCGGTCCTATTTATATCAAACATTAATTCCTCCCGTCGTTTGCTTTACGCCTTTGGATCTCAGCCCATCGACGAGTCGAACAACATCGGGCCAAGCTCACACTGGTTGCCAGCAATTAGATAGATCCATCCCACAGCCCAATTGTCGAGTAACATTGGGCCACCCTTACTTACTTAACACATCTCCCTACGTGACATCAGCCATCACACTCGCCCTTTATCCTTTCTTCGCGCAGCTTTTCGCGGAACAAGCAAGTGGACCAGGTGGACAAATAGAGAGGACAAGTGGCTTTGGGCCTATACGTAGCAAACTGGATTAGATCCCATCCATGTGAGGGGTCCCAATTACACATGACAGGTCCTATCCAAATCCACTCCTCCATTTTTGTATATCTCTTTCCACCTGAAAGGATTGGCATTAATATCCCAAAAAGATAAGTATGAGTATGAATTCGTCTTCGCCTCTTCGACCTCCGTTTGTTTATTCTCTTCGTTCTGCCGATCGGGGCGTCCCTATCCTTTTCCAATGGTCACACACGTCAATCGGTGGCTCCCCAAATGCTGCTGCTATATTCATCTTGGTTCTTATCATTATTGGAAGCATGTGTGTGTGTGTGTGTGTGTCTTACATCCATATCCCCCGTCCGTGCACAGTGTGTCACGCCCTCCACTATTCCGAATCATCATTAACGGAAACCATCTATTTTATAGGAGATAGAGAAATTGCATCTGTGGAATCACGGTTTCTCCGCTGGTTTCGCCATTGTGCAGGAGTTAGAAGCGGTTCAAACTTTTCCTTATCCACATGAAAACTGTCGGTCGCCCGAGTCATGTCGAACGATTTCTTCGCTTGCGGACTCACGCCACACCACAGCCGTCCCCGACGCAATTAGCATCTGACTCTTCCACGTAACTGCCGCTTTTGGCGGTACGTCGCATGCTCGTACCCCGCGAGCCCCGAGGGGCTGTCGGATCCCGTTCAAGAACGCGTCTAGCCAGGACCACGATTCTCCAATGAATGGTCTCCGATTCTCCAGGTGGGTCGTTTGACCACTCTAGTATGGACCAGCTGATGTAGCAGATCCCCCCCCCCCCCCCCCCCCCCTCTCTGGTTTGCTATTAAACGAGCCATGGCTCTGAATCTTCTCCACGTAATTGAACGAGGAGCGGAGGATATCCCCAACAACTCTGTTACCAGAGACGCAACATTTCCTGGTCGGCGTCGTCGCGCTTCTTCCCCTGACAAATCTCTTCTCTCTTCGTTCTCCTCCGTCTCTTGATTCTTCCCCACCGTTCGCCGATGTTGCTCGTTCGCTGGAAGCCGATCCTCCACTGCCCTCCCGGGGAGCACCCTCGCCGCGGACTCGCGTGGCCTCTAGGTCCCCGGCGATCACTGCTCCTCCGGCGCCCGATTCGCTCCCCGGCGCCTGCCTTCCTAACCATCTCCAGCTCTAAGTTCTCTCAGGCGGGTCGGGCGCGCGTCCGCCCCATTGTTCGGGCTGGTTTGGCCCAGACCCCGTCCCTCGCCGACGTCGAGAACACCGAGATCCTGTTCTCGGAGACCCTCCCCTTGATGCGGTCTCAGACGGTCAGTGTTTTTCTTTTTCTTTCTGTTTTCCCCCCCTTCTTTGCTGTCGGTCGATTGATTTCGTTGCTGTTCGAGGATTTTTTTTTTGTGAAGATGAACCTTCAGTGGCTATTTGGTTTCCGAGATTGAATCGTAAGTTGTACGGCTCGCGTTATTGACCTTGAGATCTAATCTGGGTTGCTAAGTTTGTAGATCTTCCATGTTTGGTTCCGTCCTTGTGTTTTTTAATTGGTTGATTGGGGATGGATGGCAGGTGGAGGGGAAGATAACGGTGAGATTGGATCCAACAGGCACCGAGGAGGAAGTGTCCAAATGGCGGTTGACCATCGGTTGTAATTTGGAAGGGAAGTGGACTCTGCACTGGGGAGTTAGCTACTGCGATGATCTTGGAAGGCAAGCTTTGTGTTTCTTTTCAGTAGCACCAATCTGTCCTTTAGTTCTTTCTTTTTGGCGTGCTGATCTTTTCTCTAATCCTAAGAAACATAAAGGGTTCCCCTTTGTACCTTTTGTCCCTTGTTTAAGTCAAAAAGCCAAAAAACATAAAACGAACTTTACCGATGGATCTGTTTAACTTATGAATACAACTGTTACCGTTTACAATTTCTTTAAATCCTACTGGGGCATTGAACTCAAAATCAAGTGTATACAACTTTTTGCCAGCTTAAAATTTTCCGACATATATAAATTGCTGATATATTCTTTCTGTAAGTAAATATCAAGATACTTATATTTGCTGTTATTCGTTGAGTATACTGCACATATTGAAAATTGTCTCTTTGTAAATAGTGAATTTGGACTGATAGGTCGATCAAAAGTAGTCCTGTGACCATAATTATACGACTTAATGTTTTTTGTGCTCTGTAAATTTGTAATTTTAACATGTGATGCTCATAAGTATACTTTGTGCTTTTACATGCATAAATTTTCAGCGAATGGGATCAACCTCCTCCTGAAATGAGACCACCCGAGTCTGTCCTTATTAAGGTAATATTTTCTTATTTTAACTATCACTTCCCTCCTTTTTTGGACTGTGATTTTGTTATTGACATCATGTGCTGGAGTTTTTTTTTTCTTTGATCAACTTATACTGTAACAACATTGGTGGTTACTGCTAGGATTATGCAATAGAAACACCTTTGAAGAGATTATCATCCCAATCCGAAAGGCAGGTACTTCATGAACTGCAGATCGAATTTGACAGCAACACCCCAATTGCAGCAATTCATTTTGTTTTAAAGGTAAGACATACATGTACTCTCAACCTGCCAACTTACATCCTAGTTAAATATACATGAGTTGCTTTGTCGTTAGGATATGTAAGTGATTGTCAATTGAAACCTGAAGTTCTGTGAATCACTTATTCAGTAGCCATGCTGTCAGATAATTGACTCTGAAGTAACTTTTCTTTTTCAATGTTTAATGTGCACTGATAGGAACAAGAAACAGGAGCATGGTTTCAGCACAAGGGAAGGGATTTCAGAATATCCTTTACACACTATTTTGAAGAGGGCAACAGTGTAGGTGGAAATCAAGGCTTTAGCATATGGCCAGGTTATAATCTCTACCTCATCATGTATTAGGTGCAGTTGCAACAAACTGATTTCTTGAATACATCTGTTTTGGTCTTAGACAATCATGGATGTAGGGAATATAAGTCTAAAAAACTTATCCTTTTTTCTGCAAGCAAAGGTTTTGTTGTCCCATCGTGTAGTTTTGTCAAATCTAGATATTTTAATATTAATGGTATTTGTAATCGTGCTAATTGGTAAATTTCCTTGATGAGTTAGCCTACAGAAAGAGAACAGTTGCACATTGTCACTAAACATCTCCTAGGCCAGTATATGTGGAAACTCCAAACGGATGATTATCTCCTAGGTCACTATATGTGGAAACTCCAAAGGGTTGATTATCTCCCATTTAATCAAACTGCCAGAGTAACCATAGCTTTTCTCTAGTGGTTAGAGAATCACCTGATATGTTATACTTTCAGTGTATATGGCCTGCCAATCAATTAGGTTGTGGAAAATAACAATGTTGAGCTTCTTCTAAATTAAATTTATGTGTATTAAATTGTTGTAAGTCAGTATACCTACCCTCTATAGTTGTTGCTTAAAAAAGATGATGACTACTGTCCAATGGCTAAAAGTTATGCATAGTTGCAGAAATTATCAAGTTAGGAAAAGGTATGTTTTAGTTGCTGGAGCATGTTACATTGGAATGTATAATGTCTTTATTCCATGTTCCCAAAATTTGATCGCAATTTTTTTTCCTATCATAGTTGTAAGTGCAACGTGCAAGGATGTATGAGAGAACACAAAGGGAGGTGAAGCAAGACAAAATTAATAGTGTTAGTATAAAAACCACTTGTCAATCACTGTGCAACATCTCTGCTAGATAGACGTTTCAGTTGAAAAATATAATTTCTTAGAAGAGATTCATACGAGGTACCTTTTTATTTTATCTGTAATGCTTTAAAATATACAGCTAGAACTGTGTTGGATACTCTTTTGTTTTTTATCAGTGTGGGATAAGTAACATTGTCTTGGTTACCTAACATTATTTATCAGTGTCACTAAATATCAATGATCATTTGTTCTTTGCAAGTTTTGTATTCAATGTCTGAGGAATTATCCACTAAAGATAATGGTGAAGGTATCTGGTCTAGCTGTCAACGGCGATGACTTAATTTCTCTGTATCTTCAGGGGCTTTTGACCAGATATCTAGCCTGCTTCTGAAAGCTGAGGAGTCCACTTCCAAAAAAGAAGACCCTGATGATGAAGATGGAAATGCTGTGAAGCAGAAAAGACGCATTGCTCCAATTTACAAAGAATTTCCTATCTTAAAAGAAGAGTTTGTTCCCAACCATATGACAGTCTCTGTGAGGAGAAGTGATAAGACAGATAAGAACATTGTGCAATTTGACACAGATCTGCCTGGTGATGTCGTAATTCATTGGGGCATCTGTAAGGACGATGGGAGAAAATGGGTAATCCCATCTACCCCACATCCACCAGCAACCAAAATCTTTCGGCATAAGGCTCTTCAAACTTTACTACAGGTAAAGTGAAGTAAAACGATTACAATGTCTACTTGAAATCAGTGTTCACATATTCATTTAATAAGTAGGTTTATCCTAAAGACTTCTAAATGCAATATACAATATCTTTTAGAGTATAGAGTTTAGAAGTGATCCATTTGGGATGAATAGAAAGATTGATAGTTATATCTTGTAATCAACTTACTTTTGAGGTTTTTTCTAATTTTCTTGATGATAAATGTATGAGTTCTTTCATGGTGCAATTTCACAAATGAAGATATGAATTAGAAGAATTCACTAGTGACATGATTAATTGTAAGGCTTTGTATATCTTGCTTATACTCCTAGTGTTTGTCTTCATAACAGATGTTTTAGGTTGCATGTAAAATCCTATCCAGCTTACCATTTGCTCCATTATATAGAAGTGTTTCCCAATTTGGATGTCTTAACATGGCAGAAAATTGGACAGAGGATGATATATGGTGCAATTTTCTTTGCAAATCTTTTTATATATGATTAAGAATTGCTACAGATGGCATGCTGGGATTAATTACTTGAATCAGTATTTGTAACATAATCATCTCAGCTATGTTTGCATGTTGCAACTGCTAATGGACTTTGGTCCATGGTGCATTTTTGTTAGCAAATCTTGAATATATGATAAAAATTGCTAGAGTTGGGAATGCTGGGATCAACTAGCTGAATCTACATTAGTAATATAAATTTCCTATTAAGTTTGCATGTTCGAACTACTAATGGACTCTGATTGAGACCTGGACCAAAGGGCTAATCTACATGACAATTTCATTTCATGTGAATATTTTGCTTGAAATGTAGTAATGGAAGACTCTTTTCTTTCTCCTTGTGCTAAGCACTCACTTTATCCTTTTCTTTCTCTCTACTCTGACCACGTGTTATATCACATTTATCTTGCAGCCAAAAGCAGATGGCCTTGGTAGCTGGGGATTATTTTTGGCGGATAAAGGAACTTCAGGTGTGGTTTTTGTGCTCAAACTTAATGAATACACATGGTTGAATAACAATGGAACAGATTTTTTCATCCCTATCGGAAGTGTGAGTAGCACAACTACTGAAATTGGTAGTGATGATATTGTACATGAACAGCAGGCAGGAACAGAGATTAATGATGTGAGGAACAGTCTAGCACCAAATAATTCATACCCACTGCAGAATAAATCACTGGAAACAAGTGATCCCAAAAACATCAATAGTTTACCCATGAAGAACCAAGGTACTGAGGAGGCCAAAGAATCTGTTGCATATACTGATGAAATTATCAAGGAGATAAGACATTTAGTAACTGATATATCATCAGAAAAAGGTAAACGAGCTAAAAGCAAGGAAGCACAGGAAAACATTCTACAAGAAATTGAGAAATTGGCTGCAGAAGCTTATAGTATCTTCAGGATCTCCATTCCAGGTTTTGTGGAGCTGGCTTCTGACTCTGAGCTGATGAAGCCTGCTGTAAAATTGTCTTCAGGAACAGGCTCTGGGTATGAAATTCTATGTCAAGGATTTAACTGGGAATCTCACAAATCAGGAAGATGGTATTCCGAGCTTCGTGACAAGGCCAAGGAATTATCTTCGTTAGGTTTTACAGTTGTCTGGCTACCACCACCGACTGAGTCTGTATCTCCTGAAGGGTACATGCCAAAGGATTTATATAATTTAAATTCCAGGTACAGATACATTGCAGGAAAGCTTTCGATGTTTATTTCATAGTAAAGGTAGAACAATCTATTTAACTCATTGGGTTGTGGAGATTAGTTTAAAACAGGAGTTATTCTATTAACTACCACGAACAATTTAAGCTGAAAACACAGTTTTTGATGTGTGGATTTCCACTAACAAGAAAATAGAACTTACCATCTTACAGTTACTGTTACATTAGCCGGTCTGTGTCACTTGCTAAATATTATTGAACTATCACTGAATGATTTTCAGTGAAATTCCAAATTTTCCATATAAGGATTGATTGAAGAATAATACTGTCCCAAATATGTCGTATAGAACAACTGAATTAGATATGAAGCCCATGAATGCTTCCACCTTAGAATTCACTCCCATTTCTAAAGAAAAATTCACGGAAGCAAGAAAGAAAGGTAAATGATATCGACAATTTTTTTTTTGCAGTCTTCTTCTAGCCTTTGCATAACTGAGGAGCTCGTAATCACGACTACTCCTTTCCTTACGGTTAAGTGTTATGTCATCAAGAACAAGTGTTCCCTTTTAAATGAGGTTCTTTTTCGAACATGAGCTAACTGATTGGAATAGATGATTTACAAAATTATTCAACTTTATAGGTTATAAAGACCAATAGTCTTCTGATAAGAAGTTATCAATAGTGATATAACTTTGAAAAACTGATAATATGTGATCTATTAAGTACTCCAAGTTTCATAATTGTCTTCCTTTATGTATGTTTTGTATCCTTCCTCTTGATCTCATCATGCATCATTGGTGCAGTTGTGCTCAGGGCTTTTTTAATATAAATTGCCAGTTAGAAAAAGATGACTTAGTCCAACTGTGTAACCCTTCTAATGCCAAGCATGGATATATTATCATGATTGATGACGTTTCAGGTTCTTATTTCTTTGAAACATATGTTTGCCTTATCAATTGTGCTGATGCTGAATTGAGGTCTGCTTTTCTCATTTCTGTTCATTCAGCTTTGTACATTAGGATTATAAAGACCTGATTAACAAATCAAATGCAGCAAGGAGGACTAATGGTGTATATTGTGGAAACATTCAGATATGGAAGCTTGGAAGAGCTGAAGGATCTTGTAAATAGTTTCCATGAAGTGGGCATTAAGGTTCTTGGTGATGCTGTATTAAACCATCGATGTGCACATTTCCAGAATAAGAATGGAATTTGGAATGTTTTCGGAGGCCGTTTGAATTGGGATGATCGTGCTGTTGTTGCTGATGATCCTCACTTCCAGGTAATGTTTAACAGAATATGGGAAAAACAGTTTATTTGCATTTTATTGCAAAAATTTCCAAATTACATTAAAGATGAGTTAACATGACTCCTATCTATATTGGGTTATTATGAGTGCTATGTTTGTTGATTTCTTGGATGGATTAGCTGGAGCACTTAGTTTTGTCATAATCATAACTTACACTATTCCAACATATAATATTTTGCTAGATTTGGTATACTTGAAATGCTTTTGTTCACTGTACAAACAGATGTAATTCTCTTGTTTGGTAATCTTAAGGTCTTTTTTCTGATTTATTCTTTACATTAATTCGAGTTATAATTTCAACCATTTTGAAAAATTATTCAAATTGTAATTTTATAACAATTCTGGTAGCTTTACTCCTTCATGCGTACAGAGATTTGGATGACATGGCCAATATTATAGCATATAGATTAAAGGTTATGGTATGGGAGAAAGTTCATGTCATATATCATGCCAAGCAACTTATGATGTAATGCTAGACTGTAATAGATTTAGAAGAAAAGATATAGCTAAAGGCTTCAAGTTAGGTGTTCAGACTAAATTTAACCTCAGTGTCATTGGCTCAAATTATGAAAATATCCCCATCATTGGGCTAAAGTTTTAATACACATTCACTAGGGGAACCATGGTAAAGAGTGCCTTAGCTGGTTTTTCTTTTCGTATCATTCAGAATATTAATTGAAAGGTATTTGTAACTTCATGCATATGATTGAGGGTTCCATCTTCTTGACACAACTTACTGTTATCCATTTTTTTTTCCTTCTTCCTAGGGAAGGGGTAACAAAAGCAGTGGAGATAATTTTCATGCTGCCCCGAATATTGACCACTCTCAAGATTTTGTCAGGAAGGACCTGAAAGAGTGGCTCTGCTGGTTGAGGTCTGTTGATTTCCTTTTTTTATTTAATATTATTCAGAAACTATATTCTGATATGTCGGCAAATTAACATTTTGCTATTTTGTTTCGTCATACTAAGCTATTGCTGTTTATAAGACTTTTATGTTTGCATGATATCCTGTTTCCAAAATTTGATGTAAAGAAGTATATTGAGCTGCTGAAGCACAAATAAACTACACTAGATTCGGCAGAAAATCTATAGGCTGACTCACTAGATGATTTTGATCCTTGGCATACATACATCATTTAGCATGGCTTGAGGGTACATCATATTATTTCATATCCAATATCAGTTAATTTGTGTTAACTTGAAGCTAAATATTTGTCAGCATTCTTGGTCTCTACAATAATTCGTGAAATTAATATCTAGCCCAGTGGTGGCACAAGGGTGTGAATATTGCAACCAACATTTGTAAGTTATTTCAGATCCTCAGAAACTTAATCATACTTGGCATGCTTGGTCCCACTTGACAGACAGTCGTGAAAGATGCCTAATGTGCCCTGATATTTGATACCTACATGTATCATGGCATGATATAACCTGCTTCTAATGGAGGATGATGGAACTTATCATTCTTCACTAAAATCACCAGGGGGCTTATATAGACTGCCGATCATGGAATTTGTTGTATGACTTGTATCTTTTGGTGTTGCAAGGACCTGCATGATTATTGTGACTAAATATGGTTACCAGTAGTAGATCAGGACAAAAGAAGGGAAAAGGACAGGCAGGAGTCACTAAATATATGAGTAGGCATTTCAATCTTTACTGATAATTTCAAATTTTCTCATACAAGTAGAAGGATTTGTTGAATTTTTTGTTGATATTAGTCTGAAAATGCTGTAAATTCTTTGAAGAAACCTTTGCATGGTGAAGCATGCCCTAGGCACTATCAACCCTGAGGTCGTACTTCATTAAAGGTGAGTCTGGCTGCTTGAGCCTGTCTTGAATCAGCACTGGAGATAATTCCTTGAAACTGGTATATATATATTTGCCTTTCCCATGTTGATGAGAATTGAGATAATACACAACTCAGAAGAAGGGCCAATTTCACTTGAGAGAAGGCTTTGTGCTTTCTGTTTCATTATGGTCCCTCATATGGTGTTCTCTAGTCCTGGTTGGGTTTCAAAGTGATGATTTGTGAATGTCAGAGTGCATACTTATGTCCCTTATTACAAGTGTTGGATTTTAACTTCTTGTCAGCATAGGCTATTTTTATCAATTTTCAAAATCATTAGCATCAATGCTTTAGCTAGTGAGAAGAATGAATTGTGTTCTGGAAGTGAATAGCATGTTCGGATGTTAGTTGATGGTTTCTATGCTACAATCAAATATTTGACATTTTTTGCATCATAGCAATATCATTCATGCTCATGCTGTGCTTGCTACAACTTACAGAAAAGAAGTTGGATATGATGGATGGAGATTAGATTTTGTCCGTGGGTTTTGGGGTGGTTATGTAAAAGACTACATGGAAGCAACTGAACCATATTTTGCTGTGGGTGAGTATTGGGACTCATTAAGTTATACATATGGTGACATGGACCATAATCAAGATGCTCATAGACAAAGGATTGTTGATTGGATAAATGCTACAAATGGAACTGCGGGTGCCTTTGATGTCACAACAAAAGGAATCCTCCACAGTGTAAGATTACAGCTTATGACCCTTTTTACCTTTTATTTGTCCATATCTTATTCTTTGCCACTGTTCATAAATTATGCTGCTTTTCATGGAATTCACCATAGAACTACATGTTAGGTGAGATGGATATCTGCTTTTCAATATATATTTCTCTCCTTCGGGGGTTCTGTGAACTACATATCCATTGAAATGGATTTAATGATTTTGTACAAAGGAATACTCAGAACTTGAGGCTTTCGAAAATGCAGACATGTTTCCTGTGCTGCAGTACCATACATTTTTGCATATTTATCTGAAAATATAAAGATTAGTTCTTAGGCTGTAATGCAAAGACTATCTTTGCTAGTTGCAAGACACACACAACTAAAACTAACCACGGATATCAAGATTGATTTTGACAGATCTATTCTCTGCATAGAAGGTATCTGCATAGAAGGTATGATAGGTAATACCAAAAAAAAGGAGACTGAAATAACCTACAATAAAAATGGACACCCCTGTTCCCCTAGGAAAGAAACATAATGAAGTAGCATCTAGCTTGATAGTTACATATCCTTCCGGAGGTGTCTTTTGATGGTACATGCCAATTTTTTCACCTACTATGGCTTGATATACATGCAGAGCTCAATCATGCTTGGCTGGGTCATCCAATCATCATTACACATGGAAGGAAATTTTAGGGAATGATGTCTTTCTGGTGCATAGGTTTCGATGCTGCCCCTTTTCAACACAATGTCTAGGTGATCCTTCAGTAGGCATCCTAAAAATAACATATTGTTCTAAATTTCTAATTGCACCTTAAATATTTGGTGGCTATTTCCAATCACTAATATAGTTTAGTCCACTAGGTTTGATCTAATAGCAAAGTGAAATCAGTAGTGTTGTGTGGTCATCATGTGTTTTTCAAATTAAAAGAAAAAGAATTAGTAAAACATTTATAAGGTCAGTTATAACATATATAGTTTGATATAGAGATGATTACTAGAGAAGATAACAATAACTGCCTGCTTCCAGAGAAAAATTAGGGTTATTCCTGTTGAAGATAAATGAGGGAAAACCATTTAAGGTGTGGTATGAACATCTTTAAAGGAGATCTGCATATGCATTGATAAAACTTTCAGTCGTGGGAGAAGATATCATAGTGAGGAAGACTTGTGAAAACTTTATTAGAATTGGTAAAAGGAGATTTGATGAATCTTAATTTGATTAATGATATTGTCCTCGATTGGGCTTGATGGTTGGAAAAGATTTACAAAACTAAAATAGGGACCTTGTGGCTTGTGTTTTCCAAATCAGTAGTTGATTTGTAAACTTTAGCCAAGCTTGGTGCTGGGTACCTCTTTATGCTTCAAAACAAAGGTTAAGAATTGGTTTGTTGTTCATATATTTTTAATTAAAAGTATGTTCCTGTCATCATTACTCAGAATCCTTTAATTTTTACTAAGCTATGGTCATGCACACAAGCCGTAATTTCTAGAAAATAGTTAGTTTTTTTTAACATATTCAGGGAACAAGGGATATTAGAACTAGGGGGAAAGGCCTATCACATGTCCAAAAACTGAGAACATGTGCCTAGAAAATATAAATTTTAAACGAGTGCCATTTTTTATTAGTTTTGATTTTTCATGTTCACTCATATCCTACATGACATCGTCAGCATTCTTTATAAGGTGACAACTTTGTTCAAAACTGTGTTAATTTATACTATAAATTTTATAAGTTGCTTTATATTATTGTAGTATAAATACTGTGGAAAACCTAAATTTTTTTCTTCTTACAGGCTCTGGAAAAATGTGAGTATTGGCGATTATCTGATCAAAATGGGAAACCTCCTGGAGTAGTAGGCTGGTGGGCATCTCGTGCCGTTACTTTTATAGAGAATCATGACACTGGCTCCACTCAGGTACGGAATGATTGTAATTCTATATCGTGACTTGAAGATAGTTAATCCTTACTATGATATTTCGTTCACTGGAAAGACTAGGGTTTATGGTTCAATATGCATGTAATAATTGATTTTATTTACTAATGAATCAGTACCATACATATATGCAATGAAACTTGCAAGTGTTAATGGATAAATTATTCATATTCTCTTTATTCAAAGCCCGATAGATAAATGTTCATTCATGATTTTGTCCATTATCAAACTTCTTATGAAGCATAGCTAGCACATTAACTTTGCCTTCAGTTCATAATCTGTTTATTTTTCTTGTGTTATTTGTCATAAATCACTATACACTACTGTTTCCTTGTTGGAAAAGGAATGTTAGCTACACATAACTAACATTTTTAACTTTTTAACTCATTATGTAAATTCCAGGTAAGTTATGGGAAGTTATAGATTTCATTGTTGGGTTTGTTCAAAATTTCAAATGTTAATCCATGAGTTATATGTTTCCTTCCTTTTGTTAAACTACTGACTTGCCACTTCCAACCTATCAACCATTGGATTGTAATATGCCAACAAGTTGGTAAAAGTAAGCTATACACTAAGTATGGTATCGTGTCATTTGACACAAATCGTTTGGCCTTATTGTTCATTAGGAAGCCTCAGAGGAGAAGAAAAATAAAAGAATCTGAGATGCATAGAAAGAAACCTGTTAGTTGACTGAAAACTATATTGAAAAATTGAGTTGAAGCCCTCAGGATTCAGCATGTTCTCCAATTGCTTGTTAATTGAGCTTGAGCATTGCTGTTCTATATACTAGCAGCTAGTTTTGCATCTGCAACTATTGACTAACTACTTGATAAGGAAAAGTGCCATTTAGGTTTGATGGAAAATTGTGATCTTTTAGTAACTTAGGAAAATTCTAATGTGTTTTGTCTGTTTGTAAATGTTGTTAGGTACATGGTGATTTCTTACTTTAGCCATGCCAAACTTTTAATTAACCTAGCTTGTTGAGCCTCATGGCTGCAGTCCTTCAGATATTTACTAGAGCAATATCAGTCTCTTCTTGTAATGGAAAATCTGCTGATGGTTCAGTGTGTTTCTTCCACAGGGTCATTGGCGATTCCCATCTGGAAAGGAGATGCAAGGATATGCATATATCTTAACGCATCCTGGCACACCAGCAGTCTTCTATGACCACATTTTCTCTCACTACCAGCAAGAGATATCTAGATTGATCTCGGTCAGAAATGAAAGCAAGATTCACTGCAGGAGCACGGTATGAGTTTTCTGGATTCAGATGACATTTTGTTGCATATTTCTTTGGCTGAGTCGAGTATCGGATGTCTGGTAAGTCACACGGATGTGGTAGGATAATTGTTGGTCGCATCCCATATAAAGGTTTCTTCATGGCATTTGTTGGTGCATTGAAGTACCTACAACTACAACGTTGTTTTCAATATAAATTGATTAAATATGGATAAATATCTGAGAAGGAAAGAAAATAAAAATAGAAAACAGAAACATAATAAAATGATTTTTTTGGGGTAATTCATTTGATAAGGTGGCTAATCCTAACATGATTGGTTATATGATGTGGTCCAGGTCAAGATCACCAAGGCAGAGAGGGACGTCTATGCCGCTGAGATCGATGGGAAGTTAGCAGTCAAAATTGGGCCAGGATATTATGAGCCACCAAATGGTCCTACAAAATGGGTTGTAGCAGCTGAAGGTAAAGATTATAAAGTGTGGGAAACGTCATGAACACCAGGCATCATCATCTCAACCACTTATTATTTAGTTGGGATCTTTAAGCAGATGCTCTGAGGTTTCATAATAGCAGACCTTGTAGAATAACAAGGAGGATTGTTACAATTGTATGAGACTAGGGCTCCAACATTTGGAGCCCCAGGCATATAGGGCTTATTACAATTAATTTCATCAAGAATCCCCGTAGAGCACAGATTGCACATCTGCAACGCATTTATGTGCTAATTACCCCATATGTATTAGAAACCCGTCTATCACATGTAAAACTAAGACCAGAACCTCATGTTGTATGTTGTGTATGTGCCTATTGATATATCTTTTACTTCTATTTTCTCAGTTCACAGTTTCGTATTTTGTGTCATTTTGTTCGGGAAGCATATGATTTGCTCGTGAAAGCCATGCAATTGATCACGTAACCTTGTTTTGACATTTTCATTGGCTGCAAGGGTTTTTTTGTAAATCATCAACCAGATATGATGTCTAGATTTGACGATTTGGTTCAAATTAAAATTGAATTAGACTAAAAATCAGAATCAAATCAGTCGGATCTGATGGTTGGTTGGTTCCAAATCACAATTCAATTATAATTTCTGATTTTTAGAAATCAAAATCGATAATTTTTTAATCTGAATTATCAAACGATTAATTTTAGGATTAAAAAAGGTTTTTTTATATTATATTAATTTTATGTTATTAGATTTATTATACTTTTTATTTTTAAATTATTATTATTATTATTATATTTTAAAAAATTAAATTAAAAAATTAAAAAATATATTCGATACCATCAAATCGGAATCGCTAGTTTTGGATCCGTGATTCAGTTCCGATTCTTAAATTTTAAGAAAACAGAAACAGGTATTTAAATTTTAAGAATCCGAAATCGTCGATGACAGAAGATGGAGAATCCAAAATCAAATTTTAGAAATCAAAAGAGTAACCGGGGCAGGTCTAACGATGTCAATACAAATACACGTTGGGCGTTGCTTGCGCCATGGAGGATGGCGTACACAGAAAGAGCATATCGTGTGCATCGGGAAACCAGCAGCTAGGACACACCTCCCCCCCCCCGGTCAATCCTCCTCCTCGACCTCGGCCTCGTCAGCGCCGTAATCAAACCCAATGCTAACGGCGGAGGTGTGGTCGCCCCTCCCGCTCCCCAGGCCTCCGGCCCACCGTCAGCACCTCGACCCCTCCGCCACCGTCACCACCTCCTTCCCCACCCTCGCCCACCTCCGCATGCGCCACGCCCGCGCCCTACGCACCCACGTCCACCAGCCTTCCTTCTGGAACGCGTTGGCTCGATCCTATGCGTCCCACGGCGCCGCCCCACACCTCGCCCTCGGCGTCTGCCTCCACATGCCCCTCAGAGATGCCCACACCTTCCCCCTCGCCTTCAAGCTCTGCTCCCTCCTCTCCGCCTTCGCTGAGGCTCTCTCCCTCCACGCCCACCTCGTCAAGCTTGGACTCGCCGCCACGAGCGTCCACTCCCTCAATGCTCTTGTCACTCTCTATTCCAACTTCGGCCACCTCGACCTCGCGCGGCAGCTGTTCGATCGAATTCCCCGCCGAATCGTCTCTTCGTGGTCGGCCATGATCGCGGGCTACGATCGTAACGCCCAGCCCCGCGAGGCGCTGTTCACGTTCCTCGGGATGTTGGAGGCCGGCGTAAGTCCCGATGAGGCGGCTCTGGTCAGCACGCTCGCTGCCTGCACCCATGGCGGGTGCTTGGAGTTCGGGAAGGCAATTCACGCCTGTGCGACCGTCTCCGGCCTCGGGCTCGAGTCCGTTGGTATTGCCACTGCACTCGTCGACCTGTACGCCAAGTGCGGGGAGGTCGACTCCGCAAGGGAAGTCTTCGAGAGGATGGTGCAGAGGAACGTGCTCAGCTGGAGCGCCATGATTGGCGGCCTCGCAATGCACGGCCGAGCACCGGAGGCCATCAAGCTTTTCGACGAGATGGTCGAGGCCGGCGTCAGGCCCACGTCGGTGACGATGACCAACGTGCTCAGCGCCTGCAGCCATGTTGGATTGGTGGACCAAGGCCTCAGGTTGTTCAACCTGATGAAGGAAGAGTACGGGATCGAGCCGAGGGTCGAGCACTGCGGCTGCGTGGTGGACCTCCTGGGCCGAGCCGGGCTGTTCCTCGAAGCGCGGGAGTTCATTAGCACGATGCCCACGCCGGCGACGGCGGCGATCTGGAGGAGCCTCCTGGGCGCGGCTTGCACGCACGGGGACCTGGAGGCGGGAAGACTGGCGGGGGAACGGTTGGCGGCAACGGGGGAGGAGATGGTAGCCGGGGACTACGTCATGTTGGCCAACCTCTACGCGAGGCTCGGTCTCTGGGAGGAGGTGGGGAGGGTGAGGACGGAGATGAACGATGTGGGAGTGAAGAGGGTGGCCGGGTTCAGCTCGGTGGAGGTCGATGGGGAGCTTCATAGGTTTGTGATGGGCGACAGATCGCACCGCGAAGCCAAACGCATCCATGAAGCGTTACACCTTCTCAACTCCGAACTGATGGCTGAAGAATCCTCATCATTTCACTGTGAGATGGCTGTGTTCGTTGCGATTTAAAGGTCCGTTCGAGTCGGATCATGTACCATGAGCGGATTCAGTAGATTGAATCCGGCAACAAACGACTTCGAGTTTGGATCCTTTAAGAGGAACTCGGATCGGATCTCGTATCCACAAGAACCTGAAATCGATACATTCAAACATTGCAAATATAAAAAATGTAAATCTTATGTTTATTTCAGTTTGGATTTTAGGACATTTAGCTATGCTCTAATTGTTGGATAATGATATGAAATTAATTTTGATGTACGAGATGCAACGGCGTTGACAGCTGAGCGCGGCGCAGAAGGACCGGGTTCGCACTTTGAGCCCGCGGCCCGAGCCACATCTATAGATAGGGTTTCGTGGCGTTTGCTGATTTGATTTAGACGGATCCGCTGTTCCTCCCTCCCTCTCTCGCTCGCTCGATCCAAATGCTTCGGAGATCGCTCTCGCGAATCTCACCTCTTCTCTCCAATGGACTCCTCCTCAGAAGTGGTCCGCTCTGCTGTTCTTCTCCTCGTCGGTTTTGTTCTTCCTCTCACTCCTCTGCGACCCTAAACCCTTCTGTTTCGCAAGAAGAGGAGAGCCGAGAGAGTCCCCGCCAGGCGGCCACAGTCTCGATCGACCGCTCAGGGTTGTACAATCCTCCAGGTATCTGCACCCGATTCTTTGTTTGTTTTCTTGTATTTAATTTGTGCTATACTTTTCCCGTGGTTGACGATTGCACATCGTCTTTCTTGGATTGCCGAATTTTGAAGAGCATTCGCACGAGCCTTCTTCTGTTCCTGAGCTTGTTAAGCATCTCAAGAGCATCATAAAGGTTCGATCACTCTTTGACCAAGATTATATTGTTTTCTTGTGATTTGTTGGTTCCACACATATAAAAGAAGTAATTTGGGGTGATTTTGTGACATTTCAAGTTGAAATCATAAGGTAGAAAGTTCTTGTATTGCTCTTCTCTATGCACTCTCTTTGGCAATTGTTGTGTTGCTTTTTCGTGGATAAAGCTTCTTTCTTCAAACCAAGGATCTTTTTTAGGTAATTTTTTTTTCTTATCTATATACTTTATGTATGCTGAAATGTGATGCTTGTGACATATGGGGAAAATATCCTTGTGACGGCTAAAATAGATTGCATTAGTAGCCATTTCAATATTAAAATACTATAAAAAATAACTGCTGTTAGCTCGTGACTAAGAGAAGAGATGAATGAATGAGAATGTTGAGAAGACACAAAGCAAGAGGAAGCAGGTATTAGTAGAATAACTCAGGTATTATAAATGCTTGATTCACTTGGAATTTTGTGAGTTCTCCGGGTGGCCGAATTAGACTTGTTTCTCAAGGTATTGGAAATCACATGTTTAATTATTATTAGATAGAAGTTCCCACATGTCATGGTTATGAGTAGTCGTTTAATGGACCTTGGATCTCCTGGTAGTCACTTGTATTGGAACAAAGGGTCTCGTACACAGAAATATTATTTCATTAGATCTCTGGTATTTTGTGCGGATCATCAGTATTTCAATGAAAGAGTTAGTCTCAGCAATTATATGACAGAAACAGCTTCCTAAGTCTCTAATGTGGTGGGGCAGTACTAACTATTCATTTTGGTAGAGTAATGATTAGACAGTAGCTTGAACTATATTTCAGGTAGTACGAGATCTTTCTAGAAAAGAGAATCTGATTCTAAGTTATAGATAATTAAGGATGGAGGTTGATGTAACACCAACTCTTTGATGTTTCACTGTGTACTTAGATGCTACTGATGTCAATCTAATTTATCATGAAATCATGACTTGACACTTGTAGTACAGTCAAACTAGTGCTCATTGTAGAGGAAATGCTAACATATGTGTTTAACATCATTTCAAGATGTTACAACCTCATTTGATCTTTGAAAGACGCTACCGCATCACATTCAGTTAAATACGTAGCTTTTAGTTCATATTACGCCCACTCTATGGATTGCATGGTTGCTTAGCCTTGTAGATATTAATGTTAGAAATTCTTTGTTGGAAAACTATCTATAGTTGCACCAGGGGAATTTTCTTGATTGTTACAATATCAGTTAGCATTTTGCTTGTTTGTTTAGTCCATTTGCTTGGAAAATCTTAAGAATAACCAATTTAATTGACTAGTCCTGTCATTTAATTGTCTCATATTTTCTTGTATTTGGCACGCTTGATGTTTTCGGGCCTTCAGAAGTGATTCCATACTTTTACAGTTTACTTCATATGCTTGATAGGTTCTGATCAGTATTTTTATATACCAATCTTGTTTTTTTCTGCCATCTGTATTTGATAGTTTCGTGGAGGTCCTATATCAGTTGCTGAGTATATGGAGGAAGTTTTAACTAATCCACAATCAGGCTTTTACATTAACCGAGATGTATTCGGAGCCGGCGGCGACTTTATTACTTCCCCTGACGTGAGCCAGATGTTTGGAGAGGTAATTTCATGGCAGACAGACTGAAGTTTTGTTTCTCAGTCAACATTGTTATTCTTGTAAACATGTATAACATATTCTCATGTAAGGTGTTTATTGCGTTATTACTTTTTTTTCTATGTTGGCAATTGTCTTATGAAGAAATGCATAGATGCCTGATTTTTCAGGGCAAAACAATGAAGATATATGCTTAGGGGAAAAGACACAACTATTTGCTGTATGGAGCTAAAACCATTATTTGCTAAAATCATAATTTTCTATGTAGATTTGAAGATGCTGCAGGCTAAAGAGAGGCATGGGTATAACAGATTTACTTTTAGTGAAACAAACTATTTTCTGACTATGAATTATCTATATCATTGTTGTACAATGGCCCATGCTTGGCATGGGCATGCATCTACTTAAAGTAGATATTGTTTCACTTAAAGAATCAAGTGCATGGGTTGTACCTGTTTTATTTAGTGTGCAGCTGGTCCTTGGTTGATGCATTAGCTTGTTCAAAGTTCATCTAGAGCTGAATCAACTGAATAAAAGAAAGAGAAGAAGAATAATTATCAAATTGTTGGTAGCTGGGAACTTCAACTTTTTGGTTTTTTTTAAATGTTAGAGGACACATGGAAACTCGGCCACTTGAGATCACATCTAGAGAATACTGACATTCATCATAACCTATCGTGATGTTGTATAAGACGCTTCGGATTACAGATATTTAATTGATTTAAAGCTATAGACAATCTCTATTGGTCTTATCAAGATATCAAACAATTGGTCAAAATAAAAATTTATATTCATAAATATATAAGACAAGTGAGCTCACATGTCTACCTAACACTGCAGAATTTGGAAATATAGAGGAAACAGTTGGTTGTTCATTAGCATATTTTACCCTGCCTGGCACTCTGAGATCCTATCTAGTATTTGCTGCCTTTTTTGTCTTTTACCTTTTTCCTCATAAAAGTTCGCTTTTCTGCAGCAATTTGGAAAGTCAACTTCTTATATCACAACCTCATACATTTAGAAATTTTTTTGTTTCTATTCCCCTTGTATAGGGTTAGCAACTTCATATTTGGTGGATGTATGTGAATTTTGCCAAATCTTTTGAACTAATAAATTTCTATAGATAAAATTAATATGAGATTTTTAATTAGAATCTTGTAGTTATAAAATTAACATTTAAACCTGTTCATTGCACACTCCTACAAATGTGGGATCTAGGGAGGGCTAATTTTATGCAGCCTTACCATTGTTAGCAGAGAGGATTTCTCGCACATCAATCAACTAAGTACTTTTGATCAAGGAATGCAATACCGATCGGTACTGCCCGTACTGGGTGGTACGTATCGGTCCGCCAACTGATCGATATGTGGACCACCCGCTACCGGGCGGTGCCGCCAATTGGGCTGTTTCCACCCCGTTACTATCCGAAATTGATCGGCAACGGTTGATTTTGACCGTCGTCAGTCGTTGTTGGGCGGTAACAGTCGATTTCGACTGTCAGCAGCCGATTTCGGGCGGTATCAACCGAGGGAGGGAGAAAGAAGAAGAGGGAGAAGAAAAACTTGGAGTCCGACATTGCTCTTCGCCTACATGATTCGTCGCCCGTGGGCGATTTCTTCTCCTTGTGCAGGGAGCAGAAATGTCTCCCTGCGTGGGGAGAAGGAACGAGACGACGTCACCCTTTTTTTTTTTTTTCTTAACTTATATTATAATATATTATATGTATATCGAGTGGTACACCTATGCGTACCACTCGGTATCGGTGTACCATACCATACCGAGCTAAGCTCGATATGCCGGTATGGACCAGTACAACGAACCTTGCTTCTGATTAATCTAAAAAAGAAATTTGTCAATGATTGTAATAGATTCAAGCAAGGTTTGCAATTTCGACATTTATTGCCCGGTACGGGCGGTACACACCGGTCCGCCAGGTTGTCGGTACGTGGACCGCCCGCTACCGAGCGGTACCGCCAAAAATCGATCGTCGGCGATCAATTTCGGTCGTTGGCGATCGATTGAGGGAGAAATCGGGTCGATTGAGGGAGAAAAAGGGAAGAAGAAGAAGAGGAAAAGAAAAAAAAGAAGAGAAGAAGAAAACCTAGTGCCTGTCCTCGCCCGCGCACCGTCGTGGCCCTCACTCACGGTTCGCCGGCGCACCGTCACTCGCGGATCACCCACGCCCGTCACCGCCCGCACCCGCGCGAGGAGACGGAATGCCTCCCCGCGCGGGGAGAAAGATCGAGGCGACGTCGCCCCCTTTTCTTTTATTTTTTTAATATTTTTAATATTATATTATAAAAAATATTATATTATGTTTAATATATCGGGCGGTATGCACTGTGTATACTGCTCAGTACTGGTACCGTACTTAAGAATATTCATGTGATAGGAAATTATTTGTGTTTTGTAGTTATGCATCAAAAAGGAGCAACAAAGATGAATGATTTTTTTTGCTCGTAAGAATTTATGGCAATATGGTTTTGGTTATGACATTAGTTCAAAAGGAGATGTAGTATAGATGGTAAAACACTCAGAATGTGAGGGTTATGGAGATTGATACTCTGTAAATCTCCATGGTTCCTATCTTTAAGTATAATCTCTGGTCAAGCCTTGAGAAGAAAAGGAGGGAAGGAGTTTCTCATCTGTGGCATGAGAGTAATGTGGTTCCCTTGAGAAGAATTTTATGGTTACGTGCAGATATGTTTAGAGGGAGAAAAACAAAATAAAAATTAACTAAGAGACAAACCTCAGTAATGATGAAGTGATCAAAACTGAAGGGTCAAACTGGAAGGGCAAGTGAGCTGTTTCTTCTGGTATTGTGTTTTCGAATTTCTACTTTGTGTGGAAGTAGCTTTATATTTATTAAATGAGATAGATTTTCTGACCTTCGGGCTCAGAAAGCATCAGGTAGTGTTTGCTGTCATATAACCAACAATGTGATTGCTACTTTTATATGCATGCTGAAAGTAGTGTTCATGTTTTCACATGGAGCTATATTTTACTTTTTCTCCATAGTAGAAGCTGATCTTGATTGCTCTTATCATTGCAGATGGTTGGTGTCTGGACTATGTGCCTATGGGAGCAGATGGGACAACCAGAAAATGTGAATCTTGTTGAACTTGGCCCAGGACGTGGGACCCTCATGGCTGATCTTCTCCGTGTAAGGATAGTAGTTTATTTATCTTTTTTTCACGACATTGACAAATTGTAATTATATTTATCTTAATGCTATGCTCAAATATCCTTTTATTTTGCAGTGTTTAAATACCCTTTATTTAGCTCAGAGATGGATTTTTTTTTTTTCTTGCAGAGCTCATCAAAATTTTTGAAATTTACAAGATCTCTTAACATTCACATGGTGGAATGCAGTCCTGCATTACAGAAGGTTCAATATAGTACATTAAAATGTGCTGATGAAGCAATGAATGATGACAGCAGTGCTAAAAGGACTATCAGCATGTTGTCTGGAAGTTCTATTTCATGGCATGCCACTCTGGAACAGGTTCCATTAGGATGTACGATGTTCTGCTAACCTAAAATCTTTTATTGCTCAATTTCTTTTCGAGTGCTGCATTTTCCAAATTCTCTATATATGTCCCTCCTATCCTCTATTGCAAGAGCTTGCAAAGAAAATGAATAAATGGTTTTTCTCTGGTATCAGCTGGTCAAAGTAAATAAGAGGCTCTAACCAAGGATCGCTGTTTCGCTCTGTACCGCCCATACCGGTCCGATAGCTGACCGATACGCAGACTGTCCGTTATCGCAAAAATTGACCGTCGACGGTCGATTTCGGTCGTTGGCGGTCGATTGAGGGAGAAATCGACCGTCGACGGTCGATTGAGGGAGAAGAAGGCAAGAAGAAGAAGAAGAGGATACATACCTCCTTTCCCTGCGGCGCCCTCACCCGCACATCGTCACCGCCCACGTGCCGTCCTCGCTCGCGGGTCGCCCGAGTGTCGTCCTCGCCCGTGGGTGATTCTTCTCGTAGGGAGAAAGATCGAGGCAACATCGCCAGTTTTTTTTTTAATATATTAATATTATGTTATATAATATTATATTATAAAATATTATAAAAATATTTTAATATATCGGACAGTATATATTGTATGTACCGGATGATACATATTGTATGTATCGCCCAGTATCGTGTATCGTACTATACCAAGATAATCTCGATACACCAGTACGGACCGGTATGGCAAACCTTGGCTCTAACATAAATCCTTTCGGAAAGAATTCATATGATAAAAATTAAGATAGTCTAAAAAATGTTGGATTGGCTTTTTTTTTTGTTTCTCATGTTATTGCATTTTGTGTTCCCTTTATTTCATATTGCTTAAGCATGTAATATTTCCAAGTACATTATAATTATTTGATTTCACTTGTCTGCTTTCAGTGCCAACCATTATAATTGCACATGAATTTTATGATGCTCTGCCGGTCCACCAATTTCAGGTTTGTCATACAACTTATGTTCATCTAATTCTTACTAGTTGCATTTTCAGGCTTTATTGCCTTAGATCCTTAGTAGTTGCATTTTTCTGGCTTTGATACTTTCTATCATAAATCCTGTTGGTTCTCTTCGATATGCAGCTTGACTTCCTTTAGCTGGTGATCATGTGAGATTCATTAACCCACATAAAACATTTGGTCAGTTAATCGACATGTTGTGTGGCTTAAATTCAATGTAGCATATCTAAACAGGAAATATTAGAAAAATAAAGTTTATGGATTTTTCAGTCCTCCACGAAACACCCGCATCCCAATCCTGGACTGCTGCATCAAACCAAAACATCCTCACCTCTACACCCAAACAAAAAGCGGAAGAATAAAACCCAAATGTAAATAACAGATAGGAGATACTAGTGACTTCAAACCTCTATGTAAAGATGAATAATCTCAGGTCCTCTGTACCTTTTCTAACATCGAGCCAGTGAGGTGCAACCCATTCCAAAGCCAATTCTTTTCCCTGAAAGGTTAAGTCAAAATACATCTTAACCTGCCGAAAATAAGCCAAGAAATATTGACCTGCTGGCTTGTTTTATTGTGTTTATGTTTATTCAATATGTCCTTGCTACCACACCTAGAACCAACCATGTTTATCACTCAACTTTAATTCTAGCGGTGTGATTTGTATCAGCTGTTATGAAGATAGACATTAAGTTAGAGGTTCCCGTTGCAAAGTTCAGCAGTTCATTAACCAATTATTTGTCTGGCTAAATCATGTGCTTCTTGTAATGTGGTTTTTTCTAGTATTCTAATTAATTTATTGCAGAAATCTCCTCGAGGTTGGTGTGAAAAGATGATAGATATCTCAGAAGACTCATTGTAAGTGTTGAGTAATTTTTTCATCAGCGTAATTTTCAGTTTTCCTTCATGAGAGGATGATACAGTGAACTTCAAATCATTTGTTTTCTTCATAGCAGATTCCGCTTAGTATTGTCTCCGCAGCCTACTCCTGCAAGTCTACTGTATCTGACAAAGCGCTGCCGATGGGCATCCTCTGAGGAAATAAGAGATCTGGAACATATTGAAGTATGCCCAAAAGCAATGGAGCTGACTCATCAAATTGCAAAAAGAATAAGTTTAGATGGAGGTGGTGCTCTTATAATTGACTATGGCAAAGATGGACTTATCTCAGATAGTCTACAGGTGAAGTATTTTATTGCTGAATAAGAAGCAGTTGATGTATCAGTTTTCTTCAATGAATTTATTTCCTTCAAACCTTGGATTTTTGAAAAGCCTATTAAGCAGTTGATGTATCAATTTTCTTCAACGAATTTATTTCCTTCAAACCTTGGATTCTTGAAAAGCCTATTGAGTTTTGTTTTATACAGTGGATTAATTTGTTCTGAGCTTTTTCGTGCAAAGTGCCTTTGGACAATGACTTAGTCTTTGTTGTTTATACATATGCAGGGCATCAGGAAGCACAAATTTGTTGACATACTAGACAATCCTGGTTCAGCTGATTTAAGTGCCTATGTTGATTTTGCTTCTGTCAGGCACTCTGCAGAAGAAGTTTCAGGTAATTGGTGTACGAAGTTGCAGAAACTGTTTAATTTGTCGGAATTAGTACTGCTCTACGCATCTCGATCATAGTGCATGTCGCTTCCTTCCTAACAATATATGATTTGGTGCAGATAACATATCTGTTCATGGTCCAATAACCCAGTCCCAGTTCTTGGGTTCCCTTGGTATAAACTTTCGTGTGGAAGCCCTTTTACAGAACTGCAACGAGGAGCAGGCGGAGTCTCTGAGAACAGGTTATTGGCGACTTGTAGGGGATGGTGAGGCTCCATTCTGGGAGGGTCCCGACGAGCTGACACCCATTGGTATGGGTACTCGGTATCTGGCAATGGCGATTGTAAACAAGAAGCAAGGAACTCCAATTCCATTTGAATGAAAGATGCAAGGTGCCCATCTGCCTGTGACACAGGTCCCTTACGATCAGAGGTCAGTAGCTCTCAGTCTATGAAATAAGACACATCGTTACAGATGTAAATTAATGTGAATTCCTATGACCTGGAGAAATCATTGATAATTATTGAGGTGAGATTAAGTTATGATCAAGATAAGATTTATCATAACATGTTTCTTTTGCCATTGCATGTCTTTATATGAAATACTATTCCAGAATTTAGGTTGGAAGCACAAGTGAACATTTTTTTTCTCTCTAGTGCTCCAATGTGCAGTAAATCCATCTTATGTGTTTCATGATGCTAACTTCACTTTCCTTCTACTCTGATTCCTCAAAGACCCAAACGTTTCCTCATGCGCCTCTGCTTTCATCGCCTTCATGCCATTGCCATCTCCATCATTTGGGACCTTCCAGACCCTAGCAATGATGGGACACATTACCATTCAATGTTTTACACTGTTGCCTAATCATCAGCGATTTTTCTGTTTTTTTTTTAATGTTTTTTATTCATTGACAGTGACATAGAAGTAAAGATTTCATATTACCATTTCGAATGCTGTATTGAATTACAATCATTGTTAGTCAACGGGTAGAGGACTAACAATGATGTATATATACATGTGGTGCAGGCACATAGGGCGTTCCCAGTGCGTCTCATTAGGTTGCAGACACTGACTTGCGGGCACATTGATGAGAAGAGAAGCAGTTGTAAATTGTAATCCCACCTGCAGTCTGAGGGAATTGTCCAAATTACAAGCAGTAGTTGGTGGAAGAACAGTTGCTATTCCTGTACTGACATTAAAACTCACCACAATTCAAGACTGCGGTAACTACTGTCTCAATTGAATATTAATCATAAGTCCAGACTGGTTGCATTAAAGGCACATGTGGGGTGTTTCTTTGTAGCGTTGAGATGTTACCATTAGATGTTTTTATTCTTTTTTGTATTTTTATTCCTTCCGCTCATGCATTTTACAGCATGGGCATGATGTATGCAATAAACGGCACATACTGGAATTCCAATCCCTTTGTCTCCTCCATCTTTTAAACTTTGTTGTTCTCTTTGTATTCCATTCCTACCAATTTCCTTCCAACCGTTGGCTTGAAATAATGATGAAAATTACATTTCTGGTGTGATAGGAAGGCATTGTTGGGATCCATCCGTGTTGTCAGGTGTATGTCATCCATGTGGTGACTTATTTGTTGAACCAATTGTGATGAAGTACGTCGAGGTGATTTCGTCGCAGTTACATGCTCTTTGAAAGGAGGTCTTCAAGACGAGTGGAGAGAAACTCGGTAGAGGATCTAAGGTCGATCGATAATTCTTTTGTGACGCTTAAACGGGAGGTTTTAAATAATAGAAAAGCGAGCTGACATGAGATCATAGCATCAATGATTATATATTAAAAAAAAGGAGATATTTTTGGTTATCCCTTCTGTGGGAATAGGAGTTATGTGAGTGAATTGACGTCTCTTATGTCCCTTCATCTTCTCTTTTTTTTTTTCGCTGCCCAATATATCAGAATATACTAAAATATGTCCCACATGAGAATCTGTTCATATCCTTACTATTAATGATAGTGTTATACAAACTCTATATAGGTTTCACTCTTCAAATTAATGCTCAAAGACTTATTAAAATAATTAATCTATTCATAAAGAAAATTAATTGATTATAAGATTATTTATAAGTCTTCTAACCCTAACTCATAATAGGACTCATACTCCGAGACTCCTACTTCTAACAACTTCTACTCCAATTCTAAGAAGTAACTTCTCCAATTCTAAGAAGTAATTATTAACCAGCCCAACTAGGGGTGGTCGATGATTAGGACTCCTAATCCTCCTCTAATTTGGTCCTAAACCTCCTCCTCTTTGACCCTAACCCTAGTCGGCCCCTTTAACTATAGTAGGGGGCGGCTAGCTAGGGTTTATACAAGCTCAATACATAACCCAAGACCCTTATATAGCCGACCCCTTGATCTATTAATAGGGGCGGCTAGATAGGGTTCTACATGTGTGTTCCCTCAATAAATTTAAAATTAGAACTCTTTTAGCTAGAGTCCTAACAAACCTGTCCTCTTCACATCAGCCTTATCCTCGAGGCTAACGCTTCATGAACTCTGAGAATTTGATTTTTAGGTCATCATAATCCTCCGAGGTGGCATCTTCTATAGGTAGATTTGCCCACTGTACTAGCACCTCAGTAGTGGATCGCAAGGAATGATATGTCGGCCATACATAGCCTCATAAGGAGTACATTTTTTCGACGAATGATATGTCGTGTTATACCACCACTCGGCCCAAGGAATCCATTTTGTCTACTCTTTTGGCCGATCACTGGTGAAGCATCTGAGGTATATCTCCAAGCACCTGTTCACCACTTCAGTTTGGCCGTCGGTTTGTGGATGGTACGTCATGCTCATCTTCAATTTAGTGCACTGCAACTAGAATAAATATGTCCAAAATTTGCTGGCGAAGACCTTATCACGATCGCTTACAATAGATCTTGACATCCCATTCAATTTCATAATATTCTCCATAAAGATTCGAGCAATACTAGAAGTAGTGTAGGGGTTACAGATAGTCCAAAAGTGGGCATACTTCGTAAGACGATCAACCACAATAAGAATTGTACATTTTTCTTATAATGAGGGTAGCCCTTCGATGAAGTCCAGATTTATCAATCTATATCGAGTTTGGGATAGGTAGAGGTTACAGTTTTCCGGGGCTTGCCACTATCTTGCCTTTATGTCATTGGCATACATCACATTGCGCTACAAATTTGGTAATAATGTTTTGCATCCTTACCTAATAAAAATTTTGCTTAATTCTTTTATAGGTTCTAAGGAATCTGAAATGCCTCGTTGCTGGTGTGAAATGCATCTTTTGAAGGATAGTTTTTATGCAAGTAGAATTCGATCTTGATTTGAAAGCGCCACCTGATCAAGTATGGTCTCTGCTACCACATGCACAATCGCGAGCATCTCCTTGTCGTAAATAGTCATCTTTAGATGGAAAGGAGACAATGTCTTACTGGTGTAAGCGAGAGGGTGGCCATCTTGTATTAGAATAACACCAATTCCAACTCCGAAGGTGTCGGCTTCAATGACAAAAGTTTTGTTGAAGTCAGGTAGCGCTAGTATGGGCGAGTGATTCTTCGAGGTCAGCCAACTTTGCTTGCTTAAATTTTAGAAGGGTCCACCACCACTCCTTCCTCTAATATGATATGCCCAAGATACTCCACCTTCTATTGAAGAATATTATACTTTGATTTTTTGACAAAAAGAACATGCTCTCAAAGAATCATCAAAACAAGTCGTAAGTGCTCAAAATGACTCTCAAGAGAAGGGCTGTAAATAAGGATGTCGTCGAAGAAAACCAATATGAACTTACGAAGATAACTCCAGAAAATATCATTCATAAGGCTCTGGAAGGTGGAGGGAGCATTAGTGAGACCAAAGGGCATTACCAAAAATTTGTAGTGTCCATTGTGCGTCCAAAATGTGGTTTTTGGTATGTCTTCTTTGCACACCCATATTTGATGATATCTAGATCAAAGGTCCAGCTTTATGAAGATTCTTGCTTCCTTTAATTCATCAAGTAACTCATCCACTACTAGAATAGGTTATTTGTCTTTGACAGTTATGCCATTGAGAGCTCAGTAGTCGATGCATATTCGTCACGTTCTATCTTTCTTTCGTACAAGGAACACCGACGAAGAGTAGGGGCTGCAACTTGCCCGAACAACTCCTGTTTCAAGCATTTCCTTTACAATCTTCTATATTTCATCCTTCTGGAGGTGAGGATGGTGATATGACCGAATATTTACTGGTAGTTTACCCAAAAGAATTGGAATATGATGATCATGCCGGTAGGTAGGAGGTAGGCTGTGCGGCTCAGCGAATATATCTGAATATTCAGCAAGCAAGTGGAGTAGGTTTGGGTCTTCAAATTTTGTCGGCTCTCCCATAGATTACTGCTCAAGTTGCATCAAGAAGCCACTGCATGCTTTGTGCAAAACCTTCTCCGTTCATTGTGTGTAAATCGTCATTACATCGCTTCCACATTTCTCGTGCAGTATCACATGTTTCTCTTTGCTGTAAAATTTCATAATTAATTTTAAAAAATTCTAGGAAATATCACATAATGTCATCAGCCATTCGATGCTAAGCATAGCCTCATAATCATCTAGAGGGAGGAGGAAGAAATTTACAATTATCTCTTGGTCCTGCAGCAACAGTTTCACCTGCGGGCACCTACGATCACACTTCAAAATTTGTCCGTCGGCGACCTTAACGTCAAACCTGCTGTAATTCTCAATAGGTAAGGCCATCCAAACAGCAACCTTGTTGTTCATAAAGTTATTAGTGCTCCTGGTGTTAATAAGAATTGTGATTGATTGTTGCTTTAGAAGTCCTTCTTTTATCGTTTGCAGGTTAGCGTAGCCAACAAGAGCATGCATCATAATATCAACCAGCTACTGTTCTTCATCTGCGACCTCTTCCTCATGCTCTTGGACCTCCTCCTCCATGTCTTCAAGGGGTTCAATCAGTAGGAGGCACCCCTTCTTGCAGCGATGATCGCGGCTCCATGGTTCGTCACAATGCCAACCAAAGTCCCTTTGTCGATCTGTCACGTAGTTCTTCTCTCATCAATTTTTTTGGCAGCAAAGGATGGCTAGGAGCAGAGGAGGTTTCTATGATATGGACCTAGGAGTGGTTCTTATCCTCTAAGCATCTTAGTTGAGTCGTTCCTCTTATTTTCGGTTGAAAGAAATTACAACTGTTATGGTGTGGGGCTGTCGCGCCTTAACCTATCCTTTAGTCTCTGATTTGAGTCCCTCGATAAATATTCCTAACAATTGTCGGTCAATCCAATCATGAGCAAAGTAGGATAACTTCTCAAATCTGGTTTGGTACTCTTGGATCGTGGAGTTTTGTCAGATCTTTGCGAGTTGGCTATCGATATTTTGATACTCCATCGGTGCAAAGTGGTTTAGCAATGTGTTCTTAAATTGAATCCACATCAGGGCCCCATGGTTGTATTCAAGCCAATTGTACCACTATATAGCATCTCTCTCAATGTGGATGATAGTGATTTCCACCATAGCATCATCTGACGTTCGATAATAGTGGAAGTAACGTTCGACATGCGAAATCCACCCTGTCGGGTCTCCTTCTTCCCATCGTGGGAAGTCCACCCTCATGTGTGGCTGAAGCATGTATGAGGGCTATCCCTCCTTCTTTGGAGGCCTCTCTAAACTTTCTTCTTGCTGGAATTTGGTTGGACTCGGTGGCTGTCCAATTTTGAATTTCACGAACAAAACGTGCAGTTTATCCTCCAAGCACGATTCAAGCCATGATTCAAGCCGAGATTCCAACACCTCAAATTTGGCATCAATTGGATCTTAAGAAGATATAGTATATGTGTATAGATCAGAGATCTCTTTGTTTTTTTTCTGTTGATGGGTCAATGGCATGAGGTGGTTGAAGGTTAAGGACAATAGATCGATGGTCGAAGGTTGTGGCTACAATGGTTTACTATTTTGGGCTACGATTTTGGGTGCTGTTAGGATTATGAAAATAAGTTATGATGGTTGTATCTTAAGACTAGAGGATGCCCTAAAGATGTCTTGGTTGGTGGCAATAAGATGGTTAGGTTTTGGTAGGTTAAGGAGAAGAAGAAAGACAAAAGTGCAGCAGTAGATTTTTCGTCAAAAAAAATTCCAATAGTAAAGATGCAATTCTTTTCTAGCAATTCTTAACAAAGATTCAAGTAAAACTCAAAGGGAATATATTGGTAAGGAGAGATAATGCCTTCAAAAATTTCACGGAAGGAAAAAACAGCAAAAGGTTCGGCAAAATCAAAGATCACGGGAAGGTACTGCAACATATTTTTACATCTAAAGTGTAGCAGCTTGGACGTAAAAGAACAGTGGTTTATATTGATAATTTTTCGATGAAACCAAAAGGAAATCCACTGATAGGAAGTGCCAAAGCCATCGTGAAAATTTTGTAGAGATTTGGATAGAAAAAATGCAGCAGCAAGATCAAAAAAGTAGTATTATGCAGCTAAAATTTTGCAGTGCAACTTTCGTCGTAGAGATGGAAACTTTACAACAAAAAGTTTAAGCAGCAAGATAGAAATGATTTTTTTGGGTTTTTCGAATAAGGATAACTAAACTGCAGTAGCAGTAAGGTAGGGTACTAGAACTTCTTGTAATTCACGAGGAGATCAAAGGATGATCCGCGGTGGTGGAGATGACGGTGCAATTCGGTGACGATCTTTAAGCAATTGTGGGAATTACTTTGGGCAGCTATGGAAGGATGATAGATGGATGTGGAAGGGCAGCGAGACATCAAGAATGCTGCTCTGATACTAAATGTTAGAACCTTTACGGATTTTAAGCTTAGGGTGATCTCTATAGTGGATCGGCCTCCTTGGAACTCTATAAGGGTTCCACCCTCCAAGTTGTTGTTCAAAGGCTGCTAAAAGGATTCGTCTATTCATGAATAAAAGAGACTGATTATAAGGTTATTTATAGGCCTTCTAACCCTAACTTCTAAGATGACTTATACTCCAAGACTCCTACTTCTAATAACTCCTACTCCAATACTAAGAAGCAACTCTTACTCCAACTCTAAGAAGTAATTACTTACTAGCCTAACTAGGGGTGGCCAATGGTTAGGATTCCTAATCATCCTCTAATTTGGCTCTAAACCTCCTCCTCTTTAACCCCAACCCTAGCTGGCCCCTTCAACGATAATAGGGGGTGGTTAGCTAGGGTTTATACAAGCTCAATGCTTAACCCAAGACCCTTACATAGCCGACCCCTCTATCTATTAATAGGGGCAGCTAGATAAGGTTCTATATGTGTGTTCCCTCAATAAATTTAAAAGTTGAACTATTTTAGCTGGAGTCCTAACATAAATGCAATAGGTTTGGGGTCATTTTTGGTTTGCATCGCGAATTGTGAAGCAGTCATAATGGCATAGTAGAATTACAACATGAATGAGATGACTAGCCTCCTATTTTCGTTGCTATTTTCGATATGGATCATGTTGGCCACAATGTACAAACATAGGCATCATGGCACAAGGTTCATACGTCCATGTCTCTACGTCTCTAGAAAGAAAGAATTTTTAGGTTGTAAAAGAAAACGAAACATAATCCATTTGATAGGAAATCTATCGTTAACATTCATCTACATGGATGAAGATTTAAAGTAGAGAAATATATTTTTTTTATTCATTATGATAAGAAAAATAATTATAATTTTTTTATAACAAGGAAGATAATCATAATTTTTTTCTCATCCTTTAAGATATAAAAATATATTCCAAGCAGAAGGAATCTCTCTCTCTCTCTCTCCTTTTTAGAACTATTCTAACCCACTATTAGGGATCAATTGGAAAACCTCTCTGGCCTTCGGTCTTCAAGCAGTGGCATCTCGTAAGTACAACATTTTCACCTTAGAGACACCTCGAACATTCCTGTCTAACATTTTGGCAACCCTCGGTACATATTAGATGTCGAACTCACCCAAGGTCGAAATCAATGAGCAGACCCCCTTAGATGGACCTTGTCCGTAAATGGTTCTGTCACATCAAAAAGGGGCAGTGTTGGACTTGTTATGAAAGGTTTGAACAAGCTTTATAGTTTGAGTTCAAAATCTCCAATAGTGACACTAAATATGAAGTGCTTTTCTCATAGCTCCAACTCACCCGAGAGGTCTAGTGCAGGAGTTGATAATGTTTTGTGACTCACAACTGGTCATGAGCCAAGTTAACGGGAGCTATGAAGCCCAAGACAAGAACATGGTGAAGTACATTGCCAAGGTGAGATGGTTAGCCCAAAACTTCTCTTGACTCAGTGTGTTGCAGGTACCTCATGAAGAAAATACCCAAGCTGACGCATTAGCTAGGTTAGCCTCCACCCATGCTCTAAGGGAAAGCTGGTCGATATTTGAGACACTGCCGACTCGAACCATTGAAGGGCATGATATGGCCATGATCGAGGAAGAATCGAGCTGGATTGACGAGATCTTACGCTACAACTACATATTGACCCATGGTGACTCAAAGGGTCAAACATCATCAAACATGGTATTGCATAATTAATAATCGTCTATACCATATGTCATTCAACCTCAAGTGCTTGACCCTACAAGAAGCCGAGAGGGCACTCACCGAGGTACACAAAGGTATTTGCATAGAGCACACAAGTGGATGAACACTTTTATTTTAGGTGCTTTGGCAGGGGTTCTACTAGTTGATGTTGGACAAGGATGCAATCACCTACGTCCAGAGGTGCCACCAATGCCAAAAGTTTACTCGGATAATGCATCAACCGGTGGTCCCTCTAAGCCCGATCGATTGCACATGGCCCTTTACCTAGTGGGGCATGGACATCTTGGAACCCTTTCCATCAGCTTCTGATCAGCAGAGATTCCTCATCATGGAAGTAGCTACTTCTTGAAATGGTGGAGACCGACTCACATGAAGAGATCCGTAAAGGTGGAGGCATCGAGCCAAATATGCTCGAGGCATGTGAGTTGAGAAATATGACATATGCTAAGGTATAGGCACAAGGCTAAATATGCCTAAGGCATGTAAGTTTGAAAACTCGACCTATGCCAAGGTAAATCTGCCACAGTAGAGGCATAGAGCCAAATGTGCTCGAGGCATGTCAGTCGAAAAATATAACCTGCGCCAAGGTAAAATTATCACAATTGAGGCATAAGGCTAAATGTGCCCAAAGCATGTGTATCAAGAAACACTACTCGCCTAAGGTATATCTGTTACAGCAAAGGTGCAAAGTAAAATATGCTTGAGGTATGTGAGTCAGGAAAACCTGCATTATGCGCTTGGGTACTTCACCAAGTTCCACCAACGTTGCTCCAACCCTCGATTTGCATTGAGTTTATGATGACCCTCGCGCCTACCATTCCATGGGTTAGCCCTATGTTGAGTCTGATTTTCATATCGGCTCTAAGTGTGCCTTCATTTAATATTATCATGATGGCTCCCCCACTTGATCTTGCAATGCGTCCACCAATGCATTACCTCATGTAAGATCATGCAACGACTCCTCACCGCTCGCTTAGTCCATTGAGTTTTATGGAGTTAATGTCTTGAGATACTCCTCAACATGTGCAGTCCACTGCACATGATTCTCCCTCTTGAGAACTAAGACTTATCTCTCCTAAATATCATTCATGTTGGAGCAACTTTCCTCTATGCATTTTTTCTTTTGGAATTATCGGAGACCACCATCTCCTAGACTACTCCGCCTTATAGAACAAACTGTCGATTATTCTGCCCTCGCAAATGCACTTGCTAGATTATGACTCTTTATCAATACAGCCCCCGCTGTACCCTTCAAGGCCTAGCAACGTGCTGAACTTGTTGCACACTTCAGCCTCCTACGGACATATCCTTCCCATGTCGAAGAGAAAGTTCCAATGCTCCATGGCGCCGAGTTTTGATCACCTTGGAATGGCCACAAACACTCAATCGTTTGCATACAAGCCCTTCCATGAGTATCGAATTTTTCGAGTTAGCAATTCCCCTCACCCTTATGAGCTTTGCACAACCCTTTCAGTCGTTGTGCAATACATCCCACTTTACACGGTCTCAACTTTTACTAAGCGCCATGCTTGTCTTGAGCACCGTCAAGTTTGGTTGCCAACTTCAAGTCGTTGCTCGAACTCAGCCATCCCAACCTTTATGTTATGCATTCTTCTCAGCTTGCTTGTCCTCATGGTACCTCTCGCGTAAAGGGTTGGTCATTCCTCTGAATGTCAATCATGGATGTCCTCTAAGCGACTCCTTTCCTTACATCTCCTCAATATTCATTTTCCCCAAATGGTCGCACGTGTTGGTTGCCTCAATGCAGCCTAGCTAGGTCCCTCACGTTTGCATGATAAGTGTTTCTATGTGTGCTTGTCCTGCTCTGATACCAAATGTCATGAACTTAGCTGGTTTTGCCTAAGTCGTGCGGCACCATCGCGTGTTCATCCGTAAATGTTAGCCTCCCTTAAACCTCCTATGGTCCCTTAGTACCACAAAAGAGAAAACAGATTAGAGAATGCATTTCCCACGTGATCCACAAGCAACTATGGACTTTATAAACTTTGAACGGTCGTACAAAAAGAATCAAGGTCCATTACAGACTGAAGTCACTACATGATACAACTCTTATATACAAGCTAAAATCGGTCACGAAAGCTATCCAAACTAAGGCAGCCAAGAATACTGCTAGCCCACTACTTGCTGTACAAAGTATGAATAAAACTTGAAAGACATGGATATACGTGAGTATTAAGCTGACACTGTGGACAGCAAGAATGGCTGACCCCTTCTTGGAGGTAGTGTAGTCTTATGGTGTGCATGGAGAGGAAGATTGTGCTATGATTTAAGGAGTGTTGTTGCCCCATCTGCCATGTTGATCACTACTAGAGAGGATAACAGCTAACCTCATTCATCTTCTCCTACGGATCTAATTTTTTTGGGAATATACGATCTCCCAATGTATTACATTTAACAAATGACTCACAGATTTTACGATTTTATGATTTTATGGTTTCTCACGCACTAATTTTCGCACAACGATCAGATATTTTTCTTTAGAAATATGGTGTTTGGTTTCATTTTTCGTTGTACATGTGATGCTATATTGAGATTTTCCAACATGTAAAAATAAATCCACTTTGTTGGAGACGTAGGCCAAAATGTGCTTGAGATATGTAAATCAAAAAATTTGACCAATGTCAAGAGGAATTAGTTACAATTTAAACATAGGCTGAACCAACGTGCTCGAGACACTTGAATCTAAAAAACTGACCCGCAAGACGAGATCTTAAACGTTCACATGCTAGATAAACTAAATGACATACTTCAAACCTCTTTCACAAAAGTCTCCAAGCATGCCTTCAAGGGGACAAATGATAAGGAATCTATCGTTAGCCGACATGTAGTTGGCATGTGTGATCCAAGTCGCCCTCCACCCATCTAACGATATGAACGAAGATAGAAATATAAGCTTACTTCTCGTTCATTATGATAAGGAAGGCAATCATAAACTTTTTTCACTTTCTTTATGATAAGAAAAATAATCTCAAGCTTAATTCTTATAAAAATAGATTCTAAATAGGAGGAGTAAGCAAGTTCTCTATCTCTCTCTCTCTCTCACACCTTTTTAAAACTACTCAAACCCACGTTAGGAATCTTAGATTACTAACTTAAGTGTTAAAGAGATCGGGTCGTGAAACCTCTATTGACCTGAGTCCTTGTGCAGATGATACCTCAAAAGTACGATATTTCTATCTTAAAGACACTTAATGCATTCCTACGTATACGATTTAGGCTAGGATTTACAATACTGTATTGAACCGCTCAATGTGAGCGGATATGTACTAATCCGACAAAAAATCAATATGAGCGATACATCGATACATTTTAGTATATCTTGTATCAATATATTTGATACAATTTGATATATCCCGTATTAATAACTGATCTATATGATATTAAGAATGTAAACAATATTTTCCCTTACACCATCCCTCGTGCACGTATAATGGGTTGCTGTAGTTAGTCTCAGTGCATCCTTGTCGTGTATAGCTAATTTGTGTTCAACATATTTATCACGCAAAGATTTTAATAGGTTATGGTAAAGTATTAGAGTCGAATTAAATTTTAAACTCCGTCTTTGTCAGTTGTGGAAAAAAAAAAAGATTTACTCTTTAAGCAGCTATCGAGCTATAAGAGAATACGGGAAGAAATCAGATTTCGACTTCTATGATTGAGCTCAGTTATCAGCGTAAACCGTTAATAACAAAAGCTTAGCTGTTGGTCTCTTTTCGGGTCCGCCTCTCCGCCGCACTCCGATACATGAGAGAACGCCTCATCTCGCTCCTCCATCGATCGCCTCCGCTCCCTCCCCACCACCGCCACGTTGCCCAGATCCACGCCCTTCTCCTCCGGTCCCACCCCGACCTCCTCCCTCTCTTCCTCGACCGTCTCCTGTTCGGCCTCTCCCCTTCTGCCGCCGCCGTAAGGCACGCGCGCAAGCTCTTCGATGCCCTTCCCCAACCGGACTCCGACCTCTGCAGCAGCGTCGTCTCCGCCTGCTCCAAGCTTTCCCTCCACCGCGAGGCCCTCGCGGTCTTCTACTCCGCCCACCGCAAGGGGAGTCTCATATTGTTCCTGTCCATCCCGCCTGTCCTCAAATCGTGCGCCTGGCTGCCGGCCGCCGACCAAGGCAAGCAAGTCCATTGTCACGTCTTGCTTCGCGGACTTGGCTCCAATGTCTTCATTCAGGCGGCGTTGATCGATTTCTACTGCAAGACCGGCGATCTGGGTTCCGCTCGGAGGGCCTTCGACGAGATAGCATTCAAGGACGCGGTCACCGTCAACTGCTTGATCTCGGGGTACTCCAAAGCTGGAGATGTCCTCGAAGCGCGACGACTGTTTGATAATATGACTAAGAGGACCTCGGCGTCTTGGAATTCGATGATCTCTTGCTACGCTCACAGCGGGAACTTCGCGGAAGCCCTGACGTTGTTCGAGCGGATGCTGAAGGAGAAGGCTCGGCCGAACGAGATAACCGTCGTGACGCTGTTGTCCATATGCGCGAAGCTGGGCGACCTGAAAACGGGGTTGAAGATCAAGTGCTTGATCGGCGACATGGGCTTGACGAAGGACTTGATCGTGCGGACCGCAGTGCTGGAGATGTATGTCAAGTGCGGGGCTGTCGACGAGGCACGTCGGGAGTTCGATGGGATGGTACACAGAGATGTGGTGGCGTGGAGCGCCATGATCGCCGGCTACGCCCAAAATGGAAGACCGGATGAGGCGCTCGAGCTCTTCGAGAGCATGAAGGCGGAGAACTGCAAGCCCAACGAGGTCACTCTCGTCAGTGTCTTGTCTGCTTCTGCGCAACTGGGCTCTGTAGAATTCGGACTGGATATAGGAAGCTACATCGAGAGTCAGGAATTGGCATCAGGGGTGTATGTGGGCTCGGCGCTGGTCGACATGTACTCCAAGTGCGGCAACATTGGAGGAGCTCGTAGGGTCTTCAGCAAGATGAAGCAAAGGGATGTCATTACTTGGAATTCGATGATCGCGGGGCTAGCATTCAATGGTTTCGCACAAGAGGCGTTCGACCTCTATCACCGGATGAGGGACCAACACTTCAAGCCGACCGACGTAACCTTCGTCGGGTTATTAACAGCCTGCACTCACGCCGGCCGAGTCGAACAGGGGCTTGCGTTCTTCCGCAGTATGAAGCCAGAGCATGGGATTGCGCCAAAGGTCGAACACTGCGCGTGCATAGTTGACCTCTTCTGTAGGTCCGGTCGGTTGGAAGACGCTTACAAGTTCATCTGCGAGATGGAAACGGAGCCAAACGTTGTGATCTGGGGCACGCTGCTGAGTGCATGTAGAATCCATTCCGACGTCGAGCTTGCCGAGGTCGCCGTGAAGAAGCTAGTGGTGCTGGAACCAAATAACTCCTCCAACTACGTCCTCCTCTCCAATATATATGCCAATGCAGGCAGATGGGAGGAAGCAAGAAAAATGAGGGATCTGATGAGGTCCAAAAATGTGCAGAAGCTGTATGCTTACAGCTGGATAGAATTGGAGGGTGCAGTTCACAAGTTCTTGGTGGAAGACACCTCTCATCCAAGCTGCGACGAGATCTACAAGGTGGTTGATGGGTTAAGCCTACAACTGAAGTGGGTGGGCTATGATCCTAACTTGGAGCTCATCTGACAACACAAAATCTTCAGTTCATGGCACTCACTGGTGAAGCTGTTCTCCTTCCGCAGGTTCATGAGTCTCTGCTGTTGTTGTACTCGGTGAGCTCATTCTTTAAATCTTCAATTAAGAATAAATTTAATTTCTTTCTCTCTCTCCTTTTTTTTTTTTACATTTGTTTTGTTTTTGTTTGCCTTTAAATGTTGCCGATGCGAAATATTTCTAAATTAATAAATTTATTCAAATAATAATAAAATTAAATTACTTATGCATCATTTTTTATAAAAAAAAAATTATCCTAATTTTATTTCTAAATTGAATACACTTAGTACTACTCATTATTATGAGCCGTCGAAGGAGAGGATAATTAATTAAGAATGAGCCAATAAGCCTTAATGATTGTGACCACAGCTTAGAATTCATATGGCGAGCCCCCCCTCCATTAGTGTGAGAGAGACTCGAAGAGGGAATGGGTTCAGGAAGATCCACATGAACAGGGACAAAGAACAGTTCCTCTCTGCACTGCATCGAAAGGACTGATGCCGCTGTTGTGGGTTTATTGTCACTCTCTGTCAGTGAGCTCTTTTTGTCAGTGGAATTAAAATGTCCACATGTTGTGTTCTTCGGCCACCTCCAGCGCTGCTCTCATCAATGGCTTCTCCCCGCATTGAGTTAATAATGTACGTCCATGGAGGTTTCCGTCTTACCAAGCGACAGAGAGCTGTGGCTTGTGTTTCCAGACTCGATCGATGCGCCGATGAAGTGACGGTCGTCTTGAACTCATCTTCCCAACCAAAGCTGTGAAGCACGCGGATTCGTCTCGACGCTGTTTCGGATGTGTGTTACAAGCACAGTGCAAGTTCACAGCGCGGAAGGAAGATGGATATGATACCAACATGAAAGCAGTTGCACTGTCGCTTTACTGGATAACGACTCTCTCTCTCTCTCTCTCGATATATATATATATATATATATATATAAGGAAGATGAAGAACGTTCTGCTTTAAATGGTTATCATTGATAAAATTAATTTAAATAATTAGAATTAAATAAAATAAAAAATAAAAACTTAGATTAAAGTATAGGTGAAAATTTATTAAGATTTGATAGATTTTTTTATTTTTTAAAAAAATATATTTTATCTTTTGACTAATATAAATAATTATTTTGAAACAATCTATACTCCTAGTTCCTGAAAATTAACATGAGTATATCAATTAGATAAAAAAAAATGATAGGCATTGAAGTATTCTTCATAAACTTTTTTTTTAATTATCAATTTTAAACTATTAATATGAAAATTCTATCTATTTCATAAGAATTGTGGAATGTGATAGAAGCTTTTTTTTTTTGTTGATATATAGGATTCTAATATTACTAAATATTAAAAAGATCAAATGAATGAGAATATATAAAAACATGTAAGAGATAATAGATGAGTCATTATTTCTCCAACCCATGATATTATCAACATCAATAGAATATTAAAAAATATTAAAATATATATTTGAAAGCACAGATAAGTTAAAAATTCGAAAGCTTCAAATCATAGATTTTTTTTTCTCAAAAGTCTCTTATATTGTGAATCATATTATATCTTATGGTGAAAACATAAATAATTAAACTGTAATAGAAAAAAATTTACGAAATTTATCTCTAAAATTTGGTATGATTTATATTGCTATAGAAGAAGTTAAATATGCAAGTATATTATCTCTTGATGAATTAATAGACTTGTCTTTAGTTCATGAATAAAAATAAATAGATCTTTAGAAGAAACTTTAGAAAATACTCTTCAAATGAAAATAGATTAGAAGAAAGATCAAGAGAAAGATTCAGAAATCAGATCTCAAGGGAGAGATCAAAATGTTCAAGACATGGGACGTGATTAATTAAATAAGGTTAAAGAAACTCTAATGAAGGTAATAAAGAAATCTATCAATATTTTTATTTTTAAAAAATTAGATATATTTAAAAGGATTGTTCGTATAAAAATAAAAATCCAAATGTTCCTCCTTAGTATAAAAAATATGATCATTTTGAAAAAAATTATTGAAACAAAAATCAAATAAATTATTATGAGAAAAATAATAGTGAAAAAAAAAGGATGAAGAAAATATTTTCTTTATAGCATCTGATGAAAAATATTCTAGATCCGTTTGGTTTTTGGATAACGAATATAGTTATTATATGATATGAGATAAAAGTTTGTTTCAAAGACTTCATAATTCAATTAGATTTACGGTAAGATAAAAAATGACAGTATCATTCAAGTGGAAGTAAAAAGAATAATTACTGTGAATATCAAATCTAGTAAAAAATATTGATGATGTAATGTTTATTCTTGATTTGAATGAAAATCTCATTAGTATGAGGTAACTAATGAAAAAATAATATTATATTATTTTTTATCAATGAGATGAAATAGGATGGCATAGATTGTGGTAATTAGAAAACTCTAACTGATGAGATGTATGCACAGTAAAAAGATGAACCCAAACTGTGATCATAACAATCTTGTCACTCATAAATCACAAGAACAAGAAAAGTCAACTAACGACTCACAAGAAAAAAAAAGAAGATAAGAAGATAAATATGGAAGAATACAAAAAGATTAATGAAGAAAAACGAAAGGCTTACTTGTAATGTAGTCTAAGAAGAAAAATGTCAAAATTTATAAGGAGTTATAGCCTATTCAACAATTGTCTACAAAACTAGAAAATGATCGTATCTTTGTTAATATGGGTTTCAATAAAGATTAAAGGAAAACAAAAAAAGAAAAACATCGATCATGATAAACTAATAAAAAAATTATTAAGCATTAATGAGTTCCTAAAACCTTAAAAAAGGGTTTTTAGATATATCAAAAGAACTCTACAGAATCTGTTATGAGCAAGTAAAATATTTTAAATTATATTCTTATATTGTTAGTGATTGGGTTGGTAGCGTAGATGATATAAAAAATATTTCAAGATTTATGCTTAATCTTGGGTCAAGTGTGATTTCATGGACAACACAAAAATAAGGATGCATTGCTTTCTCAAACTCTAAGGTGAATTATATTATAGCTACAAGTACAACATATTAAATAATTTGACTTCAAAAAATTATAGCATATCTCCGAGAGAAAAAGACAGACCAACTAAAATATATTATAATAACAAGTCTACTATTACAATAATAACTAATCCTATCTTCTACTGACACACCAAACATATTAAAGTTCAACATCATTTTATTCGTGAACTAGTCGATAACAAAGAAATTGAAATAGAATACTGCAGTATCGAAGATCAACTTATTTGATATTTTTATAAAAGCTTTTGCGAAAAAAAAATTATTTTTTTAGAAGATAACTTGAAGTTATAACTATTTTGTATTAAGGGAGTGTGATAAGATTAATTCAAATAGTCATGATTAGATAAAATAAAAGATAAAAATTTATATTAAAATAAATAGATAAGTGTGAAAAGATTTATTGGGATATGATAATTTTTTTTATAATTCGAAAAAACTTATACTCTATCTTTTACTAATATAAATATATATTTTTGAATCAATCCAAAATATATTAGATTAAAAATACTCATAATTCTTTCTATTAGTCTCTTCCTCTTCTCCTTCAATTCTACTGAAAAGCCAACAACCGCTGCTGCTCTAAGGGGGTCTTTTAGGCTGGAAGGATATGCCAACTCCCTTCATCTTCCTATTAACCTTACCGTTTTCATCATAGCATGTGCATAATCCCAAGTCGAAAGCATTTCCACTGTTTTTACCGGACAGTTCATTCATGAAAAAATGAGATGCTGATCTCTCTCTCTCTCTCTCTCTCTCTCTCTCTCTCTCTCTCTCTCTCTCTCTCTATCTCTCTAGATCTCAAAATGCCGGTGATCTCGGCAGCTGTAGTCGCAAGAACGACAGTGCAAGCTCACAGCGCGGGAGGAAGACGAAGCAAGTCTAGCTTCAAATGTGCATTACTGTTCATGTTCGTGGAACACATCTTAGACTGAAAGATCATACGAACTCATCTCTCTCTCTCTCTATAGATCTCAAAAAAAAATGCCGGCAGCTGTAGTCCCAAGAACGACCGTGCAAGCTCAAGGAGGAAGACCGTGATAGAAGATATGATTTTTTCAACTGAATGAAGAAATTACGTATATTAGTTGAGGAAAATCATCCTATTTTCACCTGTATAAATTGATGATGAATCAATGAACTCAATGTGTATTTATTTACTTTTTCCTATTCCAACATGGTATCAGAGCCCCTCTCTCTATAAGAGAGATTTTTTTTTTTACTGTCAAACGACAGCTTCTATCACTATTTATCCGTCGACAACCCCACTACGAAACTGCAGATACCTAGGGCTCATTCGTTGTCACTCTCCTGGACATCCTTTGCTCCGAGGGTAACTCTCTCCTCATCGGTGTAGGTCTCCCTCTCCAACAAGAGACATGAGCCGCTCATGATGCTATCGACAGCGCTCGCTCTTTTCCTCTACCAATGGTAGCCCTCTGAGGTCCAGCGACCCGGGCGACCATCCTCTTTGTCATCTCCCTCCTTTGTTGTGTTGGAGCAGCTGCTCTAGGTGATCCTCATCTTGTGGCATCTCTTCCCTGGTGCCTACTTGCCTCAAACAGGTCCAGTGACCTGTGTTGTCCCAGTGGCACCACCGGCCTCTCCCACGGTGGATCTGTTGCCCTTTCTCTTTGTTGATCTCTTTCTTATGCAGATCTCTCCTTCCCTCTTTCATGGCCCGATCGCGTTTCTCCTGTGGCCATTGGCGCGCCCCACCTCTCTGCTTGACGTGATCGGATATGATCTCCGGTCAACTATTCCTTCTCGTCCCAACAGCGCCCTCATGTTGTTCCCGTAGCCTCTTCTAGCCGGCTGCTTGATCGTTGCCCCTTCTTCCTCCCCTGCCACTGCACCCCTTGCAATTTTCTATAGCAATTATTGTGCTGGAGCAGTTGTTTTAAGTGATCCTTTTTTAAGAGAGATTATTCTTCTTTTATTCATTGTCCAACGACAGTTTGTATCTTTTCTTGCTATCAACCGATAGCTTCTTGCTAACGAGGAATCCACGAGTCCGTCTTCCTCGTGCACCATCACTGCCGCTAGTGCCCACCGTTGCCCTTTTGTGAAGTTTGCGGCACAACTACCGCCATTGCAATTTCTTCTTGCGAGGGCTCCTCTCCCTTGTCCTCTTCTCTCGGTAAAGAGAAGAATATCCTCTGCCACTTGTCGACTCTATCACTGTTGTCTTTTCCCTTGCTGCCTTACAGCTCCAACGCAGCTCGTGTCATTGTCGTAGCAATCGTTGCTGTCGCAGCAACTGCTACTCCTCTCCGACGCCCAACTGTGCACAACAACGACCACCTCTGAGGTCTAACAACCCGCGGGTGACCGTGCTCTCTAGCAACACTCACCATTTCTCGTCGGGGTGCTCTTTCCACCTACTCCACCGTCGACCCCACGCTTCTATGCCAACATCCTAGCGAGTGCTCCTCTTCCTCGCCAGAACCTACTGCTACCATCTGATGTCTGTAGCCACTCCCAACCGCACTTGTCCTCTGCCGATGGAACCACTAGATCGACACCGATCTCCCGACATCATCTGGTTCTTCTCTCGCTGTTCCTCCGTCAGATCTGCACCCGTAGTACAAATATGATCAATTCCTCTTCTTCAGCCACATCTATGAAAGCCAGCGTGTGGAGAGAAATTATTCCTCACAGATCCCGTGCTCTCAACTGCCTCACGCCCATAGCCACCTCCGCCTCCGTAACCACCGCCTTCGCGTGTTGCTTCCAATCACACCCATCTTGTTGTCGCCTCTATCATCGCTGCTTCCCACGTAGCCGCCTTTGCCATAACCAAGTGGTTGCTAGTCGTCGCTGTCGCACATGCTCCTGTCGTCGGCCACCTGACATTGCCTTCCATGTCGTAGCAGCCACTCGCCCCAGCCATCCTTAACCGTCGGTTGCTGTCTTCTTCCAGTCGCACTCTCTGCCCCGCGCTTCTGCTACAACCACCATTGCCAATTGCCCCAACCGCAGCGATCGTTTCCTCCCCTGCGTCCTCCTCTGCCACCGTAGCCATCTCCACTTTGCATCACTATCGACGGCACCTGCTCTCACCATAATCTTCTTTCTGCAAGAGAACGATGTTGCTCCCACCGCTCTGTCCTTCGGCCTCCTCTACCTTTTCCCCTACGCCAGCAGCAACCCTCACCGGCCACAGTTGCGGGCTTCTCCTTCAGCCCCCATCAATCGCCAACAACTTGCCTTCCTTGCTGCTGCCACCGCTATCTCTTCCTCCCTTGCCCCTGTCGCCATTACAACCTTCTCTGTCGAGAGCTCCCCTTCCTCCCCTGTTGCTCCTATGCTCACTGCCCTCGCTGCAGCCCTTGTTGTTGTAGCAGCAACTCCTGCCCCTCTCTGCTATTTCGTCGGCGACCACGGCCTCTGCGCCAGCGGCCTCTCCCGACCGCTACTTCCTCTCCATCAACACTGAGATTTCCACCGGTTGTGATTGCCTCGTGTTGCTGTAGCCCGCGATCGGTGCAGGCGCCTGCCTAAAGCAAGATCTCTTCTCACCTCTGCATCAAACTCGACCGGACACTACGATCGAAAACAAAGCAACTTATGCTTACCATTGCCATATCTGCTCTCCGACGAACCACTCCTTCCCTTGCTGATTCCGCAGAATCCTTTGGGCTCCACCCTTCTGCAGTGCTCTATCATGCGCTCATCTACCGCGAAGCCCGCAGCTGCTGCAATCTTGACCAATCTCTCTTTCGCTGTCCAGCGACAGCTTATGCTCCATCTTTTCTGCTGTGCATGCCCCATATCGGACCTCCTCTTCCTACCATGCCTACACCCTCCTTCTCAGTCAGGTTTACATGACCGCCGAAGTCAACTGCCATCAGACCTTCATGGTGGTTGACAACATAGTGGTCTATTCTCAGCCAGGATTATATAGCCACCGAAGTCAACTACCGTCAGACCTTCATCGTGGTTGATAACATAGCGGTCAGGTTCATTGGCATCGGTTCAAGATATGCGTCCTTCATCGGAGCTTTTGATCTTACGGGGGCATAATAGTTCGATCTAATCGAATTTTCGAACTTGCTCCATCATAATCGTATGTTCTTTCTCAGCCAGGATGCCATTGCCGTCAAAGTCAACTGCCGTCAAGATCTTCACCGTGGTTGACAACACAACGACTTACTTCTCAGCTAGGCTAACATAGCCGTCAAAGTCAATTGATGTCAAATCTTCATTGCGGTTGACAACATAGCGACTTCCTTCCTTTAGATTCATTGTCATCGGTTCAAAATCAACGTCTTTAGTTAAAGATCGAAGTCCTTACAGGAGCTCGATCTTACGGGAATATGATAGAATATAGGATCGAGATATGATTTTTTCAACTTAATGAGAAAATCACGTATATTAATTGAGAAAAATTCTCTTATCTTCACCTGTATAAATTGACGATGAATGAACGAACTCAATGATCATCTCTTTACTTATTCTTATTTAAACAGACCGAAGCAAGTCCAACTTCAAATGTTCATGTTCATGTTGATGAAACACATCTTAGACTGGAAGGTCATACGAACTCCTTCCATCTTCTTTCTAATATCCCTGTCATTCCCATCCAACCATTGACACGCACTACGACCATCGATCGCACTCATATATTTATTTCTCGGGTAAACAGGCATGTGGGCAATCAATGCTCATCACCGGACTTTCTCGCCTCCATGACTCACTTCTCTGCCTCCGTATCCCCTCCCCCGTACCCCCATACACAGCACCGTTCCGGAACACGAAGCCTCCGCTGCCATACTCCAAACCAGCGTAGAATGTGGAACCGAAGGATACTACGCCATACTCCCAGTGTTTCAAACACTCGAATCATTCATTACTCGCAGCAATTCCATGCCCCCATGCTTTCTTTTTATTGCTTCTTCCCGTCTAAAACTACGGCTTTAGCTTCTGGAGATAGATGCTAATCGATCGAACTCAAAAATACGGATATGCAATGTAACGCAGTATACCAAAAAAATAATAATAATAAGAATACTATAATTGATCTGATCGGATCAATTCATAGGAAAAAGGAGAGAAATTAAGAAAAGAAAAAACAAAAAAAAAAAAAGGTCGGTGGTGGATGGTACTCCCAAGTGTTGTTAGCGAACGAGACGGTGCATTTAGCGTAATATTTCCATGGTGGTTGAGGAACAAGGTCCATTGATTTCCATGGCATTAGGCCCCTCGCAGATGTGAATGCCAACCACGAAGACAAGCCCATGCCGCCCCAACAGGATAGTCCTGTAGACTATAATGGCTGATCTCAGAAAATTAGGTCGACTTCATCAATTCCAACATGCCAAACCCCCACCTTCTCAGCTGAAACCCTCCTCTTCTCTTCGAAGCCTCTGTACATTTATATATCTCCTTCTTTTCCCATAAAAGAAACGCAGAGCAGTTCATCTCCCCAGCTTCGCTGCATACTCGACTCTTTAGGTGCAGCAAATCCAGTGACCATGAGATCACGCAGCACTCCGATCCAACTCCTCAAGCTTACCGTCTTCGTCCTGTTGGCCATAACCATCACCCTCGCTTCCCTTCTCCCCTCCAAACAAAGCTTCCTTCTCTTCCTTTCCCACCACAAGCTGCTCCTCTTCTCCCTCCTGTGGTGCAAGTTGGTAGCGCTCCTTGCCTACGCCCGTGCTCGCCCCCTCCCTGTCTACCTTTTGGACTTCAGCTGCCACAAGCCTGGGCCGGAGAGCCGTGGCAGCTATGAGATCTGCGAGTACTTTGGCCGCCGCAGCTGCCAGCACTCTGCCGAGAGCGAGGCATTCATGCGCGCCATCTACCGCAAGTCCGGCCTCGGAGATGAGACTTACGCGCCGCCCTTCATCTTCCAGACCGACTACAAGGCTAAGTTCCAGTACGCCATCCTGGAAGCGGAGGACGGCATGTTCTCCTGCGTGGCACATCTGCTGGCCAAGACCGACGTCGATCCCTCCCGTATCACCGTCCTCGTCACCGCATGCAGCATGTTCTCCCCTTCTCCTTCTTTAACCTCCATGCTCGTCCAGCGCTTCAAGCTCTCGCCCTCCGTCAAAACCTTCAACTTCTCCGGCATGGGCTGCAGCGCCGGAACCATGTCCTTCGACCTCGCCGCTAAAATACTTCGTCGACAAGTGGGCTACGCTCTCATCGTCGTCACCGAGAGCACCAGCCTCAACTGGTACTTCGGGGACAACCGCCACATGCTCGTCACCAACTGCATCTTCCGCGCGGGCACTGCGGCCGCATTGGTCACCAGCGACCCAGCTCAGCGGGAGAGAGCGAAGATGGAGGTAGTGCGAACTCTCCGTACGCACCACGGCGCCGACGACGCAGCCTACAACGCGGCCATCCAGATGGAGGACGAGGACGGCCACGTCGGTGTCGCGCTCACCAAGGACCTAGTTCGGGTGGCCGGTGTCGGCCTGAGGAACCACATCTCGAGGCTGGCACCTAGAGTGCTTCCGGTCTCGGAGCTCCTCCGCTACGTCTACAACGTCGCGAGGTCGTTCCTGGCGGGCGACCGGAAGGCGGTGCACGTGCCGGACTTCACCACCGCGTTCGAGCACATGTGCATCCATGCTGGGGGGAAGGCGGTGATCGACACGGTGGGGCGGTTGATGAAGTTTGAGGAGGAGGTGGTGGAGCCGGCGCGGATGTGCTTGCACCGGTTCGGGAACACCTCCAGCAGCTTGGTGTTCTACGAGCTGGCCTACTTCGAGGCCAAAGGAAGGATAAAGAGCGGCGACAGGGTGTGGATGCTGGCGTTCGGGACGGGGTTTAAGGCGTGCAGCGTGGTCTGGAGGGCGCTGCGGGATTCCAGAATCGATCCCGATAACCCATGGAAGGACTGCATCCATAGGTATCCTGTCTCCATCTGAGGCGATGGGGCATCTGAATGTGAAATAAAGCACCAATAAAAGACATGTTTGTATGTATGTATGCTTGTTGATTTCAAGTAGTAAGGTCGGGTGGATTGCGATCGGGCATAGATAGATGCATGTGATATTAGATTTTGTTGGTCTACCTGTAGAACGAACTCACGGCTATGCCTCTTTGTTGTAGCGTTTCGGTGTGCAGCATACGTAGTAGTAGTAGTAGTATTCGGATCATTAGATGTTCGCTTGCCTCGGCACTCGACATCAACATAGAGGAAGTAAAAGCATGCATTCAAAGTGGCCGTCTCTTAAATGATCTCGCCCTGCCGCATTAATTGGCATGGGACCCACCGAAGGAGTGTGTGTGGGGCCCCACATTCCATTTTTATTTTCACTCACGTGAATATTTTCGAAGGCTAAATAAAACAATTAAAATTTTGTGATGGTTTTTTATTGGTACTACTTCTGGAAGAATAAAAGTTCCAAAGTTTAAAAATAAATTATATTTTATTTGTCAGCGGTCAAATATCGATTAGATTGATCATGATTAACATTCAAACATACTCTTTTTTTTTCTCTCTCTCTCTCTCTGTCTCTCTTTCGATCCTTCCCCATATTTTTATCTCTCACATAAACATTTTTTAGGCGTATTGAAACAGTAACGCCAACTCAATATTTCATCCTTTGTCCAATGTGAAAATAAGAAGAGATGGAAAAGAAAGCATAGATTCAGGAAACTGAAGTTACAAAATAATGATACAATAAACACAGGAAGTTCAATGCATTACTAGGAAGATGATCATGGAATAGGAAGACACACGCAATCTGTTTGTTCTATGTAAATTTTATAGGCACCAAGCTTACGAGTTGCAGAAGAATTTGAATACAATCTGACAGCTTTCTTCTATACGTCCCTACCATACCAATCGATTAAATACAGAAGACTGCACAAAGGTTTGTTCATTTAACTTGTGATCAGTAAGTCCTGGCAGCTATTAACTCCCAAGTTGTACTTTGTCCTACACTTGTTTGAAGAGAATGGAAAGGAGAGCAGAGCAGAGCAGAGTCTCAGGACAAGAGGTTAGGAAGCAACACGAGCCTCTGGTTCGGGCGCAAAGTTCAGTGGCTTCTTCTCAGCATCCCACACCAATGTGCATTCATACTCTGGAACACATTCCTACAATAATTTCAAATCACAACCATTTGACAACATTTATTTGGCTTCTCTTCAAGTAAATTGTTAGTTTAGCATCGGTCTAATTGATTTCTGAACATGAACCTGTTCGTCGAGACTCGAGTCATGACTTGCTATAGCAAATGAACAAACTTTAAGTACATGTTTTCATTCACAAAACATGCACTAAAAAGCAGAAACAAATAAAAAGAAAAGAAAAAAATTGCAAGCTTTAAATAATCCCTTAAAGAAATATTTGTTGATAAAGCACAATATCTACTTACTGGAAAGTAATACCATCAAAGGGTAGTATTTTGGATAAAGAACAGATGTTTAATCAATTAGTTGGAGTAGGTATTTACCTCAGTTGGAAGTTCTTTTTTTGAAAATTTTGTGTGAATCACAAGTTGACAACAGGCTTTTCTATAAACCAAATCAGAATAATCTTTTCATTTGCCTTTGAGCATTGATATTTACCTCGAGTTTCCTCACTAGATCCTTGGCTGAATGGGCAGATATAATGATGTGACGTGCAGCTTGCGATATGAACCCTTCATCAACAGCCATATCGAGAAAAGACAACAATGAATTGTAAAAGCCATCAACATTAAGTAATCCAACCTGGGGAGTCAATAATTTTGCTGCTTCAGAGAACATGAGATTACAGCAAGAAACATAGAAGTATACATGTGAGTGCACATTTAATATGACATAGATATCGACCAAACAAGTAGGTCAATGTAACAAGTATTAAGTAACAAAATGTTGATATCCAATAATCATCACTAAAAAATTTATGATAGTCTCTGTAGCTGAAGTGTTAGTGCAACTAAATCCATGTATGATAAACTTAGGTTGGAAGAACCCAAACTGGCTGCAAGCTCTAGACTACTACATGATTGGTGTCCCAATGAAATCTTTTTTATGATTGCAACCCTCCTTGACTATCGGACTGGACCACTGCTGAAAACATGGATTTGACTAAATTGTTGCCCATTCTAAACCAAATTAAGCAACATCTAGAAGATGAGCAAGCAACAAACTCCTTAGCTATAGTTCATGGTCAAAGCAAGATACACATGCATCACTGCAAATCTGTATTACAGAGCAATATTATGATGGACTGTAGCATATGTAATTAAACAATGGAAGGCACGTTAGGCATGACCACATTTAAAATTTTGGCAATCAGAGACAAGGTTAACTGAAGAATAAATTCCATTCTGTAGCAATTTTGTTGATAAATTGTGTTGGAATTTATAGCAATTTATCTAATGCTAGTTGGCACATCACCCTAACAAAATAAGGATTAGATTCTTCACAGTACCGGTTTCTTGTGGATTCCAAGCTGAGCCCATGTAATGACCTCAAGTAGTTCTTCAAGTGTCCCATATCCACCTGATGTATGACTAATATTACTAGATGGCATAATATTGAAGCGGCACAGATACAAACATCGACGAACCAATAAATGATATAAAGAAATGAAAGACTATACCAGGCAAAGCAATGAAGGCATCTGCTTGGCGAGCCATCTCTGCTTTCCTTTCATGCATGTCTGATACAGCTCTAACCTCTCCAATTGTTCCACCAGTTAACTGTATTGTAAAAACTAGTCAATTTAGTGAATTATAACTTCAAGCATGCAGAACAATGCAATTTCAATTTCACTTCGCAGAAAAGCACTCAATTATTGCAAAATGATAAGAGTTCAAATTACATGATCAGTTACACCTTAAAACAGGCATGAAAAATTAGATACTAGCAATAATCACTAAAAAGGAAAGGTAATTTTTATGATAAACTCACCTCATTTGGCATCAAGGACTTAGGAATAACCCTGAAACAAAGAAATGTGATACATTTAGCTCAAGGATAAACCAAAACTTTCAACTTCTCATGTGTAAAGACAAGCAAGATCATTTAATATTACCAGATAGAGAGAGAGAGAGAGAGAGAGAGAGAGAGAGAGAGAGAGAGAGAGAGAGAGAGAGAGAGAACAGGAAAAGGAACATACACATAGCCTTTATAATATTTATCCAGTAATGACCAAGATATATAGATTTTAATTGTCAAAGACACATGATAATTTGAAATTACAGGATGAAGATAGGGTATGGAGCAGGAATGCACACATGATGTTTATCATATTCATCCAGAAAAGAGACACAGAAGAAAAAAAAAATTGTGTAAAGAACTATCTGTTAACACACAAATTATACCATTGGGTAAGAAGCAGAGTTTGGGAAAACCCTATCAGAAATCCCATTTCTGTGGCTAAGCATTATGATCCATTCCAGATAGCACCACTTCTCTGCCTGTAGTGAAGTACAATGAACAGCAGCAGGCGGGCAGAAAAATCCTCACACTACACTAAGACTTAGCTGAAGTAAAGGACAAAAAAGTAAAAAGTTGCCGTTTTAGGAGGGAAGAAGGAACCAGCACACCACTATAGTCCAAAAACAAACAGATAACATATGGCAAAAGATGACAGATGAGAGAGAGAGACCCCAAGACATGGCGCCCGCCATCATGAACCGCATGAGAGACCAGGCCCATCAGTCCAATGCTTCCTCCTCCATACACCAAGTCGATGCCATTCTTCACCTGCAGCGCAACAAAATGCAAACAAAAAATATCAGCCAACACGTGTCGGGCAGCCGAGCACATTCTGCTAGTCAAGTTCTGGTAGCCATCACCCTTAGCTTGAGGAGGAATCAATCAAAGGAAAAGTAGGAAAGCCATGAAATCCCAGATGCAAAGACGTGGGATGGAAAGCTCATGTAAACGGGGAGGAGTAATGTGGGGAGCAGGGTGATGAGTCATGATTTGGAGGCAGCACGTTTCTCTCCAATGGAATGGCTCTGAGAGACTCCTCCATTAAAAAACGGACTCTTGTTCGCTTTCTATTCTTTCGTTTGGTTGACAGAGATCACGCAGGAAGGCTGCTCAACAGACAGCCAGATTACAGCTAGCAATCGCTCATGCGAAACCACGAAATCCTCCCACCGCACGGACGACGCACCATGCCCGCCTGCATCGCCTTCCAGCCCTTCCCTATTCCCCATCTCCTTAGTGACAACAAATGAGAGGGGGAAAAAAGATCGAATTTTGGTGGTAAAGAGGAAACCCTTTAAGCAAAGCAACAGCAGCAAAAGGATCAACAGTACCACATGCGAGGAGCAACGATCGAGAACTGTTGCATTCGAATCCATTACAGAATCGATGAACTGCCAACAAAGCCCTAAAACTCGAAACAAGGAGATGCCTCGGTTGTGCAATCTTTGATCGGTGTCAATGAAGAGAGGCGAATGAATAGCAGGAAAACCCAGGGAGAACAAGCTGGAGCATAGGGATACATGAAACGATTTGTCGAGGCATTACCAATTCCTTGCCGAGCTCGATGGCGGCCTCCTGATAGCTGACCTTCTTCCCACACTGACTCCCGCAGAACACGCATATCCTCCGGAACCTGGACGCCTTCTCCACCCCCACCGCCCCCTCCATCGTGCACTCCATCCCTTTCTCTCCCTCCATTGCCACTCGCCTCTCCATCCAAGAACAAAAGAAAGGCACACTCCTCCTTCCTCTCACTCTCGTGGTGACGACGCGGAGGAACCCTTTCATCAAACGGAACCCATCGGTCTCTATTTATAACGTGTGAGGGCGACCTGGGAGGCGCGGATTCCACTCCTCTTCGTCGTTGGTAGAGCTTTATGATTCGAGTTTCAACGATGCGAACGGCGATCCATGGACTGGCGCATCAAGACAAATCGTGCCCGCGCAGGATGATACCGTTGGGTAGGATTCGCGCAAAAGATCACCGCCCAATGAGACGTGGCGAGATCGGGGCGGGGTGGAGATAATACCCAAATCTCGGGCTATTTAATGATGAGATTAATTTCGAATCTTGTTGCATGGTTTCTAAGGTCTCATGCAATGCCCCTCCAATGCCCTTTTTTTTTTTACCTCAACTATCCATCAATTTTGGGTTTAAATTATATATATATATATATATATATATATATATATATAATGGACGGATTTTGAAGGGCCTCTTCTGAATAGGAAGGATGGAGATATCATTGGAGAATGTCAACCCACATCCTTTTTGACTTCCTAATCCTCGTCCTATTAATTAACATATAGAGTGGGCCAGTGCAAACTATGTTAGCATGTGTCGTCAACGTTGGAATAGAAGAAAAAAAAAAAAAGGTGATTCATGATGTGTTGTGCATGCCATGCTCAAATCAAAACGGCCTTATTTTTGTCAAAAATGACAAATCTCATCACAAGACCTTCACCATCACATGCTGTGATTCATGAAAAACCAGCAAACATAACAGCCTAAAACTTTGATAAAGATAATATTTGATGTTTATTTTTTCTTTAGTTTTACATATACGATCATAATGATCATCATTGATGCTCCGTCATCTGCACCTTGTACAAGTTTTAGTCTAGTAGATATCTTAGTGACAGGATATACTTTTACCCGTATAACGTATCATCTTTCAAAAATCTAAGTAATCTAACATATCATCTTTCAAAAATCTAAGTAAACACGGTTGACTCAGCTCAAATCAAAGTCTCGGGAAGAAGCATTATCCCAGTTAAGCCCAGGACGTATCCCCTACCTCCATCGTAAGATTTCCTTCCGTACATCCCCTACACGATATGAGGACTTATTTCAACATAGACAATGACCCATGTAGGGATCGTGCCTACTGCAGATATGCAATAAAAACAACCAACACAATAGTCAAAATTGACAGACAAGTCGGGAGTTCAGTCACCAACCAACGTACGATGTTGACCTACCAACCACGCGTATTAACCCACTTCGCACGACTTCTGCCTCGACAGGTAGTATATAAAAGGTGCCCAAACAAATAAGCAAGGGGACCTTCTTTAACACTAGGCATAGTATACAAAACAATTCATCTAGCTAACTTAACCATCGAAAGGGCCGAGTCGGGGCAGCACCTCACCCCTCGACCGTGACCTTGGTGTAGGCATCGACGACTGGAGAGACAGCTGAGAAGCGAAGGACGCACTCGCAAAGTGAGAAGCTTTACCCACGGAGGCTAACCAAACAAAGTTCCCGACCAAAGATAAGCAACTCCCATCGGAATGTCACAACGGACTCCAAGCGACTACAACTCAACCAAGGACCAGAAGTTGACTCCAGCACGAGGCGATTGCCCGAGTTTTCGATCAACCATCCAATGTCTCGAGGAGCTAGCACATCCCTCGGGCGCCAACGAAAAATCCTCAAGCATCCACGTGTACGCAGACAGTACCAAGCCAAGGCAACACCTCAACCTTAGTACATTAAATATATAACATTCTTTTGGCGCTAGAATGAGGGCCCTGCGTCGCTTGAGCGCCTAATGTCACATGCGGACCCAAGAGATACTCGGGCTGGGTCGCCTACATGCATATCCCTGATCCAAGTTCAAGGGGCCCTACCCTCGTCCTCTTCCCCGCAAGCGAGAATGTTGCCCAGAAAGCCTTACACCAACCCTGTCGCTCTCTAAAGGCCCTGCCCAAACTGGGTCCAACCACCTCAGGGCAATAGATGCGACCCCCTCAACCAAGGTAAACCAAATAAAGTCGAGATACTCGCTGACCCCCAGGTCATTGTGGCTAGTCAATTGAGGAGCAACTCTGGTGTCACGTAACGTCTCTCAATGTCCCAACAAAGTCAAAAGGTGTCACGATCTAGGTTTCAAAAAAGGATGTCGCTCCATCCAGAAGAGCCAAGACTCCAACACAAATGCAACACACTCATCATCAGAAAACGACACATAGAAGTGGAAGAGAAGGATCCGCTTTTATTGACCAAGAAAGTCTAGATCGGATTGCTTACAACAAATCAAGCGTATTACAAAGGCTTTTCATGTGATAAAAAAGAAACTGACGACTACAGTGAAGAGGGAACCATATTCAAGTTGCTACTCGAAAGCGAAGTGCGGAGGCACCTCTCTCAGCCAAATTCAAGGTTTGTCTATCTCTGACGATGAACGGCTGACGCCCGTACGTGTCGAGGCCGCTTTCGAAAAAGTGGGGGAGTGAACCCCTGCCTTGGACACTCAATCATCTCTGGTTGAAGGGAGGTCCTCTGCCTCCCCATCCTACACCAGGGCCTCTTCCAAATCAAGCTTTAAAACTCAGACCTCCTTCACAGTGAGCACCCGTAGCCACAAGTAGGGGCTATTGAAAAAACTTCTTGGGGCCCCATGATTAACAAGATGTTGCGGATAAAAATATGGATCAAGACTCATCCAACAAGAAAAAGCCACCTAGGTAGACGGACTTACCGTGATCAAGATGGCAGAGGCCCCCAGCTCGAGCCCCAAGGTAAAACAAGATATTATGAATAAGATCCCTCGGTCAGGAGCTGACAAGAAAAAAAGAGAGGCACCCCACCTGCCACCTTGAGGGTGTCAGGCGAACCTCTCCAGCAGCGCAAAAGATCAAAATACTACATGAGGAGCATATAAAGAAATCAAGATGAGGAGATAAGAGCATGAAGATACTAGCAAAATAGTAAGTCCCCTGGGTTTTATAAAGATCAGCTCAAAATACAGGTCTCAGGATCCTTAGCACAACATCCCAGTGGAACTCTTCGATTGTCGAAGACAGGTATGAAGTGACACTTAAGAAATCTCATAAAGATCTACAATTAATAGCAAAAGCCAGCAAAAGAAATCGCTTAAGCAGAAAGCAAACACCCTAGCGACCAATTGCAACACGATAGCTCGACCCCTCGTTACTGTGAAACATCATAGATTACCTCGAGCCCTCAATGCTTCCCCCCATCGACGTTCGATCCAGGTAGGCCTTCCCCTTCACAGGGCTTTCAGCCCCTGATTACCAACATCACTTGGACATCATCCCAACCAATCTCAAGGGATTTCAGCCCCTGATTACTAACATCGCTCGAGCATGATCATAACTGATCTCAAGGGATTTCAACCCTTGCTTACTAGCATCTCTCGGGCGTGATTCTGACCGATCTCAAAGAGCTTTCAATCCGGAACACAGGGCTCTCAGTCCCGAATAAATTCTCAAGAGCTTCCGACTCTCAAAGAGCTCTCAGTCCCGAACAAATTATCAAGAGATTCCGAGCTCCCACGGGGATCTCAATCAAACAGATTCTCAAGGGCTTCTGAGCTCTCAAAGGGTTTTCAGTCCAAACACAGGGCTCTCAGTCTCAAATAAACTTTCAAGAGCTTCCGAGTTCTCAAAGGGCTTTCATTCCCGAAACAAATTTTCAAGAGCTTCCGACTCTCACAGGGCTCCAAGTCCCGAACAAATTCTCGAGGGCTTCCAATCTCTCAAAGGGCTTTCAGTCCCGAACACAAGACTCTTTGTCCCGAACAAACTTTCAAGAGATTCTGAGCTCCCAAAGGGCTCTTAGCCCCGAACAGATTCTCAAGAGCTTCCAAGCTCTTACAGGGCTCTTAATCCCAAATAGATTCTCAATGGCTTATGAGCTCTCAAAGGGCTTTCAATCACAAATATAGGGCTCTCAACCCTAAATAGATTTTCAAGGGCTTCCGAGCTCTCAAAGGGCTTTCAGTCTCGAACACACGGCTCTTAGTCCCTAACAAACCTTCAAGAGCTTCCAAGCTCCCAAAGGGCTCTCAGCCTCGAACAAATTTTCAAGAGCTTCCGAGTTTTCGAAGGGTTCTCAGTCCCGAACAAACTTTTAAGGATTTCCGAGCTCTCAAAGGGCTTTCAGTCCAACATAGGGCTTTCAGCCCCGAACATATTCTCAAGAGCTTCCAGGCTCCCATAGGACTTTCAATCCCGAAATATTCTCAAGGGCTTCCGAGCTCTCAAAGGGCTTTCAGTCCCAAACATAAGGCTCTCAACCCCAAATAGATTTTCAAGGGCTTCCGAGCTCTCAAAGGGCTTTCAATCCCGAACAAACTTCGAAAGAAATTTTGATCTTGAATAGCCTTCGAGGGGCTATCTACACCAGACCGACAAAAGTCCTCGCTTCTGAACGCGACCCCCACCTGGTCATTCATACTGACTATAAGTCTCGACCGACTTCGTCCGCTTCCGATCCTAGTCGATCTCACCAGTTTTGAATTTGACCCAAAAGCCAACACTCCCGAAACAAAGCCTAAGAAGCAGGCAGAACTCTAACCACGAGCCGTACACCCCGATTCTCCCAAGGCGTGACTCCCTTTCGGAGGGGAGAGAATGTATAACATATTTTGGCTCGTCCAACATATACTTTCATGTCACTTTACAAAAGCCAAGTAGACACGACCGACTCAACTCGGATCAAGGTCTCGGAAAGAAGCGTTGTCCCGAACTACCCTTCAAGGGGCTAGGCTTAGGCCGCATCCCCTGCCTCCATTGCAAAGTTTCTTTTTGTACATCTCCTACACAGTAAGAGAATCTGTCTCAACCCAGACAATGACTTATGGAAGGATCGTGTCTACTACAGATACGCAATAAAGGCAACCGACACAATAGACAAAGTTAATAGACAGGCCAGAGATTCAATCACCGACCAACGTATGATGCCGACCTACCACCCATGTGTATTAACCTACTTCGTACGATTTCTGCCTCCACAGGTAGTATAAAAAGGTGCCCAGACAAATAAGCACGGGGACCTTCTTCAACACTAGGCATACTACACAGAACAATTCACTTAGTTGACTTGATCATTAGAAGGGCCAAGTCGGGTGACACATCACCCCTCGACCGCAGCCTTGGCACAGGCATCAACGATCGGAGAGTCAGATGAGGAACAAAGGACATACTCGTAAAGAAAAAAACTTGGCCCATGGAAGCCAACTAAATAATGTTTCTGACTAAAGATAAGCAACTCCCGTCGGAACGTCGTAACGAACTCCAAGCGACTACAGCTCAACCAAGGATCATAGGTCGACTCCAGCACAAGACAACTGCTTGGGTTTCCAATCTATCGTCTGACGTCTCGAAGACCTATCACATTCCTCGAGCACCAACGAAAAATCTCTAAGTGTCCATGTATATATAAACAGTACCAAACCTAGGCGACACCTTAGCATAGATACTTAAAATGTATTGCTTTTGCGTGACTCGTTTCTTAAAAGTATCATACGTGATTGATATCAATCAATCTCCTGAAGCAAAGTCTCTCGGGGCATATGACTTTGAAATGAAAGTGATGAGATGTTCTTCTTTAATACACATCAGTAAATGGCCCAAACGCACCGTCAATCAAATGTTTCTTTAATGCATATACAACTCCAAATGCTTCGTCATACAGAAAGAACAGCATGCCAGTTCGATTTAACTAAACTTCAAAACAGATTATATCGCTTTTAGCAATCCACACTGATTCATTAGATTATGGTTGAACGCTAATGCAATTATGAAATGCAAAGATGCCAAACAAGTGATTGAAATGACAAACTTCCGATTACCACCACCATCACCCACCTTAACATCTGCAAGTTAACAATCACACTTCAATCCATCAAACTTCAATTTTATCCACCTGTTACAAGTCAAATGACCATTGTGATTGTGTAACTTTTACCAGAAACCAAGTGAAGATATAATTTTTTGATTACAGGAACACCAAAAATCATATCAACATGAACCTGACTTACTGAATGCAACATGTAAATGTAATATCCTTCGATCACATTGTGAAAGGACACAAGTACAAAGCACAATCATGTTTCTCCTCTAATAGAATACTCAGAATTAAAGACACAACAAAATTTGGTAGCAATAGAGGTGGGATTAGTATAACCATTCAAGAATTCTCCATCTCTTAGATCTATAAACACATCAATGAGCCTTATACTGTGATTAAGACGGTAACCATGCACATAAGGTCTGTACAATTAATCATGATAACCCCATAAGCTATGTTTCTCATGCCTTAATAATCATTGTCTGAGGCAGATAAATGCATGGAGAACAGCAAAATAAGTGACTGAAGATCAATCCAACCAGAATGAAATGTTTGATTCCATATCTGACAGAAGATCAATAAAACAAAGATCCCATGAAAATCATAGGCACAGGAGGGTACAGTAAGTTCAATGTTTTCCTGCCGAGAAAGTCAGATAAGAGAAGAAGACTAAAAACTTTGTTTCTAAGAGATTTCTGAATAATCCATAAAGATTCAACTAAAAGGTTTTTGCAGATGAACAATCACATACGTCTCTGCGAGTTATCTCACGATGATTTGCAATTTTGGGGTCACTAGCTGGTTGATCCTGGATGAGTTGCTTCTTTCAGTGGCTCAAACTTAAACCTCATAGTTGAAAATTTAACTAATTAGCCATCTGATTTATCAGTTAATAACTAAGTATCATCCTATCACTTCTCTTGTACACATGAATGATGATTATGTTTGGTAGTGTCATAAAAGTCCCATGAATCTAACAACTATATTGTTTCAAATTGGTGCATGGAACTAACTATATTTCCAAACCTCACTCAAAAGTCTCTCTTTAAAACAAAATTTTCCAAAAAATTCCTGAGTTTGGTCCCTGATCAAAGTATGGGTGAATGGCAACTACAGCCTAAGATGAAGGTGGAACTTTTAATAACTTGGATAAATATGAAGGACAAATAAATCATCAATTGCTTAAGAAGAAAGGATGACCACTTTATATAATTTATGCCCAAAGATGACCACAACAACTAACGGGCCCGTTAGGAGGATACAACCATAAGATTCTTATGGACCTTAACTCAGAGAACTATTCTCAAGGCCACCTGATTTACCTGATAAGATGCTTGACCTTCCATCAAAAAATTAATTATCATCACTTATCTATGGTGTGCAAAGCAACATAAGAGACATATTCCATTCTATCCTGTTCAATAGGAGTTATGATTCGGACCGTGGTTTTGTTGCAGTACCCACATAAGTAACTAAGCATCAAGCTTCAAATTTAAGTTCCCCTCCCTATATCTCAACCACTTCACATACTTCATGCTCAAAGGTGTTCACAGCAGCTAAAAGAAGTGACATCCCTTAAAGAGATGATGGTCAGATTCTTTCGGACCCTAAACCAGAGAACTGGTCTCAAGGTCACCTGATTTACCTAAGAAGATGATTGATTGTCAATCAAATGGAGTGTTTGCATGACCTATCTATGGAACGGAAAGCGAAAGCAGCACAAACAATAACATCTAACACTTACATTAGAAAGCCGAGGACATGATTATAGAAAATGCAATCAATAACCAGACAATCCAACTAAATGAACCAAACTGTACATAACCCCAGACACGAATCCAGACGGCAGGAAAGAGACATAAACAGGTTATTCTCCAGGAGAAACTGAGTCATAATGATATTGCAGGAACATACCAACGAGGCCCCAACTTGCCCACACAACCATTAGATCTTCTCGACTTTGTCCGTCTTCACCACAGGGTTGGCTTTTGCAATCGCGTCCTGCGCAGCCGCCCTGTAATCATAGGCACAGTTATGCTTATCAGAGTACCTGTGGATCGAGCAGAACACCTCCCCACACCGGCACTTAAACCCCATCAATCCGACTCTCTTATTGCAGAAGCTGCAACGGCTGGGATTCTTCTTCGGCAAAGGGGCCCCTTCCGATGTGGCCCCTTCCTCACTCGAGCTCATAGATTTAGCGATTCCGTCATCTCCGCTAGGCTTCTCGTCGACCCGCTTAGATTCAAGGGCCGGCGGTATCACAAGCGTCTCCATGGAAGCCTTTGATTTGCTCAAGAAGTAATCTTTATAGCACTTCGAGCAGAGATTGTTCGTCGCCGGTATTCCGAAGAAGCCGCAGTTGTTGGCGCAGAGGACGGGGATGTTGGAAGATTGCAAATCCGTCTTCCCGGTCTCTCTCTTCTGCCCCTCCTGCTCCATGTCCGTAGAAGAAGAAGAAGAAGAAGAACGGAACCCTAGCTGTTGCTGCTGCTCCAATCCGACCGCGGTCTCCTCCTCCTCGACCTGCTCACGAATCAATAATTATCCAAATCAAAACCCTAGTCGATGTGAATCGGAAAACCGCTCACCATACTGGATTATCGCGAATCCACTCGAACCGAGAGAGGAATTCTGTAAAAGCGATGCATGGATCGAGAAGGAGAGAGGGGTTTGGAGTACCGAGAGAGAGATCCAAGAACCTAACAACAAGCGGTAGATCGATCGAGAGGAGGAGAATTGCGAAGGGATCGAGGGATTACGCGAGAAAGCGGAGACGGAGAGAGGTCTTTTAAGGACCTCATAGAATCATGGGATTTATGTACAATAATTGCGGGACCTTTTCAGGGAAAACAAAATGATGTTTTGAGATCTAACGGTGAATGATCCGATGGCTTTAGATATCTGACGGACAAGATTGTTCGAAAAAGGACCGAGTAGGACGCCAAAGCGAGTGCCTCAGTAAATTAAACGTGGTAGCGTCGGTTTGGAAGGCGGCAGGCGCGACGTCGACACGTAACAAGTACACGTCGTCGATGACGTCAGGAACGTATGACCTTTATTCTTCTTCTTAAACGACGGCTATCTAGCGTACATAAATATACTGCGACATACCATACCGTGTTCGCATCCTATATTACAGTCGCGGTCTCTGCTCGCTTCTATATATTTTGTGAGGAACTTGTTACAGATCAAACATATTCACGATACAAACACAAGAACGAAAAGGGGAATACAACCAAATTACTCATTATATATATTACAGAGGTCAGAATGTGTGTGGGGAAGCAGGAAATTTCTGTGGCAGATGATGAATGGTCCATGCCAGCATAGACAAACTACTAGGACTATAAGACAATCTCATTCACAAAGCTCCTATTCATGTACAATGCAATTACCAGATCCAGAAACATATATCACATATAAAACATTCATATCTAAGTCCATCCAGATCACAATAAAAAAAGAAATAGTTCAACATTGTAAAAAGTGATCAAAAGCACACAAATCATATATAGCTTCCATTGGTTGCCACATGCATTTCTTAGCAATGGCATGACTGATTAGAAGAGCTTTAACTAGCCTCTGTTCTTTTCTCTTTCCTCAAAGTTGCAGAACAGAGACTGGCACCAATTAAGGCTCTTGAACTAAATATGCATGAGATAGGCAGAGTTGTCAATAGGATTCATGAGGTGGGCTATCCGTGTGAATATCCATGGATGAATCGCTGAAGCTGAGGGAATTAGTCTCCCGGTTTTGATTTGCATCAGGATTCCTAGATCCTGTATTTCCAGCTGGTACCACACCATTTACATAAAACCCACCTCCCTGAGCAAGGTGATATGGCTGAAGGCTCCTGCGCACAGGACTAGAAAGAGCATTTGAGAAAACTGAGTTTTTTGTTTGATCAGAGTGACCACTTCGCGAGGCGAGTCCGACGGTCGGCTGCCCAAACAAAGCAGATGGAGGTTGGACACTTGAATTTGTTGCATGCATCGTTGTCTGATGTTGATGTGGGAATGATGATCTTGGGGATACTAATGCATCTTCTCCAGCATAATCCATCACATTCTGTGAAAAGAAGCATCCAATAAGAAAATTTTAGAAACTATAATGTGTTTCATATATATACTGCTAAATAAGATATAGACAGTCTGGGTGAAAAAGGTATAAACTATAAGAAAATGAAGCCTAATGGATAATACTCCCACAGAATCTGCGGAGAGTCGGTATGCAATCCTTTATGCATACACAAAAGGCTATTTCCATGACTTTTGTGTATACACAAAAGGATACACCAAAGGATCAACCAAACATAATTCCAGAAACCTACATCAGTTAATGTTATAGCTAAAAAGGACCAGAACTTGAGACAGAAAAATCAATCCCAATGAACATGTTGAAGCCATGGTCCAGACCAAACCTGAATATTAAATATCACTAGTATGAACCTTTAACTAGCATATTAATCAATGTCCCAAACTGAATGGAACAATGCTCCTTCACTTCTGAACTCGTAGAATTTCGAAGATTGCAACAACTTATCCTGGTTTGCTTAGACAGATCATGGATCTATAAGAGTCAACCATATTGCAATATGGTTAATTCACACCAGTGATTAAAAAAGCGTTAGGCGCCAAAAGACACCAGGGTCCCAAAACGCTCGAGGCGCCGGGCGCTCGCTCGAGCTAAGCGAGGGGCCAAAATATTTAAAAATATATAATATAATTAATAAATATAATTATTTAAATAAATTGTACTTCCATGCTGGATCATTTTTTTATGTCACTGGAGAATTTATTGGGTTGCTCTGTTCACTTGTCATTTATCTTGGAACCCTGATAATAATTTCAAATAAATAAGAATTAATATTATTAAAATTTAAAATCGATAGAATATATTATTAATCTAATAAATAAATATTATTATTAGTATACTATTTAATACTTAAAAATACTGTTAACAGTATACTGTTTACTGTTAACTATGCTGTAATATGGATAATATACTATATATGTAATAAATATTAACAAGTATACTACTATACTATTAATATTTAATATATATTACACTGTTAACAGTATATTAACAGTATACTGTTAACAGTTTATACTATTAATATTTAATATACATTATACAGTATACTGTTAATATGTGTTAACAATATATTAACAGTCTACTGTTATACTGTTAACAGTATAAGATACTGTTAATAATTATTTATAATAATTAATCAACTTAACAGTATACTGTTAAGTGTTAATATACTGTTAACAGTATAATCGAGATGAGTTGACCTGACCGCGAGAGAAGTAGCAGCGACGGCGGCAAGCGGCAGCAGTGACGACGACGAGCTGCAGCGAACGACGGCGAAGAGAAACGGCAGCAGAGATGGTGTTGGCGACGTAATCCAAGCGACTAAAGCAGGCTCTCGGGCACTCGGGCGAGAGCAGTGACGGCGGCGAAGACAGCAGCAGCGGCAGCGGCAGTGGCAGCAAATACGGCAGCGGCAATCGGGATTAGGGTTGAGTTAACAGCAAATATACAGCTGCGTTAGTTGGTTCGATTGAACCAACTAACGCGACAGACCGAACCAGAGCTAAAAGCCTGGTTCGATCGATTGGATTAAACCGGGCGCTCGCCCGAATCGCCCGTCGCCTGGGCTCGGGCGAGCGCCCAGGCGGCGCCTTTTTGAAGCATGCCGCCTGGGTGATGATTGAGGCGCTCAGGCCTCGCCTCGCCTCACCCGGGCGCTTAGGCGAGCGCCCGAGCGCTTATTTAAAACGCTGATTCACACAAGCAATGGAGATCAGGGACCAATAAGTTTTTGAATCAGAATAACACAAAAAAGTCAACCTAATTGCAACATTGACCCTTATGGTTGATTTCCATTAGTTGACTTGTCATATGAGGTGAGTCTTGATGTCATGATAAAGTTGCTCCTTTGTCATCTACATAATCTAGGTTCAAATCATGGAAACAGACTCTTAGCTTGTAAACATAATGTTGTGTACACTGACTCCCCCCAAACTTGTGGGAGAGCATCCGTGACCAGACAGCCTTTACTAATTGATTGTCATTTGACTGTGGAGAGAGATTTGAATTTTGATTGACATAAAAAAACATTTAGAATTTCTGTTATGACAGTAAGAATTTTAAAGGTGCTTCAAACATTTTATATTATATTTTTTTTTTAATTCAAACTAGCAAGTAGCAACTGATATCAATGATTGATAGTATTCAATTTAAGGGTTTTTGGATGGATGCTAACGGATGTATATGTTAAGGATCTTAATATTTGGAGATAATATGGTTTATAAAAATTTGTAAAGATGAATGAACTATTTTCAAATTTTGAAAGTATAGATATGTAAAAGCCCTTGAAATTAAAAAAGGGAACAAAAGATCATTTTTTGTGATGCTAGAATGGAAAATAAAGATTAACAAATCAAAAAAGATGACATGAAATACGAAAAATCAATGGTACAACAAAATAAAAGAACAATCATTATGACAGAACCTGAATATGGGTAACTATATCAGCTACAGAAACCCTTGACCCTTCCTCATGCTTTCTCACAATCCACTGATAAAGCTTCTCCTGCATAACATGTAATAAAGGAGAACATGATTAGATAAGAAATATCACATTTTGACAGTTTCAAAAGACTTCAAATAGAGATGGCAAAATCAACATCAGTAAAAAATCTCGAACATGGTTCCGGTGTGTATATACAGCATCATGACTATCTTCTGACGGATTATTAGCTAGAAACTGGTGTATAAAGATGATACTGAATGATCCACCATCAGCAAAATTTTGACAGATCATAATAAGAAAGATGAATGTACACGAAAATTATTAATCAATCAATAACTCACTTGAGTATACTCAAATTATAACTAAATAACTGAATTAAGACTAATTATCTAAGAAAACCATAATTGTGCTAAAAAACATGATCATATTCTAGAACTTATCCAATTTCATTCCCAGCCTTCTCACTTTGGCTACTTGAATCTCATCATCAAATCTGACTGATGCACCAGGATGTAACACTTGACTTCAAAACTCCATAACCTTGTGCTAAATTTTAGTTCTTGGACTTCTAACGACTGAGTTAAGGAAATCAGAAACTACAACAATATGACAATTTTGCTCACCAATGTCCTCTGTCCCCATAATTACCTTGACCTTCAGACATACTGATCAAGAGAGCATCATTTTTACAGTTCAAAATAGTTCATTGCAATATGTAACGTTGCAGACTTGGTTTTCTGATCACCAATTTGCACCAACTTTTCATGACTTCTCACCATCACGAAAAAAGTTGTTCTTCAGTCTTACCCTACTTTAGCTCTTTAACGGATCTTGCTCATGATAAAATTTACCACATGTCATATCTTTTGTCAGTCTGGTTCATGATTTTGTCAATAGCAATTGTTTCTGCTAATTAACTCAGACCTATACTAATGAGTTTATAGCAGCTATAATGGAGAAGAGATAAACTCTAATTTAGTTAGTATTGCTATTAATGGCTCGAACTCAGGTTTGATTGTGGGCAGTGTCATGGGTGTGATTCAGTCTGGCTGGATTGCACCTTGATAATCAACAATGTCGAGCAAGGTTATGCAACAGGTAGGCAAGAAATAGGAGCGACAAAGATGGTACTTGCTGGTTTCCAACATAACAGAGAGCACAACAGCTGGTTATAAAAATTAAGTTATACGAGAGGGAGAGGGTTCTATTATGATTCTGTCTTCTTGAGAGATAAAGAATTTTAGAAAGTTAACAAAAGCATGCAGTTAGGAACAAGAGGTCTAACTCCTACTACAGATCTTAAAAAACAAGCACCAGAACAAAATTTTGCAAAATCCTAAGCTTTAAACATCCCATACCCACTTTCAGTGATTAAACAGCTAATTAATGATATCCACTTTAGTTAATTTTTAATTAGAAAGGAACCTCAACCAGAGAATGGTAACTATGCTGGAATCATTATCCAATTAAAATTTCTAATTGATCTACATCTTCAACAACCCTAAATAGGCAAGAATATATCCATGTAGCCAAACCCAAGTACATTAAAAAGAAAAGGCTGACTCAACTACAACAGAAAAAAATCACAATCAAAGTCTAACTGGATGATTCAAAAGGTCATGGTTAGCATCTAAATAAACATTACATATACCTCAAGACCAATATGGTACATGCACTGCTTGAATGTAACTACTGCATTTTTATCGTCTATGTTCAAAGCCCATGGATAACAATAAAACGTGCACACTAATTTTACCCCTTTCCTTCACCCTCAAAATCAAGCTGGCAAATGTGCAGGTGCTACAATTTTCGGATGGATGGTCATCACCAATCATATTCGCCACTAAGATTGCAACAACACATAACACAAGCTGATAATCGATATACTTCAAACACACAACAAAATGAATTGATAAAGGCTGAAAAAACTACGTTCATATGCACGGCCAAATGAAACATCTAATTTGTTCTGAACATATTGAATATGAAATCATATGCATAAAAAAACATTTTTTTTATTTTTATTTTCCATTCTAGCATGTGATTCTACCTAAACTAAATGTCGAATTCCAGAACAAAATGAGAGGGGGAAGAATCAAAAGACATCAACCGACGAAACAATGGATAAAAGCGGTAAGGGGCAAAGGGAGGGGACGCGGGACAAGGAAGTCAGTGGGACGGTGAGAAAGGAGCTAACCATAGCGTGGCGCTCGCCGGCTTGGAAGGAGATCTTCTGTTGGTTCATAGCCTGCGTGTAGAGCTGCGAGAGTGAGTTAGCGGCGCTGCAGAAGGTGGAGTACAGCGTCCGATCCACCTCGTCGAGCCGCGTCGCCTCCGTTTTCCGCTTCCTCGCCATCGATTCCAGAGAGATCGATCGAAGACGAAACCCTAGGACGCCACAAAAGAGGAGGCAAATAAGGAAAGAAGGAAACCGCTCTCCACCCTTTACCGCCTGTCTCTCTCTCTCTTTATATATATTTCTCTCCCCCTCTCATCTCCTTAAAACGGAATCCAAATTCCGCTTCACGACGACCCAAACGCCAAAGAAGAATAAAACACGAGAGGTCAAATCGGCCTCTACATTGGGCTTTATTTGCTCCTCCAAACAAAGCCCGGTCCACTCGCTCACTTCCCCGATCCGATTACCTCCCTCCCTCCCCTCGTAGCACTGTGTTCGCTACGAAAGGGGCAGTCCTTGGAACCACGGCGGTGGAAGTGTCGCCACTCCCACCATTGTTATCGTCTCCCATCTCCGCTTCTCTGCCCCACCTCTCCTTGACCCCCCTCCACATCTTTCTTCTGTAGCTGCAGCGATCGTGCCCTAGCTTCTCGCTTTCTAGCTGCCACATTCATGGGAGACTTTCTACTGTAGCCTCCAACAAGCCGAATACTTTCACCGATCGTTGATCGGAGTTGCGGAGCAAATGATCTTAAAGCTTTCGTTCATATAAATTTGTGGGCAATCAAATGATAGATATATCAAAAAAGGTTAAGGTTAACAATGTGCTTGCAACTTCTCCAATGTACCTTGTATCAAATGCAGTTGCTCTTCGAAGACATGGTGGCTCCCTGTGTGCATTACAAAAATATAAACGATATTAAAAAAATCGAATTTCAAAAAAAAAAATCTATTTTTAGGTTTTTCTCAATGATATGGTAAATGATGACATGGCCGTCACGTCTCGGACAACTGGCCCGTCGACGTGGCCGACCCGATGCGGGAAGCTGGTCGGATGCAAGTATGGGGGCGCCAGCGGTCGTACGACCGACCTGGCACAGGTAAGGTCGAATCCCCGGTGGTCGTACGGCCAACCTGACACATAGGTAAGTTCGACGTCCTTACCTGCAGACGCATGCCTCACCGCAAGGACGACGGGCGTGGTGGAAGGGTACGACGACATGGTAAGCCACGAGGGTAGCAAGATTGCCAGGTACGGATGACCTACAGCACCCACTATATAAGCTCCAACACCTCTACGGGGCAGGAGGATAGGAAAATCAACCACCAAACTAACTTGATCGTCGGAGGGGTCACGTCGGGAACTTACCCGACCCGACCTCTTTACAGGAGCCGGCTCCCGACCCGACCTGAGGTGCCTCCTCCTGACCCGAACTCTGCCACTCCAGCAGCCAACCCCTGCGACGGGGTACGAGGGATTCATCCATCTAGCCGAGCACTGACTCCGTCCCGAGACGACCACTGGTGAACTAGCACATAATGACCTGAACCAGCAGTTTCCACCAGCGGAGACGGGGGCAGACCGTACCCGATGGGCAGGCACTAGATTTGGCTCTAACATTTTGGCGCTAGAATGAGGGCCCATGTCGCAAGAACGGCTGTTTGGGAACTCGGGTGTGGAGCATCACCCGGAACCTGACCACCCTCGACCAACCGAGGAGGTCGCCGTAGCTGTGCCGACTCCCAACCGCTTTTGGAGGATGATGACCGACCCAGGGTTCCCTTCACCCGCATCCAACACCGCGTCGTTCATGGTCACGGCTGAGGCTTTCCTCGGCCTCACCAGCCAAGTCCAAGCATTAGCGGGAATGGTGCAGACCATAGTCTCGTACCTGCCCCAGCTCGTGCATTCGACGGCTCACCAATCGGCTCCCCCGGTGGCACCCCCGCAAATGGAGTCACCAGCGGCCCTAAACCGGAGAGTCTCGCCCGAGGTAGAGCCGCCACAGTCTCAGATCACCGAAGCCCGCACAACTTCCCCGACCTCGACGCCAGCCCAATCACAAAGTCGCTCCTACAATCCGGTACCGACCGAGCCCGACTTCAACACTTTATCGACTGACACCGCTGATTCTCTAAGAAAGCAAGTTCACCGAGTCCATCAGCGGCTCGACGAAGTCCAGAAGGAAGTCCTCAAATCAAGAGGGGAGGTTGGGGAAAGCTCTGAAGGCGGTTGCTCATTCACTCCCAAGATACAGGCCAAGCCACTCCCGGCCACCTTCAGGCTCCTGGCCCTCGAGCCCTATGATGGCAGCGGCGACCCGACAGAGCACATCGTTACGTTTCGCGCCCAAATGGCCCTTTACGATACCTCGGACGCGTTGATGTGTCAGGCCTTCCCGACCACCGTTAGAGGGTCGGCCAGAACCTGGTATTCTTATCTCAAACCCGCGTCTATACCTTCGTTTGATTTGCTGGCAAGAGTGTTCGAGCTAATTTTTTTGTCGAGTGCACGCCCGAAACCAACCACAGCCTCCCTCCTGGGAATGGCCCAAGGGAGCGATTAGCCCCTCTCCCAGTTTGTGAGATGGTTCACATCACAGGTCCAAGGAATCTTTGACCTCCATCCATCCCTAGCCATCCAAGCATTCTTGACGGGCTGAGACCGTCAAGGTTCTTCTAATCACTGATCAAGCGACCACCGGCGACTCTGCCTGAGATGCTGCAATGGGTACACCAGTACATGGCGGTCGAGACGCTAATAGTCGGCAAGCGGGAAGAGACAAAGCGCCCCCGGGGGGAACAGTCCTGTGGACATCCCGCACCACCACCCAATAGGAGGGAAGACAGGTCGGGCTTGTTGCCAGCCAGACCCCACCCCCCACCCCCCGATCCCTCTCAATTCAACCCGAACAGAGATCTTCTTTCAAATACGGGAAAGAGGGCTCTTGAAAGCCCCAAGTTCGATGAAGTCGCACCCCGAGCGACGCGACAAAAGAAGATAATGCTGCTTTCACAGGGAATACGGACACGACACCGATGAATGCCACAACCTACAGTACCAAATTAAGACTTTATCTGGCGCGGCCACCTACGGTGATATGTCCGTGAACAATCCTCTCTCCTTGACGGTTGACCCCCCCGAGACTCATCTCCCCGACCTCAAGGCCCGGTCGAGAAGCAAATCGACGTAATCTTCGGCGGGCCGGCCTCAGGTGGCAACAGCTCCTCGGCGCGAAAAACTTACGCGCGATCCGAGGTCGGGAAGAGGCCGCTGCATCACGAAGACCTTGACGTTACGTTTAGGTTGGGAGACGAGGAGCACCCATCCCACGATGATGCTAGTAATCTCAATCAGCATGGCCAACGCCTACGTCAAGAGGGCATGATCGACAAGGGAAGTTCGACCAAAATTTTGTATTTCGATGTCTTTCAAAGATTGGGGTTAACCGACCGGGATCTTGCCGTTCTAACATCTACCTTGACAGGGTTCACCGGGGATTCCGTCTCTCCCCTAGGGGTAACCACGATCCCGGTCACGTTCGGGGGAGAACCAAAGTGGAAGACTATAATGGTGTCGTTTATGGTGGTCAAGCTCCCGTCGGCATACAACGCCATCATCGGCCGCCCGACCCTCTACCGGCTCAGGGCGGTCGTTTCCACCTACCACCGGATCCTGAAGTTCCCGACCCAAGCAGGGGTCGGCTAGGTCAGGAGTGACCCAAGAGAATCTAGGCAGTGCTACTTAACAACAACGACGTTGTCCAAGAAGCCGAGGACTGAACAGGTCGGTACTATGCCTCAAGACCCGGAGGATAGCGCCCGAGACCCCCACTCGGCGGAAAAAGTTTTGGAACTGCCACTTGATCCGAGCCACCTGGATAAGCTGGTGAAGGTCGGGTCGGGACTCACGGAGAGCCATCAAGTTCAACTGATAGACATCCTGCGGAAGAACGATGATATCTTCGCATGGTCCTCGAATGATATGCCAGGGGTCGACCTGGAGATCACCCAACATTATCTAAACATCTCCCCCGACGCCCGACCCGTGAAGCAATGTCCGCGCAAATTCGCTCCAGACCGGCAGAAGGCTATAGAAGACGAGATCGCTCGTCTGTTGGACGCGAAGCTTGTTGAGGAAGTAAAGTACCCGACCTGGTTATCCAACGTTATACTAGTCAAGAACGCTAATGGAAAATGACGGATGTGCATTGATTATACCGATCTCAATCGGACTTGCCCGAAGGACTGCTACCCGCTTTCCTGCATCGACCAACTAGTGGATGTCACCGTCAGGGCATCAGCTGCTCTCCTTCATGGATGCTTTCTCGGGGTACAACCAAATCCAAATGGCCCCGAGAGATAAAAAAAGCATAGCCTTCATCACTCATAACGACACCTACTGTTATAAGGTGATGTCGTTCGGGCTGAAAAATGCAGGCGCAACTTATCAGCGGCTGGTAAATCGCATGTTCAAGGACCAGGTCGGAAGGAACATGGAGATTTACGTAGACGACATGATAGTCAAAAGCCGACAAACCGAGACCCACCTCTCCGACCTATTGGAAACGTTTCGCACGCTAAGAAGATACAAGATGCGTCTCAACCCGGCAAAATGTACCTTCGGCATCACATCCGGAAAGTTCCTCGGCTTCATAGTAGATCAGCGGGGGATAGACGTCAATCCCGACAAGATAAAGGCGATACAGGAAATGCGGCCCCCCAGGACTATAAAAGAGGTCCAACAACTTACAAGGAGATTAGCGGTCCTGAGCCGCTTTATCTCCCGAGCCGGGGACAAGAGCTCTACCTTCTTCCGTGCGCTAAAGTCGGTAAAGGACTTCAGGTGGACCCCCGAATGCGAAGAACCATTCCGCCAACTCAAAAGTCACATCGAAAACCTACCACAGCTAGCATCGGTAAAGGACGGGGAGCTCGGCTTGTACCTCGCGGCAACTGACCTGGCGGTTAGCTCGGTCTTGGTGACACTCGATAAAGCTGGGGAAAAGCTAATATACTACACCAGTCATGTCCTGGCGGGACCTGAGCTTCATTATCCCCCCATAGAGAGACTAGCCTTGGCTCTGATCCTGGCATCCAGGAAACTGAGGTCGTACTTCCAGACGCATCCTATCAAGGTGATAACCGTCCAACCCTTGTGTCAGATCCTCTCAAAGTTTGACATTACAGGTCGGATGCTCAAGTGGTCAGTAAAGTTAGGAGAGTTCGATATCGAATACGAGCCAAGAAAGGCGATCAAAGGCCAAGTGCTCGCGGACTTCGTCTTGGAACTCACACTCCCGGAAATCCCGACGAACCCGAACCAATGATGGACACTACATATCGATGGCTCCACCAACTCGGAAAGAGGAGGTGTCGGCTTGGTGCTTAAGGACCCTTCCAGTCACACCTACGAACACGCGCTGCCGTTAGGGTTCAAAGCCACGAACAATTAAGCAGAATATGAGGCGCTCCTGTTCGGTTTGAAGGTCGCAGCCGAGCTGGGAGCGGAGGACATTGAAATATTCACCGACTCCCAACTCGTCGCAAGCCAAGTCAATGGAGAGTTTGAGACCCGAGAAGCAGCAATGATCAAGTACGTAGCCGAGGCGCGACGGATGACGAGTCGGTTTCGGAGGTGCACCATCACCAAGGTACCTCGTAACGAGAACGCGCAGGCGGACGCCTTGGCCAGGCTAGCCTCCTCCTGCGTGACCGACATGCCGTCTGAAACAATGGTAAGAACCATCGGGCCCTCCGTCAATTCGATAATGCTGGCTGTTGATGAGGAAGACAGAGGCTGGATCAACGAGATCCTTCGCTTCAAACAAGCAGGAACCCTCCCTGAGGATAAAGCGGTTGCCCGAAGAATTAGAAGGACGGAGTCGTGGTACAGTATCATCGATGGCCACCTCTATCGACGAGGCTTCAGCCGACCCCTGCTTCCCTGTCTGAACCCGATCGAGGTGCACACCACCCTAGCTGAGGTCTACGAAGGAATTTGTGGGGACCATGTCGGCGCTCGCACCTTGGCACACAAGGTCCTCAGACAAGGCTACTATTGGCCCACCCTATGTAAGGATGCTCAGACTTATGTCCGGAGCTGTGAGCCATGCCCGAAGCACGCCCGGTTCCAACATCAACCGATGGTATCGCTCACAACTGTCGACTGCGCCTGGCCCTTCGCCCAGTGGGGAATGGACCTCCTCGGCCCCTTCCCCCCGGCCTCGAGACAAAGAAGATTTTTAATATTCGGAGTCAACTATTTCACCAAATGGCTCGACGCCGAGCCATTGGCTTCCATCACCAAGAAGCAAGTCGAATGATTCGTGTGGAAGAACATCATAACTAGGTTCAGCCTGCCAAGGGTCATTATCACATATAATGGCACGTAGTTCAATAACACAAAGTTCAAGACGTTTTATCAAAGCTATCGCATCCAGCTGAAATTTAGCTCGGTTGCCCACCCCCAAGCTAATGGGCTAGCCGAGGTGACGAACCGAGCCATCCTTGAAGGGCTGAAGAAAAGGATTTACAGCGCCACGACCTCCTGGGTAGAGGAACTCCCGAGTATTCTCTGGGCGTTGCAGACGACTCCGAAAACCCCGACGGGGGAGTCCCCCTATAGCCTGGCTTTCGGGACCGAAGTCGTGTTGCCTCCCGAGGTGGTTTTCCCGACCCTCCGAGTCCAGACCGAGCGTGACGAGGAGTCCAACCAACAGCTCCGTGAGAACCTCGACCTACTAGAGGAAAAGCGAACCGACGCCCATCTCCGAGCATTAGCCTATAGAAGGGCCGTCACCAAGCTGTACAATCGTCGGGTACACCCTCGACATGTTGAGATGGGCGACCTAGTGCTTCGGAAGACTGAGGTCAGTGACCCGACTTGGTCCCATGGCAAGCTGGCTCCGAACTGGGAGGGCCCTTACCAGGTCGTCGACGTTATCCGAGACGAGACTTATACGTTGGCAATAATGGAGGGGCGAGTGTTGCCGAGAACTTGGCACATCACAAACTTGCAGAAGTTTTACGCATAATATATCAGTAAAACTACCCGACTTGTATTGATTAAAAGCAAGTACAAAAGATGTGGGAACAAAAATTAGGCTTTTCCCGACCTGGATTACAATTTGAAAAAGAAAATTACAAGTCAGGGCTCGAGTGAGACCGTGTCATTAAAGGCTTGCTGCCTCTCCATCGACACCAGGTCGTCCTCGGGATGGATGGTGAATCGGTCTTCTTCAACTTCGGCGTTTGGATGTCGGGCGCAGAAGCGGGCTAACGCCACCCGATACCCATACTTGTACGTCACTCGACCCATCCTCTTCAGGCCTTCTTTGAAGCCGAGTGACTCCTTGTACTGGATGACTAATTGCCTAGGCAGCTCGGCTCGGGCGCTCTCCAGGTCCTTCACGGCCTGCAGTAGCTCATCGTCCCTCTTCCGAGCCTTGACTCGCGCCTCCTTTAGCAACCGTTGGGCATCGCCCAGGTGTCTCCGAACCTCATGCAATTCCTTCTCCGAGGCCTCGTGCCTTAGGAGCTCCTCGCCTCTCTCCCTCTTGGTCTTCTCGAGCTCCTCTCGCAGCTCGGATGCGTGCTCCTCGGCCTTGGCGATCGCCTTCGGACCCCCGCTGGATTTTAGAGCATCAAGCTCTTATTGTAGCTGCTTGATCTGGTAGTCCATGAACGTGATCAGCCGACCCGCATCGTGGACTCGATCAAAAAGCGTTATTTGGAAGTGTTGGCTCTGCACGAAAAAGCAACTGTCAAAAGCTCGGCAAAGGGAAAACCTAAGCTACTTAGGCATGGGTCGGGAAGCTTACCAGGACCATCTCCTTGGCGGCTTGGGCCATCAAGACTTCTGAGAGGAGCATGTAGAGCTCCCGTGCCAGTTGGGGGTGGAGAAGTCCCCTCTCGAACTCCTCCGCTGCCGACGAGTTATTCCAAACTTTCGTCGAGTTCTTCAGCCCCTTCCATCTGGCCTTCATCTCCTTCTCGGGGTCTTGATGCCCAAGTTCGGACATTAGCAAGGCATAATAACCAGCGTCACCCTTATGCACCTTTGTTTTAAAAAGGTCCTTCATTGACCTTAGACGCTCGTGGGCCGGGGAAGCGCCCACCTCCTCGGACCCCGCGGGCGCCTCGGGCTCCTCCGACAGCGTCGCTGGCTCCTTGCCTTTGGATCGGGAGCGAGACTCCCCCTCGCCGGGATGGGACTTGTGTCTCCTCGTCAGTACTTTGACCTTCTTATGGCGTCTCACTGCATCCTCGGCCTACTTTGTCGGCGTGACAATCAGCCTCTTCAACGAAGCCTTCGGGGCTTCCCTCGCAGGAGAAGCACCAGCCTCTCGGGCGGTGGGGCGGGTCGGAGGGACTTTGCCGCTTGCCACCTTAGGCATCCCGCGTAGCTCCCCGAGATCCATCCGATCTGTATCCCGACCGACAGGTTAGTGAGCAGTTAGAAAGGCTAAAGTAGAGTAAAATAATAGTACCCCTAGAGGTCGAGCTGAGACCCGCCTCGACGAGCCAAAGCTCGGCCATCTCCTTAATCGCACGTGAAGAGGAAAAAATCCCTTTCAGTCTGCCGACCAGGACGATTTCCTCCTCGGATAAGTACGGGGAGGCGTTGTCGATCAGGTGTGTCGACTACTCGAGCTTAAACCCCAAAAATGGACCACTAATATAAAGGTAGCGGGACTTCCAACCTTTGTTATTGGAAGGTGCCCTGCTGACTCGAAAACCGACCCGGGCAGTGAGGTAGTAACCACCCCCACTCTTGCAAAGGCGAAAGCACGCCATGAACAGGTCCCGAGTCGGGATAATCCCGGCCCCTCAGCACTCGCCCAAAAAGACGATATGGTAGCGCCACGAGTTGGGCACTACCTGGCTGGGAGAGATCCTCCACCACCTCAGGCATTCTTCGATGAGTGGATGCAGAGAAAACCGGAGACCGACCTCTAGAGCATCCACCGAGAAGCATATGCCGGGAGTGTCCAAACTATAGGGGCGCTGCCCAGGCTACGGAACATGCAGCCCGTATTCAACCGGGATGTTGTACCGCTCCTTAATCACGACAAGTGACCCCTCGGTCATCGCCGTGTCTAGGTCCTGATCTGACTTCATGACCTCTAGATCCTTCAGAACCCTCGCGTCGACAGGCGACAGGGGCCCGAAAGACGCTCCCGAGGAACCGACCTCGGGATCACACCGACTTGTCTCCCCCGACCCCGGGGGAGAAACGACCCTAACACTACTCGAGGAGTCCGAGGAGATCATCCCGACCTGTTCAAAAAAGAACTACCGACTGAAGGGGCGATGGGTGGCTAGGAAGGTCCGAGATAGAAGCAGGGAAGGGGCCAAATGAACAAGTGAGGTCTCAGCCTGGCCACACTGAACTTATAGCTCCCAGGGGAGTCGTTTCAGCTTCCCGAGGCATGACGGAGCGCCGCCATCCCAAAAGCCACCCAGCGCATTAAATGCGCCATTACTCCGACTGAAACCCTAAGCGAAGGACAAAGAATATATATATACATATAATATATATATATATATATATATATATATATATATATATATATATATATATATATATATATATATATATATATATATATATATATATATATATATATATATATATATATATATATATATAACATAATAGTAACGATAAAATAAATAAATAAAAGAGAGGGTTCATAAGATAAGGGCGAGGGCACCCGAGTTCACCCTCTCGGCCAAATCCCAGGATTTGTGCCCAAGTTCACCCTCTCGGCCAGATCCCAGGATGTGTGCTCGAGTTTACCCTGTCGGCCAAATCCCAAGATTTGTGCCCGAGTTCACCCTCTCGGCCAAATCCCAGGATGTGTGCCCGAGTTCACCTTCTCGACTCTCGGCCAAATCCCAGGATTTGTGCTCGAGTTCACCCTCTCGGCAAAATCCTAAATTCAAATTCTCGAGTTCATGCTCGGTCGGATCAGCTCTTGCGCCATTCAAATTCCCGAGCTCATGCTCGATCGGATCAGCTCTTGCGCCATTCAAATTCCCGAGCTCTTGCTCGGTCGGATCAGCTCCTGCGTCATTCCAATTCCCGAGCTCATGCTCGGTCGGATCAGCTCTTGCGCCATTCAAATTCCCGAGCTCTTGCTCGGTCGGATCAGCTCTTGCGCCATTCAAGCTCCCGAGCTCCTGCTCGGTCGAATCAGCCCCTGCACCATTCAAGTTCCTAAGCTCCCGCTCGGTCTGATCGGTCCCTGAGCTCCCACTCGGGACTAGTCCAGAGCCACCACGGGCCAGCAGATAAGCATAAGACCTTATCTTCAGCACCCTCATCGTGCACCTCGAGAAGGTCTTCCCGGGGGGGAAGAATGATATGACAAATGATGACTTGGCCGCCACGTCCTCATGCCCTCGGACAACTGGCCAACCTGATGCGGGAAGCTGGTCGGATGCAAGTATGGGGGCTCCAGTGGTCGTACGACCGACTTGGCACAGGTAAGGTCGAATCCCCAACGGTCATAGGCCAACCTGACATAGGTAAGGTCGACGTCGTTACCTACAGACGCATGCATCACCGTAAGGATGGCAGGCGTGGTGGAAGGGTACGACGACATGGTAAGCCACGAGGGCAGCAAGGTTGCCAAGTACGGAGGACCTACATCACCCACCATATAAGCTCCTGCACCTCTACGAGGTAGGGGATAAGAAAATCAACCACAAAACTAACTTGATCGTCGGAGGGGTCACGTCGGGAACTTACTCGACCCGACCTCTTTGCAGGAGCTGGCTCCCGACTTGACCTGAGGTGCCTCCTCCTGACCCGAACTTTGCCACTCCAGCAGCCAACCCCCGCGACGGGGTACGAGGGATCCATCCATCTAGCCGAGCACCGACTCCGTCCTGAGACGACCACGGGTGAACTAGCGCACAAGGGCCTGAACCAACAGTTCCCACCAGCGAAGACGGGGGCAGACCATACCCGCCGAGCAGGCACCAGATTTAACTCTAACACTCAATACGTATCTTTTTTATTTAATACATAAAATATTATTTTCTCTTCTTTTTCATATAGATTGGTCCGTAGGGTGGATTGGTCTAATCATAATCTTTTTGCACTATATTATAATTATTAAGAAATATAAAAAATGCTGTAAAACATTATAAAAATATTATAATATAATATTTTTTACTAATTTTGTAAGAGTAATATGTCTATAATCTTTTTATATTGCGTTATGATATTTTCAACAATATTTATAATATAACATAATATTTTGTTTTCAGTAATATTTATAAAAGGCTATAATATAATAAAACAACTTCAATAACATTGTGATATATATTTTTATTATGTTATTATAACATTGGAAAAATCAGATTTTTTTAATGAATTTGATCTTAATTATTTAAATATTGATTATTAATTTAAATTAAAGCATCTTCCGTCACCTGGTTATGTTGATCGGGCGTAATTTATTCGGCGGGGCTGACGTTAAGAATCCGATGCGTATGACTCGATGGTGCCCAAGTCTAAATAGAACACGGTGGTGCGTACGACTCACAGGAGTCGTCGGATCTGCTGGATAATCCATCCACGATCGAGTATAACAGTTTCCTAACGTGTACCGCGGCACACGGGACACCAAGGTTCGCGTCTATTTCTCTCGCCTCAACAGTTTCCAATCTTGGTTAAGGTATCGAGTTGGAGGGAGCCCTAAGCCGGTCCTCGCTGCCTTCTCCGTTTCGGGGAGTCACTCCATCATTGATCCATCGATTTCTAGGTTTGGCGAATCGATTTGTTTTGTTGCAGAAAAAGAAGAAGGAGAAGAGATCGAAAGCCTGAGAATCTTTGTTCGATATATTGGAAAGGTTGTGGCGTTGGATCCGATGGAGATCGTGCGAACGAGGAAGAGGCTTCGGCTCGCTTGGGACGTAGCTCCTCCCGAACGACGAGAGGTCCGCTTTGTCCGTCCTAGGGCTATGTATGGTTAAGGGATTGATTCCGCAGTCGGGGCAGGTTCTCGAGGGTTAGGGTTTTCTTGTGTTGGATTCTGAATCTCCTATTGGATCTGGCTCTCCGTGGATCTGTGTAGGCCGTTCGGGATGAGGCGGCTCCGCCTAGGAGGGGCGTCTCGCCCCCGTGGAGGGAGGATGACCGAGAAGGGCATTACGTGTTCGATCTTGGAGAGAATCTCACCCCTCGCTGTAAGTGTTTTCCCCATTCTTATTGCGAAAATATATGTTCGGATTGGTGAATTCGGCTGTTTTCAAGAATATATTATTTTTTTGTCCCACCGAGATCAATTAATCTTGTGCTGAAATATATAAATCATCTTTGTTTATTTGAGTGCCGTCAACAACTCGATGAATAATGTCAACTAAACATGCTAGTCTAGTTTAGTGCGTTAAATCATTTGATCAGGCGTAAGTCTGCATGGTTGTAGGCTATTAATACTTGTAAAGTAAATCATGTTTTTTTAGTGAAGGTAGATTTGAGCTTTGGAACTGAAATAGAATTCTAGAAATACAATCGTTCTATGTTTTTTGGAGCAGTCTTTGGTGATTTTACTAGTGATAAGTGTGAAAGGTATGCACTTCTTGCTGCTTTAATGATTATGCTGAACTTTACTTGCATAATGGTTGTCTTAGCCTTGTAAATAGGACAAACGAGGCCTTTTTTTTTTTGGAACACCAGTGAAGAGAGTTGACTTTGAGTGCTCAAGATTGGATACAGCCTGATACATCTAAGAACTCTTAGTATTTGTGCACATTAGTAATTTGGTTACTTATGTTGAATTATTTTTATGGTATATGGTTGCTTGCTATTTAGCCAGGGCATCATGGTTTGTTGTTGTCATTTTTGTTGTTTTTGCTGTTAACATTGTAATTTGGTGTGCGCTTGATGGAAAATAAGAGGTATTGCCAAAATAATTATCTGTAAACCAATAAAGTTTTTGCTCAGCTTTAACATAGCATGGTTTAGAATTGGATCATTTTTCTGATATATTTAGTGCCAGACATCATGTCCATGTGCTTGTGTGCAATTGACTCAATCAAGATTGTGGTTTGTGAATCTCATGCCTTGTTGACACTGATGAGAGTCTAGTTGATCATAGCTCTTCTGGTGGTGATGCAAAGATAATATTAAAAGTAAAAAATAAAAAAATAAGGTGGAAGTTGAAGTGGGGGAATCAAAGGCTTGGTTATGAAAATTTTGCTATTTACTATACTGGGATCTTTATCTTACATGAGACGTATTATATATTGTTTGTGGTTAATGCTTTTATATTTCATGTATCTATATTCTATATTTGTATTGTAGGTAAATAAAGGGATTGAATTTGGACTGGGTCATTCTGTCACCCAAACAATTTGTTAATTGGACAAGCGGTTAGGATCACTAGTCGGGTTAGCATGTCAGAAAATCAAACTATGTCTGGCTTTATCTAATTTTGGTACCAATGGATTCATTCCATAGATGGGCCAATGTTTTGTAGAACCTTTAAAATATGATTGCTTGGCATAATAATTTCCTTAAAAATTCATCAAACTTTCTGATTTATCATCAAGATCCCGCCCCTGAATGTTTGTTGATGCAAAAGAATTTGCTCGGATTTGCTATCTTCTTCTAGTTTTTTTGCCTCTAATGCCTTAACTAGTCCATAGGATATATGCCTTTCAGAATCTGATAAGTGGTTGAATGATCCTAAAAACCTCTGGTTTTCTTATTCTGTTTTTACTTATTCAATTCTATTTTCCTTTATCCATGCAGATAAGATACTTAGCAAGATGGGTGAAGGTAAAACTTTGTTTACTTAAGTATGTTGTGACTTCCTTTATTTTCTAGTCTTCATACTTCAAAATTTGCAGGTACTTTTGGTCGTGTCTTGGAATGTTGGGATCGTGAGGCACGTGAATACGTGGCAGTCAAGGTGGTTAGGAGCATAAGCAAGTACAGAAGTGCTGCAATGATTGAAATAGATGTCCTTAATCTTCTAGCTAAACATGATAAAGATGGATCACGGTATGTGTCAGGCCTCAGAGTTGCCTATAAATGGTACAAAATTCAAGTTTCTTACCACTTTTTTTTTTTTGTGATTTGCAGTTGTGTACAGATTCGAAGATGGTTTGACTACCGAAATCACGTATGCATCGTAAGTTAACCTTTGGTTATCATTGATGTTGTTTCTTGTGGAATTTAAAAGCATTACTGTTCAATACTGCCCACTGCTTTTGCTTTTCAGTTGTGAATCACCTGCAGATTATGATTAGTTGTCACGTGATGCATATTTACTAGTTCGTAGTAGCCGTTTTGTTGACATTTGAGGAAAGGTTTTAGAGATATAACATTGTTGGAAATGGTAAAATCTGGTCTGTAACTTCTTTATGATATATTTTTTCTGTTGAACATCAAATTGCGGTATAACTTTTGGTAATCCTAAATTAGCTTCAGGAAAGTGGACTGAAAAAGGTTGAAATCTTTTTTATAATTTTGTGGTTGCAAACACTTGGTATGTTATTATATCTGTATGGTCCTGCAAAACTAAATTTAATTGTTCTCCTTAAATGAACTTACCTTATTTTATCAGGTGTTTGAGAAGCTTGGCCCAAGCTTGTATGATTTTTTAAAGAGAAATAAGTACTGCCCATTCCCTGTGGAACTTGTACGGGAGTTTGGACGTCAGCTGTTGGAATCTGTAGCATGTGTGTTGATTATACTTGGGTTCTTTTCATTTTTGTTATTCAAATCTTCTGTTGAACCACTCTTAAGAATCTACTTTTGCCATCTTTTTCACTGTGATTGGATCGCATGATCTTTAATCTTTCTTTTCTTTCTCTTCAACATAGATATGCATGATTTACGCCTTATTCACACTGATCTGAAGCCAGAAAACATTCTTCTTGTATCTTCTGAATATGTAAAGGTTCCAAGCAACAAGGTATTTTGAATAATGCATTTTATGGGTCATGCAATATTTTGTCATTAGGTAATGTACTTAGCAGTCATTTTAAATGAGTTCTTGGGCTGGTACAGAAGAATGCACAAGACGAGATGTACTTCAGGTGCTTGCCAAAGTCTAGTTCTATAAAGCTGATTGATTTTGGTAGTGCTGCCTTTGAGAACCAGGATCATAGCTCAATTGTTTCAACGAGGCATTACAGGGCACCTGAAATTATTTTAGGTAAATTGGTTTATTAATTAAGTATTGGATTCACTCTCTTATCTGAGATGCAGGATATCCAATTGGACTAAGGTAGTAAGGATTTTGAGTTGTGGTTATAGCTTTTTTGATACCCTTTAGACTGAAGCTGTTGCAAGCATTTACTTGATTTTTTTTCCCGGACCAGGAATTTTTTTAAAGGCTCTAATAAATCACTTGAAGTTGTTTCTTTGCATGTTGGAAAATCTAGGTCTATCTGAATTAGTTAAAGACCTATTGTTTTAATGTTAATAAATCTAGAAACAATTGAATCAAATTTAATGTAAAGGCCTATTGTTTTAGAACTTCAAATGATTTAACTAGAAACAATAGAATCAAGGTTACTAGTAAAGCTAATAAAGTTAATAACTTTATTAACTAATAAAGCTCGTTCCTTGCATGTAATGTGTTTTGCTTAAATTTTAAAAGAACACTTTACTAAAAACAATAAAGCAATTATACCACAGTAAAACTTTATAATTTGATGAGAGAAGTTGTTAACTTTATTAGCTTTATTATTAAATTTGATTCTATTCTTTCTAGTTAAATTACTTGATGTTATAATGTATTGTTTTAGTAAATTGTTTTGCTTGATTTATTTAAGTAGGCCAAAAGTTCACCATCTTTTTAGTAATATACTTCTCTTGTTTGATATGAGTTTCATTATTATAAAATTTCTCGGCATATGGCTCACTGTATGCCTCCATTTTCTTTTTATGTTATAGAAATTGCTTCAGATATAATAATACCTTGTGCTTGAAGTTCAATTGCAAGTCCAGATGTATATCTCTGACTTAGTGCATTCACGCCATTTTTATGTTTGGAACATCTCATATTAAAATATTGATTTGAAATGCTGAATAGGTTTAGGGTGGAATTATCCCTGTGATGTATGGAGCGTCGGATGCATACTTGTTGAGCTTTGTTCGGTCAGTCTGTAACCTCTGACAATTTTCGAAGTACCGTTTTCGACAACCCTAGTTTGGGGATTAACTTATATCTTGTTTTAGGGAGAAGCATTGTTTCAGACACATGAAAATTTGGAGCATTTAGCCATGATGGAGAGAGTTTTGGGACCACTACCAGAACACATGATAAGAAAAGCCAGGTAGTGTTTTAAATGTGTTAAGTGTAGTATGATATGCTGAAGTTTTATGCAGCCACAGGAGGGAATTTTGGTGTTTTGATTTGTGATCAATGTGCACTTATATTGCTTGGACTAGAATACTTTGCATTTACAAACCATCATTCTAGCTTCCATTTATAATTTTTTTGGCAGGAATATCTATTTCATAAATTCAAGCATCTTATATTATTTGCACATACATTCTCCAAAACATGCAGTGAAATTGATAATTAGTATCTCATGCATTATGATTTGCTACAGTAATTTTGACTTTTCTATACAAATTCATATATCTTGGTTGTTTAAATGTTTTTTTATATGCTAATCTTGGACCTTTTGTTGCTGTATTCATAACTTCTGCACCTGCATCGCTTCTTAAAGGATGAGGTTTTGTCACTATAGTTACTGCATCATGCCAAAGCCCTGAGATATAAAGCAATATATCAAGTTAACTTCCTGGTACTTTTCCTTTGGGAGATTTTTAGGGTAGAACAATTTCTAGCAGTAGTCCAGTGGCAAAAGTTCTTTACTAATCATAAATGAACAATGAATGCCGTCATGATATGATAGCTAGAAATGAATGCCGTGATCTTTGTGGCTGTATCACATTTCATATAAGCAGTGAGTTGTAAGTTATATAGCATCATTTCTGAACTAAAAATCATCTGGTTGTAATATTCATCCAAAACTTACCAAATATGCTTTTTCTTAACTGTCTGTGTTCCAGGTTTGCTACTTGTTTGAATTGTTTGAAATGTAGTATGATTGTCTCCTATACTGTTTAATTTACTTTATTTCTTATTATTTTGGTTCATGCTCCTCGTTTCTGATGCATGCAGTTCCTCAGCTTCAAAATACTTCAGGCGAGGTGCACGGTTAAATTGGCCTGAAGGTGCTGTTTCCAGAGAAAGCATTAGGGCTGTGAGAAAGCTTGACCGGCTTAAGGTTGAATTTATATGTTTTTATGATTGGCATGCTTACTTGGTATCTGAAGGTCTATACAATTTGCATATGCACTAGTAAGATGATTGATCAATATGTGGTTGCTAGTGAATCACATTGTTATTATAGATCAATCATGAAGTTTTGTTTTGTTTCACAGATAAGAGGATTTTGAAGGTTCAATATGATATTTAAAAAGACATTGATAGTTTAATATGGAAAAAATGTTTTATTAGGAGATATTAACATCAAAGAACTTAAATCAACATTGATAGTTTAATATGGAAAAAATGTTTTATTAGGAGATATTAACATCAAAGACCAAATAGAATATCCTTTAGTGAGTTATTTAGTGCTGAACAACTTTTTAATAACCCTATTCAATGAGTTATTTATAACTGTAAGCTATGTAAATAGCACCGGAACAGAGGAATCGATTTTTGTGGATTACATCCATTCTGCTGGTTTAGTTATTCATGGAGTGTGTTTAACGGCATTGGATGTCAATGGAGCAAAATACATTAAAACATTATTTTGCTTTACAGCAGTGGATTCGTTCACTGGTCAGTGGTGACATCTCTTGCTCTTTTTCAGGATCTGATCTCTAGCCATGTGGATTATTCCAGAGCTTCGTTAAATGATTTGTTGTATGGGCTTTTGAAATTTGAACCATCAGAGCGATTAACGGCTCGTGAAGCCCTCAACCATCCATTCTTTGAAAACCCAACATGAGCAATAGTTGGAAGGGTGAGCGAAGGCTAGTAATTTGATGATCCGCGATTGGTTTTATTGCCTTCCAAGAAGAAATCCAATCCGAAACTGCAAATCCTCCAGCAACATCTGTATCATATCTTTAAGCTCATTTTCCTGCCACTGTAATGCCAATTGATGCCTTGTTGATGGTATCTTTTGTAATTGATGCCTTACTATGGTTTGATTGGCTTGTGCCAAATAGACCATAGATTAATCTACAGTCTATTGTGGTAGGTTGATGTTCAAGCTATGCTGTTGGCCCCGTTTCCCCTTCATCGTTTGCCATGACATGATTCTTCTGCTGATACAGATGGGCATAGTTTGAAGTTTTGTATTTAGGCACTATTTTAAGTCAGATGGGCATTGCTCTTGACTAATATTATGTAGTTACCAAAATTGCTTACAGCTGTCTGCTTTTCTTCTGATGTGCTATTAGGTCCAGTTCATTGGTTCTATAGCTTCTGAAGTTGTCATCCTCATGCTTAGAGCAAGTGTGTTTGGTTTAAAATTAGGGTTCATTGGAACATTACAAAAACTATCAGTCTGGGATGGTTGTCATGTACTTAATGATTTACTGTACAATCTGTTGTAATGATCCTTCAATGTTAGAGAAACAGTTGTCTTTGTTCGGTTTCATTACTATTTAACCACCACTAGTCAACCTCCCCAGGTGTGTGAATACAGTGGAAATGTATCCATTTCTTCTTCCAAGTTGATATCTGTTTTTTTTTTTTTTTGTCACCTCGTACTGTTGTTTTACAGGTCGCCAATTCTTGTAGCCGCGGGCAGACGCTGAAGCAATCGCATCACTCAGACTAAAGTTTGCAAACAACTCGAGCTGGAAACTACGTTTGATTCGGTGTATATGTTGAACGAAGCACAACGAAGATATCGTTCTACGTGTTGCTTGATGAGCCCAAATATAATACGGTAAGAATCCAATCTTACCCTTTTGTCTTTGCATGAAACTTTTTAAGATTGCATGAAATATAAAGACATATCCTTCTTTTAAGATTATCGGCCATTCTCCATCACTATCCAATCAAATATAGAATGATCAAACATTCATGACCACCAGAAGATTTGATACAATTAACTCTTTTTGCTATCTAGTCTTATTTTAGAAGATGCATCTCAATAGGCTTGCCGAAACCAACGTGATATGCTGCCGTGTCTTGGGTATAGGATTGGTTGTAATGGAATGTAAAGACCTTTCTTTAGATTTGACCACTCGTATCATAGCAAAAATTAGGACATCGTTTTTGATGTGTGATTCCACTAGTGGAAACAGCCGTAAAATTAAGCCTATTGGTCATCTTACCGAAATATAAACCACAAGTATCCCTTACATGAATATGAACTATAGTCTGCTGACTTCTGAAGAGCCAATCCGTTCCAACCTTAAGCAAATGGAAAATTCTATATTTGAGAGCTTAGTAGGCACAATGCTCGAACGGAGTGCCGTCGAGTCAAAGATCTAAAATTACGCAGCAGAACGAACCTTGCCAATGTAAGAAGTCCATCATTTTCCTCTAATAACACCAGACAAACCTTCACGAGCATATCTAACCCCCTCTCACCCTCCCTATGTTTAATCTATCCGATTAATTAATTATTAATTAATTAATTTCTAACTGTCGCAGACTAAGCACCTTTAAAGCATGTCTTCCTTGTAGCCTCCACCAGCTTTTCCTACCTTTGCATCTGCTTCGTGTCCCTCTACATATCTAGACCAGTGCTCCTCTCTTCCTCCCTCACCTTTCTGAAGAAGAAGAAGAGAGTGAGATGGGAAAGAAAGGCCTTCAGAAATCTATCCGAGTTTGTCTCTCCAAGCTCAAGAAAGTACCCTCTCATCTGCACATACCCAATTCCCCGCATCCGGCCGCCGCCACTGCCGCCACCAGTTGGCTGTTATCGGCGTGCAAGTATCCCAAAACCCCTTCTTTCGCTGTCGACCGCGGCCGCGCCGAGGACAACGTACACGACCCTGCCGCCACGCTCTCCGACGTCGACCGCTTCCTCTGCGAGAACTTCCACTCCCTCTACTTACGCGAGGACGAACCCGACAACCTCTCCGAAGCGACCCCCCGGGGGGACGAAGACGAGCGCCCGCCACCCGCAGCGTTCTGCTCGTCCGAGCGCTTCTTCGTGTCCTCCGGCGCGTCCAACTCTCTCCACCGTGGGGCCCGGCGGAACAACGCCTCGTCTTCGTGGTCGTCACCATCGCCGTCGAGCTCTTCTCGGACGAACGAGGCGGGGGCTGAGGCACGAGGCGGCGGGGTGGCGGTGGTGACGTTCTCCAAGGACCCCTACGACGACTTCCGGCGGTCCATGCAGGGCATGGTGGACGCGCGGCACGTGGAGCCGAACCAGCCTTTGGACTGGGACTTCATGAAGGAGCTCCTCTTCTGCTACCTTGAGCTCAACGACCGGAGCGTCCATAAGCACATCTTGAGGGCCTTCACCGATCTCACCGTCAGCTTCCGCCGCCGGGCTGCGGCAGAAAGGCGGAGAGCACCGGCTGGTATCAAGGGGAGGAGAAGGAGTAGGAGATCAGCCCAGAAGGCCGGAGAAGTAAGAGATGCGGCGCCGCGACATCTTCTGGTAACCGACTGACGTGTATTGAATTTGGCAGATGCAGTGGGGAGGGTGGCTCCACCATAAGCGGAGCCGCAGAAGCCGGAGATGCCATAATTTCCGGCGGTCCAATTGGTGTCTGTGTAACGCCTGTCTACTGTGCGACTTTCGTAGTCTCAACCGTCGACCAATGAAACTGATCACAAGGCATTTAATCTTCCTTTGATGGAAGAAATCTGATGTGCCTGCCCGGAATCCTAAGCTTGTTCTTGTTCTGCCAATAATGTGAATGTTGTATCCTCATCAGAAATAATACCGATAGAAAACTGAGATCTGTTCATGATATCATTAATTTTGATCCTCAATCGAATATTCATTCAAAAAAAAATTTGTTGGTTACTAAAATGCAAAGCTTAAGTAAATTCTTTAATAAGTAAATATTTTCTTTAGTTATCATAAATGTAATACAGCTTTTTATTATATTCGAAACCTGAAATGTCGAATAAATAGTGACACTTCTAATCCCGATTGACAAAAATAACAATATAAGAATATAGTATTGGACTACTGCTGGAGAACAAAACCAAGTCAACACTAGATGTGCTGAGGAGACGTGCCATCACATGGCCGACATAAAGCAGTCTTCATGGAAAAAAAATAAAACAGTTATCTTTACCAGATTGAACTAACTAAGTTTCTTCTTGGAAAAAATAACACAGATATCTATCTTTACCAGATCGAATTAATCACCAACAAACCCAGACAAAAGACTCGTGAACAACTTGACGAGAGCAGTCACCCAAACGTAGAGTTCTACACACGTTGCTGTGGAACTCTATCATTCAGCTTTCTTCGCAACAGATGCGGGAGATGGAGAGAATTACGCAACCCCTACCACATGAAATCTCAAAGTTATACCTAAAAATGAGGAGGAGCACTTGAATCTGTGTGGTACAGAATCACATTATTTGCAAAGTGAAAATTTACTACTTCCAATCCTAACGCAGTACATCACTTCCAATTAGGTACACATAAAACAATAAAGCAGCCAATGGATGCTCCGCAATCACTTTCGATGTCTCTCATACAAAGGCAGTCAGGTAGAATGAAGCAGAGATGATCCTACAGTACAAGAAAACAAAGTGTCAGAAGCCTGGAACAAGTTGTGTAGAGTAATATCTTATATAGAGCCAACATTGTGAACCAAAATAAATGCCTTTATTCATCAATACAATTTCTTAGGGGAGTGATAGCGAGCTCCATTAGCGCTCTCAACTGAGGCTTGAGAACATGCGTCATCACTAGAAGATCGTAATCACACTTTCAATATCCATATTCATGTGATTTCATCATCTCAACCTAATCATGCTTGGAAACAGAAGCCATCTCTTTGATTACATCAACAAAACGAGGAGACTCAACAGTGTGACATCACCAATGGTAATTTCAAAACACTTCACAGCATTTAATACCCATAAAGGGAAAGTGATCGAAGTGGCACCTAAATATAATTACTTGGTTGGAAATTGTAGCATAAGGTTCACTTGATCGGTGAACCAGGGGAACACAATTAAGGAGATCAACGTGCCATCTGTGTATATACTATGAAAATAACACACGAGAACTCATGCTCCTAGCCCATGTGCCCTGTCATACGTTGATCAATCTGCAGATGTTGGCCATTAATTACAAACCTTTTGATCCATTTGAGGAAACTAATGCCACATTGTCATCTACTTAAAATGTGCATCTACATATATGCATGGAAACCCATTATATGTTCAATTTTCAGGCTGTAGACGCCATATGCAAACTACAGCCACACATATCACAAGTTCACATCAGCCTTTCAGTCCATTATAGTACATTAGTTCAAAGCCAGTCTTCAAATTTTGGACGTCTGAAACTCAAGTCTGATCACAATCCGTCAGCTTCATCATATACAAATTCTACAAGGAACGATGATCTTACTCACTATGACATCGACACCATTCAAACTTTCTCCCTGATTAAATAAATGATACATATGGTGTCCTATGGCAGAGTCCCAAGCAAATTCTGGTGCAATATCCAGAAAATAAATTGACAGTCATTGCTGTTGGTACAATCTTTTACTTCAAGCACTAATTGCTAGAAACTTAATAAAGCTTCCTAAAGTTCCAGATGAGACCATGTAAGCTATCTAGGTTGCCTTAATAGATCAAGAGTTCTTCCAAGTTCCAAAGACAACAACCACAATGTCCCAGTTATTTGGTGTTAACTATATGTGTCTTCCAACAACAGATCCAACTTACGGCAATATCATCAGTCAAGGTGGGAGTGGCATAGCCCTCTACTGAAGACCTTATAGATCCATACTTCTAAGATTTTAGAAAGGCTTATGTTGGCTGTCAATTGCCTAATACAACTCTCCTCCGTTTTCAGAGTATGTGACCAACAATAAAAAATTTAACAACAAAAACATACAAGCAATAATTTAGGACATGATCAAACATACTAGTTAGTTGAATTCATTGAAACATAACTAGCATGAACCAATTCCGATGCCTCAGAAAGTCCCAAGTCCTCAATCTTGAGATAGCATAGGAGCCACTGACCAAATAGTAAGAATATGGATAAGGAGTTCTTCAGAGGTCAAAATCAAGTTCAAGAAGTCCAATGCAGCTCAATAACTTATACAGACCAGCATTTCTGCAGAGAGTCAACCACTCTTGCTCATTTATAGGGCAAAAATCATCTACGTCCACTTGGGACTCATATCCATTCGGAAGATAACTTGCATTCTTTCAATGACAAACTAAAATGGAAACTGAACAACTTAAAGACCCAGATCAAGAAATATCAAATCTATAATATAAAAGTATTTCATTGACTAATACCCTGTTTTGGTATTTCGATCAAAATACCAAAACAGGGTATTTTACGTAGAAATAGTATTCTTGCTTATTTTGATGATCCACGATAATAAATTCACCACGAACATCCTAAAAGCTTTCCAAAAATGGCATACGCTTAAAAAATGCTCCTACGTGTCTCTCTTAATGCTGCCACAGACAAAACTAAACCTAAATTAATTAACAGCATAACAGAGACGGCAGCCTGATAACGGTAATGAAAGTATGAAACTTCAATATATCATCTTCAAAATAACAATTTTCCATATCATGTTTGTACTAAATGCATTCTTTAAAAGTTTTCCTTTCAGTTAAGAGTGTAGATTAAAAGGCATGTAAGCTGTAATATATGCTAAGTTATTAGAAACCAATACATAAGTAAGCCCAAACAGTAGCAAAAATTCAAGGCAACTTGTATGTCACTCAATATTTCAGATATGCAGCACAAATCGCTTCATCCAATCGTTTTATTATATAGATGATAAGAAAATGCAAAACTAAACAAACCAACATTAAAAAAAACAACTAAGAAAGGAAACTAATTTCACATTAGTGATGCTTACCCTACCCGCTCAAGTTCTCAGCAGAACCACCATCATCACCATCGTTGTTGTCCTCATCCCTATCTTCCAAGTCTTCATCATCATCTTCCTCCACCTGCTCCTCTCTTAATTTTGCAATCTCCTCTTGCACCCTTTCCAAAATCTGCCTTTTCTGCACCTCCAAATCCCTTTGGAACTCCTTCCTCATCCTTTCTAACTCTGCCATCTGCTGTCTCTTATGATTCTCCATCTTTTCATAAACCTCTCCAAACTTCTGAATTGACTCCGCAAGCATCTTAAAAGAAGAATCTGAGCAAATGTTCTCCCTCTGTGGTGGAAGCCCATCAGAGTCGTTCTCCTCACCACCATCACCCTCAGTTCCACTGTCTCCCGGACTGTCCCTCATCTCATTATTCCCACTGTAACCATTCCTGTAAACGCTGGAACTAGCAAAGACATACTCTCCCGCATCAACACCGCAGGGCAACCTCGGTGGCGGTGGTGGCGGTGGCTGCTGCCGTGCTGTCAGCGGTGGTGGAGATGGCGATGACATCAAGGAATCCATCTTCTTGAAAAAAACCCACTTGCTTCCAGCATTCCCGTGCGCCATGATGCTCGCCTTCTCTTTCTTGTACTTCTTCTTCAGGGTATCGACCCGGTTGCGGCACTGAGCATCGGATCGAACCACCTTAGAAGCCTGCGAGACCTTCTTGGCGACCTCATTCCACTCGTCCGATCGGAGACTCTTCCTACCATTCTGGCGGTAGCGATCGCCCCAAGCATCCAGCAGCACAAAGGTCGAGTCTTCCGACCAATCCGGCGGGGAGGTCCGGGCGAGAGGCTTGGGGGGCGCCGCGGCGCGCAGGCGCGGTGCGAATTCGAACCCCAGGGCGAGCTTGTCGATCCTTCTCCGCTTCCCACGGCTCTCAGACGAGGAGCCATCGTCATCGTCATCGTCGCGGTAGTTCCGGGTGCGCCGATGGCCATCGCCATCGTCGTCCTCATCGTCATCTACGGGCTGATCCATGTAGTTCTGCTCCTCCTCGTCGGCCTCGTCTTCTTCGTCGTCGTCGGAGGCGTCGTCATAGCCACGACTAAAGTGAGGAGGGGGGAGGGGGTTACGGAAGCGTGTCTTGGGGCGAGGAGCGGAGGAGGAAGAAGAGGGGAAATAGTGGCGAGGCTTCGTGGGGTGGAGATTGGGTGGGTACCGGGCGTCGTCCTCGGAATCATCCATCAAAGGAGGTAAAAGGAGCAAGGAAGAAGAAGAATTATGAACCCTAGGCGTTCGATCGGGAGAAGCTTGTTCTCCTTTTCATGAACCCTAATTTCTTTGGCTGAATCGGGAAGGGGCGGATGAAATCGGTGGGTGGCAGGCCGGGTGGACGTGGACCGCTCGGGGGCACTTCACGAGGAGGCGACGCGGGATGAGACACCCACTCGCCCACGGGAACTCGCCACGGTCGAGTTCCGGGTCGGGTCGGGTTCCGGATCCTATTAACGACGGTCTTTAAGTAACGCGAACCTTTTCCTTCCCGATGTACAAGTCTATTACACGTGATGCGGTGAGGTTTCGGATCCTGTTAATTAACGCGAACCTTTTCCTCCTAGTATTACGTGTGATGCCGTCCGGGTTCCGGATCATCCTGTTAAGTAATGTCAACCTTTTTCTCCTAGAGGTAGAAGAAGTCTATTATTACACATGATGTCGTCGGGTTCGGATCGGATTTGATCCTGGTAAGTAACAGCGACCTTTCTTCCCTCGTTGTAGAGGCCTACCACACGTGATGCCATCAGGCTTGGATCTCGTTAAACAACACCAACCTTTTTCTCCTTGATGTACAAGTCTATTACGCATGATGCGGATCGGGTTCCAAATCATGTTAAGTAACAGTAACTTTTTTTCTCTTCGATGTACAAGTCTATTACACGTGATGCCGTTTGCATATATATTCCCTTGGATGGCGGGGGGGACGGCGATTTTTGGCAAGCCATTGCGGTTTCTATGCACAAAACAAAAATATGGGGGAATTCTTTAAAAACAAACAACATTTTAAATTTGTAAAAAATTTATGAAATATTTTTTAAAATTAATCATCTTGTTCCTCTCGACCACTGCCCTCGACGTGGATCGTATCGCACACAACCTCCTCATGGTGCACTGAAATGATATTTTATACATTTGGATAAAAATGTCTATGACCACAGTGGGAGTCGAACCCACGACCTTTTGATCCGAAGTCAAACGCGCTAATCCACTGCGCTATGCGGTCTAGGTCTTTTATGTAGATTGTTGATATATCATGTCTTAATAATACTTCATGCGAACTTCCAGCCACACGTTTAATCATCTTTCACATAACCAACGGGGGAAATAGTTGCAACAATTTAAGGGCGACTCTGAACTGACAACTATGAACACGTTTGAAGCTATATTAAAACAGAACAAAATGTATATAGGTACTATTGATGCATAGAAAATGCCTACAACATAGGTTCCAGTTCTTTTCATTATCGATACATATAGGTACAATTGACTTTTTAATCTTTTCGCCTAGCAGGAAATGAACAAAGAGATCCAAGGCAGAAACTAGGAATCTGTTTTAACAATGCATGTTCATCTGAAAGGATTTCCGCTAGGAGGAGCGAAAGCATTTGGGGTTCCCAATCGGTAGGCAGCTCCTTGTGTGCTAAAACCACCAGCTCCTTGATGCCTGCAACCATATACTTGTATGGTTAAAGTTATCCACAAGAATTGTATCACTAGTTGTAGAGTGTTCATGCTAAAGCTTATGATTGTCCATGCAATTAATCAGTAATGTTGCAATCCATTTTATGTAGCAGGATGTTGATTAAATGGAAAAGGAATTGACATCAAAGTTTGGTTAAAGACCATCGCTGCAGTAGGTTTTTGCCTTCTGGATCATTTGCAATTTCCTGATCTATGGATATCCTGAGGAGGTTCAAATTGATCGAGGAATAAATCAAACACAACATTAGATCAAGAATCTTACATCACAGGAAGTCCGGGTGGTGGCCGGGGTACAGGACTTCCACCTTGTTGCACCATGTGTGGCCCTGAAGATTGAAATTCTCCATCACCACCAACAAATCAATAGACATTTTAAATAACAAGCCAGAAAATGGAAATTAAAGGATCATAATATTACCATGCACAGCTCGCATAGAAATTTGTGGTGGGGGCAGCCACTGTTGCATGGGTAAGTTGGACGTGCTGTGCCAAATGGTAGAGTGACCATCCGCGTAAGGTAATGCTCCGTGTAGAGATGCCAAATTTGGGAACTACATAATAAAGAAAAGAGATGATAACACAACCAAAACAACAAAGCCACAGGTTTCGGATCTTAGTTTGAAGAAAAGATTGCCAACGAAGTCACCTAATACAATGTAATTCCTTATATATAAACTTGGACCATCCACCACACAAGTTCCCAGATCATCCACCATATATTTATAACTGGGGTCTGAATGAAATGCTTGACATATAGGTGATGATCTATTCAGAAGAGAATATACTGTTGAAAGAATACAAACTCATCAATTTGATGAGAATGCATAAAAGTCGACGAGTCTGTTCTTGCATAATTCAACTCAAGTACCAGGTGCAAAATCACCAAAAATAAATATATAAAAGCTGTATTTACTCAGATTGTGAAATTAAACATATATGGTGGTCATTAAAGGTGCCGTGACTATTTTTCATAACAAAAGAATTATTGCCACATGTACTTCCCATGACAGCATCATTGCCACATGCATAAGAAACAACTCATCAAAGACCAGTAATGTAAATAAGAGAGGAGCACATCAACAAAATTGAATATAACAAAAATTATCTTAGAAGATGTCAGTAACAACTAAAGAATATTCCGAATTTAGTAATAGTGTACAACAAGATTCAAACCGATACGTATGCAAATTAGCTGGAACTGCCACGCAGGCAAGGCCTAGTTCAAGTTATACCTTCAGTTTAGTTCCCATAAATAAGCCTTGTTAAGTCAAAATTTCCAGTTTCTCTGTTACTTATGCAGCTTTTTCATAATTAACATAGAGGTTCTTCAAGAATATATCGAGTGTATAACAAAGAAAGACGGCCACGTGACCCTTATCCATTTCTTCCTATCCTGACCTTATCCTCCAGTTATAAATTAAAAATAAAACTCTAAATTCAGTTTATAAGAGGGTTGATTGGAGTAAATAGGAGGTAAACGCCGAACAACTTATCCTTTACCTGTTATTGTTTTTTCCAGGAATCTATATTTCGTGAACTAAAATAATTACCATCTTCATCTTAAGAGTATATTTCACTAAACAGAAGAAGACGAACAAGTGTTTTCCAATATGTGGTTTTCTCAGTGGCAGGCCATATCATCCTCTTTTTGTTGCTTTCCACCTCAATCTCTCCCTCGACTCTAATTTGTCCCCCCTTCAAGTAGTTAATTTCATCCAGAAGTTGGGATCATTATGTACAGCCAAGATCAGCCCCTAAACTGAGCAGGTTCTGTTTGTCCTCAATGTTAATGTTTGTGACAGCAAGACATTTTTGCCTAATTGGCATCAATATTAGATTATGGAACAGATATTCAATCTACCTAGGTGACGAGATCAAAACTATTAAAGTGTCCATGTAGATGTTGACCATTAAACCCAATAAAATTTGGGCTATAATGCTAATGTTGAATAGCTCCAGGAGATTAATCGGTTAAAGAAAGCTCCAGAACAGGTGCAATAATTAGTATCCTGCTCAAGATGTTCTTGCAAATGTTTCCTCAAAAGCAACTGTCTAAACTACAGAAACTTTTAAACAGGAACTCGACATACTGTCAATCCAAGAACTAGAATTGGCTCATTGATAAAAGTAACGGGTTTGCAGATGCAGAAGAATGAGAATAAGTTTGCATTGTCTGCAGCATAAAATATTATAATTAAGTGACAATCAAAAAGTTGAAAGCAGAGCATAAAATTTTTATCAAAAGATGAGAAGTGCTAAGACATACAACTTCAGTTGGATAGCGCATGCCATAACCCATAAGATGTTGAGGTGTTTGGTAACCAAGAAATGGAGCTGATGCTGATGGATATATCCTGGTAAATAGATCCTAAAATTGAGTTTAATTTTCATAAGGAACTCCACATGTTCAAGCTTAGAAACTATTACATGGTGCTGGAATGAAATGATTACCGCAGGAAGTTCTTTTCTTCCAGTAGGCTTGGCCTCTGTGGCAGGAGGCTGTGTTGAAACTCCAGCAGTGGTTTCATGAAGTGGTTTGTTCGCTACTTGAGAAGATTGACTGGTTAGAACACTAACTCCATGCAAATTTGAATTAAGCTGAAGTCGATTGCATACAAAAGAAACCTAATTAGTTACCAAATAATAATGTAGCTATCTCATGATTTTGACAAAAAAACTTACCTGGTTGTTTGGAGCCCCAAAAATAGGTGCACTTAATGGTAGCTTACTTGTCTGAACACTAGGACCTAGGAATACAAAAGGCTGATGCTGGTGCATCGTTGGCCAATGACCTGCATTACTCTGGGTCGGGGAAGAACCAACTCTAGCAATAGGGATGCTTGGAGCATTGGCAGCAGAAGCAGTCTGAGGAACTGACAACTGGGACAGCAGAGAAGCTGGTGTGCTTACAGCTGAAGCCACCTGGGTCACTTTTAAAGCTGAAGAATCATCGAAAGATGCCCAACCTCCACTTTCAGCAGGAGAAGAGACAGTTTGTTGAGGTACATACTGATCCAAAGCTCTGGCAACAGGAACAATAGGATCTGCATCGAAATCTATCAAATTTCCAGAGTTTACAAGCTTCGGTTCAGCTGAAATTCCAAAATTGGATCCTCTACTAGTCAATGATGCGGTACTCTGAAATATAGTTTAACAGTAAGCATCAGGCTTTTGTGGTCATGTATAAGAAACATAAAAAATCAAGCTTCAAACACGGGAATTACAGAACAAAAGTAGACCAAACAACAGTTCCATGCAAAAATTATAACACCGTAGATTAGTCTCACATTAGAAGTGCCTAAAGACTAAGGTTAATTTATATGGGTCTGAGGGGTCTACTATTTAAACATTTTGAATCAATGGTTCAAGCTCAATGAAGTTACCAAGCCAGTTATCCCACGAGGCGTGACAATTGGTGTCAAAGCCAATTTAGTATTGGTGCATGGAGGGAGGCTCAAATAGGACTGGGCTACTCATGGACAAGCCAATGTGGAACCACCATTGAGCTATGTCTCACATACACCAAGCTAGAGTTTGATTTTGGGTTATGTTGTGATTTGATGTCAAACTCTTAAGTGGGCCTCTATTGAATTAAGGAGTATATTCTGGTTTCTTACTGTTATGATGCTTGCCTTTCCCAGAAAGTGCCAACATCCTCACCTACAAGTGGGAACTAACTAAGAACCTACAAAGAGGGTGCCAATATTCAATTAAAGGCCAAGGTTGAAGCTCAATAAACTAGTAGTATATCACGGTCCCTATCTTATAAAGTACTAGAAGTAGGGACCCGTACTTCTATTATGTTCTCGTCAAGGCCTTAAGTGCGGAAGATTGTAACACCTCAATTTAATCCCACATCAGAACTGGACAAAAACTAAGATTAACTTATGGGTCTGATGAGTCTATTACTGCTAGCTTCAGCTTAAGCATTTTGGACTAGTGATTCAAGCTCAACGAAGTTTCCAAGCCAATTATTCCATCAGACAATATATGCATATTGTGGATAAGCATGAAGAACTGATTTTTAACAAAAGTGAACAGGCCCATAAATGCAAAGGCATGAATCATTTCCATCAAAAAAACACATCCATGTCAAATACTATCTTATTAATAACTAGAAAGTTTCACCTGTACTTGGGCAGAACTATGAGGGAATTGAAACCCAGTTGACTTTTTAGGCTGACCAATTGGAGCAGGTGGAATAATGTTGATTACTCCAACAGGCTTTATCTTAGGGGAATTAGACAGAGGTTGATGGCTTGGTAACCTTTCCTCAATCTTTGGCCCATCAGGAAACTGCTGATCCACAACTTTTTGGTCTTGGCCTCTGTATCCAGGTTTATTATCTCTCCCCTTTTCATCTATGATGTCAAAACAGCCAAGACTCCTCTTGTGGTCATTTGCAAGACTTGCAGACCCAGGTTGTTCACCATAATGTCGACCATCTATATCATCAAACGGTGGGCTTCCGTTATCTCGAAAGGAATCCACCTTTCTTTTGTCATAAGAATCTTCAGTGTTGCCCTGCATATTATTACATTTTGTCACTTTCATATACGGTGATAACTCTCATAGCCCAAAGAGCCATCAAAATCAGCAAGATATTTGTCACAATATATTCAAGTTGAGAAGCAAAAGCAAATATCTCAAGATCTTACACAAAACACTCAATATCACCTTCACCATTTGTGGCCTGTCAAAACTCCTTTCCCCTGTGTATCTTCGATCCACATAGACATTCTTAATGAATTCTTTGAGTTTGTCAATATTACTGAAATAAAAAGTTGGATAAGCTTTACCATCTACACAGATATAAAAGAGCAGTCTAGAATCATCAGTAAACCTGTTGTCAGGAAATGAATGATGCTGTGGGTCCCATTCTTTGAAATAAATTTCCTTAGCACGCTGCATAGAGAAGGTCAAGGTCAAAAGAAAAGGAAATCAATCAATAAAGTGGGAAGGAGCAATTTTCACGAAGAGATGGCAGATTAAATGAGTGCTTGGATGAGTAGATTCCCAGACCTCGTTTCCTCCTTCTTGAAGAGCGGAAACTTCTTGTGATGTGAACTTGGCCATGGATATAGACTTCACACGATGTGTGAACTCCCGACTAGAATATGTAGATGTCATGAAGTCAACATAGGAGCCAAGAAGGAATAGTTTTGTCATCCAAGAAAATCAGGAAATATTTCATCATCGAGCATAACTCTGCATGGCCCTATATTGGTGTATGACAACAAAGAAAGAGAACGAAAGACCAACGGAACAAAAACAAGCAAAATAATATGACAAGAAACACTTACTGTATTCCGCTACAATTAATGCATATGAATGTCCAGAAATTTATGCACACATATTGAGGTCCCTGTTCAGAAGAAGTAAATAAGAACAATGATGAAGATCATTTCACATAAAATCACCAGTCTAAGATAACTAATCAGTGTTGAAAATATTAGATGGTGAATAAGTTATAAAGCAATGACAAAGTAGTCGATCTTTAAAAAAATTTAAATGCTTCATTCCATAAAATAACTACTCTGTTACTTGAAGATCACCTTTTGTTGCCATTAAGCAATTGAAAATTTCACTAGGGACTCATACCATATAACACAATATGAAGGGATGTGACAGCATAGAAATACTCTGTCAATATGATGGCCACACATGATATGTATAAAGGTCCAGCTTCAATATAAGAATGGTGATCTGTGAAAGAAGGCCATACATATATGCTTGGATAGGAAGCAGAACTTCTAAAATCTCATAAGTTACTTTGGAACAGTGAGTGAGAGAAATTTATTTAGATTAAGAATACATTAAAAAATTATTCATGGAGCTGAAGTACTATTTTTTATTATGATGGTCACGGAGACAATATGTGGCACTTCCAAGATCCTATCCTGACATAAAAATACTAGAAGAACAAAGTTGTTGCATGGCTCACTTGAGTTGGATAGTTACATATTAAGAAGGTTTTAGTTTCTCCTCTATGTTATAGCTGAAGACACCTTGTGAGGTATTCACTGCCAAAAGCTGTGAAAGAAGGATTACGTGAGGTCCAAGGGCAGACAAAAGGTTGGGAATAGGAAGGAAAAACACAACAGAGTGTCGTTGAAAAGAAGGTAAGAAAAACTAAATTTCATTGCTAACTTGAGCCATAGTACTCGCACTCAAGTTTTTGGTGTGATAGCTTGGAAGTTGAGGTAGTTGAATTTTACTAAAGCGGTTTCATTAGCTATTGAGATAGTATAAATACTACTCGATGAGACTATAATATATCAGAACATCTAGGATATATCAATTTAGTATATTAGTACATTGTGTCTCACACATATACCTTTAATAATAGATAATTTAATAATCCAAAAAATAAAAAACAAATAAAAAAGGAAACATGTTGATTATATCAAATGTGGATGCACCAATAATTACAGATTTTCATAGGTAAGGACACTGTTGTTAATATAATAAATTCTATAAAAAATTCTGCCATGAATAAAAAAAGATTGGCTCGAATAGTTACGATCATCGAAAACATTGAGAAAATACTTCTACTAGAATGTTTTATTGAAAATGTTCCAAAATATCAGGAAGATAACAATAGTTCTTGGTTTCAACTCTGCGACAAAGAAATAGTGAAATACCAGGAAAAAAAAATAGTGATTTAAAATTATCTTTTTTCAGCTACAGAAATGCCATTAGAGTTTGTGTATATCTATCTATCTCTCGCCTGAGAAAAATCTCCACAATCATCAGTACGGTCATATAGGAATGCCAAATCTTTCTCTTTTTCTGTATGTTGTCTTGGTGCTCTGTGTTCTAATAAATCTACGAGTCAATGAACAAGGACACCACAGGATGCAGATTTCAGCTTCTCGTATTTTATTGATTCCCCATGCAACACTTAAACAGCAAGTATATGGACAAAGTTGTCAGATAAGGTAGCAGGCTCCTACGTAACCAAAATTGATGTATCTGATATGATAGGATCGACAGAAATAGGATTTTTTTTGGCAGCTGGAGAAAGATAGGAGCTGAGGTAAAACTGGAGTTGGGGGAAGCAAAGAAATAGAAAAGAATAATACCGGGCTGTTGCAATTGATGCATCTCCGGTTTGCAGGAAGCTTCAGAAGCCCTCGAATGATCTTCTCATTCTTCTCGTCCTCCTTCACCCGTCTGGCCATCGAGATGCACTATCCTTCCACACACTGAAAACAGTTCAAACCAAAGAATAGGCATCATCAAGAAACAGATAAGAAACCGAACGACATGCCGCCAAAACTCCTCAACATCCGCAGCTTAGCAACTCAGAGAAGCAAAACCACCGAAAGAAGAACAAAGAGTGAGCAGAAAGTGACCTATTCTTGTCTTCTCTAGATCAGGGCTTCGAACAGAGAAGATTTGGGCGGGACGCGAGCTGCTGTTAAAAGGAAGGTGAGGGAGTGGAGGCCCTGCGATGAATGGATCGAATTAATCATAACGGGACCCTACGGGTGGGCATTTCCGGTAATGAAAGGAATGCGCCGCCGCTCGTATCGGGTTCGCCCTTCTAGAACGAAGTTGAACGTCAGCCTTGACGAAGGATGAACGGACTCCTTTCTGGTTCCAGCTTCAGCTTCTGGAAGATGAGAATCGAGAAAAGTTTTCCCAACGTCTCCATCACCCACCCGACACCCGATGCGTCGTCGTAGACAATATTTCCCCTTGAGCTGTTCCACCGCCCTCCGCCGGAAGTCAAGTCTAGACCGCGACCATACCTCGCCGCAGCCGTTCTAGAACGCTACTCCGTGTCCTGTCACGGAAGGTTGCTGTAAGAATCGCGAAGAAGTCACTGGCCCAATGGGCCTCAGCTACCAGGCCATCATCCAGCACCGCTAAAGCCTCCTCGACTCCACATATCCATGCATCCTTGCGGAACTCAGTTCCAGTGGATAAACTAACTAGCATCATTGGGATTCGATAACACATCCATGAATCAAGGACTTGATTAGAAGAAAAAAAAATGATTTTTAAGTGCATTTAGCAACTTGTGAGTGCCGCTGCTTGGATCTGAATGTGTCGTGTTACCTGTTGTGAGCAAACAAGGAGATCCACTTGAGTTGTGATCGTTTTAGGGCTTCCCACAAAGTACGGGTGATGATGATAGGAAGAGCAAGTTCTTGGGATAACATTGCAACTTTAGAGCACGATGATTACTCAATCCACACCACACGGACACACATAAGAAAAAGAAAGAAGAATAATGTAATAACCATAACAACAATTGCAAAATACAATAGTTGCGCATGTAACAATGGGCAACTTCTCAACAAAATAAGACCATGGTGAACCAAGAAATCAGATGATCTCAGCTGTGGTGAGAAAGATAAAAGACACATAGCACACTACCAAAACAGATCACATGCTCATGAGACACAACTTGGAGGGAACATTGAGACTAGTGGAGAATTCCTTATACCAGTCTAATAGAATAGATAACATAAGGCTTCAAATAAGTTTCAGAACTAATCCACCAACTGTCAAAAGAGACCAAAAAAAAAAAAGAACTCTTCTTGCAGAACAAAATGACATAAAAATTGAGTAGATGAAGGATCACAACACAAAAGACAAGTCAGTACAGCTCTCCATCTAAATCTATTACTTATTTTCTAAACAAAGAAGATAGACCAGGAATCTGATGATTTGCATAGCTCCGAAAAAGGGTTTTGCATTAGCATTTTGTTTGTTAACAAAAATAAGAGTTGCAAAATAAACTTTAGAATCCAATAACAGAACCACAAATTTTGTTATTTCTCTAAGAAAGATTAGAAACTGGACATCAGCATTGTATGGAAGCATTAAGGTTGTCAAAATTTCCAGTATACATGTTGTTTTGGGCGTAATATGTAACTAATACAAGAAATTATATGACAGGGTACCCCAAGCTATACAAACTTCTAAAAATAACACTGCACTGGATTTTATCTTAGCATAGAAACATACTTCTAAGGTAAACAAGAAGATGCCTAAATACCGAGTCAAGGAGATTTAGTTCAGCCTTCTCTTACGTGAGCCAATTGTGCCTCCATCAACATCAAAAGAACCAGGGATGCTACTTCTACCTCTCCTTCTGGCAGACCGAGAAGATCCCACGCTATTTGGTTCTGCAAGGGCATCAGCCGCAACATCTCCTTGTATCACAGCAATGGTGCTGGATGTAGGGACCTGATCAGCAGCAAATGCTAATTCAACATGTATTCCGCTCGCCGGTGGTTCACGATTTGGAGGATCAAGAGATGAAGTGGATGCATCAAATCCATGACTGCTGCTTGCCAATTGCTCATCCGTGCTACCAATACTAGTCGTCATAACAGCTGCAGCCATTCTGTCTGAGCCAATGTCGTGCCAAAGATCAACTCCATCTCCGAAAATATAATGTACATAATTTCGCATAGGGCTTGGCATATTGTTTTCAGGCAATCTGGCCTCTCCAGTGATAGATACACTTTCAGAATTTGCCTCCCTTGGTAGTCTTCTTTGTCTCAGGCTGTTTAAAGCACCTTGACCAACATTGTCAAGTATTTCTTGAAAGCTTACTTCTGCACTACGACGAACATTGTCAAATATTTCTTGAAAGCTTAGTTCTGCAAGTGTCTCGTATCCATATCCACTACGCATGTGCTGCTCTAGAAATCGTCTCCATGACGTTGCAATTCCCTCATCCAGTCTCCTTGGAACTAGGCGAAGCTGCTGCCTAAAGCTTTCGAACCTATTTCCACTTGGTCTTGGCGGAATCTTTAGAGTTGATTCACCATCCTCCTCATTTTTCTTCTTGGCATGAGGTTGCAAACTCCCTCTACCATAAATAGGTGTGATGTTGGAATCAGTTACATCTCCTTTGCATACAGGGCATTCTTTATGGTCCGAATGGACATGCAGCCACTGATACAAACATGACCAGCAAAATAAATGACCACATGGAGTAACAACAGGTTCTGCAGCCATATCAAAACAGATGTTGCACTCGAAGTTAGCAGCACCGCTACCTTTCTCATCCCTCCCCTCTTCTGAAGTTTCCCCTGCATTGTCTTCAGCAGTCACTATATGCTTCCCATTGCATTCCGGAAGTCTGTGGGAGTTCAACACATCATGAACCAACTGCTCAGGATTGGGCAGTGATGGTGAACCAGAACTGAACCTCTCGCCAGCATGTGGAAGCAAAGACCTAAATCGTCTGTTTCGCCATTGATTGCTAGGCTCGATCAGCCTTCTGAAACGAGATTCACGGTAGTGGACAGTGTCAGGCCTCGCAGAGGGTCCATTTTCTGGACACAGGAGTTCACCTGTTTGTGTGTTAACTGACGGATAAAAGCTTAAGCTGGCTGCTTCATGGTCTTGAGGATTCATCGATCCAGTGACATAAGGCGGCACGTAAGCTACAGTTTGATCAGCAGGTCTGGGTGAAGAGTAGGGGAAGTAGATTATGGGTTCATCAGTAAGTCTGGGTGGAGATGGCCGCGAGAACGACATGGGTTCATCAGCAAGTCTTGGTGGAGATGCAGGATCATACAGCATAAGATCCTGGACTGCAGTCTCATCAGGTTCTTGCACAGCTGGCAAGGGTAGAAAAAAAGGAGAATCTGGGGCATCAGGCCCTTCAATATCTTCAACAACTGGAGGAATGGGTAAGATCGATGGACCATAACGTTCATAAGAAGGGAAGTAGGGGGTGTACTCTGGGGAGTCGACCCTATCGAATGGGAGAACAGCCGGCAGGTCAGGAGTGTATTCAGCATCGGATGGAGAATATGGAGGGTGGGAATCCGAGTGTTCCACGACACCTGACATGAGAATTGGGACTTCCCTGGCTTCGACCGAAGTGAAACAAGACGACAGTGGCAATGAACTTGGAGCAAGATCAGAACATAGATGGACACTAAGAGGACGAGGGGAACGAGGCAGATCCAAGTAGAGATTCAGATCCATACTCCTGCTATTGCTTTCATTTTCCTAATCTGCAATTCCAAGACAGTAAAAACCTTTCTTTTCTCTGGGTCCTAGCAGCAAAATCCCATCTTTTTCCACTTTACCATCCAAATTCCTCGACAAGCATAAAAAAAAGAAGAAATCAAAAGAACCCTAAGCCTAGCCAAGTTTAAAGAATGAAAGAACGAAAACCAGCCCGAAAGCACGGACTTTTGTTCCCTTCGACTAGGATTAGATATCCACGATGTCAAAAGTAGTACTCCAAAACAACAAAAATGGTTTAGGGTTCCGTTTATCGCAGCAAAGAAAGTGGCGATCAAAAAAAAATTACAGAACCCTGGAAACTAAGAATATATATGCCTCGTCGGAGTCATAATCGAAGACAGGAAATTTCGAGGACAAACAGCTAGAGGAGGAGATCGAAGAGGCTCATTTCGAGGCCACCAAATAAGAAAAGATTTAGATACCTCCACCAAGGAGTCGAAGTCTTGGTATGGGGGTTCTGTTTCCCTTCCCCGCAGCGATCACCTTGCTACAAGAGACGCGAATGTCTCTGTGGAGACGACGGTGCGTGATTATGGGTGAATGCTGTCCGCAGAACCGTCCGATTTATAATCAAACGGCCCATATCATTTAAGATCAGAACCGACGCCGGAGAGATTGATTCAGCAGGATACGATGGGAATTAGGTCGAGTTTGAGTCTCGTCCATCACCAATAAAATAAGTATATATTATTTATTTCTGAAATTATGGTTTTCCTAATTTATCCAACTCAACTCAAGATGAATTCAATCTTAACTTTGGGATAAAAATGATCAGGGGATTTTGTTACAAAAAAATCTATTTTTTATTTTTTATTTTAATAATATCTTTATATTTTTTTATAATTCCATAAATACTCTTATTATTCCCTATCATCATCACCTCTGTCCCACCACGAGACGAGACGATATTGCCCGGATTAAGTCTTTTCGAGTATTGGATCCTTTTTTTTAATAATTTATCGAAACGATACATATCAATATATTGATTAATGATTAATGATATGTCAATGCATACATGTGGTTTAACGATCAAGGAAAAAATGAAAAAGGACAATAGAAGAACAATAATAATAACGAAGCATCAAAGAGCAATGACAATATTCCTTGGAAGCAACAACAATAATGACAAGGAAACATCGAAGCAGCAATGGCAACGGGATGACATCTTAAGCGAGATGAGGGATCACGTTTGCAAGCCCTAATCTACTTTTTTTTTTTTATATAATATGGATCTTATCCCATTAATTTTAAATTATTATATTAATTTAACTAGATCACCCGAAACAAGATGATCCACGTATCAACCCAACGCTCTGACCGCTATATATCATCCATATCATAATACCATTTTAGGCGACATTAACAAGCATTGCTGGTCATCGCCTCTTCCGCTTCCTTCCCTTGTGTTCTCCCTCCGCTCCTATCAATCACCCTTCCTTCCTCGTTATCTATCGCCCATCACCTCCTCCCTCCGCTCCTGTCATTGTTCCTCGCGGAAGGCAAGAGTAAATTGTTGAAACATTGATGAAAATTTTTGCCAGGATCAACAAACAGAGAGCTTCCAAGCTCCTCAAGAAAAAGTAAAACAGGAAGCAATGGAATAGAATCAATCATATTACTTCGGACATAGATGTCCAACTTTATTCATTGATGATAAAACACTCGGAACTCTTTCTCGAATATGCATTCAGATTAGTTCACTATGAAGATAAATATTTTTCTCACAATCCTCATCAAACTTTAGGTCGGTATTCACTAATACAACCATGTCACTGCTCCTGATGGGTTTATAGTGATGGGCAACCACAGAAATGAATAGGACACCAAAATACAAAGTCAATAATTGACGGACAGTGAAGTGAGAAATATCTGTATAGGCTTGTGTTAGAAAAAAATATGGATCCCAGTTGCTAAATGCTCGTTCTGGATAAATTTCAATATCTTAACAAATGAGATATTTTTCCACATCTCTTTGGTCAATAATTTTTCTGGTCTCATGCATGAACGTATATAAATCCAAACAACTTCACCCAACAAGAGAATTTTATTTTATTAATCATCATCTAAAAGTTCTAAGGAAGCATAGAACAAATCAGTGCAGATAATTTACTTCATACACCCAAAGAAAATGAATGACAAATTCTGCTCTAGTTTAAAGGATAAGACTGAATCATTCTGCTCCCTGCATCAGAGTAATTACAATGCCACAAGAATATTAAGGATCTAATTATATGATTCATAAACACATATGATAAAAGTACCAATGCACTTTTTAATAATGCTTAGTGGATAAATTGCTCTGTATTGAATAAAGAAGCATAGAACAAATAAGTGCAGATGAGTTATTTCGTACACCCAAAGGAAATGAATGACAAATTCTACTCTAGTTTAAAGGATAAGACTGAATCATTATGCTCCCTGCATCAAAGTAATTACAATGCCACAAGAATCTTAAGGATCTGATTATATGATTCAGAAAACACATATGATAAAAGTACCAATGCACTTTTTAATAATGCTTAGTGGATAAATTGCTCTGTATTGAATAAAGAAGCATAGAACAAATCAATGCATATAAGTTACTTCATACACTCAAAGGAAATGAATGACAAATTCTGCTCTAGTTTAAAGGATAAGACTTAATCATTCTGCTCCCTACATTAGAGTAATTACAATGCCACAAGAATCTTAATTTATCCCTTACACTCAAAGATAATTTATGTGATTGTATTGAATATTTATCCCTTACACTCAAAGATAATTTATGTGATTGAATCTTATGGATAGATACTATGTGATATGAAATATATTATAGATCAATCATCATCTTACATGTGACATCCAAGATGAAAGAATAAGATAAAATCATCCCTCGTCGGATGTGGATACATGTCCAAAATTAACAATTATCGATTGTCCCTACCCTTGTCGCCTATGTCGACAAGAGGTCAAATTAAGGTTATTAAAAGTGACTAAAAGTTATCTCCTGAAGAATATTTTATATAATATTTTGTCTCTTCACCAGGTATAAAACCTGATTTTTAACATAAGTAAGATGTCACATTTTCTTATTAATACCATACTCATCTACCTCAGGTTACTAGCTTGGGAATCGAATGGACCAGGTCAAGTAACCTCTCCTAATCTCGATCTTTGTTCATGTGACATCTTGGGAGTTCGATGTTTTCACCTCTGTGACACCTTGGATAATCCTACGCACATGGGGTTGAACCATATCGAACTGACCCATATGTCAATATCTTTTTGTAACATTTTTGATGCTAGAAGGAGGACCTAATATCACTGAAATATTATATCATAAATTCTTTTAATGAACTCTCCAGCAAAGAGGCTTTGCCTTGACCCGTAGTATTTTCACCCAAGTGGGGCAATAATTATCATTTTCACACATTGGTGCATCCACCTCAGTGCAAACTCTGATGTGATACTAGTGTCCATTCAATGACCCACATTTGTCACCCTCGAAGACAATCCTTGGCCACCTACTCGTCCTTGCCGAGGTGCTCTTAAACCTCATGCAAATAAGTATATATGTTATCAAGCATAATATTTTCATTGTTACTTTGGTTTTGCCCCAATTGGTCTAACGGGTGGTGTCATTGACTTAGTCATAATCTTTGGCATCACCACCATTGGCACCCATCGAGATTCCTTGAGCCAAAGTGGTGCTGACATCTTAGGAGTGCCCAAAGCTTGTCAAACTGTACGTCAAGGAATCACTTCGATTCTTAACCATAGAATTCAATGGATCGCACCACCCTCACTCTACCTCATCTGAATTTGAGACCTAATCATCGAACGCGACGGAAGATTCCCTGTAGATCGAATATTTGGAGGAGATACAACAAAGTTCTAATAATTAAAAGGGGAGCGGTGGTCGACCCCACCTCGGGTCGATTAATTATTTCACCCAAAAAAAATTTAGGAACTATTGTAAATAAATTTTCATCTATTGTTCTTGTAAGCATTTGATAGTAGTGTCAATATGATAAAGCACATTGTAGTGTCTACGCTTAGGTGTCGATATGTAGTATCTGAGATACCCTAATGTGCTGACACGAGAATAGTGCACTCGCTTGAAGCCATTTTTCATCTGCTCTTTTGCCCAATTGTTGAGGGAGTTCAAATTTTACTTTCTCTAGAACGTATGCCCTCAACCTTCAATAATAACCCTCCTCGGATGCATATAGGAGAACGAAGAAATACTCACAAACTTTGTCAATCAGTTTATAAATAAGATTTGAGACGTGGTAGATGATTATCTATTATTTATAATACTGACCTTCGTGAGGTTTAGGCCCTCTCGCCTCATTTAATTATTGATTGAATGACCACTGACAATTGTACCCGAGGTACTTCAAAGGGCCAATGAATATATTATCATCGAGGTAATGATCCCAAGCAAGCTTAATGAGTTATATAAGATGCTGAAGGAGGAGCAACCACAATTAGCCATGACCCCAAAGACACCATGGCAGAGGAAAAATGAACAACTCGAGTTATCTTGCCCAAGGCTCGAGCTGACTCCTCTAAATATGACTAGAATTGAAAATTTTCTATAAATAAAGAAGGGCTCTTAAGAGACCTTCACACAATAAAAACCTCATTAGTGAAAAGAGACAAGTCCAAGCATTGATGATTCCATCGATCTTAAGACCACAACACCAAAGAATGTCGCTATCTAAAAGAGCAAATTGAAGAGCTCATATAATGAGGACACGTCGGGCAATTCAATCAAAATCACTAGAAACCCTCACCCTGACCACCTACCCCACCCTCACCCCCCCTCTTGCCGAGGCATGGTGGTCGGGAAATCAACCCCTTATTGGTGCATGACATTGTGACTCCTATTGTTGTTGCACCTTACTGGTTTTTAGAGGTGGTCAAAATTATCTTATATAGGGACTATATCCCCATAAAATATTTTATGAAATATTTTATCAATTTACGATTAGATATAAGCCTTCATCTTCAACACAATGAAAAATGAGAGATCATTTCTTTACCACTCGTGTCCATGCTCACCTTCCTCAGATACCTAACTTGGGCATCGAAGGAATCAGACTTGAAAACTTTTCATAACATTAATCTTCATACATGTGACACCTTAAGAGCTTAACAATTTCATCTCGGAGGCACCTCAGATAATTTTACGTACATGGGTCCAAACCACATCGAGCTAATCAGGACATCAATGACTTCTTATAACAGATAACACTGATATGCAATTACTATGAAGATTGAGATTGTGATAACCTTGGAATCAAAGGAAGACATTATAACAGCCAAGGGAGTTATAAAGATAAGCCAAAATTTATATTCTATAATTATGTAAATCTTTTACAATTTTACAATGATAAATTGGCTTTAAGGCTTGGCCTTATATCAAGGATCCGCTATAACATTAATGCCATTTAAATGCTATGTAATTAATTATCTTCTATTGAATTTAATCAACCCATTTTCTTGCTATAATGCGTGTTGCAGTTATAAGGTTTAAGTTATCTAACATCTTCCAATTGGGATTGCTCTAATTGATTGACTTCGTTACCATAATTTTTTTATATATTTTCAAGAAAAAATAATTTAATTAAGTTATTTTTGATAATATCTTTATGATAGAAAATATATTAATGATCAATTATCATTCGACACATAAGGATAACATAAAAATTATTATGGAAGAAAAAAAGTCCATGTCACCCTTCACTCATCTGCTCGAGTAGACAAAAGTCAAAGATAAACCGTTCGGGCCTGTCTCCCCTATAGACAAATCGCCAAGAGGGGGTAACTATGACGGTTACAAGTTGTCCCCGTTAAGGCCAAATATAAAAGTTATTCCCTAACACTATGTCAAGGTCTCTCTTCCTAAGAAAAACTCACACCCATTAAGAAACTTTAGTCACCAACTTGAGTATCGAAGAGATCGAGTAATAATTTTTTTTTTTACATTGATCTTAGTGTAGATTGTGGCTCAATAGCTCGACACTCACCTCTAAGTTATCTAAAAGCAATCATCTCAAAATCACCCAGGAGCCACGATAACAAATTTTCCTTGCCACTTTATGATAGAAACAAGATCATGCAATACTTTCTTCTCGAATTTGCTAATTGCAATGGTTAAAACAAAAGCTTTTAAGCAATGATTTAATTATCGTATTGGTAATAGTCGCGGCCACCAGTAAAATCGATTGCGAAAAGTAGTCGGGCGGTCGAGCGCCTGGGCCCAGGCGCACGCATGAGACGCTTGGGGCCCAGGCGCTTGCCTGAGCCGCTTGGGGCCCAGGCATCCGCATGAGCCAATGTGGTACAGGTCGAGCGTAAATGAATTGGGTTCGTTGATTCTGGTCTGATCGAAGCGGATCAACATTCTTGAACACAACACCCCCGCTTCGCACGCTCGGCCCCGTGCCCTATTGGAAAACCTAACAGCTCACGGTCGGCTTCTTCCTCGACATCGGCGTATGACAGTTTCTTCCTCTCCATCGGCGAACGGCGGTGACGTCTTCCTCCGATGAGGGGTTATCGTGCGACCTCTGGCGGGATCTTCCTTGGTAACATACACACACACACTCTCTCTCTTCTCGTCCTCCTCCTTCGCCATCAGCCCCTTGCCCTCTCCGGACCCCGACAACACCCCTTTCCCTCCTCCTTTGCTCCAGTCGCCTCCTCCACACACCGCCGTCTGGACCTCGACTGCATCACCCCTGGCCAGTGTTTTCCGCTGACTCTTCCCCCTCCTCCCCCCGGCCACTAGTGTCTTCCCCTCCCTCTTCCACCAGCTTTTCGCCGCAGCCCTTAACCTTCCACCTCGTCCTCGATAATTCTTTCACTCTCTCTATCGCCGTCGTACCCTCGCCCTCCCCGGACCCTGACAACAACCGTTTCCCTCCTCCTCCACACACTGCCGCCCTAACTCCGACTCGGGCTGACAGTGTCTTCCCCTTCTACCTCGTCCTCAGTGACTTTCTCTCACCCTCGCCGTTGCACCCTTCCCCTCCCCGGACCCCACAGCACCCCTTCCCCTTCTCCTTCCCCGCAGTCATCTCCCCCTCTTCCACACACTACCGCCTGAACCCCGATTGCCTCGTCCTCTGATTTCCCCTTCCGTGCAACCCCCGACCTTCCCCGAATCCCGACAGTCCCCTCCCTCTTCCTCCTCAGATAGCTCAACTGATAGCAACCTCCCTCCCCATAACCCACTAGCCCCCTCTGCATCCTCGTCCTATGTTATTTTATTTTTTTTAATATAGTTTATGAATTTTTGTAAATAATTGAATTTGTCATTGGGCCGTTGCTATTCCTAGTGTTTTGGATTGCTACTACAGTTTTAGAATCTTGAATCATGGCTATAGGAGGTAGTACTTCATGAATCATCAATAAGAAACTCAAGAAGGATCCTATCTGGAAGTACAATCTTGATTTGGTGGTCATTGGTAATCTTGTTTTGTTTTGTCATTTTTGTTATTGGAATTGGACATTGTAATTTGGTACTTAAAATAAGTACAATTTGATGTACCATTTTTATTTAGTGATCATCTTTATCATTCATGGTATATACTTTTTATATTTTAATATTTGAGAGCAGCACGTTTTGGCACTTTGGTGCCTAGAATCTTTGACTAAATTGATTGCGATATCAGTATATGCCTTGTTCAATACAGTCAAAAAAAAAAAAAAATAATGAAATATCAGTCCAGCCTGTAAATATCAGCTGGTATCTATCTATGTGCTGATCTGACCAATATTTGATTCATTGCTCTTTACAGTTTGTAGGAGGCTAGGAGCATATCTAACAAGTTTCAATAGCATGTTCAACAACAACAATAAGAAAGCTGTAAGTCCCCAACTATTTGGAATTGACTACATTGATCTTTTGTCGTCATTGACATCGGTAAAAAATCATATGCATAGTTAAGTGTATTTAAATCTTTATTTAGGTCTTATTCTGTCTCTCCTCATACCACTAATGAAAATCATTTCACCTCTTTTAGCTACCACATCTATAGGTTTCCTAAGCACATGACCACTCCATCTTAAAGACTCGTTTCATCCTTTATTGAAGTGATACCTAATTATTCATGAATAAAAAGAGCTCTTTTCATATCTTTCCTAATAACTTCATACATCCACCTTAATATTCTCATCTCAACAACACAAATTTTTTGTATATGTTATTCTTGAACTGTCTAACACTTAGATCCATAAAGTATTGCAGGCCTAACAAGTGTCTTGAAGTATTTTGGTGCTTTATGTAGTCACAGGTGTGAGAGTCCAATTAAAAAGAAAAGGAACTGAGGCTTTGTATCCAATAGTCTTCTATGTAATAGTGAATATATGTAATTTAATGTTTTTGTACCCAATAGTCTTTATAAAGCACATGGTGACCTTGTCCTTAGGTTGCTTGTGTTGTAATTAGTGAATATATGTAATTTAATGTTTTTTAGCATCAAATTGTTTAATTTCATTATGACCTTGTGAAATTTCATTTATGCAGTGATATTTTGCTATTCTTGAACCGATAGTCTATGTCGGAAACAGCAAGGTCGTTACAGGAAACACAAAATCCTGTTCCTACTTCAGTTCCAAATTCTGGAAGTATGGATTCATCCATTGGAGGACCAGCTAGTGGTACACCTACATCAGCTGCTGCTCCATTAATAGCTTCGACAGTTCAGGGGGCGGCTACATTTTCTTCAACCTCAGATTCTGTTCCATCTAATGTTGTGGTTTCAGCAACTCTTACTGGAAGCTCGCTGTCCTCAATAGGCGGTCTTGTAAAAGCACATGACACTTCCCAAGATTCCGTTAGGGCAAAATTTTCTTCGCCACCTGGCTTTGTTGTTGCTGCACCTTCTTTTTCTTATGGTGTAATTCCTAGGACGAATTTGACATCGGGGAATCCTCAGCTGTCATCATCTTCTTCTGTTAGTTTCTATATTGTAACTTTCTAAGTTATCAGTTGAAATTCTTCTTTAGAAACTCTTATTACTCTTGCTTATATTCTGAAAAAAATATATATTTCAGGGTTTAAAGTTGACCCCATCAGTGCCTGCTGCTGCTCTTCAACCCCCAGTTCCAGGCCAGTTTCTAGGCAGCAGACCTTTTCAGTACAATGTAGTCTCGCATGCTAATGTTGTTCCAGCAGCTGGTCAGCAGATTCAACTTAACACTGTAATTCTCATGAGCTTTTCTCTAGTTGTAAATTGCATTTCTGATATCTTATTCACTATCCTAATTCCTTGTGATTGGGTGTTACTTGATCTTCATTTCTTCAATTTTTACTAGGTTCCCGTTCAAGCACACTTACAAGGTGGAAAGTTTATTCCTCCAAGTGCTTCATTGTTGCAACCTCCAGTTCCGAGGCAACCTGTCCGCCCTACTCCATTTGGTCCTGGATCTGTTTCTTCAATTTCTCCGTCACCTATGCAGTTTCCATTACCTGTTCCTAAAGGAGATGCCATAAAACAAACAAATTTCTTTTTCAGTGGGCATGACCAATTTTCAACAGCAGAAAAAGATAAGACAATTATGTCATCTGAAAAGGTATAGTTATGAGCTAGTCTATGTTTAACTGTTTAAGAAAATATTTTAACAGAAAATACATTATATTTGGACTATGGCAGTGTACATCAGATGCTGTGGCAATGGAAACTACCAGTGACTCCTCAACTTTGGTTAATTCTCAATCTGTACAAACATCTCAGAGTATGCCATTGGGAACCTCCACAGGCCTTGTTATAAATGCTAATGCATGTGCTGCAAGCATGTTGATTCCAGCTGCACCATCTTTCACTGCACATGCTGAGATGCCAAATGTTCGTGGGATTCCAGGACTAACTGGAAGTTCTAGTTCCATAACAGCATCAATCGGTGCTACTATAAAACCAACACCCACAAATTCTTCCAATTCATCTCCAAGGCCCATAATTCCAGTTAGTGCTGCTCAGCCTCCGACATCAACTTCTGTCCCTGTACCATTTCCAGTCCTGCAAAATGTTCAACAGCAAACAAATTCACATTATTCTTCTCAACCTGCAATGGCCCCATCCCCACAGCCCTCTTGGTCGCATCCACCTCAAGCTGGTCCAATGCAGCATGTTTCTTTTTCACCATATCCTGGTTTTTTTCCTTCTCCTTTTTCTCTGCCTGTGCAGGGAATAGCTTCTGCTGTTCCTTTGCCCTTTATTCAGCCTCCAGGTGTCTCTCTAATGGTTTCTCAAGTGGAACCAACAGCAGTGACTGCAGGATCTCTCCAGCCTGGAAGCAGTATGGTCGCAGAATCTTCTTCGTTTGTTGGTATGGTTATCCCTTTCGATCAGTTAAAACAATTCCTTTGAGTTGATGTTCTTTGAACTTATCAATTAATTGTTGTTCAGATCACGACAAAAAATCTAACAATCTTGACGAGGATGAAGGAGATACTAGTATTGAATTAGAAAATGCATGGACAGCACACAAGACAGAGACTGGTGCAGCATACTACTACAATTCTATTACAGGCAAATCGACATATCAAAAACCTTCCAATTTTAAGGGAGAGGTAGCCATTGATTAAGCAACATTATTTTATTTTTTTAGAAGAAGTAATTCGTCTGGTGATTTAAATTAAATGTTCTTCTCTTTCATTATACAGTCAGAGAGAGGTACAACCCAGTCAAATGCTGTTTCATGGTATGCACCATTTCAACAAGCCAAGTTTTTGACTAATTTATATCAAAATTTTCATAATTTATAAGATCAACTAGGATGTGGAAATTGTTGTTGCAACTGCTTTAGATATGTTTCTTATATAAAAAACTTACTATATTTCCAGATTAAGCTGGAATTACCTTGATATGCTTATTAACTTCACCTCTTTCATGTGGTTAGTGAAACCTCATCTTTGTTATGTAGATTTAAAAAAACTGTTGATGCTTTGCACTTACATTAATCAAGAGCTATGCATTACTATTATGGTATATGTATTCTTTGATTTTATCTTTGTCAAGACAAATTTGTGGGAAGTGCTTTTGTTATTTACTCAAAAATAATTTACCTAAAATCTGCAGATAAAATGAAATATATATATATATATATTTTAAAAAGATGAAATAAAAATTATTTAGTCATCAAAATTATTTACTTTAGAGATAGCAACAGGAATCATGCTTGCTAATCTAGGATTCACAGTTTTCCTTGGGTTTTGCCTCTTTCAGATAGAACTTTTTTCTGTATGAATTTTAGTTGGTTTGTCATTTGTAATAAAGTTATTATGAAACAGAAACTGATGGGAAGATAAAAGCATGTTGATATTATGGTTAAGAGCTGATGGTTCAGACTTTGATCTGACCATCCAATAGTAGCTATTGTAAAATTAAAATTGCAATGGAGGAGCCTACTAGATTGGGCATGTTTGAAGCTATATGCACATCATATTATTCTAGGTAATAGTGTTATGTGACAATTTTTTAAGTGTTTATAAGCCAAAAAGAACTTTATTTGAAGAATGAGAGATCCAGTTTGGGATTACCCATCATCAGGTTCCTCAAGAAATCTAGCTAGCTATTATCATTACTACTATTAATTCTGTTGTTTGCATGTTTTACTCAGGGAGAAGTTGGCTGGCACAGATTGGACGATAGTAACCACAAGTGATGGAAGAAAGTACTATTATGATACCAAGAACAAGGTAATGTTTCTTTTTGAGTCTTGAGGGTTCATTCTAATAGCTCAAATTATATATGTTCTAGAAAGTTCATTGTTCTTATGACATGGTGTTTCTATATGTATATACCCCTTCAGTCTTGGTACTTGCATCAAGCTCTCCCATTTATCCTCCGAAACATATCATATCGCATACATGCTCTTCCTCAAAACTCACACAAATACATGTAGTTTGAAAGTCAATAAATTATGGTATTTATGTTTGTGACTCTTTAAACATATCTGTGTAGTTCTTTGTTGAATTCATGCCTGTTGATTACTGGGGGATGCTTGGATTAATTAAAAATTCTTGTGGGCTAAACTTAAAGATTTAATTTTAGGTAACTCTATGCTATTTTGGTTGGAACTTCTTACGTAGACGATGATAGTCCAATTCATCTTGGTGACTTTATTGGGATGGTTTACCAATGCATATATTTGGCTGATCTTTGGAGGATTGAGCTTTTAGTGATTGAACCAAGACCAATTTAAACAAAATTTAAGGAATAAGGTTTGGGAGTCATGTTTCTGCACAATACAATTCAAGAAAGGGAGACCACTTCAACAATTAACTCTAGAAATTTGTTAGCATCTAGTGTTTTAATATTTAAATTAACTTATGAGTAGTCAATACTTCTAGACAAATGTTAACTACTCATAAGTTGGAAGGGTATTTATCTAACAAAGTTCTAGAAGTTTAACTGTTAAAGTGGTCTTCCTTGAAGTGTATTGAGCAGAAACAAGTATATCCTCTTAGTTCAAAAAGATAATGACCACCATCTTTTTGCCAGTAATATAAAGAAGAAACACCTATATTCAACATATACTATTTGACTAATACATTTGTCTTGACAATGTATAAGAAGTTATCAGGCACGGATTAATCTTTCAATTTGGTGGTACCAGTACTGGTTATTGGTCAGATCAGTACGGTAATGGAACCATACTATGCCATGTGTTGGTATGGTCTAGTACCAATTGGTACCAGCTGATACTGGTTCCAGACCAAATAAATACCACAAACCCTTGTTTTTAAAGTTCTTTGGCCTCAATACGAATAAAAATGTTTTAATAGCTATTATAAACCATATGCCAAGAAGAATGTCATACTGTTATCCAAGGTTTGACTTACCGGTCCGTACTGGTGCACTGAGTTCATCTCGATACCGGTATGGTATCGGTACCAGGTGGTACACATAGTGCATACCACCCGGTATATTAAAATATAATATAAATATTTTATAATATAATATTATATAATATTTAAAAATATGAAAAATATTAAGAAAAAGAGAAAAGGGGCGACGCCGCCGAGGCGACGTTGCCTCGATCTTTCTCCCCGCACGGGAGAAAAAGTGCCGCGACCCGCGGGCGATGGCGACGGCGCCCCGGCGAGGACCGTGCGCGAAGCTAGGTATTCTTCTTCTCCTCTTTTCTTTTTTTCTTCTTTTCCTCTTCTTCTTCCCTTTTTTCTTGCTCAATCGATCGCCGACGGTCGATTTCTCCCTCAATCGACCGTCGGCGGCCGATTGAGACCGTCGGCGGTCGATTTCTCCCTTCAATCGGCCGCCGACGGCCGATTTTTGGCGGAACCGCCCGGTAGCGGACGGTCCACGTACCGGCAACCTGACGGACCGGTATGTACCGCCCATACCGGGCGGTATAGGTCGAAATTGCAAACCTTGCTGTTATCATCAATCAGCTGATATGATGATGGTTGAACTGTTATTGTCCAAAACATGGGGTTTATCATGTCTATCAGGCTCACAGTCAATTGGTTGTCAATGTGGCTCTTACTATTCAGCTAATAAATTATTAGTATTGCTCTCTTCTTTGGTTTGTGATGAAGAACCTGGTTTGGTGGGTAGAGAAAGGCATGTGGGTGGAGTCTGCACTATTAAAAATCCAGGGTTACATTGGTTTGTGTTGTTCCTTCTGTAATCATTTGAAATGGAGAGGGTGGATTACTACTACTGCAGAAACAACATATTTATAAAGCTAGGCTTGATCACTTTAAATGTAGCTTACCTAGATCCAACTTATTGTCATATAAGTTCATGCCTGGTCACTGTTTGCATGTAGAAAGACATTTGAAAAGGAGAGAGGGTGGAGTATTGTTATAACAACTTTAGATGTGCCCAATCACTTTAAAATCTGCTCACTATTGATCAGTGTACATCATTGTGTCTGGTTACTTAAAAAGATAGGCAGGTTTCTGTGTGGAGAGACATCTCAAACAAAGAGAAGGATGATGGAGTTCTGTTAATGTGGCATCAACTATAAATACTTGGTCTGATCACTTTAAATCAGCTCACTTACGTCAAATTGGTCACTGTATGACACATTGCTTGATCACTTTAAAAATTAGGCCTGTCTATGTGCTTACCAACATCTAAAATGGAGAGAGAGAGAGAGAGAGAGAGAGAGAGAGAGAGAAGGTATTGCTACTACAGTACCAGCAGTCTTAAAAGCTTGGTGTGACCTCTTTAAGGCAGCTCACTCAGGTCTAACTGATCTACTAAATACTGACTTGTCACTTAAAAAGCTAGGCCTATCCGTGTGTTGAAAGACTTCTGAAATGGAAAGAGAGTGAGGGTGGAGTTCTGCTAATATAACAGGAATTTTAAAAGCTATGCCTAATTGCTTTAGCAGCTTGATAGCTGATATTGAAATATTCAATTCTAACTTGTCATTGTATGATCACTGTATGATATCATATTGGTCTTTGGAAAGACATTCACTACAATAAATACACTTGCCACACCAGATCATACACAGTATAAAACTGGATTGGTTGAAATTGTAGGATCCACACACGAGTTGGCCATGGAGTCCATACCAATTGGTTCAGTTGAAATTTAAATCCTTGCTATTTCCTTTGAGATATAACACGACTAATTCCTTAGGGGAAGGATATGTCACAAGATGGACATCTTTAAAGAAATTTCAAACATTTCAAGTTGTTCTCTCATTTTCTTGTTAGTGTGGCAGCTTGGGCCTCATTTTTTTTGTTCGAACTTTTTGCTTAGTTGAAGTTGATAATGCTATTGCAGAAAATGTTTTTTCATCTGTGTGCATGTCTGGCTTATTTAAACAACTTCAGAAGTTGGAAGTTTCATCTTGGGACTTTTTAAGTTTTAATTATTGGTTATTTGTTTCATAAAGTTAATATTGTGTCAGAACTTAAATATTTAATAATTAAGATCTTTGCATTCATGTGGAACTCATGTTCATGGGACCTCGTTCCAAGGAAGTTTGTTACAGTGTAAAATCGAAGTTAACTTCAGATTGGCTTAATTTTGTTGGGTTTGAGTTCCAACAAGACCATGTGAATGAATTATATGCTTATTTTATGTCCATATCGACTTCTTGGAATTTGACTTCAGTCACACCCAGCTCAGTCATGTGAAAACTTGAGCCTCTTTGGTTCTTAACCTCAGTCATGTTTCTAAGCTGCTGATTAATGGGTTTTAGCCTCTTTGATTAAGCTACATTTCGATACCTAAGCAGGTTCTGTGGTGTCTGAGTTTCGAAGAACTGATTCTGGTGAGATTTAAATGTGTGAACTGTAATTTGTGGCTGGCAGATGATTGCAAAGATAATAAGATAGAAGGATCAATATGTACTTACTGGCTTTAGGAGCTAGAGGAGAGTGGCGTAGAGTGATTTAAATGATCTGTACCTGTTAAAGTGGAAGCAGCTAGTAGGTGGGATTTGTTTGTTGGTATATGATCTGCATCTGCTGCCATATATACTCTATATAGAACTCTAATGTTTCAAATTGCTTGGTATCTCCTTTGTCATTGAGCCATGACAATGAATTAGCAGTTACATCTTTTGATTTTATTTATCTACTACAATTGTATCTTTATTCTTCATCAAATTATGCCTTCTGCAAAACTTCAGGTCAGTAGCTGGCATGTCCCGGCAGAGGTCGCAGAACTCCGAAAAAATCAAGAAAGTGGTTCAACTGAAGGAAGTGCAACCCAACTTCAAGATGCTAGCACCCAAGGAGATAAAGTTTCTGCTCCTACTAGTATTGCAGTTCCAGCTGCACAGATAGGTGCTCATGATTCTATGGCTCTTCGGAGCTCTGGGGCACCTGTTTTGTCATCTGCATTGGATATGGTTAAAAAGAAGCTGCAGGAAGCAGGTACTCCAATGACATCACCTCATTCCACTTCTGTGCCCGTTACTTCAGATGCAAACGGCTTAAAAGCCACTGAGACTGTAGCCAAGGGAGTTGTTAACAAAGACAAAGCAAAAGATGCTAATGGTGAAGGAAATATGTCAGATTCCTCATCTGATTCAGATGATGAGGAAAGTGGGCCTAGTAAAGATGAGTGCATTATTCAGTTTAAGGTAATAATATCATTAATGAATTATGAATTTCCTAAAAGTATATTTTATTGGACATAATTTTAATTCATTTTGTGGTGTACACATTGTCGGATATCGTCACTTAATTTATTGGTATAGTAGTGATCTTGAAACTTGAAAGCATGATTTTTGTATATTCCATCGTTGTATCTGAATTTTGTATTTGGTGTTTTTCTACCCTTGGATTACTTAAGAGATTGCAATTTCTCTTTTACAAATGAAAAGAGTTGGGTTCTTTGCAATTCATTCGATCACTTATTCAAATTTTCTTATTCTATAGGAGATGCTTAAAGAACGAGGAGTGGCTCCATTTTCGAAATGGGATAAAGAATTGCCAAAGATAGTGTTTGATCCACGCTTTAAGGTTTGTTGAGTCTAAAGATTATGCATTTTGGGCCTTTCCTACAACAGGAACTCCATGTCTCAGGTTTGTTAGACTCGTATATTGTGCTTGCTTATGAAGGGTGACTTTATTTCTTCTGTCACTGTCAAATTCTGGATTCGAGCCAAAGACAATGCCTCTATGTTAGTTGTATAATTTTCTTATGTTTTTATGTATATTGTACATGTAGTCTTGTTTTCGTATGTGTAGAATTTTGTGAGTAAGATATGATGAGACTTGAATTCGTTATTTGTATCAAGATGATGGGAGGAGTAAGTTCAAGTTAGTTAGATGATATACCCTTATTTTTTAGTTGCCTTTTGTGCAATGTATCTAATTGTTCTGACATTTTTTGGTTAGATGATATATATACACTTGCTCTCTCTCTTGCACATCTTTCTCTCTTATAATTTTGTTGATTTTTTTCCCTACTTGTTCCCTTGTCACAGCAAAATATACCAAGCTCTGTCATCCTATTGCAGCACTAATGCAATAATCCAAACCAAGGTTTGCAATTTCGACCTGTACCGTCCGGTATGGGCGGTACATACCGGTCCACCATGTTACCGGTACGCGGACCGCCCGCTACCGGGTGGTTTCGTTAAAAATCGACCGGCGGTCGATTTCGACCGTCAGCGACCGATTGAAGAAGAAATCGACCGTCGGCGGTCGATTGAGAGAGAAATCGACCGTTGGCGGTTGATTGAGGAAGAAAAAGGGAAGAAGAAGAGGAAAAGAACAAAAAAAAAAAGAAGAGGGGAAGAAAGAATACCTCGTCCGCGCGCCGTCCTCGCCCGCGTGTCGTCGCCGCCCGCTGCCACGGCCGCTTTTTCTCCTGCGCGGGGAGACAGATCGAGGCGACGTCGCCCCCCTTTTCTTTTCTTTTTTTTAATATTTTATTATTTTTAATATTATATTATAAAAATATTATATTATATTTTAATACCGGGCGGTACACACAGTGTGTACCGCCCGGTATGGGTCCCGTACCGGTACCGACAATATATCGGTACACTGGTATGGACCGGTAAGTCAAACCTTGATTCAAACTCCAATCTTCTGCTGCTTAGAGCGGGCATACTCTGCAGGTTTTCAGTCTGAATGGCCCTGGCTGATCAGTCCAGAAGCCTCTTAATTTAATAGCCTGCTAGGTATCTTGTTATTGAGGAGAAGATTAAATCTTAATCAAGAAGCATGACAAATAATAAATCAAGCAAATACTATTTGGCAATATGCCATATCATTGGTGGATTTCTGCCTCCTTTATTCAACTTAGACCTGGAAGTGGAGATGAAAGTTTCTGCAAATTTACATATTTTTTAATGACTTTTCAGTTGATAGTCATCATTTTTCCCGTAGTTACTAATATTTTAAATGTCAAATGTTTGTTGAAATAAAAAAAAGATTGTATCAAGGTTCCCTAGTTGAACCAGTCGGGTAGGCAGAAAAGAGTGCTGCATGTAAATTGTAACTATAGCTAGATCGATCAAGTTTCATGAGATAATAAAACATAGGTAAAGCACCTTGAAGAACTTTAATATTTTGCGGAGCGATGACAAAATTATCGCTTTCCTTTGGCAATCCTTGCTTTGGGCTTCAACTCATTTTGATGACTTTTGGTTAACAAGGTTGCCTGTTACAATGTCATAATAGTTTTTTTATAACTGGTGACTCAGTTGCTACTCAAGCAAGCTACATTTGATTGAAATGTTTTCCATTTTCACTCACTTAACTAAGTGTTACTGCAGGCTGTTCCAAGTCAATCTGCTCGAAGAGCATTGTTTGAACATTATGTTAGGACACGAGCTGAAGAAGAGCGCAAGGAAAAAAGAGCAGCTCAGAAGGCTGCACTATATGCTTTTAAGCAATTACTAGAAGAAGCCTTGGAGGTTTTGTTTTAAATATTGTTGTATCATATAGTTGTTTAAGTTTATGTTTTAATGGATCTCAACATATAGTGACTTACGAGCTATGCTTGTCAGGACATTGATCACAAAACTGACTATCATTCATTCAAAAGAAAATGGGGTGGTGATCCACGATTTGAGGCTATAGATCGCAAGGAAAGAGAGCTTTTACTGAATGAGAAGTATGTTCATTGCTGCTTTAGTCCAAGTTACTTTATATTCTTGGGTTTTGTTTTTTTCTTCCTTTTCTATAATCAGCTCTTCTGAGTACATATTTGATCTTATATGTTTATCTGCTGAAGAGTGAAAGCTGCTGATGAAAAGATGCGAGGATTACGCATGGCTGCGGCCACTAGCTTTAAGTCTATGCTGCGTGATTATAGAGATATTACAACAAGCAGCCGATGGTCCAGGGTAGGTAGCATAAAATTTTACAGGGATCATCAGAAATTTAATTTTATGGTTGATCACATGATTTTTTTACTAACAAGAAATTTGAGCTTAGTGTTATTTCTGTTATATGACCTTCCATGGTGTATAGCTAATTGTGTTCATTGAATTCTATGTAAACCTCTTTGCAAAAATATAGACTGTAAGCTAAAGCACTCAATGGAACAGAAACACCATCTGTAAGAGAGATGCTGAAATTGTGTTGGGCTTGGAAAGTGCTGTGCATATCTAGAGAGGGTAATCGTAGTGCGCACTGGCTTGGCAATTTGCTTTGTCTACCAAGTTTTGTGACTTGTGGACGGGTAATTTGCATCCTGAGTTCCATAGTATTTTGTGCTCCGAGGAGTATGGTTATAGTTGTAATCTCTTTGTTTCTGATTTAATATACTCTCCTTTTGCTTGGGAAAAAAAAGAAAAAATATGACCTTCCAGTATTTGCACATTAATTATTAGAAATTGTTACATTGATTATTATTTTATGTGTGCGTTATCATCCAGATGACAGGAAGGTTATCTATGAGCTGTTTAGACCTAATTGTTTAGTGGATGCACGAGGGTGGGCCTTGATAATGATAAGATTATTCCTTTGCGACTAGGGAGACCATGATATGAGTATCAGAAACAATCTTTGTATATTGGATAAGACTGCATATATTAGCCCTACCTAGACCCCGGATTGGCGTGTATAACTAATTATTTCAGTCAGTCATGGAAATGACCATTTTGCAAAATCTAAGTTGGTCTGCATTGAATTTCATGTAAAACACATGTTGGCATGAGTCTTGAGCATAATGCAGCATTTTTCATTAGCCACCAACTTTTCTAGTTAGAAATAGAGGCTGGTAAATCTCATTGTTAAAGTGTGTTAATACTCTATAGTTGTTGGGTAGAGCCAAATAATGTAATTATGCAATTGTATTATACTATTTGATTAAATGAAAAAAAACTTCTATTATTTATAGTCAGGATCTTGCTATAGATTATAGAGGAAATACTGAGAACAACATTTATTCATTTCCTCTCCACCATTAACAGTTCATCACGGGATCCATTGGATGGCGTTGGATCTATTTGGGTTGATTTTGTCACAACAAAAAAGATTCTAGTAGAGACAAGCCAGCCTTTTAGGAATTGGTTAGGATCAGTTAGTCCTGGATTTTTAAAAATTATACTACTCTGGTCATAGTTGGATTTCTGTAGATTTGTGTGACTTTTACTTGTCAATCCTGGAAGATCAACCAAACGTTGGGGGTGTGGTCAACTCGTATTCATCTAGTTCTTGCAAACCGTCTGAAACAATATGTCAGCTAAAGTCAGTTTTTCACAAAGTCGTGGGCTCGAATTTTGCCTTCGTCACTTATTTTTTAAAAAACAAGAAAGATGAAAGACATTTGAAAATTCACAAAAAAAAGTTGGGTGTACAATCTGATCTGGAACATATAGCATATGATAAAAAACTGACAGTCTAAATCCTTCAACCTTGATCGTGATACATTTTTATTCCATTGTACTGATTAGGTACAGATCTTTATTGTCATTAGAAATTTCATTGAAGAATATGAATCTTGTTGATGAACACAAGAGCTGGAAGTTATCTGGCATGAGCCCTGTGCACTTAAGCTGCCTTTTTAGCTTCACAACTTTCTTTCTCCTTTTTGTAGAGTTTTTCTGTCAAATTACCTGGTTCTCATTTATGCTGCCATTTTGCTTCATGAAAATCTTTCAGTTACATGCTTCTCTGTTCAATCACATCTACTTCTGAACTTCTAGTAAGCAAGAACTTGTGACTACTTTTCACTCTATTTTTGTTTAAAATTTGACTTTGTGATTTCCTTTAGATAAAAGAGAGTTTGAGGGATGATCCAAGGTATAAGGCTGTGAAGCATGAAGAGAGGGAAACCTTGTTCAATGAGTACATTGCTGAACTGAAGTCTCTTGAAGATGAAGTGGAACGATCAGCCAAGGCTAAAAGAGATGAGCAGGTAAGCATGGTTAACCTTATGTAAATTCCTATTGGTTCATTCTGTTTAGATGAACATATAGTTATGACCCTTTGTGGTAGTATTTTTGCATACTGTATCAAAGATACATCTAAACATTTACAATATTTTCCAGGATAAATTGAAGGAGAGAGAGAGGGAATTGCGGAAAAGGAAAGAAAGAGAAGAAAAAGAAATGGAGAGAGTTAAACTAAAAGTTCGCAGGAAAGAAGCTGAATACTCTTATCGAACTTTGCTTGTTGAGATGATAAAAGATCCAAAGGTTTCAGCATTACTTCTCTCTGATTTTTATTATCGTTGGGTTATGTATTGCTCTTTATCTGGAATACATAGTCTCAATTTACTTGTTGATGTTCAAATCAAGTGCCACTCTAAGATGTTATAATCAGACTACTTTCCCAGAAGTTGGTTACAGATGATGTGTCCTTAAATTAAAATATTTATTTCCATGATTAAGGATGACTGTCACCTGTAGTAGTCCAGGTGCATCAGCATGTCATTAAGTAGCTTTGTCCTCTGAACTTTATCATGCAAATTTTGTTTCCCAGGCATCTTGGACAGAGTCTAAGCCGAAACTAGAGAAAGATCCACAAGGCCGTGCAACAAATCCTGATTTGTCACAAGAAGACACTGAGAAACTATTCCGCGAACATGTTAAAGATTTGTATGAGGTAAATAACTTTTTTTTAATTGTTGAATCCTTATGTTTTATTTCTAACATAACAATGTTATTATGCCTTTGGTTGATTACTCTTCCTTTTGGATCAAGCTGTTGACTTCTCATTGACTGATGTTGTTCAGAATCTTCAGACGGTATTTTGTATAAATAATTCAATTAGCTATAGCTGAGTTTGTTTTTGTCCTCTGGACTTGCAGTATGTGAAACTTAGTCTATACTAACATAGGCCAACTTAAAGGGCGGTATAACTCATGTGAGAGTAGAATTGGTGAGAAGAATTTCTCAGCAGTTTGAGATTATGGTGGAATGTGTATGGTTAGGGAAAAGCACAGTACAACAGGATTTTTGGTGCTTTAAGGCTTGTGTAATAGAGGAAAATAATAGGTAAGCGATTGATAAGAGAGAAATATTGAATCTCATTCCAAGTTCTCTGAACTCATTTAGAGGCCAAAGATTACGATCTCACACTGCATGCATGTGTTCTTATATTTGTTTCGACCAAGGTTTGCAATTTCGATATTTACCGCTTGGTACGGGCGGTACATACCGGTCCGCCAGGTTGCCGGTACGTGGACCGCCCGCTACCGGGCGGTTCTGCCAAAAATCGATCGTCGGCAGTCGATTGAAGGGAGAAATTGATCGCCGACGGTTGATTGAGGGAGAAATCGACCGTCGGCGGTCGATTGAGTGAGAAAAAGGGAGGAGGAAGAAGAGGAAAAAGAAGAAAAAAAAAGAAAAGAGGAGAAAAAGAATACCTATTGCCCGCGCGTGGTCCTTGCCCGTGCGCTGTCGCCGCTCACGCGCCGTCACCCGCCCGCGGGCCGTTGCCGCCCGACGGTCGCGGGCGCTCTTTCTCCCGCGTGGGGAGAAAGATCGAGACGACGTCGCCCCTTTTTCTCTTTTTTTAATATTTTAATATACTGGGTGGTATGCACTGTCCATACTGCCCGGTACCAGTACCATACCGGTATCAGTACTGTACCAGTACCGAGATGAACTCGGTACGCCGGTATGGACCGGTAAGTCAAACCTTGGTTTCGACAAAGATAAAATATTTGGTTGGTAGTTCATAGGTTTTGCAATAAAATGCAGTTATTTCTAAGGCTGAAATGAAAACATGTTCAGTATATTCATGTTCATCATCAATCCAAAGGTTTTCAGGTTGACATTTTTTCTTTCCGTGTGTATTGTAGATTTGGAAGGTGTCTCAATTTCCATTATATATTTTGGTATTCATACATCTTGTTCATACAGATTGGGTTGCTTTAGGTCTTACTACTTGGATTATGTCATGCTTTGTTTTGACATAAGACAGTTCTACAGCTTCCAACACACTGTTCTGTATTCTTCACCTGCTTTCTGTTTTTGAACGAAGTCCCTGAATAAGCTTTTAAGAGCCCTTGTATGGGGACTGGGCATATGTTCTCACAGTCCTGCCTGTTATTTCTTTACTTTTAAATTTGAATGTGACCTATTTTATTAGTGTCCTTTTTGCCAAAACTTGTTAAACTTTGCCATAGAAATTTCATGTCTCTGTTTTTTGTGTTTATTGGCCCAAATTTTGTCATGGATTATTTTCTTTCATTTGGGTGTCCTGAATAGCTTTTTTGTGTTTTTCTAATAACTAATAGTCATAATTGTGTGATTATTTTCTTGTATTGTGATTGTCTTGTCCTTCTTGTTGATATGAAAGTGTATTTTTGTAGTTTAGGACATTGCACTTCAGAACTTATCATGCTTGTGTTTGGAGTATGTTTATGGCATAAATGATAAATACATCATTATGCATAAATGATAAATACATCATTATGCATAAATGATAAATACATCATTATGCATAGAAATTTCATGTCTCTGTTATTGGTGTCCATTGGCCCAAATTTTGTCATGGATTATGTTCTTTCATTTGGGTGTCATGAATAACTTTTTTTGTGTTTTTCTAATAACTAATACTGATAATTGTGTAATTATTTTCTTGTCCTTCTTGTTGATATGAAAGTGTATTTTTGTAATTTAGGACATGGCACTTGAGAACTTATCATGCTTGTGTTTGGAGTATGTTTATGGCATAAATGATAAACACATCATTATGCATATTTGAGATGGAATATGTGATTATTTTTTCATTTCATTTTCTTTAGAATTTTGTCAAACAAAAGTATGTATGTGTATTTATATATTTATGTATTTAGTTTGTATTTCTAAATCATGTTTAGCTTATAGTTTCAGCACTGAATATACCACTTGGAAATTGTAGAATTCAGTGTTTGTTTCACACTAGTAGATGCGGCAAATTCGTTGTTGCTTACACTTTCTAGTACTGGTGGCACTCATGGTACCATGTTCCCTGTGCAGCGTTGTGTGAATGACTTCCGGACGCTGCTTGCTGAAATTGTGACCGTGGAAGCTGCTGCTGCAAGAAATGATGATGGGAAAACGGTTCTTAATTCTTGGTCAGAAGCAAAACGCCTGCTGAAGTCTGACACTAGGTACTCCAAGATGCCAAGCAAAGACCGGGAGTCTCTCTGGCGCCGGCACACAGAGGACATGTTGCGAAAGCCAAAATCAGTGTCTGACACTAAGGAGTCTCCAGGTACAAATGGCAGAAATAGAATGCCATCTACTGCTGATCCTTTGAAAAGGTCACCCGGTAGATCTCATCGGCGAAGGTAGCTGTAGCAGTTACCTCACCCTCCATGTATTTATTTAAAACTAAGAGCAAGCAAAGTTAGCTGTCCTGGGGAACCTTTTCCCTTTAATAGCTAGGGTGGTCGTCGTGTAACAAAGTTTTTAGATCTGCTAGATTAATACTGGGAGAGCGGCACAGCCAGGCGGGCATGTGGTGATTGATTTATGCTATACATGAGATTGCACTTTTTTATCCATGTTTTGTGGTGGTGTGTTGCATTCAGTCTCTGCTTGAGACGGCAGACATATTATTATTTATTTTTTTTAGTATCTTAAATATTTCTTGTCATAGCCCATCGTTTTTATCTTGTTGCGAGGGCATATTTTTCCTTCGTGTGGCTTCATTGTGTTCACCGCGTCGTGGTTGGTTTTCGTTTTGTTACCTATAGGGGTCGGAGGAAGTCACATGAAGGAACAAGACCTTACGACGGGATGGAGACTGGGACTGATAATAATAATTTAAGGTATTAAATTAAAAAAAGGCACCAACTAAAAACTGATATCTTCCAGATAAATTTGAAAGATTAAATAAAATAAAAAGAAATAAATCCGACCTGTTATTTAACTCGAAGGACAGAAATGCTCATAATAGCGACGAAGAAGTTTAAAGGAAGGACATAATAGTAAATTTCTCGAGATAATTCAGATTTTTGGATTTTCGCGGATAAACCTCTTTTCTTTTCGTCTTCACAGAACCATCCTTTATAAAATATCCGTGGAAGGCAAATCCCCTTATTTTTCGAGAAGAGAATATTTTGGTCATTTTGTAATGAGAATGTAGAGACGAAATCTGGGCTTCTCTTTCCCTGAAATTTGCCCGATGACTTTTACGCCAAAAGATTAGGCAAAAAAAAAAAAAAAAAAGATAAATACCCCGAAATCAAGCAATACCACCAGCTCGGCTAATCTTCACAGGTGTGCTTTCCCAAACCTACGCCGCCGCCGTGCTTCGATCCACCGTCACCGGCGCCACGAGGCAGGTCCACTTCGTCGCGGCTACTCCTCGCCTGCGCACCCTCCTTCTCGGTTGCCCTACTTCCACGAGTTCGTTCTAATCTCTCTCTCTCTCCCCCAGTGTTGCGTCTTTATTGTTGCGCGATGTGAAATTTGGCTTCTTTCGTCGTTCCCTGCTCTTGGTTGCGGTAGTTATTGCGTACATGCATTACGCTTTGTGCGCCAGCCGATTGTTCGGTTAAATGTCTCACTGAGTCGATTGGAATACTAGGCGCAGGTTTCCTGATGACCAGGTTCGTCAAAGTTCGAAGACTTCTGAGGTGAGTTATTCGTGCAAGTAGTTATAGTTTACGCCTGATTTGAATTCTTTGTATTGATATAGCTGCTTACTCTTGAAGAACACTGTGCTATGGTTCTCCAGGAAGCTTGGATTTGAAAAGGATGATATTTACTTCGTCAAGCAGATGGGAAAAGCTATGCTCTACACCTATACGATCTTTGGGCTAGCTTGGTTGTGGAATGAAACTTCTCCGCTGGGTTGGTGGAATATTCAGCCGCGGCCAAAGGTGAGAATATGTGCTTCCATCGATTTCCTGGGTTGAATTTAAAATGTTTTCTTGTATATATAGTACTTTACAAATGCATGTATAAGCAATATTTTTTGTGGCATCCAATTCTCCATCGAAGTCCTATCAGCTAATTCTTTAGTCTAGCTTCCAACCGGGGTTATATTTGCCTATAGATGTGGATTGCCATTTCTTGCTTAAAAACTTTCATAATTATATATCTTCTTTCTTTGATTCAGAAAGGCATCATCGTAGATGACTTATAGTAGTATCGAAGTCCATCCTCGTTATGTGGAGATTGGTCAGGTTACTCAAGGTAATTATTTAGGTCAATAAATCTTCATTTGAAACAACCTAGGGTTATAGTTGATGGAAGTGTAGACAGCCTCTTGTTAATCTATGACAGAAGTCTGATTTTTTTTTGAATCCTTGTCTTTGCCTTGATCAAAATCTAGTTGCCATGTTGTCACGAACGGACGTCGCTCAACCGCAACATCTTTGCTTCGTGAACCGTTCGTTGCTTTTTCTTGCTTGTACATATGTTTGACAACTTGTTTTGTCTTGAGTTTGTGTTTTTACCTAAGAAATGTGAGCGAAAGTAGTGTAGAAGGCTGCAGAACGATCGGTCGCTGCACAGAGCCAAAACAACCCTGTTTTTGGGTCTTTTTCGTGTGCCACGGCAACCTTCATGAGGATGCGAAATGTCAGCCATTTCAGCACCTTGGAACCCCCCGGGTGGCACCGGGCTGGATGGGGTTCCGGGTATATGTCGGGCGTAGGCGTTCATCAGCAATTGAACTTGTCTTGCGTCCGATACCTTGGGAACCGTCGTTTGTGGACTTGCGACCGTTCCTACAACCCTCCAAAGTCCTATTTCGTTCTCTCTCTCTTTTCTCCGTTGCACTCAAGGTGTTCGACAAATTGCTTGTATAGCTTTCCGCTTTGCGAGACGTCGGGACGTGTCCGTCGCTCGCTTCTAAGCTAATCAACTTCTTCTTTTCAGGTCCTACGGGACCTTAAGAGGTTGTAAGAGGGTTGACCCTGTGCGGACAGATAACGCTTTGGGCGTTTCATGACTTAGGCAATCCCAGCTAAGTCCAGAATAGTGGGCAAGGTTGCTTCACGACTTAGGCAATTTCAGCTAAGTCTTCGGGAGTGCCGCAAGGGTGCCGCACGGCTTAGGCAAATTCAGCTAAGTCCGTGACAGTGTGGTATCAGAGCAGGCAAGCAATTCAAACGAACAGCGAAGAAGATTCGCAATCTCGCCATGGTGAAACATCGTGGTGAATCGAGCAAGATGGGGCAAACGAGACCCTTGCTCCAAGCAGCCGCAGGTGGGCTGCAAGTGCAAACTCGCTCGCAAACTACTGGAGCCGCTTATGAGGAGCACGACAGTGAACAAGACGAGCGTGAAGTTGGGTATTCTCCACGAGGGGAGGAGGCGCCATCGGGAGCGCCAACCGGGAAGAAGGGCCATAGAGTGAGACTTACAATGGCGGAAACCCGCCTCGATGTTCTTGAAGCGAGCGTGGAGGAACTCTACCAAGGCCAAGGAAGGCTACTTGGGGTAGAGAGCTCGCAAGAAGAAGCTGAATCGCAGATCGAGAAAGTTGAATCCCTGATTGATCAACTGACAGAGGACACCAAAGATTCCGTACGACATCTACATGAAGTTGTGGCGGAACTCACGGCTAAGGTGATGGTGTTAACAAGGACTCTTGATGCGGGAGGGAACAACACCCGCGCTGCGCCACCACAACACTTCAGAGCACCGGAGCCGCAGTGCTACGGAGGTGCTAGGGATGCCAAAGAGCTTGAAAATTTCTTGTTCGACATGGAACAATATTTTCGTGCTATAAGGCTCGATTCTGAAGAAACCAAAGTTGCTATAACAACAATGTATCTGAATGGGGATGCAAAACTTTGGTGGCGAACCCGTTGGGAAGAGATCCATCAAGGCCGATGTCGAGTGGATACATGGGGAGACTTGAAGCGAGAGTTGAGAACTCAGTTCTTGCCCGAGAACACAGAGTTTGTTGCAAGAAGGAAACAGAGACAACTCCGCCAGAGTACAACAATCCGAGACTATGTGAAACAATTTTCAGCACTGATGTTGGATATACGGGACATGTCTGAGAAAGACAAGCTATTCAGCTTCCTTGATGGCTTGAAGCCATGGGCACAACAAGAACTACATCGGAGGAATGTCACCGATGTAGTCGGGGCAATTGCAGCCGCGGAAAGGCTGACTGACTTTGTTTCTTCGGAGGATTCGAGAAAGAAGAAACACTCTTCGGGAAATCGCCCATCTAAATACTCTCGAGCGAAGGAGTCTGGGGGCGAGCAAAAGAAAAAGAATTTTCACAAGGGACCGGGCTCAAGAGGTAGAGTCCCAAAGTCTAGTAGATGCTTCTTGTGTGGAGGACCGCACAAAGTGAGAGAGTGCCCACAAAAACAGGCACTCAATGCTTTAACGGCATCGGTTCTACCCCGTAAGTCAGACAAGGGCAAAGCTATCGCCCTTAGTTCGAGCAGTTCTGACTCTAGTAGCGACAGTGTGGCGTCGCAAGGACCCAGGATGGGAGCAATGCGTTTGTTGAATGCGTTGCGGGGTCAAGTGGGGGAGAACACAAAGGCAAAGCCACTGAAGGCAGGAAACAACGAGTTGATGTATGCAGACATCAAGCCTAATGGCCGAACAACCCGTGCAATGGTGGACACGGGCGCGACCCACAATTTTATTGCTGATCGCGAAGCTAAGTGACTGGGATTACTCTTGGAGAAGAGCCCAAGTCGTATGAAGGCGGTGAAGTCGGAGGCCAAGCGGATCTCCGGACAAGCAAAAGGGATCCCCATCAAGATCGGGACATGGAGCAAGAGCACAAACTTGATGGCAGTGCCACTAGACGACTTCTAAGTGATTCTCGGAATGAAGTTTATGCACGCAGCGAAGTTGGTGCCAGTACCTTTCCCGAACTTCTTGTGTCTAATGGGAGGTGACGATCCCTGCATGGTTCCAGTTTCTCGGGGAGGAACCAAGGACCTACAACAAATATCGGCTTTACAATTGAAGAAAGGGGTACGAAAAGGTGAATCAACCTTTGTAGCTGCTATGAAGCTAGAGACACCTGATGGGGAAGCCATTCAGGAACCTGCTGTTGTGGCGAACATCCTGAAGGAGTTCTCAGATGTGATGCCACCAGAGTTGCCGAGAACTCTACCACCACGCAGAGGCGTGGATCATCGGATTGAGCTGGAGCCGGGAATTAAGCCTCCAGCGAGACCACCATATCGCATGGCCCCTTCGGAGTTGGCAGAACCGAGGAAGCAGTTAGATGAATTGCTAAGCGGTGGTCTCATCCGCAGTTCCAAAGCACCTTTCGGAGCTCCAGTCCTCTTTCAGAAGAAACAAGATGAGAGCCTCCGATTATGCATCGATTATCGAGCCCTTAACAAGATGACGGTGAAGAACAAGTACCCTATTTCGCTCATCACGGACTTGTTCGATCAATTGGGCAAGGCAAAGTACTCCAAACTCGACCTTCGGTCGGGGTATTGGCAGGTGCGCATTGCAGAAGGTGATGAGGCGAAGACTACCTGTGTGACCAGGTATGGAGCATTCGAGTTCTTGGTGATGCCTTTCGGCTTAACCAATGCTCCGGCCACATTCTTCACTCTAATGAACCAGCTGTTCAAGGAGTATCTGGACAAGTTTGTGGTCGTCTACTTAGACGATATCGTCGTCTATAACCAAACACTTGAGGAGCATGTTAGTCACCTCCGAACAATTTTCAAAGTTCTCAGGGAGAACACCTTGTTCGTGAAGAGGGAAAAGTGCTATTTCGCCCAAACGGAGATTTTATTCTTGGGGCATCGAGTCGGCAATGGTTCCATCCGAATGGACCAGTCTAAGGTGCAAGCTGTGGCGGACTGGCGAACACCAAAGAAGGTGCCAGAGTTGAGATCCTTCCTTGGGTTCATCAACTATTATCGGCGCTTCATAGCTGGGTATTGGAAGCGCGCAGCTCCGTTGACGGAGTTGCTAAAGAAGGAGCAGTCCTGGAGATGGTCGGACAAATGTGAGGCGGCATTTCAAGACCTAAAGACTGCTGTGTTGGAAGAACCTGTACTCAGATTACCGAACTATGGAAAGTCTTTTAAAGTCCATACAGATGCTTCTGATTTTGCTATTGGAGGAGTTCTTATGCAGGAGGGTCATCCGGTGGCCTACGAGAGTCGCAAGCTCAATGAGACCGAGCAGCGATATCCTATGCATGAGAAGGAGATGACAACGGTGGTCCACTGTCTACGAGTGTGGCGACACTACCTTCTGGGAGCACCATTTGTGCTAAGGACAGGCAATGTCGCATTGAGTTACTTTCAAACTCAAAAGAAACTCTCCCCAAAGCAAGCAAGATGGCAGGACTTCTTGGCTGAGTTCGACATGGTAATGGAGTACAAGCCCGGAAAAGCAAATGTCGTGGCCGATGCATTGAGTCGGAAAGTGGATCTAGTGAATGCTATACAGTTGGAGGGCGGAGGCCAAGCAAGTCAATTGCGCTCCAACTTCCTTTCCAGGATCAGGGATAGACTGTACTGAGATCCTCAGACATTTACTCTGATGCAACTCATCAAAGAGGGCAAGGCACGACGATTTTGGGTTCAGGAGGGACTCATCTATACCAAGGGGAACAGAGTTTATGTTCCGCGAGTAGATAACATGAGGCGTGAACTCCTGAAAGAGTGTCACGATTCTCTTTGGGCTGGACATCCGGGTATCCACCGAACAATGGCTCCCGTGGAGAGGGCCTTCTATTGGCCGAAGATGGGGACAGATGTGGAGGAATATGTTCGAACATGCCTTACTTGTCAACAAGACAAGGTAGAGCAGCAGAAGCCAGTGAGACTTTTGGAGCTGCTGCCCATACCAGAAAGGCCATGGGAGAGCATTTCCCTGGACTTCATATCAAGCTTGCCCGCAGTAGGGGGACTTGGATCGATACTCGTGGTAGTTGATCGGTTTTCGAAGTATGCAACATTCATTGTTGCACCCCTACATTGCTCAGCGGAGGAGGCGGCTAAGTTGATGATGAAGAATGTGGTGAAGTTTTGGGGAGTCCCACACAACATCATTAGTGATCGAGATTCTCGGTTCTTGGGACGATTCTGGACCGAGTTGTTCAAGTTGTTGGGATCTAAATTATACTTCTCCACAAGCCTCCACCCCCAAACGGATGGCCAAACAGAAAGAATTAACTTGCTCTTGGAGCAATATCTCCGGCACTATGTAAGTGCCAACCAACGAGATTGGGTGAAGTTGTTGGACATAGCCCAATTCTCCTATAACTTGCAGCGGAGCTCTGCATCCAACAAGAGCCCATTCGAGATTATTACGGGACAACAACCATCAACTCCTCACACCCTGGTTATTGGTTATACAGGGAGTAGCCCATCAACCTATCACTTTGCAAAGGAATGACATCACAATGCAGATATTGCGCGGGCTTACTTGGAGAAGGTGGCCAAGAAGATGAAGAAGTGGGCAGACTTGGGGAGGCGACCACAAGAGTTTAAAGTGGGCGACATGGTGTTGGTGAAGCTCCAACCAGCATTACTCCAGTTCTTTAGGCACAGAGTGCACAAAGGATTGGTGCGCAAATATGAAGGGCCTTTCCCAATCATCAGCAGAGTAGGCAATGTCTCATACAAGTTGCAACTGCCAGCATGGTTCAGAATTCATAACGTCTTCCATGCGAGCAACTTGAAAGCCTACCACTCAGATCCGCAAGATGATTCTCGAAATGTTCCAACTCGACTACCCCCCACCAGAGCCTCTTACGAGAAGCGAGTTGAAACTATTCTGGCGGATCGCAAGATAAAACTACCCAATAGAGCACAACAAATTGAGTACTTGGTGAAGTGGCAAAAGCTTCCTCAAACAGAAGCCAGTTGGGAGCCAGAAGATGTCATACGACATGAAGAAGCTCGCGTCAAAGCTTACCAACAAGCGTCGACGAGGGCGTCGACAGTTTAAGTGGGGGAGAATGTCACGAACGGACGTCGCTCAACTGCAACATCTTCGCTTCGTGAACCGTTCGTTGCTTTTTCTTGCTTGTACATATGTTTGGCAGATTGTTTTGCCTTGAGTTTATGTGTTTTTACCTAAGAAATATGAGCGAAAGTAGTGTAGAAGGCTGCAGAACGATCGTTCGCTGCACAGAGCCAAAACAGCCCTATTTTTGGGTCTTTTTCGTGTGCCACGGCAACCTTCCTGAGCGGTGCGAAATGTCAGCCATTTCAGCACCTTGGAACCCCCCGGGTGGCACCGGGCTGGATGGGGTTCCGGGTATATGTCGGGCGTAGGCGTTCATCAGCAATTGAACTTGTCTTGCGTTCGATACCTTGGGAACCGTCGTTTGCGGACTTGCGACCGTTCCTACAACCCTCCAAAGTCCTATTTCGCTCTCTTTCTCTCTTTTCTCAGCTGCACTCAAGGTGTTCGACAAATTGCTTGTATAGCTTTCCGCTTTGCGAGACGCCGGGACGTGTCCGTCGCTCGCTTCTAAGCTAATCAACTTCTTCTTTGCAGGTCCTACGAGACCTTATGAGGTTGTAAGAGGGCTGACCCTGTGCGGATAGATAATGCTTTGGGCGTTTCATGACTTAGGCAATCCTAGCTAAGTCCAGAACAGTGGGTAAGGTTGCTTCACGACTTAGGCAATTTCAGCTAAGTCTTCGGGAGTGCTGTAAGGGTGCCGCACGGCTTAGGCAAATTCAGCTAAGTCCGTGACAATGTGTTAAAATGTTAATTGAATGTGAAGAATTGTCTTTCAATCGAGTGTCACATTGGAGATAAATATACTCCGCTCTTCCCTAGAAACCTTGTTAGCAGAAAGCGGCACATGGTGGTTTTATAGTTGAACTCAATAAGGATAATAATTCCAATCTTGTCTCAGAAAAATGGCATTTTCTTGATCAGATAATTTGTACTTTTAGGAATATTGGTATAGGGTGAGAGTTTGTCTTTGGTTGGCCTTAGAATGTGTCCTATATTTAACTAATGATCTAGTCTTTATGGAATTTGGCAGCTTAAAGGTGTTTAATTGTTATTTCACGTGAGAAACTTATTATTTATTTATGCTTAAATTGCAACTAAGTTAAGTGTATATTGGTCTAGTATTTCACGTTGTGAAGCAATTTTATTTCTTTCAGCGGATCATATGATGGCCTTGACCTTTTGTCCTCTGTAGAATTAAACAAAGTTGGCCTTTGTCTTTTCGGTCATAAACAATAGCAATTTAAATGGATATATGAATTGAGTAACTATTGATGGTTTTTTTGGTGTCAGCTTCTTCTGGTTCACCATGTATGCCCAAAACACTGTGTTTGAACATAATCTGGCTCTACTTGTTGTAGTTTCATGAAGTAACCAATGTTTTTGGTCCTATGTGTGGAGATAACAGTTTTAATATCCTCATTACAGCATATTCATATCTAGCTGTTCTTCATCGCATGTTTCTTCATTATATCTTTCCTTCTTGTTTTCTTTGGATAACAGAACTTGAAGGGATTTCTTTTGTGTATATAGGAGGAGAAAGAGATGGCTCACCTATATGAGCGCAGAAGGTTTCCATACCCAGGCGACCAAGAAGCAGTCGACGAGTTCATTAAAAGCGGAGGAAGTCTTGGCACTACCATTGGACCCAAAGGATTTATAGACAGCAACAAGGATTCTGACAACCTGCAAAATCAATTGCAGTCTAAAAAATTTGAACAGGAAGCTCAAAAGCTATGGTTTCGCATGAGGAATGAAGTCATACAAGAGCTCCAAGACAAGGGCTTCGATGTCGAGTGAAGATGCTGTAACAAAGAGTATGATTAAAGAGCTTGATCACGGACAACTTCAGGAATTGATTACTATTAGTTCTAGGTTAATGGTTGTTAAAATTCCATGCATGTGCTGGTTTGATTCTATGTCAAATTGCGATACAGTTGGCACAAAACTTTGTTTTGCAGAATTCCTCTTTCACAAGAACAGTAGTAGTACTGTAAAAATTCCCTTGTACGGTTCATAAATGGTATGATATCTGGTATCAGCTTATGTTCACAAATGAAACTTGAATAAGAGCATGTTTATTTTGCATTAGATGCTTATCAAATATCCATACTAAAAAACGAGTACTTTCACAGACCCTTTCGTGAGTTCATCTCGAGATATACTAGCAGTAGACAGTGCATTATTGTGTGTACATATGAGAGCATCTTGTACCATGAAACAAATGAAAACTAATTAAGAAATATAAGCTTTCATGAGTTACATCAATAATTTTTAATTTAACTGAAAGGTGTCAGTTAGTTTAGTTAGTAAAGATCTTAATAATTTATCCTAAAATCCTGAGTTCAAATTTGACTTTTGTTATTTACCCTTTATGAAAAAAAAATCTAAATAAAAATCAATAAATCAAGTTTATAAGAAGGTGACAAATAACTTAGTAAAATTTTTGATAGTTTATTATCAGATTGTTCACTTAATTTTTGCTAAAAAAATTCAAATACTAATATTCAATAACACATCATATAATTTGGTATTAATCAATTTTTAAAATTATTTTTTTTGTGATAAAGAATGGTATACGTCGGTGTATAATACATGATAGCTCAATATTTTACGGGTCCTATAAGTTGTCAAAACCGAAACACACACACGTCATATAATTTGGTATTGATCAATTTTTAAAATTAATTTTTTTGTGATAACGGATGGTATACGTCGGTGTATAAGTTGGGCCTTCAATGCGGCCCATACGGTCCAAGAGATGTGCGACCCGGGTCGGTTCGGAGCGTAACGGTCACAATTCCCAGCTTAATAGTCGTCGTCGTCCGAACCTGTCAGAGAGACGTTGCGATCGGTTCCATGGTGGGTGAAGCCCCGTTGGGCCTTCGCATCGTTCTCCGCCAGCATGTCCAAGAGGTCTCCAGCCGTGTCGAAGGGGTCTCCAGCCGCGCCGATGGAGGTCGAGTTTTCGGGTGAGCGATCTCGAACTCTCCTCCCACATCTCCTTCTCTTTCCTGGTTTATGAGATTGTTGTTCCACTAGATCTAACGATGTCACTGGATGATAGTACCGAGCAGGGCTTGATGAAAAAGAGTCTTGGGGAATTTGTTGACGGTGAAGCAGTCCTAATAGTTAGGTTTTGGTTTTGTTATTCTTTAATGAAGCATTTCTCGGAAAGAAAAGGAATCAAGAAAACCCCCGGATATTTTCTCTTTCTTGGTTCACGAGATTGTTGTTCTACTAGCTTCGATGATGTCATTGTAGTACATGTTAGGGCTTGGTGAAGAAAAGAGAACATTTTCTTGGAGAATTGATTGACGTCAGGGTTTGTTGTTCTCTTTCTTGGTTTAATGGAGAATCAAGAAAGCCCCCCACATCTCTCTTTTACCCTCTTTGTTCATGGGATTGTCGTTCTGCTAGTTTTAACAATGCCATTAGGGGAATTGGTTAACACCAAAGTGCTAAAAGTAAGGAAAGTTAGGTTTAGGTCTTGAGGTAGATGTTCTTGCAAAGAGAAGGAATTAAAAAAGCATGATCATGGTGTCTGATGAGTAGTTCTGGCATTCACGAATTTTATTTCTTATTTTTCTCTTTTAAAAGGGCCATTTCGTACATGCTCTTTAAATGAATAAATGGAATCCTATTAAACGGATATAAAATGGAAACTGAACTCTGTGATGAGAAACAGTTCCATTACTGAAGGATTTATCATTAGAAAGCAGTAGACGACAATTATAAAAAAGAACTAGTTATAAGAATTTGTTGTTGCTTATCGATAAAGATTTGATTGAATAATTGTGTAAATAAATTATAGCTTGGATTTGAAGCAAGTGGCTTATTGAATGAAGAATCTTAAATTTTTTTTATGCAATTTGGTATGAGGTTTTAATGTATTGGAACTTTCGATAAACATATATATTGATATATTATTTGAATATGATTAAATGTTATATTTTTTACATGTCAGCCATATTTTATGATTCATGTTTATATTAATTGTGGCATGACATGTTCTCATGAACCTAGATGTCATTTTTTTATAGTCTTCATTCACGTATAATTATTTTAAATTATGAATGTGTTTTATAAAAAATATATAAGTATGTAGCAATTGACGTGAAAGTATATGATTGATTATTAGATACATATTATTATATTTTAAATCAAGTTCTTGATAATTCTCTTACTATAGGCATGTACCACATTATGGAGTTTAATGGTGGTAAACCTTTGGACCAGCAAGGGTTGATGTATAAGTTCAACAAGATGAAATTAATATTTGTACTTCATAGTAGCTTTAAGAAGACAATTAAAAAGAAGATTCCATTAACATAGATTGATTTATGATATTATATGAACAAGGGTGATGTGTAATCACCGAATTGCACCCTTGGGTGGTAAAGTCATGACCCCAAATGTTAGATACACATTTAACTCCAGTTACTCCACCAATCATCTTATCTACAAATTGAGGTCAATTCCCTTGGGTTTAACACATACTTGAATTGCATATATATTATATTTTCTTATATGAATAAAGAAGAATATACCATATGACATGTGATATGAGAATGTAGTTAAGGAAAATAAAATGAACATGTTTGATATAATAGTATATGATTCAAATACTTGATAGAAATATTAATTATGCATGTTTGGTCTAGTTATGTGAGATCCATGTATGCTTAATTCTTGGAGTATAAACTTATATTAATATCTTTTGCTTTTCCTACCCATCCTATAAAGGTTGTTTACGTACTAAGTATTTATTATAAGCATTCATTTTCAAAATTTATGTTTCTTTCAAGATGGAGAAATTGCAATATTTGTTGCAGATTCAGCTTTAAATATTGATGTAACTGAACATGGTTTTAACTTAATCATATCAGGTTTGCACATAATCATTAGGTTGTACCATTATAGTTCTTCGGCTCCATATAACAATTTACTCATTGTAGTTCACTGATCATGCCATTGAAGAAGTTGTACCTCTAGAACTTCTACCACCATAGGTTTGTTCCAAGTTTCATAAAAACCCTGAATTGACAAGACAAAAAGCAAGCTAAAAAGGCAGGGTGCTGCAACAATGCTTGAAGATGACTGGTAATTGCAAATGCTGTTGTTATTATCTTCGTTGTACTGAAGAATTTCAAACTTAGGCGATTGAACATTAATGATGTGGTTTGCTGTCTTTTTTATTATATTAGAAACAATTAATTTAGAATCAATATTGATGACCTTGTACAAATGCATTCAAGTTTCAGATGATCAACTCAATGTGCTATTTTCAAAATATCTCAATCTTGTTCCTCGTACCTAAAAATTGACTTGTAAAAATTTCTCAGTTGAGACAGAAGGTATGAGGTCAGAAGCAGCACACTGATCAGACTCCGTGAATGAGGCTGTGCAGTCTGAAAGCTGAAGGCCAAGCTGATGCTGATGAAGCCATTTTAACAGGAAGGGATACGTGTCCCAATCACAGAGAAAACTAATGGATTCTCTGTGCAAATAAAAAAAAGGTGAATTATAATAGCTGGTATCATCCAAAGATCAAGGTTGACACAGAGATACGTGTCTCAATACATGGAGTGCATGATTTTTCAGTGAGAAAGAGAGCTCCTGAATCAATGCTGCTTTTTCTGATAATTTGGTATAACTTACTTTTTATCCATGAACATACCCCTGAATGATTCTGACGACTAACTAATTAGGTAAGGTTTTGAATTGGATGCTGTAGAGTAGCAATTTGATTCTTCTTGGTGCTTCTTTGGATCAGTAAAATTACTCCTCTTTTGTTTTAAACACAACTAGAGCTAGGCCAATGCAGTTTTCTGGTCTGGATTGACCCTTATGTACATGACTTGGTTATATTCAGGCTTTACACAAATTGCCCCCTTTTCTTTACATCTTAGTTTATCAAAAGCATGGAGTATCACTGTGCAACTCTATACACTGAGGAGGAATTGAGCGAGACACACTTTGGCATGATGTGCTTACCTTCAGTTGGCCCTAGCTGGCCGATAGCCACTACTGAATCTGATTACTCTCTTCATGACTGGTAGAATTTTGATGAGTTCTAATCTGCTTCTACTAAGTTGGCTGATAGTAATTTTACCTCTTGGGAACAACAAACTCTGATGAAGTGATTTGCATATGTGGATTTATTCTTCCTTCGAAAGTGTGATACTTTTCTAGTAACATCTCATCCTTGACCAGTAGAGAATAGCAAAGAAGTGAATTTATGTGATGGTTTAGATGAGCTAGTGAGTTATTCATTCCAGCTAATTTGTCTTATTTTATCTAAATTGGCAATAGAACACTAATTACAGGCTAGAGCAACTACAGATAACACTAATCTGCAATGTCCAACTTGAGGAAATTTGTAGTTGGACATGAATGAATAGGTTCAGTGCAACATCATGTCAAGGAAAATATTCTTGTGAACCATTGAGATTATATATCACAAATTTATCTTACAGATTACATCAAAACCATGTTCATTGAGCTGCTGAACAAAGCCTGGTTTCCAATGAAGATAAAATGATGTTCGAGGTTTCTTTAGTGGATTATGCCATTTAATGTTATGACATTCTTTTCTTATTACTTTGTTTATTATTAATATTGATGAAGATTGAGTATTGGTGAAGTCTTCATTCATTTCTTTCTAGTTTGGATGCAGTATTAAATGACAATAGTCTCTATCACTCCATTTTGATGGGATTTATTTTGACTATCCTAATTAAAATATCTTGATCATTTTGGCAATGAATAAGAATCCATCATAGAGTTTATAATATTTGCTGTGACCTTACATTGGATCATGATATTCCTCTATTTATTGCATAGAAAAAGTTTTCCAGCAAGCATCAAGGTTAAGAGGATTGCTTTGGTGTTGACAATATATATCGTGGTCAATATATTGCCTTGATCAGTATATACTGTTGCCATTTTCATCATTCAGAAATTAAAAAGAATTGCCTTGATGTTGACAAATTACCAATCCGATCTCAAATCCAAATTCTTTATCCATAAATGGGGTTATCGTTAGTTGATCAGTTTGATTGCAATCCTTCTGGGAGACTATAATATGCAAAATCATCCATAAATGGAGTTTGTTGCTTCAGGATTCTTTACCTTGAACAACATATGGTACCAAGTTTTATAGGCAAAATGTTGCTCTTCATGGTGTGGTGATGTCAAATGTTTGTCATTTATATTATTTACATTTATTCATACTTAGATATCAGTGTATATATCATTTTTGGAAGATGATTTTTTTAAGGTCTACAAAGAATCAACTTTGATGGAACAAATTTGTTTTAAATGGAGAAGTGACTGCATTTTCTGATAAGCAATCTAGCTTCAGCAAAATCTGGATTCAAATAGTGTGCTATCATGGTTCATTTTCACCAAAAAATTGAAATGTAAACTTAACTTAGACCTAGTGAAATGGTTGTTATTTCTTTTGTATTGTGGTGTGCAGCACCATGCAGGAGACCACAATCTAGCTTCAGCAAAATCTGGATTCAAATAGTGTGCTATCATGGTTCATTTTCACCAAAAAATTGAAATGTAAACTTAACTTAGACCTAGTGAAATGGTTGTTATTTCTTTTGTATTGTGGTGTGCAGCACCATGCAGGAGACCGCAACTCCAGTGAGCTCTGCTCTTTTTCAGACTGAGTATTTATTCTTAGCATTCATTTTCAAAATTTATTTTTCTTTATAGATGGAGAAATTGCAATGTTTGTTGCAGATTCAGCTTTAAATATCGAGGTAACTGAACATGATTTCAACTTAATCATATCAGGATTGCACATAATCATTAGGTTGTGCCATTGTAGTTCTTCGGTTCCATATAACAATTTACTCATTGTAGTTCATTGATCATGCCATTGAAGAAGTTGTACCTCTAGAACTTCTACCAAAGGTTTGTTCCATGTTTCATAAAATTCCTGATTTGACAAGACAAAAAGCAAGCTAAAAAGACAGAAGAATTAAAAGGTGCTGCAACAACGCCGGAAGATAGCCTGGTAATTGCAAATGCTTTTGTTATTATCTATGTTGTACTGAAGAATTTCAAACTTAGGCGATTGAATATTAATGATGTGGTTTGCTGTCTTTTTTACTATGTTAGAAACAATTAGTTTAGAATCAATATTGATGACCTTGTACAAATGCATTCAAGTTTCAGGTGATCAACTCAACTTGCTTTTTTCAAAATATCTCAATCTTGTTCCTCTTTCCTAAAAATTGACTTGTAAAAATTTCTCAGTTGAGACAGAAGGTATGAGGTCAAAAGCAGCACACTGATCAGACTCCGCCTATGAGGCTGTGCTGTCTGAAAGCTGAAGGAGAAGCTGATGCTGATGAATCCATTTCAATAGGAAGAGATACGTGTCTCACAGGGAAAACTAATGGATTCTCTGTGCTAATAGAAAAAAGGTGAATTATAGCAGCTGGTATCATCCAAAGATCAAGGTTGACACAGAGTTACATCATTTTTGTGCATCTAATGTGGAATGACATTTTAATACATGGAGTGCATGATTTCTCAGTTAGAAAGTGAGCACCTGAATCAATGTGGCTTTTTCTGTTAATTTGTATAACTTACTACCATGAACATACCACTCAATGATTCTGACGACTAACTAATTAGGTAATGTTATGAATTGCCTGTTGTAGAGTTATCATTAGTAATTTGATTCTTCTTGGTGCTTCTTTGGATCAGTAAAATTACTCCTCTTTTGTTTTAAACACAACTGGAGCTAGGCCAATGCAAGTTTTTTGGTCTGGATTGAACCTTATGTACATGACTTGGTTATATTCAGGCTTTACTCAAATTCCCCCCTTTTCTTTACATCTTAGTTTATCAAAAACATGGACAGTATCACTGTGCAACTCTATACACTATGAGGAGGAATTGAGCGAGACACACTTTGGCATGATGTGCTACCTTCTGTTGGCCTTAGCTGTTCGATAGACACTACTGAATCTGGTTATTCTCTTCATGATCGGTAGATTTTGATGAGTTCTAATCTGCTTCTACTAAGTTGGCTGATAGTCATTTTACCTCTTGGGAACAACATACGAGGAAGAAGTGACTTGCGTATGTGGATTTATTCTTCCTTTGAAGGTGTGATACTTTTCTAGGAACATCTCATCCTTGACCAGTAGAGAAGAGCAAAGAAGTGAATTTGTATGATGGTTTAGAAGAGCTAGAGTTATTCAGTCCAGCGAATTCATCTTATTTTATCAAAATTAGCAATAGAACACTAATTACAGGCTAGAGCAACTACAGATAACACTAATATGCAATGTCCAACTTGAGGTAATTTGTAGTTGGACATGAATGAATAGGTTCAGTGCAATATCATGTCATGGAAAATATTCTTGTGAACCATTGAGATTATGTTTCACAAATTTATCTTGCAGATTACATCAAAACCATGTTCATCGAGCCGCTGAGCAAAGCCTCGTTTCTATTAAAGATAAGACGATGTCCGAGGTTTCTTTAGTGGATTATGCCATTTAATGGTGTGACATTCTTTTCTTATTACTTTGTTTATTATTAATATTGACGAAGATTTAGGATTGGTGAAGTCTTCATTCATTTCTTTTTAGTTTGGATGCAGTATTAAATAACAATAGTCTCTATCACTCTATTTTGTTGGGATTTGTTTTGACTATCCTAATCAAAATATTTTGATCATTTTGGCAATGAGTAAGAATCAGTCATAGAGTTTATAATATTTGCTGTGACCTTACGTTAGATCATGATATTCCTCTATTTATTGCATAGAAAAGTTGACTTCCAGCAAGCATCGAGGTTAAGAGGATTGCTTTGGTGTTGGTCTATATGTTGTCTTGATCAATATATTGTTGTCATTTTCATCTTTCAGAAATTAAAAAAAATTGCCTTGATGTTGACAAATTAGCTAATCTGATCTCAAGTCCAAATTCTTTATCCATAAATGGGGTTATCGTTGCTTGATCAGTTTGATTGCAATCTTTTTGGGAGTCTATAATATGCAACATCATCCACTGGTCCAACATGACTTTATCTGGTTAGGAATATCAGAGTTTGTTGCTTCAGGATTCTTTACCTTGAACAACATATGGTACCAAGTTTTATACGCAAAATGTTGCTTTTGATGGTGTCGTGATGTCAAATCTTTGTCATTTATATTATTTAGATTTATTTCGTATGTAGATATCTGTGTATATATCATTTTGGGAAGATGATTTCTTTAAGCTCTACAAAGAATCAACTTTGCTGGCACAAATTTGTGTTTGCTGGAGAAGTGACTGCATTTTCTGAAAAGCAATCTTGCTTAAGCAAAATCTGGATTCAGATAGTGTGCTGTCGTGCTTAATTTTCACCAAAGAATTGAAAGGTAAACTTAAATTTGACCTAATGAAATGGTTGTTATTTCTTTTGTATTGTGGTGTGCAGCACCATGCAGGAGTCTGCAACTCCAGTGAGCTCCGCTCTTTTTCAGACTGAGTATTTATTCTAAGCATTCATTTTCAAAATTTATTTTTCTTTATAGATGGAGAAATTGTAATGTTTGTTGCAGATTCAGCTTTAAATATTTATGTAACTGAGCATGGTTTCAACTTAATCATATCAGGATTGCACATAATCATTAGGTTGTACCATTTTAGTTCTTCGGCTCCATATAACAATTTACTCATTGTAGTTCACTGATCATGCAGAAGTTGTACCTCTAGAACTTCTACCACCATTGGTTTGTTCCAAGTTTTATAAAAATCCTGATTAGACAAGACAGAAAGTAATCGAAGAAGGCAGAAGAAACAAAAGTTGCTGCAACAATTCCTGAAGATAGCCTTGTAATTGCAAATGGTTTTGTTATTATCTATGTTGTACTGAAGAATTTCAAACTTAGGAGATTGAACATTAATGATGTGGTTTGCTGTTTTTTTTATTATATTAGAAGCAATTAGTTTAGAATCAATATTGATGACCTTGTACAAATGCATTCAAGTTTCAGATGATCAACTCAATTTGCTTTTTTCAAAATATCTCAATCTCGTTCCTCGATCCTAAAAATTGACTTGTAAAAATTTCTCCGTTGAGACAGAAGTTATGAAGTCAGAAGCAGCACACTGGTCAAACTACGCCTATGAGGCTGTGCTGTCTGAAAGCTGAAGGAGAAGCTGATGCTGATGATGTCATTTCAACAGGAAGAGATACGTGTCTCAATCACAGAGAAATCTAATGGATTCTCTGTGCAAATAAAAAAAAGGTTAATTATAGCAGTTGGTATCATTCAATGATCAAGGTTGACACAGAATTCCATCACTTTTGATGCATCTGATGTGGAAGGGCATTTTAATACATGGAGTGCATGATTTCTCAGTGAGAAAGCGAGCACCTGAATTAATGCTGCTTTTTCTGATAATTTGGTATAACTTACTACCATGAACACCCATTCTGACGACTAACTAATTAGGTAATGTTATGAATTGCATGCTGTAGACTTAGCATTAGCAATTTGATTCTTCTTGGTGCTTCTTTGGATTAGTAAAATTACTTCTCTTTTGTTTTAATCACAATTGGAGCTAGGCCAATGCAGTTTCTGGTCTGGATTGACCCTTATGTACATGACTTGGTTTTATTCAGGCTTTACTCAAATTACCCCCATTTCTTTACATTTTAGTTGAAACATGGACAGTATCACTGTGCAACTCTATACACCATGTGGAGGAATTGAGCGAGACACACTTTGGCATGATGTGCTACCTTCAGTTGGCCCTAGCTGGCCGATAGACACTACTGAATCTGGTTATTCACTTATGACTGGTAGATTTTGATGAGTTCTAATCTGCTTCTACTAAGTTGGCTGATAGTCATTTTACCTCTTGGGAACAACATCCTTGGATGAAGTGATTTGCATATGTGGATTTATTCTTCCTTCGAAAGTGTGATACTTTTCTAGTAAACATCTCATCCTTGACCAGTAGAAAAGAGCAACGAAGTGAATTTATATGATGGATTAGAAGAGCTAGTGAGTTATTCTGTCCGGCTAATTTGTCTTATTTTATCTAACTTAGCAGTAGATCACTAATTACAGGCTATAGCTTCTACAGATCTGCAATGTCCAACTTGCGGAAATTTGTGGTTGGACATAAATGAGTTGGTTCAGTGCAATATCATGTCATGGAAAATATTCTTGTGAACCATTGAGATTATGTTTCACAAATTTATCTTACAGATTACATCAAAACCAAGTTCATCGAGCCGCTGAGCAAAGGCTGGTTTCTAATGAAGATAAAACGATGCCGGAGGTTTCTTTAGTCGATTATGCCATTTAATGGTATGACATTCTTTTCTTTTTATTTGTTTATTATTAATATTGATGAAGATTGAGGATTGGGGAAGTCCTCATTCATTTAATGGTATGCCATTTCTTTCTAGTTTGGATGCAGTGTTAAATGACAATATTCTCTATCACTCCATTTTGTTGAGATTTCTTTTGACTATCCTAATCATTATATTTTGATCATTTTGGCAATGAATAAGAATCAGTCATAGAGTTTATAATATTTGCTGTGACCTTATGTCTCTATTTATTGCGTTGAAAAAGTTGACTTCCAGCAAGCATCGAGGTTAAGAGGATTGCTTTGGTGTTGACAATATATATTGTGGTCAATATGTTGCCTTGATCAGTATATATTGTTGTCATTTTCATCTTTCGGAAATTAAAAAGAATTGCCTTGATGTGACAAATTACCTAATCTGATCTCAAATCCAAATTCTTTATCCATAAATCAGGTTATCGTTGGTTGATCAGTTTGATTGCAATCCTTTTGAGAGACTATAATATGCAACATCATCCACTGGTCCATCATGACTTTATCTGGTTAGGAATATCAGAGTTTGTTGCTGCCGGTTTCTTTACCTTCAACAACATATGGTACCAATTTTTATATACAAAATGTTGCTTTTGATGGTGTTGTGATGTCAAAACTGTCATTTATATTATTTTATATTTATTTCATATGTAGATATCAATGTATATATCATTTTGGGAAGATGATTTTTTTAAGCTCTACAAAGAAACAACTTTGCTGGCACAAATTTGATTTAGATGGAGAAGTGACTGCATTTTCTGATAAGTGTGCTCTCGTTCTTCATTTTCACCAAAGAATTGAAAGGTAAACTAAACTTTGACCTAGTGAAATGGTTTTTATTTCTTTTGTATTGTGGTGTGCTGCACCATGCAGGAGTTTGCAACTCCAATGAGCTATGCTCTTTTTCAGACTGAGTATTTATTCTCAGCATTCAGTTTCAAATTTTTTTTGGGAAGATGATTTTCTTAAGCTCTACAAAGAAACAACTTTGCTGGCACAAATTTGATTTAGATGGAGAAGTGACTGCATTTTCTGATAAGCAATCTAGCTTCAGCAAAATTTGGATTCATATAGTGTGCTCTCGTTCTTCATTTTCACCAAAGAATTGAAAGGTAAACTAAACTTTGACCTAGTGAAATGGTTTTTATTTCTTTTGTATTGTGGTGTGCTGCACCATGCAGGAGTTTGCAACTCCAGTGAGCTCTGCTCTTTTTCAGACTGAGTATTTATTCTCAGCATTCATTTTCAAATTTTTGTTTTCTTTATATATGAAGAAATTGCAATGTTTGTTGCAGATTCAGCTTTAAATATTGATGTAACTGAACATGATTTCAACTTAATCATATCAGGATTGCACATAATCATTAGGTTGTTCCATCGTAGTTCTTCGGCTCCATATAACAATTTACTCATTGTAGTTCACTGATTATGCCATTGAAGAAGTTGTACCTCTAGAACTTCTACCACCATATGTTTGTTCCAAGTTTCATAAAAATCCTGATTTGACAAGACAAAAAAGCAAGCTAAAAATGCTGAAGAAACAAAAGCTGCTGCAACAATGCCTGAAGATATCCTAGTAATTGCAAATGCTTTTGTTATTATCCATGTTGTACTGAAGAATTTCAAACTTAGGCGATTGAACTTTAATGATGTGGTTTGCTGTCTTTTTTATTATATTAGAAACATGATTTCAAAATTTTATAATTTATTTTTCTTTATAGATGGAGAAATTGCTATGTTTGTTGCAGATTAAAATCTTGATATATCTGAACATGATTTCAATTTAATCATATCAGGATTGCACATAACCATTAGGTTGTTCCATTGTAGTTCTTCGGCTCCATATAACAATTTACTCATTGTAGTTCACTAATCATGCCATTGAAGAAGTTGTACCTCTAGAACTTCTACCACCATAGGTTTGTTCCAAGTTTCATAAAAATCCTGATTTGACAATACAAAAAGCAAGCTAAAAAGGCAGACGAAATAAAAGCTGCTTTAATGATGTGGTTTGTTGTCTTCTTTATTATATTAGAAACCATTAGTTTAGAATCAATATTGATGACCTTGTACAAATGCATTCAATTTTCAGTTGATCAACTAAACTTGCTTTTTTTAAAATATCCCAATCTTTTTCCTCATACTTAAAAATTGACTTGTAAAAATTTCTCAGTTGAGACAGAAGGTATGAGGTCAGAAGCAACACACTGATCAGACTTCACCTATGAGGCTGTGCAGTCTGAAAGCTGAAGGAGAAGGTGATGCTAATGAAGCCATTTCAATAGGATGAGATACGTGTCTCAATCACAGAGAAAACTAATGGATTCTCTGTGCAAATAAAAAAAGGTGAATTATAGCAGCTGGTATCATCCAAAGATCAAGGTTGACACAGTTCCATCACTTTTGATGCATCTGATGTGGAAGAGCATTTTAATACATGGAGTGCATGATTACTCACTGAGAAAAGAATGCACCTGAATCAATGCTGCTTTTTCTGATAATTTGGTATAACTTACTACCATGAACATACCCATTCTGACGACTAACTAATTAGGTAAGATTATGAATTGCATGCTTAGCATTTGCAATTTGATTCTTCTTGGTGCTTCTTTGGATCAGTAAAATTACTTCTCTTTTGTTTTAATCACAACTGGAGGTAGGCCAATGCAGTTTTCTGGTCTGGATTGACCTTTATGTACATGACTTGGTTTTATTCAGGCTTTACTCAAACTACCCCTTATGTACATGACTTGGTTTTATTCAGGCTTTACTCAAATTACCCCCTTTTCTTTACATTTTAGTTGAAACTTGGATAGTATCACTGTGCAACTCTATACACTATGTGGAGGAAATGAGCGAGACACACTTTGGCATGATGTGCTACCTTTAGTTGGCCCTAGCTGGCCGATAGACACTACTGAATCTGGTTATTCTCTTTTGACTGGTAGATTTTGATGAGTTCTAATCTGCTTCTACTAAGTTGGCTGATAGTCTTGGGAACAACATCCTTGGATGAAGTGATTTGCATATGTGGATTTATTCTTCCTCCGAAAGTGTGATACTTTTCTAGTAACATCTCATCCTTGACCAGTAGAGAAGAGCAAATAAGTAAATTTATATGATGGTTTAGAAGAGCTAGTGAGTTATTCTGTCCGGCTAATTTGTCTTATTTTATCTAACTTAGCAGTAGACCACTAATTACAGGCTATAGCTTCTACAGATAACACTATTCTGCAATGTCCAACTTGAGGAAATTTGTAGTTGGACATAAATGAATAGGTTCAGTGCAATATCATGTCATGGAAACTATTCTTGTGAACCATTGAGATTATGTTTCACAAATTTATCTTACAGATTACATCAAAACCAAGTTCATCGAGCTGCTGAACAAAGGCTAGTTTCTAATGAAGATAAAACGATGTCGGAGGTTTCTTTAGTCGATTATGCCATTTAATGGTATGACATTCTTTTCTTTTTACTTTGTTTATTATTAATATTGATGAAGATTGAGGATTGGTGAAGTCTTCATTCATTTACTGGTATGACATTTCTTTCTAGTTTGGATGCAGTGTTAAATGACAATATTCTCTATCACTCCATTTTGTTGGGATTTCTTTTGACTATCGTAATAAAAATATTTTGATCATTTTGGCAATGAACAAGAATCAGTCATTGAGTTTATAATATTTGCTGTGACCTTATGTCTCTATTTATTGCATAGAAAAAGTTGACTTCCAGCAAGCATCTTGGTTAAGAGGGGACTGCTTTGGTGTTGACAATATATATTGTGGTCAATATGTTGCCTTGATCAGTATATATTGTTGTCATTTTCATCTTTCAGAAATTAAAAAGAATTGCCTTGATGTTGACAAATTACCTAATCCGATCTCAAATCCAAATTCTTTATCCATAAATGGGGTTAACGTTAGTTGATCAGTTTGATCGCAATCCTTTTGAGAGACTATAATATGCAACATCATCCACTGGTCCATCATGACTTTATCCGGTTAGGAATATCACAGTTTGTTGCTTCCGGATTCTTTACCTTCAACAACATATGGTACCTAGTTTTATATGCAAAATGTTGCTTTTGATGGTCAAAACTGTCATTTATAATATTTAGATTTATTTCATATGTAGATATCAGTGTATATATCATTTTGGGAAGATGATTTTTTTAAGCTCTACAAAGAAACAACTTTGCTGTCACAAATTTGATTTAGATGGAGAAGTGACTGCATTTTCTGATAAGCAATCTAGCTTCAGCAAAATCTGGATTCAAATAGTGTACTCTCTTTTCACCAAAGAATTGAAAGGTAAACTTAACTTTGACCTAGTGAAATGGTTTTTATTTCTTTTGTATTGTGGTGTGCAGTACCATGCAGGAGTCTGCAACTCCAGTGAGCTCTGCTCTTTTTCAGACTGAGTATTTATTCTCAACATTCTTTTTCAATTTTTTATTTCTTTATAGATGGAGAAATTGCAATGTTTGTTGCAGATTCAGCTTTAAATATTGATGTAACTGAGCATGGTTTCAACTTAATCATATCAGGATTGCACATAATCATTAGGTTGTTCCATTGTAGATCATGCCATTGAAGGAGGCTAAAGAGATGCGACTCGATGTGGGCAACGAGGGGAGGAAGGTGAGGAAGATGGCGGCTGGGCAACGAGGCAGAGGCGACAGTTGGGAGCAGCGGGCAACAGATGGGCGCTGAAGAGGAGGGAAGGAACAGAGGTGGTCGGCGAGTGTTGTGGTGTTTAGGGCGGCTAATGGCGCTGATGTGGTTGAGGACATCGGCCACAACCGCGGGTGGTAGCGGCAACAGGGCGACAACCGAGGGTCGAGGCAGTGGCAAGCAGCGGTGACGTTGCTGTACGGGATTGGGCTGCGACCACATATCTCAGATGGAGTCAAGGAAGAAGCAGCGGCGACAAGGATGGCAGGGGTGGGCGGCTGCTACAGTAGGGAAGACAATGGCGCGACTGGGCAGCGATGGGGAAGTGGGGTCCGACGAGGGCTGCCGCAGGGGAGGCAGGCTGTTGGGGGTGTCGTCGACGCGGCTAGGCAATGGTTAGTAGCGACGATAGGGTGATGGCTGAGGGCTGGAGAGGGAGGAGGTAGTGGTGCTAGCGTGAGGAGCGCTCAGCTGTCACGAACGATCGTCGCTCAACCGTAACTCTTCGTTCCGTGAACCGTTCGTCATTTTTGTTGCTTGTACAGATGCTTGGTAGCCTGTTTTGCCTTGGTTTGTGTGATTTTGCCTAGGAATTGCGAGCAGAAATAGTCTATCAGGCTACAGAACGATCGCTCACTCGCGAAGCTAGAACAGGCCAAAACTGCCCCAAAACTGGGTCGTTTTCGCGTGCTGCAACGACCTGGCTGAGTGGAGTAAAACGTCATCCATCTCAGCCTCTAGAACCCCCCTGGTGGCACAGGGCTGGATGGGGCTTCGGGATAGTAGTTGGGCATGAGCACTCAAAAGAAATTGAAGTGTTTTGCGTCCGACACCCTTGGGAACTGTTGTTCGTGGACTTGTGATCGTTCTTACAGCCCTCCAAAGTCCTGTTTCGCTCTTTCTCTCTTTTCCTTCTACACTCAAGGTGTTCGACGAATTGCTTGTAAGAGCTGCCCTCTTTGCGACGCGTCGGGATTTGTCCATCGCTTGTCTTCAAAACTAATCAACTTCTCTTTTTGCAGGTCCTTCGGGACTCGCACGAGGTTGCAATTGGGCTGACCCTTTGCGGGCAAATACGCTTCGGCGTTTCATGACTTAGGCAATCCCAACTGTTTGGAACATTGGGCAAAGGTTGCTTCGCGACTTAGGCAATTCCAGCTAAGTCTACAAGTTTATCGCAAGGGTGCCACACGGCTTAGGCAAATTCAGCTAAGTCCATGATATTATGGTATCAAAGTCGGCAAGCAATTCGAACAAGCAAGTGAAGAGGATTCGCAATCTCGTCATGGCGAAGCATCGCGGTGAATCCAGCAAGATGGGGCAAGCCGGACCTTTGCCCCAAACAGCCGCAAGTGGGCTGCAAGTGCAAACTCCCTCGCAAACTGCTGGAATCGCTCATTATGAGCGCGGCAGTTAACATGACGAGCGTGAAGTTGGGTACTCTCCGCGAGTGGAGGCATAATCTGGTGCGCTAACTTGAAAAAGGAGCCACAAGGAGAGACTTTCAACGGTGCTCTGAAGCTTTGTGGCAGGGTGCAACGCGGGTATTGTTCCCTCCCACATTAAGATTTTAGTGAGCAACGTCACTTTAGCCGTGAGTTCCACCACAACTTCGTGTAGATGTCGTACGGAGTCTTTAGTGTCCTCCGTCAGTCAGTCGACCAAGGACTCAACACTGTCGATAGAGTTCCTCCAAGCTCGCTTCAAGAACATCAAGGAGTCTGGGGGCGCTAGAGATGCCAAAGAGCTCGAGAATTTTTTGTTCGACATGGAACAGTATTTTCATGCTATGAGGCCCGATTCGGAGGAAACCAAAGTTCTATAACAACCATGTATCTGAATGGAGATGTAAAACTTTAGTGGCGAACCCGTTGGGAAGAGATCCAATAAGGCCGATACCGAGTGGATACATGGGAAGACTTGAGCGCGAGTTGAGAACTCAGTTTTTGCCCGAGAACACAGAGTTCATCGCAAGAAGGAAACTGAGACAACTCCGCCAAAGTACTTTCATCCGAGACTATGTGAAGCAATTTTCGGCACTGATGTTGGATATACAAGACATGTCCGAAAAGAACAAACTATTCAGCTTCATCGATAGCTTAAAGCCATGGGCACAACAAGAACTAAATTGGAGGAATGCCACCGATGTCGTCGAGGCAATTGCAGCCGCAGAAAGGCTAACTGATTTCGTTTTTTCGGAGGACTTAGGAAAGAAGAAACAATCCTCGGGAAATCACCTAGCAAAATACTCTCGTGCAAAGGAGTCTGGGGGCGAACAAAAGAAAAAGAGCTTCCATAAGGGACCAAGCTCGAAAGGCAAAGCCTCGAAATCTGGCAGATGCTTTTTGTGCGGAGGACCGCACATGGTGAGGGAGTGCTCGCAGAAGCAGGCACTCAACGCTTTAACGGCATCAATACACCCCCACAAGTTGGACAAGAGCAAAGCCGTCGCCCTTAGTTCGAGCAGTTCTGAATCTAGTAGTGATGACAAGGTGTCGCAAGGACCCCGAATGGGAGTGATGCGTTTGTTGAATGTATTACGGGGTCAAGCGGGGGAGAGAACAAAAACAAAGGCGCAGAAGACAGTAATTAACGAGTTGATGTATGTGGACATCAAGCTTAATGGCCGAACAACCCTTGCAATAGTGGACACCGGAGTTACCCATAACTTTATTGCCTATCGTGAAGCAAACGACTTGGGCTTGTCTTGGAGAAGAACCCAAGTCGCATGAAGGCTGTGAACGCGGAGGCCAAGCATATCTTCGGACTAGCAAAGGGGGTCCATATCAAGATTGGAACGTGGAGCGGGTGTACAAACATGATGGCGGTGCCATTGGATGACTTCCAAGTGATTCTTGGAATGGAGTTCATGCACGCAGCGAAGTTAGTATCGATGTCATTCCTAAACCCTTTATGCCTAATGGGAGGCGACGACCCCTGCGTAGTTCCAGTTTCTCGAGGGAGAACCAAGGACCCACAGCAAATATTAGCACTACAATTTACTCATTACTGATCATGCCATTGAAGAAGTTGTACCTGCCATTGAAGAAGTTGTACCACTAGAACTTCTACCACCATAGGTTTGTTCCAAGTTTCACAAAAATCCTGATTTGACAAGACAAAAAGCAAGCAAAAAAGACAGAAGAAACAAAAGGTGCTACAACAATGGTTGAAGATAGCCTGGTAATTGCAAATGGTTTTGTTATTATCTATGTTGTACCGAAGAATTTCAAACTTAAGCGATTGAACATTAATGATGTGGTTTGCTGTCTTTTTTATTATATTAGAAACAATTAGTTTAGAATCAATATTGATGACCTTGTACAAATGCATTCAAGTTTCAGATGATCAACTCAATTTGCTGTTTTCAAAATATCTCAATCTTGTTCCTTGATCCCAAAAATTGACTTGTAAAAATTTTTCAGTTGAGATAGAAGGTATGAGGCTAGAAGCAGCACACTGATCAGACTCCGCCTATGAGGGCTATGCAGTCTAAAAGCTGAAGGAGAAGCTGATGCTGATGAAGCCACATAAACAGGAAGAGATACATGTGGAGTGCATGATTTCTCGGTGAGAAAGTGGGCACCTGAATCAATGCTGCTTTCTATGTTAATTTGGTATAACTTACTACCATGAACATACCCCTCAATGATTCTGACGACTAACTAATTAGGTAAGGTTATGAATTGCATGCTGTAGAGTTATCATTAGCAATTTAATTCTTCTTGGTACTTCTTTGGATCAGTAAAAATTACTCCTCTTTTGTTTTAAACACAACTTGAGCTAGGCCAATGCAGTTTTCTGGTCTGGATTGACCCTTATGTACATGTCTTGGTTATATTCAGGCTTAACTCAAATTCTCCCCTTTTCTTTACATCTTAGTTTATCAAAAACAACATATGGTTAACAAGTTTTATAGGCAAAATGTTGCTGTTGATGGTATCGTGATGTCAAATCTTTGTCATTTATATTATTTAGATTTATTTCATATATAGATATCAGTGTATATATCATTTGGGGAAGATGATTTCTTTAAGTTCTGTAAAGATTCAACTTTGTTGGCAGAAATTTGTTTTAGCTGGAGAAGTGACTGCATTTTCTGATAAGCAATCTAGCTTCAGCAAAATCTGGATTCAAATAGTGTGCTATCATGCTTCATTTTCACCAAAGAATTAAAAGATAAACTTAACTTTGACCTAATGAAATGGTTGTTATTTCTTTTGTATTGTGGTGTGCAGCACCATGCAAGGAGTCCGCAACTCCAGTGAGCTCTGCTATTCTTCAGACACGATGTTAACTTGATCGTGATGACATCAGAGCAGTTGTTGTTTGCCTTCTCTCCCATCTAAATTTCCTGCCATTGACACAATTCACAGGTCCATATCATCTGCAGAATGCACCTTCCTCCTCTACGGTAAGTAACCATATGCTTGATAACTTGCAATATATATATATATATATATATATATATATATATATATATATATATTGCATATCATTCAGTATACTAGTTTCATACTGGTCCGATAAAGTTACTGAAGCCAATATCGAACAAGTATTTAAATCCTCGCTCCAGTGAACTGCAAAATCCCAAATTGTTCTACCACAACATCTATCTACTTGAATAACTAGATGAATCAGAACTCTCATGTTGTTCAGGTTTTTACTCGTGAGTTTTTAACAAGATCATCCCAAACAGGGGACTATCAGTGGATATTTCCCATGGAACCGTGTAGAAATTTCCATTATTTGTCGTACCCGAGGATGTTGATAAGATCTTGACACATGACAAGGTTAGCTAATGCCTCTGAGACTCTACACAGGGTTATACACAAATAATTCGGACAGTGTAGCTGCTGCCCATTCGATGCCTGTGTATGACCCACCTTCGATCTCGTCGGCTCCATCGTGAGATTACGACCTGCAACCAGATTTGATGTCACTGACATGGCACTCTAATAAATGACAGGGTTTCTCATCCTCGAGGTCTGACTCCAGGAACGGTCTCAGGCTCCCGGCTCTGCAAAGTTGCCACTGTCACCTTTGCGCTGTTGGTGTACAATATAAGCATGACACGAGAGGAACAGGGAGATCAGCTGTGGGGTTTGCCTGCAAGTTGCCATGTTCAGTCTTGTGAACATAGATAGCACAGGTTTTGCCCACATCTTTTTTTTCCTGCGAGGGAGTTTGGAACTCGAGTACACACATCGGCACATGAACAATAACAGGGCACATTGATGGCTAGATTTAGCAGGACTACCGACAGGTCCGATTTGGGAATGTCCACGGTTTACTCACACCTAAGGTCGGGATGGGTCCATATCAAGGAGTTGGTTTGCCATCGAGCTGGGGATAAGAAAAGGCTTCACAAGTTCGATCCTTTGAAACATGAGCAATCTGGCCAACAAGGAGAGTCAAGAAGAGAGAGAATATATAAAAGAAAAGATAGTGGAGGAGATCAAGGGTGATATGAGACAACATGCTGCAGCACTCGAAATTTTCTATAGAACAAGTTGGGTGGGGAGAGTCTCTCCACTGTCGCTGGTGGAGCTCATGCAGACTTACTCCTCACTCGCAGTGGAATATTCCTTGAGAGAGAAAACAAAAGCGTGGAAGAAGACTGTTTCAGTGCTCAAAGAAACTTTTGGGTGCCCTGCTCTTCTCTGTGTTTGTGTGCTCACCTTCCAAGGATTTTAATGATGGCTCCCAAGTGCTGCTTCAGCTTCTCCTTATAAAATCTCAGTTTAGTTTCAGTTAAGCGTCATCCAGCTCACTAATTTGCCTCACTTCAAGCAATAATGAGAGAAGGGAATAGATAGGAGATGATGACATGAGGACTTACAAAATGGATGCGTATCTGATTTGAAAGAAGAAAGCAATTTGCTATGAGAAAGAAACAGAGGATGAGAAAGTGGAAGCTGAACAGCTCTCTGCATGATGGGAACGAACACCAAGAGGAAAAGACATGCTAAAGGTTGGTTCAGATTGATTGATGCACAAAAACATTAGACAATGTTCCAAATTATGCCTTCTGACTACTAGTTTTGGTTGAGCTTATAACGCAGACAAGGATGATCTTGGTGATAGATAGCAACACATAGTTAATTAGGTCATCGACATCTCTAATGGCTGGTGAAAGCAAGCAAGTAGGACGAGGACCACCGAGTGGCCCATTCACGGTTAGCTATTAGAAGCCTCAGTGAAGGTCTCCAGCCTCCCAACTTTTTGAGTGGTTCCAACAGCTGAAGCGACTGTGAAAAGTATATGCCTGCCTGCTCTTTTTTACTATGACAGTGTGGATATCCAAGTAATTTTGGCTCTTTCAAGGAGAGAGGATCATAATACCCAATTCATTCTTTTAGGAGGCAAGCAATCCTGGTTTGTTGCTAGAACATAAGGTGGAGTCTTCTTCTCCTAGATAGAAATTAGGTGGAAAATACTTCAAGCAAGCTATGGTTGAATACCAGCCAATTGAATCCTGCTGCAGAGAAGAAGAGACAAAACTTCTTTACTTGTGAAAAGGGAGTCAACAGGGTAATGTTATCTTTCTCCTTTATGTTTTTCTTTCTTGCTCAAATAGTTTGGCCACTATATCATCCTCCCATCTTCTTCCCTGCTACTTTCCTGCAAGAATTCTTTATCTCACGGCTGCTCTATGTGGAGGGACGCAGAGCACAGTAGAACACAAGAAAAGGTATGGCCACGAAACTTGTGAGCCTGGAGATCATAAGTTTTGATGGCTTGTTTGTTGAATGAGTTGCATTCTTGCAGGTGATATCCGGTCAAGAATACACTATCAGTTCCTTTGTTTTATTGGATCTGATCCGATTCAAATTCCATTTTTGTTTGGTCATTTACTAGCTTCATATTCACAGTGGGTTCAATTTTTTCCCTCTCATGTTCCCTCTCTGATGTAGAAGAAATTGAAAGAATTTTAAGTTATTCCCTCTATGAATTTTGCTCTGTTCTGTACCAGAGTCAATATCTTACGGCTCTCTGTTCACCATGCAAAGTTCATCCAGAGCCCCATGGACTTTGGCCCCTTGGAACATCCACCGGACCACAGACACCTCATCTCTGGACTTGGGAAGGATCGTGTTGGACTGTCCCCTTCCGCCGTCCTTGGACCCCAATCCCCAAAAGAGATCTCACTCCTCCTCAGCTTTCCCTCTGCTACATCCTTCAGTAAAGTCACGGTTGCAGCAAGAGGGAGCAGGCCACTCCATCGATGGCCAAAGCTCAGGCCCTCGACGGCATTGTCATCGAGATGGACTCCCTGCCCTCCGCCGTAAGCATCCACCGTGGACGAGAGTCCGGTTCTTCTTACATCAGCTGATGTCAGTGGTGGAGCTCTTCGGATCGAGCTTGCTTCGTGAGAGCTTGAGGTTTGGGCTGGCTCCGAGGTCTCGGGCTGATTACCTCTACCTCACCGTTGGTGGATCTCTCTCTAATGGAGGCATCAGCGGCCAGACCTTCAAGCACGGACCTCAGATCAGCAATGTCTTGCAACTCCAAGTGGTGACAGGTAACAACAACAAAGCAAATCTCTTGGCTCTGGGTGGGTGGGTGGGTTGGGCCAGTTCCGCATCATAACGAGAGCGAGGATCCTGCTCCAAGATGCTCCTCAGAGGGTTACTCCAAAATGCTCGCAGCTTTTTCCCTTTCTCTGATCCTCGCGTTTCACTGATCAATCCGAGTGGTTTGGCATGGTTGGGTGAAGTGGGTCAGAGCATTTTATGATGACTTCGATACCTTCACCAAGGACCAAGGAACTGTTGTTGGTTGCAGTGCCAGATGCAGTGGACTATGTCGAGGGATTCATCCTTCTAAACGAGCAGTCCCTCCACAGCTCATCCGTTGCCTTAACCATCTCATCTGGAGTTCCACAGCACGGGCAGCGACAGAGTGTAACACCGCATCGAGTTTGCCATCCATGACTACCACCAAGTCGAGAGCACAGATGTGGAGCAAGTCAGTAGTTGTCAGCCACTCCTCTGAGCTCAAAGCCTTGTGATGGGGAAGGTCTGAAGTGCTTCTTTCCTTTCAGGTTGTGACCGAGATTTCGAGGAAGATGAGCCACATGCCTTCGCATTTCTACAGCGTGGAAGTCTCGTACTTCGATTTCCTGTAGAGGGGGTCAGGATGGAGAACAATACGACATATCCTGGCTCCCTATTCCACGGGGCCTTCAGATCATCACGGTAGAGTCAATCAGGCATCCCGAGCCAACTCAACCCTATGAACTTGGGACGAGTCATCCATTTGTCCCATCACTCGAAAAGCAAGGAGCGACGCCATACAGTCCAGACAGCGTCAGCACCCAGTGTACGGGCCAATCACCTGAGGCGTCAACACGTATTAATGCTTACGTACGTTGACGTCGGCAATCATTAAACATCCGCATAAGTCGACCCAAGGCCAGAGGCATAAAAGTCACCCTCAAGAATAGTATTGAGGGAGACAAAAAAAAGCTACACACACACATTACAATTCTTGATCTTTCCTAGAGCTTCGGTGCTGATTAACTTGAGCATCAGAAGGGTCGAGTCGGGGAACCCTTCGCTCGACTCTGGTCTTTGTGCAGTAGCGACTAGCTGGGAGGAAGATACAATCATTCGTCACATATCAGAAGGTCTACCCAAAGATCCTACGATTGGGTTTCCCGCCAATCCTCATTTGTCGGTCCAAAGCAACATTGGTGATCTTGTGCACTCGAATCAGACCAAGCTGTGCTAGCACCTCAACCACGACATAAAGTATGATAATATTTTTGACACTAGAAGGGGGGTCGATATCGCAAGAATACCAACAACCGAGCAACCTCTTAGAGCACCTTGGGGAAGAGACCCATGTGGTGCACTCTGTCCTCAGCCTTGGGTGGCAGGCCTCATTCCCTCCCTCCCAGGATAAGAATGCTCCGTCCCAAACCCCAAGTAGGTACTGGAGGTTGTTCAACGACCGGGGGCTCCTCCCACCAAGGAAGGTGCGGTGGATCCCGTCATCTCGCCAGAAGCGTTCCTTAGTCTCACGCAACTGGTCTAGGCCTTAATCGGAATGGTACAGTTCATCATTTCCCTGGTTCCCCAAGCGAGTCGCTTTCCCCAGTTTGTTAAGCATATCGTGCCATTGTGTGCATCGTCACTAGTGCCCAACCAAATATTTTTCGAGTGCCTCCAACCTCCCAATCAACTCTTTTTTTAGCACCTCCGGATCCCCTCGTGGCCAACAAGTTCAGGATATGTGTCCATCGGACAAAGAACCATTTGGAGCAAAGCTACCTTCACCTAAGCACGAGACTTCGGAGGCCCCATCGACTCCCGCGAGTTGCCCCGAGTTGGACACTTTGTCGTTCGACTCATCAAACTCATTTCGGGCCCAACTATGCCAGGTCAATCACTAACTAGACGAAGTCCAGATAGTGTTCCACAAATCAAAAGAAGAACATGGGGAAGGCTCTCTCAGGAGATCCCCTTTCATCCAGGAAGTCTAAGACAAGTCTATCCCCCTCTAGCTTTCGTATACCGATGTTAGAGGCCTACGACGGAAGCTCTGATTCGACAGAGCATGTCATCGCTTTTTGAGCCTATATGACCCTATATAACACATTCAACACCCTAATGTGCCAAGCTTTTTTTACCACCCTCCGAGATCCTGCACGGATATGGTATAGTCGACTTAAACTTTTTTCGATCTCGTCCTTCTACCAACTAGCAAGAGAATTTAAGTTTAACTTCCTGGCCAGTGCCAGGTCAAAGCTATCCACCTCTACGCTCCTCGGCTTGAGACAGAAGGACGATGAGCCCCTCTCTCATTTCGTCTCCCGCTTCACCACGAAAATTAAGGTAGTACTCGATGCTCATCCCTCTTTAATCATGCAAGCATTCTTAATGGGGCTACAACCATCCAGGTTTTTCTGATCGTTGATCGAAAGGCCATCGACAACCATGCCCGAGATGCTCCAGCGCGCCAACCAGTATACACTACCGTCGAGGCATTGGTGGAGGCCTGGCATGGAGAAACCCTGAGGCCAACCACCGGAGCCCCCGAGGAGGCTACCCAACCGGTCGGAACCATCCTACCTGAGGCCGCCTCCATCGCCTCTAAACTTGACAAAGATGGAAACGTTTTATCCAGATAAGAAAAAGGGCTCTTGAGGATGCCCAACCCCATGAGAGCTCAGTGACTAGGCGAATTATCATAGTTTCCATTGATATTATGACCACAACACGGAGGAATGCCATGACCTCAAGAACCACATTGAGGAGCTCATACACAATGATACCTCGAGCGCTACATGAAGAGGCCTTGAGAGCCTTCCCCATACCCTCTGGACCGATGAAGAAGAAGATCGATGTCATCATCGTGGGACCAGCTTCTGGCGAAGATAGTGCGTCGGCCCGGAAGGCCTATGCCCGGGCAGTCGTAGAGAACCACCCTAGGCTAAAGGACGAGCCGAAGATCGCCTTTGAGGTGGGGGATATCGAGTACCCCGACCACGATGATGTTTTGGTGGTCTCTGTCTACATCGCCAACGCCCACCCAGGTAAAGAGGGTTATGATCGACATCGAGAGCTCAGCTGATGTCCTATATTTCGACACCTTCTAGAAGCTTGGGTTAACCGCTGCAGACCTATCACCGATGAGCCCCACACTCACCAGGTTTATAAGTGACTCCATCGCCCCCCTCGGGACGATCATTCTACCCATCACCATTGGGTAGGAGCCTAGGTCCAAGACTTCATGGCATATAATGTCATCCTTGATCGCTTGATTCTCAACAAGCTGAGGGCAATCGTCTCCACCTACCATCGAGCTATGAAGTTCCCGACTCGAGTAGGGATCGGAGAAGTGAGAAGTGACCCTCGGGAGTCTAGGCAATGCTACCTTACTGTTGTCACATTGCCGAAGAAGTTAAAGACTGGCCATTCGATTCTTGAGAGAGTAGAGTTGTTGCAGTCGCCTTCCGATCACCCTTTGATCAATCCCTAAAGCGTCTGAGACCCTGCACCGACTAGAACCCACGGAGCGGGTGTTGGAAGTCCCTCCTCAACAAGCCGCAACCTGACAGGGTCATAAAGATTAGGTCCATGCTCCTAGAGAAGGACCAAGCTCAACTTATTAACTTCCTGATAAAGAACGTTGATGTTTTTCCCTGGTCACCAAAGGACATGCCTGACATCGACCCCGAGGTCATGCAACATCATCTCAACATCCCCCCAGAGGCGCGACTAGTGAAGCAAAGGTCGCCAAAATTTACCCTAGACCAACATAAGGTGATTAATGATGAGGTGGATCGCCTCATGGAGGTAGGGTTCATAGCCGAGGCCAAGTACTCACAACGACTCTCCAATGTAGTCCTTTTCACAACGACTCTCCAATGTAGTCCTTGTCAAGAAATCTAATAGAAGCAGGAGGATGTGCGTTGATTTCACCGATCTCATCAAGCATGCTCGAAGGATTGTTACCCCCTCCTGAGGATAGATTAATTGGTCAACCAAATCATAAGGCACGAGCTGTCACATTTATGGATGTCTTCTCGGGCTATAACCTGATCTGTTTGGCTCCTAAGAATCAAGAACACACTACCTTCATCACTGATAAGGGAGTATACTACTACAAGGTCATGCCATTCAGCCTGAAAAATGTTGGCGCGACGTACCAAAGAATGGTGAACCAGATATTTAAGCATCAGGCCGAGAGGAACATGGAGGTATTTGTCGACGACATGTTTGTGAAGAGCGAAATCGTCGAGACTCACCTGGAGGACCTCGTTGAGACGTTTTGAACTCTCAAAAAATTCAGAATGCGACTCAACCCCACCAAATGTCTTCGGGGTTGGCTTTGGCAACTTCCTCAGCTTCATCATTTCCCAAAGGGGAATAGATGCGAACCCGGAGAAGGTTCAAGCTATAACTGAGATGCAACAACTCACATGGAGGTTGGCCGCCATCAACCAATTCATATCCTAGTCTGGAGCCAAGTGTCTCCCCTTCTTTTGCACGCTAAAGTACGCCAAAGATTTCCAGTGGAACCCTGAGTGCTAGGAGGCCTTTGAGAAGTTGAAGGCATCCCTAACCTAACTGCTACAACTCACCTCAGTAAGGCTAAGGCCTAAGCGGACCACTTAGCCTAATCCTGGTCACCTATAAGCACGTAGTCAACTCGGTTTTGGTCCAGGAAGAAGCAGACATACAGAGCCCATCTATTATGTCATCCACATCTTGAACGACCTGAGGAGCGATATCCTCCAATCCAAAAGTTGGCCTTAATTCAAGTAGCCAGGAAACTACGCCCCTACTTTCAAGCCTACACCATAAGAGTGGTAACCAATCAGCCCCTTCATCATATTCTTTCTAAATTTGATGCCTTATGATAAATGCTTTGGTGGTCAGTCGAGCTCAGGGAATTTGATATACAGTACGTCTCGAGGACGGCCATCAAAGCACAGGCTCTGGCATATTCCATTTTTGAGTTAACCCTCACCTCAAACAACACCCTCGAGACTACAGCGCAAGAGTGGATCCTATGCATCAAAAGTTTGGCCAACACTGAAAGAGGAGCAGGTCTCGTCCTGAAGGGACCTGATGACTAGTTATACAAACGTGCGCTCTGCTTCTAGTTCAAAGCCACCAACAATGAGGTCGAGTACGAAGCCTTGCTATCTAGGCTACGCTTGGCCTTGGAACTAAGTGCAAAGGAGCTTGGGGTCTTCAGCGACTGCCAATTGGTGGTTGGACACATCAATGGGGACTATAAGGCCCACGACCCAATCATGGTAAAGTACTTGACTGAGGTACTATGTATAATCAACAAATTTTAACATTTTTTCTGACCAGGGTTTCCCGGGAGGAGAACCCGCAAGCCGATGCATTGACCAAGATGGCCTCGGCATGAGGAGGCGAGGGCCTCCTATCGAATGTAGAAGGACGGGCTTAACTTGATGGAGGACTCCTTCGGTATTAGAAGGATGGGATGCCCCCGGTCGACCCGACCGTCGCTTGATGGTTGAGACGTACATAAGCCCGTTATTGTGAAGTCAGTAGTTGACTCTATCGTAGGTCGGTTAGTCTGCCCCTCCTCTAGTGCCTCACACCCGTAGAAGTAGAAATGGTGCTGGTTGAGATCCATGAAGGCGTTTGTGGAGAACACATTAGCGATGAACCTTGACATTCAAAACCCTCAAGCATGGCTATTATTGGTCGACCATGTGTTGGGATGCCTGGGCCTATGTGTAGTGGTGCCTATAGTGCTAGAAGCATGCTCAGGTATAGCATCAACCAGCAGTCCCCCTAACGCCGATCGATTGCGCATGACCCTTTGCACAATGGGGGATGGATCTTCTCAATCCCTTTTTTCCGGCCTTGGGACAACGAAGGTTCATTATAGTCGTCGTAGACTACTTCACCAAGTGGTTCGAGGTCGAACCCTTGACATCCATAATGGAGAAGCAAGTTGAAAAGTTCATATGGAAAAATCATCATCACTCCATTCAGCATCCCGAAGGTCGTCATCACCGACAATGAGACCTAGTTCAATAACGTAATATTTAAGGAGTTCTGCACAGCCTATGAAATCCATCTAAGATTTAGCTTAGTGGCACATCCTCATACCGACGACCTAACTAAGGTGACCAATTGGGCGATACTGGAAGGCCTTAAGAGAAGGATCGATGAAGCACAAGGGACGTGGGTCGACGAGCTCCCAAGTATCTTGTGGGCATCATGAACCACGCCAAAGACCTCTACGGGTGAATCCCCCTATAGCCTAACGTTCAAAATCGAGGCAGTGCTGCCATCCAAAGTGGTCTTCCTAACCCTATGAATAGAGACTATGAAGAAAGCATCTCAGAGGAAGGGCTCCTAGCGAATCTCGGCCATATTGAGGAGCGAAGAGCCAAAGCACACTTGTGGGCTTTGGTGTATAAAAATGTCATCACAAGGCTTTATAACCGAAGGGTCCATCCCCGACCCATCAAGGCCGGGGACTTAGTGTTATGGAAGGCCGAGGTCAATGACCCAACCCACTCCTGAGGAAAGCTAGCCCAAAGCTGGGAAGGACCTTATCGAGTTATCGATGTGATCGGTGTTGGAACTTATCACCTAGCTACTCAAGAAGGAGTCCAACTTTTCGGAACATGACATGTGTCCAACTTAAGAAAGTTCTACGTTTGTGAGGAGACTCCAACGAGCCTCCGCAAGACTCGCGGGAGAAGAAACACAAATAGCTGGTCGAGATGCGGGAAAAAAACTGGTCAAATAGACATTTAGTATAAAAAGAAGCCATTGTGATTAAAAGAAGAAGGTTACATCACTTACTCGATCGGGACTTTACAACCCAAGATAAGTCCCGACGGTCATTTCAGACATAGTACACCCTGAGAAACAACTTGTCACCCTCGAAGGAGTTGGGAGAATGCACCTCCTCAGTCGAGGTGCCGAGCCAGTCCAAAGTACACCTCAAGGTGCAACACATCTTGATACATGACTTGTCTCCTTCAAAAATTAGGAGAAGAAAAGAAGAAAGATTACATCATTTATTGAGTCAAGATAGTACAACCTAAGACCAACTCTGACAAGATGCAAGGTACATCCCGAGACACAACTTCATCTTCCGCTGAAGTTTGGAAAGCGAACCTCCTCGAATGGGTCATCAAGCTGCTCCCACCCTTTAATACTAAAAAAGTGCATCAACCACCTCCTGATCCCGTTGCCCACCGCTAGAAGGCACACTCAACGAAAACAGAAGACACAAAGGTTGAAGGAGGAGAACTTTCATTAACAATAAGTTAAGTACATTCTCGTTTGATGTTGATCCCAACCAGGCCTATTACAAAAAGGGAAGGAGGGAGCGGGGTCGGTGTCACTCCTGAAGTGCCCCTAAACCTTTGGAGGATCAATGTCGTCGAAGGAGACCTCCACCTTCATCGACACATTGTCATCCTCTAGGAGAGTGGTGTAAGGATCCTCCTCGATCACCAGTTGGGTATCTTGCTGGAAGCATGCCAGGGCAACTTGATACCCATACTTGTAGCTGACCCGACCCATCTTCTCCAAGCCGAGCTTGAAACCGAGAGTCTCCTTGTCCTAGGTGATCGTCGCCCGGGCTCTCTCAGGGGCGACATGCTGCTCCTCGACAAGGGAGGTCTCAGCCTTTTGCAACGTCGATCGGACCATCGCTAAGGATTGCTCGGTCTCAGGCCTTGGAGCTGAGCCTCCAAGATCCTCGAGCTTCCTCTTGGCATTGGGCCTCCTCGAGTTGGGACTTGAGATCCTCTAGCTATTGGGTCATCTCACTGACCCGAGCCTCAACGGTTGCCATAGCCACAGGCCCCCCTCCTCCTTAAGTTTTTAGACCTCAGTCCGAGGTCCGTCGATTATTTTGGAGAGCTCATCGACAATTCTCTAGTAGTCACACACTCGATCAATCAGGCCCATAGGGAAGTGGTGCTGTAGATTCAACATGTTAGTACGAACCCCGGGAGAAATAAAAAAAGAAGAGAAGAAAATGAGTTACCTTGACTAGGATTTTTTGGTTGTGTTGTCGAGCAGCGCCTCAGAGGGGGTGATATAAACCTCCTTCGCTAGAGGGGGGTAGAGGAGCCCCTAACAAAATAATTAGGCTCAACCCCGTTTGCCCACACTTGACTCCTTGGAGTTAGTGCGGCCTATTGGGCCACCAGCAGCCCCTCCCTCGAGGGCTTAGGGAGGTTCACCATCTCTTGGCAAGGAAGGGCTCATCCCGAAATTGAGCCCAAATGTGATAGAGATCACACAAGATCGAGGTCGGCACATCGCCTTATCCTTTTGTCTGTTGCTCCCCTCCTCGCGAGAGGCTTCCGAGGGAGGCACCTTTATGGGAACGACTACAACAGGGGCCTCCTTGCGAGGGGTAGTTGTAGTTGTGCGAAAGGAGCTGCGTCGGAAGGTGCCTTGCTGACTAGCACGTTCGTCTTCTTAGTGGGGCGCTCGAGATCGCAGGTGGCACTTGCTTCAGCGGCAGGGCCGATTTGTGATAGGGAAGGTCCGAGGCGCAGTGCCTGCCCCGTGAGTGATTGCTTCATCCCCTTGAGGTTCATCCCTACAAAAATAGAGTATGCATTAGCACTTGTCTGGAAGCCGAAGCACATGAAAAGGAAGATGACAGATTACGAAGATAGAATGTGTTATACCCCCAGGAGCCAGACTGAGGCCTGCGTCCACCAACCAGTCCTCTTCATATACTTGATGGCTTTGGAGGAAGAGAGGATTCCCCTCAAGTGCATCACAACCAGTCCATTTAAGGTTGAAACTCCAGCCCCTGAAGGTGTTCGCAAAGAAAAAATCAGACTTCCAAACCTTATTGTTTGAAGGGGCATCGCCCACACAGAAGCCACTTATGGAGATAAGGTAGTAGCTCCCTTGCCCCTTGCCGAGGTGGAAGCAAGCCAAAAACAGGGTAAGCGAAGGGTCGATTCCACCCACCCGACATTCCCCAGTCAAAACCACCAGATATCATCAAGAGTTCGTCGCTATCTAGGAGGGAGAGACCCTCCAGTGCTGAAGGCATGACACCACCAAAGAGTGAAAAGGGAGCCTTAGTCCCACCTCAAAGGTGTCGATTGATAGGTCGAACTGTTCAAAAATGGATCAAAGAGCCATTGACCGACTTCCGGGAGGTGCAGATCATACTATGGGGAAATATAAAACCTAAACCTAATCATGGGCAAAAAGGACTAGGTTATAACTCAATCCTCATCGTGCTCCCTAAGCATGGCTTCTAGGGCTTTGGAGGCCTTCTCATCCAAAGAGGATGAGGACCTAGACGGGGAACAATCCCCCAAATTCCTCTCATTGCTCAATGACAAGAGAGACATTGCAAAAGAAATAAGGAAAGACGACGAAACAAAGAAAGCAAAGGAAGCGAAGGGTGCAATGACTCAACTGCGGAGGACTTGAAGATGACCGAAGGAGGCACACTGAAGGGACTAGAGAGCAAAGTAAGTGCAAGCCTGAGAAAAGATGAGGAGCAATAGTCTCTTCATTCCCTATGGGCGAGGCTTATAAAGGCGAACATAGGCGCACAGGCTGAGGCGACCTTTCAATCGAAGGGGCACCCTCAAGGTGATGAGTGCGTCGCTCGAAGCAACCTTTCACCTTCCTAATAAGGGGACAACACAACACCTAGGACCCCAAGGAGATTTGTAATAAATGGGTTCGGATGCCATCAATAACTGCCTAGGGAAAGGCTTTCCGCTTGTGGAACTAGCCACTCATGACTCGACAACTCATCACCCCATCTTCGTAGAAAAGTATCTCCCTTGGGAAGGAGCGAGGTGCACTCGCAACCACGAGAGTTCAAATTTGCAGGCTGAAAAGATCAGTATATTGTCGACCTAGTCTCGACCAGTCCATTGTCGACCTAGTCTCGACCAGTCCATTGTCGACCTAGTATCGACCAAGTCTTGGCCAGCCTCCTATCGACCTAGTCTCGACTAGTCCAATGTCGACCTAGTCTCGGCCAGTCCACTAGTGACCCAATCTCAACCAGTCCACTGTCAACTTAGTCTCGACTAGTCTATTATCGACCTAGTCTTGGCTAGTCCACTATTTACCCAGTCTCTACCAGTCCACCACTAACCCGATCTCAGCCAATCCACCACCAACCCAGTCTCGGCTAGTCCATTCATTGTCAACCTAGTCTCGACCAGTCTATTACCGACCTAATCTCAGTAAATCCACCACCAACCCAATCTCGGCCAGTCCACTACCGACCTAGTCTCGACCAATCCATTGCCGACCTAGTCTCGACTAGTCTATTACTGACCTAGTCTCAATTGGTCCACTATCGTCCTAGTCTCGATCAGTCTATTGTCGACCTAGTCACAGCTAGTCCACTACTGACCCAGTCTCGGCCAGTCCATCATCGACCCAACCACAGCTAGTCCATTGCCAATCTAGTCTCGGCCAGTCTATTGCTGACTTAGTCTCAGCCAATTAATTATCGACCTAGTCTCGACCAATCTATTGCTGACCTAGTCTCGACCAGTTTACTATCGGCCTAGTCTCGGCTCATCTATTGCTGACCTAGTCTCGACCAGTCCACTACACCTAGTCTTGACTAGTCCACTGTCGACCTAGTCTCGATCAGTCCATTATCGACCTAGTCTCGACTAGTCTATTACTAGCTTAGTGTAATATCCCTCACTTTAAAATATTTATAATGATCTATTTTAGATTGTTTATGATGACCTATTTATAAATATGAGAATTTATTTAATAATTATCTTGATTAAATAATTTTATATTAAAAATTTATTGCTTGTGACCTAAATGTGAATATTAGAAATCTGATATTAATTATGGAAATTCACATCAAGTTAAAAAAAAAAGAGAAAAGAGGAAGTCATGTATCATTAGCTAGTTTAAAGATGGTGCCACTTATGCATGTGCATGTTGCATAGGTCATACCTAAGCACATTTCATGCATGCTTGCCACCTAATAACTCTTGTGTTAGCCAAACTTAAGTAATTGAAGGAGAAAATAAAAGAAAACTTAATGGGTAGACTTGCTGCAATGTACACTTGAGAAGGGAAGAGAAATTGAAGAAGTTCTACATTTGTTTAAGGTTTCAGATCAATTTCTCTACTATTCGAAATCAATTCTTCCAAGGCAAGTGTTCTAACCCCATCCTACATAATATCTTCATCCTTGATTACATCTCAGTTTGATATGATTTTAAAAGATTTGTGGCTTAGAATATGATTCAGTTGTAAATTTATGAATTTGTGAAACTTAAGAATTTTGACCTTTCTGCATTATTCTAGCCATAACTTTCTATACCGAACTCTGATTTAGGCAAAACATATTTCATCCAAAAGTAGATTTGTAGATAGTTTGATAAATTTTGAAGTTTATATGCCTCACTAAATTCTTGTTTAAATTGACCCTAAAGAATGTATAAAACATATTTTGTAATTTCTGACCTTTTGATACTAAACCACTTATATTTTCCTATTGGGAACTCTGATTTAAGCAAAGCATATTTTGTTGAAAACTAGACACTTAGATCTTTCTTTAGATACCTAGATTGAAAGATTTGCAACATAAATACTTACCTAGTCTCCTGTTGAATTTGATCTTATAGATTATGTAAAATAGAGATTTTGTTCACTGACTTTTGGTTACCAAATCATTTTTAACTCTTTGTTAGAAACTTCAGTTTGTATAAAACTTATTTTATCTAAAAGTATATTAATTAATTTTCTAATGACACATTTCTTGAGTAATTTGGAGCATAATTAGTTGTCCAAATAAATCATGCAATGTGCATCTAAAATTATGTTAGAATCGAGCTTTTATCAATTCTACCTATTCTTGTTCTATCCCTTTGAAAATTGATTTCAGTCAAAGTCTTTTCTTCAATTGAGCTTTATATTGTTGTTTTGAATTTTTGTATGCTCTTGTCCTTAAATTATTTGTATACCTAAATTTGTTATGAAAAGTTTATGTTGCATAGTATTGTTTCATATTGGCACATGTACATTTTTTTGTCCGCATGTGTTTTCAATATATGCTATGTTATTATTCACAATGTCCTTTTTGTATTATGGTGTTTATGTGATAATGTGAACCTTTGCCAGAAATTATAAAGGGAGTTATGCTTAGAGCCCGCGATGCTTTGCTGCCCCCCTATAACTTTACCCAGACGTGGGTGGATGGAGGTCTCAGACGTGGGAGACTTATGTCTGATGGTCATCCAGAAATGGATGAATTATATTATGTTTGATCTCATTTCACCATCTATATTTTTTTAATATGATATACAAAGCATTGCTTATAAGTTTGTCTGTGTGCTTTGGATAAGAATGAAATGAATATGACATAAGATACAATATTTGAGCTTTGTTTCTTATTTATTTATTTATTTGATAAGCTCTAAGATAATTCATATACCATTGATATGCTTTGAAATATATTTATGTCTTTGATATACTCCAAAATATTTCATATGCCGTTGATATGTTCCAAAACATTCCATATGTCTTTGATATGCTCTGAAATATTTTATATGTCATTGATATGTTCTGAAACATTTCATACATCTTTGATATGCTTCGAAATATTTTATATGTCATTGATATATTCTGAAACATTTTATACATCTTTGATATGAAATATTTCATATGCCATTTACATGTTTCAAAACATTTCATACATCTTTTATATGCTATGAAATGTTTTATATGTCATTAACATGTTTCGAAATATTTCATACGTCTTTGATATGCTCCGAAATATTTTATATGTCATTGATATTTTCTGAAACATTTCATACGTCTTTGATATGCTCTGAAATGTTTCATATGTCGTTGATATATTTTGAAACATTTCATACGTCTTTAATATGCTTTGAAATATTTTATATGTCAGTGATATGTTCTGAAACATTTCATACGTCTTTGATATGCTCCGAAATATTTCATATGCTATTGATATGTTCGGAAACATTTCACACGTCTTTGATATACTTCGAAATGCTTCATATGTCATTGATATATTCTGAAACATTTCATACGTTTTTGATATACTCCAAAATATTTTATATGCCATTGATATATTCTGAAACATTTCATACGTCTTTGATATATTCCAAAATGTTTCATATGTCATTGATAAATTTTGAAATATTTCATATACCATTGATATGCTCTAAATTATTTTATATACCTTTGTTATGCTCTGAAATATGTATACACCTTTGATACACTACGAATTATTTTATATACCTTTGATATGTTTCAAAACATGTTTACGCCTTTGATATGTTTCAAAATATTTCATATATCATTGATATACTCTGAAATATATTTATGCCTTTAATATGCTTTGAAACATTTCATATGTCATTAACATACTCCGAAATATTTCACATTCCGTTGATATGCTCCGAGTTGTTTCATACGATACTGATATGTTCCGAGATATTTCACACTAATGATGTGCTCCAACTGTACTTCCTTTAATGTTATAACCAAAGTATATTTCAAATAAAATGATTTGTTATTCTATATTTGACGAGATGCTATCTATATATTCTTATACATTTGCCTTGCTATTTGATATCAAGTTTATTTTAAAAACTATCATTCTTTGTCTTGGATATGTTATTCGCTTGCTGAGCTTTATATGCTTATTTTGTTGCTATATAAGATTTTCAAGTTAGCTTGTCACTCACCAAAAAAATAATAGAAGTGGGCTAAGGCAGAGGAAAGCTAGAAGATTTTATACGAACCTTTATTGGTTGATATGTTTTATTGTATAGTACACTTTTACGTCTAATGAAATGTTGATGGTAAATCTGAACTTATGTGTCTTATAAATATTTAAAAGACCTCTCATGTTTAGAATTTTGGAATATCAAGTTAAATTTATATAGTGATATAAACTTGTGGTAAATGTTGGCTTTGTGATTATATAGATTTTCACACTTGTAGATTTATGATGTGGATATAGTTTAGTTGAGTTGGCTTGGATTTTATGAACCATCAAGTGATATAGTATATGATCATAAACTATTCATGTTTTATAAGTTATGAACTATGCTTTTTTTAGTTTCCTCAAATGTTAGTTTGTATCCTAGGTTTGGAAATGGAGGAATTATACTTTTTTCGATATATGATGCATTCACACCTTTCAAATACGATAATTCGGGGGGCGTGACACTTAGTCTTGGCCAGTCCACCGTAGACCCAGCCTCGACCAGTTCACTGCCAACCATGTCTCTACCGATCTATTACCAAGTACTTCCAGCCAGTACAACATCATAACGAGATGCAATGGGAATGATGCTCAAGCCTCCCCAAGCTCTGATTGCATGGAACTAAACATACATCGATAAAATCCTTAAGCACCATAATGCAATCAGTGAGACTAACGAACAAACGAGCTTGGACTCTGAGATACGACTCTCAATTCTCTCGAGGCACAACTCTTTTGTATGCTCTTGTCCTTAAATTATTTGTATACCTAAATTTGTTATGAAAAGTTTATGTTGCATCATATTGTTTCATATTGGCACATGTACATTTTGTTGTCCGCATGTGTTTTCAATATATGCTATGTTATTATTCACAATGTCCTTTTTGTACTCTGGTGTTTATGTGATAATGTGAACCTTTACCAGAAATGGTAAAGAGAGTTATGCTTAGAGCCCGCGATTCTCTGTTGGCCCCCTATGACTTCACCCAGACGGGGGTGGATGGAGGTCCCAAACGTTGGAGACTTATGTCTGATGGTCATCCAGAAATGGATGGATCATATTATGTTTGATCACATTTCACCATATATGTTTTTTGATATGATATCCAAAGCATTGCTTATAAGTTTGTCTGTGCGCTTTGGATAAGAATGAAATGAATATAACATAAGATACAATATTCGAGCTTTTGTTTTTTATTTATTTATTTATTTGATAAGCTCTAAGATAATTCATATACCATTGATATGCTTTGAAATATTTTTATATCTTTGATATGCTCCGAAATGTTTCAGATGTCGTTGATATGTTTCAAAATATTTCATACATCTTTGATATACTTCAAAATATTTTATATGCCATTGATATGTTCTGAAACGTTTCATACATCTTTGATATGCTCCGAAATGTTTCATATCGTTGATATGTTCTGAAACATTTTATATGTCTTTGATATGCTCCGAAATATTTCATATGCCGTTGACATGTTCCGAAACATTTCATACGTCTTTGATATGCTCCGAAATGTTTTATATGTCATTGACATGTTTCGAAACATTTCATACGTCTTTTGATATGCTCCGAAATGCTTTATATTCCATTGGTATTTTCTGAAACATTTCCTACGTTTTTTATATGCTCCAAAATGTTTCATATGTTGTTGATATATTGTGAAACATTTTATACGTCTTTAATATGCTCTGAGATGTTTTATATGCCAGTGATATGTTCTAAAACATTTCTTACATCTTTGATATGCTCTGAAATGCTTCATATGCTATTGATATATTCGAAAACATTTCACACTTCTTTGATATGCTTCGAAATGTTTCATATGTCATTGATATGTTTTGAAACATTTCATACGACTTTGATATGCTCTGAAATATTTCATATGCCATTGATAAATTCTGAAACATTTCATACATCTTTGATATGTTCCAAAATATTTCATATATCATTAGTAAATTTAGAAACATTTCATATACCATTGATATGCTCTGAAATATTTCATATACCTTTGTTATACTCTGAAATATGTTTACACCTTTGAGACACTCCGAATTATTTCGTATACCTTTGATATGCTTCGAAACATGTTTACGCATTCTATATGTTTCTAAATATTTCATATATCATTGACAAACTCTCAAATATGTTTATGTCTTTGATATGCTTCGAAACATTTCATATGCCATTGACATGCTCCGAATATTTCACATTCTGTTGATATGCTCCGAGTTGTTTCATATGATATTGATATGTTCCGAAATATTTCATACTAATGATATGCTCCAACTATTCTTCCTCTAATGTTATAACCAAAGTTCAAATAAAATGATTTATGATTCTGTATCTAACGAGATGTTATCTATAGATTCTTATACCTTTGCCTTGCTATTTGATATCAAGTTTGTTTTGAAAACTATCATTCTTTGTCTTGAATATGTTATTCGCTTACTGAACTTTATATACTTATTTTGTTGCTATATAAGATTTTCAAGTTAGCTTGTCACTCACGAAAAAAAATAGAAGTGGGCTAAGGTAGAGGAAATATAGAAGATTTTATGCGAACCTTTATTGGTTGATATGTTTTGTTGTATAGACCACTTTTACGTCTAATGAAATGTTGATGGTAAATCTGAACTTATGTGCCCTGTAAATATTTAAAAGACCTCTCATGTTTAGGATTTTGGAATATCAAGTTAAATTTATATAGTGATATAAACTTGTGGTAAGTGTTGGTTTTGTGATTATATAGATTTTCACACTTGTGGATTTATGATGTGGATATAGTTTAGTTGAGTTGGCTCGGATTTTATGAACCATCAAGTGATGCAGTGTATGATCATAAACTATTCATGTTTTATAAGTTATGAAGAATGTTTTTTTCAGTTTCCTTACATGTTAGTTTGTATCATAGTTTTGGAAATGAAGGAATTATAATATTCCTGATGTATGATGCGTTCACACCTTTCAAATACGATAGTTCGCGAGGCGTGACACTTAGTCTTGGTCAGTCCACCGTAGACCTAGCCTCGACCAGTTCACTACTAACATGTCTCTGTCGATCTATTACCGAGTACTTCCAACCAGTACAATATCATAACGAGATGCAACGAGAATGACGATCAAGCCTCCCCAGACTTTGATTGCATGGAACCAAACATACCCCTTCAAAATCCTTAAGCACCATAACGTAATCAGCGAGACTAATGAACAAACGAGCTTGGACCTTGGGCTACCCCTCTCAATTCTCTCGAGGCATAACTCCTTTGGGGGGAGGGAAAGGGGGGGGAGGAATGATATGACATATCCTGCCCCCCTTATTCAATGGGGGCTCCCAGAGCACCATAGTAGAGCCAGTGGGGCACCCTGAGTCAACTCAACCCTGTGAACTCGTGACGAGTCAGTCATATGTCCCATCACTCGAGAAGCAAGGAGCGACACCGCACAATCCAGATGATGTCGGTGCCTAGTGTACGGGCCAGCTACCTGAGGCACCAGCATGTATTAATACATATGCACGTTGACCCCAATAGCTATTAAACAGTCGCGGACATCGATCCAAGGTTAGAGGTAAAAAAACCACCCTTGGAAATAGTACTAAGGGGGAAGGAAAAAGCCACACGCACAGTATAACTCTTGATCTTTCTTAGAGTTTTGGCTTTGACTAACTTGAGCGTTAGAGGGGCCAAGTCGGGAGGACCCTTTGCTCGGCTATGGCCTTTGTGCAGGACACGACCAGCTAAGAGGAAGAGATAATCATCCGTCACATCTCAGAAGATCTACCTAAAGATCTCACAAGTGGGTTTCCTGTCAATCCTCCTTTGCCGGTCCGGAACAATGTTGACTATCTTACAGACTCAGATCGAATCAAAATCTGTTGACACCTAGATCACGAAATAAAACAGGATAACATATTAGATCAGCCTCAAGAGCAGAGGCCTGTGGGAGGTACCTCACCACCCATGGCTAACATATGTGGCCAGAGAGTTCAAAGACTTACTGCTGGATAAACTTTGAAGGCCTTGTTCTCATTTACCCACTTCTAAGAGACCAGTAAGAAAGAACTCTCCTTTTTCGTTTCCCTGAATTGCCCACATACTCTCACAGCATTCGCCGATCGAAGCTATTGATGGAGTTCAGATTGGCGCTAATAACGCATGCACATGGCTCCTCTCTTCCAGGTGGGACGCGTACAGCTGGGCTGTGCTGCCGGACGGGAGAGGCAGAGCGGAGGAGCAGGTGATGTACATCGTCGGAGTGCTCCGGTCAGCTAACCCGGCCACCTGCGCAGCCCAGTGCCTCCAAGACCTCCTCCACCACCGCCGTCGCGTGGCAAAGGTCGCCACGGGCCCCCCAATCGGAGCGAAGCAGTACCTGGCGCGCCACCCCTCCCAGGGCCAATGGCAGGATCACTTCGGCCGGCACTGGGACCGGTTTGTGGCCCGCAAGCCGCAGTTCGACCCCCTAAGCATCCTTCCCCCGGCCAAGGCATATTTCGCCGGACATATGCCTCTTCCTCATAGGACCACCTCTCTCTCTCTCTCTACAACACTTGGCATCAAACCCACTGCATGCACGACCGTACCATTCCATGATTCTGCGTTTCTATCTTCGTGAGTTCTCTCATGATTTCTTAAGAGAGGGATGATCTTGGAACGTAGCACATCGATTTGAGCACAAGTTGGATTAGTTTATGAATCTGGGATTCGAGATTCGAGATCATGCAGTGGGAAGTGAGAGGTCGAAAGAGACACAGTAACAGAGCTAGTTGTAAAGAGCGGATCCAGGGAACTGCGCTTGGGACTGTTCATGACGTCGGGAGACAAAAGGTACGAGGGTGCGTGAGACTGCTTGCTCTTGAACAGACAAATCTAGTTCATCATCTGACACCTGCAGTAATCAAATCTAGGGTGGTTGATAGAGAAACTTGATGGAGAACATGCTCAAATTGGTAGCATTTGGTATGTGAGGAGACCACCTGCTCTTCTATTTTTTGATCGACAACATAATCTATGTTATCCATCGTCATTCTTAGATGACTTTTATTTAGTACTCCAGTTTGATTCAAATAAAATGAATCTCCCATATAATCAAATTTTGTTCTGCTAAAGATAAAAATGAGATTTGATCATATAATTTTACTATCAATAATCAAGTTTCTACCAACTAAGCAATTTGATCACCATTTTACGTGATAAGGTCTCACGCTTTCGATCTGGTCATCATATTAATTAGAAGATTATAAAAGATGCAATAAGGGTTAAGGTGAAGGGCATGAATACTGTGAACATTTAGGAGGGCGAAATGTGGTGACATCCATCGGTCTAAAAGAAGATTAATGTATGCGAGCATTGCAATCTTCGGGCAAGGCCCAATTAAACCGGACGGGTCAACCAGCTGATCCGGCCCAATATTATCCTCCAACAACGATACGGTAAAAGGGACCGAATCAAGTCAAACCCACATATATAAATGGGCCAACTCGTGGCCTCTGTATCTCTCTCTCTCTCTTTCTTTCTCTCTCTCTCTCTCTCTCGAGACCTTTCCCTTCTCCGATCCTGCAATGGCTTCCTCCGGCCCCGCCGCGGCTGCCCTCTTACTCGCCGTGCTCTCCCTCCTCTCCGCCTACGCCGCCGCCCGTCCCGGCGTCCCGTTCCACCCCTGCAACACCGTGTTCGTTACCTACACCATCACTACCGCCGCCTCCGACGACGACGCACTCGGCGGCCTCCATCGAACCTCCGGGTTCGTCTCCGTGTACCGCATCATCGCCCCCATCCGCACCTTCCACCCCGACCCCCGCCCCGTCATGATCCCCCGGCCGGTGCTCCTCCCTCGCCGCGAGGTTGCGTCTGCCAAGCCCGCCGCCCTCGGGTTCAGCTCCCTCCAGGATCGCGCCAAGGACATCCTCGTGGTCGTCGTCGGCCTCCTCTTCGGGGTCGGGTGCGGCGCCCTCACAGCCGCCACCATGTGCCTGGCCTGGTCCCTCGTCACCCACCGGCACGAGATCTGCGGGTCCGGTGACTACAGCGACGAGGAGGAGGGTGCCGACGAGAGCCCCAAGAAGGCGGGCTACGTCAAGATCCCGGCAGCTGACCCGGTCCTCGTCAAAGAAGGGTATGAGGGGAATTAGGGTTAGCGCTTTACGAACCGCGGGCTAGGGTATATATATATATATATATATATATATATATATGAATCTATGATGTCAGCTTGCTTATAATACCGTCTGTCGAATTGACTTTTGGAATCTATTTATATTGTGTTTACCTCGATGTTATTGTTCCTAGTGCATCTTCTTGGTGATTTCATGCCTGATGCAGTTGGCATTGTGATTCAAGTTATTTCTTGTTCGTTTTATGGCATTATGATCTTTCTTTAATTGGTCATCACAAATTTATGTTGCTAGCGATTGCAGGACCTCTTGAAGATTCATGTTATTATTTGTTAGTCTCATGGCATTGTGATTTTTCTGTAATTGGTCATCGCAAACATGTTGTTAGCAATTGCAAGAACTCCAGCAGATCCGTGTTATTATTTGTTAGTATCATGGCATTGTGATTTTTCTTCAATTGGTCATTGCAAACATGTTAGTAGCAATTGCAAGAACTCTAGCAGATTCAAGTTGTTTGTTCATGTTACAGCATCACGATATTTGTTCAGTTGGTTTATTGCAAATGTGTTCAATTTAAAGGGGAATCACACATCCATATAGGAAGATTAAGACAGTGTCTATTAGGAAAATCGTGCTATGTGCTATTGTTTTTGGTTGGGCAAATTTTTGTCGATATGATGGAATTGTAGAACTGATCTACCCCTTCACCATGTCATGTTGTTTTCTTGTAGACAGTAGTTGAAAGTTCCTGACCGGGTCCTCATATTTGGGTTCATGCTTTGGAAAGCATACATTGTATACAGCTTTGGGGAATTGAGAAATAGAGGAGAGGGTTACTGTTTTGTTCATTTTTATTTTTGGTTTGGTCAGTTATCGGACTTTAGATGTTTGGAATACTATTTAAACTGAAGTACATGAGTTTTTATGGAGTTTCCAGTTTTGGATGAAAAGACTGATTAGGTTGATTACCTATGTTAATGGTGATGCTTTTGACATGTTTCATTTTCAGGGTTTTGTCAGTATTTATTGGTCGGCGTACTCAAAATGGAGTAGTCGCATCCATTGGATGCACGTTTATGATGTTGGTAGGTTATAAGAAGGCACTGCTGCTGACCTTCTTGCCACTTAGAATTGTCAGTGCCTTGTTTCGGTGTTTTCTCTCGATCCAAAGCTTTGCTGAGTGGTCATTGATATGTGATAGCTTTAGTTAAGCATATATTAAGATTTAATCAGCTTAGTGAACGAACGTCTGAGATTGTTTGATAAAAAGAAAATATTTTCTTCTGCATTCAAGATTTCTACGAGGATTTCTCTCACGCGAAGTTTCTGCATCTAGTATTGAAGCACATACTGTGGAAATAGTCACCTTCAGATCTCAGAATTCTGTGCATTATTAGTGGTATAGGGCAGACCAGTGCTATTTCATATCCGGTCGTATGAATAATGTGATATGGGGAAAAAGCGCCAACTTCTTTTTTTATTTTGCAAACTCACTTTCATGTTTGATTTGTGTCAGACGATAAGTACAATTGCTAATTCTCTTATATATTTGATGGTGCTCAACTTCTTTTTTCGCCTAAAATTGAAATGCTGACTTGGAGTCGACAATTACATATGGATTTCTTTGAACAATATGTATGGTTCTGGTTTTACTATGGTTTTAGTAAGGTCATGTATTTTTGTCTTCTGCTGGACCAAACTGGGGAATTTTAGTTGGTGTAGAGCCCAAACCTACTCATTGTTTTGCCAGGTTATATTTCCGACCTTCTGACTACATTGCATATGGATCTTGAAATGTGGTGCAAGAACTTTTTAGTGTGTTTATTTACTGGTATGGTGACTCATTGTAATCTGTTTGGAACTTGAGGCTTTCTGGCCTTCTAGATTGTGGAGATCCTCTAGGGCTCATTGTAAATATGGTGTAAGAAAAGAACTTTTTTGTTGTCTCTTTATAGGTAAATGTTTAGAGGTAAACCTTAGGCTTAGAACTACTTGATTTGGAGGTCCCTTTTCTAGTTTTCAGGTGAGATAAAACTGGAGCCTCTCGGGGATGCTCGAGTATAAATGTAGAAGATAAGTTGCAAGTATTATGAAGACCAATAAGATGCAGTAGCATCTAATGAATTCCTTCAAATTCTGTGCATTCACCTAATCAACCTTAGGCACATATGTATAAGTTTAGAAAGGCTAAATTTTAATATAGAAATTATATCATTTAATGAAGATAAATACAAAAAATCATTAACCTATATTTTTTTTTTCTGAAAACACAAGAAAATACTTAATTTACCATCATCAATTTTTTTTTTTTTGCCTTGAAATAAATTATATATTTCAAAATGTGTTTGGAATTAGATAGCTTAACGATCCCTTTTTGGCCTCAAAATGTGAAACTTGCTTTTCTTACTACTCACACCACCATTTATTTCATAGCCCTTTTCTCTACCCTATTTTTTTTTTTATAAAATTCTTATTCGTGAAACAAAACATCTGTTATATATTACTCATTTACGAAAACTACAAAACTCATAGGGTGCCTATCTCCGGAGATAATATCATAAAAAAAAAAAAAAAAAAAAGGTCTCCTTGCGACGTCCAAGATTGGCTAGCATATATACAAACCGTCGGCACATGGTGAAGCACATCTGTTATTAATGATGAAAGAGGGATCCATTGGCCATCTTCGTATATAAATACAAAACAGTAAGACGGTAAGGGCAATGTCTACAGGTTTTCCCATAAATCTTAAGGTGATATAATTGTTCTGTTAGTGTATTCACAGTAGGGCAATCGTCTCCTGAATTGAATCGGACGGGCGCCTGGTCCGCCCGGCACTCGGGCTCAGGCGAAGACTTAGGTCGTGCCCCGGTTGAACTCGGGCCACGCTATTGCCTGAGTCGAGCCGATTGCCGCCGGATTGAACTCACGCCCCTCCGTCCCCACAACGCGCCGCCTGCGTCCCCTAACCGCAGTGTCTCTGTCGGTGAACGGCGGCAGCTGCAGTGGCTTCTTTCGATCCCGGTATCTGTCTCTCTCTCCTCCTCTTCCTCCTTGGCCGTCGGACACTCCCTTCTCCTCCCTCTTCCCCCCTGCATTGCAGCCCCCACTTCCCCGATCCCTTTTCCCTCTTCCCCCTTTCGTCGCAGTTCCCCCCCCCCCCTTCCCGACACAACCCTCCCCCTCCCTTCTCTTCCCTCCTCGTCCCTTCTCTCTCTTACCCCCGTTCATGCTTATGAGAAACACAATTTTCTTTGGTGTATCACCTGTTCGATGAAAGTTCACAGTGAACTCTCTTTTAGATGATGTCTGCTCTCTTCTTTAATGTAGCAACAGTGTTAAGGTGATGCCTATTTTTTGTGAAATATGTTGGACTAATTGTAGCTTCTTTTGATGGCATCTTCTTTAGGTGCTAATTTAATCTAATGGCAAATAGCAAGTACGAGTACGTCAAGAAATTTGAAACTGATGACAGACTGCCTCCCTCGAGTTGGATTGTTGTCAGAATTGATGGATGCCATTTTCACCAGTGAGGCAACCTTTTCACAGTACATTTTTGCTCTAGCATGGGTGCGGTTAATCTTTGTGCCTGTTAAGTCTTCTTTATAGCTTTCGTTTCGAATCTCAAAATGATGGTTGTTATACTTGCACTCAGATTCTCTGCCAAATTAGTTTATTATCATGTTAGATTTTGAGTTGTAGGTCTGTAGATTTTTTAGCCACTTTAAGATTGTCTTTGGATTAAATATAGGGAAGCATGAATTATGCTCGCGGCATGCATTCTGCAACTAGGAATCTGCCAAAAGTTTATGATAATTAAGTGGACTAATAACAATTGTTATGATCCAGTTAATTGTGGACTCTAGTCATCACATTTACTAAAGTTGTGTGATGAATCTGAGGGACCTGGAGTCCTTTGCTGTATCTTGGCTGATAATACTGGTGAAGGCCACTTCACACATTGTCCTATAGAATAACTAGCCTTAAACTGCATTGTAGTTCAGAATAATTAGCCATACTAGCATGTGTTGCACAGCTTTGACATACAATTCTCAGTTAGAATTACAAATCTATTAAGTTAAGAATATTAGAATGGACAAAGGAGGCAACATGCTAAATAACAAAAAGAATTCCGTATTGAAATATTGATTTCATGACTATGTTATTTTTGTGTAGAAAATACCTAAATAAGTTAGCCTTATGCACAAGGCTCCAGATGATCAGCTGGCCTGATACATCCTTCAAGCAGTCTTCCATGTTCCTGATTCTGAACACTCAACTTTTGTATTTGCCCTGGTTTGAAGTCCCTCCTCTGTTTAACCATGTTATTTTTCCCATGACCAGATGCACTTATATGTAGAACAAATAATTAATAGGTTATCTTTTTCACTGTGTACAGATAAATAAATATTTTTGATATTTGATTATTGTGCTATTCAATCTGGTGTTTGTTGTCCATTTTTGTTAGATACTGATAATGGTAGGTTTAAAATGCCTTTGGTAAAAGTTGGTTAGATTTTTCTTTTTTCTTCTCTGTTGTTCCTCTTATTCCATAATTATTCTATGTTTGGTTCTGATATTCTCTCAATCAGATTTTCTGCAGAACATGCATTTGAAAAGCCCAATGACGAGAATGCATTGAATTTGATGAACTCATGTGCAGCCTCTATGCTAGAACAATTTCCAGACATAGTATTTGCATATGGTGTTAGTGATGAATATAGGTATGGTCTTTACTTCATGTCTCTGATTTCCTTATAATCCTGTGTTGTTCATCGTGTGTATCACCGTTGGTATAAAAGGATTACCACATAGGGCGCATGTTTTTCTTGTAATCACATGTCTGATAAATTTCTGTCATGTAGCATTATTGCATGAGCTTAATTTGGCTATTCTTTAAATCCATGACTTCATTATGAAGTAAAAACAAAGGCATTGTATATAATGTGCACCATGCATTCTCTTTGCCAAAAAGGAGACACTAACTAGAATGAATTGGCATAATTCTTTAAATCCATGCAATTTATTTGAGATCTTATTAGTTGTGGTCATAATGGACCATGAAGTAAACATTTCAACTGATTATCTTATTACAAGACTTAGATTTATCTGGTATGATTTTCTTTTATCGCGTAAGGTGTCCTTTTTGCAGTTTTATATGGAAGGAAACTACTCAGTTTTACCAAAGACGGGCGAGGTCACTCTTACTTTTCTTTCATATGCAATATTTTCACGTTCACATAGTGAAATGTTTTGGTGTATTTACAACATATTATACATTCACTCAGTGACCAATTGCTTTTAGATAATCTCAATGCAGCAAATTACTTTCACTTAGTGTATCCTATTTCACATCTGTCTACGTGATGAAGTGGAAAGAATTTTTTCCTCACAAGGAGCTGAAGGGCCCCCCTTATTTTGATGGACGAGTTGTATGTTACCCAAGAGCAAAAATTGTCCAGGATTATCTGGCATGGAGGCAGGTAGACTGTAAGTGCACTAACGGAGGAATTATATTAAGGATTTATGGGAAACCTGTTGAAGTTACTGCATAAATCAAACATGCTAAGCCACATTCACTTCCAGACTTTCATCTCATTTTGCAGGTCACATAAACAATCAGTATAATACATGTTTTTGGATGTTGGTTAAGTCGGGAAAGACACAGAGGGAAGCCCAGGAACTTCTAAAGGTATGCATTGATTCCTTTACCAATTATTTTCTCGAGGTGGTATGGACCCCTGTTCTTTCAGCATTTTTTCCTATGTTGTTCTAACTTAGCTGCACAAACTTAGCTATACTGTGGGAACTTGTGAACAACATGATTAGTCTTTTGATTAAATAATAGTTCTATAGAGTTTATAATTTAGGTTAAATGGATTAAACAATTCGGCTTATCATAGCCACATTATCTATAGAATAGTCAGATGCTTCTGTTACCAATTCTGTTTGGGCCACAAAATTTTGTAAATAAAAGGTCTTGAATTTATTTAATGCATATTATTAATCATGATAAATCCGAAACTCATCGATGAAACAATTTGCCACCATTCAAAATTAAAGCTTGTGAACATTGAGCAAAGTATTACATTCATGCCATTCCTATTTAGATCTCCATCATATATTTTTTCACCTGCTGCATAAAGGAACCCTTATCATGTGGTTACATCTTGAGCCACTCACTGATCATGACTGGCTTGAGTTAACCTTTAAGAGATGTATCCTTATTAAAATACCATCTTGGCCTATTAACAGGATGCGTTAATTTCTTTAGCACACAACCTTTGTTACTACACTCAGACAGGTTCATTATGTTCTGTGAATAATATAATATGTTTTCGAACAACATTAGTCATTCAATTTTGAACAATACTTTTGTTTGTGGACTTTGTATAAGAATTCCAAGAGATGCCATATTATCAGGTACTTAGTATCTGTAAATTTCATGTGGATGCCATAAGATGTTGTCAGCAATTCTAGGAGTTGGGATTAGGCTTCTTGTATTGGATTTTGATACCCTGATGATGCTTATACAAGTTCTGTAAAAGCTAGAGGAAAGTATTAGCTTAAGCATGTAATATTCTAAATATCATTTGTTATTATGTTCTGGATTTTTGAATGCTGATGATAATCATTGCTATATGAGCTTGTCCTTCTGAAACAGGAAATATTTGAAATATTCCACAAACATGAAAGAGTATGATTGTTCTTTTTTCATCTTTTGCATTTTAGTTAGTTATACAATTTTAGCATATCGTGGAGTTGGAATTATTAATTTTTCTTTGTTCTACAATTTCAAAGTTGTCGGTCCCTTTTTTGTTCATATTTCTCATACAATATCTTTGTAATTATGAACGATTTATGTATCCTCAAATTTTTCTACATGGTTTCAGAATTCATATTTCTGTAGTTTTACAGGGCACACAAGCAAAAGATAAGAATGAGCTGCTTTTTCAACAGTTCAATGTTAATTATGACAAGCTACCTCAAATGTTCCGAAAAGGATCTTGTGTTTATAGAAAAAAGGTACATTTAAATGTTTTTATTACTACACTGAGAATACCTTTTTTTTTTGTCTTTTCTTTTGTCATATTGGACATCGAATTAAATTATTTCTATGTATGTTTCACTGGTTAGATAAAGGAATACCCTCTTGTTGTGAGGGATGCATGTGCTTAAGAGATTCTTCTAAATGTTTCTGTGATGGATATGCATTTGTTGGCCTTCCAAAGCAATTTGATGATGCCATTTGTCTGGAGTTGTCCTTTCCGAGCTTAAAGGAAAAAGGATCTAGGTGACATGTTTGGATAAAATTTTATTTCCTATTAAACATTTTGTTGTAGGGAATCGTTTAAAGATGGTATAGGCATATGCTTAGGAGACATCCGGATGTGTTAGTTAGAAGATGTGAAATGATTAATGTAATTAGTTCGAGAAGAGACAGAGGAAGACCTAAAGATACTTTAATAGAAACCATAAATAAATGTCTACTCTGAACTTAACATAAGACTTTTTACATATCTCAATAGTGGCAAAAGATCAATGTAGTCAATCCTAGATAGTCGGGACTTACAACTTTGTTGTTATTATATTGAATATTTTGTTATAGCAGTTCACCATTAGGACGATACTACAGGCAGGAGAATGTATGCATATTGAGTCATTATCAACTTCACAAATCATGCTGCTGCTGCCATGTTTTATTTTATGGAATTCCATCAGCAACCTTGTCATACTGTTCTTTGTTTTGGGCTTATTTTTCTTTTCTCAGGAATAATTTTCTTTTCCGAACTATTAGTTGTCAGATCTTAGTATGTTGAGCTCCTAAGATGGAGTTTTTGGTGTCATTAGGATCCTATTTAAAGGTCCCTGTTTTCCTTTGCTTTCTTTTTCTTTTTCAACAAAAGGAAAAATAGATCTCTTCTTTTCCCAACATATATATATATATATATATATATATCTTTTGCAAGTAAATTTTGACAACTAAAATAAGCCTTTGTATGACTCGTCTCTGATACTCGATTTGCTCAATAGACATGTACCATTTGTCTATATGCTATCACAAACATTACAATGTTTTGGGTAAGTAAATTTTGCTGCAGCATTCTTCTATTCTTTTTCCATTGCCCTACTGGTATGTATGACATCTCTGTTGACCCTTCTGTTATATGGATTCTGATTCGTCTAGGTGGAAGAAGTGGTTAAGTTGGTTGATACTGGAAATCCCGTCACAAGAACTCGAAGCAAGGTGGTTGTGGAACACAAGGATATAATAGGCCCGAAGTTTTGGAGTGAGCTCCCTTACATCCTCAAAGAAGAGTGACTGAAAGGACCACGTATTTGAACTATTGATCCGCAAATTGCAAGTAGGATATACAGTCAGTCTGATTTTTTGACATCTTGCACATTCCATGGCACAAACATCCGCAGCTACAATATGTGGTAGTTCAAGAACAGACCAGCTGTGCAGTCTCTAAATCAGGAGATCTCTGTAACCCAAATATGAAAGTGTTGGATGAACGAATTATAACACCTCAACTAGTTTCACATTAGAAGGTGACAAGATTAAGATTGACTTACAAAAGTTTAATGAGTGTTTTACTATTAATTTTAGTTTAATTATTTTGGATAGTGATATGGGTCAAACGAGGTTGATAGTCCAGGTTATGACATGAATCTTTTTGAATTATTTTCGTTTGTATGAAATTTTAACCCATCTATATGAAATTATAAAACATTTTAAATCTATTTTTCTTGAAAGATCATCAGATTGTTGGATTCTTGATGAGCTGCCTCTTGCCGTTGTATGCTTTGCTGGTAAGTTGAAGCAAATTGGAGCTCCTACTCCTTAGTGGTCTGTATAGTTATCGATAATTTTTCTCCTCACATAAATTAATGATCATAAATAATTTATTTATTTTATTTAAATTATTAATTTTTTTTGTGTAGTATAATTAAAGAAATGATTAAAATTAATCTTATTGACTATGTGATAAAATTTAATTAATTAATTAAATTATTAATTGATTTATTTTTTAGTGAGTGATGTAAATTTTAGAAAGTAAATAGTACAAATTTTATTTTTTTTATATGAATTATAATAAATAAATATTATAATTTTATCTTTACATGTGACAGTAAAAATAAAATTAAAAAATAAAAATAAAATTTTTTGTTTATTTTTTTAGTAAGAGCTCATCGTCTTCTATATAAAGGGGGCTCCTTCTGCATTCAGCTTACTAGTGGTATGATGTATAATAATATTTTAATTTTAATATTTTATGACAAATAAATAATAATAATAATTAATTTTATGATTTAAAATAATTATTTTAATTTATAAGTTTATTATATTTATATAAATTTTAATAATTAATTTAATTATTAACAATTTTATTTTTGGATCAGCATAATAATTTTAATTTATTAATTAGATAGGTATATGTTTCAAGAATTATGTGTAAATTTATATGATTTAGTTAGTTTTAAATTTAAGACTGGATTTAAATTATTTAATTCATGAATCTGAGTTACTCCTTAATAATTAAAAATAATAAAATCTAATTTAATAAGAGGATTAAATTAGAGGTCTGATTTGAGTTAAGTTGATTAATCAGACCAGCCCATGTAGCCAAGTACTACCGAACATATATGGTCAGACATAATCCAGCCCATATGATCGGGTATGGTCTAACTTTTATGATTAGACATGATCTAGCTTATGTGGTCATGTATAGTCTAACCCATGCGGTCATATATGACCCAACCTATATGGTTAAATATGATCCAACTTATATGGTCAAGCATGACCTATCCCATATGACATTACAATAATAAAGTACGACCCAACTCATATTTCCAAGCACAGTTCAACTCATGTGACCAAGCACAACTCAACTCATATAATTAGGTATGACCCAACCCATGTGGCTAGGTATAACCTAACTTGTGAGCCGAGCGTAATCCAGTTTAGTGATAAAGCTTCAATTTTTCTTACTACTATAAAGCATAACGAAAAGTATACGATCTTAAAATTAAAATATACTAATTTACTAAATAAAATGATATGATTTTATTTTGTATACAGTATCTTTAAAACTTGTACATAACTGTAACATCTAACTAAAGAAAAATAAATACACATGATATATCAAATATATATATAATGCCTATAGGTTATCATCCATATCTGCATTAGCGGTAGGGTGTAACTCATGTGATGAAGTAATTTATTATCCTTCAACACAAAATTACAATGTGATGAAGTAATTTTGTGTTGAAGTAATTTTTTATTTTTAATAAAGTAGTTGTTTAGGAAGTAGAATACTAATAACAATGTGATGAAGTAATTTTGTGTTGAAGGATAATATGTGCTCACAACTTTTTGGAACAATGGATAGATTAGGATTTTTAAAAATAATACCTAATGCCTTATAGTATGTAACTCCAATTGATCCAATATCTCATTGTCATCTAAAATAGCAACTTCTTCTTTTTTAGAAATTCTTATGAGATTACAAATTAAGCTATCTATAATATGTATGTGATGCCTCAAGAGATAATTGAATACCCTATCATCATCATCTACTTGTAAGTTGTTGTAAAACAATCTAACAAGTCTAGGATAAATAAAATTATTCTCTTTGAAATTGACATTTAGAAGAGCGAAAATGAGATTGAAAGTTATTTTTGAGATGAGATTCATTTTTATCCTCTCTAAAAAATTATTTCAATTTATGAATTTTTTTTATCTTTGATGAATATTTTTGAATGTATCCCCCTACTTAACATTTGATTTTTTTATACTAATTTTTTTATAAAGAAAGTAATTTCTTTATATGATAAATATTTAAGAATGTTTAAATATAAGTTGATCATTTATATTTTTGTTGATGACAAAGGGTGAGAAATAACATAATTGGTGACATAAGAGAAGATTAATGTTGCAATGTTGTATGATTGATGTGATACCAAGGAAATGAATACTTTGAAAATTTTATCATATATGGTATCATGAATGATTATGTTTCATTATTATCAAAATGCTATACTTGAATTCAAAATTGATAGGTTCTTTTGAATTCAAGTTTGTTTTATGGCATATACAAAAGGAGAGTTAAGGTTAACTCAATCACCAATTGGTTGTCATCATCAAAAAGAGGGATATTATTGAATCTCATATTTTGATGATGAAATCAATTGATGGAGATCTAACCTGTGTGTTAGAGATGAGTGATGCAAGATTAACTATGACAGTGAAAAGGTAATACAATCTAATATTGGGCCAAATTCAAGTTCGAGCATTAGGCTGAGGTTCGGACGATATAGTAAGAACTCACTGGAAGCATACCGAAGGTGATTGGGGGCTTGCCGGGAGTTCACTGAGGGCTCGTTAAAGATGATCAATAGCATGCTGGGAGCTCGTTGAAGGTGATCGGGAGTGCGCTAGGAGTTCAAGAGTCGTCGGGAGTTCGTCGGAGGATGCCGGGAAGTTCACCTAGCGTTCAAAAGATCAATTGATATGCCAGACAACAAGAATGATTGTATTTGCGTATCATAGTTAGCATCATGTGTTTTTAGTCTTGAATGAGTTAAATTTGGAAGAAATTTAAATTAACTCAATGTGAGGCAACCGGATCCACTTTAGGTTGGATTTGAGCTCATTTCGTTGACCTAGAAAGGGGTCAACAAGAGGTATGAGTTAGGTAAAAAAAACACTAAAAGTATTACTTTCGAGATTTCCGATGGTAGTACCGCCTAGGCGGTGGTGGTATCGCCTAGGCGGCGGTGGTATCGCCTAGGCGGTAGTAGTACTGCCTAGGTGAGAGTAGTACCTATGTCGCCCTGTTCTATGGGTGTTTTCGATGATAGTATCACTCGTACCCTGGTTTTACCCATATACCTAAGTAAATAAATTCAGCTCAAATAAAACAATTCCTAAAAAAAATAAGAGATTTTGAATACTTTAAATTAGGATAATTATAACTTTATGTATCGATCTGAGATAAAGGTCATACTACAGATTTTATGGTTAGAATCATGAAAAACATATCAAACAAACAAAGATAAATTTGAAGTACAGGTGACTCAAAAGTAGTTGAAAATTTTGGCCTATAATATGTAAAACTAAAACTCTAGGTATAACAAGGATAGAATTGAGATTTTTTATCTCAATCTTCCTAAACTTAGGGTTTTTTAGCCTTTATGAGAAAAGCTAAAAGAATAACCGAAGAAAAAGAGAAAGAGTCACAAGTTATCAAGTTGGTAAAGAGGATGAAGAGTAGAGGTTGCTTTGATATTATCGTTCAATCATGTTAGGCCTCATTTTAATTGTTTTAACTAATATAACTTTAAGACTATAATAACTTCTTTTAAGTTTAATTTGATTTGACAAAGATGATATTTTTTATCTAAAATTATTTTTTAATCTCAATTATATAACTCAACATTTAGTCTGACACTCCTTTTTTATTTATATCTCTATTTAATTTTTTATTACTCTATCCATGTTTAAGTACCTTATGTATATACATAATATTTAAAACTTAAGAGTCCTCATATTAATCATGATTAAACTCATTTAAAATTTAAAATTTACTTAAGATCAATTAAAATTCCACCACCACTTCCCGTCATTGTATACATGCTTTATTACTATAACTTAATCTCATATTTAAGTCCGCTAGTATACTTTGATTTGTTTTGTTTGTTGTACTATACTTAACATAAACATTAATAATTATGCATATTCATCCAAAATTTTATAAAATACTAAGAATATAAATATCATAATTTATTTGACAAATGACACATTTTCACTTGTCATATTTATGAAACATAAATATCATAATTCATATCACTAAGTGAGGGTCATATATATATATATATATATATATAATGTGCTTCTACTACTGATATGCTAGTTATAGTTCAAAGTATGTGAGATTCCTATAGCCCACCCATCGATGTGACTATATTTGATATATTATTGTCTCTCTATCAAACATATTGTATCTTAACCCAACATGTTACCTAGAACATGCATATGTGGTACACATGACTCATCCAAGGCTCACGTGAGTTGGTTATACTTGTGCTATCATTATGCAACATAATCTAATTTTATTTTTTTTTAATAATTTGAGCTTGTTAATTGATTGAACTAAACATGTTTGATCGTTTTGAGCTAGTTTAGAGAGATTTAAAATCAACTTAACTAAGTCATAACTAGTTGGCTTAATTGAAATTAATCAAATCTAAATTAGACCAATCTAACGTAACTCCGGATCAATTCTATAAGGATTTGAATTGATTTAGTTAGATCCTCATTGAATTAAGTTTGATTTGAGTCAATTATATTATTCTAATTAGGGTTTTGATTGATTAAGGACTATTGAGATATTAATATCTTATGTTTTTATGATTTGATAAAGTAATTTTTTTTAATGTATCATTCTAATGTATCATTTTAAAATGATTATTATTTTTTTAATATTTCTTTTAAATTAAGTTTATGATATTGATATGATTGTTACAATGAATTTATGTGACTATTCTAATGATCTAAGTTGAAAGTGTAACATGTGAAATGAGTTATGAGCCCATCATAGTGTGAAGCCGCTAATGAATATAGTCTAGTAGATTATACATCAAGCATGATCCCTCATAATATTTTGTTATACTATTTCTTGGATGTATGTGTGAATTAATAAATATAAATAAATTATTATAGTAGTTTATGTATGAAGACAGATAAAGCAATTCTTAAAGATTAGTGGGCTATCAGACATGATAATTAGACGATTTTTTTCATCCGTTATTGAGAGAAATGTGTCATCACTTAAGCAAGTGAGGGCTATCATTTCATCCGATGTTAGGAATACGATATTCATTCTCTCCTTTTGTTATTAGAAGGAATTCATCCCGTAGAGTATGCCTCTGTATCTGTTGTTGTTGGGAGAGTGTGATATATGTATTTGTTATTTGACTAATATAGATGTCATCAAAATATATCATTTATTACATAAGAATTATCATTAGTGTTATCATCTTATTTATAAATATTTAAAATAATTTTTATGATTTTTTTAAAGATTTCTTTCAAGTGGTTGGTTACATATTTTTATCTTATATTTATTTTTAAAATAATATACTACTTTATACTAGATTCGATGCTAAGGTGGAAATAACTTGTTCGCCAGTACTACCAAAAAATATATATTTTTATAATTAAAAATAAAAATTATTATTTTAAAAAAAATAAAATTCAAAATTATTTTTTTATAATTATGAATAAAAAATAAAATAATAATAATAATAATAATATATATTTTTAACTAGGAGATGTGAGTCTACCTCGTAGGATACAACTTTTCGACTGTATCTCTTCCGCCTCTCCTAACACCTATGTGATATGATGATCCAAGTAATCCCATATTAGGTGAAATAATTTATATATACACCGCCTCGTCGTCTAATTACACGCCAACCGTGAAATATTTGGGGATGCTTTCTTTATTGACCATCTTTTTTTGGGGGGTAGTGAGTGCATGATGATGTGGCACCATCAAGGAGAAGAGAATGGAGAGCAGCAGCAGCTCCACGGCGCCATTGCCCATAGTATACGTGCGTGGTTGGTGGAGTCACACCACGAATCGCGCTGACTTCATCATGCAGAACATGTTTGGGCTAAATAATATTACGTGAATGGAAGCCGATTGCCATGTGGGAGGCACATTAGGTAATGCCAAATTTGTATCCCACGGAAATACCATATTATATGTGCATCATATCATATGGGGTCATGAGATCCGAATGTGATGGTGGCAAGAAAAATTAACGAAAAATCCAACATGCCGATGGAGTTTTTTTTTTTATATAGTTATTAATTAACAAAAAACACAATAAGGCTTATTGAGAGTTTTAAGTGATGTTTTCATAAAATTTCCAGTGACTGACTTCTTACTGATGGAGCTATGTGCTTCGATGCATATAAAACAATAATATATTTTGACACAATAACTAGTTTCTATAAGCATTATTGACAGCTGCGGAACTCAATATCGAACCAACACAGGTCGGGCGTGGACCGGGAAATTATAAGTCGATTGTGAATGGTCTGAGTTCGACTCCGCGATCGGGCTGCTTCAACTTGATCCGGTCCGTCCACTGCAATTAATTAGCAGTTTTTAAGAAGGCGAGCGGGCTTAATCTCTCCGTCTATTTTATTTAAGCTCCTAGTCTCCTCTGCTTCCGAACCCTCATCCGCCGCCACGCACCCTTCCTCCTCTCCTCTCGTCGCCGACGCCGCTGCTACTGCCATGGCCTCCGCCGTCTCCTCCTTTCTGTCATCGCCTTCTTCATCCGATCGTCTGCCGTTCCGCAACAGCAACCATAACAACAGAGGAATTGCGACGCTAAGCTCCCCCTTCCCCCACCTCTGGAACCCTACCGATTCCCTTCTCCTTCGCCGGGCCCGGATCTGCTGCTCATCTACCGCCGGGTCGTCTAACGGCAGCAACCAGCAGCATCTGAAGACCAGGCGACCGGCGGAGGAGAATATCCGCGAGGAGGCGTGCCGCCGCGACGAGGCGACCGGGTCGCGCGGATTTTCGGCGTGCTACGTCCCCTTCGATGCTCCCGCTGACACCGCCGAGACATACTCGCTGGATGACGTGGTGTACCGTAGCCGGTCCGGCGGCCTCCTGGACGTCCGCCACGACATGACCGCTCTGAAGCGCTTCCCGGGCTCCTATTGGCGCGACCTCTTCGATTCCCGCGTCGGCCGCACTACCTGGCCTTACGGCTCCGGCGTCTGGTCCAAGAAGGAGTTCGTCCTTCCGGAGATTGACCCAGACCACATCGTCTCCCTCTTCGAGGGCAACTCCAACCTCTTCTGGGCGGAGCGCCTTGGCCGCGATCACCTCGGCGGCATGCCCGACCTTTGGGTCAAGCACTGCGGCATCTCCCATACCGGCTCTTTCAAGGACCTCGGCATGACCGTCCTCGTCAGCCAGGTCAACCGCCTCCGCCGCGGCCCCCTCAACCGCCCGATCGCCGGCGTAGGCTGCGCCTCCACGGGGGACACCTCTGCCGCCCTATCCGCCTACTGCGCAGCCGCCTGTATCCCCGCCATCGTGTTCCTCCCTGCCGACCGCATCTCCCTCGCCCAGCTCGTCCAGCCCATCGCCAACGGTGCCACCGTACTCTCCATCGACACTGACTTCGACGGCTGCATGCGCCTCATCCGCGAGGTCACCGCCGAGCTTCCCATCTACCTCGCCAACTCCCTCAACTCCCTCCGCCTCGAGGGCCAGAAGACCGCTGCAATCGAGATCCTTCAGCAGTTCGACTGGGAGGTGCCCGACTGGGTCATCGTTCCCGGCGGCAACCTTGGCAACATCTACGCCTTCTACAAGGGCTTTGAGATGTGCCGTGAGCTCGAGCTTGTTGACCGCATGCCGCGCCTTGTATGTGCGCAGGCTGCCAACGCCAACCCTCTCTACCTGCATTACAAGTCAGGTTGGGCTGACTTCAACCCGGTGATTGCTGCAGACACGTTCGCCTCTGCCATTCAAATTGGTGACCCCGTCTCGATCGACCGTGCCGTGTTTGCGTTAAAGGCAACTGATGGAATCGTCGAGGAGGCCACTGAGGAGGAGCTGATGGACGCCATGTCTCTTGCTGACCGGACAGGCATGTTTGCCTGCCCGCACACTGGGGTTGCACTCGCTGCATTATTCAAGCTGAGGGAAAGGGGGGTGATTGGCACCAATGACCGGACCATAGTGGTCAGCACCGCTCATGGGCTCAAGTTCACCCAGTCCAAGGTCGCCTACCATTCAAATGAAATAGCTAATATGGTTTGTCGGTATGCAAACCCACCTGTAAGTGTGAAGGCTAACTTTGGGGCAGTGATGGATGTCTTGAAGAAAAAACTTGATGGTAAGCTTGGGCTGTGAATGGTATAAAGACTGCATCAGATCTGGAATGTAGATTTCCTTTGCCAGCCTCCGGTATGCCTCCCTATCATAATCTTAAATTATAAAGATAATCTTTGGTGTTTAATGCATTGGGATCTCCCCTTATTCTGCAGTTCACAGGATCACGACTCAGATTGCATGTAGGTCTCAGCGAAGATGAGCTACTTTTGGTTTGTACCAGTATTTTTTAGTAACACTATTCCTACCTTCATCCAATGTCTTTGAATTAGTCGGAGTTAAAAGACAATAAAGAACTTTTTTGTTGTTTAACTTAATTATTGCTTGAGTTGAGCTTCTAATCTGATTTTAATTTTAGCTGGAGGAATAGCTGCGGCATGAAGTGTGCATTGTTGATCGTATGTGTGTGTGTGTGTGTGCGTATATCATTTGGCAAGTATTTTTGGTTCTTTGAATCTCCATATTAAGTGAGTGCACAACAGGTTCCAGAAGTATCCATGTTTGCTTGCAATTACCTTTGGACCTTCGTAGGGATTACTTGCCACAAATACATGTCAAGTATTCTTATCACGTTTAGGACATCAGAAAAGTTGTCAATGAAGATGAAAAAACACAATTTTTTTTTATAAAACACGAAACTGGTGTGAAGATCTATAGTTTCAATTTGCTGTTCTGTAATGTTGGTTGATCAAATCTGTACCTAGCATGATGGAACCTAAAACTAAGCAAACTTGGAGCTTTACTAAGTCTTCATATCATACATACAATGTCTTAGCTGGTAAAAATTATGGGTTGGGAGCTGACATTACATGGTTTGTGAATATAACGTAAATTTTCATAATATGATTATTGATATGGTTGTATGTTATAAAGATATGTTATATAGATAAATTATTGTGTTCCATCTGGCTGGCTTACTGTTGAGTTCCATTTCTAAAATTCCTAACTACTTTGATCCTGATTTTCCCATTTGTTTTATGCTGAATTTAGGTTGTGGCCTATTGTCACCCAAGTTGTATGGAATTTGAGTATGGTTCTGGTTTTCTAGATTCTGGTCCAACTTAAGTTTAAACTTTAGAGGCAGTTATCTGTCTCGAAGAGAGTCCTTATTAGAAAAACAGTTCTTGTAGATGATAAAGAAAAGGATTTTCTCTGGTTGCTGTCAACTGATGAAGTTGAACTGATATTGCCTTGGAGTTACAATATACTCCATTTGATGCTAGACTTCCTTGCTAACGGTAACCTGATATTTGGCTTGTTATTCGAAGTTAATATATTGTTTGTGCTGTCAACCTTCAACATCTGTGATATGTCAGGTGCATTGGTAAGGCATGTAGAGGGACTTGATGCATGCAAAACTTCTTAGCAAGCCTCGAGTTATTACTTGGTCAGCTTCTTCTCTTTACCTGACTTATGAGTTGTACCTTTACAGCAAAAATCAAAATGTAATTGCTGATCATCAGGATCTGAGCAAGGCTGCTGTTTAGTTTATGGGTATGTCTTTATAGTATCTGCCCTGGTAGCGTTTTTTTTTTTTTTTTTTTTTTTCGCTTCTTGAATTTTGGTTTCCAGATCCTTAACATCTAAAAGTGAAGAATGCTCTCTAGCAGTTTAGTTGGATTCGTAGGGTTAAGGAGGAGCAAATGTTGCATTTCCTCCTCAGTCAACTGGTTCCGTCTTTATGTTGTGCAGGCAAAAGCTCTCATGGATTCTTCCTTGGCTGAAGCTTTAGGATAATGGAGTCTGCGTCTGAATAGTTCCGGCACAGTCGTAACCCTATGGTAAAAAAAATTTCCAGCTGGAATCCTGATTACAGTTGTATGCAATGTGGCTTGCTAGGTGCTGAATTTTTGGTTAGAGTGTTGGATGATTCTGGACTCCTGACAACAACCTGTCAAGCAAACAAGTGAAGTCTATGGTAGCTAAGCCTCTCGGAATCTTGTTTGTGGAGGAATAAGTGGAACATACAAAGTTGTTGATGGCAATCTATACTTGGTACCCAGTTTCATAGTCCAATTGAAGTATCAAGAGTTCTGCCCAATTTTACTTGAATGGTGCTGGATTTCTGAAACCTACATTAATTTCTACTTATTTGAAATTTATCTGGAAGGAGATGTCATGCATTGAATTGATAAACTGCATTCTGATTGCAACCTTGGGTGTTCCGAGTCATGGAAGAATATTGATTTTTTATGACCATTGCTGCTATCCTAAGTTTCCTTTCTTAGCATCAGTGTAATCGATTGTTTTTTTTTTTTTAATACGTTCTTTCCAACTCGTTTATACTAGTAGTATATCTCTTGCGAAATGGTTTATTATTTTTCTGAATATTAATCTCAGATATTCGTTCTTATAAATAATTATTATTTTTCTATATCTCAATGTTCTTCTTTCTCAAACGATCGTGTGTGTCGACTACACTTAACATAACCCTATTATATTCCGTACGTTTATATGCGAAGTGTTTACAAGTGTGTTTGTACCACTTTGATATCATTTATCATAAATTTAGTTGGTTTTACCTAAGTCGTGCGGTATCTTTGCATCTTTTGTTCACAAAGAGTCAATCTTCTTGAAACCTCTTATAGTTTCTTAAGAACATACTGAGAAAACATGTTAGAGAAAGAATTTTTTCATCAAACTCGGGATCCACAACTAGCTTTTTCATCAAATACTTGATCGGTAATTTAAATTACAAATATGAATTTTTTCATCAAATCGTTTGATAAAGAATCCAAGATAGTTCGTCATGATAAAAAATTCTTACAAGTGCCCACATGATATTATTATGGAATAAGATAGCGAACCAATCCTAGATACTATTTGAAAGGCTCATTTAATCATGTGTCACCCGAGTAGCTCTTGGGTGTTATGATAGTTGACACTTCGTAGCACTTTATGGAGCTAAAAACCCTTCAAAATGGTTATCTAGATATTTTATTGCTGACTAGGTTTGTCATCTACGCAACATCTATACATAATTTATGCTTATAAACATAAAACGATCATAAAAAATTAATCAAAATTGGATTGCTAAGTCTACTATAAGTCTTTATAGTATTACATCAAATACTCTATTTATAACTTTGTCCATGATAATGCAATGTAGAAGTGTACGTATATTTTTTGACTTGACGTGCAATGTGAGAATGCACATATATATTATGATAAAGTATGTATGGAGGTGCATGTATATGTTATGATACGGGGTATAGAAGTTCATGATTTTTATTATATTTTCTATAAATATATATAAGTATTTTAATTACTTTTAATGTAGAGTTTTACCTCTTATATTTTGCATATCCTATATTATAGGGTTATACTTACTAAAAAAAGTTATAGGGCTTATCATCATTAAATATCTTCTATCAATGATTTTAAAATATTATAATATTATATAATAAATACTTATATAAATAAAATTATAGACTTTATTTGACAATAAAGATACAAGTTCATGCTAGTGCATATATGGAAGAAGACCCAACAGTAGCCACACTTACCTCAAAATCATGCCGACTACTCCAAGCAGTGAGCGGTGCGTGTGCTTTTTATATTACCTTTGTCATCTGTAGATCGTTTGCTGATTCAAGGAGTAATCAATCATCTGGCTAACACCTAATTGGCTTTTTTTTTATTCAATAGCGGTTCTCTTAGGTTGTGTTCTACAGTAATTTCTACAGGTGTTGGTGCTCTGAGGGATGGGATGAACTCACATCATCGTTCCCTTCATGTTTCTCTAGCACTGACAGTCTTTGTTCGTGATTCTCCTCCAGTTTTTGTTTGTTTCACCCACCATTTAGTTTTCAGCAGTATGATCACATTCCTGGAGCTGTTTTTTTTTAACACAGAAGCCATTGGAGGGCCGATTAAGTGTTGCAATCCCAATTGCATGTCCGCTCGGTTGTTCGGGAATGATACAGAGGCGAAAAAGCCAAGAAGAAGAAGAAGAGGAGGTGGAAGAGGGGACGAAGAAGAAGGGACTAACGTCTTGGGGGTACGTACGATGATGATGATGATGATGATGACTACTGATCCAGTTGAGCATACCAGACGCCTTGGATCTTCACATCCTTGGGAGTCTTGGCGCCCAAGTCGGTGTCCGACGGCTGCAGGCTCTCGAACACGCCGATCACCTCTCCGGTCTCGGGCTTGCTGTTGGTCACGCTCAGCGTGATGGACCCCGTGGACGACGAGGTGTTCTTGATGTTCTCCTTGCTCAGCTCCTCCTCGTCTCCCCTGCCTCCGGCCGGCAGAGCCACGGCGTTGTCGTAGCCGGTGGAGCCTCCCCGCCCCTTGGGGTCCAGGAAGGAGGAGCCGCGGTAGCTGGGCACCAGGAACTTGCCGCTGAAGCTCTCGGGCTTGCCCGAGGCCACCAGCTGCTTGATGGTGAAGAGGAAGGGCACGCGCTCGCCCCCGGGGAGCTGGACGGTGACCGCGGCGTAGTCGATGCCGTCCTTCTCCTCGAACTTGATGGCGCCGTCGGGGGAGACCTCGAACGGGCCCTCGATCTCGTCGAGGGTGTAGGTGAGGCGGGTCATCAGCTTCGTCTTCTGGAACTCGGCCGGGGCGTTCTTGCTCACCCCCTCGGCTTTGACGGTGAAGGAGGTGGGCTCCAGGCAGAACTTCTTGGCGTAGTACTTTCCGGGCTTGAAGGCGAAGGAGTCGACGCCGCCGTCGATGGTTGGGCATTGGTTGGCCGTGCCCGTCCCCTTCACCTCCATGTACGTCTTGCTCTGGATCTCGTCGTACGTCAGCCTCTTGGGCACCCCCTCTGCGCTCGCTCCCTTTCAAGAAGAAGAAAAGGTCGGACAAGGAAGAGAAAAGAAATCAGAAAGGACAAGAAGCAGAAGAAGAAGCTTTTACCGCAACGACAAGGGCGGAGGTGGCCAACGCGAAACCGGCGAGCTTGGCAGCATCGGAGCACTTGTGGGCCAAATCACGGAGGTCCGACTGGAGAGAGCAGGTGAGCCTAGCGGTGGTCGGCTCGAGCCCGAACGCCCTGGAGAGGTGAGAACCGGACCTCAACTGCTGCACTCCGATGCTTCGGCTGGTAACGCCAACCTTGGATGGCTGCATGAGAGTGGCGGCCGCTTGAAGAGATGCTGCCATTCCTCTCTGCGTCCCCTGCACTTGCCCTGTTCCGCTGCTGCTGCTGCTGCTTCTTCTTCTTCTTCTGGTGGCTTAGCGTCCTCCTCCTCGGAAGGGAGGGGGTGAAGGTATAACGAGGGTGGGCGGATAAGAGGATCGGATAAGAAGCCATCGCTGATTGGTTGCTCGATGCTCTGTGCTCGTTTTCCACATTCATACGTGGCAATGTGGTGTGCCACGGCCTGATACTGCTCGCGTTCTGTGGTGCTGATTTGGTCGCACCACCGGATGGGGCCCTCGTCGCCGTGCACACCCAAAAAGTAAGCAGAGCAAGTGAATCTACAAACCTTTAAGATTGTGTTTTTATTCCCTGATGATAGATTTTTTTTTCCTTTCTTTTGAGCTCCTTGTTTTCTGATACCAAATTAATGATGATGACCGGACGAGGGATCAGAGGGTCGCAGCACAATCTACCGAAATTATCCTATTAGGAAAAAGGTAGTATTGTTGTCTTATGCTTTTTTTTTTCTTCTCAGATTTCCAAATTAAATCCCAAATAGAAAGTCGATAAAATTTTGAATTCACTTATAAATACCTAATAAATGTATCATCATTAATTTTGTTTTATATATTTTGGATCGATGGTTCAAGCTCAATAAGATTAATAAATTAGTTCGATGTGCTATCATCGGCTTGGGTTTAATCATATTATATTAATTTGGTAAAATATATGATTGATCAACAAGGTAACTTATATTGTTAATTAATCATCTTATTCTGACACGTTTTGGTATTTAGGATGATGGTATTTAAGTAGATATATAGGTCATCCTCCACTTGTCTATCCACGTGAAGAAGGGTTCAACGCAGATGGTTTTGAGCTATTATTCTCCTCTTATTGCTCATGTGGATAAGAAACCAAAGAGAGGTTGTTGGAGATAATTAGAAGTTGTCTCCCCATAAAATATTTCATAGAATTTTATCCATTTATGATCAAGTATAAAAGCTCATCTTCGATACAATGAAAATGGGATCATTTTTTTATCACTCGCGGTCACACTCATATACTTTAAGTTTTTAACTTGAGCGTCCTAAGGTCTGAATCGGGAAACCTCTCCCAACCTAAATCTTTACACATGTGGCACTTCAGTAGCTCGACATTTTCACCTCGGAGGCACCTCGAATAACCCTATGCATATCATAGAAATATATGATATTTCTAATATGTTAACGACTCATTCCCATAATATTCTAGTGCTAAAAGGAAGGCCTTATATCATAGAAATATATGTTTATCGACCCTCTTAATGAACGCTCGAGCGAGCAGGCTTTGCCCCCAGCCCGTAGTACTTTCACCTAAGAAGGGTAGCAACTATGTTTTTCGCACATGAATGGATCCACCTCAGTGAAAACTGTCGGCCAATGGGGGCACTTTAGTCCCCAATCATGGAATTTAGGGAACCGCACCACTACCCTACTTGAATATGAGACCTAGTCGATCGATTTGACGATAGATTTCCTATGGATCCAACTATGGTAGATAGACTAACATTTAGAGGAGATATAATAAAAGTTCCAACAATCAAAAGAGGAAGCGTTGGTTGACCCCATCTCAAGTCAATCATCATTCATCTAGAAAATCTAAGAAGAATCGATTCTAAAGTGTCGACCTAATAGAGCACGTTTTAGCTTTTTATGTCCAAATGTCATTGTATGACACTTTGGATGCCCTGATGTGAATGATATGCCTACCTAAAGTCGCTTTTCATAAAAAATGAACGATCTGAATTACCTCGCCTAAGGTCCATGGTGACTCTCCTGAATATGATTAGAACTAAAGTTTTTCTATAGATAAAAGAGAAAGGGCTCTTAAAATATTCACCTGATGAAGACTTTGTTGACAAAAAGGACATGTCTAAATACTATTGATTCCACCAGAATTACTACCATGATACAAAGGATTGTTGTAACTTAAAATAGTATATTAAAGAACTCATGCGTTAGGGACACCTCAAGCAATTCATATGAAAGCATGGGGAACCCTCACCCTGACCTCAGGAGCTAGTGGAGAGATAGATTATTGTCATCATTGGTGGTCCTGTCTCAAGGGGAGATAAACTCCTCGGATCGTAAAGTTTACACCTAAGCTATCATTGAAAAGTGCTTGAGTATGGAGGGCAACCTAGAGATAACATTTGAGAAAGAGATGGAGTGCCTTGACCTGAACCACTCTTGGTAGTTTTTGTAAGGATGATCAATGCTTAGGTGAGGAAGGTCATGATTAACATAGGTTGTTCTATTGATATCATTTACTTTGATGTTTTTCAAAAACTTAGCTCTCAATTAACAACATTACCCCTACGACTTTTTCATTGTCGGGGTTTACTATTAACTCTATCTCGTCGCTCAGGATCTTGAACCTGTATGTCACATTCGAAGACGAGCCTTGCTCCAAAATGATACTGGCTAAATTCATAGTAATGAATATCCCCTTCGCATATAATGCAATCATAGGTTAACCCACACTAAATAGACTAAGGGCGATAGTGTCGACCTGTTGGTTACAAGTGCTCTACAAACCAATCACGTGAGTGATGACACGTGTGACACAGTGCAGTCTTTTTACTTATTATCATTATTGATATTTTCTTATATTATATATTATTTATTATTATTATTATTATATATATATATATATATATGTTCTTAGATCTGTACAATAGGAATCATATCATGACGAGATCATGATAATGAGACTGATTCACCTTTAAACATAAACTTTAAATAATCCTAGATATTTACTCGAGAGGGACGTCGAGATAACCAGACAGACCGGTGTACTGTATACTCATCCATATGATAGAAGCAACTGGTCTCATAAACGCTCATGTGGGGATAATAAAGGTACAGTATATGTGCTTATTAGATAATAAGTTCATTAATTGATCCGCTTACAGAATATTGGATGGTTAATTATACTTGACATCATATAGCGATTATGTAGTCCTAGTTGTGTGTCTGATCCTTAGACTTGAGACACCAAGGATCTTGTTTGAGTACTCCTTTTTTTGACGTCGGACTTACAGATCTGAAAGTTTCAGATATGATAAAGTGTTATCAGGATTAGTAGCCAACTTTACAAAGGTAATTGAATGTCAATAGAGGATCGTTCACTCTCAATATCATGAGATGAATATTCATGTGTTCTTACTCAAGCAAATCCCTAGCCATGGTCATTTATATTGATAGAGAAGTTCTCTGAGAGAATTCGACTATAGCGAGACTCAGATGGATTCTGATAATACATAATATTACCATACCCGATATACAGTCTCTAAGATATTAGATGGATTAGGGACTATAGATACACGATAATTGAGGACAGATAAGTCCAATGGATTAGATCCCCCTATACCGTCTAGGGACTATGGCATAGTAGCTCCATAGTCGATGAGTTGAGTGAATTATTATGGGATAATAATTCACTGAGCTAGAAGGAGTTTTGACAAATGCAACTCACGGCCAGTTTAGTATTAGGCCTAGAGATTCACACACATATGGTGAATGTTGTAACGAGAATAGGTTAAAATATAAGATATATGTAGAGCTCATGTTTTATTGGATCATATGAATGAGGTCCAATAAGAGCTAATAAGATATTATTAGTTAGAAATCTACTAATATAAGAGAATTAGATAATTAGATGGAGATCTACACAATAGGGCAAGATCCAGTAGGGTTAAATTGACAGGGACCTATATAAATAGGAAGGGGCCATAGGGCTCATGGGCTAGAGACTTTTGGCTACCTCCTCCAATTCTCCTCCCTCCCTTTTCTTCTCAGATGACCACCCCTCTCCTTGGTGCATGAGGACAATAAAGAAGAAATGAGTTCTTTTTCCACGTTTGTTGTAAGGTGGTATGCAAAAGTTACGAAAAAAGTGCACAAAAGCTACGAGTTTTTGCGTTGCAAGGGACGAGCATCGTCGCTTCTTCCATCATGTGGATACTACTAGAGATGATGATATCTGACCACCTTCATCCTCTCCTTTGGATTTGATTTTTCATGAATATACGATCTCCCTAGGTAAAACATGACGTACATAATTTTTGGTTTTGCGATTTTTTTCACATACTAATCATCGCCACAACGATATGATAAACATGGGAGACCTTTTGTTTTTATTTTTTGCTACTCTTGTGATGCTCCTATCAGGTTTCCCAACACAACCTACCACATGGTGATGAAGTTCCCGACAAGAATAAGCATCGGAGATCTAAGAAGCAACTCAAGGGAGTCACGCTAGTGCTACCTGATGACGATCTCCCTACCGAAGACCTAAGGCACCACCTATGGACCTTCGAGACTTCGTCAAGTTTGTCCCACATTCTGAGCTAGTTGAGTCATTGATTGAAGCACTCATAGATAAATCTCGACCTAATCGAGTTGTCACGATCGGGGTGGCACTTCCCAAAGAGAGACAGGTGTAACTCACTTCCTTTAGGAGAATGCCAAGGTGTTTTCATGATCGTCGAGAGATGTGTCGGGAATTGATCCCAACGTAGCCTAACATCACCTAAACATTTCTCCTAAGGCATGACAAGTGAAGCAAAGGCAACTTTTCTCCTGTTCGCTAGTAAATAAATAGTGATGAAGTATGCAAGCTATTAGGAGTAGAGTTTATTGTTAAAGTGTAGTAACCCCAATGGCTCATCAATGTTGTACTCATTAAAATATCAAATGAAAATTGGAGGATGTGTGTTGACTATACCAATTTTAATGAAGTATTCCTGAAGGACAGTTGCCCCTTTCTCGTATTGATTAATTAGTTGATGCTACCTTGGGTCACAAGCTCCTCACCTTCATTGATGTATTATCAAGGTATAACCAAATCAAAATGGCACTAGAGGATCGGGAACACACTTCCTTTTTCACCGACCAAGGCATATATTGCTATCAAGTCATACTCTTCAGGTTAAAAAATATGGGGGTGACGTAACAAAGAATGATGAATAAGATACTTAAGCATCAAATCAGGAGAGATGTTGAAGTGAATGTAGATGACATGATAGTGAAGAGTAGGACAACTAACTCACATTTGGTAAATTTGGTCAAAACATATCAAGTACTAAAGAAGTTCAATATGCACCTCAATCTAACTAAGTGTGCCTTTGGAATCAACTTGGGAAAGTTCCTCAGGTTCATTGTGCATTAGAGGGGAATAGTTGCAAAACCCAAAAATGTGCAACCCATATTAGAGATGTGGGCATTAAAGAACTTAAAAGATTTCCTGTGGACTATGGAATGTCAGGAGGATTTCAAAAAGTTAAAGAACCACCTTGCCTAGTTGTCATAGCTTGCATCCTCTACCTCAAGCACAACTTTGAGCCTCTATCTCACTGTCACTAACCTAACTATTAGCTTGATGATGATACAAGATGACTCGGGAGTTCATAAACCTATCTACTATGTCAATTACATTTTGAACCAACTTAAGAAACGATACCCCCTTTTGAAAGGTTCGCATTTGCACTAGTCTTAGTGGCAATGAAGCTTCACCCCTATTTTCAAGTGCATGCTATGCAGGTAATCACCAACCAACCACTCAAGTAGGTTCTCTCTTGGTTCGATGTCTCAAATCAATTACTAAGGTGGTCAGTAGAACTGGATATGTTTAGCATTCGATATATTTGAGGGATTGCCATAAAGGCTTGAAAGTTGACAAACTCTATCTTAGAACTAACTCATCATCGCTCGAGATCGACAAGCACACCCCACCACATGGACACTATTTGTGGATGGTTCCACCACCTCGAATGGAGGCGATGTTGGACTCATCCTGAAAGGCCCAAATAAATAAGTATACGAGTAAGTTCTCCAATTCGGGTTCAAATTCTCCAATAATGAAGCTTGAGTAGAAGGCACTTCTCTCGAGGCTTCGACTCACCCGAGAGCCTCAAGTATTGGACCTGATGGTGTTTAGTGACTCATAGCTAGTCTAGCTAGTCTTGAACCAAGTGAAGAGAAACTATTAGGCTCGAGATGCAACCATGGCAAAATACCTCATCGGAGTGTAGAAATTAACCCATAGCTTCTCCTGACTTAATGTGTTATAGGTCTCCCGTGAAGTGAATGCTAAGGTTGATACATTTGCTAGATTAGCATCGACTTAGCCTCAAAGGATGGTCGATCGTTGGTCAAGACGTTGTCAACCCGAACCATAGAGAAACATGGGATGGCTATAGTTGAGGAAGAGTCGAGTTAGAAGATGAGATCCTACACTACAAAAATGATAAAACACTCCTGACGAACCCTGCATCAGCTCAAAGAGTCAAACATTATCAAGTATGGTATTGCATAATTAACGATCACATATATCATAAGTATTTTAGTCAACTATTCCTCATATGTTTAACACTATAAGAGGTCAAGAGGGTGCTTGTCGAGGTGTATGAGGGTATTTATAAGGAGCACATTGGTAGACAAACCCTCGCCTTCAAAGTACTTTGACAAGGGTTCTATTGGTCGATATTGCACAAGGATGCAATAGCCTATGCCTAAAAATGTGATAGGTGCCAGAGGTTTATGCAAATAAAACATCAACTAACACCTTTGAGTATGATCGATGGTAGATGACCCTTTGCCTAATGAGGTATGTGTTGGTTACAGGTGTCTTGTAAGCCAATCACATGAGTGATGGCACGTATGACATACTGCACAGTCTTTTTATATTATTATTTATTGGTATATTCTCATATTATATTATCTATTAAATATATATATTGTGATATTCTTGGTTCTGTACAATTGGAATCGGGTCGTGATGAGATCACGATAATGAGACCAATTCACCTTTAAACACATATCTTAAATAATCTCGATCATAGGTTACTCGAGAGGGATATCGAAATAACTGGACATACTAGTGTGTTGTATGCCCGTCCATATGATTGAGGCGGCTGGTCTTATAGCCACTTGTGTAGAGACACTAGGGATACAGTATAGGTGCTCATTGGAGAATGAGTTTACTGATTGATCAACTTACAAAATGTTATATAGTTAATGATACGTAATGTCAAACAGCGATTCCATAGTCTTAGTTGTGTATCTGGTCTTTAGACTTGAGACACCAAGGATGTCTTGTTTGAGTACTCCTTTCTATGTTGCTGGACTTACAAGTTTTGGAAAGTTTCAAATTTGGTACAACCAGTTATCAGGATTTGTAGCCAACCTTACGAAGGCTATTGAGTATCAATAAGGGATCATCTACTCTCAGTATCATGAGAAAAATATATCATATGCTCTCGCTTAGATAAATCCCTGATAAGGTTTGTAGGATTGAGAGATAAGGAGTTCTCCGTGAGAATTCGATTAGAGCGAGACATAGACGGATTCCGTATATGGCCTAACAGTACCATGCCCGATATACAATCTTTGGGATATTAGATGGATGAGAGATTATAAATACATAGTAATTGAGGACAAACAAGTCCAATTGATAAGATCTCTTATATCGTCTGGGGACTATGGCGTAGTAGCCTAGTACGTCCATAGTCGATAAGTTGAGTGAATCATTATGAGATAATAATTCACTAAGTCAAAAGGAGTTCTGACATGTAGGACTCACAGTCAGCTCGGTATTGGGCCTAGAGGGTTACACACATATGGTGGATGCTTCAGCGAATAAATGATTAGAAATGAGTTATCCAATTAGCCCCTATTCTCATTGGATGTGACCCTATATTGATGGGCTCCTTGCATAAGTCCTAATTAGCAGCCAAAGAAGATTATTGGATAGAGATCTAATAATTCAATATTAGTGGGTAATTGGATAGAGATCCAATACCCGCTAAGGCAATATCATATAGGTGCAGCGGCACATATATGATAGGTTGTAACCTTTGGTCATCCCCTCCTATTCTCCTACTCTCTCTCACCTTCTCAGTCGACCAGCCCCTCCCTGGTGCAAGAGTGCAGCAAAGAAGATAGTGGATCTTCTTCCATGTTTACTGCGAGAAGCTACACAAGAGTTGCGAGATTTATGGCTACGATTGGAGGAGTATCGCTGTAGTGATCCATCGTATAGATATCGCTATAGATGAAGACATTTGACCTCCTTCATCCTCTCTATCTGAATCTGAAAAAATAGGAATATACTATCTCCCTAGGTAAACAATCTCTCACACGATGCGATTTTTTATTTTATGATTTTTTGCACACCAATCTTTGCATGACGATTTTAATATACATGATAAACCGATTTTATTTTGTTCTTCTGTTGCGCTTGTGATGCTCCCACTTGCTTTCTCAGCACTGCAGTCATCATCGTGCCATAGAGGTCAGTAAACCCGATTGATAGAACCCTATGGTGTTCTATTTTGGAGGAAGAAGGTAGAAAGGGGAGATAATCGATCTCTTCGAGGGGATCGGGCCTCCTAGATCACTTCGAGGGGATCTGCCTCCTAGGAATTTACCTTTGGCTAAAACTAATACTTCTTCATCGATTGATTTTCATAAAAGAGTTATGACCTTATTTATAGGGCTTTGCCAAGAGTCACACTAATCTTTGACTCTTAACTAACTTAATAAACTCTTAACTAAAAATAATAACTGACTTTATTTCAACCGAAGATAAAAACCAACTCTAACCACTTATAACTGACTTAATAAGGTTCACCTGACCCATAACTGACCCTGACTAACATGACTTAACCTGAATAGATGGACCCGACTTAGCTAGGGTCCTAACAGATCCGCCCTCTTCAAATTAGCCTTGTCCTCAAGGCTGAGCAGCATCAAACTTTGGGGGTACTTCGGTCCAGGATATTTACCACGCGTCATAATCTTTTGATCAATTAAATAAGATCTCCACTTTGTGTAAGCAATAGGTCGACCTTCTGGTGCAGTCGTCATTGAAGTCTTGTGAGGAAGCCTCTTCATTCGATGGTTACTAGCAGTTGTGATCTTACTTCCACGTCTTCTTTTGAGGATCACATGCTTTCCATTAATAAAAAACTTCATAATTAGTTTAGAAAGATTCCAAGTGACATCACCCAGAGTTGACAACCATTCAATCTCAAGCACTATTTTGATGTCCTCCAAGGGTATCAGAAAGAAATCCACCCGTAGTTCTTAGCCCTGTACCATCAGTTTGATTTTTGAGCACTTACTATTACAAGTTAGAATTCGACCATCAGCAATCTTGACTTAAGATCTATCACAGTCTTCAATTTGATAGGCCAATTGGTCAACAAACCTTTTGTCCATGAAATTGTTAGTGTTACCAGTATCGATTAAAATAGTAACAGGCTGTTGTTTCAAAATTCTCTTGATTTTCATTGTTTACAGGTTAGAGTAGCCTACTATTGCATGTGCAGTTTGTACGAAAGGTCCAATAGCTTTATCGAAATCCATACCTTGTCGATCAAAGTCCACGTCATCATTCTCTAGTTCCTCTTTAATTGGTTCTATCATCAGAAGATGACCATGTTTACATCAATATCCTCTACTCTATTTTTCATCATAATGTCAGCACAACCCTTTTGTTGATCTTTCGTGGAGCTCTTCTCTGGTAAATCTTTGAGGGTTTGGAGTGGAGGGAGGTGGGGCTGTCGGCTTGCTAACTACTAGTTGATTTATGATTTTATTTCTACGATTGTCCCTGTTGAGCTTTTCTTCGTGTATGCGAGCGAATGATATGACAGCCATCACGGTACGAGGTTGTGGAGCTTTAACTTTGCACCGAATCTTCGGATTGAGCCCTTCAATAAATGTTCCCGGCAGTTATTTTTTGGACCAGTCTTGGGTTTGGTTTGAGAGAGGCTAAAATCTGCTATGGTACTCTTGTGCGATAGAGGTCTGATGGATTTTGGCGAGTTGTCCATCCATGTTTTCGTACTCCGATGGTGCGAAGTGAATCAAAAGCCTACTTTTGAATTGCTCCCACGAGGGTTCTCCATGAGTATGCTCGTACCAATCGTACCATTGGATCGTATCTCCCTCAAGTTGAATGGAGGCGATCTCCACCTTGGATTCCTCCGGAGTCCTGTGAAAATGAAGAAAAAAAATTAGCACGTGAAATCCAGCCAATCGGGTTTCCATCTTCCCATCTGGGAAACTCCACCCTCATGCGTGTGTATCCTGTGTCTTGCACCTGGTCATACTTTTCAGATCAACTCCCTTTGGAACTTTCACCATGTTGAGTTTTGTTGGGACTCTGATCGGCTTCTTCTAATTTCATGGAGGTCTCTTGAAATTTGTCTTCAATGCGAGCCTCAAAGGCTTTAAATCTTGCGTCTAATGCATTATCCACAATCATCATATAGGATTATAGATCAATGATGTTCAGTTCTTTTTTCTGCTGTCGAGTTAGGGGCATAAGTTTATGTCATAGATGTAGTATGACTTGACCGCAACGATATTGTCGGGCAAGAGGAGGCAGCAGCAGGGAGGGGCAGTGGTTGCTGCGGCAACCGGGTGAGGAGCAAGGAGCGGCAAGGTAACGGTGCCGCTGTTGGTGCTTCAAAGGGAGGGGGCCGACAGCAATGGAGGAAGAGGGTAGCGGTGAAGGAGGGATTGGTTGCGGCAAAAGCGGCTGGGAAGAGGAGGCAGTGGCGGATGGCAATGGCGACTGGCGACAGGTGACAACGGTGAGGGCTGATAGCAATGGCGACGCTGTTGTGCGTTGATGGGGACGAAGGTGTGGGCGGCAGCATAAAGCTGGAGATGGCGACGCTACGTAGGGGCTGCAGGCGGCAGATGAGGCAGCGACAGCAACGGTAGAGGAGGAAGCTGAGGCGGTTGGGCAGTGGTAGAGGTTGAGGAAGATGCGGCTGGGGGCGGTTCGACAGAGAAGGGAGAGGAAGGCAGCGGCGAGTGGCAAAGGCAACAGAGGTGGTCGGCGGAGAGGGGCAGTAGTCGCTGCGGCCACGACAAGGGTTGCGGCGAGTGCAACGAGCAGGGGAGCACAAGGGCATCGACGATGGGCTCGGCTGATGTCGCTGCGAGTGGCTGGCGGCAGCGATTGAGGAGGAGAGCAAAGCAACGGCTAGCGGATGAGGTGGCTGGCGATAATGATTGAGGAGGGGAGGAAGATTACAATAGTAGCAGGAAGCGATTAAGGAGGGGAGCAAGGCAGCGACCGACATATTAGGTAGGTGGGGAGGAGGGAAAGACAGTGGTGAAGGCTGGTTGGAAGAGGCTACGATAGGGGAGAAAGGGGAGATGGTGGCCGGTGGCAGGAGTAAGGGAGGAAGCAGTGATAGTAGGGAAGAGTGGCAGGTGGCGGCCAATCGATGGGGAGCGACAAGCGGCAGCAAGGATGGCTAGCGGCGATGAAGAAGGAAGGCAACAGCAGTGTTAGGTGCGACAGGGGACAATGACAGAGGGCTGGCCGGTGGCGATAGTGGCCAGATGCGGTAGTGTACTTCTTCTTCTTCTTCTTCTTCTTCTTCTTCTTCTTCTCTCTCTCTCTCTCTCTCTCTCTCTCTCTTTTAGCTAATGATAGTTGCAGTAAAGATGATTGCAGGAATATGATAGATGCAACGATGATGTCGATGTTGGCGGTGACGATGATGATGTCAAGGGGAGCGACTACGGAATCACAGCAGAAATGCCAAGGATCGTTGCTCTGATACCAATTGATAGAACCCTAGGGTGTTTTATCGTGGAGGAAGAAGGTGAAAAAGGGAGATAATTGATCTCTTCGAGGGGATCGGGCCTCCTAGATCACTTTGAGGGGATCTACCTCCTAGGGTTTTGCCTTTGGTTAAAACTAATACTTTTTCATTAATTGATTTTCATAAAGGAGTTACAACCATATTTATAGGGCTCTACCAAGAGTCCAACTAATCTTTGACTCTTAACTAACTTGATAAACTCCTAACTGAAAATAATAACTGACTTTGTCTCAACTGAAGATAAAAACCAACTCTAACCACTTATAACTGACTTGATAAGGTTCACCCGACCCATAACTGAATCTGACTCAACCTGAATAGAGGGACCCGACTTAGCTAGGGTCCTAACACAGACCCTCTGCTATGCCCAAGCCACAGAGGTCAGAAAACTCGATCCCCTCCTTCGCCCAAACCATGATGGTCGGGAAACTCGACCCCCTCCTTCGCTCGAGACATGGAAGTCGACAAACTCAACTAAGTTAGGAAACCCAACTCGTTCGACCAAGATCCATCCCTCGACGATATGAGGGGTAGGTCGGTAATGGATGGCCACCAGTAGCGTTTTGCACCCATCACCTGCGACCCTTCACACTCGAAGGAGGGTCAAGTTCATATTGACAGAGATCGATCCTCTACCTAGGAAGGTCCATCGACGAGGGACAGAGGTCATCAATTCATGACGTAGGTACGCCCTGACCCTATCGATTTCCACCTAATGCATAAAGTTGGAGCATCAATCGAAAAGACATAGATTTGACATGCTAGATAAATTAGACGTCACACTTAAGATTCCACTTATGATAGCCCGAAGCATGCTTTTGGGAGGGAGATAAATACTAAGAAGTACATCATTTATCAATCCTCATCCGACACACGAGACCATCATATTATGTTAGATATTTATCTTATTCACATAATCACACAGAAAAGAATCAAATATTTATCTAGTTCACATAGTCACACAAAAAAAAAAAAATACAAAATGAGTTAACCAAGAAGACATGTATCTGTATCGTTCTCACCATAGAATCTCTGCAATGGTGGCTCATGACCCCATTTTTATAGCATAATAATATTCCTGAAACTAATTGTTGGGGTACAGTTTCTCAACGCATCACCACCACACCCCAACGAATCACGAATCGAAAGCCAATCTTCTAACGCGGGAGGGATCGAATCGTTTCCTGCAGTACGCCCCTAAACCTTCTTACGTCCAGCTTTATGCTTTGCCTGTCCAGGAAGACGGACCACAGAGCGTCCCAACCTTGCCTGTGTATCGACAGAGGGTCCGTGAACACCGGATGATCTCTCGGATACTGCTTCACCAGCGAGCTCTCTTCCTGCCTCACCTCGTACTCCGAGTACCTGATGCCCATGGCCGCGGTGGGATCCCCATAGTCATGGTTGCAGGCGTACCTCAGTCCGCCCCATGGGATTATCTGGATCAGCGTCGCGTTTGCCGGCAGGAAGATCATGTTGGTCAGCCCGGCCCCGTGAACCCCCACCATCACGTCGCAGGAGTTGACGACCACCGCGAACCGCGACAAGTTCTTCGTCTGCTCCGGCCCGGCGACCAAGACTCTGTAACCCGACCTTCGAGCCAACGACACGACCTCCCTTTTGTTGGTCAACGACCGCGACCCCTTGCGAAGCATGAGCAGAAGCCTCGGCTTGCTGCTTCCGACCACTCTCGCCGACTTCCTCCTCAAAGAGAAGCAGGACCTCAGGAGCTCTCTGAAGTCGGCCATGGAGTAGTTGTTTGGGGCTTTGGCAGGATCGATGACGAGCTCGCTGTGACTCATCAGCCCAACGTGAGCGTTCCGAAAGCAACGCACCCGGTCGTCTCGGTCCATATCCACGACCTCGTAGTTCGACAGCCGCTTCAGTATGGCCTCGTACCGGTTGATCCAACGAGGATTGAAGTTGGTCACCAGGAACTGGACCTCGCCGTGGTATCGGCGAGACGTGATGAAGAGAGGGATGAGGACGTCGCTGAAGTCGTGGAAGAAGTTCTTCCCCGAGAATCCACCGGTGGAGAAGACGACGGCAGGGACGGCGTGACGAGCGGTGCAGTTCGGGGTCTCTGATGCTTCCGAAGCAACCCTGATGTGCAGCTCCCTGATGAGTTCCATGACGGGCGCTTCCCACTTCCGAGCGTATGGCTTGATCCGCCACGTTGTCTCCTCCCGCGAGGCATCGGTAGACGTCTTCACCAATAGAACGGAGGAGCCGAGCACCCTCACGTCACCATGCAGGATGCAGGTATCCGATCGGCGCTGAGAGAAGTCGCACGAAATCTTGCTGCTGGGAACTGCTGCGCTTCAGGGATGAAGAAGACGTCAGAATCTTGAACACAGTGTGCAAGTGGGATTAGGGACTTACCAGCTGCAGAGTAACGTGTGGCTTCTTCCTCATCTTTGGTGGCATTTGGTATTTGCGTCACTGCAGCAATCAAAAACAACAATGATTTCTTGGAATATTGTACTGTGGGTTGACCAAGAAATCAATTACCTAGTTCTGTCTCATTGTGATTTTGCTGAAGGGCAGGAGGAGCAGGAGTTTGCTCCATTTCTGCTGCAACTGCGTGCGATTGGTGGTAAGATACCAAAATTTAAGACTGAAGAAAAGGGAAAGAAAGGAAGAACTGACATGCTACTGATTTCTTCTCTTCGGGTTGTGATTCAAAAGCAATTGGCACGGCCATCGTTTTATAATCTGCAAGTAAGGCAAAGAGAACCAAGTAATTGCCACGAAGAGTCAGATAAGACGTTGATTGCTACTCACACACGGCAAAGTTTTGAGTTCACAATTGACATTTGCCCTCTTCCTCTTGCTCACTTCACAACATGTTTCTTATCGAAAATATTGAAATATTGATTTGATTTGATTTATTTATCCGACTCGTATAATCATCATTTTTTTAAACTAAAAATTAAAGTCTCTTGACTTTCTCCTATGTACAGATTTAAAAATATATTATTTTCTAAATTTTTTGATAAACTACTATTTCATTCGGTGTCTAAAAAAATATTAACTTTCTATCCGATTAAAAAAAAAAAAAACAATACTCAACCTTGAAATATATAGATTCGATGTCTAAATTTATGAGACATGTATAAGGTGTACTCAATGTGTACTGACCTCCTCAGTTTAGCCCCACAGGAATTGAGTCAATTGTAAAGACTTACGGATATGCTATCATTAATATGTGCCTATGCATTTTTGACTAATTAATTAATCTTAATAAAATTAATAGAGTTATTATCCTATCTTATCAAACTTGATTACGACTAAACTATTATTAATTATGATGAGAGATGTGAGTAAGAAAATGAAACTCTATTATTGTATAGGCTTAGTTTGATGGGAAAAACTATGCCCTTAAATAGGAAAAAATATAAAATTTTATAGCTTAATTTCACATAAAAAAAATAAATTAAATTAGAAGAATTTGATGAGTATAGTATCAACAAATCAACAAGTTTACTATGTCAACGTCTTACTGCAGACATCTTATTATATAGGTAATTTGACCCCATACACATTAAAACTACGACTGCTGCTTTGCCGTCGTAATCTCCTTCCATTGCTCGAGCATCTTACTTATCTATTCATGAGTTGACCATTTGACACTTTCCATAACCCTATCATTAATGTGTCCTCTTCATTTTTGGTTTAACTGATACTAAAATTAGAAGATAAAACTGATGAATGGATTGGGATGCAGTCACATTCCAGCAGAGGCCTAAATGGTCACGCCACCCGTGGGGCATCCATATGTGCAACTCTCTCTCTCTCTCTCTCTCTCTCTCTCTCTTCAGATGTGCAGCCAAAAGAAGGGTTGGCATATTACAACTAGTTTCTTGTGATCGTATTTGGAAGGTTTCTACGTCTACCTCATATTTCTAATCTCATATCTCAGCTCCATTATACTGTACCACAGTTTGCCAAGGGCGAAAGAAGGAAGGATTTCTTGTTGCACTCGAGATTAACAAGAACCCTAAAATACTACAACATGAACAGCTCGCTTACCATGTTCATCTGAACTGCTTCTCTTCTCTTCGACCACTTCGATTCGTATTCTCGATCTCACGGAGACCTGCAAACTCACTACAGGCAGAGAGATGAGATGGCCGGCAGTAAGAACTTCGATTCAGGCCAGCTGAAGAGGAGTGTGTGTGCGTGCAGGAAACTTACGGAGGGAGGAAGAATCCAACCGCGGCTTCAGCACGACCAGAAACAAGAAGGGAAGTAGCAGGAACCCCAGCAGCGCAAGATGCATAAGCTCCCGAGGTCGATGAACCAAGCAAGCCATGGTCTTATCTTCTCCTCCGCCACCAGTACCTCTCCAAGGGCGATGGCGATATGGTGGAGAGGGAGAATGGTATAGTGTTCGGCATGCGTATGTGTGGGTGGCGAGCAAGAATATGTCGTCTTTGTCTTTCCATTCCATCCATGCCACCAAAGGGGATGTTGACGTTCCAATTGCCACCCTCCCTTTTCCCCCCCACTGATGTAGAAGACACTGCTTGTGTTGGTGGTCTGTCTCTGTAAACCTCTTCTTCCTTTTTCCTTTGCTTTCCTTCTCCTTTGATGCCTCTCTTCGCGACGCATAAATAATGGAGGAGAGTATGAATAGTCCAGAAAGAAACCGATGTCAACCCAGTCGAATTCCATTGCTACTTTCTTGTATCCTCAGGCTTTGATCCGAAAGGGGTAGTGTTGGATAGTGGGTGACCAGTTAACAACAAGTCGAAGATGAAATCATTGCATATCCTTATCCGGTTGTCATTGTTGGTTACCTGAGAAGGCGAATCAAACAAGGAAGAGCCCTCCCCCCGCGAATACCTCCTCTTATTTCTGCAGCAAGTTTGATGCATACCAAGCGGTGGTTCCATGGCTGGTGAAAGCAGTTGGGTGAAGTCGTCCTCCTGCTTGTGAGCTACCTAATGCATACGGATCGAGAGGACGACAATAAATGATAAGGTCAGGGAAGCACAACAGGCAACCTGTAATGGCAGAGGATGATGGTCACAATTAGACCTGTCTCAGGTAATTTTCTGTCTTAGAACATTATTATAATGATACTCTCTCTTAATAGTAAATGATTCATAATCTCATTCGATAAATTTTGTATATTTAAAAAAAATATAAATATTTAATCTGATGATGATAGTGTATCTGACTAACTTATTTCAGATTGAGAGCTCTAAAACTAATCTAATAAATTTTAGAGTCCTATGATTAGGTCCCGTCTTCACCATATATATATATATATATATATATATATATATATATATATATATATATACACTCACGTATATGAGTGTACATATCATGCCATGTTTGCCCACAGACAAGAAGAATAGGTTCACCAAGTAAATAATCTTATCATAAAGCAAAAGAAAGGGAGGAAGATGAAGTTGACTTTGTAAGCAGGACAGGTAGCGATGCTGTTGGACCATTTGTTTCTCTAGTACAGCATCTTTTTATTTTGGTCATATAATTCACATTTTATATCTTCTCGGATTCATTTTAGGTTAAGCTTTTACGAAACAAAAGTTAGTATCTTACCCTCACGTCTCTTACATTGCAAATAGAACATATGTAATAGCGTTTTATTGAGACATCTAGATTGGTTTGTGTATTATAGCACAAGTAATAGATCTAAAGCTAAAATCCACGTATGAGCAACATACTAGGATTAGAGATGAGAAAAAAAAAAAAGAATCTGATTATTTCTAACAAAAACTTAATATTATTTACCATCATAAAACTATCTTATCCTAATAATACTTAAAGGTTAATATACATTTTAGTCGCTATGATCTTAGTCATAGATTATTTAGCCCCTTATGATTTACTTACGTGTAAAATAAACCATATCCTTTAAAAAATATAGCATATAATTCACTTATGTCAAGTCTAAGTTAACATATGTTGTATAATTTAAGTTAAAAAATATTTATTTTACCCTTGTGATTTTGGCTGTGGACCACTTAAGCCCTTGTGATCTTACTGGTGTCTAAAATAGCTCATATACCTTTAAAAACATAACATATAAGCTTCTTCCGTTAAGTATAAGTTGACAAATATTATAGTCTGCTTGTATAACATGTTGACTCATAATAAATTATTAATATAATGACACATATAATTTAAGTTTAAAAAATAACTATCATGTCGAGGAAGAGGAAACAGTGGAGGCCGTAAGGATGGGTAAAAATGGAGAGGTAGAGGTAGGAGAGACCGAAGATGAAAGTGAGGGAGAGCTAGACCATCACATCGAAGGCACGATAGATGAAGGCGTATGAGAGGATAAAGTGGGAGACAGTGAGGACGAAAATGCCTAGGAGGAAGAGGGACCAGGAGATCATTACGTGCCTAGTGTCAGACTAGTCAGCGCACATCCACCCGAGATAGGACTAGAAGCTTTTAAGCTCATCATAAACACGGGAGAGGCTATGTGGGTACGACACTCTGCTATACAGCAATGGCTAAATTACACATGTTATTATATTAATTATTTATTATGAGTCTCCATGTCACATAAGCAGAGTATTATTAGAACCGAATCGGCACTAAGAGTGTGGGGGGTGTGGGGGTGAATTAGTGCTTTTGTAAAATCACGTCAATTCAAAAAACTCGTTCAATCAAACTTGTATCGAAAATGAGTTTATTAGTGAGCAAGTAAATCAATGAATAATGAGAGTGAAAAGCATAAAGGAAATGAGCACATTAGATATATGGTGGTCGGTCTACATGACCTACGTCCACTCCTGATTCCTCTTCACTTGAGGCCATCGACTTCCTCTACTGATCTTCTTTCAATGGGTGAAGATTAACTACCCCTTTACAACTCTTTCTCCTTTTCACAGGCACAGGATAGAACCTTTACAACCCTCTTTTATAAGGATTCCCTCACGCTTTCCCTTAGAACAACCTCTAAGCTTTTGGAGGAAGGAGTTGAACCTTCTAACAGGGTTTTCTCACTGCAAATCATAAGTTTTTTATCTCGATTCTTGCTTCCTCAAGTAAGAATGAGTGATGTATTTATAGACTCCAAATGACTTTAGAAGTCAGAGCCAAAAATTTAAATCCTCGAATTTTCGAGGTATAAGCGGTACCACTGTCGCTTGACAGTCTTGGAGACTATGTTCTAGTGGTAGTATCACTAGTCTGGGTGGTACCACTACTTGACATTGAGCGGTATTACTGCTTGGATTCTCATAAAAGTACATTTCATGCCTTCCAGCTCACAAGCACACCGCCAAACTTGACTTTTGGTCACTGAAATGGACTTTCCAATATGCACAAATTAAACTAATCAAGGCCCAATGGCCCCTTAATTGAGTTAGTATATTTATATCTAAAAATAACTCAATTAAGACATAAACTACTTCGATCAAGATATAATCAATTACAAAGCATAAATCTTATGTTGTCTAACATGTCATTGGTTCATCCGACGCTTCATTTGACCCTTCGACGTATCGTCCTCTCTTTCATCATATTATCTAATCCATCAGCATGTTGACCTCTGCAATACCCGATCTTCTTAGTATAATGCCCGAACCTTTTGGCTTGATACTCAAACTCATGGCACGAAGTCTTTCCGGCACGTCGACCAATCCTTTGGCTCGACGTCCAATCTTTTGACATGTTCCATTCCGACCCAATGTTTGATTCTTCCTGCTTTAATCGATTTATCTTTTCATGATTGAAGTTAGTCTTGTACCACTCAAACGTAAATTATATTAAAACTTCAAGAATTAGTTTTATCATCAAAATCTGAGATTCAATAATCTCCCCTTTTTTTTATGATAACAACCAATTGATGACAAAGTTTTAGACTAAACTCCCCCTATCAATATCACATATCAAAATAAACATACTCGGATTCAAACAAATTGATAACATTTGAATTCCAATCAAAATATAATAACATATATCATAAAATTATGAGTATTGCACGTATAATTTCTAAATATCAAAATTTTAAAATATCAAAGTACATTATTCCACGCATGATTCAATTTATTTAACTTCTCTTTGTTAAAGTATATCATACCATGAATGGTTAAATCATTATCATACTTCTCCCCCTTTGTCATCAATAAAAATGAGAAAAGTGCAACATCCAAATTATTTAAATATGCAAACAAACAATTTTTTAGATGTGCAAGTTTCAATTTTTACTTCTTTTGAGATGTCAAAGCTAGCATTTATTGCTTCTCTTTTGAGATGTGCAAGTGATAAGACCCTAGTTAAGTCGATTTCATCTATTCAGGTTGAGTCATGTTAATCAGAGTCAGTTATGGGTCAGGTGAACCTTATCAAGTCAGTTATAAGTGGTTAGAGTTGATTTTTATCTTCGATTGAGATAAAGTCATTTATTATTTTCAGTTAGGAGTTTATAAAGTTAGTTAAGAGTTATAAATTAGTGGGACTCTTGGCAGAGCCCTATAAATATGGTTATAAACTCTTTTATGAAAATCAATCAATGACGCAGTTATGTTTTAGCGAATAAGCAGAAACACTAGGAGGTAGATCCCCTCGAAGTGATCGATTATCCCTCTTTTCTATCCTCTTCCTCCACAATGGAGAGCAGCAATTCTCGGCGTTCCTGCTATGATTCTATAGTCGCTCCTCTTGTTATCATCGTCGCCGCCACCATCGTCATCAACATTATCGTCGCAGCCATCATCGTCATATCTACCACCTTGTTGTAATAAAGAGAGAGAGAGAGAGAGAGAGAGAGAGAGAGAGAGAGAAGAAAAAGAAGTGACAACCATCCCCTCCTTTCTCCTCATTTGGCAAAAAAAAAAAAAAAAAAAGAGGCCACGGTCGCACCTTCCCCCTTCTTCCTCCCTGCTACTATCACCCGCCCCTACTGCAGCAACCGCCCCAAACGTCAAGGCGCATGCTGCCTCCTCCCATCGGTCGTCGTTGTCCTCACCACGGCCACCTGCTACTGGTTCCTCCCCATCGTCAATCCTGTTGTTGTCTTCCGCATCTCGTCCCTTCTTCCTCTCATCATCAACCGTCGGTTAGCCCTCGACAGCAGTCGCCCAATCCCTGCCACTGTTGCCACCAGCCAGCCCTCTGTCGTTGTCCCCTACCACACCTAAACGTCGCTGCTACCTTCCTCCTTCATCGTCGCCAACCATCCTTGTTGTCGCCAGTCACTCCCTATCGATTGGTCGTCGTCTGCTACTCTTCCCTATTGTCGCTTGCCACTCTTCCTCCTATGCCTCCTCCCCACGGCCTGTCGCCTCCAGCTGTGCCCTCCTCATCTTCTTCCTTCTGCCACAACCACATCTACCGTAGCCACCTCAGTCGCAGCTAAAGCCCTCACTGACGCTGCCGCGATCTTCCTCCTCTGCCTTTTCTTCCCTCGCAACCACAACTGCCCCCCTCTATAGCGCTCGCACCTTGCTTCCTCTATCATTGTAGCCACCGTAATCTCCTCCTCGGTCGCACCCTCCTCTACCATCGAGGTACCCTCGTCCCTTCTTCCTCCCCTACCGCAGCAATCGCCCCAAAATGCCGATGCGATTATTGCCCTTCCTACCACTACCGCAGGCCACCTCTATTCCTCCCCTCCGCTCCTCACGATGTCGTTGCCTCCTCCTTAATCACCGCCTGCTACTACCAGTACTCCTCACGACACCGTTGCTGCCCTCGATGTCGCAGCCGCTTTCAACCGCACCCCTAGCGCTGCACCTCCTTGCTGCCACCACTTCACCTTGCTGCCACTGTTGTCCCTCCTTGTTGTCAGCATCTCCAACAAAAGAAACACTGCCACTACCTCTTCTTCAATTACTGCCTCATCTGCTTACTATCGCAACTGCTTCCAGTCGCGCCATCCCCCTCTGCAGCAACCGTTGCCCCTCCCCTGTGATGCAAACTCATGCCCCTAACTCAACAACAGAAAAATGAACTAAATATCGCTGATCTACAATCCTATATGATGAGTACAGATGATGCACTTGATGCAAGGTTTAAAGCCTTCGAGGCTCGCATGGAAGACATATTTCAAGAGCTCCTTCACGAAATTAGAAGAAGTCAATTAGAGAGTCTTAACAAAACTCAACATGGTGAAAGTTCCAAAAGGAGTCGATCTGAAAAGTATGATCATGGGCAGGACATAGGTTACACACGCATGAGGGTGGAGTTTCCCATATGCGAAGATGGAAACCTGATTGGTTGGATTTCACATGTTAAAAGATTTTTTTCGTTTTCACAAGACTCCGGAAGAATCCAAGGTGGAGATCGCCTCCATTCAACTTGAAGGAGACGCAATCCAATAGTACAATCGGTACGAGCATACTCATGGAGAACCCTCATGTGAGCAATTCAAAAGCGAGCTTTTAATTCACTTCGGACTATTGGAGTATGAAAACATGGATGGACAACTAGCTAAAATCCATCAGACCTCTACTGTACAAGAGTACCAGAGCATATTTGAGCGACTCTTAAACCAAACCCAAGACTAGTCCGAAAAATAACTGTTGGAAATATTTGTTGAAGGGCTCAATCCAAAGATTCGGTGTGAAGTTAAGGCTCAACAACCTCATACCGTGATGACTGTCATATCATTCACTCGCATACACGAAAAAAAGCTCAACAGGAACAATCGCAGAAATAAAAGCATAAATCAATCAGTAGTGAGCAAGCCGACATCCCCACCTCCCTCCACTCCAAACCCTTGAAGACTTACCAGGGAAGAGCTCCAGGAAAGATCAACAAAAGGGTTGTGCTGGCATTGTGATAAAAAATGGAGTAAATGACATCAATGCAAACAGGGTCATCTTCTAATGATAGAACCAATTAAAAAGGAACCAGAGAATGATGACATAGACTCTAATCGAGAAGGTACAGATTTCGATAATGGTATTAGACCTTTTGTACATACAGTACATGCAAAAGTAGGCTACTCTAACCCGTAAACCATAAAAATCGAGGGAATTTTGAAACAACAACCTATTACTGTTTTAATCTATACTGGTAACACTAACAATTTCATGGACAAAAGGTTTGCTGACCAATTGGCCTATCAAATGAAGACTATGACGGATTTAAAGTCAAGGTTGATGATGGTCGAATTCTAACTTATAAGAGTAAGTGCTCAAAAATAAAACTGATAATACAGGGCCAAGAACTACGGGTGGATTTCTTTCTGATATCCTTGGAGAACATCAAAATAGTGCTTGGAATTGAATTGTTGTCAACCCTGAGTGATGTCACATGGAATCTTTTTAAACTAATTATGAAGTTTTTTTATTAATGGAAAGCAGGTGATCCTCAAAGGAAGACGTGGAAGCAAGATCATAACTACTAGTAACCATCGAAGGAATAGGCTTCCTCATAAGACTTTAATGATGGTTGCACCAAAAGATCGACTTATTGCTTACACAAAGTGGAGATCATATTTAATTGATCAAATGATTATGACACATGGCAAATCTCATGGACGTACCCCCAAAATTAGACATCGCTCAGCATTGAGAACAAGGCTAATTTGAAGAGGGCGGGTCTGATAAGACCCTAGCTAAGTCGGATCCATCTATTCAGGTTGAATCTTGTTAGTCAGAGTCATTAATGTGTCGAGTGAACCTTATTAAGTCAGTTATAAGTGGTTAGAGTTGGTTTTTATCTTCGGTTGAGATAAAGTCAGTTATTATTTTCAGTTAAAAGTTTATCAAGTTAGTTAAGAGTCAACGATTAGTGGGACTCTTAGTAGAGCCCTATAAATAAGACTGTAAACTCTTTTATGGATATCAATCAATGAAGCAGTTATGTTTTAGCCAATAGGAATAAACCCTAGGAGGTAGATCTCCTCGAAATGATCTCCGTTGAAGTGATTGATTATCCCTCTTTTATACCCTCTTCCTCCATGATAGAACCCCATGGTTCTATCACCAAGCTAACAATATTTGCTTCTCTTGAGATGTGCAAACTAACATGTCTTGCTTCTCTTTTAAGATGTACAAGTTTAGCAAGTCTTTCTACTTAAAATGTGTAAGGTAGCAAGTTTTTCTCCCCTTGTGTCGTTGCCGAAAAGAAGGAATACAAAAGTGCAAAATCTCTTACATTGATGTTTCAATCATAATATAAAAGATATCATAAAAAATTAATTTGATGATTAAGTATACAAGAGTCAAATGAAGATCATGACATTAAAAAGATATTAATATCAAAGATTATAAAAGATCAATTCATGAATATCAAGAGATCAAGATTCATTATAATAAATCTATTTTTTATAAATAATGAGAAAAAAATCTGAGGAGATCAAATAGTAAAGGATCTTGAAGAGAAATCTTAAGTCATAAATTTTGAGAAATCAAAAGAAAAATCATGATTCATTTGAATAAATATTTTCTTTAATAAATGTTTTTGATTCATGCATAAGAATTCTCAAGTTATTAAGTTCATGATTTGGATAAAACTTATTCAAATTTAATTTATCAAATCATCAAAATCACTTTAAGAGATTCAAAATAGAGTCAACGATGTCTCTGGTTGAAAAACCAAAAAGCTTTTAGAGATAGAGAAATTTTTAAGAAAAATATATTCCACTTTTAGTTTCGATTTATGTGATTATTTTTATACATGCCCGATTTTTTATGCATCATTGTTTAAAGCCCAAAAACAAGTTTTATCACAAAAATTATAAACATTTATATATACCATCTTTAATCAAAAGATTTAGTCAAACCAAAACAAAATTCATCATGTTTCAATCAGTTTTTAAAAACAAAAGTTTATAATTCTCATTAAAATGCATTGTAAGGCAAAGATGATTTGTTTGAGTCACTTACCTTATCCTTGAGAACTATTAGAGTGTAATTTGTCATCTCATCTTTTTTTGTTTCTTCTTGAATGCATTCGATTTGTTTTAAGTTGTCTTAAGTGATTTCTTCTTTTTTAGTAATTTCTTTTTCTTTAGTTTAGGATAATTACTTTTGAAGTGTCCCGATCGATTGATTTCATAACAAGTTATTGTGCTCCTTTTTAGTTCATTTTTATGTTTACATTCTTATTTTATGAACTTTTTAAATTTTATTATGAGAAATTCAAAGTCATCATCATCACTTGAGCTTTCGCTCGAGTGATCTTCTTTTGTTCTTTGGAAGATTATTCTTATATTTATTATGTGCTAAATAAGTCATATCATAGGTCATCAATGATCTGATAAGTTCTTAAGTAGAAAGTGATTAAGTCCTTGGCTTCTTGTATTACTGTGACTTTTGGATCCTAATTTTTGGGAAGGAATCTTAGAATTTTATTAACAAGTTCAAGGTTAACAAAAACTTTTGCCAAAAGTCTCCGATGGTTTTGCTTAGTTTTATTCGAAACAATTCGAAACTTTGTATCAAAAGATTTAGCTTAGATTTTTTTAACTTTACTAGTGCCTTTATGTGTGATTTTAAGTGTATGTCAAATATCGTGAGCAGTTTTACATATAAAAATATGATTAAACTTATTCTTCTCTAAAGCATAAAATAAGACATTCATATCTTTAGCATTCAAATAAAATATTTTCTTTTTAAGTCATTCCAATTATTCATTGGATTGGAAGATTTTTTAAAGTTATTTTCAATGATTTTCATAAATTGAAATTCATAGAAAGTAAAAAAACTCTAATTGGAGTTTTTCAATACATATAGTCCATTCTATTTAACATATGATGATAAGTGATAAAGTAACCCTCTTGATAGTTAAAAAAAATCATTTAGTCTCTTTTAAGTTTTAAACCAATTGAGAAAAACTTGGCTCTAATACCAATTATTAGGATCGAATTAGTGCTTCTGTAAAATCACGTCGACTCAAAAAACTCATTCAATTAAACTCATATTAGAAATGTGTTTAACTTAAAAATATTTAAAGGAGTAGTGAGCAATTAAATCAATGAACAATAAGAATGAAAAGCATAAAGGAAATGAGCACACTATATTTATAAATATCCTACTCATTCTTGCTTCCTCAAGCAAGAATGAGTGGGATATTTATAAACCTTAAATGACTTTAAAAGTTAGAGCCAAAATTCAAATCCTTGGATTTCTGGGTACGAGCAATATCACCGCCATTAATGGGTGGTACCATCGTCACCTGACAATCTTGGAGACTGTGCTCTGGCAGTAGTACCGCTAGCATGTCATTGGTTCATCTGATGCTTCGTTCGACCCTTTAAAGTATCATCCTCTCCTTCGACATATTGCATGATCCATCGGCATATTGACCTCTATAACATCCTATCTTCTTAACGCAATGCCTGAACTCACGGCACGAAGTCCCTCCGGCACGTTGACCAATCTTTCAGCTTAACGTCCAATCTTCTGACATGTTTCATTCCGACCCAATGTTTGATTATTCTTACTTTAATTGATTTGTCTTTCCATGATCGAAGTTAGTCTTGCGTCATTCAAACGTAGATTAGATCAAAACTTTATCCATCAATTAATTTCATCTTCAAAATTCGAGATTCAATAACTATAATGTTTGATAACTCATATTTGATAGGAAGAGCTTATATACTATATTTTTTAAAATATAAAAGTTATTTTAGATACAAGTAAAATCGTTGAAATAGATCTTTTAAAAAAAAACTTAAATTATATATGTTATTATATTAATAATTTATTATAAGATGATTCTAAAACTCTGGCTTACATCAAAGCAGCTGATCATTCATTCATAGACGGTATCTTCACTACCAACACTCGATAGAATTGACTTTATTGTTCTTACGGCAATAGAGATAGAAAGAACAAAATGGTTTAAAAGCTAACTAGCATTGCTATTTAACATATCCATAGGAAATAATGCAACTCTCATACCCCACAAGGCATTATTATGGCCATCCAAAGTTGTTCCCTCTCTATATTGCTCCACCAAACTGCAATGGATGAATGGAAGTTGAAAGGCTATCTATCATGTCGAACTTGACAAACTGACCCACCATGGATTCTATTGATGGCTCCAAATGTAATAATGAGCCCATCTAGTCAAATATTGCATTACAAAAAATCATAATAATCTTCTAATCCATTATTATTATTATTATTATTATTATTATTTTTACCGTAGATGTCACGTTCGACTCGATTGATATCTTTACCAACACATCGACGTAGCTCAAATCAAATTCTATCATAATGTACGTGAGACAATACATCATGACATGTCACCTAATCCACGGATAGCCATAATATCTAATGTGAGATCGGTTTTCTCACGATCGATCGATGATAAGAAAATTGATCGATTAATTTTATTGAACTAATGATCTAAAATACTTAATTATAATTTAATAAGAAGTAACAGAAAGCACCAGAGATTTATCAGCCGCCACGAGATCAAAAAGGGAACGAAGCAACCATCGATCGCTCGATGGATTAAGGTAGCGACTGATCGAAGAATTCTTCGTGAGATCGCGCGACCAACAGAACATCCACTGAACGATAAAGAAAAGAAGGAACCAACCCACTGTCGCATAAATGATCGAACGATGCAGAACTAAGGATTGGGTCACTCGCAGAGCCGGCCCGGCGATCCGACGCTTTCCCGCCGCCAGCTTCGCCGACGTCGTCAATTTCTCGCTCGGCTCCGCGATGATACGCCGGAGAGGAAAAGGAAGAAGATCTTAGGACTTTTTTGTCCCTGCAACCATCGTGAGTTCACCCGCATGAGGATCGATATATACGCCGTTAGATCTTGATCGAACGCATGGAGGCGAACGATGTCGTTGACGGTGGAAAGGGTGATGTAGTCAATTCGGATTTGTTTTTGTGTTACTTGTTTGGTGTTGATCTACTGCTGATAGTACTAAATAGTAGTAATAGGTGAAGGCGCGAATAGAGGAGCGGCAATGGCCGGGGAAGGAGATCGGGCAGCTTCCGGGGGTGCGGATGATGATCTGCCCATCTTTAACGCCGAAAACCTCCAGAGCAACATTAAGTCCATCTATTACAGGTGACCCTCTCGAATCCCTTCGTGGTCATGCTTGCTCCCGGAAACCCTCGGGGTGTTCGGAAGACCGAATGCTTGCTCCATTGCTGAAATGCAATGGAGTGTTTGTCTTCGTCGTGATGCTTTGTATGAGCGCCAGATGTTTGTTCTTTTTCCCCTTATTTTTTTCGGCATCTTTTGTGCCTTCTTACGCCGTAGTAGAAGTCAGTGATGTATGTAGGCTGTGGTGTCAAAATTGGATCTGTGTCCTGAATGGAGGTAGAATATTCGTGAATGTGATGGCAAACCTTTAGATAGGGTTTCTTGAGAAGTTGTACATAATGAGTAACATTCTATGCAGCTTCCAATTGTTTGTGAACGTCAAAAAAGAAAAGAAAAAATAATCAACAAAAGTTGTGGAAGAAGTAGACGTAAGAAGTTTCTTACTGTACTGATATGTTTTATCATTAATATGTGGTGTTTGAAAGACTAGATACTTTTGAAGTAGACTGATGACTGAAAGCCTGGCTGTTTCAAGTGCAAATTCTACAAAATTATTGGTTTGGTTTCTTTTAAATTGATCATGTTGTCTATTTTAACATATTGCCAATGCACATAAAACCTGCCAATGAGGGAGGGCCTTTGACGATGGCAAAGGAGATAAACTATTTTGTCCTGGTGCAAGTCGAGACGCAGTTTGCTTTGTGCGCCGCATTGTTCACCATGCAATAAGATAATTAGTGGACTGAGCTCTTTTACATTTCTTCTGCAGTCGAACCTTCTTGTCTATCATTGGTGGAGTGATTGCTGGAATATGGGGATTTACAGGCTTGACAGGCTTCATCTTTTATTTCTTAGTGATGGCAGCTGCTTCTTTTTGTCTTGCAGCTAAAGCAAAATTTTCTGTCCATACATACTTCGATTCTTGGAACAGGATTTTTCTCGATGGGATTTTCGGTGGCCTCATGGTATGCTTCTATAAAATATGTCGTTATACTCGAATTCGTCTTAGTGTTTCCTTCTTTTCTAATTTCTTGATCTTGATAGCTATTAGAATATGTGAGCCGTTTGTTGCCCCAAGCTAGGTATATTGCTTTTTGTGAGTCCTAAAATTACATCCAAGTTTGAGTCTGACAGTGTAATGGTAGACATGTCTTCTTGCTCCAAAAGATCATCTATTGATTGGGCCATGTGACGTATGCATCCAGACATCCAGTTAGTAATATCTGAAGTACCATAGAGATCAACAAGGTATATGGTGGCCTTTAGTCTCAGCCCAATATGTTGGTAGTGCCATTTCCATGTTACCTTTGGGTTCAGAAAATTAGGGACTTTAAGCTTTTACAAATTGATGCCCATGTAAGGACTTAACTCCTGTTTGGCTGTGAATCTGTTTCTGGACCACAATGTACTAAAACATCTCTTCTAATTTATGAGAAAAAGGTTCTTAATACAATTTACCATGATCGACTTTTGTTGTCAACAAAAAAACCATTAACCACATATGTTTGCTCCACTAAGCTTTTTTATAGATTGTGGTACATACACATTACCAGTCATGAGATGCTACTAGAAGCTTTGTTTTGCTAGGACGTTTTGAATTCATGTCATGTAAGACAAAACTCTTTTCCCTTGTAAAATTTGTTTTCTGATGTTTGTATGATGAGAAAACCAACAACTCCAAAAAATAGTTTTCTAGAATTTCAGCAAAAGTTGGTGGTTACTTCATAGTATGAAACAGCAGAAAGCAATAGATGAGCAAAAGAGTGCAAAATTAGACATTAAAATGAAAGCTGAATATAAATTCTTAAAACTTGCTTGCAACATCGCATAATCATAGGATAAGAATAAGTTGTTACTCCAAAGTCTTAGTCATCCATCGCATATGATAGTCCTTGTGGTGTCCTTCCTGCCTTCACTAGAGGTTTCAACCAAGGACCTATTTTGCAAGTTGGAAAGCAATTATATTTTAATATGACTGATGTTGTAAATAAACATTAATGCCTTACCATGAGCATAGCAAGCGAAGGCATATTTCTTCCACTGGTGGGCACGGGATGAACGGCAAGGGTGGGAGGGGTGAATACTATTGTAGGTTTCCAGCATAGTGGAAGGATGGTGTCCATCGAAAAAGGGAATGGTAAAGTTGTAGGAGCAATGAAGTGATGTCCCTATGCTTGTCATAATTGACAGGAAAAATAGATATATACCAAGTTCATCTCTTGACATGTTACAAGTCTTTTTCTATGTCTCAAACATATCGCACCTATTTAGTTAGTCATGGTTGTCTTTTGTTTTCTTTGTCCTCCCAGCCCGGTCTAGGATAGCGAAGACAGCAGACTCAGAGTCATAAGGAGGTTTCAGTGATGTCATCTGTAAATAAGCCTCAACTGTCATGACCTGGCCCGGCTAGCCTAAGTTGATGAGATTTCTCGCCTGGTGGAGAGTATAATAGACCAAGTCTCAGTCTAACCTACGTTGATGAGATTGCTTGCCTGGTCGAGAGTTTAGACCAAGTCTCAGGCTAGCCTAAGTTTGATGAGATTGCTTGCTTGCCTGGCCAAAAGTTTAGACTAACTTTCAGGCTGGCCTACATGTTTTATTTTTCTCCCAATTTCAATTTGCTTGCGATGGTTTAATATCCGTTCTTTTTGTATTCTCCCTCTTCAGCATTGTGATGTTTTACTAACTTACATGTTCTAAATGTATTTGCAGTCGTTCGTGCTGTTCTGGACGTATCCTTTGATCCATAAAAAGTTTGTAGTTAACTGTCGATGGTGCATTTAAAAATTGGCAATCTTTTCTGACAATTTGATACCTGCTATTGCATATCTTACTGTCATTATCTTAATCTGGACATCACTTATGTGAAAAAACTAGAAACATGCATGCTTTGGTAGGTCAATGTGGTGGATAGTTCTGATATTATTTTACTCCATATTTCCTTTTGTCATGTAACTCCATCGCTCTCTAGCATGCCACTGATGCACAAAGACACCTGTTTTGATGATAAATCGATTATTTATGGGCACTTAGCATCATCACTACTATTGAACTGGTGTCAACTGGCCTTGAAAACTCAAGATGTTGGTAATTGCCCAAGCTTAACCCTCCAGAGTAAATACTTACTGCAGCTTTTTGGGTTTGCCATCATGTATGGAGTTGCAAATGAATCTCTTAGCCAAATCATGTATGTTGTGATTCTGACTTAGGCAAATGTTTTAACGTCTGTTTTTTCAACCATGTGATAATATTCATTAGTCCGACCTGATTATAGAAACATTTTGGCGCTGTCAAAAAAATAATTTACCTGGACTATACATAATTTTTTATCTAGTGTTTCTTGTTCTGCTACCAAATTGCAAGCTTACTTGGACAAACATACGTATCATGCGCACTGCTGTTCTCGGTCTTGTGAAGTTCAACCTTGACACATCCAGATTTGCTTATGACATTGTTCATATTTTTTGAAGAAGACAACGTTCTGGTGACAACGAGACGTCCTTTGGAGCATTCAAGGATGTGCCTAAGGCCGATTACTTGAGAGCTAGCTTCACCATTCTCGGCTTCTTGCGAGGTGCAAACATTTGTATCGATTGTAGTTGATACATATTTGGGTTTTCTGGGTTACCTAATGCTCAATTTACGGACAACCAAAATCGTTGTTGCTCTGTATTTGGTGAATCAAGTCATTGATTCTGCTGCCTGTTTAATTTAAAGGACTTGGTTTTTGATTCTGCCTCATGCCATCTCTTACACACACCCTTTAATTTTATATTTATAATGATGATTACTCCTGGAACAACTCTGTTTAAGTTCTTTTTATATGCATATAATAGCTTTGTCATCGAATGATTATTCCTTTTGTTTTCTGGTTTGGTGGATGCATATAACATGCGGCTCATGGAACAACAGCATGCCAAAACACCCAACCAACACCGTTCATTGTCTTGATTTGGTGGATCCACCAAACACTTCAAGTTTCCAGTTTGCCGCCATGACCACTGTTCTTGCGATTCGGTGTATATGTCCATATAAAAAGATTGAAGCTCGATAGAAATGCCAACGACCAACGATCTATGTCCATATAAAAAGATTGAAACCTGATAGAAATGCTCGTTACTCGTAGAATACTTTGCTCGGACATGGCCGATGTCGTCAAACCACAAAACTATCCCTGTAAAGATGAATGAATCATTGCTTTCAGCGGGTCCAAAAACAGGTCGAGTCTTTTAACACATAGTAGGGAAGAATTGATAGGAACACTGTGAATTAAGGAGCCAAGATCGCACCGGAGCAGACGATGACGGCGGTGGTGAACTTCGGGTTTGGTGGCGGAGGTGGCAGCAGGCACGGGTAAGGACATGGCAGAGAAGCTCAACCCAAGACGACACAAGAACAGCACCAACAAGAGAAGGCTAGAGATGCTGTAGGAACGCATAACGTCCATGGGGGGAAGCAAGAGGAGAAAGAGGCATGCAATACATGGAGGCTTTGCCGTCGAGTTAGCTACGGTGTCAACATAGAAGAAAGGTCTGCACCCACCTCCTTCGGAAACATACCTCCTTTAAATATGCACTCGTAAGTTTGTGCAGGAGAGACAACAGAGTACAAGAAGAAAGCAGTTATGCCTCGACACATCTCAGAGAGAACAACAGGATGAATCAAAAAAAAGTTCATGTCTGCGCAACTACACAAACTTCTGTTCTTAGGTAACCAGCACGGAAAGATGATCAGGGAGTCGTAACATGGAGGAGACGAATGGTGGGTGGATCACAAAACAACATCCTCCGGGAACACCCATTCTGCACTAAGATGACCTGAGTTCAAGCAGAAATTTGATCATCGATCTTGGGAGGGGTGCTTTTCATTTTCTTTTTGGATTCCAGGATATATTTCCAACCGCGCTTATTAACCCCACTTAACTTCACAGGAGCATCAGCAGCCGGTAAGCCTGCAAAATTTGCTACTTGATGAAAACAGGTTCATTCGTAGGATCAAGGATGCAGCACATCATCTTAACTTCAAAATTCAAATGGGCACCAGACTAGATCATAGTGATGAGCCAATAATGTTATATAGTGCCTCTGTGAAACCACAGAAGGTACGCCGACAGACTCACGCCGTATTAACCACTAAAAAAGAAAAAGCTCAGTGAAATCTACAATTTTGCAGAAAAATTATAGCGAACAAAGCTTCATCCCTACCTTCTGAGTTTGCCATCTTGCAATTATAAAGATTTTACTTGGAATGGTCACACTGTGAAGGTAGAACTTCAGAAATAATTAAAACCACATTTCGAATCATGTCATGATAGGCCCTTGTAGGAGGATTGAACTCCCTGCCTCTTTCGGCGGCTTAAATATTATATTCTTCGTGAAATTCAACAAAGGAAACCTGATAAGATTTTTGACTCATTGGATTTATGTAAACTCATGATGCCAGAAAACAATATCTTGGGTTTAAATTTTGCTTTTGGTTTCAGTTGGTGCTTCAAAAATACAAAAGAGAGGCAACTCACGTTTTGTTTCGGCGGTTCTAGATTAGGACATATTAAACGGGGAGAACTTTTATGCATTGTAGTATGCAACTAATGACACTGGTTACGAGTTATTAACTTTACGAAGCATAAGCGAACAACGAAATGTGAAGCAATTAAAGTTAAAAACCTTAGTGAGAACAATTCTAACACCAGTTGTATGGGATGCCAGACTTAGACACGAATCATCCAATGGCCACATCAACATCAAAAGTAACTTGATGAACCCAAATGCGTTCTCTGTCTTAACTCATTTTTTTCAAACAAATACAAATAAGTTAAAATCTTTGAGTTTGGACTTTAACTATGGAAACTACAATTTTAGGAAGATTTTGGTGCAAGTGACAATGAGAATACAATAAAGCCAAAAATGGTCAAATCCACTATCATATGCGATTCAGTTAGTTCCTGCATGTAATCCGGTATGGCTTAACTAACAATACCTCCCAGTTTGAGGGAGACGAATATAGGTTTCAAATCCAAACAAGATAGACTTCATAAGTTCCTTAAATTTTTTACAGAAGCATCTTCGAATTAATCTAAGCAAAAAAAGCAAAAGACTTTAGCCCAAAAATACAGATAGTCTTTATGGCTTTCAGATGTAGGCCACATCTTGAATGATAACATTTAGTATCACTTACTGCCTGGGATGTCAATCGAATTTATATCACAAAATAGGTACAAATTTCATTTTTGTCCAATAATAAATGAAATAATTAAGCCCAAGCGCCGATCTTCTTTAACATTTCCCAAGATCTTAATCTTACATGGAATATGCAATGAGGGGGAAATTTGCTAAATCCTACATCCTACATTTCTAATTCTTCCTAAACCATTCAATCCTAAATTCTAAACTAGTCTACAGACCTCCTTGGAATCCAATGTCTTTGAACGTTTAAATGCTTAAGAACAATTGCGATCATGGACAAAATTTATTACTAGTCACAAAGCAACAAAAGGTTAAAAAAATTGCGATCATGGGTATGCTGTGGTGCTTGATGAACAAAGCAGGCCTTTTTTCCTTATGTTCCAATTGTTATCTGCTGTTTTTGTATAGCTTGATTTCCGGGGAAATTATAGGACAGGGTCAGTTGACGATTCTTCGCTCCCTACTCGGATGACAGGTATCAAAATGGCATTTTTTGAGCAAAAAATTGTAAAAAGAGCTATTCACAAGAGGAAGCACTATGAACATGGAATTAGAAGACGATGAAACAATTCGAGCAGCAAGAATAATTCGAACTCACCAGCCTTGTACCTGATTCCCCACGCTTTGCCATGCCGCCCATCCTGTCGAGTATCAATCAAGAGAGAAGCAAAGGAACAAATAAGAAAAAAACGATGACAACAACAAATGCAAGAGGAAAAGGGAAACGATAAGGGGGAGGAAGAGGGCGTCGAGTGGGGAAGACAGGAAGGAGACCACCTTGTATAAGTTGATTTTAGTGATCTCGTAGCAGACGTCCCTCCAGTGGCTCTTGGCCATCTTGTATCCGATTCCCCAGTTAGGCAGGAACTGCGCTACCTCGAAGAGGTTCTTCTTCTTCTTCCGCTTCGGCCGCTTCTCGGCCTCCTCCGCGCCTGATGGGGGCAAGGAAGCAGCGCCGAGCGATCTTATGGCGGCAAACGATCGGAGGAGGAATCCAACACCTCGGCTCACCGGTGCTCGGTGCTTCAACAGCGCCGCCGCCATTGCTTCAATCGCAAGAGCGATTGATCGGTAAGGCAAAGAAAGGATGGATTTGGGTCACGATCGATGACGGACTTGGGCCGATCCGGTCCGGTCCGGAGGCCCAATTAAAAGACGAATCGGTCTGGTTCGACTTGATCGAAGTCGAATAAATTATTTGTGCGAGAGTTGTTTGCACTCCTATGGTCGAGCCTTTTTGCATGTATCGGTCCAAAGGCTAACCATATATAGCCTGCACACAATAAATGCCAAGAAACGCAGAAAGCGAAGGAGAGACGAGGAGCCAACAGTGGTAAGATCGTATGGATCGGTGATAGAGAGAGGACTCCATGGCGGAGCTCCCTCTCACTTTTGGGTTCAAGTTCCAATGGATCCAATCTCACAGCCATGGCTGGCGATGGTCCACCGTCTACCTCTTTACTGTGCCCTTTGTTCACGCTCCGTTCCAGTGAGGCATGCGCAGTGGCGGCCACCTATTTGTCCTCTCCTATTTGTATGCTTTAATGTCGCCCATGAATCCCTTCTACAGCTCCATCAAAACTTGCATGTCATGTTTCACACCCTCTGCACATCACAGGATTGAGCAGGCAATCTCATACCTATTATACATACTGCAAATGCACTGTCAATCAATCCATTAGGCAGTTCTTGGACGAGTGGGCAGTGTTGTCTGCTACCCTTCTTCTGTGATGGTCTCTCTTCTCTAGATCAGTGGCATGAAAGTTGTGGTGCATTTGTTCTTAGGATCTTAAAAAGTAACCAGTGTGCTCTTCTCTTTTTGTGCATCCAAACACTGATTCAAACCAAAAGATGTCATAAAGGAGGTCCCGTTCCTTGTATCGGAACTGTCATCTTCGTGGAGCACCAGCAAGAAGAGATGATCCGCTCGACAAGACATCCATGTTCCTTGTTTGTTTCTCTCTGTTGACATGCTAAATTGTTTTTAGGTCGTTTTTTTCGCGATTTCTTCTGCTATCCTCGCAACTGCACACTCTTCCACCGTTCTCAAAGGCACGCCGAAGACGAGAAGGTACGGTTCGATTCGAATACTTGTGATCACTTGAATCTTGTGATGTTGTCGATGCTCAAAGTCTTCTCTTGTTCATTTTGTTCTTGCAGTTTCTCTCCTCTAAATCATAATGAGTAAACCTGTTGCGAACACAGCTGTTCCGGTGCTCGTGTTCTTCTTGATTAGCTTACGCATCACGTCCGAGGCAGCTCCGATGGAGGAAACAGAACGAGAAGCTCTGTATTCGGCCATTCAAGGATTCGTCGGGAGCCGTTGGGACGGCCGGAATCTGTATCCTGATCCTTGCGGATGGACTCCGATGCAGGTTATTAATGGATTCTTCTCTATTTGATCTCCAATTTTTTTGGATCATTTGCCTGGTGACTTTATTGGTGTTCGACGAAATGACTTCAGATCTAGTGAATTGTTTGCTCTCAAATTAATTGCGGTGTCTCTACGATCTATAGATTTCAAGCCCACGTTTGACTTCGTTCTCCCCTGAATTCTCGAACGCAGGGGGTGTCATGCGACGTTTTCGAAGGCTTGTGGTACGTCACCGTCGTCAACATCGGACCGGTTCTCGACAACTCCCTCGAATGCTCTCGGGAAGCAGCGTTCAGTCCCCAACTCTTTGAGCTGAAACGTTTGAGAAGCCTCTCCTTCTTCAGATGCTTCACCTCTCTTAACCAAACCACCACCCTGTCTCAGGAGTGGCGAAAGCTATCTGGAAGCCTGGAAACGCTGGAGTTCAGATCAAACGATGGCCTCACAGGAGCAATTCCCGTCAATCTTGCTCTGCTCTCGAACCTCCAATCTCTTGTACTGGTAGAGAATTCATTGACGGGCGAGCTGCCTCAAGAGCTGGGGAACTTGGTCCGCTTGAAGAGACTGTCGCTCGCAGGGAATCGGCTCTCCGGCCAACTTCCGGCTTCCTTGGGCGACAACTTGGCCGAGCTTTTGATCTTGGACTTGAGCGGCAACTCCCTGACCGGTTCTCTTCCGAGTTCGATCGGTGGCATGAGTTCACTCCTGAAGCTTGACTTGAGCAACAATCACCTGAACGGGGAGCTCCCATGGGAGCTCGGCAAGCTGAAGAATCTCACACTTCTGGACCTGAGAAACAACAGTCTTTCTGGGGCGACACGGTCCCTTGGAGACATGGTGTCCATCCGGTACATGCTTCTCTCCGACAATCCATTGGGTGGGAGCCTAATGCAACTCGGGTTGCGGAATCTGAGGAGTTTGACCACCTTGGACCTCTCTAACACTGGCTTGATCGGTGGAATTCCAGAATACATTACGGGCTTAAGAAGGTTGAGATTTATCGCCTTGGATGACAATAATCTCACAGGCAGTGTCTCCAAAAAGTTCCAAGAACTATCTGGTCTTGCTGCTCTTTACCTGAACGACAACAACCTGACAGGAGAGCTCGAGTTCTCGGACGAGTTCTACGGGAGGATGGGAAGCAGGTTTGCTGCTTGGAACAATCCAAACCTTTGTTGCAGATTTCAGTACGGTCGGCAGGTCCTTCCGGGGGTTCAGCGATGCAAGAACTAAGCAATCCCAAGTTTCTTCTCGTGTCCTCTTGGGGTGTGAGGCGATCTTTGCTAAACTGTGTTGTTCTGTGCAACGCTTGTGAAGGTATTAAAGTATACAGTTCTTAGCAGAAAAATCCTCTCTTCTTCTAACAGAGGATCATAGCAAATGCACCCAAGTCTTTTCCTTGACTTGCTCTTGGCAGTGGAGCTATCATGAACACCGTGCATGCATCACTTCCAAGTTCCATCCACTTTGACCAACGATGCTATCGCCTCCCACTCACGTCCACATCCAGCGGTATGTGAGCCTTTGACCACTACAAAAACGACAATGCAACGCTTGACTGTGTACAGAGGACACAATTCACGGTGTCCAGCAATACTGCAAGAGACAAAAATAATAGCAAAGAAGTAGGAAAGTGTGTTTGTGCTGAGTATAACATAAACACATTCGTTTAGGAATGTCGGTAATCGATCCACATCGCCACTCTGCATCATATCGACGTTACTTGGTGTAGTCGTGAAGGATATACGGAGGAGACAAGATCACGGTGAAGAAGAAGAAGAAGAAGCATGAGACCAGGTTCTATCGTTAGTATAGTAAAACCACCCCACCCCACCACAAAGCAGGAGAGGAAGGTGACACAGACGATCGAGGAAGAGAACAGGGACGGCAATCGGCAAAAGACCGCCGGATCGACCAGCTTTCTGGGCCGACTCTCGCAAATGTCAGACTCTAAGCAGGTAGATGCTGAGCTCAGGGCCGCCTTGGTTATCAGGATTCATCATGTAGAAGGCCTCCGAGTCGCTGGATCCCACCACCCGCTCGAAGCTCGCCCTCATGTACATCACGTCCCCGCAGGCGCCGCCGTCGCCGCCGCCGCCCGGGAGCACACCGGCGCCCGTCGACACCGGCTCCACCGCCTGTAAAACTCTCCAATCGGCCGGCCCGCACTCGCGGCGCACCGCGTGGCCGCACTTCTTTCCGTTGCAGTACGCACGCCACAGCGGCTCCTCCAGCAGCTTCTTTCCGCCGCCCGCACGTCGCTCGCACTCGAGCGCGATCCTCACCAGCCCCGACGCCATCTCCCTCACCAACGTGTCCGTGGGCGTCGCCAGCTCGATTAGCACCGCCGGGCAGGCCCGGGGGTCGACTTGGAACGCGAAGTGGACGTGGCCGCGGCGATGCCCGAATAGCGTGCCCGTCACACGGGGCCCCAAGCCCACGGGTCGATGCCTGCCCACAAATGCCGCAGTCAGCACCGCCCGGAACCTCGAAACAGCCACCGCCACCGCCGCCGCCGCCGCCGAGGAGGTCGAGCCCTTCTTCCTTGCTAGTGGCGCATCACCATCACAAGAGAACGGTGATGATGAGGTGGCAATGGAGACCTCAAGCATCTCCTCCCCTCGTTTCTTTTCATCGCCTCCTTTGCCACCTCTCCACTGGAAGTGTCTCTTGGAGGAGGAGAAGGAGGGCTCGTGGGGGCTTCTTGCCATGATGGTCCTCATCGATGGGAGAGACAAAGCGACAACGAGAGAGGGCGACTAGGTAAAGACAGAACGGCAACCAGTGGCTGGCGACGATCGAAGAGCAAAGACAAGGAGAGAATGCAGATTCCCTGCCTGTGTCCGTCTGCTTTCGGACAAAGGGCTCATTTATTCCATGCTTCTAGTCCTTTTTCGTCACCCGCTTCTTCAGCCCTTCAACACCATAGGGTGACTGGAGAACACTGACAACAGCCGCTGGCGACGAAGCCAAAGAAACCTGCATGGCAGACAACGGAGAGAGAAAAGAACGGTGACCCAACGAGAGATGACGAGGGGACCGTCCGTGACCAACCTTGGGGCAGGTGCACGGAGAAGAGTCCGGTGCAGGTGCAGTCGATGACCCAACAGTGCTGACCAGGCCATCTCACAAACGAGCATCGACCGACCTCTGTCTTCCTTCTTCCTCTGTTTTCTGATATGACACTCAGGAAGAGCAACCAAATGTCCAAAAACAAGCACATAGTCCATGGATGTTCTGTGTCGCTTGTGATTCCAGAATGTCTCGATTCGAGGAACGACCAACGCCATTGCAGCTCTGCTACAGACTTGTTTTCAACCTTGAGATCTCAATAAACACATTTTTTTAGGGGGAGAAAAAAAAAAAGGACGAGATGTCAGAAGATTGATTGGAACACTAGAAAACGATTCGATTGTATGTGGAAGCAGAGATTTATAGAACGGGCTTAGCATTTGAATTAAAGTAGCTGATACTACTACTACTATCAAAATGTGTTCGCAGCACTGTGTCTGCTTCAGGAAGCAGCTCTCTGTTCGCTGCTCACTGGTCACTGCAGCGGGGTCGGAAACAGTGACGTAAGCATGACGTGAAATAAAAAAAAATCAAATATCGGAAAAAGATAAATTGGCATATGATAGGATCGAGGATTATACATGATAAATTGATCCGAGTTGATTAGTTTTATTAGCATCATCACATCTGAAAATAAAAAGTGAAATATTCAATTGCTCAAAAAGGAATTTTACTCGACTAAACAATGCTCTTATTTCGTATCGAGGTCTTTCATTATAGTTCATTCCTATAAAAGACTATGTCTATGATTCATTATTTATTTTATAGCCATAACGTAAGGTAATGAAGTGACGACACTATGTGTACAATGGGATTAATTACATATCATCTCTTATAATTAATTATTTTTAATATTTTGAACATTATATTTTCAAAAATTATATTTAGATTTTTATATTTATAAAAAAAATGTACCATATTTTCTTCAATAAAATCATGACACGAGGAGAATAAAATTAAATATGTTACTTTTTATACGTATAGGAATCTCAATATAGCTTTTTTGTAAGTAGAAAGATCGAAATAATAAATATTTTAAAATAATTTTGAATCATTAGGTTACTGTGCAAGCGTTCTCGTTTGGTTTGAGATGTGAAAGGCATCGTAAGCCCGCACACATCCAATGCGATGCCTCCGAGACATCGTGGGATTGCATCCGATTCCGTCTAGAACGTCGCAGTTGTTCCTTGTCGAACATGCTTCGATGATTCAACCCAGCGTTGCTCTTTGCTCTCGAATCTGATTCCCTCTCCTCCGCCACCGCGGTCACAATCCCATCCTATAAATACCGCATCCGAGGCAGCCAAGAAAGTCGAGCCAGCGAAACCTCTTGCTGTCGAGTGGAGGAGAGACTTGAAGAAGAAGAAGAAGAAGAAGAAGAAGAAGAAGAAGAAGAAGAAGAATGGCGTCGGCGAAGGCGGCGAAACCTGCAGGGATCATGGAAAAGAGCAAGGAATCTGCGGCCATGGCCGGCGAGGGCGCGGCGAGGGCGCCGGCCTCGAAGAAGGTTCCGAAGAGAGCTGGGCAAAAGCTTCGGGAGCCCAAGAGGAAGGTAACTCTGTAGAGAACCGAACTCTATCATCGATGAGGGTGGGTATCATATCATCATCTAAGCCGTGTTTTCTCCGTGTGTTTGGCAGGCGAAGGCTGGGAAAGCGGCAGCGGCGAAGAGTTCGAAGCAGCAATGAGCGAGGTGGGATTCGGGGCTCATGGCATCTTCTCACGCTATCTATGGTTGTCCTCTTGCTTCGTCTTTGGCTCCCTTGTGATAATAACATGATGCCTCCTCCTGAAATCTAAAGCTTGGGTACTGCTTGCTCGGTGTTCTCTGGTTTTACCCTCTTCCCCCCCCCCACCTCCCAAAAAAGCCCAAAAAAAAAGCAAAAGAAAAAAGAAGAAAAATTGCCGTTTGGAGTTCGCAACATTCATGGCGGTGTTTCGTGAAAGCTGAGATTTTTGTTTTTGGGATGATGCAGACAGACTGTTGCATGAATGAATCAAAGCGTCGTACGTCGTGCGTGCATGGCTCATACAAGTCGAAACCACACGCTCCGACGATTCCACACATAACACAGATCAAACGAGCCCGATTTGTTCAAAACATGAATCATGATCGAAGGTTTGATGGGATAACTAATATGTTCTATGGATTCCTTTAGTATTGTTCGATGACAGCTCTTATAAGTATACTTTTCACTATAGATTTATGGGATAATTGACTCATTAACCTTACGACTTGATGGGGCCGAATAATATAATATATGAACTTGTTGAGTTATTAGTTCATTTTTTTTTTTGTTCAGTATAAATATTTCTTACAGTAGTTTGATAGGTTAACCATTTAATAATAATAATAATAATAGTACGATATATATATATATATATAAACCTAAGTTAATGATGATATACTCTACTTGATGAGATGGTTGACTTCGGTATAAGTTCTTATAGGTGAAGTATAAAGTCAACAAAAATAAGTCATGCTAACATCTCATTTTGTCGCCCTTGAAATCTCTACTGTACAAGTATTCAATAAGAAATCATGTTCTTTGCCAAAAAAATGTGGAGACTTTATGGGTGCTTATTAAACTTACCTATAAAAAAAAAAGAGAGAATTCAAGATAAGTATTATTGAAACAGTTAATAAGAATATATTAATACTTGGGAGGATAAGTACAATAAAAAAATTAAGCTATCCACACATGTGAGGAGAATAATTATATTTGTATAGTAAACTAACCTATAGATGGATTAAGTTGATACTGAGTTGGAATCCTATTTTACAAAGCTGAGAAAGGAATGTTTTTTAAATAAAAAGATATTTATGTAGAATATTCTCCTCTTTTATTCGTGTTGAGTTCTGGTTGGTCGATCCAAAGCATCGATTATATCACTAATAAATATAATTTTCTCGAGTGAAGTTTATATGATTTAGTTTCAATGAATGTTTGTTGTGATGGGAATAAAATAGGAATCAACTTTGTATACGAACAAATACTAGCAGATCATCACACACGGTGGAATCAAACATAAATCACAATCAGATGAATACCAAGATTTACGTGGAAAACCCCTTCAACTCGAAGGGTAAAAACTACGAGACAAGTCAGAGAAAATCCACTATCAAAATAATGAATATACAGATCTCAAGGCTTCTTGCCCAAGCCCAAAGCAATAGCCACAAGAGAATTACAGGAATACAAGAACTATAATCCTAAGCACAATATCCAAAACCTTCGCAAGAGATCACAGTAAGAATCCACTGCAAACTGATCTAACATGAGATTTGAATGATTGAGAATAGTCTTTTATTGTCCTTGTCTTCTTCCCTTTCATGGATCTCTTATTTTCTGGCCTCTACTATCAATTTGCAGTCTTCTTTCTCTCTCCCACGTTTTCAACCGTCGCTCATTTCTTAATCTCAACCCTAGCCACCTAATCTAGGTTTTAGGTTAATATAAGTGAGGTTTTGAGCTGTGGGCTTCACTAAAGCCCATTATGAGCTAAATCTAGGCCATTTGTCCAACAAGTTGATCCTTGATAAAGTTTAATTTATGCTTATACACTAACTTTGGTGTTCGCTTATCTTTTATCTTGGCTTATACACTACATTATATTATGTTCCACTCTAATTATTAAAGTGTATAAATATATTTTTTTTTGGTTTAAGATATGAACCATGGAAAAAGAACTATCTTTATGTTCTTAAGATATGTTAGTTTTAACATGACAAAGTAAGTTAGAAAAGGATGAAGATCTGAATCGTCGTTGGTAGGCTTGTTTGAGTTGTGATTGATCATATTATTATTATCATCTTAAAGTGTTATCCAATAATTCCATGATTAAATTATATTTCTCATGATTTGAGAACATAAATGCTTACTACAACTTACAATACGAGGTTAAAGAGATACCAGAGTTGATTTGTGCCGTGATACATTAGTTTCTTTCAAATAATATTGCTATCTTTTTACGGTGTAATACCTCCTGACATATGTAGTTGTATCATAAAATCTTAATAAAGTCAAATATATATTTGTATAATCCATGTGATACTATAAGTAATGAAAAATTGTATCAATTTAACCCTCAGTGTCATGGTTATTTGGGCCAGGGTTCGAATGATGCAATAGAATCTCGTTTGAAGTTCACAAAGAGTTTATCGTAGGTGATCGGAAGCTCGTTAGGAGCACGTCGGGAGGTCACTGGAAAATAATCGAGAGTATCATCGGAAGTTCACCAGAGGATGCTGGGAAGTTCGTTGAAAGTTTGAAAGATGGATTGATGTACCATACAACAAGAACGATTATAATTATATTTTAGTGTGTCGTAGTTAGCATCGTGTGTTTTAATTCATAATTGAGTTAGATTTAGAGAAATCCAAATTGACTCAATTAAAGACAATCTAGTACACTATGGGTTAAATTTGAGTTCAGGTTGAGCTAATCTCGTTGATCTGGAAAGGGGTCAACAAGAGGTACGAGTTGGGTATTAAACATTACATGAAAAGTGCTATTTCGGGATTCCCTTTGTTTGTACCATCATCGCACCTGCTTTTGAGGCACTTTCGATAGTAGTACCGTCGGTGTCGACGATAGAAGCGGCCATATCCGATTTTTCCATAAAAGATTAAAATTTGGTTCTATTTTTTGAAGTTAATTAGGGTCTATAAATAGACTAAGTATTCTTATATTGGAGAGCAAGAAAGTGAAAGGAAAAGAGGTCAAAATACTGTTATAATGTGTTGAGAACTTCCCTTATGTACTTCAAGTGTAAAGTGAGGTTAAGGGAAGAGTGGACTTGTGAAAAGATTTCTCTCCTGAACTTGTGAAAATGATAGTGTAAAATTTCTTCTTCTGAGCCTAGGAAAAGGAGAAAGGTATAAAAGATTTTGATCTTCAGCCATGGAAGAAGATTATTAGTGACATCGACGAGCCTTAATGAAGGAGGACTAGGAAAGTGGGCGTAGGTCAAGTTAGTGATCGAACCATTATAAATTTGTGAGCCTTCTTTACTTGCTTTTTATTTTAGCATTATGTAGCTAAATCGATATCTTAATTCGGTCTTAAGTTTAATCATTCTCTAACTTGATCTTGACGAAAAATACTTTTAGTTTCGTTTTTTACCTTATGCATATTTTTCAAACCAATTACTCTTTGTACTTGCACTAATTCACCTTACTCTCAATGCTAACTCGATCCTAACAATCATCGTGTGAAATGTAGGGAGAGCCTCGGTGCATATTAGGAGTCGATCATCTTGCATGAGTGGTGCCGATCCGAATTCCTGATATGTCTGCTCAAATTGTGAACACATTGCCATGATAAAAAAATGCTAGCACTGATGTAGATGGCATCATGACTATGAGGATCCTGTAGATGGTGGGCATGTAGTTGCCTTCTTCATGTTCCTTCAGAATTTTGATCTTCATATAGTAAGGTTTTGTGTCACAAATTCAACGTCGATACTATCGCTGGAGGGACTAAATCTTCTTGCGATCGTGGATCGTGGATCGGAGGTCATCATCAGGGAAGACTTTGAGCATTATGATCCTATCACATGTTCTCACATATTCAATAGAATAAATTACATATATTAAAAAACTAGAATACAGATCTTTTTTATTTCGATAGATTTTGAGCTATGAAATATTATCGAAAATGATTTTCAGAAGTCATCCAATCCGATAAGTAATTGGAATTATCATGAAAAAGGATGTTTTCATTAAATTTCAAAGGTATGAATATTTTGTTTTGTGTTTTGGATAAAAACGAGTTTAATCGGGAGTCTATTTATAATTCAGCTTTTGATATATGACACACATTAGAAATTACATATGAAATCACAAGTAAAATAAAGGAATAAAAAATAAATAAAATAAATTACAAAGATAAAAATAAAAATAACCTTCTAAAGAATAAGAAAGACATTCAACTGATAAAATAAGAAGAATATCTTCTAAAGAACAAGAAGAAAATTAAATTGAGAATAACAGATGACTCCTTGAGTAAAATCTCAAGTTGAACCTCGAATGATGAGGACTATGATTTTGAACTCATGATAAAAAAACCAAGAAGATTTATGAAAAAGAATAAAAAATATAAAAAATAAATTTAAAAATGATGCAACTTCTTACTATGAACGCAAGAAGCTGAGGAACTCTGAAGATCAAGAGGACAACAAAGAAGAAGTGAAAATTTTCATACTTATGACTATCAACGATGAGGTAAGTAACTCACCTAAAGCCTCCTTTAATTTTAATGAATTCCAAATACATTTTATGAATTATTTGATGAATTCAAGAAGCTTAGCAAAACTTATAAATTATTTAAGAAGGAACATATTAAAACATGTTCATAGATGAATGATGCATTAAACTTATAAATTAGTAAATTTGAAAACATGAATGATGCATTAAAATGAAAAATATCATATTAAAACAAACATTAGAAAAGTTTAAGATAGGCAACAAGTTTTTAAACATGATCCTTGCTAATAAGGGTCATGTTCATAAGGAAGGTATTAGTTTTATGGATAATACTCATTAAAAGTCAACTATCTTTCTTGGATGACCTATATTACACTCTTCTTCAAAAATCAAATGTAATTTTTATAGCAGATTAGACCACTATGTCCATAGATGCTAATTTACAAAGTATAGTCTACACAAGTTGATTTGGGTTCCTAAAGGAATCATAAACAACCAAAAAAACTATTATTGAAAATAGATATAACTTTTAATGAGAACCCTAAAGTTAAAGAGTATCTAAATAAAATCACATTTAGTATATAGTTGACTCCAAACAAAGGTTAGGAGCAAAACAAAATGGTATTTTGATAGTAAATGTTCAACACACATAACTTAAGATCTAACAATATTTTCAAGCTCACTAGCCTAAACAATAATAATCAATAATAATAAAATTTTTTATTAGAATTAAAATTATTGACAACAAATCTTTTGATAATTTATGATTATACAATTAATCTTGATTGTTTTTCGATAATGCAATTATTTTGTATGGAAAACTAAAGCATGTTAGTATTTTAAAATTTTAGCTATATTCTAGTGGGAAACTATCTATGTTGCATTGATTGAAATTTTCCAAAAAAAATGATTTTGATAATATGTTTTCATATGATCTTTTTTTAAGATGATATATTGGTGCATGATTAGCTACGACAATGAAAAGGCAAACAATCTAATTTGGGTCGGAGTCAAGTTCGGACATTGAGCCGAGGTTCAGAAAATGTAGTGGGAGCTCATCGAAGATGATCGGGGCTTGCTGGGAGTACGCCGAGAGTTCAATAGAAGATGATCGAAAGACTCACTAAGAGTTCATAAAGGATGCCGGAAAGTTCGTCGGGAGTTTGGAAGGTTGATTGACGTGCCGAACAATAAGAACAATTATAATTATGTCTTAATATATCATAGTTAGCATCGTGTGTTTTGAGTCCTAATTGAGTTATCTTGGAGAAATCTAAATTAACTCAATTAAAGGCAACCTGGTCCACTTTGGGTTAGATTTGAGCTCATGTTGAACTCATTTTGTTGACCTAGAAAGGGATTAATAAGAGGTATTACCATCGGGATTCCTAATGATAGTACCATTAATGGGCGGTGATAATACTATCGTCGCCCTTGTTTTCTGGGCACTTTCGATGGTAGTACCATCGGTGTCGACGATAGTACTGCTTGTACATGATTTTTTCGAAAAATATTAAATTTTGGCTTTATTTTTTTGAAGCCAATTGAGGTATATAAATACCATAAGTATTCTTGTATTAAAGAGCAAGAAAAAGAGGTGAAAATAATATTAGAATTTGTTGAAAACTTTTTTTGGTATGTTTTAAGTGTAAACTGAGGTTAAGGAAAGAGTGGAAGATTGTAAATGTTTCTCTCTTGAACCTGTGAAAATAATAGTGTAAAGATTATTCTCTTAAGCCTGGGAAAAGAAGAAAAGTGTAAAGAGTTTTGATCTTCACCCGTGTAAGAAGATCATTAGTGGACACCGATAGACCTAGACGAAGGAAGACTCGGTAAGTGGACATAGGTTAAGTTGGTGATTGAACCACTATAAATTTGTAAGTATTTTTTATTTATTTTTTATTTTAGTATTTCGTAACTAAATCGAGATTCTTAATTCGGTATTAAGTTTAATCGCTCTCTAACTTGATCTTGACACACTAATTATCCCTAATGCATATTTTTTAAATCGAGTACTCATTGTATTTGCACTAATTATCCCTAGTGTCATATACTTTTATAATCCATGTGACTCTTATCTTTGACCTAACGATAAAATCGTATCAATTTAACCCTTAGTGTCATATGTTATTTCTCTACATATTTACAATAGCTATACATTAAGATAATACGAGACATGAGGAAGCATCTCCTAACGACGTATGAATTATCAATAAGTGCTTTTCAAATAACTCGACACGACTCTTCTAATTTGTTTGCCACCATTTTCTCAATATAAAAGATTTATTTTTATTTTCATCTAAAAGATGAGAGGTCGAAGATAAATACCTCTTATTAGATATAGGAAAATAGGAATGATAATATAAACAGACATAATTCTCTTATCTTTTACCTATTTATCTTACTAATCTTTTCTCCAAGAATGAATTTGGCCGACTTGATATAACGACATAAGCATAAACAAATAATTTATATATGACAAATAATGGAATATTTTTCTCTACTCGTACAAAAGTACATCTATAAGGGAGTCAGTCATATGTGCCTCTTAACCGCCACATTCAATTTGACATATCGGACGATATCTTCCTATCACCACCCAACCCGAGTCCAACCCAATCGAAAACCCGGTTCGCCCGGTCCGATCCAAGTCCACCCATGGTTCGCCTATATGTAAGTATGGTCGCCCCTCACGCGCCCATCGCTACCCCTAGTTCGATTCTAGGTTGAAAGAAGCATCCACCCGCGAGGGTTTCCTCCCCCTCCCCCTTCCCCTTCCCGTATCCTCCCTTTGCGAATAACCCTACCGATAACAGCTCCCCTCGGCAGATCGGCTCTGCGGCGGCGATGGATCTGGCGGTTGAGGGAAGACACGCGCTACTGTTCGACGACGACGCAACCGCGGCCTTCGTCAACGCTCCCGACGCCCTCGTCCCGTGGAGCGGCGACCCCGCGCTCCTCATCGACCGCTACGACGTCCGCCACCTCCTCGATCGTATCCCGCCCCGCCCTCCCGTTAGGGCTGCATCCCGCCTTTGTGAGCTCCCCGCCGTCGACGGCGTGACCTCCTCCCAGCTCGACCATGAGCGCTATCTCGATCTCCCCCTTTCTGGTCCTGACGCAGATCCGGGCGGCGATGATGATCATGATGGTGCAAGGGGATCTTTGTCAGGTTCGCCTTCCGATTTGCTTGCAATTTTGTACACTATTTCTTTTCTTTAATTGCTTGACAAATAAACAGCAATTATCCTATGTAGCCTTTATCATATTATCACTTATTAGGGATTCATATTGATTGAACTAGAGGATTCATCGGTGGTTGAGTTGACGTATAATTTAGCTTGGACAAAGATCACCGTTTTGTTTTTCTTTAGTTTGTAATAGGTGCTCGTTTGAGGACTGTCAGCTTGTTAGTGAAACCTGGTAATCACTGCCACCAGGTCATGTTAGTAGAACTGTTCTTTGATCTGCTCTTTTTCTAGATTTCTTTCTAAGTATTCGTTTTCTTGCTGGTGATATCTGACTTGGGGGTCGTGAATCCGAGGATGGTTCTTTTATGTAGTCTCTCATGTTATATATACTGGGTATCGTGTCTCTGAAATGGTAACTTGTTATTGTTGACTACCTGATGGTCTTTTTGGTTTAACGGCAAGTGCTGTCCATTAGAAAGGATGACATGCTAATCAACCAATATTATATTGCATTTGAATTTCCAAGTTTGCAGGATGGATGCTTAGTTTACTTCATGAGTTCTCTCAGAAGTCCAAGTAAGGAACCTTGACACATTCTCACTGCCGTTTGCTTCTCAGAGTTCTGTATTTTGTATTATTTGCTGAGACTTCTACTGGCTTTAAGGACCATCTTTGATTGAACTTTTCGGCTTCCCAATTGCAGGAACAACCAAAGTTTCAGATGGCACTTATCAGGCTGTACATTTTTCATATGGAACTACTGAGAATGCTGTTGAATTGAAGACCTCTGATTCAGGACTAACTAATTCTTGTTATCGTCCACCTTTTCCGCTCCCCGAAAGATTACAGCGTAACCTGGTAAATAAAATGCATGGATTGAATCTTATTGTTAATGTCCTTTTGGCATATAACAAAGATGAATGTTTTCTGTAGATTGTTAGTGTTTCTTCAACAGTTGGAACAGTAATATTTATCCAAGGTGTATATATTCTTCTAAGGCTTACATGTCTAAGTTTCAGAAGCTCGGAGCTGAGATGAAGTTCATACTATCGTTGCCATTCATGTGAACCATGTTTTGTTGTGATGTTTCTTGACGTAAAGGAATAGGCAGGTCGGATCAGAGTGTTTATGTTCTACAGGCAGCAGCACTTATTACACGTTGCTGAGCGTGCTCTTTGTTTCTACTCTTATGTGATAATAGTACTTATCAGGAAGTTTTAAGCCATCAATTCTTGTTCATTTAGAATTATGCATTTATAATTTATTGACACATGTTTCTTATGGTTGTTTTCTGCAGCCTCCTACAGAAAAATTACATCAGATCATTGCCAGAACAGCAACGTTTGTAAGTCAGCATGGAGGACAATCAGAGATTGTCTTGCGGGTGAAACAGGGCGACAATCCAACTTTTGGGTTCTTGATGCCAGATCATCATCTTCATGAGTATTTTCGATTTCTCGTTGATCATCCTCAACTTCTGAAAATTGATACCAGCACTACTAAAGCACAAGTAGAAGAAAATTTGGAAGAGCAGAAGGACAAGATGCTTGCTTCTGGTAGTGGGGCTTTGTCATTGCTCGGATCTTTCTATGGAACCGTAGAGGATGATGATGGCTCTGACACAAAGGTTGTAGGCTCTGTCCATACCAGCATTGCAGATATTGCAGCAGTTCCTCATAAGTCAGAACAACGCTATATGGCTTTGGAAGGGAAAGGAGAAATTAAGAGTCTAGCTGCCCCTGTTGTTTCTAAAGACAAAACTGTTCCTATAAAAAGGAAGCTGCCTGCAAAATCTATTTTAGGTAATGGTTTATATGGCAAGAATGTAAGAGATGGCAACCCAATCCTTCCTGGTTCGGTTGAGCAGCTACAAAGTTCTGTGTCTGGCAAATCAGATGTCAAATCAGTGCTGTTGGAGCCTCCATCTTTCTTAAAAAGAATGATAGACAAAATAGTTGAATTCATACTTAGAAATGGGAAGGAATTTGAGGCAGTTCTTATCGAACAAGATAAGACAGTAGGGAGATTTCCGTTTCTTCTGCCATCAAATCAATATCATCCTTACTACCTCAAGGTTCTTGAAGGTGCTCGTCAGGTTAGTTTCTTCATAATTTTGCTTATCGTTATCCATCTAATATGGCATCCTATACAAAATTATTTCTTTGTTATTTTTATGATAATAATTCCATCGTAGAACATTTTTATTTAAGTCCTTAAAACAATTAGTGTATGTGCTGGATCGCATGTGCAGATTTATTAATGTTTCATCAAAAGTATTTGCAACACTATTCAGTCCCAATTTTAACAAACCTAAGATGTAGGAAAATTTGCATTACGCAACTTACATATTCAAGTTGGCTTGATGAATAGATAGACTCATTTTATATCTAGGATCATCTCCTGTTAGGTATTTTCAAATGTACGTAATTTAATGCTGAATGGTGTATATTGTCTCCTATGCTTATTTCATCCATTTACTCGGGCATTTTGTGGCCTTGTCTCTCTCTTTTTACTCTCAGCAAGTGGCACTTCCCTTTAGATGGACTCCTTGGAGTTTAAGAGTGCAAATATGATCCTATGGTTCACAATCTGAAATCAGTATTTTTGTCAAGGTCAAAGAAGCACTACTTCTCTGCTGTATTAAAACAAAAAAAAATTTATGCCAAATTGTTGATATTGTAAAGAAAAAAGTGGTGTAGTATACGGTGTGGACTTGTGGAGCTTGCGCCACTAACTAAAGATGCTTAATTCCAACTTAGTAGTAGTAAACCATCACCATCAAACCTTTATAAGTCAATCCAGATTTTTGTCCACTGCTGATATGAGAATGGGCCGGGGTAGTATAACATTGATCCGAGATTCACATTGGGCTTTTGGATGTCAACGGATGGTCAGTGACAGTTTGACAAGCTTTTGGATGGAGCACCACCACTAGCAAAGTGGATGGAGGTGCTGGTTAGACAGGGATATGGCCTTTCCATGGAAAAGAATTATAACATATATCATCCAGAAACTAATTTAATGATTAAGGTGTTTAAAAAGTTGCATAACCTTTAGTCTTACATAAAGGTTAATAACAGTTGATAAGTGATGTGATTAGCTACAAATTGGTATTCTAATTAATGATTTGTCACTCCTCTCAAGTTGTAAATCAGAGCTTACAATATTTTATTTGTATTCTTTGCTTCTTGCATTTATTTTATGCTTGAGTAATAGCTACAAATTGACTTTCTGATTCTTGATTTGTCTCTCCATCCAGGTACTAACAATGTTTTATTCATATTATTTGCTTTCTTGCATTTATTTTATGCTCAGGGTTTTTCACATAGTAGTATTGTGTTTGTTTGAATGGAAAATGAATATGCCCTTTACGCAAATGTCTTTTATCTTTTGTTATTTTACATCCTGAACATAAATCTTCTAAATTAAAAACTATGAACAGGGTAATGCTGGGAGCAAGAAGAAAGTGCAAGCTGATCTTACTAAAGAATCTGCTCGGGACCACAACTCATCAGATTTATCAGAAGGATGGTTGTATGATCCATGTAGAAAGGAGAAATTTAAGATGGTAATTGGTGCGCCAAAGAAGGAAAAGCATGATCAACAGCCGACACTCGCCCCTCGGGCTGGAGTGAGTGTAGATGAAGCTGCTGCCATTGTTCTGGCAGCCACAAGGGGTGTCAGTTCTGCTAATTCTCGTCAGGATATTTCACGCCCTGTGTTGGCTGCAGGTCGTACTCACCAGGAGGCTACACATGCTTCCAGCTTGGGGAGTTACTCCTCTTTACAAGGCCAGGAGTCTATACCTAAACCTGCTTCTAGCCATGAAAAGGGTACTTCTTTGCCTTCATCCAATCAGCAACTTAGCAAGAAAGGTTCCAACACGGTTGATGATGTATGGATTGCAAAGGCTATTGCAAAGACTGCAGCCCTTGTTGCCTCTTGTGAAGCTGACTCTTCAGAAGCTACCTTAACAAAGGAACAAAAGCTCAAGGCTGAGAGGCTGAAACGAGCAAAGATGTTTGCAGCTATGATAAAGAGTGGTGATCCATTAAGCAAATTGACTGGTTCCATCACTGCACAAAATTCATCATTGGAAATTTCTGCTGCTGGTTCATCTCGATCTGGTGCAGGATCAGATCTTTTGGTCAAAGAACGAGAAGGAAGCTCTGTACCTTTCGATGCTGAGATTTCTGGCAGATCAACGTTTCAAGAGAGGGAGTCTGATCATGATGTTAGTGAGGAATATAGGCATAGGGAGAAACATGAATCGTGTTCTCGAGATCTTAAAACTGATGACATGGCTGAAAGTCATAAGCAGTCCAAAAAGAGGCATCGGTCTGAACATTCTATAAACCATAGAAGTGGTGATAAAAGACACAGGAAGCATCATTCATCTTCCAAGGACAAAGAATCTCGGCATCGTCATAAGCACCACAGTTCCTCAGAAGATGAGTATGGGCACAGAAAGCATTCTAGGTCTCATCATCGTCATAAGGATGAAGGTACACCTGAAGAAAAGGAGAGGACAGGGTCCGATGGACACAGGAGGAAGCATCACCGGCGGTCTCAAAGGAACCACCACATCGATGAAGAGGTGAATACAACAATTTTGGGTCAGTCAGAAGTTCCTCAGAAATCTAACCACCAACAGGAAGTAAATATGCCATCAGCTCCAATTGATGCAGCAACTGAAGTATCTAATGATCTAAGGGCAAAAATCCGAGCTATGCTATTAGAAACCTTGTAGCTATCCTGGATGCAGACCCAAATGAGTATAAATGTGATGATGTTTGGATCGTTTTCTATACCAAACGTTTTGACGCAAACATCTTTCAGTTGCGATCTCTATTTTCACACCTTGACCTATTTACAGAGTTGAATTTTCCTGAACTATGTCAAAAAGATGAGACATGAGGAACGGGTGAAATCTGCTAACTCAGGTGTCCAAACAAAGACAACTCATGTTTGTTTTGGTATGGCATTGTAATCATTAGATCCCAGATTAGTAGTTCAGATTAGGAATAGATTACCCATATGGTCTTTTGATGAAAGCATGTGGGCTTTGGCAGAGAGATCCCGTGTCCTCTGTTCTCTCTCCCTCCCTCTCTCCCACTTTAAGCCTAGCAGTAAGGATTGATTAGATTATTATTTTTAGTTCATGAGTTTATATATAATTATAGAATGTGCAAGGTGTGATTCTTATCGTGTAATCATTTGATGTATTGCTGGGGTTCTTTTGTTTGCTTGCTCTGGTTCATGGTGCCTACAGTCACTTAATTATGCTATATCTGATGGCTGTTCTCAATTCCTGATCTGGCTTGCCGGTGCCCATGTGTTCGTGGGGGCCAAAGCCCAAGTCATGGTGAGTGTATGCCATTTGTCTTCTTATGGGTGAATGGATCAGATGATTAGATTCTGTCCCAAGGGGACAAGCTACTTGAAGCATCACCTCTTAATACATTTTTGATCCATATCTGGGATCAAATGGGTTTAGTTCCAAACCCTTGTGATAAACTTTGCAACCAAAAAACTTAGCAATTGGCATTGCACTTATGATGATAGTGTTTTTGATATATAGTTAAAACATATTATATATATATTTATAATAATATTACGATAAAAAATAGATGACTAAAACATAATACCTTATTTTGCTCGCTCTAAACCACTGCATGATTTGATCCGCCTCTGAAGCATTCACTTCCAAAGTCGCTAAGCATGTATTTATTACCTCAAATCATCGGCAACGGGTTGAAGTGACGCGATAAGGCAGGAGGAGTATGAAGATGTCGGTTTCAGGAGCCGCAACAATAACAACGCAAGTCTTTTTTTTATCTTGATGAATATTCCGTGGGAAAGCAACACCAGCTTCATCACACGGTTGGCTTAGTTTAATCGATCGTCTGTCCAAATCTCAAGGATTCACGACGTGACGCCACAATCAAACATATGCTTCTGTATCCAACAAAATGAGTTGAACCGTTCTGGTGGTTTTAATTGAAATAAAAATAACTTAGCTTATGGAAAGATTTTGATTCCGAGAAGCCCTTCTTCACCCTAAAATTTCTTTAGATCTGGTGCAGTACTTACCATATTTCGTCCTCCTTTCCCCGGTGGAGCCGCTCCGGTGGTGTGCACATTAGTCTCTTACGGTCGCTCCCTGTCAGCGTCCCCTTTTCTCTTGGCTTTTCTTTCTCTCTTGTGCTCGCTCACCTGCCTTTTTACCCCGTCCGTGTGTCATTGAGATCTAATTGAGGCGAACTTAGCACCTAAGACTCCGCGCAGACGGCAGTCCCGAGGTAAGCTTCTCTGCCTGCGGTGTTGGATTGCTGGATCTGCTTAGGGTATCTGTTTCCCTTTCTTTCCTCCTTTTTCCACTCTCTATCTTGCTTTTGTTGCTCGATTGGAAATCGCGATTTTGCAGTCGATACTCGAGAATGAAGCTTTTGCTGCTTCCGATGGTGATTTTTTTTATTTTTTTTTATTTATTTATCAAGTTAGGTCTTTTCTAGGCTAGACCTGCGGCATTTTTTGATGCTTCTTGCTGCGGGCCTTTAGATCCTGCACCTTGTTTGTTCGGCAACGACGAATTCGGTTCCCTGATTTTTTCCCCCTCGGATCTCTTGTTCCTAGACGACCCCCTTTTCTTTGGCAAATTTGCGATATTTGTTTAGCATTTATTTGTAATCTTTCGAAGAATACACTTCCCCTTTCAATATACGTGTAATTCCATGTCGCTGTTCGTGTGGAATGGACGTTCCGATCTCCATTTCCAAGAACTTGAAAGTTGGAGCTCTTTTTCTTATCTAGAGTACCAGAACCATGAAAAAACATGAGTAGGTACGCAGACACTCGAACAATGCGGTGTTGTGACGCAGTATGATGTGTGTGTGTTGGCCTCTTCGCAGTTCTCTATTTCAGCTTCTTGGCTTTGCTTTGCTTTCTTGAATATCAGTAATCTTCAGCATCTTGGACGGACACGAGCTTGGAAGAAATTTTGATTGTAACAGCCAAGTTTCTACAATCTTTAGTCTCTTGTACTATCATATCTTTCTGCATGTTCTGCCGCTAATTTGCTTCTTTTTATCTCAGCAGGACTATTAGTTTGCTGTGTCGACAGAGTGGCATTCTCATGTTATTCGCTCCGGTGAATAACATGGATTTGAAGCCCTTTTCATGGGTTGGTCTGATGGTGACTTTTGGGTTGTCATGTTGCTCTGCATACACTAATGAAGTAGATGGTAAGCGAAGCTGTATATACTCATCATTTCATCTTTGTCTGAGTTCACTATTTCCTAAAATTTGAAAACTGCCACTTTTGCTATGCCTTTGCCAGTTCCATATTTTAATTTGTCATTTGTTTTATTTTATAATCCTATTTTAGGCGAGAACAAATATGCCAACAATTTTCAAGTATTCTTATTCACGCAACAATTACCTCGTGTATCTTCACAACGCCTGATGGTGCATCTTTACACGCACAAGTTATATTTTAGATTCTTATTTGTATTTTTTCTTTGTTGTGCTTCAGTTAATCTGTTCAATTGTGCTGCAGTGCATCACATCAGAGGCTTACTGTACCAGATTGTCATTTAATAACTATATTAGGAAACTTCTAATGTAGAAATTATGTTTTGGTACTTTTCTGGATGAACACCTTTGGAAATTCGTTTTACACATAGTTGAGAAAATGCAATGTTTTGTTTATGCAAGTTGTCACTGAATTACTTATTCAGCTTATAGTTAATATTTGTGCAAAACTTGTTTTCTCTTAGTTTATGCTATAAATAGCTTTTATGCTGCCGTGGGTTCACCTCCTCTTCCTGGATGGGTCCCAAATGGAGGAGATCCCTGCCTGGAGAACTGGCAAGGCGTTCAGTGTGTTGCCTCAAATATAACTGGAATGTACGGTAATTTCCTCTTACTTTATCCTATTAAAGCAATCATTATTTGTTCTCATCTTAATGGTCTGATTTTATTAGAGTTATAAATGCTGCAAATCTTGGAGGGCAACTAGGTGATGGATTAGGCAATTTTTCTTCAATAATAACAATGTAAGTGACATTCCTTAATTTCATTTTTCCATTGACAGGAGACAAAATTTGTACAGCCATCTTGTTAATTTTTCTTCAATAATCCCTCTTCTTTCCTGTTTGTTACATGGACTGATCTTTCTCTGCTATTTTATGTTGTAGAGATCTGAGTAACAATAATATTGGCGGTGGCATACCAGAAAATCTGCCTCTTACCTTGCACACATTGTATGTTTTAAACAGATTAAATTACATCCTCTAAGATTTATTCCTTCCAATCTAACTTTATTACTTATTTTGAGTGAAACCGTTTGTTTTTCTTTGCTGGGACAGCTTTCTTTCAGCTAATCAGTTCATAGGAAGCATCCCAAATTCTTTATCAAAATTAACACTTCTGACAGACATGTAATTCCATGCTTATTTTGTTTAAATCAAAAACTACATCTTATATCACTAAATAGTATTACTGTTCATTATTGATCTTTGTACTTTTCAGGTCAGTTAATAACAATCATTTGACTGGAGATTTGCCGGATGCTTTTACTTCTCTTACTGGTCTGATAAATTTGTAAGTTGGATATTCTGCTTTACTTAATTTTCACTTAGCTTTTTCTGGTCATTTAATATTCTTGATGATTGACATGCCAAAATTTCAAATTAGTGATCTTTCTTTCAACAACTTGAGTGGCCAGTTGCCACCTTCAATGGGAAGCTTGTCATCTTTGACTACCTTGTGAGTATCAGCTTCTTATATATCTGATAATTTCTCTATAGCTTCTTAAGCATGATATAATTTTGATGATGACTATTTTTGCAGGCACGTGCAGAATAATCAGCTTTCTGGGATCCTTAATGTGTTGGAAGATCTTCCTCTCAAAGACTTGTATTTCCAAAATAGATCCTTGCATTTCTTGAACTTGAATTTCTTTTCATCGTCTTCTCAATTTTTATCAGGCAATTTGATCCATATAATTACTTTTGATAAAAAATGAAAAGTGGAAACAGTATTGGGCTTAATGTCTGCTTAGAAAAGTCTCAAAGATCATGTGAAATCCTTTGACCTAGTTGGTGTTGTTGGAGTTACTGGAATCAAAGCTCAAAAGTTTCTTAACGACACTCTCATCTTGTGTAATCTAAATAAATTGACCTCATTTAGTTAATAATTCGTGTTCAGTCATAGTTCATAAGCTCTCATCTACCCTCTCTCCTCTCTTTTCTCTCTATATATTTATATCTCTTGCATGCACCTTTATGCATGTGGGTGTTCTTTTTTTCACCACTTAAAGCTATGTAACACTAGATGTTTCAGTTTCATTTTTTCTCTCCATTTGCTGAGTCTATGTTTCAAGCACAACCACTTGATGCAAAGATATCATACATAGCAATTTGTAAAAGCTAATTCATAATTTCATATCCTATTATCTTGATTTAGTGTGTGCGTAACATGATATGTGCAAATATGGTTGTGTGCAGCATGGTTTTAAAAACAGGTCAGAACGGCCCATACTGATTGGTATTTACCAGTCTCACCAAGAACTGACACCTGGTCCATGCAATTTGTCTCTTTTGAGACTCTTTTTTTAAAGTTTGGACAACAGTAACTATTTTAGTATCTCTGTTTGCCTCCCAATTCTCCCTAGCCTCAATGGTCCTCTTTCTCTCTCTCTGCTTTTTGGTCATTGTCATTGCTCATAATTCTTTCCTGGTCCTCATCTCCTCTTCTTCTGTCGTCCTCCTCATCCTCTTCCTCTTATCTTTCTCATCCCCTTCTTGGTGCCGACCAGGATACTGGTGTAATCGCATATTGGTATGTCAGCATGTACTGGACCCTTGCTGATCTGACCAGGGACCAATACATGTTCAATATCGAGATTTAAAATAATGGTGTGCACTAAGATGATTTGTTGGGTAAGTCTAATTCCACCCTATAAAAATTATCAGTCTGAAAGCTCTCATTTGCTTAAATCTGATAGTCAGTACTTAGTTTGAGTCGCCCTGAATTGTTTGTCTGACCAAGAATAGCATGAACTTGACCAAAATTTGCTGAGCCTGATTATTTTTTTGATTCTGGCAAATTTATTCAATCGCATTACATTGCTCAAAGAGTCTTGAGGTTTTATCTGTTGGTGCTGGCTGACCCCAGTGAGGATCTGCTGACCGTAAACCATGCTGTGAATCATTTCTTTGCTCCTTAAATAAGATATTTTTCCTTTTTCTGTGTGCTGGTGTCAACTTGGATGTACTGGTATAAAGCTTTGTTGCCTATGCCTCCTACTAAAAGGACATTGGATTCTGTCAAAGCTGCCTTTGAGATGCATTTGCGGTCATAGTTTTATTTTTATATGCAATGCTTTCAAAACAACAATTAACTGTGATGCAAAAGGTCCTTTTTTGTTCTCATTGACTTCCTTTCTAAATATGTTTCTTGATTTGGCTTTACAGGAACATAGAAAACAATCTGTTTTCTGGACCTGTCCCTGAGACATTGCTGAATGTTCCAAATTTAAAGTGAGATTCTCATGCTGATTGAATCATCTCATTTTGCACATTCATTATCTTCTAAAGTGTGAAACAATAGGCCCAGCTAAAGGGCTAATTTACCATGTATGGATCAAACTTTCTTGTTAATTATATTCGCAATTTCAGTATTGAATTGATTATGGATATGTATACATGCACATGTAGGTGACACACATATACACAGACACAGATATCTACACAATGAAAGTTCTAACATGTAATTGATGCACAGAAAGGATGGAAACCCGTTCAATACCACCATTGCACCATCACCGGCGACACCTCAATCTCCACCACTACTTTCTCATTCAGGAGCTCCTATTCCTGATATCACACATACAAACACTTCAGATGGACCATCCAGTCAAGAAAGTAACCATGGAGTGAAAAAAAGAAGCATGTCAACCATGAAAATCGTTGGATATGTTTTTGTCGTCGTGGTTTTAGTTATCGTCATTGTGTTGATGGTAATTTGTTGCTTATCAAAGTACCAAGAGAGGAAATCAAATAAAGATAAATTGTTCAAAAGCCAAGTAGGAAGGACAGGAATAGGATTCAAAGAGGCTAAAAGCAAAGAACATTTTGAAGAGACAAACAACAGATTTAGGGAAGGTGAGAGTTCTGTGCATCTAGCATATTCTAACTTCAGGCTTTATAGAACTTTTTTCTTTGGAGCTATGTAACTTGAAAATGGCTGTTTATAGCTGCAAAGGAGGTTCATGAAGAAAGAAGGAAGGAATCTGGAGCTGATATCACAGTGGCAGGTACATTCCATTCTGTTTGGTGGTCTTGTTATTTGTTCTAGTTATATAATTAGGATTGGTTTCTACTTTTCCTCTGCCAGTTACAAAGGACTCTGGAAAGGAGAAAGAACACATAATTGATATGAGAGAGACTGATGTCATTATTATGCCCCCACCACCTGTGGAAAAAGTTATTGTAAATCCGATTGTCACCAGTGGAAATGTTGTGGGGCTTTCACCAGAGATGATGAACACTCCACCAACTTCTACGACATCCTATTCTGTTGCAGAACTACAACAATACACAAACAGTTTTAGTGAAGAAAATCTGATCAGAGATGGCAGATTAGGCAAAGTGTATCTTGCAGTGCTTCCTGATGGAAAGGTATGATGTGTAAAATGTGTGTATTATATAATTCTGTTTCACATATTTATCAGCTCGAGTATTTATTCAGCTTCCAAGTTATAAAATATCTGAAAATGTCTCTGCAATTTGCTATCTTGGGTAGATAGTGTTGACAACATGATCATAGTCTATGATATAATTGAAAATTACCTTCCAACAATATGCTTAAGTTTTTCTAGTATATTAAGTTGTTGTCCTGATGCTTTCCTGGTTGAGTTATTCACCTCTATGTATGTCGATTTTTAGATTTTACACCAGATCTTTGGAAAATCTATGTTGCCCATATTTACTATTTTCTTGTAATCTAATTCAGTACATCTCTAATACTTACTGCTAACAAATGCTTGAATTGAGTACTTGAGCACTTTCTGAAAAAAAAAGGTCAAGTAGTACTCCTTTTTTAAAATTATTGGGTATTGTAACTATTATGCCTTCCGTACAGCTCTTGGAAGTCATGAAGCTTGACAATGTTAACTCAAGAATACCAGTTGGTGACTTTCTAGAGCTAGTATTAAGTGTGTCCGAACTAAGGCATCCTAACATTCTTGAGCTTGTGGGGTATTGCGCGGAGTTTGATCAACGATTACTTGTCTATAAGTACTTTGGTAAGAAGACCTTACATGACATTCTTCATGCTGAAGATGATGTCAATGGCAACCTAAAGTTATCTTGGAGTGCCCGCCTTGAGGTAGCCCTTGGAGCAGCCAAAGCCTTAGAGTAAGTGGAAAATTTGTTTCGTTCTTAAATGTGCTGTATAAGAAGCATACATCTGTGGACTGAGAACTTCACCTGTTGTATTTTAGGTATCTGCATGAGGATTGTCAACCGCCGGTTGTGCATCAGAATTTTGAGCCTGCCAATCTTCTCCTTAATGATGAGCTTGCTGTATGTGTTACTGAATGTGGCCTGTCTTCTCTAATGTCAACCAACTCTGTGACTCAGGTAATTCTAGTTAGCTACGTGTTGGAGACAGCTATTCTCTAAAACTGAAAAGGCTTAATTCAGCAGAATATAGGAAACAATATCTGATTGTCATGTAAAACTCTTTAATTTTTAGATCTTAGCCACGAAAGAAAACTATATTTCAGCAAACATTCAGTTTGAAACTATGATAAAGGGCAGTCTCATGATAGGCCATTTGGCATACTTTAGCCTTAGTCAAGAACATGACTTTTATGCAATACATATGACATTAACAATAGGAGTCTTATGAAGAATAATGCATTGCAGATTTCCTGGCCCTACTTCCTAAGGCTAGATTGATGCGTCAATAACTTGGCTGGACTTCTGCCAGTTAGTTCTGATGTTTAGTTTAGGTTAGTCGAAGAAGAGACAGCATGGAATGGTGGATGATTACATTTAAAGATCAGCTTATGCATATAAACTCATAATAGAAAGTCGTTATATAAGGTTCACGTGGAAAGTGCATTTATAAAGGAAATAAGCTTCAATTTTAATATAAATTTGTGGAGTCATCACTGCTTCCATAAATCCATTGCCAAATTCAACTACAACCCAATCTATTTTATGCACCTCATAGCAGTATCAATATCATGAAGGGTTGGACTCCCCCCACCCCCCTCCAACCCAAAAACCACACACCTTGCACTCCGCCCAAAAAGAAAACAGTTTTACTTAGTGCATAACTAACTTTTGGTGTTATCTTCATAACAGTTGTCAGGTCGAATGCGTGCATTGTACAATTATGAAGCACCCGAAATCAACGACTCTGGACAATATACTGATAGGAGTGATGTTTACAGGTTTGGGGTAGTCATGCTAGAACTTCTCACAGGACGCAAACCTTATGACAGGTAAAATACTTGGTTGTCCTGCCCTACTGCATGACTTTCTTCAATCGTCCTCTTTCCTATTTTCCTTTTTATCATACAGGGATAGTTTCTAATATTTTTGCTTACCACCTGCAGTACTCGCCCTCGTGCTGAACAACATCTTGTGAGGTGGGCTAGTTCTCAGCTATATGATATCGATGCCTTAGCAAGAATGGTGGATCCTTTAATATCTGGAAGTTATCCTGAGAAATCATTATCCTGCTTTGCTGATATTATAAGTCGTTGCATTCAGGTATTTGTTTTTTTTTTGCACATTTCTTGCCTATTTGCCTCCTTAATTGAGTTTTTTCCTACACTATTGGTCATTGTTTGTAAGCAGTAGATGTTCTTCCTTTCCCCAGACAGTATGGTAATTGAGCTCTTTCTTCATTGGCATTATTTAAGTTCTTAAAACATGGAATTATCTTCTGCCCCTGTTATTGGATTGGTTTTATTTTAGTGTGTGTATCTAAGTTGAATGATATTACATTTTGATCTGTCCCTGAAGACACAATGCAATATAACTTGATGAGCAAACATCTTCCTGCAAGTTTGAACACGTTAGGGTTAGAAACAGTAAAATTTCATGTTGATCCAAGCAGATATTCGAGTGATTGCTATAACCATCTCACCTTATGTGGGCAGAAACTGCAACAAGTCTTCTATTCGAAAACTATAGTTCTAACATGAGATTGTATTCCGCAGCAAGAGCCAGAGTTCCGGCCAGCCATCACCGAGGTTGTTCAGGACCTTATTCGCATGGTAAAGGTTGTGAAGGGTGCAACAAACAAGTGATGACAATGTCTAGTCCAAGAAAGGGAATCGGTTCCACAGGCAGGTGAAGAATGCTCGGATTGTATTATTTGTTTGCAGCACCAAATTTCTCGTAATCTTCTGCCTCCATGCTGATGACCTCAATCCATGAGGAAGAATGGTGGTTCCTTCTGGCGCTTCTGTTGATCCATCATCTGGCACATTTAGCTTATCACGTTATTGCTCTCAACATTAATGTGAGTTTATTAATGTAATGTCCTCTCTATATGGTAGTGTTATGAAGCAGAAATGTGCTCATGATAATTCTTTCTTTTAATCTTCAGTATATTGAAGCCGCAATCTATATTAGATTTCACTACATACATGTGACAAAATCCGTGTTCTCCAGGATATGTCGATAAATTTTTCCTACTTAAGTTGTTCTTAATCATGTTCAATACCGGAGTCTTGAGTATGATCTCATTTGTCCTGATGAAATGATTTGACTCCTTCTTCTGATAGATTTTGAATAATTTGTCTAAAATGTTTAAACATAAGTTGATGATAGTAAATCTATTTAGTTAAGTCATTCACTTCGAACATAGAACTAACTACATGGGGGATATCACAATGTATGCATGCCATAATAAATCGCATCAAAGAGAAGTATGGGCGAGAAGGGAATTCAAGCAGCTTTAATTGCACAGGCTTCCGGTTTGGGTCGCCATCAGCAATAAGGGCTTCTTCTCAACCACCTAAACCGTGCCAACCTCCTCCACCTTCTTCTTGTCTGCCAGACCAGTTGCAGCAGATGACATATCCTCCTCTCGTTCTTCCTCCCCCTTTCCCCACCTAAACGTCGTGTCCTGTCCCATACGTCTCGACATCCCCTCCCCGACTGCCAACCTCCTCTTCTTCGTTCTTGCTTGTTGCTGCTCTCTCGTTTCCTCGCTCACCATTTAGCATGCATATGTAGAGATACATATATGTACACGAGAGAGAGGAGAGGCAAAGAAGATGGCGTTCTTCTGCTTTCTGGTGGACCAGCGGCGGACGGTGAGGAGCAGCAAGCCGGCGGCCGGGATCTGCTCGCGCTGCGGTGGCTGCGTCAGCGCCGCCGACATGGTGACCTCCACGCGGTTCTGCTACGTCCCCGTTCATCGTAAGACCTGGCGGGCCATCATCTGCACCTTCTGCGGCGCCTTCCTCAAGTCCTACCACCGGTAGATGATGCATGCGGAAGATAGGTGCAGATCGTAAAAGTTCGCTTATGCGAGGCATCATTTACATGTATGATGGAATGGAGATATCTTGCGAGTTAGTTCGATTTGATTCTCGTGGATTCTTCTTCCCCTAAAGATCGATGTAATCGATGGATTAATCATTTTGTGTCGCAAAATTTTCTGCTGGAGTAAAGCGCATAGCCATTAATATTTGTTCTCGCCGATCCAATACAGCGGAACATAAGCTGTCCCCATTAATTGCTCATTTCATCCTCCCATCCGTCCACCAACACCTTTCTTTTCTTTACTGATGCTATCACCAGACATCCCCGGACTTCTCACCAATTAACAATTAAGCCGAGAGAGAGAGAGAGAGAGAGAGGAGGATCCAAAGGCAAATAGTATGGGGTTCTCATTCAATGTCAACAGTAGCAAACAAACATTCTACGTCTTATGCACGTCAAACATGATCTGATCAGCCTTCCGACGGATTATTCTGCAGGTTCCATCGGCCCAAACTTGCATCTGATGCTGCAATTGATGCATTTTTACTACTGCAGCTTCCTTCATAGCAGTGCATTCGGTAATGCATTCCCAACCGAGTGCATCAATCTGCAATCTCCGACGGCCTAATCTGTGTTCGCATGCATGATTCTGTGGGGGCGTATGATCGATCCACCGTGAGTCTAATGTCGCGCGCTAGAACGGGGAAGCATCCACCGAAAACGCGATGGAGACTGTGACGAAGCACGACGACAACAGCGCCCTCAAACAATCCGTACATGAGGATGAAGACAGAGGAGTCGACGGCGCTCTGTCCGCCTTTTAATCGCGGTTACGAACACGATGCCACATAAACAAAGATTTCATTGCGTCCCAAAGAGAAGGAATCGGACGCAAAAAGAAAGCTTCTTTATCCACCACGCCGTGGGGAAGAAGAAGGCCGCAAGCTGTGACCGATGAAGTTGGACACGGGGATCGGGCACCGTCAGCAAACGTTGACGTCGACGTTGACAACGGAAAGATCCAAGTGATGGCAGTCGATGTCGTCCACTGACGCCGTCAGGCGCGCCATGTGCGCGAAGCCGCGTGAAGTCACATGGCCCTCTGTCTCCTCTCCCCGTCTCAAAAAGACCTCTGTCTCCTGTCACATCCGCGGCGAAATTTTACTCTCGTGCATACCGGAGATCGGTTGCACGCCTCCCATGGCAGGAGCTTCCCCCGTTTGAAGATCCATCTCAGCTCCTCGGCATTGGAGTTCACGGAGGCGACGACGAGGAGGAGGAGGAAAGGGAAGGAAGCCGCGCCGCATGATCTCGAGGGTTTGACGGGAACAGCTAGCTCGTTGTGATCGGAAAGCCGGTCATTATGAGTGTTCATGTCTTCGCTTTTTTACTGTCGTCTCCCTCTCACCGGGTCTGGATAAAAAAGAAGGCCACAGCTGATGTGGGTCCTGTGGCTTCTCTCTGTACGTGGTGACAGCCAGCCTCATCTCATTCCCCAGGCTGGAAAGCAGATGGTTTGGGTCTCACAACAGCCTTGGCAGATCCTTATGGTGGGCTCGTCCAGCTCAAAATCCCGTCTTTGTCCATCCATCCTCGGAGCACTGCCTGAGTTCCGATCTTGGAGTGGGGAAGGGGGGTGTGTCTGAGTTCCGGAGAAGATCTCCCTAACTAGGTTTATCTCCTCACTCTTCTCTGGTTTTGTTTCCCTAGACCAAGGGCTCCGCTCTTGTAGATCTCAGTTCTTTTATGATTTAGAGTACTTATCCTTTTTCCCTTTGTTCTGTCAAGTGAGTGGCATTTGGATTCTTCTTTATTTTCCATCTTTTTTCCTGCATTTTTTTGATTGATCGTTTGTTTTTTTTTTCCTACTTAGTATCTTTCCGCTTTCCATTTTAAGCGCAATCAGCAACTGAGGAGAAATAGTTTAGGAGTAAAGATCAGTAGAATGTGCTGATCTTGATCTGCAAGTTATGGACTTTCGTTGCTTAGGTCTCAAGAATGTTGATCGAGAATTAGGATCTCGAGATTGGAAGAAGTGAATCCACAAGTTTCGAGTTGGGAATTCGGTGATCTGATTTCTCCTTTTGGAATATATAGTGCTGGAGATACTCGTCTCATAATCTCACTGTCCATCTATCTGGCTGTATTAGGAGTTGAGGATGGGGAATCTGGAAATGATGAGGTTGATCTTTTTGGTCTTCTCTGTCTTATTCCCCGCCTTGATTCTTGAGAGTTCCTCTGCTGCATTCACTCCCGCAGACAACTATCTCCTCGCCTGCGGATCTTCCCAGGATGTGTCGGTCCAAGGCCAGCTTTTTGTTCCGGATTCGCAGCAGTCCTCGTTTTCTCTAAGAACTTCCGGAGATGGAACCTTTTCCACCTCCGATTCTGCTCTGCCGTCTCCTGTATACCGGTCCCTTCGAATCTTTCAGGAACCTGCCCACTATAGCTTCGATATCCGGCAGGAGGGCCGCCACTGGATCCGTCTCTACTTCTATCCCGTTCCCAATTCTGGCCATGACTTGAGCTCTGCTCCTTTGGCCGTCGTGACAGACGAGTTCGTCCTCATGAACAACTTCACCTTCAAGAACTCCAACCGCACTTACCTGTTCAAAGAGTACTTGGTGAACGTGACCTCCGATTCCTTGGTCCTCACCTTTATCCCATCGAACGGCTCCGTTTCATTTGTCAATGGGATCGAAGTCATCTCGGTTCCTGACGGCCTGATCTATGACCAGGCTCTTGCTATACCTAATGCCCCTTTCAGTGGTCTTTCGGTGCTCGGTCTCGAGACCGTGTATCGCTTGAATATGGGCGGTCCTCTGCTCACTCCGCAGAATGATTCTCTTGGGAGGACTTGGGAAAATGACGCCAAGTTCCTTCACGTAAACAGCTCCGCAGTGAAGGTGTCGGCGGATCTTGCAACTATAACTTACCCTGACGGAATCACCATCGAGACAGCACCAAGGTGGGTTTATTCCACCGCGGAAGCAATGGGAGATGCAAACGTGACGGATTTAAATTTCAACATCACCTGGGTCTTCTCAGTGGATCCAAGCTTCCTTTACCTGACCCGTCTCCATTTCTGTGACATCGTTAGTAAGGCTCTGAACACTCTAGTCTTCAATGTTTATGTCAATTCTGACATTGCCATCGCCAGCTTGGATCTGTCGTCGCTCAAGGGTGACTTGGCAGTACCCTACTACAAGGATTTTGTTTCAGGCTCCTCAAATGGTTCAAATACACTGTCTGTTAGTGTTGGTCCAGATGCGGTGGCTGATTTCAGCAATGCTATATTGAATGGGTTGGAGATCATGAAGATTAGCAACGATGCAAAAAGCTTGGATGGAGTCTATGCTGTGAAAGACCTTCTGCACGAGTCACCCTCAGGGAGGAACAAATTGGGAATAGTAATTGGTATAGTCTTGGGATCATTGGTTGTCATCGCATTGGCAACTTTGAGCTACTGCTGTTTTGTCGTTCGCAAGAGAAAAACTAGGCCCCATGACCATCTGTGGTTACCACTGCCCTTCTACGGGAACTCCCACACCATCAGCAAAGTGTCAACAACTTCTCAGAAGAGCGGAACAGCAAGCTGCATATCTTTGGCCTCGACAAACCTTGGACGTGTTTTCATGTTCCAAGAGATCCTGGATGCCACCAACAAGTTCGACGAGAGCTTGCTTCTTGGAGTGGGTGGGTTTGGAAAAGTCTACAAGGGCACACTAGATGATGGCACTAAAGTTGCTGTCAAGCGAGGGAATCCGAGGTCGGAGCAGGGGCTAGCAGAATTCCAGACTGAGATCGAGATGTTATCCAAGCTCCGCCATCGCCATCTGGTCTCGCTCATAGGCTACTGTGATGAGCGTTCTGAGATGATTTTGGTCTATGAATACATGTCGAATGGGCCTCTAAGGAGCCATCTATATGGTACCAACCTTCCATCTCTTTCATGGAGACAGCGCCTTGAGATCTGCATCGGTGCTGCAAGGGGATTGCATTACCTTCACACCGGTGCAGCACAGAGCATCATCCACCGTGACGTGAAGACCACCAACATTCTTTTGGACGAGAACTTGGTTGCTAAGGTGGCAGACTTCGGCCTTTCAAAGACTGGTCCTGCCTTGGATCAGACCCATGTTAGCACTGCGGTGAAAGGGAGCTTCGGGTATCTTGATCCTGAGTACTTCAGGAGGCAGCAGCTGACCGAGAAGTCTGACGTCTACTCCTTTGGTGTTGTATTGATGGAAGTTCTCTGTGCGAGGCCAGCTCTCAACCCTGTGCTCCCCAGAGAGCAGGTGAACATTGCTGAGTGGGCAATGAGCTGGCAGAAGAAGGGCATGCTGGAAAGAATTGTAGATCCAGCATTGGTGGGGAAAATTCATCCAGGTTCCCTTAGGAAATATGGTGACACGGCCGAAAAATGCCTGGCAGAACAGGGAGTTGACAGGCCGACAATGGGAGATGTTCTATGGAACCTTGAGTATGCTCTCCAGCTTGAGGAGACTTCATCGCTTGCCGACCCCTACGAGAACAGCATAAGGAGTATCTCCGGTATCATGTTACCGCAGATGGAACCTCTGGACAGCAGCATTAGCGTAGTTGAGGGAGTAACCACTAGTACCGACGACGACGCAGAAGATGCTACAACAAGCGCGGTATTCTCTCAGCTTGTAAATCCTCGAGGAAGATAAGGTCGAATCAGATTTTTTTGCTTCAGAATTTGCTGCAGGTATGTGCAAATGAAAGATTACTTTCTGTGACTGCGAGGTCTTGTGTTATATTTTTCTCATATGCATGCTGTTCTGCTATCTTCCATCCTTTTGTTTCAATTTATAACATATGCCAATTTGATGAGGCTACCCCGCAACGTCTTAGGGCCAGACATCTTCAGTTGTAAGCTGGGTGATTTCAGCTTGTGAAATATCCATGATTAATATCCAATGATAAATGATTGAAACAAGCTTTTTTTTTTTTCATGTCAAGATGTCAGAACTTGGTGCTTTTTTATCTTGAAGTTCTTAAGCAGTGCTCATTACACCTTTTTTTTTTTTTTTTCTATTTGACAATGCTCATCATGCTGCATTCAAGAGGTGTGTGACTTAGCACACGGATCATTGATGCAAAACAAGTGATGCCTAATTCTTGTGTTAGGAAATAAAGATAAAAAGATGCTTTGAATCTGAAGGACTGTCTGGTTGCTCAAAGGTCAATCTTTAAAGCAGTAGCAGAAAACATATTAATATATTATAGGCAATTGGTTTGGCATCCAAATTCCAAGGATCGAACACAAGTATCCAACATCTCAAGACCAGTCGTGAGAACTTGGGCTGCTTGTTCCTGTGCAAACTATGGTCTCTGTTTATGAGGATGCAGCAGACGAGGAGATTAGCTCCGTCCGTAGCTGAGTTACCTGTGATCTCTCTTTGTGATTGTTTACACGGCATCGCAAGCTCTTCTTACCGTCGACCAGTGGCAAAGAACTCGGAGTTCGTTCGCAGACGGCTTGTATCATCCTCGACACTTGGAATGCCACCACTCGCTGGTGGGTGCTGCGAGCAGAGGAACTCGTTTGATTGGGAAGAAGAAGAAGAAGAAGAAGAAGAAGAAGAAGAAGGCGCGAGTCAATGCATGGCTTAGCTGTTCAGACCCTGTAGACGTTACCGAGTCGAAGGCGGTCGTCATGTCTGCATGCAAGAAGACGACAGAGAGGAAAGAGGCTTAGCGTTCCCGTAATCGAGTCGAGGTTGACGCGTGCAACCGCGTGACCGTCATCTCTAAACGTCCCATTCAATGCTTGCATGTAATGTAGTCAACAGCAAGCGTTACGGTGGATGAGTCTGCCCGAGTTGCCGACGACGAGCCGCTGGTCGACGCTCTCGTTGGTTCTTTCAACTTCCGCCCCCGTGATTTGGTCGCCGTCGGTCTCTCTCTCGCTTGATGAGATCAAAGATGCTCGCTATCTTGGAATTGACTTCGGATGGGTCAGACCAAACGTTCGTAGTCGGCAGGAATGAAGACAAGCATCTGCGCTCTGAGAAGTCGACGTGAAGGAAGATGACAACACCCCACTGCAAGAGGTGATGGCGTCACAGCAACACCTACGCCTCTTCTCTCTATATATATATCAGCCTCCTTCTCCTCCCCGTAGCTGCCACCGACGCAGCCCAAACAAACAACGAGCCTACGACTGTGATCCCTTACGGACGACGGTGACGATGGACTCCCCCCGCACGAGCGGCAGCGGCTCGCGGATGCTGTTCCTCAAGGCGGGGCTCGCCTCTGCCGCGGTGGTGGTAACGACGGCCGTGATGCTCCTCCACGCGGGTCCACCCATCCGACGGCTCCTCGTCACCGAGGCTCCCCGGGCGTACGCCTCGCTGCTGGCATGGCTCGCACCGCCCTACCTCTACTTCGTTCTCAACGCCATTATCCTCTTCATCGCCGCTGCCTCCCGCTTCCACGGACCGTCCGCCGACTCTACCGATCGGGTAGCTATTTCTCCGACAGAGATGGTGGTTCACCCACCGGAGTACATGCTTCCGGCTGAGTACCAGGAGGAACATTGGTGGGACGACCCCTCGACGCGGCTGGTCGCCGTCGCGTCGGAGGAGTACTACGGCGGTGGTGAGCAGGAGGCGATGGTGTTGGGCCAGGAGGTGACGGTGGTGAAGGCGGAGGAAGCGGGAGAAGAAGAAGAATTGGAGCAGGAGCTCGTTTCATCGAGGTCGAGCTGGACTCCAGAGCGAATGGCGTCGCCGGAGTTCTCGACCGAGAAACCGCTAGTTTCCGTGAGGTTAAGTCACCGCAAGAACCACAAGTCCACTCCCGACGGTATCATCACCGCCTCCAAATCAAACTATCTTTTCTTTCACACGTGTGCTCCGAATTATTTGCTCTATTTCTAAACTAGTGGTAACCTCACTTCGGTGATGTCACCATCAATCCCGGTCCGCCGGTTTCCTTTTATCCGTTGGCGGCGGCGGCGAGCGGTGCGAATGATGATAGTGAAATTATCCGATGGTGCAGATAACGCGCTACGGAGAGTGGCGAGGCCGAGGCGGGAGGAGACGCTGGAGAGCACGTGGCGGGCGATAACGGAGGGCCGGGCGGTGCCGCTGGCGCGCCACCTCAAGAAGTCCAACATGTGGGACACACGCGCCGCCCTCGAAGATGCGGTAGCACCGGAAACGGCGGCGGGGACGCTCAGCGACCGCGAGACTGCAAGGCCCCATTCCGGTGGAGGCGAAGGCGGAGGCGGCGGGGAGTCGTCATCGTCATCGACGTCGACAACGTCGGGAGTGGGACGGGGGAGGCTGCGGAGGGAGCCGTCGCTGGGGCAAGAGGAGCTGAACCGGCGGGTGGAGGCGTTCATAAGAAAGTTCAACGAGGAAATGAGGTTGCAGCGACAGCAGTCGCTGCAGCAGTTCGCGGAGATGATCGACCAACACAAGTAGAACAGTAAAAGAACAAAAAGGCAATTACATTTCAGGGTTGGATAGAAGAGATGGAAGCATGACTTCTTGTTTGTTTGTGTAAATTCCTTTTCTTTTTTGTGTTTGTTTATGTTTTAGGCTCTCTAATTCTGTGCTGTACTTTCTCTGTATTTACTTAAAACTTATACGCGGATATACAATTTTATGGTGGTTGATAAATGCAAATTACAGCCAAAGTTTAACCACCCACCATTGAAGAGAGACTTTTCTTACAACCACATTTTTCTTGTACACCTGTCTGCCCCACCTTAGACTCAGACATCTCTACTTGACACACCTATTTGGCTCACAGAAGACTAAAACAACAACAACAACAACAACAGCAAATGAAACTTAAGATGATGCATCAGCATTCTGATCAACTGTTCTATACACAGTGGAGCTCTTTGTCAGATTTGACTCGAAGACCATTTATTTGATCATCACAAGCAGTTAATACCACCTATGTTCAGCCGCCAAGTAGCTCCTTCAGTATGCAATCCTAAAGCCGAAGGGATAGATGATGTGGATCTAATTGCCTACTATACAAGCCTGTAATCTAGCATCTGCATATTTAATTTTGGCTTCCTGGTCTTTGCTCGTTTCAGTTATCTGGCTGTTCTAGTTGTGGAGTCTCTGATAAGCCTCATCATGCCTCCAGTATCAGATTTGGGTGATGGATCTTCCTCCCTCTCTGGCTGGATGTTTAAATCGATTTGAGGGGCCTTAACTGCCGTCGGAGAAGTTCTTCTGTGGTCAGGTGCTGCATCGACTATCATATCGTTGCTTGCTATTTCTTTTTGAGAAGCATTGTCATCGCCTGGACCAGTCGATGATGGGCCACTCCCCACTTGTGGCAACACCTCAGACGATGATAGCATGGGCTTCTGCTGCTTCTTCCGTGCAGTCTCAGATTCCTTTTCAGACTGACGCTTTTCACGCCGTAACATGAGTGTTCTGAACCTGCGTTTCACAGTGAGGCAAACGTTACAAGTGCAAGTCTGCTTGTGCTTGGGACCTTTTCCGCTTGGAGGCTGTATACAGACGATGCATGTGCAGCCTGGCCTGTGCCGTGGGTGTCTTGTTGTTGGTTGAGCTGTCGGAAGGTTTTTGCCTTCACCAAGAATGGCAAGGTTGGCAAGTGTATCGAGCCCATCAGATACTTCAATGTTGTTGCTTTCTACTTTCACCTTGGCCCTCTTGGAAGCATCTGCTGATCACCAAATAATTGGTGTCAACAAAACCCATTCATCAAGAAAACAAGTTGAATAAAATGCTAAATCAAATTTGTGGCAAAATTTTCAAAAAGCTTGCTACGTCAGATCAAATTCAGTGTTACAGGTGAATCTATCTTCCGAAATGATATGGTAAAAGAACATGTGAACCTTAGCACAGAAATGCACATCAAAGTTTAGCATAAAGTGTTTGGGGGTGTGCTCATAATGTCTATAATGTCAGATTGGAAGCCGAAGCCCTGGTAGTAAATTATGCTATTAGCATTTTATCATGTGTCTCACTAGTGTAATGATGATGAACTGTTAGAACATCCTTCCTCTTTTAAGCATATAACTCTGGCGATCAGTCAATACTAACATACCCCATGAAATATATCCAAAGATTGATATTCCTATTTCCTGATGACCCTTTTTTCAAAACCTTTATCGAAGTAACAACATTTAAATGATCATTGCACTTCCCAGAACCATACCTATACCCAGACATGCAACTGATTTATGTATTTTTCACGAGAAGTACATTACAAGTGTCCATATACTTGACCTGGAATTCTCAAGTAAACTAATCAACACAGAGTCTCCCACATTTTTTATCAATGAGATAGGAACAACCATAATGGCAATAATGAGTCCTCTTGTCAAATGGTTAAAATGGCATTATCATGCTCTTAAATCAAAAGTCAAATGCATTAGTAAGAAAAAATTTGATTTGTTACGATAGGAAATGGGTATTGCCAAGTTAATCACAGAACTTTTCCCACCTGTTTTACAAGAGATCATAGCAGCTATCTGCTCCAAACTCAATTCTTGTGCAGATGAACAAGATGACCTACATGTTCAAAGAAAAGTCAACTGTCAGAGAAGCAACAGATGAGAAGCATCACATTTTGCTCAGTAAAAAATATATATAAACCAAGGTTTTAATTACCGGTCCATACCGGTGTACTGACATATTGTCGGTACCGGTACGGGACCCGTACCGGGCGGTATGCACAGTGCATACCGCCTGGTATTAAAATAAAATATAATATTTTTATAATATAATATTATATAATATAATATTAAAAATATTAAAATTATATAAAAAAAGAAAAAGCGGCCGTGGTCGCCGCCCGCAGGTCGCGTCTCCTCGCGCGGGAGAAAAGCGGCCGCGGTCGCGGGAGACCCGCGGGCGGCGACGGCACGCAGGCGACCCACGGGCGACGACGGCAGGCGGGCGAGGACTGCGCTGGTGAGGTATTCTTTCTTCCCCTCTTCTTTTTTTTTTCCTTTTCCTCTTCTTCTTCCCTTTTTCTTCCTCAATCGACCGCCGACGGTCGATTTCTTTCAAAATCGGCCGCTGACGGCCGAAATCGACCGCCGACGGTCGATTTTTGACGGAACCGCCCGGTAGCGGGTGGTCCACGTACCGGTAACCTGGCGGACCGGTATGTACCGCCCATACCGGGCGGTACAGGTCGAAATTGCAAACCTTGATATAAACTGATGACATTTAGCTAAGGTTACAGAAAACTCAAATTACAATATTAAACAGATATCTTGTGGTTATGCTAACTCTAACTTAGAGTTCATATCACAAACAATCAAACATCATCAAATTTAGCTACCGTGGAATGTGCCACAACTTATGGCACGTGGTAAGCTAAGTGAAATTTTACATGATCCCTCCGGTCCCACAAATTCTCAAGACATAGGCAAGAACACAGTCAAAGGCCCTTTCAGCATAGAGGCTTTGACAAAGGCCTACAAGTCATCAACCACTTATGCTCATGTCAACTCCACAAGTGGACAATATATACCACCACTCAGGTAAACAAACATAATTTCTCAGCTCCTCTCCTGCATCGACCGCTAGGATGCCAACTTTAGTCCATAATTAGCTGACAACTAATCTCTACAACCAGACAAGCTTGTCCCCTTTATAAACAGAGCCCTCTATGACCCTAAAACAAGCTCTCTTGAAAGAATTGTCTGAGTTAGATTTGGTCACTCCATCAGAGGCTCTGGTGTCCTAATGATGTTCATATTGTAGGCCTACAAATTTGGAGGGTCTTTCTCTTCCCTTCCTGCAATTGGGTGGGCACCAAAATGACAAAGGGCCACACAGCCATCCAACAGTTATGCCACTCCCATCCTCTAGTTTTCATGCAGCAACTGCATTTCTAGTAGCTTCTTGCATCTTACATCACAGAAACTTTTTTGACCATCACAAACAATTTGCTTACTAAAATAGAATCGCCGACCTTCTAAAATCATGCAGATCTCACATGTATCAGTACCTTACCACAGTGATTACTCTTAAGAAATTGAGCATCACAAACAAAATGCTCTCAAGCAGCTTGTCTTTAGCTATGTAAAGCTTTTAAATGCTATGCTAAGTGAACACAAAAGGTAATACAGCAAACAACGTGTTGTGATTGCCTGAAGAAAATTGCAATTTGCAGCCTTTCAGCTTTGACAAAGCACAATCTAGTAGAAAATCTATGGGATAGACTCAAGGTTCGACGTTTCGAATCGTACCGCCCAATATGGGTGGTATGTACCGGTCCACCTGCTGTCGGTACATGAACCACCTGCTATGGGCAGTACCGCCAATTGGGGCTGTTTCCACCTGACAGTGGCCGGCGACGGTCGCGGTCGATCTTGATCGTCGGCGACCAATTTCGGGTGGTATCAGCCGAGGGAGAAAGAAGAAGAGGGAGAACCTGGAGATGCGGCGCTGCTCTCCCGATTTGGTCCATCACCTGTGGGCTTCTCGGTGCTTCGCGGGGAGAATCTTCAATGACCACGGGGAGAAGAAAACGACGCGCAATGTTCGGGTTTCTCGTCGAGGCTTTGCGAGGAGATTGCTTCTCCTTGCGCGGGGAGAAGAAACGTCTCCTCACGTGGGGAGAAGGAATGAGGCTACATCACCCTTTTTCTTTTAGTTTTAAATTTTATTTTATATATATATATATGTATGTATATATATATAGATATATGTATATATATATATGTATGTATGTATATATATATATATATGTATGTATGTATATATATATGTATATGTATGTATGTATGTATGTATGTATATATGTATATATATATATATATATATATATATATATATATATATATATATATACGTACCCAGTGGTATGTTTGGGCATACCACTCGATACCAGCATATTGTACGATACCGAGAAAAGCTCGATATGCCGATACGGTATGGTTTGGCGAACCTTGGATAAACTTTTATTCTATATTTAATACAGATAAGGTTTATATATGGATGCCATAACTTAATTGAATCCTGAAATGTTTTTAGCTTCTTAAAAACTAAAGAAATTGCAAATCACCTTTCAGGATCCCAAACATTTTCAGTACAAGTCCACTTAAATGGCAGGAGTGTGTCAATTGGCAGTTTGCGCCACTTCAAACAATCCTCACACTGAGCCCATTGATAATTTTCACTGGTCATGAACACAAACATCAGAATTCAATGAGCACAAGATAAGTAATTTATTCTTATTAAAAGAAATACATGTTAATGAATTAACAACAAGTGATTCCCATAGAATAAGCAAACATTATGTAGATTAGAATGACAACCACCTGCAGGAATAGTCGATCTCATTCAACTTTTCATTCAGAAATGAGGTGTAAAGAAACATGCAAATACACAGAATCCACATACTAAGTACAACTAAAATGATGGGTTAAACACCTATGCTCCTTGTTTCATCTGAAAGTCCAATTTTCTCTATCACAAAACCTACCACTACATAGCATGAGGGTAGAGGAAGCAACTTCTACATGATATTAGTAAATGGATCCAAAATTAATCGTCAAAATAAGCCCTTAACATTCTGCTTTTCCCACATGGCTATGAAGCAGATGAAAAATTGAGCCAAATGTTTTGATCATGATGGGTAAACTGATTCAAATTCATCAAAAGCAACTGGTTAGCATGATATAATTTAATCCAAATGTACACATCAAACATACACACTAAATGAGAGAAGACTTCAAAGAAAAATCATGATTTATCTAGTTATGCCACTTTCAAAAACTCATTTCTCTCTCACACATAATTACCTTAAACATGAAAATTCGAGCACACTGTATGGGTGGAGAACACTGCATGGGTAGAGATACAAGTCATGCTGCTTAGTCTGTTTCTGGCATAGAATTAGATATCCATTATCTTTGGACCATGACACAGATTCAGTAACTAGATTGCTTACAACATGAAATAAGATCCAGATCAAATACCATAGCAGTTTGAGTGAAAATAATTGTGAGTAAAGAAATAGAACCTAGAACACGGTTTTAGGGGTAAAGGGGTTTGGATAAATATGCTTCCCCTTACTAGCATAAAATTCAAGGGAAAAATCTTGTGCATATAGGAAGTACCATTACAAATGAAGTTCCTACTTCTCACTTCTGGGTAGAACCATCATCCACTGATTAAGAGTTCCATACGTTTCTCTCACCTCCCAATATAGATACCATTGATATAAATATGTAGCCCAATTTCCAAGCCATTTTAACTTCGTAACTCATTTTTTAATACCATGTACCTTCCTCTGTTCTGCATTCTAATTCCTCATAACTTATATGCCAAGATTTGTACCTCTTTGAGACATACTCCTACTTTTTCATACTATACAATGGCCTGATCCTAAAAAGAATGCCTGGATAGAAAAGAATAAAAATGAATGTGGGAGCAACCCACTTGGAGTTTTTAATCTTAACTATCATATTGCCAGTTCCCTATAACAGTGACCAAAATCTGAACTGAATTGATACGGTTCTCCACTGCCAACCTATCCTACATTGTAGTACAGGACAAACTCTGTAAGTGACCATTTAGAAACTACAACGACCACCATTCCAACCAGCCATCTTTCTGAGACTGTCAACATGTCAGGACACTGATCAACTGAGATATATATATATATATATATATATACACACACACACATATATATATATATATACACACAAATATATACACATATATATATATATATACACACATATACATATATATATATATATATATATATATATATATATATATATATATATATATATATATATATATATATATATCTGTGTGTCTGTGTGTGGATATATATGTATATATGTGTATATATATATATGTATATATGTATACATGTATACATGTATACATATATATATATATATATATATATATATATATATATATATATATATATATATATATATATATATGTATACATGTATACATATACATATATATATATATATACATATACATATATATATACATATACATATATATATACATATACATATATATATACATATACATATATATATACATATACATATATATATACATATACATATATATATACATATACATATATATATACATATACATATATATATACATATACATATATATATACATATATATATATATATATATATATATATATATATATATATATATATATATATATATATATATATATATATATATATATATATATATATATATATATATAATCTTTTGGATCTTTAGGTGTCTCACTGGCCCATTTGGCATGCAAGTTTTAATTTCATTATAAGATCTACCAGAAAAGAAAATTCAGCATGATATATAGCACCAAGATGTTGCAATCAACATATACATTTGCAGAGTAGAGAAAACAACCACATTAAACAAGCTTTAAAAAGTAATTAAAATGTATGACGTAAAGAAGTGAGGAACATGTGCCAGATAGAATACCCAGCTGGATTTGTGGTAAAGTATGTCCTCTTCCCTAATACAGGTGCTTCCTGTTCACAATAAGGAATTGGATGTCAACAAGAGAAATTAAAATTCCCAATTCAATTTATATATGCATAATAATGAATATGGTCCAACTTCTGAAAACGGCATATCTTAGCAAGTACAGAGAAACAAAAATAAAAATGCTTTGCGTTTGCAGAATGACACCTCAGAAATGAAGTTATGGGGCATTTAGGAACTTGACAATCTAAAGAAGTCAGATATTCATGGTAAATCAATGCCTTTTCTGGCATTTGATCCCTTGCTAGAATGGCAAAGTGATTGAGCAAAATAAACGTTGTTAAGCTTTTCACTGTAAGCACATGGTTTGGTGAGAACTATGAAACATGGATCTACATACTGAATATTATACAACTCAAGGTTTGCAATTTCGACCTGTACCGCCCGGTACGAGTGGTACATACCGGTCCATCAGGTTACCGGTACGCAGACCGCCCGCTACCGGGTGGTTCCGTCAAAAATCGACCGTTGGTGGTCAATTGAAGAAGAAATCGTCGGCGGTCGATTGAGAGAGAAATCAACCGTCGGCGGTCGATTGAGGAAGAAAAAGGGAAGAAGAAGAGGAAAAGAAGAAAAAAAGAAGCGGAGAATACCTCGCCCACGTGTCGTCCTCGCCCGCGGGTCACCCGGGCGCCGTCGCCGCCTGTGGGTCGCCCGCGCGTCGTCGCCGCCTGCGGGTCGCCCGCGCGCCGTCGCCGCCTGTGGGCCGCCTGCGAGTCGCCCGCCCGCTGTCGCCGCCCGGGGGTTTCCCGCGCCCCCGGTCGCTTTTTCTCCCGTGCGAGGAGATGGAGCGTCTCCCTGCGCGGGGAGAAAGATCGAGGCGACGTCACCCATTTTCTTTTATTTTTAAATATTTTAATATTTTAATATTATATTATAAAAATATTATATTATATTTTAATATCGGGTGGTACACACTGTGCATACCGCTCAGTACTGGTACCGTACTAATACCAACAATATGTCGGTACACTGGTACGGACCGGTAAGTGAAATCTTGATACAACCTACTATCGATATGCTGATAAGTCAATTCTTGAAAAAGGATCCGACATGGATACAACAAAGGAAAATATTTTAAATATATAATACTACATATGACAAACCTTGTGTTATTTAAGCATGGTTATTTGAAGAAGGATCCAGCATGGATACAACTATGAATCATGGATATGAATGATCTACTTATCAAGATTCAAGATAAATAATAGCTTGGGATATCAAATGGCCAGAAGACTCTTTCTGAACCAGAAAATTAGAAAGAATACTAGTTCCATAAATAAAATAACCAAAGACTGATGTTAACGATTTCATAATTAACATAGTCAACAAAGGATGCAATGAGGTCAAGTAACACTAGGTTAGTTTAATCATATTTTAATTTGGTTATTGGTTATTCTATTTTGTAGAACATTGTTGGAATCTTCACAATAATTTTTTACATGTCGTGTCAGCAAATCTCGTAAGACATTTTCGGTCCTATATGATTTGATATGAGTTTAATTTTATGTTATTGTATGAGTATTTATTAAGGAAAGAATGAGCAGTCATGTCATCTTATTAAAACTCTGTCAGCAGCACTTTTTCCTCATTGAAAAGAGTGCTGAAGAGCTTGAGTTTCACAAGAGAACAGAAAATGACTGACTTGAGCAGAAAGAGGTTCAGCCTTTTGAGCACTCACCATATTTTACCTCACTTGGAGTAAATTAAATGAACAAGAGTCTGATCTTTCCTATCAGAAGAGAAATGTCAGCTTAAAATCTGTTTGTATGGAGAAAAGTAGTTTCATACTTTCACTACCATGCCTTTGAAAAAACAATAAAATCAAAAGCAAAGGGAACAATAAGGCTGGAACCTAATTCATCAACTTATCTGTCCCTATCTGACAATTAGCGCTATATAAGTCCAACTATCCAAAGAGCAAAATTTTAGGATAATCCAATCTTACTAGTTACTAGATACCTTCTAAAATCTTATTCCATTGTGAGGAGTCTTGTCTGCAAAACAGCAACAAGGCCAATCTCTATAAGATATGCAAAGACTGATGTGTAACGTGAACTATTCAATGTATAGTTGTGATACTCCATTCCATCAAAGTAACTTCCACCATTGAAAGTCAGTTTTCTAAGCTCTTTGTTTGATTGACAGTAAAAGGACCAACAGAAAGGTTGCTTTAAGCAAATCAAGCTTCAGTTGATATAGCTGTTCCAGTTCAAGCTAACCAAGCATGAGAGCTCACTGACGCACCTATATTTATATTTTGAGAGTTACTTGGGTATTGAAAATCAGATAACAAGAAAGGACAATTTTCCTCATTTCTCTCAGAAGAAGGTACTTTGTCATCTGACACTCTCTTTGCTGTAAAAGATCAGTACAGCTGCCCGCCAGCAATCAGTAGCAGAAAACCACAGCTAAAACCATAAGATATCTCTGAGTTAACAGTAGAGAAGTGGAATAGTTCTCTTTTTCTTACAGTCTTTCTGTCCACTTCTAATAAGCAAAAAAGTTTTAAATCTGGATATTAGATGAGTAATAAAATTTTTAATCATAAATTGTGGACGTGTATAAATTAATGAATGTTGCAACCAAAAAAATACAAAAGCACTTGGTCAAACGTATCCGACCAAGATATTAAACAATCAACAATCTACTTGTGCTGGACTTCCATGTAGCATCAGATGTTGTACATCATGTAGTTAAAATGTTAAATGATTCACAATGAAACTGAGGATAAGGTACAAAATTAGCAGCCAACTGAATATATAGTCTATATTCACAAATAAGTACAACCAAAATAACAAAACACAATCAGACAAATTATACCCAACAGGGTATACAAAGGTATAAGAGGCTAAGCACAAATTCTACCCATTCATGCATTAAAAATTTTAGCATAGTTTTGTGCATATATTATTCAACTGATTGATGGGTACCAGTATCTACATTTAAAACCTTGGATTTGCATAAGAGCTCACTGCCATAAGAATCACAAATATCATGCATGACAAAGACAGTGGATTGTACTATTCTCAAATTTTCAATGTTTGCATGCAGTAGAAGAATATGGTGAATTTGCAAATAAGCAAAAGCTGCGAAACAATAACCTGGGAAAAAAATATCTTAATGACAAAAAGAAATTAAACAATGAAGTAGAAGGATGAAAATTATAATAAATCATACAAAGGACAAGATGGTGCAGAATTGGATCCTTCTATTAAGCATTAAGAAAACCTATAAGAGTAATACAAAGTGATATACCTTATGACAGAAGAATCAAAAGTTAAATATCACCATGGCGGTTCAGTATAACATAAATGATAACTCTAAGCTGTTTACCTCATATTCCTCAAACTCGTGACCTTCAATCACAACAATCCCAGGAGAAGAGTTTGGAGGTGGTCGGAGCAGCTCTTGAGCCTCTTCCCATGTTAGTTTCAATTCCATGGATTCCTCATTTTCAATCCGTAGACGTTTACTCTTTGAACCAAGAGTGCTGGCTTTCCTTTTGCTAGGAACCTGCAATGACCTGGCAGCAGGCCCATCTTGTTGTATAAATCCTGCCTTTGTGAACTTAGGCCAGGCCGATTTGTCTGCTTCATTGATTGGATCCCTTGGCTCTATGCTGGCTTTAGAGGCTCGAAAAGGGACATTCCCAATAAGATCTGTAACAGCAATTTTGTCATTACCTTCTGGAAATGTTGAGAAATCACTGCCAGATTTATGTGTTTGAGGATCCTGCATATGAATATGAAAGTCAAACTTTAAACTTCATAGTTCTTAAGTTAAATAAATTCAGAATTTTCAATAATTAACGAAGCAAAAATTGGAACATCTTAGAAAGAGATCATATCCCACATTTTTATTGGCATATAAAATCAGCCACAGTACAATCGGCATTCCTATGGTTGATAAGGTCCTCCAGAGCAAATAAGACCATATGTATAACAGTATAACTATTGTAGGCTTCAACTGAAATATTACTTAGAATGGTAGCATCTTTTCCCACTACTGACCAAGGTCAGCGATTTCAAATCATACTGCCCGGTATGGACGGTACATACCGGTCCGCCCGTTGACCGGTATGTAGACCGTCCGCTACCGGGCAGTACTGCTTGGGGCTGTTTCCGCCCCGTTACCATCCAAAATCGACCAGTAACGGTCAATTTCGACTGTCGTCGGCTGTTGTCGGGTGGTAACGGTCGATTTTGATCGTCGGCAATAGATTTCAGGTGGTATCAACCGAGGGAGGGAGAAAGAAGAAGAGAGAGAAGAAGAGGAGAAGAAAAGGGAGAACCTGGAGAAAGAAGAAAAGGGTGCTGCTCTCCCAATCCGTTGCCCGCAGGCGAAGAAACGATCCGTCGCCTGTGAGGAGAAGAAACATCTCCCTGCGTGGGGAGAAGGAACGAGGCGACGTCGCCCTTTTTTTTTAAACTTTATTATATATATATATATATATATATATCAAGGTTTTACTTACCGGTCCATACCGGTGTACCGACATTTTGTCGATACTGGTACGGTACTAATACCGAGTGGTACACACAGTATGTACTGCCCGGTATATTAAAATATTATATTATATTATATTATATAATACTAAAAATATTAATATATATTAAAAAAAGATAAAAAAGGGGCGACGTCGCCGAGATCTTTCTCCCCGCGCAGGAGAAAAATCGGCCTCGAGCGACCAGCGGGCGGGTGACGGCGTGCGGGCGAGGACGGCGCGAGGTATTTCTTCTCCTCTTCTTCTTCTTTCTTCTTTTGCACTTCTTCTTCTTCTTCTTCCCTTTTTCTCCCCGCCGACAGTCGATTTCTTCCTCAATCGACCGCCGACGGTCGATTTAGGCGGTACCGCCCAGTAGAGGGCGGTACAGACCGGTATGGAAAACCTTGATATATATATATATATATATATATATATATATATATATACACACACACACACACACACACCGAGCGATACGCCTATGCATACAGCTTGGTACCGGCATACCATACCGTACCGAGCTGAGCTCGGTATGCCGGTATGGACCGGTACGGTGAACCTTGCTATTGACCTCTAGTGCAACTTCCCTAGTTAAACTTTTAATGGTAAAAGTCTCTTTTTATCATTCTGCTAATATAGAGATGCATGCTGCCCAAGAAAAACAATTTTGATGAACAAAGCTCATGGATGCCAATACATATTATGAGAAGTCTCTCTGTCAATATGCTTCATGAAGAAAGTAGATCTACATAGTTTGGTCATGCATGCATATTTTATTTCAAGAATGTTAAACGGACAAGTCACAATAACCAACCTGTTCAGTAGAGCCACTAGATGCCTTCCTAAATCCCATGACCAACTTTCCTTCTGGATCTATCCTACTAAAGGTAACTGCAGAAGCACATAAAATGTAGTTACACTAAAAAATAGCAAATAAATTTTGGTTTCACCAGAGGTAAAATCGTCTCTGGGAATATAAGAGAATAAAGAAGAGTATGAACAAAAAAGAATCGAAGAGGTGTATTTAGAGTAAAGTCCCAGCCCCTTCCATTAGCATCTTCAAACAATTTTATTATATGGAAAATTGTAGGTATATCCCTGCACAACCTTCATATATCACATCATGAGCAAAGAGCAAATGTGAGAAACTACAACCACTAGGATAAAACAACTTTCAGAAAGCTAATATAATGACTTGACATTTTATGTCATAATGGGAACATAAAGGGTCAATTACACTAAGTTTACTTCTCTTGGAGTAAATGGTAACCTCAGTACAAGACTTCAAAGGTCAGGTAAAATACATTCACAGAGTTCTGAGGGGGAAGAATAGTAGACATATGCATTTGCCATTCAGATAACTTATGATGGATTAATACAAAGAACGGAAAGCATCAGATAGCAAAGTCGGCTTGCAGCAATTGAGGAGAAAAAAGAAATTGCCTGCTTATAGTACCTGTGTCTCCTGCTTGCAATTGCATTGCCTGAATACAAGGTGTAACACCTTCCAAGACATACATCCTGCTGTTATTATTAGGCCAAAAACGAAACTGAAACACCCAATCCTTTCCACTTGCATCCTGAACTTTCAAAGGAAGTCCTTCAGGCTGAGAAATTGTGGGAAAGTATGCCTATGTTGTAACAACCATGACGATAGTCAGAAAATCACAAACTTGATTCCTACTCTAGTCTAATATTTTCCAAACTCAGACATTTTATATCTAACAGTTTAAATTATATATTACAAACTTAAACCCCAACACTGCATATTTTGTGCTTCAATTTTCAAATCAATGTCCAGACAAGTAGTCAAACTATAACTGGAAACCAACCCATTTAAGTAACCAAGTTACCTTGGTCAAAGATTGACCGGCCAAAAGTATGCAAAGAATCTTCTAAAGACTAAGATCGGTTTCTAAATGCAGCTTTACTAGCTATTCCTCCCAGGAAACAAGTAATTTGCAATTTACATCGATGCCTCTCATATGTGGTGAGGGTGTGTTTTAGTGTGAAATGTAGAAGTGGTAACTCATGCCTCTCAATAGCTAAAAGAATATGCATAAAGGTAAACCGGCATGATTTAAATTTGCATCAAGACTATCATAAAATAAAAGTAGACATGTCAATATCCTTTTGGCATGGTACATTGCCATGCCATGCCATGCCAATCTGGTCAGCATGCCACCTGCAACAACCACCAATACTGGCAAGAATTGGTCTGATCATGTAATCTCATAGCCCAGCATGTCACAGCAAGAACCAGCATGACTTGGCAAGTAGCAATGCGTGTGAACCAGCATGGTAATCTTTAGTTACTAGCAACTTAGAAAAACATACAACGACATTATTTATGTAATGCAAAATGAAAGATTCATATCAATTACCATAGTTTAAATTTTGAAGTATGTATTTGTACAAATCTTTTAATTTGAAGTATAATAACTTGATTGAGTTGGTAAAAGATTGTAATTGTGTTATCAATCACATGCCCAGGAAGGCTAACATGGTGAGTTGATTATCCTAAACCAGAAAATATGCAGGCAGATTGGCACAAATGTGTGGCAGCTGAGTTGTGTTCCCCAGTTAGGTAGGCAAGTATAAGAATTTTCAAGAAAATTTCGCAAAAGCTCATCCATTTGCATGTAGACAATCCCATCGCAAAAAGGTATCAGACATAAGATCTAGTATGCTTATGTAATTGTTAAAATCCCATCACGATTTTATAGTGTAACACTATAAGATGTAGATATTTGCAGCACACATTCTGTTATGCAAAATGAATCATTAACTTCTAAGGTTTGACATCCATTAAAATTCACATTCTTTCATGCAAAATGAATCATTAATTTCTAAAGCTTGGCATCCATTAAAGTTTGGGCCGAGCCCTAAGCCATCACTCAAGAAACTAAGCCATCATTCTTAAATATCGGTTGTAGACTCTCTACTTAATGCTTCCTTTCCATAGCATTGTTATAGTAAAGTCAACAGTGATTATTAAAGCATCACTGGTATCAGTTGTACCCTTCAACATTTCAGTTCTACATAAAAGCCACATGGTATGGCCACAAAAAGAATGAATCAAAGACAACCTGTAGAGGTCAAGAGGATGAAGCAAAGAAGTGAAGATCAAGAAACATAGTGAGGGAGAAATAACCAAAGAGCTACTTTTATAACTTGCAAAATTGGTTCAACTTTTATACTTAACCCTGAAAGAGACAACATGCTGACCATCTGCAGCATAAGGATCATCTCGGAGACAAGAAAAACCAAAAAAAAGTTTAGTTGCTTTGGTGTAATAGATGACAAATCATGAGAAAATCTAAGTGTGAAGAATGGGAAGAGTATTAAACAACAAGATAGGTAATAGATATAGATGCAATGGCCACACAGCACTTCGATATGAGTAGGACACTATAATGCACCTAGAGACATGACTCAACAGAAGAGTAATGTCAATACAACCAAACAGGGAAACGATTACTTAATAAACTTCAGGGCTCAATTACTTGATTTGTTGAAGATCTATTTCTGAGTACTGTAAAGCTTAGGAAGTCACCTCAGCACATTTCTTTGGAAGCACAAGACGTCCAATCCTGCCAGCATCACTAGCACTTAACATCTTTTCAAACAATGGAGTGATGACGGAATTTGTACTTATAATAGGTCAAGCAAAAGCTTCAGTGGATTAGACAGAAATAATATGAATAGAATGTCAACAAATCATTAACAATGACTAAATCAAATATATAATGATTAACAAGATGGAAGGATACTCCCCAGATATTTGTTGTAGCTCTTGATCTGTTATCCTAGGCCAATATCGAGGAAGTAATTGTGTTCGTGAACGGGCATCCACTCTAGCTCTTCCATTGCGCATTTGAATTTGCAGTTCAGTATCTGCGATACCCTCGGGATAAAATTGCTTTGGTATTGGAGAAGTTGCTAATTGTGGTGGTTGGTTTGACAAGAACTTCATTGGCTCCCTCGATCCATTTGTCGATGAAAAGGGAGCTGCCAACCCAATAAGTGGAGAAGAGTCTTCTTTTGAAATAGGTAAAGGTTGCAATTTGATAGATGAATTTGCTTTTGCTTCAATTTTAACTCCAGAACTGGTTGAACAAGGATCTGGAATTACTGATTTCCTTATAGAATCAGGATCATTTTCTCCTACAAGCAAGAAAGATATTAGCAAGACATCAGTGTTTCTTACTTCTTCTTTGTATTTATTGTATGAAGGAAATGACTCCATACCTGTGCTCCCATGAGCATATCTGTCTTGTACAATATTGTTATGGCCGCCAGACATTATTCTTTCGGGTAGTTCTTCAAATTTCTTTTCATGTGCTGATATAGAAAGGCGGCCTCCAGGTGCCAGTTTTTCAATGTTACCAGGTCTGTCAAATTCATATGATAGCCTTTGCTGTAAGTCAGACTGCAAGCTTGTCATGTTCCACATATGTGGAGCTTGACGCCACTGTCCAGAAAATGGACCGGTTATCGGTCTCCCAGATTTAACAGGTAGATCTCTCCTCTCAGATACATGTTGGTGCATAAGCATAGGAGAAGACAACGTTTGATTTGGTGCCTAATATATTAAGAGCAACAATAAAGCAAAGGAATTGAGTAAGTGGTAAAAACTAATATGGAACCAAAACATCTGCTCTCGGATGTCTATATCTGGAGCTAACGTTATCTGGAATAAGCACAAAGGATGATATAAATAGGAAATAGACATTTGGGCTAATATATTAAAACTAGGTCAGATGAATACAGCAGCCAAATTATCCAAGTTTTGACTTGCAGAATTAGTTGCATTTCTCCTAATGTGCACACAAAATAATAGGATCGTGTTATACCAACCTCTTTCCTACACAGTTACCTGTCATTAGTCATGTTTAAAGATTTGGACAGAAGGGATGCAAGGAGAATATAGGAGTGATAGGGGTCAAAAACTTTACATCAACAAGGAATTTATTTTATCGGGCTTTTGTTACAGCAAACATTCAGAAAACAACCAGAAGCAACAAAATTAGTACAGAATACCTATAATTAATAAAATTAGGTAATTAACCTTACATTTTAAACTCTATGTTCTTGTATAAAAAAATCCAATTAAATATTTTTTGACCAACAAAAATTTTCAAATGTGGTGCAGCATGAACAATCATATACCAGGAAAAATATATAGAAAGTGATAGTGCAACATTTAGATACTGCATAACAATCACAACAAAAGCATTATTGAGCTCACCATTGCAAGAGATTTCCTAGCGCATGCAATGCACTCAACTCCTCCAACATCAAGAAACACGTACGTAAGGGCTGAGGCAACACACCCACAATGCATCCGCTGCAAAACAAGATATACCACATAAACAACCACCAGCAACATTTTGCATTGTTAACACTTCAGTGTGAGGCCAGACGCGCACATGCTAATCTTACTGATTAAAAGAAAAACTGAGACTTTATTTTCTAACCTTGCCACACGCCTCACAGTTCCTCCAACCAGCAACATCAGAGTGAAACGTCTCGCAGAAAGACCCTTGCTCAAAAGCGCAGCTATAGGGAAACGAAAAAACACCCGGGCACATCTTTACCAAGGGCTCTACTAACTGACGAGAACAGTAGAATAAGAAAATGAAAAGAACGCTCGACCTTTTAGAACCGTACATCCATCACCACAGAGACACGAAACCAAATCTTACGAAGAGCACAAATTGAAGACAACAGTACACCAAGAAACAAAAAGGAAGTTCGACCCTTTAGAACCGCATATCCAATATCACAAGCAGAAAAAGTACCATTCTATTGCACTTCCCTACATACATTCAGCCCCCACAAAAAAAAAAAAAAAAAAAAAACGTATAAAAGAAACATATTTAAAATATGTGACCTTTTCTCTTTCCGCAGCGAGAGGACTCCAATTCAGCGAGCAATCACAACATAACACGACTAATAGACTGTTAGCACGTAAAGATGAAAACCTCAAAGTCAGGATAACAAAAGGAAGGGAATGTCGATAAAAGAACAGCCATCGCAGCCGCAGGCCCCCAGATGATCTAGTGATGCGGCAAGTAGCATCGCCCGATCAAATCTGAGCACCGAAGCGCCCAACTCCAGGACAACCAAATTCATTTATAGAAACCATCCAACGTGGAAAATACCCTTTTCTTAACAGTAAAAAGGAAGATTTGCAAAACGAAAAAAAAGCAAGAGAGAGAGAGAGAGAGAGAAGGCGGAAGACGCACGAGCAGCGGTCACAGAGCTCAGCGATCTCGCCAGAACGAAGGCGCCACCCCCCCTTCTTCCGCGGAGGCGTGTGGTCCGGTATAACCTCATTACAATGGGAGTTGAAGCAGATCTTGCCCCCTGACAGCGACACCGATGTAGGCGACGACATAGAGAGGAGATGGTAGGCGAATAAGAAGAGATGAAACCGCAGATCCTGGTCCAGAGCTCCCAATCAAGAGTCACGAAGCCGTAAATTGGAAGCCATGAGAGTGAGGAAGAGAGCGATGAGTGGTCTGGTGAGTTGGATTGGGTTCGCCCGATCGAGGAGGAGAAGGAATCGACGACGACGAACGAGCGACCGAAGGGAGGTGGGGATGGTGGTGCGGAAGCTACATACATAAAAACGAGTTGGTGCTGCTATCCCTTAATACTAACGATCAAGAGCAGCGCTTTGGACACACACAAACCACGATACCAAAAAGACACCGTAAAATGCGAGAAATGAACGATCAGGATCGATCGGGTGACAGAAACGGGTTTTGGCGTGGGGCTCCGAACCTTTAGTCTTTGCCTTTGTCTTGACGTCATGGCTTCCCGACTCCGACGGCTGCTTCGAGATTCGTGGGATTCCTCGACCAACGGTCCCAATTTGCGAGCACGGTGGCCTGGATTCACCGTTTCTTTTCACCCATGGGTGCAAATAGAAAGACAGCGGCGTTCATGTGGGACCCGCGTTCTTCGATTCTTCCAATCAGAAGAAAGGTGGATCGACCGGGCAGCGAATCCGCGTAGAAGGAAAACTATTCGGGGGTGTTCTCGACTTCATGTCCCGGGCGCCTTCGATTGTGTACCGTGTGATGGTGGGTTGGTCCGATCCAACGTCTCCAAGTAGCGGTGGATTTGATTTATCGGGTTCGTGTCTGCAAATATCTGATCACTTCTGAATCATAAACATTACTTAATTGATGTCATGCAGCCGATCGAATGAAATATATATACCATTCGATGAGGAATTATAACTGCTAACTCATTTGAACTTTCCCCAGAAATATACGTATAACTTCCTGCACTGATCCAAACAAATCGAAAATTTCACACTTCCCAGCTGTTTCCCCCGAGCAAGAACACGTTCAAACCCATGCTCCTATCAATATATTACGTACAATATTAATTGAGCATGATATTTAATCTCATATTTAGACTCTGATTGAGGAAAAGAAGAATAGACTCGCGAACCTAAAAAATGATAAAATCATATCGACATACCAAAACGAATAATTCTTTTATGGGTATCACACCTGATCAAATATTGATTTATCATAATCAATCATAGATTTTTTTTATTAATATTGCTTACAAACTCATCATATACCTTTCTTTCTTTAGCTGCTGCTTGCAACGGAACCTACCTTTCAGTGCAATAACGTCCTCGCCAATGAGTTCTTTTCTGGTCGGTGATATGAGGTCGATACCGTCACATGGATCGTTCGCTTGTTGTAGAACGTTGGAGATGCGCTCTCGACCCTCGACATCCAACGGGGCTTCGAACCGAAGGGCAATGCCGTTCCCCGGCTCGCGAATTACCCAAACCGCCATCTCAAGCACGAGCGCCTCTCGCCTCCTTGCCATTGCCCAAGCGCGTAATTTTCTCCACATCGAAGGGCTTTCCTGTCGAGAACCCGTCCCTTTCGGTTCTCTTCATTGCTGCTGTTACTGCGGCGAAGTTGAAGAAAAGGGTCGGATGGGTCCCGTGCGCCTATGCGAAAATTTGAATTCCCGGGGAAACAAACCCTAGTTTTCCCTTCAAAGGAAGCATTTTGTTTTTCTTTTAGCCCCCATCTCTTCTTACAGCGACGCTGGTAACTCGGATTTTTGGAGCATTACGGTGATCTCCATCCCCGCCTTCCTCCCTGTCCTCGGTGATGAAGGCTTTCCTGCGTGGGCGGTGCTGCCTTGATTCCAAGTTTCAGGGTCTTCGGCAAGGGCCGGATAGATTCCAGGTTCTTATTTGGTTCCCCTGTGCTCAATGTGTTCCGAGTATAGTGTTCAAGGTTCATGTTCCTTGCACTAAATCCGCAGGAATTATCTCTTTTTGACTCTGAACTGCAGGAACTCCAAAAAAGACTGCGGCTTTCTTGTTCTGTATCGAGAAAGTTGTCATTTTGGTAGTTATTTTCAATTCGAGGGTTTGGAATCATGTCAGCTGCCACTATGACTCCTACCGTCGCTCGGAGCTCACTAGAGGTGATGCTGGATACTATCAGGTTGAGGGATGAGCAGCCAAAAGATGTGCCACCGGCTTTGCCTGTCCGTCCCACCTCGAGAGGACGCCTCCCCACTTCAAGAAGGTCGTTGGCCGTCAATCTTAAACTAGACAGAAGTTCACCTGAGCAACTTTTGACGGACTCTATGAAGTGGGATGACAAGACGGAATACGACATGCCAAGGGGTGATAAGGGAGCGGTGTTTAGAAGTGGAATACTTCAAGGTAAGAGGATGGCAAATGTGGAGCAACCATTAGAATCTCCATATATCAAAATTTCAAAGCGAGACAGTTATGAGGAAAAAGTGGAGATAGCCGATAATCCAGTGACTGCTGCTGTCCAGTTGCCATCAGCAATGCTGCTGGATGACAAGTTAGAATGGCATGACACAATTAAATATGCCCTAAGGAAGGTATTAGTATTTTTCAGAAAATGTCATCACTATGTTTTCTGATTTGCTTGATTACAATAAACATTGCTGTCTTTGCCATGACATGGTTCAGAATTTGTGACTCATTTTATTTTGTCCAAGCATGTCAACCTTTTCTTTTCCAAGGAAAAACATGGTAACTTTGATGTGGATTCATGGAATTAATTCACTATAATGACATTAGAGATTTGCTTAAATCAACATGTAATTCTGCTGCACCGTTTCAGATCTAAAATAGTTGAACTTCCTCTGACATGTACATAACTTATGCTCAATTCTTTGGCATATTTATTCTTTAGGAAATTTGTCAAACATGTTACTTATGGTGTCTTTTTCATTTCAGAATCTGCAGGTTTGGTGTTGGATCTCCGATGCCAGGTGGGAGCTGGGCCAGATCCATACAATTTCCAGAGATTATGTAGATATTTTGCTGTCTAATGGCAATGTAAGTTTTTAATCTGTAGGTTGTAAGTCTGCAGCATTCTAATGCATGGCATTCAAGTACTAACTACTGTTTGTATTCAGGTTCATTCAGTTTCCAGCCAAAGTCTCTTACCTGCCAATCCACATATCCTTGATGGTGTTGACAATCTTATACAACTTAGTTACTTAAATGAACCTGCAGTTCTCCACAATATTAAATACCGATATGCCAATGATTTTATTTATGTAAGCATCCTTTTCAACAGACACTACTCCCTGTAACTCTTCCTGTGTTTTCTATGCTTTAACTTATTTGCTGATTTCTTTTTTATTCTTTAGACCAAAGCAGGGCCCGTATTGGTTGCAATCAATCCATTCAAAGAGGTGCCCCTTTATGGAAGAGATTATGTTATAGCTTACAAGCAGAAACTCAAAGACAGCCCACATATTTTTGCAATAGTGGATACTGCTTTTAATGAAATGATGAGAGGTAGACAAGTGTCTTTTGTTGAAAATTGTGCAGTTCCATTAGTTGTGCCCCATCAGTGGTTACATGAATTTCTGGACTAATTGATAATTCCTGCGTCCGGGTTCTGCAGATGGAGTAAATCAATCTATCATAATAAGGTGGTTATATCTTTTCTCTCCGGGGAATATGTGAAACTTTAACCTATTTATGCTTCTTCTACTTGTTAATTAGATAAAAATATTGAGTTAGCTTTGCTTGATGTACTATTCTGTGTAATGAGTCAGTGGTGAAAGTGGTGCTGGTAAAACCGAGACAACGAAATTCGCAATGCAGTACCTTGCAGATGTTGGGGGTGGTGGCAGCATAGAGGATAAGGTTTTGCAGACGAATTCAATACTGGAAGCATTTGGAAATGCAAAAACTTCAAGAAATCACAACTCTAGCCGATTTGTGAGTTTGCCCTTGTCCACTGAAAATTTAATTTATTTGCACCAAAATTTTTTACTTGTTACTATGGACATGTAACCCTCAGTAATGCCAATATGGAGCTTCCAATTTGATTATTGTCTGAAAATATGTTTATTTATATGTTGCAGGGAAAGCTAATTGAAATACATTTTAGTGCTGCTGGAAAAATTTGTGGTGCTAAGATCCAAACCTGTAAGAAATTCTACCTGTTTGCTGCTTCTCATTTTATGTTTTATATATCGACTGACTTTTTCTCCTCTCTTATTCTTCAAACTTCAATGCATGCAAGTCTTACTTGAAAAGGTACTCCTACAAAGGTTAAAATATATCTTAAATTAGAATAATGTTATTGATATGATATTTAATGGTGTATGAAAATTTCTCTTGTACAAGCAGTCAAGAGTGGTTCAGAGAGAAACAGGTGAAAGGTCGTATCATGTATTCTATCAACTTTGTGCTGGAGCTTCTCGTGGTCTTAAAGGTGATCATGTTTTTCTATTATGGCCTTAGCTGTTAAATTTTGTAGTTATCCCTTATTTGATGTTTAAGATATATTATACTATAGGTACTTTCTGATGCTATTATAGTGCAGATTTCTTTTTATTTTGGTTTCCATATTTATAGCAGGGATAATTAATTAATACAAAAATTGCAAGCTGTAATGATAAAATAAGTCTTTTTGTGTGTCGGTAATCAATAAAAAGATTTGATGATGAGGATAGAATAATTTAGAACTACACAGATAAATACCTTGTAAATTGTTTTTCTGTTCTGTTAGCAAATATTTTTCAGTTACTGCATTTAGTCAGTTATCCTGTAGGCTCGTAAATCTGAAAATATTTAGTTGGATCATGTGTCTCTTGTAAACTTATGTCATATCATGTGTCTGTTGTTATGCAGAGGAGTTGAATTTGAAAGCAGCCTACAAATATGAATACTTGAAGCAGAGTGACTGCTTGACGATAGACAAAGTTGATGATGCTAAAAGATTTCATGTATTACTGGTAAATTTCAGTAGCTCACCTAGGTCCATTTTAGATTACCTTGAATCTTTTTATTGAAGCTTTTAGTAATTTTTGGTGTGACAATTTTTTTTTTCTCCAGGAAGCGTTAGATGTCATCCAGATCGCGAAGGAAGATCAAAAGAATGTGTTCTCCATGCTTGCAGCAGTACTATGGCTGGGTAACATTGCTTTCTCAGTGATTGATAACGAAAATCATGTCGAAGTTATCCTTGGTGAAGGTATACTATTTTATATGTGTAACATAAATTGCTGTTTCTTGTTCCCAGTATTTGGTGCCTCAAACTCTTTGATGATGCCTCTTCCATGTCTGTTTAACATTAGAAGCTTCAAATGAATTTTTATGCTACTTACTGGTCCAGCACTTGTATTGGAGAAGCTTCTATGTTTAACCTAAGATACAAAAACTCTAGCTGAATGCTTGGTTAAGTATCCTTATCTAATGATTTAGAGTTCGAATTGCCAGTGATATTGAGGTATGCCATCCAAGTTGAAAATACAAAATTATAAAGTCTTCATTCAAACACATAATTGACATATTATAATAAACATATGGTTTTCCCGCTCCAAACAATTATGGAACTTGGTGCAATTCTTTGGAGAAGCCAGACCACAATATTACTTTGTTTTTATTTGAAAGTCTAACTGAGGTAACAAAAGTCTAGTATGTTGCAATCTACTGGGTATGAGAGGATGAAGAAAATTTAATCTTCTTTTGGCTAAAAGATTAATAGATAATAAGTTTTCATGTTCACATTTTAATATATTAAAGGAGGCAGTTAAAGTTCTTTCATTTTGGAAGATATATCATGTAACTCTTTGGGAGTTTATCTGTGTGCAGGAGTAACTAATGCAGCAAAGTTGATGGGTTGTGAAGTACCAAATTTGATGCTATCTTTATCAACTCGTAAAATTCATGCTGGCAACGACAGTATTGTTCAAAAGCTTACATTACAGCAGGTCCAAATTTGCATCTGTGTACTCTTCTCCATCAATATGGTAATGGCCAGTCTTCATATGTTTTCTTTTTCTTGTATCTCTTTCTTATTGCAGGCAATCGACACCAGGGATGCATTGGCAAAGTCAATTTATTGTAATTTATTTGACTGGCTTGTGGGACAAATCAACAAGTCGCTTGGAGTAGGCAAATGCTGTACCGGACGATTGATCAGCATTTTGGATATTTTTGGTTTTGAGTCTTTTAATGTATGGATCCTATGGTCAAGTTAATATCTGCTTCACATTATGTTTCTTTTTTGTTGGACTAACATTTGTACCATTGCAGAACAATGGGTTTGAACAGTTCTGTATCAATTATGCCAACGAGCAACTACAACAGCACTTCAATCGTCATCTATTTAAACTTGAACAGGAGGCAGGTTCTAAGTTTCTTGGCACTGCTGTTATTTCTTTTCATTAGTGGGCTGCTTTATTTTCTTATACTGCTGAGCAGAATTCTTTGCTAAATATTTTATGATTTTTATCACTTTATTTTAAAAATATAATTTACTTATAAATAATTAAGTAAAAGTGGGCTTACCACTTCTATCTCTTGTACATTTCTTTTTTGGAAATGAAGTGAGAAGCCTGTGACTAAAGCAGTAGAAAATGCAATAAGCATACTGTGTGAAATATGGTTTAAACTTGAAAGACTGGTCACTGTTCATGTAAGTTCAAATAATTGCCATATTTCAAAATCTGATTGTTGTATTTTGATAATTTAACATCTGAACTCTACTGTATCTATTGTCTAGTCATACTGTTTGACATTGCATATTTCTTGTACGATAAAATTCAGTGTTTGATTCTGAGGTAACTGCTCTGGGTGGAATTATTCTGGAAGAAAAGAGAAAAGAAATATAAAGTGAAATGAAACTTAGATTAAAATGACATAATCTTGAAGCATGGACATGGAGATGAAACCATGTAGATTCACTAATGTTGCAAAACTTAAAATAGTAGGACGGACATGTGAATAGATAAACTTCACTCTACACCTTACTGGAGGAAGAGGTCAGATTGGCTAAACTAACCAATACTACTTAACATTCACAAGATGAAATATACATTTCCTATAACTGCTATGATTTTATATATGGATATAGGACAACTCAGGGCCTTAGAAGGATAATACAGAGTCATAGACATCTATTTCCTTTCTCGATCACCCATTCAACTCCTAAGTCCAGCTTGATTCAGAGTTTCTAATGATATTGGCAAGTTTTGACTGGTCTAGTAACCAGTTTAGAAATGCATTTCCACAGGATTTATTCTTTTGCTTCTTCGTAATTGCTACTTCTAAATGCAGTATTTGCAATTCCTAGCACAGGTTCATTTGAGCTTCATTCTGGGAAAAGTCATGTGCTGGGTTCATCGTGCACTTGACACATTTTGAAGACAACCTTAGTGATCAGAAATTCCCGCTTGCTACATAATCATGACAGGTTGCAGTTCATGGCATACATTTTGCACTTGACATACAAATGCAGTATTTGCAATTCCTAGCACAGGTTCATTTGAGCTTCATTCTGGGAAAAGTCATGTGCTGGGTTCATCGTGCACTTGACATACATTTTGAAGACAACCTTAGTGATCAGAAATTCCCGCTTGCTACATAATCATGACAGGTTGCAGTTAATGGCATACTTCAGTGCCTAGTCAGTGCACATATTAATAACATGATAGTCTTTATGTTGGTTATATGTTGACACTTCTCTTTTAAATGAGTATGGTCTATGGTTTAATCCCTTTATACATTAGGATCTTTTTTCCCTTGAAAATTGCCATCAATTTGATTGAATTTTTAATAAGTGTTATTAGTCTACTTGCCAGTTTTTAATGAATATCCTTATTTCTATTCTTTCTATCTGTAGGAATATGCCCAAGATGGAATTGATTGGGCCAAAGTTGAATTTTTGGATAACACCGATTGTCTAAACCTCTTGGAGAAGGTATTTGTCATATATGTTCAGAAATGTTGTAATTTATTAATCGTTTCTTTCGAGTTGATTGCTTGTGAATTTGTGGTAGATCTAACATGTGGATTATAACTATATTTAACTTTCATATGAAGCCAAAGATAGCCCTAGGGGGTGGTTGTTTCACACCCAAGCATTATATGATTTATTAGGAAAGTTCAATGTGGTTGTGCTTTTTTCAAATTTAATGTGATTCCAGGCATGATAAGAGTGTGAATAGTGTTAATGGTTGGAGGGCCCAAATCCTAGGATTATGGAGCGAGGGGGAACCTCCATGATGTTAAGAACCTCCATGCTAGAGAAATAAAAAAAATGCAACCTAAAATGTACCGATTCCAAGGCTTTTTTTTCTTATGGTGCTTCGTCTGCTGAAATTTTATTTCTCTATCTATTGCTACGTTGAACCATATCAATTTGTTTTGTTTAAACAATAACAATCTTTTTAAACTATTGGGCCCGAATGGTAAACTTGAACCAACATCACAGTCACATGGTACTTTTGACCAAATTGGCCTGAATGTTGAATTCACTCATCCAAATATGTGGTCCAGGTGATTTGGGAGGTCCAGAAACAAGATCTTTACCCTAGGGTATCTTTGGTTCCCAATCGTAAGGTAGGTTTAACATAGTGTTCTGGATATAATATTTCCACGATGGGGTATCTTTGGTTCATAAGGTAAGGTTAACACAGTGTTCTATTCTATCTACGTCATTTGTGATCTAGTTTGTAACTTGCTGTAGGGCTATTAGCAATGATTTAAATTCTGGTTTATATTAATTACCATTCTACTGGTACTGTATGTTTGTATTGCGTTGATTTGTTTGGCATCAACAATTAGATCTGTACTATGTTCCATGAGTTATTGTCTGATTTGATCATGAGCCATATGGTTCTGCTCTCGAAAAAGACACCTTGAAGCTAAAGGGGTGGATCCTTTCTTATGAGCCACAATCTTTCCTCGAGTCTATTTAATGTGCAACTATTGGTTTGTACAGTGGGGACATGAATGGCCACCAACGTTTTGTTGATCAAATTTTGGGGGTTCAATGATCTATGATGTCTTTTAGGTATTGTCCATGTGGTCCATGGGCAGCATGATTGTCACTGAAAAAGATGCCAGAAGAGAAAATGGGTGGAGTCTTGCTTATGAGCCCAGACATCTTTTGAGTCTGCCAAACATGGGGCTATTAGTTTGTCACCTGATGTATACCACAACAGAGCCTTCCTATCAAGGGAGGTTTTATGAAACTTCTATCAAGTGAGGTTGTACAAAACTTGTATGGTATCCAATTGTCAATCAGATTTCAGGTTTGAGGATTTGTCTATTCCTTAAAGTATTGTCTGCTTTGGTACCACATTGTATGCCCTTAAATAATGTCACCTCAAAAGGAAAAGGGGGGGGGGGGGGGGGGGGGGGGGGGCTTCCTTATCAGTTGCAAGTTTCCTCAACCTTGATATGATGCCATTGGCTCATCCCCCATTTATTCCACAATAGTTAGTATTACTTCAATATTGTTAGCATACTAGTAGTATTTCATATTGGTGAATACTACTAGGTAGGTCAGTACACTTTGGTATCTGAATCGTTTACTCTTTGTACCATGCTATAACCCTCATCTTCACTTAGAGAAATCCAAAGAGAACCTTGTTTGTTTAACTTAATTATATTGTAGTGTGCAAATGTGGAACCTAATTTTCAACCAAGGAATGCAATACCAATCGGTACCACCCGTACCAGGCGGTATGTACCGGTCCGCTAGCTGACCGGTATGTGGACCGCTCGCTATCGGGCGATACCACCGATTGGGGTTGTTTCCGCCTCGTTAATATCCGAAATCGACCGTTACCGGTCGATTTCGACTGTCGCCGGTCGTTGTTGGGCCGCAACGGTCGATTTCGAGCGGTATCAATCGGGGGAGGGAGAAAGAAGAAGAGGGAGAAGAAAAACTTGGAGTTCGGCACTACCCTTCGCTCGTGCGATCCGTCGCCCGTGGGCGATTTCTTCTCCCTACGTGGGAAAAGAAACATCTTCTCGTGTGGGGAGAAGGAACAAGGTGATGTCGTCCTTTTTTTTTAACATATTATATTATATTATATATATACCAAGCGATAAGCCTGTGTGTATCGCTTGGTACCAGCCAATGTTTGACTTATCGGTTCATACCGGTGTACCAAGATTATCTCAGTACCGGTATGGTACCGGTATTGGGCGGTATGCACAGTGCATACCATCCGATATATTAAAATATAATATGATATTTTATAATATTATATAATAATAAAAATATTAATATATTAAAAAAGAAAAAGAAAAGGGGTGATGTCGCTTAATCTTTCTCCCCGCGCAGGGAGACGTTCCGTCTCCTCGTGTGGGAGAAAATGTGCCCGCGGGCGAGGGCGGCGACGGCGCGCGGGTGACCCGTAGGCGGCGACCCACGAGCGGCGTCGTGTGGGCGACCCACGGGCGGCGATGTCATGTGGGCGAGGACGTCGCGTGGAAAGCAGGTTCTTCTTCTCCTTTTCTTTTTTCTTCTTTTCCTTTTCTTCTTCTTCTTCTTCTTCCCTTTTTCTCCCTCAATCGACCGCCAACGGTCGATTTCTTCCTCAATCGGTCGTCGACGGTCGATTTCTTCCTCAATCGGTCGTCGATGGCCGAAATCAATTGCCGACAGTTGATTTTTGGCGGTACCGCTCGATAGCGGGCGATCCACGTACTAGTAACCTCACGGACCGGTATGTACCACTCGTACCGTACGATATAGATCGAAATTGTAAGCCTTGGTACCAGCATACCATACCATACCGAGCTAAGCTCGGTTTGCTGGTATAGACCAGTACAGTGAACCTTGTTTCAACTATTATAATTGGCCATATTCTGGTTTTAACCGGTAAATGTGTGGTTCAACTAATCTTAATATGGACTTCAATTATTGAATAACGTGGTCTTTAATGTTCTTATCTATGAGTTTGATGTTATAGGTGTTATAACATGCTTCCTTTAAGTGTTTGCAGAATTTTCTTGTGAGTAGAGTTGTTGATGTTATCCTATAACTGTAAATGTTTAAACAGGTACTAATATAACAGAAAGTTTGTGCTGTACATAAGCAGACTTATTGTAGTGCTTAGCATATATCTTAAATCTCGGCAATGCTAAGTACTAAACTTTCGGTTATATCTTGGCTTTTCAATTGGGTCATGCATGACTCAAGTAATTTTGTACGAGTTTTAATTTGAGAACAACCCATGAGGTTTTAAGCAAGGTTTGACTTATCGGTCCGTACTGGTGTACCGAGTTTATCTCGATACCGGTACTGGACCGGCGAGGATGGCACGGGGAAATAGGTACTCCTCTTTTTTTTTTTTCTTCTTTTCCTCTTCTTCTTTCCTTTTTCTCCCTTAATCGACCGCCGACGGTCGATTTCTCCCTCAATCGACCGCCGACGGTCGATTTCTCTCTCAATCGACCGCCGACGGCCAAAATCGATCGCCGACGGTCGATTTTTGGCAGAACCGCCCGGTAGTGGGCGGTTTGCGTACTGGCAACTTGACGGACCGGTATGTACCGCCTATATCGGGCGGTACAGGTCGAAATTGCAAACCTTGGTTTTAAGTTTACTTTATTGTTTTTTATGCTACCATGAATGAGATAAGGTTGCTTCCTGTAATTCTAAAATTATTTTTTAGTATCATATATGCTATATTTTGGATTACTTTTATAAGTTCGTTTCTTTTTCTGGGTTGTGTTTTTGTTTTTGAGGAATCTGACAGCAGTGGGATTCTTTATATTCTTCTGTTTGCTTTTGCCAAAATAATTATATCTAATACTGTCAAGCATATTTCGTCATCTCCAAGTTAATGAGAACAATTTCATGGTCTATAATTTTAATATATTGGAATTATGTTAAATCATGCTTTTTCGTTCATTACAGAAACCTCTAGGGGTAATATCACTTTTAGATGAAGAGTCGACTTTTCCCAAAGCTACTGATATGACTTTTGCTAACAAACTTAAGCAGCACTTGGCTGGTAATCATTGCTTTAAGGGGGAAAGGGGAGGTGCTTTTAGGATTTCCCACTATGCCGGAGAGGTCAGATTTTATGCTGCTTCCCTGAACTGTTTTTGCTAGAATTGAAAGTCTCTTCTTTGGTTACTGAAATATATGAAAGCCATTTTTAATTCTATGAAGTTATACTCTTGAGTATATTAACTTTTCATATGAAAATTGTGTTTTGCACATGAAGCAAATTATATCTTGAATACACCATTCGGCTTAAACTGTATATAGTGTTGATGATTTTCATTGGAACCATAACTTGGGAAAGTGTCTAGATTTTCAAGAAAAAAAATATGTAATTGTTTCTTTTAAGGCAGAAGATCCTTGGAATTATTAATTCAGCATTTTGTAATTTATTATTAATATTCATTTCTATCACTAAAAGTTGTACTCAATGTTGACAATAAGCAAATAGTAAAAGAGATGATTCGGTGCACATGGCTTCTGTCAATGTAGGGTTTGGGGGTGCTTTGTCCTAGAAGTAAAGAAGTTGTTTTTGTGATTTGAGTCCTAGACAATCAAGTCACTTTATTGTTGTATCAAGGTTACAGGAAGCAAATAGTTGTGTTCTGAAACATTGAACAACATCAACTAAGATATTGTCCAAAGTAAATAGTGCAGTGAATCATATCAAAGAAAACTCTATTCTTTGTCCTGGCTTCATTTTTCGTTGGCTGACGAGCATACAGTATCACTACAACTTTCTTTAAAAAAAAAAATTGGTCTCTGAACAAGGCATCAAATGAGTTATATCTCATTAGTTTTGTTAGCGTGCTTAAATCATGCTTCCATTTTAAGCAACCAACAATTATTCACTGGTCAGCTTCCATAGACTAACAATTAGGTGGATAACAGGTTTTATATGATTCAAGTGGTTTCCTGGAGAAGAACAGAGATACATTGCATGCTGATTTGGTCCAGTTGCTTTTGTCATGTGCTTGCCAGCTTCCACAGTCATTTGCCAACAACATACTGCAACTTGAGAAGGAATCAAGTCGGTTTCGGCAATCAAGTAGTTTTGACCTACAAAAGCAAAGCGTTGTGGCAAAATTTAAGGTAGTTCCTCAGTTGAAATTGGAAGTAAATATCCAATTATCTTAGATATAATATTATTGATTTGCTTCCCATGTTCTTTTTGGCATGGATGATTTTCTATTTAATATTTGTGGCTTGCATCTAGTTGAGTTACATATGCTATGCATTCATTTCTGAAAAATAATGCATGTGTCTGTGCTACCATTATAAGTGAAAATGATCAATATCTTTTCTCCTCAGTTTGCTTTCAGTTGAACTAATGCCCATTTGGTCTATAACTGAGTTATTTTTTCATGAAACTAAGTCTGTTGTTCTTGTCAAGTTCAAGGACAAAATTGGAGATTTTTGCTTTACTCAGATATCTTGGAATATTTGTTTGATGACTCAGAACTTGTTTGATTTTTCAATTTATGTATCAAGTTGGCTACCAATCAATTCCAAGCTACAAGAAGGTTGGGTAGAATTTTTCTTTCTTGAAAATTTGATTTCTGATTTTTCAGTGATCATGTTAAGTTGGAGGGTTTATCTTACTTTATTTAGCTTTGCCTGTTGTTAGTAGCTTCTTGCAATAGTTCTTCCATGAGGGGCTGCCATTTGTCATTTCATATTGGTAGTCAAGTTGATCTACCTCATCCCCATTGAAGGCCTTGTTAGTGTCCAAGTTTCATGCTTATAGTGTCCTGCTTTCATGTTCTTTTCTTCTCATCTTGTCTATCGTACATGTTCAGACCATATAAGCTTGGAGTTTACTATTTACAACCCTATTTTAAATTTTTTAATATTTTTAAACTATTCCTTTGCAAATGGACATAAATACCATCTTCTTCTTCTTCTTCTCCTTCTTCCTCCTTGTCTTCTCCTTTTCCTCCTCTTCTTCTTCCTCCTTAGAGGACGACATTGAGGGGATGGCGAGTGGGGTCGAACAACGTTGGCAATGAGCGGTGAACAACAACGATAATGAGCGTAGCAATGTCAGCAGCCAGGATAAAATAAAGTGTTGTGAGCAAGGTTCGCAATCTTGTACCGTACCGGTGTATCGATCATCTGTTGGTACGGTACGTATCGAGTATACTGAGACATGGTACACTAAGGTACTAAGCTGTATCAAGCATACCAATCCTCTATCGGACCGGTATGTACCATGTACCGAACAGTACTATATGGTACTGCAAATCCTGGTTGTGAGAAAAAAAAGGGATAAAATCGATAATACTGGGGCTATAAAAGGTAAAACAATATATTATTATTTTTTGAAGGCATTGTCAATAGTAAAAAAAAGGGGCTGTGAATGGTAAGCATCTAAGAATTTTCAGTTTTCAAATATCCTATTATAGCCCAATTTAATTGATAGTCTGAATGTGCATGATTCCTTGTCTTTTGGTTTGTACTAGCTCCTTTTAAGGTTTGCATAATCAATATCCGGCCTAGGATCAAGGACTAGGATCCAGCATGATCTGCAGGATTGAATAGGTAAGAAAAATACAAAAAAAAATCATATATATATATATATATATATTTGTTTATCAAATTTTGAAATATTAGGATTTATTTACACTAGTCTAATGTGTTTAGGTTATATAACCTTGAGTCATTTTAGTACAAAAATTCCTATAAAGGACATAAAACGTAGTTTTTTTTTTCCAAATCAAGGGCTGCTGTATCGCCAAAAATGGTACGAAACAGATAGCACATACCGGTTCAGACGTGGACCGGGACACGGACCACCCTGTTTCGGGTGGTTTGGTCCAACTTAAAAATAAATAAGTAAACCCAAAATGACGATGGGGCTCGTCTAGCTCAGCATTAAAAAAGGAAAAAAGAAAAACTAAAATATAAACTTGGGCTCGCGAACATGAGCCCTCTTCTCCTTATGCTTCTGTCGTCGTCTTTGCTTTGTGATGTTGCTGTCGTCGCTGCTGCTGCTTCGTGAAGCCACTGTTGCTTTGTGATGCTGCCATCGTCGTGTTCTTCTTCCTAGGTATACTCTCACCTCTTCTTCCTTCTCTTACTCCACCCGTTTTTCATTCTTCTTCCTCATCTACTGCTTCCTCTTTATTGTTTGTGTTACATCTCTATGTATCATTTTCCAGAATTTCTTTGTTCAGGAAAATTAAATGCCTAAAATATCTCACAATACTCCATTGCACTATTGATCTAAATTTACATTTAAATTGCTTTTACTATATAATTCTGGCTCCAGAATCCTTCCTTGAATCTCTAACTCGAAGAGCTTTACAGATAGAACATTGCTTCCTTGAATCCACATGCAAATGGATTTTTGATAAAAAAACCGGCTAGGGTTGGTTGGACATTGATTGGGATCATCCAGAAGTTCACCGGTGAGTATTAAGATCAGTAGGAATTTGTCTGGGATCTGTATAAACTGGATTGATTAGCACTATAATTGATCATACCACCAAGATTTGCCAGAAATATGTCAGGATCTATTGGATTGTTCTAGGATTGCTTAGAAATTGACCGATCCCTCTGATCCCTACATGAGAATTTAGGGATATTGGTTTTGGACTTGCTTATACTGCAAACCATGAATCATAGTCTTGATTGGATATTTGTTGTGATGCTGTTTTACTTCTGATGTATCTGCAGATTTTGTAAATCATGTATTGCCAGACTTCAGTCACAGAAGTTTAAATTATTCTGTGATACACAATAATGACTACTGGCTGACATGATTGTACAATGCCATGCAATGATAGTATTTGTTAGACATGTGCTGGAACATGCCATGAAGATAAAACTGGCCTATTTTGAACCAGAAAATGCCTGCATGCCATTGTTCCACATCTCTGGTGCATCATTTCTGCTGTCATGTTATGCACTATGTGATGAGCACAGTTATTTCGCTTTTGTCCCTACCAAAAAGGATGTTGCTTGTCTTTGATAAGTCATGATCTCTGGTTGCATTTAATAATATTCTAACATTGACTGAAACCACAAGCGTCTATGTGTGTTTCTTAAGAGGTTCAACCATTTGCTTTCTTTTGTTTATACTGCATAGTTTATACCAAGGTTTGCAATACTGGGTGGTACGTACTGGTCCGCTAGCTGACTGGTACACGAACCGCCCGCTACCGGGCGGTACCGCCAGGTAATGGCTGTTTCCACCCGTTACCATGCGAAATCGACTGGTAACGGTCGATGTCGACCATTGGCAGCCGCTGTAGGGTGGTAACGGTCAATTTCGACCATTGTCTGCTGATTTCAAGCGGTATCAGCTGAGGGAGGGAGAAAGAAGGGAGAGAAGAGGGGGAAAAAAATACCTGGAGTCCTCTTCGCCTGCGCGATCCGTTGCCCGCGGGCGATTTCTTCTCCCCGCACAGGGAGAAGGAAAGTCTTCCCATGTGAGGAGAAGGAACGAGGCGACGTCGCCCCATCTTTTTTTATTTTTAATTTTTTCATATTATATTATATTATACCGAGCGGTATGCCCTGTGTGTACCGCTCGATACCAGGTGTTTTATCGTATTGAGCGGAGCTTGGTACGCCGGTATGGACCAGTATGGCAATCCTTGGTTTAGACTTCCACATGTAGAAGGGAGATCTGCATGGCATGCTAGAGGACTTGGACTAATGTCAGTGAACTCTTGTGGTTGATCTTGGAAAATCTGATCTAAATTTGAAGGCAAACTGAACTTTGAAATACTTTAAAATGATCCTAGGGTCAACTTTTCAAGTTGATGCAGCGGTTAGAAAGTACTACTCCCCATTTCATTCGGTGCGTCAAGCCAAACAACAAGCAACTTCCCAGCATGTATGAACATGATCTTGTGTTACAACAGCTAAGATGCTGCGGGGTCCTGGAAGTTGTCCGGATATCCAGGTCAGGCTATCCAACTCGAATGACACATCAACTATTTGCTGAAAGGTAATTTGTGAAATTTTCTTTTGCCTCAAGAATGTAATGGAGCAATATTTGTAGGATTCTGACATGCTTATATTTTTCCCTTCTAGGTATGGCTTTCTTCTTTTGCAGACTTCAAGTTCTCAGGATGCACTCAGTTTGTCAGTTGCCATCCTACAGCAATTTAATGTGCCACCTGAGATGTATAGAGTTGGTTACACAAAGTTATTTTTCCGCACAGGACAGGCAATTTCTTTCTCACTATCTCTTAACATTTATCCCTTTTGCATGTTTGACATTTATATGCTGGTTATTAAAACCTAATCTAAAGGTTCACTTGAAGTAGACAGACAATTGCATTCTCATAAATATCTTGTTCCTGTTCTCTTTCTCATACATAATAACCATTGACTTATGCTTTTTCTGTGAGTTTTTGTTTGTCCTCATGGACTGTGGGAGCTTAGAGGTTTTGAAGATTCCTTGAACTAGACTACCTCTGCAGTTAAATGATTATCTTTTGAGTAAATGATAGGATATATGACAGTGATGCTTCAAGTTTAGTGCTAACAAAAAAAGAACCAAATATACATATTTTTTTTATGTTGTAATTGAACTGTAACTGTTCAATTTTGTGTATTGATATCTATTATTTGCTTTTGTGCTTGACAGCAGAGTTTCAGAACTTATATAAATTGGGTATTAAGCTACTTCTAATGAGCGCTTTCTATCAAGTTTACTTCTTATGATGCATCAGAACTTAAAAATTGTCCATAGATGTCTGTAACATTGAAAACAGAACCCACTTCTTAGTTTTTAGATTGATAGTTTCTCTTTTGATCATTCTTAAATGTTCTTAAATGTTTCAAGCATGCATGATTATGATGAGTTTCTCCATTAAACATGCTGAACCAATCATTACTTACTAGTAAAGCATTCTAGTAAGGTACGCACATGCACATCCATCCTTTATCAGCTGATGTGAATATGTATAGTACAACCCAAGCACCTCTATTTATGTAGGATCACTGAGGTGTATGTGTCAGTTCTAATACAATAATTTAGTGTGCATCCTATAATCCAACTTCAGGAAAAGTACTTGGTGTGATATTTTTATTCAACTCTAGGTTAGAAAGGGAAAATAAATTTCCCTAAGTTCACAAATTTGAACATGATTAATGAATTTGGTATAATTCTTGATTGCCTCAAAATTTTGATATATTCTGAAGCTTGAATATTCCCTATCCATGTCAGTTATTGTAGTATCTTTCTGAGCCTATTAGGTTTTTAATCATCATCAAGCTATATATTAATCTACAAATAGATACCAAAATCATAACCTTAATGATTTAATGATGTATATGGAAGCCTCATTCAAGCTTGTTCCGATCCGATGCATGAATCTTTTGTTTGCAATCACTTATTACTTCCTACTATAATCATTTGGTACGGCTCCGTACAGCTCGGTATGTATTGTACCGACAACTGGTCGGTATATCAGTACAGACCAGTAAAGCGAACCATGTTTTTAAATGTAGCAGTCACACCTACCATAATCTTATGGTAACATACCTTTTTAACATCTGCCTTTTGTGTGCTGTTATTGTTGATTGATCCTTTCTGGCATGTGTATGTATTCAGATTGCTGTACTGGAAGATGCTAGAAATAGAATTCTACAGGGGCTTGTTTGGGTTCAGAAGAACTTTCGTGGTCTTCAAGCTCGTAATTTCTATCAACGACTGAGGAAGGGAGCAACTACATTACAATCATGTAATGCTTCTACATGCACTGGGAGTAGCTATTCTCTTGCCACAAATATTGATTTTTGACCAGGCTTTTTGTGCATATACAGTGAAACATTTGCACTTGTTATATATTATAATAGTGTTTTATGATGGACTTTCTGATACTAATCATTTCTGTCATTTTTCAAGCACTTCTATTTTTCTCTTTTGAGAAAACTCAATTCAAGTTATGTTGTGATTAAAAACAGTTATCCGAGGTGAAAAGGCGAGGTGTGAATTTGAAGTTTTGACAAGGAGATGGAGGTTTGCTATTCTCATTCAAAAGCATGTGAGGCAATGGATAGTGGGGACAAGATTTGGTTACCAGCTGAAGGAAATTATACTTTTGCAGTCTGGTAACATGATTATAGCTTGTAGTGGGATCTAGCTGTTTTGTAGTTCCTTTGTGTCATTTGCCCTCATTCAAAATTTCATCTTATCTGCAGCTATTCGTGGTTGGCTGGCAAGGAAGAATTATATAAACTTGAAAATGCATGAAATGTCAAAATTCAATCATGTGGAAGTGAACAAAAGTTCAGAAAGAAACCTTCCACAACTTATGAAGGTATTAACTTTATAATTCTATGTAAGAAGAAGTCTGTTCAAAGACCTATCAATCTTCAAGTGCAATATCAGGAAATTTATTTTTTATTCTTGTTTAATAAAAAATAATCTACCATAATCTACCATTCTCATGAGCAAAATTTCTGAAGTTGTTCGAAATTAATTTCTCGAGTTATTTGGTACTTTAATCTTTAGAGCAAAGTTGAAACTGTTGACTTTTTTGAGCAAGTACCAGTGTCATGCTACATTTCTTCTTGTATTATGAGAGTGTTGTTATAGCAGACCTTTTGGAGTCCAGGAAGTACCATTAAGGATCATATGAGCTAATAATTTTGCAGATTAGTATATATAAGAGAGGAGGATGTATCTATACTAGAATACTGATGTCTTACTGATGCCTAGCAACACTGAGTCCGGATGACTAAAATGCACGTTACCTGTAACTCAAGGAAGATATTCAGCATTATAAATGTCTTACTTGGAGCTTTCATATGTTCATTTGGTATACCATACTAAAGAACTAAATATATTAGATCCTTTTCACTTCTGTAATCCATGAACTATTTGTTTTTTGGTTCTTCAATCATCAATTGCGTTTTCTTCTAATGAAGCTTTATGTCCTTTTGGAAAGAAGATAAGGAGAAATTTATAAACTTATTTTCATTCAGAAAGTGAGATAAAACAGGTTCAATTAATGGTCTGATACAAGGTACTGGTATATTGAGCAGTATACCAATCTGTAATGGGCAGTACTACTGAAAACATAAGAAATGAGTATTGGTTGATGCTGAATTATATGGTCTAGTACTGGTCCTTGCTTGGGTCGGAAGTATTGGCTGGTACAAAGCAGTCCAGGTGGATCAAAACCATGCTCATTGTTAAGTGAAGTCAAGTTAGGAAAAAGAAAGAAACATAATGACAAAAATAAATTGCTGGAAAATAGAAAGAAATATAACATGGGAGAAGCACATGGTGTCAAAAAATAGCTTGATAAGACTATATTGAGTTGTGATCGCTGGAAGCAACAATTCTCTGTGTGATCATGTCAAAAAGCAAGCTTTTCTTTTCTATCTTGATTAACAACTAGAGCAGACATATTACCTTTTTTAATATTTTCCCAGATTAAAAATTCTTAAAGTGCCATGGTTACAAAATGATAGGACACAACCAGTGAGCTCCCTCAAATTCACCCAGCAGTTATGGATGAACTTCACAGGCGTGCCCTAAGGGCAGAAGCAGCATTGAGAGAAAAGGAAGAAGAAAATGCTATCTTACAGCAGCGACTTAAACACTATGACGCAAGATGGTCGGAATATGAATTGAAAATGAATTCTATGGAACAGACATGGCAAAAACAACTGACTAGTTTGCAGGTGATTTTTTATTTTTTGCTTTGGTAAAATTTCTAATTTAGTTGTTTTCTTTTCTACTTCTATAATATACTTGGAAAGCAAGATGCTTAAAGGTTCCTCTTCAAATAAAATATATGCCTTAATTTAGTATGGCTTCTTTTTGGAAAATGGAATTTATAATTTCTTTTTCCATTTTCAATGTAAACTTTGCTCAAAATTCAATAACAGAAATTTTCATTTAGTTTGTTCTTTTCTCCAAACTGATTCCCAACTGACAGAAAAGTACCCTTGGAAGCTTTCTTGAAGTTTTGAACAACTTTTATGATCAATTATATACATGAAATGCAATTTTCTCTACTAGCACTCGTTCTTTAATTTAGTATGTAGAGGAAATAGTCTATGATAAATACCTGACGGAATTTGTATCCTTTATACAGTCAACTTTAGCTGCTGCAAGAAAGAGCCTCACTTCTGACATGGCAAATCAACCTGGAAAGCTGAATATGTTGGCAGTTAACAGCTGTTACGACTCTGAAGATTCCATATCGACTGTCAACCAAATACCAGAAGACACTCCTGCCAAACAGTCCATTGAGGCTGAAGAAGTAAGGAGTAATGATAGCAAGGAAATTGCAGTTATCCACCTTGTAAACGAGTTTGAGCAGCAGCGGCAGGTATTTGAGGATGATGCTGGGTTTATTGTTGAGGCTAAGTCAGGGCAATCGAGTTCTAAGATAAACCCTGATGAAGAGCTGCAAAAATTGAAGGCACGTTTTTCTACTTGGCGGAAGGTTTACAAGTTGCGGTTACGGGAGACAAAGGAATCACTTCAAAAGTTTGGTAATCCTGAAGAGAAAGCGTCCAAAAAATGGTGGAGCATAAGAAGCATAAGATGATTGTTTTCATACAATGATCCTTTCCAGTATATCAATATCACACATGCTTGTTACCGAATTGGTGAGGACCGGAAATTATGTGTTTTTGCTAAAGTTTGAAGTTTCAGCTATCTTTGAATAGTACTAAATGGATTATCTTGACAACATCTGAAGAAGTTGATGTCTTTTCCTGTATGATGTACCGATAGCACAATGGTGAAGCCCTATGGTCCAGAAGAAGGTTGTTTATTATCCTTTTTTTGGTCATTCAGGGAGAATATATTCATCCATAGGTTATGAGAGATGTTAAGTTGTGACACAGAACATTCTTATGTAATTATCAGTAAGTTTGACTTTTAAACATGTCAGAAATTACACCATTTAAAACATGAATAAATTAAATTATTTCTACATCCTCCCTTGTTACTTTAGTTTATTAGCAGAATTTTCATCATGTTGTTCGAGACTTATTCTTATTTTAGATGATTTGCTGAGTATTTAATACATTCATCTGCAGCCAACCTTCCTCATAAATATTATGTTAGTAGGTATGAGCCTCAGATGTGTAAAACTTGTGGAAGCAGAATTCTCAGATTTTATCGGATGTATAATTTTATTTGATCTATGATGGGTGAAAATTGATGAAGGCTCTCGTCTATTAAGATCCTTGTGTCATGTATTCTGCATAAATGTTTCAAACTGTTCAATTTTTTCTTAATTTTTCCTGTGTTACTCGGCAGGTTGAGAATTCATGAGGAGAGTGACTTAGTGAGATAAAAGTGGTGGCCACAATGCAGAAGCTTTGCTAAGACTTCTATTTAATTCAACATCTACTCTAACTGAGTGAACCAGCAACGAGGAGAGAAATGGTTTCTACAAACTAAGAAGCTCAGAAACTTCAATTGGTATGTTCTTCTGGGGTTAATAATGTTCCATATCTTATAGATATTAATTAGCTTTACTTAGTTTGCATGGTGCCAATTGAGTTATTGGCTTTCCTTGAAATGGTTTCTACAAACTAAGCAGCTCAGAGACTTCAATTGGTACGTTCTTCTGGGTTTAATAATGTTCCATATCTTATAGATATTAATCAGCCTTAGTTTGCAAATTATTGCCAGTCTCTCTCATGGTGCCAATCGAGTTATTGGCTTTCCTTGGAATTATCATTTTACTGCTTACTATATATGGTGACACTGTTAGTGGAAATTTTTAAGCAGTTATTATTAGAGAAAATATATGTTTAGGTTGTGTATAGCTCCTGAGTTTGAGGTTCACATAAATATTAAAATCAAGAATCAAAGGCAGTAGTTTATGCTTTCAAAGATCTTCATCATGTGGTTGTGGCCTTTGCTATGAAATGACTTGTTATAACCCTTGCGGATTCTAAGCTTGGGTGATCTCTATAGGGGATCAGCCTCTTTGGAACTCTATAGGGGTGATAGGACCATAGCAGGGTTGGTTCCTATTCACCCTAGTAGGAGTCAATAAAACTATGTGAAATTGTAATAAAACCCCACCTAGTCATCTCTATCTTATAAAGAAGTGTGGTTATGGTTTATTTTGGGGCCTTAGGGCTTAGTGGCCGCCACCCCCTTCACTGGGTTGGTCGACCAGGGTTTCCATCTGCTAGAGTCGGCTATGCAGCCACTTAGGCCGTCGCCCATCCCTAGTTAGGCAGGGCGGCTATAGGAGGGGCAAGGGGGAAAATTTACTTAGGAAGCACCCCCCTAGGGCTAGGGTTTTGACCCCTATATAAGCTTGTAGCCTTTATCTCTTTTTCATCAAGCAAGAATACTTTTATTTCAGCCTTGTGGCTGACCCTAGGAGGGAGGAAGTCCTATAGTGTTCCAAGGGTTGATCCCTCTCAAAGATCAAAATCATATAAAGCTTCTTTGGGGTTCTATCATCTGGTATCAGAGCCTCCTGCTGCCCCTGCTGCCATCTCTGCCGCCTCCACCCATCCAAGCAATTCCCACAATTGCTTCAAGATGTCGCCTCCACCATCATCCCCAAGCCACAGATCAATCAATTTGCCGCTGCCCTTGCATTGCATTGAAGATATGGTAAAACTCCACCACCCACACCGTGTTACTACTACAAACCTTTATCCTTACATACCGTAGAAGTTTTTCTATCCTTACCTTGTTGCAAATTCTTACCGTTGCAATCGTGATCATCGTTGTGAAGGGGAAACGTTGCAGAAACTTTTTCAGCCACTCAGAGGCTTATTGAAACCGGTTTATTGAACATCTTTTGTGGACAAAATTTTTACATGTTCTCATAGATCAATTTAGCTTCCATCTGAGATTGATCTATCGTGAAAATTCTCTTTGAAACCGATCCTATATTGCTGCAATTCGTCGCTGTATACTGCTGGATTTTTGCGACAAGAATTTGCCTTCATACGTTGCCTCAGTTTTCCTATCGTTACGTTGCCAAAATTTTGTTGATCTAAAATGCTGCTAATACTCTCATCTGAATCGAGGTTTTGCCATTAAAATTCTTCTCGTCCTCAGATTTCTTCTGGAATTTACGTCGAGAATTCGCTGTTTCTTCGACGCAAATTCTGTTCGGCAGGACAGCAAGTATGCAGCATCTTCTCGTTGAATTTTATCAGATTTCGCTACCGTCTTTTCCGGGTTTTTGAACTCCCTCTTTCTCATCTTCAACCCCTGCCCTCCTAGCCCAAAAACCCTATCAAACCGCAGCCAAAAACCGATCCAAATCAGCCCCCAAACACCCCTAACCGTAGCCTACTTCACCGATCCACCCACCCTTTCTCTGAAACCTCTCATGCCCTTAACCCGACAATAAAAGAAAGATCTCAACATCACAGATCTTGAGGCTTATGCCATGGCAATAGAGGAGGCTATCAATGCGAAGTTTGAAGCTTTTAAGACCTGATAAGGGACATTTTGGTCGGTCGAACATTGGTGCGGCCCGTAAACGCACGAGGAATTGTCCGCTTTGGGCGTGCCCGCACGGCCTTTGTGGAGACTGAGAGCTCCAAAAAGCGCCTCTGAGAGTAAGGGAGGCTGGTGGACTTATGAGCCCTTAGCTCCCCTACTTCTCAACCAATGTGGGACTAAATATGACCTTATCATTACTCCCTCCACAAAGAGAGGGAAGGGCTCATGTCTGAGGTGCTTGGCTCGGGAGTACTGGTCGACCGAGGTGCACGGCTCGGGGCCCTCCTTCTAGCGCCAATATGATAAGGGACATTTTGGTCGGCCGAACATTGGTGCGGCTCGTAAGCGCGCGAGGAATTGTCCGCTTTGGGCATACCCGCATGGTTTTGCCCTTTGTGGAGATTGAGAGCTCCAAAAGGCACCTCTGAGAGTAAGGGAGGCTGGTGGACTTATGAGCCCTTAGCTCCCTTACTTCTCAACCAATGTGGGACTAAAGATGACCTTATCAAGACCCACATGGAGGAGAAAATTCGGACTATCTTCGTCGAACTCAGCATGGGTCGACCACCGAGCCCAAGGAAATCACAACAAGGGGAAACTTCAGATCCAGATAATCCACGCATGAGGGTAGACTTCCCTAGATGGGAAGAAGGAGACCCGATCGACTTGATCTCACGCGCAGAGTGCTACTTTCGGTTCCACCGAACCGTCGATGCTTTCATGGTGGAGATTGCGACCATCCACCTTGAAGGAGATGTGATTCAATGGTTTGATTGGTTCGAGCATACCCATGGAGGCCTTTCCTAGTGGCAATTTAAGGAAGGACTATTAAACCACTTCGGACCTATCGATTATGAGAACATCGACGGATAATTGGCGAAGATCCGACAAACCACTACTGAACAAGAATACTAAATGAGGTTTGAGCGATATCTAACTAAACTCGTGATTGGTCTGAAAAGTAACTTTTAGGAACTTTCATTGAGAGCTTGAAGCCGGAGATACGAGGAGAAGTGAAAGCACGATAACCGTACACCCTTATGGCAGCCATCTCCTTCGTGCAGCTACAAGAAGAATGATTGAACCTCGAAGCCCGAAGGACGAGGGTCACTTCTGCACTCCACTACTACCGCCATGTTCCCATTGTGAGTCAGGTCGTCGATGCCTCATTCCTTCATCGGTCATATACTGATGCTCTAATGATGCACGAATGCCAACTGTGAGATCTGGATCGACATCATCACCACGACCCTTATACTGATCATAAACTTGTTTATGCATAGTCCTACAACATTCTTCCTCGGCTAGTGCCTTATTTTTTAATGTTTCTTCCTTTGCTTGTTGAATCTTGTTTTGAAATAATTTACGAATTTCCATCGGAACCTTCTTGCATTTTATAACATCATGATACCCGCTAGCCAAATGCATCTTCACTCGAGTTATTCCTCCACCCTTGCTAATGTAGTCATAATAAATACATTACCAATGATGACGATTCCCATATAATTTTCGGGCATAAACCCATGCATTATCTTATGGTATTTCCTTTGGTGTCATATTCCTATCATATTTAAATCAAATAAGCTATAAACATGTAGAATTGACCTAATATCGATAAAAAACTACTAAGCGCAGTATTAAATAAATTTAATTATATGTTAATTATGTTTTTCAATATTATAAACATGTCAAACACCTTAATAAGTATTAAAGACATTGAATTGACCCAAAATACATCATATTTTGATTAAATCATAATTAAATTCACTAATTACAGTATTAATTAACTCTAATAAAATCTAATTAAATTTATTTTGCCATCATAAATATGTAAAATAAATTAAATAATTAATTTTGATATAATAGAGATTATATTATGATGAAATCATCAATAAATACATTAATCATGTAATTAATATAGTTAATTATATATTAATTATAATTTTCAATATTATAAACATGTTAAACAACCTAATACGTATAAAAAACTATTAATTAACCCAAAATAGATTATATTTTAATTAAATCATAATTAAATTCACTAATTACAGCATTAATTAATGATAATAAAACCTAATTAAACCTATTTTGCCATCATAAATATGTAAAACAAATTAAATAAATAATTTTGATATAATAAATATTATATTATGATGAAATCATCAATAAATACACTAATCATATAATTAATATAGTTAATTATATATTAATTATGTTTTTCAATACTATAAATATGTTAAATAACCTATAAAAAACTATTAATTGACTTAAAATAGATCATATTTTGATTGGATCATAATTAAATTCACTAATTACAGCATTAATTAACTCTAATAAAATCTAATTAAACTTATTTTGCCATCATAAATATGTAAAACAAATTAAATAAATAATTTTGATATAATAGACATTATATTATGATGAAATCATAAATAAATACACTAATCATGTAATTAATATAGTTAATTATATATTAGTTATGTTTTTCAATATTATAAACATGTTAAACAACCTAATACATATAAAATACTATTAATTGACCCAAAATAAATCAAATTTTAATTAAATAATCATTAAATTCACTAATTACATTATTAATTAATGATAATAAAACCTAATTAAACCTATTTTGCATCATAATTATTTTTTGATATTTAATATACATAAAATATAACCATCTTATCTATTAAGAATCTAATTTTGAATAAATTAACATTTAACATACTAGTCATAATATTAAGAATGATAATTACTCTGATTAAAGAAATTAAATACGTACCTCTGGATTCAAAAATCCTTCCTTCTTCCTAGATTAGCCTTGATTAAATCCACAAATCTTGTCTTGTAGAGTTTTGAAGAGTGGAAATATTGAGAAAGAGATGTGAGAGAGTTCAAGAAAGAATGAGAGTGAAATAAAGTGAAATAGGAGGAGAATGAGTTTAAATAGGGGTAGGAAGGGTTATATGACCTTTAGAGGGTTTGTAACAATTTGTAACGGTCGAAAATTCGATCTTTACCAACTTGTAATTATTTAAAATTCGAATGTTACGATGTTACAGGGTTTGTAACGGTCGATTTCGATTGTTACCAAGCGGTAACGATCGAAATTTTGATCGTTATCCGGCGGTACCGCCCGAAATGGGTCACATGAAGTGGTACCACCCGGTAGCGAGCGGTCTACGTACTAGTAACCTGATAGACCGGTACGTACCTCTCGTACCGGGCAGTACAGCTCGAAATTTCAAACCTTGGTTTTCTGCACAGGCTGAAAAATAATTGATCTATTGATAATAAAAAGAGGCCTATAGGCCTTCTAAACCCTAACTCCTAATAGGATTCTTACTTCAAGACTCCTACTCCTAATAACTCCTACTCCAACTCTAAGAAGCAACTCCTAGCCGATCCCTACTAGGGGTGACCGGCGATTAGTACTCCTAATCCTCCTCTACTTTGGCCCTAATCCTCCTTTAATTTAATCTCTGACCCTAGCCGGCGCTTTTAACTATAGTAGGGGGTGGCTAGCTAAAGTTTACATAAGCTCAATGCCTAACCCAAGAGCCCGACATAGTCGGCCGCTCCATCTATTAATAGGGCCAGCCAGATGGTGTTTTACATGTGTGCTCCTTCAATAAATTTAAAATTAGGACTTCATTAGCTGAAGTCCTAACATGACTTCATATGTGGATTTGTTGTTAACTTGTGGTTTTGCAAGTTATATGTGAGGTTAAGATGCAATTGATATGTTGAACAAAGCTAGCATGTTGTAAGAACTAGGATGTAATAGATGTCATTTTTTTCCTCTTTTTGTTACTTATGCAAGTTGCTGTTTTCTTCTTTATAAAAGGAGTAATTTAATATGATTAATGGTCTCCACATTGTAGTTTCCATCTCCACACGATGAGCGAGTTCACTATTTTATTTTTGTTCCTGATGTCTGGTATACATCCTTGTACAAGTCATTAATTGGTGAGTGAACATTTTATGCTTTAAGAATATGCAAAAGATATATCTATGTTTGGAAAAAGGAGAGACCAAAATACAAAAAGGACATACATTAAGAAGTACAATGAAAAATTGAAGTAAAAATTATGGCTATAAAGAAAATTCATATTTTAATTCTGGTGTAACAATCTGCAGCATTCTGCCACAAAAAAGATAGAAAGAGTGAGATGTAAAATCATGGAGCATTACTCTTTTATGGTCTCCTGCTCATCTTGGAATCGCGTATAAGTTCTCTTAATTTTTCATCAAATAGATTGGTATGACAAACTGCCCTTCAAAGGAGCCCACAACCCCTATAGCGTATTGCTCTTTGAAGGTGGAAGTATTGCATTCATCTTTGTAGAAATGATATCTGGACTCTCTGGTTATCATCCATTATACGTAATATTTTGAGAAATTGGACATCTTATTTTTTATAATTTATCTGTCTGTGCTAAAATCAGCATATTGTAATGTTGTAGTTGCCGGACCAATGATTCAGAGAAGACTATTTATTCTATCCAGAATCACTGTCTTATCTCAGTGTTCTTGAAATCAGAAACTTTGTGGCAGCTTCAGTTGAAAATTTTGTCCGACACATTGTCACTGCAAAAAATTTGTATTTTTCTCATGGAGAAAAAGTGTCAGAGCTGGCATATGCACCATCCTATAGAAGCCAGCAAGCTATCGTGCTTAATTTAAATTTTCTTTAAAAGTGAGTACATGCATCCGAAGAAAAACTCAAGAGCATCACAATGGAATCGAAGCCCATTTTCAAGAGGAATTCCAATATGGAAATTAGTGAAAGTCCCCCAAATGCTCCAAGGCAGAGGCTTGCAAAATCACATCCTGGTGGCGGCATTAAGGTTTCCTGAGAGGTAGAATGATGGCAAGGTGAAATTCCTACAAATATGTAGTAGTAACCTTTTAACAGTTTGTGTGTATACACTCTTTCTGTATGGTTCGATCCGACTCTCTTTATGAGACTCTCTTTATGGTTTTGTATTGTGCTCTTTTGTTTGGTTGCACTGCAACTCATCTTCAATCCATATATCGAAGAAGATGGGCTTTCTCTAATATACGCAATTTTCTGGAAGTGGGTTCTTTCTTGTCATGTATTTGGAGCTTCTTCGTCCATAATTTTATCGTAAGCTTGCCCCGAAATGGATTTGTCTTAGGTGTGGATTCTTTCGATGTTCAGTTCACCGTATGCACTGTTGCTTTACGGATTTTGAAGTTCTGATTGGTTTTAAGGCATGCTATTACTTCTTTTTCTTCTTCTGATTAATGTGAGATATAATATTGGGAACCGGATTTTGTTAGCTCATGTTGTACTAAAAATTTCTAGTGTCCATCCATCATTGTTCTTCCTAAAATTGAAGTGTTGTCACATCCCACACTTTGGGAGGTTCTCAATTGATGCAGCAAGGATTTGAGTGGAGGAGCATGCACTTTGTGATTTGTTTCATCAGAGGGGATTATTTTGGATCCCAAATGCATCACTTCCACCAACCAATCCTAATAGGAGGATATTTTTCCATTAGTTTTGTGGTACAAATGCTGATGTATGTATGGCAAGCAGCAGAGCATCCAATTGTTCTCCCACAGTTCAACATGATCTTGCAACCACTACTAACCAAGTCTTGCAACACACCACGAGGCAGAAGCATCCTTTTTTTTTCCCTCTGCATCCCCTTCTCTGTGGATTCTCCTCCCCCTCACATCCCTTTCGACTTCCTCCACCCTACCCAACCAAATACTATACAGAGTGAGCAGAGGAGGAGGAGGAGCCGTAATGGGTGTGTTAAACAGCTGATTGGTTTTAAGGCATGCTCTTACTTCTTTTTCTTCTTCTGATTAATGTGAGATATAAAAAGTGGATGGGGACGTGTGGGAGTACAGTGGTGGAGACAGGCGTCGACGGAAGAGAAAGAGGAGGGGAGGGGAGGGGAGGCAACCCAAAGACGGTGTCGCGTGGCTTTCTTTATTATATATATATATATCAACAGAGGTTGAACGGTAAAAGAGATTATTAAATGGGTGTGTTAAACAGCTTAAATGCGATCGTAAGTTACACACACACACACCTAATGGAGAGATCACATGTTGTGCCAATTCCTTCCTTTGGCTGTATTCGACTACACCCACCCATCCATGCTGTTGACATCGGAACACAGCTTGTCTACTGCTGCTCGTGTTAATGGCCGTCTTCATCCGTGTAATTGGATTCAACCTAATAAGCCGGAGGAAGAAGGAGACCGCTCTGCCTCCTTCCTTCGACTCCACAATAATAATAATGGCTGGCTGCTGCTACGATCGCCGTCAGGTGGGACACTTCATATTGCCGAAACAGAGCCACTGCTCTTAGAGCCCATTACCACCATCCCTCGCTATATTTTATTAGTTCCAAGTCAATTTAGAGAGAGAGAGAGAGAGAGAGAGATATGACCACCACTTTTCTCTCCCACACCCATCTTTCTCTCTTTTGACGCCCCGTTTCCCTGTCCTATTCACCTTCCTCGAAGGGGTTCGTTCTCCATGTCGGCTTCCTTCTTCTTCTTCTTCTTCTCTCTCTAGGTTGTTTGTTTGTGATCCCTTACCGGAACGGTTGAAGCAAAGAGCAGGCTTTCTTTTGTGCAATGGAAGCAGGAAAACCCAAGTCTCATCCTCCTCCTCTTCTAGCGGAGTTGTCAGTAGAGGCGCTGAGACTCTTCTCAAGATGGTTTCTTTCCCTATCCACCCTCTCCGCCCACCCTCTCTTCGCCGTCCTCGCCGCCGCTTCCATCCTTGCCTTCCTCTACCTCCCCCGCACGCTCCTCCCCCTCCTCCTCTCCCCCATTCCCATCTCCACCTTCCTCCTCCTCGCCGCACTCTTCCACCTCCGCTCCCCGCCGCCCAACTCCCTTGCGGCCGCGGCCGCCGACGAGGAGGAGGTAACCCCAGTTCTCTCCGAACCCAAGCCCGAGGCCAAGGTGGTGGAATCCACCGATTGCCATCAAAATGTGATCTTTCGCGATGCTTTCGTCGACTGTCTCCGCTGGAGCGGACCGCTCGAGGTCATATACGAAGAGTACGAGGGGGAGGAAGAGAACGAGGAGCGCCGCTGCGGAGGACGCTCGCAGGAACAACAACACTCGAAGTGGGCCCAAAATGAAAAATTGGGAAGCGGGCGACTGTGGCCACTCCGGTTCGCGTGCGACGACTCCGACACCGAGAGCGAGGGCGGCTCCCCGGCCGCGTCGGGGTCGAACTCGCCGGCGGAGCCCCGGGACCTGTGGGAGGACGAAGAGCAAGGGGACGACATGATCGAGATCGATCTCGAGGAGGAGAATCTCATCGAAATTGATATCTCTGGCGGTCGGTGATCGAGAAGTCGCTGCCGTCGCCAGCGGTGGCGGAGAGGAAAAGAGGCAGCTTTCTGTGACGGTCGTCTTCGGTCGGTAGACAACTTTGTTTGATGACATAATCCATCAGACAACACAATAGGACGAGTTGTTGTATTCGACGACGAGAAGAAGAAAAAAAAAGTACGATATCTCTTTGTTCTTTGTTCACCACACTGACAGATAAAATAAATAAATTAAAAAAACTTTATTTCATTGGAACTGCAAATAATATTTTTTTTAATTTAATCAAAAATATAATTTTCAACGAATGAAACATTTCATGCAATAAGGTTCCAATAGGCAACGGTGAGATTAAGAAGATTCTCACCAGATATTTTGAAATCAAAAGGACAGATCAATGGAACGCACGTGGTTGTCTTGTCGGCTGCTCTTGGGATGTGATCATATTAGGTTTCCTCCATAAAGAAAGGGAAAACACAGAGGAGATAAATAAAATAAAAAAATGGTCAAACAGAGGAATTGATTATTTAGCTGTAAGATTCTTAAGAGCAGATAGATGTCAAAATAATTCACCGGAATGATATTTTTATGCATGCATGTATTAATTGTATCATCGATGGCTTCTCCATCACCCAATCAATCTTTCTTTTTATTGGCCATGTGTGTCGCGCTGACGATTAGGGGAGCTTGAACCCATTGACCAAGTCCACAGCATCGTCTACAGAGTTGGCCAATCTCTCTGCTTCCCCGGTGTAGGTGTGAGGAGTCAAGCTCATGAGAGTTGTCTTTGCTTCCTGGGGCAGATCCAAGCTCTCTGTAAACTCTCGGATGCTCTTCTTCGACACAGCTCTTCCTCTGGTCAATTCCTTCAGCTTCTCATATGCCTCAGGAACGGCGTATCTTCGCATGACCTGGAAAACAATTGCAAACAGCACCAACAGCTTAAAAATTTGGCATCATGATTTGCTTGAACAGAGTCTGGATTATAAAGATGAAACACAAGAAACTTAACTCTGATGTTTGATGTGTAAATTCCCATGCTGATTACACAAGAACTCCAACTTTATATTTCTTATCATTAAATATAGTTTGTTTTCCTCAAAGGACCGACCGAATAATTGTTCATTTTTTTATCATCTTTTTAGGGTTTTAATAAGCCTAGCCTCCAGCGATCTCAAAGGATCCCTCTGCTTAGCCAACTAAAACATGCACCTAAAACGAAGGAAGCAAGACCATGGGCCGCAATGCCTGGAAAGTAAACTTAATAAAAGTGGACTAACTTTTATCTGAATGGAAGACTTCTGATTGATTATAGAGAGTGATACTCTCCCAATTGTAATGCCAAATGATGAATTTACCAAACATTATTCTAGTGAATTTACTAAACATCAGAAAAAACTAAAATAGAAGAACTTCAGATCCTATACCAGCGTTTGAGTTTGATTGAACTTATCATACACAACAACAAATGTTGAGTCTTACCGTTTGAATTGGTTCAGCAAGGACCTCCCAGGTCTGCTCCAAGTCTTCATTTAAACGAGATTCATTCACCTGCAAAACGATCATTCAATTTAGAAATAGGCTAACCTGCGAGAAAGCCCCTAAAAGATTTTTTTTCTACTCTTTTAACAAATAATGACCAACTCAATCAATGATCGTGAATAGCTAGGAATCAGATAAAACTAAAGAGAAAATAGAGTTTGGATCAGAAACCTGAAAAAATATGCTTGCAGGAAAGATAAGAGCAGATTAATGAAACAACTCAAAGCTGCAGCCAAGACAGCTGGAAGAAATGGAGATCAAGAGGGAGAATAGACAGAGAACCATAACGATATAATAGCTCTTATTTTGACTAGTAATGTAACTAACAATAAATCTCAAAGGCAAGAAAATATCCATGTAGTTGGACTCCAACTCGAAATTTCATAGTTTTTTGTAGCTGTTCATTCCTCCTTTACTCCCTTTTCCTCTTTTTTTTCCATTTTTCCTCTTTCCAGAGCCATGCCTGTGGGGACACCCTGCCATACATTTATGCTCACCATATTGTCAAATATTGACAACAGTGGCCTTGACTTACTCAAGACATGCTCTCGATTAGGCAATCTTTAATAGTAAGTTTAGAGCCAAAATTACAATCTGTGTGAAGCTACAAACTTGGCTTGAATTAACTATTCATCAGAGCTTCCCAGTCTTTAACCATGTTCATGTTTTCTGTTTCCTCAGCATTATTCTTTACCGTGTTATTCCAGTTCAATTTAGATTAGCATCACCATCAGCCATTGCATAGTTTACAAACAGAAACTTACAACTCCAAAATATGAAGAATTAGAGATTCTTAACTCACGATTGCACTTTAATTAAAATTTACATCGCAGAATAGTTGAAGCTACATGTTCTTATGCTCTAAAAAACTCTCTATTTATAAGTATCATATCTGACTTTGTTGTTGGAAATGACAACAGAATTGTTGCTGTATGTTTTATTACTGTTATACACACTGAATCATGATAACCATTTAAACCACAATTCAACTTGCAAATAACTAATCTAATGATTTGACCTTCAGCAGAATCCACTGATTATGAATAAGGAATGCATAAGATGAAGAAAGAGTAACAAAAGATATGTGAACAGATTACAAACTATTATTGATTAGTAATGAAAATACAAAAAGGTTGTCATGCATGTTGGCTACAAACCTTATCCTTAGATGCTAACGAAATCCATCCTTATAAAAAGTTCAAAGAAAGCTTTGCATGGTACTTCTATATCCTTGGTAGTAAATACACACATTGCGCAAACTGCTTACCTGGAGCTTTTTGATTCCCTGCAGTGCACTTCTATAAGCCAGAAGAGAGTAACCTAAACCGACGCCCAGATTCCTCAAGGCAGTTGAATCAGTTAGGTCACGCTGTTATGCACAACACAATAGCAAGAATAACATCACTGCATGAAGATCAATGGCTAGAACAAAAACTGAATACACATATGCACATGCACACACATGCGCGCGCACGCATAAACACATAAAAATATATGATTTAAGAATAAGTGAATCTTTCAATGCGCTTTTAAATAGTTGAATCTTGTTATAGGTTCTGAGATCACAAACACGTATGTATCACTTCTAGTAAATTCAAATTTAAATTTACTACCAAATAAACTGACATCTGACCAACAAAGAGAAATCTGGATCAAGATGGAACAATACCTGCATCCGTGAAATGGGCAATTTCATGCTAAGGGCTGATAGAACGGCATTACCCAAGCATAGATTGCCCTCACTGTTCTCGAAATCAATAGGATTTACTTTGTGAGGCATAGTGGACGATCCAATCTCCCCAGCCTTTGTTATCTGCAGAGAATATTAAAAATATTTAAACTCAATCAATTTGTTACAAAGGAAAAGAAGTTAATATTGTAGTGGAAAGGTAGGATTACCTGTTTAAAATAACCTAAAGATATGTAGCTCCATATATCTCTATCAAAATCAATCAAGATGTTATTAAACTGGGTGACATTATTGAAAAGCTCTGCAATGTAGTCATGAGGTTCGATCTGCATGATAAGAGATAAGACTTTGACTCAGTAATCTTAAGACATTGCATGAACTGCTTTAAAAAAATGGTCTACACAAGGAGTGTATGTATTTGTGTGGCCTAATTTATTTGCACAACTCAGATTCTAAAGATAATCTCTACAATCAACACACCAACATTGTTACACTGAGTGAAAGATAATGCATACAAGTCAGATTCTAAAGATAGTCTAATACAAGGTTCGCTGTACCGATCTTCCTTACCAACTTGATCTTATTGCGCCCGGTAACAAACATGCATGAAACGTTTCTCGAAGTATGTGTCCGGATAGCCCAAAGTCTCGATAGTTAGCTCTAGGTCTTCCAGTCAAAAAACAACGTCGATGGAGACATATAGGTGCACTATTACGTGGTGGGGATTGCAATTTTCCATGAATTTCCCATTTTTCAGTCAATGAAATTCACATTTAGATACATAAGAATTATATAAGAACCAAAATAGTCTTTTATTTTCTTTTGAAAAAACGTAAATAGATTTCTTTGGAGTAATGAGACTATTCCAATTATAATATTCGTAGAGAAAGAACCACAATAAATGCAAAGAGGGAACATCCTGGATCCAGGATTGAAGGATTTGGACCAAGATTTCCATATGGATGGGATGAGGTATTAGTATATCCGACAGATAATTTAAATGTGATAATTTATCCTCTAAAAAAGGAAATATTGAATGAATAGATTGTAAATTATGAGATTTTGGTTTTTTTTTTTCGTCAAGGGAAGATACTAATTGCGGCGAGAATGGAATTTCCACAATGACTGCAAAACCTTATACCAAGTTTATCTCGGTATGGTATGGTACGGCACCCGGTACCGAGCATAATATTAATATAATATATATTAAAGAAAAAAACAAAAAGGGGGCGACGTCGCCGAGGAGATGTCACCTCGTTCCTTCTCCCCGCGCAGGGAGAAGGAATTGTCCGCAGGTGACGGACCATGCGGGGGAGCCAGGGAAGAGTAGCGTGTGCGAGGAATTTTTCTCCCTCTTCTTCTTCTCCCTCTTCTTCTTCTTTATCCCTCAACCGACTGCTGACGGCAGACTTCGAAGGTATCGCCCGATAGCGGGCGGGCCGCATACCGGTCAACGGGTGGGCCGTATACCGGTCAGCTGGCGGACCGGTATGTACCATCCAATACGGGGCCTTACCGCTCGGTAAGGCAATCCATGGTCTAATACAATCAACTCACCAACATTGTTACTCTTAAGTGAAGGATAATGTATACAAGCAACTCCTAAAGTATGTGTCCGTTCTTATTCAAAGCCGGTTTTGTTTAAACCTCCCATCCCACTTCCGATAAAACAGCTAATAGTCTTTGTATGGTTTTATCAGTGTCTAGTTGTGAGGCTTCCTTAGGTAGAAGCAGAAAATTTTGTGCTCTCGTAAAGCTCCACTGGGTGAAGCAATTAAAAAGAAACTATCTTACTGAAGCAAGCATGCCCAAACATGATGGTGTCATGAAAATGCATAATTTGATTAAAGCAACCTATAAATGAGAAGTTTCACAAAGTCTGACAGGTGACTTCTGATAGGCCTCCTAACTAGTAGATTATGTTGTCCATGTACTTTATTACATCTACATCAAGAGACAGTCACAGAATAATGGACAAAACATGAGGTAGTTGATCAACTAACTATAATCCAGTCGAGGCTAGAATCTTTTCAGATCTAGTGAGAAGATCAGCTTCACAATGATCCCTTGGATCACCAAAGTGGTTGCTTTAACCAGCTTGAAGTATTTGGAAGATATTTCACTGGGTATGTCACTGAAGCAACGATGTAACTATTAGCTCAAAAATCTGGGCCAAGGATGTTTGTGACTTGGAGATGTTAAATAAAACCATGTTAGGATTAGGAATGAATTGGTGGGTTCTTGTCAGTAACAAGACAAACAATATCATGATCAATATCAAGATCATGTAATTGCATAACACAAAGAACGATATGTTTTTTCTACCACAGTAAGCATGCCATAGATTCTTTTTCTGCCTATTCTGCTTTGTGATCTAGTAATATACAAGATGTAGAATATATACCTACATGTCTAAGGATGATCGGAAAAAATTTGCAAAGTGTTGCTATTATTCATTGATAAAAAAATGGTAGTCATGAATCTTCATGGATCACATGGTTAATAATTTGGTATGGCCATGGGTTAAAAAGATGGAACAAGCAGCCAAGGTGATGCACAAATGAATCAACATGCTACAAAATCATTCCTCCAGTATGAAAGAGATTCACTTACCCAGTATGGCAGATAATAAACGTTAAGAGTAAACAATCATATGAAAAATAACAAGGTTGCACCTTGTAATTGAGCAGAAACTTCAAAGATGTTGCAAATTAAAAGAGAGAGAAAACAGAAAATGAGGTTTTCAAAGTTTGACGGCAAATCTACATGATGATCAAATTTGAAGGATTGAGATTGTCATGTTTTCTCCAGTACAAAGATGTCAATTTGAGTGTTTAAATCAGATGAAATTTCAGATGAAAAATGCATCCAAACAATACAATTGGAAGCAAAAACAGAAAAACTTGTAATAAAATAATGAAATACTATAGACTTAGATAACTCAAAGCATGACCAGAGGTAAGGTTCATTGTACCGTAGCATACCGCTTGGTATGGGCAGTATGTACCAATCCAATACGAGACCGGTATGGACAGTCCATACTGGTACATCGGTATATCCCACCGTACCATGTGTCAATACATCAGGACAGCTCAGTATGTACCGTACTGACAGCTGATCGATATACCGATCCAGACAAACCAAGACCAGAGGTCCTTTTCCATGTAAAGATACCTTATCAAAGAAAATGAATTCAATTGTTGCAACTAGCTATTGAAGATCAGTATGGTGAAAAAAAATCATTTGCAACAAAAATTAAGTTGGACAAGATATCTATTAATCTTGAGTGAGCATATAATCATGCAATAATGTATAATGAAAAATATACCTGTGTCACATAAGCATTGAAGTCTACTCCTAGAGATTGTACAAATTCTGCACTAATGTTTTTCCAGTTGATATCAGGGTATGCAACTATATGAGCATTATAATTTCCAACTGCACCAGCAAACTTGCCCAATACATGAATGTTGGAGAAAGCCTTTCCACGCTCACTTAGTCTGACAGCAAAATTTGCCATTTCCTTTCCCAAAGTAGTGGGTGAAGCCGGCTAAACACAACAAAGAAAGAACTGATTAATTTTGTTCTGCAATGAATAAGAATTTGTTTAAAGCAAAAATCAATAGCACTAACTGTCCATATTAATATTGTTGAAAATTTCTTTGAAAATGGCAAAAAATTTAGTGTAGCATTACCAACTGAGGGAAACTCATGGCCAAGTAACCCACACTTTTCGAATGATGATGTTGCTTTCTCATGATCAAGGTTTTAAATTTTACACCGTGTGCCCCCACAACATGCTGGCCACCACAGATTTTGTGCTAAGGCACCACATTGTTATCGTGCTCACATCATGCCACAAAACCTGTGCCATTATTGTTCCAGCAGGAACTAGCACAAAACAAGCATCCAAGTCCACTATAATAACAAATATTCTAGGCTTTTTCAACAATAAGATCCAAGTCAACCATTTAAGTGATTAGAAACTATTCTAAATAAAATTCCATTGTATAAAAGCATGAAACATGTCATAAATTTATTTTGTTAAATAAAGTGAGTTTAGATGTTCCTTCTGTCAATGCATCATTAGTGATTTATGAACACAATGTAACTTTTTAAACTCTAAAATTTTGCAAGAAATAATTACATTATAGCAAAATTTGACAAAAAATAAATCAACAACTTAGAAACCATAACATCTATTAACCTATTTATTGACCACATAAAGTGACATATGTTGTAATGTTAAGTTGTCCTAAACTCCTAATATAATGTGATTTAACATTTCTAACTTGTTAGTTTTACTAATAAAAGTACCAAGCAGATTTGTATAAGATCTAGAAGCAAGAAAGGTTAATGGAAATTGATATGAGTTCTTAGAAGCAAGAAAGGTCAAATGTTTAACACAAAAGTTAAAATCTTTAACTAGGAAAGAGTAAGCAACTTATGGTAACATCAAAGGAAAAAAACTACATCTCCTCTATAATAGGTGTGGTACCTGTCCATGAGTGCGTGACAGCATAGGAATATGTGCATTTTCCTTTGCGATGATAAGTATTGCTTCACATAAATCAACCATGACTGGAAAAATGACCTTGTTCATAGCTTCTTTTAGTGATAATGCATGAGCCAAATTGTTTATATCCTCGGATGTACAAGCAAAATGAAAAAACTCGAGCACCTGAAAGAAGAGTATCACACTAATCAAGAACAACAAAAGTACATTATCATATACTAATTTGTTAAAATCACACAGTAAATTTAAGGGCAAACAAAACAGCCCCTCCTGGCGGTTAAGAAAATACAACTAACCTTTGCAATTTCTGGATGGGATTTACATCTTTGCTTCAAATAGTATTCCACTGCCTTGACATCATGATTAGTTATTTTTTCTATTTTTTTTACTTCTAAGGCATCATTTATATCAAAATCTTGAATAATTTTTTCCAAGAAAGACTGAGCATCCAGACTGAACTGCGGGACCTCTGTAATTTCTGGGACTTCTGAAAGCTTTAACAACCATTTCACCTGCAAAGAACCATTCAAATCCTACTTAACAAAAGCAGCTAATGTTAACACCAACGGAAAAACCTTATCTCACTTTCCTATTACTGAAAAAAAAATTATTCCAGAAATTATGAGTACATGCCCATAACTACCACCAGTGCGTAATTTTATTTCTGCTTATAAGCATTTTCAAACACGAGAAAGAGAGAAAAAGATTATATTTGATAACATAACATTGTGGAATTTGGATATTGCATCTATCTGGAAGTAATCAATACCAACAACATATGGACATGTCATCTTCAAAAATCTTGAAAAGTAGGACAAAACAGGGGATAGAACAGAACAACTAACATATGAATTTTATATTATGATATTTTACTTTGTAGTTTGTACAACTTAGACAATATATAATAGTCATATATAATTCATGATACACATGACCAACATTCATATGAATAAAAGAATTCATAAAAAATACTTCAAACACATAAAAGAAACATTGAAGAGTTAATCAGCAATCTGATCCACATATATAAACTCAATCACTTGGCATTCTACATATATGTAATAGATTAACATATATAAGCGATAATGGTGTAAGACATAGTATACTCCAATCTATCCAGCACAGGTTGAAAAATATTTAAGATTTGGTCACAGACATGGATGTGTAAGCACTTTGAAGTGTCTGTCATGATAAGGATTTAAATTGATCTAATACAAATTCTACCTCCTCAATGATATCTTAGTAAGCTCATCACTCAGAAACAATTGTAAGGCTGAAATCATAATGTTTGCATCTGATTGACGACGTTGTGAATTCCATCTCCACATAAAAGTTTGAGTTACTCCTCTAAGATTACCTCGATCATGTGTTGCATAAGCCAATATTCAGTCGATGTTCTTCGCCTTCACTAATGTGACAATCATTCTTCCTATGCACTTAGGGGTTTGTTTATGAACTAAGCCCCCAGAACACTTTCTGCATAACTTGAGTTCCACTCGAGGCTTTCTAAGGAAGATTTTTATAAGAAAAACTTCCTCCACCCCAATCATTTTCGCTACACAATTTTAAAAGTGAATCACTTCATTTGTAAGATCAACTTCAAGGCTGCGACTTATTTTCAGCATTGTCCTTCCTACACCAAATAGCCGTCTTAGCAGTCTTACACTTTTGAGTTATTCTCAGTTCACCACCCTAAAGTAGTTCTCAGTTCAATACATTGTCATATAAAACATAGATGAACAGATGAAAGAAAGTTTCATTAATGATTAAAGTAATAGATAAATGTCCAATGGTTTATAAGGGTGAAAATGGACAAAGCTTATTATGTTACTATAACAGCTTAGGAGTAAAAAATTGCACTCACATATCAAAATGCTCAGGAGGCCTCTGCATGAGCCAGCCAATTACATAGCAAAACAAAAGAGGGAGCTAAACATGCAGAATACTAAATACTCACTTATGAGAAGTGAGTGCTAGATATATATTACCTTCAGATGCAATGAAGAGTTCCTAAATCTTGCATGCCAAAGATTTCCACAAGTATATTAAGTGGTACTAGGGCTTCTTATAAGAGAATAGAACAATCAATTTATGCACTTTGTGCAGAGAACTGAATTAGTCTACAACATGGTCTGAGCCATATACACAGTATAGAATTTAGTACTACATTCCTAATTATCACATGGCATAGTGGCAGACATATGGACTATTTAGAGCAGCAGTCATCAGAATAATAAGATCACAAACTCATAAATCAATATGATCACTTGGTCATTGAGAATTTAGAAAGAAGAGGTAGGGTCAAGTATATCAAAAACTACCATAACACACTTGGAAACACATCTCACATATAAAATGATAGAAAAATAAGTGATGATTCAAGAGTGTTGACTGGCCAGTATATCAAACACAGGATAAACAAAATGAAACGGTTGATGTTAATTATACTCGACCAAATAAAAGGTCCCACATAATTAAGCTTAAAAAAAAGAAAATTGACTTGATTACCAAGCTAGTTGGACTAGGACGCTAACCTCAACCAATACCCGGTGACGGATCAATCCATATTCGCTGAAGAATGGGCGTAAGTCCTTGACTTTCTGCGTATAACGTCCATCCAACGGTGACAGAGACATTGTACTAGCTGACAAATCCCAATCGGTGAGATTTCCCGCATTATTCTTGTTCATCTAAAGAAAACTGAATTCCCTTAGAATCAACTAAAACAATTGAATGAACCTAATTTAATAAAACATTCGAAAGCCATCTCATTTAACATATAAATAAAGCATCCCAACAATCCTATACCTTGTAGCATCCCAAAGAACGAACACAAATTGGTAGGTTTGTAACTCTAAGATTCTTATGGTTCGTAGAGTCGAAGAATGGCAAGAGATAATTAGAAACTCGGTAATCCGAGGATACCAAGCAAATATGTGTACAAGCCTTTTAAAAGGAGCAGCCTTCTTTTGCGACTGCCAGCAGAGAAACAGTAGCTTGCAGGAATGCCAAACCAATGGGTTAAGCTGGGCTGAAAAAAGGCGCAGTCTTTCCGTTTGATAAAATTTCCAAAAGAGCAATCGAAAAGAAGTACCTCCAGGGGAGATGAATCCGTGGAAGCGACGCTCAAGGACGATCGGGGAGGGCGGATGGTGGCGATCTTCACGAAGACTGGACCCCAACCCGACCTCGGGCAGGTAGAACTCGGCCAGCCGAGGGATGGGCGCGCGCCTGGGCTCCTGGGAACTCGCAGAGAGGCCACTGCTTCCATCGGCGCGGCCGTGAGGGCGTAGGTAACCAAGACGGCGGAGGGAAGAAGAGCCGCACGGAGAGTGTTACGGAGATGTATTTAGGAAGGGAGGGGAGGCGGCGCCCCTTTCACGTGTGGCGACTCGACAGTAGGAATGTTCTTAAGCCTCCAATGTATCGAGTTGGCAACTAGCGCCACTTCTTCTTTTTATTATTATTATTATTTATTATTTTTTATTATTATTATTATTATTATTATTATCCAAAGATGGTCAAACATATCCAATATAATTTTTATATAAATCAATTATTATAAAATCATCATATTATATAGTTCTATCTAATTATGCAAGATATATTATAGATACGGTTCTGATTAAGATTATTGGTCTATAGAATGAAATTCAAATTATGATAGGATTGATTAGGAAATGACATTGACAAGAGGGATTATCTTAATTAATTATCTTAAACTCTTTGCTCTCACCTATAAAAGGATATGGTCTTCTAGAGACTTAATGAAAATAATTGGATATACATATCCGTGGATAAGTAAGGATATGCAGATACCTCACATTAGTGAAAAATTATATATCCTCTTTCATCTCTCTTTTAATCATGTGAACTAATAGAGATTATAGATCTTCCCTCATCTTCCTTTTGTCCCTAAATCTATCACATATAGCTTTTGAATGATAGGAAGAAAGAAGAAGGTAAATCTATAATTTTATTTCTTCCTAGTTTGATTCATTTAAAATTATTATAATAAAATTAAAGACAAGTAAAATTTTATTGAGCTAACCAGTATATATGTTTAGAAAGAATTAAAATTAAAAAAGGAAAGACTTATGATATTTTGGGTACTACTCAAGGAATGGGTAACAATAAAAAAAATTAAAACGTAAATTACCTGAGTTTATAAATATTTTATAAACTTATAAAAAAATATTTAAAGTAAATTACTACTTCTGTGACAAGGAAGATCATGTAGAAGAACTATAAGATTTTGTTTGAAAGAGAAATATGTATGTTTGATATTTGTATGCTTCAAATCAAATGGTATCGAAATACTTTTCTAATACTTGGTGGAATCATTATAACACTCTATAATCTATAGAATCATTATAAACAGGCGAGATTTTATTCTAAGCTACAATCTATAGAATTTATTTCGAATTGAGATGAAATCAAGGATTGAAAGAACCATATGGTAGGGTTAGAAAATTTGACTTTGAAGATTTTAATCCCAAATATATGAATTTGATCAAAATCACAAAACCCCCAAATCTTTTCTTCTCCTCTTCCTTCTCTTCTTCTTCTTCTTCTTCTTCTTCTTCTTCTTCTCAAGTTTATGTTGCAGCAATCCCTTTTTTCTCTAATTGCTATTTGCTTTAGCTAACATATGGGTTAATAGGCGACAAACATGCATGGTGCGCTTATGTATCACCTTTACACATGCATAAGTAGTAGCACTTTAAACTAGTTAGTGACATATGTCCTCCCTATTTTTTTTAACTTAACATGAATCTTCCACGATTAATTTCATATTTTCCAGATTCACATTTAGGTACCTAGCAATAAACTTTTAATATAAAATTACTTAATCAAGAATTATTAAATAAATCCTTAAATTTATAAATAGGTCCTTATAAATAATTTAAAATATATCATTACAAATATTTAAAAATAAGAGATATTACACTCTCCCCCTCTTAAAATAAAAATTTATCATACCTCCATCGACGAAAAGATGAGGATAGATTTTCTTCATTTCTTCCTCTAGCTCCCAAGTTATTTTATCCTCCATCGATAAATTTATCATATCTCCATCAACGAAATTTTTTCATGAGAATCAAAATCAAAAATTGAAAGTGTTTCGTTGAGTGAGCAATAAACTATTGAACGAAACTAAGTTATGATTATGCTAAAAGAAAACTCCATATAAGGACATGCATAATTAAAAATAATAAAGTAGATAAATGCTCACAGATTTATATTGGTTCGGTCTCAACCTGGCCTACGTCCACCGGTGCCTACTACTGATCTTCTTTGGGTGAAGATCAAACCTTTACATGCTTTTCAATCTTAACTTACAAGGGAGACTCTTATAAAAGACTACAATCTTTCTTGCTCACTCTCTTGCTCCTTTTCTTTTTCTTGTAAACTTTTAGCATACATTTTTTAAGAAACTTTTGTCAAATCAATTGTGTAAAAGCTTGTGCTAAATGCAAGAAAACTTGAGATATTTATAAACTCCAATTGGCTTTAGAAGAATGGAGCTAAAAATTCAGATGTATTTGGAAAATTCGGGTATGGGTGGTACAACCATCGACACCGTCAGTACAACCACCGAAAGTTGCTTGAAAAATTGGGCTACAGTGGTATAATCGCCGACCTAGGCGGTATAACCGTCGGGAATCCCGAAAAAGTGATTCCTTTCACTTTTCCAATCTCGACTTGTACCTTTTGTTAACCAATTCTCATGTCAATTAATTGAGCTCAGCTTGAGCTCAATCCAATCTCAAACGTCATCCCGGTTGACTCACATTGAGTTGATTTGGATTCCTTACAAATCAAACTCAATTAAGACTCAAACCTAACTATGACTTACTGATTACAATCATACAGGACCATCAAGCTTAATAAACAACTTAACCCCCATCAATCCAACAACCTCTGGCATCCTTGCGGTGAGTCTTACGATCTTCTTCAGACAATATCCCAACGTGTTCCTAGTGAGCTTCCTGATTCCTTCGGCGAGCTCCCACTACATCGTCAGAACCTTGGCCCGATGCCCAAACTTGATTATGGCCCATCATCTGGTTGTAACTTAATTCCTCCATCATAGTTAGACTTGCATTACTTCCTCTAACCACAAGTTAGATTAAATACTCATTAATTGATTTCATCATCAAAATCTTAGATTCAACAGTTAAGTTATTTCTCCTATAATTTTATTTCTTCCTAGTTTGATTCATTTAAAATTATTATAATAAAATTAAAGACAAGTAAAATTTTATTGAGCTAACCAGTATATATGTTTAGAAAGAATTAAAATTAAAAAAGGAAAGACTTATGATATTTTGGGTACTACTCAAGGAATGGGTAACAATAAAAAAATTTAAAACGTAAATTACCTGAGTTTATAAATATTTTATAAACTTATAAAAAAATATTTAAAGTAAATTACTACTTCTGTGACAAGGAAGATCATGTAGAAGAACTATAAGATTTTGTTTGAAAGAGAAATATGTATGTTTGATATTTGTATGCTTCAAATCAAATGGTATCGAAATACTTTTCTAATACTTGGTGGAATCATTATAACACTTTAACGTGTGTTGTCAATAATAGAGATTTATTTTAATATAAAAATTAAAAAAAATATTTATCATTACAAGAAATCATCTTAAAGTGAAAATGATAGTAGTTGGTACTTATCGCCTATGTTTAGAGATGATTTATTTGATTGATTTTGAAGATACGTGTTATGTTCTAACTGTAGAAATTTAGATTTTTTATCTATAATTGTCAAGATATTATTTCTGTCTTGGTAGTCGTAAACTTAATATGATTTAAGAAAACTCAAACTTTTGAATTCTATATGATAATCTATATAGAATTAATATGAATCTTGAATTTATAATAATCCTATAATCAAATATTGGGATGAAATATAATTTCATAGACTTCTTAATATCATATATGCTTATATCTATCGGTTACTTCATATTTTTATTTTAGTGAAAAGAGATATTTTATTACCTTTATATATAACCTATTGAGATATGACTATATATAATATAAGGTTTCAAGTTATTAATACCTTTAGGTGTACATAAATGAATTAAAAGATAATTAGATAGAAAAGTTAAAATTATCAGATCTGATAGAGGTGATAAATTTTATGGTAGTTATGATGAATCTTATCATAATTCTAGTTCTTTTATTAGATTCATAGAAAAAGTAGGATATTTATACTCAGTATATTTTATTAGATATGTCACATTAGAATAAGGTTGCTAAAAGTTAAAATCATACTCTTATGATATGATTAGGAACATGATGAGTTATTTTTTTTATATCTAAATCAATAAAAGAGATGCTCTAAGAATGTTTATATATATATATATATATATATATATTGAATAAGGTTCTTAATAAATTAATTTTAACTTCTTTTAAATTTTAAATTGATAGAAAATCTAACTTAAGATATTTACATGTTTAAGATTGTCTTATAGAGATAAGTATCTTCAATTTATATGAAAAAAATTAGTTTTAAATACTATCTTTGGATATTTTTATTTATCCAAATAATTCAAAGGTATACATCTTTTATTATCTTAATCATAGTACGATGATAGTTGAATATGATAATACAAGATTCCTAGAAAATAGCAAATCAACAAGATTAAAAATATCAAAATTTAGTCTTGATATTGAAGAGATACAAGTTAATACTCCTTTATTATATGAGAGATTATTGTTACTCAAATCATTAGATAACTTGATAAAACTGAACAATAAAATAAAATTAATGAATTCTCATATAATATTGATATCACTACTAATGATCATATAGAATAACCACAATCAATAATTTTGAGAATATCTCAAAGGAAAAAAAAAGTCCTATCATTTCTTATTATTATGTGGTATATTTATAAGAATGATATATGAATCAAAAGAATCTCTCATTTTTTTTACAAGTTATTAAAAATAATATTTTTTAAAAGTGATATGATCTAATAAAAGAAGAGTTGAAAACAATGACTAGAATATTGTTTGAGAAATTGTCAAATTGTCCAATAACTGTGAAAGAGTTTATTATATAAATATCACTCAAATGATAATATCAAATGATATAACGACTAGATTTATGATCAAAAGTTTTATTAATAAAGAATGCATATTTTCTCTATTTTCTTAAATGAACTTGTTAAGAATTATCATCACATTAGTGACTTATTATGATTTTGAGTTATATGTGAAAATAAGTTTTCTAATTCGGGATATAGATTTATATGTGTTAACATAAAATAAGTCACAGAAAAAAATAAAAAAAATATAAAACTTAATATACAAATTTAAGAAATCTATTTATGACTTTAAACAAGCTTCTAAACATTAGTATATAAAGTTTATTGATATCATTACTTTCTTCATATTTAAGAAAAATCCTATTAATAAGTATTTATATCAAAAGATTAGTGAGAGTAAGTTTGTTATATGAGTCTTATATATGAATAATATTTTGCTTACTAATAATGATATTGATTTATTATACTGAACCAAGAAATTTTTTGCTAAAAATTTTAAGATGATTAATATGAATGGGGTATCTTATGTTATTAACGTTAAAATATTCAGGGATAAATATCAAGATTGCTATTACTTTCTCCAAAATGATATAGTGATTAGGTCCCGGAGAGATTTAATATACAACTTTATTTAACAAATGATAAAAGTAAAATTTTTAATTAAAATAAGTGTTTTTTAAATGATTTAGAAAAAATGAGATAAAAAATATATTCTTTATGTATACATAGTTGGATGTCTATTATGCTTAAGCTTATACTAGATTAGATATTAATTTTGCAATTGAAAATAATGATATTAGAGTTACCCAGGAATGAAAATATTTAAATACTACAAAGAAAATAATAAGATATTTGGATGAAATGAAGAATTATATGCTCACATATATATAATTAGGTCACATTAAAATGGTGGTATTTTTTAAGTGTTGATTTTATAAATAATCTCGATAATAAGAAATTCACTCTATGATCTTTATCTATATGAATTGGAGGGAGATATATATATATATATATATATATATATATATATATATATATATATATATATAATGATACTATTAACATTATAAAGTTGATTTTGTGATATGGTTTGAGGTCATTAATCAAGCTTTATAACTTCAAATTTTTATCTTAAAAATTAATGTGGTTAGACTCAATTAAGTCACTGAAAATGGTTTGTGATATATCACAGTAGCTTTATTATCTAAGAATGAAAAGTAATATTGTAGCTCTATGCATTATAGTATAAAATACTTGATGGTTAGAGAAAGAAGATAAAAAATAACTAATATCAATTAATAACTTGAGTTTCAATTCTTTTCTCTGGAATTACAACTTAAAGTATTTGAAAGAATATATTCTTTTCATTAGATTTTTTAGCATCCCATAATAGATATAGTGATGTATATTTTAGTGGACATGATGATTGATATTCTTATTTACATACTTCAAATTATTTATTTTTGTTATCCTGTTCACATTTGAGTATGTACATATTATGGTTGAATGTTTTATAATAGGATTATATTGATAAGATAAATTATAATGGTTATTTTGGACTATATTAGGAAGGGCTAATATGAATGTGGTACTTAGAAGGATGTATAACATCGATGACATATAATTACTATGACTCATATTATTAGTCAGAGTTAAGATAGTATTATTATATTTATTAGACTTATTACATGTGTATAAATAATTTCTAAAATTCAAAATCTAATTGAATAAGATTATTTTAATAAATTTTATATCTTTATTTTTTTTATTTATTTTTAATTCTTCTCTGTCTTACCAATTAATAGGCTAAATGAGAGAATGTTAAATTATGTTACTTTATCTAATTTAGTAAGTTATATTATGGATATGATTGGACTTTGAGTATGGTTATCGGTCTATAGAAAATTAGTCTAGCTATAGTAGTATTCTTTAGGAGATGACTTGAGAGGGACTTTCCTAATTACTTATTGTAGACCATCTACTCTTATCTATAAAAGGACATTATCTCTTAAGAATTCAAGGCAAATAACTAGAATTGAGAGATTATAGATATTTTTTAATCTTATACTAGAATTGAGAGATTATATGTGATAGAATAAGTAGACCTTGAATTGAAAGTAAGGATACATACATAAATATGTGATAGAATTGAGAGATTATAGATATTTTTGAATCTTCTTTTATCACGTGAACTAGTGAATGAGAAATTACAGATTTTTTTCTTCTCTCTCATTTGTCCCGAAAACTATTGATCGTCTTATAAAGAATAGAAAGAGAGTGAAATGTGAGTATAGTTCTATAAAATTTTTCTAAATTATACTAAATTATATTGAAAATTATCCATCAATAAATTTAGATTTATTATTATTTAATTTTAAATTTTAATATTAAAATTTTTATATAATAACATAAGGATGATTTTTATAATATGAAGGATATGAGACGTGAGATTTTTGACTTTTCTGACTTTTCTTGTTATTCTCCCCGTGAAAGAGTCATCTCTCTTATTTTGTTCCTTTATACGACTTCAAGAATAAATTAGATCAATCACATTAATTACAAAATATTGTTAGATTTCATGTCATGGATGATGATGAAGCACGACACGATTCGGCTCGCGTGCGCAGGATCGCTCGAGCTGGATCAGGAGACTCGGGAGGCTTGGTAGACTTGCTAGGTTTTGCTTAGTTGCGACCCCTAGGGTCGGGGAGTCTATTGGGTTAGCTTCAGGAAGCGACCAAGACCTAAAAAAAAGCCTTCGTTGGATAGGTGTGTGTGTGTGCACCTGACAAGACCCCTCCGATGGCTAAGTTAACTCTTCGGGGATAAAGATTGAAAGTCGAGACTCGGTGGATCCAGAGGGTTGGTTTTAAGGAGAAGTGTCAGAAAAGTATCATTTCTGTGAACTTTTTATAGTAGAGATATTTATACTTGTAGAGCAGATGAAAGTCGTACAAAAGTATTTTATGGGTGCAGCACTTTCGGTTGACCTGTGAGTATGACTCTTCACGGGACACTACTTTCGTCGAATCTCGGGGTCTCGTTCGACGAGACCGTCGACCGTGAGTATGATCCTCTGAGTAAATTACGTAGTCCTCGGACTGACGTGTCCAAGCAAGGGATTGTCGATGTGGTCCTCATGGGTTACCGGATAGGTCAATTATTTATTCTATCATAAAATAAGTACATAACAACGAGATCCAAATTGAACCCCCCAAAAAAGAAAAAAAAACCGTACTCTAAAGCTCCCACCATAACCAACATCGACCAGCTCGCTCGAATTGGTCGTACTCTGACGTGTTTTTGGTACAGCACGTCAAGATACATTAAGACGATACCTGATGTGGCATCGGCGTTAAGGAAATTTGATGTTGCATCTTCTTCCTGGATATAAACATTCCCGGGCATTAAAAATTGGGAGGCGATCGATTCTGCTCACGCGACACCGTTGATTTCCAAGTGAAAGGTAAATATGAGTCTCCTTTGGAAATCTCCTCTTCATTCTCGGGAAGTACACACGGCATCAACCATTATCCACTTCATCTGTCTCCAGCTTTTTTTTCTCATGTCGCGGCGGCAGCTGAGATGAGGATTACTACCTCCCATCTGTCGTTGGTCAATAGTAGCATAAATTAGGCGTGAAATTGATGATTTTACCATAACATTAAGATTATGATTGGATTTGGTTCTTACAAGGAAACCATGGATTGTATTCTGGGAGCAGTGGAGTCCCTTTGCAGGAATAAGATTAATGGGCTCCAAAAAGTTGATCCATTGTAGAGATAGTATCTTATTACCATACGAGGGCGCGTCATTTATCGTTACCCTCGCTGATCCGTGGTCTCCAATCAACGGTCGTGATCTCACCGTCTATGTCGGCATGCGGGATCGCCGAAACCCGAAACCGATATGGAAGGCCGATCTCTCTACTCGTATAAAAGACCTCTTCGCCTCCTTCCCTCACTCTACCATCCTCGTTTTCTTCGGCTTGCTATCGGTCTGTTGTTTCTCAGGGCACAATGGCGGGCGGTGGGGTCGTCAACACCGGGAAAGGGAAGGAGTACCCGGGGAAGCTCACCGCCTTCGTTTTCTTATCCTGCATCGTCGCTGCCACCGGCGGTCTCATCTTCGGCTACGATATCGGAATCTCTGGTGTGACATCGGTTCTCGTTGCTGTCTTCTTTCTTTCTTGGTTCGGATCTGATGGGTGGTGGTGGTAAAATAGGTGGGGTGACGTCGATGGATTCGTTCCTGAAGAAGTTCTTCCCGGAGGTGTTGGCCAAGGAGAAGGCGGACAAGAGCACCAACCAGTACTGCAAGTTCGACAGCCAGCTGCTTACCAGCTTCACGTCGTCGCTGTACCTGGCGGCGCTGATCGCCTCCTTCTTCGCGTCGTCGGTGACCAGGGCTTTCGGGCGCAAGTGGTCCATGCTAGGCGGAGGGCTCACCTTCCTGGTCGGCTCCGCTCTCAACGGCGCTGCTGTTAACGTTCTAATGCTGATCCTCGGTCGCATTCTCCTCGGTATCGGCGTCGGCTTCGCCAACCAGGTAGGCCTTCGTAGAAGCCGATTCCTCCTGAATTCAAGATAAAAAATATCTACTCTTCCTTCTCATTTCTCCTCCAAAACTCGATCCATCTTTTTTTTTTTTTCATCTTTTACTCCTCTTCTCTCGTAATATTTGTTGGTGGGAAACATTTTGATGCACGTTAGAGTGCTTCACCAAATGTAGTCGTACAAGAAGAAAAGGGAAGGTTGCCAACTGGCTCCTCTGGTATACTTGGGAGTCCTTCACTCCACCCTCTTCACTATTCTTGGTTAAGAATAATAATGTGTTCCTCATCCCGCATTGACTTTCCTGTTTGAATCGTTATCGGCGACCTTCTTTGAATCGTTACGAAAAGGGAAGATGCTATTTTTATTTTTATTTTTGATGACCCAAGTAGTTGATTCCATCGTTTGGTAGTCTGTCCCGCTGTACCTGTCGGAGATGGCGCCGGCACGCCTTCGGGGTATGCTCAACATCGGCTTCCAGCTCATGATCACGGTGGGCATCTTGGCCGCTAACCTCATCAACTACGGCACCGCCAAGATCAAGGGCGGCTGGGGTTGGCGCGTCAGCCTCGCCCTTGCCGCCGTTCCCGCATGCATCATCTCCCTCGGCGCCCTGTTCCTCCCCGACACTCCCAACTCCCTAATCGAGCGCGGCCACTCCGAGGAGGCCAAGCAAATGCTCCGCCGCATCCGGGGCACCGATGACACCGACGAGGAGTACAACGACCTGGTCGCAGCCAGCCAGGAGTCCAAACTGGTGAAGCATCCTTGGTCGAACATCATCAAGAGGAAGTACCGCCCGCAGCTCATCATGACCATCCTCATTCCCTTCTTCCAGCAGATCACCGGGATCAACGTCATCATGTTTTACGCACCCGTGCTCTTCAAGACGATTGGCTTCGGCAGCGAAGCCTCTCTCATGTCCGCTGTCATCAGCGGGCTCGTCAACGTATTCGCCACCTTCGTCTCCATCTTCACCGTCGACAGGCTCGGCCGAAGGAAATTGTTCTTGCAGGGAGGAATCCAGATGATTATTAGTCAGGTATAATGAATGATTCGTGACTGCAACATCTGCATGGATGCTATCGGGGTTACTCGATTGCTTGATGCTTGGTTCGCTTTGACATGGATGCAGATCGTCGTGGGAACCTTGATCGCAATCAAATTCGGGACCAGCGGGGAGGCTAGTCTTTCCAAGGCGTATGCAGCATTCGTGGTGCTTTTTATTTGTGTCTACGTAGCTGGGTTTGCGTGGTCTTGGGGTCCCCTGGGATGGCTGGTTCCCAGCGAGATCTTTCCTCTGGAGATCAGGTCGGCAGGACAGAGCATCAATGTCTCCGTCAACATGCTCTTCACCTTCGTCATCGCCCAAGCATTCCTCTCCATGCTCTGCCACATGAAGTTTGGCCTCTTCTACTTCTTCGCCGGATGGGTGGTCATCATGACCATCTTCATCGCCCTGTTCCTCCCGGAGACGAAGAATGTCCCCATCGAAGAGATGATCCTGGTGTGGAAGGCTCACTGGTTCTGGGGCAAGTTCATTGCAGACGACGACATCCACGTCGAGATGGGCGATGCCGAATTCAAGCCAGCCGCATGACCCATCTCACTCCGGGATGATCGATGCACAACAACTCCTCATTTGGCAATCCCTTGTTAAACTTCTATACTATCCCTCTATCACCACCACCTTCTGTTCCATGGTTATGAGATTCTACACGCAGTCGTTCTGGTAATTGTGCTATGTTTCATCGTGAATAGAAAATTTGGAGCTTGTTATGTCATCCGAGTGTGCTATATATACAATGTAGGAGTTTGCAGTGGCTGGCTAATAATCCATCGAAAAATGCATGCATCTTTGCAGAGTGGGGAGTTCATGGAAATAAGAACATGTCCTGCACAGGAAGGCAGCCCTGCTGTCAGCTCTGTGAAGCAAAGCAAATCCATGTCCATTCTTCAATCCTTCCAGATCTTGTCACTAAAAAGTTGAATGGAATCCTGGGGACTTGCATGTCCTTCGTACATTTTCCATCGTGATAATGGATCTTCTTTCTTCCTTTATCTTCAAATCAGGCCTGGGGAAGGAGCAGCGGTGCATGTGAAGGCTTAAACCCCTTCCTCGTTCTCACATGACGCCGCCGAAAGGCTAAGAGCATGAATCGATTCGAGGATCACGAAACACGAGAAAAAGTGGCACGGCATCACAAGTTCAATCGAGAGCCTTTGTTTTTTTTTGCTGCGCCCGTGACATGAATTAATTAATTGATGGTCCGCCAGGATACGATCGATGGTTTGGATAAGATCGTGGATTAAATATAGTGACGTGGAGATGAGTTGGAAGTCCGAGGTTCGTAGTTTGCGAGACGCCACCCCATTTCTCTACGGAAATCATTGGCCTTTTTGTAGTCGATACGACTTACGAGTTGACTTTTGGTCGACAGAATAACCGATTGGAACCATGATTGCCTTTTTTTTTCCCCTACCTTGTGATTGAGTTTTCGTCGATTAGATGGTGAGAAAATTTGAATACATGTATACTAACTACATCAGTTTATTATCAAGTTCAGTTTTATAAATGTAATATATTTCCATAACTAAAATATTATCTATTTTGATATCTGAAAAATTCATATGCATTTGATATCTAAAAAAATTATTTTGGGTTAGATTGATGTAATCATTTTTTTTAGATGTTGTCACAGAATAACAGTGTGTGTTTATAATATTGATTGATATTATTATTTGTATCATATCCTGAAGTTTTATTTTTATTTGTCTAATAGTATTTATTTATTTATTTTTAAAATATTTTTTAGTTTTTTACTGTATATAATTTTAAATTATTTTAAATTATACATATGGTCCGATTAGTTGACCCACTTGTTTGACCAACAGTCCAGTGACCAAAATTTGAATTGATCGCAGGCAATACGTTGGATTTCAATGCTCGAACATTCACATATATGCATTATAATATTAGATTCGGGCGGTACGTTAGCCGAAACCCGCATTACCGCCCCGTCTCCACCGTCCACGTTGGCCAGCTTGGCACACGGTGGGACCCATGTCGAGATGTGGTTACCAGTCATTGAAGCGCGATTGGCAGTTGTGTCTGAGGTCAAACAGGTGATTCGCATCCCGTCGCCGCCGCCGAACGAACGACCCTTGGGTCCTACAAGAATGACCAATCGACATGCGCCAGGCTGTCACGCATACCAACCGTATGGTTGTTTTCCGACGTCGCTCCAATTTTAGTTGTTTCCCATCTTCTTGTCGTTATAATTGGAGACGTCCAAACAGCCAAAGCCGCCCTCCGCCTTCTCTCCTCCCTCCTTGGCTTCTCCAATCCGCAATGGCGCCCCGACCGTTTGTGTGCTTCGGCCGAAGACGCGGACGGGATACCTCGGCATCTAAACCGCCGGACGCGAACGCAACGGCGGACCAGACGCAGGAGGAGCAGAGGCGGATGGGACCCGTGCTGGTGGAGCTGTTCTCGTCGCAGGGGTGCGGCACCTCCCCGGAGGCGGAAGGCGTGGTGTCGCGGCTGGGCCGAGGAGACTTCGAGGGGGACCTGCCGCCGATGGCGGTGCTGGCGTTCCACGTGGAGTACTGGGATTACCGTGGCTGGCGGGACCCCTTCGGCTCCAGCATATGGACCGTGCGGCAGAAGGCCTATGTGGACGTGCTGCACCTCGACACCCTGTACACGCCCCAGGTGGTGGTGAACGGCCGCGCCCAGTGCGTCGGCACCGACCCCGACGCCGTCTTCGCCGCCGTCCGTTCCGCCCCCAGATTTACCTCCCCCGCCATGCAGGTTTGGCTCTTGGCTCTATCCGCTTCTCTTTTAGGACCCTGGTTTTTATCTTGGATGCGAGCTTCCCTTTCCTAACATTGCATCATTATATATCAAACGTTATGGCCAGCCATTAATTTTGATTCCACATAAAATATAACTCCTTTTTTGTTGGCTCATCTCTTTCATCAAACCATGCACCACGAGATAACAACAGCCCACCACCACATGTTAACATCCATGGTTAATTCGAGTAATTTTTATATATGCAAAAAATTACTGTAATAAAGCAACCATGAGACATCCGACCATTCTGCTGCCACACCACTCGAAAACGGAGCAAGAATGAATGCCTATTATACGGTAATCGACCTTCGCCAAAAATGGCTGCATGAGGAACATGCACGCGCAGCAGCTAATGCTTCACGGTGGGGAGTTTTGACTTGGTACTCAATGAGAACTGATGACGAGGTTTGCATGGGCGCGGGGTTGCAGGCGACGTTCCAAAAGCCCGACCCCGGCACACTGCAGGTGTCCTTCACGGGGGCGTTGCAGACCAAGGTGGACGGGAGTGGCGCCGACGTGATGGTAGCACTCTACGAGAGCGGGCTCGTCACCGACTGCGACCAGGGCGAGAACAAGGGCCGCGTCCTCACCAACGACTACGTCGTCCGCCGTCTCGAGAAGCTCGTCTCCGTGAAGGACGTCTCGGCAAAGAAGAACATCTCCGGCTCCGTCCACTTCACCCTTTGGGATGGCTTCAACCGTGCAAAATGCGGCCTGCTCCTCTTCGTCCAGAATGCCTCCCTTCAGACTTTTGGCGTGCAGCAGTTCCAAATCCCACAAGAAGACACCATCTGATCTGGTGCTCGATGCTCGCTTTCAACGATGTTCATCCTGCTCACGGGGTTCTGCTTCCAGTGTTCCTTGTTGCTGCATATGCTTTCGTTATATCCATTTGCCATCCTTTATGTACTTAATTAATTAGGAAGTATGAACCGGGCACGAAGCGTATTGTCTTGGTATTTTTTTGTCGTCGTGATGTGTGCTAATTACCTTGTCGAGCTTGCTTTGATATAACAGTCCTTTCGATTCATCTCCCTCTGTTTAAAATCTACAATTAGACTTAATAAAAAGTAGATATAAGGCTATGTGAAAAATTGGTCTTCCAAATGGATTAAAAAAAAAGGAAAAAGAACATTTATTTGGGGTAAACATAAGCAGCATATCACGGTCTCGATGGTTAGACCTCAAAAACCAAGCTTGCCAAGTGGCAACATCTGAGTGGCCCAATCATGTTGTTTCGGGGACCGGATAAGACTGGCCTCTTCCTCACCTCCATTTCTTCTCGTTGCCCGCCCCTCTCCCCCCCACCTCGTGTTCCCCTATCGCCATTCCTCTGTCGCTCGTCTCTGGCGACGACCTCCGGTCTGCCTCGAGGACCCTAATAATTTCTGCCCTCTCTCTCTCTTTCTATTGTGGGGGTCTCGAATGGCCTCCATTCCATCCGTATCCTTCGCCTCGCTTTGTAGGCAAGCCGCCGAGAGGAGGCCGACCCTTGCTGTTGCGGGAGCATCCTTCGCCCTCGGCGGATTTCGAGCCGGAGTCCCTAGTCTCAGCTCCCGGATGGTCGTCCGCTGCGTGGCTGCCGCAAGCTGTGAGCTTTCTGTTATATCTACTCAACCCTAGTTATGTATCGAGATTTGTTTGTTTGTTTGTTTGTTTTCTATTAACGGTTGTCACAAATGCATTTCGGTGCGGATAAAGGACAGTGCATTGTGCTTTTCTTTTCTTTTTCCCTATAGATTCCAAAGTTTTCTTGGTTTCAAACATTTCAGCTGTAGATTCAAGGCATTTGCTTCTCTTTATGCTTCTACTTCTGCGTTTGATTTCTTTAGAATTACATGTGGATGAAGAATGTCTTGAGTGCATTTCCTGTTTTCCCTATTGCAGTTTAGCACTCTACCCTTTCCCTGAAAGCTTAATTTGAGGTCTGGTGAATTGAAATTGTGATCGAACAACCATGATCATAGATTGAGGTAGCCCGACAGAGGCCTTTTTGGGACTGTTTATCTTTATAACGTATGTTAAGGATGTTGCTTCCTGTACCAGCCCTTCGACTGGTCTCTCTCTCTCTCTCTCTCTCTCTCTCTCTCTCTCTCTCTCTATATATATATATATATATATATATATATATATATATATATATATATATATATATATTCATTATCTTTCATCAAGACTTCGTTGAATTTCAATATAATAGTTATTTTCAGCATTTCACCAATATTTGTAGTTATTAAAGGAGACAGTTCCAGAAAGATGTTATATAGCATATTATTTTCATGGTTATGATGATCGAAGCATAACCTTCATCTTTTACCTTATTCTTTGATCTTAGTGGGAGCCGGCATAGATGAGTAGGAAGCTTCCGTTTGTTAATTTTTTTTTTCTTTTACTGATTAGATGTGCCACCCACCGTATCCGAGACAAAATTCAATTTTCTCAAATCATACAAGCGGCCGATTCCAAGCATATACAACACTGTGTTGCAGGAGTTGCTTGTACAGCAACATCTGATGAGATACAAAAGGACCTACCAGTATGATGCTGTTTTTGCACTCGGCTTTGTAACTGTTTATGAACAGTTGATGGAAGGGTATTCCGATAGTGAGGATCGAGATGCCATCTTCAACACATATATCCAGGCATTAAAGGAAGATCCTGATCAGTACAGGTACTTGCCTCCGAATTTATCTACAAATCTTTTGTAATTATGCATGGTCATGTCCAAATTTGTACATATCTTCCAGATAACTTTTTGAATTTTGAAGAGATGCCATGACTATGACCTGTCAGTAGTTAGGAACTATTGGCAATGTTGCGGAGCCTTTAACTATTGTAGAAAATGTTTTGATGGTCATAGAAATCACAGTGTGGTTAATCATTATTTTAAGGTTTTGAAAGCAAAGGATACTGCTTTCTGAGAAGTTCATCGTTGGAACCTTTTCGTCAATGTCTCCCATAGTTCAGTCAAGAGATGCCATGGTGGTAAGGTGTGTTTTCATTTCAGTACTTTATTGTATTTTGTGAAATATGAGCATTGATCCTTGTCCCGTACTAAATTTTATGGAGTGACATTCTCATTCCTTTATTAGTTTAAAGGCCATCATGAATCTTATTCCTTATATGTTCAATTCTGCTTTGATCATAGGTGGTGAAGCAGTAACAAGGTAAACCAAATAAGACCACTGAGGAGGAAAACTTACAAGGTTAGAAAGGTAATTAGGAAGCATTTAATAGTAGAAGCAGCAACAAACAAAACAGTGGGACAAAGATAACAAGAGTTGGTCACCAACTAATAAAAGAAAAATTTTCACATTGACAATCTTTTTGCAACACTCTGCTTTGCAGCAAACTTATTTGTAATAAGAAAATGCTTCCTTAGCCCTGCATTATAGGGACAAAATTTTAAACAGCCAGATAATTGTCCTTCGTCCTGTTATATGAGCCTTTTCCAGACTAGTTTGAGTCCCTTTTAACAATTTGAGTCAAGATCTAAGGGCAATCAGTTTGCACTGGCTACTTATTTGAACTTATTTTACACCTAACTTCACTCTACTGCATCAAAAGCTCACCAAAATGCCTTTGTGGAAAACAGAACTAAATCTTCTTGAAGAAATAGAAAACTTGTTGCGTTTGCTTAAGATCCATGGGTTTATGTCATGTCTAAGATTTGGCCTAATATGTTCCAATATTTGCCTTGCTAATCCTTTTAACTGTATTCTATAGTGATGTGGGAATAGTAGGACCTCTGAAGTGCAACAACGGAATGGTGGACCACACTGCATTGACTTGACATATCATCACTGCTGTTAAAAATATCCAGCAATTTCTCTTCCACTCTAAATGATATAAAGCTTAATCATTTGCCATGTCATCTAGCAAATCTTGATAATTGGTGGCAAATCAGCCACCTCAATGGTTTGAGATGAAGAATTTTCCATAATGACCTGGCCATTATGCGCACTCCATGCTGGAAAAGGGACCTTCTTTGTAGTTAAAGGGATATGAACTTTTATATGTTACTGGACTTCACACTTTTAAGATCCTCATCTTGGATTATACTTCACTTATGAGTGTGCTTTACATTGATAGTCAGAGGACTCTGCAGGATGTATTCTTGGCACCCCATGGGTTTTGTAGGGTTTACTTCATACATATCATGACAACTTTTCTCCATGGAGCTCCCTGGTCCAGACTGGATTGCTTTGGTGAACACCCGCAGTTTGACGGCTATCTCGGTTGAAGTTAATGCTGCATTTCTTTAGTCCTTGAGAGCTTGTTCGCCTAAGCAAAAGGCTTGTATCTGGCCGACTAATGCAACTTAATTCAGCAATAAAACGAATCTGACCTCATCAGACAGCTACTGCATTTTTGGTTGATGCTAGCTGTAAATTCAATTTAACCTATCAAATTTGGGTTGCACCTAGGTTATCAGTTTAACCTATAAAATTGATTCTTTGAAGTTTGATTTTGTTGCAACTGATGTATATCAAAGATTGAGGTCCTAATTTTGTGAAATCCTCCATTGCATAACTCTGGTGCCTAGTTGCTTCAATCTTTTAATGAAATTCATCTATGGTCAATATTTTATATCTTTTCCCACGAATATACTTGTGACCTATAGATACATTTTCCGTTTCACAAACAATTCAATTTGGCTTGTTAAATTTTTTGCTAATGCAGAAGTGATGCAAGAAAGCTCGAAGAGTGGGCTCGAGCTCAGACTGCTGCTTCCTTAGTAGAGTTTTCCTCCAGAGAAGGAGAGATAGAAGGCACTTTGAAAGATATATCAGAGCGAGTGGAGGGTAAGGGAAATTTTAGCTATAGTCGATTCTTTGCAATTGGACTGTTTCGTCTACTTGAGCTGGCGAATGCAACTGAACCCGCAGACTTGGAAAAGGTTGACCTTCTTCCATCATTTGAGCTATATTTCTCTTCTAAATTCCTCATGATTTCTCTTTTTACCTTTTCTTGTGTTACTTTTATTTCCTTGATTTAATGCAATCATTAAAGATATCCATCGCTTTCATACTGGACCATCTTATTTCTGACGTTCTTATATACTTTTAAAATATCTAAATCCTGACAATAACCTTCTTTTTCTGAACCTATCTGCTTTCATATTATTTGCTGCCGTGACTAGTCTTAGTCATCTTGTTTGGATTCTGAGAAAGCCCCCTGCACCCATTTGATCGTTGGAAGTAGTAAAGCCTGATTGTTGGAAGTAGTAATCAACTGTTACTAATTTTGATAAGCTGCACTTAAATTAGGAAATTTGGCTTAAGTTTCTCTATAAGTTTGACCATCAGAAATTTGAACATGTTCCTGAGATAGAAGTAATCAGCAGTTTGTCTATTGTCTTTTTTATCTTCTCTCTCTTACCTGTCTTCAAGCTCCTAATATTCATTTCTTAGTTCCCTCTTTCCTGCTGTTAAAACTTCTTCAGTTTAGAAGTTGGAATGCTGTTCTTCTCCAAAATCACAAATTTGAGTTTTCAATATGAATTTTTCTTGTCCAAATATTTCTATATATAATAAAGTTTTGCTAGTGTATACTTTCTTAATGTCACAATTGAATTTTCCTCCAGAACAGAGTGAAATTGATCTCATGTTATTGTGTGAAATTGTAAGAGCTGCCACAGCTGTTCGCTTGCTTTTTCTGGGGGGAGGGGGGAGCGGAAAGCTTGCTTGCAGTCATGTGGGTTTTAGCAATTTTGCAGTAGAGATAAATGAAAAATGATGATATATACATCTTAAGAAACTAATTCAGTAAATCTTCTTACACTTGACCAACTATAAACTCATCTGTTATGATTCTTTGATACCTCTAGATATACAAGCACTGCATGCTGGGGCATTATAGTTCCTAAATGGTGGAGCATGGTTTAGAGGAGAGCTGGGAGTGCAAAACTAGAGGTTTCCGTGGTCCAAAAAGGCAATGGATAGAGTGACATAGCTTCATTTACTTGATAGCTTGTGCAACTACAATCTCCCCAAAGAGAAAGGCATGCTGCATTCTCTTGTACCTAAATATTTGTAGGATGGTATGTGGTGTTTTCTTTCCTGACTCATGTTGAAAACCATGTCGGGTTAACTTGCTGTATTATCTTCATATAAAACTTCGGTTTCTTCGTTCTAGATTCAGCTACATTGTCAGCCAGTTAATATAATTCATATGTTTATTCTTGTGCATTGCTCAGAACACTGTTATCTAAATCATGATAATCCGGTTATCCATGTTCCTGGACTAGCAGTGAGTCAATTTTTTGCTGTTGACAGCTTTGCGCTGCATTGAAAATAAATAAGCGCAGCGTGGATAGAGATCTTGATGTATACCGCAATATTCTATCAAAATTGGTTCAAGCCAAGGAGCTTTTGAAGGAATATGTGGACAGGTAAATAATTACTTATGAAAGTATGTTCTGCCATTCCCCATAGAATACAGATGAAGATTTGATGAATATTGCACTGAATTTCAAGCAATATCCAGAAATACTATTTATGCACTATGTTAATCTATATTCTATTCACATTTGGTTGGACATGTATTTTCTTTGGATTGAATACAGCTTTCGAGCAAAAAAGGTTTCAAATATAGATTCAGAGTCATTTTTTTTCTATTTTGAGCGAAATTCCTCAGTCCATGATGAAACATGAACAGTGGGTTTGCAAACCAGGAAACAACTAAAAGATCACTCATCATAGAGCTTTCTCACTATATACGTTTCCTGCAAGTCTTAGATATCAGGATTGAAGTGCTAAATATGCCAGGATCGATTGAATGCTGATGTAGCTGAACCTGTTTCTGCAGGGAAAAGAAGAAAAGAGAGGAAAGGGTTGAATCTCAGAATGCTAGTGAGACCGTTACAAAGTGCACAGGAGATTTCCATTTTGTGAGCCATTAACTTTGATACTTCATGTCATTGAGCCATGCCAATGCTTGTTTGACAAAGCTTGAACCTGGTCAGTACTTTTTCTTACTTGAGGCACGGAAGAAGCTTCACATGTGTTGTATATGCTGATACTTTTCATGTCTGTAATGTGATATTTTGACACGAGGCTCAAGATTCACAAGATGTATTCAGCTGCTCCTTTTCATTTATCCCTTGTACAATTAATTATATTCAATCAACATCTTGTACCAAAAAAAATTACTCACCATATTACCAGAGGCTGTCTTAACGTTTCTCACTCAATTCAATATTATCATAATATACTTACCTCTTCATTTAAAGTTACAGTAATGTTATTCTGCTTATGATTGATGCTGGTGTTTCAGAGCTGGAGTCTACCAACTCATCGATGAGGGACTTAAACATCCTTATTTGTGCCACTCTCTGGATAGAAAGAATCAACTCAACAGTCCTCACCAACAACAAGAACTCTCTATCCATGCAGCAACAGATCAAAACGCATTCTTGTTCCGGAAACTATCTTCTCACTGCTGCTAAAGTTAGCCCTGTTTGTCATAGTGATTTCTCTTCTTTTTCATGTATAATGAAACCTCCCTTTCAGAGGAGTCTACCAGAACCGGAAAGTGTTGCTAATGCACAAGTTTTGCTTCTATTTTCCGCGTTCATTTTGATCCAGACTTGTGTTGATTAGAGAGTTCAAACATTCTTCATCAACAACAATAACCAGAGTAAAATTGTAGGATTGTTATTTCCTGGCAATTATATTCTTCCTGCTTCTCTGTCTCGAGTTAAATAGCTCAAAGGCCACATATCCTGGCTCTCTCTCACATTAGGCCAAGAACACCCGGTAGTGACTTCTTTTCAGGCATTATCCTTGGATATTTTTGATAGGTGTTAGAATTTCTTATGATGATTATAAGCTTGGGTTGATCTCGGTAGGGGATTGATCCTCCTTGGAACTATAAGTTTCTCCCTCTTTGGTAGTCGGCCACAATGGTTGAGAAAGATTGATCTATTGCTTGATGAATAAGATGGTTTACATGCTTATTTATATGATTCATGAATAGACTCCCTAAACTAGGACTCATAATAAGTGTCCTACTAGAACTAAAACTCTAACTCTAACTCCTACATTAAGTGAAACTCTACTAGAAGAGTCCCAACCCTAGAAGGTAGCCTACTTCCCCAACGAAGATGGGCAGCCAATTAGGGTTAATTATAGTTATGACTCAGTTGACTCTGACCCGAATTCAACTTCGGCTCCTAACCAGGCTCCAGTTCAATCGAATCCTAACCATTCTAGAATTTGTGCTGATTTATTACAATGGACTCAAATGTCCTCCTAACCGATCTAATGTCATGTCTAGGCTGGCCAAAAGGGCTCAATCTAAGGACTTGACTCAATCGACTAGGACCCGACTCAACTAGGGTCCTAACATACCCATCCTCTTCAAATCAGTATTGTCCTCAAGGCTGAGACTCCATGACTCCTGGTGATGATTTGCAAATCTTCATGAGGCTCCATTGTGGCCCTTGTAGTAGGCGCATCATGATCCCGAGGTTCATCATTATATTGTATCTTTTTTATCAGTAGTACTACTTGGATAGTGATGCGTCATGATTATGTGAGCAATCTCTAGTTGGAACTAGGCCTCCTCATTAGTTGGGATGTTAGGTGGTTGGATCTCGGCTGAGTTATCCTCTTTAAACTTCCATTTGAGGTAGGATTCTTGGAGCATCAGTTGCATTTCTTAATTGGTGTGTAGATTCGATCTACAAGTCACGACTGTAATATGATCTTCAATTTTATAGGGTCCAAAGAAATAGAAAGACAACTTCCTTAAGGCTCGAGTTTTTGTAGATTCCTGCTAGTAGGATTGAAGACGAAGGAAGACTCGATCTTCAATTGCAAACTTTCTTTTACTCCAACGTTTGTCGAGCAACTGTTTCTTCTTGCATGGGTTGGCATATGATTGTTCTTTAATGGTAGCCAGACTTTCCTCTGAGATGGTGGTGCCCTCTGGTACAGTCCATAATTATGTGAACCCGATTTAAGTTTGGAGTGAGTATAAGCTATAATTTTCCAAAGCTTATTTTCGTCTCTCCTTTATACCGTTGACCTATATCATGCCAAGCCACAAATTCAGCAATGGTTAGCATTTCCTCATCGTAGATTGATAGCTTCAGGTGATATGGGGAGAGGGCTTGGCTGATGTAGGCTATGAGTTGACCATCTTGCATGAGGATAGCACAAATTCCAACTCCTAATGCGTTAGATTTGATCACGAACACTTTGTTAGAGTCGGGTAAGGTTAGCACTGACATAGATGAAATCACAACCGTGAGGGCATCAAAGGCTACTGTAGCTTGATCCAGCCAGAGAAAGACATCTTTTTTTAGTAATGTCATGAGGGGAGTGCTGATCTTGCCGTTGTCCTTTACGAACTTGCGAAGGTCATGTGGCCGAGTAGGGGGCAATTTTGTCGATTTAGCAAATTTATCCGAAAATTCAATAAGCAATGAGGGGAAGTTTAGATCTTCGTTCATCATTGATTCCTCTGTTTGCTACCCTTGAAGTTGTATTAGGAAGTCGATATGCAATTTGTGTAGCACCCTCTCCATGCGTTGCGTAGAAATAGTCGATACTTTGCCCTCGCGCTTTCCTCGTAGGATCACTTGTTTCATGGCTATAAAATTTCATGATTAATTTAGAAATTTTTTAAGAAATATCCATATCTTAATTAGTTTTTCTATAAAATATACATGTTATTTATTTGTGCTATATCTTGTTTATCAAAAACATATCACTCGTAAACCCGCTGCAAGACATACTTGATGCCAACTGCCTCACTAGTCTTAACTATTGGATTGGATTTGTAATTTGAGAATTATTCTCACGATGGAGAAAATTGTATAAGTCCTTGATACAATTATGCCCATGCCGGAAGAAGGGGCAAGCGAGGATGAAATCGCTCGCTATGTGAAGTATATAGATGATTCTATATTAGCAAAATATTACATGTTGGCCTCCATGACTCCTGAGTTACAAAGACAACATGAGAGCATGGATGTAGATTCTATCATTCTTCATCTCCGCCAGCTGTTTGAGAAACAAGATAGAACTCAAAGATATGAGATATCCAAGAGACTCTTCCAAGCCAAGATGATAGAAGAGATATCAGTTAAGAACCATGTCCTAAAGATAATAGAGTGGATCGAGAAACTTATAGGTCTAGGAATAGTCCTAGAGGATAATCTGTACATTGATCTTATACTTTAGTCATTGCCAGATTTCTTTTCTCACTTCATCATGAATTTTAACATGAGCAAGTTTGAGGTAACACTCATTGAACACCTTAATATGTTGAGGGAAGCTGAGAGTGCTATTAAGAAAGAGAAGCCAGTTTTCTATATTGGTGAGACTAAAAAGAAAAGGAAAGTCAGTAAGACCCTTAAGAAGGGTAAGAGTAAAGAAAGACCAGGTAAGACAAAGGTTGCCAAGAAAGACCCGACAAAAGATAAAGGACATTGCTTCCACTACGGCTAAGACGGGTACTTGAAGAGGAACTGTAAGGATTACCTTACAGGTAATACAAAACAGAAGTTTGGAGAAGCTTTAGGTATATTTATGATCAATCCCCACTAGTTACATTTTTATGATAACACATGGGTATTGGATACCGGGAGTGCTTATCATATCTACAACTCATTACAGGTTCTGACAAGACCTATGAGATTGGCCAGAGGCGAGATAGACCTCAAGATGAGGAATTGAGCAAGAGTTGTTATAGTTGCTGTTGGGGAGGTCATCCAACATCTGCCTGGTAGAGCTATTATTGCATTGGTTGCATACTATTTGATCCTCTATTATTAAAAATATTATTTACATCTCCTGTTTGACAATTAGTTGATATAAATTAGTTTTTGAAAATAATAGTTGTTCAATAATTATGAATAATGAGATCATCATTAGAGGGACCTTGATAAATGATTTATATGTGTTAGACACTTCTTTACATACCATGAATATAAATACGTCTAAGAGAAAAAGAGATGATGTGAATAATGCATATCTATGATACTATATGCGAGGTAATATACACAAGGGAAAGATTCAAAAGGTACCGAAAGATAGATACTTAGATCCATTTGACTATGAGTCGTATGCAACTTACAAACCTTGGCATCGTGGGAAGATGACCAGCTCTCCTTTTAGTGGAACTGGAGAGAGAACCACTGAGTTATTGAAACTCATACATAGTGATGTATGTGGTCCCATGTCGACTCAGACTATAGGTGGTTACTCATACTTCATTACACACATTGATGATTCCACTAGGCATGAACACATGTACTTGATGAAGTACAAGTTTGAGGCCTTTGAGAAATTAAGGGATATAAGAATAAGTAGAGAATGGAAAAAGTATTAAGATTCTTCAATCAGATCGAGGAGGAGAGTATGACTTCGTTATATCCACATATAGTCCATTTATGGATTGAAGCAAGCTTCCAAAGTTGAAACATAAGATTTGATCAGACGATCATATCTTATGACTTCGTTAAGAACAAAGATGAGCCTTGTGTGTACATGAAGGTAAGTGGGAGCCCTATCAACTTCTTGGTGCTATATGTGGATGATATCCTAATTATTGAGAATGATGTAGGAATGCTCTCCATAATTAAGGCTTGGCTATCTAGAAACTTTTCTATGAAAGACTTAGGATAAACATCTTATATTTTGGGGATCCAGATCTATAGAGATAGATCCAAGAGGATGCTTGACTTGTCCCAGTCTATATACGTAAACTCTATTATAAAAAAATTTAGTATGGATAATTCCAAGAGAGGTATCATATCGGTGAGACATGGAATCTCACTTTCTAGGAGTATATCCCCAAAGGCTCCTAAAGAAAGGACAGACATAGATATGATATCCTATGCCTCAACGGTAGAATCTATCATGTATGATATGCTATATGCCAGGCTTGATATAACACATACTCTAAGTGTCATTAGCGGGTATCAAGCAGATCCAGGTTTGGAACACTAGAAGGTAGTAAATTGTCTTCTTAAGTACTTAAGAAGGGCTAAAGACCTTTTACTGGTATATGAAGAAAGTAGCCTCTAAGTTAAGGGCTACACAAACTCGAGTATCCAGTCTGACATTGATAATAGCAAGTCGATCTCAAGATATGTTTTCACCTTGTATGGAGGAGCAATAAGTTGGAAGAGTTCCAAGTAAGATACTAATGCTGACTCGACCATTGAAACTATATCAGAACTCCTTCTGGCAAAACAAATTACTATAGCAGAAGCAATAAAGGAAGGGGTGTGGATGAAGAAGTTCATTAGAGATTTGAGAGTCAATCGAGCAGCATAAAGTTGATTCTCATATACTGCGACAATGATATGGTGATAACTCTAACAAGAGAACCGAAGTCTCTTCAGAATTGTTTTAAGGAGGTTCCACTTAATTAAAGAGATCATAGCCCATAAAGATATAACAATGAAAAGAGTTTTATCTGAAGATAACATTGCAGATCTATTGACAAAGCTGCTGGCTCAGATTGTATTTGAGCGTCACAAGGGTTTGATGCGGATCAAACATATAAGTGATTGACTTTATGTCAAGTGGGAGATGCTGGTTACAGGTGCCCTATAAGCCAATCACGTGAGTGATAACACGTGTGACATGCTGCACGAACTTTTTACTTTTGATTATTATTAATATATTCTTATATTATATTATCTGTTGCATATATATATATATTATGATGTCCTTAGTACTATGCAGAAATCAGATCATGATGATGTCACAATAATAAGACTAATTCACCTTTAAACACAGATCCTAGATAATCCCGATCATAGGTTACTCGAGAGGGACATCGAGATAACTAAATAGACCGCTGTATTATATACATATTCATATGATGGAGGCGACTAGTCTCATAGCCACTTGTGTGGAGACACTAAGGATATAGTACATGTGCTTATTGAAGAATGAGTTTACTAATTAATCCACTTATGAAATGCTTATGGTTAATGATACATATTGTCAGACAATGATTTTATAGTCTCAGTTGTGCATCTGGTCCTTAGACTTGAGACACCAAAGATGTTTTGTTTGAGTACTCCATTCTTTGACGTCGGACTTACAGGTTTAGAAAGTTTCAAATCTAGTACAACCGGTTATCAGGATTGGTAACTAATCTTACGAAGACAATTGAGAATAAAGGATCATCCACTCTCGGTATCACGAGAGGAATATCCCATATGTGCTTGCTCAGACAAATCTCTGGCCAAGGTCATTCGGAGTGAGAGAGAAGATGTTCTCTGGAAAAATCCGATTAGAGCGGGTCTTAGACGGATTCCGTATGTGGCATGATGGTATCATGTCTAATATACGATCTTTGGGATATTAGTTGGATGAGGGATTATAGATACACAATAATTATGGATAGATAGATCCGATGGATTCAATCTACTTGTATCGTTTGGGGACTATGACGCAGTGGCCTAGTGAATTATTATGAATATAATGATTCACTATATAAGAAGGAGTTCTGATGGGAGCGACTCACAACTAGCTAGGTTTCGGGCGTAGAGAGTCACACACATATGGTGAATGCTTCAGCGAATAAAGGATTGGATAGAGATTCAATTAGCCCCTATTCTCATTAGATAAGACCCTATATTGATAGACTCCTTGCATGAGACCCAATTAGAAGCCAAAAGAGATTATTAGATAGAGATCCAATAATGTAAGGTTAGTAGGTAATTGGATAGAAATCCAATACCTACTAAGGCAGAACCCCTAGGGTTTTGCTGGCTCTCTATAATATGAGGGGACGCTCATAGTTGATAGACTACATTTTTGATCGTACCATCCATTCTCCTCCCTCCCTCTGTGTAAGAGTTGCGAGACCTGAGATTATAATTGGAGGAATATCGCTACAGCGATCCATCATGTAGATATCGTTAGAGAGGAGGACACTTGACCTCCTTCATCTTCTCCATCCGGATCTGAAAAATAAGGATATATGATATCCCTAGGTAAATTATCTCTCACACGATATAATTTTTCAATTTTTACGGCTTTCTCAAGACCCAATCTTTTGCACGATGATTTGATCTGCATAGGAAACTTATTTTATTTTGATCTTCCGTTGCACATGTGATGCTCCCGCTTCGTTTCCCAATAGATGGCAGCAAGATCGGATGCGACAGATGCAGCAACAAATTTTTACATCCAAGAATAGTAGCTTGACGAAAAGCTTTCAGCGATTACGATAAAGATTTAATGAAGAATTCAGTGAGAATCTACTGGTATGAAGCCAAGCGACGTAAAATACAAAGATGAATATGGCAGCAAGATATCGATAGCAAGATTAAAGATATGATAGCAGATACGTGGCTAAAATTTTTGCAGTGCAACTTTCATCGTAAAAATGATAACTTTACGATAAAAAGTTTTTGCAATGCGTAATTTTTTTTTTATAGTAAGATAAGGAGGATGCGACATATTACAACAAAGAATAGATGATAATGAAAGCCAAGCCAATACAAAATATGGAGAAGAATATGACAACAAAATATCGACAATAAGATAATATACGACTGAAATTTTACGTAAATGTCGAAAGAATGTTGTAGCAATTTTTTCGACCAACAATTTTTTCAGCAAGATAGATAGACGTAACTATTTTTTTTTGGGTTTTTAGATAAGTAAATTGCAGTAGCAATAAGGTAGATAGTAGAACCTGATGCAATTTTGGTAGAGGCTGCAGATGATGTTTCTGTGGTAATGGTGATGATGACAGAGTTGGTAATAATCACAACAATTGTGGGAATTGCTTGGAGGATGGTGGGCAGCTGGATGGTAGCAACGAGGGTGGAAGAGCAATGGGGTGCCAAGAACGTGGCTCTGATACCAAGTGTTAGAGCCCCGTAGGATTCTAAGCTTATGTTGATCTCTATAGGAGATCTACTCTCCTTAAAACTCTATAGGGGTTTCTCCCTCCTTGGTAGTCACCACAATGACTAAAAAAGATTGATCTATTACTTAATGAAGAAGATGATTTACATGCTTATTTATAGGGTTCATGAAGAGACCCCCCTAAACTAGGACTTCTAATAAGAGTCCTACTAGAAATAAAACTCTAACTACAACTCATACTTTAAGTGAAACTCTACTAGAAGAGTCTCAACCCTAGTTGACTTCTCCAACCAAGATGGGTGGCCAATTAGGGTTGATTATAATTATAACTTAGTTGATTCTGACCTGAATTCGACTGACTCCTAACCAGGCTCCAATTCAGTCGAATCCTAATCCTACTAGGATTTGAGTTGATTTATTACAATAAACTCAAATATCCTTCTAGCTGACCTAATGTCAAGTTTAAGCTGACCAATAAGACCAAATCTAATAACTTGACTCAATCGACTACGACCCACCTCCATTTGAGTCGTAACAATAGGGTTGCACACCTCACAACCGTCAGATTGATCTCAGTCTCCACATCGTCCGTCCATTCTGGAATCCACCGATAACCCACCACATCATCAACAAGCTTCCGACTCCCGACTCCGTCACTCGGGTCTCTGTCGAACAAGTGGAGCAAAGAGTGTGGCGAATGGCCTCCTCCACGGCAGCCGCCACCTCCCCGTTCTTGGGCAACCGCCTACCCGAGCACAGCCTAGCCAAGGCGGTCGACCGGTTCCAGGCCCAGTTCGGGTTTGGCAGCAAGAAGGCCAAGGCGCCACCGACGTCGGACCGGCCGCTGTGGTTCCCGCGCGCCAAGGCATCGGAGTGCTTCGTTGGCTCGCTCGTCGGCGACTACGGATTCGACCCTTTCGGCCTGGGCAAGCCGGTCGAGTACCTTCAGTTCGACTTCGACTTCGACTTGCTGGACCAGAACTTGGCGAAGAATACGTCCGGAGACGTGGTCGGGACACGGACGGAGAGCGCCGACGTGAAATCCACCCCCTTCGAGCCGTACTCTAAGGTGTTTGGGCTGCAGGGGTTCTGCGAGTGTGAGCTCATCCACGGTCGGTGGGCCATGCTCGCCACCCTCGGCGCCCTCGCCGTGAATGGCTCACCGGCGTCACTTGGCAGGATGCTGGCAAGGCATAACACCGTACTCTACGCAAATCTAGCTCGATTTTAGACCCAAGATTTCCGGCGCAACCTTCTTTTTCTCTTGAACAGACTTCCTACCCAATATGTGTGTGCGTAAGAACACTGGTTGGATGTGTGACTGCAGGTAGAGTTAGTGGGAATCTGATTTATACCGAACTATCATATCTCATCTATAATGCTCAACTGACGATTAAAGCGTACGATCAGAATGCGTCTCAATCGAATTGAGTTGGTATTCAAATTGGATGTTTATTAATTCTATTATTAATTCAAAATGTCTATGAAATATAATTTCAAATGTATCTACCAAATATAATTTAGAAAATAAGAGGAGCAATACGGGATTGTCGATTGTAGCGGATCTAATGTGGGTCCATTTTACATGAATGGATATTGGAGGAAAGCAATTTGGCAGCGAATCCGAAGAGCCCTTCCATTTTTGGTCGGACTGTATTCGGTTTGTGGGTTGGATATGTGGGTCCGTCCGGACCGCAAGAAAGGCCGAACTTACCACTGGCTCGGATTCGAGTCGGATGAATCCATTTGGGAGAGCCAAATCCGCGAGTCGAAGACTAGGGCGGAAGAGCAGCAGGCGACGGGGGAGAGGAACGAGGGAAGCGTAGAGATCATTGAGCGGGCAAAGCAATCCTCTCCCCTCGGTCCATGACGTTCCTCCTCCTCCAACCGCCCTCGCGCCTTCCCCTCCCTCGATTCCGTTCTCCCTTCTCACGTCCGCCCTTTTCTTCTTCTTGCAAGACCTTCGCCGCCGTCAGGTCTCTCCTAAATTCCAACTTCTCACCCCTTTTTCGAGTCGAAAAATCATAAGACGGCTCTTCTCCGTTCCAGGTCGAACCTTCCCTTCCTTCTGGAGAAGGCCAAGTTCTACAGAGAGCTGGAAGCCGCCGTCGATGTTGTGGAGAGAGCTTGCCGCCTCTGCGTCGATGTACGTTTCTTTTTCTTCTCATTTTCCCATCAATTTACATCTTAGTCTTCAAGAATGTGATGACGGAACGAGGAATCTCGCCTTTCCTCTTTTATTTTTCTTTTTTTGGACGCAAAAGGGCCCATTTCTTCTAAAGTTTTCTTCTTTTTCTGACCCATCAGGTGAAGAAGTCGCTTCTGTCCGATAAAGGCCGGATTCTTGAAAAGAACGATCAGACGCCTGTAACAATCGCGGACTTTGGCGTGCAAGCCCTGATCAGCTTGGGTAATCCTATCATCTGTATTGTAATTAACTCCTAAAGTTTTTCATTAAACTATTCGTCCACTTCTTTGTGATCTCGTTGTAGCAAATATTGTTTTTGAAACAAAACATGAGCTTGAATTCCAACTCTCTTCAATTTGTGTCATGGTAATGGCAGAGCTGAAGAGACTTTTTCCATCTATACCATTGGTGGCCGAAGAAGATTCCGGTTTCTTAAGATCAAATTCTGGAGATCTGCAGAGAGTTCATGGCCACGATGGTAACTCCCTTGTGAACTTGGTGTTGACTGCAGTTGCTGATAAAGCCACTGGTGCTGATGATCCTTTAACTTCTGATGTTGTGTTGGAGGCTATTGATAGAGGGGGGAAGGATGCAGTTTCTTTTGATGCACAACCTGCTACTTATTGGGTAATTTAAGGGATAGCATCCAATAAATGCATCTTGGAGATTGTTTGTATGGTATCCAATCAGTGTCCTTTGTTGTAGGTGCTTGACCCCATTGATGGTACTCGGGGTTTCTTGAAGGGCAACGATGCACTATATGTGGTATGCTTTGCTTCATTTTCTTTCTGCTGCTCCACTAAACGATTATATATATATATATATATATATATACACTCTTCTGTTTGCCCTTTTTACATGGAATTACCAATGCCATTTTATCAGCAATATGTCAGTCTTTGCTTAATCTGCATCAAGAGAAGTGTAAACACTTGTATCTAAATTGAATATCTACAATGAGAAACAGCTGCAGAATCTCTAAAATTTTTCTGATTGTGTCTGTGGAATGGTTGGGTTTGTGGTAGATTGCCTTTGTTCCACAGTTCCACTTCAATACTGGTATCTGACAATTCAATTATTTCATTTCTTGCTCTTGTTTAACAATTTCACCATTGCAAACTATATACTGTCACAAAGGCTTAGTTCCTAAACCAGTTAATCATCTTTATCAGTTTTTACAAACTGTACATCATCACTTCTGGATTAATTTTATTAAAATCATTTGCACTGTATATTTTTGATATTTTTTGTCTGCTTTCTGGATCAAAATATTTCAAAATTTTCAGGTGGGCTTGGCTCTTGTTGTTGATGGAGAAATTGTACTAGGTGTGATGGGCTGTCCGAACTGGAAAATAGACATTCTTTCAACTGGGATTCGTGATAGGAAAACTAGTGACTGTGAAACAGGGATAATCATGATTGCTCATGAAGGTCGTGGGACATGGACAAGGAGATTTTTTGATGGCATGGACAAATTTTCAAGTTTGCAGGGTGGTTGGCAGCAATGCTTTGTTGATAGCTGCTATATGGTGCATGAGGCACGTTTTTGTATCCCTGATAGTCAAACCTGGGATTTAATTCCCCTGTCAGCGCTTTTTAGTTCAACTGTTGATGATACCAAAGATAGAGATAGAAAAACGATACTTCTATTGCCAACTTGTTGTGGCAGGTTTGTATGTTTTTGCACTTCTTTATCTCATGATACCATTCTTACAATCTATGCTTGAAATTTTTTTGTGGATTAATTATGTTAGCAGATAAGTCACCATTATATGATTTAAAGCTTATTGGATCCGTTTTCATTAGAGAAGGCATCTGAAGTCAATGCTGCATATTGTGCTATGATTGGCAACAAAAACTAGCAGCCATCTAAGAAAGACTCGTGATCCTTTATTAGTGAGTCCAACAGCCTTGGACAGACATATGCATGGTGATAGTGCTGAGGTTGTAGCATGATATATATATGGATGATCCAGGACATGCTCACCAAGATTAGGATGTGAATCATATAGACATTAGATTGATCAACCTTTAGATAGGATTACAAATTCTTATAATGTGATGTGCATGCAAGTAAAAATTGAAGCCTCCTTATATTTTTATGTTTCTATCTTTGCCACCATAAACACTGAACATGAATGAGCTTGTGGAAGTTAAAATTCTAAATATTACTAAACTGCAAATCCTCAAAGTTGTATCTTTTTGGTAGCATGTTGTTTTTGTAGCATTGAAAATTGAATAAGTTTTTGGGTCAGTTTTGTGAGAATTGAGTATAATATTCTGTTGTGTGTTTGTATCATATATTCAAATAGAACTTTACATGATAAGCAATTACCGAAGCAAAAGAGTGAATTGATGGAATATTCTATGACATTTGGTGGTCCAATGAAAGCACATGGAGAATTTTGTCTTGCTTAAGTTTCACTGAAAGACATGGTGTAAGGACATCTAAAGATTATCTAAATTAATTCTTCTCCCACAGGCTGAGGCAACAAGATTTTGTCCCATTGTATTGGCTTTAGCAACTCAGCTTGAGGTGTGTGGCATTAATGGTACATGGACATGAGGTGTAACTAATCAGCAAAGACAAATTTTTTATACATATGATCTGCTATGATACGCGGAAGAATTTGTGTACATGATGTAATGGCATTATTCTTTGAGAAATGATTTTTTAAGACCATGAAGCCCTTAACACCATCGAAAGAGACCACATACTAATAACTTCTGAAGCAACTAGAATGTATGTTTTTGTCAACTGATTCCAGATAATAGTAAAATTGACATGTATTTTGTGTCTTTTTCCTTGGTTGTTAAGAGTGTAATCAAGTTATATTACGACCTTTTAAGTTCATGCTCTATGACTTAAGGCAGGAATATGAAACTGGCTGTGAGTACTCATAAGTTAAATTTGTTATTATTATTAATCTTTTTCGCTTCTTTGCTTTGATGTTAAAATTGCTGTCAAGCAAGACAAGGGCCCAAAGAAGAGAGGTTCTTTTGATATAGCTGATCATAGAAATTAATGGACATCAATTTTGACTTTAAAAAAATTGTGTTGCATATATACTGAGTCTCAAGCATCTCCCTGGGTGAAGATGATGTTGGCTACGTAATGTTCATCGGTAGCTGAGTGCTGACTCTTATCAAATTCTAGAATAGCTAGTATCTTTTATTTTTTTATTTTTGGTTTCTCCAGCATTGTGAGATGCTTCCGTTCATTTTATTTTGCTGAAATAACTATTATTCCCATGTTCTTGGTTTCTGTAGCTTGTGCAAGTACCTTATGGTGGCTTCTGGGAGAGCTTCTGTTTTCATTCTGCGAGCCAGGGCTCAAACCATTATTAAGGTAACTACAGATCAGTTTCTGGTCAGCAAAAAGTTGTTTTAAAGCCTAGTAGCTTGTATTACTGATTATATATTGCCTTGATTTTTAGGTTTGGGATCACGCTGTAGGAGTTATCTGCATACAGGAAGCAGGAGGAAAAGTATGCTTCTGTGTCCTTGTTCTGTTGTGTGCGCTTCTATCGTGATCGATGCTAATAAGTTAGGACATTACGCGATTTTCCCTCTTGAGAGCTGGGAGTTCCAAATTTGATTCTAAGTGCTTCATGAATCTGGATGGTCACATTCTTTGAAATCGATCTTACAGGCTATAATTACTCCAAGATGTGTGCTGGTTTTGCGTCTGCTAATTTGAATTTGTATTTTTTTTTTTCTCCTCTATGCATTGAAGGTTCTATTGATGAGAAACTAATTGTATCTTACCAGGTCACGGATTGGATTGGAACTGAGCTAGACCTTGCAGCTGATGAAGCAGGCAGGAGAATCATACACCCGTCAGGTGGTGTGCTCGTGACGAATGGAAGATTACACAACCAGCTACTGGAGATGATCTCATCCAATTTCCGTGTCATTCGACATGCATAAAATGTATTTTCGGTAACCTCTTAATTTGGAATTATTGATGAAAGGAATGATTTTTTCTTTTCAGAGATATGGGATGTCCCTTGATGTTCCATGTTTTCGGTTCACATGGTGCAGTGTCTTTGATACCAATCTGAGCATACTTAAATTATAAGCACCTACTATTAGTTTGAGCTTAAGCCCCCACTGGCATGGAAATAAGAGACTAAACAGAGTTTTTGTTTTGATGTTTAGGTACCTAAAAGAGTGTCTCAGAGGCAATTTATGAGCAAGAAGCTTTCTTCAAGAGATTTTGAACAGGTTTCCACCCATTGGGAGTGTGTGCCTAATGAAGTAAAAGAATTGATGGTCCCTATGAAATTTCAGAAGCTTGTCAAGTTGAGAATCTGACGAGATTAGAAATTTAACCCATCAGAAATTTGAACATAACCCATCAGAGCAGTTAAGAGCAAGTCACGGCGGTCCCAAGGAGAGTTGGAAAGAAAGAATTCGAGATCAAGATTGTGATATCTTCAGAAATGCTTGGTGATCGTGAAACTTGCGAGGACGGCTTGTGGTTTCTTCAGAAACGTAGCAGAGTGATCGTCACCTGTATGTAATCTGTGTAGCTACTTGTGGACGACTAAACAAGCTTGACAAATCACGGATTCTAAGACTAGCCACATTGCACAAAAGCTTCGGATGCTACCCACAACGTTGCATGCGTTGACATATCTCTATGCAACCTCCAACGAGAGTCATACTTGGAGGATGCTCGGATGGCAAAGCTACCGGAGAAGTGCATGCGTTGGCGAATTTGAAGCTCTGATGTGACACGGATGCCGCCTCGACGCTGCGGCAGCTACTTAGTATTATAATTTGTAGCCTTTTCATTTCTAGATAACTCTAATATTTACCTAGTATTATAATTGTAAAATTATGATCTGACATAGGCTTAAATATATAATAGATTTTTAACTATGCATACATAAAGAATATATTTCTTTATCTGATTTTTCAATAAGTTATTTTAAAAATATTATTTTAAATTAATTTTTTTTTTTACTTTTATAACAAAGTTGTACATACTAAATCTCTCAAACACTTGATCAATATATCTTTTCTGAGATAGTCCTAGTAATAATTAAGATTAATTTTTGAATATCTTAATATTAATAACATAAGATATCTCAATTCATATTAACTATCTTAAAATTCTTAGAGAGAATTTTTTTGTTTAGTATAATAAATTAATATCACAATTGGCAAGTAAAATATTATTCATATCTAATATTAATATAATAAACTTGCTCCAGTTGATCATTAAATATAAATACTGATCAATAATATTTTTCTAAAGCCTTGTAAATATTGATCAATTATAAAATATTATTCATATATAAGAACCTTTTATATACCTTTCTCTCAAGGTTTGTTTAAGGTTATAAATGGATTTCATAAATTTGTATACCAAATTTTATGTTTCTTTTATTTTCTTTGTGAATCGTTTAGGTTAACTCATATAAATCTAGAGTCCCATTCAGAATACTTATTTTCATATCCATATAGTATAAATCAATACTATAATTAGCTATTAATGTCTTGATGATTTTTGGCAAGGTTATTAAAAAATTTAAAAAATATTGTTATGATTAATGTATTCTTTATAAAGAAAATCTTTGATCATAAGTCTAAGCGTTATATCGTTTGATATTGTCCTTTGAGTCATGTCTATATAATAGACTCTTTTATAGTTATTGGACATTTGACGAGTTATCAAATACCATTCTCGATCATTGATTTTAATTCTTCTTTTATTATATCATATTATTTTTCAGAATCATTGTTTTCCATAACTTATGAAAATAATGAGAGATTCTTTTGATTCATATATCATAATCTAATTCTCGTCTATACCATATAATAATTAGAAATGACAAGTTCTCTTTTCCTTTCAGATATTCTCAAAACTATCGATTGTAATTATTCTACAAGTTTATCAATAGTGATATCAATATTATTTGGAAGTTCACTAATTTTATTTTATTGTTTGCCTTTATTAAATAATTTAGTAATTTAAAGGACAATAATTCTCAAATCCAAAATTATAAAGAAATATCAACTTATCTTTTTATCAATAGCAAAATTAAATTTGAGATTTTTTACTCTCAATGATTTGATATTTTTTAAGAATCCTACGTTCAACTATTCTTATATTATGATTAGAGTAATAAAATCTATATCCTTTGAATTTTTTAAATAACTAATAAAATATTTAAAAATAGTTATTGAATATAATTTATTTTCATGTGATTTAAAGATTTTTATCTCTGCAGAATAATTCCTAAATGTGTCAAGTTAGGTTTTCTACCAATCTATATATTAAAAGAGTTGATGTAATTGACTTACTAAGAACCCTATGTATATATTGATTCAGAATAACTTATCAATCTCCTATAATAGTATAATTTCATATTTCAGCAATCTTTTTCTACTATGACACATCTTGTAAAATATACTGAGCACAAATACCTCACATTTTTAAGAATCTAGTAAAAGAATCAAAATTATGATTCGGTTTATAAATACCTCACATTTTTAAGAATCTAGCAAAAGAATCAAAATTATGATTCGGTTTATCATAACTATCATAAAATTTACCACCCCTATCAAATCTAATAATTTTTAATTTTTCTATCTAATTATCTCTTAATTTCATTTATGTACACCTAAATATGTCAACAACCTAAGACCTTAGATGGTTATATCTTAATAGGTAATCTATAAAGGTGATATAATATCTCTCCCCCTTAAAACAAGAATATAGAGTGATCCACATATATAAGTATATATAATCTCAAGGAATTCATGAAACTATATTTTAGTCTAATATTTAATTACAAGATCATTGTAAACTCAAGATTCACATTTGATAATGTCATAATACTGTCGACTAGTGAGTCAGCTCAATTGATTCACTGTTGAAAGTGCAGGCTCATCCTGGTATATCTTCCTTATTGATGTGGGAGTGCTGATGTGGCAAACTGATGTAGGAGGTCCGCATGGGAGGCGATTCATCGGGGTTGATATGACCTTGGAGTAGTGAGGTCAGGTAGAGAAACTGGGATCTGCTCAGCTGCGAGATCCTCTCTTGCCTGTCAGGTCATCTTTAGGCAGTAGTGTGGTCTCCTAGCGGCGGGTCATCTCTTGGCTGCTAGTGGTCCTGCATAATAGGTTTGCACCGAGGGCTTCCCATCTTGAATCATTCGATGCCACTTCATGTGATATCATGTAGTGCGGTTGTTGCTATGTGCCATTTCTAAGTCTGGTTGTGTTGCTTCAAGATGCAGATTGTTGGACTGCTTTGAGATGCATGTGTTGCATCGACTATGGGTGCCACGTTGGGTCTGAGGTGGCTGTCGGGTCATCTTCAGGCAATGGTTTGGTTTTTATTAGAACTCCACAAGGTTTTAAGCTTGGGGTTAATCACTGTAGGGGATCCGCCCTCCTGGAACACTATAGGGTTCCCTCCTCCAAGGTAGTCGACCACGAGATTGAAAAAAAATGTGTTGATTGCTTGTTAAAAAAAAGGTGGGGTATAAATAGGGCTAAAAAATCTCTAACCCTAGCCAACCTTTTTAATTAAAGGTAGTTAGGGTTTATTAAATGCCTTAGGGTTTTATTGACATCATGACTTAGTGAACTTAGGATTTGACCTAGCTAGGGTCCTAATAGACCCACATTCTTCGAATCAGCCTTGTCCTCAAGGCTGAAGCTCCATGAACTTCGGGAATTTGATCTTTAACTCTTCATAGGGCTCCCACATAGCATCTTCGACGAGTAGACTCGTCCATCATACTAGCACTTCACTAGTAGGACGTTGGTGATGCATTACAATCTATTGGTCAAGAATCGCCTCCGGTTGGATCTGGATCTCTCCATGGGCGGTAGTGTTCAGTAGGTGACTCTGGGCCATCTCGTTCTCACCAAGCTTGGGCTTCAGGTATGATATATGGAAGACTGGATAGATCTTACAGTCTGCAGGTAGGTCCAACTTGTATGCCACCGCTCTGATGCGTTCTGTAATCTGGTAGGGCCCGTAAAAGCAAGGTGATAGAAGCTCTAGTGTGGATGGATGTTTGTTTGTAGGGCTGGAGCCTAAGAAAGACCCAATCTCCCACTGAGAACTCTTTTTTGCTTTTGTGCATGTCATATTGCTGCTTCTTCCTGACCTGCACTTAGATGAGCCGATTACAGACTTTGGGATTACAGGGGATGGTCGGTCATACACAGCTTCAAAAGGAGTACATTTAGTGGAAGAGTGATAAGTCGTGTTATACCACCACTTGGCCTAGAGGAGCAACTTCATCCATTCTTTTGGTTGATCACTAGTGAAGCATTTGAGGTAAGCCTCCAAGCACCTTTACTACTTCAATTTAGCCGTCGGTATTAATTTGGTGCCATGCAACTGAAAAAGTTCTATCCAAAATTTACTGGTGAAGATCCTATCACGATCAATCACAATAGATCTAGGCATCCCATGTAGTTTTATAATATTATCCATGAAGATCTGAGCAATTCTAGTGGCGGTGTAAGGGCTACGAATGATGCAAAATGAACATATTTGGTGAGTCGATCAACCACAATGAGGATTGTACCTTTTCCTTGGGATGAGGGTAGCTTTTCGATGAAGTCCATCGAGATATCGGTCCAAACTGAGTCTGAAATGGGTATAGGTTGCAACTTCCCAAGGCTCGTCATTGTTTCGTCTTTATGTCGTTGACACGTGTCGCACCATGCTATAAATTCAGCAATGGAGTTCTTCATCCCTTTCCAAAAGAAATTTTGTTTGATCCTCTTGTAGATCAAGGAATTCGAAGTGCCCAACTGATGGTGAGGAATGCATCTCTAGTAAGATGGTATTTATACAAGGGGAATTTGGCACTAGTACTATAGGTCCTTTATACCGTAAGTCCTTCGAATCCCAATTATAATGCACCACGAAGCCTAGTTCTTCCTCCAATTTTTTGATGGTCACCGAATTTCTGGGTCATCTCACCATTCCTTTCTGATGTCTTCAAGGAAGTCGTTGATTGGAATAGAGATGGCTAAAAATCCAGCTTGCTCGGGTAGTCGGGAGAGCACATATGCTCCCACATTCTCTTTCCCTTTCGTGTAAGTTATTTTATAATCATATCCAAGGAGTTTTGTTACCTATTTTTGTTGCTCGTGGGTCGATATCTTCTATTCCAAAAAATATTTAAGGCCCTCGTGGCCGATCTTTATTTGAAAGTGTCGACCGATCAGGTAGGGTTTCCACTTTATCACCGCGTGCATAATCACAAGCATCTCCTTGTCATAGATGAACATCTTTAGGTGTGAAGGAGATAAGGCTTTGCTAGTGTAGGTGAGGGGTCGACCTTCTTGTATGACGATGGCATCAATCCTAGCTCCCAATACATCAGCTTCAATTACTAATGTTTGTCAAAGTTGGGTAGTGGCAACACAGGTGTAGACGACATTGCAGCCTTGAGAGTGTCGAAGGCTACAGAGGCTTTATCTGACTATAGGAAGGCATCCTTCAGCAAGGATCTGAGGGGGCCACTGATCTTTTAATAATCTTTTACAAACTTACGGTAGTAACCGATCAGTCCGAGAAATCTGCTCAATGCTTTTATGTTCTTGGGTGTTGGCTAACCTTGCATTGCTTCAATTTTTGAAGGGTCCACAGCTACGCCTTCCTTCAAAATTATGTGCCCAAGATACTCCTTTTTTTTGAAGAAAACTGTATTTTGATTATTTGAGGATAATTAGAAAAATCTAATGTCCACTAAGATAAGATCTATTAGAGTTTAAGAGGCTCTCTACAAATAGGAGGCAGGGGCAACCAACAAAGGTGAGAGACTGCATCTTTACCCATCCCCTCCTATTCTCCTTGCTCTCATCTCTTCTTAGCCAATCACCCCTCTCCTTGCTGTATGAGAACAATGAAGAAGAAAAGAGTTCTTCTATGTTCACTGCAAGCTGATGCGCAAAAGCTACGAAGAATGTGCGTAAAATTATGAGTTTTTTACTGTGATTTGAGGAGCATCACTACATTGATCAACAATGTGGATACTGTTGGGAAACCTCAGCGGGAGCATCACATGTGCAACAGAAATCAAAATAAAAAAATAGGTTTCCCACGCAGATCAAATGATCGTGCAAAAGATTGGGGTCACGAGAAAAATGCAAAAATAAAAAAAACTACAATATGTGATAGATTGATTTTACCTAGGGAGATCGTATATCCCTGTATTCCAGATCCGGATAGAGAGAATGAAGGAGGTCAAGCATCCTTCTCTCTAGCGGTATCTTCACGATGGATCTCTGCAGCAAAACTCCTCCAATTGATCTCGTAACTCTTGCGTAGAGGGAGGGAGGAGAATAGGAGGGGAGGCCAAAGGTGCAGCCTATCAACCATGAGTTTCCCCTTCTATTTATAGAGAGCCATCAAAAACCTAGGGCTCCTGCCTTAGTAGGTATTAGATCTTCATCCAATTACCCATTAACCTTGCATGATTAGATCTTTATCCAATAATCTCCTTAGGCCTCTAATTGGGCCTCAACACCAAGGTGCCCATTTGCATAGGGTCTCATCTAATGAGAATAGGGGCTAATTGGATTGCCATCCAATCATCTATTCACTGAAGCATCCACCGTATGTATGTGACCCTCTAGGCCCAATACCGAGCTGGCCGTGAGTCACTCTCATTAGAACTCCTTCTGATACAGTGAATTATTATCTTCATAATAATTCACTCGACTTATCGACTATGGACATACTAGGCCACTACGTCATAGTCCCTAGACGGTACAGGGGGATCAAATCACGATTTGATTCTCATTATACAAAACCAAGGACATCACAATATATATACTACATATAATATAATGTGAGAATATACCAATATTAATCATAAGCAAAAAGATCATATAACGTGTCACACATGCCATCACTCACGTGATTGGCTTGTAGGGCACTTGTAACCAGCAATCTCCCACTTGACCTAAAGCCAATCACCTATATGTCTAATCCCCATCAAACCCCTATGATGCTCAAATACAATATAAGCCAACGACTTCGTTAGTGGATCTGCAATGTTATCTTCGGATGAAACGCTTTCCATTGCTATATCTTTTCGAGTTTTAATCGCTCTAATCAGATGAAACCATCTCAAAATAATTTTGATGAGACTTGGGTTCCCTTGCTAGAGCTATCACCCTGTCGTTGTCGAAATATATGAGAATCAGCTCCATGCTGTTGGGTATGACTCCCATATCATGATTAACTTCTTCATCTATACCCCTTCTTTTGCTGCTTCTGCTGCAGCAATATATTCTACCTCTATGGTCGAGTCAGCAGTAGTATCTTGTTTGGAACTCTTACAGCTTACTGCTCCTCCATTCAAGGTGAAAAAATACCCTGAGTTTGACTTGCTATCATCAATGTCGAACTAGAAACTCGAGTCTGTGTAGCTCTCAGCCTGGAGACTACCTCTTTCATATACTAGTAAAAGATACTTAGTTCTTCTCAAGTACATAAGGATACATTTTATTGCCTTTCAGTATTCTAAACCTGGATCTGCCTGATACCTGCTCATGACACTCAGAGCATATGCTATATTAGGCCTGGTACAAAGCATAGCATACATGATATACCCTTTCACTGAAGCATAAGGTATCTTATCCATGTCTGCCCTTTCTTCAGGAGTTTTTGGTGACATACTCCTAGAAAGTGATTTTTCATGTCTCATCGGTATGAGACTCTCTTGGAATTCTTCATGTGAAACCTTTTGATAATAGAGTATATGTACCTGGACTGGGATAAGCTAAACATCCTCTTGGATCTATCTTTATGGATCCAAATCCCCAAAATATAAGATGCTTCCCCTAAGTCTTTCATGGAGAAGTTTCTGAATAGCCAAGTCATTACTATGGAGAGCACTCCTACATCATTCCCAATGATTAGGATGTCATCCATATATAATACTAAGAAGGTGATAGTACTCTCACTTACCTTCCTGTGCACATAAGCTCATATTCATTCTTAACAAAGTCATAAGATCTGATCATCTCATCAAATCTTATGTTCCAACTTTAGGAAGCTTGCTATAGTCCATAAATGGACTTAAGCAGTCTGCACACTTTATCTGGACTCTATCTGGATATGAATCCCTCTGGATGTATCATATACACCTCCCCCTCGAGGTTGTCATTAAGGAATTCCATTTTTATTGAATCTCGAATTTTGATGAGTGTTCGCCGGAAGAATACCGGGAAGTTCGTCGGGAGTTTGCTGACAGGTTGTCAGGAGCTTGCTGAGAGTTCACCAGAAGAATGCTAGAAGTTTACTGGGAGTTCACCGAAGGAAATCGAGAGCTCGCCGGGGGTTCATCGAAAAGATTTTGGGAGTTTGCCGAAGAGACGATCAGACAACGAACATTGTACGTTGAGTGTCGTAGTTAGCATCATAATAAGAGTTAGTTTTACTAACTCAATTAAAAGGCCATTAGGCCTTAATTGGGGCTAATTTGGACTCATTATAAAAGTTATTTCAGTAACCCAAGGTCAGATAAGACACGATCTCCAAGATGACACAGTCTTCAAAGGTGTGTCAGGCGGTTGAACCGCCCAAACACAGACTCCCATTATCAGGCAGCTGAACCGCCCAGAACCCAGTCTCCCAGATTGTCAGGCGGTTGAACCGCCCAAAACATAATCTTCGAGACTAGCACTTTTGGATTACTTAAAAATTAATTTTTGGCTCCACTTTTGAAGCCATTTGGGGCCTACAAATACCCCACACTTTCTTGCCTAAGGTGTGCAAGCAATTAAGAGCAAAAATCTTATAAAAATACTATTATAATTGAGAGCTTCTCCTCATTTCATCTTGTGTAGTTTTTTTGTTAAGGGAGAGCTTTGAGACTTGTAAAGGTTATCTCATAAACTTGTAAAAGGAGAATAGAGTTGTAAGAGGGTAGTTGATCTTTACTCATTGAAGGAAGATCAATAGTGAAAGCCGGTGGCCTCAACGGAGGAGGAATTGGGAAGTGGACGTAGGTCACGAGATCGAACCACTAATGGACTTAAGCATGGCTACAGGTGAAAAGGTTTCATCATAGTCAACTCCTTGTCTTTGATGATATCCTTTAGCTACTAGCCTTGCCTTATAGGTTTCTACCTGTCCATCTCCTTCGATCTTCTTTTTTAGGATTCATTTATAGCCGATGTGTACGATACCCTTAGGTGCATCCATAAGGTTCCAAACCTTGTTAGAGTACATGAAATTCATCTCAGAATTCATGGCTTCTTGCCACTTCCCGGAGTCTACACTCATAATAGCCTCATCGTAGGTTTGAGGATCAATATCCTGAGAGTCTTCTCACTCATATGTCCCACAGATCTTTTAAAAGGGTAAGATACTATGCTAGACCTACACAAAGTTGAAACTTGTGTGTTAGGTACCTGAACAGACTTGGGCTTTGAAATGGTGCTTGAGCTAGGTTCTCCAACCTCGCTCGATTCTATCTCACTCTTACTGTTTCCACCAAGAATGTGTTCCTTCTCAAGGAACATAGCTCTCTTGGCAACAAAGACTTTTCAACCCTTGAGATAATATAAATAATACCCTAAAGTCTCCTTAGGGTATCCCATGAAAGTGCATCGTTCCGTCCTTGATTCCAACTTGTCGGGATTGTGTCTTCTAACGTGGGTAGGACAACATCAAATCTTAACCACCTTAAGATCATACTTCTTTCCTTTCCATATCTCATATGGTGTAGACACTACTGACTTTGATGAAACTCTGTTCAGAAGGTAAGTTGTGATCTCTAGTGTCACGAACGAATGTCGCTCAACCGCAACATCTTCGCTCCATGAACTGTTCATTGCTTTTTCCTGCTTGTACATATATTTGGCAGCTTGTTTTGCCTTGAGTTTATATGTTTTTACCCAAGAAATATGAGCGAAAGTAGTGTAGAAGGCTACAGAACGATCTTTCGCTGCATAGAGCCAAAACAGCCCTGTTTTTTGGTCTTTTTCGTGTGCCACGACAATCTTTCTGAGCGGTATGAAATGTCAGCCATTTCAGCACTTTGGAACCCCCTGGGTGGCACCGGGCTGGATGGGGCTCCGGGTATATGTCAGGCGTAGGCATTCATCAGCAATTGAACTTGTCTTGCGTCTGATACCTTGGGAACCGTTGTTTGCGGACTTGCGACCGCTCCTACAACCCTCCAAAGTCCTATTTCGCTCTCTTTCTCACTTTTCTCAGTTGCACTCAAGGTGTTCGATAAATTGCTTAAGAACTCAGTTCTTGCCTGAGAACACAGAGTTGAGAACTCAGTTCTTGCTCGAGAACACAGAATTTGTCGCAAGAAGGAAACTGAGACAACTCCGCCAGAGTATAACAATCCGAGACTATGTGAAATAATTTTCAGCACTGATGCTAGATATACGGGACATGTCTGAGAAAGACAAGCTATTCAGCTTCCTTGATGGCTTGAAGCCATTGGCACAACAAGAACTACATCGGAGGAATGTCACCGACGTAGTCGGGACAATTGCAGTCGCGAAAAGGCTGACTAACTTTGTTTCTTCGGCAGATTTGAGAAAGAAGAAACATTCTTCGAGAAATCACTCATCTAAATACTCTCGAGTGAAGGAGTCTAGGGGCGAGCAAAAGAAGAAGAATTTCTACAAGGGACCAGGCTCAAGAGGTAGAGTCCTAAAGTCTAGTGGATATTTCTTGTGTGGAGGACCGCACAAAGTGAGGGAGTGCCCACAAAAATAGACACTCAATGCTTTAACGACATCAATTCTACCCCGTAAGTCAGACAAGGGCAAAGCTATCACCCTTAATTCAAGCAGTTCTAACTCCAGTAGCGACAGTGAGGCATCGCAAGGACCCAGGATGGGAGCAATGCATTTGTTGAATGCGTTGCGGGGTCAAGTGGGGGAGAACACAAAGGTAAAGCTATTAAAGGCAGGAAATAGCAAGTTGATGTATGTGGACTTCAAGCTTAATGGTCGAACAACCCGTGCAATGGTGGATATGGGCGCGACCCACAATTTTATTGCCGATCGCGAAGCTAAGCGACTGAGATTAATCTTGGAGAAGAGCCCAAGTCGTATGAAGGCGGTGAATTCGGAGGCCAAGCATATCTCTGGACAAGCAAAAGGGATCCCAATCAAGATCGGGACATGGAGCGGGAGCACAAACTTGATGCAGTGCCACTAGACGACTTCCAAGTAATTCTCCGAATGGAGTTTATGCACGTAGCGAAGTTGGTGCCAGTACCATTCCTGAACTTCTTGTGTCTAATGGGAGGTAACGATCCCTGCATGGTTCCAGTTTCTCGGGGAGAAACCAAGGACCTACAACAAATATCGGCTTTATAATTGAAGAAAGGGGTACGAAAAGGTGAATCAACCTTTGTAGCTGCTATGAAGCTAGAGACACTTGATGGGGAAGCCATTCAGGAACCTGCTGTTGTGGTGAATATCCTGAAGGAGTTCTCGGATGTGATGCCAACAGAGTTGCCGAGAACTCTACCACCACACAGAGGCATGGATCATTAGATTGAGCTGGAGCCGGGAATTAAACCTCCAGCGAGACCACCATACCGCATGGCCCCTCCGGAGTTGGTAGAATTGAGGAAGCAGTTAGATGAACTGCTAAGCGATGGTCTCATCTGCAGTTCCAAAGCACCTTTCGGAGCTCCAGTCCTCTTTCAAAAGAAACAAGATTGGAGTCTCCGATTATGCATTGATTATCGAGCCCTTAACAAGATGACAGTGAAGAACAAGTACCCTATCCCACTCATCACGAACTTGTTCGATCAATTGGGCAAGGCAAAGTACTTCTCCAAACTTGACATTCGGTCAGGGTATTGGCAGGTGCGCATTGCAGAAGGTGATGAGGCGAAGACTACCTGTGTGACCAGGTATGGAGCATTCGAGTTCTTGGTGATGCCTTTCGGCTTAACCAATGCTCCGGTCACATTCTGCACTCTAATGAACCAGCTGTTCAAGGAATATCTGGATAAGTTTATGGTTGTCTACTTAGACGATATCGTCGTCTATAGCCAAACACTTGAGGAGCGTGTTAGACACATCTGAATAATTTTTAAAGTTCTCAGGGAGAACACCTTGTTCGTGAAGAGGGAAAAGTGTTATTTCACCCAAACGAAGATTTTATTCTTGGGGCATCGAATCGGCAATGGTTCCATCTGAATGGACCAGTCTAAGGTGCAAACTATGGCGGACTGGCAAACACCAAAGAAGGTGCCAGAGTTGAGATCCTTCCTTGGGTTCGTCAACTATTATCGACGTTTCATAACTGGGTATTCGAAGTGCGCAGCTCCGTTGACGGAGTTGCTAAAGAAGGAGTAGTCCTGGAGATGGTCGGACAAATGTGAGGCGGCATTTCAAGACCTGAAGACTGCTGTGTTGGAGGAACCTATACTCAGATTACCAGACTATGGGAAGTCTTTTGAAGTCCATACAGATGATTTTGATTTTGCTATTGAGGGAGTTCTTATGCAGGAGGATCATCCGATGGCCTACGAGAGTCGCAAGCTCAACGAGACCGAGCGGCAATATCCTATGCATGAGAAGAAGATGACAGCGGTGGTTCACTGTCTACGAGTGTGGCGACACTACCTTCTGGGAGCACCATTTGTGCTAAGGACAGACAATGTCGCATTGAGTTACTTCCAAACTCAAAAGAAACTCTCCCCAAAGCAAGCACGATGGCAAGACTTCTTGGCTGAGTTCGACATGGTAATGGAGTACAAGCCCGAAAAAGCAAATGTCGTGGCCGATGCATTGAGTCGGACAGTGGAGCTAGTGAATGCTATACAATTGGAGGGAGGAGGCCAAGCAAGTCAATTACGCTCCAACTTCCTTTCCAAGATCAGGGATGGACTGCACCGAGATCCTCAGGCAGTAACTCTGATGCAACTCATCAAAGAGGGTAAGACACGATGATTTTGGGTCCAAGAGGGACTCATCTATACCAAGGGGAACAAAGTTTATGTTCCGCGAGCGGATAACTTGAGGCGTGAACTCCTGAAAGAGTGTCGTGATTCCCTTTGGGCTGGACATCCGGATATCCATCGAACAATGGCTCTCGTGGAGAGGGCCTTCTATTGGCCGAAGATGGGGACAGATGTGGAGAAATATATTTGAACATGTCTTACTTTTCAACAAGACAAGGTAGAGCAACAGAAGCCAGTGGGACTTTTGGAGCCGCTGCCCATACCAGAAAGGCCTTGGGAGAGCATTTCCTTGGACTTCATATCAAGCTTACCCACGGTAGGGGAACTTGGATCGATACTCGTGGTAGTTGATCGGTTTTTGAAGTATGCAACATTCATTGCTGCACTCCTACATTGCTCAGCGGAGGAGGCAGCTAAGTTGATGATGAAGAATTTGGTGAAGTTTTGGGGAGTCCCACACAACATCATTAGTGATCAAGATTCTCGATTCTTGGGACGATTCTAGACCGAGTTGTTCAAGTTGTTGGGATCTAAATTATACTTCTCCACAAGCCTCCACCCCCAAACGGATGGCCAAACAAAAAGAATTAACTCGCTCTTGAAGCGATATCTCCGGCACTATGTAAGTGTCAACCAACGAGATTGGGTGAAGCTGTTGGATATAGCCCAATTCTCCTATAACTTTCAGCGGAGCTCTGCATCCAACAAGAGCCCATTTGAGATTATTACAGGACAACAACCATCAACTCCTCATACCCTGGTTATTGGCTATACAGGGAGTAGCCCATCAGCCTATCACTTTGCAAAGGAATGACATCGCAGTGCAGATATTGCGCGGGCTTACTTGGAGAAGGCGGCCAAGAAGATGAAGAAGTGGGCAGACTTGGGGAGGCGACCACAAGAGTTTAAAGTGGGTGACATGGTGTTGGTGAAGCTCCAACCAGCATCACTCTAGTTCTTTAGGCACAGAGTGCACAAAGGATTGGAGCGCAAATATGAAGGGTCTTTCCCAATCATCGGCAGAGTAGGCAATGTCTCATAAAAGTTGCAACTACCAATATGGTTCAGAATTCATAACGTCTTCCACGCGAGCAACTTGAAAGACTACCACTCGGATCCGCAAGACGATTCTCGAAATGTTCCAACCCGACTATCCCCCACCAGAGCCTCTTACAAGAAGCGAGTTGAAACTATTCTGGAGGATCGCAAGATAAAGCTACCCAATGGAGCACAACAAATTGAGTACTTGGTGGAGTGGCAAAAGCTTCCTCAAACAGAAGCCAGTTGGGAGCTAGAAGACGCCCTACGACATGAAGAAGCTCGCGTCAAGGCCTACCAACAAGCATCGACGAGGGCGTCGACAGTTTAAGTAGGGGAGAATGTCACGAACGGACGTCGCTCAACCGTAACATCTTCGCTCCATGAACTGTTCGTTGCTTTTTCTTGCTTGTACATATATTTGCAGCTTGTTTTACCTTGAGTTTATGTGTTTTTACCTAAGAAATATGAGCGAAAGTAGTATAGAAGGCTGCAGAACGATCGTTCACTGCATAGAGCCAAAACAACCCTATTTTTGGGTCTTTTTCGTGTGTCACGGTAACCTTTCTGAGCGGTGCGAAATGTCAACCATTTCAGCAACTTGAAACCCCCCGGGTGGCACTGAGCTGGATGAGGCTCCGGGTATATGTCGGGCGTAGGCATTCATCAGCAATTGAACTTGTCTTGCATCTGATACCTTGGGAACCATTGTTTGCAGACTTATGACCGTTCCTACAACCCTCCAAAGTCCTATTTCGCTCTCTTTCTCTCTTTTCTCAGCTGCACTCAAGGTGTTCGACAAATTGCTTATATAGCTTTCCGCTTAGCGAGACGTCGGGACGTGTCCATCGCTCGCTTCTAAGCTAATCAACTTCTTCTTTGCAGATCCTACGGGACCTTAAGAGGTTGTAAGAGGGCTGACCCTTTACGGACAGATAATGTTTTGGGCGTTCCATGACTTAGGTAATCCCAGCTAAGTCCAGAACAGTGGGCAAGGTTGCTTCACGACTTAGGCAATTTCAGCTAAGTCTTTGGGAGTGCCGCAAGGGTGCCGCACGGCTTAGGCAAAAATAGCTAAGCCCGTGACACTAGGGCGTATCCCAAGAACGAGATGAGTAGATCAGCGAAACTCATCATGGACCGCACCATGTCTAACAGCATGCAATTCCTCCTTTCTGATACACCATTGAGCTGAGATGTATAAGGAGGTGTCCACTGGGATAGAATCCCATTGTCCCTAAGGAAATAGGTGAACTCCGTACTCAAGTACTCTCCTCCTCGATATGATTGAAGAGTCGTAATACTCTTTCCAATCTGGTTCTCGACTTCATTCTTATATTTCCTGAATTTCTCAAAGGCCTCAGATTTATACTTCATCAAGTACAAGTTGCCATACCTAGAGAAATCATCAGTAAATGTAATGAAGTATGAGTAACCACCTATAACCTGAGTCGACATGGGACCACATACATCATTATCTATGAGTTTCAATAACTCAGTGGCTCTCTCTCCAGTTCCACTAAAAGGAGAGTTGGTTATCTTCCTACGAAGACAAGGTTCGCAAGTTGCATATGACTCATAGTCAAATGGATCTAAGTATCCATCTTTCAGCAACCTTTGAATCCTTCCCTTATGTATATGACCTAGCTTACAATGTCATATGTATACATTGTTCACCTCTTCTTTTTTCCTCTTAGACATTTATATTCATGATGTGTGGAGAAGTGTCTCACACATATAAGCCATTTATAAGGGTCTCTCTAGTGATGATCTCATCATCCATAATTATTGAACAACTATTGTTTATAAAAAATTAATTTATATCCATTAATTATCAAACAAGAGATAGAAATAACATTTTTGATAATAGAGTTAGCATGCATCCAATGTAATAATAGCTCCACCAAGCAGATGTCGGGTGACCTCCCCAACAATAACTGCAACAACTCTTGCTCCATTGCCTATCTTGAGGTCCATCTTGCGTCTAGCCTCTATCTCTTATGTCTTACCAGAACCTGTAACAAATTACAGATATAATAAGCACTTCTGGTATCCAATACCTATGTGTTATCATGAAAATATGACAAGTGAAGACTGATCATGAATATACCTGAAGCTTGTCCAAGCTTTTGTTTCGCCTTATCTGTAAGGTAGTCCTTACAGTTCCTCTTCCAATGCCCATCTTGGCTGCAGCAGAAGCATTATCCTTTGTCCTTTATCCTTTGTCAGGTTTTTCTTGGCAACTTTTGCCTTACCCAATCTTTTTTTGCCCTTACTCTTCTTAAGGGTCTTACTGGCCTTCCTTTTCCTATTGGTCTCACCAATATAGAGAATTGACTTCTGTTTCTTGATGGTACTCTTAGCTTCCCTCAACATATTGAGGACTCAGGTAGAGTCACATAAAACTTGTTCATATTAAAGTCAAGAATGAACTGTGAAAAGGAATCTGGTATAGACTGAAGTATAAGATCAACACATAAGTTATCCTCTAGGACTATCTTTATAATTCATAAAGCGAGCGATCTCATCCCCACTTGTCATTTCCTCCAGCGTGGGAACAATCGTGTTAAAGACATATATGATTTTCTTTTTCGTGGAAATAATTCTCAAATTGTGGAGCCTTTGGACCAATGAGGCGGTTGGCATCAAGTATGCCACATAGGGGTTTTGCAAGTGATAAACAAGATATAGTGTAAATAAATAACATGCAAACTTTACAGAAAATACTAATTAAGATATAAACTTTTATCTTAATGTACTCCCACTATTTTCCTAGCGAATCACGCGATACCCTCGACATGTGAGACGAAAGTCTCCGGTAGACTCCTAGTAGGGTTCAGGATCCAATCGGCATCTTAGTGCAACTTCGAGGGACTCGACCAATTACACAAAGCCCAAAAGGTAGGCAACTCTTACCAATCACAACTCCTTATGATTCTTATCATGTTCGGCCTCTGAATCATCATGGTCTCGACTGCTCGACCGACTATGAAGTTCAGTTAAGTTATCACCATCGTTACAAGATGAGTCTGATTCGATTGATATGCTCTCGACTGCTCGACCAAGTCATACCATGTCCTCAGGTCACTGATGACATCTATATGTCGTAGGTAAGAACTCGTTCACATAGGTGAGCCTCGAGTGACTCAACCAACTCAACCTATATCATGATTCAATTTCTCCCTATAACGATGAAAGGCCACGTGGGTCAATTTTATTGTCTTACGCTTACCGACTTAATATTAATGTAGGAGGGGTTATTTAATATATATCTACATCACATGCATATATATATATATATATATATATATATATATATATATATATATATATATATATATATATATATATATATATATATATATATATATATATATATATACATATATCTAGTAGGTGTATAACACATCACATATGCAAGCCACATCGGATGATCATGAGCCGTCACCTAATATGATTAAGCCCGAGCCAGTGGGCCTAATCACTCACAATAGGATCTATGTGTGCATCGACACATCTCTATATACTGTGATTGTTGATCTCGTCATCATCGGTTCCGTTGGATCGTCGCATCACCATGCGTCGTGATCTCCCGCCACAACATCGTGGGTCCCGCTGTCACCTCCACGCTCCCGTCGTGCCTCTCTATGTAATTATAAATAATCATATGCATACAGGCCCGACAAAAAATAAGAAAAACAGAGGCTCGCAGGCCCCAATAACAATAATAATAATAATCATAATTACACACATCATAACACTTGCTCATGATCATTCATCCATATCATACATTACATATACATCATATTATATGTATGATTACTAGATATATAATAATTAATTAAACTATTTAATTAATTATTTTTTTGGAAATCAAGACATGCTAAAAAAATTTAGAATTATAAAGGGTATTTTTGTAATTCTGGATAAGAGGACAGTCCTCGGGATTTTCATAATTGTTGAGGGTATTTTGAAAATTATGTACATAAGGACAATCCGGTAGGATCATCCTTTTCACAAAAGGATGCCCTAGCCCTCTTCCCTCACTCTCACTGCGCTATCGCCGCGGCCCTTGCGCAGGCGACGGCTGCCCTTGCCCACCAACAGCCGCCCTGCCAAGGGTGGGCACTGCTGCCTTTGCGGTCGGTGCCTATAGGCGCTCCTGCGAGCGGCCACCCTTGCAGGCAGTAGCTTTTGCCCACAGGCAGCCTACCTATGTGCGTCTTGCCCGCAGGCGCCGCCCCTACGGGCGATTGCCTCTGCAACCTGGTCGTGGGCTGCTGCCTGCCTTCAGCAGCCCCGGCCGCAAGCTAGCCACGGGCGATTGCCCCTTGCGTGCAGCCTTTACTGTAGGCTAGCCGTGGCTTGGCTACGGGCTGGTCATGGCCAGTCGCTTTTGTAGGCTTCCTAGGCCGCAACAGGTAGCCCCCTTATAGGGGACCTTGGCCGCAGCCGACCACCCTCTTGTAGGTGGCTAGGTCATGGCCGGTAGCCCCTGCAAGGGGCTTGGCCGTGGCTAGCCACCCCTACAGGTGGCCTTGCCATGGTCGGCTATCCCCTTTCCTTGCTACGTTTGCTGCAAAAACATAGCAAGAATGCGTAGAACGATTCTACGCGATTCAATCTTATCACATGTAGTTTAAAACTAATTTTTTGAATGAAAACTCTGGCTCTGATACCACTGTTAGGAAAGCTCAGCGGGAGTATCACATATATAGCGAAAATCAAAACAAAAATAATTAATTTCTCATGCAGATCAAATCATCGTGAAAAACATAAAAAATAAAAAAAACTATGATACGTGAGAGATTGATTTTACCTAAAGAGATCGTATATCTCTGTATTCTAAATCCGAATGGAGAGGATGAAGGAAGTCAAGCATTCTCCTCTCTCACGGTATACATACGATGGATCTCTACAGTAAAATTCCTCCAATTTGATCTCGCAACTCTTGCACAGAGGGAGGAAGGAGAATAGGAGGGGGAGGCCAAAGCTGCAGCCTATCAACCATGAGTCTCGCCTCCTATTTATAGAGAGCCACTAAAACCCTAGGGCTCCTGCCTTAGTGGATATTGGATTTTCATCCAATTACCCACTAACCTTACATTATTGAATCTCTATCCAATAATCTCCTTAGGCCTCTAATTGGACCTCAACCAAGGAGCCCATCTATATAGGGTCTTATCTAATAAGAATATAGGTTAATTGGATCTTCATCCAATCCTCTGTTCGCTGAAGCATCCACCATATGTGTTTGACCCTCTAGGCCCGATATCGAGCTGGCCGTGAGTCACTCCCATCAAAATTCCTTCTGATATAGTGAATTATTATCTCCATAATAATTTACTCGACTCATCGACTATGGACATACTAGGCCACTACGCTATAGTCCCCAAACGGTACAAGGGGTTCAAATCCATCGGACCTGTCTGTCCAGAGTTATCGTGTATCTATAATCCCTTATCGAACTAATATCCCAGAGACCGTATATTGGATATGATATTATCAGGTCACATACAGAATCAGTTTGTCTTGCTTTAATCAGATTCTACTGGAGAACTTTTTCTCTCTCAATCCGAATGACCTTGGCTAGGGATTTATTTGAGCAAGCACATACAGGATATTCCTCTCGTGATACCGAGAGTGGATGATCCTTTATTAATACTCAATTGCCTTCATAAGGTTGTCTACTAATCCCGATAACCAACTATCCTAGATCTGAAACTTTTCAAACTTGTAAGTCTAGCATTAAAGAAATGAGTACTCATACAAGACATCTTTGGTGTCTCAAGTCAAAGGACCAAATACACAACTAGGACTATGGAATTGCTGTCTAATATTAGGTATCATCAAACATATAATATTTTATAAGTGGATCAATCAATTAACTCATTCTCTAATGAGCACCTGTAATATATCCTTAGTGTCTCCACACAAGTGACTATGAGACCAGCTGCCTCCATCGTATGGGCAGGTATATAGTACACCGATCTATCCGGTTATCTCGATGTCTCTCTCGAGTAACCTATGACCAGGATTATTTATGATTTATGTTTAATGGTGAATCGATCTCATTATCGTGATCTCATCATGATCCGATTATCATTGCACATAACTAAGGATGTTACAATATATATGCTATAGATAATATAATGTGATAATATGTCAATATTAATCATAAGCAAAAAGATCACACAGCATGTCACACGTGTCATCACTCACGTGATTGGCTTGCAGGGCACCTGTAACCAGCATATACTGCTAGAGAGGAGGACATCTGACCTCATTCATCCTTTCTTATTGGATCTAAAAATTTTAGAGATATACAATCTCCCTAGGTAACACATCTCACATGATTCATAATTTTTCAATTTTATGATTTTTTGCACACCAATCATTGCACGACGACATGATAAATATGGGAGACCTTTTATTTTTATTTTTTTGCTGCACGTATGATGATCTCAAGGTTTCCCAACACGTAGGAGGTCTGCAAGGGAGGCAATCAATCGTGTCGATCTAGCCTTGGAGCTATGAGGTTAGGTAGAGAAACTGGGATCTGCTTAATAGCGAGGTCCTCTCTTAGATGTCAGGTCATCTTCAGGTAGCGGTGTTGTCTCCTAGCGGTAGGATCATCTCTTGACCACTGGTGGTCTTGCATAACAGGTTTGTTTCAAAAGCTTCCCAGCTCGGCCTCTCTGATGCTTAAGTTAGCGCAAGGCAGATGGACTATCTCCTCATTTTCAAGTGTCGCTTCGTGTGATCATGTGTGGCAAGGTTGCTGCTACGTGTTGTTTCTAAGTCTGGTTGTGTTGCTTCAACATGCAGGCTGTTGGATTTCTTTGGGATATGTATTGTGTCGAATGTAGGATGCCATGCTAGGTCCAAGGTGGCTAAGCTGTGACTATGGGGTGGTACCAAAATGTCCTCTATCAATATTAATTATGTATAGACCATCATACAAAATTTAAAAAGATAATTTTTATTGAATCATAAATATACTAAGTTTATAACCACTAAAAGGGAAACAATATCTTGACAATTCCACATGATGAACCCAAATTCTTAGAATTGTAGGAACATGACATGCATTCTTAAGATCCATCAATTGAATTGGTGTAGGCGAAAAGTACCAACCACCGTTATTTTCAATTTAAGATAATTTCTTGTAACGATGAATATTTTATTTTTTTAGTTTTTATGATAAAATGAATCTTTATTATGTAACATATATTGAAGTGTCAGAATAAATCCACCAAGTATTAGAAAAGGAGTTTTATAATGTTTGACTTGAAATATACAAAGGTCCGACTTATACATTTTATTTTAAAACCAAATCTTATAGTTCTTCTTCATATAACTTTTTTTGCTACAAAATTAATACTTTAATATGAGGATTTTTCTTTTAAGAGTTTATATAGTATTTATAAACTCAGGTGATTTATATTTTTTTACTTTCTTTTATTATTACTAACTCTTTGAATAGTATTTAAAATATTATGAGTCATTTCTATTTTAATCTTAATTCTTTAAACATCTATACTAGTTGACTCATTTAAGTTTTACTTATGCTTAATTTTATTATTATGAATTTTAAATAAGTTAAACTAAGAAGAAATAAAATTAAAAATAAATTATACAAAAGAAGACTCAACTACATTTGCACCGAATATCCAATGTCTTTTTTAACTTACAGCTTTCTTAGACATATTGAGGATATAATCCTGAATTCCTCAAATACTATTATATTAAATTTAAGTTAGTTCCTTAATTAATATATCAGCTAATGGCTTATCAATAAATTTAAATTGATCTTTAAATAGTCTAGTGTACCAGTTATATACTATAATATAATCAAAATATTATTAATAATTATAATAAAATCTAGTCTTTTAAATTTTTTAGATCATTTATCTTAATTATTTATTCCAAAGAACTTTTAGTAGTTAAATTTATGATCTTTTCAACTATTCTGATCAAGATCTAACATATATAATGTAAATTGCATATGCTAAATCCATTTATAATCAATTAACCCAGAAAACAATAAAGACGTTATTAGAATATAATGAAGTACCACTATAATAATCTAATATTAATATTTTAATTTTTTTAAAATATTTAATAAAATATTGACATATCTAGTATTCATATAAAAATATTTATAGAGGATTGATACCATCCTCATAGAATAATATTGGTTATATTTGGGTATACAATCTTAAATTGTAAGGATATATAAAATAACATTATCTTACCCATCACATAATTATTCGAAATAGATTCTCCTCAGGGATTAACTCCTAATTATATATTTATTATCAATATTATGTTCTTAATATTATTTAAGATTAATTTCTTAATGTAATTTTATAAGTTATTGGTTTAGGCTATTTTAGTGGGTATAATATCAATACAATCATATAAATATATATTAAAATATCTTATAAATGATAAAACTTATATTATAATTTATATCTCATAAACCTACCATTCCAAGCTACTTTGGTAACTATCAATCAGATAAAACTTAGTGATATGAATTACAAATAATATTTACTAAATTTCTTCAATCTAATTTATATCAAAATAATTCAATAATAATAACTATAATAATTATTAAACATTAATCAGGATAAAGAAAAACTTATATGATAACTATAATCATGATGAAACATAAATAATACTTCTATGTAAAAAATAAATATTATTTCATAATTTCATTTATATGTATACAAATAACCAAAACAAATATCCAACAATGATAATTAATTTTTTATTTATCACATGCAAAAGTTTATCAATATATCATATGAGAATACTATTAAAGAAAATTATAATTTATATTTTTTAAATTTCACATGGAACCATTATACTAGTTAACTATATTTAATTAGGTAGGTACAAAATTGAGCTGCCGCGCTTAGAGATTTTAGGCTGACCATTCATCTAGTTAGGTCTGTCAATATTAAAATTGATTAAAATTAAAATGATCAATATTTGACTTTTTTCAAATTCGATCAAAACTTAATTGGTTGAACCTAAATCCACTCAAAGTAGTCAGAATACAATAATGTCTGATCAAAATATTTGATTAAAATAAATTAAATTAATTATATAATTGAGGACATAAGTTAGAAAATTTTAATTTATAAAAGGTAAAAGTATAATTTTGTTGGGATATGTAGAGAAAATATCTAATTTTTGATATTATCAAAAGGATATAGATGGGAATTTTACTAATTTTATAGGGGTAAAAATATCATTTTATTTAAAGAAAACCTTAATTCTACTCCCTTTGTGTGATTGCCATCAGCACAGTGATCACCTACACGTGGCCTACGATTGCTACTTGCATGTCACTACCCTACCCATGGGCGGTTGTGTACATGCGCTACCCGACGAATCCCATGGTCTTTGTGGCATGACTATGTACACACAGTCTCCGCCCTATTGACCCCATGAGTCTTAGACATCCAGTGACACCGACCATGACCAATAGATGCTGTTATAGTGGCATTACTGCAACTACCACAATCGTTGTAGTCACCTCACATAGTAACAATCACTATAGCCAAATAGGCAATAGTGTTGTTGCAACCGCCACACGCGGTGATAGTGGCTGAAGTTGCTGCACGCACCAACGTTATTGTAGTCGCAATATGTAGCAGTATTGTGCAGCCACCACAGCCATCACATGCACTATAGCTGTCGCAAGATTGTTGTAATCTATAGTGCTTTCATTGCATGCGCATTCGCTGCCCGCGACTAGGCTGGCAACCACTAAAGATCATCGCCCTGAAAGATATTAAAAAGTATGTTTGGAGGCACAGAGAAAGTAAAAATGTCAAAGCTTCAAATTCTTTGTCGTGAATTTGAAACTCTTATGATGAAAGATTCTAAATCTGTTATTGATTTCTTTTCAAAAGTTTCTTCTATTGTAAATCAAATGAGATCTTATGGTGAAAATCTAAAAGATCAAACTGTAGTAGAAAAAGTTTTACGAAGTTTATCTCCGAAATTTGATATGATCTCTACTTCTACAGAAGAATCTAAAGATACAAGTACATTGTCTATTGATGAATTAATGTGATCTTTTTTAGTTCAATAAAAAATGAACAGATCTTCAGATGAGGTTTCAGAATATGCTCTTCAAATGAAGATAGATCAGAAAAAAGTCGATATTTTTGTTGCAAAAAGTTAGACATATTGTAAAAAATTATTGGTACAAAAATAAAAATTCAAATGTTCCTCTATGTTCTTATTGTGAAAAATATGATCATCTTGAAAAAGATCGTTGAAACAAAAATCAAACTTATAATGAATATTCTAGATCTGTTTGGTTTTGAATAATGGATGCAATAATCATATGACATGAGATAAAAGTTTATTTCAGAAACTTAATAATTCAGTTAGATCTACTATACATATGAGAAATTACAACAAGGTTCAAGTGAAAGGAAAAGGAACAGTTATTGTGAAGACTAAATCTGGTAAAAAAAAGTAATTAATGATGTGTTATTTATTCTTATTTAAAACAAAATCTCATTAGTATAGGATAACAATGAGAAAAAGATATTATATTGTTTTTTATGATGAAAAATACCTGATTTATGATAAGAAAATTAAAACATTGATAGTAATTGCAAGGATGACAAAAAATAAAGTGTTTCCTTTATTATTTTTGGATTTTGCTACTCTTATTAATGAATCGATATTATGAAAAGAATATAATCATCTAAATTTGTGTTGACCTATACAAACTATCTCAGATAGTGCAGGTCATGATAATTAGAAACCTATAGTTGATAAAACACATACACAGAAAAATGATGAGATCTTAAACTCCAAAGACAACAATGAAGATACACAAACAGATATGGTAAAAGTTTATGATAATGTGAAGAAAGCTAAGAGAAAAAAAAATAAAAATAAAGTTTTCGCAATCAAAGAGATTTGATCCTGCATTTAGCTACCATCAGATCATCAGAGAAGGATATCAAACAGAAAATGATCAAGTTATAGACCTAACAAGAAGCATAAGACAACCGCTGTTTGAATTAAGGGGGGGTGTTGAAAATAATCCAAATAGTTAAGATTGATTTAAGGAGTCAGGATTAGATAAAATAAAAGATAAATATTTAGATCTAATTTAGTTTAGATGATGATGAGATTAGTTTAAATGAGGGTGAGATTTATTAAAATATTTATATTTTATCTTTTAATTAATATAAATAGATGTTCTTGGATCATTCCAAAGTACTGAAGATTATATATTGAAAGTACTCCTAGTGTACTCTACTAAAAAACTAACACTCCTGTTGTTCTCTGCTGCGTCCTGGTAAAACTCTACCTCATTGTTCGAGTACCTCAATGATAGAATGTTCTTCCCGTTGCTCAGGACTAAGGTATGACGCATCCAAGTACTTCGATAGTTGCCTATTGATCTCGACGATATCATTCTATTCTATGTGCAGCTAGGAATATTGTGTTAATCGGACTCACACCCTCGGCTTTATGCATGAAACTTGATAGCAGACATGACTTGGTTTGCCGACGAAGAATGCAAGTTTGCAGGAATCACTAAGAAGCTGAAGCGTACGTGAAGTGGAAACGCAAGCCTTGAGCATGAGAACCTGAATAAGGACCCCAGGAGTTCAACATTAGTTTGTTCTCAGTCATACTTCTATAGTTAAGGAACCACCACTTCTGATGATTATAGAATATTAACTTGTGCAACGAAACGTTACGCTTTTGCCTCTATATAAGGAACTTTCTCCTGTGATAAGTAAGATTTTTGTTGGGGACATTCCTTAACTTTGTTGTCGTTCCATTTGTCATTTCACTTTTTAAAATGTGATACCACTTGGATGACGAGGATCCGAAGAGAATGTTTCAATATTTATTATCAACTGTTTATGAATGATGTCTTATATTTAGACATGTTGACGAGCATGAAAAGATTCAATGGGTAAGTGTATCAACATTACACCATGGCAATCATTTGATGATGCCTGATATATGATGGATTCCTTAATATTTTCGGGCATCCCCCTTGACTTTGGTGATTCATTTGTTCCCAACTTCTTCCTGCTCATTGGGATCCCTCTATATTTTTCTGAAATAAAAAAGGAAGGGATCGAAATGTCAACTGTGATCTCCCACCAAATATGATATCATTAATGGATCAAGGCAATTATGATTGACATAATTCTATTGGGAAATGAGGAGTAATAAAACGTTAAAACAGAATACTACGATCCAATTAACGAAAATATTTTCAATTAAGAAAACGACGTAGTATTAAACAGGAGGTAAAAGAATAAGAACACTTACAAGATTATCTCCAAATGCTTCATTCTCTAAGGTCATGGACATAATAATAACTACCTGACACCATTTCATCTCACTATCTCACCCATGATAACTATCCCCACTAACTCTTAAACTACCTCCACAACTCCTAAACATGAATCACTACTCCTAAACATGTTAATAACTATAATGAATTAGTTCTCAACAAATTCAACTTCCAGATATGCATGCTGGTTGTAATTATCGTAGAGGAATTATAAGTAGAAGATAGAGTACAAACGGTGAAAAAAGTACAAATAATTTGATTAAAAGATGCACAAAAGAAGAAAATTAAGGACAAAGCAGAAAAGAAAAAGGAAAAGGAAAGATCTTGTGAGCCAAACGATCATGCTTTACTGCTATGGATAGATTTATGCTGGAAGATCCTCTAACACATGTATCAATGAAGTCCTTGGATTACAAGAGCAACAATGCTTGGCAACACATATAATGGAGGTGACGAAAAGAACAAATAAAAAGTGAGAGTCTTCTTTCTTTCTCAATCAAAAACGAATAAAGTCACTTTATCTAACTTCCTGTCGCAATCCAACAGGAAGTATAGATTGCAAGTGTGGGGTTGGATTGCATGACACATGCAGTAGATTGCAGCGCATCCTTATCTTTCGAAGCATTAAACGTCCGAAGATAAATAAGGTTAAAATATTATAAGCATAAAAATCTTAACCATACTTTTATTATATGAAAAAATATATCAAAATTAAAATCAAATAATGATAAATCAAGATTATGATTATGTGTTTTTTGATATCAATCAGAAAATTTTTGGTCTGATCTACAAACAAAAATTAAAATCAAATAATGATAAATCAAGATCTTAACCATACTTTTCATCTTAAAGATGAAAGAAATATATATATATATTTTCATGGTTATGATTCCAAGACTAGAGATAAACTTTTAAAAGTTACTTGGGATTGCATGATATAGATGATGGGAATATTATATCAATAGTTGTATCGTCTAAAAGAAAGTACAATGAAAAATCTCAAAAGTCTAAAAATAGGTTATACGTGTAGGGAATCATAGGTACTTACAACAGCACGTTCCGTTCGTAGTGTAGAAAACGAAATATGATATTTCGTGATTTCAGCAATGCAAATGGTTGTGAAGGAAATAATTCTACTGGTAGTAAACCAATAAGATGAAGATCTCTCTTCGGAATCAAGTAATATCATTCATTTGGTTCCAAATGTACGTGATGCATTCAATTTGTGTAGCTATGATGGATTTTTCAAGCCAATGATTCAGTTTTTGTATGAGGCACAAAGTAAGAAAATACTTATCAATATGAACATTATTATGGTTAGTAAGTATTTTAGGATGTTCTAACTACATGGGAGGGGTCATAATTAAATTCAAATTCTTTAATGGATTAGAATTTGAATTTAATTAGGAATTCAAGAGTCTTAGAAAATTATGTTTTATTCTTGAGTACCAAGGTTTTGGCAAGAGAGATGCAACACATGTTGGGTACACCTAAAGGTTTATCTCTGATAGATCTAAGGAGGTTGAGAAAAAAAATTTCAGATTTATATGAGAGTATCTATAAAAGAAATCGTGCTTAATGAGAATAATATATCTTATGATAAATCTCATACAAATTGAATAAAAATTAATATATTAAATTATACATCTACTTTGTGATATATTCCTTTCGTTGGTGATCTTTTTTTATTTGGAGTTTTCTTTTCCTCCACGGATGATGAGTTCTTTCATTCTGGGACACCCAGCAATTCTACATGGCATTTGGATATAGGTTACGGACACCTCAGCATCTTCGCACTGATGGTTCTCAGAATATTATATAGTCGTGAAGGATCAGAAGCACATGATCTTGCTATCTTAATGACTGGTGTCGACTACGAGTTGATTTATTTTTGTGTTGGCCAATCATTCATTCCGGACGGAGAGCTGCCGAGTACGAACTGTTTCTTCTGCTATCCACCTCAGTTCTTTACCTGTTAGTGGTAATGTCTTTTTCAGATATGAAGCAGCTGATACATTTGCTTGGGGTTCACCTTTTACTGCTGATATGATTGCCGCCTCATTTTGTGTGCATAAAAAGGTGTCGTCGATTTGCCTAACCATCGTTGCTCTCTGCATTCTTGATCTTGATCTACCAAGATCAAGCTGCAACAGTAGTCAGGTGACGCACCAAACGAGTTGATCAATGAGCCAGTTATACAAGCTCTTCTCGCCATCATCGTCATGCAATCTGAACTTCCTGACGAAAGAAGATTAGCGCTGTGGCAGCAGCACCTACACGCCCTGCCAGTTGTGAAGAGAACTGGAGGAGAAGTGGACCTTCGCCATTCCCATCCTTGAGCATACTTGCCGCAACATCATCTTCTTGGCATCATCTCTCTCTGTTCTTTCGTTAACTAGCTTCCACTGACTTCTTTCTTTAGTCCAGTTCAACGTTTCTGATAGACTCACCCACCCCAACTCAACTTGCCTTCTCCGCTTTCTGGTCGCTCAGTAGCTCGAACGTAAAAATGCAAACCACTGAGTCGTAAAATAATAATAACAATGAGCCGATCTATGAGAGAGAGAGAGAGAAAAAGAGAGAGAAAGAGAGAGAGAGAGAAGGCACATGGGAAAGAGAGCAGTGAACACTGTAAAGCTAAATTCTCATGGAATTTAAGATGGCTTTTAGCAGGTTGATGGGAGCATTTGGGTGGGCATGATTGTACTGGATATTTTGGGGTTGCTGAAGACAAATATAGCTACAGATTCTGGTGGTTTGTCACTGTATCCATTTGTCCCGTAATCGTGGCTTGTTTTTGAGTAGTCCCTACCTGCTGATTCCAGTCTCTTGTCCTCATGACGGACGGGGGAATAAGGAGCAGCCGATCAAAACAAATGAATATGAAAAGTGTCGGCACCAGCTAGCCGTGGGGTCTCCAAGCCAAGAAGGTAATAACTTATGTGCAGGGGAGGGAGGTCTATTATTATAATGCTGAGGGCAGAGACATCTTCCCATGTTAGGGGGTCATATCCTCAAGCGAAGACGCCTTGTCTTGTCTTTGGACTCTTTCTTCTCCTTCGCTGTCATGCTCTACTCAGACTGTTGTCTTCTACCATCCATCCATCCATCCATCGATCATCATCGTTGTTATCTAGGTGAGCAGTTTTGGTTTGATTGAGCTTGGAAGGTGTTGATGGTGTAGCTCCAAATCCTGATGCCCTGCTACCTCTTTTGAAGGGGGTTCTGAGCCTCCTTGTGCCATGATAACTTGGAGGACACAATGGTGCAATGTGAACTGGTCATGGCTGGCTGTCAGATTGATATTACGTCACAAAATAGAATGAACATGATTCTTGACGTCAGTTGATTGTGGCAAGGAATCACCGGTGACTTCTGATCGAATAAAAGGAGCTCATTGAATGACTCATTTGACATCAGAATGACAGCGAAAGATTCCTGCAGAGGAGGTTGGCCTTGTTGCTCCATTCTTAACCCAGTTCACCGTAGCAAGATGCTCCTCCTCCTCCTACGGTAAAGCCGGTTCTCAAAGGTTTGTGATGCGGTCCTTCGTCTGGGATCGTCGTCGTCGTCGACGAGGACGACAACAACAGCAGCAGCAACAGCAGGGAATCATTTTGTTTCGGTTTTAGAGAGAGAGAGAGAAACCATTCACCGCGTCTATATATATATATATATGAGCTTCCAAAACCCAATCGATGCACGTGAACCAGCAGTCGGTGACCGACCCAGTCTTCAGCATGGTCCACGTGGACGTGATGGGATGGCACAGCGGGAACCCGCCAATGTCCTGCTTGCCGTCGCCTTCTCCATTTCACACGCCAAAGGAGATGCACATCGACAAGACGATGCAGACCTCCTCGCCCCACCTAAGTGTCCTCTATTTGATTTTTCGCCAAGTTTTGATGCTAAGCAATCTGATGTGTTATATGATGACATGCACTGTAATATCATCTCAGCCGCATCATTTAACGAAGACAGCAGACCTTCTAGAGAAGCTTTTTTTTTCTTTTTCTTTCCCTAATTTAATAACCATAAAATGAACGAAAAAACACGAAAGGTACAGAGAAACTAGAAAGCTACAGTACCAAGTACAGAGAAACTAGGGGTCCACTGGCACAGTGGAACTCTGAGCTTGAAATTTCAAGGGGATGAGAGGAACGAGAACACCCAGGTCTGTTCTTCCCTCGTCCTTCTGGGAATTCGGATTGAAGGATAGGTGTCAGCGTCTGACATGCTACATCAGCTGTGCCCTGCACAACTCTTGTGCAAGAAGCTGACAGAGGAGGAAGAAACACGACAACAGACTGACATCGCTCTCTCTCTCTCCAAGCTTGAAGCCTTCATCCCGCACCCAAATGAACGTTCTCGCTCGGTCGCTCCGGCTCGAGTCTTCTGTCGTTCCAGCCGGGTCCGCAGAGGAAAGGGGGGCACCTTTTCTTCGTCTCCTAATTTACCTTCTCCTGGTTCACTCCGCCACTCCAGATCCCAACAACTCATGATGCACTCCTTCCTCAGTACCACTGCACCTCCTTTTTCAAGCTAGCTTTCGCCATAGGAATATTACTCCGAATCTTGTTCTCCTCCTCCAACTACTCTGTTGCCGTAGAAGAAGCAGAGGTCGGAAGAAGAAGAAGAATGAGATCACCCGCTGCCTCATTGCACCTTACTCTCCTCGTTGTCTCGGCCACCGCGCTCACGGCTGCCTTAGCAGCCGGAATCACGCCGCAAATCCTCTACGACGAGCCGCGTTCCCTCAACGCTAGCGGCTTCGCATCAATGACAGTGCCGGCCTTCCCGGTTGCACAGAATAACAACCAGAGCGAGTGTCGCCTCGACCTATCCGATGAGCTCTTCGGTGGGGTCGGCGACGCCTGCATCCGCGGGGGCCTCGACAGGAGCCGCTGCTGCCCGGTGCTCGCCGCCTGGCTCTTCGCTGCTCACGCTCGCTCCGCACTGGAGCTCCAGCCGCCGCCCGCGGCTGACGACGGGCTTGACGGCATGGACGAGCCGATGATGCCTGACGACAACCAGAAGTGCGTGGACTCGCTGCAGAGCGCGCTTGAACGGCGCGACATCCGCCTGCCGCGGCCCAACGCCACATGCGACACCGTGCTCTGCTTCTGCGGCATCCGCCTCCACCAGATCGGGTCGCTCCGCTGCCCGGCCGCCTTCAACGTCAGCGGCGGCGCAGCCCGGAGCGCCACGCCCACTTCGGCCGTACGTCAGCTCGAGGGCGACTGCCGGAACGCATCTTACGCCGGCTGCACCCGCTGCCTCCACTCCCTCGAGAAGGTCCGCTTCCTCGAACCCTTTCTTTACGTACTGTCTGTGTGAAAGATTGTTTCTTCTCTCTTCTCTGTCTTTTCCAAGCTCTACAAATAGAAGCGGTGAAGCAGCAGAACAGGACACATTTCCCTGCACAGCTTAATAAATGATCATGCAACATGCGACTCGTCGCAGTTCTTTCCGTGCCTCCCCGTCGGACATTTGTTTTCACTGTAGAGAAACTGTTCGACCTCACAGCAGTCGCAGTAGCAGCCATCATGATCAGTCACCGTGGATGTGCAGGTGAAGGGGCATGGCGGTGGTGTGGGGGAATACAAAGGCGGCGGCGATCGAGCAAAGAGGATGTTCGGGCGGGACTGCCAGCTGATGGGGCTCACGTGGCTGCTGGCGAGGAACAAGACGGCGTACATCCCCACGGTGTCGGCCGTTCTGCGCGCCGTGCTCTACAGCGCCCACCCGCCGCAGGCCGGCGGCGGCGGCGGTTACAAGTGCAGCCCTGACCAGGAGAACATGCCCCTCGCCGTCGACTCCCTCCAACTCCAGCACCTCAGTGACTCCGCCGCCGCCTTCTCTTTTCAGCCTGGCCCCCCTGTCTCCCATCTCGTGCTTTCCTCCTTGGCCATGCTGGTCCTTCTCGCATGGCTTCCCTTCCTCTAAGGCTATCAACAGCATGGCCCTTTACTTTTGCCTTTGTCATCCATCCCCTGTATATCCTCCACCATGCCGGCCGGCCTTGTTCTTTCACAGATTATTTTTCCTTGTCTGTCTCAAGACCTCTTCAATTATATCTGTCCTTGAAAAAGTTTAAAAATAAATAGTTAAATTCCTCATCAAGTACAAAATCCAACATTGAGCATTTCTTCCAATATCCAACCAAATCTAACTAAAGCAACATTAATACATAGCAGTTGCCCACGCGGTAATAGATGACAGACTGCTTGTCTGAGGATTAAAACGAGCCATGTAAGCAACAGTGCACAACGAATGCTCCCTCTGCTTTCATCTTACAAATAAATATACACAGAGCATACATGGACGGTGCTACTTCTGTTATCACAATGTATGCTCAGCCGGAGTTTGATGGACTCAGAAAGGTTTTTCTAGGACCATCAAATGGGCCATATTCGGCATTTCTCCTATCAACTTCTATTGCATGTCCCCCCAAATTACCAAGCTGTTGTTGATCTAAAGCCGTCTCAAGAACAAGAAACAAAAAAGGCTTTTTTCTTTAAAGATTCAATTTACTGATCACAATAACCTATTGCATTAGAAAAGCACATGAAATATAACCTGAAATCACTCCCCATTGCTGGTTGATCTTGACCACCACATTTCTTCTAGTGCAGAGAAAGCTTATCATCCGCAAGTGTCTTTATTTCAACAATTTACACTTGACAGAAAAGAAAAGCTACATTGATAATAGAGGAGGGCCAGCACAGCTAATAGAGAAGAGCAACAGATGAGGAGTTAAGCATCAAGAGAAGAATGTCATACCTTATTTAGTATAGATATGTTATGATATCACCAAAAGGTCTACCAAGAAGTTAAGCATCAAGAGAAGAATGTCATCCCTTATTTAGAAAGAGAGGCACTCTCTATGAGTATGATATCGTTCATTTTTGAATTTTTATAAAAATTTATTTGTTATTTTTATAAAAAATTATTATTTATAAGATTTAATTGTAACTCTGATGACCTATTTAAAAATTTGAGAATTTATTTGTAAACCTCGAAGACCTAATTGTATATATAAATAATACAAGGTCTAAATTATAAAATATATAAAATAATAAATTTCACCGTCTTAACAACTCTGTCTTCATTCTTAAGGAACCTAAGAATATACCATCGATGAAGAAGAGAGAGGAAAAGAAGAAAAAGAATGAAGATGAGAAGAAAATTTTAGATTTTAAGATCATTTTATTCAAATCCTCTCATTTGGGATTTAAAAATACTCAAAGTCAAGTGGTCTAAACTCAACCCATAGTAATTTTGATCTTTGATTTCATTCTAATTTTTAACAATTAGAAAGATTTTGACTTTGCACATAATATCTCTCTAGTTTCGGTATAAAACTACGAATCTATTTTTTTTTTAATTCTAACCCTTCTTTTTTATTTTGGCTCTAACTCTCTACACCTAACTGTAATTTGGTTAAAACCTAATTCATATGAAAGTAGACTCATAGATCTTTTTGTTGATATCTAGATTGAAAGATTTAGAGTTTAAATGTCTACTCGAACTTCTATTTTAATTGACCCAATGAAATCTGTAAAACAGAGACCGTAATTTTTTGACCTTTCGATACTCTATTATTTGTAATTCTCTGGTAGTAACTCCAATTATGATTAAACTTGCTTCATTAGAAATTCGACTCATAGATATTTCTTTTCCTATCTTACTTAAAAGATTTGAAGCACAAATGTCTACTAAAACATCTATTCCAATCGACTCTATGAATTCTGCAAAACAAAGATGATATTCTCTAAACCTTTTGTTACAAAATTACTTATAACTCTTTGTTGAAAATTTCAATTAGTATAAAACTTCATTTATCTCATTTATCTGAAAGTAGATTGATATATCTTTCAAATGATGTTAATTTTGAGTAAATTGGACCGTAGTTAATTATTCAAATAATTTATGAAATATGATTCTCATAGTTTGTCAGAATATAGCTTTTACCAATTTTGTATATTCTTATTTTATCTTTTTGAAAATTGATTTTATTTTGAATTTTTTCTTCATTTGAACTTTAAATTATTGCTTTGAACACTTGTATGCTCTTGTTCTTAATTCAGAGGGGGCTAGCAGAGCATCGCGGGCTCTGCATAACTCCCTTTCTCATTTCTAACAGAAGTTTATGATATTCCACAAAGGACATTGTGAGCAATAAAGTTGGCACATATCGGAAGCATATGTGAAAAAACGAAACATATATGTGTCTATACGGAACAATGTGATGTAAACATAAACTTTCATATATTATGTTCAGATAATTAAAGAATTAAAAACAAGAGCATACAAGTGTACAAAACAGTAATTGAAAACTCAAATGAAAAAAAAAAATCTAGATGAAATCAATTTCCAAAAAAATGAAACAAGAATACATAAAATTAACAAAAACGTTATTTTGGCACAATCTGAAAGGCACATTTTATGAATTATTTAAATAACCGATTATTCTTCAATTTACTCAAAATATTTATTATTTGAAAAATATATCAACCTACTTTCATATAAATAAATTCTTATCTGAAATTGAATTTTCAATAAAAAGTTACAAATAACTTAGTAATAAAAGATCATAATATCATCTTTTGTTTACATAATCCATAGAGTAGATCGAAACAGATGTTTTAGTAGGCATTTGTGCTTCAAATCTTTCAAATAAGATAAGAAAAGAAAGATCTATGAGTCTAATTTGTAATGAAGCAAGTTTTGTCATAATTAGAGTTTCGAATAGAGAACTACAAGCAATATAATATCGAAAAGTTAAAAATTACGTCTCTGTTTTATAAATTACATAGAGTCAATTGACATAGAAATTTGAGTAGGCATTTGAACTCTAAATTTTTTAATCTAGGTATCAACAGAAAGATCTGAGTCTACTTTCATATGAAGTAGATTTTGCCAAATAAGGGTTCGGTATAGAGAGTTAGAGTTAAAACAAGTTAGAAAGGTCATAATATCTAAAAAATTTCAGATTTGTAATTTTATATCTAAACTAGAGAGATATCATATGGAACATCAAAATCTTTCGAATTATTAAAAATTAAGCTCTTTCGAATTATTAAAAATTAAGCTGACATCAGATATCAAGATTACTGTAGGATGAATTTAGAATACTTGCTTTTAAGAATTTTTCGATCTCAAATAAAAGGATTTTAGCAAAAAGACCATAAGCCCTATTTTTTTATTCTCTTCTTCGTACTTTTTCTTTTTCTTCTTCTTCCTCTTTCCCTCTCTTCTCCACCGATGTGGCCTTCTAAGGTGTTGAGATGATGGAATTTGTTATTTTATGTATTTTTACAAATTATTCCTTGTATTATTTATATTTACAATTATGTCCTCATGATTTACAAATAGGTCCTTAGATTTTTAAATAAACCCTCAAAGATACAATCAAGTCTTATAAATAATTCAAAGTTGATTCTTACATTACAAATAAATCCTTATAAAAATTTAGAAATCAAGAATATTACAATGAGTTGCATCAAGGTTTGAACCACTAAATACAGATTATAAACTGTGTCAAGTTTACCTCCCACCCCAAGCTAGAAGCTCTTTTATAAACTGCACCGCTGATAAGGGCCACATCTCTTAGAATCACCATAGCTTCAAAAGCCACGAAGAGAGTTAGGAGGCTGCCATGTTAGTCGTTAAAGCTACAGTTGCTTAGAAAGTAAAAGCAGCATCTTAATCTAAAATTACCTACTAAAGAACTATTCAATCATTCAATCGAAGTCTCATGATAGGGCTCACCAAGATTTAATTTTTAAAGGCGTGTACACTGCTTCACTCAATTAAAATAAAAGAAACTAAAGAAAGTTAAATTGAGAAATATGTTCTTTAAGGAATATCATTTCAAATGTAAATCGGTTATTTAAAAAGACGCTTGAGCGCTCCCCTAAGCGCTCGGGCGAGGCGAGACGAGGCTCGAGCGCCTTATATGAGGACTAGGCGGTGCGCTTCAATGAGGCGTCGCCTGGGGCGCTCGCCCGAGCCCAAGCGTTGGGCGCTTCGGGCGAGCGCCCGATTGACATAAGGCAATCGAACCAGACTTTTTAAAGTCTGGTTCGGTTAAATATGCGTTAGTTGGTTCGATTGAACCAACTAATGCACATAGTTACCTTAAAAGATGTGTGCAACCTCGACTCCCAACCCTCTGCCCCCGTCGTCGACGATTTCTCCCTTTGGCTCCACCGTCGACGCTTTATGCCGCACCATCGGCGCTTTCTATTGTTGCCTCCGTCGTAGATGCAGTGAACTGAGTCTTCCTCTATCGCCGATCGAGTCTCCTCAGCTTCCTCTATTGTCCGCTATCGCTACTGTTGTCCGTTGCGCTGCTATCCATTGCCACTGTTTCTTTGTTGTCTGCTGCTATTGTCGAGGATGTATTATACTAGTCCCTCGCCACTATTGGTGTCATCTTGCAGCTTCTCACCACTACTTCTCTTCCCACTTACGTGACTTTTTATATCCCTTTAATGTTAGCAGTTATGTTGTCTCCTTCTAACTACTGTTAACGGTAAAAATTATATTGTTAATGGTAGATTTTCTCCCCGTTTCTCTCGGTCTAATTATTATTAACAGTAAATAATATACTAGATTTTAATTTAATATTATATTTTTATTTAAATAATTATATTTATTAATTATATTATTAAATATTTATATTTTAATATTTCAAAGTGCCTTGTTTCGCTCGGGTTAGCGCCTAGGTAAGCGCCTAGCGCCTCTATCATTTTCGGACCTTGATGTTTTTTTGCGTCTAATGCTTTTAAAATAAAATGATGCAAACTAAACTTGCTTTTTTCATTGAGAACATGGATTATTAGTTTTAAGTGAACATAGTTGCCAGATCAGGAGAGATACATTTTTACACCAATTTGTCAAAATGATTTCATTGGATAAACAATGAAAAACAAAGGAAAAGAAACAAATTAATTTTCTCATAAAAGTCTACTCGGTGCACAATCAAAAGCTATTACAAATGACTCACGATCTAAGATATCTTTTCCAACCATAGCTAAAGCAATACAGCTAATAAGAACCTGCACTCGCGAAACCAGAATATAGATAACACATTACAACCGACACAGCATCAATGACTAAGAAAGGCGGAATCAAATTAGTCACAAGTTCCATTAAATAAAATCAAACTTGTCCTCAACCCCAAACCCGACGGGAAAGCTCTGAACTTGGAGCAGATCCCTGGGGAGAATTGCGAGACTCCACGGGTTCGAGCAGAGGAAGAGAGGCCTCGAAGAGCGGACCCATCGGGAGGATCCATTTGTATTGGTGTCGACTCAATTGCCGAATAATGAAAGGGTTGTTTGATATTTTGCATCGATATCGATACAAATACAAAGTTATGAAAGAGTCGCTTGACAACCGAATGATCTCTTTCTTGTGATCACTTTAAAATCCATCATGATCTGCTCCTTGGATAGAGATAGAAAGAGAGAGAGAGAGAAGCTAAACCTCAATGTCTTCCTCTTCTTTATTGTTCTCTCCTCCTTAGCATGTCCTTTGAACTGTCGATACCTTTCGTCGTCGGTATGCTTCGTCGAAGCGATGGGAGTTGCTTACTTCGACCTCATTATTATTGTGATCGTCTTCTCCAACAAGCCCACCTTTAGCATCCTTGCCCCCGCCATAGCATCATTGTGGCCATCACAACAAGAGCCTCAACCTTGGTTGTTGTGCCTAACACCTTCTTCTATTCCTTTTCTTGATTGCAACATAAGAGGATGGAAGACAACATAAGACTAGTGGGCAGAAGCTTCGCTCGAGGAGGAAGAGGAAGGGCATAGAGAGCACTCGATTTATGGTGTGCTTGAGACTACAATGCTCACTTCCTTGAGTTTCCCATGCTAATTTTGGAAGAGATCATGTAGATGTTGAGCATCCCTTTCACTACTCGATAATTGTGTCAAATTGACACAAATACAAAGGAACGAAAAGGATTGCTCGACAATTAAATCGACATCGACATAGATATAAAGCACCACTTACCTCTCCTTACCGCTATCCTCATCTACAATAGTCACTCGTGACCTACAATGATCCTATCATTTATTATTTTTGTCCATTATTTTTGTGCTTCCATCAATAAGACTCATAATGTTACGATAAATAGAATTATATATTTTACTTTCATAATTATAACTATAAGAATTTTAATATATATTTTTTAAATCTAACGATCTAGATACTATGAAGGTATAATTGTATAAAATAATATATAATTAACCCTAAAAGTGAGTCGGGTCGGATCTCGACTATCGGACCGCGTCAGGGTTCAGCTATTGGTGTGATAAGTTTGATGGAAGTCTAATGTTTAGGAAGCTAATGAAATGATGCTGACATTGGTGAGGGCCCACGAACCACGAAGGTGTCCCCACGGCGACGTTACCTCATATTGGACACACGTGGCATTTGGTGAGTCAAAATACCGTTAAGCGAGGGTTTCGCCCTCCACCGGTACATCGGCCAAGCTGACCCAGCCAAGGCAGAAGTCTCAGGCCAGCTCGATGGTCAAAGCACGGAAGAGATGAGATCCAAATTTAGCTCCGCGCTTATGTCCAGCCAACTCGTTCCAGCCGTTGTTTGTTCTCATCCTCGGGGAGAGGGAAGGAACCACGGGGGAGGAGGAGGATGAGGATGTAGGAGACATGCTGGGAGCCAAGTCTTTCCTCCATCGATCTCCATCTTTACGCAGAGTGGGTTGAATTGTTGGGAACGACTTCAGACTCGATGGGGTTGCTAAGTTTCACAAAGAAGAAAGGTGAACGGATGATAGATTGTCTCTGTTGCTTCAGATCGTGGAATGAGAAGAAGATGAAGGCATCCGAGGCTGAGAAAAGAATCAGGAAGATGAAGCCACCGAAAGACAAGGCAAGGAAGAAGAAGAAGAAGTCATTGTTGTTTAGAAGAAAGAAAACGATGGCACTAAACGAAGAGAAGAAGAAGAAGAGGAACAGGCTATTCTTTCTTATAAGAAAGAAGAAGAAATCATCAAAGGATGAGACGAAGAAGAAGAAGAGGAATAGGCTATTCTTTCTTAAAAGAAAGAAGAAGAAATCATCAAAGGATGAGACGAAGAAGAAAAGGAGGAATAAGCTATTCTTTCTTAAAAGAAAGAAGAAGAAATCATCAAAGGATGAGACGAAGAAGAAGAGGAAGATACCAACAGAGCAGAAGAAGACATCGACAAAGAGACAGTCGAAGAAGTTCTGGTGGAGAAGGAAGGGGCAGAACAAAGCAATCAATCTAGCATCCCTAGTTCATACCATGTCCTTCAGATCTGGTACGTCTTCTTCATGATTTGCATGTCAGCAATTGCAAAATCTTCGTTACAACCCTCCTATTTTATTAGACTGGATTTTTCCTCTCCTCTTGACAAATATTGGATACAGAACGTCTTAATTATGTTTACTGATAGAAGTAAATGGTGAATTATTCTCCACGGATGCTATCAATCAGAAAATAAAAGCAAAACCACAAACTTGTTACTTTGAGGAGAACTCTGAAGACGCTACTAAATCAAGTAACACCACACTGCACCACAAGGGTTGGCTTTCTATCTAACGATATAGCAGGCGTATGAAACACAAAAGTTTGCACTTTGAATAACCTGCATCGTATGTGGTCTAGTAAGCTAATTCACGAGTGATCAAATGATGCATAATGTCCAGGGACAGACTGATGCTAGGAAGCATATAGTTCTTCACAGAGATGAAACTAATAGGAAGCCATCCACCAACGAGAAGCGCATGTTTCTTAAATTGAAAAGTTTATTTGATGAGTTCTTCACAGAAATTTTCATTTTTCAACGGAGAAAATGAAAGTTTTCTGTTCCTGGCAGACAGTGGCAGGCATATGTTTGCAGCTGAGGAGATCTTGCGCATTGGCAGCGACAACATCGCAGCTCGTGTATTCACGTACCGTGAACTCGCAGCAGCAACCGGAAGTTTCAGCTCCGAGAACCTGCTTGGTGAGGGTGGCTTTGGGAGAGTGTACAAAGGACAACTCAAAGGCACCAACGAAGTAATGCCATCTCTCATCATCTGAAGAAGATTGCTTTAGCTTCACAGCTTCCAGCGACTCTAACGGTGTCTTCTTGCATAGGTTGTGGCAGTTAAGCAGCTCGACAGAAAAGGATTGCAGGGCAACAGAGAGTTTCTCGTCGAGGTGCTGATGCTGAGCCTCCTGCACCATCCAAAGCTGGTCAAGTTGCTCGGATACTGCGCCGATGGAAATCACAGGATCCTGGTGTACGAATACATGGCAATGGGTTCACTGGAGGAACATTTACTGGGTGCATGTCTTCAGTATTCCATCCGTTCCTACTCGTGAGTAAGAAATTTCTAACTATTACTTGCGCGTTATGTGTGGCTTACAGATTCAAAGCCAAATGCCAAGCCATTGGACTGGCACACAAGAATGAAGATCGCAGCGGGTGCAGCCAAAGGCCTGGACTACCTGCATGAGATTGCAACCCCACCGGTGATATATCGAGATTTCAAAGCGTCGAATATACTTCTGGATGAGGAATACAACCCGAAGCTATCAGATTTCGGACTCGCTAAGGTTGGTCCAGCTGGGGACAAGAGCAATGCCTGTACCAGGGTGATGGGCACCTACGGCTACTGCGCCCCGGAGTATGTAATAACAGGCCAGTTAACGAAGATGTCGGATGTGTATAGCTTCGGCGTCGTGTTGTTGGAGCTAATCACCGGAAGGAGAGCCATCGACCTCAACCGGCCCAAACGCGAGCAACACCTTGTTCATTGGGTATGCCTGCCATATTAAGATGGCCACATTTCATGCACTGTTATCTTGCGAGCTTAAGCACCTGAGATGATGATATTTTTTGCGCAGGCGGAGCCGCTGTTCAAGGACAAGCGACAGTTCGTGGCCATGGCAGACCCACTGCTTGAGGGAAAGTACCCCATAAAAGGCCTTTATCAAGCTCTGGCTATTGCTGCAATGTGCCTCCAAGAAGAAGCAAACATACGGCCGCTGATTAGCGATGTGTTAACTGCTCTTGAGCACTTGGCTAATCCCAACAATGATGAGGACGATGGCCCCCAAGCATTCAGCTTGGAGATGATCTCGCAACACGCATCCACTTCCGGCTCCGAGATGGCAGTACATGATACCGGTGAGGCTACCGAGGAGATACTGGAATCGCATAGTTACCCAGAAGCCAATTCCTTCTCGAGCAGAGAACATGACCTAAATGAACTGGATGCGATTTAGTCCATCAGTGCATGCATCAGAGCAAAAAAAAAAAAAAAAAAGGAATTCTGGTTAATTTCATAAGCATATTTGGTCTGTTTTGTGTTGCACTGTAAACTAAATTTGCTTCACATAAGAAATCATCACAGCTGAAGTCTCCATTTTCCGATTGTCATCTTTTTGATCATATTTAGATCTTAGGTTTAAACTCGAGGCCCTGAACAATAAGCCCACGCTTCCAATTCGGTCCCTCGGTCTCCCTCAAGTTGACTTCTACGTTTCCATCCTCGCAGATCAAATCCTCAAAAATCATGATCCCCAAGATCTCTCCCAAATCAAATCTCTAAGGATCATGTTCAAATGATCAGAGCAATTACCTTAGAGTAATCTTCCTCCTCCTCCTCTACTGCGATAGACAGCAATCGCTGCTATTGATCGCCCAATAATCTTCCTTTCCTCCTTTCCTGCCGCAGCAGATGCACGCCCTTTGCCGCTTCCAACTGGCCTTCAGCAGTGACATCAGTCGCAGCCCTCACTGCCCGGCAACCACTCGTCGGACCCAGCGCCCTCTTCCTTGCCGGACCAACACGCTGCCTCCTCTACCTCTCCTTCAGCCCTACTGCTACTGTCTCTTTCCTCTCGAGCCCATTGCCGACACCCCTGCTGCTCCTTTACTCGCTGCCCTCGCTGTAGCCCTTGTCCTTGCTGCAGCAATTGCTGCCCCTCTCCGTCGGTCACCTCTGTCGCACCTGCTACTGTCGTCGGCCAGCCCTTCTTCCTCCATTGATGCCGGCCCTCTCCCTGTGAACTACCAACAGCAGCACCATTACCGTGTTGCTCCACACTCGCTAGGCGCTCCTCATGATGTCGCTATCTCCTACCCTCACTGCCAGCGCCCTCCTCACTTTCTTTCCTCTACCGCGGCCGTGCTTCTGCCACAACCGCCATTGCCGATCACTCCAACACAGTCGTCTGGCCATCTCTTCTGCTTATCCTTTGACTCAACATCTCTGATGCCTTCCTCGTCAACCTCTACTTCGCCAACTCTTTTCCCTGTAGAGAATGCTAGTACCTCTTCTCACGAGGGCCTTATCTCCATCAATGCTGCTTCTCTCATTCCCTTCAAATTATCCAAAAGTGTCAACTACACATCTTGGCGTGCACAATTTTATAACCTCTTATTTGGCTATGGATTATTAGGTTATGTTGATGGCTCTTTCAGTTGCCCACCAGCGATGATTCACATTCCAAGTGACCCGAGTCCTGTGTAAAATTTGGCTGACACACTTTGGTTACACCAGGATCGTCTTATTCTTCAAGCCATTTAAGCCTCTGTTGCTAGATCCGTGGCCCCGCTCATCTCCTCATGTGCTATTGTTGTAGAAGCTTAGAATAAACTATAGACTATCTTAGCAAATCACTCGCACACTCGCATGCTCGGGCTCCTATCCAGACTTATGAAATTAAAACAAGAGGGAAGTAATGTTGCTGACTATCTACAACACATAAAAATTATTATTGATGACCTGGCTTTGATAGGTCATTTTCTTAGTGATGAGGAAGTCCTCATCCATACACTTAATGGATTAAGCGATGAGTTTAAGGAATTGGCAACAATACTTCGAGCTTGTGATTCCCCAACCTTATCTGAAGAACTCTACGATAAGTTGACTGACTATGAGGCATACCTGAAGCGTGATGATAGATTGGTAGGACCTCCCATCACAGCTCAGTTCCACCATAAATCCAAGAAAAATAATAAATATAGCAAAAATGCTAAAAAAGGTATGGCCACATTTCCTCCTGATCCAATGAGCAATAGTCAATCTTTGCCTCCTCTATACTTTAACAAACATCAGGGTGACCCCTTCTAACCCTGTCATACTGCTCATGTGCCTCAACAAGACGTCTATCAGTTGTGTGACAAAATCGGTCATATCGCAAAAGTCTGCTGGTCTCGACCTCGATTGCCTACTCCATCAAGGTGGCCTCAAGCAAATATCATGACTACTCCAACTGATAGTCAATCAAATTGGATCATAGACTCTGGTGCCTCTCACCATATCACTTTTGATCTCTAGAATATGTCAATCCACAACAATAATAAAAGACTTGAAGATGTTGTCATCGGTGATGGTAAAGGCTTTTCTATCACTCATACTGGTTCTACTATGCTTAAAATGTATACCACTACTTTTACACTTGATGATGTTCTGTGTGCACCCCACATCAAACATAACCTTATTTTCGTCTCTCAATTTTGCAAACAAAATCATACCTCTATTGAATTTTTTACTGACTATTTTCTTGTTAAGGACCTGAGCACTGGGGCATCCTTGATCTAACGCCTGAATAAATATAATATTTATAAATAGCCGTCAGCCTTGTATCTCTCTAAGCCTACTGCCAACTCTACAATTGGTATTTCGGTTGATGTGTGGCATTGATGTCTTAGTCATCCTTCACCTTCCATTCAACAAAAGTTACTTTCTGACTATTCTCTTTTTACTTCTAAATCGTATGACTCTATACTCACTGTGATGTCTGTCTTAGCAATAAGAGTCATCAATTACTTTTTGGTCAATCTACTATATCATGTTATAAACCATTTGAAGTTATTTATACCAATGTTTGGGGCTCTGCCTCAATAGTTTCTTTCGATAAGTTTCAATTTTATGTTATATTTGTAGATTATTTTACCAAGTACACATAGTTATATCCTTTCCATCATACGTCTGAAGTTTTTGTAGTCTTTACTAACTTTTAAAAATTAGTTGAGAACTACTTTCAGACTACAATCAAAACTGTTTACTCTGATGGTGGAGGTGAATATCAAGCCCTCACACTCCATTTGTCTACTTGTGTCATTTAACTTCTCAAGTCACCTCAATATACTCCTCAGCTGGTTGGTTCTGCTAAATGCAAACATAGACATATTATTGAAACTGGTTTAACACTCCTCCATCAAGTGGCCATGCCACCCACCTTTTCGTCAGTAGATTTTCAAACTACAGTCTACCTTATTAATCGTATGTCAACTCATATCTTATACTATCAATCACTATCTAAAAAGTTATTTCATAAATGTCCAAACTTACAAACACTTAAAGTATTTGGTTGTTTGTGTTATCCGTGGTTACATCCCTATGCCTAAAATAAGATGCAACCTAGATCTCAGCCTTGTGTTTTCATTGGGTACTGACTTGAGTATAATACTTTTCATTGCTATGATCCTCATACTAATAAAGTTTTTATTTCCCGACATGTCAACTTTCTGGAGTCTACCTTTCCCTTTCATAATCACAAGTCTCCTATCGTAACCATAGATTCCTGTAATACAGCTTCGTCTCCCGAACCCTCTGATCTATCTCCTCTAGATCCATAATCTCCTATTACTCCTATCGTGCAACTTCTACCTTCCTCTTCTTCACAAGTTCCCTCCATTCCTGAACCATTGCCCCTAACACCATAGGCTTCACCTCCACAAGGAACTTCTGCAGTCCCTCAACCTGACTCAACCCATGATAATCCATTATCCTTACCACCTAATCCTATTACTGCTCCCGGGCATCCCATGCACACTCGCTCCAAGAGTGGTATTTCTAAACCATGACATGCCCTCGACTTACATGTTAGCTAAATCTTTGCCCAAGTCTACTGAATAAACCTCATTAAGTTTAGCCCAACAATCTCCACATTGGCGTAAAGCTATGTGTGAAAAATATGATGCTCTCTTTCAAAATTCTACCTAGACACTTACTCCTCCCCATTCCACATAAAACATCATTGGGTGTAAGTGGGTATTTCGAATTAAGCGGAATCCTGATGGTTCAATCGCTTAGTATAAAGCACGTTTGGTGGCTAAGGGATTTCATCAAAGACCCGATGTTGATTTCACCGAGACATTTAGTCTTGTGGTTAAGCCTACTATAATTTGACTTATCCTGAGTTTGGCGATCTCCAAAGGATGGTGTCTACGCTAGTTAGATGTTAACAATGCATTTCTATAGGGGACTCTTAGTGAAGATGTCTTTATGGAGCATCCACCTGGCTTTATACATCCTTAGTATCCCCGACATGTCTGCAAACTCCACAAAGCCATTTATAGCCTCCGTCAAGCTCCACGAGCCTGGTATACCGAACTTGGCCTATTTTTGTCCTTCATGGGTTTCATCAACTCTAAATCTGATTTCTCACTTTTTCTACGTCAACAACATGGAAGCACAATCTACCTTTTGGTCTATGTAGATGACATTATTGTCACAGGTGGCAATCCCATGGTCTAGATGTTTATCAAGCAGTTGGTAGATAGATTCTCTCTAAAAGATACTAGTAACTTAAGCTACTTTCTTGGTGTCGAAGCTACATTTACATCTTCTGGACTTGTTCTCTCACAGAGAAAGTATATTCAAGATCTGTCATCCAAAACAAACATGTAGGACGCTAAAACAGTTACTACTCCCTTATCTACAAGTGACTCACTAAAGTTTTGTGATAGTAGTCCTGCTACAGATTCTACTCAGTATCTGTAGGTAGTTGGCTCCTTACAATATCTATCTCTTACCCATCCAGATGTCTCTTTTGCAGTCAATAAGTTATCACAGTTTATGCATCTGTCATCTACCTCGCATTGGAGTACAACCAAGCTCATTTTGCGATATCTCAAAGGGACCATCGATCATGGAATCTTCCTTCACAAAAACTCTCCCATTCATCTTTATGCTTTTGCTGATGCTAATTGGGCAGACAATGTTGATGATCGAACTTCAACATCGAGGTATCTTGTTTTCCTTGGTGCTAACCCTATTAGTTGGAGTTCCAAGAAGCAAAATACAGTTGCTCAGTCTACAACTAAAGCTGAATATCGTGCCATTGCCACTGCTTCTGTCGAACTCAATTATATTATGAATCTTCTCAAAGAGCTTCACATAACCTCTACTCTTATGCCTACCATTTATTGTGATAATATTGATGCTACCTACCTTTGTGTCAATCCAGTCTTTCACTCCCGTATAAAGCATGTTGTTATCGACTTCCATTTTGTGCGAGATCAAGTTGTTCGCCAGCAGCTCTGAGTTTCCTATGTGCATACGACTGATCAACTAGTAGGCTCACTTAGGAAGCCTATTGCTTGCAAAAACTTTTTCTTACATTGGTCCAAGATTGATGTCCTTGACAGGAGCTCGATCTTGCGAGGGTATATTAGTAGATCAAATCCTCAAAAATCATGATCCCCAATATCTCTCCCAAATCAGATCTCTAAGGATCCTATTCAGATGATCCGATCCCAAAGATATCTCGCAAATCAGATCCCTAAGGATCCTATTCAGATGCTAACATATCTCTCTCAAAACATATATAAATAAGTGTCAAATATACCTTCAGAGATCATCAATCTCTACAATTCAACATCAACCGCCTCTTCGCCTCCTCTCCTTCCATCGCTATCTTCTCCTCTTCATCCTCTTCCTCAGATTCCTCTTCATCGTTGGTTGCAATTCATTTTTTCTTCAATCACTCATCTTATTTTGATCATGGTAACAGAGCCATCTCTAAGGGCCATTGCCCGTGGATAACTCCTCTGTTAAACCGCAATTGTCTTGCTTTTGTTGCTGGCCACACTCTCCACTTCAGTCGCAGCCTCAACCAATCGCTTGCTTCCATCCTCTTGGATCCTCAGCATCATCATTAGGCCACATCCCCTGCTCGAGCAAGAGAGGGTCGTCATTGCTGCTATCTGACTTGTAGTCACTGACTTCATCCAACGATAACCTCTTGCTGGTAAGCCCCGCTACGACTGTAGGTGCCGCCCCTTCTCTTCTTTTCTCTCCTCTACCTAGTGCCACATCTCCAGCCTTCTACTGTTGTCCACCCTGATTATAGACACTTTTCTGTCTGTCGCCTATCAAACCACTAGCGCCAAGCCCCTACCGCTACTACTACCCGTTGCCGCAGCCCACTTGCGCAGTCTTGCTACTCTAACCACTTGCTGCCACTGCTTAGTTGCATCTTCCTCTCCTGTCGTTGCCCAACCGCCACTACCTCCGGTTGTCGTAGCCCACCGGCGCACAACCGTCGATTAGAGCCGCTTGCCTAGAGCACAAGCTCTCTTCTCACCTCTGCAACGAACTCGGTTGAACACTATGATTGGTGCATATCACAGTTGTCATCGCCTGATCTGCATCAAACGGTTGCCTCTCCTCTTCCCTCGCCTGATCGACAAGAAGTACTTCAGCAAGAGGAAGGCATCACTATCCGACGACTGTAGTTTCCTCCCCACTGTGACCCATGTCCTCTACCTCTAGAGCATCTCTGAGAGATTACCTCTATCCATCCAATGACAGCAATCCTTCATCAGTGGTCTTCTTTGCAATGTAATGGAAATAGAGCAACCTATGTTTCTTTTGCTGTAGCTGTCGGACCTCCTTTTCCTCCTTTACCGAGGGCTCCTCTCCCTCGATCATTGATCTGCACCAAATGGTCACTCTTTTCTCCGCTGCCCATAGCCAATGCCTCCCTTCTAACTACGACTCTCGATTCTCCCTCCCAGCCAGGCGATCAACCCTTCCCTTGCTTCCTAGTGGTGCCACCTTTATCGTCCAGTTTCATCCTGGTCATGCAACGAAGGTGAGGGAGATTGAAGGCAGCCTCGCTCTCTCCAGACCCTGCACTACTTGCTTCAATGTCTGCATCATTGCCATCTAGAACAACCCCTCGATTGGCTACTGCTTCCTCCAGACCCAAGCTCGGCCAAACGCTATGATCTGCACTATTCACAATCGTTGTCGTTTGATCTGCACCAAACTATTCTTCCTCCTTTAGGCGGCAATACTGAAGCCCTCTTTCTTAGATATGATCCTGAACACAGAGGGGTGTATGGATAGACCAAGCTTGTGAGTCACCCTTGCGATCTCGTACCTATAGCCTCTACAATCTTCTCAGCGGTACCATCAGTCTCCTGCTTGCATCTTCTACCTCTTAAGCTCCTTCCACAAGCAGCAGTAGCAATATTGGAGGCGTCTCCTCTTTCAGCCCCTTTCCCTATGCCGTAGCCCCTTTTCTTGTGCCATAGTCCTCATCTTTCAGATCCAGTCGACACAATGATTGGTATTTTTCCTCACAATATCTTCATCATCTACCTCTCACATTCTCGTCATTGTCCCCACATGGAGCAGTATCACTTCTCAGAATATAGGACTCATCTTCATCAATGTTGCAACTCTCTTCCCTGTCAAATTATCCAAAGGAGGAAACTATGCATCATGGCGTGCTCAATTTTCTAATCTTCTCTTTGGATATGATCTATTAGGTTATGTCGATGGATCTTTCAGTTATCCACCAGCAATGATCAACATCCCGAGGGTAGCAAGTCCAATACCAAATCCGAAGCATAAATTGTGGTTACGCCAAAATCGTCTCATTCTTCAAGCGATTCAAGCCTCCATCATTGGATCCATCACCCCACTTATATCTTCCTATGCTATTGTTGTCAAAGCATGATGCAAGTTGCAAACTACATTGGCAAATCACTAGCATACTCGCATGTTTAGCCTCCTCTCTAGTCTAATGAACATAAAACAAGAGGAAAGTATCATAGCTTTGATATGACACTACCTTAGTGATGAAGAAGTTATTGTTCACACTCTCAATGGTCTTGGGGCTGAGTACAAAGAATTGGTAGCAGCAATATGGGCACGCGATTCGTCGCTATCGTTTGAACAGCTCTACGACAGGTTGATTAACTACAATACATATTTGAAGCGCGAAGATAGGGCACTAGGACCACCTATCATTGCTCAAGTAAGTCATAAATCTAAAAGGAAGAACAATCAGTATTCAAATCCTGTCAACAAGGGTTTGGGCCAAGTACCATCTTCACCAGTGGGTTCTAAATACAACTCTCCTCATCCATCTCATTACAATCAAGGTGGCCACTTCAATTACCAACAACCTTGGCATCCTGCTCCCATACCTTAACAAATAATAGTCTGCTAGCTATGTGATAAAATTGGTCATTCCATCAAAGTTTTGCCGATCTTGTCCTCGAACTTCAGCTCCCATACCCCAAGTGTATCTCATTACTACTCTAACTTCTGATCAACGAACCTAGATTATGGATTCTAGTGCCTCCCACCACATCACCTCAGATCTTCCAAACTTCTCTCTTCACAACAATTATGGTGGTAATGATGATATCATCATCAGTGATGGTAAGTGAATTCCCATTACTCGTACCGGTTTCATAATGCTTAATTCACATACTCTTAACTTTACACTCGATGATGTGTTGTGTACTCCTCATATTAAACAAAATCTTATTTCTTTCTCCCAATTCTGTAAACAAAATAATACATTCATTGAATTTTTTCCTGACTCTTTTCTTGTCAAGGATCTGAGCATGGGGGCATCATTAGTTCAGAGCCAGAGTAAAGATAACATCTACCAGTGGCCATTAGTCTCTCAACCCACTGCCTACTGTTGCTACTCCAATGGATGTGTGGTATTATCGTCTTAGTCATCATTCTTCCTTAACTCAATAAAAGTTATTCTCTCGCTACTCTCTTCCAACTTTTAAAGCTAGTTTTATTTTTAATCATTATGATGCAAGTCATAGTAATAAAAGTCATAGACTCTATTTGAAAATTCTTCTGTCTCTTGCACAAAACCATTTGAACTTCTTTATATTGATGATTGGGGTCCTGCACTAATTACTTCCATTGACAAATACAGATTTTATGTTGTCTTTATAGACTTTTTACCAGGTATACTTGATTTTATCCTTTTCAACATAAGTCTGAGGTCTTAACAATCTATATTACCTTCAAAAATATGGTGGAAAACATTTTTCAGTCCATAATTAGAACAGTTTATTTTGACGGTGGGGGTGAATACCAAGCACTCACATCGTGTTTGTTATCCTGTGGTATTCAACATCTCAAATCTCTCCCGTACACTCCCCAACTAGTTGGCTCGACCGAACGCAAATATCGGCATATAGTTGAAACTGATCTCACACTTCATCATGCCTCCATGTCGACTACTTTTTAGTCTGTAGCCTTTCAAACTGCAGCTTACCTCATTAATCGCATGCCTACTCCAGTCCTCCACAATTAGTCGCCATTTGAAAGACTATTTCATAAATTGCCAAATCTTCAAAAACTTAGGATTTTTGGTTATATCTATTATCCTTGGTTACGTCCTTATGCATCACATAAACTAGCCCAAGGTCGAAGCCTTGTGTCTTTATTGGTTACTCTCTTCAACATAATGCTTATCGATACTACGATCCTCTGACTCATAGAGTCTTTGTGTCTCATCGTGTTATCTTTATGGAGTCATCCTTTCCATTTCACTATTCCAAGTCTTCTACCATACAAACTACTTCAACAAATATACATTAGTGGAATATGTCATCGTCCAATGAGTCTCCACCAGAATCACCCACTCCAACAAATATATATCAGTGGAGTATTCCTCCGGTACAACACCTCGCCCCTTCTATTCATTCTCCTTCTACAAATGTACCTCCTACTGTTGATATCTGACCCTCGGACACTCAGTCACTAACTTTACCCTCTTCTCAACCCAGTGGCACTGATGTTCCTCAACCTAACTCACCCTGTACCATTGCTTCCCCACCACCCATTCCACCATCACCTCCTAAACCACTTAGACATCCCATTACAACGCGCTCTAAAAGTGGTGTTTTCAAACCACGTCAGGTTCTTGACCTAAATACTGTTGTGACTCCCTCTCTTGAGACCAGTTAACCTACCATGGTCCCCCCCCCCCACTGGTGTAAAGCCATGTCTGATGAATATGATGCCCTCATTCATAGCTCTACCTAGACAATTGTTCCATTTCACCCACACAAAATGTCATCGGGTGTAAGTGGATTTTTTGAGTTAAGCGAAACCCTGATGGGTCCATTGCCAGGTATAAAGCTCGCCTAGTGGCAAAAGGTTTTCATCAATATCCTGGTATTGACTTTACAGAGACATTCAGTCCTATTGTTAAACCCATGACAATCTGACTTATTCTAAGTTTAGCTATCTCAGAAGGCCAGCATCAGTGACAACTTGATGTGAATAATGCTTTTTTACAAGGGACCTTAATTGAAGATGTCTTCATAGAATAACCTCTTGGTTTTCTTCATCCTCAGTATCTGAAGCATGTCTATAAACTCTGCAAAGCTATTTATGGACTTCATCAGGCTCCACGAGCCTAATACACGAAACTTGGTTCATTTTTTTACGTCAGTTGACTTTTTCAACTCTAAGTATGATACCTCCTTATTTCTCTATCAACAACCTACCAGTACAATATATCTTCTAGTCTATGTGGATGATATTATTGTGATAGATAATAATTATATGGAGATCACAATGTTCCTCAAACAGTTGGCTAACCGATTTTCTCTTAAAAATCTCGGTACCCTGAATTATTTTCTGGGTATAGAAGCAACGTATATGTCTTCGAGACTCTTCCTCTCCCAACGAAAGTATATTCAAGACTTATTATTAATGATAAACATGAAAGACAAAAGCTGTTGCAACTCATCTCTCAACTAGTGAATCGCTCAGTTTAACTGATGGCAGTCTTGCTACAAATTCTACCCAATATCGACAAGTACTTATCTATTTACAATACTTAGCTCTCACCCGCCCAAATATCTCATTTACAGTTAACAAGTTGTCACAATTTATGCATCGATCGTCTACCATGCATTGATTAGCGGTTAAACGGGTCTTACGATATCTAAATAGAACTCTTGACTATGACATATTTCTCTATAAACACTCTCCACTCCAACTTCATGCTTTTGTTGATGCTGATTGGGATGGAAACTTTGATGATTGAATATCGACATTTGGGTATATCATCTTCCTAGGAGTCAATCCAATCAGTTGGAGTTCTAAGAAACAAAAGATAATCACTTGGTCAACCACTGAAGCTGAGTGTCGTTCTATTGCAACTACTGCTACAGAACTTAATTGGGTCATGAATCTACTCAAGGAACTTGACATCGACTCTACTACTACTCCTACGATATACTATGACAATGTCGGGGCTACCTACTTATGTGTCAATCTAGTATTTCACTCTTGTATGAAACATATAGTCATTGACTTTTACTTCATACGAGATTAAGTAGTCAATAATAAACTACGTGTTTCTTATGTTCACATGGCAGATCAACTGACGGACTCCCACATGAAGCCACTTGCCTACAAATTATTATCATTGTATAAGTCCAAGATCGACGTCCTTAATAGGAGCACAATCTTATGGGGGCATGTTAACAAATGAGATTTCTGTAATAGCATGAGTAGAATTTGTCCTTCCTTCCTAACCTCCTTTCGTATAAATTAATGATGAATCAAGGAACGAGGAAACGAAGGCTCTACCACCTTAACGAACCTATTATGATAATGAAGTAGCAGTCTTATCCATGTAAAGAATGGCCGATGATCTCTCCAATCAAACATTTGTCTAATACCAACTCATTCTTTTCATAGCCAACTAATGACGATATTTGCCATTTGGAGATCATGTGATCCCTCATGAATACTCTAACGTCACCGAGATACCATTATTTAAGCGTAAAATCTTATTAATCTAAAGCCACCCTATATATTAATAAGAAGATGCACTATGTACTTAATGAATTAAAACAAACCTATCTTTATATAATTTCTCTCTTTGATACGAGAATATCACAATAGAGACAATCTTAGATTTGAATAATTGATTTGATGATGAATGATGATTGAGACAATCTCAAATGATTGATTTGATTGTGAGATGATGGATGATGATAGAGATAATCTCAGATAATTGATTTGATTGTTAGATCTGAGTGATTGATTAAGATTTTTTTTTTAAAAAATCTATATAAATATTCATCATAAAAATGAATATTTTTCAACTTATTTATCAATTTATCGTGGTATCAGAACATTTCAGAATCTATCCCTTCTTCACTATATCTCTTCTTTCTCCACCGGCCATTGCACTATCGATCCTAGAGTCCATGCCTTCAGCGCAAACTCGAAGCCCTGGTCGACCACGGGGTCCGCTGCGGCACCATCAACAGTCATCTTCGCCGCTTTAAACAAAAGTGACGGCCTCGACACCGCCCTCCGACGCACCGGCCCCTGTCGCTTGTCTAAGAGGGACGAGGTGGCTTTTGCTTCTGCCCTCAAGTCTAAGGCATTGTTCGCCTATCTCACTATCGGCTTTTCCCTTCCTCCCTTGATGCTCTTCCTCCAGCGGAGGAACGTTCCTCCTCCTCCTCACCATTGGGCACGCCACTTGCCCTCATGCCACCATCCACTCGCGTGGGTTTCTCGCCCGGCTTCCCACCGTTACTTGCAGCACTCTCAGGTGGGCCCATGTCATACGCCGTAGTCCGCCGCAGTGATTACTACGATCCTTGTCGCACGCGCTGCTGCCTATGACAGGATTTCTATATCCCCGTCCGACGATGATGGCAATCCCCGTCCGACGATAACAACCTCCTCTGATCAGCCTTTTCCAAACCTTCTTTGCTCGGCCTCCTCTGTTCGGTCGCCGCTGTTCCATGACAACGATAGCAGACTCAGGTCCCGCCATTCGCCATAGTCCCCTTTCTACCTCAGCGCTTACCACCTCCTCTCCTATCGGCGGTTGCACCATCTCCTCTACTGAGCACCCACTATTATTCTCTAGGCCTACTTGTCTCGATCGATTCAAATACTGACGATCCAAGCTCAATAACAAATCCTGATCATAAGGTATGGTTACAATAAAATTATTTTATTTTATAATTAATTTTAATCTTAGTTGTTAGATTCATAACACCACTAATATTTTCATATAGTACTATAGCAAAAGCATAATCGAAGCTACAAATCACTTGGTTGTTGATCTGCCCGAGTAAGAGCTCGGTAACTTGAATGACGTAAGAATTAATTCGACCGAGCAGGAGCCCAGGAATTTTGATGTCGCAATAGTTGATCCGACCGAGCAAGAACTCGGGAATTGCAATGTAGCAAGAGTTGATCTGACCGAGCAGGAGCTCGGGAATTACAATGTAGCAAGAGTTGATCCGACCGAGCAGGAGCTCGGGAATTGCAATGCAGCAATTGTGATGTTAGGCTTTTGCCGAGGGTGAGTCCGGGCGCAAATCTTGGGATTTGGCCGAGGGGGTGAATTCGGGCGCAAATCCGGAGATTTGGCCGTGAGGGTGAATTTGGGCGCAAATCCGGAGGTTTGGCCGAGAGGGTGAACTCGGGCGCAAATCCGAAGATTTGGCCGAGAAGATGAACTCAGGCGCAAATTCAGAGATTTGGCCGAGAGGGTGAACTCGGGCGCAAATCCGGAGATTTGGCCGAGAAGCTGAACTCGGGCGCAAATCCGGAGATTTGGCCGAGAAGGTGAACTCGGGTGCAAATCCGGAGATTTGGTCGAGAGGGTGAACTCGGGCGCAAATCCGGAGATTTGGCCAAGAAGCTGAACTCGGGCGCAAATCCGGAGATTTGGCCGAGAAGGTGAACTCGGGCGCAAATCCGGAGATTTGGTCGAAAATTCAGAGATTTGGTCGAGAGGGTGAACTCGGGCGCAAGTCCGGAGATTTGGCCAAGAGGGTGAAATCGGGCGCAAATCCGGAGATTTGGCCGAGAGGGTGAACTCGGGCGCAAATCCGGAGATTTGGCCGAGAGGGTGAATTCTCTCTTTATTACCATGTGCATATCATCATATTTGCGACAATATTATATTATATATATATATAAATATATATATATATATATATATATATATATATATATATATATACATTTCATCCTTCGTCTAGGGTTTCGGTCAGAGTTATGGTGCATTTAATGCGCTGAGTGTCTTTTCGGGGTGGCGGCACTTCCTCTTACCTCGGGAAGCTGAAACGACTCCCCTGGGCGCTATAAGTTTGCCGTGGGGTTGGGCAGAGACATCACTTGTTCATTTGGCCCTCTCCCTGCTTCCATCTCGGATCTCCCTAGCCACTTCTTCGTCCCTTCAGTCGGTAGCTTCTTTTGAACAAGTCGCGATGACCTCCTCGGACTCCTCGACTAGCGTCAGGGTCGTTTCTCCCTCGGGGTCGGGGGAGGCGAGTCGGAGTGATCTTGAGGTTGATTCCTCGGGAGCATCTTCTGGGCCCCCGTCGCCTGTCGACGTGAGGGTTCTGAGGGATTTAGAGGTCATGATGTCGGATCATGATCTCGACACGGCGGTGACCGAGGGGTCACTTGTCGTGATTAGGGAGCGGTACAACATCCCGGCTGAATACGGGCTGCATGTTCCGGAGCCGGGGCAGCGTCCCTATAGCTTGGACGTTCCCAGCATGTGCATCTCGGTAGATGCTTTGGAGGCCGATCTCCAGTTTCCTTTGCACCCTCTCATTGAGGAGTGCCTGAGATGGTGGAGAATTTCTCCCAGCCAGGTAGCGCCCAACTCGTGGCGTTACCTTGTGGTTTTCTTGGGCGAGTGCCGAGGAGCCGGGATTATCCCGACTCGGGACTTGTTCATGGCGTGTTTTCGCCTCTGCAAGAGTCGGGGCGGTTACTATCTTACCGCCCGGGTTGGTTTTAAGGTCAGCGGGGCACCTTCCAGTAACAAAGGTTGGAAGTCCCGCTATCTTTATGTTAGTGGTCCAGTTTGGGGATTCAGGCTCAATTGGTCGGCTCACCCGATCGACAATGCCCCCCCATACCTATCCGAGGAGGAAACCGTCCTGGTCGGTCGACTGAAGGGGATTATTTCCTCTTCTCGTGCGATCAAGGAGATGGCCGAGCTTTGGCTCGTCGAGGCGGGTTTGAGCCCGACCTCTAGGGGTACTAACATTTTGTTTTACTTTAGCTTTCTTAGTTTCCTACTGACCAGTCGGTCGGGATGCAGACCGGATGAATCTCGGGGAGCCTCGCGGGATGCCCAGAGTGACTGGTGGCAAGGTTCCTCCGACCCGCCCCACCGCCCGGGAGGTCGGCGCGTCTCCTGCGAGGGAGGCTCCAAGGGCTTCATCGAAGCCGGCTCCCCCCCCCGCCTGAGCAGGCTGAAGGTGCGGGAAGGCAACAGAAGAAGACGAAAGTGCTGACGAGAAAGCACAAGTCCCGTGTCGGCGAGGGGGAGTCCCGTTTCCGCTCCAAGGGTAAGGAGCCCGCAGCACCGCCGGAGGAGCCGGAGGTGCCCGCCGGGTCCGAGGAGGGGGGCGCTTCACCAGTTCATGAGCGCCCGAGGTCAATGAAGGACATTTTCAAAACAAAGGTTCGTAAGGGCGATCAGGGCTACTATGCCCTGCTAATGTCCGACTTGGGGCATGAAGACCCCGAGGAGTTGAAGGCCAGGTGGACAGGGCTGAAAAATTTGACGAAGGTGTGGAACAACTCGTCGGCAGCCGAAGAGTTTGGAAGGGGGCTTCTCCATCCCTAACTGGCGCGGGAGTTGTACACGCTCCCCTCTGAAGTTCTGATGGCCCGAGCCGCCAAGGAGATGGTCCTGGTAAGCTTCCCGACTCGTGCCTTGGTAAAGTGAGTTTTACTCTTCCGCTGGATCTTAACAGTCGTCCATTCGTGCAGAGCCAACATTTTCAAATGGCGCTGGTTGACCGAGTTCATGATGCGGGTCGGCTGATCACATTTATAGACTACCGGGTCAAGCAGCTGCAAGAAGAGCTTGATGCTCTGAAGTCCAAGGGAGGACCAGAAGCGGTCGCTGAGGCCGAGGAGTTCGCGAAGGTAAAGGGGGAAAAAGCCGAAGAGCTCCTCAGGCACGAGGCCTCGGAGAAGGAGCTGCTGGTGGTTCGGGGCCATCTGGGCGACGCCCAGCAGCTGTTGAAGGAGGCCCGGACCAGGGCTCGGAGGATGGACGATGAGCTACTGCAGGCCGTGAAGGACCTGGAGAGCGCCCGAGCCGAACTGCTAGGGCAAGCGGTCGCCCGGTACAAGGGGTCCCTCGACTTCAAAGAGGGGCTGAAGCGGATGGGTCGGGTGACATATGAATACGGGTATCGGGTGGCGCTAGCTCGCTTTCACGCCCGATATCCTTACGCCGACATCGAAGAAGACCCATTCACTATTCATCCCGAGGACGACCTTGTACCAATGGAAAGGCAACAAGATTTTGACGACTCGGCGCCTCCCGAGCCCTGACTTTGTTTTTTTCTTTAAGCTTGTAACTTGGGTCGGGAAGTCCTCAATTTTGTTCCCGACCTCTTTTGTACTTGCTTCAAATTAATATAAGTCGGGTTGTTTGCTGATATTGCTGTGCTTCTAATTGATAAAAGTCGCAATACAAGTCGGGTCATTTTGCTGACGTTGTCATACGTAGAATTTTCGCAAGTTTGTGATGTGCCAAGTTCTTGGCAACACCTGACCCCCCATTGTTGCCAACGTATAAGTCCCGTCTCGGATAACGTCGATAACCCGGTAGGGGCCTTCCCAGTTCGGGGCTAGCTTGCCGCGGGACCGGGTCGGGTTGCTGACCTCGGTCTTTCGGAGCACCAAGTCGCCCATCTTGATGTGTCGGGGGCATACCCGACGGTTGTAGATTTTGGCGACAGCTCTTCTATAAGCCAATGCTCGGAGATGGGCGTTAGCATGCTTTTTCTCCAATAGGTCAAGGTTCCCGCGGAGCTGTTGGTCGGACTCCTCTTGACGTTGGGTTTGGACTCGGAGGGTCGGGAAAACCACCTTGGGAGGTAGCACGGCTTCGGTCCCGAAAACCAGGCTATATGGGGACTCCCCCGTTGGGGTTTTCGGAGTCGTTCGCGACGCCCATAGAATACTTGGGAGCTCTTCTACCCAAGAGGTCGTGGCGCTGGAGACCCTTTTTTTCAGCCCTTCAAGAATAGCTCGGTTTGTTACCTCGGCCAGTCCATTGGCTTGGGGATGGGCAACTGAGCTGAACTTCAGCTGGATGCGATAGCTTTGGCAAAACGTTTTGAACTTTATATTATTGAACTGCGTGCCGTTGTCTGTAATGATGGTCCTGGGGAGGCCGAATCTGGTTATGATGTTCTTCCACACGAACCCTTCAACTTGTCTCTCGGTGATGGAGGCCAATGGCTCGGCTTCGAGCCATTTGGCGAAATAGTCGACTCCGACTATCAGAAACCTTCTCTGTCCCGAGGCCAGGGGGAAGGGGCCGAGGAGGTCCATTCCCCATTGGGCGAAGAGCCAGGCGCAGTCGACAGTCGTGAGCGGTACCATCGGTTGATGTTGGAACCGGGCGTGCTTCTGGCATGGCTCAGTTTCGAACATAAGCTTGGGCATCTTTTCGTAGTGTGGGCCAGTAGTAACCTTGCTTGAGGACCTTGTGTGCCAAGGTGCGAGCACCGACATGGTCTCCATATATTCCCTCATGGATCTCGGCTAAGGTGGTTTGCGCCTCGGTCGGGTTCAGACAGCGAAGTAGGGGTCGGCTGAAGCCTCGCCGGTAGAGGTAGTCATCGATGATGCAGTACCATGATTTCATCCTTCTGATTCTTCGGGCAGTCGCCTTGTCCTCGGGGAGGATTCCTGCTTGTTTGAAGCGAAGGATCTCGTCGGTCCAGCCTCCGTCTCTCTCGTCAACAGCCAATAAAGTTGAATTGACGGAGGGCCCGATGGTCCTCATCATTGCTTAGGTCGGCGTGTCGGTCATACAGGAGGAAGCTAGCCTGGCCAAGGCGTCTGCCTGCGCGTTCTCGCTACGAGGTACCTTGGTGATGGTACACCTTCGAAACTATGCCGCCATCCGTCGTGCCTCGGCCAGGTATTTGATCATTGCTGCTTCTCGGGTCTCAAATGTTCCGTTGACCTGGCCCGCGACGAGTTGGGAGTCGATGAATATTTCGATATCTCCTGCTCCCAGCTCGGTCGCGACCTTCAGACCGAACAAGAGTGCTTCGTATTCTGCTTCATTATTTGTAGCTTTGAATCCTAACCGTAGGACGTGTTCGTAGGTGTGGTCGGAGGGTCCTTGAGCACCAAGCCGACGCCTCCTTTTTCCGAGTTGGCGAAACCGTCGATATGCAGAGTCCATCCAGGGTTCGGGTTCGTCGGGACTTCCGGGGGTGTGAGCTCCGAGAGGAAGTCCGCGAACACTTGGCCTTTGATCGCCTTTCTTGGCTTGTATTCGATGTCGAACTCCCCTAATTCTACCGACCACTTGAGCATCCGACCTGCAACATCAAATTTGGAGAGGATCTGGCACAAGGGTTGGTCAGTTATTACTTTGATGGGATGTGTCTAGAAATACGGCCTCAGTTTCCTGGATGCCAAGATCAGCGCCAAGGCTATTCTTTCTATGGGGGCATAACGGAGCTCAGGACCCACCAGGACATGACTAGTGTAGTAGATCGGCTTTTCCCCGGCTTTATCAAGTGTCACCAGGACCGAGCTAACCGCCAGGTCGGTCGCAGCGAGGTATAAGCCGAGAGGCTCCCCGTCCTTTACCGAGGCTAGTTGTGGTAGATTCTTGATGTGACTCTTGAGTTGGCGGAATGCTTCCTCGCATTCGGGGGTCCATCAGAAGTCTTTTGCCGACTTCAGTGCCCGGAAAAAGGTAGAACTTTTGTCTCCGGCTCGGGAAATGAAGCGACTCAGGGCTGCTAACCTTCCTGTAAGTCGTTGGACCTCTTTTACAGTCTTGGGGGGCTGCATTTCCTGTATTGCCTTTATCTTGTCGGGATTGGCGTCGATTCCCCGTTGATGCACTATGAAGCCGAGGAACTTCCCGAATGTGATGCCGAAAGTACATTTTGCCAGGTTGAGATGCATCTTGTATTTTCTTAGCGTGCGAAACGTTTCTGCCAGGTCGGCGAGGTGGGTCTCGGCTTGCCGGCTTTTGACTATCATATCGTCTACATAAATCTCCATGTTCCTTCTGACCTGGTCCTTGAACATGCGATTCACGAGCCGCTGGTAGGTTGCGCCGACGTTTTTCAACCCGAACGACATCACCTTGTAGCAATATGTGCCGTTATGAGTGATAAAGGCCGTGTTTCTTTTGTCTCTCGGGGCCATCTGGATTTGGTTGTACCCCGAGAAGGCATCCATGAAGGAAAGCAGCTGATGCCCCGACGTGACATCCATAAGTTGGTCGATGCGGAGAAGCGGGGTAGCAGTCTTTCGGGCAAGCCCGATTGAGATCGGTATAATCAACGCACATCTGCCAATTTCCATTTGCTTTTTGGACAAGTACAACATTGGACAACCAGGTCGGGTATTTCACTTCTTCGATAAGCCCTGCGTCCAATAGGCGAGTGACCCCATCTTCTATAGCCTTCTGTCGGTCTGGAGCGAATTTGCGCGGATGCTGCTTCACAGGTCGGGCGCCGGGGGAGATGTTCAGGTAATGTTGGGGGATCTCCGAGTCGACCCCCGACATATCGTTTGGGGACCATGCGAAGACATCGTCGTTCTTCCGTAGGAAATCTATCAGTTGGACTTGTTGATTCTTCGCAAGCTCCGACCCGACCTTCACTAGCTTATCAGGGCGGTTCGGGTCCAGTGACAGCTCTAGGACCCTTTCCGCAGAGTGGGTGTCTCGGGTGCTTTCTTCTGGGCCTGGGGGCATGGCACTGAATGGTTCAGTTCTCGGCCTCTTGGATAACGTTGTTGCCATTAAGTAGCATTGCCTGGATTCTCTTGGGTTACTTCTAACCTCGCCAACCCCAACTCGGGTCGGGATCTTCAAGACCCGGTGGTACGTTGATACGACCGCCCTGAGCCGATTGAGGGTCGGATGCCCGATGATGGCGTTGTACGCAGACGGGAGCTTGACCACCATGAATGACACCAGCAAAGTCTTTGACCTCGGCTCTCCCCCGAACGTGACAGGGATCGTGGTTGTTCCCAGGGGAGAGACGAAATCCCCAGTGAACCCTGTCAAGGTAGATGTTAAAGGGGTGAGATCTAAGTCGGTCAATCCCAACCTTTGAAAGGCATCGAAATACAGAATGTCGGCCGAACTCCCCGTGTCGATCATGACCCTCTTGACATAGGCATTGGCCATGCGGATTGAGATTACTAGCGCGTCGTCGTGAGATGAGTGCTCCTCGCCTTCCGACCTGAATGTGACATTGAGGTCTTCGTGATGTAGCGACCTCTTTTCGGTCTCGGATCGCGCGTAAGCTTTTCACACCGAGGAGCTGTTGTCGCCTGATGCCGGACCGCCAAAGATGACGTCGATCTGCTTTTCGACCGGGCCCTGAGGTCGGGGAGATAAGTCTCGGGAGGGCCGACCGTCTGGGAGGGGGGGTTGTTCACGGACATATCGCCGCAGGTGGCCGCGTCGGATAAGGTCTTCAATTTGGTACTGGAGGTCACGACATTCCTCGGTGTCATGACCATATTCCCAGTGGAAACGACAGTATCTCCTTTTGTCACGTCGCTCGGGGTGCGACTTCATCGGGCTTTGTGCCTTCAAGAGCCCCTTTTCTCGTATTTGGAAGAAAATCTCCGTTCGGGTCGAGTTGAGTGGGATCGGGGGGGGGGGGGGGGGGGGGTCTGGCTGGCAGCAAGCCCGACCTTTCTTCCCTCCTCTTCGGAGGTGGCGCCAGATGCCCACGAGACTGTTCCCCCGGGAGCACTTCGTCTTGTCCCGTTTGCCAGCTATCAGCGTCTCGGCCGCCTTATACTGGTGCGCCCGTTGCAACATCTCGGGCAGAGTCGTTGGTGGTCGCTCGATCAACGACCAGAAGAACCGTGACGGCCTCAGCCCCATCAGGAATGCTTGGATGGCTAGGGATGGATGGAGGTCGGGGATTCCCTGGACTTGTGACGTGAATCTTCCTACGAACTAGGAGAGGGGCTCGTCGCTCCCCTAGGCCATCCCGAGTAGTGAGGCCGTGGTTGGCCTCGGGCGTGCGCTTGCCAAAAAGTTCAACTAGAACTCTCTTGCCAACACGTCAAATGAAGGTATAGACGCGGGTTTGAGATGAGCATACCATGTTCTGGCCGACCCCCTAAGGGTGTCGGGAAGGCCCGACACATCAGCGCCTCCGAAGTGTCGTAAAGGGCCATTTGGGCGCGGAATGTGGCGATATGCTCCGTCGGGTCGCCGCTGCCATCGTAGGGCTCGAGGGCTGGGAGCCTGAAGGTGGTCGGGAGGGGCTTAGACTGTATCTCGGGGGTGAATGAGGAACCGCCTTTAGAACTTTTCCCAATCTCCTCTCTTGATCTGAAGACTTCCTTCTGGACTTCGTCGAGTCATTAATGGACTCGACGAACTTGCTCTCTTAAGGAGTCAGTGGAGTCGGTCGATAAGGTGTCGAGATCGAGCTCAGTCGGTGCTGGATTGTAGGAGCGACTTTGGGATTGGGCTGGCGTCGGGGTCGACGAAGCTGGGCGGACTTTGGCGACCCGAGGCGGTGGCGCCTCAAGGTCGGGCGGGATCCCCCGGTTTGGGGCCATCGGTGACTCCGTTTGCGGGGGTGCCGCCGGGGGAGCCGGTTGGTGAGCCATTGAATGCATGAGCTGGGGTAGATATGGGATTATGGTCTGCACCATTCCCGCTAGTGCTTGGACCTGGCTGGTGAGGCCGAGGAAAGCCTCTGTTGTGACCGTGAGCGGCGCAGGGTTTGATGCGGGTGAAGGGAACCCTGGGTCGGTCATCATCCTCCAAAAATGGTTGGGAGTCGGCACAGCTGCCGTGGCTTCCGCCGTCTGTCGAGGGTGGTCAGGTTCCGTGCGGTGCTCTGTACCCGAGTCCCCGAACGGGCGTTCTGGCGACATGGGCCCTCCTTCTAGCGCCAAAATGTTAGGGGAGTATTTGGTGCTTGCCTAGTAGACACGCTCCGCCTCCGCGGCTCATGGAGCAAACACTGCTGGTTCAGGCCCGTGTGCGCTAGCTCGCCTGCGGTCCTCTTGGTACGGAGTTGGAGCTTGGCCGGATGGGTGATGATCCAGAACTCGGCTTGGGAGGTCGGCTACTGGAGTGGTGGAGCCCCGGTCGTGAAGAAATCCCCCATCTCGGGTCGGCCGCTGATTCCTGTACGAAGGCCGGGTCGGGTAGGTTCCCGACGTGACCCCTCCGACGGTCGAGTTAATTTAGTGGTTCCTTTTTTTTCCCCTGCCCCGTAGAGGTGCAGGAGCTTTTATAGTGAGTGTTGTAGATCATTCGTACCTGGTAGCCTTACTGCTTTTATGGCCTACCATGCCGTCGTACCCCTCCACCACACTTGCCGTCCCTGTGGTGAGGTGTGCGTTTGCAGGTAGGGGGTGTCGACCCTACCTGTGTCAGGTCGGCTGTACGACTACTGGCGCCCCCCCATACTTACATCCGATCGGCCACGTCGGCGGGCCAACTGTCCGAGGGTATGATGACGTGACGATCAAGTCAGCATTTGTCATATCACCATCAATTCTAATAGTACTCTGAATAGAAAAGAGAGAAGGAGTTCTAATTCTTCTTGTAGATCAACGTCATTATGATACTCGGATCTGAAGAACGATACTTGTACAGATCAAATAGAGATCTCTTCCAATTACATATAAAACATATAAAGGTATACATCATGAAATCGATTTAATGTTATTTGATTTCAATCATGATATTGAAAGTTTTTTAGCATAACAGATTTTATGCTAATACGATGCACTCCTACGGGAGTGTGGCGAGCTCTCCATCCCCCTCTATCTCCCTTCTCTTATCCTTTTCATCAGTATTTTTTATCGTATGTGGTGGATAAGTACTGTACTCGTCGGTACGAAGCCAATAAGATCTATTCTCTTCTTCTGACGGAGGTGGAATCGAAGACGAGCTGCTCCTATATGCTTCAGCTTTATCTTCTCTCGTTAGTTTGTCGTAGACAGTACTTAGCTCTATCTGCGACCTACATACACTGTCTTTGAATACTCCTTCGACCATATCACTTGTGCTCTCGGGAGCACTGATTATTGATTCCACAAAAAAAAAAAAAAATATATATATATATATATATATATATATATATATGCAAGGGGATGGAATCCAAGATTTTATCTTATATTTGACATTCATGTGAACCTGATCTATGCCGATTGATATTCACATTCACCGAATTTGAGATAAATATACATAAAATATATACACTCTAATTGAGTCAAGCGATCAACATATATCGTATGAGATGAATAAATGAACATGAAAACAGATTCTCAAAAACTTATTTGTATATTTTGTTAGTATATTTAATATCATATTGATGCTTTTTGGGGCTCGTGAGTCGTGAAAGAATCAAACTATACAAGAACACCTAAAATGAACAATTCTTTGCAACGGATCGCACCAATGATGATCGAATATTGACTTCCCACATTGGTTAAAGAGTAAAGAAATCAATGGCTCATAAATTTCTCAAGTGAGCCTATAATCACACTAATGACGATCAGATGATTGACTTATCAATATTCATATGATAATTAAAAAAAAAAAAAACTTAAACGGTTCGCAAACAGATCAATTCCTATGTTATGTACATCTATATCATATTCTTCTCGTGACATTGATGTTTGGCTGCCTGTAGTTGAAAATGATCAAATTATATTAATTTTTTAATAATATTAATATATAAATTAAATAAAATTACATCAAAAGAGACTGATGGATATATATATAGTCACAAAATAAAGAAGCTTCTTTATTCTTGGAATAAAGAAGCTTTCATCGTCAAATATATGCTCACAAAATTAACAAAAAATATATCAAAGTTATCAGCCTTTTCTTATCAAAGATCAAAATTTTCAGAATAAGATGTTGAATTATTTAAGATGTGCAATGATTTTATGATATTTCCTGGATATGTACAAATTTCAGTGAATAGTTAACTGGCAAACTTGACTTGTTTCTTGTTTGATTATTAACGACAGTAGGAAGAGAGAAGATAAAAAAAAGTACGTGAACACATGAGTTAGAGAATAGATTAATACTTTGAGACGGAGAGGCGGCGTTTAAGAGCATTTCTACAGGCTACCAATTGTGACGATTTGCATTTCTATTTATACACGGAGAGACACAGAATCTGAGGAATTTTACTTCAAGCAGAGACAATAAAAACAAGATTAACAATGATACAAACCTGTAAATTAGATACTTCCATTGCAAAATCTACGCGTAAAGATATAATAGAGAGAAAGTGAAAGAAAGGGTAATGAATGGTTTATAGTCATTCTACATCAATAATAAATGTTCGTATTCCTTTTTCGTACTCTTTTGTGGGGGTCACAAGAATTGATTCTCACCTCCATCGTATCATTTAAACAGTAATGCAACCTTATACATCAATAAATACATATAAGTCGATAAATCCTACATAATATGCAAAAAGCCAAACAGAACTGTGACAACAGAGCGAGCGACGAGTGACTCAGATTGCCTCCTCAATCTTCCACCTCATTGGCATCGGTGATAAGAGGCAAATTAGGATAGTCTTCATCAATTATATGGGATAAGTTAGAACGATCTTCTTCAGTTATACGGGACAGGTTGAGATGAGCTTCATCAATTTCATGAGTTATATGGGGCAAATTAAGATGATCTTATTTATAATTTATATGGGGCGATCTTCATCAGTTAGTTATATAGGGCAATAGATTGAGATGATCTGTCATTTCTTTAGGTTAGGCATTACAGAAAAAAAAAAAAAAGAAGCCAAGGTGCAAAATTTGTCATTGGATAGATAGTACATTAATCAGTTCTAATGGACTTTAATAAGACTCTCAACACAAAGTCATTGAATTTTTCTTTTTAAACCTACGTCCTAACTCTTTCAACCTAGATTTTTAGTGGCTAGAGCTGAAAAAGAGGACATGGTGGCTATGAACTTGGTTGAGAAAAAGGGAGAAGCAACAACGACATTTGAGGGCAGAAAAATAAGAGAAGAAGAAAATGGAAGAAGACAAGGACAATGAAAATATTATTTTCAATCATCCAAGCAGTATTCTTACCTCAGGTTAGACCAGATTTATAGTGGATTCTTACTACGATCATTTGGGGAGATTTTAGATGTTATGCATAGTGATATAATCCTTGTATCCCTGTTATTTTCTTGTGATTATTGTTTGGGTTTTGGGCAAGAGATTATGATATTTATATATTTATTTTTTGTTTGATTTTTATTTAATTCCGTTGCGTGTTATGGCCTACTAGTATTTGTTCGTACATAAATTTTTTTTTATCCCATCAACTGGTATCCGAGCAGATCTTGGTGACATTTAAATTTTATGTTTGAACATGGAGGCCGATAGTGTTTCTCACATGATTAGATTGAACGAAAATAATTGGATGATATGAATATCAAGAATGGAAGATCTCTTATATTGCAAAGATTTGTATGGACTTTTGCAAGGGATAGTATAAAATCTGCAACTATGACAGATGATGAGTGGAAGAGGTTAAACCAAAAAACGATCAGGTTCATTCGATAGTGGCTCGATGACAATGTCTTTCACTATGAATCTACTGAAAGTTTTGCATAAAAGTTGGAAGGTCTCTATGAAATAAAAATGACTAACAACAAAACTTTCTTAATCAGAAAACTTATGAACCTGAAATATAAAGAGGACGCTTCTATTGTTGAACGTTTAAATGAAATGCAAAGTATCACTAACTAGTTATCCTATATGAAAATATCTCTTGATGATGAGCTACAAGCATTATTACTTCTTAGTTCATTACCAGAAAGTTAGAAGACACTAATGGTTTCTCTCAGTAATTCTATGCTAGATGGTGTTGTCACAATGAGTCAAATAACAAGCAGTTTATTAGAAGTTGAGGAGAAAGAATTTAGCAACATCTCAAATTGATTCAAAGGCACTTGTCTCTGAGAATATAGAAAGGTTAAAGTTTAAAGATAGAAATGGTTCATGCTTGAGTAGAAGCAAGTCAAGATCAAGAAAAGATATTTTTACTACAATTATGGTGAGAAATGACATTATAAGAATCAATGCAAACAACCTAAAAGGAGCAAAAAAATGAAAAAGAAGCAGAGCCTATAGAGTAAAAAGAGAATACCACAACTATAGTATAGGGTGGTGACTATTTGATTTTATCTATTTTTGATGATATTTTTTCTTGTGTGTGTCCGGATCTCGAGTAGATGATTTGATATAGGTGTTTCTCATCATACTACACCATGGAGGGAGAATTTTGGTATTGTCAAGATGGGCAACTATAACACGATAGACATTATTGAGATATGTGATATCCACATAAAGACCAAGCTTGCTTACATGTTAGTGCTTAAGGATATGAGGTTCACAAATTTTTTACATAGGGCTCAGTAAGAGTTATATTGTTGTAGCTAGTGAGAAAAAATGTCATACTTTGTGCAGGTCACAAACTAAAGTTTGTGGTGAGCAGTTGAATGCTATAGAGAAAGACTTCTGCATAGAGTTGTGGCATAAGTGGCTGAGACATATGAGCGAGAAGGGGCTGCAAGTTCTTTTCAAGAGAGAGGTATTGCTAGACCTTAGAGATACGCGTCTGAACCCTTGTATTGATTGTTTGACTAGCAAATAACATTAAATTTTCTTTGTTAGTCCTGCTTTGTCTGAAAAAATGCATACATTGGATCAAGTCTATACAGATGTATGTGATCATTTGAGAATAAAAATTCATGATGGATATATTAAGAATCCTGGTATTACTGGTGCATTTTATTTTATCATTTTTATAGATGACTTTTCCAGAAAAGTTTAGGCATATGCTATGAAGACTAAAGACTAGGTTATAAATATTTACAAAGAGTTTCAAGCCAGAGTTGAAAGGAAGACAGAAAGATAATTGAAATCTATAAGATCAGATAATGGTGGTGAGTATATAAGATTATTTAATAATTATTGCATATCACATGGCATCCAGCATGAGATGATAATTCCTGATACACATTAGCATAATACAATTACAGAGAGGATGAACCACATCATCATGGAAAATATCAACTGTATATTTTCATAGGCCAAGCTACCCAAAAAGTTTTGGGATGAGGCTTTAAGGATTATAGTTTATTTGATCAACTTGTTACCCTCTACAGCTCTAGACAAGGATATTGCAGAGTATATATGGTCAGGAAAATATGTCTCTTATATGAACTTAAGAGTGTTTGGTTGTAGTGCATTTACACATATTCCAAACACTGAGAGGTCTAAAATAGATGATAAGATAAAATATTTCTTTGCTACTCACATAGTCAGTTTGGTTACAGGTTTTGAGATTCAGAAAAGTAGAAAATGTTTAGAAGTATAGATGTAATCTTCTCTGAGGATTAAACTCTTGAGAATTTGAAGAAAGAGGCACCAGCCAAGATTTCTATAGAAGGATTAACAAACTGTGACCCAGTTACTCCTCCAGTACATCAGGGTAATGGGGGAGATGCATCAAGCCCGATGTTGATCTACCTATAGGACATGTTGAGTACGAAGAAGACAGGGAGCAACTTCCCACATAACCTCAATTGAGAAGATCTTCTAGACCACGTTAACATTCCAGAAGACACCCTATAGATAAGCATGTGATGTTTACTAATGCAGGTGAATCAGAGAGTTACCATGAAACAGTTGAAAGTGAATAGAAAAAGAAGTGATTAGTTGATATGCATGATGAGATGAATGCTCTCCAGAAGAACTACACATATGATTTGGTGTAACTACCAAAGGGAAGTAAAGCCTTGAAGAATAAATGAGTTTTCAAATTAAAGACTCAAGAATATTGTTCTCAACCAAAGTACAAAGCTAGATTGGTTGCGAAAGTCTTTGGTTAAAAAAAATGTATTGACTTTGAAGAGAAATTTTCTCCTATTGCTAACATGTCTTCTATTCATGCTGCTCCTGGCATTGTTGCAAGCCTGGTCTTGGAGGTTGAGCAGTTAGATGTGAAGACAACTTTTCTTTATGGTTATTTGTAGGAGAAAATTTATATGGAGCAATCAGAAGATTTTAAAGTTAAAGGTAAAGAAAATTTTATTTGCAAGTTCACGAAGAGCTTGTATATGCTAAAGCAAGCTCCAAGACAGTGGTACAAAAATGTTTAATTCATTTATAATTAAAAATGATATGAGAGAATGACTTCAGATCATTGTGTATGAATCAAATGATTCGGTGAGAATTTCATTATTCTCTTATTTTATGTTAATGTCATACTTATGTTTGGGAGAGATACATCTACAATTGATAGGTTAAAGAAGGAACTGAGATAGTCCTTTACAATAAAAGATATGGGGCTAGCATAGTAAATACTGGGCATATATGTTTCTCGTGATAGAAAAAAATAAGAAGATTTGATTGTCACAAGGGGAATACATCGAGAAAGTATTGGATCGGTTCAGTATGAACAATACAAATCCAGTTGGGTCTCCTCTTTTAAGTCACTTCAAGTTGTGCTCACAGTAAAGTTTATCAAGTGATGAGGAGAAGGAAAAAATGTAAAAGATTCCTTATGCTTCAACACTCGAAAATTTAATGTACGCGATGATATACACGAGATCGGACATCGCATATGCAATGGGTGTTGCTAGTAGATTTCTTACAAATTCAGGCAAAGAATATTTAGCAGTAGTAAAGTGGATCTTTAGAAGCAGATACCTTCTAGTCCTGATTAAGATCATAATAGAGAAATTAGACGATGACATGTGGGATAAATTGCATAACATCCTCTTGCGTGAGGGTGGGGAGTACGATCGTAATCATCTTCTGAAAATGTGGCAATAAAGCCAAAAAAATGATGGAATTCGACGTCCCGAGCCTATCAAGGAAAGATTGGGGAGAAGTGTTCGTGAGACATGCGGTGATCCTGCTTGAGGAGGCTTCTTTGGTAGCAAAGCAACTTCCACGTGCCATCCTACACCATAGCAATCCCTTGCATGCTAAGCTGCTGGCCTCCGTATTCTTCAGGCTCACAGAGCATTGTCAGTGGGAAGGAATAGCTCGTGCATGTTAATATGGTCCGATGCATGTTAAAGGAAAGAAAGATTCCTAAAAATTTTTGGGGAGATGCTATTGCTTTTGCAGTTTATTTGCTAAATAGGTTTCCAACAAGGTGAATTAGTAATTCTACACCAGAAGAAGTATGGAGCTTACAGAAACCAAGAGTCGATCATTTAAGAATTTTTGGAAGGGTTGCATTTGCCAAGATACTAGAATAAAAGAGAAAAAAACTTGAAGATAAAAGTCAGAAATATATTTTGTTAGGTTATGCTAAGAATTCCAGTGGTTACAAACTCTACAATCATGTCACAAATAAAGTTGTGATGTCAAGAGATGTTGAGTTTGATGAACAACAGATTTTGGATTAGAAAAATAATGAATAATATAAGAAAGCTATATCGTCAGAAGAGGATGATATAATACAAGTAAGCATAGAAGAGGCTTTACCAGAATCATCACCGAGGTCACATGATTCAAGAAGTCCGATTATAAGAAGGACAAGACAGATTTAGGAGCTATATGATGTAACTCGAAGAATTGATACTAACAATGATGAACTTTTTTTATTTTATCTTTTTGTAGAATATAATCCATTAACTTTCGAAGAAACTTGTAAAGAAGAAAAATGGAGACAAGCTATGAACGAGGAGATTCATGCTATTAGCAAAAATGATACATGGGAGCTTACTACACTTCCAGAAGACCATCAAGCGATCGGTGTTAAGTGGATCTTTAAAATAAAAAGAAATGAACAAGGAGACTTGTGAAGAAGTATAAAGCACGATTGGTCATAAAGAGATATAAATAATAATGTGGGATCGACTATGAAGAAGTGTTCGCACCAGTTGCTCGATTGGAGACAGTAAGACTACTTATCTCCCTAGCAACTCAAACAAAATGGAAAATTTTACAAATGGATGTCAAATCAGTATTTCTTAATGGAGTTCTTGAAAAAGAGGTATATATTCAACAACCCCCTAGTTTTATTATTTATGAACAAGAAGATAAACTATATAAGTTAAAGAGAGCTCTTTATAGGCTTAAACAAGTCCCACGAGCATGAAATTCTTGGATAGATATTTCAACAACTTCGAAAGAAACTTGGCATGTTAGATGGAAAAAGTTTAGGGAGGAGAATGTTAGAATTAAACTTATTCAAGTATCATAAAGAGATTTATTTCATCACAGGAAAGGTTCATTTCATCAAGAGAAAATATTTATGGAAGGGCAAGTTAAATTGGCTATTGATTCTTAAAATGGTTTCTTAAAAGAGATTTAGCCTTCTCTTACTCTTCCTTAGTGTGTTAACTCTATCCCTTCTTTCTATTGACTTCAACAGTTTCTTCGTCATGGAATTGGCAAGGTGAGTCGCGATCCTCATGCGGTCGAGAGCGTCGAGCGAGTCTACCTAGATTCGATGACTGAACTGCTAACGCGCCTAGCGATGGTGGTAGATCATTAAAGCGATGGTCATCTTCCCTATTCCTTTGTGATCCTTTATGTTGAGGATGAAGGGCACAGATTCCGTGGACTCTTGTTGTCACTACCGAAGGGTCCCAGTGTTTTCTTCTATATCCTCGTCTCTACCAACAATCTCAGCCTTCAAGATGGTGGAGAACTCTACCTCGCATGGGTCCATGGAATCCATCATCTCCTTCTGAAGATTCGACCCCTCGGGCCTTGCTCACCAGGATATTCAACTTGGCTACTATATCCTTGAGCTCTAGCAGGATAGCATGGCAAGATGCCCCTTTGTCGTCGTCATCATCATCTTCTAGGGAGTAGTAGCGCTACAAGCGATTAAACGTCCTCGTTGGTTGCCATCTTAGGATCCGGCCAAGCAAGCCTTCGAGGTCCAAAATGGCCACACCAACATCCTTCGCCCGTGCCTCTGAGACCAACTCCTCCATCGCCCATAGCTGGGCATCCATTATCATGCCATAGATGACCCAGAGGCTGCCACAAATCATTTCGGCATGGTTTCAGACACCTAACTCCTCCACCTACACCCTCGCTGCAGACGACGGTGGTAGAACCTCTAACAACACATGCTTCAAATCCAAGTCCACCATCATGTTGCTTGACCGAGTACTTATCGACGACAATAACACGATTGAAACTATGAATACATTATTATGACAAAGTACAAAGTCTCAATCATTTGCTAAATCTATTAAAAACCTACTAATATGAAACATAACTACTCTCGTATCTCTAAAAAGATAAAATAAGAGTTAATTCGTAAAACAAGATAAAACATGTCTGATATCAATCATGTTCACTTCAGCAAGCATTCGATCATCTTCTAAGCTTCTTCTATGTTGTACTTAGTATCATTGTCTTAGCCCAGTTCAAGCATTCGATCATCCCCTGGGCTTCTTCTAGATTGTATGAACATATAACATCCATGTATATTATAGTTCTTAACCCATAGGTGATTTAGAAGAACTATCAAGTCAAAAACTTGTGCGACTAAAGGGTCATACAACATGAACAAAAAACTCAAAAATCTTATGAAACTACTCGACTACTCGTGATGATACACAAATTATAGAAAGATGAACCAAATTGATAGGTCCTGTGTTAGAAATAATTTAAGTAGTTAAGATTAATAGTAGTTAGGATTAGATAAAAAAATTTAAATCTAAATCTAGTTTAGATTAGGATGATATTAGTTTAAATGAATGTGAGATTTATTAAGATGATATAAATTTTTTAATGTTTTAAAATAATTATATTCTATCTTTTAATCAATATAAATAGGTCATCTTGGTTTATTCCAAAGCACTACATACTATAGATTGCAGATTGAAAATACTCCTAGTGTCTTCTACTATTTAGTCTCTTCCCCTTCTCCCTGAAGTTCTGTAGAAAAGCCAATAATGGTATCAGAGCTTGGTTCAAAGAAAATAAAAAAAAGTACATCAATCAAAAAGAAGGGAAGACTAGTAGATCTAAAAAAAATGAAAGAAAAAAGTGAAGATGGTGGAGTAAGTGTTCCTAATAAGTTTCTTCATATTTTCAAAGGTGATAATTATCAATTTTGGGCTATTAAGATGAAAACTCTGTTTATTTCATATGGATTATAAAATTTGGTAGAAGATGGTTTTATTCGGTATGATTTACAGGATCCTAGTATTATAAAAGATAAAAAAAATCAGATGAAAGAAAATATATAGAAAGATGCAAAAGCCCTTTACATATTACAACAAGCAATAGATAATTCCCTATTTCCCAGAATTATGATGGCATCACATCAACAGAAGCTTGGAAGATACTAAAATATGTGTTTGGAGGCACAGAAAAGATAAAAATTTCAAGGCTTCAAATTCTTCGATGTGAATTCGAAACTCTTATGATAAAATATTCTGAATCTATTACTGATTTTTTTCTCAAAAGTTTCTTTTATTGTGAATCAAATGAGATCTTATAGTGAAAATCTAAAAGATCAAACTTTGATAGAAAAAGTTTTATGAAATTCATCTCCAAAATTTGATATGATCTTTATTGGTATAAAAGAAGCTAAGGATATAAGTACATTATATATTGATGAATTAATGAGCTCTCTTTTAGTTTATGAACAAAAAGTGAATATATCTTCATATGAAGTTTTAGAACATGTTTTTCAAATGAAGATAGATCAAAAGAAGAATAAGAAGAATTAAAAAATCAAATCTCAAGGGAGTGATCAAAAGGACAAAGGACGAGGTCGATCAAATAAAAGTAACAAAGAAATTTGAAAATATTTTTGTTGTAAAAAAATTGGATATATTGAAAAGATTGCTGGTACAAAAATAAAATTCCAAATGTTCATCTTTGTTTTTACTACAAAAAATATGGTCATGTTGAAAAAGATTGTTAGAATAAAAATCAAAATAACTATCATGAGAAAAGTAATGATGACAAAAGAGATGAACATAATATTTTCTTTATAGCATCTGATGAAGAATATTCTAGATCTGTTTGGTTTTTGTATAGTAGATGCAGTAACATATAATAGGGGATAAAAGTCTATTCCAGAGGCTTGATGATTCAGTCAGATCTACTGTACAGATGCAAATTGGCAACAAAGTTCAGGTGAAAGGAAAAAGAATAGTTGTTATGCAAACCAAATTCAGTAAAAAAATTACTGATGATGTGTTGTTTTATTTCTGATTTAAAATAAAATCTCATTAATATAAGACAACTAATGATAAAAGGATATTATATTATTTTTTATGATAAAAATATCTGATTTATGATAAAAAATTTAAAAATTGATAGCAACTACAAGGATGATAAAAAATAAAGTGTTTCCCTTGTTATTTTTATATTTTACTACTCCTATTGACGAATCAACATTATGACATAAAAATTATGATCATCTCAATTTGTATGGATCTTTGCAAACTATCTCAGATAGTATAGGTCATGATAATTTGGAAACTATAGTTGATAAAATACATCCACACGAAAAGGATGAGATCTTAAACTCTAAGGATAATAATGAAGGTGCACATATAGAGATCGTAGAATTTTTTGATGATATAAAGAAGGCTAAGAAAAAGAAAAGAAAGAGGAAGCCTCTGCATCCAATGTGATTTAATCCTACAAATGCAAAGCCTTCATTAGATCATCAGATATGGATGTCAAAGGTGAAAAGGTCAAGTTATAGACTTAAGCAAAAACATAAGACAACCGCTGCAACACTAAAGATCAGCTTGCCGACATCTTCACAAAAATTTGGCGAAAAAAAATATTTCTTTAAAAATAATTTTAAATTATACCTACTTGAATTAAGGGGGTATGTTGGAAATAATTCAAGTAGTTAAGATTAATAGTAGTTAGGATTAATAGCAGTTAGGATTAGATAAAGATTTAAATCTAAATCTAGTTTAGATGAGGATAAGATTAGTTTAGATGAATGTGAGATTTATTAAGATGTGATATATTTTTTAGTGTTTTAAAATATCTGTATTCTATCTTTTAATCAATATAAATAGGTGTTCTTGGTTTATTCCAAAGCACTACCCATTGTAGACTGCAAATTGGAAGTACTCCTGGTGTCCTCTATTATTCTCTTCTCCTTCTCCCTGAAGTTCTGCAGAAAAGCCAACATCCTACCCGACTAGATCAAGATCAGAATGTTTTGAGTAATGCTAAAATGGATGAAATAATCAGGTGACAAAATGTTTGATTAGAACCACCTCATAGTGATGAACATTAAACCTTGAACAAGCAATGACAAAGAAAAAAAGAAAAAAGGGATCAAACCACATATAAAAATAAATTTATCAAAGAATATTCACGTGTTACATGAAGACTTTTAAGCTGTCGGGTCTAGCATCTGTGTTAATAAAATAATTTTTTTTACAAACTATAAATGTTAGGATCAATTGGCACTAAGAGATGGGGGGGTGAATTAGTGCAAGTGTAAATTTTTCGTTTTAAACAAAAATATTTCGGTTTAAGCACGATAGGAAGATCCAAAGCTTGTTATTCAAATAAAGCAAGTGAATGATAAGAAGATTGTTAAGTTATTTGCTTACTAATTACTTAAGAAAGAGCAAAGAAATCTGAAAGATATGAAACATCGTAAGTGAAATGTTTGCTTTCAAAGAGTAAACAAGATCGGAAGCGTTAATAAGGAAAGCAAAAGATGAACTCACAATTTTTTATAGTGGTTCGGCACCAATAGACTATGTCCACTCCGAGTCCTCTTTCTTGAGGTACACCGACATCCATTACCGATCTTCTTTGGGTGAAGACCAAACCCTTACACTTTGCTTACAAGAGAGATAAGATTACACTCTTTGATCACTCCCTTACCCCTTTCTTTTTCTTATAATTATCACATAATATTTTCTCATAATATAATCCCCAAAATTATTGTTTTGAATATAAGAAAATTTAGGGTATTTATAGGCCCCAAATTGGCTTCAAAACCAGAGCCAAAATCTAATCGTATCCGAAAAATCCAAGTATGGGTGGTTCACTCATCGGCCTGGGCGGGTCAACCATCGAAAGTACCAAGATTCCTGGGTACGGGCGGTTCAACCGTCTAGCCTGGGCGGGTTAGCCACCGTCAACCGCCCGAAAGCCTGGGCGGTGGTGGTACACCCGCCACTCACTAACGATTTACCAATCGGAATTTTCGCAAAAGTAGTTCCCTCCACTTTTCAAATTATGGCTTAAACCTGATGTTGACCAACCCTCTAGTCAACTAATTAAGCTCAACCTGAGCTCAATAAAACCTCAATAATGGACTCGGTTGTCTTATTGAGTTGATTTAGATTTTGTCCAAATCCAACTCAATTAGGACTCACTTCTAACTACGACTCAATGATTACAACGCTTAAAGACCACAAGCTTAAACTAAGACCCAACTTCTGCCAATCCGGTAACCTTCGGCATTCTTGCGGCAAGTCATCTGGTCTTCTTCTGGTGATCTCCCGGCATGCTCCCAGCGAGTTTCCCGATCGCTTCGGCGAATCTCCTAGCGAACTCCCGTTGAGGTCCCACTGCATCGTCCAAACCTGGCCTAATGCCTAAGCTTAATCTTGGCCCATTATCTAGTTGTAACTTCATTACTCTTATCATAGTTAGTCCTGTATAATACTAATTATGACTTAATTAAATATAATCATAATTGTCAAACATCTATTACAATACCATCCCAACTCCTGACAAGCTTTTCGGCTACCCCCGATAATTTTCCGGCGAGTCTCGGTCTTCTTCTAGCGAACTCCCTTGCACCTTCCTAGTAAACTCCTGATACCCTCGGCGAGCTCCCGACGTACTCCTAGTGAGTTCCCAACCGCATCAACTCAATGCATGGACTTGACATTGGCCAATCATGATTGTAATAATCTTTCTGTCGTAATTAATCCTGCATCAATCAACTTCTAACAATCCATGTTAGATCAATAACCCATCAATTGATTTTATCATCAAAATTTGAGATTCAATAATAAATATATCATTAGGAGGTTGATAGTTCCTTATAACATTTAATAAATATTATTGAAAATATTTTGGATCATTCTAAGGAGTTTAAAGTGATGCATATGTTGCGCAGATGGGTAGATGGCACAGATTCAGCCGATAATGAGCTTTAGTGAAGCCCACAGTCTTAATCTTTATTTATCTTAACCTAAACCCTAGATTTGGGAGCTAGGGTTGTGGAAAAGAGGGCAGCGATAACTGAAAGTGGGAGATAGAAAGAAGGCTACATATTGACAATAGAGGGTAGAAAACAAGAGATTTATGAAAGGGAAGAAGACAAGGACAAAGAAAGATTATTTTTAATCATCCAAATCTCAGGTTAGATCAGTTTGCAGTAGATTCTTACTATGATCACTTGAGAAGGTTTTGGATATTGTGCATAGTAATATAGTCCTTGTATCCCTGTGATTCTCTTGTGGTTGTTGCTTGAGTTTGGGCAAGAAGCCTTGAGATCTGTATATTCATTATTTTGATAGTGGATTTTCTCTAGCTTGTCCCGTGATTTTTACACTTCAAGTTAGAGGGACTTTCTACGTAAATCTTAGTGTTCATTTGATTGTGATTTTTGTTTGATTCTATTGTGTGTGATGGCCTACTAGTATTTATTCGTATACAAAGTCTTTATACTTTTATATCCCATCAACTAGTATCAGAGCAGGGTTTTTGTGACATTTAACTTTTGTATTCAAATATGGAGGCCGGTAATGTTTCTCGCATGATTAGCTTGAATGGAAACAATTGGATAATATAGAAACCAATAATAAAAGATTTCTTGTATTACAAAGATTTATATTGACCTTTGCAATAGGATAGTGCAAAGCCTATAATTATGACAGATAATGAGTGGAAGAGGTTAGATACGTCAATGACTTGATGATAGTGTCTTTCACCATGTTTCTACTGAAAGTTCTGCTTACTCTCTTTGGAAAAGGTTGGAAGGTCTCTATGAAATAAAAACGACCGGCAACAAAGCTTTTCTGATCAGAAAACTTGTAAACTTGAAATATAAAGAGGGTACTTCTATTCCTGAGTATTTGAATGAAATACAGAGTATTACTAACTAGTTATCCTCTATTAAAATGTCTCTTGATGATGATTTGGAAGCATTGTTACTTTTCAGTTCTTTGTTAGAAAGTTAGGAGACACTAGTGGTTTCTCTTAATAATTCTGCACCATATGATATTGTCACAATGAGTCAAGTAACAAGTAGTTTGTTGAACGAGAAGTTGAGGAGAAAGAATTCAACAACTTCTCATATTGATTCACAGGCACTTGTCTTAGAGAACAGAGGAAGGTCAAAGTCGAAGGATATAAGTGGTTCATGTATGGGTAGAAGTAAGTCAAGATCAAGAAAAGATATTATTTGCTACAATTATGGTAAGAAAGAACATTATAAGAATCAGGTCAAATAGCCTAAGAAGAACAAGAAAAAGGGAAAAGAAGTGGAGCATACAGAGTCAAAAGATAATATCACAGCTATAGTGCATGATAGTGATTATTTGATTTTGTCTAATTCTGATGATATTTTTTCTTGTGCGTGCTAGGATCTCGAGTGGGATAATTGACACAAGTGCTTCTTATCATGCTATACCACGGAGGGAGTTCTTTGATACTTACATGTCAGAAAATTTTGGTGTTGTTAAGATGGGCAACTATGGCACAGCAGACATCATTGGCATGAGTGATATCCATATAAAGACCAACCTTGGCTGCAAGTTGGTGCTTAAGGATGTGAGGCATGTGGTTGACTTAAGGTTGAATTTAATTTCAGTTGGAAGATTAGATGATGAAGACTTTGATGTCAGATTTCACAGAGGGCAGTGAAAGCTCAGTAAGGGTTCTCTTATTGTAGCTAATAGGAAAAAATATCATACATTGTACAGATTACAGTCTAAAGCTTGTAGTGAGCAATTGAATGCTACAGAGAAAGACTTCAGCATGAAGTTGTGGCATAGACAACTGAGACACATGAGCGAAAAGGGACGACAAGCTCTTTCCAAAAGAGAGGTATTGTCATACCTCAAAGGTACACGTCTAAACCCTTGTATTGATTGTTTGGCTGGCAAACAACATAGAATTTCCTTTGTTAGTCCTGCTTTATCTAGAAAAATGCATGTCTTGGACCGTGTCTATATAGATGTATGTGGTCCTTTGAGGATAAAAACTCCTGATGGATCTATTACTGTTCCTAGTATTAGTGGTGCACTTTATTTTATCACTTTTATAGATAACTTTTCTAAGAAAGTTTGGGCCTATGTTATGAAGACAAAAGATCAGGTTATGAATGTCTTCAAGGAGTTTCATGCCAGAGTTAAAAGAGAGATAGAAAGATAATTAAAATGTATAAGATCAGATAATGGTAGTGAGTATACAAGATTTTTAATGATTATTGCAGGTCACATGACATCCAGCATGAGTTGATTGTTCCTGGTACACCTCAGCATAATGCAATTGTAGAGCGGATGAACCGCATGATTATGAAAAAGATCATATGCATGCTTTCACAAGCCAAGCTACCTAAAAGGTTTTAGGGTGAGGCTTTGAGGATTGTTGTTGATGTGATTAACTTGTCACCCTATACAGCTTTAGATGGTAATGTTGTAGAGCATGTATGGTCAGAGAAAGATGTCTCTTATAAGTATTTGAAAGTATTTGATTGTTGTGTATTTGCATATATTCCAAACAATGAAAGGTCCAAGCTAGATGTTAAGAAAAAAGAGTGTACTTTTCTTGGCTACTCAAATGATCAGTTTGGTTACAAGCTTTGGGATCCAAAAAAGCAGAAGATATTTAGAAGCAGAGATGTTATCTTATTTGAGGATCAAACCATTGAGGATTTGAAGGAGGCACCAGCTAAGATTTCTGTAGAGGGATTTGTAGACTATGACTGAGTTATTCCTCTAGTATATCAGGGTGATGGGGGAGATGTGCAGGAAAATGGTGCAGAGCCAGATGCTGATCTACCTGTAGGACATATTGAGTAGGAAGAAGAAAGAGAGCAAGTTTTCACAGAACCTTAGTTAAGAAGATCTTCTAGACCATGTCAACCTTTCGGAAGATACTCTACAGATGAGTCTATGATGTTTACTAATGCAGGTGAACCAGAGAGTTACTAGAAAGCAGTTGGAGTAAGCAGAAAAAGAAGTGGTTAGTTGCTATGCAGGAAGAGATGAATTCTCTATAAAAGAACCACACATGATTTGGTGCAACTACCAAATGGAAGTAAAAGCCTTGAAGAACAAGTGAGTTTTTATATTGAAGACTCAAGAATATTGTTCTAAAACAAATTATAAAGCTAGATTGGTTGTGAAAGTCTTTGGTCAAAAGAAATGTATTGACTTTGAAGAGATTTTTTCTCATATTATTAAAATATCTTTATCTGTATTGCTCTTGGTATTGCTGCTAATCTGGAGTTGGAGGTTGAGCAGTTGCATGTGAAGACAGCTTTCCTTCATGGTGATTTAGAGGAGAAAATTTATATGGAGCAACTATAAGGCTTCAAAGTCAAATATAAAGAAAATTTTGTCTGCAAGTTGAGTAAGATCTTATATGGGCTGAAGCAAACTCAAAGACAATGATATAAAAAGTTTGATTCATTTACGATTGAAAATGAAGACAAAATAATAGCTTTAGATTATTATGTATATATCAAACGGTTTGGTGAGGATTTTATTATTCTCTTACTTTATGTTGATGACATACTTATCCTTGGGAAAAATATATCTATGATTGACAGGTTGAAGAAGGAATTGAGTGAGTCTTTTGTAATAAATGACATGGAACTAGCAATACAAATATTGGACATACAGATTTCTCGTGATAGAAGAAACAAGAAGATTTGGTTGTCACAAGAGAAATATATTGAGAAGGTATTGGACAGGTTCAGTATGAGTAATACAAAGCCAGTTGGTTCTCCTCTTGTAGGTCACTTCAAGTTGTGTTTAGATCAGAGTCCGTCAAGTGATGAGGAAAGGGAGAAAATACAAAACGTTCTTTATGCTTCAACAGTTGAAAGTTTAATGTACACAATGGTATATACAAGGTCGGACATCGCATATATAGTGGGTGTTACTAACAGATTTCTTGCAAATATAGATAAAGAGCACTAGACAGTAGTAAAGTAGACTTTTATATATCTTAAAGGAAGTTCTAAAGTTTGTTTAAGCTTTGGAGGTGGATCACCTATGTTGAAAGGTTATACAGATATAGATATGACAAGAGATATTGACACAAGAAAGTTCACATCATGTTTTATACTTACTTTTGTAGGGGGGAGTTGTGTCATGACAGTCTAAATTGTAAAGGTGTATTGCTCTCTCCACCACAGAGGCAGAATATATTGCTACTATAGAGGTTTGTAAAGAAATATTATTGATGAAAAGATTCTTACAAGAATTAGGGTTGAAATAGGAAAACTATGTGGTGTATTGTGACAGCCAGAGTATCATCTATTTGTGCAAGAACCCAACATTTCATTCTAAGTCAAAACATATAGATGTTAGATATTACTGGATCAGAAGTGTGCTGGAAGAGAAGCAGTTACAGCTTCAAAAAATTCACACAGATGATAATGGGGCAGACATATTGATAAAGGCCTTGCCGAAAGAGAGACAGGAGATGTGCCGATAGTTGGTCGGCATGGTTTCACATTGAGGAGTCATGAGATAGCCTCTCTTATGGGCTGATGGGAAGGTTATTAGGCAGATGGGTAAAAGCCCAAATTCAACCCATAATGAGCTTTAGTGAAACTTATAACCTTAGTCTTTATTTATCTTAACCTAAACCCTAGGTTTGGAGGTTAGGGTTGTAGAAAAGAGGGCAATGATAGTTAAATGGGAGAGAGAAAGAATGTTATAGTAGAGGGCAAAAAACAAGAGATCCAGAAAAGGAAAAAAGATAAAGACAAAGAAAAACTATTCTCAATCATCAATATCTTAGGTTAGATTAGTTTGTAGTGAATTCATAGAGTGAGCACGCCCATCATTCATCTCATGAGCAGTGACATGGAACCTTATTACTCCACATGAGAGAATGTTGTACCATAAAGATAGGTGAGAACAGCACTTTGTTTGAGCTTTTTCACATGTTTATATTATTAATAATAATAATCATCATTGACATCTACATCGTATAGGGGTTTTAAAAGCCTTGATCGTAACCAGCAAGAGCTACGGCAGGAGCTGTGCATTGGTGTGTTTGTTTCGCCTGCATGAAGCAAGAAACCTCGTGAGGCCAACTTTGTAACCTAGTAGTGTTACATCTTGTTGTACTTGCTGTCTGTATTCCCCGAAGCTGAAGGTGCTGTAAATGGCCGGCTGTGCACTGCTCTGGATCATGGTTTCTTGTGAGGGGCAAACAAAGTAGGCCACCGAGAACCTCTCCAGGTGTGGATTTGACACGACCCTGTGTTCCACACTCTTGTATAGTCCATTGCTCCACGCCTGCATTCACATAAAACACCTCACTCTCATAGTAAGAAGGTTTCTGTGTCGATTACGTGACTCTCTCTTAATCTAACGCCGCCATGCACGCCGGGAAGACTCTGACGTGCTTAGCCCTGAGTTAAACGAGATTACCTGGAATAAATCACCGACGTTGATGATTAGCGTGCCAGGATTAGGTCTAACAGCGATCCATCTCCCACCCTTCTTCAGCTGCAGCCCAATCACGTTGTCTTGGCACAGTACGGTGAGGAAATCACTATCAGTATGGGGAACCAACCCAAACACCTCGCCTGCTACTGGGCATGGGGGATACCGGTTTAATCGTAGATAACACGTATCACGCTTGCAATTTTCCTTGATGTAGCTCCCATCACACCCCATTCCTTGGGCAAGTATACCAGTCAGTCGATCCGCCAGCTGAGCCATCGCCGACGACAGTTCCTCTACCACACACCTGCGTTACAATTGGAAGATATGACACACACTGCCTAATGCACATTGGTTGTGCTGATATCTCACGAACACACTCGTCTCGTTTGCTACTTTCAACACTGTCATATGTTTTCTTTGCACTGTTAACATGCACTTCTTGAGATGACAATTAAAATAATACGAGGGAAATATAAACTAAGTCAATTAATGTGCATGAGATGAACAAAAAAGAGCGGTGAATCAGAATATTATCAGTTCGACGGGACCGAATATATTTCCTCTATATATCCATACGTACCTGAAGAATGTCACCAGAGGATGTCCATTCTCAAGGTACGTATGGTGGAATATAAAGACTACCAATATAGTGAATGCTGCAGTTATGCATGAGGCCATGAATGCGTGAACAGTGAAGGAAGGCCGAAATAGAGAATTATTAGAGCATAATACAGCCATTTAATCTTAATCTTTTTCTATGTGTGTTTTCTTAGTGACCAGATCTTTGGCCGCTGAAATGGCATAGCAACTCTTTTAATTAATATGTAATCAAGATAGTGACACAAAATGGGCACTATTTTTATCTCCAGTGACAGCCCTTTAGATAGAAAAGTAGGTCTGGTCTAATTTGCCCTAAAATTACTTTTACCAACAAAAGAGCTTTCATCATTAAGGCCCCCTTATTATATTTAATAAGGAGGATGTTTTTTCTTTTTTGTGTGTGTCTCATCGAGTAATATCTTCTAAAATCTTGCATTTATTTTTGAATAAATTTCTGAAAAAACACCTCTCTTCTTGGGTTTTTTTTTTCACATAAGTACCTCATTTTCAAAATTACCAGTGTTTTTTAACTTAATAGTTAAAATGTTCTTTATTTGACAATTAGTCACATATCCTTTTTCTACAAGGTGAATCGGTCTAGTTATAATATTTTTACACTATGTTATAATATTTTTCATAATGTTGTAATAGTTTTTATTATTATATGGATTGATCTATAAAAAAAACAAGAGAAAGAGGGTTAGATGATTAGGGATATTTTAAATATAAAAAAATGCTGTCAAAAAATTCTAAAAGTCAAAGGTAATTTTCTCTTAAAAAGTAATTAAAAAAATAAGATTTTTCTTGAAAAATCATCTATTATTATTATTTTATAGATTTATGATGATTCTGTCAAAGCCAATTAATTCCTTGTCTGTCGGGTGGAATTAGTAGCAGCTATAGCCATGCTCGTGCCTGACACGAGAGAAACAACGTACCGAGTACCTGCTGGTGCTGGTTGTGGCAGGATAGGTTGCCGAAGAGAGACGAATATGGTACGCCTCCAACCACGATAGCTGCTTCAGGCTGGTCGCCGTGGGCGCCCCCCAGCGATAGCTGTCGCCCAAGAAGCCGAGGAACTTCTCGTCCGCCTTCTTCTCGAACGGCTGCCGGAACATTCTAACCTGCTCCTCTCGTAGTCTCTCCAACACACCGTTAGGTATGCCATGGTTCACTATCTGGAAGAAGCCCCACTCCGAGGCGGCCGTGACGATCTCTCGCTTGCACTGCTCGGCCTGGAGCTCATCGCTGAGACGGCTGAGATCCACGAGCGGGAGGTCGCACTCCTCCATTGCCTCAGCCTCATGATTACCAGCAGCTGGTCGGCTGTGGAAGAGGCTCCCGTAAGCGGCAAAGAATGGTGGATTGGAATCAATCATGGTCACACTGCGATCTGCATGACTCTGAAAAGGGGAGATAATTCAAAAAGAGGTGAGCTCAGTGTACTCGGTAGCAAATAGCAAAACTGGGCTTGTTTTCTATCTCAAGACGAGAAAACCAACACAAGGAATTGGTCATTTAGCTTGCTAGCTACATTGACCTACGATAAATAAACTAAATTCGAACCCTTCGTTATGACAAACCGAAAACCAAGAGACGGAAACACTCGTCCTCGCGCAGATCTAAAAAGATCTATCGCCATGACCCATATATGCAAACACCTAACAACTTTTTCCTCTGCACCCATTACAGCACTCTTTTACTTGGTTTTATCAGTAGCAAAATGAATTTGTGTATGGTCCTTCTTTATCTTATCACTCAGTATATAGATGCAATGAATGATTCCTAATCAATAGATGGCAAGTAAAGAGAAAAGAAAGGGTTTTCGAATGATACCTGGCTGAGCTCTCGTGCTTCTGAAACAACCCCCAAAGCCTCCATTCTTTCAGCTGCCTTTAGCTCACAAAAGGGACGCCCTTCGGACATGCTTCTATATGGATTGCATCACAGGGATGCACTCGAGCAAAGAAGCTTCGGCAGGTCCACAAATGACACGAGATGATGACGGGCTTAATGAGCATGCATGTATGAACACCTCGTGGATGGTTTATCAGTTCCTCCTCGTTCATGGAGGGAGTAGTGCTCGTAAATGGCGCTGCGGAAGTGTTCCCCTAGAAGCGGTGGCACTACTACTTATTGCCTCATATATAATGGCAGGGTTAAATTTAGCATTTGTCTTCTCCTGTAAATGATTGCTCAATGAAGGATCCTTTATAGGAAAAAGAAGTGTTCATGGATAGTATGATCCTGCGGCCTTTGCTCAGGAGTTTCTCTTTGGAGGCAACACAGGTGAGATTTCTTATTCACATAGAATTCATCGTCGAAATAAATTCCTGGTATTATAGCATATGAAGGAAGAAAAGAACAACGGTTTAGCTGATTCCGTGATTGGTATCCAATTAAGATTATAAAAGATCAGATGATAAATATGGCACACAAGAAACATATGGGTCCTACTTCTTTTACGGCCTCTCGCACAACAATCTTCATCGGTTATTTCGACTTTAAACCATTTATCAGAGAGATACGGAAGTACCCTTCCTAGGGAGGGAGAGAAGATATCAAAATATCAACAAAAAAAAAAAAAGATTAATAAACAAAAAAAAAAAACTAGAAAGCCGAATCAAAATTAATGTGGTGCATATATCCATGAAGAAAAATAAAGTTTTCTTTATACGGGAAAAACTTAATACAAGAATCACTGTCTTTTAATTTAAATAAATATCTTCTTTCATATAAATTTGAAAAAAGAAAAAACTTTTCTCTATACTTTTTACTCGCCAAAACCTTGATATATGATGTATTAATAACCATAAATCCTAATTCACTAAGGATTCCTGCTTTTGCTAATCAGATATATAATCTAAATCTAAATTATAATCCACTAACGACTTCGAATCTGATTAAAATTCATCTAGATATAATCAGATATATATATCTAAATATTTGGAATCTAACCACAACCCCTAAACTATTTATCCATCCGAACACCAAAGAGTCACAGGGTTGTCTTAGTTTCAAATATAACATATTCCGGTCCATGTAAGATTCAACATTCTAACATGTGGATTTAGCGAAGAAAAAAGTCTACTCACACTGCAAACTCCATGTTTTGAGCAAGTCAATGGGTTGAAATTGCCGAGAACTTCTCCCATTTGCAGCTCCATATCAATTCTGGCGAGTATAACCCAACTAAAATCGTTTCTTAACCACTATGTAAATGCCACGGGATATTTAAAATCGAGTATATGATACCTGCAATACTAGGGTAAGAGTTGAGGACAGTGTGTACAGATATCATAGAAAGATTCACGTGAACATATACAGAAGAGTTCATACGTAGACATGCAGAAATTTCCTCTTTTTTTTTTCCTTTTGCTTTTCCTTGGTGTGTAGAACTAGCTTGGCAGAGTGAACAAGATCAAAACTTACTCGGAGAAGAGTGGAAGGAGGAACTGATCATAACCCCGGGGAGAAGCAAGAGAACAACTCATGAGCTGAATCTACATATATAAGTGTGCCACCCATATCTCTGATTTATAGTTTGTGTGACTGGTTGCTGAAAAGAACACGTACATCAATGGGATATCAAAGGAATGTGTAGAGCACACATTTGCCGCAGTGATTGGCAAAGTGTTGGAAGGAGGATCAGACGAGAAACGAGGACCAAAGAAGCTGGGGAAGGGGAAGCGGGATGGATAGAGCTCGAGTGATTAGGTCCGTCTGAATGAAGACAAATCTATATATTACAATCAAAATCATTAAAACAAATGAACAGTTCGTCTAACATTCTCCTTCACAAGTCACCAACACTAAGTTAACCTCCTGCACAATCCTCTCTCTCTCTCTCTCCGTGCGATGTCGGCATGATATATAGAAAGTTTACTCGAGCGCGAGATCTTTCCAATGGTTAACGAAGGGAAAGAATGGCTGGACTTAAAACCACGTTTGACAAGCTACATGCACAGAAAAAAGCCGGATGCTCTGCAGAAATCTCTCTGCCATTCTTGTCGATTCTATCATCTGTCGTGCTACAGTAAGATTCGGTTGTGTGCCCTCTACATTCATTGTCGGCGCTTAATTAGCTACTTGGCTCGTTCTATAACGCCTGATATTGTCTGAATCAATCATCAGATCCGGAGAAAAGTAATGTCGGATCGATAAATATTTTTTAATTACTAGAGTCAATATTCTTAGATAACAAGAAATCTTAGTATGAAAACGACATTGTGTAAACAAAGAAACCCTATAAATTAGAGGTTGATTATTCAATAGACAACTCATGTATTTTGGAATTTTCTCCATGAGATTTAAAGAGAATTTAAAAAAGATTAAAAAAAAATCTTGAGATCTATACTATAGGTTATTTGTCTTTGAGTTGGTTAACTCACGAGTTTTTTTATAATTAATTTTATATATTAAATAATCTAATTCTTTCAGTTAATATAATAGATAAGGAGTGTAGAATTATGTTAAATCTTGCATCAACTTTTTGATATACTATGAATTGAATGCCGATTCAGCTCTAACACAAACAATGTTCGAAGGTGCCTATTAAACCTCTTTCTCACTACTGCAGCTGAAATGAGAAGTACCACCAGATAGATCCAGCCGTCGGATAACATCCAATTAATTAATTTGGAGGGCTTTATATAGACAAAAATCTCTTATACAAGTACAGACACAAAGACGGTAGCACGCGTCTAGAAGTATTGAAGCCAATAAAATAGAATAAACCAACACCAATTAAGCATGCATACTGCCGCCCCCTCTCCTCTCCCATGAGCCAACATTGAAGGGCAATAAATAAATCTGTTTGGAGGTGGGAGCATCGCGGCTGCAGCTCGAGGGCGAAGCCACGTCGGAGAGCGTGGCGGAGCCGCCCGGTCCGTCCCTCTGCGCATACGCCGCCGCGCGGAGCCAATCATTTCTACCGGTGGGCGTCGAGGAAAACGGACAAAATTGGAGTGTCCCAGCGAGACACTCGTGAAAGCGATGTCGGACGTCGGCACGACAATGAGAGCCTGCCACCTGGCCACTTTGCTGAGTAGATAAGTGTTCCATCATTTGTAAGGGAAGAGACAGAGGTCAGAAATTTTTGTTTTTAAAAGGGTGGTGTCATGGATCTTTTGCTATAGTAGTCATGGACTCGGGAGTCCAATCCCCCATTGATAAGTATGTGATATATATCTACGACTAAAGACCGACCCATCATCTAACCCAGCTTTTGAAGCGTTCCATGAATTGAGCACACATAACTTTGGTCCCTAGTCTTAGATTTATAAATAAAAAATATCATTTCTAAGTAGGAAGAAGATTCTGATTGAATGTTGGGATTGAGATCCCGAAATAATTTTTTGGGCTACGATTAATAAAGTAGTAAAGGATCTTATTTATAATCCTAAGTCAATCTTATATTAATATTTTTTTTATTCTTAATAGATAAACTCTTAATCTCCATGACTTAATCTTCAATTATGTAATACTCCATCACGATCATCTTGTTCTTTTCTTAGGAACTGATGCCTCACATTTATATACTTATTTCTGTCATGGTTGATTGAAATTTTAGATATTTTAAAGCTGAAGAAGTATCACAAAACATTTTGATATCCACGTCCTAATCGAATCTCAAATCAAATAGTTTGTGATACACATATTGCTGCTAAAATATATTCAGCTTATGTAGTTAATATTGTCACGATGGACTGCTTCTTAGAAGATCATGAAATCGCTTTAGATTCTAAGAAAATAATAATAATAATCAAATGTGCTCTTCCCACTATGAGGATCAAGTCATAGATATTTTTTACAAAAATTTCTCAAGACTGAAGCATTTGAGCACCTACGAAGATTACCTAGAGTTTATATAAAAATATTAAATTAAGAAAGAATATTAGTCTGAATGAAAATTATATTAGGAGTTTGTGTTTAATTAGGGGTAGAAAACTATGGATATAGGGTTGAAGAAGAGTGGGAAGAGACAGAGAGATTGGAGAGTGGGAAGCAGCAGCCACGTTGCCGCCTTTGCTGCCAAAAGAGGTGTTGTCGACCACCTCAACATTGTAAAAAGGGTTCTGTAAGTTAAATTTCTTTCTCAACTAAGGATTAAATTTGTTAAAAAAATTATATTTTTAAAGAAAATATATCTATGTTTTTCTACTAATATCATCGATAAGAGTGAGAAAATATATTTTTTATTACCGAATAAGATTGGATCAATTGACCCACAAATATCTAGACGAATCATTCACATATGACCATCTTTTTCTATATGAATATAAAAAAAAATCATATTTTTGGTCATCTAAGTAGTAGCAATAAATTGACTTTTATCATCCTTAATTTTATAGATATTATTTTTCAGATTGATTTTATCAATTTTCTCATGCTCAACAAATTACTTTTCAATTTAGGCACATAGCAAACATTAGCAATATATGCAAGAGTATCATCCTTTATTCAATTCTAATAGGTATTTTGTCCATACATTTAATATCAATTATATAGTCATCACCGAACTTCACCTTTGAAATAAATAATTAATCTAAATCAGAAAAAGGACTTTGATTTTTATTTATGTGATTACTAGCTCGAGTGTCCAAATACCATATACTATCAAAATTTCTATTAGATCACAAACCTATTAAAGATTGTTACATGTATCTTTCTTTTCTTTATCAATATAATTTACATGTTTTTCTTGAGCGGGAGGATCTTAAGGCATTCATAATTGTAATGATCATAATTACATTGATTTGGGATGTAGGAATCTTCTTTTTATTTACTAACTAGGCTCTATAAAACCTTTGTCAATAATATCTCAAATATCCTGATTCTTAAAAATATCAAATTTTAAGGATAGATTATATTGTTGTAGATGATCTTCTTAACTATATCACGGGCACTACTTTAAGAATTTTTTTCTATAGTTTCTCTCTCCTTAAATTTTCTCTTTCTTTAGTTTTTCTTTCTCTTCTATTTTTCTGTCTAATTATAGGATTTCTCTCTCTAAACACTATCATTTCTCTCCATAGTATTATTTCTCTCTCTATAATAATATTTTTCTCTTTAAAATAGTTCTATTTTTCTCTATGACTAGATGAAATAAAAAATAAAAAATTAGGTTACAATAAATAGATGACGGTAAAAAGATTTATTGGGATATGATGGATTTTTTTATTATTTGAAAAAACTCATACTTTATCTTTTGGCTAATATAAATAGATGATCTTGATTGATCTCAAACAAATTACAAGTATTCATAGTTCTTTCTACTATTCTATTCTTTGTTTTCCTAAGATTTTATAAAAAAATAATAAATATGATGTCATTCAAAGAAAACAATAAGAGTACATCGATTTTAAAAAAAGAAAAGGCCAATAGATCCAAAAAAAAAAAAAAAGATGATAGGTATTGAAGTAAATGTTTCTAATTAATTTTTTCTTATCTTCAAAGGTAAAAATTATCAATTTTGGACTGTTAAAATCATAAGGATTATAGAATTTAATAGTGAATGATTTTCTTGAGTATGATCTACATGATCATAATATTACTAAAGATTAAAAGATCAAATAAATAAGAATATGCAGAAAGATGTAGAAGCACTCTACACGCTACAACAAGCAATGGATGAGTCTTTATTTTTCCAAACATGATGACATCAACATCAATAGAAGCTTAAAAAAATATTAAAAAGTATGTTTGGAGGCATAAACAAGATAAAAATTTTAAAACTTTAAATTATTCGACATGAATTCGAAACTTTTATAATAAAATATTCTAAATTTATCATTGAGTTTTTCTCAAAAGTTTTTTTATTATGAACCAAATGAAACCTTATGGTAAAAATATAAATGATCAAACTATAGCAGAAAAAGTCTGTAGTAGTATATCTCTAAAATTTGATATGATTTTTACTGCTATAGAAGAAGTTAAAGAAATAAGTATATTATCTATTGATGAATTAATGGACTCATGTTTACTTCATAAACAAGAAATAAATAGATCTTCAGATGAAACTTTAGAACATGATCTTCAGATGAATGTAGATCAGAAGAAGGACCAAAAGAAAATTTCAAAAATTAAATCTTAAGGGAGAGATCAAAATGATAAAGGTCATGAACGATTTAGCGAGACAAAGGACAAGGTTAAGGTCAGAGGAACTCTAACAAAGATAACAAAAAAACCCATCAAAATTTTTATTATAAAAATATAAGACATATTAAAAAAGATTTTTGATACAAAAATAAAAATTTAATTGTTTCTCTCTATTCTCACTATAAAAAAATACGATCATCTTGAAAAAGATTGTTGGAACAAAAATCAAACAAATTATCATGAGAAAAATAATAGTGAAAAAAGAATGAAAAAAATATTTTTTTATAACATCTAATGAAGAATATTCTAAGTATATTTGGATTTTAGATAATGGATTCAATAATCATATGATAGGAGAAAAAAAAATTATTTTAATGACTTAATAATTCAATCAAATCTATAGTGCAAATGAGAAATTGTAGTAAGGTTCAAGCGGAAGAAAAAAGATTAATTGTTATGAACACGAAATCTGATGAAAAATTTATTGATGATGTGATGTTTATTTCTAGTTTAAAATAAAATCTAATAGTATAAGACAACGAATGTGAAAAAGATATTATACTATTTTTTATGATAAAAAATACTTAATATAGAATAAGAAAATTAAAAAATTGATATCAACTGTGAGGATGACAAAAAATAATTTTTTTTTAATTATTTTTGAATTTCTCCTTACATGCATTCACTGTTATTGTTCATGATGAATTGATATTATGACATAAAAGCTATAATCATTTAAATTTTTATGAGTTTTTACAAATTATCTCACATGACTACTATGAGATAAAATGTCATGACGTAGGTCATGGTAATTGAGGAACTATAGCTAATGAGACGTATGCACAATAAAAAGATAAGACTCTAAACTTCAATAATAACATGCTTACAATTGAGAAGCCATAATAATAGGAAAAGTCAACCTAATGACTCAGAAGAATATAAGGAATATGATAAGAAGATAACTCTAGAAAAATATGAAAAGATAAAAGAGAAACGAAAGACCTTACTTGAAACTAAGTTTAAGGAGAGAAAGGTTAAAATTAACTAGGAGTTACAATCTATGAAGCAACTATCTACAAAACAAAAGAAAAATGACCTTATCTTTATTAAGTTAGGTTTTGAAAGGATTTAGGAAAAAAACACTAATCCTTATTAACGAAACAAAAAATCATTGAGCATCAATAAGTTCCTAAAGGCAACTAAAAGAGTTTTTAGAGACATCAAGAGAACTCTCAATTGTGGCATCCATTATGAGTAGATAAAAGATTTTAAGTTGTGTAGATAATAAAAAGACACTCTAGGATTTGTGCTCAACCTTGACCTAGGTATGATTTTATGGATAACATAAAAATAAAAATATGTTGCTCTCTCAAACTTTAAGGTGGAGTATGTTGTGACTACAAATACAGCATACCAAACAATTTGGCTTTGAAGAATTCTAATAGATCTGTAAGAAAATCAAGATAGACTAACTAAAATCTACTACGACATCAAATCTACTATTGTAATGATGAAAGATTTTGTCTTGCACGAGCATACCAAACACATTCAGTATCATTTTATTCGTGAACTAATTGATAAAATAAAATTTTAAATGGATTACTATAACATTAAAGATCAGCTTGTCGACTTCTTTACAAAAACTATGGCGAAATTTTTATTTTTATTTTTTCAGAAGATAACTTCAAGTTATAACTATTTATAATCAAGGAGGTATGATAAGATTAACTCAAATAGTTAGGATTATATGAAATAAAAGATAAAAGGCTAGATTAAAATAAATATATGAGGGTAAAAAGATTTATTGGGGATATTATGATTTTTTTATTATTTAAAAACATCTATATTTTATCTTTTAATTAATATAAATAGATGTTCTTAGATTAATACTCCTAGTTCCTTCTACTATTATATTATATGTTCCTTTTTATTACAGTGTTTAATTTATAATTTTAAACCGATCCTTTCTTACTCAGATACAAACTATTAATTGATCTCAAAATCCTAATCCAATCTCATTTAAATATAAATTACAATATCTAACACTGTTGCACAGCAATTGCGAATTGGCTTTGCTCGTAAGCAAGCTAGAGACAGAAGGCATCACTAGGTCAAGATGTCTAACTAATCAATGGCGCCTTTGGTGACGTACAAAAGGACTTGGATTCGCTTCCATAGAAATCTGAAAGTGTATTTGAGGGTCTTTTTTATGTATAATGTTGTATTATTATCATTGCATTAAGGGTTGTGGTTAAATATCTCGCTCGTGGCTCCTGATCATGAACTTAATCTCGTAGCATCGAACCCTAAGGCATGAGATATTGGTTGACTAAGTCAACTTCTTGTTTCAATGACGTGGCTGACTCTGTAGTGCAAGTTGACCTTCCAATTGGTGCAATGCTTATAGACAGACACCTGCCAAGTGAGGCTGAGCTATCAGCCTAAGTGCTGGTGATGTGTCAACCCGTAGGAGATGATGATGTATCGACTACATGGGGATGAGGTTTCGTGTCATCCATGAGTATCACTCGATAAACTCGCAACAAGAATAGGAGAAAACTTTTAACAAGTCAAAAGAACATTGTGATTGTAGAAATGAACATTGTGACAACTTAATAACGACGATGGCGAAGGTAATGTCGATGTGACTGCTTAGTCCATAATATTCGCCTGATAGAGCATGAGGATTCTGTGTTTCAAAAATTTGAAATCAAACTATGTTTTTAAGCATAATGAAACTAATGCAGAAACTAAAATTATGTATCTTCAATCAATGTTGTCAATAATTTCAGCAAGTCTAATGACTAAATTAAATCTAAAGACTAATATATATATATATATATATATATATATACACGTTCTTCCATAAGAATATTTATCATCATCAATTTAAGAATAAAACATTTGAACTTTAATAATCATGAATGAAGGAATTTAATAATAACATTACATTCATATTTAAAAAATTATAATATTTAAACCATAATAAATAAAATATTAATGATATATATATATATATATATATATACGTTCTTCCATAAGAATGTTTGCCATCATCAATTTAAGAATTAATTTAAGATCAAAACATTTGAACTTTAATAATCATGAATGAAGGAATTTAATAATAACATTACATTCATATTTAAAAAAATTAAAATATTTAAACCATAATAAATAAAAAATTAATGATAATAAATGAGAAATTTTAATAAGAATTGTTACATTCTTCCACTTGTTTCATACATTTAATTTAATAACTTGAATTAATCTTATCGACAAAAAATAAATACATGAATCATAACAGTAAGTTCTAAGACATTTTAGAGTGAGTATTATCATTCATGTATCACAATGTATTTAGTTTATTACAAATTAATCTTAATATGATAATATTACTTAATGAATAAATCTTATATTTATTCTTGATCTATACAAATATTTGTTTTTCAAATAACATATGCATGAATACGAGAAGACATCTATTTTTATTGTTCTTAGTCATAACATACGCATGAATATGAGAAGACATCTACTTCTATTGTTCTTAGCCATAAAGATAACAACTGAATTATAATAAAAAATTCTTAATAGCCTAGAAATAAAATCATGTGAAGTAACATGATTTTAAGCCATACACCATGTGAAGTAACATCAAAACATGAGACAAACTCAACTTCCATAGTATAAGTAGCTATCAAAGTTTTGATTGACATTTCTTGAAAAAATAGCTCTACCAACCATTATGAAAATGTATCATGATATTGATTTACGAGAATCAACAAAGCCGACAAAGTCTGAGTAGTCAATTACATCTAGATTGTCTGTATGTCTATACATAAGTATGTAATTTTTGGTTCATTGAAGATACCTCATCACTTTTTGTACAACTCTCCAGTGGTCCATACTTAGATTACTCTGATATCGCTCAAGCATCCCCACATCAAATATTTTATCAGGTCTAGTACATACCTTAGCATACATAAAGCTTCTTACGATAGAAATATATGAGATGTTTTTCATTGATTCCCTCTCAAGATCATTTTTCGGGCATTGGTTCAAATTGAACCTATCACCTTTTATAATGAAAGCAACACTTGATAACCAATTTTTTATCCAAAATCTTTCTAAAAGCTTATTGATATAGGTTTCTTGTGATAGACCTAAAATGTCTCGAGGTCTATCTCTATGGATCTTAATGCCAGTGACATACAATGCTTTACCCATATCCTTAATGTCAAAATTTTTAGAAATAAATTATTTCACCTAATGCAATAAACCCTTATCATTGGTTGTAGGTAAAAGATCATCTTCATATAAAACAAAACAATATATTTTATTCCCACTACCCTTTTGGTACATACATTAATTCATAAGATTTTTAATAAATCTGAATGAAAAATCACTCCATAGAATTTAAGATACTATTGATGGAAAGCTTATTTTAAATCATATATAGATTTCTTAAGCTTATAAACTAAATACTCACCAACACTAGATAAGAAACTTTACATGCATGCTGTATAGGTGACACATAAGCACTTTACATGCATGCTTGCTACCTAGCAACCCATATATTAGCTAAAACAAATAGCAATTAGAGAAGAAAAGGATTTGCTATAATGTAAACTTGAGAAGAAGAAGAAGAAGAAGAAGAAGAAGAAGAAGAAGAAGAAGAAGAAGCAAAGGAAGAGAAGAAGAAAAGATTTGCGGGTTTTGAGATTTTGATCAAATCCACATTTGAGATCAAAATATGCAAAGTCAAATATTCTAACCCAATCCTACATAATGTCTTTTTCCTTTATTACATCTCAATTTGATATGATTTTGAAATATTTATGGCTTATAACATGATATCTCTCTCATTTAGCTGTAAATGTATGAATCTGTGAAATCTAAGAATTCTGACCTTTCTGTCTTATTTTTACCATAACTTTTTGTATTGAACTCTGATTAAGGCAAAACCTTTATTATCCAAAACTAGATTCGTAAATCTTTCGTTTGATGCCAAAATTGGAGAATTTTGGAGTTTTTCATATGCTTATCTAAACTCATGTTTCAGTTGACCTTAAAGAATCTGTAAAATAAACTTTGTATTCTCATACCTTTTGATACTAATTTCTTATAGCTTTCTATTAAAAAATATAATTATGGCCAAACTTATTTTATTAGAAAATAAATTTATATATCTTTATATTGATACCTTGATTGAAAGATTTGGAGTCCAAATGATTGCCTATATCTAAGTTTCGATTGACCCTATGGATTCTGTAAAATAGGATCCATAATTTCTGACCTTTGGATACTAAACTGTTTAAAACTTCCTATTGGGAACTCTGATTTAAGCAAAATATATTTTATAGAAAACTAAACATCTAGATCTTTCTTTTGATACCTAGATTAAAATATTTGGAATATAGATACTTATCTAGTCTCCTATTGAATTTGATCCTATAGATTTTATAAAACAAAGCCTTTGTTCTATGACCTTTGGTTACCAAAATCATTTGTAACTCTTTGTAGAAACCTTCAATTTATATAAAACTTATTTTATCTGAAACTAAATTGATTGAGCTTTCTAGAGATAACCTTTTGAGTAATTTGGAGCATATTTGATTATTCAAAATAACTTTGAGATATGCCTTCGTCAGAATAGTGATGTGGTGTAAGATTTATAAACTACACATATTTTATGAATGGATGTGAATTATTTTGAATATTTTTCAGTATCCTCAAATGTTAGTTTGGATCCTGGGTTCGAATTATTGATAAATTATAATGTAATTCTGATTTAGGTTCACGCCTTTCGAATGTTAATATTTGGGGTTAAAGTGTAATATCTCTCATTTTTAAAATATTTATAATAATCTATTTTAAGTTGTTTCATATAAACCTCCTATAGATCTTCATTAAAAAAAAAACTATTTTCACATCTATTTATTGTAAATCAAGGTCAAAATGAGTAATTAATGCCAAAATGATACAAAGATAATCTTTTTTAGATACAATAAAAAATGTTTCTATATAATCAATTTCCTCTTTTTGAGTAAATCTTTTTACAATAAGTCTTGTCTTGTAGCTCACAATGTTACCTAATGAATCTTTCTTTGTCTTAAAAACCCATTTATAACTTATGACCCTTGCTCTATTAGGCAACTCTGCAAGATCTTAGACTTCGTTGCTCTTCATGAAATTTATCTCCTTCATGACATTGTGCCACAAGTCTGACTGTTTATGACTCATGGCCTATGAAAATATTTTAGAATCATTTTTAGCTCTAGTATTATGATCAGATTTTTATAGATATATAACATAATCACTAGGAATTACTGATCTTTTATTTCTAATAGATCTTCTTAGTTTTGTACCAATGTCTCCCTAGGAAACTTGTGGTTCAACTAGTTGTTCAGGAGCTTATTATAATTACTAAATTGTTTAATCTATTAGAATATTATCAGCAACTTGTTGAACCTCAATTATTAGTTATTCAACACTAGTTTGAACTTAAGGAGTGCTATGAACTATAACTAATCTATCATTCGATGTGGAAGATTGAGTTTCTATATAATCATGTACAAAAACTATATTCCTAAGCTGATCAATCTCACTGATCATGTCATTCTCAAGAAACTTAGTGTTTCTTGATTCCACAATCCTAGTTGTGTGAGATAGACAATAAAACCTATAATCTTTAGACCTTTCGATATATGCAACGAAATACCCACTAATAGTCATTGGGTCTAGTTTCTTCTCTTCTAGATTATATGTTGATGTGAGACGGACATCCCCAAATGCACATATGTCACAAACTTGGTTTCTAACCTTTTCATAATTCAAATGGTGTCTTTGGGACAACCTTGGTTGGAACTCGATTTAAAATATACACAGTCATCATTAGTACTTCAGTCCACAAGAATTTAAAGATTAGAGTTGCTAAGCATATTTCGCACTATGTCTAATAATGCTTAGTTTATTCTTTCTGCAATATCATTCTCATCTGGAGAACCAGGCATAGTGCAACAATCCTATGTTTTCGAAAAAACTTAGCAAAAAGATTAGATGCTTGTCCATTCTCGGTATATCTATCATAATATGCATCATCTCTATATGATCTCATAATTTTAATTTGCTTACCATATTGGTTACCAACTTCAGTCTTAAAGACTTTGAAAACATTCAATGCTTCATTTTTGTTATGAAGCAAATAGATATACATATATCGTGAGTAATTATCTATAAAGGAGATGAAGTATTTCTAACCATGTGTGTCCATGTCTGGACAACATATATCAGTATGAATAATCTCTAATATATCTGAACTTTTGTTAGCACTTTTCTTGGACTTGTTAGTCTTCTTTCCCTTAATACAGTTTATACAAGTCTTAAAATTAGTAAAATTAAGAGTATCCCATCATTAACTAATCTCCTAATTCACTCAATGGAGATATGTCCTAATCTTCACTGTCATAATATAGAGGAGTCTCATTTATATTACACCTTTTAGTGTCAGCTTGAACATACATTGAACTATGAGTGTCATCATTTTTTAAGATAATATGATAAAAACCATTATACCAAATAACATTCCCAACACAATCATATTTATAAAATAAACTAAATGATGTAACTTGAAAATTAAATGAATATCCAAATGGTACGACTGTGAAAATAGAAATCAAGTTTTGTGAGAAACTTAGCATATAAAAGGTCCTTTCTAATTCTAAAACAAAGCCACTATTCAAGATCAAGATTAAAATGCATGTTCCAATTACCTCCACATGTGAGCCCATCTTATTACTTGATAAGATATTTTATTTACTTCCCAGTGGCTTCCTTAGGTTTTGTATATCCTACAAAAGAGTTTATAATATAGATTGTTGATCCAGAATCAATCTACTAGGTGTTAATATTAACATTAACCATATTAGATTCATAGCACACAAACGAGGTTGGTTATCTTTCTTTTCAAGTCATTGTTAGAATTTTATGCATTTCTTTTTCATGTATCCCTTTTTTTTATAGAAGAAACACTTTGCTTCTTTCTTGATATTAGCTTCAGGTGGTATTTTACCTTTTTCTTATTGATTAACTTTCTATCTTAATATTTATCAGTTTTATTCTTGTTGTGAGTGGTTACCACCAATGCACTCTCACCCAGCTCCATCATTAGTTTCTCTTCTTCTTGAACACATATGGTCATTAATTCATTAATTGATCATTTATCGTTATATGTGTTGTATGAAATCTTAAAATACTCGTATTGACGTGGAATGATATTCAGAATGTAGTGCACCAAGAAAGATTCTGACATATCAACCTCAAGTTTCTTAAGTTGAGCTGCAATGTCCCACATTTGTATTATATGCTCACATACACCTATGTTAGTAAGTTTGAGGAATGAAAATTTCATTATTAATGTGCTTACTAGTGCCTATCCGAAATGACGAACTGCTTGTCAATAGCTTTCAGCAAATCTCGGACATTCTCATGCTAGTCAATAGAACCACGTATACCAATAACTATACATCAGGTTGAGCCGATTTGGATTGCTCCCATCACTCATATAGCATGACCTCGATTAGAGTGTTGGTATTGGTGACTACAGACGGTTTGTCCTTAATAGCATAATCAATATTCATCCATCTTAGATGGAGGAGAATCGTCTTATTATATATCTTATAGTTATCACTCTTAAGTTCGAAAATGTCATATCGAATATCAAAGAAATTAATAATTTGAGAAACTATATAAAACCCAAAATGCTTATGTTAATATTTTTGAGGTTTAGTAGTCTAAATTGTATGTTTTACTAATGTAAAACATATTAAAAAATGAATCTCATGATATAAAATTGTCTATGGGCTAAAATTTTAATTCAAATAGATTTAAATGATCTTTATGATAAAATTATCAAATTATATACCAATTCATAATCCCTTTGGATAAATTATGAAAATATTTGATATTTTATTATGAATAATTATATAAATATAATAAAAGATCTTATGAGATAACAAATATTATATTAAATATAATCAATCTTAATATTATGTCTAATTCCTTATGTGATCATTATTTTAATTATATATAATTTTAATTAATTAAATATATGATGACTAATTTCTAATTAATTAAGATTATGTGTATCACTAGACATTTGAATATATAAATTTAACTCATAAGCGTGAATTAATATAATAAAATATTTATATAGAATATGAGCATTACCAATAATGAATGTTTCATTTCACTAAAAATACTGAAAATTTAATATCCTCATGAATTTCAACACCAAAAACATCAAAAATTTTAAAAGAGAAATCGAAATCAAGTCATATTCATGGTATAAAAATGAAAACTTTTTTCATATCAAGGTAGAAGTTAATCACGGCTCTGATACCAAATGTATGAAAATTTTAAAATCAAAATGTATTTTTAAATCACCATAATAGAAACACAATAAAACTAATACGGAAATAAAAATTGCGTACCTCCGATTATTATTGTCGAGAATTTCAGCAAAAGTTTATCTTAGTATTTTAGCATTTCTCTGACTCAGAACTCTCACTTTAGATGGTGTAGAAAATCCTTAAGAGTTGAATTGAGCCCACTAACATAAAAACTCGTATACATAAATGTTTATTACCATCAGTTTCATAACGTTTAAAAATTAATTCGTTTCGTGTTTGCTTGGGATTTAAAGCAAAGAATAAAATACTTATGAGAAGAAGGCAGCCTCGATGGATTTAAAGCATAGAATAAAATACTTTGAGTTTAGATGATAACAGTACACTCATTGCATCTTTATAAGTTAATTTTATTATTTTATTTTTAATTTAAAAATAAATCGGATATCACTATCTTATTCAGGTAAAGTTTTACGTCATCCTTAAGACTCAATATAGTTCAAATCAAATCTTAACATAATGCATGATAATTTTATATTGTAACGTATATTTTGACTTTATTCACGAGTAATCATTTTTTACTCAAGCCTCTCACAATACCCTGATATTAGATTGGTTGTGATACCAATTATCATGATCAAGCCTGATGAAATAATTGACCTATCAACTTTGTTAGATTCAAACTATCAAATTACTTAAATTGAAAAATATTCTATTGATCGATGGAGGAGTTGGGTCCTAAAAAGACAAAGAGGGACACACAAAAGGAGCGAGGGTGAGTCCAATATAACAAAAAGTATAGATGATAAACAATGACAAGAGATATTTACATAATAAAAAAAATAGATCTGAGAAAAATAAAAATAAGGACCTTCGCAGAAAAAGTTCAAAAATAAGGAGGGCTGAGAAATCTCCCATCACACAGAAGGCAGCAATGTTTTATTATATCACCGATGAATCAACTAATCTATCATGTTGCTTTAGTTTTACGTCATGTTGCAAAAGAGCTCCAAACTTGGCTTAACCTACACATCAGGACAAGAAAGGAAAAAGAAAAGGACAAATTGGGGTGCTATCACAGTTACCTTCACGACAGAGTTTGCTGAGAGGAAAGGAGAAAGAAAAAGACATTCCTAAAAAAAATGGATTGATTTATAAAGATTTAACGAATATATTCTTATTAATTTAAGATTAAATATTTTAAGATCATGATTTAGATTCAACAAAATTAATGAATTAATTAGAAATATGTGGCATCTAATTCCTGAAAGTAAATCCAACCCATTAAACCGTAGGCGCCGTTTACTACTTGCACGGCTTCTTCGTCGTTCACTGTGAATTAAATGAGATCAATATGAGATAGTTCGTAGTTGTGTCATCATTAATGAGCTCATGCAAGTCTAAGAACCTGATCAAAAGCGTTGCTTGTTTCTTCTGCGTGCAGCTTGTTTGAGACGCGTGGAACTGTAAAAGCAGGCTTGCTCGATAGGGACGAAAATTAATTTGTTTAGGTAAACTATTATAAGAAAATTATTATGTCAGAATTGAAATCAAATAATACGAGATCTATTTACGATGCATATCTTTAGATGCCATCTGATTGAGATCCAACTAGATTTTCAAGAGCACCGTCTGTCGGATCTGAATAACGTCGTTTGCTATCGATCTGAGGAACTAGAATAGATCTAGACCCCTTCTCCTTTCTTCCTATCATTTCACATGATCATCTTAATTGATGGTTTTGGGGAGATCGAGAGAATAACCGTAATCTCTCGACTCTATTCCTATTGGTGCCTTTTCGTGCCGTGCGTTAGGTTTATAGTAGGTCATGTCTATTTATAGGTGAGAGCAGAAGGTCTAGGGTAAATTATTAGGAGAGTTCCTTCTATCAAGGGCATCCCCTAAAATATCCCAATATAATATGGACTTTATTTAATATTAGCTAATATATTTTATCAAAATTTAAATAATCCATAATATATCCTATTCAATTAATAAAGGACCACATAATCTTATAGGAGTTGCTGCCATCGTCTTCCATGGCGAAGCGGGTCCGCGAGCTGCATATCCAAAACCACCTGAACAGATTCGTGATTGCCTCTGAAGCATCAACGCAGTGATCATGGACGTTGAGTCACTGTCGTTGGAGGATACCGTATTGGATGTATGGATGGCGGATGTGGCTGCGGCCATTTCTGACTCGAAGGCCTGCTCAGCAGGATCTTGGAGTGGCAAGCGAGGAGGACAGCATCGGTGTCGACCACAACATTGTCACGCTCCTTCCTCAGCGACGGTACTATTCTCAACCTACCGAAGATGACGTGCAGGCTGAATGAGCACGTGAGTGAGCGGCTGACGTGGATAGAAAGAAGGGATAGAGTTATCACACTAAAGAAGAATAGGAGAAGGTTAAATCTTTTGTATTTCTCTCAATATTTTTTATAATTTTATAAACTATATATTTTTTATAACTTAACATATGAGGTTTATATAATCCCATAAATATTTTCTTTACATTTATGCACTAAGAATGAATTTCTCTCTTTCAAAACCCTTTCAAGAATCAATGACCAATTTGACTTGTCCTTCCATAAATATTTTCTCTTGATGAAATAAATATTTCTTCTGATGAAATTAATCTCTTCATGATAATTGAACAAATTTAATTCCAACATTCTCCCCCTTACATTTGTTCTGTCTAATATGTCAAGTTTCCTTTAAAGTTGTTGAAATATTTCAAATTTGAGAGGTTTTGTAAATATGTCAGCCACTTGTTCACTTGTCTTGATATGATGTAGCTCTACTTTTTTGTTTTTGACATGATCTCTTATAAAATGAAATCTTATGTTGATATGCTTTTTTGATCTTTCATGATAGACTGGATTCTTGGCTAAGGCAATAGCTGATTTATTATCAACATCAATTTTTGTTGACTTCTCCTGTGGCATATGAAGTTCTTGGAATAATCTTCTTAGCCATATTGCATGACAAACACAAAAAAATGCTGCTATATATTCTGCTTCACAACTTGATAGAGTAACTATATGTTATGTTTTTGAAAACCAATTAAATGTAGCTCCACCAAAATAAAATATAAATCCAGTTGTACTCTTCCGATCATTATAGCTTCTAACCCAATCATTATCACTATATCCAATAAGATCCAGTCATTTTGATAATGAATAAAATATTCTATACTCAATTGATCCTTTAATATATCATAAAATTCTTTTAGTGATATTTAAATGAGAAGTCTTAGGAGATTCTATGTATCTATTTATTAAACCAACTCCAAATAGTATATCAGGTCGAGTGCATGTCAAGTACCTTAAATATCTAGCTAGACTTTTGTAATAAGTTGGATTAATGTATTTATCTTCACCTTCCTTGGTCAACTTGGAGCCATATTCAATAGGCGTATCTGTAGGATAACAATCTTCTATAGAAAACTTCTTTAGAAACTCCTTTGCATAATTTCCTTGTGAGATAAAAATTCCTTCATTGTTTTGTACAATTCGATACCAAGGAAATAAGTCAATAAGCTCAAGTCGGTCATCTTAAACTCCTTCTTTATAGAGTGCTTAAAATCTTTAATCATGGAGCTACTATTATCTGTATATTAAATCATTTACATACAGGCATACAAACATGATATCTCCATCAATGTTAGAATTAGTATAGAGAGCATGTTCATGTAGATATTTAGAAAAATTATTTTAAATAAAATAAGCATCTATTCGAGAATTTCATGCTCGTGGGGCTTGTTTAAGCCCACAAAGAGCTCTCTTTAACTTATATACTTTGTCTTCTTGTTCATAAATGATAAAACCAGTAGGTTGTTGAACATATACCTCTTCTTCAAGAACTCCATTAAGAAATGCTGATTTGATATCCATTTGTAAAATTTTTCATTGCATTTGAGCTGCTAAGGTGATAAGTAATCTTATTGTCTCCAATCGAGCAACTGGTGCAAATACTTCTTCATAGTCGATCCTATATTATTGTTTATATCCCTTTGCGACTAATCGTGCTTTATATTTCTCCACCTTTCCTTGTGCATTTCTTTTTGTTTTAAAGATCCACTTAACACCGATCACTTGGTGGTCTTATGGAAGTGTAGTCAGCTCCCATGTATTATTTTTACTGATAGCATTAATCTCCTCCTTCATAGCTTGTTTTCATTTTTCTTCTTTATAAGCTTCTTCAAAAGTTAATGGATCATATCCTGCAAAAAGACAAAATAAAGAAAGTTCATCATTATTAGTATCAATTCTTCGAGTCACATCATATAGCTCCTGAATCGGTCTTATCCTTTTTATAATATAATTTCTTGAATCATGTGACCTAGCTGATATTGGTGATGATTCTAGTAAAGCCTCTTTCATGCTTCCTTGTAATATATCATCCTCTTTTGATGATATAGCTTTCTTATGTTGTTCATTACTTTTCCAGTCCCAAATATGTTGTTCATCAAACTCAACATCTCTGGATATCATAACTTTATTTATAATATGATTATAGAGTTTGTAACCACTGGAATTATCAGCATAACCTAATAAAATGCACTTCTAACTTTTATCTTCAAGTTTTGTTCTCTTTTCTTCTGGTATCTTGGCAAATGCAATACTTCCAAAAATTCTTAAATGATCAACTCTTGATTTTTGTAGACTCCATATTTCTTCTAATGTAGAATTACCAATTCGCCTTATTGGAAACCTGTTAAGCAAATAAACTGCACAAGCAACGGTATCCCTCCAAAATTATTCAGGAATCTTTTTTTCCTTTAACATTCATCGGACCATATTAAGTATAGTCCTATTTTTTTCTTTCTGAAATACCATTTTGTTGAGGTGTGTATGACATAGTAAATTGATGTAAAATTTTATTTTTTTTATAAAAACTTCCAAATTTATTTGATGTATATTCACCACCTCTATCTGTTCGTAAACATTTAATCTTACAACCACTTTATCTTTCAACCAAGTCTTTGAATTCTATGAATTTGTTTAAAATTCATAATATGATTAAGCCCGAGCCATCACCTAATATGATTAAGCCCGAGCCAATGGGCCTAATCACTCACAATAGGATCTATGTGTGCATCAACGCATCTTCATGCCCTGTGATTGTTGATCTCATCATCATTGGTTCCATCGAATCGTCGCATCACCATGCGACGTGATCTCCTGCCACGGCATCGTGGGTCCCGCTGTCACCTCCACGCTCCCGTTGTGCCTCTCCATGTAATTACAAATAATCACAAGTACACAAGCCCAACAATAAATGAGAAAACAGAGGTTCGTAGGCTCCAATAATAATAATAATAATAATCATAATTACACACATCACAACACATGGCTCATGATTATCCATCCACATCATACATCACATGTACATCACATCATATATAGGATTACTAGATATATATAATACTTAATTAAACTATTTAATTAATTATTTTAAAAAAATCAGGACATGCACATAATTTTCAGAATTGTTAAAGGTATTTTCATAATTATGGATGAGGTGACAGTCCTTAGAATTTCTAGAATTGTTTAGGGTATTTTCAGAATTCTGTGCATAGGACAGACCTTAGAATTTCTCAAATTCGAAGGGGCAAGATCATCCTTTTTTCAAAAGGATACCCTAGCCGCGCCGACGCCATTGCCCTTGTGCAGGGGATGGCTGCCTTGCCCGCTGGCAACCGCCCTTGCGGTCTGCTCCCGTTGGCGGCACCTCCATGGGCATCGCCCCTCTGCGGACTGACCGCGGGCGGGCATTGCCCCTGCTGGCGACAACCCCTATGACCTATAGGTGGCCGCCCGTAGTCCGCCTGCAGGCCACTGGCATCTGTCGCCCCTTGTGGGCACCGTCGGCCTCCCTTGCAGGCTGGCCCTGACCGCAGCCGGCCTGGCCGACCCTGCATGGGGGCTGGCCCGCCCCTCCTCCTCCTTGTAGCATTTATGCAAAAATACAACAAGAACGTGTAGAATGATTCTACGTGATTCAATCTCATCACACGTAGTTTAAAATCAATCCTTCGCATGAAAACCTTGGCTTTGATACCACTGTTGGGAAACCTCAATGGGTGCATCACATGCGCAGCGGAAATCAAAATAAAAATCGGTTTTCCACGCAGATCAAGTCGTGCAAAATATTGGGGTCATGAGAAAAAATCATAAAAATCGAAAAACCACTATATGTGAGAGATTAATTTTACCTAGAGAAATCATATATCCTTGTATTCTAAATCCAGATGGAGAGGACAAAGGAAGTCAAGTGTCTTCCTCTCTAGCGGTATCCATACGATGGATCTCTGCAGCAAAACTCCTCCAATATGATCTCGCAACTGTTGTGTAGAGGGAGGGAGGAGAATAGGAGGGGGAGGCCAAAGCTGCAGCCTATCAACCACGAGTCTCTCCTCCTATTTATAGAGAGTTACCAAAAAACCCTAGGGCTCCTGCCTTATGGGGTACTGGATCTCTATCCAATTATCCACTAACCTTGTATTATTGGATCTTTGTCTAATAATCTCCTTAGGCCTATAATTGGGCATCAATCAGGGAGCCCATCGGTTTAGGGTCTCATCTAATGAGAATAGGGGCTAATTGGATCTCCATCCAATCCTCTATTCGTTGAAGCATCCATCATATGTGTGTGAACCTCTAGGCCCGATACCGAGCTGGCCGTGAGTCACTCCCATCAAAACTCATTCTAATATAGTTAATTATTATCCCCATAATAATTCACTCGACTCATCTACTATGAACGTACTATGCCACTATACCATAATCCCCAAATATCTATAATTATCGTGTATCTATAATCCCTCATCCAATTAATATATCAGAGATCATATATTGGACATGGTACTGTCAGGTCACATACAGAATCAGTTTGTCTTGCTCTAATCGAATTCTACTGGAGAACACTTTCTCTTTCAATCAGAATGACCCTGGCTAGGGATTTGTCTGATCAAGCACATGTGAGATATTCCTCTCATGATATCGAGAGTGGATGATCCTCTATTGATACTTAATTATCTTCATAAGGTTGGCTACCAATCCCGATAACCAGTTGTACCAGATCTGAAACTTTTCAAACCTATAAGTCTGGCATTAAAGAAATGAGTACTCATACAAGGCAACCTTGGTGTCTCAAGTCTAAGGACCAGATACACAACTGAGACTATGAAATCATTGTCTGACATTAGGTATCATTAACCATACATCATTTTATAAGCAGATCAATCAGTGAACTCATTCTCCAATGAGCAACTATACTATATCCTTAGTGTCTCCACACAAGTAACTATGAAACCAGCCACCTCAATCATATGGACGAGTATATAGTACATCGATCTGTTCGATTATCTCGATATCCCTCTCGAGTAACCTATGACCGGGATTATTCAGGATTTGTGTTTAAAGATGAATCGATCTCATTATCATGATCTCATCTTGATCCAATTCTCATTGCACAAAATCAAGAACATCACAATATATATATGCAACAGATAATATAATGTGAGAATATGTCAATATTAATCATAAGCAAAAAGATTATACAGTGTGTCAAACAAGCCATCACTCATGTGATTGACTTGCAGGGCACCTGTAACTAGTAGTTCATGTATCAACCCTCTATAACTCATTAGACTATAGTGAAAAGCATCCTACGGTACCTTCTAAGGAACCTTCAATCATGATCTTCGAAAATAATCATCCTCTCATTTTAATATCTTTTATAATGCTAATTAGGCAGGTAACACTAATGACATAACATCCACATTGACACATATATATTCCTCAGCATAATCCTATCAGTTGGAACTCTAAAAAATAAAAAACAATTTCATGTTTTACCATAAAAGTCAAATGTCGTGTCATTATCATCGCTGCTACAGAACTCAACTGAGTCATTAATTTTTTACACGAACTTAGCATCACCTCTTATCTACTTCAACAATCCATTGTGATAATGTCGATGTTAGGTATCTATACTCAAATTTGATATTTGATTCTCGTATGAAGTTTATTGCTATTGACTTTCACTTTGTCAGAAATCGAGTTGTCAGGCGTCAGCTACGTGCATCTCATGTCTATACTTCTAACCAATTGATAGACTCTCTCGCGAAGCCACTTACTTGCAAGATATTTCACTTACATCATTCCAAGAATATGATGGAAGCTCAATCTTATGAGGGCATAATAAAGAATTGATCACAAATAATTTCATTTAACATATTGTGATTTTGATATACTTACCATTTGTATCTCCATCATATCAATAATCTCATGATTCAAAGTCAAATCCTCCTCAACCTGTACAAATATATAATATGTGTAGCTTCATGAATCAAGGGAATACACAAAGTCATTTCTAGTATAATCCTTTACTTAATATCATGTGACCACAAAGTTGGGTCTTTTTATTTTTTGTTTTTGCTCATGAAAAAGCTACAGATAATTGAGCATTTATCTTCTTAAGATCCACATGACCCTTTGCATTTATCTTCGTGCTGTTGTTACTTGACTCGACCCTTAGACAAATAGTATTATCTTTCTCGCTCTCCTCAACCTTCACCTCCGATAACATAGTCTAGAAGGAAGGCTTGGAGCCTTTAGAGGAAGGGAAGACATCAGCGGAGAAACTCTTCCAAAGGAATGGAAAGAGTAGAGCTCCTTCCTTCCTATATTCCTAGATCGATTGAATCATAGGTCAAGGAGGAACACTTTCCTCCTCTTGTTTAAGTAGGCATTGTGGATATTATTGGTTTTTCTGTAGAACTTCAGGGAGAAGAAGAAGAGAATAGTAGAGAGCACCAGGAGTACTTTCAATCAACAGTCTGCAGTACTTTGGAATAAACCAAGAGCACTATTTATATTGATTAAAAGATAGAATACAGATATTTTAGAACACTAAAAAATCTAACACATCTAAATAAATATTACCCTCATCTAAACTAATTATATCCTCATCTAAACTATATTTAGATTTTTAGTGGTTGATCTTTAGGGCGGTGATCTTTAGTGGTTGCCAGCCTAGTCGCGGGTTTTTATCTTCGGTAGTCATATTTAATGATATGATGGAGACTTTGTATTTGTAGGATTGAATCCCTTTGTATGCGGAAGCTTTTTCTTTCTTTTTTTTCTTTTAGCTTTCTTTACATCATCATAAACTTCTACCAACATTGTATATGTACTTTCATTGTTGTCTTTGGAGTTTAGAGCTTCATCCTTTTTCTGTACATGTGTGTCATTAACATTATGACATGCATCATCTGAGATAGTTTGCATAGATCCACACAAATTTAGATGATCATAATTTTTATGTCATAATATTGATTCATCAGTAGGAGTAGCAAAATCCAAAAATAATAATGTAAACATCTTGTTTTTTGTCATCCTTACAGTTGCTATCATTTTACCAATTTTTTTTTATCATAAATTAGGTATTTTTCATCATAAAAAATAACATAATATCCTTTTCTCATTAGTTGTCTTATACTAATGAGATTTTATTTTAAATCAGGAATAAATAACACATCATCAATAATTTTTTACCAGACTTTGTGTTCACAGCAACTGTTACTTTTCCTTTTACTTGAATATTTTTACCATTTTCTATCTGTATAGTAGATATGATCGAATCATCAAGCTTCTGAAATAGACTTTTATCCCCTGTCATATGATTACTGCATCCACTATCCAAAAACCAAACAAATCTTAAATATTCTTCATCGGATGCTATAAAGAAAATATTCTCTTCATCTCTTTTGTCATCATTATTTTTCTTATGATTGTTTGTTTGATTTTTATTCCAACAATCTTTTTCAAGATGTCCATATTTTTCACAATAAGAACATAGACGAACATTTAAATTTTTATTTTTGTACTAACAATCTTTTTCAATATGTCCTATTTTTTTACAACAAAAATATTTTTGAGTTTCTTTATTACCTTCATTTGATTGGCCTCGTCCTCTGTCCTTTTGATCTCTCCCTTGAGATCTGGTTTCTAGATTTTTCTTCTGTTCTTTTTTATGATCTATCTTCATTTGGAGAGCATGTTCTTAAACCTCATATGAAGTTCTATTCACTTTTTATTCATGAACTAAAAGAGAACTCATTAATTCATCAATAGACAATGTACTTGTACCTCTAGCTTCTTTTATAGCAGTAGAAATCATATCAAATTTTGAAGATAAACTTCGTAAAACTTTTTCTATTATAATTTGATCTTTTAGATTTTTACCATAAGACCTCATTTAATTCATAATAGAAGAAACTTTTAAGAAGAAAATAGCAATCGATTCCGAATCTTTCATCATAAGAGTCTCAAATTCACGTCAAAGAATTTGAAGCTTTGAAATTTTTACCTTTTCTGTGCCTCCGAACATATTTTTTAGTATCTTCCAAGCTTCTATTGATGTTGCTGCCATCATGATTCTAGGAAATAGGGAATCATCTATTGCTTGTTGTAGCATATAGAGGGCTTTTGCATCTCTTTACATATTTTTATTCATCTGATCCTTTTGATCCTTAATAATATTATGATCCTGCAGATCATACTCAATAAAATTATTTTCTATCAAATTTCATAATCCTTGTGAATAAGGAGAGTTTTCATTTTAATAGTCCAAAATTGATAATTATCACCTTTGAAGATAGCAACAAGTTGATTAGGAACACTTATTGTAAGGCCTGCCATGTTCTCTTTCAATTAATAGTCTGCAGTACTTTGGAATGAACCAAGAGCATATATTTATATTGATTAAAAGATAGAATATAAATATTTTAAAATACTTAAAAATCTATCACATCTAAATAAATCTTATCCTCATCTAAACTAATCACGTCCTCATCTAAACTAGATTTAGATTTAAATTTTTATCTAATCCTAACTCCTTAAATTAATCTTAACTACTTGGAATATTTCCAACAGATATTGCCTCCGTCAAATGAGGAAATCCTCTAGAGGAAGGGATGAGTCAAATTCCTTCCTATGGAGGAATGGGATCGAGTTAGATGGCAAGGGTGGGGGCATGCAGGATTAGGAGAAACGATAAGGGTCAAAGACGATTAATACAGGGTTAAGGTGAGTCAAATATGACTATGATGATGCTATGTGAGAATAAAGTTAAAAGGAGCCTTCTACAAGAAAAAAAAACTAGAGATTTTTTTGATAAATATATTCAAAAAAATAAAAAAAAATATTACATTAAATAATATAAAATATACTTGATGAGACCACACTAACAATACACTAGGCGGTATTATCAAACTTGGCTAGTTTTGCCTAAGTCATGTGGCACCATTGCGTATCTATCCATAAAAGTCAGTCTCCACGAAACCTCTCATGGTCCTTTAGGACCTACAAAATAGAAAATGGATTAGAGAAAGCGTTTCATACGGGATTCATAAGCAATTATTCTAGCAAACACTTTATATAGCCAATGTAAATTACAACCATGGACTTCACAAGCACTGAACGATCGCACACAAAGGATGATGGTCCATTATAGATCGAAGTCCCCACAAATGTCTATATGACATAACTCTATTTTACAAGCCAAAACTGGCGACGAAAGCTAATCAAACTAGGGCTCCCAAGCCTATTGCAAGCCTGCTACTTATTGTACAAAGTATGTATAAAATCGAAAGATACATACATACATGAGCATTACATTGAGCACCCTCTTTATATTTTTGGCCGTGACATTCTCCCCCACTTATTCCTTCGATGTCCTCATCGAAGCCGTTGCAGACGCTGCATCTCTTCGCCTTTTGCTGAATCTTCAATTTTCTGGTCTGGCTACAACACGCGTTTTGGCTCCCAACTGCTCTCCGTGGTTGTTGTTGAGTAGTATAACTTTGATCTGTCATGTTACTTCAACTCGTCAATGATCGACTCTAGTGTGGGGTCGACTGAGTTATGCTTATTGTTGTTGATTCTTGTTTATCCTTCTGATGATATTTTTTAGAATGTATTTCTTATACTATTTCACCAAGTGATAGGATACATAATGGGTCGACTCAGTCACCACAGGCCACGCCACTCCCATAAGTCAGCTCGGTCGATTACATCATCCGGCAGCCCGAAGCAGATGGCACAACCTGGACTAACCTGGCACAGTAACGATCGAGCTGGCACAGTGTCATCCGACCCGGCACAATAGCAGACTTGAGACCCCAAAGGCGGTGCCATCTGACACCAACCCACCAACCGAGGCCTCGGGACTCAACAATATCGTACTCTCGGTTCAGCCCAAGCATCATCGGCATTAAGGGTTAGGGTACGATTGTCTCCTATCCGACGAGTATAAAAGCCACACTTAAGAATGGCTCAAGGGGTCTCTCTCTCTCTCTCTCTCTCTCTCTCTCTCTCTCTGACTCTCTAACTCAAGAGACCACATGCACTCTTCAGATCATCTCGGTTGAGACACTGACTTTATCGTTGGAGGGACTATGTTGAGCACCCCCACCCCGACGAGGCATTTGTGCAGGATCTCTCAACTGCCCTTGAGAAGGAGGTACCCGAGACATGTTTCCGAGCAGACCCAACCAATCTCTCCCGAGCACTCTATCTACTCCCGATCGATGCAAACAAGTTTATGCACGCGGGTCGAACCAAATCGTGCTGACTCCTTGACCACGATATAAAGTTCATCAACGCTAAAGAACTTCAACTCACATGACCTTGTCAAAGATTGTTCTAGAAAAACTAATTTTGGAGATAATGGTTGGCAATTAATCATGTTGTGACCACTAATCTTTCCATCCATCATCTCGTTCTCATCTTTACGTTAGGCCTCATCTTCTTGTCACTCACGACGCAGCCACAACAAAGCCTTTCATACTTACGTTATGCAAATACCATCTGGCCGACAATATGCAAGTCATACGCAAGGTTGAACAGTCAATCAAAACAATATTTTTTTTTTCTTTCTTCTTAAAATCCATTAATCGTTGGCACACATCATCTTCTTCTACTTGGATCCACACGTCAAACACTTCCTACTTTAGATTAATTTGGTAAACGATGAATGGTCACCTGTTCATGTTGTCACCACCACTTATTTCCCAACCCATCTCTTTCCCACTTTTTTGAAGTCTTTGGTGTGAGGCCTCAGCTTCCCGGTCAGTCAAGTCACACCCCATCAAAGGTGCGACCACTGAGGTTACACATAGCAATCCACCATAGAGTGCAAACATCAGATAGCAACGGCATCGAATCCGCCATGGATGCAAACATCAGATACCAACTACATCTACCTCTCATCATTGCCCAAGCTTTGGGTCTTAGGTTGTTGATACAGTCCAATTATACAAACCTATTTATTCGGTGGTCCCACCTATGAGTTAGATGATGGAGCCTATGAAGGTAAATTAAATTTAATCTTAATTTTATATGATTTAGATGAAAAAAATTAAAAAGGTGATCATCAGAGATTTTCATATAGGTAGAACAAAAATTCAATGATTAATTTAGTGAAAATATACTGATCTAGATACTATTCTCTCTGAATAAATCAATGTAAATCTTTTATATTTTCTTAATTTGCTTAGTTTTTCTTCTAGTTTCTTGAAACTTTTATGGGTATCTAGGTTTCATATGATATTTGATATCCTCTAGATAGTGAATTTTATAATCCTATCATTTTATAGTGGATGATGGATTTGCTCTTGATTTTTTTCTTCACACTAAAAGATTTTTTGCATAAATTTTATTTTTGATTTGCTTAGTATTGTATCACTAATCTAATCTATTAACTATATATTTGGTAGTATAATAGATTCGGACTTCATATCTAATAATTTTCCAATAGTATTAAGTGAAGTATCCAGCACATAGTAACCCAATCAACACAAGTCGGAGGATGAGAGATAAATGTTTCCATCTATATCTCATAATATTCTCTCTAATTAAAGCGAGTATAAAACCTATGATTCGTGATCATAATGCCAATACTGTCTGTACCGATGGCAAGTACTTGGAGGATGTGGAGATGCTGTATTGTGAAGCAATTACCGCGCTTAGTGGGGTTCAAGAGGTTACCAAAGTTGAATCTTAAGCTGCTGCTTGTTGAATCTAATATTTCGCTGCTACTCATTCAAATTTTGCAAAAGAAAACTGCTGTTCCATGAGTCTTTACGAGGATTGTTCATAGAATTTAGAGCCTCATGGATAACTTGATGTGTATATGTATATATATATATATTAGTTTCAGAGATCAGAATGTAATGTAGTAGCTAATTGATTAGTTAGGTATACAAAGGAGGAGAAGCTTTTTTTTTTCTTTTTTTTTTTTGAGAGGCTAGTGGCCCTCTTGGTTGTAGGTTTTGATTTGCTCTGTTGCTCAACATTTTTATTACTCTTGATTTAGTAATAAAATTTTTAGTAAAATAAATAATAATTGATATGAGTAATTATTTATATAAAACTTTCATCTCATTTTAGGATTGATTAAAGCATTGGAGAGATCTATTAACCTCGATCTTCATGTTGTTCGGTCATCGGCTAAGTCTCTTAGCACCCATTCATCACCAAGCTTTTGAATCTCCTTTTTCAATCATGTTGAATTTTTCAACAACATTAATGTGATAGTTGTAGTGAGTCCAATTTAATTTTAATCTACAAATATAAAAAGTCATTTTTGCTCCAGTTACCATCAATCCATCAATTGATATCAATTTTAGCATAGACTTCCAATAACACCATGGTACATACGTTGGTAGGGAGTGCTCATTTCATGATCGACTCATAATTGATCGATTTTTATTAAAAATAATTAATCGACCACATCACTTATTTTCTCTGTCGTATCCCATCCAAGTTGTGCCTGTTAGGAACGGGACATAATAATAATAATGATAATAATAATAATAATAATAATAATAATATTAATATTAATATTAATAATATTATTATTATTGTTGTTGAGATAGGTTCATGTCGCACGTGGAAGTGACATTTTATTTATATTGAGGAGATTTTTATTGTAGCCCTTCCTCCAAGTGGCTGAACTACGCATTGCCACACACTCGCTATGGCTTACTAGTTAACCAAAATGACTTTTCTCTCCTTATAACAATACCATGTCCAGCTTTGCACTACCAACAGTCGCAGGTGCCATCTGCAAGTTCATCGTCCCCCCTTCCACCATGGCCACCTCCGTATCCATCTCCCTCCTCTTCCTTCTTGTCGTCCTCTGCTTCTCCTCTTCTCCTGCGATGGCCCAGCCGTTGTACCAAGTTTGCGACCAGACTGGCAACTACACGGCCAACAGCACCTACAAATCCAACCTCGACCTCCTCCTCTCCTCCCTCGCCTCAAACGGCTCCCTCTCCGGCTTCTACAACGGCACGGCCGGACGATCCCCAGACCAGGTCTCCGGCATCGTTCTCTGCCGCGGCGACGTCGCCACCGCCGGCTGCAGCTCCTGCCTCGCTACCGCCGGTCAAGTCCTCCTCCAGCTCTGCCCCAACAAGGGGGGCGCCACCGTCTGGTATGACGACTGCCTCCTCCGCTACTCAAACAACCAGTCCTTCTTCTCCTCCACCGACAACTCCCCCATGGCGTACTTGGTGAATGAGAAGGACATACCCGAAGTGAGTCGGTTCGACAAGCTGGTGAGTGAGTTGATGAGCGGGATAGCGGATCGGGCAGCGGCGAGCAACGGCTCCTCGAAGAAGTTCGCTACCGGGACGATGAGCAACTTCACGTCGGAGTTGCCGACCATCTACGGGCTGGTGCAGTGCACGCCGGACCTGTCAACGAATCGGTGCAGGCAGTGCTTGCAGAAGCTGTTCGACGTGATACCGAACCTGTTCGAGGGGAAGCGGGGCGCGAGGGCCGTGGGCGTGAGGTGCAACATGAGGTACGAGGTGTACTCCTTCTACCAAAGCACCCCGACGCTGGGACTTACTGCTCCGCCGGCCTCTGGTGGCAGTGGAGGATCAGGTCAGCCATTAATTCCCTAGTATATGCATCATATCGTATATATTGTTGTATGTATATTCCCGCTATGTCTACTTAAATATATTCCACCAAATGTTGTTGTTAATAAAACTCCGACTAGTTATCATCATCAAAAACTAATAAACTATATCTCAAATTAAAGGAATAAATATAGAAATATATTGCAAAAAATAAATATAAAATGTCAACCATGTTACCTGTTGTGAATGAATAATTCTTTTTATGACAGTTTTATTTTTGTTTAAGAGGAAAAGTGAATTTGAAGGTTTTTCAAATGGTTTTATTTTAGAGTTATTTATAAGTACAATTTTTATCTCTAGACTAACATTTTCTGTGACAACAACATCATGCTTTACATCTATCTAATCGTGTGTATTATCTAATTAAAACAATTCTAAACACATGGTTGATTTAAATCAAAAGGTTTGTGATAGACAGACATAAAGAAACAAGCTAGCTACTTTATGTTTCAATTTATAGACTAATATATTCTATAGATTAGAGTTTTTATGTGGTATTTATTATACTAGGAGGAAGGACCTCTGGGGATTGCTCCCAGACCAATGTGTGAGTCAAGGTTTTTATGTGGGATAACACCATATCTGAGATCTCCTATTCCTACTACAATCTTACATTTATGAGACCGGTGGGATTCACAGGATCATACTTCTGGAAGACAAGGACGAGGAAGTCCACATCCTGTCATTTTTCACAGAAGATTGCATCGAGTCCTAGAAATCTCACACCACAAGCATCAGACTGCATGACTCTCTGAGGAATTATTCCCCATCCAACTGCACCCAAATGAATCATCCACGTAGAAACAGGGCAGATGGCTCTACTTTGATGTCCTCCTCACAAAGTCGCCGCTGCATCCAGTTTTTTCTTGGCACAGAGTCGCCACTGCGTTTGGTGTCACATTATTAATGTTTGTGACAACAACATCAAGTGACCTCTGTCCATTGGACCAAGAAAAGGCGACGCACAACAAACGAAATAGCAAGACGAGTTTGACTTCTCCACTATCTCATCGTCTCATCTTCCCCACCTGCTGCTCGTTGGAGAGACGAGACTGATTAAAATGCGAAGATATGTATTATATAATTAATAGGTCAAGAACATTAATTCTTTTTTTACATCTACTGGGATACGTAATACCATAAACAAAGGAAATTACAAATTCTACTATGTTGTTAGAATATACGTGTTTGTTTTCAGATCATTTGGGCAAATAAGTGTATTCCTCTGATTAGGGATACAGTATTCCATGTACTATGTTTTCATTGATAAGTTGGAGAATAAGTGAGGAAAATATCAGTCTATTCTAACAAATTTAGCTAGACTTTTTTATCCTTTGTTATTTTTATTTTATTTTCACGTATTGTGAAACCAAGCTTGCATTGCTCACTTTGCAGCATATGAGTGGACGAGATTTGCTTGTTCTCGAAATAAATAGGCCAAAAAAAAAAAAAAAATTACCAAAAGAGACTCATGGAATTACAAATTTGTTGCTGCCACATCTCAGGAAAAAAGAAGAATTCAACAGGGAAGATTCTTGCAATTGCGATACCTGTGGCGATTGCAGGGCTACTCATCTCCATCATTTGCATTTGCTTCTGGAGGAGGAAGTCGGCAAAAAAACCTTCCTGTAAGCTGAGACTGAAAGCAATTCGTTGCCATATATTATTGCTATTCCAAAATTCCAGTTTCTTTTCTACCATTTTGGTTAGGCGGATACAATTTTATTATGACAAAGGAAGGAAGAGAAACATTGAACGATGTTAGTGTAGCAACAACATGATTTACCTATGCCTAATAATTGAAGTGAACACGAATCCGGGGTTTTTTTTTATATTTTTTTATGAGTGGAAAGTAAATCTGACTCACGACAAAATTGAATGTGTGTGCTCTTCGTATAGATGAGACTGATCCGGAGAAGATCACAAGTGTGGAGTCCTTGTTATTTGATCTATCTACATTACGAACCGCAACATGCAACTTCTCGGATGAGAATAAACTTGGAGAAGGTGGCTTTGGTGCAGTTTACAAGGTATTATTTATTTATACAAGTCTATTACATTTCTAGTTTCAGTAGAGGTAAAATACATGGAGATGTACTCCATTAATCAGTCAAGATTTTGCAATGTCATATGCAATATACTTTTCTGGTGATGTTGATCTTATTTTCTTGTGCAGGGACTGCTGCCTGATGGACGAGAAATCGCAGTCAAGAAGCTTTTAGCTTCTGAACAGGGGCTTGGGGAGCTGAAAAATGAGCTTGTTTTGGTTGCTAAGCTCCAGCACCGGAATCTTGTAAGACTTTTGGGTGTTTGCTTTGAAGAAGAGAAGATGCTGGTATATGAATACGTTCCTAATGGAAGCCTCGACAAACTTATGTTAGGTGATTCTTCTTCTTCTTCCTCCTACACACATCCCTATAACCTTACTAAATGAACGTACTCTTGCTTTGTGCATGGCTTGCATGCCGTATTCGAACTTGATCCAGCACTTGAACATGTTCTTTTTTGAATTGATAAATCCGATCATCTGTGTTCATCCATTAGATCCTGAGAAACGCGAGCAGTTACACTGGGGAACCCGATACAAGATCATCGGCGGAATCGCGCGAGGGCTGCTATACCTACACGAAGAATCCCAGCTCAAAATCATACATCGGGATCTAAAAGCCAGCAACGTTCTCCTGGATTCAGACATGAACCCTAAGATCACAGATTTCGGTTTAGCGAAGCTTTTCGGTGGAGACCAAACACAAGGCACCACAAGTCGAATTGTGGGAACATTGTGAGTAGGACTCGGTATGACAAAAATTCCCATGCAAATAAATAGGTTTGCTTGGTCTTCCTAAGGTACTTTTTTGATTTCGTTCGTTGCAGTGGGTATATGGCACCTGAGTATGCCATGCACGGCCACTTCTCAGCCAAGTCAGATGTATTCAGCTTCGGTGTTCTGGTTCTGGAGATCCTGACAGGGAGGAAGAACACTGGTTCCTACGACTCCGCTAACTCGGAAGACCTTCTAAGCTATGTGAGTATGGGAGTGCATTCATAAACCCGATACATATGCGGGTGCTGATACGAATCCCATACTGTGACATCGATCATCTTGGTTTCTCTGAAACAGGCATGGGAGAGGTGGACTGCAGGAAGAGCCTTTGAGATATTAGACCCGGTTCTGGGCATCCAGTTCCCAAGCAGTGACATGTTGAGGTGCATCAAGATCGGACTGCTGTGTGTTCAGGAGAATCCAGTTGACAGACCCAAGATTTCCACAGTCACTGTGATGCTGAACACTGACAGTGTGTCTCTCCCAGCTCCTTCTCGGCCTGCATTCTGCGTGGGGAAGAGTAGCTTAATGGACCCAAACATCTCCTCGAACAAATCGAGGCGCGGTATAAATAACCGAGCAACTGAGTCTGTAACAATGTCACTAAACGAGGTTTCCGTTTCAGAATTAGAACCAAGATAAAGAGTAGCCAGTGATGACCTTATAGTTCTTGCTATGGATGCAAAGATACTTGTGGCACTGTAATAATTTATCGACTCACTGCTGCTTGCTGTATTATATATCAACGTACGTACTTTTATATTTCTCATAGTATTTTTATATGCCGATCCACTCTTATAACTAATTGTTTCAGTTCTTCAAAGTTATTTACATGTGGATTTAGTGTGTATATATATATATTGACACCCGGAGGTTTTATATATAGGTTTCCATTTAGCAACCAAAGGTATATATGCATGCTTATCTATGTTAAAACAACATGCAGCAAGGTCAACTCCGTTGACAACCCTTTTATTCTTTTTTTTTTTTTTTTTTTTGTCTCTTTGGAAAGATGAGGAGAGAGGAATGCCAAAGAAGACTTGGTTGGGTAATTTTTTTCCACTTCGGTCAGCATTGGAGAACCAAGTTGCTTTTCAGAAAGAAATTTCTAATCGACCCCGCAACAATAAAGCAAAGATATGGATCGGATATGACGACAGTGACATCATCGATCGTAATATCTGGAGATATCACATCATCTGATGATCCGATATCACACGATCGTATAAAGAGTTGGGATAGTTTAAATTGAAACAAAAAGAATTCATCGGATTTTTATGATTTTTTTTTTTTTTGGGTATGTTAATCTCGATACGGAACTCTGCAAAATTTTCGTTTCTGCTGCTTCCTCTTCGCCGGTGGGCAATTCGTTTCAGGTTGGAGATGGATAAGCATCGCACATATCCACCACTGTGATGGAAAGCTCCAGAGAAGGAAAAAGAAAGAGATAGATATTCCCTGAAGTAATTCAAGAGGAATCCGATCCCTCCTTTTCCTAAAGGCAGCTCACAAAGCTTTTATAAAGCAGAATTCCATTTTGACCGTCGCCCTCGACGCTGCTGCTGCTGCTTCGCCAATGCCGCCCCGAAGGGCGATCGATGTCCGGTCCGGCGACCCGAACCCGCACAAATGGCGGGTCTCCCTCACCGAAGACGCCTTCGATTCTTTCATTGCTCACGGCGGGGAAGCTGCCCGAAAGGTGTTCGGCGAAGGTTCGCTCTTCAGCCCGTTACTGTTCGGCAAGTTTTTCGACCCCGGCGATGCCTTCCCCCTGTGGGAGTTCGAGTCGGAACCGCTGCTCTCGGGCCTCCGGAGCACCTCCAAAACCTCCGTTGATTGGTTCGAAACGGACTCCGAGTACGTCCTGAAAGCTGAATTGCCAGGTACAAGCTCATCGATCATCCTAATCATCTCACTCCATCAATCAATAAAACTCATGTTCCTTATGAGAATTTGCGTCCAGACAAAATCCATGTCACGCCCCAACCGAGGCAGCAACCGTTCCTTCTGCTTTGCAGGCTGAGATTATAGTGGTTCAATGGCAGTACTGTCCGATATGTATCGTACTTACCTTGGTTTAAAACCACATAAACTGCAGACTGCAGCACTCTAGAGAAATCGGGTTCATGAGAAAGATAGATCATGCTGGATTCTTTTCCTGCAAGCATTCTACTTTGAAATGGAAATGATCAAGTTAGGCAGAACTTTTAACACCATGCTTTCGGCAGCTTCAAGAAAGTGCGAGCTAGAAGTATGTGGCCCGAAGGTGAAGGTGATGGACATCAGCGAGCTGTGGAGAGGGCGAGAGACTGATGCAAGGGACTGGAAGATTGGCCGCTGGTGGGAGCATGGATTCGTCCGCCGCCTGGAGCTGCCACAGGATGCAAATTGGAAGAAGATGGAAGCCTACATCAATGATGACGTCTTCCTGGAGATAAAGATCCCAAAGCAGAGTTGTGAGAGCAGTAAGGTGCAGGCTGTGCAAGCCAAGGAATCGGAATTCGCGTGAACGAACGGTGGCAATAAGTGTAATCTACAGTATATACCGCTGCTCTACGGGAAATGATGTATATGATGCAATGATCATAGTATAATTTATTATGGTATGATAGTAATATTGACACGTATACGCATCCCACTAACTTAAGCTCTTTTAAGAATTGACAGTAATTAATAATTTCACTTGCAAATGTTAGTGGGGGCACTAACTTTTGGATTTTTCGTGGCGTGACGCACTCCACAGAATCGTAGTTTGTCTACTACCGTGATGTTGCCAGGTATTCAAGATAGCTTGGCCACTTTTTTTGGTTACCCGACTTTTTATCTCATGTTTTTATTGGCCCCTTTTTCTTTGTTTTTTAGTCCCCTTCCTTTTCTTATTTTCTACTAAGAAAAGTTCTTTTGTTTTATTTTTTTTAATATTAAAATATCTGAATATCTTAGTAGTTAGTCAAATTAATTTTGGACAAAACCCTCATAAAATCTCAGCATCAAATAGACATCTGAACAAAACCATAAAATTGCTGGACGACATACATACAAATATATTTATGGTGACCCTAATCCTAGGTAGGTTGCTCAGCACTAGCTACCCCTCAAATTTGGTAGTGGAATTGCCCAAACATCAACCTTTAGTATTACAAAGACCTACAAGCCACATAAAATATTAGCAAGATTCCATCTCCAATGCACTTTAATTCTCTTTCGGTACTATCAGATACTGTTGTTACCTCATGGACCTTCCTTCTCAATTACTCAGATTAATCCAATCCAACTCAGTGGCCTAACCGCAACATGTCACATACCAATAATTAAACCCAAAAAGATTGCTGCAGCTTGGGTCTTCCGCATGTCATATCGAACGTCACATCTTCCATGCGAAGGTGTGCACCACTAACGTGCTTCTTGAAACGCTTACACAGTTCGTGTCTTACCCACTCATGTCTTTTGCTCTCATGTACACGTAACCTCGTGGGACCAATCTACAGACCAATAACGAGAAGGTGTAGTCTCCGTTACGTGAACCAGTAGAAGAAAAAAATTGATTGAAATTTTAAAAGGATTAAATCTTTCTTTCCTGGTGGGACCCGCATCGCAATACATGTCCACGTCAGTGCTTATCTCACTACTCGGATCCGTCGAACGGAGGGAGGGCTGAGAGGGGTAAAAACGAGTCAAAAGCGGCGAATACCCCCCCGGGGAACGATCAACGCCCGTCGGTTCCTCATCGGACAGCGACACTCACGATGCCGGCGCGACAGATGACGTCAGACCTGAGGCCCCCGCGTGTCGAGGATGGCCCCACGCGTCACGCGTGTCACGAGGCGGCAGCAGGGATAACGTGACGAGGCGCTAATGAGCACGCGCGTCGGGTCGCGACACGCTCATCCATTGCGCACGTGGGCCTCGAGGTCCTGCCGACCGCGAGATCTCGATCGGACGGCTCCAATTTGTGGAAGGGGAGGTCGGCCGGGGTGACGTTGATTGGATGGTCAAGGACACGGCACGTTGACTGCCGTCAGCAACGCCGTTAAGTCGAACGGGCACCGCTCGTCGCTAGCTCTCCTATAAAGCCGCAGCTTTTGAGCAATTATCGCGCACCCCCAAGAACGAGATTTTTGCTCCGTCGAAAAGAGAGTGGAGAGAGAGAGAGAGGAGGAGGGCGGTGAAGGGAGTGGGAAGCTATTCGGGGAGAATTAGAAGGTGAAATTGGCCATTTAAATGGTTATTTTTATGTTTTTCCTGTGGATTCATGAGCTGGCGGTTTCTGTCGAGTTATTGTCGTTTGATTGGCTATTTTTTCTGTATTTTACGGCGATTGAAGCTTGTGTACTGCGTAAACTATGGTCTTTGAGGAAGTTGATTTGTTGGAAGCTGGCGACCGCATCGGGGAGAAAAAGGTTGCAGGTTCGGATGGAAGGTAAAGGGGAAAAGTTTTCTTTTTCGTCTTTGCTTTTGCCTTTTGGAGTAAGCTCCGTGTCACTCATCTTTAGCTTGAGGCGTGGTTGATTTGATCCTGGGTGTTATAACTTATAGGCGTTATAAAGGATGGTAGGACGTCCTGGGACCTGCGTCTTTTTCGCCTCCATTTCTTGGATGATGGCGTCAAATTAGAGGGTTTTTTTCCTGACTAATAATGAGCTTCTGGCCATTAAAACGGAACAGAAAGCTAAGATGTAGTGATCGAGTATTAAACTCATGTGTTTGTTCCTTCAAGCTTTCCCCTTTTGCGTGTGTTGATTGTTTTCAGTTGGCTAGAAGATGTTAGGAGCTGGACGATAGGCTTTATATTAGATTAATGATTGCTGCTAACATGTGTGTCTCATCAAAATCTGCAGTGACAATAGAAGTTATTCTAACTTCCGGATGGAAGTCTTTTAATGAAGTTTGTGGTGGTCGTCCGGCTAACGTAGGACTTAGATCCAATTTGACCTTGTGGCCTTACACAGAACAAGCACCACGTTAGAATCAGAGTGGAGTCGATAGCTGTCCCTAAGCAAGATGCACATCAGGGATGTAATTTGAGGAGGTAACTATCGTGTGAATGCCAGAAGAAGAGGAGGGGGAGGACAATGGTAAACCACCATCAATGGTCAACCCAGACAAAATGACATCTTCCACTGTATTGCCATTGGGGTTGTCAATTATTGATCACATATTGTGTGATTGGCTAACAAGCTAGCCTTTTGAGAGTTCCCCATCATCATTGTTGCAATTCGTTCATACCCATTGCTAACATGATTCTTTATCCCATTATCACCAATCTTGTACTTTACTTATCCCAATAAAACAAAAAGGAAACAAAATTCTTGTACATTAGTATTATTCTTCTTTATCTTCCTTCCATTCTTTTCCGCATGCTCTTTCTGTAATCTTATCTGACATTTCTAATGGAACAGCCAATAGTTTGGACAATGATTTGGTTTTTCACAAAGATATTGCTTTTTGCACCAACCAAAATTTCCTATCTAGAGAAACATCTGTCTCTTATCTTATTCAGAATTAATTAAATTTCATTATCACCTTACTATGTTGGTAATATATATAGTATTATTGGTGTAATTTCGGTTTTTTGATGTAATGTTAAATCACTACCATATATTTCCTTCAGGCTTTTCTAAATGAGAGCTAACATAAAAAACATTTCATTAGCTGGTCATGCTTGAATACCTTTAATGTGTGATGTCAAAGATTCTAATCTCTTTCAAGGAGTGGGAGATTCTCCTGCAATTTTCTTTTTTCAGTAGTACGTCTTTTTGCTTGTGCAAGATTGAAAGTTTCATCCACATTATTCTCCAACTGTGCTCTACCTCTGTGATGTATGATTTCCATATGTGATCTGTGAACTTTAATAGGCTTAACAGGTTTTATATGTAGGATGACCATGAGACCCTTTGGCCTATGTTGGTAAACACGGTCTCCCTTCTAATTAAAATGATGCTCATAATAAGTTAATTCATTTTACTCGAAGAAAAGTAGCAGGTTGTAGTGGCCAAAGTGGAGGCATAGTTTTCCCGTAATGTGTAGTAGTTCTCTGTCGCATTGGCAAATTACCATATTTGAGTACTTCAGTTTACTCTTTTAGTTAAGAGAAATTTTCGTTCATTGATTTGCATGAACCAATATGTTCATGAGATTTTGTGATCAGGATATTTGGCATGGGATGAGAAAGGTTAAGTCTAACTCTGGTACCGAATTTGATACTATAATATTTAAACATGATAGAAGAAATAGATACAGCCTTAAATGGTAATTCCTTAGTGGATAAAGGTAGAAGAAAACACAATTTTTTTTTTTTTTTAAATTTGCTATATGCAAAATACCACATCTCCTGTAACACTATCATATAAAGTGATCTTTCTGGTGTTTACAACCAATAATTTATCGATTCTTATGTGTTACAACCTAAAATAATCTCTTTGGGATGAGAATGATAGCAACTAAATTTGCTATTATAAGTTGTCTGTTCTGATTGATAGCAACCAAATTTGCTATTATAAGTTCTGATTCGTGTTCAAATCAGTGTTTTTAAAAGCACTATGCCCAAGGTCCCAAAACATCTAAAGTGTTAGGCGGGCGCCTAGAGTGAAGCGAGATACTCTAAAATATTAAAATATATAAAAAATATAATTAATAAATATGATTATAAAAATAAAAATATGACATAAATTGCAAATATCTAAAGTACCAAGTCACTTTATCCATCTTTTAATAAAAAAATATCAAATGACTCAAAACAATAAAGCTTAATATCAAATTTAATTATCATTATAATCAATATTGTCATTTTCAAACTTATCATCATATTTTTCTTCCTCTTGTTTATCTTTAGCAAAATATATTTCCTCCTCTTCAACAATGGCAGGTGATGAATTTGAGATTTTTGCTTTCATCATCTATCTTGTATATGTCTGTAATTCTCTAACACTCGAGGCTCTTGTCGTATCTTTTGTTGTCAAGTTGTCTTCGAATACAAACTCATCTTTAGCATCTTACAAGTTTGCATCTACTTTCCCTACCAATCGCTCATTTGAATTATCAATGTCTTGTAAGGATTAATTTTATTTCGCAAATCATGATGGGTCCTTCAATGCTTGATTATACTTTATATAAACTAGATCATGTAATCGTTGATGCTCTAATTGATTTCATTTTTTTTTTTGGGTGAATCTGTCATGTCATATGAATTAAAAATATATTAATACATCTATCTAAAAAAGAATAGATTAATTAAAATAAAATTATTTTGTGATCCCTACATGCTTAAAGATACTTATTTTCGCTTACAACCCGTAGCACAAGAAGTCAAACTAAGAATTCTGATAGTTAATTGTTGTAAGTTTAGGATGAAATTTCCAAATAAACTCTACCATTCAGCAATAAAATTTAACTTAATTATTAACAATAACATATTATACATGAAATTAATTATATATATTTATTAATATCTAGGGATGTAGTTATCCTAGATCGAACTATCATAGGAATTTCAAAAAGACAATCGACATTCTTATGTAAAGATAATTCGTGTATTATCTTATCTTACACCTCAATGCTTAGAATCAATCTTATAATGAACTTATATAATCCATTTACAACCTCTATAGTAAACCTCTACATCAAACTCAATGAAGGAGTTCTTATAAAGGAATTTTGGGTTCAAATAATATCCTACTGCATATAATGGACAATGAAGTTGATAATCCCATCTTTCGTCCATGATTGCAAATATGTTCTTATACTTTTCTTCATTTCCATCAAAAGACTTTTGAATCGTTTTCTTTGCTCTATTTATAGTCTCATGAATATATTCCATTACAGGCTTCTTTTCATTATCTGCCAACCGAAGGACTTGGTTCAAGATGACCTAGTACCTTTAATGTATAAACTCTAAGATTCCAAAAGGACAACATTAACATGATATCATCGGCCCTCTTGCCTTTCGCTTCTTCTGCCCATTTGTTTGTCACCTATTTTTCTGAGATAAACATGTTTCTAAGTTTGTGTTTTTGGCGATGCATGCTTTGTAATGTCAAGAAGGAAGTAGCAATCTGGTGACACCATATCTCATCAATTCCTTATTGCCTGTGAATTCTCTCATCATATTCAAAGTCCCGGTATGATTATAGAGAAATTCAACAATAAAGATTGTCTTTTCTAAAGTCTTCTTGATATCATGAATCTTTTCGATATCCTCTAACATTACTTAATTCAATGCAATGTGTCGTAAATGGAGTCAAATACAGGTGTTGTCTTTTTGCTTCAAGTAATTTTCCTAGAATAGAGGATAACAAAATTGATAAGACGTAGGAGTCACATAGTTCTTCCATTCAAATTAAAGATATAGAGTAATTAAAAGATTAAAATATTCAAAAGATAAATCTTACCAGTTAACACATAGTTGCTGCCATTGTCGATTATAACTTGAATGACATTTTATTCATCAATTGCTTCCATAAACCTGTCAAGCAACTCATATATATTTTCTTTAGATTTTATAAAAGAAGATGCATCTATTGACTTCAGAAACATGGTTATTAAAGAACATCAAAAAAAAAAATTATACTCTTATGTCTCCTGTCGGTCCAAGCATCTGACATAATAAAGTAATAATACTTTACCTATGATTCTTTGTGGTCCTTTAATAAGTCATTTTTGTAATCCAACTCTTTCTTCAATAATGAAACTTATAACTCATAATAACTCAGAGGTTTTAATCTCCCATCATACATATCTTTCAATAGCTTCAATCATTTTTTTAAAACTGTCCAAATGATAAGTATTAAGGAGAATTTCATCTTGATAGAAGAAGTGAGCAATGTGTTGAATCGTTCCTTCCTTTATTTTCTTATCATAAGCATCACTTAAAATGAACCATAGTTGACCGTCTGGTTTGATTGCTCACCTTCAATCGGGCGTTGGCAAGCGCCCAAGCGGCGCGTTATTGAAGCGTGTCGCTCGACTCCTATGTGAGACGCTTGGGCCTTGCCTCGGCTCGCTCGAGCGCCCAGGCGCCTTTTATTGGTTCAAATATCAAAGATTTTCCAAATGAAACAATTAATCATATTTATCTATTTATTTTTCCCTTATGCATATTTATGCAGTATATTTTCTTAGCATTGTCCTCATATTCGTTAAATAAAAGTCTAATTCATATTTTTTTTCTTTCTATGTCCTCTTTTTCTTCTTTTGTATGTGCATGAACATTTGTGTGCATGCTCTTTGCAATCTATTTTGACAATAAGTTTTCAGATGCAATGAGGTCAGTCCATGAACTACTATTATTCAGAATAGACAAATCATGATAGTTCTTTTGTTGTTACCTACAAATATATTATTGGTTTATACCATGTCTCCTAGGCCTTATCTTTGTCAATTTAGGTGTCCTTAAATTCTGGAAAATGAATGTAGGAGGATGTGCTAGCATAAGGATTTATCCTGTGTGTAATCAACAAATGAAATCTCTATGTTAATGTTTGATACTAGCATACCAACTACGTTTAGTTAAATCAAGTAATCGTAAATACCAATACTAGAAAACTAGGCAAACTATTGCCACCTATATCTAAATTTTCTGTCTCTTTGTCATACTTCGAGGAAATCTTATTCATTTTTTTCTACTTTATTCAATCAACAAAAAGATCGCCTTTGTTCTTTTTCTTTTCTTTCTTTGAGTAATTCTGGTTAAAGCTCTTCAGTAACTAATCTAAAAGAAATTATCAAGAGAATTTGTACATATGGCTAGTAAATAAATGTCTTGTTTACTGCTATCATATACAGCTATGAATTGGCTTAATATTGAGAAAGGGCATTGTAGGACCCCAGGATATTTTCCTTCTTCATCTAGGAGGACTTCAAATTCTCTGATTTTATTCTTACCATTAATCTAAAAGATAAGTTTACACTAATGTAGATTCCTAAGTTGTACATGCTGGCTTTTAAAATTCAAGCACATATGTAACTAATCAGATTTAAATTGTTAAATTAATCACAATTACATTTATTTTTTCTTTTTAATTTATTTATATGCATCTCTCAGTTCCATTTTCTTTCTGAAGTGGTTGTAGCCTCTTTCATTTTCCATTGACAAACATGCTTTTTGGTGATATTTGCTGATGAGATCTGTTCTTGCTCCTACATGCAGATATCTCACAGATTGATGCTCGTCCTTCTAGCATGGACCTCCATCAGTTTTATGGATTGAGTGGCACGGACATATCCTATGAATTCCCTTCTCCAAGAAATCTAGCATGTGCTGAATGGACTTTTGATTCAATCAAATTAGCTATTGGCAATTCTCTGAGCTCCCCTTTTTCCAGCCAGTTTGAGTGTGACAATTTTTCTACAATAAGCAATAGTAAAGGACAGACTGAACGGTACAGCTCTCCTTTAGACAATGACAGTGCATTGATGCAGTCCCAAGTTCATCTTCTACCGGACACTCATGTACCATCAGAATCATTACACGCAGTTTCCAGCCAGAGGATGAGGCATGCTCTACAAGAGATTGAGACTGTTCTCATGGCACCTGATACTTATGAACCAATTGATCCTGATTTGAATCAAGATAAACCACCTCAGCTCAGAAAGCAGGGGTCAAGAACGAGGACCCGTGAGGTCCAATTCGAGTCTTCTGATCTTGCACAGCCTCAATCTCTCTCCGTTGCATATCTAGATATGAGCCATGAAATCCGTTCGGATAAACGTTTTAAGAAAATGATGAAGTTGGCTGGCGGTGATGTGAAAGAGCTTCTAATCAAGTGTGCAGAAGCTTTATCTGAGAATAAGATAGATAAATTTGAATTATTGATTGAGGAAGCCCGAGGTGTTGTTTCTATCAGTGGTGAGCCTATCCAGCGTCTTGGTGCTTATATGCTAGAAGGGCTAGTGGCAAGGCAGGAGTCTTCTGGCACCAACATCTATAGTGCCTTGAGGTGCCGTGAGCCCGAGAGCAAGGAGCTTCTTTCTTACATGCGGATCTTGTATGACATCTGTCCCTACTTAAAGTTTGGATATATGGCAGCGAATGGAGCAATTGCTGATGCACTAAAAAATGAGAACAGAATCCACATCATAGACTTTCAAATTGCTCAAGGTACCCAATGGATCACTCTTATACAGGCATTAGCTGTAAGACCCGGGGGTCCGCCACATGTGCGAATCACAGGGATTGATGATCCAACATCGGAGTATGCCCGAGGAGATGGCTTGCAGCTAGTCGGGAAGATGTTGTCAGACATGTCCAAGAAGTTCAATATCCCTCTCGAGTTTAAAGGCCTCCCTGTGTATGGCCCCGAGATTACCAGAGAAATGTTGGAGATTAGACCCGGGGAAGCACTTGCCGTGAACTTCACTCTTCAGCTTCACCACACACCGGATGAAGGTGTCGATGTGAACAACCCGCGTGATGGATTGCTCCGGATGGTGAAGGGATTGTCTCCAAGAGTGACGACGCTGGTGGAGCAAGAGTCCAACACCAACACAACATCATTCTTGACAAGATTCGTGGAGACTTTTGATTATTACTCTGCCATGCTCGAATCGATAGATGCGACACTGACAAGGGACAGCAAGGAGAGGATAAACGTGGAGCAGCACTGTCTGGCAAAGGACATAGTTAACATCATTGCCTGTGAAGGGAAGGATAGGGTGGAGAGACACGAGCTACTTGGCAAGTGGAGGTCCAGGCTTAGCATGGCCGGTTTCAAGCCTTACCCACTCAGCTCCTACGTGAACTCAGTGATAAAGACGCTATTGGGATACTACTCTGATAAATATACCTTGGTGGAGAAAGATGGCGCGATGCTGCTGGGTTGGAAGAACAGGAACCTGATCTCGGCTTCTGCTTGGCACTGATGATAGCCAGCCCATTTGAGATGGAACCTTTAGGAGCCACAGATGAGATTGTTTGGTAGTGAACATCCATTCTCTTATCCGATGCAGGTTTCAGCTATTGTTTCTCGTACCGATTCATGAGTGCTGCATCTGCATCTCTCGTGGCAAGCTAGCTTCACTGCACCAAATGACCAAGGATATTGAGGGTGTTAGCGAAATGTTCTTGAGATTTCTATGATCATTATTCTCTTAGCTTCCTGTATAATCTTTGAATGTATACAATGGTTGGTTCAAGAAGCCAACAAACTGGATATGTGTAACACTGTGAGATAGATATATATATTACTCTCTTCCACCTCAGGTTGAATCGATTGTCTGGGATCATGCTGCTCATGGTTTAAGAGAATATGATAGATCACATGACACAGGTTATCAAGAACATGGAAGACAAATTATATTGATTGATTCCTTTTGTGTTTTCACCGAGTCTTGGGTTAAAGTGTAGTAATCAAGTTTTACATACATTGAACTACAATTAATATATCACCAAGAACATAGATAAATGTTTACGTACTATTTTCACTTAATGATAGGATTTGGGATGTCTATGTTTTATAAATATGATAAATGATATGATCATATTTTTTATCTTTAAAATTTAAAAAAGATATATTTTTAAAATTATATTATTTTTGATATCTTATGAAATGTTAGTTAAGCATACATAAGCATTAATGTCTATTTCAAACACATTTTACAATAAGAAGGTATGTATGATACATAAGCATTAATGTCTATTTCAAACACATTTTACAATAAGAAGGTATGGTCCCTTGACACAAGAACTAGAATATACATGTAGTAGCGACTACAAGTAACGGTTGAATTGTAATAGATCTTAATTGAATCTTTAAGACTTGAATTAGTTTAATCATAATTAAAATAAATGGCTTTGAGGTTTAAACATCATTTATATGAAGGATAACAACTTAAATTACATTTGCATGAGTGAAGTAGTGGTTGATTAAGTGAAAATGAGAAATGAAAGAGGAGTGCTATCTTAAAAATATTGAGATCAATATGTGAGATTAAAGAATAATTTTAGAGTAATTTTTTATTTATTTATATCAATCTAAATTAAACTGATTTTAAACTATGTTAACCTTGAAACTATACTAAAAGAAGAAAAGAAAAATCAAACAAGGTCTATGGGATTGAACCTTTAGGCTGTCTCTAAAGTAACTCTAAACAACAACACTTATTTTGGCCTTATCAACCTCACCAACTCAATCACTTCCCTTACTTCACTTCTTCTCCCTCATATGTTGAATCATTTCTTCATTCAATGAAAAAAACCCAATTCTTCCTTTTTTTTATATCTACGATTTTGGCTTCATAAGTTGCATGCTATTATTTTCGATTAATTTTGGGTGACCTAGGGTTTGAATTAAGATATGATTTTTTTTTTTTGATATATTTTGTATGATTAAGTTACGATTCTATGGCTTCCATAATGACTTCAATATGAGTTTTGTGAATCAAGTTATGAATCCGACACTATGAAGCTTGTTGAATCCCTTATTTTCTCTAAAGGGGTTACATTCGAATTGAATTGATCCCTTTAGGGATAGGATTAGATTTTTTTTATATGTCTTAAAGGGATTCCTTTAGGTTCTATAGGCATTAGAATTGAGTGAATACTATTTCTATGCATCAAGATATAAGGTACAGAAATTTAGCAGAATAGGATATATGATAATAGTTGAATGAGGAGAGTAGTTTAGCCTCTAAATAATTTTACTTTAAACTAAAATTTAGTATGTATTTAATTGTCTCATAGTTTTCTATAAAATTTTATGATAATTCAAGATCATTTGATTAACTCGAACAATGAAGTAAAATTACTTTATAGAATTGTGTGGCTATTTAATTGATAGTAACTAGTTTATCTGATTATAGAATGAATTACTGAAAAAATGATGATGAAATTTAGATAAATGATTAGGTTGAGTATAATCTACACTAGAAGGGATTTTATCAAAAAATTTCTATCAATTATTGCTATGAATTATTATAAATAAACAACTCAAGAGATACAATTCTTAATTAATGCACCTCATGACTCTATACTCTTAATTTGATAGGTTTATTGCTCCCTAGCACACTCATCATTAAGAAAGATAATTTTTCACTAGCATCTTCATTCTTAAGCTAATTTAGGTAAGTATAAGTTTAATTCACTACAAGATATTGATCGTATAAATTATTATATTCATAACATAATTTGGAAAGCATATTTTGAATGGTATGATTGTCATAAGCCACACAAGCTTCACGTTAATGTACACATCATATTAGCATAAAAGTATATAAATTATGATGATGTATTATTATATGCATGCATATACTATGACGAGTGATGTGGGAGTAGATGATTATGTTACATATGATGCACGTATATATATTATGATGTATAATGTGAGAATAAATGTTATAATGTATGATATGAGAATGCATATATATATATTACGATGTGCAATATAAGAATGAGTATGTATGCTATGATGTGAAAATACACGTATATACAATTATAGTGAGTGCACATATATATATGCTACATACAATAACATCCAATATGAGAATGTACATGCATGCATATGTTATACTATAACATATACATAAAGCCTATCAACGTCATGAATCTGCATGTAAAAATTATGGTAGCGAGAACCAAGGCATCCACGTAGAATGTTACCGAAATTTCCGGGGAATAATGTCGTATTTTTGTAGTTCTTCTTTCTCGACCTCAAAAAGTGCCTCATATGAGACCACCGCAAGCATGCTCAACACGTCCTACTGGCTGCCTAGGGGTTAGTTTTTCTCTCTCCCTCAAAACACCTTGGATCAGGATTTGGCTCCTCTTCTTGATGAACTGATACCAGAACAGTATGTAATCTGGTTTCCTCGATCCAAAAGTTGTCAGGTTGATTGCTGTTTTTGTGAATTGAGCTCAGAGGATTAGTTTCAGAACAGAATAAATTGCTTCCCTTCTCAGATTCATGTGACGAGAGCAGTTGATGAAGGATGGCTGTCTCCTCTACAAAAGACACATTTTTGTGCAAATCTTTGCTATAAAATTTAACCAACTATGCTTAGTGACAACTTCCATGGGAACTGAATTTTCACAATAACGTCACCGTTTGTTTCTGTTTGTATAACATGACAACGTAGATACCACTCAATCAACAAATATTACACCATTGAGTTTTCGATGGATCGTACCAGTAGTCCTCCTCGTGCCATTGAACTCCAAACTTCGATGGATTGTACATACCAGTAGCCCTCGTGGCGTCGGAATGCAGCTGTGTTTGGCTTCTCCCCATCGTCTAACCTCTTGTTTAACTCCGTATGGATAAAAGTGCAAACAAGAGCAGTGCTCAAAACCCTTCCTCTCTTGCTTACTCATCACAGTCAACATATGGTCGGGTGTATTATTCCATCAATAGCTCTAAACTTCCACTTTATAAAAAAAGAAAGCTGTACAGCAGCCAGTATTGGTCTCGCTGGCAAAATCTACACATCCAGTCATATATTATTATTTAAACGACCCTTATATGATGACTCGGTATATAAGGCAGCATCAAGCAAGAAGCAGACTAGATGCTTCAGCCGCAGATCTTTTCTCCAACTTATGTCGATCTTGCGGAAACAGGGTGAGGTTGATGATGGTAAAATCTGCAAAGAAGCCGAGAGATGAAGGATCAAGGTCAGATCTCTAGTTAACTTGTCAATAGCAGTATAGTGTCAAAGGCAGGAAGACATGCCCAACAACTCCCAAGAATACATCATTTTCCACCTCTAGGGAACTCTTTAATAGTTAGAGCATGCATTGTCATCGCCCTCAACCAGTTTAAAAAGATTTGCCTTTAGAGTCCTTTTGGGACAAAATAGAATCATTACCAGAAATGGCAGTACAGGATGCACCTGCGATTTTATCGGATCAGATTAATTTAGATTCCTAATTCAAATTTGACAAGTGCAAGGATCCTAAATGAGTACCTACGCCTGAATTTATACTCATTAGTGGGTATAGATTTACGATCCATGCCTGACCAAAATAGACAAGTGGATGGATCCTAAATGAGTACCTATGCCTGAATTTATACACATTAGTGGATATAGATTTACGATCCATGCCTGACCAAAATAGATTAATGAATTAAGAAAATGCAGGCCCTGCTAACATCCCTATAAGCTACCATCGTTGCAGGTCTTAAAATCAGCCTTCTGTGAACTACCAAGATATTTGATAAAGATCCATGAATAAATGACTGTCAACAACATGCACTACAAACAATTTGGTCCTAAGAGTGATGCTGAAAGATGAGACCAAGAAATTAGCTTCAATGATACCAAGAAATAAGAAGAGCAAACTGAAAGAATAAATGATTGAGCAAATAGAAAAATGCAAATCCATCTGATCTAAGAGGATATGAATGGGGCAGCAAACACTCAAACTTAGCAAGATATATATTAAGTTTTAAAACAGAATATTCATTTATTGGACACGCACTATTGAGTGCACTACTCATTATAAATTATTAACATTATTGCAACTTGATGGCTAGTTCTGCAATAAATATATAAACACTGAAATAAACACGGAATTAAAATTTAAATCATAAATAAAGAAAACCAGAAAGCTGTAAAAATGAAACATGAAATATGCTTGTGATAAGTCAGCAACCTAGTGTACCTCGACAATAAAAAAAGAAACTACAAAATAGATACAAGCTAGATTGTAAACTAGGCTATACTGAAATGCAGAATACCATATGTGTTCATGGAAAACAAATGCTCAATTGGTACTGGAACAAGAGATACTTTTACAACTTTGTGAGGATTAAGAACTTACAGTTCTAGACTTCTAGGATGTATCTTGATTTCATTGTCTGTCTCGATGATAGCTTTTGTGATGTTCTGATTTTGAATGAGAAGGATGCTTCAAATCACTAGGTTTCTGATCCTGTACATCATCTTCTCTAGCATTCCTACTCTTATCATAGCCAGAGTCTCCTTTTTTATGCTTGGAATGTCCAGAGTGTTTTTTGCGCCGTTCATGACGATGCAGCTTCTTTGATCTGGACCTCGATTGAAAACGATTTTGGGGATCACTAGAAGAATCAGTATCTGGAGTCCTGCTCCTTCGATGATGCCTTGAATGAGATCTACTTTCTCTTTGTTGATATTCATCATCAGAAAAATCAGCATCTGGAGTCCTGATCTTCCAACGATGCCCTGAATGAGATTTGTTTCTTTTAGGTTGATATCCATCATCATCAGAATGAGTATCAGGGGTTCTACTTCGGCGTCGCTGAAGCCTTGCGTGAGTTGCACTTTTCTTAAGCTGTTGATGACCACTGGAAGAGCCAGTATCTGGGGAACTCCTTCCATCATGATATCTCGAGTGACTTTGGATATTTCTGGCCTGGGATCGTGTTTTTTCGGCATCAACTTCTTCCTTATTAAAGTCAGAAAATCTCCCTCCAGCTGAGCTACTTATGAATTTACCAGCACTTTCTTTACAACCATTATCATGATCATCACCATCCCCAGCAAAAGAAGAAAGTCCTGTAGCAGATATTCCAGCTGGTGGGGCGTTTCTGGTACTTCCTGAAAATCTTTGTTGAGAAGCCATAACATCATTCTCTAGAGGTGCCTCGCGGGTTTCCAGTGTGAAAATAGTTCTTTCATTCCTTTCAGGAATTTTGATTTCTCCAGCACAAGCTGTTTCTGTTATATTTGATGAACCACTACCCTTGAAAGGTTTGCTGGATACATCAGCTGGAACCTCCAGACCTAGCTCTTTACCTAAAGATTCTAAAAAATCTCCAGCAACCAAACGATTTAGGGTCATGTTGGCACCTTCACTCTTCTTCACAGGATCAGCCACCTTGGTAAAACTACTATCATCCCCATCATCATCTGAATCATCAGAGAAGATTGCCTGGATCCATAAAGATAAGATTAGGCACATCAAGGTATGGAGCCCACGTAGAAACTCAAATACAAATTACAATTATGTCATTATAACTTGGCATGTGCATCATGTGAAGGATGTGTTTAACATAACAGTTCATGCTTAATAAACATAGCAAATACAGGAAGAAACTTGTGTGCCTAGTACAAATATATTCTGTATACTCATATGTACGTTTGCAGGATACACACACACATTCTCAACACTAGATGAAACAAGCACCTCATACACATGCATTTTTCAACACTAGATAAATCAAGCACCTTATACAGATCAACTGGCTTCTGCACACTTGCACTGCTTTGCTCAATCTCAGGCTCCTTGGTGTCAAGTTGTTTCTCTGCTACATTGGATTCTGAGTGAGATATGTGCATGAAATCTTTTTTGATAGTATTGGTCTCTTCAGACTTCACATCCTTTACAGACTCTGTCATAAAGATGAGTGTTTCCATCTTGCTTCTAGGTCTTGACAAAGGTGCTGGCTGCAAATCGAAAGAAACAGTTTCAAATAGAAATTTGCTACAAATTAGTCAAATGGAAGCAATGAATACATTTTGCAAATCACTAAGAAATAGACAATTAATATGAACTTCGGCATAATTTGATAAAAAAATACAAGGCCATCTAAAAATTCTTTACTTAACGAAATGCTTATAGGCATCACGATTTTGCTTGAGACCCGGTATCCCTTTAGGTTCTCAACAGTCCAGTTACTTCAGAGTTACAAGAATTATGGTATTCAGGTGGACCTAGTCGCCCCTGAAGTATTTTATGGGTAACAAGTTCACTCGTACGCTTGATATATGGGAACTTCAGGTGTGACTCAGACTACACAAAGAGCCCAAGTTAAGAGAGTAACTCTCATATTTGGGCCAGGGATTGAAGTTTTACAGGTAAAGCAGAGTTTCATTATGACATGTCAAGCAATTTCATGCTTAATCTTCCACTCCAAAATAATATCTACATGACAGTTAAGCCATTTTGGACCACATTCAGCTGGCACAGTAGGCATGCTGAACATACCATGCAAAATGGCACCATTCCAGCAACATATCATTTCTTCCTGTGCCATTGACAAGTACCTTGCTTCAGGCAAATCTTCTCATGATGCTAAAAACAAGACCTAGTGATTCCACAGTTTTCTTCTGATCTCTTCATCTCAAACTAAATAATAGAACCTGAAATTCTCTTTTCCAAATATGACATTTGTAACTTCAGCCACTTATGGACGACTTAACAGGCCCTAAGAGCAGGACATCAAAATGCCCTTTTACTCATAAGGAAATATCGAATGATTCTTTTACATACTGATAATATGTGCAGAAATTAAATCTTTAATCAAGAACAACATACAATATTTCAATTTTGTCTCAAGCTATGTAAATCAAAATTTGGGGGTGGGGTGGGGTGGGGGGGAAGGGGAGGGCGGAGGAGGGAGACAACACATCAATCTAAAGAAAAAACTTAACTAGTCAGAATCTACAACTAGTAACCAATGTTATAATTGGTTGGGCCTAATAAACTGATTATTTATATACTCTAATGCTGAAAAAGTCCATTTACACAACTTGAGGTACTCTTAAAGTAAAGGGCATAACACAATTAAAGACTGAGAATGTGCTGTGACAGGCATAGCCAAGAGTTGATAGCCATCAAGCTGAGAATAGAAGCTACTCCTACATTTGTTAAAATTGTTCACAAACAAAAATAGTGATTGAGACTTTGAGAGCAACATGCTTCATGCATGACTCGAACAGGATTGGTGTGAAGATAAGTTGCCTCAAAGATGTCACAAATAAGCATAGGATGCCGATGAAGATAAATTTCAAGTTGCTGCAGAAGAGTAGACACCCAACTACAGCTGCGATTGGGCTACTACCCTGAAAAGGAGAAAGGAGGAGGCTGCAGAGAGGCCATGGCAAAATGCTGACAAGTTTGAAAAAAGAAGGTTACTACCTGACAGAAACCTGTACTGCACGTACCACCTGATTTACCTGGTCCACAAGCTAGCCGGCTATCATATTGGTAAATACCACTCATACCAAACTGTACTGGGTGTCCAGTCTGATTTACCTGGTTTGCAAGCTAGTAGGCTATCAGGCAAGTAGATACCGCTCATATCAAACTGTATCGTATTATAAACCTTGGTTATCTTAACATTATGAGTGTTCTTAAAAAAATTCCTTCCATTTCTTTGAGTGAGAGCTCTCAAGAAAATAAGTAATTTCACTGTAACAATGAGAGAATTGGATAAGAGAATCCGATATTGTTTCTTGTCGGTCCATGAAAGCTTCATTCCAAGGATTGCAAAATCATAATAAGGTGTAATTATCAGTCTGTACAGGCCAAACCGAATGTATATGCAATCACTCTTTCTCTAGCTCGAATAGCTGCTGCAATATTTTTATATTCAGGAGTATTCCTCTAAATGCATAGATGATGAGGTCATCATCGATAAGAACTCTTGTGCAAAGTTATTAGAGAGACTCTTGATGGTTTGTAGGAACCACGAAAGATTAAATAGTCTCTCTTTTGGATGCGTGATGCATGAATAGGATCTGTTAGTGCCAGTGATTAAAAAACACCAGGCATCAAAAGGCGCCAAGGTCCCAAAATGCTTGAGACGCTAGGCACTCACCCGAGAATAGCGAGGCACTCTACAATATTAAAATATAAAAAAATAATATAATTAATAAATATGATTATTTAAATAAAAATATGACATTAAACTAAAATCTACCATTAACAATATATTACTTAATGTTAACAGTAACTAAAGGAGAGTAAATAACTGTTAACAGTAACAGAGGGGGATAAAAGGGTCACTGACAATGGAAAGTGGCAGCAACAGCGGTAAAAAGGCGACAGTGAGAAGCTGGCAACAGTAGTGGCGGAGGATTAGTTTAAGATAGCTACTACAGCGCTGTGAATGGTAACAGTGACAGCAGTGAAAGCTACGGACAGCAGCGAAAGCTACTGACAGCAGCAACGGCAACGGCGAAAGCTTTAGAGGGCATCTGTCGGTGGTGGAGGAACCTGCAATCCTCTCCCTCGACAATAGAAGGAACTGCCAAGGAGCAACGATGGAAGGAAGCTATGGGCTCTTGCTAGTCCATTGGCGACAGAGTAAGGCTCGGTGTTATGTCTGTGGCGAAGGCAACGGTATAAAGCGTTGGCAACGAAGGCAAAAGCAATGCTAGGGTTCGCTCGGGGTCGTACAAGCGTGAAGGGTGGCTTTTGAGGGTAAGAAACTGCATTAGTTGAACCGAACCAAACTTAAAGTTTGGTTCAAGTGCCTTATTTGGACCCGACACCTCATTGAAGTGCGTCGCTTGGTCCACAGGAGGCATTCGGGCCTCGCCTCGCCTCGCCTCGTCCAAGTGCCTATTTAAATCACTGGCTGGTACAAAGTTCTTCAAGTTCTCTACATGTAACATGAGGATTTTGTGGACGCCACCAACGGAACGACTTCTTCAAATAGTGAAGAATCACATGGAGAAATCGATCTTGTTGAGACCATAGGACAAACTCTAAGATGTTATGGTGTCATAAAAAAAACAAGCAAGTTATAACCATACATTAGGGTATAGTTGTACCTTGCCTAATACCAAAGAGAAGATAAAAAAATGGTTGAAAGGGGATAATCCATTCAAAGTTTAGTGGATAGTTATTTATAAAAACACCAACATAAAAAAAGGCACAACCTAATTCCTAGGAGAGTTTACATCAACTATAATGAATGATAATTCCTAATGAAAATCCAGAAAACCTACGTGACAAGAATTAATTATTTTTTTTTCTTACTCTAAGGTTCCTCATTTTAATTGATTTGTTGTAAATTATTGAATTATTTCCTTGAATATCTCCATTTCATTTATTTCTTTGATAAACTAATTATTTGTTAGCTCAAGCAATTTCTTATCTCCTGTGGATTTGTTGACTCTCACTTTGACTCTTACTTTTTTTAGTTATTCTAAAAGTGAATCACTACATACCAAGGATTGACATACCGGTCCGTACCGGTGTGCCGACATTTTGTCGATACTGGTATGGTACCGGTATATTAAATATATTATAATTTTTTATAATATAATATTATATATATAATATTAAAATATATTTAAAAAATAAAAAGGGGCGACGTCGCCTCGAACTCTCTCCCACGCGGGGAGAAAAAAACCCGTTGGCGACGACAGCGCTAGGGCAACGACGGCTCGCGGGCGACCCCCGGGCGATGTCGCCGGCGGTGCGAGGTACTTCTCCTCTTCTTCTTCTTTCCTTTTTCTTCCTCAATCGACCGCAGACGGCAGAAATCGACCATCGACGGCGGAAATCGACCGTCGACGGTCGATCTTAGCGGTACCGCCCGGTCCGCATACCGGTCAACTGCCGGACCGGTATGTACCGGGCAGTACAAGTCTTACCGCTCGATAAGGAAAACCTTGCTACATACTTCTTGGTGTAAATTAAGTGATTTCAACAATAGGGAGCTCAAAAGTATTCATCACCAAGCACATTAAAGCTCTAGTAATTCGATTTCCTAAAAGAGAAAAGGTTGTTCATTTTCTTGGCATTAAAGTTATTTCTACATCATACATCTCTCCCACTGTAAGTATATCAAAGAGATACTTGATCGTCACAACATAATTGATGCCAACTAATCAGTCTCTCTCCAAGCCAACTTATTCGTGGCTTATTCTTAATGATGACTTCTCATCCTCTAATCAAATCAATATTGAAGTATCATTGGTGTTCTACAATACCTGACATTAGCACATCCTAATATATCCTATTGTGTCAACAAACTTGCTAAGTTCATGCATTCTCCTACTCAATTACATTGGCTTGATGCAAAACACTACTTTGATACCTCAAAGCTACTAACCATTATTACGTTCATCTTCAATGGCATCAACTGCCAGTTCTTAATGACAATTTTAATGCTTATTATACGAGTAATAAAAAATATTATACCTCAACAACTGCATATATTCTCTACCTTGATTACAATCCCATATCTTGATGTTCAATGAAACAAAAATCTGTGGCAAGGCCTTCCACCAAACCCTAGTCCAGGGCAATAGCCTCAGGTGCAACTTAGGTAAACTTTGGTCTCTAATCTCGTATGACAACTTGGATTCATCAACCTCCTACACTTCTTTGTGACAATATTGGAGCAACTTAGATTATGCAAACCCTATTTTCCACTCTCATGGAGCATGTTTCTGGATTACCATTTTGTTTGTAAACAACTAACAAAGGGTCGGTTCAGGTTGCTCAATTTTCCAATCAAACTCAGCTAGTCTACATTACGAACAAGTCTCTTCCTAAGAGTCGATTTTACCTTTTACGAACCAAGATTAATGCCTCCAACAGGAGCTCCATCTTGCAGGGGCATATTAGGAGTGAAGCTCCTCAACGAAACAATTGAAATGCGAATCCCCAAAAAGAAATTCAAATTGAGATCCTTAAGTAAAAAATTCAAATGGAGATACTTAAGGAAACAATCCAAAACTCACAAGAAAACAATTCAAGTGAGGATCCTTGAGTAATGAATCAATTCATATAATTCTTGTCATGTCAATTTTTAGGATTTTAATTGGGAAATATGATCCATAGAAATTATGGAATCTCTTCTAAGAATTTGGTTATTATATTTCTTTATGAATAGATTATCCCTTTTCAATAATTTTAGCCTCTTTAGATATAATATTGGATAAGCTTTTACATATAGGTTTCAACCACATTGAACGAGAGATAACTGGCAGTAAAAAGCCATGAAACTTATGTGAAGAGCAATGTTAGTCATACCGGTCCATAATGGCATACCGAGCTCAGCTCGATATGGTACGGTATGCCGGTACTGAGCGGTATGCACAGGCATACCATTCGATATATATATAATATAATATAAATAAAAAAATAAAAAAAAGGGACAACGTTGCCTCGTTCCTTCTCCCCACGAGGGGAGAAGAAATCGCCCACACGATCCATCGCCCACGATGACGTCACCTCGTTCCTTCTCCCCATGCGTTTTTATCAGTCCAAAAGGGTTTGTGTTTGTCATCACCAAAAAAGAAAGGGGCTTAAACCAAGGTTCGTACCGTCGTATCAAGATTTTCTCGGTGATACCGTACTCGGTATAAAATGGTACGCACAGTGCGCACAGCCTGGTACATTATAATATAATTTAATATTTTTATAATATAATATAATATTAATATATATATAAAAACAAAAAAAAAAGAGGCAACGCCTCGTTCTAGCGCGGGAAGACGAGGCCGCCTCGCCTTCCAGCAGAAGAACGAGGCAGCACCTTGTCCCAACGAAGGAAGACGAGGCGCCGCCTTGTCCCCGCCTCGTCCCAACGAAGGAAGACGAGGCGCCGCTTTGTCCCCGCCTCACCTTCCAGCAAAAGAATGAGGTAGCGCCTCGTCCTAGCAAAGGAAGACGAGGCGACGCCTCCTCTTCCAGTGGGTGAACGAGGTGCCGCCTCGTTACAGTGCAGGAAGATGAGGCGGCTGCCTCGTCTTCCAGTGGGTGAACGAGGTGCCGCCTCGTTACAGTGCAGGAAGACGAGGCGCCGCCTTATCTTCTAGCGTAAGAACGAGGCAGCACCTCATCCCCGCATTTTTTTTCTTATTTTTAATATATTTTATATTTATATTATATAATATTATTTTTTATAATATATATATAATATAATGTACCGATCGGTACAGGACGGTCCGCATACCGACACCCTATCAGGCCGATACATACCGCCTGTACCAGGCGGTACAGAGCGAAATGGCAATCCTTGGCTTAAACAACTCCGAGAGCTGCTAAATCTGTGTATTATCCACGGGAATGACTCGCTACTAGTACTGGGAAATAACTCTTTCGTTATACGTGAGACGTTCCTTCTCCCCGCGCGGGGAGAAGAAATCGACCGCGGACGATGGATCGCGTGGGCGAAGAGCAACGCCAGACTCCAAGCTTTTTTTCTCTTTCTTCTTCTTTCTCCCTCCCTTGGCTGATACTGTCCAAAATCGACTGCCGACGGTCAAAATCGATCATTACTGCTCGACAACAGCTAGACGGTTGAAATCGACCGCTACCGATCGACTTCGAGTGGTAATGGGGCAAAAACAGCCCCAATCGGCGATACCGCCTGGTAGCAGGTGGTCCGCGTACCAATCAGCTGGTGGACTGGTACGTACTGCCTGTATCGATCGGTTTTGCATTCCTTGGTGAAGACACAATTTTTTATACACTTAAAATGTGTTAAAAAAAGCTAATATTTTCTCTCAGATTCTGAAAGGCAGGATACTTGTTCATCCTTAACTTTTTCACTTTAAATTATGAAAAGGCAATTTCATGCTTGTTTCTTTTTAAAGCATGGAACTCCTGAACCAACTACTAGCAAGGCATTTTGAACAGGAATACGATCAATCAAACAAGATGAAACATATAAGAAGCCTATATTAGCATTTTAAATAAAATATATAGAAATTTTTTTTTTTCCTTGAGACTATATTTCTGGAGAAAGAAACAACAGATGGGAATGTGAACTATCTCAGTTGTTGTGAGTGACGATAGATATATGTTAAGTTACCTTCCCCATGAATGGGTCTATAATGTCAAACCGTTTGCATAGAATGGGCAAAGGCCGCCACTGAAACTCCTCCCTCTTCGGATAAAGTTTGTTTGTCAACTTATCTTCATCTCGAAGAATTTGATGTTTCTGCATAAATTTTTATTATTGTATACATTTATAAGTTAAAAAAATAATATAGACAGGAATGTCATAAAACATATAAGAAGCCTCACTGTTAGGCCAGTTGATGCTATGAACTGTTGCTCAACGACTCCTGATAAAGTTGTAAACTGTTCCATTGATGAAGAAGCTAGTAATTTTTTGGACTCGCCCTTTTCAATTGCTTCAGCTGCAGCTTCAAAATCCAACCTCTCACGAGCCCTGTCATTCTCCGACATGATCCCTGAAGGTTGTGTAGAACGTAAACCTCCTTCATACTTGTCCTTAAGAAATTGCTCAAACCTCTCTTGCTTAGCAGGATCATCTTTGAAAGGTTTTGCAACTTCTAATAATCCAACCTATGGTACAAACATGCACCAAACTTAGCATCCCTAAAATATCAGATTGATTTGCAACAGATGAACAAAGGAATCTTGTACACGTAAAGATGGATATTTTATTATTAAAATGACACCTACTGCAAGCACTCATGTGGGAACAATTTATGAAACTTACAAGAGATACTGGTTTGGTGAATGTATCAGCAAGATTGGACTGCAGATGAATAAATTCTTTGACAGCAACTGATGAGCTGGTGTCGTTGGAGGTTCTCTCCAACTTCTTCTCACCCAAAATTCTACCACGACTTTCTGCTGTCATAGTCTGAGTAGATGATTTTGACTTAGAAACCTCCACCAGCCTTAAATGATTGACACTTCTTTGCTTCTCTTCCCACAACTTCCTCTTGTAGTAGTTGTGGCCATCTCCTCCACTAAGAAAATAGAACAAGGGATTCGACCTGTTTTTTTCCTTTGAAAGGTCCTCAAAAATTTTCCCACAACGAGCAACTAAAGTTGCAAAGCCATCAATCAACAACTTCAAATTATTGTCTTCTGGAGGGGGAACCTCTGGTGGAGGTAATTCAGCAATTGTTGTTGCACTCTCAAGAGGGGCAGAAAACTTGTGATGTGGATCAAAATTGACTGGGATAACAGGAGGATGAAATCTGGGCAAAGATTACTTCGTCAATCACAATTGTGGATGCCTATGTAAACAGTTAATGATCAAGAATAGTATCTATCTAATAGATTTGACTCATGCAAAAGAGAAAAGGACAAGGAAGAAAGAATCAACTCTGAATTTCCATTGAAAAACAAATTAGAAACATATGAGCTACCTTTCAATGGTATAGTCAGGACTCGATGCAACCTTAAAACCAGGTAAACAGTCATTTTTTTTGTCTTCAAGTCTGTATATGTTATCTCTGATCATTTGCACGGGTTCATCCTCATCAACTTCAGTTTGCTCAAAGTCAAAACCTATAAGACAGTGTCTTAGAAGCAAGACTAGTAAAAAGAGAGAAAAAAGCCAAGATATTGCAGCACTTAAAAGGAGATAACTTCCATTGGATGTACATCCATTGAACAATGCAAGACACATGAGGTCATGTCTTGTCATCTCATTGTATATAAGTTTGTATTGTACTTGACATCAAGATGGTGTGTTCTGCACAATATATACATAACTGAGATCACTAAGCTTAAATGACCATTTCTCAGTCGCAGGAGTCCAATGCTTAACGGTCAGTAGATGAAAAAATTAAGCACTCTGACTAACTGGTACATCCCTAGAGAAAAATACAATGATGAAGGCACACAAAATCTTCAATCAATGAATTTAGACTGGAAATTCAAAGAAACAATAAAGATTCTTATGCCTAAATTGCAAAATTTATGATTACTTATCGTGAGTTTAAAATAGTAATTTTCATTTGTAAGTCGTGTAATTTATTACCAGCATCATGAATATAGCATACTCATTAGTCAATGTAAAAAATGTGCTAGAATTATAATCAAGCATAAGTATGCTTCCCATTAATGGATCTGCATGCATGTGTGTATCTAGGTTTTGCTTCTTAGAAATTCTATATTCCTTTTTAGAAACTGCATACACCATGATCATATATGTTTCATCAAAGAGTAAAATGCCTTAATATCAAGGGTTTTGCACAAATTTAAATGTCTTATCAAAGAGCAACATGCATTAATCAAATTTATATAATTCCTCAAAAACCTTGAGGTGCTTTAGTTGAATATATCAAGGTGATCCTGCAAACTTCAAAGTTCAAACCACATTGATATTTTACCTGATGCATAAATGTCCTCATCTTCAAAATCAAGTTCCTCTAATGCTCCAATACCAAAGCCTGGTGCATATTTTCCTGCTGATGATTGAGTTAAAAATTATCAATCCAAAACAACGTAATGAAAGTGTCACGAACCACAAGATAATAGGAATGGCCTATTGAAATTTAAGAATACTGAAACTGAAGGCAGAAGACCGTCAAGAACAATAGCTTACAGTTAGAAGATAAAAGATTTCCCCTCACTGAACTTTTAAGACCATGTTTTTTTCTTTTAGACTCGCGCAATCTTTTTTTGTCTGAAAAGTTGAAACAAATACCTCAGGTCAGAAAACGTTTAGCGTTAATATTGACCAGAATAATTTAATCACCCCTAATTCCAATACCTCTAAATTCCGGAGCATGTTTGTATGGATCATAACCCAATCCATACAAGTCCTGTTTTGGCTGCAGTACATATTCCTGAAAAAGGTAGGCATAAGAGAGAAAATTAATTTCTGATCTTTAGAAATATTTGTTAAAAAATGTGACCCTATAGGCCTACTACAAAAGAACAAATGTGCAACAAACATTAGCACAAAAGAACTGAAGTTTCCACGATGTGCATTCTTTTATATGTACAAGAAATCATGATTTCACAATCCTAAAGGAAGATTTAAATGTGAGATACAAGCAACCTTAAACATCATTTTCATTACTCTCAAAATGCAATTTGCACTTGAATACTAGTGAGCTTTATGATTGAACAAATAGCAACACTGGTCAAAATAAAATAGATACAGTTAGATCACACTAAGAAAAACAGCTCACTATGACTTCAGAGATTATAGACAGACAAACAAAATAAAAAAACACAATACAAAATTTGAAAAAAAGAAAAAAAGAATCACCCACTTCACTTTATGTAACTAAGGGAACACTCTGCAGTTTTCTTAGGCTTGGACAACTAAGAACAGTTGGATTGATCTACAACTATTGCTTACATCTTCTAGACCTGTATTATTGTTTACCACATTATGCAGAATAGGAAGCTATACACTCTCGCATAGCATATCCATTCAATAAGCAACCATAAAAATTTTACAAAAGCAGGTCATTATTTGTTAATGTAGCCAAGTTTTAAAATTTCATACCAGACCATGCCAATCACTACCAGACTGGTGCAAATCTAGTATATACCGGCACCCACTATGTCAGCACACCGGTAGGCACTGAGAATGAGGGACAAGGAAGAGGACTAGGAGGAGAAAATGGAGGTGGAGGAAGAGAAGGAGAGGAAGAGAGGAGGTACTGAGCAAGGCAGGCATGTGGCGGACGGGATGAGGCACGGAGCCTGGTCGAAATCAAGAGAGAAGGGTATTAATAGAATAAACCATCCAAAGTAGCCTGGTTTCTGTTCTCCATTCATGGTTGAATAAACAATTACTACTAACATATATTTTCCAAACTATGGATGTAGCAACAATTAGTTACTCAGTAATCAAATATACAAAGCAAGAAAAGTCGAGACATATCTAATGTAATACAATAAAGGGTGATGAAATAAGACAATTGAGATGCAATTTTTTTAAAAAAATCAAACGATTTCTTAGTCATACCTTGCTTACTGCCAATAATCTCTATAAAAAAAGCAACAACTTGATCATCAATAATGAATATATCATATTACCAAAAGAAGAGTTATAGGAAGACAATTAAAATTACAGATATAAATTGGCAAATTTTCACAATGTTAAAAGTTCAATAATCAAGGTTTACCAGTTTCAGTAACCTATCAAACCAGTATAGTACCAGCATATCATGTGATATATAAATTTAACCAATATCATTGAATAAAACAATAAAAAAGGAAATAGTATTGCATGTTTCCATACTGGTACTCACAAGTTACAACCTAAATTCAAGTACTGCTGTAGAAAGGTAGAAAGTCATTTCCTGTCAAGTTACTTACAGGCATGCTCTTCGAAGTATACAGGCCATTGTTCACTCTTTCAGCATATTCTTCAGAATCCCACACATGTGATCCTTCTTTAGCTGTTTCTGCTCCACCCTCATTACCAGAAAAAGCAAGAAATGCTTTCCTGGCTTCTCTGCGTGCTTCTGAGAGTGACAAGGATATTTGATCAAATATCAAGATAATTCCAAGATGGCTTAGGATACTCCAAAAGCACAAGTAACCACAAGACTTGCGGAACATAATAAGCTTTAGATGCAGCAGAGGAGAAATGTGTAGCATAAGACTTCAAAATATACAACTAAAGATGTAAATTTAACAGATAACATCTTCTAGGTTGTAGTGCTAGAACACCTTATATAATTGACTGCCTGTATGATATGAAATATCCAATTTCTGAAGTGACAGAATATATGGGAATTATAAAGCAACACCTTACACAGAGAACACTACACAAGGTACTACAGGTTAAGTTCTTTTGTGACATTCTAGAACATAATCTTTTGACTTCTGCAGGTTGCTGCCTGAGCCTCCAGAATATGTGAATTTTTCAAATGGATATGTAGTATCAAGATAAGGATCCAACTGGACAGGATTCTTCTTGTATTTATGTCCACAAGAACTATGCCCAGATATCATAAAAAATTATAAACGACCACAAGCTTCCTAGGAAAAGGAATGCATATGGAAGACTAATCAGGTCATAAGATTCTTCGATTTGCTATTACTAAAACTTTTGTTGAATACCGTACTCTTGTGATATATGTTTACATTTTAAATAAACCATAGATATTAGAAATCCAAAATCTAATTAAGTTTGAAGTATATAAAAAACAGTTTTCGTAAGCAAGGGCTTAAATATCAATCTGATACTAGACTCGATAATTTACTAGAATGCTACAGTATCAATATACCCAAGGATTTGAATACCGTACCATACTGCTCGGTACAGGCAGTACATATCGATCAGCCAGCTGACCGGCACGTGGACAACCCGCTACTGGGCGGGTACCAGTTGGCGGATAGGAGGAGGAGCACGACGGCGAGGAAGACGAGGCTGCGACGCTCGTTGGATGGAGAAGGCATGACAGAGAATGAAATTGGATGTGGCGGGACACAAAGAAGCACTCCGTCATGCGGAACACGGTAGGGGGCGGAGGGAACATGGTCGCTGTGGTCGAGGAGGTCATGATCGATGACGAAGAAAGGGGTCCTGGCCTAGGTTGGAGTGCTGCTTCCTCTTCTCGCTCTCGCTATCATCTTGGTCTTCTTCCTCACAGTTGCCGAGGGAGACAACGGCGGGGGCGGGAGATGAGCTTGCCTTGGGCTGGATCCCCGCCGGATCTAGCTATCACAAGAGCATTGCGGAGTGCCTCGCGAGGGATGAGTTCGAGATGGGGACAAAGGCGACTCGCTGCATCCTCGCGTTCTCCGCCATCACCCCCTTTCTATCTCTCGAAACCTTCTTGCATTCCCTTTCCATCTCTCGAAACCCCTTTCCATCTCCCGAAACCATCTTGAAATGTGAGATGGTTTCTTCCAAGATCTGCAATACCGATGGATACCACCCGTACCGGGCGATACGTACTGGTCCACCCGCTGATAGAAACGCGAACCGCCCGCTAACCGGGCGATACTTACCGGTCCGCCTGCTGATTGAAACGTGAACCACCAGCTACCGAGCGATACCGCCGATTGGGGTTGTTTCCGCCCCATTACCACCCAAAATCGACCGGTAACGGTCGATTTCGACCGTCGCCAACCGCTGTCAGGCGATACTGATTGATTTCGATCATCGACGTCCGATTTTGGGCGGTATCAACTAAGGGAGAAAGAAGAGGGAGAAGAAAAGGAAGAACCCGGAGTCCGACGCTACTCTCCCGAACCCTTCGCCCATGCGATCCGTCGCCCGTGGGCGATTTCTTCTCCCCACGTAGGGAGAAGGAACGAGGCGACGTCATCCTTTTTTTATTTTTTTAAAGTTTATATTATATTATATTATATATATATATGCATACCGCTCGATATCAGTGTACCATATTGTACCGAGCTGAGCTAGGTATGTTGGTACAGTACGGTTTGGCGAACCTTGTTTCATCTTAAAGGAAGGGTGTACCGCTCAGTATACCCTATTGTACCGCTTGGTATGCCATATCATACCATACCAAGCAAAGCTCAATACATTGGTATGATAGAAATTAAAAACCTTGAATATACCTAATGGTTTACCAATTATCCCACCCAATATCACCAATAAAGTATAATAAAAAAATAATGCTAGTAAATATACCTAATGTTATACCAATTATTCCATCTAGATGATCTAATACAAGTCCTTGATCGGACTGGTAAATACCTGATAGTACCCACTGTACTCATCAGTAAGTAAATTGAGCATTAAAGAGTAGTGATAAGAAGATTGAACATTCTCTTTGACACAACACATGAATGTACAGTAAACGTCACTAAGAAGATAGAGATAAAGATAACAGGCATAAAGATTGAGAAATAATAGTCACTAGTAAAGTGTTCAGATATTTTATTTCAGAAAGCCCAACCAAGCAAATGCAATGGGGAACATAATAAGCAATACCATATAAGGAATCAGAATGTGTCTCCTTAATCGAATGACCATGGCGCCATCCCATTTTGAGCAATAGCTTTACACCTATCAAAAGCAATGCAAAGGTGTAAAATAAAGGTTTCGTAAACTATTAAATTTTTTTGGCTATTCAATTAATTTAACAAAAAATACAGACCAATAGAATTTGATGCAGGAATAACTATTTCATCAGGTACTGGTCCTGGAATAGCTGATGGCCTGCACCATAGAAGGTAGTGCTAAATGCATTAAAATCCACTTACTGAAATTTGAATAATTTAGATTTCAAAGCCAACATATCATATTTCACTGACAAACACCATAAACTGGGTAGATCTATAGCTAAAAGTTTTTAGCATTTTACTTAAGTGAAAAGATTCAATTAAAACATATGCATAGGAATACAAGTACATAGGCATCTTTCAGCATTTGACAGCAAGAAAACAAACAAACAATGCCAATTTTAACATCTAAATAGAAGGTTAATAACACAGAGAACACATTACTCGCTTTAAGCTTCAGACACTTCATATCTAGATATTAACATCAAATCCAACCCAGCCAAATATAAAAAAGCAGTAGATGTTGAAAATATTAAAAGAACATTTCAAAGTCTTCTAAAAGTCTTGCAAGAAGGTGAAATAGAAATCTTTGGTAGTGACATTGCAATAGACAAAAGTCACAACTAATTGCTGAAAAATTGCAATTACTATCTGAAACAGAGAGCTACTAACAAGGGTGATAATCTAATAAACAATAGTTAAAAAGATATTTCATAGCTAATTAAGTTTCACACCGAACAATCACCCAAGAACAAGTATCGTCATCTGGAACACAAGGAGAATTAGGTAAATGAAAACGAATAAAACAGGAATTACTTCCAGGATTACTGACAGATCCTCCAACAGAGAATTTTGGAGCATCAGGCAATTCCAAAAGCAATCATGCTTGTTTTGAATGAATTATGCATGAGTTTAATGGCTGAGATGTTGAATTCGTGTTAATCCTGATCCAAGTTTCTCCAGTCATGCTATCAAATAATTGTACCAAGAATTCAACAGCCAACATTTAAAACATTATATGAGTGCCATGGTTCACCATATCAGTCCGTACCAATGTATCGACTGGCCATCGATATGATATATAACAAACCATACCAATATACCAACACATTGTATGATGGGGCATACCGACAAGCTGGTATAAACCACCTATATCGGTCCCCTATTGGAATGGTACATACCGGGCATACCAAGCAGTATGCCGTTGTACGATGAACCTTGATGAGTACCACAATCAAAAGTTTTAGTTCCCTTAGCAAGTTTATTCATGTGTATATATGAGGATTGAATTGCTTCATAAGCAAAAGTGTTCCATCTGGCCTACTTCTAGACTCCCCCCATATCTAAAGAAATTTTGGAAGGTTTCTCTCAAGTAAACTTAAAGTAACCTACCTGCTAAGCCTTTTAAGCAGTTGGAGAATCTTTCCTCCCTTGCCTTGCTAGCATCAAATTTCAAAATTTAAAAGGTTGATTACGAACCACAAAATATAGTCCAACTCCAACCTTCCATGTTGGAAGAACCTCCAACTTTGTAGAGTTATGGAGCTGGGACTGACATAGGCATTTCAACATGACAACATCTGCCCAATCCTTGAAAGCATGTAGCAGAAATCATAGAAATTTGATTAACATTTGGTGATGCAACAAAAATAATGAAGACAATGTGTTGTATAAACATGAATAAATAATCAATTGAGTCACAAAAGGCTAAAGCAAGATGCCAAAGCTTGGTTGAAAAATTCGAAAATCATTTGCAAGGTGTGTCACTAGTTCGGAAAATCCCCTAAGATTGTAGAATTATAAAAGGTATAGAGCATTCACTTTACATAAGCAAAGGAAACAGCAAATTGTGCTAGTCAAGCAATTAATAGAAACCTAGTTCCTAGCTGAAGCGTGATATCTGCATGAGGGCATTTCCAAAAAAAATTGCAGATTTTGGGGGCAAACAATTGAATCGCATAGAGGAAATATCTATTAGATTCAGGATTTGTGGTCTAGCTAAGGCAAGAAACATGACAACTGCCGCTTATGAGCTTGGAAACTCGGTTTTTTCAAAGATGTAAAGCTGTCCCCAAATACAACTAAGAAACTAGGGATGATCAGTCGGGGCAAATAACAATAAAGAATTACAGGAATATCTTGATTCTTGACAAGATTAAAATAGGCTAGGATTGCCTAAAACTGATGCTAGAGACATGTAAATGTGCTAAATGTAAGAACAGAATATGCTATTTTAAAGATAAAATTTCTAGGCTAGATTAAAATCTTGAGGGCAGGTTAATTCAATGGCATTCACACAAGCAAATTATACTCATAGCTTATCAAAAATGACCTTTTGAGTTGATCTTTCTCAACTTCTTTTCGAGCAAATTCAGCAGCAGTAAAACCAAATGTATCAAATTGCATAGATGTTTCCAATGCTTGGCCTCCCATATCCTACAACCATATTCACAATAATTAGAAATGTAAAAACCACATTCGTAATATTAGAAATACAATAACTAGAATCTCTTGTTTGAATAAAACAAAGGACAACTTGATAAGATAATTATTGTAGTGTCTTTATAAAACCAATAAACCACAATCTAATTTCTTGGTAAAATAGTTAGGCATGCCCAAATGGAAATCATTTTTATAACTACAAGCTGATATTATTACCAAGGTCTGCAATACCAAATGGTACTGCCTATACCGGGTGGTAAGTACTGGTCTACAAACAGATCAATACGTGGACCGCTGCTATCGGGCGATACTGTCGATTGAGGTTGTTTCTGCCCCATTACCGCCCAAAATCGATCGGTGACAGTCGATTTCGACCATTGCTACGCACTACCAGGTAGTATCAGCCGAGGGAGAAGAAAAGGGAGAACCTGGAAATCAGGCATCGCTCTCCCTCGACGATTCAGATCCGTCGCCACCCTCCCTCGTCGGACGCAAAAGATGAGATGTCGCCTCCTCCTTGTCTTAGGCGACAAGGCCTCGACATCATCGACAATTTCTCCTCATCCGCGCGGGGAGAAGAAGCCTTAGCGATGTTGCTGAGGCTTCTCATCTGTGCGAGGAGAAGAAAACGAGGTTTTTTCTCCCCACGGTGTCACGAACGATCGTCGCGCACTCGCAACATCTTCGCTCAATGAACCGTTCGTCGCATTTGCATGCTTGTACAGATGTTTGGAAGCCTGTTTTGCATTAGTTTTATGTGGTTTTGCCTGAGAAATGTAAGAGAAAATAGTTTGTAATGGTGAAGTGCGACTGCTCACCACGCCAATCCAAAACTACCCAAAACAGCTCCGTTTTCGCGTGTTGCGGCCTGATTTTTGCAGTCCGTGATGCGGTGCGAAACATCAGCTATCTTAGACCCCTGGAACCCCCTAGGTGGCACAGGGCTGGATGGGGTTTCGGTATATTGTCGGGCATTGAACATTCTCCACAAGTTGAGCCTGTCTTAGCGCCCAACACCAGGTGAACCATCGTTTATGGACTTGCGACTGTTCGTTCAACCATCTAAAGTCCTTGTTCGCTCCTTTCTCTCTTTTCTCTCTTGTACTCAAGGTGTTTGTTAAATTGCTTGTAAAGCTTCTCTCTTCGTGAGATGTTGGGACTTGTCCGCCGCTCGCTTTCAAACTAATCAACCTTCTCTTTTATAGGTCCCTTGGGACCTGCGAGAGGTTGCAGCTAGCTGACCAATTGCGGACGAATAACACATGGGCGTTTCATGACTTAGAAAATCCCAACTAAGTCCGAGACATTGGTGCAAGGGTGCTCCACGACTTGGGCAATTCCAGCTAAGTCTATAACTTTAACGCAAGGGTGTCGCACGACTTGGGCAAATTCAGCTAAGTCCGTAACATTGTGGTATCAAAGCGAGCAAGCAATTTGAACAAATAGTGAAAAAGTTTTGCAATCTCGCCATGGCAAAGCATCGTGGTGAATCGAGCAAGATGGGGCAAGCCAGACCTTTCCCCCAAGCAGCTGCAGGTGGGCTGCAAGTGGGCTGCAAGTGCAAACTCGCTCTCAAGCTGTTGGAGACACTTATGAGGAGCGCGGCAACGAACAAGATGAGCGAGAAATTGGGTATTCTCTGCAAGCGAAGGAGGCACGATCTGGAGTGCCAACCGGGAAAAATAAGCTACAATGAGAGGCTTACAACGGCGGAAACTCGCCTTGATGTTCTTAAAGCGAGTTTAGAGGAACTCTACCAAGGCCAACGAAAGCTCCTTAGGGTAGAGAGCTCGCAAGAAGAAACTGAATCTCGAATCGACAAGGTTGAGTCCAACTAGCGGAAGACACTAAAGACTCCGTGTAACATCTGCACGATGTTGTGGTAGCACTCACGTCCAAGGTGACATTGCTCACAAGGACTCTTAATGCTGGAGGGAGCAACATACGCGTTGCGCTGCCACTAAGCTTGAGGGCACCCGAGTCACGTTGCTACGGGGGTGCCAGGGATGCGAAAGAGCTCGAAAATTTATTGTTTGTCATGGAACAATACTTTCGTGCTACGAGACCCGACTCTTAAGAAACCAAAGTTTCAATAGCAATAATGTATCTAAATAAAGATGCAAAACTTTATTGGCGAATCCGTTAGGAAGAGATCCAACAAGGTTGATGTCGAGTGGACACTTGGGAGGACTTATAGTGAGAGTTGAGAACTCAGTTCCCACTTGAGAACAGGGAGTTCGTCACAAAAAGGAAGCTGAGATAACTCCGCCAAAGTACTTCCATTCGGGACTATGTAAAGCAATTTTCTACACTAATGATGGGCATCCAGGACATGTCCGAGAAGGACAAACTATTCAGCTTCCTCGATGGCCTGAAGCCATGGGAACAACAGGAACTGCATTGGAGGAATGTCACGGACGTGGTTGGAGCAATTGCGGCCGTAAAAAGGTTCACTGACTTTGTTTCTTTGGAGGACTCGGGGAAGAAGAAACAATCCTCGGGAAATCACCCACTTAAATATTCCCGAATGAAGGAGTCCGAGGGCGAACAAAGGAAGAACAACTTCCACAAAGGACCAAGCTGAAAAGGCAAGGCCCTAAAACCTGGCGGATGCTTCTTTTGCAGAGGACTGCACATGGTGAGCGAGTGCCCACAAAAATAAGCACTCAATACATTAACTGCATCAATCCACCCCCACAAATCGGACAAGGGTAAGGTCGTCGCCCTTAGTTCGAGCAGTTCAGAATCTAGCAATGACGATGAAGAGTCGCAAGGGCCCCGAATGGGAGCAATGCATTTGTTAAATATGTTGCAAGGTCAAGTGGGGGAGAACACGAAGGCAAAGCCCCAAAAGGCAGGGAGTAGCGAGTTGATGTATGTGGACATCAAGCTTAATTGCTGAACAACACAAGCAATGGTGGACACGGGCGCTACCCACAATTTTATTGTCGATCGGGAAGCAAAACGAATTGGACGGATCTTGGGAAAAACACAGGTCGGATGAAGGTTGTGAACTCAGAGGCCAAGCGGATATCCAGACTAGCAAAGAGGGTCCCCATCAAGATCGAAACATGGAGTGGGAGCACAAACATGATAGCGGTGCCATTGGACGACTTCCAAGTGATTCTCAGAATGGAGTTCATGCACGCAGTGTTGGTGCCAATGTCGTTCCTAAGCTCCCTTTGCCTAATGGGAGGTGACGATCCCTGCGTGGTTTCAGTTTATCGTGGAGGAACCAAAGATCCATAACAAATATCGACATTACAATTGAAGAAAGGAGTACGAAAAGGAGAATCAACATTTGTGACTGCTATAAAGCTAGAGGCACTTGACGGGGAGGTCATTCAAGAGCCTGTTGTGGTGGCGAATATTTTGAAGGAGTTCTCAAACATGATGTCAACCAAGTTGCCGAAAACTCTACCACCACGTAGAAGCGTGGATCATCATATTGAGATGGAGTCGAGAGTGAATCCTCTAACGAGACCACCATACCGCATGGCCCCTCCAGAATTGGCAGAGCTTAAGAAGCAATTAGATGAACCGTTAAGCGATAGTCTCATCCGCAATTCAAAAGCACCATTCGGAGCTCCAATCCTCTTCCAAAAGAAACAAGATGGGAGCCTTCGATTATATGTTGATTATCGAGAACTCAACAAAGTGAGGGTGAATAACAAGTATCTCATCCCGCTCATCGCGGACTTGTTTGATCAACTGGACAAGGCAAAATACTTCTCCAAACTCGACCTTCGATCGAGGTACTAGCAAGTGCGCATTGCGAAAGGCGATGAAGCGAAGACTACCTGTGTGACTAGGTATAGACCATTTGAGTTCCTAGTGATGCCTTCGACTTAACCAATGCTCCGACCATATTCTACACTCTCATGAACCAACTATTCAAGGAGTACCTGGACAAGTTTGTGATCATCTACTTGGACGATATATCATCGTCTATAGCCAAACACTCAAAGCGCATGTCGAGTACCTTCGAACAATTTTCAAAGTTCTCAAGGAGAACACCTTGTTCATGAAGAGGGAGAAGTGCTACTTTGCTTAGACGAAGATTATATTCTTGGGGCATCGAATCGTGGAAGGGTCCATTCGAATGGACAAAGCAAAAGTGCAAGCTGTGGCAGAATGGCAAACACCAAAGAAGGTGTCGGAGTTGAGAGTCTTCCTTGGTTTCGTCAACTATTATTCGCGACTCATAGCGAGGAACTCAAAGCGTGCAACTCCATTGACATAGTTGCTAAAGATGGAGCAGTCTTGGTGATGGTTAGATAAATGCGAAGCATCATTCCAAGACCTAAAGGCTATTGTGTTGGAAGAACCGGTGCTCAAATTATCGGACTATGAAAAGCCCTTCGAAGTCCATATGGATACTACAGACTTCTCTATTGGGGGAGTACTTATGCAAGAAGGTCATCCAATGGCCTACGAGAGTCATAAACTCAACAAGATCGAGCGACAATATCCAGTGCATGAGAAGGAGATGATAGCGATGGTCCACTGTCTACGAGTTTGGCGATACTACCTTCTCGGTTTGTGCTAAGAATTAACGTCGCATTGAGTTACTTCATAACTAAAAGAAACTCTCTCCAAAGCAAGCGCGGTGGCAGGACTTCTTGGCCGAGTTCAACATGGTAATAGAATACAAGCCCGGAAAAGCAAACGTCATAACTGATGCATTGAGCCGGAAAGTGGAGTTGGTGAACATCATGCAACTGGAAGACAGAGGCCAAGCTAGTCAAGTGCACTCCAACTTCCCCTCTAAGATCAAAGATGGACCGTACAATGATTCTCAAGCAGTAACTCTAATGCAATTGATAAAAGAGGGCAAGGCACGACGATTTTGGGACCAGGAGGGACTCATCTACACCAAAGGGTATCGAGTCTATATTCCTCGAATGGATAATTTAAGGCGTGAACTCTTGAGAGAGTGTCACGATTCCCTTTGGGCAAGACATCCGGGTATCCATCGAACATTGACTCTCGTAGAGAAGGCCTTCTACTGGTCGAAGATGGGGACTAATATGAAAGAATATGTTCGAACATGCCTTAATTGCCACCAAAATAAGGTAGAGCAACGAAAGCCGATGGGACTTTTGGAGCTGTTGCCCGTACCAGAAAGGCCATGGGAGAGCGTTTCATTGGACTTGATATCAAGCTTGCCGATAGTAGAGGGACTAAGATCGATACTCGTGGTGGTCGATCGGTTTTCGAAGTATATAACATTCATTGTTGCACCCCGACACTGTTCGATAGAAGAAGTGGCCAAGTTGATGATGAAGAATGTGGTGAAGTATTGGGGAGTCCCGCACAATATTATTAGTGATCGAGATGCTCGGTTCTTGGGACGATTCTGGACCGAGCAATTCAAGCAGCCAAGATCTAAGTTGTATTTCACAAGCTTCCACCCCCAGATGAATGGCCAAATCGAAAGAATTAATTCGCTCTTGGAGCAATATCATTGGCACTATGTGAGCGCCAACCAAAGAGATTGGGTGAAGTCGTTAGACATTGCCCAATTCTCCTACAACTTGCAGCGAAGTTCTGCATCTAACAAGAGCCCCTTCGAAATTATTATAGGACAACAGTCGTCGACTCCTCATGCCTTGGCTATCGTTTATACAGGTAATAGTTCGTCAGCATATCACTTAACAAAGAAATGGAATAGAAATGTAGATATTGTGCAGGCTTACTTGGAGAAGGCAGCCAAAAAAATGAAGTGGGCAAACTTGGGAAGGCGACCACAAGAGTTTAAAATTGGTGACTTGGTGTTGGTGAAGCTCCAACCAGCATCACTCCAGTTCTTATGGCACAAAGTGCATAAAGGATTAGTATACAAGTATGAAGGGCCCTTCCAATTATCAGCAGGGTAGGCAATGTCTCCTACAAGTTACAACTACCGGCATGACTCAAGATTCACAATGTCTTCCATGCAAGCAATTGAAAGCCTACCACTCAAATCTGCAAGATGCTTCCCGAAGTGTTTCAATTCGACTACCCCCACTAGAGCCTCCTATGAGAAGCGAGTTGAAACCATTCTGACGGATCGCAAGCCAAAGCTACCCAACGGAGCGGAGCAAACAGAATACCTGATGAAGTAGCGAAAGCTTCCCCAAACAGAAGCCAATTGGGAGCCTGAAGATGCCCTACGACATGAAGAAGCCGTCGTCAAAGCCTACCAACAAGCGTCGACGAGAGCGTTAACAGTTTAAGTGGGGTAGAATGTCACGAACGGTCGTCGTGCACCCGCAACATCTTCGCTCAACGAACCTCGTCGCTTTTGCATACTTGTACAAATGTTTGGCAACCTGTTTTGCCTTAGTTTTATGTGGTTTTGCCTGATAAATGTAAGTGAAAATAGTTTGTAATGTTGTAGCGTGACCGCTCACCACGTCGGGCTAAAACTGCCCAAAATAGCTCCGTTTTCGCATGTCGCGGCTTGATTATTGCAGATAGCAGCATGGTGCCAAATGTCAGCCATCTTAGACCCTAGAAACCCTAGGTGGCACAAGGCTGGATGCGACTTTTAGCATATTGTCAAGCGTTGAACATTCTTCACAAGTTGAGCTTGTCTTTGCGCATGGCACTCGATGAACCGTCGTTTGTGGACTTGCAATTGTTCGTTCAACCTTCTAAAGTCCTTGTTCGCTCCTTTCTCTCTTTTCTCTCTTGCACTCAAGGTGTTCGTTGAATTACTTGTAAATCTTCCCTCTTCACGAGACGTCGGGACTTGTCCACCACTCGCTTTTAAACTAATCAACCTTCTCTTTTGCAGGTCCCTCGGGACCTACGCGAAGTTGCAGTTAGGCTGACCCGTTGCGAACGAATAACGCATGGGTGTTTCATGACTTATTAGGTAATCCCAGCTAAGTTCGAAACATCGGCGCAAGGGTGCTCCACGACTTAGGCAATTCAAGTTAAGTCTGTAACTTTGCCACAAGGGTGTCACACGACTTAGGCAAATTCAATTAAGTCTGTGTTAACGCGGGAAGAAGAAACAACGCGACATCATCTTTTTTTTATTTTTTAACTTTACTATTATTGTTATTGTTATTATTATTATTATATACAAGGTTTGCAATTTCGATTTGTACCGCCCGGTACGTACTGGTCCGCCAGGTTATCGGAACGTGTACCACCCGCTACCGGGCGGGTACCGTCAAAATCGATCGTCGGCGATCGATTGAGGGAGAAAAAGGGAAGAATAAGAAGAAGAGGAAAAGAAGAAAGAATAAGAATAGGAGAAGAAAGAAGAAGAAGACCTCCTTTCCCTATGTCGTCGCCGCCTGCGCGCCGTCGCCCATGCGTCGTCCTCGCACGCATTGATTCTTCTCCCGCGCGAGGAGAAAGATTGAGCAATGTTGCCAGTTTTTTTCTTTTTTTAATATATTAATGTTTAATATTATATCATATTATATTATATTATAAAATATTTTAATATATCTGGCAGTATGCATTGTGCATATTGTGCGGTACCATACCGAACCGAGATATATCTGGTACGGTACGAGATGACAAACCTTGATTATTACCAAATGGCGATAAAGATGTCATTCAAAACATCATGTTAGAGCACTTATCACTTGATACTGGCAAGCCAAAACAATTTACAAGAATACACTCTTATTCAACAAGATGACAACATGGAAAATAATTGAAAAGATCTGCTCTGTGTAGTTAGTATTTCAGAGAAAAACTAAAGGAAATATGTATGGAACGTGCAAGAATATAGCAGCTCCTACAAACCACTTATTGATGCAGGGTGAAAGAGGTTAAATACAATGCACATAACATACAATGTGCGCTGGTTATGTTCAGCAGAATGCATCAGCATGCATTCAGATTCAGGTATGCATATACGTCTGTTGTGTTCACATATCATGCACAGGGCCACAGAGAATGTAATGTATGATCAGAGCAACATAGTAAGGCTGTCTTTAAAATACTCGGTATACAGCAGATTCAGCTTTTTGTCTCTTTCAAGATTAGGACTCACTGCTATAATCACAGGATAAATATGAAATATCATTACATTACTTTATGAAGATGAACAGATAATGCCATGACATGCTGTTTTTCATCATTCACTCTGTTATCAGTTATGATCAACAATATTTACATATAAAATGAAATAACTAAGCACACAAACAAAACGAGCTTACTGACTAAGCTCCAGTATAAAGCCCTACCTCAGAAGATGCATCAATTTCCAAAATCTTTCAGCCACGACAGACCCAAAGCAACATTAAGTACATAATCTGATCATCTTTACATCAAGAATATGTGTAGCTAATTTAATCTATGCACTCAATCTTATTAACCAACTGGAAGTATGAATGTAGATGCTAAGAAATTAACAAGTCATTCCCTTGGCCAATCAAATCGTGACTTCTTAATATCTAAGTAAAAATATCGCAAATAAAACAAAACGTATGCAACTACATGAAGCAGTATACAAATCTTTCAATTACCATTCAACAACTTCATAGTATTGCTTCTCAAAATAAACTTAATTTCCGGTAATACAAATAAAGTTGTATTTAAGCAGGACTATAACTTATACTTTATTTCCAGATGTATAAGACGAGCTGCCAAATGTTCAACCACAATTCAACTGGACTTTGCAGAACTATTAAGTAAAAGATTAAAAAAGAAAACAGAAACTACCTTTAAGTCATCTTCATCTAGAAAGTTATATATACTCTGTTGTTTCACATCAGCTCTACTTTTACGTGAAGAAGTAAAAGTCTGAGGAGCCCATCCTGCATTGTAATTCAACTTATTTCTTTAGATTCTTATTCCTGTGGATAACTGCATAATTTCGACCACAAAACATATCAATTGTCAAGTCAAGAATTTGAATTTCAAGCAGACCTTCTTTTGAACCAACAGTATTGTAGTATCCAGCAGAAAATCCTCCAGTAAATGCACCATGAAATCTTCTGCGTCCTTCTTCATCTCGGACCTGAAATATTCAGTAATTCGAGCAGACAGAAAACAAAGTCACAGATAACAAAAGTAAATAGAACTGCCAGCTTTACAACTTCTCTTACAAGTGCAGGTGAGACAAGAAAAAGTTACATGCTCAAACCCTTACTGAGGACACAAATGTGACAGCATATCTCAAGGAAAAAAGACACAACGTTTTTATTGATAGTACATTAATGCAAGAATATTAAAGTGGCACTTGTGCACCAAGAAAAGGCAATATTATGGACATACACATTTGCAACATTGTTCAGCACATATATTTGAAAATGCAAGCACATCTTTCAAAGAGGGAAAGAAAACAAATAGATAGCCATGAAAGAATCTTTCATGAGCCAATTGATGGTCACAGGGAAGAAAAAAAATCAACCAATGCTCCTGCTTCGAAAAATATGATCCCCAAGAAAACGGAAGGGTGACAGACATTTCATCTAGTAGCGTTCTAATGGAATTACGGAAGGTTAGAAACCGGTATTTTGCAACACAAAATTGGTAAATTCTTCGGATTCCCACACCAAAATAAACGGACTAATAGAGGAAACGCAAAACCAGGAAGAATGGGACAACAGAATACGAAAGAATAATCGGGGAATGAGATTAAAGAGGTCTAAAGACGAATTCTTGCGACATTGGGTTGGCATTTGTTCGGATCCCATGCCAAAAGGAAACTTAATCCGACAAACAGAGAGATGGAATCAGGAAGATTAGGAGAGCAGAGAACAAAAGGAATTGACAGAAAATGGGAGAACGAGGAGGAGGAGGAGGAAAAGGAACCTCTTGCTTCCATAGGGGAAGGCTCCGTAGCTGGCCGGCATCGGCGACCGCCTTCCTCTTCCGAGCCGATGTGTCCTCCTCCCGCTCGATCGGTGTGCCATAGAAAACGTAGTCCTCCTCGTCCTCGTCCATCGCCATTCGACGCCCGTGCTCCCTCGTCCTGGGACGAAACCCTAACAAAGACGGGATCGAATCGCAATGGGAAGAGGAGCCACTTGAGTCGGGAGAAAAAGCCTCGTGTTTCTTGCCACCTTAGCCGTCCGTATCCCAAGTCGTATTCGAAGCCGTGCCGCCAACTAGCCTGCGCAGCAGCGCGGATTGGGTTTCTTATTCCCTTTGTCTTCTACCCGATCCGTTTAGATCAATGTTTTTGTTTTTAGGGTTTAGGACGTATTTTTATAAGAAAAATAATTATACAAGTCAGATTCGAATTTGGTATGTCAATAATTTGTGGCATTTAAATTTGAGACTACCGTGAGATTCATGAACAGATGTTAAACGTCAATGGTAGTGAAATAATATTTAATATTTTACACTTATCCAACACAGTGGGATATTTTCTTAATCGGATTCCAAATGAATTTAGCTTAAAAATATTAATGCTAAAATCAATTCTCGTTCGGATTCAGATGCCGATCAAGTAAAAATCCACTGAAATTTGTGGTTCCAAAGTCATTATGAATATTTTTAAAAATATCAGTTAATATATTTGATAAAGGCTTTTATTATTGATGATAAGATATTGATATCAGATCGCTTTACTCCTTTCTAAAAAAAAAATTAAAAATAAGTTTAAAAATATTTGATAAATTTGTTCTTTACTATTGGAGAGACAGTTTAAGAAGACCATAAGTGGCCGATACATTTTGTTAGTACATTCTGTGTATGATTTATCATATATATGGTATGTATTTATATGCAACATATAATAATTAAAATATATAAATATATTATCAGCTCGACCTTCAAAATATGATCAATGATCAAATACTAGTTAAGATGTAATCACACGTAATAGATGATACTAAATGCTGACATGCGGATTTTATAATTTTAAAAGTGAGATAATTATCTTATTTATTCTAATATCATCAGTTACATCGACGAAAAAATATGACATTTAAGTGTTCGATCCATATCAAAGTGATAGATAAAAAAAAAGAAAATTTTAATATTTATATTTTAAAATTTATTTTTTTACCGATAAAATTATTGGAAAAAAATAATTAAATTTATTTTTTATTAAATTTATATCGATTCAATGCGTGATTTGTATTTTTAATCGTTATAATTGATGCCGTTAAAGCAAATTGGGTCCGAAGAATAATTAGCCCTCGAACGGGAGAGCCGGACACGACGAGCCGGAGGTAAACGCAGCCGCCACCAGAGCCAGTCCACCAAACGCGCACGGGTGGGCAAAAAGATGCTCTCCGACACGAAGCCTCCAGTCGACCGTGGGTTGCTTGATGGATCAAGGGCGGACGACACCGTGAATAATTTCCTAAGCCGGGGGCAAATGTAACGTTGCCTTGTTGTCGGCCCTCCTGACCATCGTGCCCAGCCCAGCCCCTCTCTCCGTTCCCAGAGCCCCGTCGATGGTTCTTTCGCGTTCTTGAATCTGGAAGTCGTAAATTCCTCTATTTGCTTCGGAAAAGTTCGATTTTGCTTTGCTTGGTCGTTTGGAACTGGGAGACGGAGACAGATTCTTTCGATCAGATTTCGGTGATGGAGCAATCGATCGTGGCGGGTGGGATGCTCTCGAATTGGTGGGATGAGATCAACGAGTCGCGGCAGTGGCAGGATGGGGTCTTCTACTTCCTATGTGCCGCCTATGCCCTTGTCTCCTCCGTCGCCCTGGTTCCGCTCTTATCATCTCTTTCTCCTTCTCTAAGCCATCTAATTATTTGATCTGAATGTTAAAGTTGTGATTTTGTTGTTGGTATCCCGGACTCCGAGCTGCTTTCATTTTTGCAATTACATTTATATTATAAAACTTCTGAGTTTTGATGCTTTCTTGCGCTCTCTAGAACTATATTACTTAGGCAATTTAGGATTTGTTTGTCTTTGATATCTGTCTGTTTAACTATGTATTCTCTATATGTAATTCCTTAGATTAATGTTATATCACTGGCAGTTTTATAGTCTGCCGGTTAGTGTGATTTTAGAAGGTACAGGGACTAGATGAGTAACTGTTTTTCAAGTTTCTCCAAAACTAGCCGATAGGATGCTGTAATTTCAAGAGGGAGGTAGACACAGCACTGAGTGCTTTAAAATTCCTTGTTTTAGTTTTAGAACTATGAATTTTGCACCTCCTAGGAAGATCGGATGTTTTAATAATTAACAAAGTGCTATCAAAACAACTTCCGAGAGACCAGTTTCTGGTTGTTTGATGTTGAATGGGGTCTTCATTGTTTGCTGCTTGTTGGTTTATGCTCTTGTAGGTTGAGTTGGCTTTTGTCCTGTTACCATTGGCAACAAATGCTGGGGCCGTTCGTCGGTTGTGTTCATTTTACCAATATTTAATTGGATATGATAATCGATTTACCTCAAAATCTGATCTGATTTTCTATTTTCTTCGAATGCATTGTTGGCAATCTCAAGATGGTCCATACATCTACATATCTTGGTTGGAAGATGGAGTTCCTGAATTTCTATACATCATCTTCAGGTTCAACTGATCAGGATCCAGCTACGCGTGCCTGAATTTGGTTGGACGACACAGAAGATTTTCCATTTTATGAACTTTATTGTAAACGGAGGTGAATGCAACAACTTGATCAGTGATCACTATTACTTTTAATTTCAATGCTAATTAGCAATTATTAATGTTTAATATTTGTTGCAGTACGTGCTATTGAGTTTGGATTTCATGCTCAAGTATTTCTTTTTCGGCCCAAGGTAAATGTGATTTACTGCTAGTCAACTACCTGTTCTAATGAGGCATCTAGGTTTCTAAGTTGATAAAGGGTCAGGGAGTGAACAAGAGTTCAGGGCTCATAAAGAAGAAAGTTTATTGCTATAAGAATTCGGAAGAGAGCAAAATGTAAGCAGAGCACAAGTATTAACAGTACTCGCTCATGATTTAGAGTTTTCTTTCTACTTCCCCTCTTCTAATAAGTAATTATGTTTAGTAAAGATTAATATGTTAATTTAAAGAACTCTGTCACAATTATCTTTCTAAGAGGAACTATGAATAAATCCTTGAACAATTTATATAATTTCCGGTCAAAGCCTGGCCGATCTTTAGGTCCAAATTCTGCTATGTGAATAAACAAGCAGTAAGCATTAAAATCCTTCATTTTGCTTAGATTAGTTGTTTGCCCTTTAATTTGTGCTAGATGGTTAGAGGTCCAGATTTGTCTGGTTAGGTCATTGAGCAGCTTTAGGAGTCCCAACCTCGGGTGCCTGTGATAACTATATTGATTGGTTAGTTCAACTTCATATATATGTGGTGTACTATAAGAAAAAAGTCCCATGGGTACATTCTGCAACGATTGATCGATGAGGAATGCATCTATGATTCTATCTGGATTATCAAGTAGATAATAGGCTTATTTAGGTAACCGTCTCTACTAGTCATGCTTTCTATTTGGTTATATTGTTAGCTTGTTTTACATTTCTTTACAGGGTGACATCATTTTGTGACATTTTATTTCTTAAAATCTTTCTTTTTCAAGCATCTGATTATTGTTTGATATGGTTATTTACTAGGTTTGGTAACTGTATGGATATTTTATTGTTCTTCTACTAGGTATTTACTTTGGCTCTATTAGATCTTCCTGGTTTGTTGTTCTTCTCTACATACACATTGCTTGTCCTGTTCTGGGCAGAGATATACTATCAGGCAAGTTTGCTAAGTATTTTTGTCATATGCATGACATTGTGTTTTATCCATAGCACATATTCAGCATCTTAATAAAATTCATTTTTCTTAAATTTTCAGGCAAGAAGTCTTGCAACAGACAAAGTAAGGACTATATACATCTGTGTTAATGTTGTAATTTATGTTATTCAGGTTTGTACTTCCACCACTGCTTTTACTTTTCTCTTTCATGCATTTTCTTTCAGTGGTTAAATTGATAAATGATGTGTCAAGGAATCAATATTTTCTTGGACCAAATACTGAGTATTATGATTGATTTATTTAGTTGAGTTGGATTGTACCGTATTCTATGAGTTGGAGCAGCAGAACTATGCAGACTGATATTTGGAAAACCTGTACTAGATAATTACGCAGTTTTGAATGGCTTCAGGATAAGGGTTTGGTTTGGTCTGCTACTGCATTTAAACGAATTATAAAAGCAGAAAGATCATAGTCTGATGACTCCAGTCAAGGACTTTGAGAAGACCATCAATTTGTATTTGAGACAATCGTAGTTTATTTGAACCAACAAGACCAAATTTTATTTGATTGTGGTTTATTTTCCTTTATGGCCGTTGCCAATGAAAAATTGGTAGTTTTACTCTTCTTCCTTCATCAATTGTTCTCTTATTGCTGCTCTTCCTGGCTATGTAAATGGGTGCACTCCAGATCAACGAAGTCTGCAAGCTGCCTGATCTGCTAGTGTCCAATTCAAGTTGACCTAAAAACAAACATTGACACTGAATTTATTGACTTGTGTGGTAATTGTCTGAGCAATTTGCTCAGCTTTCAGTTTAGTAGGCATCATTCTTTCTTGCTTCATTTAAGCGTATGCTAGAAAATTCTAATTAATTATCTCTTTATGCAATATCACATGAGAAAGTTAAGTGATTCAATATGCTAGGTCCCCGATGAACTCAAGTTACTGCATTATATAGTGTCTTTTTTCACATTATTTTGGTGCTCATGGAGATCTATAATTGTCAGTTTTGTATCTGGATATACCTTTGGATAAATGACAGCAACATAATTGAGTTAATTGGAAAGATCTTTATAGCAGGTAATGCAATCTTTGCTTTCCCTCTTTGATTTTTAGTTTGATCATATAATTGTAATTATGTTTACACTTTTGTAATTTCAGCGGTATCCTTTATAGCTGCATTGGGCTTCGTGTTTTATGGGGGCAGGTAATAGTAAGCTTCTGTTTGCAAAGATATAGGATATCTTGACCATGTTCATTGGCATTCTCCATTTTCTTTTGCCTAGGCTGTTTCTCATGCTAAGGCAGTTCCCAATTGAATCAAAAGGGAGGAGAAAGAAACTTCATGAGGTACTTCTTTTGAACAATGGTTTAACAGATGTAAGAAATATTGAACATATAACAGTGAGAATAAGCATTTCCTTCACATGCAATATGTGAAACCCAAGTTTCAGTGAAGAACGACACATGTATTGCACATGCAATACTCCTAGTCAATTGCTTCAGAAACCAGCTGAAATATAATTTATTTTCCTGTTTTTAGTGGTTTTAGTGTTTAGCAGAACAGCCAAAAAAAACAAATCTAGCTGATATAGTTGTTTCCTGAAACAGTGTCTGGTAGCTTTAGAATTTGGTGAAAATGATAACAAATTTTCTTTTGCTTTTTCTTACCTAAGAAATCTATCTTTCTGCAAAAGATTGTTAATTTTGCAAACATATACTAAGTTTGTACATTTAGACTTCCCCCGTAATTTTTATAGGTAAATTCAAGGGAGGCCGACACCTTATAAAAAATATGATAAATTAATAAGAAAGAGGCCTTTGCCCAACCAACATTCCAAAAGACCTAGTCCAAACCTTTACCCAAGTCATGAAGATGCAAGAGTAGACTTGTCCTCTTTTTGTTTATGGTCTATAACTTTTAGTATTTTTATCAGCCAACAACATCTTCGAAGCATTTCTGGATCAAAAGCTTATAGTAGTTAATATACCAATGCAAAGGGGAACACTACAGTTTATGGTGTACATGTGAAACCACCATACCACTGTACTTATTGGCATACAATGTGTCGATTCACTGATGCATATCGAACCCTAACCTGTTCGACCAGCAATTGGCATGGGTCTAATACCCAAATTTGCAATCTTTGATACAAAGTGCCTATGTCGGCCTTTATCAGGATGGCTGTTCCTCAGATTTGTTGGGAATCCTGGAAGAGAAATATGTAGTGCAGTCATGTATAGATACAAATATAAATTGTCGGTGAGTGGAGGGCCCATGTGGGTTATTGTGGTACAGCTTTTGTTTATATATAATAGTTCCTCTCACTTATTTGTAACCTATCTATTAATAATGTGAAAGGTCATCCTTTGCGAATTCAGATCGCTTGGTAGCACCTTAACATCAGCAATTAGAATCAGCATTATCAATTGTAATTTATTTAAGATTGTTGTATGCTATAAAGCTTTTAAAGAAGGTAATGCTGTTTCAGATAAATAATAATAATCAGGAGTGTGGAATGCGATGCAGGTTGGATCTGTCACAGCTATATGCTTCATCTGCTTTCTTGTACGATGCTTGGTGGTGAGTAGATATCTTGAATAATACTTGCGCGTCGCTGTTCATGAAGTTTCAGTATAACAGTCAATATAATTCTGCTGACACATCAGAAAAACAATTGCAAGATGGTTTACATAAAGCTGCACCAGAATTTTTCATAACAGTCAATATAATTCTGCTGACACATCAGAAAAACAATTGCAAGATGGTTTACATAAAGCTGCACCAGAATTTTTCATAACAGTCAATATAATTCTGCTGACACATCAGAAAAACAATTGCAATAGTAAAGACATGTTGTTTGTTTCCTAAGACTGTTCTCCAGACTGTGATTTTTTATTTTCATTTTAGGGCATCCATATTCTGCTTTAGTTGTGCTATTAGAACTTCACAATTTGTCAAGTTAACTATCTGATCAAACAGCTAGTTAGTACGCCTTAGGAATGGATATCAAATGCTATGCTTAATCATCTTGAGTTTGAATCTAAGGTGGCCAGCACATACGTAGTGAGGCTAAAAAGACCCAGAGAAAATTGATGACACTAGAATACTGGCAGGCTACAGCAAAGTAGATCCTGATGGAAAGTGAACCTATGCAAGTTTCCTATATCTGGAATTTGAACTTGTGTGCATGTTTTTTTCTCCTTTATCGTAGGCTGGGTTATCTGCATTTGATGCAAATGCATCACTTGAGGTTTTGGATCATCCCATTTTGGATCTCATATATTACATGGTATGTATGATCTATTAGTTCCATATAACAGCTTGTTTATCGCAACCATCTGACACTGTGATTGTTTCTTTGACAGATGACAGAGATATTCCCCTCGGCGCTAGTTCTTTACATACTCCAAAAGCTTCCCCCAAAGCGAGTATCAGCACAGTATCACCCTATACAGTAGCAGCAGGGATCAGAGCACCAGCACAGTATCACCCCCTATGAGCTTGTCGTTTGGGACGATTGAACTCTTTTCTCTGTTCCAAGATTGTGGTATTTCTATGCCCTGAAAAGCTCGGATAAGAGGCTCAAGGCTATCACTTCTTGTACTCCGTGTGTGTGTGTAGTTTTCCTTGGTTGTAGGAACTGACCCTCGCATCATGAATGATGTTGTTCTCGCAAATTATCTTACATTTGCAGAACTTCCTAGGGTTAAATAAGTAAATTTGAGGTGTGAATTCGTCAGGATTGAATACTGAAGGAGAAATATTTGATCTCATTTCCTAATCTTAGTGTGATCACTTTAGGGTGGTCTATGATACCAGATTCGCGAATTTGATTGTTTGGTACGGTGAATGCGTTTTGAGGATTGGCGTTGTTAGAACTGAATGCTGCAGAAAATAGCTACAATGTCATGGACGCTAACAAATTTGTGGTGCAACGGTTGGGCTGTAATCTAACTTTAGCATAGTTTTTTTTTTTTTGGAAGTACTTTGCAAGAAACATCTTTGGATTTGATGGATCTGTACCTATGGATGGCGGCGACCACGGCATACGATATGACAAGTCTAACATCAGCTTCGACAATTAGAAACAAAACAGTTGAATTAAATAAATAGAAGAAGCATTATTATCACAGCACCACCCACAAAACACGTCAAAACAACAAAAAAAAAGGCCCAACTACGCGCAATCAATGGAAGTTCACACCAGCATATATCATAAAGCGGGATAATAGATTGTCTGATGGAAACCAAAGGGCTACACTGGTCGGTGACTGGGTGAAGACCCACCATCTTTTCCGGTAGATGCACGGCATGCACCACTCAGGTCTGCAAATCACTGCAACAATTTTAACAAGTTATTTAGACTACCTGCACATGAGAGATCCAAGAATAATAAGGTCAACATATGTGATTCATCCTATATGATGAATGGGTGAATTGAGTGATCCCTAAGATTCAATTAGATGAACCTAACCTGGTTAGCAATAGCAGAATTTTGCCTTAAATCTAATCATTTATTTCCATTTAGACTGAATCATATATTACCTTTCTTATATTAGTTCGACCACACATATACCAACCGCATATCACATGTAAACCACAGCTTATTGCATTGTCCACAACTTCCAGATCGAACTCAATTTTAAAATGGGATATGTAGCCCGAAAAAATACACATTTTTCATTTTGCTAACAGAAAAACTGAAAGTAACTACTCAGTGATCTCAATGAAAATGAACATGAACACTATGCAACTAATTAATTTAAACAAGAAGGGCAGTCCAATTGATCCATCTATCAATCTTTCGAAGACTTTCTTAAAAAAAACAAAACGAAGAGGTGAAATTGTCAAGAATGATTGCCACAACAGAAAGTCGATCCTCACTAAAGATTAAACACTATGTTCCCATAACAGGTTATTCAATATTCAAATGGAAAGATGAAGCTCCACTGGCAGGCACTTCAGCATAAAGATTGCCACAACAGAAAGTCAAGCCTCAGAATACTATGCAACTTAGATACACAAGGACCAATGAGCAAGAATAGTCCTCGAAGTTGCCAAGAAATATTATGTAGAAACCTAAAGAAGGGGAATAAACTATCCCCAACTTCTGCCTGAAAAGCTAACCAGCAAGCTCAAAGATATATTATATCGGAGTTCATTGCCCAAACTACCATCTAGTTACCGCATAATACACAGATCTTACATCTACCAATTAGATGCACTGGTTCTGTTCCTACTTCTTAATATATCATAAACAGTAGCACTTAATATTAAATTAGCATCACCAACAGCACTTACCTGAGGTGGGTGTTGTGGCGGCGGCTGCGGCTGCTGCTGCTGCTGCTGATAGTTCCCGTATCCAGGATATGCTGCATAAGCATACATATTAGGATCTTGTGGAGGTGTGTATCCATAGGTATTGTAATTTTGGGTGTATCCATAGTAGCTCCCATTCCATTGGTTGGGATCTTGCTGAGGCTGATGACCAAAAAAATGAGAGCAAAAAATGCTTGGTGACTCTTTACCTCTTTAAAACATCTAAAACAAACTCTCTGATAAGGTGAACATGTTCAACCTGTTTATTTGCAGGACTGCGACCCCATGAAAGTCGGATGTTTTGTCCACCCAACAGGGTCCCATTTAGCATCCTCAAAGCCTCCTCAGCATTGGCCCTGAGAAGATCAAACGAATTGATATAAAACCGCAAATAACTTATACCATTGGTCCTGAGCATTGAGCCTGAGGCTGATGATCTTGAGAAAAGAGTTCACAATACTCATACCATTTGACAGGTGGATTTGGAATACGAACCTGCTAGCAAATTGCACAAACCCGCAACGCTTGCCCACAGGTATTTTTACATAAACTATTTCTCCACATGGGCTAAAAACTTGCCGCAAATGATCATCTGTAACATTTGGATCCAGCCCACCTACAAATATCTGGCATCCACATGGTATATATTTCAGAAACATAGTATCACACTTCTCACTTATAAGAAGCTAAACGAAATACCCACAGTGCTATTATTTGGATCATTCTCAGACTCATCACCTTGTGCATTCTGATATGAAGCTGCACACAACAATATAGGTAACTACATGAATTGAATTTAGTCTTAAAACCATTTATCAGTAAAGAGTAAATATTCAAGAAAAAAAGATAAAGTTAACCTCTCTAAGTCAGTCTACAATTTCAGAATAACAATGCCGCAAGCAATTTTTTTGATTTATGAAGTTGCATATTTGCAGAAGTATCTTAATATAAACCAAGGTTTTACGTACCGGTCCATACCGGTGTACTAACATTTTATCGCTACCAGTACGGTACCAGTACCGGGCGGTATGCACAATGCGTATCACCCGGTATAATAAATATTTCATAATATTTTTATAATATAATATTAAGATATTAAATATATTAAAAAAATCAAATAAAGGGGCGATGTCGCCGAGGCAATGTCACCTCGATCTCTCTCCCCGCGCGGGAGACATTCCGTTTCTCAGCGCAGGGAGAAAAGTGGCTCGCGGGCGACCCACGAGCGGCGAGGACACGCGAGCAAGGTATTTCTTCTTCTCCTTTTCTTCTTCTTTCTTCTTTTCCTCTTCTTCTTCTTCCTCTTCCCTTTTTCTTCCTCAATCGACCGCCAACGGTCGATTTCTCCCTTAATCGATCGCCAGCGACCGAAATCGACTGCCGACGATCGATTTTAGCAGTACCGCCTGGTAGCGACAGGTCCGCGTACCGATCAACTGCTAGACAGATACGTACTGGGCGGTACGAGCCTTACCACTCGGTAAGGAAAACTTTGATATAAACTCATACAAATTTATTGGTCAGACTAAAAAAAACATAACTTGTGCACCTTTTCAAAAGAAGTACAAAGGACCTAATTCAAGAGAACATACCTGCTGAAATGCAGCAATAGTCCACCCATAATGAATTAGTGAATTTTTTATTTAATAATTGCATATAAATTAAGGAGGTTATAGTTTTCAGTTTTTGTGGCGATATTTAACAGAAACTAAAAATACATTTTTACTTGTGCTATTGTAAGGATAAAAAAAGCATGCATGAGAAATTATTTTAAACAAATGACCAATTGCTTCAGAAAATAATACATCAAATAGTCTCAATCAACATCCAAATTACTACTTCAATATACAAAGAGAAAGACAATAGGATCCATAACCTTTTATTTTGTCAAAAACTCGCAATCTAAAGATGGGTTCATGTTTTCACAGATATCCTAGTTACATTTTTCTTTGAAAACATAAATCAAAACTTCAAGCCTTGGTTGTTGCCGCAAGTTCACAGGAAGATTTCAAACAGACAATAACAGGTATATGGTTGAGATACAAAATCTCTTCTCCATTAGTAAAATGACTACCAAATTGGTTTAATGTCTAGATCCAGCAAAGTATGATTCTTGCTCTATCAACTTCAACACCAATTTCAAAATACTAAAGTTGGATTCTCTAAGCATGATATAAAGGAAAAAAGAAAGATAACAAATAAGGAATATGATGAGATATAACTTATGATACTTAAGATGGTTTATCACAAAGCAGAGTAAATTCAGTCAAGAGAAATGGAACAATTTAAGTAGTAAGGCAATGGACGCAAGGAATAAAAATAAAACAGAAATACATACAACAATAGTTGATAGTATTCAATATTTCTCACTGAAAGTATTAAATGCTTTAGTTGCCAACAAATGTTATCAACTGGAAGGAAGCTGCTACAATACTCTACAAACTTCAATAGCATGTGAAATATCCAACATAGTATCTGGAAATGTCAGCAATGTTGAATCGAGAATATATTCTATATAACCCATCAGATTCAAATTACTCACTGACAGAAGCTTGTATTAGAAGTGTCCATGCAAATATTTAAGAGAGGAATTGATATTTAAAAAAGAAAAACTAGCATTATTAAGAACTAGAGTTATCTAACCCATAAACAACTAAGGAGGCCGCCACATCAAGGGATATGAACAAAGCTAACCAAAGGAAACTGCAATTTCTTCCCACAACAAGGGATATGAATACAAATAAAAAAAATCTGAAGATAGTGACCAGATTCATGTATGATTCTGCAAAAAGAATAAAGAACAAAATAAAAAGTTTGATCCGCTTATAACAGCAATTCTTTACAGGCTCCAACCAAATATACTCAAGGCGAAGTGAAAACTAAAGGTTATATAAATTGACTGACTGGTGCCAAAAGCAAAAGCTGAAGGAATTATTCTGAAAAGCAAGTAGGAAATTGAAAGTGATCAAAGGTAGCTTGCACAAACTAAGTAAAGAACAAAACAAAATGTAGCATAAAACGCCACAAAGAGGACAAAGAACCAAATTATTACATAATCAAAACACTGACCTACTGGGGCCACCGCTACAGGAGATATGCATCTCAGCGGAAGTCAAGTCCAAGCCCTAAATGAAGATAGCATGGCATCCTGCTTCGAGACAACATGAGTTTCTATAAGTGTTCTTCACTAGAAACTATGTTTAAATGAGCCCAATTTCACAAAGGAAAGTGCTGGAAGGAAATGACTTTGTACATCAATCGAAGCAATGCCGCTTATCTTCAAGAGAACGACAGAGAAATAGAAATACTAATAATAATATTTAGCTGTTTCCACTACCACACTATGCTTTCATGTGATGCAATTACAAGTATAATATCAAACTATGCAACCAATTAGTCAAGTGGAAACATAGACTATAGGGTTCCCTGCAGAATATGAAAAATAAATAGACAATTAAAAGTACAAGAAACAATAGATAGCCACATACCATTAGTGGGAAACTGCTGTTGGGTGCCCACAGTGTTCTTATTAGCAGCTGGACCAATCCGCATCGGTCTTGTTGAACAGTAAATTCCATTCATCTCAGTCATTGCTCTTGTTTGTTCACTTAAATCACCAAACTTAACAAAACCATAACCTTTAGATCGCCCAGTCAGTCGATCAGTGACAACTTTGGCACCCTTTACCGATGAGTAGCGGGTCATGAATGTCTCTTGCAACAAATAATCAGTGACATCGGCAGCCAAGTCCCCAACAAAAATTGTATAGTCAGCACCATCACCACGTCTCTCACCTGCCCCACATGTTGCCCAATTCAGTCTAAAAGCCTGTTCAGTGTTAGGCATCACTTGACCATTATAAGTTTGAAGAATTCGATCTGCAGCCGAACGTGATACAAACTCCATAAAACCATAACCCTCTGACTGCCCCGTCTGCTTATTGCGGATAACTTTAACTGAAACCACCTGCATCATTACTTACATGAATCAGCAAACAGCCACTAAGCTGATACTAGTAGAGAATATATAAAAACGAGAATCACATTAGGAGGCATGTCCAATTGAAAAACTAAACATAATAAAAACCAGGAATTTGAAAGAGAAAAAGAATATAGTATATACTTTCAGACCATGAGATATCAAATGCCACGGCACAACTCAAAACAAAGCAATCCGCTAATTGTATACATCATTTCACACTAAAGTTCTATAAACATCAAAAGGTACAAGAAATCAGACCATCAACGAGCATAAGCCACAAAATCATAGAAATAGTGAAATATGAGAGAGAAAGAGAGAGCACCTCTCCGGTATGAACAAAGCAGCCGTAGAGATAGTTCTCTTCCATCCAGTACTGTAAGTCTCCAATCCAAAGCGTGCGAATCTCATCAGTGGGCGCCGGCTGTGGAACCATGGCCGGGGCGGGCGCCGGCGCCTGATACTGCATTTGGGAAGGTAGCACCGGCGCAGGGGCCTGGTATTGCGGCTGGGGCTGCTGCGGCACGGGCTGGGGAACCGGAGGCGGCACCTGGGTGTGCTGCTGGTTCCACATCGGCGGCGCCGGGGGTGCCTGGTAGTACTGCGGCTGCGGTGTCGGCGGCATCACGGTCCACTGCTGCGGTGGCAGCTGCTGGTCCATCGGGGGCGGAGCCATCGGTGGGGGCTGCACCATCCCGCCGGCCGGCTGCATCATCTTGGAACCAGAAAAAGAAGAAAGATCTGGAAACCCTAACGTCGAAATAGGACGATAGAATGGCAGATGGCGATCCAAGACGACCGGAGCACTAGAGATATGAGATCTGAATAGGTGTTACCACAAAAAGCTTTGGAGGCGAGCGATGAGGTCGGAGAAAACCCTAACCCTAAAAATAAAAACAGAGGACCAAATCTGGAGGACTCGGGAAAAAGATCGGAGTATATACATTATTAAAACAAATGGGAAATTTATTTCCCGCACTTTATCGAACTTACCCAGAATCCACCCTGATCCACGATAGCAGACAGTTAGTTGTATTAGCTTGACGTGGGACCCATACATAAAGCCATAGATTCCTATAATCACGAGGCCCGTATGGTGAACGGTGATCCGTGCACCGAACGACGCGTGATCTGGGCTGGGCCTTCTAGTGCACGAAAATTGATGCTCTTGGGGGCCTTCATAAATTAAAGAAGACTATAATCCGGATCATGAAATCACTACTTGATAGTCATAAAATATGCCATTAGAAACATATGATTCGTATATCCATATGACTTATTATTTATTGCATTCTAAAGACACGTAAAAATAATCAATATATATAACATTTATTAAGATTAAGAATAGAATATAACATTTGTTTTTAGTTATGGAAACAAAAACAAAAAAATACTTTTACGCGGTTCTCTTTTTTGTTTGAGAAAGGGCCAAATGGGATCTTAAAGCGCATGCCTAGCTGAACCTCCTCAAACCCCTTCCCTCCTGTCCTCACCGTCGTCCGCCCCCGCCGGCCGTCCTCTGCTCCTCTGCTACCCACCTCCGGTTGCCGCTCCTCCAATCTTCAGACGCCCTTCGAGCTTTGTACCTCAAACCTCTCCACACATCCCCCAGAATGCTCTATGCTCCCTTCGTCACTCCGTTTCCTTGCAAAGATCCCATCTTTAATCATCCAAATCAGAGGGTTTGGTTCTCCATTCCCCCTTAGTAAGCCTCATCCCCTTCCACCTCCTCCGATCCTCGATTCCGAAGCCGTCTTGGAAGCTGTATGCATCAATTTGAGGCGCCGCGACTGGAAATTCCTGCAGCAGTTCTCTTCTTATCTCGTCGGGCCGTTAGTCCGCCGAGTTATCCTTCGTTGTCGGTCTTCGCCTCGATTATCCCTGGATTTCTTCAACTGGGCATTGGTGCAACAGCGGAACGACGAGCGCTCTTCTCTTGATTTAGATACGTATTCTGTCCTGATTCACGTCTTGGTGTCTGCGAGGATGTTTGACGAAACTTTGCGCATCATGAGACAATTGATGCAAGAAAGGCATGTCGCTGCGCTGGAGCTATTGGATGCTCTCGCTCGATGTCGTAAGAGGTACGGCGGGAGCCGTGATGTCTATGATGCCATGGTCCGGGGTTGTACTCAGATTGGCGCTACCAAAGATGCTTGTTTGGTGATGGAGACGCTGCGAGCAAGAGGTGTTTGGGTGTCTCTTCATGCCTACAATAACTTGTTGAGCCATCTTCTTATGTCGAGTCAAGATGGCGGAGTTGCGTTCTGGGAGATGTACAAGGAAATGCTGGCATTGGGGTATGTTGAAAACGTGAACACCTTCAATTTGGTTATCTATGGCTTATGTAGGGAATGTAAGATTGGTGAAGCTTTCTCGGTGTTTTACCGAATGCTAAAAGGAGGGGTTTTTCCCAATGTTGTTACCTTCAATATGCTCATTGATGGGTGTTGCAGAAATGGTGAGCTCAATTTGGCTTACGAGCTTTTCAAGAAGATTAACCTTGTGTCAGGGAATAATACTGAACCTAATGTTGTAACTTTTAATTGCCTCATTAATTATCTCTGTAAGGCAGGGAGGGCAGAGGATGGCGAGCATGTGGTTAAGAAAGACATGCTAAAAAAGGGATTACTACCTAATGTGAGAACATATGGGACTCTGATTGATGGCTACGCAAGAAAAGGGAAGATGGAAGAAGCTCTCAGGTTATTTATCGAGATGTTGGATGATGGCATGGTGCCTAATGTCATTGTGTATAATTCGCTCCTGAATTGGCTCTTAAAGCAGGGTCACATCGATGAGGCTTGTTTCTTTTTGTCAGACATGAGGAAGGTGCATGCTTCTCATGATCATTACACATATGCAATTTTGGTCGATGGCTATTGCAGGAATGGATGCATGCAAGAGGCTTTCAGATACTATAACCAGTGTAGGGAAGAGAAACTGGTGAAGGATGTGGTTCCCTACAATAGTCTTATCAATCATCTCTGTAAGCAAGGGAGGGTCTATGAAGTGAAACAGCTTCTGGGAAGGATGTTTGTTAGCTGTCTGGCACCTGATGTGGTTACTTATAGTACTTTAATTGATAGATTCTTCAAAGATGGAAAGATAGATGATGCTCTGAAGGTATATGATGAAATGATAGAGGTGGGGCAAAGGCCTAATCTAATTACATACAATTCGATTATTCATGGTTTCTGTGAAGTGGAATGCGTAGATATGGCACGATTAGCCATAGAGGAACTGAGAAGTTCAGGTATGCTGCTTGATGTAATCACATATAACACTGTGGTCAATGGATATCTTAGGAGTCAGAGGGATGAAGAGGCATTAGATTTATGCAAAGACATGCAACAGCTAGGCATAGCAGTTAATGGAGTCACTTGCAACATATTTATGAATTACCTCTGCAAATTTGGATACTTTGAACAGGCAAAGGGGCTTTTGAGGATTATGCTGGATGGAGCCTTGATTCCAGATCAAATAACATATACAACGATCATTACTGCATTCAGTAAAAGTTCCCAAGCGAATGAAATTATTGAGTTACATGATAATATGGTGCTTAGAGGAGTGTCCCCTGATGAGTATACTTACAACACCATTGTTAGCTGCCTCATTCAAGGAAAGGCACATTCCAAATACCAGATTTGACCACTTGTTGGATACAGTTCTTTCTGATCATATCTAATGAAGCCTCGGTTTCTTGTTCTCAAAGTGCAGATGGTTGTTGTAAAGGTTCTCTTTCATATGTTTTCTTCTATGTTATCATGAAAAAGCCTTTGTATCAAGCAAAGCCAAACTATCTGACCTTCATCAAGTGTTACATTTAAAAGCTTTGCTGCTGTTTAATTCCTTGAGTTCAAAAATTGCAATTCTTGCCCCCTAAAACTAGCCTTACATGAAAGAGAAGTCTTATGTCAACAGAAAAGGACCATTGTGCCAGAAGAACAAGATTGGTATTATAATGCTCATTGTTATAGTGGAATTTTATTCAACACAAATTGTTGTCTAGTATTTGGTTGTTACTATGTCCCCTTTCACATGAAATTCATCAAATTGCACCAATTATTTCTTCTACGTAGTAATACTAATCAGCTTTACTGTTTGAATCGACAACCAAAGTTACATGATTCTTTTTTTAACAGCTTAATGAGGGTTTTGTTTTATGCAGTATCTGCAGAGAAGTCCTGCATCACCCACCACACAGACAACGGTTGGCATCCTAACAGCATGAGCTTCACCATTAAACCAATTCATCATTCCCTTGCACCTTGTGAGTGGCGATGAAGGTCACCTTGAAGCTTCTGCACCTTGGGAATAGCATCGGACACAAGGACTGATGGCCCCACAGTCATCTGAACACGGTGGGGACTGGATCATCTCTTTGTAGACTTTGTCAACTTATCCAAAATGTCTTGGTAGGCTTAAGATGCAGGAATGGACATAAAAGATGGTAGTCACTGAGCACAGTTGCAGTGTAGACTCCATCACTACTTGTCTCAGATTGCCTATGATGATATGAAGCTCTTATCTGAAAGCAGCATAGGATTGAAGAATAGAAGGCAGTGAAGAAGATGAGGCAGTGACACCTAGTTTTTATCTTTTCCTCTTTCGACGTTCCGACTATAATAGCCAGAAGCAGTTCGTCCGAGATGATTTGTACACTTTTTTCTTGGATACTTTGTAGCAAGAAAGTCACAGACATTTTGGTGGCCTGAAGGCTGAAGCAAAACCAGTGGACTTATGTATGTGTTGACTAAAGCTTGATAAATGAACTCAAAATGGCCAAGTCCACGCCACATGGCAGCAAGTCAACCTGCAGAGTAAATATTCATTATATGATGATTAAAGCTGCAGGAACTCTGAGGAAGCGTGAGCAAGCACCCCAGGAAGACAAAACTCAAAGACTGCAATGCTCATTACTTGTTTTTTCATAGGGAAACAAATTAATTTACTTTTGTTACATTAAAATGAGTATAACTCATTTTGAAAGAAGGTCACCAGGATATCTCAAAAAAAAAAAAACTCATTATGAGCATATTTATTTCTGTTGCTTAATCGGTTGATAGAGAACACAAGTTGTTGACGTCAGCTATCTTTGAATTTTTTGTCATTTCAGGGTTTCTCTCATCCAAGTTCCCCATCAAGCTTCATTGGAAGAAGATGCACTATTTAGCTATGCCATTACCTTGTTATTTTCCAGTCTCAGTATGATCATTATGCATCAATCGGTACTGATTATTCGCGTATCCTTCCGTATACCATTTATTCTTTCTATTTTTTATTATGTATTTCAGGTTTTATTTGGTGTGATCAATTAGAGAGTGATGACTATATTTAAATAACTATTTTTCCAGAGTTGACCAGTGTCTTAGTCTCTGAAAAAAAGTATGTTCCTTTGATCATAGAAATAATAATAATAATAATAATAATAATAATAATAATAACAGCAGTAGAGAAATATTTGATCGAGTCAAAATTGGTTCTTAAGGTATAAACAAACAAAGTCGTGACTAATAAAATATTAAGTTGTGGTTGGTGTCTTGATGAGATTAATATCTTGTGCGACTGAATCATCTTGAAACAACGTAGGCGTCTCTGTCCCTGTAACCTAACTCGCGCTTGATATCGTCGCCGCCCACTGCATCAAGCAAGGCGGGGAAGTCAACGGGGTGGCTCGGGGTCGTCGGCTGGGGCGAACCCTGAGCCATCGGGTTCGGACAACAAATTATTTTCTTTTGTTCCTCCATAGAGTGGGTCCCTTCTTCTCTGACGTCCGGGTCCCACTCGGGGCACCCAGGCAGCGCATTTCGAGTAGGGCTTCCGTGCCACCTCGGAGCTGCCAAACACCGGAAGGTGGGTTTTCATTGATGACGGGAGGGGGGCCCACCCCTAGAATGTTCCACGAGCCTAGTTATGCGATATCCTGCCTTGGGCCGTAGGAGAGATCGGACAGTGGATCCCACATTAGATCCTGCGTCAAGCAAACGACGGTTTCATCGATCCCTTTCTTTTCATGCCTAACTTTCCTAACCATTTTAGTTTTCTTTCCTTCTTCTTCCGCAAAAAATCGTTGGTTTCGAGCACATGGTACGAGCAGATCTCAAGAATGACGGGGAGGGAGATCTTGCAGAAGATGAAGGTGCGTTGACCTCCGTCACAGATTGCCTGAACTGCTTTCTTTTTTTATTCCGTGTTGGAATCTGTTTAGTTCTTCCAAAACTAGAATGTGGCTGTCGAGGGGAGAATGTCGATTCTCGAAAAGAATCTCTTCTTCGTGTTCTATTATTGCTCTTCCTTTTGTGCATCTCGAGTAATGTTCTTGCCCTGATTAGGATCATACTTGCCATACGATCTGCGCTTTCAATGCTTGCAATTTCTGTTTTGATTATGAGTCTAACTAAATTCAATAGGCGGTGGGAATTTTAAGTCCTGTTAACAGTGTTTCAATCTCTTGTAAAGTCCTAATCTCATGAATGCTACTCTTCAGTTGCTTGTAGCAACTCCCAAGAGGGCTACAAGATTGCTATGATGAAAGGGATTTCTCTCACCATATTAGCATTCTGTGCTTCTTTCTCTTTTTTCTGACAATCATATGGCCTCTTTGATAGAATCAATTTCTGGTACAAGTCAAAATCTCAATGTCTTGTTATTAAAAAATAGACGGCTTACCATAAATTGGTGTAAATAGTTATCCAGAGAGCTCTCTGTGTAGTATATGCCTTCTACTAGCATGTCCAAAATCGTCAAAATAACTTTTTACCATGATCAAGTGTGGGCAAGTCCTTGTTGTTATGCTTCAGTTTGACTTTCATACTTCATAAACTATCTTCTTGTTTTTCTTTGTATGACAGACAAATTGTTGTTTCATTTAGCATTTTGAGGTCATTAATCATGTGATTTCCGTGTATGATTTACTTAGATGTGATGATATTCACGCAGGTGAAAGCGGGGTTTGCTTCATCATCAGAAACTGGAAAGGGCAAGACCAAGCTCTCTGGCAGATGTATTCGACATGGCTATCACTTGGTGAAAGGGAAATCAGGTCATCCAATGGAGGACTATTTGGTGGCAGAATATAAGAAAGTTAATGGCTATGAATTGGGCTTATTTGCAATTTTTGATGGCCACTTGGGCCATGCTGTTGCTGATTATTTGCGATCTCATCTATTCGAGAACATATTGAAAGAGGTTAGGGCATTGCGGATTGTATATTTACTTTATAACATTTGTAGATCATTAAACTATGGAATTTCAAATAGTAATTGCAGGAATTAATATAAACTGCAACTAACTTTTCCATGCAGCCTGAATTTTGGAGTGACATAGAAAGTGCAATAAGGAAAGCGTATGAGAGAACTGACAGTAAAATATTGGAAAAACAAGCTGAGTTGGGAAGAGGAGGTTCTACCGCAGTTACAGCTATCCTAATTGATGGTGTGAACCTTGTGGTAGCAAACATTGGAGATTCTCGAGCAGTGATTTCCAAGAATGGTGTAGCCATACAACTTTCTGTTGATCATGAACCAAGCAAAGAGCGACAGTTGATCGAGGGAAAGGGTGGTTTTGTGTCAAACATTCCTGGTAATCAATGATTTCCGGTTTTGGTAGTCTTATTTTTTTTAATTTTTGAACTTCACAATTTACTTAGAATTTCTGAATAGCACTTTTGAGCAAGTTATACCTGAATTTTTATTCAATTTTGGCAATTTGCAAACTTTGAGGTTTTGGCTTGTACCTGAATTCCTCAAAATTTATTGTACCCAAATTGCAAATTTGTGTTCTTGGATAGGAAAAGTTTTAGGTCAGAGATAAATTGAGGGTAACCATTTGATTTGATACAAGTATGCCTAAAGGAGACCCATAAATTCATTAATCAGATTGGGTAAGTCAACTGGGACTTGTTGTGTGAGAAAAGTTTGAGGAAAACTTAAGAAATTTCATAAAAACAATAAAAACTGCTCATAATAGCTCTTAATTTTGACTATCGATATTGCTCTCAACAAGGCTCAATAGAAAAAGAAAACAAACTGTGTAGCACGTCTCAAATAATTAAGACAAGTGGCTTAAGGACAATCAACAACAAAAATTTGTAATGTCTCACTACATAGGGTCGACCAGAACTTTGTATATGGTAACATCTCCAGTTAAATCAATATTATTCAAATCTGACTTGAGGATAATATAGTTTATCTAAAACCAAATGGCATTTCGTACATGAAGTAAAAACAATGAAGGTTTCTAAATTACAATCAGATAACCCATAAGAACCATACTATACCCTTACTTTCTGTGTTACTAATAGCATGTGTTCCACACAGCATCTCTGATAGATTCTCTTTCTTAGGCTGAAGAGATATGAACTCAAAATTAGATCATTTGTTATGTATTAGAATAGATAAACATCATTCTAAATCTTCACCATGATACATAAGCCCATTTATGTTGTTCACAGATAAAACTTATGCAGTTGTCCGTATGTGAGATAACTTTTACACACACAATGCACATTAAGAGAACAGATGACTCTAGTTAATTAGCAATTTTTAGAGTTACCATGAGAATATAAGATTATTTACACAAGTGTAATATCTTTGTATCGATTGTATTCACATGCTTTAATCCGATATTCTTATGGTGGCAAAAGATTCATATGGTCAACCCTATATAGCATGTGAATACAATTGATACAAAGATATTACACTTGCCCTTGTTTAAAGATGAGGACAATAAACTTGTTATCCAGAGCTATGGAATAAAGTAGCATATTGTGATCTTTGAACACGTCTACAAGATCCTGCATCTTTCCATTGTAATGATTGCCGAGTGTTGACTAATTTAGTAGATATGGCTACTCATATGCAAGATAATCTTTATTTTCTGTAAGTATATTTGTATGTCATGGGCACACTTTATACTTAACTAAATTTAGTAAATATGGCTACTCATGCATGATAATCTTTGTTTTCTGTAAATAGAGTTGTTTATTTGTAAGTCATGGACACACTTTATACTTTACAAGGCCAAACAATATAGTTATAATTGTTAGTGGTCAAAATGCACACTAGATAAATAAATTTGATGCTTTTAATCATGTCTAATCACTTTCATTTTCATCCTCAATTATTCCTTTCTGGATCAAATTTTGTGATTACCACATTAGAAACTCCAAGCAGCCATAAACTTGCTGTCAACTCTTGAGGAATTAGAGTCAGATTGAGGATGGGGGCAATATAACAAAAAAATGGACTACCTAAAAGAATGGTGTTGTGTTTTGTCTAGGAAACCCTACTTTGGTATTTGTGGTTTAAGCTCTAGGAAAAATTCAATCCCACATTCTGAATTCCTATTTGTGTTATTTTCGTACTTATTCCTAATCATCACAAAGTTCACTTTATGTTTGCATGGTGGCTAAGTAGAGGTCGGAGTGGTGCCAACAACACTTCAATCCTTGCTCAGAAGCATAATATGAAATTAATATGTCAGTGATTCTTCATAGAACAGAAGCTTTGATCTTCCTGCATTTCTTCTGTCTAAGTTAACCAGGAAAAGATGACTGTCATGCACATAGCTCATGGTGATAATTCACCATGAATTTACAGGGATGATATGTTACTAGAGACAAGGGTTTAAATCTTGGTTCATTGCTGGTCTCAACAATTGGTCAGACCAGCATGGCAGTTGTTACGGGTGTTATCACCAACAAAAAGTACCATAATGGTGTTTGGTTGGACTAGTAAATGCTAGTAGATACCTACCGGTCTCAATGATATTTGAAACGTTGACTAGAATATGGCTGTTGTGCCCACTTAGGATCATCTTATCACTCATATCAAGAATATGCACATTTTATTGTTCATTGATATACGAGTTATACACAATTACATTTCATAGTTATTTACTTTCGTCTACACTTTTGGAATTTGATAGTTTAATATTAACTAGGAGCCTTAAAGAATTAATGAAAAATTAAAATCAAGTCTATTGCTTCAGGCGATGTGCCGCGTGTGGATGGACGGCTAGCTGTGGCGAGGGCATTTGGAGATCGGAGCTTGAAGGCACACCTCAGTTCTGAGCCAGACGTAGCCGATGAAATCATTGATGAGGACGCAGAGTTTCTAATCCTCGCAAGTGATGGATTATGGAAGGTAAACTCATTTATTTGTTGATTTGTGGGCTTTTCTTGCACTGGGTGCAGTGTCTGTTTCAAAAATTGCATCCATACAGTAGATTCATAAATTCCAAATTAGTTATGACATCTCAACATCTAAATGTGTTGTGAGAGGATGTTGCACATAGTACACAGAGAAAAGAGATGTGATCATACTAAGTAATGGTCTTGACTATGATTCTTCGCTCATTCTGGACTAGCACTTATCAGATGGTGTGAACTGGTCCGATAACTTGTTGGGTTGACGGCATGGAACGTAGCACATGCATCTTAATATCATGTATATTCAAATCGTAATAAAAGTTTTGTGGTACTTGTCTGCATACCATGTGGATATTTGATTACAAGTTTGATACCTGAAACCGCAAATTATGGTGTTTTTGTTCTGTTTGTTTGTTTTTTTTTTTTTTTTTTTTTTTTTTTTGCTTGGGAATATTATATCTCTGTATCTGATCAGGTAATGTCAAACCAAGAGGCAGTGGATTTCATACAAGATGTAAAGGATCCTCAGGCAGCTGCCAGGAATCTGACAGAGGAAGCTGTTGCAAGGAGGAGCAAAGATGACATTTCTTGTATTGTAGTTAGGTTTAGCTAATGTTTCAGAACATATTAGTTTGTACACTGGACCAATATGGGTTTGTATGATATGAAAGATGAAAATATGGAGTGCAGTCTCAATAAAATTGTATTTGATCTTCCCATCTCTAATTGGCATGCATAAGTATATTCTACTCCCATTTGATGGCTGAAACACCACTGGAACGGTGAAGAATGCTACTCCTTTGCAAGTGAATAAAACCATGTACATAAGCTGCTGAAGCTTGGGTTAGTGCCTTGTTATCGTCCGCCCCCTTGGAGGAATGATGGTGTCGATCATGTACTGTTGAGGTACCGATATTTCGGTATTGGGTTGTTTGTCATGTGACGTCATGACGTGGCATCGAGATATCGATCATGTCATCGTTCCTCTATTAAATATATATATATATATATATATATATATATATATATATATATATATATATATATATGATAGGGTGTATCGTCCAACAAAGATCGTCATGTCACCCCCACAAAGCCAAATGGACATATTGGCTCAACTTGGACCATGGGCTTGGGAAGGGGCACTGTCCCGACTTGTTGCTCAATGAGCATGATAAGACAAGGGGCGCACCACTCGAATTAGCAGACAGATTGTTGGTCTGCCCCTCACCCGAGAATCATGCAGCGTATGCTTCTGCATTAGTACTCACATGCATTAAACAACCTCGTACGAATTCCTCTCTTAGCAAGTAGTATAAAAGGCGCTCAGGTGAACTATAGCAAGGGAGGGTTTCCTCTCTTTCATTCACAGAACATACACTCAAGACTCTTCATCTCGCTAACTTGATCATCGAAAGGGTTGAGTCGAGGCGCCCCCACTGCCCGACTAAGGCCTTGGTCTAGGATGCTAGCGACGGACGAGGAATCGGGCGAGTAGGCATACTACAGATCAAGAAGAAAGACACCCCTTGGAATGAACGCCTAACCCGGGTTCAACCATTGAGACCATGTTAGCGCTCCTGCACATCCGGATTGGACCAAGCCAAGACGATACCTCAGCCTTGGCAAAAAGAACACCAACATTCTTAGGACACTAGAAGGAGGGCCCATGTCGCAAGAGCGTCAAGAGCCACTTGGTAACCCGGAGGAACATCCGGGTGAAGGAACTCATGTTCCAAACCTCTCACCCAACTTTGGGAGACCGATTCTCGCTCTATCCTCCGTAGACGGGAACACTTCTTCCCAAACTCCAGCCAGGTACTAGAGATTGTTCAATGACCCAGGGCTCTCACCCCCTGATTGTCACAAACTTAGCTAGTTTTGTCTAAGTCATGCGGTACCCTTGTGTGTCCGTCCGCTAAGGCCAGCCTCCCCGAAACTCCTAGGGTCTCTTAGGACCTACAAAAGAGAAAACGGGTCAGAGAAAATATTTACCACGGAATCCACAAGCAACCACCTTTAACAAATACTTTATATAGCTAATACAAATTACACCCATAGACTTTACAAGCTCTGAATGGTTGCACACAAAGGATCGAGGTTCATTACAGACCGAAGTCCCCACAAGTGTCCATATGACATAACTCTCATTTATAAGTCGAAACTGGGGATGCCAAGCCTACTGCAAGCCCGCTACTTATTGTACAAAGCATGTACAAAAACTAAAGGATATGAAAAAATATGAGCATTATATCGAACACCTTATTTATATTTTTGTCTATTACATTCTCCCCCACTTATTCCTTTGATGTCCTCATCGAAGTCGCTGTAGACACTACATCTCCTTGCCTTTTGCTGAATCTTTAATCTAATGCTCTGGTTACAATATGCCTCTTGGCTCCCAGTTGCTCTCCACCACTGTTGATGAGTAGTCGGACTCTGATCTGTCATGCTACTTCAACTCACTAATGACTGACTCTGGTGTGGGGTCAGCTGAGTTATGCTGATCCTTGTTGATTCTTACGAATCCGTTTGATAAAGAAAAAAAGCTTCCTTGTTTTGCACTAATATGTCAAATATCTCATGCCGCTTGAACTGGATGGATGCTTGTTGGAGCTTTAACGAGCATCATCTTGCAGACTTTTTTGAGGTCCTTCACAAAAATGGCCCATCGATTCTTTTTCGACTTAGTTATTGCTTCTAAGTAGGTTCGTATCACTTCCGCTTTCAATTGACATCCTGTTGGGAAATGAAGCGGACAATCTACTCAGTAATACCAACCACCAATGGTAAGAATTTGACAACTATTATCTTCCATTAGGTTTTTTCGAAGGGTCTTTGAACTTGTGCAGAGCTCCTCTACAAGATAAATAAGAGAGCCGGGGTACTCGGTTTCGCCCATTCTCTTAGGAGTCGAGAAGGCAAAGTTACTTGACTTCACTCGTCTCCTCGAGATTATACTTCATGCATTGAGATGGTTACTAGTCTTTGCCCGCTCTTTGCTTACACTTCAGAAGCACTCGAAGTGTTTGCCCTCCTAACGTTAAGTAAGCTACTATAATTCACCTTCTCTCTACCATCGAACTTCCGAAATGCAAGAAGTTTTACCCGAAAAGAGTAAATTTTCACCCCAACTTGGAGCAAGTCTTTGATAGTTTTGGTCACCTTTGGGATTGTATCATCTTCTTCATCATCTTTGTCGGCTGCTCCTCCTCTGGGTAGAAAAGTTATAACACCACGCACTACCTACTTCGTTCCTTAGTCGAGCACTCTTATATCAACCCAAAGTCCTCCACTTCAGCTATCTTGATGAGAAGCCCGTAAACACTGGTCTTATGAAGTTCCTTGGCCTCTACCCTTCTATCCTGGTACTTGGAGTTTGCCTCTACATTCTTCATCTCCACAGTCTCTTTCATAACCAACATTCTCCCTCCATGAGAGCAAGGGATCGATGACTCCACGGAAGTCCTGCCTCTATGGTACCATGGTGCTTTGTCAAGCCCATGGCCCTACTATCCATTGCTTTACATATGTGTCTCTTTCTTCGTGATCGGTAAATTCACCTCTATGGCACTGTGACACTCCTTCGAGTCAACTCCCTTTCTAACTAATGCTTTGCACTTGGGTAGTTGAGCCCCTAGTTGAGCCCCTCTGGGCTCATCGTCGCTTCCTCGCCCCTTTCGACCACCTACTTCAACACCCTATGTTCTTTGACCAGTTTTTCTTGGTCGATGAAAAGATAGACTATAACTCTTATGCATGGCGTCCACCATCATGTTGCAGGGCTAGCGTCGATTCTGTTTTTCTTAGCTTCCTTAGTAGCAACATTCGCTTACTATGCCTTGTCCTCTGACTTGTTGGGCTCCCTTAAGCTAATGTGAGCAGTGGAGTAGTCCAACTCTCCATCCACTCCGATCATACCTATGTATGATCTAGTCCCCCCGATGGTACTTGCTGGTCTTACACTCAGAATTCTCCCTCGGTGGTATACATCCCCCATATGCTGATAATCAAGGCTTTCATCCGATGTAAGATTTAATGCATACACACGGAAGACTCGCCACTATAGTACCATGACATTCACTCCTTGAATCCATAGACCTTCTTTCTATTGTATTATTCACCGAAGTGGAGCTCCTAGTAGCTCCTGATCATACCTCTGTATGATCACGTCCCTCACGAGATGCTTCCACAAGTGTTGTATTGCCTCGAATTATTCCACCACGATCCGCTGCACCATGTCGCCTCCTGGTGACATCTCCATTGCATTCATATTCTTGTGTAATGAACTTAGACTATAATTTCTCCATGTGTGGCCTCTGTCAGCACATTATAGGGCCTCTGCCACCTCTGATTGTGTTCAATCCTTTGGTAATTCACTTACGTTCACCCATTCTCGGGTCACACCTGAACGAAGCATCGCTTTAGGACTGTCTATCACCTAGTAGCTCTCGAAGTCCCTAGACTTCGCTAAAATGGTGCACCATTGTTTGGATCCTAAGCCTCTATCCCCCACCAGCACAATTTTCATTGTACATCGCTTTCTTCATGACAACTCAAATGACAGCACTGTGGCATATTCTTCAAGAGTACCCGCCTCTGTGTCTCTTGCCTCATGCTAAGACCTTATGATCCCAACTTCGCCTCTGCAAGTTGAGTCACCTTAATCCCTATATCAACTACTTCTCTAAGATAAGATGCATGTGCCTTGAAGCTCCCTTCGTCTTTGACACCATGCAAAATGAGTCTGTCCCATCAGAATGAAGAACCCATGAAATGACATAATCTCACTCTTGCCTGTATAATAGTTTATGTCCTTGACCTTTGTCCAAGGAAAGCTCAGTGCTTCCGCTCCATGTTTTCATCTTCTACGTCGACTCCCTTCATGCGGCTTGGATACTTTACTAAGTTCCACTCGAGTTGCTCCGCCTCTCGATTTGCATTTAGTTGATGGTGGCCTTTGCACCCACCATTCCACGGGTTGGCCCTTCGTTGAGTTCGATTTTCACATCGACTCTAATTGTGCCTTCGTATGATGTTGCCATGGTCACTACCCCACTTGATCTCGCAATGCATCCACCAATGCATTACTTCATTTGAGATCATGGAACGATTTCTCGCTGCTCACTCGATCCATTGAGCTTTGTAGAGATATTATCTTGAGGTACTCTTCCTCAACATATGCGGTCTACTGCACATGATTCTCCCTATGGAGAACCAAGACCTATCTCTCATGGATATTTGTCCTGTTGGAGTAACTTTTCTCTTTGCATTCTTCCCTTTAGAAGTTTTGGAGACCACCATCCCCTTGGACTACTCTGTCTTACTGAACAATCTATGCATTGTTTTACCCACATAAATGCGCTTGCTAGATTATGACTCTCTGCCAATACAGTCACTGTCTACACCCTTCAAGGCCTAGCAATATGTTGAATTGGTTGCACACTCTAGTCTCCAATGGACGTATCCTTTCTATGTTGAAGAACAAGTTTTAATGCTCCATGGCGCCGAGTTCCGGTCGCCTTGGGATGACCACGAACACTCCATCATCCGCATACAAGCCCTTACATGAGTACCAAATTCTTCGAGTTAACAATTCCCCTCACCTCTGTGAGCTTTGCATAACTCTTTCGATCGTTGAGCAACACATCCCACTTTGCATGGTCTCATCTTTTACTAAGCGCCCCGCTTGCTTTGAGCACTGTCAAGTTTGGTTACCAACGTCGAGCCATAGCTCAAACTCAGCCATCCCAATCTTTATGCGCTACATATTCTTTCTAGCTTGCTTGTCCTCGTGGCGCCTCTCGCGTAAGGGATTGGCCATTCCTCGGAATGCCAATCATGGATGCTCGCTCCTCTGAGCAACTCCTTTCCCTACATCTCAATGTTCGTTTACCGAAACAGTCGTGCGTGCTAGTTGCCCTCTATATATCCCAACTAGGTCCCCCATGTTTGCATGGTGAGTGTTTCTACATGTGTTTATCCCACTCTAATATCATCTGTCACGAATTTAGCTGATTTTGCCTAAGTAGTGCGGCACCCTTACATGTCCGTCCGCAAAGGTCAACGTCCATGAAACCTCATAGGGTCCCTTAGAACCTATAAAAGAGAAAACAGGTCAGAGAAAACATTTCCCATGGGATCCACAAGCAACCACTTTTAGCAAACACTTTATATAGCTAATACAAATTACACCCATGGACTTTACAATCTCTGAATGGTTGCACACAAAAGATCAAGGTCCATTACAGATCAAAGTCCCAACAAGTGTCTATATGACACGACTCTCATTAACAAGCCAAAACTGATCATAAAAGCTAATCAAACTAGGGCTGCCAAGCCTACTACAAGCCTGCTACTTGTTGTACAAAGCATATACAAAAATTAAAGGACACAGACAAACATGAGCATTACGTCGAACACCTTGTTTATATTTTTGTCCGTGATAAGGTGGGAGAATGGGACAGCTAGTCGTCTCCCTGCAAGCCTTCCATAAACTTGTGCAGTAGAACCAGGCATTGACGGGAATGATCTAGATTGTCATTCCTCTCATCCCTCTGCTTGCCCTACTGACTCCTCCGCCACAAGCTCTATTGTCGGTACCATACTCGCAACAGGCACCTTCGGCACCCCAGATGCTCCCTCCTTAGTCTCCTCTGAGTCCCTCGCTCCCCTAACAACCCATCCGAGGGTGGCGTCAGCCGAGTGGGGAGTCGTCAGCGGCCCTTCGATTGTAGCCTGAGTAGGGCGAATCGGAAGCTTGCTAGCACCATTCGAGCCACCCCGAGCCAGATACCCTATCGTTGGACTCCACGGATTCGCTCTAGGTCCAACTATGCCATGTCACCCGATGATTGGACGAGGTCCAGAAGGAGGTCCGTGAGTCGAAGGAGGAATGCGGGATGAGCCTACTCGGGGGATCCCCTTTCACTCAGGAAATATAGGATAAGCCCATCCCCATAAGCTTCAGGCTTCCTATGCTGGAAGCCTATGACGGGAGCACGAACCCAACATAGCACGTCGTCGCTCTTCAGGCACAGATGGCGTTGTACATCACTTCTGATGCACTAATGTGTCGGGCATTCCCTACTACCCTCCAAAGCCCCACCCGGATGTGGTACAACTGACTGAGCCTCACTTAGTTTCATCTTTCGACCAGCTAGCGAAGGAGTTCAGGTCCAACTTCCTAGCTTGTGCCAAACTAAAGCCCTTAGTAGCAGTTCTCCTCAAATTGAGCCAAAAGGATGAGGAGTCGCTCTCCCACTTGGTCTATCATTTTGTCGTAGAAATCATAGTAGTACCCGATGATCATCCCTCTTTGATCATGCAGGCATTCATAATGGGCCTACGATTATCCAGGTTTTTCTAGTCCCTGATCGAGCAGCCTTCGGCGACCGTCCCAGAGATGCCCAAGCACGACCACAAAAGGCCCCGCACTGAGAAGTCCCGAGAATAGCCCTTCAAAACCATGAGGAGGCAGCCTGACCGACCGGAGCCATCTTATCCAAGGCCTCCTCCGCTTCCCCTGAATTCCACTCGGACGACTTCTAATCAAGGAGAAGGGGCTACTGAGGACGCCCAACCCTCTGAAGGGTCCAAGAGAGCTGTGAGACTGAGCAAAGTACTACCAATTCCACCAGGATTATGGCCATGACATGAAAGATTGTCACAACCTCCACAATCATATAGAGGAGCTCATCCGCTATGGGTATCTCGGGTGCTATCTCCGGAGGCCCCGAGATCCATCCCCTCTACCGTAGGGGCCCATCGAGAAGCAAATTGACATCATCATCGGGGGCCTGGCGTTTGGAAGGGACAGCACATCGGGACGGAAGGCCTACGCACGGGGCATTATGGAAAAACACCCTCACGAAACCAACGAGCCCCATATCTCCTTCGAGGCAGGAGAGGCTGAATACCCTGGCCATGGTGACACGCTGGTAATCTCGGTACACATCGCCAATGCACTAGTGAAAAGGGTCATGATTGACACTGGTAGCTCAACGGACATCTTGTACCAAGATGCCTTCTAGAAACTCGGGTTGACCATGGCTGTCCTATCTCCGATAAGCTCTACCCTCACCAGGTTTATAGGGGACTCCATTGCCCCTCTCGGGATGACCGTCCTACCTGTCACCCTTGGCCAGGAGCCCCGATCCAAGACTATGATGGTGACCTTTATGGTGGTGGGGCTCCAGACTGCATACAATATCATCCTCGGGTGGCCGACCCTTAATAGGCTAAAAGCATATATCTCTACCTACCACTGCGCCATAAAGTTTTCCACTAGAGCCGGAGAAGTCAGGAGCGACCCATGGGAGTCAAGGCATTGCTACCTGACCACGGTCACATTGCCAAAGAAATCAAGAATTGGTCATCCAACTTGCACTGAAACTGCCACACCACCTCCATCCTCGGATCGACCTCTAGTAGACCCCCGAGAGTTGTCTCAGGCATCAGATCCTCTTTTAGCACATATCGAGACCTATGCCCTATGATATGATATATTGAGTTGTGCCCCCTCAAATCAGGAAAGATTTTTCTGAAGTTATTTTGTGTGCTTGCCCTTTGGACCCCATCATTTATAATAATTCCAACGGGCCAAAGCCCACCAAACAAATACTGGAGCTTCCCCTCGATAGGAGTCGACTTGACCAGGTCGTCAAGGTTGGATCTTCACTTTTTGAGGAGGACCAAGTGCAACTCATCAACTTCCTGGTCGAGAACGCAGATGTCTTCGCATGGTCGCCCAAGGATATGTCGGGCATTGATTGCAACGTTATCGAGCACCACCTCAGCATTCCACCCGGGGGAAAGCCTACAAAACAGAAGCCCTGTAGGTTCACCCTAGATCAGCAAAAGACAATAGTGATGAAGTAGATCGCCTCATGGAGGTTGAGTTCATAGCTGAGGCCAAATACCCCCATTGGCTCTCCAATGTAGTATTAGTTAAAAAATCAATTAGAAGCTAGAGGATGTGCATCAACTATACAGATCTCAAATGGGCATGCCCGAAAGATTGTTACCCTCTCCCTAGAATTGATCTGTTAGTTGACCAGACGTTGGGACATGAACTCCTCACATTTATGGATGCCTTCTCGGGCTACAACCAAATATGGATGGCCCCCGAAGATCAAGAACACACCACATTTATCACGGATAGAGGAGTTTGCTACTATAAAATGATGTCATTTAGCCTAAAAAATGTTGGGGCGACGTACTAGAGGATAGTCAACCAGATGTTCAAGTATCAAGTCGGGAGAAATGTAGAAATCTACATCGATGACATGATTGGCAAAAGCGAAGTTGCTAGAACTCACAAGATCCCGTCGAGACATTTTGAACTCTTTAAGAGTTCAAAATGCATCTCAACTCAGCTAAGTGCGTATTCAAAGTGAGCTTGGGAAAGTTTCTTGGCTTTATTATTTATCAAGGAGGATAGATAATAACCCCGAGAAGGTCCAAGTGATAATCACGATGCAACCCTCTTGAACTATCAAAGAAACATAATGTCTTATGGGGATTGCTGGTTATAGGTGCCCTACAAGCCAATCACGTGAGTGATGACATGTGTGACACGCTACGTGATCATTTTGCATATGATTAATATTGACATATTCTCACATTATATTATATGTAGCATATATATTATAATACCCTTGGTTCTACGCAATGAGAATCAGATCATGATGAGATCACGATAATGAAATTGATTCACATTTAAACACAAATCCTAAATAATCTCGGTCATAGGTTGCTCGAGAGGGACATCGAGATAACCGGACAGACCAGTGTACTATATACCCGTTCATATGATGGAGGCGGCTAGTCTCATAGCCACTTGTGTGGAGACACTAAGGATATAGTACAGGTGCTCATTGGAGAATTTCACTAATTGATCTGCTTATGAAATATTGTATGGTTAATGATACCTAATGTCAGACAATGATTTTATAGTTCTAGTTGTGTATCTAGTCCTTAAACTTGAGACACCAATGATGTCTTGTATGAGTACTCATTTCTTTGACACCAGACTTACAGGTTTGGAAAGTTCTAGATCTAGTACAACTAGTTATCGGGATTGATAGTCAACCTTACGAAGGCAATTGAGTGTCAATAGGAGATCATCCACTCTCGGTATCATGAGAAAAATATCTCATATGTGCTTGCTCAAACAAATCCATGGCCAAGGTTATTCAGATTGAGAGAGAAAGAGTTCTTCGAGAGAATCTGATTAGAGCGAGAATATAACGGATTTCATATGTGACCTGACAGTACCATATCCAATATATAATTGTTGGGATATTAGTTGGATGAGGGATTATAGATACACGATAACTATGGACAGACAGGTCTGATGTATTCGATCCCCCTATACCGTCTGGGGACTATGGCATAGTGGCTTAGTACGTCCATAGTCGATGAGTCAAGTGAATTATTATAGAGATAATAATTCACTATATCAGAAAGAGTTCTGATGTGAGTGACTCACGGTCAGCTCGGTATCGGGCCTAGAGGGTCACACATATATGGTGGATGCTTCAGCGAATAGAGGATTCGATGGAGATCTAATTAGCCCCTATTCTCATTAAATGAGACCCTATGATGATGGGCTCTCTGATTAAGACCCAATTAGATGTCTAAGGAGATTATTGGATAAAGATCCAATAATTCAAGGTTAGTGGGTACTTGGATGGAGATCCATTACCCACTAAGGAAGAGTCATAGGATTTTTTGGTGGCTCTCTATAAATAGGAGGGGAGACTCATGGTTGATAGGCTACAACTTTAGCCACCACCTCCTATTCTCCTCCCTTCCTCTGCGCAAGAGTTATGAAATCAGATTGGAGGAGTTTCACTACAGAGATCCATCGTGTGTATACCGCTAGAGAGGACGTTTGACCTCCTTCATCTTTTCCATCTGGATCTAGAATACAGGGATATACGATCTCCCTAGGTAAAATCAATTTCTCACACATCGTGATTTTTTTTATTTTTGCAGTTTTTCTCACGATCCTAATCTTTTGCATGAAGATTTGATTTACGTGGGAAACCAGTTTTTGTTTTGATTTTCACTACGCATGTGATGCACCCGCTGAGGTTTTCGAACAGTGGTATCATAGCCAAGGTTTTCATGTGAAAGATTGGTTTTAATCTGCGTGTGATGAGATTGAATCGCGTAAAATCGTTCTACGCGTTCTTGCTGCGTTTTCGCAACAAACGCAGCGAGGAGGAGGATGGGCGGCCGACCACGTCCTGGCCACCTATAAGGGGGCAGCCGGCTGTGGCCAAGGCCCCCCAGCAAAGGGGCGACTGGCTGTGGCCATGGCCCCTTGCACAGGGGGCGATCGGCTGTGGCCAGCCCGCAGGGGCGATAGGCACCTGCAGGCACGATTTCATGCAACGTGGCGCCCGTAAGGGGTGGCCGCCGATGGCCAGCCTGCAAGGGGCTGCTTGCCCACAGCAAGGCCGCAGGGGCAGCACCCCCCCATGACCAGGCCGTAAGGGTCGGCTTCCCGCGGCGAGGCCATAGGGGCAGAGCCCGCCCGTAGAGGGGCGGCACCCACCACCTGCGCAGGGGCAACGGTGGCGACGACGGTGGCGTAAAGAGGGAAGAGGAGGACCTAGGGCATTCCTTTTAAGAAAAGGATTATTTTGTCCCTCTAAATTTGGAAAATTCTGAGGATTGTCCAGATATGTACATAATTTCTAAAATACCCTCAATAATTCTAAAAATTTCGAGGAATGTCCTCTCATCTAAAATTATAAAAATTTCCTTGACGATTCTGGAAATTCTGAGCATATCCTAATTTTCAGAAAAATAATTAATTAAATAGTTTAGTTAATTATTATATATATCTAGTAATCCTACATATGATGTGATGTACATGCGATATATGATATGGATGGATGATCATGAGCTATGTGTTATGATGTGTGTAATTATGATTATTATTATTATTGAGGCCTACGAGCCTTCGTTTTTCTCATTTATTATCGGGCCTGCGTGCTTGTGATTATTTATAATTACATGGAGAGGCACGACAGGAAAGTGGAGGTAACAACGGGACCCACGATGTCATGGCCGGAGATCACGTCGCATGGTGATACGACGATCCGACGGAACCGATGATGATGAGATCAACAATCATAGGGCATGGAGATGCGCCGATGCACACATAGATCCTATTTTGAGTGATTAGGCCCATTGGCTCGGGTTTAATCATATTAGGTGATGGCTCATGATCATTCGGTGTGGCTTGTATATGTGATGTGTTATACACCTACTAGATATATGTATATATATATATATTTGCATGCGATGTAGATATATATTAAATATGTATGTATGTGACACGATATATTAGGAGACCGATACGAAACAAAAACCCCTCCTACGATAATATTAAGTCGGTAAGCGTGAGGCAATAAGATTGACCCACGTGGCCTTCCATCGTTATAGGAAGAAATTGAATCACGACATAGGTTTAGTTGGTCGAGTCCCTTGAGACTCACCTATTTACGTGATCGAGTTCTTGCCTACGACATAGAGATGTCACCGGTGACCTGAGGACATGGTATGTTTAGTCGAGTCCCTCGATGGCATATCATCAAATCAGACTCATCTTGTAACGATGGTGATGACTTAACTGAATATCATGGTTGGTCGAGTCCCTCGAGACCATGATGATCCGGAGGTCGAACGTGATGGGAATCATAAAAAGTTATGATTGGCAAGAGTTACCTACCTTTTGGGCTTAGTGTAATTGGTCGAGTCCCTCGAGATTGTACTAAGACGCTAATTGGATCCCGATCCCCCCTAGGAGTCTACTAGAGACTTTTATCTCACGTGTCGAGGGTGTCGCTTGATTCGCTAGGAAAATAGTTGGAGTATATTAAGATAGAAGTCCATATCTTAATTAGTATTTTCTATAAAATCTACATGTTATTTATTTTCGCTATATATTGTTTTGTTAGAAACATGTCGCTCACAAACCCCCTATGTGGCATACTTGATGCCGACCGCCTCACTGGTCCAAATTATACAGATTAGCTCCACAATTTGAGAATTATTCTCATGACGGAGAAAATTGTATATGTCCTTGATACAATTATGCCCACGCCGAAAGAAGGGACAAGCGAGGATGAGATTGCTCGCTATGTGAAATACATAGATGATTCCACGTTGGCAAAATATTATATGTTGGCCTCCATGACTCCTAAGTTACAGAGGCAACATGAGAGCATATATGCATATTCTATCCTTCATCTCTGTCAGCTGTTTGAGAAACAAGGAAGAACTCAAAGATATGAGATATCTAAGAGACTCTTCTAAGCCAGGATGACAGAAGGGACATCGGTTGAGAACCATGTCCTAAAGATGATAGAGTGGATCGAGAAACTCATAGGTCTAGGAATAGTCCTAGAGGATAACATGTGTGTTGATCTTATACTTCAGTCCCTACCAGATTTTTTTTCTCACTTCATCATGAATTTTAAAGTTTGAGGTGACTCTCCCTGAGCTCCTCAATATGTTCAAGGCAGCTAAGAGTGCCATTAAGAAGGAGAAGCCAGTTCTCTATATTAGTGAGACCAAAAAGAAAAGAAAGGCCAGTAAGACTCTTAAGAAGGGCAAGGGCAAGGGCAAAGAAAGACGAGATAAGACAAAGGTTGCCAATAGAGACCTGGCAAAGGACAAAGGACAGTGCTTCCACTACGGCCAAGATGGGCATTGGAAGAGGAATTGTAAGGACTACCTTGCAGAGAAGGCGAGACAGAAGCTTGGAGATGCTTCAAGTATATTCATGATCAGTCTCTACTTGTCAGATTTTTATGATAACACATGGGTATTGGATACCGGGAGTGTTTATCATATCTGTAATTCATTGCAGGTTCTGGCAAGACCTAAGAGATTGGCTAGAGGCGAGATGAACGTAAAGATGGGCAATGAAGCAAGAGTTGTTGCAGTTGCTATTGGAGAGGTCACCCTACATCTGCCTGGTGGAGCTATTATTGCATTAGATGCATGCTATTTTGTCAAATCCAATATCAAAAATATTATTTTCTATCTCTTGTTTGATAATTAGTGGATATAAATTAGTTTTTGAGAATAATAATTGTTCAATAATTATGGATGATGAGATCATCACTAGAGGGACCCTTATAAATGGCTTATATGGGTTAGACACTTCTCCACACATCATGAATATAAATATGTCTAAGCGGAAAAGAGATAAGGTGAATAATGCATACCTATGGCATTGTAGGCTAAGTCATATACATGAGGGAAGGATTCAAAAGTTGTTAAAAGATGAATACTTAGATCTATTTGATTATGAGTCATATTTAACTTGCGAACATTGCCTTCGTGGGAAGATGACCAACTCTCCTTTTAGTGGAACTGGAGATAGAGCTACTAAGCTATTAGAACTCATACATAGTGATGTATGTGGTCCCATGTCGACTCAGGCTATAAGAGTTACTCATACTTCATTACATTCAACGATAATTTCTCTAGGTATGGACACATGTACTTGATGAAGTGCAAGTCCGATGCCTTTGAGAAATTCAAAAAATATAAAAATGAGGTGGAGAACCAAATTGGAAAGAGTATTAAGACTCTTCGATCAGATCGAGGAGAAGAATACTTGAGTACGGAGTTCACCCATTTCCTTAGAGATAATGAAATTCTATCCCAATGGACACCTCAGCTCAATGGTGTATCAGAAAGGAGGAATCACACGTTGTTAGACATGGTGTGGTCTATTATGAGTTTTGTTGACCTACCCGTCTCATTCTGGGGATACGCCCTAGAGACTGCAGCTTACCTTCTGAACAGAGTTCCATCAACATCAGTAGTGTCTACACCATATGAGATATGGAAAGGAAAGAAGCTCGATCTTAAGCTAGTTAAGATTTGGGGCTGTCCTGCCCACGTTAGAAGACACAACCCCGATAAGTTGGAATCAAGGACAGAATGGTGCACATTCGTGGGATACCCAAAGGAAACTTGTGGGTATTATTTTTATCACCCCGAGGACCGAAAGGTCTTTGTTGCCAAGAGAGTTGTGTTCCTTGAGAAGGAACACATTCTTGGTGGAAACAATGGGTGCAAGATAGAATTGAGCGAGGTTGGAGAACCTAGCTCAAGCACCATTCCAGAGCCTGAGTCTATTTAGGTACCTAACACACAAGTTCCAACTTTGCATAGGTCTAGTAAAGTATCTCACCCTCCTGAGAGATATGTGAGATATATCAGTGGAGATGACTCTTAGGATGTTGATCCTTAGACCTACGAGGATGCTATTATGACTATAAACTCTGGGAAGTGGCAAGAAGTCATGAATTCTGAGATAGATTTCATGTACTCTAATAAGGTTTGGAACCTTGTGGATGCACTTAAGGATATTGTACCCATCGGCTGCAAATGGATCTTCAAGAAGATCATAGTGGATGGAAATGTAGAGACCTATAAAACAAGGCTGGTAACTAAAGGATATCGTCAAAGACAAAGAGTTGACTATGACGAAACTTTTTCACCTATAGCCATGTTGAAGTCCATTAGAATTATTTTGGCCATTGTAGAACACTATGACTATGAGATCTGATAGATGGATGTCAAAATGGTATTCCTCAATGGCAACCTCGAGGAGATGTATATGATATAACTAGAGGGATTCGTATCCAAAGAGAGTCCAGATAAAGTGTGCAGATTGCTTAGATCCATTTATCGATTAAAACAAGTTTTCCGAAGTTAGAACATAAGATTTGATGAGGTGATCAGATCTTATGACTTCGTTAATAACGAAAATGAGCCTTGTGTGTACAGGAAGGTAAGTGGGAGCGCTATTATCTTCTTGGTGCTATATGTAGATGACATCATAATCATTGGGAATGATGTAGGAATGCTCTCCACAGTAAAGGCTTGGCTATCTAGAAACTTCTCTATGAAAAACTTAAGGGAAGCATCCTATATTTTGGGGATCCGGATCTATAGAGATAAATCCAAGAGGATGCTTGGCTTGTCCTAGTCCAGGTATTGTCAAAAGGTTTGGCATGAAGAATTCCAAGAGAGGTCTCATACCAATGAGACATGTAATATCATTTTTTGGGAGTATGTCCCCAAAGACTCCTAAAAAAATGGCAAACATGAATAAGATACCTTATGCCTCAGTGTAGGGTCTATCATGTATGCAATGCTATGTACCAGACCTGATATAGCACATGCTCTGAGTGTCACGATCTGGTATCAGGCAGATCCAGGTTTAGAACACTGGAAGGCAGTAAAGTGTATCCTTAAGTACTTGAGAAGGACCAAGGATCTTTTACTGGTATATGAAGGAGGTAGCCTCAAGGTTGAGGGCTACACAGACTCGAGTTTTCAGTCTGACATTGATGATAGCAAGTCAAATTCAGAGTATGTTTTCACCCTGAATGGATGAGCAGTAAGCTGGAAGAGTTTCAAGTAAGATACTACTGCTGACTCGACCACAAAGGTGGAATACATTGTTGTAGCAGAAGCAGCAAAGGAAGGGGTATGGATGAAGAAGTTCATCAAAGATTTGGGAGTCATACCAAGCAGCATGGAGCTGACTCCCATATATTTGCCAGTGACAGGGCGATAACTCTAACAAGGGAACTCAGGTCTCATCAAAATTGTTCTGAGTAGGTTCCATCTGATTAGAGCGATCATGACCCAAAAAGATATAGTAATGAAAAGAGTTTCATCTGAAGATAACTGATGAAGTCGTTGGCTCAGATTGTATTTGAGCGTCATAGGGGTCTAATGAGGATTAGACACATAGGTGATTGACTTTTGGTCAAGTGGGAGGTTGCTGGTTACATGTGCCCTGTAAGCCAATCACGTAAGTGATGGCACGTGTGACACGCTGTGTGATCTTTTCACTTATGATTAATATTAGCATATTCTTACATTATATTATATATAATATATATACTGTAATGTCCTTGGTTCTGTGCAATGGGAATCAGATCGTGATGAGATCACGGTAATGAGATTGGTTCACCTTTAAATACAGATCCTAAATAATCCCGATCATAGGTTGCTCGAGAGGGATATCGAGATAACTGAATAGATCGGTGTACTATATACCTATTCATATGATGGAGGCGGCTGATCTAATAGCCACTTGCGTGGAGACACTACGGATATAGTATAGGTGCTCATTGGAGAATGAGTTTACTGATTGATCGGCCTATGAAATGCTGTATGGTTAATGATACCTAATGTCAGACAGCGATTCCTTAGTCCTAGTTATGTATCTGGTCCTTAGACTTAAGACACCAAGGATGTCTTGTATGAGTTCTCCTTCCTTTGATGTTAGACTTATATGTTTGGAAAGTTTTAGATCTAGTACAATTGGTTATCGGGATTGGTAGCCAACCTTACGAAGGTAATTTAGTGTTAGTAGAGGATCATTCACTCTCGGTATCACGAGAGGAATATCACATATGTGCTTGCTCAGACAAATCCCTAGCCAAAGTCATTCGGATTGAGAGAAAGAGTTCTCCAGGAGAATCTGATTAGAGCGAGACTATGATGGATTTTGTATGACCTGACAGTACTATGTTCAATATATGGTCTTTAGGATATTAGTTGGATGAGGGATTATAGATACATGGTAACTATGGATAGATAGGTCCGATGGATTTGATCCCCCTGTACCGTCTGGGGACTGTGGCATAGTGGCCTAATACGTCCATAGTTGATGAGTCAAGTGAATTATTATGGGGATAATAATTCACTATATCAGAAGGAGTTCTGATGGGAATAACTCACGGCCAGCTCGGTATCGAGCCTAGAGGGTCACACACATATGGTGGATGCTTCAGCGAATAGAGGATTGAATGAAGATCCAATCAGCCCCTATTCTCATTAGATGAGACCCTGTGGTGATGAGCTCCTTGATTAAGACCTAATTAGAGGCCTAAGGAGATTATTGGATAGAGATCCAATAATACAAGGTTAGTGGATAATTGGATGGAGATCCAATACCCACTAAGGAAGGAGCCCTAGGGTTTTTTGGTGGCTCTCTATAAATAGGAGGGGAAACTTATGGTTGATAGGCTGCAGCTTTAGCCACCACCTCCTGTTCTCCTCCCTTCATCTGCGCAAGAGTTGCGAGATCAGATTGGAGGAGTTTCGCTGCAGAGATCTATCATATGGATACCGCTAGAGAGGAGGACGTTTGACCTCCTTCATCTTCTCTATCCGGATCTAGAATACAGGGATATACGATCTCCCTAGGTAAAATCAATCTCTCACACATCGTGATTTTTTTATTTTTCTCACGATCCTAATCTTTTGCACGATGATTTGATCTACATGGAAAATTAGTTTTTGTTTTAATTTCTACTGCGCATGTGATGCACCTGTTGAGATTTCCCAACAGAGATACTTGCCGCCATTCACTAGTTCCTATACTAAGTTAGAGACAAGTGCCTTCCCTTCTTCAGGCGCTGCAACATCAGAAGGACTTCCAATGGGACTCGGAATGTCAGAGAATGTTCGAGGACCTGACACACCTGGCCTGATTATTGTGGCTCACCGCAACAAGCCCAGTCAACCTCTCAGCCTGTACCTCGTAGTTAGTGGTTAGCGCTGTCCTTGTATGAGAAGACGAGGGTATCCAAAAGCCCATCTACTATATCAGTCACGTCTTGACCGACCTCGAGGGATGATATCCGTCAATAGAGAAACTAGTCATGGCCTTGATATAGTTTGCTAGGAAGCTGTGTTTATACTTCCATGTCCATCCAATACAAGTGGTAACTAACTAACCCCTTCGTTAGGTTCTGCTAACTTGAATGTCACAGGATGCATGCTTCGCTAGTCAGTCAAGCATGGCGAGTTCGACATCCAATACTTCCCCAGGACGGGAATCAAGGCACAAGCCATAGTTGATTTCGTCTTCGAGCTGATGCTGGGGGTGGCCGACACTCGGGATACCAAACAATCGCCCTGGACCTTGTTCGTGGACCGGTCGGCAAATGCGGAGAGAGGCGACATCGGTCTCATCCTGTAGGGACTCGATGGACAATCACACGAGTACGCACTGCATCTCAAGTTCAAGGTGACCAACAATGAGACATAATACAAAGTTCTGCTACGCGGCCTGCGCCTGGCTACGGAGTTAGGTGTAAAGGAGCTTGAAGCCTACAATGACTCTCGACTAATGGTCGGGCACATCCAAGGTGACTACGAAGTTCGTGACCCAATAATGGTAAATAAACTTACCACGATGTGACAATTAACAACTGGTTTCCAACATTTCATTCTGAGAAGGATCCCACGAAAGAAAATACCCAGATAGACTCATTAGCAAAGAAAGCATCGACAAAGATTGAAGGGGGCTGCCCCCGAGCATCGATGCAATAGCCGCCTGATCTTCGTAAGGTTGGCTACTAATCTCAATAATCGGTTGTACTAGATTTGAAATTTTCCAAACATGTAAGTCTGACATTAAAGAAAGGGGTACTCAAACAAGACATATTTGGTGTCTCAGTCTAAGGACCAGATGCTCAATTAAGACTATGGAATCGCTATATGATATTATGTATCATTAACCATATAATATTATATAAGTGGATCAATTAGTGAACTCATTCTCCAATGAGCACTTGTACTATATCCTTAGTGTCTCCACACAAGTGGCTATAAGACCAGTCGCCTTCATCATTTGGTCGGGCATATAGTATATCGGTCTGTCTGGTTATCACGATGTTCCCAACCTAGATTATTTATGATATGTATTTAAAGGTGAATCTATCTTATTATCGTGATCTCATCATGATCTGATTCATATTGCATAGAACCAAAGACATCATAATATATATATGCAACATATAATATAATATAAGAATATGCTAATAATAATTATAAGCAAAAAGATCGCGCAGCGTATCACACATACCATCACTAACATGATTGGCTTGCAAGACACCTGTAACCAGCAATCTCCCACTTGTAAGCCAATCACCTGTGTGTCTGATCCCCATCATAACCCTATGACGCTCAAATATAATCTGAGCCAGCAATTTCGTTAGTAGATCTGTAATGTTATCTTCAAATGAAACTCTTTTCATTACTATATCTTTACGGGCTATAATCTCTCTAATTAGATGGAACCTCCTTAAAACGTGCTTAGACTTTTGATGAGATATGGGTTCCTTCGCTAGAGCGATCGCCCGGTTGTTGTCATAGTATTTGGGAATCAGCTCCACGCTGTTTGGAACAACTCCTAAATCTCTGATGAACTTCATCATCCATACCCCTTCCTATTCATATCTTATATGGTGTAGACACTACTGACTTTGATGGAATTCTGTTCAGAAGGTAAGTTGTGGTCTCTAGGGCGTATCCCCAGAATCTCATTATCCTTGAGGAAATGGGTGAACTTCATACTCAAGTACTCTCCTCCTCGATCTGATCAAAGAGTCTTAATACTCTTTCCAATTTGGTTCTCTACCTCATTCTTATATTTCCTGAATTTCTCAAAGGCCTCATATTTATACTTTATCAAATACACGTGTCCATACCTAGAGAAATTATAAGTGAATATAATGAAGTATGAGTAACCACCTATGGTCTGAGTCGATATGGGACCACATACATCACTATGTATGAGTTTTAATAACTCAGTGGCTCTCTCTCCAGCTCCATTAAAAGGAGAGTTGGTCATCTTCCTACGAAGGCAAGGTTCGCAAGTTGCATATGACTCATAGTCAAATGGATCTCGGTATCCATCTTTCAGCAACTTTTGAATCCTTCCCTCATATATATGACCTAGCCTACAATGTCATTGGTGTGCATTATTCACCTCATCTCTTTTCCTCTTAGACATATTTATATTCATGATGTGTGGAGAAGTGTCTAACACATATAAGCCATTTATAAGGATCCCTTTAGTGATTATCTCATCATCCAAAATTATTGAACAACTATTATTCTTAAAAATTAATTTATATCCACTAATTGTCAAACAAGAGATGAAAATAATATTTTTGATAATGGAAGGGACAAAATAGCATGCATCTAATGCAATAATAGCTCCACTAGACAGATGTAGGATGACATCCCCAACAGTAATTGTAGCAACTCTTGCTCTATTGCCCATCTTGAGGTTTATCTCACCTCTAGCCAATCTCCTAGGTCTTGCCAGAATCAGCAACGAATTACAGATATGATAAGCACTCCCGATATCCAATACCCATATGTTATCATGCAAATCTGACAAGTGGAGACTAATCATGAATATACCAAAAGCTTCTCTAAGCTTCTGTTTCGCCTTATCTGCAAGGTAGTCCTTACAGTTCCTCTTCCAATGCTCATCTTGGCCGTAGTGAAAGCACTGTCCTTTGTCATTTGTTGGGTCTTTCTTGGTAACCTTTGCCTTACCTGGTCTTCCTTTGCCCTTACCCTTCTTAAGGGTCTTACTAGCCTTCCTTTTCTTATTGGTCTCACCAATATAAGAATTGGCTTCTCTTTCTTGATGATGCTCTCAACTTCCCTCAACATATTGAGGAGCTCAGATAGAGTCACATCAAGCTTGTTCATATTAAAGTTAATAATGAACTATGAAAAGGAATCCAATAGGGACTGAAGTATAAGATCAACACATAAGTTATCATCTAGGACTATCTATATACTTCACAAAGTGAGCTATCTCATCCTCGCTTATCCTTTCCTTGGCGTGGGCACAATCGTGTTAAGGACATATACATTTTCTCCTCCATGAGAATAATTTTTAAATTACAGAGCCAATCTATATAATTTTGGACCAGTGAGGCGGTTGGCATCAAGTATGCCATATAAGGGGTTTGCAAGTGACAAATAAGATGTAGTGTAAATTAATAACATACAGATTTTACAGAAAATACTAATTAAGATATAGACTTTTATCTTAATATACTCCCACTATTTTTCTAGTGAATCATGCGACACCTTCGACACGTGAGTCAGAAGTCTCCGGCAGACTCCTAGTGGGGATCATGATCCAATTGGCGTCTTAGTGCAACCTCGAGGGACTCGACCAATTACACTAAGCCCAAAAGGTAGGCAATTCTTGCCAATCACAACTCCTTGTGATTCATATCATGTTCGGCCTTCGAATAATCATGGTATCGACTGCTCGACCAACCATGAAGTTCAGTTAAGTCATCACCATCGTTACAAGATGAGTCTGATTTGATGGATATGTTATCGACTACTCGACCAAATCATACCATGTTCTCAGGTCACCGGTGGCATATATATGTCGTAGGCAAGAACTCGATCACGTAGATAAGTGAGCCTCGAGTGACTCGACCGACTCAACCCATATCGTGATTTAATTTCTTCGTATAGCGATGGAAGGCCACATGGGTCAATCTTATTGCATCATGCTTACCGACTTAATATTATCGTAGGAGGGGTTTTGTTTAATATATATCTACATCGCATATAAATATATATATATACATATATCTAGTAGATGTATAACACATCACATATACAAGCCACACCGAATGATCATTAGCCGTCACCTAATATAATTAAGCCTGAGCCAATAGGCCTAATCATTCATAATAGGATCTATGTGTGCATTGTCATATCTCCATGCCCTTTGATTGTTGATCTTGTCATCATCGATTTCGTCGGATCGTCGCATCACCATGCGATGTGATCTCCCGCCACGACATCGTGGGTCCCGCTGTCACCTCCACGCTCTCGTTATGCCTCTCCATGTAATTACAAATCATCACAGGCACACAGGCCCAACGATAAATGAGAAAAACATAGGCTCGCAGACCCCAATAATAATAATTATTATTATTATTATCATAATTACACACATTCCAACACATGGCTCATGATCATCCATCCACATCATACATCACATCATATGTAGGATTACTAGATATATAATAATTAATTAAACTATTTAATTAATTAATTTTTTAAATCAGGACATGCTCAAAATTTTTAGAATTATCAGAGGTATTTTCATAATTTTGGATGAGAGGACAGTCCTCAAAATTTTTAAAATTATTGAGGCTATTTTTAAAATTTTGGTAATATGACAGACCTCAAAATTTCTCAAATTCTAAGGAGCAGGATCATCCTTTTCTCAAAAGGATGCCCTAGCCCTTCCATCACCCTCACTACGCCGTCGTCGCTGCCCCAGTGCAGGTGGTGACTGCCTTGCCCGCTGGCAGCCCCCATGCCAAGGGGCAGCCGCCCCTGCGGTCGGCTCCGCTCCCACGGGCGGCACCTCCACGGGCGCTGCCCCTCTGCGAACTGGTCGCAGGCGGGTGCTGCCCGTGCTAGCGGTAGGCAGCAACCCTTGCGGGCGACGCTTTTGCCTGCTGGCGTCGCGCCTGCGGGCTGCTGCCCCTGCGGGCGATCGCCAGTAGACTGCTGGTGTCTGCCGCCCCTTGCAACCACCATTGGCCTCCCTTGCTGGTTGGCCCTGGCCGCAATCGATCGCCCCCTTGCAGGGGCCCTTGGCCATGGCCGACTGCCCCTGCAGGGGGCCTGGCCGTGGCCAGCCACCTCTGCATGCAGACAGCATGCAGGTGGTCACCCCTCGCCCGTAGGCACCGCCTACTTTCGCTGCCAATCGCTGTAACAAACGCATATAACAGTTCTATGCACTACAATCTCATCATACGCAGTTTAAAACTAATCTTTCTTACAAAAATCTAGCTCTGATACCAATGTTGGGAAACCTCAGCGGGTGTATCACATGCACAGTGGAATTCAAAACAAAAATTGATTTCCCACACAGATGAAATCATTGTGCAAAAGACTGGGGTCACGAGAAAAATCGCAAAGACCGAAAAAATCATGATGCGTGAGAGATTGATTTTACCTAGAGAGATCATATATTCCAGTATTTTCAGATCCGGATGGAGACGATGAAGGAGGTCAAGCATCCTCCTCTCTAGCGGTATCCATACGATGGATCTCTGCAGCGAAACTCTTCCAATTTGATCTCGCAACTCTTGCACAAAGGGAGGGCGGAGAATAAGAGGGGAGGCCTAGAGAGCCACAAAAAAACCCTAGGGCTCCTGCCTTAGTGGGTAGCCTCAATCAAGGAGCCCATCAGCATAGGGTCTCATCTAATGAGAATATGAGCTAATTGGATCTTCATCTAACCTTCTATTTGCTGAAGCATCTACCATATGTGTGTGACCCTCTAGGCCCGATACCGAGCTGACCGTGAGTCACTCCCATCAGAACTCCTTCTGATATAGTGAATTATTATCCCCATAATAATTCACTTGACTCATCGACTATGGACGTACTAAGCCACTACGCCATAGTCCCATAACGGTACAGGGGATATCGAATCAATCGGACCTATCTGTCTATAGTTACCGTGTATCTATAATCCCTCATCCAATTAATATCCCAAAGACCGTATATTGGATATGGTACTATCAGGTCATATGTAGAATCAGTTTATCTTGCTCTAATTGGATTCTATTGGAGAACTCTTTCTCTCTCAATCTGAATGACCCTGGCTAAGGATTTATCTAAGCAAGCATATACGAGATATTCCTCTTACGATACCGAGAGTGGATGATCCTTTATTGACACTCAATTGCCTTTGTAAGGTTGACTACCAATCCTGATAACCAGTTGTACCAGATCTGAAACTTTCCAAACTTGTAAGTCTTGCATCAAAGAAATGAGTACTCATATAAGACATCCTTGGGGTCTCAAGTCAAAGGACCAGATACATAACTGGGACTATGAAATCACTATCTGACATTAGGTATCATCAACAATACAACATTCCATAAGTGGATCAATATGTGAACTCATTCTCCAATGAGCACCTATATTATATCCTTAGTGTCTCCACACAAGTGGCTATGAGACTAGCCACCTCCATCATATGAACATGTATATAGTACACCGGTATGTTCGATTATTGTGATGTCCCTCTCGAGTAACCTATGACCAGGATTATTTAGGATATGTGTTTAAAGGTGAATCGATCTCATTATCGTGATCTCATCACGATCTGATTCTCATTGCATAGAACCAAGGATATCATAATATATATATGCAACAGATAATATAATGTGAGAATATGTCGATATTAATCATAAGCAAACAGATCATGCAGTGTGTCACACGTGCCATCATTCACGTGATTGGCTTGCAGGGCACCTGTATCTAGCAGGCCCGTCCATTCACACCTTATGTTAGGGGGTCAGTGAAGCCCACCGCGCCTTTAACAAGCTATCCCCAACCGACTCTGAGCAGTTAGCTATCTCCCGAGCTATATAGGGCTCATCAGGCACTCAAACTCTGACCCAACAAACGTCCCTCATGGAGTGGGGACGGGCGACCCCCTTCTCTTTCTTTCGATTGCTCCCCTCCCCCCGAGGGCCTTCGGGCATAGGCTTTGGCTTTAGGGTGGGCTTTGGAGAGGCTCCCTTGATAAGGTCGACAGAATCGTCTGACCTCTTCAGCTTTTTCGCATGAGGCCCGACTTCGACGGGCACCGGCTCCTTGGCAGTAGGCTTGACAGCAGGACGAGATGTCTTAGGGCAAGGAGCCCAAGCAGCAATCGCTTTCTTCATCCCAAAGAGATTCATACCTATAAAATATGCCAAGCCATCAGAGATAGAAGACATAAAGCAAACAACGAAACATATACGCAAAGCGAGTCATACCCTCAAGGGCCAGACTAAGGCTCGCCACCTCCAGCTAGGCTTTGGTCATCGACTTGATCATCATCGAGGAGGAAAGAATCCCCCTCAGTCATGTAACCTGCTCCGCCTCAACCTTTGTTAGAAGGGGAGGAGAGTTATCGTCTCGGCCATATCACTTTAGGTTGAAGCCTCAACCCCTGAAGGCATTGACAAATAGGAATCAAACTTTCCATCCCTTATTGTTGGAAGGAGCCCCACACACTCGGAACCCACTATGGGCGATCAAATAGTAGCTTCCATGCCCATTGCTGAGGTGGAAGCAAGCTAAAACAAGGAAAGGGTCGGCTCGATTTGCACCGCCCGACACTCCCTAATGAATATGTAGCGCCATGAGTTTGATGCAACTTGAGAGAGGGAGATCCTCTAGTGTTGAAGGCATGAAATCGCCAAGGGGTGTAGGGGGAATCTCACCCTCGCTTATAGGCCATTGACGGACAAGCTGAACTCGTTCGAGAAAGGGTTGAAGGGGTGTTGTCTGACCTTCTGGACATGTGGATCGATATCACCGGAAATATGGTATGTAGCCCTGATCTTGGGCAAAGTGGATTTGGTAATGACCAAATCCTCATCATGCTCTCTAAGCGTGGCCTCTAGAGCTATAGAAGACCTTTCGTCCATCGAGGAGGATGACTCAAAAGGGGAGTAGTCCCCGAAATTACTCCCCCCACTAGAGCATGAATGAAACATGGTGGCGGCTACGGAAAAAAATAAAAGAGCAAGAGAGGGGAGGAAGAGACTCAACTGTTGAGCTAAAGACGACTGAGGAAGATGGATGGTAATGAGTGTTGGAAAACCTCAGCAGGAGCATCATTTGCATAGCGGCAGATCAAAATAAAAATAGTTTTCCCATGTAGATCAAACTGTCATACAAAAGATTAAGTCACGAGTAAATCGTAAAATTGAGAAAACTGCGATATGCGAGAGATTGATTACCTAGGGAGATCGTATATCCCTATTTTTTCATATCCAAATAGAGAGGATAAAGAAGGTCAAATGTCCTTCTCTCTAGCGATATCCACACGATGGATCTCTACTGCGAAACTCCTATAATCTGATCTCGCAACTCTTGCGCAGAGAGAGAGAGAGAGAGAGAGGAGAATATGAGAGGGTGGCCGAAGCTATAGCCTATCAGCCATGAACCTCCCTCCTATTTATAGAGAGCTGCCAAAAAACCTTAGGGTTCCTGCCTTAGTGGGTATTGGGTCTCCATCCAATTACCCACTAACATTGCATTATTGGATCTCTATCTAATAATCTTCTTAGGCCTCTATTGGGCTTCATACAAGAAACCCATCAGCATAGGGTCTCATCTAATGAGAATAAGGGCTAATTGGATCTTCATCCAATCCTCTATTGGTTGAAGCATCCACCATATGTGTATGATCCTCTAGGCCCGATACAGAGCTGGTCGTGAGTCACTCTCATCAGAACTCCTCTAATAATTCACTCGACTTATCGATTATGGATGTACTAGGCCACTACACCATAGTCCCCAGACGGTACAGGGGGATCGAATCCATCAGACCTATCTATCCATAGTTATTATGTATCTTTAATCCCTCATCCAACTAATATCCCAGAGATCGTATCTTGGATATGGTACTATCAGGTCACATACAGAATCCGTCTGAGTCTCGCTCTAACGAATTCTCCTAGAGAACTCCTTCTCTCAATCTTAATGACTTTGGCCAGAGATTTATCCGAGCGAGCACATGGGATATTCTTCTTGCGATACTGAGAGTAGATGATCCTTTATTGATACTCAATTGTATTCGTAAGGTTGACTACCAATCTCGATAACCAGTTGTATCAGATTTGAAACTTTCCAAACCTATAAGTCTGACGTCAAAAAAAGGATTACTTATACAAGGCATCCTTGGTGTTTCAAGTCTAAGGAACAGATACACAACTGGGACTATGAAATCGCTATCTAACATTAGGTACCATTAACCATACAGTATTTCATAAGCGGATCAATCAGTGAACTCATTCTCTAATGAGCACCTGTACTGTATCCTTACTATCTCCACACAATTGGCTATGAGACCAGCCGCCTCCATCATATGGATGGGTATATGGTACACTGGTCTATCTGGTTATCTCAATATCCCTCTCGAGTAATCTATGACCGGGATTATTTATGATCTGTGTTTAAAGGTGAATCGATTTCATTACTGTGATCTCATCACAATCCGATTCCCATTGCGACATCATAATATATATGCAACATATAATATAATGTGAGAATTTACCGATATTAATCATAAACAAAGATCGTGCAACGTGTCACACATGCCATTACTCACGTAATTGGGTTGCAGGGCACCTGTAACCAGCAACGAGTATAAGAGCAAAGGAACATCGAGAAGCAACAAGACCTTCTTATTTGGTGGGCGAGGCCTATAAAGATAAACAAAGATGACCAAATTAAGGCAACCTTTCAGCCGAAGGGACGCACTGAGGCAACGAAGGAATAGCCCGAAGCAAACCCTCCACCTTCCTAATGGAAGACAGCACGACACCCCTAGATCCTAAGGGGATTCACAATAAATGGGCCTGACATATCCAGAAACCGCCTAGAGAGAAGTGCCCCATTTGCGTAATATTCTTCTTATAGTGCGACAACTCAACACTCCATCATCAATAGGGGCGCCAACCTCGGAAAGGAGCGAGGCGCACTAGTAACCGTCGTAGATCAAATCTTCCCGCCTGAACGGGCAGTCCTGTCAATAAGTTTCGGTCAGTCATGTCAACTTTAGTTTCGGCCAGTCCATGCCGACTTCAGTTTCAGCCAGTCCATGTCGGCTTTAGTCTCGACTAGTCAATACTGACTTCAGTCTTGGCCAGTCCAAGCCAACGTCAGTCTTAGCTAATCATGCAGTCTTGGTCAGTCCATGGGGACTTTAGTCTCGGCCAGTCCATGTCGGCTTCAATCTTGATCAATCCATACTGACTTCAGTCTTGGTCCATCCATGTCGACTTCAGTCTCAGTCAATCCATGTCGACTTAAGTCTCGACCAGTCATGCCGACTTCAATCTTGGCCAGTCTATGCTGACTTCAGTCTCGACCCAAAACCAGGACTCATAGAACAAAGCCAACGATCAAACAGACTTGTAATCATGAGTTACACTCTCCAATTCTCTCGAGGCGCGACTCTCTTTTGGAGGGAAGAGAATGAAAACACATATTTTGGCCTATATATATATATATCAAAAAAGATATTTGACTCACAAAATTAATGGTTGTCAATGTAACAAAGTTAATTTGGGCAATGGTCATATATTATTTTGTATCAATAGGTTCTGCACTTAAAAGAAGGAAGAAACCATGGAAACAAACTCCCTTTGAAAGGGTAAGATTGTATACATTTTTCTATTCCATGGTTTGGGAAGTCTATTAGCTCCGAATAGTTCTTCTCATGCTAAGTCAAATGAATTTTCTCTTGCATCTTGTAGTACTTAGATATTTTGTTCTACTAGCGTACTACAGCAAATTAATGATGTATATTTTTATGGCATTTGAAGTAAAGTAAAAAAATATTTATATGAAATTATTGAGGACGGCATTTTTAGCAGTGGGAGGAGTGAGGACGGGATCAGATCGTATTCCAACTGGTGAATGGATGCATGAGGTGTGAGCGAGTAGGACCAATTAGAAAGGTTCAATCATTGTACGAATTTGGACGTACAAACTGTTTGATACATACGCGTACTATGTACTGTATCACGTCCTGCATGTTCTCGCAAGGGGGCATCAGCTCCATCAGCCCCCCCTTCCCGTCTTGGAGTCCGTCATCGTCCTCCATCGTCCGTTTCCAAACGGGCGGGCACCACCTCCCCTCTTAAACCAAACCCCCGCCGCAATAATTGCGTCCCCTCCCACGCGGGGTTCATCCGCCCGTGAGACGGCGCACCGCCCACCACCACCCGACGAAACGTGTCGAAAACCCAATGGCCCTCCTTCCCGCCGGGACCGCTGTCTGTCAAATTGACCCGGTTCAACCCGGGACGCTGAGCCACTACGTGATTCCGGTTACTCCCTGCGGACCAGATCCATGCCGACTAACGTCCGTACGGAAACACCCCCGACACCTCCACGTACGATTCTTACGCACGGCTCTTACGAGCCAATAAGGTAGCTTAAAGCCTCTGGTTCGGTACCTTAACGAGAAGAGAATGGGGTGTGCGTCCCGAATCATCACGCCCTCCCCAGTTGACGCCGCTATGGCGGCGAAGAGGGGAAGCCGCCGCGAACGGCGTGTCCCGATCGTTTTCTGCGTGCCACGTACACAGCGCGCGAATTACGGCCTTTCCAGCCCGTAAAAGCGTACCAAGAAACTAAAACCCATTCCGAAGGAGCCAATTACGTTTAGTGGGTCCCAGTGAGTATGAGTGTAGGAGCGTCTCCTTGGGTCGGGATCTCAGGTGCGTCTGGAGAATGGGTACAGTGGTCATAATTCCGATGAGGGCGGCGAGATAAAGACGGTCAAAGAGCTCGTTCACTGGGACGAATCGTGCTTGTAATTTCTAATCCCTGCTGTTTATTTCCATCGAGTTGTATTTAAACCCCCGCGTCGCCGGAAGAGAGGGACGAGAAGAGGAGGGTTGTAAGAAAGCCCAAGGGTTTGTGATCCTTTATCATGGCGCCGAGAGCTAAGGCGGCCAACAACGTGGGTGGTGGAGAAGGGAAGGAGGAGCATTTCCGAGGAGTGAGGAAACGGCCGTGGGGGCGTTACGCAGCGGAGATTCGTGACCCCGGCAAGAAGAGCCGCGTCTGGCTCGGGACTTTCGACACGGCGGAGGAGGCCGCGAGGGCCTACGACGCCGCCGCCCGCGAGTTCCGCGGACCCAAGGCCAAGACCAACTTCCCATGGCCGGACGCCTGCATCAACCCCAGCCCCGGCTACGGCGGCGTCGCCTCTGGCGGAGGGGGTTCCGGAAGCCCCAGCAGCCAGAGCAGCACCATAGAGTCTTCCGGTCCGGAGGAGGCGGCGAGGGCGGTGCCCTCGGTCGCTGTTCCGCTCCCTACCCCGCTCGATCTCGACCTCCTCTACCGTGGCGGCGGCAGATCCCGCTTTCCCTTCCAGCCATACCATCCGACCATCCCGGCGGCGCAACCCTTGCTCTTCTTCAACGCGATCGCCAGATCCGAGACATCCCCTGTGTCCGAGGCGGCAGTGACCGGGTACCACCGCCACCTGCCGCTTTGTCCGCCGATGATCGTCGCCTGCTTCCAGCCGCCGACCGCCGTCGTCGCCCAAAGCGACTCCGACTCTTCCTCCGTGGTCGATCCCCACCCGGACCACCGGTCTCCTCCCCCAGCGCTGGCGTCCAAGGCGTTTTCTCTCCATCTAGATCTCAACCTCCCCCCGCCCGCAGAGACCGCCTAATCCTCATGCCTGCGACCGCCCGATCGTCGCAGGAGCTCATTCAGTCTCGCACATTCCCATCCGGGCAAGCAAACGATGTCGAAGAAAGAGAAAAAATCTTGTATATATATTTAACTTATCTTTTTTTCCTCCGAGACAGAAAAAACTAGAGCCGTCGATCTCGGATATCAGATTTATTTCTCGGTGTCGTCGTGCCGCTTATCTTGTTCGTATTATCTAATTAATTTTCGTATCACCAGTGATAAAAATATTTGGCTGTTTGTTGGCCGGCGGCACGTCTGTCTCCCTCCGTTCTACGTTCTCCTTCCCTTTCCGCTTTAGCATTCGTGCGGCGTGGGGGATGTGAGATTGAGCGAATCAGTAGTGACGTTGCCTGGACCAGGAACAACGCGTGCTGACGACGGCCACCCCGAGATCCGCAAACGAGGCCCGGAACACGTGTACGCCTCTGCCGCTTTCGGATTGACGGTGGGGGCAGGGAGTCGTCCTCGCGTGTGAATATTCTCGCGGAAGTTTCGCGCACGTGAGGGTGGGGCCCGCGTCGGATTTCGTGGGTGGGCGAGGCGGGGGCGCGGATGTGGTAAATATACGCAGAAGATTTAGCGTATTTTATTCGAGAGTTCGTCGTCGTTTCTGGTTAATAGTTTAGGTAGGAAAGAGGGCGCTGTTGTTTGGGTAGATGTTCCTATTCGTAAATAGCGGTGCCGCAACGAGGGGATCGAGTGGTCCAACGAGGAGGGCAGGAGGTGGGCGGCGCGTGATGGGGGAGAGGGGTGACGTTTTGGCGGATCAGGGGGCAGTAGCGGTGGTCCTACAGGATCGGCTGTCCGAAAGGAGACGGAATCACAAGCTGATGTATGACGTGGCGGTTTTGTGGATGTGAATCTGCCCTTGCTTTCTCTGAGGGTCCGTGCTGCCTGCGAATGACGTGCCAAGCAGCCGGGCAATTCTGTCGGCTGTGTGTGCTCCAGCTCAGACGAGTCGTACTCATTAAGTTACGCGTCGCTGTCGGATGCGGTGGCAGGGCGGCCCGCCGGTCCGCAGCCGCCTCGCAGCGCCACGTTTCGCAGGATTGCCCACTCCCGTCCGCGGCCGGCCTTCGGTAAATTACATACAGTTTAATGGCCGGTTGGTGCACGTCGCGATGTAACACCGCACGATGGAGAGATGCGACGGTGGAAGCACCGTTACCCACGTGTATTGATTGGTAGAACATGAGGGGCCCACCGTGTCGCCTCACAGAGGTAGGCGACGGAGTTTTGGTTCTTTGTTTCGACGTCTGCCGATTCCTTTTATATATTGAAGACACGGGATTGGTCGGACGGCGGTCGTGCGTGTGACGGACGCATAACGGCGTTATAGTGAAGACGCCGCAGTTCAGGTGGTCACGTCAACGCTGTAAGGACGCGGACCTACGGCCGTTCCGCGTATCACCAACGGCCGTGATCCACATCCACGCAACCATCCATCATGTGTCCCCACCCATCCAATCATGGTCTTCGAACGTGCACGTCGTGGTCTAAGTTGGATCCTATCGTGGCACACGAGCTGTCTCCACAAAAGTAATCCACCTTCCGTGGACAGCTCGCAACGGCGGTGAGGGGGGCATACACCTTCGATCGATCAACCGCAGCATGCTACGTGTTGTCGTCGCGTTGCCATGACAGCGGCATATCGATATCAATACTAGACGGCTGGCTGGAGGTGACACCACCGGCCGTTCTGCATCCTATTTTTCGCCCGACTGCTGTGCTACTCTTTGTCCGAACGCAAAGGCAGCGGACATATCAAATCAAATAGAGAAGTCAATGCACCGCGCTGCGGCCGCCGCTTGTTTGTACTTGTCGTTGAGTGAACGTGTCTGGGCCACGCTTCACTGCTCACGCACGCTGCTGCTGCCGCTTCTGTTCTCTTCAAAGACACATATCCAAAAAAAAAGAAGGGTTGGGAGGCGAGAGAGAGAGAGAGAGAGAGCTGGATGATGATCAAGAGTTTTTACTGCCAGAGTTAACTCATGCGGAAAAGGTACATCTGGACTATGGTTAATCCACCCAACTTCCATAATGTGTTACGTGAGGTCAAGCAATTGATTTAGAGATACGAAACAGTTCCAGGATTGTGTCAAGTGGATTGGCTCGTAATGCTGAAAACAGTGTTAAGCATTGAAGAACCAACATATAGGAATTGTCTGATTACGAACTACAAGTTGGACGTGGTGCGATTGAGAACTACATGTGCGAATTTAGCTCCTCATAGATATTATATGATATAAATGAGAAAATTATTTTATAAAATGTTTTATTCCTTAGTACTCATATCTATTTATATACGAAGAAGTAAGATTGAATGATTAAATATTAAAAAAAATTTAAACAGTCTAATCATTCGGTTATAATAATTTTATCCTTTAATATACCCTCGCAAGATCGAGCTAGTGCAAAGTACATCGATCTTGGACCGATGAATTGAAAATAACTTACTGGAGAGCGGCTTCGTGAGGGAGTCCGTCAATTGATCTGTCGTGTGAACATGAGAAACTCATAATTGATGATTCATCACTTGATCTCGTATAAAGTGAAAGTCAATTGCTATATGTTTCATACGAGAGTGAAACACTGGATTGACACATAAGTAGGTAGCTCCGACATTATCACAGTATATTGTAGGAGTAACAAAAGAGCGGATGTCAAATTCTTTGAGCATATTCATTACCCAATTATGTTCGACAATTGTAGTTATAATAGAGCGATACTCAACCTCAATGGTTGACCGAGCAACTGTCTTTTGTTTCTTGAAACTCCAACTGATTGGATTGGCTCATAGAAAAATAATATACCCTAATGTTGATGTTCTATCATCAAAGTTCCCAGCCTAGTTAGCGTCAACATAAGCATGAAGTTGCAGTGGAGAGTTTTTATAGAGAAAGATGTCATAATCAAGAGTACCTTTAAGATATCGTAATATGTATTTAACAACTGACCAATGTGCCACATATGGTCTATGCATGAATTGTGATAGCTTGTTAACTGCAAATAAGATATCTGGACGGGTGAGAGCTAAATATTGTAATGAACCAATTACTTGCTGATATTGTGTAGGATCTGTAGCAGGACTACCATAATTTAACCGAAGCGATTCACTAGTGGAGAGAGGAGTCGAAACAACATTTGCAGCTATCATGTTTGTCTTTACTAATAAGTCCTGAGTGTACTTTTGTTGAGAGAGGAAGAGTCCCGAAGATGTAGATGTTACTTCTACACCTAAAAAATAATTCAAGGGACCGAGATCCTTGAGGGAAAATCTGACGACCAACTTGTTAATAAACATTGTGACCTCCATAGAATTATTACCTGTCATAATAATATTATCAATATATACTAGAAGATATATTATACTGCCAGGTTGTTGACAGAGAAATAAGGAGGTATCAAACTTAGAGTTAGAGAAGCTGACTGACATAAAAAATGAGCCAAGTTCAGTGTACCAGGCTCTTGGAGCTTGCCGAAGACCATAAATAGCCTTGTGGAGTTTGCAGACATGTTTCGGATACTAAGAATGAAGAAAATAAGGAGGTTGCTCCATAAAGACATCATCAGTTAATGTGCCTTGTAAGAATGCATTATTCACATTAAGTTATCGCAGGTGCCATCCTTTTGAAACGACTAAACTCAGAATCAGTTGGATTGTTGTGGACTTAACAACATGACTAATAGTCTATATAAAATCAACACCAGGACGTTGATGGAAGCCTTTGGCCACTAAGTGGGCCTTGTACCTGGCAATGGACCCATCAGGGTTCCTCTTAACTCGAAATACCCACTTACACCCGATGACATTTTGTGCGGGGTGGAACGGAACAAGTGTCCAGGTAGAGTTATAAAGTAGGGCGTCATATTCATCAGACATAGCTTGACGCCGATGGGGGACTTTTGGGCTTGAATGACCGTGGTAGGTTCACAGGTCTCAACAGAGGGAGTCACAACCGTGTTGAGATCGAGAACCTGACGTGGTTTGAAAATATCACACTTAGAGCGTGTTGTCATAGGATGTCCAAATGGTTTAGGAGATGATGGTGGAATGAGTTTGGGTGAAGTAGTAGAACAGGTGAGTTGGACTGTGGAACATTAGTGGTAATAGGCTGGGGTGAGGGAAATGCTAGTTGTTGAGTGTCCGACGATTAGATGTCTGTGGTAGCAGAAGAGGGAGAAAAAAAAGAGGGAGCGAGATGTTGTATTGAAGAAGTGCTCCATTCATGAGTTAGAGTGGTTGATTCTTGTGGAGGTTCATTGGATATTGGCATGTGCCACTGATGCATATTCACCGAAGTGGTTGATACAGTAGGAGATTTGTATTGTTGAAATGGAAATGAAGACTCCACAAAGACAACATGATGAGACACAAAGACCTTGTGAGTTGAAGGATCATAGCATCGGTAAGCATTATATTCAAGAGAGTAACCAATGAAGGCACAAGGCTATGACCGTGGGGCTAGTTTATTTGATGCATAAGGATGCAGCCAAGGATAGCAGACACAACCAAAAACCCTAAGTTTTTGAAGATTTGGGGATTGATGAAACAGTTTTTCAAATAGTGATTGATTATGGAGGACAGGAGTAGGCATGCGATTTATCATATAGACGACGATCTGGAAAGCTCTAGACCAAAAGGTAGTTGGCATGGAAGCATAATGGAGAAGTGTGAGATCGGTTTCAACTATATGCCGATGTTTGTGTTCGGCTGAGCCAACTAGTTGAGGAGTGTGTGGAGGAGACTTAAGATGCTGAATACCATAGGCTAACAAGTGTGATGTTAGTGTTTGGTATTCACCCCCACTGTCAGAATAAATTATTTTGATAGAGGACTGAAAGACATTTTCCATCATTTTTCTGAAAGTAAGGAAGATTGTGGAGACCTCAGACTTATGCCGAAGAGGATAAAACCAAGTATATTTGGTAAAATAGTCAGTAAAGATAACATAGAATATGTATTTGTCAAATGAAATACTTGGTGCAGGACCCCAAACATCAGTATACAGAATTTCAAATGGTTGTGTGCAAGAAATAGAAGAATGTGCAAATGAAAGTCGATGACTTTTATTACTAAGACGTGCATTACAATGAGTAACAGTAGGGCTAGCTTTAAACGATTGAAGAGAATAACAAGATAAAAACTTTTGTAGAGTTGAGGAAGAAGGGTGACCAAGACGATGATGCCACATATCCATGGAAGCAGCAATAGAAGAGTAGGCAGTAGGCTGAGAGGTTGATGGTCACTTGTAGATGTTATCTTTACTCTGGCCTTGAACTAACGATGCCCCCGTGTTCAGATCCTTGACAAGAAAGTAGTCAGGAAAAAATTCAATAGAGGTATTATTTTGTTTACAGAATTGAGAGATAGAGATAAGATTCCATTTGATATGAGGAGTGCACAACACATCACCGAGTGTAAAGTTAAGATAATATGAATTAAGCATTGTAGAACCAGTATGAGTAATGTGAAGTCGCTTACCATCACCGATGATGATGTCATCAGTACCACTATAGCTGTTGGAAAAGGACAGGTTCTGGAGATCCGAGGTGATGTGATGAGAGGCGCCAGAGTCCATAACCCAGGAGTGTTGATCAGAAGTTGGAGCAGCAGTAAGATGCACTTGGGGCATGGTAGCTAGAGGTCGAGGACGAGATCGACAGACCTTGGCGGAATGACCAACCTTATCACATAGCTGGCAGACTATTCGTTGTTGAGGCATAGGAGCAGGACGCCAAGGCTATTGATAATTATTGTTGCTACCTTGAGGCATGGGAGCAGGACGTCAGGGCTATTGGTAATTGATGTTGCTACCACGAGGCATGGGAGCATGACGCCAAGATGGTTGGGAACCATAGTTGCCACTTGGATTGTGATAAGATGGTGTCTGCTCTAGACCCTTGTTGGCAGACTTATAGTACTGATTGCTCTTATTTTTAAAATTTTGACTTACTTGGGCAGTAATAAGTTGTCCTGTTGTCCTATCTTCGCGCTTCAGATATGCCTCGTAGTTAGTCAACTTGTCATATAACTCTTCAAATGATAGTGGCGAGTCACGTGCCCGGATTGCTGTTGCTAATTCTTTGTGCTCAGCCCAAGACCATTGAGGATGTGGACAATAACTTCATCATCACTGAGATAATGTCCTATTAAGACTAAATCATCGATGATAACCTTTATATTTTGGAGATAATCAGCAATGATACTTCTCTCTTGTTTTATGTTCATTAGTCTCGAGAGAAGGCCGAGCATGCGAGTGTGTGAGCGATTTACCAAGGTAGTTTGTAGCTTGCACCATGCGTCAGCAGCAGTAGCACATGAAGATATAAGTGGTGCTACTGAACCAACAACGGAGGCTTGAATTGCTTGAAGAATAAGATGACCTTGTCGTAGCCACAATTTATGCTCGGATTTGGTACTTAACTTGTTATCCCCGGGATGTCAATTATTGCTGGTGGACAACTGAAAGATCTATCAATATAACCTAACAAATCATATCTAAAGAGGAGATTAGTGAATTGAGCGTGCCATAATGCGTAGTTGCCTCTGGATAATTTGAAAGGGATTATGACGGCAGCATTGATGGAGATCGGTCCAGTAGTCTGAGAGGTACTAGTGCTTCCTGTAATGACACTGACAGAAATGAGAGAAGTAGATGATGAAGACATTGTAGAAGAAAAGAATACCAATTACTTTTGGATCTGAAAATGACTGCGTGGCTGGCTGGATTGGTGAAACTGATCGTTGTAGCAGAGAGTAGGAATTGCTGTGTTTTGGATCAGTGATTGCTTGCTTTTTCTCATTTTTTTGTTTTATTTTGTTTTGTTTTTTTAATATTTTTCTGTCGTCTATGTGTCTCACTGTTGCAACAACACTGGTGGGTCCCGTTGTTCAGGTGTCGAAAGAGGCTTCCTGGAGAAGGAGCCTCTGAAGAGGAAGAGCTGGCGGCTGAAAGGATCAGACGATGAGGGCTGTAGCAAGGTACAACGACGGTGCTGGAGAGGTGGGCTGTGGTCGCGAGAGGAGGAAGGTGAGGATGCGGTTGCTGCTGCTGGGAAGATAGTGTCCGAAGGAGAGGGCACCGATTGTGACCGGCGACTATAATTGTTAGAGCAGAGGTTGATGGCAGCGACAGAGAGCACGACTAGAAGCAACTGCGGCAGCGGGTAGCGATGGCTCCTTGCTCCTGTCGCCGACAGCGTCGTCGAGCAGATTGCGGAGGCGACAGCAGCGAAGGGAAGGAGTGGTAGACGCTCGACGGGGAGCGATGGAAGTAGGTGAGGAAGGCGCTAGCAGCAAGGGGAGAAAGAGGAGGCAGCGCCCAGCGATGATGCTACCGCGAGAGTTGGCAGAGGAAGGGCATTGTAGAAGTCGACGCCGGCAATGAGGGCTGGCAGCCGAATCAATTATGCCAAGAGGACCGTGACCAAGATCTGTCGTTTGACAACAGTAGGAAGCGACGAAGAAGGATAATTAACAGGAAGCTCGCGTGCCCTGGCTGGATGCGTACTGTAGTTACAAAGGTCTCTGTGAGGAGCTGCAAGTCTTCATTCGGGCACGTAGCCGGGTGCGGAAGGGGCTGTGGCACACAGCAGATCATGGTGGAGATTTGCTGTCGTTTGATAGCGAGAAGAAAAGCTTGCTCTAGGCAAGCTGCTCTGATACCATGATAAAAATAAGAAAATTATTTTACAGAAATGAAGTGATTATTTTATTCCTTCGTACTCATACCTATTTATACACGAAGGAGGAAGATTGAAGGATTAAATATTGAATATTGTTCTCAATAGTCTAACCATTCGGTTAGAACAACTTTATCCTTTAACATTATGTACATTCCAATAACAACAACAATTGATTTCGAGACACAGAACTTAAGAATTAACGTTCAATAGCAGAGAGCAGGGGAGGCTTCGTGAGCAGATCATTGCACTTTCTCTACAGGAACGACCTAAAAGCCTGGAGCACCGGGCGTGGTAATCCGCAGCAGCTGGCGTTCCAGTGCACCACTCGTCACGTTCCTAAGCCTGAGGATGATGTACACAGATGATAGATATCCTCTTGTGTTTTAGAGTCAACAAAAGTAAAATAAAATAAAATAAAATCATGTTCTACATGTGTTTTTCAAATATCAAAGTTTTACTAATAAAAAGATCAATTTTTCAAAAATCTAAAATCTTTTATCCTAAGCTAGTATTCTTAAGTAGAAAACATGAGATATATTGGATCCTCAAATATTTAAAGAGGGCTCCTTTCCTTTTAAATATCTTGGTGATATGATTTTACCTATAATGCTCCCTTTGTCATCTTTTGAATCCAAATTGTAACAAATTAATAAGAAGTTAGATAACTAGTAATCCTCTTTTCTTTCGCAGACTGAAAGGATTTCGTTTATTAATTTTATTCTTTTAGCTACTCTCATCCATTACTTTCTATATCCTGGATGTCGATTACTACTCTCAATAAGATTGAGCCGACGATGAAAGCTTCTTTTTTTTTTTTTTTTTTTGACAAAAAGAGGACTCTAAGAAGGGCTTTCGTTTGATAGGATGGGATACTGCTCCTGGACCTAGTGGAGGGTTGGGTATTCATGATATATTCCTATTTAATACTGCACTCTTAAGTCAAGTGTGTTGTTGGCTATTATCTCAGCAATGCTAGTTTTATTCAGAATTTGATAGTGCATGACCCTGTGAATCCACGGAATATTTGTTTTCCTACGAAGGTTTCTTGGTGTTTTTGTGAACGCAATGGAATCTCTCAAAGCTGGCTTTTTATTGCTTATTGGTAATAGTAAATATGCTAATATTTTATGCAACAATTGGATTTTTGACATCCCATTATCTTTGAAGCCTGCATTTTGTTCTCGTCGAATTTGTCTTTTTGGATGACAAGATTTTCTGTTCTATTAACGATACTTCTTAGGATCATGAGCTGCTTTAATAAGTTTTTGCTGATGAAATTGTTTATGTTCGTTGATCTAAGTCAATAGATATAAAAGTCATCCTTAAGAATGGTACCGGAGGTCGAACCTCCCATATTTACACACCATGGTTCTCTTTCTCTCGAACTCTATCTCTCATTAACTTAAACATCAGATGGGTTGAGTCGGGAGACCTCCCCGCCCAACTCCGACCTTTATGTAGGTTTTTGAAGGCCAAGGGGAAGGAGCAATTTCTAGCCACGTCTCGGGAAGTGGATGCAATGTTGACAATCTTGTATACTCAAATCAGGCCAAGTCGTATTAACACCTCAGCCACGACATAAGAAACGGTAACATTTTTTGTCCTAGAAGGAGGGCGGATGTGACAAGAACGCTACCCGCTGAGCAACCCCGACGAATGCCTCGGAGAGAAGGCACACGCGAACCATGCCACCTTTGGTCTCAAGGGACATCTCCCCTTTCCCCCGCTCCATAACGGGAGTGTTTTGTCTCAGACCTCAGGCCGCTACTGGAGGCTATTTAATGACCCCGAGCTCTCTCCCCTTAAGGAGAGCGCAAGGCACTCCATCGTCTCCATTGAAGCATTCCTCAATCTCACCTACTAGATTCAAACTTGTTGAATCTTAGATTTTTAATGATGAAATCAATTGATTAATTTATGAACTAATATGTTTTTAAGATAAGTAATATAGGAAAAACTTCGATTACGGACTTGAACCATCAGAGGACAAATTATCGAAGTAGACATCGGGCTAAAAAGCGTTACGTCAAAGATTGCACACCGGGCCGAAAGATTGGTCGAAGTGCGGTAGGATGGACTTCATGCCATAGCTTAGAAGAGTCTCTTAGATATCTCATATCTTTGAATTCTTCCTTATTTCTCAAACAGCTGGCGGAGATGAAGAATGATAGAATCTGCATCTATGCTCTCATGTTGCCTATGTAACTCAGGAGTCATGGAGGCTAATATGTAACATTTTGCCAACGTGGAATCATCCATGTACTTCACATAGTGAGCAATCTCACCCTCGCTTGCCCCTTCTTCCGGTGTGGGCACAATTGTATCAAGGACGTATGTGATTTTCTCCATCGTAAAAATAATTCTCAAATTACAGAGCCAATCTGTATAGTTTGCACCAATGAGGCGGTTGGTATCAAATATGCCACGTAGGGGGTTTGTGAGCGATATGTTTCTAACAAAACATATGGATTTCTATCTTAATGTACTCCCACTATTTTCTTAGCGAATCACGCGACACCCTCGACACGTGAGACGAAAGTCTCCGGCAGACTCATAGTGGGGATTGGGATCCAATTGGCGTCTTAGTACAACCTCGAGGGACTCGACCAATTACAATAAACCCAAAAGGTAGGCAACTCTTGCCAATCACAACTCCTTGTGATTCCCATCATGTTCGACCTCTGAATCATCATAGTCTCGAGGGACGCGACCAACCATGACGTTCAGTTAAGTCATCACTATCGTTATAAGATGAGTCTAATTCAATGATATACCCTCGAGGGACTCGACCAAGCATACCATGTCCTCAGGTCACCGGTGACATCTCTATATCGTAGGTAAGATCTTGATCACGTAGATAGATGAGACTCGAGGGACTCGACCAACTCAACCTATGTCATGATTCAATTTCTTCCTATAACGATAGAAAGCCACGTGGGTCAATCTTATTGCCTCATGCTTATCGACTTAATATTATCTTATGAGGGTTTTTTTGCATCGGTCTCCTAATATATCGTGTCACACATATACATATTTAATATATATCTACATCGTATGTAAATATATATATACATATATCTAGTAAATGTATAATACATCATATATGTAAGCCACACCGGATGATCATGAGTCGTCACCCAATATGATTAAGCCCGAGCTAATAGGCCTAATCACTCATAATAGGATCTATGTGTGCATTGGCGTATCTCCAAAGCCTGTGATTGTTGATCTTGTCATCATCGGTTCCGTCGGATCGTCGCGTCACCATGCGTCGTGATCTCCCGCCACGGTATCGTGGGTCTCGCTATAACCTCCATGCTCTTGCTGCGCCTCTCCATGTAATTACAAATAATCACAAGCACGTAAGCCCAATAATAAACGAAAAAAACGTAGGCTCGTATGCCCCAATAATAATAATAATCATAATTACACACATCACAACACTTAGCTCATGATCATCTATCCACATCATACATCACATCATATGTAGGATTACTAAATATATATAATAATTAATTAAACTATTTAATTAATTATTTTTCTAAAAATCAGGATATGCTCAGAATTGTTAAGGGTATTTTTATAATTCTGGATGAGAGGACAGTCCTTAAATTTTTTAAAATTTAAAGGGGCAGGATAATCCTTTTCTTAAAAGGATGCCCTAACCCCTCTTGCCCCATCTGCGCTGCCACCACCGTCTTTGCCCTTGCGTAGGCAGCGGTTGCCCTTGCCCGTCGACAGCCACCCTGCCAAGGGGTGGCCACCCCTGCGGCTAGTGCCGCCGCCCCTGCTGGCATCAGGGTTGGCCGCGGGCGGCAGCCCCTTGTAGGCGCCCTGCAGTCGGTCCCCTTTGCAGGCACTGTGCTACAAGCGGGTGTGCCTGCGGGTGTTGCGCTGCAAGTGGGTGTACCTACGGGCAGGCCGCAGCAGGTCGTGCTTGCAAGCGTCGCCCCTGCGGGCTGTTGCCCCCACAAGCGATGCCGACCTCCCTTGCGAGCTGGCCCTGGCCGCACCCGGTCGCCCCCTTGTAGGGGGCCTTGGCCGCGACCTTGTCGTGGCTGGCCGCCCCTCCTCCTCGCTGCCTTCACTGCTAAAACACAGCAAGAACGCGTAGAACGGTTCTACGCGATTCAATCTCATCACACGCAGTTTAAAACCAATCTTTCGCATGAAAACATTGGCTCTGATACCACTGTTGGGAAACCTTAGCGGGTGCATCACATGCGCAGCGAAAATCAAAACAAAAACTGGTTTCCCATGGAGATCAAATCGTCGTGCAAAATATTGGGGTCGCGAGAAAAATACAAAAGCCGATAAAACCGCGATGTGTGAGAGATTGATTTTACCTAGGGAGATCGTATATCCCTATATTTCAGATCCGGATGGAGAAGATGAAGGAGGTCAAGCATCTGCCTCTCTAGCGATATCCACACGATAGATCTCTGTAGCGAGACTCCACCAATCTGATCTCGCAACTCTTGCACAGAGGAAGGGAGGAGAATATGAGGTGGTGGCTAAAGCTCCAGCCCATCAACCATGAGTCTCCCCTCTTATTTATATAGAGCCACCAAAAGCCCTTGGGCTCCTACCTTAGTGGATATTGGATCTCTATCTAATAACCCATTAGCCTTGCATTATTGGATCTCTATCCAATAATCTCCTTAGGCCTCTAATTGGGCCTTAAGCAAAGAGCCCATCAGTATAGGGTTTCATCTAATGAGGATAAAGTCTAATTAGATTTTCATCCAATCCTCTATTCGCTGAAGCATCTACCATATGTGTGTGACCCTCTAGGCCCAATACCGAGCTCACCGTGAGTCGCTCCTATTAGAACTCCTTCTGATATAGTGAATTACTATCCTTATAATAGTTCACTTGACTCATCAACTATGGACGTACTAGGCCACTACGCAATAGTCCCCAGACGGTACAAGGGGATCGAATCCATCGGATATGTCTGTCCATAGTTACCGTGTATCTATAATCCCTCATCCAACTAATATCCTAGAGACTGTATATTGGACATGGTACTGTCAGGTCACATACAGAATCCATCATAGTTTCGCTCTAATCGGATTCTCCCGGAGAACTCTTTCTTTCACAATCCGAATAACCCTAGCCAGGAATTTGTCTGAGCAAGTACATATAGGATATTCCTCTCGTGATACTGAGAGTGGATGATCCTATATTGACACTCATTTACCTTCGTAAGGTTGGCTATAAATCCCGATAACTAATTGTACCAATCTAGAACTTTCCAAACCTATAAGTCTAGCGTCAATGAAAGGAGTACTCATACAAGACATCATTGGTGTCTCAAGTCTAAGAACCAAGTACACAATTGAGACTATGGAATCGCTGTCTGATATTAGGTATCATTAACCATATAGCATTCCATAAGCGGATCAATAAGTGAACTCATTCTCCAATGAGCACTTGTACTATATCCTTAGTGTCTTTGCACAAGTGGCCATGAGACCAGCCGCCTCCATCATATGGACGGGTATATAGTACATCGATCTGTCCGGTTATCTCAATGTCCCTCTTGAGTAACATATGACCGAGATTATTTAAGATATATACTTAAATATGAATTGATCTCATTATCATGATCTGATTCTCATTGCATAGAACCAAGGACATCACTATATATATATATATATATATATATATATATATATATATATATAACAAATAATATAATATGAGAATATATCAATATTAATCATAAGCAAAAAGATTACGCAGTGTGTGATACGTGTCATCACTCACATGATTGGCTCGCAGGGTACCTGTAACTAGCATTATATATATGATAAGCACTTTTGGTATCCAATATATATGTGTTATTATAAGAATTTGACAAATGAAGATTGATAATGAATATACATGAAGCTTCTCCAAGCTTCGATTTTGGCTTCTCTGCAAGGTACTCTTTGTAGTTCCTCTATTAATGCTTATCTTTGCATGTATAGAAGCATTGGCCTTCGTCTTTTCTATTGGAAAATCTAGCGGGAACATCACATGCTCAACGAATGAAAGAAAACAAAATAGATTTCTCATGTATATCAAATCATTGTACAAATATTGGTGCGCGAGTAAACTCACAAAACCATAAACTATGATATTTGAGAGATTGATTACCTAGGAAGATTGTATATCCCTTAAATTTTAGATCCAGAAGAAGATCATATATCTTCTTCGCTACCCTCTCGCAATAGAGAAGGACTGGTTGGTTGAGAAGATGAGGGAGGAAGGAGAATAGAATGGAGCGATTGAAGGTGCAGCCTATCATTGTTGTATCGCATTTGCCTTCTATTTATAGAGTCACCAAAAACCCTAATGGATTCTACCTTCGTGGGTATTAGATCTTCATCCAATTACCCTCACTCCTAGGATTATTGGATTTCTATCCAAAATAATCTAAGTTGACCTCTAATTTAGCCTCATGCAAGGGATCCATCATGAGTCTCAGCCAATGAAAGAGAACATGGGCTAATTGTATAACTCATATCTAATTCTCTACTCGCCAAAAATATCCACCATATATGTGTGACCTCTACGCCCAATACCGAGCTGGCGATGAGTCCTATCTATCTAAACTCATGACTCAGTGAATTATTATCTCATAATAATTAACTTGACTCATTGACTATGAACGTACTAGACCACTATGTCATAATCCCCAAATGGTACAGGGAATCTAATTCATTGGACCTGTCTGTCCTCAATTATCATATAACTATGGTCCCTCACTATCTAATATCCCAAAGACTATATATTGGGCATGATACTATCAGACCTTATACGGAATCCATCCGAGTCTCTTTCTAATCAGATTCTCCTAGAGCACTCATTCTCTCTAAATATGAACAATCTCGGCCGAGGATTTGTCTGAGTGATAATACACGGGATATTCCTTTCATGGTATCGAGAATGGATGATACTCTATTGATACTTAATTATCTTCGTAAGATTAACTACTAATCTCGATAATTGATTGTATCAGATCTGAAATTTTTCAGACCCGTAAGTCCGACGTCAAAGAAAGGGGTACTCAGACAAGCTATCCTTGGTGTCTCAACTCTAAGGACCAGATAGACAACTAGGACTACAGAATCGATGTCTGATGTTAGGTATCATTAATCATCCAGCATTCTATAAGCGGATAAATCTAGTAAACTCATTCTCTAATGAGCACATATATTGTACCCTTAGTATCCCCACACAAGTGGCTATGAGACCAATCACCTCCATCATATAGATAAGTATATAGTACACTAGTCTATTTAGTTATCTCGATATCTCTCTTGAGTAACATATGACCGGGATTATTTAGAGTCTATATTTAAAGGTGAATCAATCTCATTATTGTGATCTCATCACGATCCAATTCTTATTGCATAGAACCAACGATATCACAATATATATGCAATATATAATGTGCCCTGTAAGCCAATCACGTGAGTGATGGCATGTGCGACCCTTGTCTTACCTAATTTGCCTCTGCCTTGTCCTTCTTAAGAGACTTATCAGCTATCTTTTTCCTTTTGGTCTCACTAATATATAGAACTATTTTTCCTTTCTTGATGGCACTCTACCTCCCTCAATATATCGAGAAGCTTAGTGAGAGTCACCTCAAGTTTATTCATGTTAAAATTCATGATAAATTATGAAAATGAGTCTAAGAGGGATTGAAGTATAAGGTCTACGCACAGGTTATCCTCTAGGACATTCCTAGACTTGTGAGTTTCTCGATCCACTCAATCATCATCAGGACATGATTCTGAATCGATGTTCCCTCTATTATTCTGGCATGGAAGAGACTCTTAGATATCTTATATCTCTGAGTTATTTCATGTTCCTTAAACAGCTAGTGAAGATGAAGGAGGATGAATTGACATTCATGCTCCATGTTGCCTCTGTAGCTTAGGAGTCGTAAAAATCAACATATAACACTTAACTAAGATAAAATCGTCTATATACTTCACGTATCGAACGATCTCATCCTTGCTTGCCCCTTTCTCTGGCATAGGCAAAATCATATCAAGCATATATGATTTTTAAGTTACGAAGCCAATCTTTGTAGTTTGGACCAGTGAGACAGTTAGTATCAAGTATGTCATATAGAGGGTTTGTAGGTGATATATTCTAACAAACAAGAGATATAGCATAAATAAATAACATATTAATTTTACAAAAAATAAATAATTAAGACATTGATGTTTATCTTAATATACTCTCACTAATTTTCTGGTGTGCCACACAACACCCAACATGTGAAGCAGAAGTCTTTGACAGACTTCTAGTGGGGATTGCAATTCAATCAATATTCTAGTGTAAGCAAAGGAAAAGGGGAGTGTGTCGACTCCATTACAAAAGACTTGAAGATGATCGAGGACAAACAAGGCATAAGGATGCTGCAGGGACCTGAAGATGATCGAGACTCTAGCCGGAGAAAAAGCAATGAAGAACAAAAGCCCCTTCGCACCCCACAGACGGAACTTATAAAGACGAGCATGGGCACACGTGTCGATGCAACCCTTCAAGTGGGAAGCAATCATAAGGTAATGAGCCTGTCGCCCGAAGCGACCTTCCACCTTCCCGATAAGGGTACATCGTAACATCCTAGGATCCTGAGGAGATTCGCATTAAATAGGACCAAATCCTCTCAGTAACCATTTGGGTTAAAGCATCCTACCTATAGAAATGGCCTCCCAAAGAATGACAATGCAACATCTCATCAGGACAACAAAAGATCTGTATAGGAAAGGGGCAAAGGGCACTAACAACCGTCATAGTTCAAACTGCCCGCTTGTAAGGAAAGCTTCCATCCGCCGATGCTCCATCGGAATCACAACTATCTCTATAATGGCCAATCCTTTGTTGACTATATCTTGACCAGTCCATGGCCGAGCACACGTCGATCAATTCAATATTGAGATATGTCTTGACTAGAGCAATCCTGACTTACCCAACACGATCCAATGCTCGGGGCATGCGCTACGACCAACTTACCATCTGATCCACGTCTTGGGCTCCAATTGCCTCCGAACCATTGCGAAGTTGAGCTTGCGGTGAGGTAACCCGCCCGATCGGCGAGAATGATATAACATATTCTAGTTTCCACTCCGCGAGGCCCTTGGATCACCACAATGGAGCTAACTTGGCACATAGAGCCAACTCAACACCCTAAACCTAGGACAAGACAGTCGCCTGTCACCCACGCCAACAGCCCCTTGCGCCATTTTCACTCAAGGACATATGGGGCAACGTAGCCATGCGTCCAGTCACTCTAGAAGCGAAGAGCAAAGCTGAACAATCCAAGCGACATAAGTGCCCAGTGTACGAGTCGACCATCTAAGGAGCTAGCAAACGTTAAATGCCTACATATGCAAGCATTGACAATCATTAAATCACCACGTACATTGATCCAAGGTAATAGGTATAAAAATCAACCTCAGGAATAGTATTAGGGGTAAGACCTCTCATACTCATACACTACAATTCTCTCTCTTTCTCTTTCTCTCTCTCTCTCTCTTGGAACTCTAGCTCTCACTAACTTAATTATCATAAGGATCGAGTCAGGAGACCTCCCCGTCTGGCTCCGACCTTTGTATAGGTTTCTGATGACCAAGGGATGGGAGCTATTTCGAGTCATATCTCAGGAAGTCAGTCAAGCAACCTTCCGATCAACTCTTTCGTCGATTTTTCTTAGTGCAGGTGTAACATTGACAATCTTGTACGCTCGAATCAAATAAAACTCTATTGACACTTCGGCCCTAACATAAGAAAAATGATAACAGTGTGTATTAATGCTGTTACTGTAGTTGAATGGAGGTGTGGTTTAATGCTTAATCTCGGAACAAATGAGTTTTCCCTGATCAAACTCTTTCATCTGTTTAGGGAGGATAATAAGTGTACTAATTGTCTAAGAATTTATGTTACATCAAATGGATCTTTTCTTTTTTTTTTTGGTTTAGAGGAGAGAATTTGTCCCTGCGTTTTATAGTTTTTTGTGTGCTGACCACCTCCTCCACATCACGCGGTGTACCTGCATTCGAACTTAACACAGTTTTCTTTTACTAGAAACAAAAGCTACGAGATGAGACACTTTGGTTCTCGTTTATGTTTGTGTAGCAATTAGATAGAAGAAAAGAATGAGATCTCTTAAACCCTTCACCCAATAAATCAGTATCGAACCTGGAGTTTCCAAAATTCAAGCTAACTAAAGATTCGAAATCAATTCGGAGTGTTCGAACTTGCTACAAGTCTCGACGACGTCTTTGGTTGAATAGTTCAAGAAGTAGGAAGGCAATTCATATCTTTTTAAGGATGCACTTGAGATTTTTTTTTGTTAAATTTTTTTTTTTATAAGAAGTTCAGATAACCGTTTAAAGTATTAATTTGTAGGACGATTATATAAAATTATCACCACCCATTATTCAGTCACATATACCATATATTATAGTGACCACACGAACCTCTTTATGTTGGTACCGATGTGGAAGAATAGTTTGATTGATATTTTAGGATGACCATATCATTAGGTTGGTTATCAAGATTATAGATATGCACAGGAAGACTTGTGTTCCTTGGTGTCGGAAGCTTGTGGTGGATCACGTAGGAGAGTCGTGGTAGTAATTTTTCTCACCTGCCTAAATCTTACTCAACACAGGAGTACAGTGGATGGAGGCCTAACCTTCTCTATTCTAGTGATCATCAGAACAGTCTCAACTTGGTTGATGAGGTTGATCTGCTGCTGTCCACGTCTCTCTTCTTCCAGTCATCAGAACGATCTCCTCTATGGCTTACCAAACCTACCAGGAACTTGAGAATCCAAACTCCAGCTCACACAACACACCTACCCAAAAAGACTTTTATGAATCAAAAAAATCTTTCTTTCGGTGCAGGTTGCATTTGACAAGCTGTGATCTTACAATTCTACCACCAGACAGGAGCTTTGTGAGCCTCCCTCTCACTGGTTTGGTTTCTGTTCAAGAAACAAGAAAAGCTCCACCCTTGCATCCATCCACCTGCCTAACCTCTGTTCATCGAACAAAGGTGGAATCAGTCACCCTGAGCATTGCCCCCCCCTTTTTCTGAAGAGTCAGTCAACCTTGGCATCAGACTGCAAGTTTCTGTGCCCCTTTCAATGTCCTCATGTGACTCATAAGGCATTTGTGACAACACATCGAGCCACAAATGCTGATTCCTGCCCAAGTATATGGAGAGCTCTTCACATTGTGACTCGGCTAAATTTTGGCTTCAGTCTGTCCTACCGTGTGGACATGGTGGATGCTGGTGAGTTTGAAGACTGCTGGAAGTCAAGAATGGGGAAACGAGAACTCCCATGGTCTGCTTGTCACATTATACGTGGAGATTTCTTTGAGATTTTTGTTTGATTCAGTCTTGATGAATACTAGAAAAGCCAAACTGTGTAGGGTACATATATCAATTGCTAAGATTAAATCTCTTGTTGTTTCTGTTGGTCTAACCTCTACAGATTGTTTACTGCCGCACAACCAGATTCTCTATCCTTTCAGTCACAATGGCTGCATTAGTAAAGGTACCTGACATGGCTAGCTCATCTTTGAATCCTGGAAGAGCAGATCGAGTGGGGTGGCACCTTGACCATGGTATCCATCATCCAGTGCTGGGCCACCTAACTTCATGTGTGAAGACTTGTCAGATTATAAGCTTGTCCAAACCCTCGAGATGTTGATTGGTTTGACAATTTGGTAGGTGATTTCAGCAATTATTTCTTGCCAAAACAATCTTGTTTGCCTTCTTCTGTCAGTAGGTCATACATCACACCTGCATGATGCTGTCTCAAGAGTCTGTAAGCCCTTGTAAGAACAACCTACAGTGGATCACAGCACTCGATCTAAACCTGCGCATGCAGAGTCCAGTTTGGAGGTTTATTCTGCTGTGATTGATGATGCTGAAGGCTATACGTAAAGACTGCTCTCTCTCTCTCTCTTCTCCATCCATCATAAAATCTTCATGCTGATTCAACCATATCCTATGATCAATCGACTGGTTAAAATTTATTACAAGTTGCATACAGCTTTTGGATCATTGCTGAGTAGTGGAGGTAGCTGAGTGGCTGAGGGTGAGAGGCAGTGGGCATATCTCTTCCTCCAATCATGGAAGGCATTATCGCCAAGCTATCGAATGCGTCAAGGCTTTGGTTTAAACCATTTCTAGATGAAACGAGGGATGGGAAACAGATCAAACACATGTTGAACAAGGCACGTAAAGTTGCTTGTTATGCACACAAGGTGTTCAATCATTGAGCAAGAATGAACCACACACATAGGTGGTGGAGTAAAACCTTAGAAGATCCAAACAGTGGTGGTTTGCCAAATTGTAGGCTTACTAATCACAAAAGCCATGCACAAGTTTCCTTGTCCGAACTCCATAAGCATAAGCATCATCGTCATTTCGCCGTCATCTTTGATGCATTTTATGCCGCGGGCACCAATTGACTTGTTGCTGCATTCTTTCCCTTCCCACCTGCAAAGAAGAAATGAGAGTATATAAAAGACAGCCGTGTATATGGTGGCTCGACCTCGATCATATTGCAACGCGGATTGGTTGGCGTGAGGAGATTATGAGCGAGGAAAAGAGGAGAAGACGACATGCAGAAGAACCAGAACAAAAGACCAAGTTGCACGGGGTTGCTTAATCTGCAAGTGAGGAGAAGAGAAGAAGACAATAACACGCAGAAGAGAAAAAGTTGGAGGCTTGTTTGATGCGTTAGAATGATCGAGAATTGAGTTCACCACCTTATTCTAAACCACTAAACAATAAGATAACATGCAGCTGTGGAGTAAATAACATGGTGAATTGCTGAAAACATTGCAGCTGTGTTTGAACCTAAAATATATGCTTTACGTATGTACATCTGCTGTGCTTGAACCATAGATTGATTGCTGTGGGCTGTGCAATGGAAAACCTCAATCGGGTCAACATGCAGGTCCTTTCCTAGACAATAAAAAAGTCAAACGTTGTGTCCTGCAGTTCCCTGACAAAGGCATTTCTCAACTCGTGTCTCTGTCACGGACCTATGCCTATGCCTATGCCTATAGATGATGAGCTTTATGTTCACCTCATCCACTGCCTCCCCATATATCAATCAGGCCTGTGAGGGAGAGCCGCATAGCATGAAAAGTTTGAGAGAAATTGCGATGTATATTTTCTCAAGATCAATGCAAATCTTCTTCCCTGCCTCTCTCTGTCTCTCTCTCTCTCTCTCTCTCTCTTTCTCTAGTTAGCTTGATTTACCTACCTCCTCTCTCTATTCTTTCTCTCCTCTCCATCTCTCCTCTTTAATCTCTCCATTTCCTCACACCATACGCGGCCAAAGGCAGCACTAGCAGTGAACGCAACTGCATCCCTGCTCTCATGCATGCATGCATGCGTGAGTGCAGCCAATATCCTTTACTCTTCTTCCCCTTTGCCACGGCTAATAGAGAGAGATGGCCGAGTACCAGAGGATGATCCCGGTCGTCGTAGCAGTGTTGGTGTTCTCTTTCCTGTCTCCTTTGGCTCTCGGTCGATCCTTGGACTCGGTGGACTACGTGGAAGTCCTTTTGGAGGTGAAGAACTCGTTCACGGAAGATCCCCGGGGAGTGATCCACGATTGGAACTCGGATAACCAAGAGTACTGCTCTTGGACCGGAGTCGCCTGCGACCCGGACTCGGCAGTGGTGGCGCTCAACCTCTCCTCCACCTCCATGGCCGGCTCCCTCTCCCCCTCCCTCGGTCGGCTAATTCGACTGTCCACCCTCGACTTCTCCTCCAACCGGCTCACAGGCGCCATCCCGAGCCAACTCGGCCGCCTCTCCGCTCTGACCGCTCTCTTCCTCCACTCCAACCGCCTCTCGGGAACCATTCCCTTCTCGCTCGGCTTCCTCTACAGCCTCCGAGTCGTCCGGCTCGGAGATAACCCGGGTCTGTCGGGGCCGATCCCTGACTCGTTCGGTGATCTCCGCAACCTGACCACGCTTGCCTTGGCACTCTGCAACCTGTCCGGCCCCATCTCGAGTCGACTCGGCCAGCTGACTCAGCTCCAGAACCTGGTCCTCCAGCAGAACCAGCTCAATGGCCCGATCCCCCCGGAGCTCGGCAATTTGGCCAACCTCCAAATCCTCAACCTGGCAAACAACATGCTCCAAGGCAAAATACCGAGTCGACTCGGCGAGCTGAGCTTACTCTCCTACCTCAACTTGATGTCCAACCAGCTTAAGGGTACCATTCCGGCCTCTCTCGGCGAGCTACCCGGCCTTCGCGTTCTGGACTTGTCGATGAACGAGCTCGAAGGAGAATTCCCGGCCGAGCTCGCCCAGCTGAGTGAACTCGAGTATCTTGTCTTGTCCGACAACAAGCTCTCCGGTCGCCTGCCGGAGAACCTCTGCCGGAACGCAACAAACCTGGGGTACCTATTCCTGTCCACCAACAGTTTCTCCGGTCCAATCCCGGCCGGTTTAGCCCAGTGCAGGTCCTTGACGCAACTGGATTTGGCCAACAACAGCTTCACCGGTGACATACCGGTCGAACTCGGTGAGCTAACTAATCTTACTGATCTCTTGCTCAACAACAACAGTTTGACGGGTTCGATTCCTCGCGAGTTCGGCAACCTCAGCATTCTCCAGACGTTGACCCTCTTCCACAATGAGTTGCGAGGCCGACTGCCGGAGGAGATAGGAAGGTTGCGGCAACTGCAGGTCCTTTACCTCTACGAGAACCAGTTGTCTGACGAGATCCCGTCGGCGATCGGAAACTGCTCGAGATTGAGAATGATGGATTTCTTCGGGAACCAGTTCTCCGGCAGCATCCCGACGAGGATCGGCGAGCTGACGCAGCTGAATTTCCTGCACCTGAGGCAGAACAACCTCTCCGGCGAGATCCCTGCGTCGTTGGGCAATTGTCGGCGGCTCACGGTTCTCGACTTGGCCGACAATCGGCTCACAGGAGGAATTCCGGTGACCTTCGGGCTCTTGCGCTCGCTTGAGCAGTTCATGCTTTACAACAATTCACTCGATGGAGGCATTACCGACGAGATGTTCGAGTGCCGGAATATTACGAGGGTGAACTTGTCCAACAACCGGCTCAACGGAAGCATTCTTCCCCTGTGCGGATCGAGCTCGCTCCTGTCCTTCGATCTCACCAACAACTCGTTCGACCAGGAGATTCCGGCGCAACTGGGAAATTCTCCGATGCTCGAACGGATTCGGCTCGGGAACAACCGGCTGACCGGCCAAGTACCGCCGGCGCTTGGAGGCATCGGCGCCCTCTCGCTCCTCGACTTATCCAGCAATTCGCTTACCGGAACGATACCGGAGGATCTTTCATCTTGCAGGAGTCTGACCCACATCATTCTGAGTGATAACCAGCTCACCGGAGTCATCCCGACGTGGATCGGGAGCTTGCAGCGGCTAGGGGAGCTCGAACTCTCGTCGAACAGCTTCTCGGGGCCTCTTCCTGTCGAGCTCTTCAATTGCTCCAATTTATTGAAGCTCTCGCTTGATGATAACTCGTTGAATGACTCGCTTTCTCCTGAGGTCGGCAAGCTTGCTTCTCTCAATGTGCTAAACTTAGCCCACAACCAGTTCTCCGGGGCAATCCCTGCATCCATAGGAAGGCTAAGCAAGCTGTACGAGCTCCGGCTATCGCAGAATCTGTTCTCCGGGTCAATCCCGGTCGAGCTCGGACAACTGCAGGAGCTGCAGAGTGCGCTGGACCTCAGCTTCAACGACCTCAGCGGCGAAATCCCGCTGTCGCTCGCGTCGCTGATGAAGCTCGAAGATCTGAACCTGTCGCACAACTCGCTGACCGGCGAAGTCCCGCGACAAATAGGTGAAATGAGCAGCTTGGTGACGCTCGATCTCTCGCACAATGACCTGCAAGGGCAATTGGACGGGCGATTCTCTCGATGGCCACCGCAGTCGTTTGCAGCCAATCGTGCACTCTGCGGCCAGCCTCTCCAGCCATGCGGCACTGCGAGCTCCACCAAACGACGCTCGACGTTGAGCTCTGCAGCGGTAGCCGTGGTCTCTGTCGTCGGGGCGCTGGTGATCGTTCTCCTACTGGTTGCAGCTGTGACATGGATGAGAAGGTGGTACGCGAAGAGATCGAGCAAAGTCAATCGCGCATCTTCTCCGATCGGGCATCGACAACTGATCACCAAAGGCTCCATCAGGCGAGAGCTTACATGGGAAGCGATCATGGAGGCGACGTGCAACCTGAGCGACGAGTTCGCCATAGGGTCTGGCGGGTCGGGGATCGTCTACAGAGCAGAATTGCCGACCGGCGAGACCGTAGCCGTGAAGAAGATCCTGCATAATAACAGGGAAAACTTGATGCTGCAGGAAAATAGCCTCGTGAGGGAGGTCAAAACACTCGGCCGGATCAGGCATCGGCATCTAGCAAACCTGTTGGGATGCGTACGCAGCAACCACGGCGAGCATCTGCTGATATACGAGTACATGGAGAACGGCAGCGTGTGGGACTGGCTGCACAAGCCCGGGGCGAGCCAGAAGAGGAAGCGGGAGCTCAGTTGGGAGGCCAGGCTGAGGATCGCGATCGGCCTCGCCAAGGGGGTGGAGTACCTGCACCATGACTGTGTGCCGAGCATACTTCACAGGGACATCAAGTCCGGCAACGTGCTGATCGACGGCGACATGGAGGCTCACCTGGGCGACTTCGGGCTGGCCAAGGCAGCGGTCGCGGAGAGTCGCGGGAGCGATTCGACCGGCAACACCGAGTCTGGCACCTGCTTCGCCGGATCCTACGGCTACGTTGCTCCAGGCACGTCCCGGACTTGCGACCAAGCATTCAAGATTGCCATATATACGTTATCGTTTGTACCCATCGACTAAAATCTTGGTGCTGCAATTGTGTTCCAGAGTATGCTTACTTCCTGAAGGCGACGGAGAGGAGCGATGTATACAGCATGGGGATAGTTCTGATGGAGCTCGTGAGCGGGTTGATGCCTACGGATCGGAGCTTCGAAGGAGACATGGATATGGTGAGGTGGGTGCGGTCTCGGATGACGTCGTCGTCAACAGCGCAGCGGGAGGAGTCGCTGGATCCTGCTCTGAAGCCACTGGCACCGCACCAGGAGTCGTCCATGTTCCAAGTGCTCGACGTGGCTTTGCAGTGCACGAGGACGGCGCCGCACGAGCGGCCGAGCTCGCGGAAGGTGGCCGATCTGCTGCTCCACATCTCTCTGACAATGCCTCGGATGAGCTCTGGAAATAAAGTCGCTCCATATAACACGCGGAGAAAAAGACGTACTTGAGCTTGGACAGTCTTAGATCAGATGATGAACAGTGGTTTTTGTTTTTGTGTTTGTAAAAGTTGGCTCTGAACAAAGCCCATACGCTAAGCAAATTCAATCTCAGCATTCCCTTATGAGATTTTGGTGGTTGTCAAAAGATCCTAAACAAGCAACAACATTGGAAATACGACATTAAGTAGAGTCAGATGATTACAATACTACAACGGAGTGACAAATCTGTAAATCGACTGTAGATATAATTCGGGTGACGGCCTCTAAATAGTTTGATTTCCTCATCACGTCAGAAGCAGGACAAAGCGATAAAGATTATTCATTTGCGAATTGGATGAGCAGAATCAAATCATGAAAAATACTTTTTACTAATAATGAATAGAACACGTGAATTTTATCCAAACTCCCTCTTAATAAGAGTCTTATGCTTTGAGTTCATGCATTCCTTGATGTATCTGAATGGCTCACTCTCATGCTGTAACACATTACATAGAAACGCTTGGGGGTTTGGAGATGCGAATGAGGGGAAACTGATGAAGCATAGTAATCATACGATGCGTCACACACACACCCATATGCATAATTCTCTAGTGATAAGTGACGGTAAGAAAAATGTGAAGGTCTAACAAAGGTGGCATCACGATGAAAGAAAAGTTCATATATCCGTCAGAATTTGTGCAAAGTACAATTAATTGGTAGAAATCAACACACACCTTCAGTATCTGGCAAGTGAAATTTCTTGGGAGAAATAATAATCTTCCAGCTTAACTCTGTTCAGAAAATGCTGCAAAACTTATTACAAACAACTTTCAAGTCTCAACTTAAAGCATCTATTGAGAGAATTAAAACCCTCATAAAAGACTCCAAGCAGGCAGATGAAGCACTTGACATGTTGTAATAGTCAAAAGTGCTAATCATCCTCATCATCTACAAAAAACCAAAAAACAATAAGTTTAATGAATAAAAACCAAAAACAACAAAAAATCAATATGAGTATTCACAGTCTATAAACTGTAAGCCGATTGTCAAAGTGATTGATGCATACAATTGAAAATTATCCAACCAATGGTCTAACTTTACTGTTTCAACCAGCAAAATTAACAAAAAATAATAATGATTCACCTGTGGGACCATTGCATTTAGCTAAGTGAAATACTACTTTCTCCCCCCCCCCCCCCCCCCCCTTCCCCTAAGGGCAAGTAAAACTAGTACAGCCAATAAAGTTCTTTTCTAGAATTAGCACATTTTTCAATATCATGATTATTTCACTCTGAACCCCACAGCATTGCTGAGAGATATGCCTATCCTCAGTTTACAGTTCAAAACAGCAAAGAAGAGCCACATACAGTAAAGACAGACCTTGTAATCCCAAATGCCGGTTTTGAAAACTATGCTCACCCAATCGTGAAAAAGAGAATAGACTACCCGAGGAACAAGAAGTAAGAAAAGAAAGATGTTGCTACTCAACTATCATTAGATCAATTGTTTAGAAAAGAAAAAAATGTCCAAGAATAGGAGAATAGACCTTCTAAAAAAGACAGTGAAAATGGATGTTGTTCATGAATTATCATTAACTTAATTTATAAAAGAAACAGTAAGTCTCCAAACATGACCCCTGCAGGCTCACATCCTCTTAACTAAATATACAGAAGAGAAAGAAAAGTTATTAAAAATGAGACTAGAATTCTAAAAGCATGAATAAGGATGATAAGAATACTTGTTCTGCTGATACTACACCCATATGGTGATTCTTCTACATCATAATTTATAAACCTAAAAAGAATTCTAAAGATTTCCTACAATAGTTATCACGAAGTCACATGAAAAATCAGTCCAAAAATAACAGAAAAAATAAAAAAATCCACTAAACAGAAATAAATAGTTTTCAAATATTCCTTATCTTGCTCAACTTCTGGATCTAATGGATTGTTCTAGATACCTGTAGTCCTCTCGAAAGAAGCTTAGAGATTAGTAAGAGATGACTGTACCAATTCAGAAACATGCTATCCTCTTCCGATTCGTATATGAATTATTTCTAGCTTAAGAAATTACCTAGTAAGACTTCTATAGTAAACCTGTCTCTCTCTAATAAGAAAAAAAAGTAAACTAGTATCTTTTGGACCTCATCTTGCTCTGTGCTAACTTTGAAGGGGTTGATCCAAACTTATTAGGGTCGGCAATTATACTCTATAAAATGTATTCATAATAATGAAATACGAGCATGGAATATATGGCATTTAAATGACATATTTATATTATACATCAAAGTGTGGTGTCTGTTGAATATAGTATTCAAATTAGTCCCAGCGGTTCTATTGTTGTTGTTGTTGCTGTTATTTGTTAGAGATTTTGCCACCCGAACCAACCAAAAAATTTATGGACAAATTAAGTCTTTGTTCCCAAAAGAATGTCTATGGAAGTTCTTGGGAGCAACCATAATGATTCTTTCATCACTGATACTTCATTAGTCATATCGACAATCACAATTGACATATAGATTTTCATTTTAATGTGTATTGACCCACTGTCTATTCTACACAATGGAGAACCTGCAGAAACCACATAACAGAAGTCCAGCAGATCCGCTAGGCCAGAACAACAGCTTAGAAAATTATTTCATTAATATTTTCCTATGTGAACTGGGAAACGGCAAGAACTGCAAACTAAGAATGTCAAATTATATGCAAAATCTGCATCAATTAAATGTCAAGTTGTAAAATGTGCCACAATGAGGATGATATTTGATTAACTTGACTTCATAAAGAATTAATAAACAAATATGCATCAATAAGCTTCCACCAGAAAGAAAAAAATCCTTAAGAGAGTTATGATGGGATAGCAAGAAACTAGGAAAGAAAAAAAGCATTTGTGATAAAATAAGAACTTGATTGAAAAAGATTATCAGCATCTACCATCAAAAAACTGCAGGACAATCATACAGTATTTTGTATGCTATCCATTCAATAAAAAGCAAGAATCCTATAGTCATTGCAAATGTAATGAAAAAGCTCCTAAGTCATTTTCATGTCATATTGAGCTAAGCAACACGGAAGGGGACAACAATTCTGTCAAAAATCTAAGCAACTGCTTTAACAAAAAATTGAGGAAGTTCTACAGGTTCTCCAAATCTTCTTCAATCCATATGACATTTCCTCATACTTCTTTACCTAAAAGCCTTCCATACATATGAATTCTGCATGTGTGCAACATATATGTCACGTTTACAAACTATGACCATCAACAAGTGAACATACTTGGTCTTCTTCAATTTTCATGCTATGTTACCATCACAATCTTCTGGTAGCCTTCAGAAATACTACCTCATTTTAGATAGTATTTCCCAGTCCATCTTCCACAAACTCCTTGTTCTAAAATCCCTCAAAACAGGGTTCACGAAAAGAGCCACATTCGACTTTGTGGAAGACTACTGAATATAGATTCAGTAGTATTACAAGAGTGTGACAGCTAGATTAGTTTTTAAGGTTTCATCATGCTAAATATGCTCATGGGTAATTGGTAAATAAGTTTTCACATTCTTTGCCTTTCAACACCTGGACAGTAAACGATCTTCCATCAAATGCCATATTACCAAACCTAGTCATCCGAGATCATTCGCCAATTCCAATTCATATCAAATGATCAACATTTTCCTCACCATCTTCCACAAAGTCGCTCTTTCTCACAAACATTCAAGTGACATGGCGCCCCCAATCTCTTACATCCACTGCCATTAAGCAGAATGAGCAGTAACATCGAAATTAGGTTTTCAGAGTCAGTCGTAGCAGATACATACGGCCAGATTGGTGGCTGAGCAAGAAACTGCAGCAAGAGGGGAGAGAAAGGAAGGGGGAGAAACGAGGAAAGGGCCGAACCGAAGTATCTGCTTTCGTTGGCAGCCTTGGCCTTGTCAAGCATCTTGTCGAGGTCCTCCTTGAGCTTCTCGTCGTACTTTACGAGCTGGTTGACGAAGATGACCCCCAGCCCCATCCCCAGCACGTGCTCCCACGGATCTGCAACAAAGAAGACCGACCGATTGAACCATCGAATACAACGAGATCAAATCGAAGAGGAGGATGAGGAATTAGGGTTCGATGTAATGAAAAAGAAAGGGCAGAAACGTACGGCGCATGTAGGGAAGCTTGCGGAGGGAGTTGGAGTACATCTGCGTGCTTAACCCCAGAAGGGCTCCAATCACCGTCGCTGTGGCCGGCATCTCTTCCCTCCTCCTCCTTCCTCCTCCTCGTCCGGTGCTTGAACCCTCTCTCACTCGCCGCCTTTAGAAACGAAGTGAGGCAAAAGAAATAAAGTCGAGCCCTCTCTCCGTTTGTCCCGGATCTCGGGCCCGTCCTTAGCGGATTCGGGCAACCGGATGGTCATCGAAACCCGGACCACAATACTGGGTATTCTATTTGCATATAAGCCCTTGTCATCAAAGTCTTTGGATCTTTGTTTGACAGGGATCTATATGCTATTATACAAAAATATTAAATACTCCATCTCTTGTCACGTGATAATCACGTGATTTATTCGCTTGACGCTATCAATCCCAACCTAACCCACGGAGTCGATCAAAAGAGGTGGGAGGTCAAGGAAAGATTCATCAGCGGATCATCGCCATGGGAGGAGGAGGTGAGCACGGATCTCATGGAGGAGCGGGCGCCGCCGGGGACTTCCGAACGAAGGTGTGGAGCATGACCGGTGGGCCGTACTGCCGCCCCAAGCACTGGAAGCGCAACACCGCCATAGCCTTCTTCGGCGTCTTCCTCGTCTGCATCCCTATCGCCATTAAATCCGCCGAGCTCGAGGTCGTTATCCTCTCTCTCCCTTGTCCCTCTCTCATGTCACAACTTAATCGTTTCTCGTTCTGACTCTGATACCATGTCGATCTATCACAACATTTATCGTGGGTAACAGTAATTGATGCCACTTTCACTAATTTCTTCGGTCATTTCACCCATTATCTCTCCCTTCATAGTTTTTAACTATTACTGATGGAGCTGTGGTGCAAAAGATCTCAACTTTCAATCGAATATACATATCACTTCTGAAAATTATATTTCAGGATATGATTTTAACACTTATACATGGAGACTTCTTTTCTAGGGTTAAAGCATTGGTCAAACGTCTTCTGTTTATTTCTTGGAATTCTGATGAATCACAGAATAACAATTGACACTTTGAAGATGGCTCATGTCACTAATGGACAACACGATGAGTTGTGATCAATTTGCAATCAAGATGATTGATCCTGTACGGTCTTCCTAGTTAATGATTAATAGAGATACAAGAATGAAAATTTGGAAACATCAAAATGAGCGGTCAAGCAAACCAGATGTGGTTTAACCTTCTAATGGCCAAACTAATACCGAAAGGGTAAAGATTTAGAAGATTACAGTCATTGCCATTTAGGGCAAGTCTTGGGAATTGATTGCATTAACCTATTATGTTTTTGGAATATCACATTTGTGAGAGCGACTGTCCATCCTTTCAAAAAGTACTAGTCAGACTTTTTTTTTTTTTTTAACAAACTTCAGTTTTCATTTGTTAGTCTCTCTGATATCGAAATTTAGATGGATAGTGAGCTTTGATATCATGGTGAAGTTATCCTTTTGCAACCTTGGTAATTTGGGGTTGAGCCATGTAAATATAGGTTGCTTACGTGACATGGTAAGGTTGTTTATATTCGCAGGAACCTTGCACATTCGACTTGACCTTTTAATTTATCTAATGGCATATGTGTGTGTGTATTCTTGTGTTTCTGGATAAAAAGCACCATGATAACAACTAACATGTATTATCTGATCAATTGTATTCCTAAAATGACTTATCTCTTTCTTTATCTTTATTTGTATCGCTGTTATTTTGTTCGTTAAAATATCCCTTTGTACTTTGTAGGATCCCGCTGTTTTGTTTTGTATGCTTGATCATAATTTTAAACCTGATCTAGATGAAACTGAATCAATAATCCTATTAGCTTTACTTGTAGGCTTGTAGCACACTCAGATTTAACATTTAAAACTCTAATTAAATGTTTTATGCACTAGTTTCTGAAGACGCTTGAGTTGAACATGAAGTCAGGTTCCTTCATTTGAATGGCAACTAGGAAGCTTTAAGTGACCTATGCTACCATAAATTCGCATGAAAATCACTAAAGTCAAAAGAAAATGGTTTTCCCTTCTGTTCACCACAACCTATTCATGATCAATAAACCAGAAGAATAGTTGAAGAGGTTTTTCTTCCCATTAGATAAACCAAAACAGCCTCCACATTTTCATCTCATCTATAATTGGTTACATTACACTTTGCACTTGTTTCCCAATCATTCTTCAACTTCATCAATTTGGCTCCTCCTTCATATTTTCACATTCATTGACACAGGAAAAACAAACTGCCATCTTTTTCTTGGCAGTGAGAGATCTGATAGCAACGGTAGTGGCAGTGGAGAGAGAGTGAGGACATAAAATTTTAAGAGTGACAGCAGGATGACGGTGGTGTGAACATAAGACGATTAGTTAAAGAAGAGGGGTAGTCTGGCAGAAGGTTTGTCAAATCAAGCAAGGCAAGGGGAATTATCTGATCATGTGAAACTGATTTGTTCTCTTTTCAATCACAGAGAGAGAGGGAACTTTTACTTAATATTTGTTCCCTCTATCTTGCAGTGGATTGAGTATCCACACCATTTTACTAACGGATTCAATTTTAAGCAGTTATATTAAAATGATTGATATGAATATTAGATTTAATAAATATACTTCACATATTCAGAGGTGTGCTGTTATGTACCTGGTTCTTTTTAAAGGGTTCATGTAGAACATTGTCTATGGCACAAATTTGTGAAATATGTAGGCCTTAATTAAGGTGAGGTTCTAAGCCTCAGTTTAGTGCAAGCATCACAAAGTTTTTTATGGTATAGAATTTTAATTTGTCTACCATAGTTTTTCTGATGCATTTAATATAATTGGGCAATAAAGCTAGTGCATTTTGTTTTCCTCTTGCAGCAACGGCCTCATCACCCAGTTCGCCCAATTCCTTCACAACTTTGGTGCAAGAACTTTGGCAAGAAAGAATACTAGTTCCATGTATTAAGAATACTAATATTTGGACTGGTTTTCCATGTGGTTCTCAAATAGGAGTCGACTTCTTTTCCTTCTCAAATGTCTTTTCAGCAGCATGCTCTGCCGTCGCGATTAAGTACTTATTTCATAATATGGCTGAACAAGTGTTTAATCCGGAAGGATTATTTCTTGTGGTGGCTACGGAATAAAGACATTCTGTTAACCGCATGTGCTCCAGGATTGTGTGAGAACTTTTTATTGGGACTATGTTTTATTTCTTGATGTACAAATTTGAAGATTTCATAATTGTCAATTTCTGAGTTTTCTTGCAAGGCATTGCAAATAGCATCTGTCTACCCAAATTGAATGTTGATAATTGAATCTTCATGATGTATTCTTTTGACTATTGTATCTCTTCAATCAACCCCTAATGGAAGACCTCAGTTGCAGCCATATCATCTACTACATTTCACAGATAACTGTTTCTTGGAAAAGTCAATATATTTTGCTATGTGCATTAAGAGAAGCTGCCTCCACAATATTCAATGATTGTCCAGAAAAATTATTAAACTTGCAAAGCTGTTGACAGCAAGCAAGTAATGTAGCAAATATGTCTTAAAATTATACAAGATGTGGGATTCTTTAGTCTTACACATGGGAGAATGGTTCTAATTCTTGCAAGATATAAACAGATACATGGTATTATTATATATGCAATACTAAACAAGCACTGAATCTATACACAACCCATATATATATATATATATATATATAATTAAAAAATTAATTAATTAACCCGACACTTTCTTTTGCATCTAAAGAATTTATTTTGGACACTAAGACACGGCCTTTACTGTATTGCTCGGGCAAGGAGTGATTGGCAAGCAAAGCATCATTCACAATAATAATAATAATAATAATAATAATAATAATAATAATAATAATAATAATAAAAGTTCCCGGGTCGAGTCGTTTATTGTGGAAACAGCTTAGCTTGTTGAATAGAATGGTGAATGCAAAATCATTGAACTGATAATATATATATATATATATATATATATATATATATATATATATATATATATATATATATATATATATATATAACTTTAAGTATCAATATGATATACTGTAGGTCATCAAACTGTACATACGACAAGATCAAAGTTTAAGTATAACTGTAGTATGAAGTTCATTTAAAAAATATATAACTATAGTCACAAGTTCATTAAAAAATATGTATCCAAATCAAACGTAATAATATAGACAATTATGAAATGATGAGTCTTGATCAATGACTAGACTAGATGCATATAAACCTAAAATAGTAGTTTAATGAAATATTCTATCCATATCTCAAAATCATAGTCCAATTTTATTTTTCTTTCTTTTTTTTGCTTAACTTGAGCATTAGAGAGTCTCCAATCACATAAGATTTTTTATTTATATGAATCTAAATTGAATTGAGTTGATTAGATATTACAAGTATTATTATCTAGGCTTAGGCATCACTGGTATCCACCACATCATAATTATTATTCTATAAACTAAGTGAGTTGGTACAAGATCCATTATGATAGACACATGACCCATTATTCAACCTATGGTGGTCTTTAATATAGTCACAGCCCACAGCTATTAAAATTTTTTCTTTTAATCTTGACTTTTGATGGTTAGGACTAAAAAAGATAAGGCAGTGCACGTGGATAAGAAAACGAGAGAAGCAACTGAGAGCATAAAAATAAAGAATGAAAAAAAAAGAAATAAAATAAAAATAAAGCAAAGGCTGTTCTTAATCATCTTACCTCAGGTTTCATCATATTTTTTATGGAGGTTTCATCATATTTTTTATGGTGGATTTTTATTATGAAAATTTTAGATATTATGCATAGTAACATAATTTTTGTATTTCTATCCTTCTCTTATGATTGTTGCTTAAGTTTTGGACAAGAGACTCCAGATTTGTACATTCATTATTTTTATGGTGAATTTTCTCTAACTTATCTATGGTTTTTATCATTCATGTTGGAGGGATTTTTCACATAAATCTTGATATTCTATTTGATTGCCATTTCCATTTTAATCTGATGTGTGTTATGACATGCTTTTATTTGTTCATATATAAAGCTTTTTTATTCCATCAACTAGTATAAAAGTGAGGTTTTGGTGGCATTTATTTTTTTATGTTCGAACTTTGAGATCAATAGTGTTTCTCGCATAATTAGATTGAACGAAAATAATTATATGATATGAAATCTAAGAATGAAAGATCTCTTGTATTGTAAGGATTTGTATAGACATTTGTAAGAGAATAGTACAAAGCTCATAATTATAATAGATAATGAGTGGAAGAGATTATATTGAAAAACGATCATATTCATTCGATAGTGGCTCAATGATAGTATCTTTCACCATGCTTCTACTTAAAGTTCTGCATACTCTATTTAAAAAAGGTTGGAAGGTCTCTATGAAAGAAAAACAACTAGCAAACAAGGCTTTCTTAATCAGAAAATTTATGAACCTGAAATATAAAGATGGTACTTTTATTGCTGTGCATTTAAATAAAATGCAGAGTATCACTAATCATTTATCCTCTATGAAAATATCTCTTGATGATAAATTACAAACATTGTCACTGCTCAATTTATTACTAAAAAGTTAGGAGACATTAGTGATATCATTTAGTAATTCTATGTCAGATTGTATTATCATCATGAACCAAGTAACAAGCAATTTGTTGAATGAGAAATTACAAAGAAAAAGTTTAGCAATATCTCAGATTAATTCAAAGGCACTTGTCTCAGAAAATAAAGAAATATCAAAGTCTAAAGATAGAAGTGATTCACGCATGAGCAGAAGCAATTCAAGATCCAGAAAATATATTATTTACTACAATTATGGTGAGAAAGAATAACACAAGAATCAATGCAAATAACCTAAGAAGAGTAACAAAAAAGAAAAAGAAATGGAGCCTACAGAGTCATAAGAGAATACCATAGCTACAATACAGGGTGGTGACTATTTGATTTTGTCTACTTCTAATGATATTTTTTTCTTATGTGTGTTAAGATCTTAGTAGATAATTGACATAAGTACTTCTTATTATGTTATACTGTGGAGGGAGTTCTTCGCTACCTACAGGTCTGAAAATTTTGATATTACCAAGATGGACAACTATGACATAATAAATATTATCGGTATGGGTGATATTCATATAAAAACTAACATTAGTTGCAAGTTGTGCTTGAGGATGCGAGGCATGTGGTTGACTTGAAGCTGAATTTAATTTCAGATGAAAAGCTAGATAATGAAGACTTTGATAACGGGTTTTATAGAGTAATGAAAGTTAAGTAAGGGTTCTCTTATTATAGTTAGTGAGAAGAAATGATACACTTTATACAGGTTATAGGCTAAAACTTATGATGAGTAGTTGATGCCATAAAGAAATACTTTAGCATAGAGTTGTGTCATATATAACTAGGACACATGAGCGAGAAGGGGTCATAAGTTCTTTCCAAGAGAGAGGTATTGTCAAATCTCAAAGGTACATATCAGAACCCTTGTATTGATTATTTGATTGATAAACAACATAGAGTTTTCTTTACTAGTCTTGTTTTATTTAGAAAAATACATGTCTTAGACCATGTATACAAATGTATGTGGTCCTTTGAGGATACAAACTCTTGGTGAATCTATTAATATTCCTAGCATAAGTGGTGCATTATAATGTATCACTTTTATTGATGACTTTTCTAGAAAAGTTTGAGCTTATGCTATAAAGACCAAAGATTATATTATTAATATTTTTAAATAGTTTTATGTCAGGATTTAAAGGGAGACATAAAGATAATTAAAATGCATATGATTAAATAATAGTGGTGAGTACATAGGATTATTTAATGATTATTATAGGTCATATGATATCAAATATGAGATGACAATTCCTAATACACCTCAGTATAATACAATTACAAAAATGATAAATCACAATATCATATAAATGATCAGATGTATGCTTTCATAGATCAAATTACCCAAAAAGTTTTGGGATAGGGCTTTGAGAACTGCAGTTGATGTGATTAACTTGTCACCTTGTATAACTCTAGATGGTGATATTGCAAAGCATGTATGGTCAAAAAAATATCTCTTAAGAGTGTTTAGTTGTCATGCATTTGTACATGTTCCAAACGTTGAGAGGTCCAAGCTGAATGGTAAGACAAAAGAATATATTTTTCTTAGCTACTCATATGATAAGTTCGGTTACAGGTTTTGGGATCCAAAAAAGTATAAGGTGTTTAGAAGTGGAGATATGATCTTCTTTAATGATCAAACCTTTGAGGATTTGAAGAAAGCACCAAGTGAAACTTCTACAGAAGGATTAGTAGGCTGTGACCCAGTTACTCTTCTAGTACATCAGGGTGATAGGGGAGATGTATATGAAGATGGTGTAGAGGCTGATGTTGATCTACTTACATGATATGTTGAGTAGGAAGAAGATAAGAGCAACTTTCGATATAACCTTAGATGAGATCTTCTAAATCACGTCAACCTTCCAGAATACACTCTACAAATAAGTATGTGATGTTTATTGATGCAGGTGACTAGAAAGTTACCAAGAAGTAGTTGAAAGTAAGCATAAAAAAAAATGGTTAGTTGTCATGTAGGAAGAGATTGATGCTCTATAGAGAATTCACACATATGATTTAGTGCAACTACCAAAGTGAATGAAAGTCTTGAAGAACAAGCGGGTTTTGAGTTTGAAGACTCAAGAACATTCTTCTCAACCAAAGTACAAAGCTAGATTGGTCGTGAAAAGCTTCGGTCAAATGAAAAGTATTAAATTTGAAGATGTTATGATCAAATTAGCACTAAGAGGGAGGGGTGGAGCGGGGGTTTGGGGGTGGCGAATTAGTGCTGGCATACAAATACATCGATTTAAAAACTTTTATATGACCAAGCCCATTTCAAAGATACGTTAAAATTGAAAATGTTCATAAGAGTAATAAGCAAGTGAATCTGTATATAAAAAGCATGCAAGAGATATGCAAACTAAATTTGTAGTTGTTCGGTCTATGTGACCTATGTCCACTATCGATTTCTCTTCACTCGAGACCATCGACTTCCACTATTGATCTTTTTCCAACAGTCAAAAATCAGTCATCCCTTACAACTCTTTCTCATTTTCTTAGGCTTGGAGAGAACTTTTACAACTCTCTTTTACAAGTATTCCCTCGTACTCTCCCTTAGAACAACCTCTAAGCTTCTAGAGAAAGAATCTCAACTTTCTAGTAGGGGTTTTCTCATTATAACTATAAGTTTATGATCTCAGTTCTTGCTCTTCCAAATAAGAATAACTTATAGACCGCAAATGGCTTGGAGCCAAAATTCAAATCTTGAGTTTTCAGGGTACTGGTGGTACCACCGCCAGCACCAAGCGGTACCACCACCCATAATAGATAGTACTACAATCGGTAGCCGACGGTACCACCGCCCAAGAACCCAAAATAATATACAATAGTACTTTTTATACCTTGGATAGTACTACCACCCATGCCAGTGAAATGAGCCTCCTAATGGGCTTAAATCAATCCCAATTAAAGCCCGATTAAGGCCCAATGAGCCTTTAATTGAGTTAGTATGGATATACTCAAAACTAACTCAATTAAGACCTAAAATACTTCGATCGAGACACAATCAATTACAAAATGTGAATCCTATATTATCCAACATATCATTGGTTCATCCAACGCTTCATTTGACCCTTTGGCATATCGTCCTATCCTTCAGCATATTGCTCGATCCATCAGCATCTTGACCTCTGCAACATCCGAATTTTTTGGCGTAATGCCTGAACCTTCTGGCTCGATGCCTGAAATCATGGCAAGAAAACCCTTCAATATATCAACCAATCCTCCGGCCCAACGTCCAATCATCTGACATATTTCATTCTGGCCCAACATCTGATTCTTCCTACTTTAATCAAATTATCTTTCCATGATCAAAGTTAGTCCTGTGTCACTCAAATCCTGATTAGATCAAAACTTCATCAATTGATTTTATCATTAAAATATGAGATTCAACAATCTTTTTTTTTTTTATGATGACAACCAATTGATGATGGAGTTTAAACTAAACTCCCTCTGGCAATATGCCATATTGAAAGAACCTTTGAAATTTGATAAATCATGAGTATATCATTGTATGTATCATAAAAGCATCATAATCTAAAAATACATCATATCATGTATGATTCAAATTTCAAATTTATCATCATAACAATCATCAATATATCTTCTCCCCCTTTATCATCAACAAAAAGGAGAAAAGTGTAACTAGTAAGTTTTTTTAAACATGTACGCTAGCAATTTTTGCTTCTCTTTTGAGATGTGCAATCTAGCATTTCTTGCTTTTATTTGAGATGTATTTGTTTCTCTTGAGATGTGCAAGCTAGTATTTCTTGCTTATCTTTTGAGATGTCCAAGCTAGCAATCTTTGCTTCTTTTGAGATGTGCAAACTAGTAAGACTCTCTCCTTGAAATGTGCAAGCTAGCAAGTTTTTCTTCCCCTTTGTCATTATCAAAAAGAAGGGAAGGATACAATGGTGCAAAATCTCTTCTATTGATGTTCCAATTATCACATGGAAGATATCTTGAAAAATTAATTTGGTGATGAGATATACAATTCATGAATACAAAGGGGTCAAATGAAAATCATGACATGAAAGATATTAATATCAAAGATAATGAAATATCAAATCATAAATACTAAAATATATGATTTGACAAATCTCCTCTTTAGTAAATAACGAAAAGAAATCTTAGGAGATCAAATAGTAAGTGATCTTCAAAAGAAATCTTAAGTCATGAATTTCGAGAGATCAAGAGAAAACTCATGATTCATTTGGATTAATCTCCTCTTTAGTAAATGGCAAAGAAAACATTGGAGATCAGAAAGTCTAAAGATCTTCAAAAGAAATATTAAGTCATGAATTTCGAGAGATCAAAAGAAAAATCATGATTTATTTGGATAAATCTCCTTTTAGTAAATGGCAAAAAGAAACATAGGAGATCAAATAGTAAAAAATCTTTAAAAGAAATCTTAAGTCATGAATTTCAAGAAAAAAAAATATTATGATTCATTTGGATAAATCTTCTCGTTAATAAATGGAAAAAAGAAAAAAAAATTAGAAGATCGAAAAAATCTTGATTAAAAAAAAAAAACCTTAAGTCAACAAATCAAGAGAGAGTTTATAATTTGGTTGAAAAATCTCATTCAAATTCAACTTGTCAAATCATCAAATCACTTTTAAGATATTCAAAATAATAGATCCAATGATGACTAAGGATCTCTTATTAAAAAATAAAAAAGCTTTAGAGATAGAGAAATTTTTAATAAAAAGTTATTTCCTTTTTTGTTTTGATTGATTTCATACAAGTATGCCCAAGTCGCTTATCCTAAAATCATACATCATTGTTTAAAAACTAAAGATAATTTTTATCATAAAAAATATTATTAATATTTAAGCATAATATCCCAAATTATATTTATTATTATTATTATTTAATAATTTATATTAATTATTAACATTTTTCATCAAACAATTTATGAAAAGCATTAGGTAAAGAAGATTTGCTTGAGTTAATTAACTCGTTGTAGTGAGCCTCATCTTCCCTTGTTTGCTCATCGTCTTCGGATGCACTCGATTCGTCATAAGTGGCCTTGAGTGCATTCTTCTTCTTTGACATTTTCTTCTTTAATTTGGGACATTCACATCTCAGCTAATTATATCCTTTAATTTGGGACATTCACGTCTCGGCTAATTATATTCATAGTAAGTTATTGTGTCATTTCTAAGTTTATTTTTATTTTTAGATTCTTGTTTTATGAACTTTTAAAATTTTCTTGCAAGTACAAGTTCATTATCATCACTTGAGCTTTCGCTCGAGCAATCTTCCTTGTTCTAAGTGTCAAGTTCTTCCTATTCTTTGGAATGTTATTCTCATGTCCATCATGTATCATACATGTCATTTCATAGATCATTAATGACCCGATAAGTTTTTCAAGTGGAAAATAGTTTAAGTCTTTTACTTCTTGTATGGAAGTGACTTTTGGATCCCAATCTTTGGGAAGGGATCTTAGAATTTTATTAACGAGTTTAAAGTTAGAAAAATTTCTACCAAACGCTTTCAAACCATTGACGACATCCATAAAATATGTGTACATGTCCTCCATTGGTTTTACTTAGTTTTATTTGAAATAATTTAAAATTATGTATCAAAAGATTTATCTTAGATTCTTTAACTCTATTTATGCCTTCATGTGTAACTTCAAGTGTATGCCAAATATCGTGTACAGTTTCACAAGTCAAAATATGATTAAATTTATTTTTATCTAATATGTAAAATAAAACATTCATAACTTTCACATTTAAAGAAAATGATTTTTTCTCAAAATAATTCCATTCATTCATAGGCTTAGAAGGTGTTTGAAAACTATTCAATAATATTCCAAAAATTGAAATCCATATAAAGCAAGAAAACTCTCATTCAAGTTTTCCAATATGTGTAGCCCATTGAATATAGGAGGACAAGTGATAGAATAACTCTCTTGATTGTCGGCAAAAATCTTTTTTTTTTGTAAGTGCAAAAGTCATTTAATATTTTTTAGATGTTAAAAAAAAACTTGGTGGTGGGGAGGAGGGGAGTTGTGGTGGGGGGTGGTGAAGGAATTAGTGGTGACGTAAAAAAACACATCGACTTGAAAACTTTTGTTCAATCTAGACCGTTTCAAAAATACATTAAACTTGAAAACATTTGTAAGAGTAATGAGTAAGTGAATCAGTAACTGAAAAGCACAAAAGAGATATGTAAACCAGATTTATAGTGGTTTGATCCACGTGACCAATGTCCTCTTCATCGAGGCCATCGGCTTCTACGACTGATCTTTTTCCAATGGGCGAAGATTAACTACCCCTTACAACTCTTTCTCCTTTCCTCAAGCTCAAGAGAGAACTATTACAACCCTCTTTTATAAGTATTCCCTCTTACTCTCCCTTAGAACAACCTCTAAGCTTCTAGAGAATGGACTCAATTTTCTAGTAGGGTTTTCTCATTATAAATCACAAGTTTATGATCTCAGTTTTTGCTCTTCCAAGTAAGAATACTGGAGTATTTATAGACCCCAAATGGTTTGGAGCCAAAATTCAAATCCCCAAGTTTTCGGGGGTACTAGCGGTACTAGCGGTGAAGGAATTAGTGCTGACATAAAAACACGTCAACTTGAAAACTTTCGTTCAATCTAGACCATTTCAAAAATACGTTAAACTTGAAAACATTTGTAAGAGTAATGAGTAAGTGAATAAGCAACTTAAAAGCACAAAAGAGATATGCAAACCAGATTTATAGTGGTTTGATCCACGTGACCAATGTCCACTCCCGATTCCTCTTCACTCAAGGCCATCGGATTCCACTACTGATCTTTTTCCAATGGGCGAAGATTAACCATCCCTTACAACTCTTTCTGCTTTCCTCAGGCTTAGGAGAGAACTTTTACAACCCTTTTTTATAAGTATTTCCTCATACTCTGTCTTAGAACAACCTCTAAGCTTCTAGAGAATGGAACTCAACTTTCTAGTAGGGTTTTCTTATTATAAACCACAAGTTTATGATCTCAGTTTTTGCTCTTCCAAGTAAGAATACCTGGAGTATTTATAGACCTCAAATGGTTTGGAGCCAAAATTCAAATCCCCAAGTTTTCGGGATACTAGCGATACTAGCGGTGAAGGAATTAGTGCTGACGTAAAAACACGTCAACTTGAAAACTTCCATTCAATCTAGACCATTTCAAAAATACGTTAAACTTGAAAACATTTGTAAGAGTAATGAGTAAGTGAATCAGCAACTGAAAAGCACAAAAGAGATATGCAAACCAGATTTATAGTGGTTTGATCCATGTGACCAATGCCCACTCCTGATTCCTTTTCACTCGAGGTCATCGGATTTCACTACTGATATTTTTCCAATGGGCGAAGATTAACCACCCCTTACAACTCTTTCTCTTTTCCTCAGGCTCAGGAGAGAACTTTTACAACCCTCTTTTATAGTATTCCCTCATATTCTCCCTTAGAACAACCTCTAAGCTTCTAGAGAATGGAACTCAACTTTCTAGTAGGGTTTTCTCATTATAAACCACAAGTTTATGATCTCAGTTTTTGCTCTTCCAAGTAAGAATACCTGGAGTATTTATAGACCTCAAATGGTTTGGAGTCAAAATTCAAATCTCTAAGTTTTCGAGGTACTAGCGATACTAGCGTGAAGGAATTAGTGCTGACGTAAAAACACGTCGACTTGAAAACTTTCATTCAATCTAGACTGTTTCAAAAATACGTTAAACTTGAAAACATTTGTAAGAGTAATGAGTAAGTGAATCAGCAACTGAAAAGCACAAAAGAGATATGCAAACCAAATTTATAGTGGTTTGATCGATGTGACCAATGTCCACTCCCGATTCCTCTTCACTCGAGGTCATCGGCTTTTACTACTGATCTTTTTCCAATGGGTGAATATTAACCATCCCTTACAACTCTTTCTCCTTTCCTCAGGCTCAGGAGATAACTTTTACAACCCTCTTTTATAGTATTCCATCATATTCTCCCTTAGAACAACCTCTAAGTTTCTAGAGAATGGAACTCAACTTTCTAGTAGGGTTTTCTCATTATAAACCACAAGTTTATGATCTCAGTTTTTGCTCTTCCAAGTAAGAATACATGGAGTATTTATAGACCCTAAATGGTTTGGAGCCAAAATTCAAATCCCCAAGTTTTTGGGGTACTAGCGGTACCACCATCGGTACCAGGCGGTACTACCTTCGAACAGAGCCCGAGATTTTGGGATTTAGCGATATCACCACCCGAAATAGGCGATACTACCACCGACAGCCAACGATACCATCGCCTGAGAACCCAGAAAAGTACACAATAGTACTTTTTGTATCTTGGGCGGTACCGCCGCCCAGGTCAGTGAAATAAGCCTCATAATGGACTCAAATCAATCCTAATTAAGACCCAATGGGTCATTAATTGAGTTAGCATACTTATACCCAGAACTAACTCAATTAAGACCTAGACTACTTCAATCAAGACATTATCAATTACAAAGCATGAATCCTATATTATTCGACATGTCATTTGGTTCATCTGGTGCTTCGTTCGACCCTTTGATGTATCATCCTCTTCTTCGATATATTGCTTGATTCATCGGCATGTTGACCTTTGCAACATCTGATCTTCTTGGCGAAATGCCCGAACCTTCTGGCTTGATGCCCGAAACCATGGCTCGAAGATCCTCCAACATGTCGACTAGTCCTCTAGCCCGATATCCAATCAGCTGACATGTTTCATTTCAGTCCAACGTTTAATTCATCGTGCTTTAATAGATTTCTCTTTCCATGATTGAAGTTAGTCCTGTGTCACTCAAACGCTGATTAGATCAAAACTTTATCAATTGATTTCATCATCAAAATTCGAGATTCAATATAAGAGATTTTTTCTCCTATTGTTAAAATATCTTATATCCATGTTTCTCTTGGTATTATTGCTAACATGGACTTAGAGGTTGAGTAGTTGGATGTGAAAATAACTTTTCTTCATGGTGATTTTTAGGAGAAAATTTATATAGAGCAACTAGAAGGCTTCAAAGTCAAAGGTAAAGATAATTTCGTCAGCAAGTTGAGAAGAGCTTATATAGGTTGAAGCAGGCTCTATAACAATGGTATAAAAAGTTTGATTCATTTATGGTTGAAAATATATCTAAAAGAATAGTTTCAGATCATTGTGTATATATTAAACAGTTCGATAAGGATTTTATTATTCTCTTACTTTATGTTGATGACATGCTTATCCTTGGAAAAGATATGTCTGCAATTGAAAAGTTGAAAAAGGAATTGAGTGAGTCCCTTGCATTGAAAGCATGTAGATTTTTTATAAAAAAAATAAGAAGATTTGATTATCACAATAGAAATACATTGAGAAGATATTATATAGGTTAGTATGAGTAATGCAAAGCCAGTTGGTTCTCCTCTATTAGGTCACTTCAAGTTATGCTCATAGCAAAGTCCGTCAAATGATAAGGAGAATGAGAAAATACAAAAGGTTTATTATGCTTCGAAATTAGAAATTTCATATACGGGATAGTATGTACAAGGTTGGACATCTCATATACAGTAAGTGTTGCTAGCATATTTCTTGCAAATATAGGTAAAGAGCAATGGGCAATAGTGAAGTGGATCCTTAGATATCTTAGAGGGAGCTCTAAAGTTTGTTAAAGCTTTAGAGGTGGACCACTTGTGTTGATAGTTACACAAATACAGATATGATAAGAGATATTGATACAAGGAACTCCATATCAGTTTTTGTACTCACTTTACCATGAGAAGTTATGTCCTAACAATATAGATCGTAAAAGTGTATTGCTCTCTCCACTATAGAGGTGGATTATATTGCTCCTATAGAGGTTGACAAAGAAATATTATGGATGAAAGAATTCTTACATGAATTAGGGCTAAAATAAAAAAACTATGTGGTACATTGTGACAACTAGAGTGTCATACATTTATGTAAAAATTCAACCTTTTATTCTAAGTCAAAGCATATTGATGTCAGATATCATTGGAGAAATATAATTGAAGAGAAATAATTACAACTTCATAAAATTCACATAAATATAACAGGGCAGAATGTTGATAAAGACCTTACCGGAAAAAAAAAATAGAGATGTGCTAATGGTTTGTCAGCATAACTTCACATTGAGGAGTCATGAGATAGCCTCTCTTATGGATTGAAGAGAGAGATTGTTGGGTATATGACCCATTATTCAACTCATAGTGGGCTTAAATAAAGCCCACATCCATTGAAACTCTTTTCGTTTAACCTAAACTCTAACTCTTTTAACCTTAATTTTTAGTGGTTAGGGTTAAAAAAAAGAGCAGCTACGACTATAAATGTAGCTGAAAAAAAAAGAAACAACAGTAGCAGTTGAGGGCAAAAAAATAAGAGAATGAGAAAAGAGAAGAATACAAGAACAACGCAGAGACTATTCTCAATCATCTCAGGTTAGATCAAATTTGTAATGGATTATTATTATAATCACTTAGGGAGATTATGAATATTATACATACTAACGTAATCCTTATATCCGTATCATTCTCTTGTAATTGTTGGTTGGGTTTTAGGCAATAGAATTTGTGATTTGTACATTCATTATTTTTATAATAATTTTTTTCTTACTTATCTCGTGATTTTTATCCTTGGAGAAATTATCCACATAAATATTCTATTTGATTATGATTTTTTTGTTTAATTCTATTACCTATTATGATATGCTAATATTTATTTGTGTATAAATTTTTTTTATCCTACTTTACATAGTAGCTGTTAAATTCTAGAATTATAAACTGTTCTAAAGAGCTATAGACTTAATGTTGATAATATAATATTCTACTAAATAGTTAAATATACAATGAAGTGTTTTGTATTGCTCCTATGATTTTATCTATCTCAGCCGAAAACAAGAAAGAACTTTCTCTTTAACTTTGTGTAAATCTAATAGGAATAAGAAAATTAGGAATCTTGAACCTCGGTTAATTACATGATATTTTAGTGAACAGTACATATCCGTTAGATAAGTTTCTATCTCTAGCCAAAATTAGTATTAGATAATCACAAGATAATTTCTTAATATCAGCTAAATGTGTCACATTCTAGATTTTCTTTTCACACAATTACCATCTTTCAAGATGTTCATCAAGAGTCAAATAAATAAATATTTTTTATTTAATATAATTAAATTAAAATATTTATTATAATTTATTTATTCATAAAAATTTAAAAAATAAATTATATGCTTTATTGAGAAAATTAATTATGTCAATTTAAAAGAAAATTCTAACTAACTATTTAATGGTAGGGGAAGGTCTATTATTCACTGAAATTTGATCTAGTGTAATTGGATGGTTGCTCTGAAAATTAAAAAAAAAATCAACAACATTGAATAGAAACTCCTATAGGTCAAATGTATAAAAAATACATATCTAAAAATCAATCATCTTATTAGCATATATCAAATACCCGAAGAAACACTCCCCCAATAGTAAATAGAAAGACTATATCATAACGGATGAGTTTATATTCTTCTAACAACGGATGAAGTGGTATTTCTCACCTGCAAAATTAGAGACATGGTCTATGGGCTCTGACCTAGCCTATAGGTTAGGGCTTGCTGGTTGATTTTGGCTCAAATTGTAACTAATTTTATAAATTTTAAATTATAGCGTCATACAATTATAATCAAAACATCTAATCATCAGCATTAAGTCATTTAAACATAACAAATAATAGTATATTAAAAAGATAAAATTATATAAGGAAAAAATAACATTTTTGATCAACAATTATATAAGTCTAATAGAAATTAAGTATTATTACAACTACATTCATGCATGTAAGATAAACATTTTAGAAACTAATTAGTAATTGTAATATATTTTAATCTAAAAATTAAACTTTAAATACTTCAAGAAATAAATGAAAATTTTAAGTACTGCATATGACATGAATCGTTATAATATATTTTAATCTAAAAATAAAATTTTGAACATTTGAAAGAATAATTTTTTTTAAAAAGAAATGCAAGGGAGCCTACCTTTCCTCCTTGTTCCTCTGGCTGTTAGGTGATGAGAAATGAAGAAGGTGAATCCCTCTCTCTTAGAGGAGGTAAGCCCTAATATTTTAAAATTTTAAATTTTTATATTTATTTAATATTTTTATTTATTAATAAAAATATCATCACTCAACCTGGAATGTTGAATATTTTACTTTCTAAATTTTAGAAGCAAGAAAGAAAATTAAAAAATTATAATTGAATTAAAGTATTTTATTATTAAATGAGCCATTGAGAGTTCGAAATCTCATCTCATAACTAGTATCATCCTTATGATCTTGTTCTCTTGGGTGCCTGCATGACTTGTCCGGCAGTGTGTCTTACAACTTGTAGCTTTTTGGCTTTCTTCCTTTGCTTTCTTTGATGTCTTGTTCATCTTTCTTCCTTGTTCTTCTTTTTCAGTGATAGCTTTTTGGCTTTCTTCCTTTGCTTTCTTTGATGTCTTGTTCATCTTTCTTCCTTGTTCTTCTTTTTCAGTGTTAATATCTCAAATCCACTGCCAACAGATCTTCGTCAGGTATTGGCACTTTTTAAGAAGGTTTTACGTAAAATTTTCATTTTATCTGACAGGATAAAGATGATTTCCATCAGACGCAGATTCGGAATACATGTGAAAAGCGTGCAGTATAGTTGAAGATCTTTGGAGTTATATGCATGCAAAATACACTTGGCCAATCCAAAACAGAACCAAAAGCAACCCTTTTCCTAGCTTTCATTTATTCCTACAGATAGTAATGTGAATTGATCCGGAAAAAGTTTCACCTTCCGAGATCATCTTTCAGAACAGCTCAGAAGATTTGAAGCTAAAAGGAGAAGTAAAGATGCAAAAAATGAAGGAATCAACCCTAACAATCCCATTGCAGCTGCTCCATTGAGCTTCCATTGCGAAATTCTCCACAAGGGAACAATGTACTGTCCATCATCTCAAGATCGAAGGTAGATGTCTCCATGATCACTAACCCCTTCTCATTGGCCTCATTGAAGTCCATCTCGCACAGGGTGGGTTGCACTTGCATCTGATCTTTCCCTACTGCATGTCCTACCTCACTTTGCTTTAGGGCTTCCAAGGCCTCCATAGTGCTGTCCCACATGCAATCGTCCATAAAACTAGGTTGATTGAATGAAGTGGAGGATACGCTTGTTTGATCTACACAAGCAAAACCATCAGTAAAACTCTGATCCTTGAAGCTAATTAATTCGTGGCTGTCTTTGAACTGGAAGTTGGACGCAGGTAGTATCTCAGGCAAGGGAACAGTAGAAGCATGCGGCAGTGACAATAAATGTGGATTCAAGTCGATGGACTTCTTCAATTTATCGAAGTTTTTGTTGGGAGAGGTAATAGTGAAGGGCGTAGTAGAAGTGGAGTGGAGTTGAGAAAGCTCATCTGGATTGTTGCCGGTGGAGGAACGAGAAGCAGGGATTAGGTTATGGGTCATCGGATCCAAGCCCTGTGCTATCAGCTTCTTCTTTAAGCATGAGTTCCAGAAGTTCTTGACCTCATTGTCTGTCCTTCCAGGGAGATGCTTTGCTATCTGAGACCACCTGAGTGGAGTAAGAGATAAGATTGAGCTCCTAACATTACTACTGAAACAGTCTGATTTCTGGCTTTCAAGAAGCTCCTAACATTACTACCTGTTGCCTAAGATCCTGTGCACATCAATGATAATTCTTTCTTCTTCTTCCGAGAAGGAACCCTTTTTTAGGTCAGGCTTCAAGTAATTGATCCACCGTAGCCTGCAGCTCTTTCCACATCTCTGTAACCCTAAAATCCCACATGGGAAGATCAGAGAGAGAGAGAGAGAGAGAGAGAGAGAGAGAGAGGACCTGCTTCTTTGGGGACAGTGCTCCAGCAACCATGGCCATGGGCGGTGACATACTTGATCAGCTTCTCATCTTCTTCAGGAGACCAGAGGCCCCTCTTGACCTTCTGCTTGCTGCAGCAGTGGTGACCCATCGCCAGGACCGTACTATCCTTGTCCAAGCACTCTCCTGCCCAATTTAAACAGGTCCTTCACTGTGCCGGCAAACTCAGTCAAATGTTTATGTGAAGGTCCCTTGATGCTGCAGGGTGCATGGGCCATTTCCTGGCTTGTATTATACTCAATTCTAGTACTGCTCCATGGTTGCCCTTTTCTTTGTCATCATCCAACACATGACACTAAACAATATCAAGTCCAAAGACAAAAGAGGGAACATTCTTCAAGAAGCCAGAGAATTTGATCAGGTATGCAGCCGGTAGGAATTCAGTGATATGTTACCAATCGAGAGGTGTCCCTGTGCTTCCTTGACTGGTGCAAGTAAGCAACTCAAAACGACAGCAAATATGTTCGCTAGTCTTCTACGATTGATCGTACTCATACGGACACTGCATCATTTACTTCGCTGGTTTGCCCAATAATGAAGAACCATATACCCTGTCACTCATACATGCATTCAAGCTTGCTTATGCTAGTCTGACAGAAAGATATAAACCATCATTATAGAAAAGATTTGGTGCTTTCTTATGAGACAACGCCAAGGATTAGATGGCCAAGTAAGAAGAAAGGATTTATCACCGAGCAATCCATTGGTTGTTCATCTGAGTGGCCTTTCCAATTTAGCTGTTTCAGAAGAAGAAGAAGAAGAAGAATTTGGTTATCTCATTTGAGTGCTTATGTCTTTTCTTCACTCAAAGGTTGCTTGTTTCTTGGTGTCAACTCTGTCTCTGGTGGATGATCTTTTCTTTACTTCTCTTTCCAGACTCTCTCTTCTTCAGATTACCTCTCTCTTCGTGATCTAGGTTTCATGGTCCTGCTTCCGCAGTTCCACGAGGGGACAAGAAATCTCCAACGTGTTGAGCTTTCAACAAAAGAGAAGGTACAAGCAAACTTTGCTTTCTCATGATAGAAAAAGGATTTCTGCTCTTCTACCATGTCCATGCACGCATGTCATCATAATGGGCCCCAGTCCCCTGGTCTCTCCTCTACTCCCTTCACGTCTGCTCTTCTAAACAAGCAGCTTCCTTAAAGATGGAGAATCCAGAGAACACAGCTACGTTGATTTGGTCTTGTTTGACTCGTCGTCGAAGTCGTCCCGCAGTCCTCGTTAAATACAGAATGTTATCACTGTTGCTCATCAAATCGTTGGAGTATAGTGGTGAGTTTAATCAATTGATATACTCATGCGGGCGACCGGGGTTCGTTTCTGTAAGATAATGAACTGATATTTTTGCCAACATGATGATAGAATGTTACGATTGGTATCACTACTATAACATCATTTAATATTGTAAGTACCTTGAGATCAAGAGTCCATTGCAACGTAAGTCCCGAGAACTTAGGAATCAGGTAAACACCAACATTACAGTATTGCATGCGCTGCAATCCCCACTATTAACTTCATTATTACGACCCTCGACAAACTGCACCACCGAAACAGAGAGGTCATGTAGAAATCACGGCCTCGGTCTTGGGCGACTTCAGCAAGTGAGACGAACTCGGAGACATGCTGGAGGAGCCCGTCTGTGCGGACTTCGCAGTAATCGAAGTTGTAGTGGCGAGAGACGACGCGTGCAGAGACTGGCTCACGTCACTCCACAGCGTGCAGTACATGGGCACCGGCATCTTGGGGGGAAGCTCCGGCAGTGGAGTCTCGAGATTGAGCGCGTTGATGGCCTGTCGGATTGATGGCCGCAGGTTGGAATCCGGATGAGCACACCATAACCCTACCACCATCAAGCACTCCATCTGCGTCTCGTCGAAGTCGCCGTTGAGCCTCGCGTCTGCTGCTTCCAGGATCGTTCTTCGTCCGTAGAGCTCCCACACCCATTCCACCAGTAATTCCTTGCGGGGGTCCTTCTCCATGAGTTCCACCGGCCTTCGACCGCATGCGATCTCCAACGCGACGATGCCGAAGCTGTAAACGTCCGACTCTTTGCTGGGTTTGCCGGTGTAGAAGCATTCGGGGGCGATGTAGACTCTCGTGCCGGCCAAGTCCGTCGTCTGCAAGTTACGATCGTGATCGACGAGCCGGGCGAGCCCGAAATCTCCCAGCTTGGCGTTGAACGCGGAGTCCAGCATGATGTTGCTCGGCTTGACGTCGCGGTGCACCACGCACTGCTCCCACTCCTCGTGCAGATAGAGCAGAGCAGAGGCGAGGCCCAGCGCTATCCTATGCCGCGCCGGCCACCCCAGAACTGCTGCGGGGCTGTACAGGTAGGAATCGAGGCTTCCGTTGGGCATGAACTCGTAGACGAGCAAGAATTCTCCGCGGTCATGGCACCAGCCCACGAGCTGCACCAGGTTCCGGTGCCTCAGCCGGCTTATGATCTTGACCTCGGAGACGTACTCCTTCCTTCCCTGTCGAGACTCCCGAGAGACCCTCTTAATGGCCACATCAATCTTCAGATCTTTCAAGTGACCTCTGTAGACCGACCCGAATCCTCCCTCCCCTAGCTTACCCTCGTCGGAGAAGTTCCTCGTTGCACGGGCCAGCTCTTTGTACGCGAACCTCTTTGGCCCTCTGTTTCCCATGAAATCATCATCCGTGGTTTGATCGAAATTCATGTCCTCTTCACGATCTGCTGAATTCCTGCCGCGGGACTTCCTCCTCCTCCACAGAACGAACAACAGCAAGCCCGCCATGGCCATCAGAGCCCCTGCTCCGATCACCAAACCGACTATGAGCCCCGTCTTGCTCTTACTTTTCGCTGCATCCGATGCTGTCGGAGCCGTCGGCGGCGGAATGCTTTTCGGTTGCAGACTCGAGCTGAAAGACCACGATAGAACGGCATGCGTCTCGGTCACCTGACCAGTGGCCGCCGAGAAGCCTACTGTAACGTTTGCCGGTAGGTGATCCCTCAGATCGATGATGGTGTGGAGGACGGAATCAGTACCAGCGAAAACGGGGTTGTCGGCGTAAGTGAGGAAGATGCTCAGATTACGAGTGATGGCGTCGTAGGTCACCCATGCATTCGCCAGCCTCCCAGTCTTGAGACTGCCGTTCCAGCTCGCAACCTTCTGTGAGACGATCGAGTTGGCATCGATCCCAACGTGGTGGTCGTCCGGATCCCATTCGTTTTGGTAGGTGTCGAACTCGACCGCCACCGTCGGGACAGTAGAATTCAAGGATCCTCTTTTGAAGATGCCGAGAGGGCCACCGGAGGAATCGAGGAGGAGGGGAGAAGGATACGGCGCCATGAAGAACGCGAGGCCATCGCCGGACAATGAAGCATTCGAAGAGTGACGGATGATGAAGGAAAAATGGGTGGTGAAATCGGCCATCGCTTTGGTGCGGGGATCCCACAGGAGCAGCGGCTCTCGGTACACCGCTCTCCCCACGTTGTAGATGATGGTGTCGTTGGTGAGCTGAATGCCATCGGTGCTGTTCCAGGTTGCGTTGCCTTGCAGCTCGATTCCGGAGCGACTTGCGGGATCAAGAAAAGAGAGATTGAAGGAGAGGGAGGTCGCCAAAGGGACAACGATCCACAAGCAAAAGAGAGCAGACAACATGCTGCTCGATCGGCGAACCACCATGGCTGCTGCTGGTACCACCACAGGGAGCTGATTGCCGATAAGAAGGCTGCTAAATCTTGCTCTACAACAACCCCCGAAGAGTTGACTGAAACAAGCAGTGGATCAACAGGTGCAGAAATGTCACAACGGAAGTGGACGACTCAAAGTCGGCAGGATTTGCGCATGGAGAGACATCATGTTCATGACAATGTCACAACAATTGCAGACAAGACGTGAGCGGCTGCCATTGCAGGTTCCACGAAACCCTCTCATAAAAAATGGCATTGGAGTGATAAATATACAAATTAACCTAAATTTCTCAAAAATGATCTTGTAGTATGTCTTCTTCCTTCAAAGAAAAAGTCGTGGGTTTCATGACAAGTAGCATATTTTTTAACCTTTCTACCAGGAAAACTAGAGTAATGCTGCATCTATGGGCGCCTACCATGAACACAGCGGGTAGAGAAAAATTGATGACAGACTTCACACCCAACGACTAGAGTAAGGAAACCAAGAAAAAATATTTTATCGTAGAATATTTTTCTGAGCCTAAATCATTATAAAATCTACTCATTTACACTTATCATGGTCAGTTATTCATATGTGATCCCATTTTTGTTCTCAGCACTAACCACAGTAACGAAACCTTAATTTTTGTACATGGTACAAAAATTATGGGCACTAAAAAAAAAGCTAATAATTTTAGTTTTCTTGTTCAGAATAACGATGAAAAATAAGAAATTTAAACGATATGATCCAAAAAGTTAAAACAGAATTCTTCTAAAATATAAAAAATGAAGTCTCAAAAGAATTACATTCTTAATTATATCCTAAATATCAACCAAACAATAGTATATCTTTTTTAAAAGGTTCTAATTCTCTTTATATTTTCTAAATTATGAGTTTTCTTATGATTCTCCTGTCAGTTTGGGTTTTGCATGGACTAGAGAGAGAGAATAATTGACAAGCAGGAAACAAGAAAAGAAAAAGACTGATGATACTAGTAGCTGCTGCTGAACAGGACCTGGAGTCCAATTCTTCCGGTCGAAGGATGCAAATTAATGGTGAACAGAAGAGCCGAGAAAAATCCCGAAGAAGGTTGTCCCATTTAACAGTGAATGTGAGGTGGGAAATTTATGAATCCAATTAGAATATAGACACGTCTTTTCATCGTTGACCTCCTGTGCAGGGAAAGAAAAAAAAGAAGAAGATAGAAATCGACATCAGTCTTCATTTGAAGGCGTCACGCTGACCAGGTCAACAAAATACAAGCTTCGTTCAGACGGCTTATGGTGGCCGATGGCCTCAGAATCCCAAGCGGAGAAGAAGAACAGCAACGTCATGGAAGGTTTGATCGAGAGTGATGGAAGTGATTGAAACCAAATGCACACCTGTTTTCTTGGTGTGGCCATCCTTCACTTTTTAGAAGACTTCGTGGGCAGCCTCTAGTCTTCTGATGTCAAGTCTTAAAAAAACGATAAAGACCTCGACCGCAGTTGGATCCATCGGATTGGAGCCACTGCCGTCTCCATCGTGCTGACAGGGTTGGACGTGTTACAGGGAGGAACACGAAGAAGTCTGTTTCTGTGATGCTTCGGTGATCCATAAACTAATAACGATGTTTCCGTGTTTAGATTAACATGAGATGAAATAATTAATAATCACTGCAAATGAGATAGACCAACCAAAAACCAAACGTTGACCAATTCGGTTCAAACGAGACCGGATGACAATGGAAATTAGGTCGAAGGAGAAGGCATGGAGTGGAATTGGAATCGAACCAAACAATGGAAATGTTGGAGCATCCGATTTAAACTCCACCTAATGTTGCCTATCTATCACCCCTCATCAATTTGCATGATCCGTGGAATCATGATCTCCTGCCCGGTCCCACCTACCTACCTGGCTTATGATTGGATACTAAGCGTGGGACACAGTCGAACACATCATATCCGATCCCTTTCCCACGACCACCTGAACCATACGTACCCGTTTCGTCTACCTATCTTGCTATTGGACTCCACGAGGGACCCATTGATGCCAAATCCCAACGGTCGGATTCCCCCGATAATACCAATTACCAACGCAAAGAAGCAACGGTCGCTTCTTGCCTTCGTTTTCTTTCCCAGCGCTTCCCTCTCCTCTGCAAACCATTCGCCACCACCACACCACAAGCCACCCCAGAACTCCGTTTCCTCCGCTCCTAGCGCTGGGCCATGACAGTGGAGCGCGTCATCACGGTGAAGTACCTGGAGCCGACCATGTCCAGGGTCCTCCTCGACAAGTTCCCGGACAACTCCGCCTTCGACTTCGACTACTCCCAGAGCGGGATATGGTCTCCCTTGCTCCCCCGCGGCGGCGGAATCGGCCGCCATGTACCGGCTTCGCTGCTCCTCAACTTAGCTGGATCTCCGGTGACGCGCCGTCGAGTGAAAGCAAAGCTCACATACAAGAAGCAGAAAGCTACTAGGAAGAGCCTAGATTTCTCTCCAGTTCCTTCGCCAAGGCTGGTAATGGCTTCATCCCCGTAGTACATACAGAATGTCGGCGTCTAAGATTTCATATGACCACATGAAGTTGTTGCAGGGGTGGAAGAGGGTGTCGAGGGCAGCGGCGAAGCGCTTCAAAGTCCATGGAAGATCGCCGCTTCAGATGATGCTGCCGGCGTTATAATCCAAGATATAGTTTCCAGCTGCATTTTTATTTGTATTCCTGCATGGGCTCGTATGTTCTTTTCCCAGGTTGCATTGATTGCCTTGGGAGATCGATCCCCGATCGACTTGCAGGATCATCAATCAAGAACAGAGAGTTAACTTGAACTTGGCTTTATAAACTGAATCAAATGTGGTGCAGAATAAAAAATAAATAAATTAACTTCTTTTGCATCTCTTCTATATATGAGTACTACTCCTTTTCCTTTTTTCTATTATGAATTATTTGGGTTTACCACCGAATATTATACAGGGTGAGATGACTTGTGTGTTAACAAAGCCAAGGATACAAATGATGAATACAACAAGACCACAAAGATGTTGGGAGCAATGTATTCTGCGTGAGATAAACTAGAAGAGGAGATAAAGATGCGACATGATTGATTCATTCCTTATAACTAGTTTAGCAACATATAAAGTCCATGACAAGTAATAACATCAAGTACATCTCGATTACATCAACAGCCTTGGAAATAATAATAAGCACAGCGATAGCTGCTGAAGAGAAAGTAATTCCACTTCTTAATCAAACGTTTTCTTCTGATCAATCTGCTTCAGATCAAGAGTTGCTAAGAGAGAGTCGTGGTTGCCATATTCTATCTCATGCAACGGTTGCTACTTTACGAATTAGAAAAGAAGCAGCAAACAAAAGCAATAGTAGTACAACAAACAACAATCCATGTCTAATAAATTTCTCGATAAAAAAAAGACGATGATTGATCTTTTCTCAGGACCACCAATAATAATAATAATAATAATAATAATAATAATGATACTAATCTAGAGAACTAAATTCGCCAAGCTTTTCCTATAGATAAACTCTCTGTCTCATTGAAATTAAAGTTGACCAATATCAAAATTGATTAAAATTAAGGTTCAATTAACTGAAGATTGACCAAGATTAAAATCAATCAAAAACTTAAATTCTGATCAAAGTAGGACTAAATCGGCTATGGTCAAAATTCAACGAAGTTGATCAAAATTTAAGATTGACCAATGTCAAAATTGGTCAAACATAAATTTTGACCATATCAAGAATAGGTTTGATTGATAAAACTTAGTAGGAGTTTACCATATCAAAAATCCAAAATCTGATCAACATCATATTGAGAAAAGTTAACCTAGTCAAAATTAAATTTTGGAGAGTGACCTGGTCGAAATCACTATTCAGCGGTTAAAATGACGGTCCAGATTGAGATCAAAAATTAGAATTTTGACCAAAGTCAAAATCAGTACTTTGACCAAACTAGGTCAAAATCACATAAGTTCAAGCCAAAATAGGGATCATATTAGATCAAAATCCAGTCAAGAATTAAAAAAAACTCACATCGATGAGTACTCAATCTGGATGTTTGGGATGATTTCTACTGGCAGCGGATGGAGATATATTTTAATTGCCCGGATTGATACATTGTCACAATATTAAATCAACATCATCATTATGATATTGGTTAAACAATAGCATCATAATATCAACCGTCGGGTTTTGGTGCCCGTCTCACTGAAACTTCAGTAAGTGCGACGTCGTCGACGATGATCCTCGAGACATATTCGAGCTGGAAGAGTCGGTAACGCAGGCTGTGGATGCAGAACTCGCGCTCGTTGATCCTGCAGCAGAGGATGCGTATGAGAACCCGCACGCCTCGATGGGAGGCGCATAATACGCCGGCACCGGCATCGACGGTGGGAGCTCCGGCAACGGAGCCTCGAGGTTAAGCACGTTGATCGCCTGTTTGATCGATGGGCGTCGATTGTAATCAGGATGAGCACACCACAACCCCACAACCATCAAGCACTCCATCTGCTTCTCGTCGAAGACGCCACCCAGCTTCTCGTCGGCCGCTTCAAGTAATCTTCTCCTGCCGTAGAGCTCCCACACCCATTCCACCAGCCTCACCTTGCTCGCCTGCTCCATCAGCTGCACAGGCCTTCGTCCACATGCGATCTCCAGCGCCAAGACTCCGAAGCTGAAAACATCGGACTCCTTGCTGGCCTTGCCGGTGGTGACGCACTCGGGGGCCAAGTACCCCATCGTGCCTGCCAGCACCGTCGTCTGCGACCCGCGTTCGTGGTCGACCAGCCTTGCCAGTCCGAAATCTCCCAGCTTGGCGTTGAACGCTGAATCCAGCATGACGTTGCTGGGTTTGACGTCGCGATGCACCACACACTGCTCCCACTCTTCATGGAGATAGAGCAACGCAGAGGCCAAGCCTAGCGCAACACTGTACCTCGCCGGCCACTCGAGAAGCCTGGTTGTGCTGTATAGATAGGAATCGAGGCTTCCGTTGGGCATGAACTCGTAGACAAGGGAGAACTCCCCGCGGTCGTGGCACCAACCCACCAACTGTACCAAGTTCCGATGCCTCAGCCGGCTTATGATCTTGACCTCCGAGACGTACTCCTTTCTTCCTTGTTTGGATCCCCTGGAGATCCTCTTGATTGCCACTTCAAGCTTCGAATCCTTCAAGTAGCCTCTGTACACCGATCCGAATCCTCCCTCGCCCAGCTTCTCCTCCTCGGAGAAATTCCTCGTCGCGTCGGCCAGCACTTGGTAAGCGAACCTCTTTGGCCCTCTTTCTCTCTCGAACTCGTCATCCATGGTTCGGTGAAATTCCAGCTCCTCTTCATCTTCTGCATCCCTTCCAGTGGTCCTCCTCCTCCTCCTCCTCCACAAAATCAAACCGAGGGAGCCCAACACAACCATTAGGACTGCTGCCCCGATTACTACACCGACCACGAGCCCCATCTTGCTCTTCTTTTTCGCTGCAAGCGGAGCGGACGGATCGGGCGGAGCGGCCGGTGTGGTTTTTGGCAGCAAACTCGAGTTGAAAGACCACGACAGAAGGGCATGAGTCTCGATTCCACTACCAGTGGCCGCGGAGAAGCCCACTGCCACCTTATCTGGTAGAAAATCCCGCAGATCTATGAGGTAGGAGAGACTGGAGTTGCCGGTGGACTCTGGATCTTGAGCGTAGGTCATGAAGACGCTCAAGTTATGAGTGCTGGCGTTGTAGCTCAACCGAGCCGTTATCTCCCTACCATCCTTGATACTGCTTGGCCAACCCACAACCGCAGAGGAGTTGACGGAGTTGACGTCGATTCCGATGTGGTTGGCGGATGTATCAAAGTCGTTCTGAAACGTATCGAACTCTACCGCCACTGTCTTAGCGATTGTTGAGTTAGCGGGAAGCAGAGTGCTGTTGAAGAGGCCGAGTCTGCCGCCTCCCGAACTGGGTGGGATGGCAGACGGATACGACGACAGGAAGAAAGCAATACCATCGCCGGACCAAGATCGATTATTATCGTTGATGGTGAAGGCAAAACGAGTGGTGAAATCAGTCAGCTCATGGGTTTCAGGATCCCACAGGAACAGCGGCTCCCCGAACACTGCTCGACCCGTGCTATTGGTGATACTGTTGTCCCACTGATTCCTGGTGAGCTGTATGTCTTTAGTGGTGAAGGAGGCATCCCCTTGTAATTGGATATTGGGACTGGAGTAATCGAAAGAAGAGAAGTTGAAGGAGAGCGAGGTTGCCAAGGGGACAGCAATTGACAAGCAGAAGAAGAAGGTAGAGAAAACCCAAGATCTGCACAAGGTCGTCATGGCTGACAAGTTCGAGGAAGAAGGACGCAAATTGATGGGGGGAGGTGATGAATCGGTTCAAATAGGTAGCGCCCAATAAACCATTATAATTAATTAAATAAGTAAATACATGTCCTTTCACTCTTTTTTCTTCTTCTTGGAATTGGTCAACCATGGCGACGGCCATCACCAAAAAAACCAGAAGGTCGTCTTGGAATCTTGCCAACTGTCATCGGCGGTACATAATTGACCTGTTCCACGCACGTCATGCATGATCTCATGTTTCTACTAGTAGAGAAGACCAACTCAAATAATCAATATTTCCACCGCCATCTCTCGATATCATTTTTATTATAATAAAATAAAAATCGTACGTATTAATATCAAGCTATATAATTTTATATAACCATTTATCTCGAACCCGTCCTCCCTACCTGCCTCACTGTTGGAGCAACACGGGACCCTTTGCGGTGGGGTCCACGTTGTCTCTCAAAGAAATTGGTGTCGGTCAAGCTTCCTAGAAGCTCAAAGCTAAATGCCAAGTCCCAACGGTCGAATTTTCCCCTAACGCTAACACAGACAACCATGCCACGTCCCAACGGTCACTTCCGCCTCTGTTTTCTTCCCCATCTGCTGCTTTCTTTCCATCTCCTTTCCTTTGCAAACCATTCCATCTCCCACCACAAGCCACCCCCAGGCTCCGTTTCCGCTGATGATAGTGTCGAGCCATGGTATCGGAGCGCGTCGTCACGGTGGAGTACCTGGAGCCGACCATGTCACGGGAGCTCCTCGTCAAGTTCCCGGACAACTCCGCCTTCGACTTCGATTACTCCCAGAGCGGGATATGGTCTCCCCTGCTACCCCGCGGCGGTGGAATCTGCCGCCATGGACCCGCTTCGCTGCTCCTCGATGACGCCCGGAAGAAACTCTTAGCCGGATCTCCAGTGACCCTCCGAAGAGTGAAAGCAAAGCTCACATTCAAGAAGAAGAAGAAGCAGAAGAAGAGGCCGAGTGCTCTTAGGAAGAGCTTAGATTTCTCTCCGGTTCCTTCTCCTAAACTGGTAATGCTTCACCCCCGTGGTACCCAATCTTGGTGTTTAGGATTCCGTATGACCGCATGCTGTCGTTGCAGGGGTGGAAGAGGGTGCTGAGAGCGGCCGCGAAGCGCTTCAAGGTCCATGCAAGATCGCCGCTGCAGATGATGCTGCCCACATTATGACCCACCCAAGAAACAGTGGCCTGCTCAACTGGTGTATCAGATCTCCACCGCATTTGCTGTAGCCATTTGTTTGTTTTCGTTCCTGCATCATGCAGATTTATTTAATTGCTTTTGGTGTATGGTGGGAACAAAGCACTTGTACTCGATCGATATTGTTCATGATTCTTGTACATCATCCATGGGCTTGAGCAGCAGGTATCAGATTTCTCTCTCTTCACCACGGAAATCCATTGTTCATCATCCTCTTTTCCTGAAGAAAAAGAAAGGCTGGTCAATCATTGAGAAACACGGAAGCAATTTCCATGGTAAAACAATGGAGAATGATGACTTATTTTTGTATTTAATCCCATGTTTAAAGTTGGAGAAAACTTATAAAGGCTAAATGAATTTATTTTTTCTGGTCATTTTTATGCATCTTGAGATGATTGATATTACGTAGAGATTTTATAAGAATTAAATATTCTTAATTTAATTATGAATATAATTTTTCTTATAAGGATCGATAACAGAAAAAAAAAATCTCATGTAATCAACCCCTCCACATATTATATAATTAATTATATGTCACCTCTAATGGATCCTTGATAGAGCCGTTAGAATGACCTCGGTCAACAATCAAGTCATTAATCTAATATAAAATACTCTTAGAATATTTCATTCATATCATAAAATATTCTTTCTAAGCTCATACGATTCTGATTCAAATTGAGGTGATTTAACTATCATCCACATCATCCCAACAAGAATATAATTTGATATGATTATACATCTAGAAGGAAGGAACAAAGCATACAAAAACAATCGACAGACTTATCTCATGTCAAATTTTAGTAAAAGCATGTTTGGTGCACAAGGCTAATTAGTCTGTCTGTATTCTCTAGGAGAGTCCAAGGCGTTGCCATCTATACTGTGGCAGCTAAGAACCTTCTTTTTCCGACTCTGTTATCTCAAAGGAACAAATCCCTCGTCTCTTCTTCACCTTTCAATTAGCATTTGTTGGATGAAGTGCTACCATATAAGCTTGCATATTTAATTTCATGTCACAGGAAACTGTACATCGATGAGCCGCCCATCTTGTGTTCTTCTTTTCACTTGCAGTACAAACTTACCATTCTTTTTCGTTCCTCGATGTTATTACATCTGTCAGTTGACTTTACAGATTGAGTCAATTTAAAGCAGGAAGTAGCATTCATTACTCACGCCCAAGAAATGAAGAATAAAGATCATATATTAGACAGTGTGCATGTCCCTCCTGCATCGGATCGCAGGTTGGATATGGAGAGAGGTGACACCGACAACAACGTGCATATAATTCCCAACATAAAGAACACCTCTTTCTTTGTTGATTTGACCATAAAGCATGTTTAGTGGACGACAGGTTCTTGAAATATCATCATGAAGCATCAGGAAAACGATTGCACACGAATCTTCTTGTTGTTTTGAGGCTTTGGTAGGCTTTTATAGCTGAAGAACATCTTTACCAGCTTCATCACTTCGATCCTGCACTTCCTCGTGCCACAGCCATGTTGCTCCTGAGGAGATCGAGGAACTTGTCTCTTCTCTTCTTCTGCCTGACGACTGTGATCCCCATGGCGAGCTCGCTCTCCTTCGACTTCTCCGGTTTCGGCAATGAGACGACGTCAACGATCGAGTTCCAAGGCGACGCATCGTTGCTGGACAAGGAGATCCATCTCACGAGCTCCCCCATGCAATACAGCGTCGGCAGAGCAGTGTACCGGGAGCCGCTCCGCCTCTGGGATGCCACCACGAGGGAGCTTGCTGATTTCACCACCCACTTCTCCTTCGTCATCAACTCCTCCGATCCCTTAACCCCCCACGGCGACGGCCTCGCTTTCTTCCTCACCGCGTATCCTTCCACCCTGCCTGCCTACTCCCGGGGCGCCTTCCTCGGCCTCTTCAGCAACAGCTCTGTCGACAGCTCGAGGGTCAGCACGGTGGCCGTCGAGTTCGATACCTTTTCCAACGCGTGGGATCCGCTCGCCGACCATGTCGGAATCGATATCGACTCGATCACCTCAAGCGCCACTGTGCAGTGGAACAGCAGCCTCAAGGATGGCAGGCGGGCAAGCGCATGGGCGAGCTACGATGCCGCCACTCACAACTTGAGCGTTTTCCTGAGTTACGATAAGAATCCGGTCTTCAGCGGCAATTCCAGTCTGCACTTCATCGTGGATCTGCGAGATGTGCTGCCGGAGATGGTGGCGATCGGCTTCTCGGCTTCCACGGGCAACTTGACTGAGACGCACAGCCTGCTGTCGTGGTCTTTCAACTCCACCTTGCAACCGAGGAGGAAGAAAAGCAAGGCTGGGCTCGAGATCGGCTTGGGTGTCGGAGTTGGCGTCCTGGTGGCGGTCTCAGGTTTGATATGGTTCGTCTTGTCCAAGAAGAAGGCCTCGAGTACGAATCTGAAAGAAGCAGAGGACGTAGACTGCGATGAGATCAGCGACGATGAGTTCGAGAGAGAAAGAGGGCCGAAGAGGTTCCCCTACGAAGAGCTGGCCAGCGCAGCGAGGAACTTCTCCAAGGAGGGGAAGCTGGGGGAGGGAGGATTCGGATCGGTGTACAAAGGCTACTTGAAAGATCTGAAGCTCGACGTCGCCATTAAAAGGGTCTCCAGGGGGTCGAAACAGGGGAGGAAGGAGTACGTCTCGGAGGTCAAGATCATAAGCCGGTTGAGGCATCGCAACCTGGTGCAGTTGGTGGGCTGGTGCCATGATCGCCGAGAATTCCTGCTGGTTTACGAGTTGATGCCCAATGGAAGCCTTGATTCTTATCTCTACACCACGAAGAAGGCCCTCCAATGGCCGGTGCGGCACAAGATCGCACTCGGCTTGGCCTCTGCTCTGCTCTATCTCCACGAGGAGTGGGAGCAGTGCGTGGTGCATCGCGACATCAAGCCTAGCAACGTCATGCTTGATTCCGCCTTCAACGCCAAGCTGGGGGACTTCGGGCTCGCCAGGTTCATCGACCATGACAGCCACTCGCAGACGACGGTGTTGGCTGGCACCATGGGCTACCTGGCCCCCGAGTGCGTCACCACCGGCAAGGCCAGCAAGGAGTCCGATGTCTACAGCTTCGGGATCGTGGCGTTGGAGATTGCATGTGGGAGAAGGCCGGTGGAGTCTATGGAGCAGAAGGGGAAGGTGAGGCTGGTGGAGTGGGTGTGGGAGCTCTACGGGAGGGGAAGGGTTCTTGAAGCAGCCGACGGAAAGCTCGACGGCGAGTTCGAGGAGAAGCAGATGGCGTGCCTGATGGTTGTGGGGCTGTGGTGTGCTCATCCAGACTGCACCATGCGGCCATCGATCAAGCAAGCCATCAACGTGCTCAACTTCGAGACTCCATGCCCGGATCTCCCGCCGAAGATGCCAGTGCCGATGTACTGCACGCCGGCGGCAGCGGCAGCGGCGGCGTCGGACGTGGCGAGCTTTAACCACACGTCATATGTTACCAATTCGTCCCAAGCCAACTCTTGCGCTACATATTCTTCCAACTCCACTACGATGATCGACATGTGACCAATAAGAACGCCTCTGTCTTCTCCTCTCAAGAAGAACACTACAATTAGACATTTAGTTTCATGTTTTTGTTTTCTGCTTTCTTCATACTTATTTATGTATATATCAATGTTTCCATCCGTCATTTTCCCACCAAAAAACAAAAAAGAAGAAACATGTATGAATATATTGTTTCTGTGTTAATTGGGAACTTTTTTTTTCTTATGGGTTTTCTTTAAACAATTTCACATCATTGTAAATAAGTTAATGTTTTAGTTTGAATTGTTACTAAAAAATATCGTTAATGTCTACATCAGTCCGATATGATCCAAACCCCGTGAGCTTAAAATTATTCAAGATATCTTCGAGGTGAAGATATTATGTTATAGAGGAAAAAATATTATGCTCTCAAGGTGAAATTATTAAGCTCCGAGATGCTTTTTGTATGAAGAATATTACCTTCTTTGTCATAATGAATAAGAAGGAAGTTTATGTTTTTATGTTTTGAATCTTAATATATATTGGCAGATGAAGGATGACTTGGATCTCGTACATTAATCGTGTGTTACCTTATGGTAGATTTCCTATCATTTGTCTTCCCCCTCCGAAGGCATGCTTCGGGGATCTTGCAAGAGGGATTTAAAGCACATTATTCAGGTTTTTCTATATGGGAGTGTTTAAGATCTCATTCTGTGAGTTAAGTTTTTTCGATTTAGGTGTTTCGGGTATGTCGGACCCGTGTTGTTGTCATAGTGGATTTCTCTTAGCGCGGGTCAGGTTTTCATATCTTGGACACATTTGGCCTTGTGCCTCTACTACAGTAGATTTATCTTTACGCGAGTCGACTTTTCCTGACTCATATGCCTCATATATATTTGGCCTACGTCTTTGTTGTAGTGAATTTATCTTGGCACTAGTGTGGTTTTCTGACTTATATACCTTAGGAATGTTTAGCCTATGTGTCCATTATAGCGAATTTATCTTGGTGCTAATTGGGTTTCCTGACTCACACACCTCGAGCATATTTGGCCTATCACTGCATCATAGTAGATTTATCTTGGTGTTGGTTAGGTTTTCTAACTCATACGCCTTAGATATATTTGGCATGTGTCTTTGTTATAATGGATTTGTCTCGGTATCAGTCGAGTTTTTCGACTCACATGCCTTGAGCACATTTGGCCTCTGTCTTTGCTATAGCGAATTTCTCTCGGCATTAGTCGAATTTATTAACTCACACTCCTCAGACACATTTGGCTTATGTCTTTATTATAGCATATTTATCTCGATGCCGATCAAATTTTTTTACTTAAATACCTCAAGCATATGAGCTGATTACAGGTGTCATATAAACCAATCACGTGGGTAATGACATGTGTGATACGCTACATAATCTTTTTTACTTATTATTATTATTGATATTTTCTCACATTATATATTATATGCTACATATATATTGTGATGTCCTTGGATATGTTCAATAAGAATCAGATTATGATGAGATCACGATAATGAGACTGATTCACCTTTAAACACAAACCTTAAATAATCTCAATCATAGGTTATTAAGAGGGACATCAAGATAACCGGACAGACCCGTGTGCTGTATACTTGTTCATATGATGGAGGTGGTTGATCTCATAGTTGCTCGTGTGGGGATATTAAAGGTATAATGCAGGTACTTCACTGATTGATCCGCTTATTAAATATTGGATAAGTAATGATATATAACATCATACAACAATTTTGTAATCCTAGTTGTATGTTTGGTCCTTGGACTTAAGACACTAATGATGTTTTATTTGAGTACTATATTCTTTGATACCAAACTTATGGATTAGGAAGTCCAAATAGTATAACTGGTTATTAGTAATAATAGCCAATCTTATGAAGATAATTATATGTCGATAGAGGATCATCCACTTGATATTAGAAGAGGAATATCATGTGTATTCTTGCTCAAGCAAATCTCTGGCCAAGGTCATTCAGATTGAGAGAGAATGAATTCTTCAGGAGATTCTAATTAGAGTGAAACTTAGATGGATTCTGTATGAGGTCTGACAGTATCATGCCCGATATATAATCTCTAAGATATTAGATAGAGGAGGGACTAAGGTAATTAAGACGTAAAGGTCTAATAGATCACATATCCTCCCATACTAGTTGAAGACTATAACATAGTGGCATAATACATCCGTAGTCAATAAGTTGAGTGAATTGTTATAGGATAATAATTCACTAAGTCAAAAAGAGTTCTTATAGATGTAACTCGTGACAAGCTCGGTATTGGGCCTAGAGAGTCACACACATATGATGGATATTACGATGAGTAAAATATTGAATCTGAGATATCAAATAAGCCCTTATTTCAATAGATGAGATCCAACAATAATAAATTCCTTAGATGAGTTTCAATTAGAGATAAATTGAGATTATTTGATAGAGATTCAATAATCTAAGAGGTTAGGATAATTAGATAGAGATTCAATTCCTATTAAGGTAAGATTCGTTAGGGTTTAATAAGTGATAAGGGTGACCAAGAAAGGTGATAGGCTATACTTTTGGTCGTACCCTCATATTCTCTTCCCTCTCTTTTTCTCTCAGTAGACCACCCCTCTTCATGGTGTATGAGGATAGTGAAGAAGAAAATAGTTCTTCTTCCATGCTTATTGTAAGGTGGTATGTAAAAGTTGTGAAGAAAGTACACAAAAGTTATAAGTTTTCTATGTTGTGAGGGACGAGGATCGCTGGTTCTTCCACCGTGTAGATGTCGCTAGAGAGGAGGACACGTGCCCTCCTTCATCCTTTCCTTTGGATCAGAGATTTTGAGGAGATATACGATCCCCCAACAAATACATCTAACATATGTTGCATATAATTTTTTGATTTTATGGTTTCTCGTACATTAACCCTTGTACGATGACTTGATATTTTTTAAAAAAAATATAATTTCTAGTTTTTTATTTTCTGTTATGCATATAATGCCCAATCTGAGATTTCCTAACACCTCAACCATAGCGGATTTGTCTCAGTGCTGGTCAGGTTTCTCGACTCACATGCCTCTAGCACATTTGACTTGTGCCTCTAGCAAAATAGATTTGTCTCAGTGCTAGTTAGGTTTCTACTCACACGTCTTGAGCACATTTGGTTTGTACCTCCATTTTAGCAGACTTGTCTTGGATTTTCTGCCATGGTGGGTTTTAAATCGTCTCTTCATTATGGTGGATTTCAAGTCCATTTTCCTTCATAACATATCTCAGATCTTCCCACCGTAGTGAGTTTTAAATCTTCTCTCCACCATGATGGATTTTAAATCCCTTCTCCACCATAGTGGATCTCAGATCTTCCTATCATGGTGTGCTTCAAATCTATTTTTTGCCAGGGTGGATTTCAAGTCCTTCCTCTGTCATAGTAGATGTCGGATCTTTCCACCATAGCAGGCTTCAAATCTTCTTCCACCATGACGATTTTTAAATATTCTTTCTATCATGACAGATTTTAACTCTTACCTCTACCATAGCAAATCTCGGGTCTTCCCATCGTGATGGGCTTCAAATCTTCTCTTTGTCATAATCGATTTCAAGTCCCTTCTTCACTGTAGTAGATCTCGGGTCTTCTCACTATGGTGGGTTTCAAAGCTTCTCTCAATTGTGACATATTTCATACATTCTCTCTGTCATAGCACATTTTGAAGTCCTCTCTCTACGGTGGTGGATTTTAGATTTTCCCATCGTGGTGGGTTTCATACATTCTCTCCATCGTAGTGGATTTGTTAAGTCTTCTCTCCATCATGGTAGGTCATAGACCTATCCCTCTTAGGATTTATTCCTGAAGGGACACTTATCTTGATCATAGGAGGAGAAGATTATTCTCTCTCCATCTAAGTAACTTTGAGCTTCGGGAGCTCTTGGCCTCACCCCTAGGGTTTAGGAGTGTCTCCCCTTCGCTTCGTTTCTTGATAAGACGGGATGATCTTCGAGTCTTTCATCCTGGCGTTGGTTCTACTCTTTTATCTCATGTTAGGATTTCTCTCCTTTTTGGTACAAATTATTCTCGATCTTCTAGTCGCTAATTGGTCAAGATTCATGCTCTGTCTTCGAATAGCCTGAGGGTAGAGGCGGTCGGGTCTTCTCTATCGAAAAGGACCTCTTTGATAAACTTGAGGGTTTTTCGAGACTTGGAGTCCATGAGGAGTTTTCATGATTATGATTCGATGGTAAGTGTACCTCTCTTAGAACGCTTGAGAACTAGGCATTTTATCTCATTTGAGTTTGATTTGTAAATTCTCTAACTTTGTTACCATCTATTTGATTATGTTCTTAGGTCTTTTTACTTATCTTATGATGCCCTTGACGCAAGCTTTCATCTTTCCTTTTATTTCATGATAGTGTTCTACCTTCAATAGTGGGGAATATCATATTCCCAAATGGTGCCCAACTGGTGACGCTATCTAATAGTATTCATTGGGAAATGTCAACTTATTAATATTATCCCAACCCATACCATTTTTATTGCCCACTTTTGATTGTGAAAGGGGAGAATTAGTTAATACTTAGCTGTTAGAGAAGGCTTCAAGGTTAGTGGTGCCTCTTCCAATAATAAGGGTTAGAAGGAGCATTTCTTTGTATATGAGTTCAAGTCAAGACTAAGGATTCAACCTCGCTTGGACGACATGTTACATTGATAACTGTTGGAAAACTTCAGCTGGAGTATCACATGCCCAGTGAAAATCAAAATAAAATCGATTTTCCACATATATCAAATCGTCGTGCAAAAGATTAGGTCATAAGAAGCTGCAAAAATAAAAAAACCTATGTCGTGTGATAGATTGATTACTTAGGGAGATCGTATATCCCTGTATTCTAGATTCGGATGGAGATGATGAAGGAAGTCAAGCATCTTCTTCTCTAGCAGTATTCACACGATGGATCTCAGCAGTGAAACTCCTCTAATCTAATCTCTCAATTCTTGTGTAGAGGGAGGGAGGAGAATATGAGGCGGTGGCCAAAGCTACAGCCTATCAACTATGAGTCTCCCCTCCTATTTATAGAGAGCCACCAAAAGGGGGTCCTGCCTTAGTGGGTATTGGATCTTCATCCAATAACCAACTAATCTTACATTATTGGATCTCTATCTAATAATCTCATTATGTCTCTAATTGGGTCTCAAGCAAGGAGCCCATCAGTGCAGGGTCTCAACTAATGAGAATAGAGGCTAATTGAATCTCCATCTAATTCTCTATTCGCTGAAGCATCCACCATATGCGTGTGACCCTCTAGGCCCGATACCGAGCTGGTCGTGAATCACTCCCATCAGAACTTCTTCTGATATAGTGTATTATTATCCCCATAATAATTCACTCAACTCATCGACTATGGATGTACTAGACCACTACGCCATAGTCCTCAGACGGTACAGGGGGATCGAATCCATCGGACTTGTCTGTCCACAGTTACCGTGCATCTCTAATTGATCGTATATTGGACATGGTAATGTCAAGTCACATACAGAATCTATTATAGTCTCACTCTAATCGAATTCTCTCATAGAACTCATTCTCTCTCAATCCGAATGATCCTGGCTAGAGATTCATCTGAGCAAGCACATATGAGATATTCCTCTCATGATATCGAGAGTGGATGATCCTCTATTGACACTCAATTACCTTCGTAAGCTTGGCTACCAATCCCGATAACTAGTTGTACCAGATCTAAAACTTTCCAAACCTGTAAGTCTGACATCAAAGAAAGGAGTACTCATACAAGATATCATTGGTGTCTTAAGTCTAAGGACCAGACACACAACTGGGACTATGAATCATTTTATGACATTAGGTATCATTAACCATACAATATTCCATAAGCAGATCAATCAGTGAACTCATTCTCCAATGAGCACCTGTACTATATTCTTAGTGTCTCCACACAAGTGGCTATGAGACCAACCGCCTCCATCATATGGACGGATATATAGTGCATCGATCTGTCTGGTTATTTCGATGTCCCTCTCGAATAACATATGATTGAGATTATTTAGGATCTGTGTTTAAAAGTGAATCGATCTCATTATCGTGATATCATCACGATTCAATTCTCATTGCACAGAACAAATGACATCACAATATATATGCATCAGATAATATAATATGAGAATATGCCAATAATAATCATAAGTAAAAAAGATCACGTGGTATATCACATGTGCCATCACTCACGTAATTGGCTTAGAGGGTACCTGTAACCAGCAATAACACCCATTCTTTCTTACCAGATGAGGATGCAAATCAATTTTATTTATCGAGGGACATACTCACTTACTCTAAGGTAGTCTAAAAGATGGATAAGGAATGACTGATTGACGTGGATATTTTTTTCACTTTATGTTGACAGTTTCATATAATTTGATGTTATTGGATTTGTGAAAATGAGAATTAGATCATAATAAAATCATATAATAAGATTAATTCACCTTTAAACATAGACCATAAATAATCTCAATCATATGTTACTCAAGAGGGACATTGAGATAATCGGACATATCAGTATACTGTATACCCGATTATATGATAGATGTGACTGGTCTCATAGTTGCTCTCGTTGGAACACTAAAGGTATGATATATGTGCTTATTAGAGAATGAGTTCACTAATTGATCCACTTACAAAATGCTAGATGATTAATAATGTCTAACGTTAGACAACGATTTCATAGCTTCAATTGTGTCTGGCCCTTCGACTTCAAACACCAATGATACCTTATTTGAGTACTCTTTTTTTTAATCTCAGACTTACAAATTTAAAATTTTAATTCTTGTACAGTTAATCATTGGGATTGGTAGCCAATCTTATAAAAGTAATTGAATGTCAAAAGAGGATTGTCCACTCTCGGTATCATAAAAGAAATATCCTGTATATTTTCGCTTAGGCAAATCCCTAGCTAGGATCATTTAGATTGAGAGATGAGTTCTCTAGGAGAATCCAATTAGAGCGAGACTCGAATGAATATCGTATGAGGCCTGATAATACAATGCCTAATATATGGTCTCTGAGATATTAGATAGATGAGAGATTATAAAAATATGGTGACTAAGGACAAACATGTCTAATAGATCAAAACCCCTTATACCGTCTAAGGACTATGACATAGTGGTCTAGTACATCTATAGTTGATGAGTTGAGTGAATTATTATGAGATAACAATTCACCGAGTCAGAAATAGTTCTGATAGATGCAAATCACGATCAGCTCGGTATTGGGCCCAGAGAGCCACACACATTTGGTGAATGTTGCAACGAGTAGAGGATTGAATATGAGTTATCCAATAAATCTATGTTTCATTAGATAAGACCCAACATTAATAGATTTCTTGTATGAGACCTAATTAGAGGCAAACTGAGATTATTGAATAGACATCCAATAATCCAAGAAGTATGGGTAATTGGATAAAGATCTAATACCTACCAAGGTAGGTTCCACTAGGGTTTAAGGGACTCTATAAATAGGAGACAAGAGTGACTAAGAAAAATGATAGACCGCATCTTTGGCCGCCCTCTCTTATTCTTCTTCTTCCCTTCTCTTCTCAGTCGACCACTCCTTTCCCTACTGCACGAGGATAGTAAAGAAGAAAGGAGTTCTTCTTTCATGTTCACTGTAAGGTGGTATGTAAAAGCTACGAATAAGGTGCACAAAAATTACGATAACCGAGAATAGATAAGTCCATGGATTAGATCCCCTATACCGTTTGAGGATTATGGCATAATGGCTCAATATGTCCATAGTCGACGAGTTGAATGAATTGTTATGAGATAACAAGTCACTAAGTCAAAAGAAAATATGAGTTAGAAAGAGTTATGATAAGTGTAACTCATAGCCAACTTGGTATTAGACCTAGAGGGTTAGACACATTTGGTAGATATTACGGCGAGTAAAGGTTCAGATATAAGAAATCTACCAGATCCCTTATTTTATTGGATACCCTAGAGTTTCTATTAATCATGTATCTATTAGGGATAATTTATCACTGTAGGGGATCTGCCCTCATCGAACTTTATAGGGGTTCGACCCTCTAATATTCGACCACCAAGCTGAATAAATTTGCTGAAGTTTTATTGCTTGATGAAGGAAGAGAGTTACATGATTATATAGGGTTTTGAAATCCTAACCCTAGTAGGACTCATACTTTAAGTGAAACTCTCCTAGATGAATCCTAATCCTAATAGGAATTGGATCCATCAAACCTTAACCAACTTTCTCAATCAAAGGTGGTCGACTAATCAAGGTTTATTACATGCTAATAAGGATTTATTGTAATCATGACTCAGTCAACTAGGACCCAACCCTATTGGGGTCCTAACATGAATCCTCAAGGAGTAATCCATTGAATTTATCGATTAAGTCTCAAGTTCGGATAAAGCAGAGCAATGGCGTAATGGTGCACTGAATTTCGTTGTTGGGGAGAAGGGGGCTCCCTCGGTTGGTAGCTCCACAGACCTCGATCGATCTTAAGATATAGACATTATGTCAATCAAGGGGATTCCAATGGGTGCAAGTACTAGTGGTTGTTGACGTGTTAACTGTGATTAAGATGGTGGCACCGCATGTTGAGCTAGCTGAGACATGAACTAGGCAATAACTTGCAACATGCACATGAGCATCTAGATCTAATTGGCGAGGCTTAGGAATGCTCAGTAAGAATAAGTAGGTGGTTCGAGTTTGTTCCTAGGGGTGAGGGGCCTGGATCACTAAATAGATGCTAGTGCCTTGTTAGTGTCTACGTCGAGGTTGATGCATCCACTTCTGGGAAGGATGGCAGTTGCTCTCCCTTAGTAAAAGTGTTGTAGGTTAAAGGTGGGTCTCATTGTTAGAGCGTCCATTGAGAGGGTGGTTAGGTGGACGTTCCTGTGATATATGGCCTTCCTTCTAATATCAAAATTTTAGAGAAAATATCATTAACATCTTGATCATTCTGACATGATCCAAACCCATGTGTGCATGAATGTTCGAGATGTTTCCAAGAAAACAATATCATGCTCTTAAGGTAAAAATGTTATGCTCCAAAGGTGAAAGTGTTGCACTCTCGAGATAAAAATATTATGCTCCCGAGGTAGAAGTATTACGCTCCTGAGGTGTCACCTACATGAAAACTAGGGCCTGAGAGGGGTGTTGGGTTTTTGACCAGATCCTTTTAATGCTCAAATTAGTAATTTAAAATCTTTAAATATGGGCTTGAGTAGTTTAAGAAAATAGAAAATTCTTTGTTTATGATGTATTTTTATATTTTGAATGAGGAGAATAAAATTTAAGCTGATTAATGAAAGAGAAGAAAATAGAAAATTTAGGATTTTACTTATTATAAAGAGAAGGAAGAAAGCTTATAATTATTATTATTATTTTTTTGTTAACCACAATGAACGAAAAGAAAACTTATATATATATAGATAAAATGACTTGGATGGCAACTACGTGTCAAGTGATGATAAATTTTCTATCATGAGTCAACAACATCTTTGATCACATACAACCCTTCTTTTTTACATCAATCCATATATCAATACGACGAAACATGCTTATTCCTTTTTTAATTATAGACAATTAATTCCCCTTCGTTTACATTACCAGAAATGTTGAGCAATTTAGAGGTAGTGAAGAAGTGTGTGTGTGTGTGGCAAAGGTGCATCGCTAATCTATCAATAAAGTAGCTTTTCGGGAATCAAATCAAGTGAGAAGGAAATCAATCATAAGAGCATCTCCTGCTCAAAAGTCAAAAACTATGAGCCAATGCTCAGTAGTTGTTCTTTGGGAATGAATGGTAGTGCTCAATGTGAGAGGCCAATCAAATTGAAGCACTGTTAAATCCAAAAAAAACTAGAAGATAAATAATGCTTTCCAAGCTCTTATCGAAACGAGCAAACCAATGGCAGTCACAATAGAGTGGCCAAAATATTCGAAGCGAATCTATACTGTCGATGATAAACTTTGTGGGTTTCACTATGAATGGAATCCCCACAAAAAAAAAAGGTTGTCAAAAAGAAATAAATCGATTGGGGATAATAAAGAAAGAACTTGAATCAGGATTCGATGAAAGAGATTGAGATATGGGTATTTCTTCCGGTTAGTGTGAAATCGAGTGCTTGCCTAGTAGATGAGTTCCGCCTCCGTGTCTGTTGAGCAAGCACTGCTGGTTCAGGTCCGTGTGCGCTAGCTCACCCGCGGTCGTCTCGGTGCGGAGTTGGAGCTCGGTCGGATGGGTGGTACCTCGGGGTTCGGCTCGGGAAGTCGGCTGCTGGAATGGTGGAGCTCGGGTCGGACTGAAGTATTCCAACTCGGGTCGGCCGCTAACTCCTGCAAGAAGGTCGGGTCGGGTAGGTTCCCGACGTGACCTCTCCGACGGTCAAGTTAGTTCAGTGGTTGGTTTTTGCGATCCCCCTGCCCCGTAGAGGTGCATGAGCCTTTATAGTGAGTGTTGTATGTCCTTCGTACCTGATAACCTTACTGCCCTTAAGGCTTACCATGTCGTCATACCTTTCCACCATGCCCCTGGTGCTTGCTGTGAGGCATGCGTTTGCAAGTAAGGAGTGTCGACCTTACCTGTGTCAGGTCGGCTGTACGACCACTGACGGCCCCCATACTTGCATCCGATCGGTTGCCCGCGTCGAGTCGACCATGTCGGCGGGCCAACTGTCCGAGGGCACGATGATGTGGCGACCAGGTCAACATATGTCATATCATTCTTTCCCCCTCCCCCGGGAAGACCTTCTCGAGGTGCCTGACTAGGGTACTGGAGATGAGGTCTTGTGCTCAGCTGCTGGCCTATGGTGGCGTTGGACTAGTCCCGAGTGGGGGCTCGGGGACTGGTTGGACCGAGCGGAGCTCGGGAGTTGATCCAATCGAGCAGTGGCTTGGGAACTCGATTGGAGCGGGAATTGATCCGATCGAGTGGGAGCTCGGGAACTTGAATGGTGCAGGAGATGATCAGACCGAGCGTGGGGGCTCGGGAATTTGAATGGTGTAAGAGATGATCAGACCGTGCGTGGGGGCTCGGGAATTTGAATGGTGTAGGAGCTGATCCGATCGAGCGTGGGGGCTCGGGAACTCGAATGGTGTAGGAGTTGATCCGACCGAGCGTGGGGGCTCAAGAATTTGAATGGGTCGGGTTTAAGTACTCGGAAACTGATCCGATCGAGCTGGGGCTCGGGAAATGAATCGATCGGGTTTAAGTACCCGGAAGCTGATCCGACCGAGCTGGGGCTCGGGAAATGAACCGGTCGGGTTTAAGTACCCGGAAGCTGATCCGACCGTGCTGGGGCTCGGGAAATGAATCGGTCGGGTTTAAGTACTTGGAAACTGATCCGACCAAGCTGGGGCTCGGGAAATGAACCGGTCGGGTTTAAGTACCCGGAAGCTGATCTGACCGAGCTGAGGCTCGAGAAATGAACTGGTCGGGTTTAAGTACCCGGAAGCTGATCCGACCGAGCTGGGGCTCGGGAAATGAACTAGTCGGGTTTAAGTACTAGAAGCTGATCCGATCGAGCTGGGGCTCGGGAAATGAACTGGTCGAGTTTAAGTACCCGAAAGCTGATCTGACCGAGCTGGGGCTCGGGAAATGAACTAGTCGGGTTTAAGTACCCGGAAGCTGATCCGACTGAGCTGGGGCTCAGGAAATGAATTGGTCAAGTTTAAATACCGGGGAGCAGATCTGACCGAGCATGGGGCTCGGGAACTGAACTGGTCGAGTTTGAATACCCGGAAGCTGGCTGGCCGAGCATAGCAGCTCGGAAGCTGGACTGGTCGAGCAGTGCTGCTCGGGTTCTGGACCTGTCTAGTATTGCCGCTCAGGTTTGTGAGTGGTTGAGCACTGTTGCTCGGGCTAGTGATTTGCCCAAGGCGTAGCTCGGGCTTGTGAGTGACCGAGTGCACAACTCGGGCTCATAACTTGCACAAGGCATAGCTCGGACTTGGGAGTGACCGAGGTGCATAACTCGGACTCGTAAGTTGCCCAAGGCGTAGCTCGGGCTTATGAGCAGCCGAGGTGCACAACTTGGGCTCGTAAGTAGCCGAGGTGCATAACTCGGGCTTGTAACTTGCCCAAGGCGTAGCTCGGGCTTGTGAGCGACCGAAGTGCACAACTCGAGCTCGTAAGTGGCCGAGGTGCACAACTCGGGCTCGTAACTTGCCTAAGGCATAGCTCGGGCTTGTGAGCGACCGAGGTGCACAACTCGGGCTCGCAAGTTGCCCAAGGCATAGCTCGGGCTTGTGAGCGGCCGAGGTGCACAACTCGGGCTCGTAAGTTGCCCAAGGCATAGCTCGGGCTTGTGAGCGGCCGAGGTGCGCAACTCGGGCTCGTAACTTGCCCAAGGAGTAGCTCGGGCTTGTGAGCGGCCGAGGTGCACAACGCGGGCTCGCAAGTTGCCCAAGGCATAGCTCGGGCTTGTGAGCGGCCGAGGTGCACAACTCGGGCTCGTAAGTGGCCGAGGTGCACAACTCGGGCTCGTAAGTTGCCCAAGGCGTAGCTCGGGCTTGTGAGCGACTGAGGTGCGTAACTCGGGCTCGCAAGTTGCCCAAGGCATAGCTCGGGCTTGTGAGCGGCCGAGGTGCACAACTCGGGCTCGTAACTTGCCCAAGGCGTAGCTCGGGCTTGTGAGCGGCCGAGGTGCGCAACTCAGGCTCGTAAGTGGCCCAAGGCATAGCTCGGGCTTATGAGCAGCCGAGGTGCACAACTCGGGCTCGTAACTTGCCCAAGGCGTAGCTCAGGCTTGTGAGCGGCCGAGGTGCACAACTCGGGCTCGCAAGTTGCCCAAGGCATAGCTCGGGCTTGTGAGTGGCTGAGGTGCACAACTCGGGCTCGTAAGTGGCTGAGGTGCACAACTCGGGCTCGTAAGTTGCCCAAGGCATAGCTCGGGCTTGTGAGCGATCGAGGTGCGCAACTTGGGCTCGTAAGTTGCCCAAGGCGTAGCTCGGGCTTGTGAGCGGCCGAGGTGCGCTACTCGGGCTTGTAAGTGGCCAACATGCACAACTCGGGCTCGTAACTTGCCCAAGGCGTAGCTCGGGCTTGTGAGCGGCCGAGGTGCACAACTCAGGCTTGCAAGTTGCCTAAGGCAAAGCTCGGGCTTGTGAGCGGCCGAGGTGCACAACTTGGGCTCGTAAGTGGCCGAGGTGCGCAACTCGGGCTCGTAAGTGGTCGAGGTGCACAACTCGGGCTCCTAAGTTGCCCAAGGCATAGCTCGGGCTTGTGAGCGGCCGAGGTGCGCAACTCGGGCTCGTAAGTGGCCCAAGGCGTAGCTCGGGCTTGTGAGCGGCCGAGGTGCGCAACTCGGGCTCGCAAGTTGCCCAAGGCATAGCTCGGGCTTGTGAGCGATCGAGGTGCACAACTCGGGCTTTTAAGTGGCCGAGGTGCGCAGCTCGGGCTCGTAAGTTGCCCAAGGCGTAGCTCGGGCTTGTGAGCGATCGAGGTGTGCAACTCGGGCTCGTTACTTGCCCAAGGCGTAGCTCGGGCTTGTGAGCGGCCGAGGTGCACAACTCGGGCTCGCAAGTTGCCCAAGGCATAGCTCGGGCTTGTGAGCGGCCGAGGTGCACAACTCGGGCTCGTAAGTTGCCCAAGGCGTAGCTCGGGCTTATGAGCGGCCGAGGTGCACAACTCGGGCTCGTAAGTGGCCGAGGTGCACAACTCAGGCTCGTAACTTGCCCAAGGCGTAGCTCGGGCTTGTGAGCGGCCGAGGTGCACAACTCGGGCTCGCAAATTGCCCAAGGCATAGCTCGGGCTTGTGAGTGGCCGAGATGCACAACTCGGGCTCGTAAGTGGCCGAAGTGCATAACTTGGGCTCGTAAGTTGCCCAAGGCGTAGCTCGGGCTTGTGAGCGGCCGAGGTGCGCAACTCGGGCTCGTAAGTGGCCGAGGTGCGCAACTCGGGCTCGTTAGTGGCCGAGGTGCACAACTCGGGCTCGTAACTTGCCCAAGGTGTAGCTCGGGCTTGTGAGCGGCCGAGGTGCACAACTCGGGCTCGCAACTTGCCCAAGGCATAGCTCGGGCTTGTGAGCGATCGAGGTGCACAACTCGGGCTCGTAAGTGGCCGAGGTGCACAACTCGGGCTCGTAAGTAGCCGAGGTGCACAACTCGGGCTCGTAAGTTGCCCAAGGCGTAGCTCGGGCTTGTGAGCGGCTGAGGTGCACAACTCGGGCTCGTAAGTGGCCCAAGGCATAGCTCGGGCTTGTGAGCGGCCAAGGTGCACAACTCGGGCTCGCAAGTTGTCCAAGGCATAGCTCGGGCTTGTGAGCGGCCGAGGTGCACAACTCGGGCTCGTAAGTTGCCCAAGGCATAGCTCGGGCTTGTTGGGTAGTTGAGATCTCTCCGAGATGCACCTTGAGATTGTTTGATTGCGGGCATTCTTGCGACATCGGGCCCTCCTTCTAGCGCCAAAAATGTTAGTGTCAAATCTGGTGCTTGCCTAGTAGATGAGTTTCGCCTCCGTGTCTGTTGAGCAAGCACTGCTGGTTCAGGCCCGTGTGCGCTAGCTCGCCCGCGGTCGTCTTGGTGCGGAGTTGGAGCTCGGTCGGATGGGTGGTACCTCGGGGTTCGGCTCGGGAAGTCGGCTGCTGGAATGGTGGAGCTCGGGTCGGGATGAAGTATTCCAGCTCGGGTCGGCCCCTGACTCCTGCAAGAAGGTCGGGTCGGGTAGGTTTCCGACGTGACCCCTCCGACGGTCAAGTTAGTTCAGTGGTTGGTTTTTACGATCCCCCTGCCCCGTAGAGGTGCAGGAGCCTTTATAGTGAGTGTTGTAAGTCCTTCGTACCTGATAACCTTACTGCCATTAAGGCTTACCATGTCATCGTACCTTTCCACCATGCCCCTGGTGCTTGCTGTGAGGCGTGCGTCTGTAGGTAAGGAGTGTCGACTTTACCTGTGTCAGGTCGGCTGTACGACCACTGACGCCCCCCATACTTCCATCCGACCGGTTGCCCGCGTCGGGTCGACCACGTCGGCGAGTCAACTGTCCGAAGTCACAATGACGTGACGGCCAGGTCATATCACTTCCTTTTCCTTTCTCAAGTAAGGTTATTATTTGAATTGATTCTTCTTCTTTCTCAATACGATAGAACTTTTTTTCGTAACAATTCAGACCATATTGAATAAGGAAAAAAAAAGAATCCCATTGTAGAGTGACATATAACGTGTTTACTTTTAATGTCAATTTATTCATTCATTTCTTTCTCATCAAGGCATCATTTCCCACCTACTAAGCTAATTGTGAAGTGCGCAAGATGCCTCATCCATCTCCTTCTTCATTTGTTTTGAGCATGCAAGCGTTCGCTATACTTGGAAACAAGCTGTTTAAAAGTTGCTTTAAGATGAGGAATTCACACTTTGGAAAGAATTATACTTACAAGAAAAAGATTCCTTGGAAATTATGAGTTAATTTTGATGTGCAATAAAGAAGAAAAAAATATTCTGTAGATTTTTTAGGATTTATTTAAGACAATTTTCGGTGTGGCTTATATTATCAACTCAACTCAAGAGAGATTTTTTTTTTTCATTTTACTATTCTCATATGATAAAAAAAATTGTTTTTTTTGTTGTATTATTGACGTCTTACCACTAAAGTTGTATGCTACTATTTTTTGTCGAGTCTTCTACCCACAACACAGAAGTCTTCGCCGTGCCACGTGGCGACGCATATGGTGTTCCCGCCAACATCCATTTCCCGGGAACTTGTCGGGTTACCCCTTCTATATAAATATACGCATTGATTCCTGTCCGCCAGCATCCATTTCCCTCTTCTTCCTCTTCTTCCTCTTCTTCTTCGATCCAAAGCAGAGAGCCGAGATGGACTCCGAAGCGCAACCCAAGCCTTCCATCCCGACCAAGAAGACGCCCTCCTCGTCTCCCGTCGACCCTCCCGCGGAACCACCAGCTAAAGCGGCGGCGCCGGAAACATCGTCCCGGCCACCTGCCGACCAGAACTGGACGCCGGAGAAGCCGGTGCGGAGTGCCGCGAATCGGTCCGATGTTGCTCGATCCAGCGACCCGACGATCTCCTCCCGGGGAAGGAGCCGCACCTCTTTGAGTCCTCGAAGGCCAAACCTCTCATCAAGCTTCCTGTGAAGTATGTTCTTCGAGTCCCTTGGATTCTCTTCTAGGTTTACGGGAAAGATCCCCCCAATTTGCTTTCTTTACATCACCTAAATCTCTTGGACTTTTATGACTTTTTTTTTTATTGAATTTTCATTGGTATCTGTGATCTACTACTTATCTTGCTGATCATTGTACATAACATGTTTGTTGAATTGTTTCTTTTTTTTTTCTTCTAACTGCAATAAGCTCCTTTTAATCAGGTATGAGATGCTGTGTAAATTCTTCGATAGCATGGTGACTTCGATACGGTTGCTTCAGTTAAAACCATCCGTGCCCACATTCGCAAAGATCCTCACCATGATTGAGATTTTGGCTCAAAGGTGCTATAACTTCATCCAAGGAGATTACACTCATTGGCTCGTCTTCCTTCCATCGTCTTTGTTTCGATGTTTTAAGTGATTTTATGCGTCTAACTGAGACGGTTTCTGCATTTAGGAGCTTCACTTATACATAATGCCTGAAGCTATAATGATCAAGAAGGTGCTTTTGCATGATGAGACTACTTGTTGTATGAAGCCGGAGCTTCAGATCACTCTGCAAGTGGATGCAGTAGCCGAGAACATCAATGGAGAAAGTGGGAGTAAGTATTCAATCCTGATGAAGCTCTTCAGGGAAAGGATTGTTGACTTCTACAATGGCCATCCACAGGTATTACCGATCTCATCGAATCACCTAAATGCTCTTCATACCAATGTTTGACGGTAAACATGATCGTTTCTTCACTAGCAAATTGTCGGGAACCATACAGAAGACTGTACTTCGTTTTGGATCCAAGAAATGGCTAAATAAAATTCACTCTTTGACATGAACAGCTCTCCGTTGGTTTATTTTCTTTTGGTGATTGTTTCTAGGAATCTCTAGTTGTAAGCAGTTTTATAGACTGAGATAGGACTGGAACCGTGCTAACTTGTAGTTTTCTCTGCATCAGGAAGATGAGGTCCCTGAGGAGCAATTCCCACATCCATTTAACCAAACAAAGGCAAGTGGAGTTCCAAGAGTCTTAAACTTCAATTTTTGACTCTACACCGTTCCAAGAGCCTTAAACATCCATTTAACCATCACCCCCTAGCTGTGACTCTACACCGTTGAACGAATCTTTGAAGTGTTCAACGCGGATAAAACTGTTTATGACTCCAGAAAAGAGTGCGAAAGCAGGGGAGGAAGAGAACACAGGTAGAAGAATGTCTGCTGCTGATGATGATGATGATGTTCTCGATATTATACCTGAATCACTCTTGCAGTCGGTGAGTCCTTTTGAGGCTTCTGCAAAAATCTATGAATTATCTGCGCAATCATTTCGCAATAGGTGCGTGCACCAATAAGCAATGATAGATATATTATGTCCTCATCATTTGAACCCTTTTGATGAATCTTACCACTATGCTGATTAACATGATCGTTTTCTCTATCTTTTTCATACGTCTGTTTAGTTTTAGCATTGGCTTCATGCTCTCCTCTGCCTAAAAATGTAGGCGTTATGTTACGGCTGAGAGTTAAATCACTGCATGTTATTGTTTGGAGATTGCCATAATGTTGGTTTGGGTCAACATGAATTTGTGTGCGAGATAAATTTATATAACAAATTAAAACTTACGGTCTGTGTTTTGGATCGTTAAACATACATACCATATGATGTTCTTTTTTTTGTGGTAATAATACTCTACACTGTTCTTTTGACTATTTCGGGAATGCCTTCATTTGAATAATTACTTTTGGAACGAGTCTTCTATTATTCCTATGTTTGCAATCACATTTGTAAAAGCACTAACTGCTGTACATTTTTTCCGATCCGGCAGGAGGAGGTAGAGGAGAAAGAGGCAGGCTGGTGTTGGCAATGCAATCAAAAGGCAAAAGTTGATAGCTGATGCATTTGACATGATCCGATTCATATTTTGCTCAAAGCCATGACAAGAGCAGAGCTAATTCACAAGTTAATATCAAATAACCTAAACATAGTTGACCCAGGTAAGCCAGTGAACATTCTTTAGAAATCCTTGATGTTTCTGCATGTAACATTAAAGCTTTCAGAGATAAATTCCTGGGAAAAATTTGCAGCTGAAGCGGAAGAACAGTTGAAACTCTCCTGCTAGAACTAGTTCCAGATTGGATCTCTGAAAAGATTGCCTAAGGTGGTCACATTTTCTGTGTGTAAGATTTCTGTGCTTGCTAAGAAAAGCCTATAAATTGCTATGTTTCTCTAGCCTTATAAATTGGCTCAATAGGAATTCCAGGAGAAAATGTTGGTCATAAGTTGGCTCTTGTTTGCCCTAGTAAAAAGCCTCAGAAACTTCTTTCAGACTAATGCTTTACATGCCATGCATTTGCTCCTGCAATCCATCATCTAGAAGGAAGATTGAATTTTGTGAAGTAGATGTTCTGTATTGCTACTATATGTGATGCATGATTGTGAGACCAGATAGTTACATCAAAATATGTACTAACTCATATATGTTAATGCTTCTTGCAGTGTCAATAAGAAATCAAATCTAGAAGAGATTCGACAAAGGTTAGCAGAAGCAGAGTAAGAGGACGCACCTAAAACACCTTTTGGTGCCTGTCCTTAAGAATCTTCCACTGCTGGTGGTGATGACGCCAATTAGACCCATTGGTTGATGGTTTTGTGTTGGGTCTCCTCCTCTTCCCCTAGCTTGCATTTGACAAACAAGCCAGATCTTGAGAAATATTAAGATTGGAGATGTATATATTGACTTCAAATCCTCTATTTTGAGGTTATCAATTGGTCATACTCCTGAAATATCCAACAAAACTAACAAACAATCTTTTGTTAGTATGGTTTTCCTAATCTGTTAAACTACTGGTTCTGCAGCTGCTCATTTGACAGGATCATAAACATCAACTTCATCAACAGTTACACTCAACAAAGTCCAGAAACTACTCTTAAATAAATTGCATGATTAGCATAGATGATGCTTCAGAAACAAGTCTTCCTGCCTTGGCCTCGCATTACCTCATACGAAGATTCATCAAGCCATGAGAAATTTCAAATTCTCTTGTTTGATGTGAATGCCTTCTCTATGGAGCAAACTACATTTACAGAATGCAGTAACACATTTACAGCAAAAAGGTGAAGGTTTAGAATGGTGGTGAGGAGGCAACAACACTTTACTAGAAAACAAAACCTATAAAATAGGACAAAAAATATGGCAATAGCAATCAATCAGCCATTTAAGACGGTCTGCATTAGCCAAATCTATATTATCAGTTGCTACCAAACAGCTGAAAACATAGCACTACTCTATTCATATGCGCTGCAACTACAGCTCCAGAGTTCCAACAAAAGATCTTACATGAATCAATTACGGTCATATAGATAAACCAATCCAATTTGTGTACGAGCTTTAATATTCTTCTGAATCAACCAAAAACTAAATTATCTAACATAAAGAGGTGATTGATAGTTAGAAACTAGCTAAAATCATCCTGATCACATGTGTTGGCCTTAACACAATAAAATAAATGTTAAATACACCTTAACCAATTTGATTTATACCTAGCTCAATCATACTCGAGCTGAGACCAAAATGAAACCAACATATAACTTCAATCTTGATTGGATTGCAATCAAGAACCCCGCCCCAAAAATACCTTTTTCTTCAGCACCTTCTTACTAGCCCCTTCCGAATCTATTCTCTCGAGGGCTTGAGGATTACCTGACCTTCACATATCAATGTAGCAACTGAAGAACATAAACTATAACACTACTGATAAAGGGATAACCAACCTCTATACGACAAATTTAGATCTTTCTAGGACTAATTTGCACATTCCTACTCCATTAAAAAAAACCATTTCATGCTGTAGATGATTGATAGAAACTTCTAACAAATACTAGACATTCCCCTAAACTATCAAGAAAATGTCAGTCACTTGCCAGAGGCCATAAGTGCCATGATGGTTTTACTGCTCAAATTCCAACAGGATGGAGCTTCAAACATGCTCCATAGAATTCTTTTGCAAAACATACAAATAGCGCATAGGTTTCAAATGGGTTTGAAATTCCAGCAGGAGTAGCTTTGATCACAATGAAATAAAAAACAATTGTTATGGCTATCTCATATACTGCCCAAATCTAAAATCAAATAAAAACTAACTACCACTAGGTATAATAGCTGGAACTATTTCATAAATTCAGAAAGAATTCATTTCACCTAATACACAAAATGCATGATACTTTTACAGTGTTGGGCCAGACGATATGTTTCCAGTGTTTTCAGCAGTAAAGACCAAGCTTCCAAGAAAACCCTTCCTTTCAAGTTAAAATGACTAACCAGAACAAAGTGTTAAGTAAATCCTGTCATGACATATAGATCAAAATGCATAATTATCTCCCAAGCTTCTCAAAACTATCAACTGCAGAATTCCAAGTGATCCATTGTATCTAGGGTTTTAGTGTATAATAAACTTCCCGCAAATCCATGCGATGAACTAGACTAAGCAGTGACTCTCCCCAACTAATAAGCAGGTGGTTCAAGATGTAAGCTTCTTCAATCATTCTGATCTTCTGCATGGTCGGTATAAATAACCAAGAGCATTACATATGATTATGGAATAAATAATGGAATTAATTGGTCAAAATAACTTATGAGTTTGAAGAAATCAAGTCCTAGTCAGTAGATGATGAGTAAATAATCAGTGAGATCTTGTCTGGACAAGCACTTGAAAATTTTCACCTATTGGAATTCCAATTCACCTATCTTATGAAAATACAAGACATAACAAATTAAATCAACACAAGAAACTAGAAAGCACTTCATTATTAAAACAGCATGTAAGTATATACATGACAAGCCAGAGTTGTGACACCTGAAAGCATAGTAGATTCAAACGACAAAAGATGTGTCTTCAAACCATATTTGCATCCTTTGAGCATTAAGATCACCTAAAGAAATGCATAGTGGGAAAGATGTCTAAAGAAGACGACCTTCCTAATCTTTTGTACTGTGACACACTTCACACAATTTAGCACCGAAACCCCATAACTAGTTCCATAAGTTGCTGACAAAGATAAGCTCAAGCAGGTTCCCCAAATCCAACTAAATGTAGCTCTGCATGAGAAAAAGCCCAAATATGTTGAGATCACCCGAATCAATTAAGAAATGCTCCGTCTAAAGAGGAAAATGAGAAAGAACCTGAAGGAAGAGGATTCAAGGGAGGGGGAGTCAAGAGCCGGCGTTGGGGAGGGCGGCCATGAAGGCGTTGTAGGAGGACTCGAGATCGAAGTGGAGCTGGCGGGCCTGCTGCTCGGTGAGTTCGTCGGCGGCGCCCATCTTGGCGAGGCGAGCGAGCCAGTCGCGGACCTTGGTTCGGCCCTCGAAGTCCGGGGGTAGGAGGCCGGTGCCGAGCTTTGCGAGGGAGGTGGAGAGGTCGGAGAGGAGGGGGTGGACCTGGTCGACGGCCACCATGTTGAGCTTGACGGAGTCCATGGCGGTGATGAAGTGCTGGACGCACTCAGCAACGGCGGCGGCGGAGGCAGCGGCCGAGGAGGAGCCGGTGGCGCGGTGCTCTACGGTGGCCGGGACGCCGGAGACGAGGAGGCGATTGATGCCGGCGGGAGCGTCGAGGCGGTAGGCTTCGGCGAAGCGGTCGAGGGAGGGGACGACCCCGCGGAGGGCGGAGTGGAGGGTGCGGAATTGAGCGATGAGCTTGAGGCACTCGGTCTCGTACTCGGCGGACGACACGAGGTCGCGCACGTACGCCTTCTCCAGCTTGTCCGTGGTCTTGATGATGGCGTACAGGTCGGCGAAGCTGTCGTACATCTCCCGCTCCCGCTTGTCCCGCCACAGCTTCACCTCCTCCATCGCAGCTCTCTCTCTCTCTCTCTAATCGATTCCTTCTTCCTGTTTGGATGGATCGATGGGTGAGGACGACGATTAGATAGATTTAGATTTGGGCGAGGAAGAGAGCCGGGGAAGGAAGGAAGAAAGCGGAAAGTGGGCGAGGAAACGGCGTCGACGAAACGGGATGGGAATTGGGATCGTCTTCAACCGTGCTTTTAATCTTGATCATCTAATTCTTATCTCGGCCCAGTAGTAGTATGGTAGATTTATGGAAGATTGCGACTGGATCAAAGCCCTAAAGACTTCGTGATTAGCGCGTGCGGGGCAGGTGGGAAAAAGCCAGCGGAGACGATGTGGACTGGCCGAATCGACCAAGAAATTGTCCAGGATGACCTGGCCTCTAAAACTCTTCAAACGTGTGGAATCCCAAGCGTAGCACCGCACCCCATTCAGATCTTTCTCCATTGCAAATATGAGATTTAGTTGAAAGGTATTTATTTACCTATTATACGTCTTCCCTTGTTATTTACAAGTAATAATATTACATGACATATCGAACACAAAAAATTGCGAAGATCAGCTGTTACATTTTGATCGGGATACTGAATTCTCGAAGCAGGAAATTGCGAAGAACACTGGGCCCACAAGAAAGACCAGTCCCAGAGCACAAGAAAGCCGAAGGCTGTATCGGAGAGGACAACGGAGCAGCAATGTTATTATCACGGCCCCCGACCCGTGATTAACGAATAACATGTGGTGCCCGTTTCTAACAAAATGCGGTGCATTCTCCCTTTAATCGATCTCCTCTATGTGATGCGCACATTCTCTCGATCAAGTGCCGATGACCGGAGAAAGAGGAGCGTAGGATGGGAGGCAGCGTTGGCCTCTTGGAAGCGGATTCCCTCGCCTTCCCATCGTCTTGGATTTTGTGGATCCCGATTAGGTAAGCCGTCGCTGATCGGAATCTCCCCCACGAAGCTGACGTCTTTGTTTGGGATTCGTCGTGGTAGATTGTTCTGTTTCTTGAAAATTATTTTTGGGCATTTGTTTTTCGCGATTGTCTCTCGATGTTTTTGTTTTCTATTTTCGTCGGACTTTTCTTGGATGGATCTTGCTGTCGTGAATCTTTTGTTCCGGAGGACGAGATCGTTGTCATTTCGTGCGTTTTTGACGTTAAATGGGTTCGTTGGTTTGATCTTGGAAAAAAGATGGAACATTGACATGGAAAGAAAGTTCCTAGGTGGTTTTTTCCCCTTATGCCACTTTGTTGGAGATGTTGTCGTCCTTCCCGTGGATTGGACTGAATCAATTATTCTAGGGCTTCATTTTGGTAGGCGGACTTTTCCTTTTCATGGTTCTGAGGAACTTAAGATGTGTACATTTATGACGCGTTTCTCAATTTCATCTTTAAACGCGGCCAGAATTCGAACTGTCAAATTCTTGTAGTGTTGGACTTAAGAAATAGAAAAAGAACAGTAAGCGTTGCCGAGGAAAGATCATACTTTTGCTACATTTATGTATTTGAAATAAAGACCTGGTCTACAATTGATCATAGAGCAAAGTTATATAGATGTTTTCTTCTCGAGCTCCTTAAGGCCCTAGCTTTGTCTGTGTGCTTATTATTAAATCTTTTTACTGTTGCTCTTAATCCCAGGAAAGGAACAAGGCGGTGTTAGTCTGCAGATAACCAACACAAAATTTTGTTTATGACAAATAGAAAAGTATGCATGATGAAAGAAACATAGTTTAGGAGATGACTAAAACATGATATACTTACTATCTGAAGACAGATATGGCAAAGTGCAGAGATATGAGTAATGATTTTGGGAAGTTAAGTATTTTTATACCATCAGGAAGAGGAAATAATGTAGTATAACCTTCATCAATTTGCTTAGTACAAAGTTATGTCATTGGCAGCATGAGCGGCAAGTCGTACGATCATGTAGGAGGATAGTTTTGCTATTGAAAATGGTGTTGGGAGGTTGAGATTGCATGCAACACAAACTCATAAAACTCTAGAGTTGAGAAAGATATCTTCGATACATTTTTTCTCTCCCTGTGCAGTTAGAGGAGGTTAAATCCATTTTCCTGTTATTATAATTAAGCTTGGCTGATAGCTTTTCATGCTCGCTTGTGCAACTTCTGACCTTTCAGAAAGTTTGTAAACGATGGTATGAACTTCAAATGTTATGACAAGATGATATTAGTTTCTTTATTTTAGTAAACCATTTTCATAAATGTGAGGCTGTATATCCAGTGATCTTGTTTATCTTTGAGATTTATTACCACAGTAGGCATAATATTTGTGCACATGTTTCAATTTTTTCAGTTCGACTTATATTGAGCTTTTGACCAATAATTTTGAATACAACTTTTTATGTCAGATATTTTCTTTTTGTGATCTTGTTTGGTTTTGTATTTATCGATTATGAAGCAAATGTCCCTTTACGTTGTAGATTGTTGGCACTAGCTGGCCTCTGGAAATTTCAGAAGTTAGTGTTTTCCCACTAAATATGGCACAGAAATTGTTGAAGGATGCAGTGTCTTTTTGTTTCTTTGTTGAAAAGCATGAATGAGAACTTTGTTTGGAAGGTTTATTTAATTCCTGCCTTAAAATTTTGGGTCAGTAACCCTGCAACTAAAGTCCTCAACATCTGGCTGCAGCCTTTTTCACTTTGCTAGTAAGCACCTTGTTGACAGATTCCACAATACCTTTAAATTACCTCTGGGTTATCCTGAGTTGCTTCATTTCTTCTTTTCCAAAGATTTTTTAAAATGAGTTTCTGCTGAAACAAATGTGATTTTTTGCAATGACAATTAATTCAGTCCAATATTCAACACTGATGTGAAAAATTGATTGGTCACATGTGATGATAAATGAAGATAAATATTCTTGTTGTTAAACATTGCAAAGATTAAGCCTAGATCTAGTTGTCAGAGATTTTTCAACTGTCGATTTGCACACAAGTTCTTTCACGAGATGGTGCTACATGATAATTTTGTTTTCAAAGGATTTGGTATTTGTTTAAGTTTTAGTTGGTGACTCTTCCTAAATCTATTTTCCAATTTTCTCTATGGATTGTCAATGTATAGTGATTAAGATGCAAATGAGTCATATGGCTCCCATCTACCAACCCTGCCGTATGATAAGGAACAGGGATATCTGAGGAGCACATCATATGGCTCCCTGGATAAACTATAGATTTTATTACAACCAGCTGTCAACCTGAAGTTAACCTTCTTAGGTTAAGCACAAAGAGCTTGCAGTCAAACTTAGAAGGCCAACCGGTGGATAGGAGGTCCTAAATTACAGTTCAAAAGTTGCAACCAATTTCTCTAAATAGAAGTAGACAAGAGAGTAATACGGGCATGCATTCCTACTGTTCTCTTGCACAATGATTTTGAACTGTTATTTTCTATAAATCCACAATCACCCTGTTTACGTTTGTTTATCATAGGCTGACAGGTGGTGTAATGTGTTCAACTCGCTGAATCTTGGGGACTATCATGGATATCCTTGTCTTATCCAAACTATATTGGTTCGAGTCTAGGGTGACTGTTTAACTAGCTTCTGAGCAGGTTGTCTTTACAAGAATACTAATGAGGAATCAGTTTTTAAATCAGAGATCTGACTTTCTAAATAAAAGAACATTCTGCTATTAGAGACATTCTAGTAGTCTGAGTTTACATGTGCGTATGACTTTTATTTATGACGGAAAGATCATGGAAGCTTATGACTGATCCTTAGTCCCCAGTCTCCACCATGAGGTGGCAACAATGTCATTGCATGAAATAGTTGGACTTCATTTCTCTCCTTAATCTGCCAATCAGCACGAGCCATAGTTATGGAGATTTCTGTGAAAAATAATGTAACAGTTCTATTGGGAGCCTCAGCGGCTGGCTTCAGTGACAAAAAAAAAAAAAAAAAAGATGTTCTTTGTTTGTGTGCATCCCCCATGTGCATGTGCACATATACATTTGTGTATATGTGTGTGCATGTGGTCCTTCTGTGCATGCATCCATGAATACATGTGGTAGTGACTAATTGTCATTTACTCTGTTACATCCAACACGTACATGCATGCATACAAGTTTCTTTAGAAGCCTTTATGATAATTGAAACATGATGCTTCTTCTCGTTCAGGCTCACGTGTGTAACAAATAAAGCACTAATCAATTGGATCTTTCAACAGAGATATTAAGGTATGTGTTGATCATACATAATTGTTTCATTTTTTATTTTTATTTTATAAAAGTATGATTGGTAGATATATGTTTTCATGATCGGTACATATTGCTTTATATCTGCTTCAGCTAAATTCTTGAGCTCTGTCACTAGCTTGTGATAAGCTTTTCGGAAAGTGTAAGATAACTTAGCTGTTTTAGACATAAAAGTCATACATGCTATGCATTGTTTGAAGTTGCTCCTTCAAGACTTGGAGGGGGTTTAGTTCTCCATCAGATTATTAGGCATAAGCAAATCAAAGCCAATAATGTAGACTGAAGCATATGTTTCTTGATGTTTTAGTGTAACCTTGTTTCTCCTGTTCTTAGATTGTGTAAACCTATATAATGAATTGTCCAGTGCCATAGCAAGTCAGTGTTATGGAACTAGAGTGCAAAATGGTAACTTGTATTATGGTACTCAAGATTTAAAGATACGCAAAGTATTTGTTGTGCCTGTATCACTTGACCTTGGTCTTAAAATGTATCATCAACATTGTTAGTTAGGTATCGTAATGAACACATGGATATATATAGCAGCATCTATTTGTGTCATACACACATGGGTGCAATATAATTAAATATATATATATATGGATCCCACGGTGAGCAGTCCCTGTGGACGTTCCTTGAATCCGTAGCGGCAATTTTTTTCCTCAAGCCATATATATATATATATATATATGCCCACCCACAGTTACAGTATCGACAAGCAGTGGCATCCATCCCCTCCTGGAAGTCACTAGCATCAGATTGCTTCAGCACCAATAAAGAAAGGTCACAGTGACAGCCACAACCCACCTTAGTTTCTGTTCTGACGGCAACTTCCTATCCAATTCCTACTCTTCCCCTTTGTTTCCCTCTTCCCCTTTTGTGCTCAATTCACCGCCCATGGCATGGCTGAGACCAATCCATTCTTGTTGATCTCTCTGAATATAACAAGGCACCACCTCAAACCATCAGCTGCTCGCAGTTCCCACAACAGCAGCAATGACTCCTGTTTTCCCATTTGTTTTGTAGGAAGGAATGAATATATATAAGAGAGAGAGAGAGAGAGAGAGAGAGAGAGAGAGAGCCCAAACTTAGTCAACAACTTCCAAGGCAACCAGACTCTTTCCAATCTTTCCCCTTCTCGAACTTCGTCTCCAAAGAGAGAGGGAGAAATTAGAGAGAGTAAAGAGAGATATCATTCATTTGTTGGTGCTGTTGAGGGGGAAGTAGTGACAAGATGAAAGGATTTAGCAGCAGCACAAAGTTGATATTTCTGCAGCCTTCGTCCATCAGCAAGCAAGGTGGCAATGGGATCATCACATCCACCTCCATATTGGTCTCCCATCATCATCGCGTTTGGCTCATCGCTCTCCTCGCCTTCTTCACCTTTGCCTCGCTCGTCACTCTCCTCAACACTACCACTGCTGCGAGAGGTCCATATGGTCTCCCCTCTTCCGTTGTGTTGTCAGCCGGCTCGGTCTCTTCTCGCCCACCGCCGCTTCCGGCTCCCGTCTTCGATTCGCTCGTCAACTACGCGGTGTTCTCCAACTCCACGGGGAAGATGGAGGAGGGCGACCTCCGGGCGGTCGCGGGCGTGCTCCGGCTGCGGGGGCCGTGCAACCTGCTCGTGTTCGGGTTGGGGCACGAGACGCCGCTGTGGCGCGCTCTCAACCACGGCGGCCGCACCGTGTTCGTGGACGAGAACCAGTACTACGTCGCCCACGTGGAGGGGCGTAATCCCGGGGTGGAGGCCTACGACGTGGCCTACACCACCATGGTCCGGGAGATGCCGGAGCTCATCGCCGCCGCCCGACGGCATCGCCGCGGGGACTGCCGGCCGGTGCAGAACCTTCTCTTCTCCGACTGCCGCCTCGCCATCAACGACCTCCCCAACCAGCTCTACGACGTCGCCTGGGATGTCATCCTCGTCGACGGGCCGAAGGGGTATTCGGCGACGGAGCCCGGGCGGATGTCGGCCATCTTCACCGCCGCCGTCGTGGCCAGGTCCGGCGGGCCGGGGCACGTGGACGTGCTCGTCCACGACCACGATCGAAAGGTGGAGAAGCTGTGCAGCGCGGAGTTCCTCTGCCCGGAGAACCTTGTAGCTGCCACCCGCAGCCTCGCCCACTTCCGCATCCGCGGCGGCCCCGCCGATGAGTTCTGCGCCAACCAGGCCGACACCCCGTCGTTGTCGTCGACGGCTGGCGTCAAAGCCGCCGCCTCGTAGTTTGTCATCTCCCTACCTCAACTATCTTCAGAAAAATAAAACAACCAAAATAATTATCAGAAAAATATAATAAATTAATTATTTACTAAATCATATGACGTTCTTCTTTTGTTTCTTTTTTTTCAAGTGAAGCAATATATATATATATATATATATATATATATTACTTTCCTTCTCTTTTCATTTGATTTTTGATGTTTCATTTGTTTATATATATATAAATAGCGGCAGATCGCATAATATATTGATATAATAGGAGCCGCTTTAGAGCAATAATAATAATAATAATAATAATAATAAATAATGCATCCAATAATTGATTGAGTTAGTGTGAGCTCACATATTCATTTAATAAGTTCAAAAATGAAAACATTCATCAAAAGACTATTTATTGGTTTAATCAAATTTATTTATATGCTTTGTTGGTTTGGAATGCCAATAAGCTCTTTACAATTATCTAGTAAGCATTGATCGGACAGCATAATACTTGATTCATAACATTTCATTCTGATATGGAAGGAAGGGACTGAATCCAACAAATTAAGTCCTTTCTTACTAATCTCCTAATATTATCTTAAATCTTTGATTCTTATCACGGAATCATAAAGTAAAAAATATGAAAAGTGTTTGATAGAAAAATTACTAATATCACCATCAAAGTATGGGTGGTATAATAAAAAAGACGATAGTAAGCTGTCTTCATTAATTAATGACACGTGATGAACATGATAGGTGTGACCCTTATCGATCCTTATTCTCATCATTAAGCACTCAAGTATAAAAATCAAACCCCAGGTCAACAAGGGGAAGAAGTGAGTAAACACCACACTCTCTTTTATATATCAACAAGACATCATGTTGGGATATACTCTCGGTGATGGGATAAATTTTTTTTTTTTATATATGAACGAATACTAGCAGACCATAATACATAATGAAATTAAACAAAAATCATAATCAAATGAAACATTAAGATTTACTTAAAAAATACTTCCAACTCGAAGAAAAAAAATTATATCATAAATCAAAGATAATTCACTATAAAAATAATGAATGTATAAATCTAAAAGCCTCCTACCCAACCCAAACAATAATCACTAACTTGAGATGAAAACATTATTTAAATAATTTTAAGAATAGTTTTTGTATTGTACTCCTTTTTTTTTTCTTTTCTAATTCTTTTAGTTTTTCTTCCTCAACTGATACTTCTGTTTATCATTTTTTTTTTTCATCTTTACCGAATCTAGATTAAAAGAATTAAGATTTAAGTTAAGAGAAAAGGGTCTGAGCTATGAACTTTATTAAAGCTACACCTGCCACTGACATATTGTGCAAGATGCCGAACACAACTAAGGAGGCATTGGGGGACGATAATAATTCTCTCCAAGAATGACTAGTACTGCCGAATCGACTTGCCAATCAACAGCGTCAGTGTAATAACAGTGCTGAAGGTTTCTGAAGCAAATACAGGAAAGCTGTGAGTTTATACTGTTGTTATATATACCATTCACTGATATGGTGAGAGATTGTTTTCTGGATGTGGGGAAGGAAGACTTGCTTTGGTGTCTAAAAGCTCATCCGTGCAGGAAACTCAAAGATTAAACCATGTTGGAAAAGTATGGCTGGTTGAATTGACATCATTCTCAAGTTTGGTTAAGCTCAACAATCTCGTGACAGTGTTGCACTGCATTATTTTCTCTTTCTGGGACCCATCTCCCATCAATCATGGCTTCCCTCCCTGCTCTCAGAATTTTTGAACTTGTAGACTTCAGTGTCAGATCTTAAAGATCATGATTTTTCTTTTTCTTTTTTCTAATTATTTGCTACTTAGAACACTAATAAGATATACAAAATGTAAATATCAGCAAGAAGAATACAAAAGCCATTGTAGAAAGTCCAACTGGAGACTTCAAATTTCTTGTGGATTGAAGTCAATGATCAAATATGAATTGAGCAAAGGTTGCAGTCATTTTTTTTTTTCCCTTTGTTTTGATAGAGACTCATGAAGGTATGAATGGAGTTGTTTCTTTGATATCAATTCATTCTGTGGAGTTGGTCCATCTTGTGTGACCATCTCCTATCCCCACCCCTAAAGAAGAGTCTTTGAAACTGCCATTTGATTTGTCCCAACATCCACATGATTAAAGCATGAACATATTATTGCCACCCTTCATGCATCCTATGTCCTACCTCAGGTAGAATAGATCTTGTGCAAAGTATCTCCTTGGAAGTTTACACCAGAATTATCTTAGGCTCAAGCTTCTGGAAAGAAGTGTCAGATAGAACATCATCAACAATCTTTTAGCAAAAGAAGGCTCAGTGCATCCAATACCCCACATTAAGTAGCAATATTCCTATGGATGGAGCTCCCTGAAAGGTTTCATGGTTCAAGAATCAGGCATAATTAGTAGGATTACAATATAGATCCCAAGAACCCTAAGGTGGAATATGAGTTGAGCAGCACTATGCCATCACTTTTCAGCATCTCTGTATTGTCTGAAACACAAGAGTTGTGCAACTTAAATATTCAACACCAACATTAAACAATCTTAGTGGATATGGCATTTAGCTAAATGATAATTAAGCTATGCAGGCAAGAAACGAAAAGCGATCAAGCAAGCAGTCTATGATGGCATTTGGCAGATTCCGGCTCAACTGCTGAAATTTAGGTGAACCGGGTTCAGAAATCTCGACTCACAATACCTTGAGGTTAGACTTAGAAGCAGTTCAAAGTAATTGGAATGATACAAACAAGTATGCTGATGCCATTTGCTGGTAGTATCAGTGCCAACATAAAATCCATGTAGAGAGTTTATAGCCAAAGTACTGGGAATCCCATTTCAGTTAATTTACATGATAATGGAAGTGAAGTAACGTAAAGTCATCATTTCAGTTGTCCTTATAGACATGTACAAGAGCTTCTCGTCTTCAATAAGCATTTGCAGCAAATTGCTGTATCCCAAGTCCACATTGAAGGCAAGGAAGGACATCCATAATTCATACTCATCTTGTGCTTCTCGCTCCTCACCTGCTCAATGTTGCTTATGCGCTGCTCCGCTTGCCGTCGGAGACAGCGCGAGCCCAGTAGGGAATTGCGGGAGTGCGTTTGGAAGCCTTCACTCTAAGTGGACTGTTCTTGCTCTGTTAATCAAACCAGAGGGACAAGTTAGGCAATAAAACATTGAAATCGGAACAATTTATATATGAAGATACAGCAAACTGAAACAAACACCAGCAATGAGCCCTTTCATGCAACCATCTCTCTCTCCTTTCTCTTTCATGTGTGTTTTAACCATAAAAAGGAACCGATAAGTCAGTTTCCTTTGTTGCTTTCTCAAACACAGTGCAGCTCACTCAGGATTATCTGGCACATGTAGCTCAACTGGGTAATCTAACTCAGCTTCATCCAACTTAAGACATTTGGTTCAATATTATTTTTCTTTATATTAGATTTTGGAAAACCCAACACAAATCCTACGTTGAAAATTCAATTAATTATGTTTGAGACAAAACTAGCCAAGGTCATCGTACATGATAGTTGGACACCAACCCAAGCCAAAAAAACTAGAAGGTTTAAGTTTGTGGGTCAAATTCAATGTATAAGACCTGATTTCTTTATCCTTTAGTCATATTGGACTAATCTATCATTCATCTCTATCTCTATCTCAATTATGGATACTTTCCTACACCCTTAAATTTTATGTAACAAAGACTCTATGATGAGCAAAATAACCCAAGTAATTTTTGATCGTAGGGATTACCATTAGGCAGGTGCCCTCCTGAACATTGCAGATGGGGTAGTCATGAGGACAGCAGCTGTAATGATCTTCGCAGCAGGTTGCATACTCAAGAGGACAGCATCCCCATGCAAAGCAGTAGCGCCCGTACTCATACACGCAGCAGCATGTGGTACTCTCTGGGCAGGTGTAGTAGTTATCACAGACGGTGGGTGGCTTAACAGGCGAAGGTGGAGATGGACCAGGGTTTGGTGGGTTCTGACCCTTCTTTATGGGGTATGAAGCCTCCATTGCAATACCACACTTGCCAGTGGCAGATGCAATATTACGTTCCATTCGGATGTATCCAGCCTCGCCCCAGTCTTCACCCCATGAGTTCTTAACGAGCCAGTAGTCCTGGCCATTCTTGGAGCCATAGCCTACTGCAGTCACACCATGATCTAGTGCAGTCCCACAAGATCCGGTGAATATCCCCTGAAAAAAATTTGGAGTAATAATTTTTTTCAACTCATCAACATGAAAGATATCGATAGAAAGAGACTCATTCGACAGGTAACTTCTTCTGTAAAGAACGTTGTTAGAATCCAATAGAAGTATTTATATATATATATATATAGTCAATCTTTGAATTTTCAACAATTGCAACAAAAAGTTGAGTGAGATATTACGCAGCAAACTGGAGATATATGTACGGTTGACTCGGCGCTTAAGATAAGAGATAGATCAAATGAATTCAAAGTGCAAAGTGTAGCTCCAGATTCAATAAGTAGAGTTCCAGAAGCAACAAGCTATGTAAGTGCAAGGGCTTTCAACCCATCTTTTTAGTCTTTTAAGGCTGGCTTTATCACATATCACAAAGCAAATCCATCATCAAATGGAACCTGTGCCACTGCTAAAATGGCATCATCTAAATCATTCATAGAATTTCAAGAAGAAGATTATTAACCAACTAATTTCATATCACAAACAATAGATCATAATTCTCAAACCATGCCGCTTAATGCATTTGTATTATCATGGGAAGGGTTTATTGAGAATTTCTATTTCTAGTGGCATTTGTCTAATTGCAGTGTCTTCCATATTAATTAACCATACACATTAGAAATTATATCAATATAGAGAAAAAAAAAACCACAGATTCATAAAAAACTTTAGGGAATGTAAATTCTGATGCAACATAAACATACTATGGTCTTTACAATAGGCAAACTTACTAATCATATATGCTATTTGTTAATGATATTATTTTAATATATGGAATCTTAGCTGGAATAAAATTTTAAACCTGAATTACAGAGTCAAATCTTAGAAATTAAAGGTTCTATATTACAATTTACCAAGATTGAATATGAACTAATTTAAGAGAAGAAGTGAGGGTGAAGTCAGAATGGATGGATAAGAAGATTTAAATTTATCATTATTTTAAGTATTTTAAATTTGTCATTCAACATGATAAAAAGGATTAATGGCGATATTTTTCATAAGTTTGGTGGTTAAGATGGAGAGGGAGATTGAGGATAAAAGATTGTTGTCGCTTAATGAATTGGTATTGGACAGTTGCAAATCAATATGTACGAAAAGCTTATATAACTCACATGAAAACACTGATAGGTATGCAGAGCCATAAGAAAAGATTAAACAGATATTTATTTGTGAAAATTATTTTGTAATCCAATAAACTATAAAATAAGAAAAAATATCTAAGATATTATAAAAATATTCAACAAAAATCGGAAGATGGTATGGTTAGAAGAGGTGAGTTGATTAATGGTGGTCCTAGAAAAAATTGGAGAGAGGGACAAGACCTAAAATTTCTTTACTAAAAACAATAAAAGATCTATGCCCTTGACTTAACCAGAAATATTGTGTTGAATGGAGTTCAATGGATAAAAAAGATCTATGTATGTAGTCAGTCCCAAATTGTTAAAACATTTATCGTTGCTGTATCAAATGACAATCTACTCGATTAGAAGTGATTAAAGAATTTCAACCTAGGTCACCATAATGTGGAAGTATAAAAAACTGCAAGCTTCCATAAGGATTAGAACATCGGAGCAAAAAAAGGTCAAGTTGTAGTTTAAGTCATGACATAATTTTTAATAAAAAAGAAAATTGGTAGAAATATAAAATTGCATTATCTTGTGGCAACTTTACCGAGTCATAAAGCTGGAATGTCCTGCCACCAGCTTCAATAGCAACACTAATGGGTTGGTTAGCAACTGCTTTTTGTAGAGACTTCTCATCATTAACCGGAACATCCTCATATGAGTCAATTGTCACAACATGTGCATTTTTCTACATGACAAAGAAGGGCACCAAACATCATTAGAACAACATCCAAAATCAACAAAAGCAACATGAAAAAAAAAGGGTTGCTAGTTGCGAATGACTAATCAATAGGTCACCCTATAAGTGTCGCAAGTTCCATCTCGGGCCTTGTATGGGTAGTCCTCATCAGTGTCGATACCACCGTTATTGATGATGAACTCAAAAGCATAATCCATGAGCCCCCCGTTGCAGCCCTGGTTGTAGTAGGTGTCACAGTCCACCAATTCCTGCTCGGACAAAGAGATCAGGTCGCCGGTCACGATCTGGTTGATACCTTCCACAGCAGCAATCGTAGAAAATGCCCAGCAACTCCCTGTGACACCATCAGATCTAGATATCATCAGCATGCCAATTCAGAAAATTGAAACCAAAAAATCCTTCATTGGTGACTTGATCTAACAGGATAAGATCCTGAATCATGAACTAAGCGTGATACTAGCAGTAAATAATTTTGTAGAGTAAGCAAAATGTACACAAGAATGGGGCCTGAAATAGATGAATCATGAACCAAGTGTGATACTAGCAGTGAATAATTTTGTAGTGTCAGCAAAATTAACACAAAAACGAGGGCTGAAGGCAGATCTACTCGCAGATCATCCAAAACACAAGACCTTTGGTACATCATAGTAAGCAAACTCATGTCGTTTACCAAAAGTCAAAACAGAAGAAAAGGGGGAAATCATAGCTTCACAAGGAGGGGGAAAACAAGGAAAAAGATCTATCTTTATGTAAATGTAATTAAATGAAAATAATATCAGATTTAAGGTGTTATTTGCAAAAGCAAAAAAGAAGAAATAGAGCAGAAATTCGCAACTAATTGAAGTCAACGCAGAGAGATGGTAATATCAGCACCCACCGCAGCTGCCTTGATCTTTAACGCCGACAACAGCGCCTTTCTCCCTCCAATCGATGGAATCCGGCAAATCATCGCCGTCCCTCAGCCGGTACCGGTTGCTGCCCTCCGATGAGGCCCTCCTCCGGCGGGACGCGGCGGCCCGGACGCCGAGGTACTTGGCCCGGTACTCCTCGTTGGTCAGGTCGGCGAATCGGTTGAGGCCGAGGCGGAAGGCGAGCTCCCCGCGGTCGGCCGCCGCGTTATGGGCGTCGATGTAGCGGAGGTTGTCCTTGAACACCTCGAACCGGCTCGCCTCTTCCGCGAGCGCGTTGCGGGACGGCCGGTGCCTGGCCAACCACTCCAGGTAGAGCAAACGCACCTCCTCCTCGCTCCGCCCGGACACCTGCTCGCTGTGGCCCTCCCCGCTGGTCACCATGTACAAGTCGGGGACAGCGGAGGCGACCGCCGCCGCGGCCAAGAGGAGAAGAACGACGAGAGCAGAAGCCATGAGAACGGAGAGAAGGCGACGAGGGGGGATCTCTTCTTCAAGAATAGCCACTCCAAGGCATGTTATATAATAGAATGGACAATGAGAAAGTTGACCTCAGTGCAAAATATTCATTTTATATATTTTATAACTTTTATTTATTTATTTATTATTAAATATGTGTGAGAGAGAGGAGAGATATACTTATTAATTTGTTTATTTAGTAATTCATCTTAGTCAAAATAATGGCAATGGAATAAATAAAGAGAGAGAGAGAGACAGAATGACGTGGAAAAACCACAGCCAAACAAACCCAAAAGCAATAAAGCAAGCGGTCTATGATGGCATTTGGCAGATTCCGGCTCAACTGCTGAAATTGAGGTGAACCGGGTTCAGAAATCTTGAGTCACAACAGCTCGAGGTTAGAAGCAGCTCAAAGTACTTGAAATGATACAAACAAGTAGTATGCTGATGCCATTTGCCAGTAGTATCGGTACCAACATAAAATCCATGGAGAGAGTCTATAGCCAAAGCACTGGAAATCCCATTTCAGTTAATTTACATGATAATGGAAGTGAAGTAATGTAAAATCATCATTTCAGTTGTCCAACACCGGGACTTATAGACATGTACAAGAGCTTCTAATCTTCAATAAGCATTTGCAGCAAATTGCTGCATCCCAAGTCCACATTGAAGGCAAGGAAGGACATCCATAATTCATACTCATCTTGTGCTTCTCGCTCCTCACCTGCTCAATGTTGCTTATGCGCTGCTCCGCTTGCCGTCGGAGACAGAGCGAGCCCAGTAGGGAATTGCGGGAGTGCGTTTGGAAGCCTTCACTCTAAGTGGACTGTTCTTGCTCTGTTAATCAAACCAGACGGACAAGTTAGGCAATAAAACATTGAAATCGGAACAATTTATATATGAAGATACAGCAAACTGAAACAAACACCAGCAACGAGCCCTTTCATGCAACCATCTCTCTCTCCTTTCTCTTTCATGTGTGTTTTAACCATAGAAAGGAATCGATAAGTCAGTTTCCTTTGTTGCTTTCTCAAACACAGTGCAGCTCACTCAGGATTATCTGGCACTTGTAGCTCAACTGGGTAATCTAACTCAGCTTCATCCAACTTAAGACATTTGGTTCAATATTATTTTTCTTTATATTAGATTTTGGAAAACCCAACACAAGTCCTACGTTGAAAATTCAATTAATTATGTTTGAGACAAAACTAGCCAAGGTCATTGTACATGATAGTTGGACACCAACCCAAGCCAAAAACACTAGAAGGTTTAAGTTTGTGGGTCAAATTCAATGTATAAGACCTGATTTCTTGATCCTTTAGTCATATTGGACTAATCTATCATTCATCTCTATCTCTATCTCAATTATCCATGCTTTCCTACACCCTTAAATTTTATGTAACAAAGACTCCATGATGGCAGCTGAGCAAAATAACTAAAGTAATTTTTCATCGTAAGGATTACCATTTGGCAGGTGCCCTCCTGAACATTGCAGATGGGGTAGTCATGAGGACAGCAGCTGTAATGATCTTCGCAGCAGGTTGCATACTCAAGAGGACAGCATCCCCATGCAAAGCAGTAGCGCCCGTACTCATACACGCAGCAGCATGTGGTACTCTCTGGGCAGGTGTAGTAGTTATCACAGACGGTGGGTGGCTTAACAGGTGAAGGTGGAGATGGACCAGGGTTTGGTGGGTTCTGGCCCTTCTTTATGGGGTATGAAGCCTCCATTGCAATACCACACTTGCCAGTGGCAGATGCAATATTACGTTCCATTCGGATGTATCCAGCCTCGCCCCAGTCTTCACCCCATGAGTTCTTAACGAGCCAGTAGTCCTGGTCATTCTTGGAGCCATAGCCTACTGCAGTCACACCATGATCTAGTGCAGTCCCACAAGATCCGGTGAATATTCCCTGAAAAAAAATTGGAGTAATAATTTTTTTCAACTCATCAACATGAAAGATATCGATTAGAAAGAGGGAAAGGAGAAGCTTGGAAAAAGAAAAGAAACTCATCGTCAGGTAACTTCTGCTGTAAAGAACATTGTTAGAATCCAATAGAAGTGGACACTATATATATATATATATATATATATATATATATATATATATATATATATATATAGTCAATCTTTGTTTTTTTCAACAATTGCAACAAAAAGTTACATGAGATATCAAGCAGCAAACTGGAGATATATGTACATCACATATCACAAAGCAAATCCATCATCAAATGGAAAACCTGTGCCACAACTAAGATGGCATCATCTAAATCATCCATAGAATTTCAAGAAGAAGATTATTAACCAAGTAAATTTCATATCGCAAACAATAGATCGTTTGTATTATTATGGGAAGGGTTTATTAAGAATTTTTATTTCTAGTGGCATTTGTCTATTTGCATTATCTTCCATATTAATTAACCAAACACATTAGAAATTATATCAGTCTAGAGAAAGAAAGCCACAGATTCATAAAAAAAAAAAATTAGGGAATTTAAATTCTTATGCAACATAAACATATTATAGTCCTTATGATAAGCAAACTCACTAATCATATATGCTATTTGCTAATGATGTTATTTTAATATATGGAATTTAGCTGGAATAAAATTTTAAACTTGAATTACCGAGTCAAATCTTAGAAATTAAAGGTTTTAGATTAAAATTTACTAAGATTGAATATGAACTATAATTTTAGATAATTTAAGAGAAGAAGTGTGGGTGAAGTCAGGATGGATGGATAAAGATCATACATGAAAATTATTATAAGTATTTTTAAATTTATCATTCAACATGGTAAAGGATTAATGGAGATATTTTTCATAAGTTTGTTGGTTAAGATGGAGAGGGAGATTGAGTATAAAAGATTGTTGCGGCTTAATGAATTGAAGTATTGGACAGTTGCAAATCAATATGTATGACAAGCGTATATAGCTCGCATGAAAATGCTGAGATAGGTATGCAGAGCCATAAGAAAAGATTAAACAGATATTTATTTGTGAACAATTAGTTGTAATGCAATAAAATATAAAACAAGAAAAAATCATCTAAGATATTATAAAAATATTCAACAAATTTCTGTAGATAGTATGGCTAAAAGAGGTGAGTTGATTAGTGATGGTGCGAGAAAAAAGTGGAGAGATGGAAGAAACCAAAATTTATTTACTAAAAACAATAAAAGGAAAATGAATGTCCTTGACTTAACCAGAAATATTGTGTTGAATAGAGTTTGATCAATAAAAAAGATCTATGTAGTGAGTCCCAAATTGTTAAAACATTTGTTGTTTCTGTATCAAATGACAATCTATTCAATTAGAAGTTATAAAGATTTCCAAATTAGGTCACAATAATGTGGAAGTATAAAAAACTGCAAGCTTCCATAAGGATTAGAACATCAGTGCAAAAAAAGGTCAAGTTGTAGTTTAAGCCATGACATAATTTTTAATAACAAAGGAAATTGGTAGAAATATAAAATTGCATTATCTTGTGGCAACTTTACCGAGTCATAAAGCTGGAATGTCCTGCCACCAGCTTCTATAGCAACACTAACTGGTTGATTAGCAACTGCTTTTTGCAGAGACTTTTCATCATTAACTGGAACATCCTCATATGAATCGATCGTCACAACATGTGCATTTTTCTACATGTCAAATGTGGGACCAAACATCATTAGAACATCATCCAGAAACAACAAAGCAACAGGCAAAGAAAAGAGTTGTTAGGTGCAAAAGACTAATCAATAGGTCACCCTGTAAGTATCGCAAGTTCCATCGCGGGCCTTGTATGGGTAGTCCTCATTGGAGTCGATACCGCCATTGTTGATAATGAACTCAAAGGCATAATCCATGAGCCCCCCGTTGCAGCCTTGGTTGTAGTAGGTGTCGCAGTCCACCAATTCCTGCTCGGACAGAGAGATCAGGTCGCCGGTCACGATCTGGTTGATACCTTCCACAGCAGCAATCGTCGAAAATGCCCAGCAACTCCCTGTGACACCATCAGATCTAGATATCATCAGCATGCCAATTCAGATCTTTGAAACCAAAAATCCTTCATTGGTGACTTGATCTAACAGGATAAGATCCTGAATCATGAACTAAGTGTGATACTAGCAGTTAATAACCTTGTAAAGTAAAACTTACACAAGAAAGGGGGGCTGAAACAGATGACTCACGAACTAAGTGTCATACTAGCAGTAAATAATTTTGTAGAGTAAGCAAAGTTTACACAAAAAAGGGGGGCTGAAACAGAATCTGAAAGCAGATCTATTCGCAGATCATCCAAAATACAACACCTTTGGTACATCATAGTAACCAAAATCATGTCGTTTACCAAAAGTCAAAACAGAAGAAAAGGGGAGGAAAAAAAAAATCATAACTTCACAAGGAGCGGAAGAAAAGGAAAAGATCTATCTTTAATTAAATGTAATTAAATGAAAATAATATCAGATTTAAAGTGTTATTAGCAGAAAGCTAAAAGAAAAATAGAGCAGAATGCAACTAATTTAAGTCAACGCCGAGAGAAATGGTAATATCAGCACCCACCGCAGCTGCCTTGATCTTTAACGCCGACAACAGCGCCCTTATCCCTCCAATCGATGGAATCCGGTAAATCATCGCCGTCCCTCAGCCGGTACCGGTTGCTGCCCTCCGATGAGGTCCTCCTCCGGCGGGACGCGGCGGTCCGGACGCCGAGGTACTTGGCCCGGTACTCCTCGTTGGTCAGGTCGGCGAACCGGTTGAGGCCGAGGCGGAAGGCGTGCTCCCCGCGGTCGGCCGCCGCGTTATGGGTGTCGATGTAGCGGAGGTTGTCCTGGAACACCTCGAACCGGCTCGCCTCTTCTGCTAACGCGTTGCGGGACGGCCGGTGCTTGGCCACCCACTCCAGGTAGAGCAGACGCACCTCCTCCTCGCTCCGCCCGGACACCTGCTCGCTTCTGGTCACCATGTACAAGTCGGGGACAGCTGAGGCGACCGCCGCCGCGGCCAAGAGGAGAAGGAAGATGAGAGCAGAAGCCATGAGGACGGAGAGGAGAGGAGGGGAGGAGGATGTCTTCTTCAAGATTAGACACTCCCAAGGCATTTTATACAGAATGGTGTGTGAGAAGGCTGCAAAATATTCTTTTGTTTATTTTTATTTTTATATTATATATATGTGTGTGTAAGAGAGGGTATACTTATCTATTTGTTTATTTAGTAATTCACCTTTGTCAAAATAATGGCAATGGAATAATTAAAGTTAGAGAGAGACGGAGTGATGCGGAAAAATCACAGCCAAACAAACCAATACCTACTTTTTGGAAGCTGCGGAGATATTGGTGGGGATACGGTTTTACAAATCTATCCCTCCTCAAGGTTAGTAATAACATGCTTGCACATCCATTATTTAATATAATATTTACGTTTCTCCCAACGAAGCTAATTATATATTATGGGCGTAGTTAGTTATTTGAAATCCCGATGTTTATATTTTAAAAAATTATATTAATATAAAATATCTAGATTCATTTATGCTAGTATCATCAAATTTATCAATAAAAATATATAAATAAATAAAATAATAATAATTTTAATATCTTAGTCAGTGGTAAATGATGATGTGGCAATGAACGATGGTGATGAATGACCATACTATTTAGATTATGAGTAACTATTATAGATGAAAAAAATGATGATGAGAGATAATGATCATTCTTTTGGCCCTTAGTGATACCAATCTGTCACCATCTTCTACAATCATCAATTAAAATATTAAATTTATGTTTATTTTGATAATAAAATAAATGATGTTGGGATAAATAGACTTAAATATTTCACTTTTATAACTATAATAAACTTATATAACTTTATAAAGTATAAAAATGAGGTGTTAATGATAATTAACTAATTACAATAATTATATATATATATATATTCAACATTTGAATACCTAAAATAATAATTGATATTAAAATTTTAAATATCTAAAATAATCGGTATTCCTTCATTGACTATTTGGATTCTCATTTTTTCTTAATTTAATTTTTAAAAATATAAATTAGTATTTTAGGATATATATTTTTTAAAGGAATGTTAATAATAGATTGAAATTTCAACACCATCACACACAGTGAAAATTAGCTACAATGGTATATCTATGAAGTTTTTAGTTTTGTAAGGATATATATATATATATATATATATATATATATATATATATATATATATATATATATATATATATATATATATATATATATATATGCTAAATTTACGCTTAGAGATGCAAGTACATAATCATATATTTGACGGATATATATGGGCACTTTTTCTTGAAAAAAAGATGACGAAAAAAGAAAAGGAAGAACAATGTACAATCGATGGTTTGATACAGAAATATTTCTTTTGTTTATTATGAAGAGTGATTAATTTAAAGAGTATATTATTATTTGGACCCAACTGCACGCATGTTTGGCGTGGCTGAGTGCTGGGGAGGGTGATAATAATTTTTACTATCAATAATGAGAATAAGTTGGACATTCAATTAATATTGGTAAGTCCGAATTGACTCAATAAATGTAATCCATCCATCTTACTCCCAATTGGAAGGAAACTGATAGCTGTATTGGACAGCATGTTTTGGCCGTACCTGTGCATATAAAGGCATTGTTAATAAATGGAGACCTTTTTTGGACAATGCACGAAATAAATCTATTCACATTGTTGATGGCTCCCTTTTAATTTTCTCGATGGATGATGGTAAGCATTCAGATGCTTTTTTTTTTCTAGGGATTTTGGATACACATTTGGGAAGAAAATATAGTAGGACACTAATTTTAATTTTTATTCATCACTATCCTCCTAAATTTTCATTATAATCTTGCAAGACCTAATTAATTATATAATGATTGCATCTTAATATGATCTAATAAGACTCATAATATCCATCAAACTAGACCAAAACCTAATCACTCTCAAAAGCTCAATGCTCCAGTCAATAATACTTATTATAACAATATCATAAGCTTCATAAATAAAATAAAATTATTTTACACTTTTAAAACTAGATCTAAATCTTTATCGTATCTTATAGGTTATTATTTCATATAATAAAAAAAATAATTTTAAAAAAATAATTTTGAAAGATTTTTTTATTAAAATTTAATTTTAATCTCATCCACCTCAAGCAGGATCCCAATTCTTCTATATGGGAGATGGAATCTAGAGGGTACACGCGGCGAATGGTGGTTGGCTGATGCATGGTGGATGGATGGATGGATGGATGGAGCAGCTGCAGAGTGCACGTCTCTCCCACCACATCAATTCTTCTATATGTTGTGGTGACTTCCCCTCCAATAATGTAATGGTTGGATGCGTTGTCTCAATCCCAACCCTCCATCACCAATAATATATTACTAATCCCGTCATCGGTATCATCCCAATAAATACTTGTATTACTCGTTTACGCAGCGATGTGATTGATATCTATGCCATGTGAACACAAGTGGAATAGTCAAAAGTCGACGGCCGATATTGCAATAAACAAAAGTTCGAGACAGTAAACAATTTTAGTCATCCACATGCGAAGAAGAAGAAGAAGAAGACGTTTGCTTCAAGTTATTTCCATTCGAGCTACAGGTCAAGGAGGCATCTCATGACAAATAGATAGATAGATAGATAGATAGAGAGAGAGAGAGAGAGAGAGAGGATAAGTCATGTGTAATATGTGAAAAATGCTTATGATCATCTCATAACAAAAAAGCCGCCTCTTTGTCCTTTGCGTCTGTGGTAAGTACCGACACCAAAAGAAATTTACCGAGGAAGGCAACCCAGCAATAAAATTATTGCCCTTCGAAAGGTAAGAGCGGTGGAGATGTGCATGGCTTGGAGTTCCTCATGTTAAAAGATCAGCAACTTTTTTTGCCAAAAGATGTCAGATACCGATGAGGAGATCAGCGTAATACCCGTAATGTCATCTTGATCGCAGCAAGAAGATGTCAAGAACAGCTTTCTTTCTTCTTACGGGTCTCATATGGTTTGCAAGTGTTCCAATCAATGAAGAAAAAGACTGTTCTTTCCGCCTTTCGATGAAGCAAGCAAGCAAGCAAGCAAGAGATGAGAGACTTGTCACGAGGCATCCATCCATCCATTGGAATCTGCTCACATTACTGAGATCACTCACCATCGACTACCTTTGTTTTTGTATTACTGGAATCAATCACTTTGCACCGATCATTGCTGAACGCAACAATCCATGCCACATTAAAAGCCACTTGAGATCCACTGTCTGTTGGCAAGTGAAGGGGGGGTGAAGGAGGAGATGATGGTGAATCGTAGATGGCATCTTTCCATTAAACAACTGGGAAGCAGGTCAGATCCGCAGGATAAGCTGCAGGCTATCATTTCTCAGGGAAATATACGTAAAGATGGAGACAAGCAAATCTTATTTCTTTCATTGATCACACTGTACCTGTGGTAGAAGAAGGGTCACATCCAAGATGGCCCCCATTTCCTTCTTCAACTTTTCTCTGCTATCTTATGCTGACCATTAAATTCCTCTCTCTCTCTCTCACACACACACACACAGCTGTTTTCTTCTTCCGATGCAAACTTACAAAGAGTTACTTGGATCTACTGGTTGTTCGCTTAGGTTGCTGCAACAACAAAAGTCCTCATCATCTGCATCAAGAACAATTAATTTGATGATAGTGGTCACATTTTGTATTCCTCCTCCCTGGCAAGGATGGCCTCCACCACGAGTTATCCCTCGAGAGCTCACCAACCCCTTCCATCTTCACAGCTCTGCTGTGATCTCAGCAACCATTTCCCGAAACGATGATAAAAATATCCCAGGCATTTTACACAATAATAAAATATGATCTCGACAGGATTCACAACATCATTCTTACATTAAATAATCTGAGTTCCAAACACTTGCAGGCAAAAGGATACACATGCATCGGGACTTGGCACTGCTGATCCATGCTTTACATGGATTGTTGCACAGTAAAATTTACGTGCAAGGCTGGAACACTGACTTTGCAATGGTCAATTCTACAGGTTGTTTTCTTTACAGATAATGTCAAAACCAGTGCTGCTGAAACATAAGATCTTAAAGTACCACTGAAAGATTACCACTCTGCAGTTCAGCTCATTATATAATAATAATAATAATAATAAACCCTGCCTGTTTGTCAGAATATAAAAAAAAATTGTTTCCATGTCCCTTACAAGTTGAACGATTTGCTGATATGGTGGTGCCAAGAAAAAAAAAGAAAGAAAGATATTTTAGTACTTCAAATTTACAATGACCAAAGACTAATGACAGGAAAGAGGTAATTTGCGTCTGATACAAAAAGAACTATAGACAACTTCTATTGGAGATGTTAATGTCAGTCAAACATTTGATGTTTGATAGATGAAACATGAAGTCATCAATCAGATCCCTCCTTGAGAATGGAAGCCAAAGTAGATTGAATATCTTGTAGAGCTTGTTTGTCATATGCATTCTTGCCAACATACAAATCCAAGAGAGGCTTACATATGAGATTGCTCTCGATTTTCCCCATTTCCTTTCCATTAACTGGAACACAAGTATAAGAGCTCAAAGGCGTTAAAAATAAAAATATTATCATGTAAAACTCAAATATATCTTATCAAAAGCAATCATTTGATGCATGCCATACATGGTTCACCAAATGAGTACCTAAAAAGTAGGATGATTATTTATTTTTATATATGCATGATGCATAATATGCCATCATCACAGCAGGGAAGGTTGCATTTGTCTACGCAAACTAGGTTAACTACATAAATATGCATCAAGACGTATGTTAATGCATGGAAAAACCATTTTATCGGCAACATGTTCTCGCATAAAGGAACTTGAAACCGCTAGTTTCCATATATTTAGTACAGACTTTTGACAATATCAACCTAAAACAAGAATATATTGCAACAGTGAGGATATAAGAGATCCACATATCCATGATGAACTAGGCATGATAACATGTATTTGAAAGATTAAGCCTTTGAAACAAAGCTGTCATGCAAAACATAGAAATAACCAAACGACATGGTTACTTGGAAAGGAAATGTACCGAATATCTAAAGCACTCGATGTACCGATGACTTTCAGGGTTTTATTAATTTCAGTTTCAAAGATCTGAATATGTATTGGAGAAAAGAAAAGATAACAAGGAAGCATCAAACAAATGCACTAAACAGTAACAAAGTATCAAATGTAAGAATGCAACCAATATGGAAGTCATATCAAAGTGTTGCCTATGCAAAAAATAGATCCACAGGTAACAAAATGTGCCATAAGATCCTCTGATGTAGTTACTATTGAATTTCAGATCTTGATGATGAAATCAATTAATAAGTTTATGGACTAATATGCTTTTGAAATAAGTGACATAGGAAATACTTTTATCATGGACCAAACCATCAAAGAGCAAATTGTCAAAGCATGAGAATCAAACGTTGTGCCGGGAAAAGTATCGTGTCGGAAATTAGACGTTGAGTTGAAGGATTGGTCGACGTGCCGAAGATTGGACTTCATGCTATAAGTTCGAGCATCGTGCCCGAAGGATCAAGTATTGCGCCAAAAGATTGAATAATGTGGGAAAGTCGACATGCCGATAGATCGGGTGATATGTCGAAGTAAAGGACGAAGTGTCGGAAGATCGGACAACATGCCAGAATGGCATACAATGTGCTGAAAGCTTTATAATTGTGCTAGATATGTGGCTGGATTGTTAAAGTCTTGATCGAGGTCTTTCAAGATCAAATTGAGTTGGTATTGGGCCGAAACTATGCCAACTTGTCAAGGAAACTATTGGGATTAAACTAGGACCAAATTGGACCTATTAGAAGGCCAAATCGATGGCCTAAACCAAGCCTAGGCGGTGGTGGTACCACTAGGCCTAGGCGGTAGTATAGCCTGAGTCAACCGAAAAGCATCGTTCGTGCTTTTTCGACATTTCCGATGATAGTACCGCACAGACATGGTAGTACCGCCAAAGCCATGATTCGCGACCCTGTTACGGTGGTAGTATCGCCCGATGTCCGCAGTAGCATCGTCAGTACCCCGAAATTTCAAGGATTTGAATCCTTGACTCCATTATTGAATCCTTTTGAGGCCTATAAATACCCCACTCAGGCTTAGTTGATGGAGCACCTATTCCTAAGCATAAAAGTGTTGTAAACTCTCTCTCTGAGCATTATTTGAGTCTCTTCCTCCTTTAGTTTAGTGGTGATTCTAAGTTGTAGGAGGTGAGAGATTTTGTAAGAGAATGAGTGTGAATGCTCTCTCTTAAGCCTGTTAAAAGAAGAAAAGTTGTAACAAGGGCAGTTGATCTTTGCCCATTGGAAAGAAAATCGATAGTGAAGGCTGATAGCCTCGAGGGAAGAGGAATTAAGTGTGGACGTAGGTCGGGAAGACCGAACCACTATAAATCGATTTGCATTCCTTCTCTTGCTTTTGATTTATTGTTACTTTCTCATTTACTTTACTTGCAACCCTTACTCGCGTTTTTGGTTAATTGCGTTTCCGATACGGATTTATCGATCGAACTTAAAATCCGATTAAGATTGCTATAACACTAATTCACCCCTCCCCCTCTTAGTGTCATTACGATTCTAACGGTTACAAGAAGAAAAAAATCACCTTGACAGCTATCCACTGCTAGATGTAGAAGCCAAATTAACAAGTTCAAATGCTCGATTTTCAAAAGACAAGTTTCGTATAAAAAACTAAACAAACTTGAAGACTATTAATTTTCTGGCTGTTAACCGATGAAGTTGTTTCCTAGTTACGTAAATGGTACCCTAGAAATTTTATTACAACACTAAATGAGCCTGTAAAATTAGATGGGCTTTGGTGAAGTCAATCTACATTAATGTTTCCAAAAGCTATAAACTAATTTAGCAAAAGAGGCACCAAATATTAGCTCTATTAACTCAACTAGCACTAGACAACTCTAAATAAGATGTATATTTATGATTAAGGTTATAAAAATATATTATAACAGTATATTACAACCATCGCGTGTTGCATATGAATATAATAACAGGAAAAATAGTTCTAATAATTTCATTTAACATAGTTCATTTCATTCTTGAGCTTGATAGAAACAACTAGTGGTGGACCAACAAAGAACAACTTACTTCTTATTCGAAGAATATAACCATGTTCCCTTGAAAGATCAAAGATAGAATTTCCTAAGAGCATATGTTCATCCCTAAATATAGAAGTAAACCTGCAAAAAGAGGATGAATTGTGATGATGAACATTAGAAAGAAGGTAACCCAATTCAGCTACATGCAACTAATTTTCTATTAGTTTACATGTGAAACTAATTTTGCAAACGCAATATTGCCTTCATTTGATACAAACAACAGTAATATTAAAAGATAGGTGAAAAACCTTTAAATACTGATGAGAGGAATGGAAATATGAACCCAGTTGTTACTGAAAGCAAGTTTATAAGTACAGCACAGATGGATGGATAAATGAACAATGACATTTTTATCAGAACAAAAACAAAATGCCTAACATATGAAAATTTGGAAGGAACCAAGTATTATGTAAACAATAATTGGTATAGCTTACAGACACACAAAAGAATGCTCTGCTATCCAGCTTCAAATCTTACATGCGAAAATACAATTAGAGAAACATCTACCATAAAACAGTTCTTTGCTCGTGTATTATCAGAATATGTAATAAATACATAATACTAAATGACTGGTGGTCTTCTGAAAACAGCGACTACCCTGATATTTACCAAAGTGAAGAGTGACACATAAATGATATGAGGTAGATTAAAGCTAAGAGAAAACAGTTCATCATCATAAAATATTCCATAAAAGGTAAGTCCCAAGGAATTTAACATAAATTGGTGAACGCTCAAACAGTTTTAGCACTAAAACAAATGTGTTTTGGGATGTGTTTACATAGAATATAAGCATGGAGACAGCTGCTGAGATGAGCCATAAAATGATTGAGCCATCATAAGCATCCCATTCTCCATAGCCGAGCAACATGGCCATGTGCCATCACACTATTGGGTACAACTAGCCATGCTAACAAACAAAATGGAGAGAAGGGAAGAAACAAAATTGGAAGGAATTTCAAGCTTGAGTAAGTCTTATGCATCATCCAAATTCCACTGGAAAAACTCGAAAAATTTATGGAGTGAAAGCACTTCAACAATTTACGCATTAGGACTACTTATTCCATCTTTTTTAAATGCACATGAAGTCGTTTTAGCAAACTGTTTCAAAACAGAATCTTAGAATGATATGTATTCTGAATAATGTGATCATGATCTTAGTCACAACAAAATATTTATTTACAGATGCAAGAAAGTGAATAGGAAGACTATAACAATATCTTGAAGTACATGTTTCCTACAATGTTTATGATGGACAATCACTTAGCAATCATGATTCGACTTACCGGCCCATACCAATGTACCGACTGACCATCGGTATAGTATGTACTGATGTACCAACATACGATATGGTGGGGTGTACCGACGGATTGGTATGTACCATCCATACTGATCTCCTGTTGGACCGATATGTATTCCCCATACCAAGTGACATATCATGGTACGATAAACCTTGTTTGCAATGATCTGAATCACATAGATAATGCCTACTTAATCTCATGAAGTTTTTTCTTCTTCACACCGTTATTAAAATTTGGCTTTAAACAACTCCTGGATGCCACTTGGAAGTGTCAAATTAACAACAATCCATGACCATCATTTGATGTCATGAGCAACATATTTATGAACAACGAAGCAGAAAAATTCTAGTGCCAATGCTCCCATTGATTTTACCTTTATGATTGATTCATGAGAGGGAAAAAAAAAAGAAAGTTAAATTAGTCCAACTTCTCCTAACTCAGACCATCAGTGGGTTGAAGTGAGGCAATAATCAAATTATTACATACGACAAAGTCAAATATGATTTTTAATTGCATCCCTATATATAGAACACTTTTTTCCAATGACACCAATAACATAACAGTATAGATTGTTTCCCAGAAATCATGCCAAAAATATCATAACAAACAGATGAAAAGATCAGGAAAGGCATTGAGTCTTCTTAGCTTCAGGATTAAATGGGACTTGCATCTAGTCTTACAGATGAAATGGAAAAGGCAATCTGCTCTTCTCAAGATTAAATCATTTAGGTGGTTTACGATATATTAAGCAATATATTCCAGGCTGTAAATACTATAAATACAAAGAAAATCAAGACGATTGGTCTTTAAGAAAAAACATCTATGGGTATTTATACCAAGATTCATCATGTGGTGAATATACATCACAGGAGGAACAAGCAGAACATGAAAGAAAGTACCTTTGAAGCAATTCTTTATTGTTTGATCCACCATTTTTTTGGAGCTCATTCCCAACAATCTTTTGAAATGTATCACGCAGATCGCCTATGCTTAGCCTGTGGTTCACTATTTGAAGCCTAATTGTCATGCGCAAATCCTGATCCAGGACATCAGTAATTAACTCCTTGTTACCTTTCAGTTCAGAGACCGAAAATGTACCGTATTTCTTCCTCAATCTTTTTACATCACTCTCATCAGCATACACACCTGCAAATATCAGAGAAAAGATACAAACAATATACCATCCGATAAGGAAGCGGCTCACAATATATATGCTGATCAGTCGCAACTTTACTCTGATGCAGTGAAATGCCATTTGAGTTGCGACAGGTTCAAGAAACTAATCTGATGGATGTCTTCTCGATGGGCAAAAGCTAATTTGATGAATTTGGTAGCATAATCATATGATTGTAAGAGTAAAGACAACATGCTGATTCAAAAGACAAAAACAGATTGACGAAGTGCTCTAACCAATTGTAGAGAACCAAATTTATGTTGAGGCGCAAATATCATGATGCCAACATGTACAGAACATAATGGCCAACTCACTACATTTTAGCTCAACGAAGGAAGCCTAAACATTCAAGAGGTGGAATCAAGGAAGAAAGCTCAATCGCAACCAGTTACCAAAGGCGTAGGCATCAAAGTCGTTGGGACCCCAGGAAATGGTCTCCCTCGTCCCAGAGTTCAAAGTGGTGGGTGAGGCCACGCAGGTCTCGGCTCCATGGAGCGTCGGCCGATTCGACGGTGGCTGCCGCCGTAGGTTGGCAGATTGAGGGCGCAGCGTTGTTCCCCGCGGGGGCTTCGCGAGATTTCCAAAGGAGGTAGGAAGGAACGCGCAGTGACACACACACAGACATATATATATATATATATATATATTTATTCAAAATAATTTCGATCGTCAGATCAAAATCTAATGGCTAGAAGAAACCGTTACGTCTAAGTTATCAATCTAGCTATCTATTTTCAATAATTAGTATATATAAATATATAAGAGACTCGGATCGTTACCATATGCATAAGAGATGTTGTGCTTGTGCCTCAAGGCGGGATTCCACCGATACCGCACTCCGACGCCCAGGAGGCGGCGGCCGTCGTCCACAACGGAGGGGAACTTGGTGCCGCTCCTCGGCTCCACGATGATCGCCGGCGGGGGGCTGTCGACGAGGGAGAGAATGGCCCAGACGGGGGACGCTTCGCTGCCCGCCTTCCGGCCTCTCTCCGACGCGCATGCACCCGGTTCGGGAGCGATGGAGATGGCCAGGCCCACTCCGGCACCGACAGCCGCAGCGGCGGCCGCGGCCGCCATGGCTTGGCGAAGCGCAGGCCTCCGCGGTGGCTTCGGTGGCTGAGGCAAAGAGAAGGGAAAGCGAAGAGAGCCCATGGCCGTATGAACTCAAGGCGCAAATGCCAAGTGTTGGATGGTACAGATGGAAATGCAACCGTGGAGAGGAGAGAATCCACATGAAGTGTGCAAGCAGGTTGGTATCTGAAAGCATTGCTACACACTCACTTTAGTGTTCCAACAATGGATGTCTCTTAACCAGATGATGACACATATCTCGGACAGTAATTACAGTTTTAAAGGGATCCATCGGAAAGGTGGGGATGCCAACCAAAGGAAGCTGCGTCTCATGCTGCTACTGGGTCTTGAAGTTTCAGCTTGCACCATGAATGAGAAAGCTTCTTGGACAAATATGGACATCCCTTTCAGGGTTGTCTATGTGCTGATCTTTGATCAATTATGTGTCTTTTTTAAGCAGTGACAATTGATTGATTCATCAGCCAGAAGGGAATACAGTCCCAAGGAAGCTGAATATTGCACTTTTTTTTTATGCTTTTTCTCTTTCTATTTAGGCTCATGTTTCTTTTTCCCTTCTTTATTGGATGCGTTCTGCTTTGCTTTGGGGTTCAATGTGGGACGATCTATTTCCATCAGTTTAATTTATATTTTTACGTTATCTTTCAAAAGCCACATAGACACTAATAACTTAGCCCATATTAAGATCTTGATAGGGAGCAACGTCTCGAACCATTGTTCGAGGGGTTAGGCTCAGGCAGCATCACCAGCTTCCATCACAAGATTACTTTTCATTCATCCTCTACACAATAGGAGGATTTGTTTCAACTCAGACAACAATCAAGGGAAGAATTGCGCTTATTGATATGTAATAAAGCCAACCAGCGCAACAACATAAATGGGCAAACGAGTCAGGAGTTCAGCTAATGACCAGCGTACAACGTGGACCTATTACCCACGCGCATTAACCCATTTTTGTACGATTTTTGCCTCCCCATGTAGTATAAAAGGTGTCCAAGCAAATGCGTAGGGGGCCTTCTTCTTCCACAAAAAAGATATACAACACAAAATAATTCACCCAGCTGACTTGACCGTCGGAGAGGCAGGGTCAGGGCGACACATCCTCCGATCGTAGCCTTGGTATAGGTGTCGACGACTAGAGAGCCAACTGACGAGCAGAAGGACACACTCGCAAAAGAGGGAAGCTCCATGGCCCACCGAACGAAGTTCCTAGACCATGGATAAGCAACTCCCCCGGAACATCGCAATAGACCTTAGGTGGCTGCAGCTCCACTAAGGACTAGGTTCCCGACCTCCCAGTCGACGTCCCGAGGAGCTCGCACATCCCTCGGGCTCTAACGAAGAAATCCTGAGCGCCCATGTGTACGTGGGTAAGACCAGGCCGAGGTGACACTTCAGTCTTGGTACACAAAATGTATAACATTCTTTAGTGCTAGAAGGAGGGCACGCATCGTCACATGAGGACTCACAAAAATACTCGGGTCGGGTCACCTGCATCCGGGTTCGAGGGGTCATACCCTCGTCCTCTTCCCCGTGAGCGGGAGCATTGCCTATAAGAGCCCAGACTCTAGCACAAACGCAACACACTCATCATCAGAGTATCGACACACGGAAGATGAGGGCAAAGATATACTTTTATTAGCCAGGAAAGTCCAAATTGGACTGCTTGCAATAAATCAAGCATATTACAAAGGCTTTGCATATGATAAAAAATGAACTGTCAACTTTAGTGAAAAGGGAGCTCGATTCACGTCACTGCCCAACGACAAAGCACAGATGCACCCCTCTCAACCAGATTCAAGGTTTGCTGATCTCTAATAATGGATGGTTGACGCCCGTTCATGTCGAGGTTGCTTCCGGGAGAGTAGGGGAGTGAATCCCCACCCTTGGCCACTCGGTCCTCTCCGGTCAAAAGGTGGTCCTCTGCCTCCCCGTCCTTCGCCAGGGCCCTCTCCGGATCGAACTTTAAAACCCAGACCTCCTTCATTTGGGCTATTGAACTAGGGTGAGCACTTATAGTCGTAGGGGCTGTCGAAGAAACTATTGGGAAACCAAGCGGGAGCATCATATGCATAGTGGAAGATCAAAACAAAATCGGTTTTCCAAGTATATCAAAATCATCGTGCAAAGATTGGTGCGAGAAAAATTGTAAAACCGAAAAACTACATCATGTGTGAGATTGTTTACCTAGGGATATCATATATCCCTATTTTTTCAGATTCGGATGGAGAAGATGAAGGAGGTCAAGTGTCATCCTCTCTAGTGGTATCCACACGATGGATCGTTGCAGCGATACTCCTCCAGTTATAGCCCCAAGTCTCGTAACTCTTGCGCAAAAAGAGGGGTGGCCAAAGGTACAACTTATCAACTATGTGTTGCCCAAGATGGCAGAGGCCCCTGCCTCAAGCTCCATTAAGATGCTATGAATAAGATCCCTTAGTTAGGAACTGGCAAAAAAAAAAAAAAAAAAAAGGGGCGGCCAGCTAGTCTTACCATGACCAAGGTCTCACCAAAGCGCCCCACCCGCCACCTTGAGAGTGTCGAGCTGACCTCTCCGGTAGGATAGAGGGTCAAAACACCGCATAAAGAGCCTGTAAGGACATTAGGATAAGGAGACAAGAACATGGAGATACCAACAAAATAGTAAGCTCTCCCCCCGAGGTTTATAAAGAATATTAAGATGAGGAGACAAGAACATGAAGATACCAACAAAATAAAGCACAGGTCCCAACGCTTTGTTTAAAAGGTAAGATGCAGTCTCTAGAGCACCCTAGAATGAGATGGGTAGGTCAGTGAAACTCATCATGGACCGCACCATGTCTAACAGCATGCGATTTCTCCTTTCTGATATACCATTAAGCTGAGATGTTCTACTGGGATAAATACTCATGGTCCCTGAGGAATTGGGTGAACTCTGTACTTAAGTATTCTCCTCATCGATCTGATTGAAGATCTTAATACTCTTTCCAATCTGGTTCTCTACCTCATTTTTTATATTCCATTTATTTCTCAAAAGCCTCCGACTTATACTTCATCAAGTACACGTGTCCATACCTAGAGAAATCATTAGTGAATGTAATAAAGTATGAGTAATCGCCTATAGCCTTAGTCAACATGGGACCACATACATCACAATGTACGAGTTCTAATAACTCAATGACTGTCTTTCCAGTTCCACTAAAAGAAGAGTTGGTTAAGAAGGCAAGGTTCGCAAGTTGCATACACCTTATAGTCAAATGGATCTAAATATTTATTTTTCAGTAACTTTCAAAATTTTTCCTCATGTATATGACTTAGCCTACAATGCATTAGGTATACATTGTTCACCTTATCTTTTTTCCACTTGGACGTATTTATATTCATGATGTGTGGAGAAGTTTCTAACACATATAAGTCATTTATCAAGGTCCCTCTGGTGATGATCTCATCATCCATAATTATTGAACAACTATTATTATGAAAAACTAATTTATACTAATTATCAAACAAGAGATGAAAATAATATTTTTGATAATAAAGGAAACAAAATAACATACATCAAATGCAATGATAGCTCCACCAGAAAGATATAAGGTGACCTCCCCAACGACAAATGTAGTAATTCTTGCTCCGTTGCCCATCTTGAAGTCCATGTCGCCTATGGCCAATCTCCTAGGTTTTGCTAGAACCTACAATAAATTACAGATATGATAAGCACTCCCGGTATCCAATATCCATGTATTTTTATGAAAATATGACAAGTGAAGACTGATTATGAATATACTTGAAGCTTCTTCAAGCTTCTATTTTGCCTTGTCTGTAAGGTAATCCTTACAGTTCCTCTTCCAGTGCCTATCTTGACCGTAATGGAAGCATTGTCCTTTGTTCTTTGCCAAGTCTTTCTTGGTAACTTTTGGCTTACCCGATCTTTCTTTTCCCTTACATTTCTTAAGGGTCTTATTGCCATTCCTTTTCTCCTTGGTCTCACTTATATAGAGAACTGACTTATCTTTCTTGATGCACTCTCAGCTTCCCTCGACATCTTGAGGAGCTCAGGGAGAGTTGCTTATGTAAAATTCATGATAAAGTGAGAAAGAAAATCTGACAAAGACTGAAGTATAAGATCAACATATAGGTTATCCTCTAAGGCTATTCTTAGATGTGTGAGATTCTTGATCCACTATATCATCTTTAGCACATGGTTATGAACCAATGTCCCTTCTATCATCCTGGCTTGAAAGAGACTCTTAGATATCTCATATCTTTGAGTTATTCCCTGTTTCTCAAACAGCTATTTGAGATAAAGAAATATAGAATTGGCATCCATGCTCTCATATTGCCTCAGTAACTTAGGAGTCATGGAGGCCATCATATAATATTTTACCGATGTAGAATCATCTATATACTTCACATAGCGAGCGATCTCATCGTCACTTGCCTCTTCTTCTGATGTGGGCATAATTGTATTAAGAACATACGTGATTTTCTCTGCTTTGAGAATAATTTTTAAATTGGGAGCCAATCCATGTAGTTTGGACCAGTGAAGCAGTTGATATTAAGTATGCCATGCATGGGGTTTACGAGCGACATGTTTCTGACAAATAAGATATATTAAAAATAAATAATATGTAGATTTTATGAAAAAACTAATTAAGATATGAACTTCTATTTTAATGTACTCCCACTATTTTCCTAACGTATCATGGAACACCCTCGGCACGTGAAACGGAAGTCTCCGGTAGACTTCTAGTGAGATCAGGATCTAATCAGCGTCTTAGTGCAATCTTGAGTTACTCGACCAATTACACTAAGCTCGAAAGGTAGACAACTATTGCCAATCACAACTCCTTGTGATTCCTATCATATTCTGCCTTCAAATCATCATGGTCTTGACTGCTCGACCAACCATGAAGTTTAGTTAAGTCATCACCATCGTTACAAGATGAGTCTGATTCGATGATATGCTCTCGAGTGGCTCGACCAAGCATACCACATCCTTAGGTCACTAGTAACATCTCTATGTTGTAGGCAAAATCTCGATCATGTAGATAGGTGAGCTTCGAGTGACTCGACCAGCTCAACTAATGTCGTGATTTAATTTCTTCCAATAACGATGGAAGGCCATGTGGGTTAATCTTATTGCCCACACTTACTGACTTAATATTATCGTAGGAGGGTTTTTTGTATTGTATCGATCACTTAATATGTTGTGTCACATATATACATATTTAATATATATATATAAGGTGTGTAACACGTATCACATTTGTAAGCCACATCGGATGATCATGAGCCATCACCTAATATGATTAAGCCTAAGCCAATGGACCTAATCACTCATAATAAGATCTATGTGTGCATCGACGCATCTCCATGCCTTGTGATCGTTGATCTCATCATCATCCATTTCGTTAGATCCTCACCGCATCATCATGTGTCATGATCTCCTACCACGACATCGTGGATCCCGCTGTCTCCTCTACACTCCCGTCATGTTTTTCCATGTAATTATAAAATAATCACAAGTACGTAGACCCGATAATAAACAAGAAAAACTGATGGCTCATACGCTTCAATAATAATAATAATCACATATATATATATATATATATCACATCACATAGCTCATGATCAACCATCTACATCATACATCACATATATATATCACCACGTAGGATTACTAAATAATAATAATTAATTAAATTATTTAATTAATTATTTTTTTAGAAATAGGGATATGCTAGGAATTTTTAGAATTGTTAAGGGCATTTATGAAATTTTGGATAAAAGGGCATATCCTGGAATTTTTTAAATTTCGAGGAGCATGTTTATCCTTTTACCAAAAAGGAAGCCCTAGTCCTCTTGCCCCCTTCTAGTTGGTCGTCGTTGTTGCCCCTACGTAGTGACGATGCTGCGTGTCGCTGTTGTGGGTGGGCGTTGCTGCAGCGGGCGAGCATCACCCCTACGGGTGAGCGCTGCCCCTGCGAGTGGGCAGCGCTGCCTCACGCGACCACCTGGCCCGTAGGCGACCCGATCGCTAGCACTGTGCTAATAGGCGCCGCCCTTGTGGGCAAGCGTCGATCTGCCCGCAGGCAGCCTGTAAGCGGGTGCCCTTAGTCGCAGGAGGTCGCTCATGCTAGCGGTTTGGCCGTATGCAACTGCCCCTACAGGAGCCTTGGCACAACTAACCACCCCTGCAAGCAGCCTAGCCATAGGCAATCGCTCCTACAGGGGCCCTGGCCAAGAGTAGTCACCCTTGTAGGAGACCTGCCCATAGGTGGCTACCCTCCTCCTCGCTGCCTTCGCTGCGAATCGTAGCAACGAATGCATAGAACATTTATAAGCGATTCAATCTCATCACACACACTTTAAAACCAATCTTTTGCACTAACAACCTTAGCTCTTATACCACTGCTAAGAAACCTCGCAGGAGCATCACATGCGCAGAGAAAGATCAAAACAAAAGTAGTTTTCCACGTATATCAAAATTATAGTGCAAAGATTGGTGCAAGAAAAATCATAAAACCGAAAAACAACATTGTGTGTGAGATTGTTTACTTAGGGAGATCGTATATCATTGTTTTTCCAAATCTTGATGAAGAATATGAAGAAGGTTAAGTGTTCTCCTCTCTATCGGTATCCATACGATGGATCGCTATAGCGATACTCCTCTAGTCGTAGCCCAAGTCACACAACTCTTACCGCTCATGCCTCCTGTTTATAGAGCGCCACAAAAAATCCTATGGGTCCTGCCTTAGTGGGTATTGGATCTAATTGAATAACTCATATCCAATCATTTATTCACTAAATCATCCACTATATATATGTGACCCTCTAGGCCCGATACCAAGCTGGTCGTGAATCACTCACATTAGAACTCCTTCATACTTATCAACCAATGTAGGACTAAAGATGACCTTATCATTGCTCTCTCCACAAAGGGGGCTAAAAGCTCGTGTCCGAGGTGCATGGCTTGGGAGTACTGGTCGACCGAGGTGCATGACTCGGGGTTCAAGCCACGAGCACCGGCTGTTCTTGCAAGACAAGACCTCCCGGATGGTGGGTTCCCAGGGAGGTCCCTCCGACGATCAAGTTAGGGTTGATTCGAGGTGAAGTCCAGCGTCCTCAACTTGGGTGCCGAAGCTTCTTCTCCTTTTTTTTTTTAGTTGAAGTAGCGAGGAGAGTCAGAGTACCAGAGTCTGAGAGAGACCCCCGAGGGCCTTTGGGGTGCCGCTTTTATACATGTATGTCATCGTCCGGCCAAGTCTCGGCCTCATCATTCCTTTGGCATTTTCTGACAACCCGTTTAATGTCATCGGCAGCGTTGACGACTATTCGTGCTACCGATTGCGTATTGCTCCTGCTCTGTTATCGTGTGGTTCCCTCAGGTTATTATCAGACCTGATGGTGACTGCACGATATCCGATGCTACCCAACCTCAGGTTTGTCTGCCCGTTTGTGACATGTTGCTCGTGTGCCAGAGGGTAGGGTCCAGGAAATTGGTCATCTGACCTCATCCTTCCACGTTGGTTGGACTTGGACCACGTCGTCCGGTTTGGGAGAATGACCACTATTATCCCTATCAGAAAGAATTTATAAAGACATTTCATATTTTTTTTTATGTTTCTAGAGTTAACTAGTGATCCATAACCATTGTTTGAGTGATTAATCGGAGTTGATTGGGTGCATATTTATTTGTATGATCCTAATATATTTGAATGAATATTATAAATAAATATATGCATCTATATTTGTAGGAGGATCCTTAAACTATGATGGGGACAGTCATGTAAAATCCTCTTCTTAAGAAAAAGGAGCTAAGATAATTGGATTTAGTTACAGATAAATGGAAGAAAAATTCAAATATGTCTCCCCAAAACCCAAAAAAAAAAAAAAAAAAATCATTTTGGCCTCTCACTTAATCTGCTTATATCATGTCTTGTTCCACTCTCTTAAACTGGTCCACATAATTTGTCCCCACCAGCCAATGTGTTTCACGAGGAACACTATTCCTATCAATTTATGATTTAAATTGCATTATTCAAAAATTGGAAAGGAATACTGTGCTGTTTATGATCAATTACGTTATGGTATGTCAAAATGGAATCCTCCATTGGCTCCCAATCATATGAGACCTAAATGAGATCAGGTTGATTTGCATAATTACTCTCTCAAAACTACATATTTTCACATACTGATACTCTATATTCCATATTATTCTTTAATAGTTGATCACCACACCACAAAACAAATAGTGCATCCATAAATTGCCAGAACGAAACCTGGAGACACACTTCACAAGGACGAACAAGTCGAATGGTCTGCTAAACGCATCAGCCAACCTTCGAAATAGGGCACAGCTTCCATTTCTGCGCGTGAGAGGGCACCCTAATGGGGTGATTGTAATCTGGGAGAAGAAAAAAGATGTCCACATAATGAATGGCTGTTCTTGCAGTATTTTAATTTTAAAGAAAGGGAAGCAGGAAACAAACTGACATATCCTTCTTCCACGGCCCTGTGATCTGTGTGTCCTCTTCCGCTTCTACACTATTCTTCTTGACAATCTGTTCAATGTATGCAAAAGAGTTACATCAATGAGATCATATTGATGCCTGTTGGATTTCTCTAAAAAGATTCCTATATCTATATAGAAAAAGTATGCAAGTCTACATGCATGGATCTATACAATTATACTGTGTCATAGAAATTAAATAGATCCAATTAGCACAAACTCGAATCCTTGGATGCTAAGAAATGTCAGCCCAGATTTATTGGAAGATAGCACAGAATCATATTTGACTGTTTATTCTCATTTTTCATTCTTTTCTAGTCACACTTGATTGTTCTTCACTGATTATTTGTAACTACAGGATGTTTAGGAGAAAAGCAGGTCTTAGGTGAGAAATTAGTAGATAAATTCTAGGCTTTATCTAAGTATTCAGGCTGTTTCTTAGCTTAAAACTCAGATCAATAAGTTCCAAAGTGATGAGGTGGAGTGGACAGCTAGATGACCTAGAAAGACCACCTAGGTGGCAAAGGGTAGTGTGCCTGTGGCAGAAATGCTCAATTCTTACATGAAGTTTTCTCAACCTATTGTCTTTTCCAAAAGCAAGTTTGACAAAAAAAAACTGCTTAACCATGACAAAGAAATTTATGATGAATAAACAAACAGAGGCTTTCACCTGAATCACAGAACAGAGGAATCTTCATGAAAGGCATATGACGTCAAAATGTCATGTTACCGTTAGCGGATTGACCGACATCATCTACTTTTCGAGAAAAGTGTTACTATAGCTGAATTCTCCCCATAGCATACCATTTATTATCCTGAATAAATAATAGGCCCGAATTTTTTCTTTTTTCCTGGCATAACTTTCATCATGTTGATGAGCAGTTGCATATGTGCTATAAAATCAATAAAATTGGTATTAACACTATAACAGCTAAGTGGAATGCAAGAACAGAGAACAACCGGTATTGAAAAGTACAAGAAGTGAGAAATTAAAATGTAAGACAAACTTTTGAAGATATCTAGAGAGCACATGTATGATCACTCTCTACAATAAGAGATGACAAACACGAAATAGGAGGAACGTATGATGAATTTATGCGGATAAGTATTGTGAGCTCAGCACATGGCTGTTAAGAAAGAAAATATTTACCACCCTCTTAAACAAAAGTTCATCTTCCACCAGACTTGATGGAGCATTGTTACCAAAGGCCGGTGCAGAGTCAACATCCATATATGCAGTTTGATAGGTCTCTACAGCTGGTGTGCTAGTTTTTGTTTGCTCCCACCCAAATCTGAACATAAAATTTCCCTGCTTTGTTATCTTGAATCCCTGTTGGCAACCACAACAAACAACATACACAAACATCATCTCCAAACCAATCTATGTTAAACTATCATCAGCTGACAAACTGTTCAGTGGCTAAAGAAGGTGATACATAAGAGACAAATAACCTAGAATATTCAAGTATGAATATGATATAGGATGTCAGGATAAAAAATTTGATGAAAGAGGAAACACGTAAACAGAGTATCCTGCAATAGACTTGTGGGAAAAGCGAGAGGAACTGTAGCAGGACAAAGACCTAGTTTGTCGATATAAATATTTATAGGAAAAAATAACATATGCCAACAAATGCTAATGTGGACCAACATGCATGCATGGAATTAGAGTACAGAGATATGCCTCGTTAAAGAATTAAAGAACATATTTCCTACATGTATCTCAACTTTGAAGCAAAATAGAGATTGATGTCTCTCAAAGACATGTTCAACCCTTACAACCTAAATCTTGATTATCTTTTTTTCAGATCTGATTGTCATCTAAAATGATGACAAGAGAATTGCGAAAAGGTTGAGGATGAGTCTAGAAGCCTAGTGATCACTAAATAAATCAATTTAGAAAATCCATTTCCAATTCCAACCAGAAATGTAAAACAATTAGAACAATAGTATTGTCATTACTTACATGTAAGAGTTTAACACCTGTCTTAATATAATCATAAATTGGCTAATAATTTGAAACTTATTCATATGATATTTAAGAACAATTCACAAGCCATACACCAATGACTAATGCTTAAACATTACTAAATATGAGAAATGGTAAACAGGTATGTGAATACAAAACTTCTTAATACATGTGTTAATTATGTTATGCTCTAAGACAGTTAAGGTCTCAAATATTACCCTGTGACTTGCAACATCTGTTGGCACAATTATGTTCAAAAATGAACCTTCAGGATATGTCTTGGTTTTCAGCTCATTCAGTACAGCATTTATGAGAGGCAAACAAGCATCTGCGGCAAGCCTCGGGGCATGAACATTGCTCTTACCTCCCTTCCTGGAAAACAAGTTATAAGTGGTAATAAGTATCATATACCTCAACAGGAAAATATTCATCTGAGATATAAAAATGAACAAATAGTCCACCAAATTGAATAACTTCTCATCTAGAATAACATTTATATTTAAAACTTGAAATCTAGTCGACCAAGATTTGGCAATATCTAGACAAACATAAAAGACTCTGCATCCATGCATGATGGTTGCAGGTACAATTGCATGGCATGAATGTAATTGTACATTCATGATCAAATATTATACATGTCATAATTTATTTATCTTATATAAGACAGTCATGATCAATAACTTACATTGGATATTTGGGGCATTTACAATCTCACTCATAAGCATGTGGGAAGCATTGCCCCTGGTGGCTGCACCATGTCACCATCCACAGATCCTTATACAAGTATTTTGCTTTTGTTGTGACTGGTCAGCATCAATCTATTGTTGACCAAATTGGTATTCATGAAACTTCAAAGTTCAAACCCGATGCACTCGGCTTATATACATCGACAGAATGGAGCTAGATTTACAATTAGGTGGGCCACAATGATAGAAGTTATAATCAAGGTATGCAATACCGATCATACATAAATACCGCTCGTACTGGGCGCTACGTACCGGGCGATACGTACCGGTCCACCAGCTGACCGCCCACACTACCAGACTATCATTAATGGTCATCGCGCACTCGTAGCATCTTCGCTCAACGAACTGTTTGTCACTTTTGCATGCTTGTACAGATGTTTGGCTGCCTGTTTTGCCTTAGTTATATGTGGTTTTGCTTGAGAAATGCGAGCGAAAATAGTTTGCAACGTTGCAGCACGACCGCTCACCGCGTTGGGCCAAAACTGCCCAAAACAGCTCCGTTTTCGCGAGCCATGGCCTGATTTCTACAGACCGCGGTGCACTGCAAAACATCAACCATCTCAGACCCCTGGAACCACCCGAGTGGCATAGGGCTGGATGAGGCTTCGGGAATATGTCGGGCGTTGAACACTCATCACAAATTGAGCTAGTCTTCATGCCCGGCACCCAGTGAACCATTGTTTGTGGACTTGCGAGTGTTTGTTCAACCTTTCAAAGTTCTGTTTCTTTCCTTTCTCTCTTTTCTCTCTTGCACTCAAGGTGTTTGTTGAATTGCTTGTAAAGTTTTCCTCTTCGCGAGACGTTGGGACTTGTCCACCGCTCGCTTCAATCTAATTAACCTTCTCTTTTGCAGGTCCTTCGGGACCGGTACGAGGTTGCACTTAGGCTAACCCATTGTGGACGAATAATGCATGGTCATTTCATGACTTAGTCAATTCCAGCTAAACCCGAGACATTGGTGCAAGGACGCTTCATGACTTCGGTAATTCTAGCTAAATCTGAAACTTTGCCGCAAGGGTGCCACACGACTTAGGCAAATTCAACTAAGTCTGTGATATTGTGGTATCGCCAATTGGGGTTGTTTCCGCCCCGTTACCACACGAAATCGACCGGTAACGATCGATTTTCAAAATTCGAACAATCTTCAAAATTCTCAGCAAATATTTGTGAAGAGGAAGAACACCTTGTATGTGAAGAGGGAGAAGTGTTACTTTGCTCAAACAAAGATTCTGTTCTTGGGGCATCAAATCGGTGACGGTTCCATTCGAATGGACAAATCTAAGGTGCAAGCTGTGACATAATAACGAACACCAAAGAAGATGCCAGAGCTGAGATCCTTCCTTGGTTTCGTTAATTATTATCGGTGCTTCATAGCAGCTGGATATTCGAAGTGCACAGCTCCACTGACGGAGTTGTTGAAGAAGGAGCAGTCTTGTAGATGGTCGGACAAATGTGAAGTGGCATTCCAGGACCTAAAGACTATTGTGTTGGAAGAATTGGTACTAAAATTGCCGGACTATTGTTACGGGCTTAGCTGATTTTGCCTAAGCCGTGCGCTACTCGTGCGTGTCCGTCCGCAAAGGTCAGCCTTCCCCGAGATCTCCTAGGGTCCCTTAGGACTTACAAGAGAGAAAATGGGTCAGAAGAAGCAATTCCAACGGGATCCACAAGCAACTGCTCCAGTAAACACTTTATAAAACCAATACAAATTACACCCATAGACATTACAAACTTAAAAAGGTTGCACACAAGGATAATAGTCTATTACAGACCGAAGTTCCTACAAGTGCCTACATGACACATGCTCACATTTACAAGCCAAAATCGGCTATAAAAGATAACCAAACTAGGGCTGCCAAGTCTACTGCGAGCCCGCTACTTGCTGTACAAAGAATGTATAAAAACCAAAGGACACAGACAAACATGAGCATTTCATCGAACACCTTATTTACATTTTGTCCGTGGCACTATGGGAAGTCCTTTGAAATCCATACAGATGATTCAGACTTCACGATTAGGAGAGTACTTATGCAAGAGGGTCACCCGGTGACCTATGAGAGTCGCAAGCTCAACAAGACCGAGCGGCGATATCCGGTGCATAAGAAGGAGATGATAGCGATGGTCCACTGTTTACGGGTTTGGCGACACTACCTCCTCGGAGCGCGATTTGTGCTAAGGACATACAACATTGTGTTGAGTTACTTTCAAACTCAAAAGAAACTCTCCCCAAAGTAAGCCCGATGGCAGGACTTCCTGACTGAGTTTGATAGAGTACAAACTCAGAAGAGCAAATGTCATAGCTGTGCGTTGAGCCGAAAAGTAGAGCTGGTGATTGCCATACAGTTAGAAGGTGAAGGCCAAGCAAGTCAGTTGCACTCCAACTTCCTTTCCAGGATCAGGGATGGACTGTACAGTGATCCCCAAGTAGTAACCCTGATGCAACTCATCAAAGAGGACAAGACATGACGATTTTGGGTCCAGGAGGGACTCATCTACACTAAAGGGAATGAAGTTTATGTTCTGCGAGCGGACAATTTGAGGCGTGAACTCTTGGAAGAGTGTCACGATTCCCTTTGGGCTGGACATTCGAGCATTCATCGAACAATGACTCTCGTGGAGAAGGCCTTCTATTGGTCGAAGATGGGGACTGACGTGGAGGAATATGTTCGAACATGCCTTACTTGCCAACAAGCTTGCCGGTTGTAGGGGGACTCAGATCAATACTCGTGGTTGTCGATTGGTTCTTAAAGTATGCAACATTCGTTGTTGCACCCCTACACTATTCAGCTGAGGAAGCAGCCAAGTTGATGATGAAGAATGTGGTGAAGTATTGGGGAGTCCCACAAAACATCATCAGTGATCGAGATGCACGGTTCTTGGGACGATTCTGGACTTAGCTTTTCAAACTGCTGGAGTCCAAGTTATACTTCTCCACCCCAAATGGATGGCTAGACTGAAAAAATAAATTAGTTCCTCGAGCAATATCTTCGGCACTACGTGAGTGCCAACCAACGAGATTGGGTGAAGCTGTTGGACATAGCCCAACTCTCCTACAACTTACAGCAAAGCTCCGCATGCAACAAGAGCCCATTCAAGATTATTACGGGACAACAACCGTTGACTCCTCACACCTTGGCCATTGGTTATATAAGGAGTAGCCCGTCAGCATATCACTTCGAAGAGGAATGACATCAAAATGCAGATATTGCATGGGCTTACTTAGAGAAGGTGGCCAAAAAGATGAATAAGTGGACAGACTTTGGAAGGCAACCACAGGAGTTCGAAGTTGACGACTTGGTACTAGCCAATTGGAATTATACAGCTGAACCAGAAATTTAATTTGTCAAAAGAAAAGAAAATCACAAACATCTTGCTCTAGGAAATACATATAACAGTCCATAAGAAATGCTACACTATTGGGAGAGCTATGTTATTTTCACTAGTTAAATCACAATAGTATCAATTGCACCATTGAAATGTAAGTACAAATAAGTGCTGAAGATCATGCTGATAACACATTGAACACCTAAAAAATATTCCCCTCTGACAGGGTTATGGTACCATGAATTATCAGTAAGAATTCAACAACCAAATGATAAGAGTCCTATCATACCAGTTATATGATATAGATAAAGCAGGTACACCATATAAGAATGCTTCCCGAGCAGCAGCTACTGTCCCAGAGTATACTCTGCATATGAAAGAAACAACTACTGCTAATAAAAGGGGAAAATCTCTTATCTTGAATTCCAATCCACGAACCATCTTTTGAACATCAAAAAAGATAGTAGCACGAACAATTATTCATGTTAAGCATTATAAATATATGCATATAAATCTGTGTTACGTGAACATAAAGAAAAAAGAAAAAAAAAGCTAGCTACGACACTATTGCAATAGAACACTCATTTTCCAACAACACCCACAATAATCATTTACGGCTACCTATAAGAGCGATCAAGTGGAAAATTCATTGGTGTCACGGTACTACAGCAGGAAGATGAATTAGCTAACAAATTGATGGCTATGTGGCACTTAGTCTTCTTAATCAGCTGACTGGGTATTGTAAAAGAGGAAGTTAAAATGCCAAGGCAACATGCTTGCAAGACAAACAATGTGAGAAGAAGTTGCTTCTGGTGTTTCTCCTCCAACACTCAAGTCAAGCAAGTGATAAATCCAAAGCAAGTTATGTAGCAGCTATAAGAGTAGCTGTATGTCAGTGCAGACAGATCTCAGATCAATTCTGGCCAGGAAACATCACAATCCCAATAGAATCTAGGTCACTATGAATGTTCAGATGAGCATGATCAATTCTGGTCTTCCCAAGAGCTGAGCGCAATGGTTAGGGACTCAAGATTCTGAGTCACCACTCTTGATCTGAGAACCTGAAGTCCCTGGGAGCTGGTTGAACTGCCACATAGGACTTGAGAAGCCATGCAGGACATGACATGCGACTTGTCAATTGTCATGCGTCATTTAAGTCAAAATATAGCATTGTCCAAGCCAATCCAAGACCCATTACCAATTTAACAAAAGTCTATAAGGGATTCTCAAAGTGGTACAACACATTTTCAGAGATAATGCAATTTTACTACTGAATTCTCAATCATGTCTTTAACACATTTTGGATAATCATAATTTTAAATGGGCTTGACAATCTTTCCCTCATAAACAAAAAAGTAAATAAAAGGAGACAACTGAACCATTCATATTTACAATCTATGTTTAGGCAAAAAGTAATCAGAACTTAGAACAGGTTGAAGATATAACATATGCTACATCTTTCAATATATGCCAAACTACCAAACACGATGTGAATTTTTTTATTGGGAATACCTCGCAGTAATAAATTCCTGTACAAGGATACTCTTCTCTTTGCATTCTAATTTAGCAGCTAGTGATGTGAGTTTTCTCATGATTCTCAAAATACAATTAGCTAAAGGTGTAAGCCTTCCAATTATAGATGTGAATGATATCCTTCTCCCCTCTGGTGTGCATGTAATTTATATCCTCCCTTCCTCATATATCTTTTCATCTTACTGCAAATTAATTTTGAGCATCAAGACTGCTTAAACCTAATCCTTAAAATACTTTGTTTTCTCTCAATCGGTCAACAATCATAGCTTAATAATAATTTTTTTAAAATACCCTTAAAAGAGGCTTTAGCCTTGCTAATTTGGCTTTCAGATTGACCATCAAAGACCAATATTACAGAAATGCATTTAGCCAAAGAAGAGTTCTCCAAATCCTTTCTCTTCTCAACCTTTTTATTAAGACTTTCAATTGCATCAAATCTTTGCTCCCTGAATGTAGAATTGGTTTAAATCCTTTACCCTGATATCTGGTCTCATCACTTGCACCAATTTAATCTTTAGTCAGCAAAGACAGAGCCCAAGAATGTCATTCCAAAACAACTAAACACCATCTGAAGAGTCTACTGCTCCAATCTGTAAACCAGCTGTTTTGATTACTTTCTTGGCCTCCTCTACTTCTTGAAGATTTTTGAGAAAACTGAACCTTGACAAGAAATTGACATAAAAAGATCTCAGTTATCAAGTAAGAGACATAAACAAAGAGATTAGTAATGTGATTTATTATCAAAGATAATAATAGAAATTGAGTAAATAGAACAAGTAGATTCAAAATTTGAAATTCTAGGATGCTTTAAACAAAATCTAGCAAATGATTTAATCAAAAACCTTCATATTCCAAGGTTCTCCAAGTAAGGAATGGCGTAGAATACATGAAATAATTCTTATTTGTAAACAACAGCAACAACAGAAACAACAACTATTATTGATCAGTAAACAAGCTGTGATGTCCCCACCATAATTTATTAGTAATTAAAAATAATATTCCCACATATTTGAAACAAACATCACAATGCAAAGATGGCCATTTTCTTTAGTTCCATTCTGTATGGGCACACATGGCAAACTATATGCAGAACTGAACAACTTCATCCAATATTCACCACTTTCACCATAAAAAATCCTCTTTAGAGTGCAATTTAGTTTCTTGAGTTACATTCTTAATTGGCATAGAATATAACTATTAAGATTTAAAAGACAGATACTATAGAAGACAATAACAACAGATTACTAACATGTGGTATCCACAGTTGCCACCAATATTGATGCCACTAATCACCTGAAACATGCAGAAAAATGGGTAAATTTCCAAATAACATATAACCTTAAGTTACTTTAGTATATGCAAGATGCATGACCGAGTATTATTGTTTAGCAAATAGTATAAGGAACATAAAAGTAGCCTCTGTTGGAGTAAAATATTTTCATAAAACATGATTAGACAATTTGGGTCAAGTAATAAGGTTACCAAATCAGGAATTGTACCATCAAAGAGTTTCCCAGAAATTCCCAAAGAAGCACAATCTGCAGGAGTGCCTGCAAATTGTATACACATATATCACTTTTTCTGGAGTCATAAGATAGCATCAAAAATAAGAATTTGTCAGTCTAATTCCAAAACTGATGAGCGAAGTGGCAAAGTAGAGCCAAAAATCATGCCAGTGAAACTTAGAAGCAGCTAGTTTATGAGACCCAATGAAAACTTCAAAAGTTTGATGCCAGTTAGAAATCTCAATGGCAATGGTACTTGGGATTTAATTAGTGGCAGACGTTCAATAGGTTGTCTAATAAGAGTATTTTATTTTTTTAGTTATAATATGATCAGCTAGAATCTCATGACTGTGCGATGTCTAGGGAAGGTTCAGTAGAGAAGAAGAAAAAGAAGTGTGATGATAAAACCAAGTTATTGAGACCCCAGATAATATTATGTTTCAGAGGATTTCAGCAGAGAAATGCAAGTTCTTCCCATCCACCAAGATCTGGGAATCAGAGTCAATAGAGGCATTTGGTCCAAATCTCTTATCAAGAATAAAAAGCTCTAGTACACTGAAATAATGGAAAAACTCTCAAAGGAGCATGTAGGAAGCTAGCATATTTTTTGGAAAGAACTTCCTCTTCTAGATGATGGTAAGATCAAACTTCTAGTACAAAGATGTAATGCAATGCTTATGAAAATCTGAATTAAGGAATAGAAAGGATTGGTCAAGGGATCAGATGCTTTTTAAACTCTAAAGAACTTCATACAGAGAATGCCCTTATCTGCTAAAACTCTGAATGAATGAATACACAGAACAATATGTCTCTCACCACTTCCTGTGGCCAGTTCTCTTTAACATGCTAAAAGATTACACCTATTTTGTGGTCCAGGTGCCCAAAAAAGAATTATTGTACACAGCAAGGTTCGTCGAACCGGTCCATACCAGTGTACCGAGCACAACTCGGTATGGTATGGTATGCCGATACCGAGCAGTACGCACAGATGTGCCATTCGGTTTATATATAATATAATATAATATAAAGTTAAATAAAAAAATGAGCGACATTGCCTCACATTCCTTCTCCCCACGCGGAAGAAGAAATCACCCATGGGCGACAGATCGTGCGGGCGACGGATCGACGGACTATAGGTTTTTCTTCTCCCTCTTTTTCTTTCTCCCTTCCTCAGCTGATATCCTCTGAAATCGACCGCCGACGGTTGAAATCGACCGTCACCGATCGATTTCGAGTGGTAACTAGCGGAAATAGCCCCAATCGGCGGTACCACCCGATAGTGGATGGTCTGTGTACCGGTCAGTTGGCAGACCGGTATGTACCGCCCGATACAGGCGGTATCCTCCGGTATTGCATTCATTGGTACACAGTATTAAAATTATAGAGAGTGGGACTACCATAGAGAAATTTTAGCAGAAATCAATTTTGGACTGCAAAACATTGAGACATGACTTCTTAGATTTCAACATAAACAATAATCATGGAATGCTACCAGTAAAAAAATTCAATCTAATATAAATTAGTTGAAGGCTTGCCTCAAAACAAAAGTGTTGTTAGTAAACAAAAGATACTAGCCTGAAGCAATAGAAGATAGTCGGAAGAACCTGATACTGCAAAAGCTGTTGCACCCATAATCTCAACACGTTTAGCACTGAGAGAACGACGCCAAGTAATGCCATGTCCAACACCAGATTGGTCACTGCATTATATCATACAAGAAGACAGCTTACCATGTCATGGTAAGTGCACTTTGATTGTTATCCCATTCTGTGCGACAATCAATTTTATGATATAAAGGTACCATAATTCTGAACAAGGAGTGTTTCATCTTGGCATGTTAGGCATAAGGCAACACACATTCCTACTGCTACAACATCAGAGGTGTGACATTTTTTAACAAGAATTTTGTCATGTTAATATGGTGGACACGGGTCAATTTTGCAAATGTCAGCAAAGCACTTGACATGCCAAAAGCCATGCCAGGATAAAGATGCGTGTTGAACCAAAAACCTTGACTCAAGAGTGTTAAGAGGCATCTGTATGAGATCAATTGAATAAATACAAATGCACTGATGTTGTTATGCATGATTGACCATGTTACATAATATGCAGTATAGGCCAATTGCACTTGGCATTGACTAGATCCGACACTAATATCTATGGTTTTTTAATCAGCTACTATTATCCTGATTTCTTCAGATATGCCAAAGTGTCTGCTAAAATATGGCCAATAACCATTAAGTCCAACTGATACCAGTGGATTCTAGAATGTCCTGGTAGAATTTGATCGGTTCCAAAGAGTACTTACAATTCCAGTCACTTTATAGCTTTTTATGGCTTATTTATATTTAGATATGTAATCAGACGACGGATACTGCCTGAAACAAGAACAATGAGCACCCGTAATCCCTGATTAAACTGCATTAGCAGCATCACTTGGTTTTCATATCTCAGCTAAGGCCAGATTCACCCTGAACACTGGGTAAGAGCTCAGAATTCTTTGTTGCTGGTAGCATGATCTGAACCGATCTGGTAAAAGGGACCGCTTTATATTTTGACACGAAAATGTTGTACATATCCAACAGAAGGAAATAGCTGCAACAGAATCAGTTTTCAGCACCCACGTCAGCATATGAGATGCATTCAATAAGGCTGGTAAAAGGCGGTGTTGCTGAAACTTACGTCGTGGCCGAGGTGTCAGCATGATGCGGTTCGGCCTGCACGCACAAGATCGACTCAGCGGGATTCGAAACTCGGGGAGTTGGGAGAGGCTGCTGGATCTGCGACGTCGTGGCCCCAAGAGCCGTCGGGTCGTCATGTTGGTTTCGAGGAGACCTACAAAAGGCCCGAGCCGGGGGTGTGGGTCCGACCAGGTCGCTCCAATGGCTAAGTTAGCACTTTTCTATCGTAAGGGAGTGAGAGTCAACAAGCCCTACTGGTGCTTTCCCCAAGAGTGGCTTTTATACATGTCTATTGACGGCCAGTCGTACCTTCGACTTTAATGTTTATGGTGTCCCCTGTTGGGGCATTTAATGCTACGGGCGTCCATCGGTGACTGGCCGTACTATGGCCGAACATGTTGCATGTGTCTTTTACTGCGCTGTGGTACGACCCCACATGATCCCAAGGCTCTCGCCGAGCCTGCAACAATACCTGATGATGCCGTGCGCGGGGTTCCTGCTGCTGTTGTGGCGTGTCGGCCGTACCTACGCAGAGCTGGCCATGCCTGCGCCAGGTCGACCATTCTTGCGATAGGTCGGTCACTCCTATGCCAGGTTGGCCATTCCTGCCAGGTTAGCTGAACACGTGGCGTGTGACAGGGTGGCCCATTATCAACTCTATCATTCTTCCCACCCCCCACCCCCCCCCGAAAGAGCTTTCCCGGGGTTCCTTAAAGAGGGGCGAGGGAAAGGATTCTTCCCATTCTGAGTCCTTGTCTAGGGACTGTCTTCTGAGTCACGTGAAGCCCCGCTGAATGGCTGCTGGTGTGAAGTGGTTGATCTGAAGTCGACATGGTTAGTCGGGATTGAAAGCCCTTTGTTGGGACTGAAAGCCCTTGGGTGAGGCTGAAAGCTCGTTGGGAGTTGGCTGGGACTGAGAGCCCTTGGGCGAGCCTAAGAACTCGCTGGAAGTTGGTCGGGACTGAGAGCCCTTAGGCGAGGTTGAGAGCTCATTAGAAGTTGATAAGGACTGAAAGCCCTTACGCGAGGCTGAGAGCTCGTCGGAAGTTGGTCGGGACTGAAAGCCCTTGGGCGAGGCTAAGAGCTCGTTGGAAGTTGGTCGGGACTGAAAGCCTATGGGAGCCGGTCGGGACTGAAAGTCTGTTGGAGCTGGTCGGGTCTGAGGGCCCATTGGAGCCGTTCGAGTCTGAGAGCCCGTTGGAGCCGGTGGAGGCATGTCTTCCAAAAGCGCGCGAAGTCATGTCGTGGTATCCTATCCGCGCGACGCTTTTATCGGTCACATCCGTCAGCCAAGGACATTGGGTAAGACCCTCATCATGACCTCGAGATTTCCTCAATGTTGATGGCGATTCGTTTTGCCAATCGGGGCTTCCCGGTGAGCGCCGCGTGGAGGGCGCGCCACGTGTGCCCTAATTGGCGCACGTTTTTTTACGATGCACAGTGCCCAAAGCGCCAAAGTGAGCTGTCCCGTGTTTTGGGTAGGTGAAGCGTCAGGTCGATAGCGGGGTTCGACTATAAATCCCCTTCCGGCTAGTGTGGTCCCGCATTGCTGCTGCCTTGCCCTGTTGGCTCCGGGTGTCTTCTCCAACTCCGATTGTGTTTCTTTCGCTCTGGCCCATGGTCCACATCTCTGGCCTTTCCCTTTTCTCCCCTGGTTATTTCTCGAGCAGGTCAGGATGTCCTCCTCCCCTAATTCGTCGTTTGGGTCTTTGCATATAGTCGAAGTCTCGGGTCCAAGGTCCCAAGTAGTGAGTCACCCTTCAGGGCATTCTAGGTCAACCGTCGTTCGTTTGTCACCCAGGGAAGTGGCCCCGGGCGACTCCAGGGTTGCAGAAGCCCTAGCAACGATGAGGTCGTGTTTTGATGTCGGCTCACCGACTGGTCGAAGACAGAGAACGTTTTCATATTCCCCCAAAATATAATCTTCATGTTCCTCTTCCTGTTCAGTGTCCTTATGACGTTTTTCCGAATGGTTTTGGTCTGTCGACTGATGCTCTTGAGGCGGGCCTTTGGTTCCCGCTGCATCCTGTGATCGAGGCTTGCCTCGAGGGGTGATAGATATCTCCATCCTAGATGGCACCCAAATCGTGGCGTTATTTGGTGGCGTTCCTGTGGGAATGCTTCGGGTCGGGCATCGTGCCGACTCGAGACTTGTTTATGACGTGTTTCCGCCTATGTCGGGGATAGGCCGGGTATTACCTAACTACCCACGGTGGATTTCGGGTGGGGGGTGCGCCATCCAGCAACAAAGGCCGGAAGGCACGATTCTTTTTCATTTCTTGTAGTTGGGGTTGGAGCTTTCAGGTCGGGTGGATAGCTCGGCCGGTGAATAACTCGGCCCCCATCCTTTCGAGTGACGAGTCCTAATTGGTCGAGATCCTCCGGGGGGGCTTCTTTCTTCTTCTAGGGTCGTAAGAGACATGACCGAGGCCTGGCTAGTTGAGGCAGGGCTCAGTCCTGCCCCTCGGGGTATGTCGCTCTTTCTTACTTTAAACCCGAGCTTCGTGCCCTAACCTTCTGCGTTCATTTTGCAGAAATGTTTAATCTGGGGAGGATGAAGTTAGCTAGTGGTGCTGCAAGCGGGGCAGTAGCTCCGTCAACGACCGATGTTCCCCACCCCGACCGTGGAGCCTCCTCCCTCGGTGACTGAGAAACGCCAGAGGACTGGGGGGAAGAGTCATTGAAAAATAAGAGTAAGGTGGCAACGTCGGGGCAACTGATAGGTGCCACTAGGGGCATCGTGAAGGCTCGCGCCGATAAAGGTAAAGAGCCGACAGAGGTCGAAGAAGTCCAAGAGCGCGGCTAGTCCCTGCGGGAGTTGTGTGAGGTTGACGACAGGGCGGGAACCGACCGGTACTTTTCTGTCCAGATGTCGAAGCTGCCTCAAGTTGGGGGAGAAGAATCGCTGGTGGCTCGGTGGTCATCGCTCCTCGAGTCGACCTGAGTACTTGTGAGGAGCGCTTCACCCTGTTCTGGCGAAACAGCTTTGCGAGTGCTCCTCGGAGGAGCTGATGGATCGGGCCACTAAGCCAGTCGTCTGGGTACGTAGATCTTCCGTTTTTCCTTTTTTTTTTCCTTCTTTTGACCTCAATTCAGTTTCGCTTTCTATTCTTCTTGGCAGGGGCTTCACTTTACGAGAGCCCTCATCGATCGAGTCCATGACGCAGGTCGATCCACCTACTACACGAGAGTAACTCGACATTTCGGGTTGCCAACAGGGAGCTAAAGTCTGGGGCTGAGTAGGAAGCAGTCGCGGTCGCCAAACATCGAGCCAGGGAGCTCCAATCTGACATTGATCGGCTGAGGATCGAATTGGAGTCTTCTGAGCATTGGCGCAAGGACCTCAAACAAGAGATCAACACTGTGCGCTCTAGCCTGCAAGGAGCTCGAGACAACCGAGCCCGCTTAGAGGAAGAGGTGTTGTCGCTGACCGAGGCAGCGACACTCCTTCAGTCGAAGTTGAAGGCTGAAGGTCCGAAAGCAGTGGCTGCCTACAAGGCTTCTTGGGGATTCGAGTCGGGCTTGGAGAAGATGGGACGAATAAGCTACGAGTTCGGATACTAGGTGGTGCTCGAATGCTTTCGGGTCAAGTATCCGGAGTCGGCTGTCGAAGTGAATCCCTTTGTTGAATGTCCTAAAGATGCCAACGTGAAGATGGATCTCTGCTAGCCCTTCGATGATAGTAGCCCCCCCGCGAAGTAATCTGAGTTTGTAATGCCTTTTGTCGGGCTCCGAATTTTGATGCTATCGGTTGCCCGATTACTGATGCAACTTCCTATTGCTAATCAATGAAATTTCTATTTCCTCATGGCATTTTTCATTCAATTGTCTGAATTGGTCCAATTCATTTTGAATTCCTTGTCTGTTGCTAGACATAGAATTTTTTCAAGTTTGATATGTGCCATGTCTGAAGTAAGATTTCACCGTCCATCGTTGCTAGGGTGTAGGTTCCATCTCGAATAGTCCGAACGACGGTATGGTCCCTCCCATCTTGGGGCAAGTTTCCTGCGGGAGTGCTCGGGATCGCTGACCTCAGCTTTTCTGAGGACCAGGTAGCCATCTCTGATCGACCGGGGTCAGACCTTCCGGTTGTAGAGTCGAGCGACCGCCTTTTGATAATGAAGGGTTCTTAAGTGTGCTTTGGCTCTGTGTTCTTCGACGAGATCCAGGTTTTCCCTAAGGCCTATTTTCGATGCTCCAAGGGTGAAGTGCTCGACCATAAGAGTCAAAAATACCACTTCGGGCGACAGGATGGCCTCGGTGCCAAAGGCTCGACTGAAAGGTGATTCCCCCATCGATGTCTTCGGGGTTGTCCGTAGGGCCCATAGGATACTCGAGAGCTCATCGACCCAGGCAGCTTGGGGGTCGGTTACACTTCTTCTCAGTCCCTCAAGGATGCCTCTGTTGGTTACTTCGACTAACCCGTTCACCTGTAGGTGAGCGACTGAGCTGAACTTCAGCTGTATCCGGTAGCTTTGGCAGAAGGTCTTGAATTTTAAGTTGTTAAATTGCGTTCGGTTGTCAGTAACTATGGTTCTCGGGATGCCAAACCTTGTGATGATGTTCGCGGTGTCTGGCATTGCACGCACCTCTAAATGTAGACCGCCACGTCTACGCGCATGTTGACCAATAGTATCCTAGGCGAAGAACTTTGAATGCTAGGGTGTGTCCCTCGATGTGTTAGCCACAAATTCCTTCGTGGACCTCGGGAAGCACTGATTCGGCCTCGGTTGCCAATAGGCATCGGAGCAACGGTTGGCTGAACGCTCTTCGGTAAAGACGCCCGTTGATGATGCAATACCAAGACTCGACTCTTTTAACACGACGAGCGACCGCTTTATCAGTCGACAACGTTGCATCCTTTTTGTAGCGCAGTATTTCCTCCGTCTAGTCAGGACTGGTGTCAGTCGTGGCCACCTCGATCAAGGAGACTGTTGGTTCGTGGAGACTGACAATCGTTGACGGACCGCCTTCTGAGGCCCTCGCTGAGGCCAACTTTGCTAATGCGTCTGCTTGAGAGTTCTCGGTGCACAGGATTTGTGAGATGGCGAAGTATTTAAATGTGTTAGCAAGGCGACGCACCTCGGCCAGGTATTTGGCCATGTTGGGTTCTGGAGCCTTAAAACTCTTGTCGACCTGGCCGACAACAAGTTGGGAATCGGTGAATACCTCGAGGCGCTATACTTTGAGTTTGATCGCCAAGCATAGTCCAAGCAATAACGCCTCATATTCAGCCTCGTTGTTAGTGGCTAGGAACTCAGCCGGAGCGCGTGCTCCTGGGTCTGCCTGGAGGGGTCCTTCAAGACTAACCCAGCTCCTCTTATCGCGTTTGTCGAACCGTTGACGTGGAGCATCTAGGCTAGTTCCGCCTGGGTGGATCCGGGCATCATTAGTTCCGAGACGAAGTCGACTATCACTTGGGCTTTGATGGTTGTTCTCGGAGGGAGTTCTTTGCTACTTACAAGTCTGGAAATTTTGGTGTTGTCAAGATGGGCAACTATGACACAGCAGACATCATTGACATGGGAGATATCCATATAAAGACCAACCTTGGCTGCAAGTTGGTGCTTAAGGATGTGAGGCATGTGGTTGACTTAAGACTGAATTTAATCTCAGTTGGAAGGCTGGACGATGGAGACTTTGATGTCAGATTTCACAAAGGACAATGGAAGCTCAGTAAGGGTTCTCTTATTGTAGCTAATGGGAAGAAATATCATACATTGTATAGATTGCAGGCTAAAGCTTGTGGTGAGCAGTTGACTGCTATAGAGAAAGACTTCAACATAGAGTTGTAGCATAGGCGACTGAGACACATGAGCGAGAAGGGGGTTGCAAGAACATTCCAAGAGAGAGGTATTGCCAGACCTTAGAGGTACACGTTTAAACCCTTGTATTGATTATTTGGCTGATAAAGAACATAGAATTTCTTTTACTAGTCTTGCTTTATCTAGAAAAATGCATGTCTTGGATCATGTCTATACAGATGTGTGGTCTTTTGAAGATAAAAACTCATGGTGGATCTGTTATTGTTCCTAGTATCAGTGGTGCACTTTATTTTGTTACTTTTATAGATGACTTTTTCAGGAAAGTTTGAGCCTATGTTTTGAAGACCAAAGAACAAGTTATGAATGTCTTCAAGGAGTTTCATGCCAGAGTTGAAAGAGAGATAGAAAGACAATTGAAATGCATAAGATGATATAATGGTGGTGAGTACATAGGATTGTTTAATGATTATTGCAGGTCACATGACATCCAACATGAGTTGATAGTTCCTGGTACGCCTCAGCATAATGCAATTGCAGAGAGGATGAACCTCACCATTATGGAAAAGATCAGATGTATGCTTTCACAGGCCAAGCTACCAAAAAGGTTTTGGGATGAGGCTTTGAGGACTGCAGTTGATGTACTCAACTTATCACCATGTACAGCTCTAGATGGTGATATTGCAGAGCATGTATGGTTAGGGAAAGATGTCTCCTATAGGCACTTAAGAGTATTTGATTGTCGTGCATTTGCACATGTTCTAGACAATAAGAGGTCCAAGCTGGATGGTAAGACAAAAGAGTGTATTTTTCTTGGCTACTCATATGATCAGTTTGGTTACAGACTTTGGGATCCAGAAAAGCAGAGATGTTGTCTTCTTTGAGGATCAAACCATTGAAGATTTGAAGAAGAAGGCACCAGTTAAGACTTCTGCAGAGGGATTTGTAGACTGTGACCCAATTATTCAGGGTGATGGGGGAGATGTGCAGGAAGATGGTGCAGAGCCAGATGTTGATCTACCTGCAAGACATGTTGAGCAGGAAGAAGAAAGATAACAAGTTCCCACAGAACCTCAGTTAAGAAGATCTTCTAGACTACGTCAACCTTCCAGAAAATACTCTACAGATGAGTATATGATGCTTACTAATGTAGGTGAACTAGGGAGTTACCAGGAAGAAGTTGAAAGTAAGTAGAAAAAGAAGTGGCTTATTGCTATGCAGGAAGAGATTGATTCTCTACAGAAGAACCACACATATGATTTGGTGGAACTACTAGAGGGAAGTAAAACCTTGAAGAACAAGTGAGTTTTTAGGTTGAAGACTCAAGAATATTGTTCTCAACCAAAGTATAAAGCTAGATTGATTATAAAAGGCTTTGGTCAAAAGAAATGTATTGACTTTAAAGAGATTTTTTCTCCTATTGTTAAAATGTCTTCTATCCGTGTTGCTCTTGGTATTACTGCTAACATAGATTTGGAGATTAAACAGTTAGATGTGAAAACAACTTTTCGTCATAGTGATTTGGAGGAGGAAATTTATATGGAGCAATCAGAAGGTTTCAAAGTCAAAGGTAAAGAAAATCTTGTCTGCAAGTTGAAGAATAGCTTGTATAGGCTGAAGCAAGCTCCAAGATAGTGGTATAAAAAGTTTGATTCATTTATGATTGAAAATAAATACAAAAGAACAGCTTCAGATCATTGTATGTATATCAAACCATTTGGTGAAGATTTTATTATTCTTTTACTTTATGTTTATGACATGCTTATTCTTGGGAAAGATATATATATGATTGACAGGTTGAAGAAGGAACTAAGTGAGTCTTTTGTAATGAAGGACATGAGACCAACAAAGCAAATACTGGGCATGCAGATTTCTCGTGACAGAAGAAACAAGAAGATTTGGTTGTCATAGGAGAAATACATTGGAAAGGTTTTGGACATGTTCAGTATGAGCAATGCAAAGCCAATTGGTTCTCCTCTTGCAGGTCACTTCAAGTTGTGCTCAGAGCAGAGTCCGTCAAGTGATGAGGAGAAGGAGAAAATGCAAAAGGTTCCTTATGCTTCAGCAGTTAGAAGTTTAATGTACGCGATGGTATGTACGAGGCCAGACATCGCATATGAAGTAAGTGTTGCTAGCAGATTTCTTGCAAATCCAGGTAAAGAGCATTGAACAACAGTGAAGTAGATTTTTAGATATCTCAGAGGAAGTTCTAAAGTTTGTTTAAACTTTGGAGGTGGACCACCTGTGTTGACAGGTTACACAGATACAGATATGACAAGAGATATTGACACAAGGAAGTCCATATCAAGTTTTGTACTTACTTTTGCAGGGGGAGCTATGTCATGACAATCCATATTACAAAAGTGTATTGCGCTTTCCACTATAGAGGCAGAATATATTGCTGCTACAGAGGTTTGTAAAAAATGTTATGGATGAAAGGATTCTTATAAGAATTGAGGTTGAAACAGGAAAACTATGTGGTGTATTGTGACAGCTAGAGTGCCATCCATTTATGCAAGAACCCAACATTTCATTCCAAGTCAAAGCATATAGATGTCAGATATCATTGGATCAGAAATGTACTTGAGGAGAAGCAGTTACAGCTTTAGAAAATTCACACATATGATAATGGGGCAGACATGTTGACAAAGACTTTACCGAAAAAGAGACATGAGATGTGCCGACAGCTAATCGGCATGACTTCACATTGAGGAGTTATGAGACAACCTCTCTTATGGGCTGAAAGGGGAGGTTGTTGGGCAAATGACCCAGATTCAGCCTATAATGAGCTTTAGCGAAGCCCATAGCTCAGAACTTCACTTATATTAATCTAAACCCTAGATTAGGTGGCTAAGGGTTAAGATTAAGAAGACAGTGGCGGTTGAAAGTGTGTGAGAGAGAAAGAAGACTGCAGACTGATAGTAGAGATCAGAAAATAAGAGATCCAGGAATGAGAAGAAGACAAGGATAGGAAAAGACTATTCTCAATCATTCATATCTCAGATTAAATCAGTTTGCAGTAGATTCTTACTATGATCTTTTGGGAAGGTTTTGTATATTGTGCTTAATATTATAGTCCATATATCCTCGTGATTCTCCTGTGGCTGTTGTTTTGGTTTGAGCAAGAAGCCTTGAGATCTGTATATTCATTATTTTGATGGTGGATTTTCTCTGGTTTGTCCGTGATTTTTACCCTTCGAGTTGAGGGAGTTTTTCACATAAATTTTGGTATTTATTTGATTACGATTTCTGTTTGATTCCGGTATGTGTAACGGCCTGCTAATATTTGTTATATTTGTTCATATATAAAATTTATTTCTATTTTATTTTCATTAGGCGTGTGAGAGGGAATCTAGCTATTTGTTTCTTGAGCGCCACTGCCTCCATTTACTGGTGAAGTAAGCTTCTGTGTTAGCAGAATTCATATTTGTGACCTCCATCAATTGATAAAACAAGAAAAAGGAACAAAAAGATGATGTCCTACGCCGAACTATGACACTTAATCCCCATATTCCAAGAATCGTAGTCCGAGAACTCGCCAGTTCAGCACAATTTCCTCAATCTCTATACATACGTGAAACAGCAAGATGGCAACGTTTCAAATACTGACAACTTGTCACCAAAGAAACATTACCAAATCAAACACGAAGGTTGTGTATTGCGATAAAGAAACGGAGAGCAAGAAAGAAGATCGTGAGACTACTCATCGAAGGTTCTGTATTGGCGGAAACCAAAGAAATAGAGCGGGGCTCACGAATCGGGAGCGCAGACGAGGACGCGGCACCGATCGGCGGCGACGAGGAGGTCGACGAGGAACCGAAGCCCCGGCGCGTCGATGCCGTCGTCGTTGGTGACCAACAAACTGGGGCGAGGATCGGCAATCGCCATCCCGTCCATCACACGCCCACGAACAATAGGGAGGGTTCGTCGTTATTGCGAGAATTGGTCGGGAAAACGAGACTGGTACTCAAACCATGTAGCTTTTGTCCGTTTGTTCTTTCGGGTCTTTGATGAGTCAAATTAATAGAATCGATCCGACGTAACGGAACAATAGCTTATTTACCTCAAAATATTCCAAGATAATATGTATATCACTTATACGCCTCTCGTGCCTCTTAATTGTCCCATAATTATATATCTATATATACAAATAATAAAAAAGAAATCACGTAAATAGAAGGTTGACATTAATATTCCTTTCAATCTTGTTGGGAAATACGAGCGGCAAAGTAATTGACGAAGTAATGAGTGTTTATTTATATATTTTATTTATTAAATTTAATGACAATGAAAGAAAGTAATTAAGTGTTTGGAGGGATATAATATAATATGTGATTTTAATATATAGGGACAAATATGTTATTTTGAAACTTTGAGAGAATAGACACGTAAAACCATATAAAAAATTGATAATTTTTTAGGGCATAAAGCATAAATTAGACTAGGGTACGTGTTATCCCGTGATTGGCATAGTAAGTCGGTGGACCAGTTGGCTCAACAGCGTCGCCCGTTTGGCATGAAGAGACAACCCGCTTCTTCTCGCCTTTATCACGTGCATAGCCATGGGAGATGGAGATAACCTTAAAGAAAGGGGGAGGCGTCACGTGCTCACCGGCGGAACGACACGGATCTGCCCATTCACTCTCTGTATATACCACCAAGCGTTTGAACGAAACAGGGTTCCCGAAGGAGGGAGAAGCACGGAGCTCATTCTCCTCCCCAAAACAAATTATTTTCGAGTAATTAGTTGCGATTTCTTCTTTTTTTTTTCTCGTTTCATTTTGTTTCGATCGGTTCTTGGATGTTGGTACCAAGAACTGAGAGGGAAATTTTTTGTGCGGATGTTGCCCCTTTGTTGGGTTCTGCTATTTCTGATTTTTTTCCATCGGCTTTCTCTGGTTGCAGCGTAGTCGCCTCGATGTCTGTTGTCGGGAAGTCAGCGAATATCTTCTGGCAAGAATGCCCGGTGAGGAAGCTCGATCGGCAGAAGCTGCTGAAGCAGAAGGGTTGCGTCATTTGGATCACCGGCCTTAGCGGCTCAGGTCCTTTTTCCTCGCGATTCTTTTTTTCGTTGTCGTGTATGTTTGTTGTTATTTTCTTCTCTAACGATCGGTAATCAGAATGCTGGACGTGTTTAGGAGCAATAAATCATGAAATGGAAGTTAGGCCTGCAAATGGAAGCTTGTGCTTCTTAAAATAAAATGGAAAAGACATGATATGATTCCTTTAATCCGCAAATCGAGCATATGCTGCTGCACATCCATGCCCATTGGGTATTATTCTGCTAAATATTAGGAATAGTCTAGGTTTTGAGAGAACTCATGCTTGATGTAAATTGACAACTTCTAGTTTTCATGTGAAAATTATATATTTGCATCACTTGTTGAAATGTGGACTAAGAATATACTGATCTTGATCGAGATTGACCCATGCTTTTTCTTCTTCTAATGGATGTTATCTTTGGTACATTAATCTCAATGTCTAGGTGTCATCATGAAATTATGATTTTCCTATTACACAATTTGCACCTTGTCTGTAATTCAAAAGGATGAATTTACATGAAACAGTACATATTTATTTTCTGAAAGAGGGCAGCCCATTACACAAGTCTCCTACTGGGGATTTGGGGAGTATCAATAAATGCAGCGTTACCTCTTCAAGTTATGTACCTACATCTTTATGCAGCCATACATCCCATGATAATTCTTATGATCACCATGATTAACCCACATGTTAGATTCACAATTTTTGACAAACTTTGTAAAATAATGGCTTGGGCTTTAGCTCAGTGGTTGTTGTCCATCCTCCTCAGCAATGGGTTCCATGTTTGAATTAGGAAGTTATTTTGTAAGTAATACAGGATAACCTGTTTGGTTTCTCACAACTCTACATCAGTATCTGTCCTATGGTTTGATATCGAACATTTATGTTGATGCCAATAAAACATGAATAAGCTCACCAATTAAACTTTGTATGGTAAGGAAACTTGTACCTAAGTGTTTCTCATTTTGATATTCTTGCTTTTGATAGAATTTTTCATTGGCTAAGGTTGTTCTAGAAACCTAGGGTTCCTTTTTAAACTAGTCTTTCATTAGTGTTCCGGAATTGGTTAGACATTGCTATCACTTTATATTGTTATCACTTATTGTGACTTGGAGTGGGAAAGGCATCCTATAATATAATAAATGTTAAGTTATTTGTCTCCTTGGATCGCTGCAAGATTGTTGCACATAAATTTGGTTTTTTTTAATATAATTACTGTACTGCTAAATGCGATATAAGCACTCCTGACAAATGCTTTTTGTGCCCCAAAAGACGTGGAATCATGATCTTTTATCTTACTGATGGAACTTAATACTGATGCTAGTAGGCTTCCAGATTTTTTGATGATTTTCCAGTATGGTTGTTGCTTTATCTAAGATATAAATTCCACAAAATGAATACAGCTAATAAAAACAGACATTGCATTGATTCTTAACAGACTCTAGATGAATGGGAGCCTCATGGATTGGGCCACCTTAGTTGAGAAAACCAGCTAAATAGGAGTCTTAGTTTTGTTCCTTTGTTTTGGTTTGATCACCTTAGGTATGAATCTGAAGCTATCTCTGTGCAAGCTATATTTGGAAATTAGATAAAGTCTATGATTTAGTTAAAATATGTAATTAATTGTTTCCTTTGGGCACACAAATCTTGAAATGGGTATTCATCTGCTGCACCTAAAATAAACTATAACAGTTTTTTTTAATTTTATTTTGTAAATTTTAGATCTCACTCTATCCAGGGAAAAGCACTTTAGCATGTACGTTGGACCGGGATCTGCATTCTAGAGGAAAGCTTGCTTATGTGCTAGATGGTGACAACCTTAGGCATGGGTTGAACAAGGATCTTGGCTTTTCAGCAGAAGATCGTGCAGAAAATATACGCAGGGTCGGTAAGTTGTCTCATAAAAATTAACTTTGAGATAACTAAATCATGGACAGGCTTGAATTTTTTAGAGCACTAGTGAAACCAATGCTTAAATTTGTTTGTTAGTAAATAAATAATTATTATTATAATTATTAACTCTCCTGGGAGCCCACCTTGGTGAGAACCTGATGCACTGAGATGCCTTTTCTTTAGTAAAATGTCAATATGCAAAATTGTTTCAGGTGAAGTGGCAAAGCTCTTTGCAGATGCGGGTTTGATCTGTATTGCTAGTTTGATCTCTCCATATAGGAAAGACAGGGATTCATGTCGTGCAATTCTTCCAGACCTTAGTTTCATTGAAGTCAGCTCTTCTTCTTAAATTGTTTTTACCTGCCACAAAACTTTTTTCCAATTATTAATTTGTATTTTGGTTAATATCTTGTAGGTGTTCATGAATATGCCTTTAGATCTGTGTGAAGCAAGGGATCCAAAAGGCCTTTACAAACTTGCTCGAGCAGGAAAGATAAAAGGTGAAATTTTATGTCTTCTGGACTTGGAAAGATGCATTGAATAAATGGAACATGATGCTTAGCCTAGTTGGCTTTGCATGATGATGGTAAAATATTTTCATATTTCTACTTGGAATTTTGTTTATTTGATCACTTAAACATAAGCTTGAATGAGGTCTTGTTCCTATTATCTTCTCTTTTAAGTTTTCAACTTGTCTGGTACCTTCACAAGTAGTTAACAGCAACATGCCAAACCTAATCATGTATTCATCTTTTAACGAGAAAGAACAAATTTCTATTCACCATTTGTGTTTTGGCAGCTCTCCGTTAATTGCCTGTTGATCTGTATTCATCTTTTGTCACGTGCTGTGTCTACATAGGGTCACAATCTTATTGAAGAAAGATTGAGTTGCTGTCATATAATATGGAGTTTATTATGTTTCTTTGATGGTTTTGCGTCAGAGAAATCTCTTCTTGTTGTTAAGATTATTTTTTACATTCTGAATGTTATAGTACTTTATTTCCTTTGTTTTTGTTTTTTCTATTACTATGTAATTTGAAGTTTTGTTTTTTCCATCACAATTTTTTATCTTTCAGATACTTTAGTCAATGTCATGATTAGACAACCTTATCAGCTGTTTATGATATATCTCAAAGTCAAACCTTGGTTTAAATGGGCATGGTTACATTTGATTGTTTTATCAGGAGTCAGACAGAGACTTCAAATTAAGTAATACAGATAGAAAATGTCATATGTTTTTCCTTTTGTTACTTAAGAAGTTTTAGGGACAAATCTCCTGAGCCTCTTTTTGGTTAATTTTCGTAGCCAAGTTCATTGGATAAAATTCACATAAGGATAAAAACAAAGTATTGGTTGCCTACTGGACTGATACCAGTTCATAGAAACTAATATGCACAAAATTTAATACCTTGCTTAGATTGCTCATATCTGAGTGCAACCTAATCCTCATTGATTATATTTTAAAATAAAATGAACTTTATCTTAGTGATAAAACCCTCTAGTGTTTATGTTTGTCTTCTAAATCTATCAATGTTGTCTCAGCATCAGGCATGGTTACCGATTTGACCAACAAACTTTCTCGCCTTCACTTCAAGTTTAATGCTTAGGAATGTAACCTTTGTAAATCAAGTTAGTCATGGCAACATAAATGTGTAATTCATGACATTCTTATAAAGACTTTGATTTACATTTTTCAAGTACATAATTTCATTATAGGAGAATCAATCTCAATGTCCATTACGCTGTCAGTTTTGGCTCATTATGCTTAGGAAAGGATTATTGTCTTGATCAAGCAATATACTGTGATTCTGATTAATGGTTTTTCTTACATGAGATTCGAATTAGAAGATTAAGATGTCCATGCATAGAGACTGTAACAGCCTTTAGCTTAGGAAGAAATTCCTTCCTTCTAGAAGATGAGGAAAGACTAATTCAGTCCATGAAGTTTATGATTTTCAGATATCAAGGTAAATCTGATAAAAGCCTTAAAATGCCATCATTGATGAGACCCAAAAGCTCTTAAAAAACGTAAAAGAGAACTCAAGGGCTTTGGAACTAGTCTATTATCAAGATTGAAAATGACCTCATAAACTGCATTAACAGAAAGAGCTACTTTGTTGATGAAAGATTGTGTAGACCTATCAAAGACCTTTAGCAAAAGGGAAAAGTGAGGTGCTCAAATATTCTTGATGAAATCAAGTATTGATGCAATTTTTTTTTACTGTTGGTTGTCATTACACAAGCAATTTTGATTATCAGGAGTCGTGTCACTAGAGGGACACAGAAGCATCTTGACATGCTCTGGTGAAGGCAAAGTTCAATCAAGTTTGAGATTCACCACAATTCCACATGAGAACTTATGCTTTCCTACGTGTCACAATCTCGTTCATGTTCTTCTCTATGCTTTTGTATAGGTCTCCAGTGTATTTTATGCATAATATCTTTTTGTTCTTTATTCCATTGTCCTAGAGTTGTTAATCACACTCCAAGTTTTTCATGGAACATATTTTCTAGTATCATGACAATATAATATCTAGACTTTAAGAATATGGCAAAGATAGTTTTCCTTCTTTTGTCGGTATGCATGCTAAACATAGTATTATTCTTTTAAGTGATCAATTTTTCATTAAGCAACCTTGGCTGGCCTTGTTGGATTAAATAGATGTCTTCGCTCATCATTCCTTTTAAGTAATACCTTATCGAGGAAAGCATTCCAAACTGTTTCTAACAAGATCTGTTGCATGTTTGTTTTTCTCTTTTTTTTTATGCCTTGTAAAGATGCATCCCTTGGAGATTGCTAGTAAAACTAAAACATGGTACAAATTATCTTCTCAAGGAAGATTGTGATATCAGTGATTTAATATAATGAACACTGTTAAATATTTTTTATGTGAAGGAGTGAATTCTACATGAAAAGTTACCAAAATCGATAATGGTTTTTCACTTCCCTTTTATGGGCATATCAGGTGAGCAGGGGATATTGTATGCTTGTCGATCTTTCTCGGTGCTTGAAACCATTTTCTGCATAATTTACATGATTATATCTTTGCTTTCTGAAGTTAATTTTCATGCAGGTTTTACTGGGATAGATGATCCATATGAACCACCTCTTAACTGTGAGGTACATTCAACTTCTTATGTCTATTGTCATTCTTACATCACTGAGTTTTTACATAAAGAAAGTTCCATCAAGAGTCCAACGGGCTTATTTATCTGTAAGCTAGTTGTTCCATATCATGTAACAACATGATATACCTGTTTTACAATGTGCAAACTGCAAAGTATAGTTTGGTGTCCTTGTGGATACCACGAAAAATATTATGTACCAACATGTAAAACCTTCAAAATAGAAAGTTTTCTGTTCGATTACAAAATGTTTATGCATGGCAGAATTAACAGATGTATACAAATTCTCATATACAAAACACATCAAGATATATGATTCTACCCTTAAAGTGCATGTAAAGGTGAACTCAGTCGGTCTAACTTGGATTAGTAAGAACGGGAACTGTTGACCTATATGATCTACATGGTGAGCTGCTTACTAAGCAAAAATCATGAGCTACATGTGTATCAGAAAGATATATCACATCATGTCGCTCAAAGCAGATGAAAATACTGTGATATAAATTACAGCCTTTTGTCTTAAAAAGATGTGATGCATCTGCATGCATGTAGGCTTCTTTAGCTTGAGTTATATCTTAACTGTGCATCTGGAGATTCACATATATTTGCATCAGATGTACACCTACGTTCATGTCCATTTATATTACATATCTTAGTCTTACAAGATAAAGTGAGCTGATTTGATCCAGCGGTGTAAGAAAAGGTGGAGGTAGACTTCAGAAACTTATACCAGAAACAATAAAAAAGATCTGATTGTTGGTGATGCAACTTGGGATATTGCTCCCAAGGCAGAGCTCAATGATGGGAAAAGATCCACGTAAACCGACCCCCAGTTGTGACATTACTGTCTGCTAATATTGGTGTTAGAGCTCTCTGAGGAATTTGAATTTGATCTCTTTGGTTTTTCCACGAAGTTCTCCAGTAAGTCAGAATTTCTCTTCTCCAACAGAATCTTTTTGGCAAATTCTCTTGACGCATTGCTTTCTGTCACAAAGCATAGTATTCTAGACCATTTTCAAAACAAAAGTAGTTATATTCTCTTGTTGGGGGGTTTTACCTCTCTGTTATGGGCTTCAGTTCCCTTTCGCTAGCAGCCATTGCCTGACATGGAAGAGTTTTATGCATGTGCTACTACTTTCTAGTTTTTTGACGTGCATTTGTTTCAAGACCTCATGTTGAGCCAAACCACTCTTTTCTCTCTGTAGATAGAAATACAACAAGAGAATGGAGTTTGCCCTTCGCCTTGTGCCATGGCCGGACAAGTTGTTGGTTATTTGGAAGAGAAAGGCTTTCTGCGGGAGTAACAAGTCTTTACAAATTATTTTGCGAGTTAAATAATTATACATGATTTTGTATTATCTAACATCGAGATCATCTCTTCTAGTTTTGTCATACATCTATTTAAATTCATGGGCTAAAATCAATCTATTTATTGATTCATTTTTCAGCCAAAACATTTCTCCATTGTATTCGGTGGACTTTGGTCCAAAAATTACAGTCTTTTGCTAATGGAATTGGACCACTTCTGATGTTTTGTGAAACAACTGAGATTTGTTTGCTTAAATGTTGTGAAATTTAGAACAACATTGATGCTATCTTAATTCATAGCAGTATAGCTAGTAATTCTTATGGCTTAATATGAACGAGGGTCACTTTTGCCATTATCAGATCAAACCTTCTTTCTCATGGGGTGTTTTCAAGTGGTTTCACTGCTCCCATATTGTCGTTGATATCGTTGAAATTAGCACCGAGATCAATGTTTACAGTTTTTGTCGTGTATGTCGGAACGATAACATAATTGCTCGTGATAGCTAAGAGAATATATTTACTATTATAATATTGATCTAATGAAGTAGTGCCTAATCTATTTCTAAAGGTGAATGAATCATCCTTTGGTTCATTACAAAAACCACGGAAAACCCCAAAAAGAAAAAAAGAAAAATCCATGCACTAACAATTTCTGTGATCAGCTTATCAACCTACCTACCTCTCTCTCCGTATCTCTATCTATGTATGTAATAAGAAAGTAATATTTCTCCTTATGTTTTTGATGAACTCCAAACTTCACTTGGAGAGATCCCGAGGCATCATCTTCATCTGTTTCCTGCATCATCGCGATGTCCTCCGAGAGGCAGGCAGTTCGGAGAGTTCGGAGGCAGAGCATTACCCTCCCCTCCTCCTCCTCCTCCTCCTCCCAACCCCAGCTCGATGTCGCCTCCTCTCGGGTCCTCGGACGAGGCAGCAGCAGTCCGCCTGATCTCCAGGATCCAAGTCCACCTAAACCTCGCTGGAGCAGGCGGCGTGGTCTCTTCCATGGCGGACCTATTCGATGGCACCGGTAAAACCGTCGAAGGGAGCCCATCCACCACCCTCGTCATCATCTCAATCACGATCTCCCCTCCCGGCGAGCCAGCTCCGTCGTCTACTGCCGCAGTCGTGGAGTTCCTCGACGAGACCGGTGGCTCCGGAACGGCCTCGGACGGCGGATTCTGCGTCGACCCAGCACCGGTACTGCGGTTTGCAGAAGGTTTGGCCCCCACGCGGCTCCGGCAGAGCGGGCAGGTGTCGTTTACACGCAACCACGGATCGACGCAGCGGCGGTGGAACCCATGACCGCACTGGGTTAGCAGTCGAGTCTCCTCGCCGTCGGCCAGCTTGGAGAGGCAGAAGGCGCACTCGATGCCCTCCTCGAAGTGGCTCGCCCGGTAAACAGTGACGGGCAGCGACAGGTCGACGGTGGAGTTAGGTTGCTGCAGAGACCTGCTGCGGCGGCGGCGACGGCGGGTGCAGTAGCAGGCCGCAATGGCGTAGACGGCCAAGTAAATGATGAAGGCGGCAGTGACCAATGCAAGTTCAATACCGCTTCCTTTCGAGGAAGCATCAACAGAAACGCTGGCTTCTATCATCTTGTATGCTTCGAGATCTACGGATGATGAGACGGAATACTCAACTAAAAGATGGCCTCAGCTTCACCGGCAATGCAATTGGACGGAAGCAAAGGGGAGTGGATGTGGAGGGGTACGTCTGTCGAATTTATAGAAGATGCGACCCAATCCTACGATAGATCTCAATCCTACTCCAATTCCGAGTACCCGTTTTCATCGATCTCCTCCTCTTCACAAAATGAATCCGATTCCTAATCATATTACAAAACGTCATTGTAACTCCACATCTAAATCTTTAAAAAAACCCAGCAGCAATGGATTTAAATTGTCTACGGGTATATACAATATATTTTACACCGACTGATATAAAATTAGGACGTACATATCATCTCCCGTGCTAGCGTCAGCCTAAACCATGTCAAACTCTTGAAACACACATATATCTAATTAAATAAATTAAAATTATTATATTAGCCTAATTTTTAATAAATTAATTTAAAATTTTACTTAAGCTTAAGATATCATTATAAATCAAATAATTATTCTAACATCGTAAATCAATTATTATTATTTGTTAATAATATTTTTTTTTAAAAATATATAGGAGAAGTTGAGTTGTTCCTAAAAGGTAAGTGATAATTTGATTTTTATATTATTTTCACACATAAAGATAAAAAATATAACATTTATTTCTTATGATTCACACATAAAATTGAAATATGAAGTATTTAATTCTTAAAATCACATCACTCATTAGGAAATAAATTAGTTTACATAATTAAAAAAATAATTTAAATAACATAATATTTTATTTATAATAATTAATTAATATTAAAAGAGAAAATTATGGATGATTACATCTTATGTGAGATCAAAATATAGATGAACTATAAAGTTATCCCAAGTTGCTAAGATATTAATAAAATTACTATATTTTGTTAAACGGACGTAATGCATTGAGATGGATAGATGTAAATTAGTGAATCATCCTGCAGCGACTAAAAGGTTTTGACAACTTTGAACCCTCGTAAGCGAGGCGAAGATAGTCAATAGTTAAATCGTACGTGAAAAGTAAATATATTAAAATTATTCTTATGTATGAGATGTAAATAAAGATGAACTATAAAGCACACTCGTCTTAGTAAAGATCGTAGAAATCAAGTGATATATAATGGATTTGAAGTACATTCTTCTTTAGTATAAATTGTATAGACTAACTCTATTTTTATCTCATACATAAAAGCAGTAGTGCATTTTTATGTTTGAGTTTCATAGATGTCATTGCCTTTTTAACTCTTTAAGGGTTCAAATTTATCAATATCCTTTTAAATAGTTCACTTATTCATATCTATCCATTCTTATATAATATATAAGTAAATTTCATTTTAGTCTATTTTGACTATACATCACTTAAATTTTTATGATTTATTCGTATCTAAATTAATTCTTATATTTTTAAAAATATAACATATAAGACTCCTTCATCAAATCTAAATTAACAGATATTGAAATCTATTTAACTGATATGTTAACTCATAATAAACTATTAGTATGATAACATATATAATTTAAGTTAAAAAAATATATTCATTTTAGTCCTTATGATTTTGGTTATAAATCATTTAATCTCTTATGATTTTACTCATATCTAAAATAATCTCTATATTTTTAAAAATATAACGTATAAGCATCTTCCGTCAAGTCTGAGTTGACAAATGTTAGAGTTTGATTACGTGACATACTAACTTATAATAAATTATTAATGTAATGACATATGTTAAGTTTTAAAAAAAAGTCAATCTTATCGAGGAAGAGAAAGCGTCAAACGAAGACGGAGAGACAGAGGTAGGAAAGGTTGGTGGCAAATATGAGGAAGAGCTGGATCGCCACATCGTTGATATAGCAAGTTAGGGCGTAAGAGAGCACAAAGTGAGAGGCGATAGAGACAAAAACACCAAAGAGAAGAAAGAGGGACCAAGAGACCGTTGTGTGCTTAGCATTGAACTAGTTGACACACATCTACATGAGGTAGGACCCGAAGCTCCTAAGCTCGTTATCAATGCGGGAGAGGCTGTGTGAGTACAATGCTTATTACACAGTAGCGGCTCGGTGCTATTGCCGATGGTCACTTCCACGACGATACCTCTTCCCGTCATTGATGGTGGTATCAATTTTTTTAATTTAAATTATATGTGTTATTATATTAATAATTTATTTAAGTTAGCATATCATTTAAGTAGACTTTAATATCTATTAAACCAGACTTGATAGGAGCTTATATGTCATATTTTAAAAAATATAATGGTTATTTTAGACACAAGAATAACCATAAGGGTCTAAGTGATTTATAACCAAAATTACAAGTACTGAGATAATTTTTTTAAAATTTAAATTATAGTATTACTATATTAATAATTTATTATGAGTCAACATATCATATAAACAGATTCTAACATCTGTTAACTTAGACTTCACGAGAAAGACTTGTGTATCATATTTTTAAAAATATAAGGATTATTTTATATACAAGTAAATTATAAAGATTTAAGTGATCTACGATCAATATAAATTAAAATAAATCTTATAATATATCTTTATTTAGTCACATCATACTTTGATCTTTACTACTTAACCCATCTAGTTCAATACTTTTATAGATTTTGACTCATTCACATCAAAATTTATCCACATGCCAAATTAAGTTATACTCAAATGGGTCAGAGCTAATATACTTGTAATCAGAAATCTTTAACTACTAAATTATACGTTGAACTTATAATATGTCGTTTGACTTATAGATTCTTAACTTTTCATTTTTCACTTGAGAATGCTTGATATACAATATGCATTTTTTTTGTGCTCCAATGCATGTAATCTTTTGATCTCGTTTCCACCGTGAAAGCATTACCACTAAAATTATTATTTGTGATATGATTAATTTTAGAATATAAACATTTGGGAAGAAAGAACTCGCTGCGATAAGATACAAGCCGAAGGATCACTATCGAGATATCCTACAAGTTAGTGTATTAGTATGTATAAGATTGTCTTATACATCGTTCAATAAAATGAATAAAAATTATTATTTTTAGAACAAAATAAAAAGATAAAAATCTCTAGAATCATATAACATGATTGATTTGATTCTAATTATACTATATCACTTATTAGAAACATAAGTACAATTATAGAATATGAAGAACAATAATCATTGATGCTAATATTAATAGTCCTGTCGACCCCAATCAAGACGGTCTCTATTTATTACATCACATTAACCGGCACAGCGAATCCTAAAATAGGTCAGAATCCTAATCTTATTAATCTCCTCTTCGCCAAATAAAATCCAACCATCGCTAGAACTTCACATCTATCTAAATCTTTAAAACGTCGTAGTGAAAACTAATATGACTTCAAATTTCGTCTACATGGATATACATATATTTAAATCTATATTTAGAGTGATCAATATGAAATTTAATCACTGACTTGTGGGGTATACGTAAGTAATTATAACAAGAAAACATGTAGAGGGCTAGGGAGGATTTGCATGTACAGAAATCTCTAGCAAGGATTATGCCAAAACATGATTGTATCACATAGCCTAAAAGTTATTTAAGAAACATATTGGATGATTTTCAAGACCTCTTTATTTTTTTTCTTCAAAAGCACCCAATTGATTTTTTTTTTCAAACAATATCTCTAATTCAAAAAATATCTAAATTATTGACGTTCGAAAAGCTAATTATATATTTTTAATTTAGTATAGTATTTTGACTACCATAACAAAAAAAAAAACTTAATAAAACCTACTTAAGAACACAATAAATTAGCTAAATAAAATAAAAAATACACTATAAACCATTTAATATATCATACTAGACTTAAATAAGTATTTATAATAATTTAAAAATAACGACACTTAAACAAAGTAAAAAGATTAACTTATTGATCACTGCAAGAAAAACATAAAAATTACGGTCCTTGTAATTTAGGTATGGATCGCTGAAGTAGTTTCCTCGTGTCTAAAATAACTTATACATTTTTAAAATCATAACATATAAGCCCCTCGTATCAAGAATGAGTTTATAAACATTATACTCTGCTTACGTGGTATGTTGACTTATAATAATAAACTATTAATATAATGACATATATAATTTAAGTTTAAAAAATAATTTATTTTAATCCCTTCTGAGTTTGGTCATGAACCACTTAAGTTCTTATGGTTTTGCTCATATTTAAAAATAATCCCTATATTTTCAAAAATATGGCATAGAAGCTCCTCCCGTCAAGTCTAAGTTAACAAACATTAGAGTCTACTTATGTGACATACTGACTTATAATAAATATTAATATAATAATATATATAATTTAAACTAAAAAATTATATTACCATCAATGGTGATATGAGACATCATCGTGCAAGCGACCACCACCAACAGCACCGAGCCACTACCACTAGTAGGAGATCGTATGCACGCAGCCTCGCCCATACTAATGATGAGCTCAGGAGCTTTCAATCTTGCCCTAGGGATATGCATCAATTAGTCCGACGTTAGACACACAATGATGTATCCTGGTCCATCTTCCTCCTCTTGGGCGTTTTCATCCTCATCGCCTCCTACTTCTCCATCTATTGTGCCTCCACTTGCCATGCCTATGACGTGGTGGTCCAGCTCTCCCTCACCTTTGTTTTCGACCTCTCATACCTTTGTCTCTCTGCCTTTGTTTGCCACTATAGCCTCTTTCGCTTCCTCCTTTTCAACAAGATGAACCTTTTTTAGTTTAAATTATGCGTGTCATTATATTAATAGTTTATTATGAATCAGCATGCCACATAAGTAGATTCTAATATCTGTTAACTCAGACTTGATGACAAAGACCTATATACTACGTTTTTTAAAATGTATGAATTATTCTAGACACGAGTAAAACCATAATAACTTAAGTGATCCATGGCCAAAACTATAGGGGCTTGATAGGGCATATTTTGGCCTGTCCAACATAGACTTCCATGTCATCTTCAAAAGCCAAGTAGACACATCCGACTCAGCTCAAACCAAGGTCTCGAGAAGAAGCACTGCCCTGATCCACCACTCGAGGAGCTCAGCCCTGGTCGCATCTTCTACCTTCGTACATCCCATATGCGTAATACCTAGTGGGAGAACCTGTCTCAACCCAGACAATGACCCTAGGGAGGATCGTGTCTACTGCATATGTGTAATTAAAGCAACCAGCGTAATAGTCGAAATTGGCAAATAGGTCAGGGGCTCAGCCATCGACTAGTGTATGGCACCGACCTACCATCCAAACGCATTAACCCACCTATACAACTTCTACATCCCCATGTAGTATAAAAGGTGCCCAAGTAGATAAGCAGGGGGGCTTCTTCAACACTAAGCATACTATACAAAACAATTCACATAGCTAACTTGATCGTCAGAGGGGCTGAGTCGCATCTCACCCCTTGATCACGGTCTTAGTGCAAGCGTTGATGATCGGAGAGCCTACTGAGAAGTGGAACAACGTGCTCGCAAAGGGAAGCTTCGCCCACTGAGGCTAACTCAACAAGGTCTCTCGACCGAGGATAAGCAACTTCCCCCGAAACATCGTAACATGCTCTGAGTGACTGCAGCTCCACCAAGGATCAGAAGTCGACGTTAGCATGAGGCGATCGCCTGGGTTCCCGATCTACCAGCCGACGTATTGAGGAGCTAGCACATCCCTCGGGCGTCGACAAAGAATCCTCGGGCATCCATGTGTACGTAGGCGGAACCAAGCCGAGGTGACACCTCAACCTCAGTATATCAAATGTATAACATTCTTTTTCCGCTAGAAGGAGGGCCTGCATCACTTGAGCACCCAACATCATATGTGGACCCGTGAAAACACCCAAGCTGAGTCGCCTGCATGCATATTCCTAATCCGGGTTCAAGGGACCCTACCCTCATCCTCTTCCCTGCGAGTGGGAATGTCGGCTGGAAGACCTTAGGCCATCCCCCACCACCCTCTAAAGGTCTTGCTCGGGCTGGATGCAACTATCTCAAGGCTACAGGGGCGACCTTCTCAACCAGGGCAAACCAAGTAGGGTCGGGCAGCCCACTGATCCCCAAGTCACTATGACTAGTTAGTTTCGGGAGCAACCTCAGCGTCACGTGACGTCTCTCAACTCCCCATCAAAGCTAGAAGTGTTGCACTCCAAGTTTCAGAAGGGGATGTCACCCCATCTAGAGGAGTCAAGATTCCAACGTAATAGCAACACACTCATCATCAGACATCAATATGCAGAAGTGGAAGAGAATGATATACTTTTATTGGCCAGGAAAGTCCGAATCAAATTGCTTATAACAAATCAAGCATGTTATAAATACTTTGCATGTGATAAAAAACTATTAACTCTAGTGGAAATGGAGCCCTGTTTAAGTTGCTGCCCGACAATGAGGCGTGAAGGCAAGCCTCCTAGCCAGATTCAAGGTTTGCCGACCCCTGACACTAGATGACTACCACCAGTACGTGCCGAGGCCACTTCCAAAAGAGCGGGAGAGTTGTCCCCTGCCCTTGCCCACTCGGTCCTCATCGGCTAAAGAGAGGTCCTCTACCTCCCCGCCTTTCGTTAGGGCTCCCTCCAAATCAAACTTCAAAACTTGGACCCTCTTCATCTGGGCTATTGCATTGGGAAAGACGTCCACGGGCATAGGGGTTGTTGAAAAAACCTTCCTGGGGTCCCATCCCCGAAGAACAAAACGGAAGGTAAAACATGATGCTATGGAAAAAACCCGCCAATCATGGCTTATCCAACAAGAAAGAAAGCTACCTGGGCAGGGGAACTTACTGTGACCAAGATGGTAGAGGCCCCCACCTCGAGCCACAAGGTAAAACAAGATGCTATGGATAAGAATCTCCAGTCAGGAATTGGCAAGCAAAGAAGATACGCAATCAACTAGCCTTACCGTGACCAAGGTCTCGGTGGAGTCCCCCACTTGCCACCTTGAGGGAGTCAGGCAGGCCTCTACGGCAGGACAGGGGATCAAAGCGTCATATGAAAAATACATAAGAAGACCAAGATGAAGAGATAAGAGTATGAAGATGCCAACAAGACAGTGCGCCTCCAAGGGTTTATAAAGATTGGCCCGAGACATTAGCCTCAAGGTCCTAGCATGACATCCCAAGCAAATTCTTTGGTTGTCAGAGACAAGTGTGAAATGACGCTTTGGAAACCCAGAAAGATATGCAATTAATGAGTGAGAGGTAGCAAAAGAAATCGTTTAAAGGAGGAAGCAAACCGCATAAGCAACCAATTGCTACACGATAGCTCAATCCCTCATTAATGCGAAGCATCACAGACCACTTCGAGCCCCAATGCTTTCCCACCTCAACGTCCAATCCAGGTGTGCTTTCAACTTCACAGGGCTTGCAACTCTATCTTCAGGGTTGCTTGAGTCCAAACCCAACCAGCTCCAAAAGGCTTTCAAGCCCAACTCCAAGGTCACTCGGGTACCAACTCGACCAACTTCACATGGCTTATAGCCCTATCTTCATGGTTGCTCGGGTCCAAACCCGACCAACTCCAAGGTCACTCGGGTACCAACCCGACCGACTCCAAAGAGCTCTCAGTCCCAAACAAGTTTTTTCAAGAACTTTTGAGCTCCCAAAGGGCTTTCGTTCCCGAAATAGATTCAGAGGGCTCTCAGTCCAGAACAAGTTTTCAAGAGCTTCCGAGCTCCCAAAGGGCTCTCAATCCCGAACAAGTTTTTAAGAGCTTCCAAGCTCCCAATGGCTCTCAATCCCGAATAAGTTTTCAAAAGTTTTCGAGCTCCCAAAGGGCTTTCAACCCGAAACAGATTCAAAGGCTCTCAATCTTGAACAAGTTTTCAAGAGCTTCCGAGCGCCAAAAGGGCTCTTAGTCTTGAACATGTTTTCAAGAGCTTCCGAGCTCCCAAAGGGCTTTTAGTCCCGAAACAGATTCGAAAGGCTTTTAATCCTAAACAAAGGACTTTTAGTCCAAAACCACCCCATCGGCTTCAAGCCCTGGCCGGTCATACCGACTTGGCCTCTCGGCCAGTCCATGCTGACTTCAAGTCTCGGCCCATCCCGTCGGCTTCAAGTCTCGGGTGGTTATACCGACTCGGCCTCTTGGCCAGTCCACGCCAACTTCAAGTCTCGACCAACCACATCGGCTTCAAGTCCTGATCGATCATACCGACTCGGCCTCTCGGCCAATCCATGTCGACTTCAAGTCTCGGCCCATCCTGTTGGCTTTAAGTCCCAATCAGTTATACCGACTCGGCCTCTCGACCATTCCATGCAGATCTCAAGTCTTGGCTAACCCCGTCGGCTTCAAGTCTCGGTCGGTCATACCGACTAGGCCTCTCGATCAATCCATGTTGACTTTAAGTCTCAGCCCATCCCGTCGACTTCAAGTCCCGGTTGGTTATACCGACTCGGTCTCCCGACCAATCCATGCTGATTTCAAGTCTCAACAAGCCCCGCTAGCTTCAAGTCCTAGCCAGTCATATCGACTCGGCCTCTTGGACAGTCTAGGCTGATTTCAAGTCTTAGCCCATCCCGCCGGCTTCAAAGTCTCGACCGGGCATACTGACTCGGCCTCTCGGCCAATCCATGCTGACTTCAAGTCTCAGCCCATCCCACCGGCTTCAAGTCTCGACCGGTTATACCGACTCGTTCTCTTGGCCAGTCCATGCTGACTTCAAGTCTCGACCAGTCTCCCGGGCTTCAAGTCCCGATCAGTCATATCGACTTGGCCTCTCGGTCAGTTCATGCCGACTTTAAGTCTCGGCTAGCCCTGCCAGCTTCAAGTCTCGGCCGGTTATACCAACTCGGCTTCTCGGCCAGTCCATGTCGACTTCAAGTTTCAGCCCATCCCATCGGCTTCAAGTCTCGACCGGTTATACAGACTCGGCCTCTCGACCAATCCATGCTGATTTCAAGCCTCGACCAGTCTCCCCGACTTTAAGTCTCGATCGGTTATACTAACTCAGCCTCTCGACCAATCCATGCTGATTTCAAGCCTCGACTAGTCTCCCCGACTTTAAGTCTCGATCGGTTATACTGACTCAGCCTCTCGACCAATCCATGCCAACTTCAAGTCTCGGCCAACCCCGTCGGCTTCAAGTCCAGGCCGATCATACCGACTCGACCTCTTGGTCAGTCTATGCCAACTTCAAGTCTCGACTAGCCCCATCGAGAGTCTCATGGAACAAAGCCAACGATCAAGCAAACCTTCAACCACGAGTTGCACCCCCTCGGATCTCTTGAGGCACGACTCTCTTTTAGGGGGGAGAGAATGATAGGGCATATATTGGCCCGTCTAACATAGATTTCCATGTCACCTTCCAAAAGTTGAGTAAACACATCCGGCTCAACTCAGACCAAGGTCTCGGGAAGAAGCACTACCCCAGTTCACTATTCGAGGAGCTCAACGCTGGCTACATCCTTTACCTCCACCATGACGGCCCCCTCCGTACGTCACATATGCGTAATACCCAGTGGGAGGACCTATCTCAACCTAGACAATAGCCCCAGGGAAGTTCGTGCTTACTTCAGATATGTAATAAAAGTAACCAACGCAATAATCAGAATTGGTAGATATGTCGAGGGTTCAACCACCGACCTGCGTACGACATCGACCTACCATTTAGGTGCATTAACCTACCTCATAAGAGTTCTGCCTCCCTAAGTAGTATAAAATGTGCCCAGGTAAATAAGCAGTGGGATCTTCTTCAACACTAGGCATACTACACATAACAATTTACCTAGCTGACTTGGCCGTCGGAGGGGTCGAGTCGGGCCAACACCTCACCCCCTGCCACGGCCTTGGTTCAGGTGTTGATAATTAGAGAACTGTTGAGGAGCGAAAGGATGCGCTTGCAAAGAGGAAAGCTTCGCTCATGGAGGCCAACCAAACAAGGTCCCTCGATTGAGGATAAGCAACTCCCCCCTTTAGAACATCACAGCAGGCTTTGAGCGACTATAACTCCAATAAGGACCAGAAGTCAATGCTAGCATTAGGCGATCGCCCAAGTTCTCAATCTACCAACCGACGTACCAAGAAGCCAACATATCCCTCGGGTGCCAACGAAGAATCGCTAGGCGTCCATGTGTACGCAGGCAGAACTAAGCCAAGGCGACACATCAGCCTCGATACTTAAAATGTATAACAGGGCTAAAATGAATCTTTTTTAAAAAACTTAAATTATATATATTATTATATTAATAATTTATTATGAGACAGTATGTCACGTAGACTTTTGTTAACTCAGACTTGACAAAAGGGACTTATATACTAAATTTTTAAAATATAAAGATTATTTTAGAGACAACTTAACCAGAAATGCCTAACTTATTTATGATGAAAACAAAACAAAGACAATATGATATCATTTATAATATATTTCAATGGTATTTACATTCCTCAATACAGATACAATAAATATTATTGGAAAAATACTATAAATGAATAAAATAAAAACACTATAATGGTTTAAAACTAGAGAAAAAATTGATAAGAAATTAATAAGAATTATTTGAATATTTTTTGAATTAAAGATACTACTCCTAATGTGAGTTATTTAGCACATTAGTCTGGTTAATTGAGTGAGCAGGAATTTGTAGATGAGTTATTTAGCACATTAGTCTGGTTAATTGAGTGAGCAGTAATTTGTAGTCTGGTTATTTAGCACATTAGTCTGGTTAAGCCAGAAATCTGGTTACGCTACACTAGACGTAAATAAGTCCAATTACACTATGCGAACAGTAAGCAAGAAGTCTGGTTACACTCTTATATCATATGTTTTGTTAGTTATATGGTCTTTAAGAAGAAGGATAGGGCTGCCAATATCCTAACTCAATTCTTAAACACTGTTTGGGAAAAACTAAAAGGGACACCTTTTGAGAAAAACTGAATTAAAAAAACAAAGAATCTTTTCTACGGAAATCACCCAAACATATTTTGCATCATCATTAGCTACGAGACAGTAGAATGATACACATAACTGATGAGCAGTAATAACAAAAATCTATCTCCTTTGTTAAGCTCACCATGACAAAGTCTTGTCTATCATTTTAATAATCTTTTTGTTCAATGTAACATAAATAATTGATCAGTTGATAAAATTGTAGAAGGAGCATTTTGATTTCGGGATCAATCCTTGAAACGTTTTAGGGGTTCATCCCTCCTAGATTCGGCGTAAGGCTAAAATAAATTGATAATTAATTTATTCAAGAGGGGGGATGACTACATCTTTAAATAGAGATCAAAACTTAGCCTAAGGAAATATTTCCCTAAGTAAAATTACTCCTTTGTCCCTTCTATAGTCGACCTATCTTAATAGGAACAGGGGGCGGCTAGGTTGGCTCTATAGCCGACCTAAGCAGGGAGAAACCCTGGCCGACCAACCCAGTAAGGGAGGTGGCGACCATTAAGCCCTAAGGGCTAATCTAAACCCTAGCCATACTCCTTTATAAGATAGGAGTGACCTTATTATAATCTAGCAGCATTTTATTGATTATTTCTTAGAGAGATTAGGACTCAACCCTGCTGGAGTTCTATCAAACCCGCAATATTAAAATCAACCTTGTCCTCAAGGTTGAGGTTTCATGAACTCGGGGAACTGAGTCTTCAGCTCCTCATATGATTCTCATGCTATTATCAACTGAACTTGGCCTCCTCATCAGCTGGGGTGTTAGTTGGAAGGATTTGGACTGAGTCATCTTCTTTAAATTTCCATTTGAGGTGGGATACCCAACGGATCAACTATAATTTTGATCTAGTGCGCGGATCTAATCTTCAAGTTAGGGCTCCAATGTGGTCCCCAATTTTGCAAGGCCTAAAGAAATAGGGAGACCACTTCCTTAAGGCTCGAGTTTCCTGCTGATCGGGTTGGAGGTGTAAGAAAACTCGATCTTCAATTTTTCGTCCATTCTGAAGTTTATCAGGAGGCCATTTCTTTTTGCATGTGCTGGCGTGAGCATAGATTATAATTCTTTTGGGCTTACTCCTTTTTCGTGCCATGACCTGTATCTAACCAAATTTTAAATTTGGTAGCAATGAGTATCCCCTTTAAAAATCTTGTGTGAAGTGTGGGGGAAGCCTCAACATGAATTAGGAGTCGACCATCTTGCATAAGGGTGACGCCGATCCCAACTTTAGATGTGTCTGCTCCAAGTACGAACACATTACCATGTTCAGGTAATGCTAGCATCAATATAGATGGCATCATGGCTGTGGGGGTCATGTAGATGCCTTTCTCATGTTCCTTGCGATTGTGGGTCGTGGATCCAAGGTCCTCATCAGGGAAGACTTTTAGCAGCATGGTTCGTTCCTCGGTAAAGTCGTGGAAGCTGCCCGAGATGAGGGATCACTGCATCAGAACCCATAGCTGGTTCAGCTGAATATGACACTTCAGGAAGAGCTTATCCCTGTAGACAAAGAGACAAAGTTTTTGAAGATAAAGTATCATTGCAAGGGAAGGTTGTGGTCGAATGATCCATATCTCTCATGTCTCCTGGATGATCTTTTTAGCTTCGGTCCTCTGAAAATGTGGACAACAATATGGCTGAATATGTGTTGGTGGTTCCCCTTGTAAGACCAACATACGGGGGTCGTGCAGTTTGGTAGGAAGTAGTCGGCTCGATTCAGCGGATGTGCTTGAGATTTCAGGGAGCTTCTCCAAGCATTGTGTCAAGATCATCTTTTCTTCGTTCTCTCCTTTCCCACATAAGGTCATCTGTTTTATTTTGTCATTCATAAGGTCGTTGGAGCTCCTGGTGTCGGCGAGGATGGTGACGGGCTGATGCTTGATGAAGCCATCAATGTCCAATATCTGTGGTGTAGCATGAAATGTGCGGGCGGCTGATGGTGATTTTTCCTTCATATCCTTCTCCTCGGACATAAGAATCATATCTTTGAGTTTGGGTTCTTCAGTGGGCTCAACCAATAGAGGTCGCTCTTTTTTACAATAGTGGTCTTGGCTCCACAGTTTATTACAATGCCAACATAGGCCCTTTGCTGATCTGTCACGACACTATTCTCTTGTCAACTTTTTCGGCTGAGGTGACCGGCTGGTGGTAGATGGGGCCGAGAGTCTCTGTGCTGCTGGTCGTGCGGCGGCTTTGGTCCTCTGAGCATCTTGGTTCAGCCTATCTTCATGTAGTCGTGTGAAGGAGATGGCTGTCGTAAGTGTGTACGATTGTCGTGCTTTAACTTCTTCTTGAATCTCCGGCTTCAAGCTCTCATTGAAAGTCCTCAATATCTATTTTTCAGACCAATCATGAGTTTGATTAGTTAACCTTTCAAACCTGATTTGGTACTCTTGGACAGTAGAGGTTTGACGGATCTTCGTTAGTTCTTCGTCAAGGTTCTTGTAATTGATTGGTGCTGAAGGTTTATATGCTTTTGGTTGGGATGTGACTCTCATGCTCTGAGCATCTTCATTGAGGTGCTCTTCTTGAAATTGTACAAAGGAGATCGATGTCATCGAGGTGTAAGGCTACCATGTCTTATCCTCACTTCTTATCTTTGATGGGTTCTTTTTGCAATCAGAATTTACTCTATGTTGTGATCTTCTTGGGCTTGATGATCGGCCCAATCTAAACTCTTCAAAGAGAGCGCGTAATTTAGCATCCATACGTATCTTGAAAGCCTCCAATTTGGCTTCGAATAAGCCCAACGATGTCATGACGTAAGGATCTCCAACCTGTCAAACAAACCGATTGAAAAGTGTAGCTGCAATTTTTAGGTTGAAGGCAGTGAATGACAGCAATGTATGGACTACGAGGGTGAAGTCTCCAAGTGGAGGATGACAGCCAAGGGTAGCAGCGACGATGGAGGAAGAAGAGGGCAACAACAACGTCGGTTGCGACTGCGCTAAGACTTCGTGGCTGCAAGTGGTGTCGGTTGCAGCAAGGGTGCGGCTGCAATAAGAGGAAGACGGGGCAGCGATGTACACGACTGTTGCGTAGGAGAGCAGCAGCGATATAGAGTGAGAGATGGCTGCTGTTGTGTTCAATTTGTTGCTAGCCACGATCAAGATAGTTGGTAACAAACGATTATTGCAGGCTGCAATGTAAATAAATTACAGCGAAAGATCGTTGCTGGTAGCTTTTTGCCACAAGGATCGCAATTGGCTGCGATCAAGGAGGATAGTAGTAAGATGTCGCTGTTGGCAGCGTTGGGCAGCGAAAGATGCGTGCTGCGGTTAAAGAAGTAGGCTGCGGTTAGGGTTGATTTGAGTGGCTGTTTGGTTTTGGTTTAGGGTAGGGTTTTGAAGGGTTTTTGGTAAGGATGGTAGGGTTTGGTGATGAGGAAAAGAGAGTCCAAAATTCCACAAAAAGCAGCACTCAAATCCGATAGAATTCGACGAAAAAAAGTGCGGTGATGTGTAGTCCTATCGAACAGATTTTACGTCGGAGAAACGATGACTACTCGACGTAATTTCCAAAGGAAAATTTAAGGAAATTATGCAGAAATCCTTGGTTTAGATGTTGGGAATACCAGTAAAAAGTTTGGCAAAATTTTGGCAGTGTAACAATAGGGAAATAGGACAAAAGATGAAAGGTAGATCCTTCATCGTAAAAATTCCAGAACCGCGTGCTGGTGAAAGATTGCACAAGAAAACCGGTTCCAGAAGGAATTTTTTCGAGAAATCATCCCAGATGAAAGCCAAGTTGATATTTGGAATTGTATAAAAATTTCGGCCAAAAATGATGAACAAAAGTTTAGTTTCAAGAGGCTAATAGACGGAAGGCAGATTCTCCGTCGTAAAATTTTAGCACTGCGTGATGAAGAATCGCAACGCTATAAGTCCGGATCCAAGAGTTTTTTTATGAGATCGGTCTTAGATGAAAGCTAAGATGATCTACGAAATTGTATAAAAGTTTCAGCCAAAAAGGATGATTAAAAGTTCAATTCCAAGAAGCAACAATCAGTTGAAAATTTCTGTAGTGTTTCGCCTTTGCAACGATGATAACGTTTGCGACGGTAAAAGTTTGCAGCAAAAAAATGTTGGAAAAACTTCCCCCACGTATAAGATAGAGGAATAGCAGTAGCAAGAGGCATGAGCTTTGGAGTTTTTACCAGATCTTTGATGATGACACAGAGGAAGGCAGTAGATTGATGAATCTGCAGCTTGGTGGGCGACGATGGAGGCGACATCAAAAGCAATTATGGGAATTGCTTGGGAAGGTGAAGGCGTGGATGACAGCTACAGGAGCAGCAAGATCGCTGCTCTGATACCAGATGATAGAATCCCAGAAGGAGCTCTATAAATTTTGATCCTTGAGGGGGACCAACCCTCGGAACGCTGTAGGGGTTCCTCCCTCCTAGATTCGGCACAAGGTTGAAATAAAATTGATACTTACTTGATTCAAGAGGGGGGGGGGGGGGGGGGGGGGGTAGCTACATCTTTAAATAGGGATCAAAACCCTAACCCAAGGGGTACTTACCTAAGTAAAATTATCTCTTTGCCCCTTCTATAGCCGACCTGCCTTAATAAGAACAGGGGACGACTATGTTAGCTTTATAGCCGACCTAAGTAGGAAAAAATCCTGACCGACCAACCCAATAAGGGAGGTGACCACCACTAAGTCCTAAGAGCTAATCTAAACCATAACCATACTCTTTTATAAGATATAAATGACTTTATTACAATCTAACAATGTTTTCTTAATTACTTTTTTAGAAAGTTTAGAACTCAACCCTACTCGAATCCTATCATGAGTATGAAGGGACATACATAATAATAACATTAATTACTTTTTAGAAAGATTAGAACTCAACCCTACTCGAGTTATATCGTGAGTCCAAAGGGACATACATATCGTGAGTCCAAAGGGACATACATAATAATAACAAACATCAATTAACGAGAAGAAAAGGAAGCCAAGAAGGCATGTTATGACTTATTAAGAGTCCCAACAATCACATTCTGCAAGATAGAGAGAGTTTAAACAAAACAGAAATGTGGTATCACTGTGAAATTGTACAATTTGATGAATGGACAATCGTTAACCAAAGATGATATCTCAAAACTTCCAAAACCATGACTACAATCATGAATGGAACATTTTCACTCACTACAAACGAGAGACTAAAACTCCAGATGTAGCTTGCTTCCTATGAGATACATATAACAATAAATTGCTACAATGAAGTCCAAACAGTTGGTATATCGCAAATGAGCAATAATTGCACAAGAAGTTTGACATCACTCAGTCTATGCCAACAATAAAATTAAAGCACCCCCATAGAACTGTCTATTCATGTAGTAAGAAAGAATTGTGTTTAGGCTATATATGCATACCGGACAACACTTGAAGCCAATCCCATCACAGAACCCAATAGATGAGAACATAGAAAGAGAATACTGTTTTGTAGCGGGGAATGCTGAGCCACAATCACCACAGATAGCAACAGTCATAAGATAAAGGGTGGTTGTGATTATCCCAAATCCATCAACATTAGCATTTGTAGCCAAGACATATGGTCAAAACTATAATAAGAATCAATGAAATGATTATGCCCAAGACAATCGCAATCAGCTTAATCTTCATATTCTGTAGCCACGAATTCCTCCTTGTGCTTTGCAGTCTAAAATCTTGTGCCTGTGGCACAAAATATCAGACATCTATTAGAAGGAAACTCCAACCAAGGACAGAAAACATAGTTTTCTATTGTCCTTTTAATAATTTTTGACAAAGTGTTCGTAGGGACTAACTGACTGACGTTAAAATAGACATGGCTTGTATACCTGAGAGTACAGGTTTTTTGCCTTCTCAACCAGCACATCAACATTCTCCTTATTGTCAAGAACCTAAAGAATCAAGAAAGTATTAAAAAACAGCATCAAGAACATCCTGCAGTTGTAAAAGAAAAAAAAACAAAGAAAATCATGTAGTATATATATATTTTATAATTAAATGAAAACAATCAAACACCTTCTCAATTTTTTCCATCATAGCACTTTCAAGTTCAGACACCTGAGCTTGCACCTTTGCCATCTTGATGATCTCTTCAGGGTGATCTGCACAGTACTGCATGTGCTCTTTAAGCTTGGACCTGATATGTAAGTGGAAACTTCATTATTATCTTTTGCTTAGACAAGATGAGAAAGAGTATTTGAAATTTTGAGCATGTCAATGGTCAACAGAAAAGGGTACCCAAACTCACGGCTGAGGCTGTTGGCTGCAGCTGTTGCAGCTTTTCCTCCTCCATATCTTTTGTTAAACTCTTCTTTCACCCTCTCCAGAAAGGCAATGGGAATTTCCCTGTCAACTGACTCAACGGCAACTAGACAAAATGCTGCTAGATTCACAAGTTCACTTGAGCACCAAAGGAAAATAAAATTCTCAATTTTGCAAGGACTCAAGTAATTGAGCATAGTGATTTTCAAATCTCAAGCAGGTACAAGGGATCTTAGTAAAAAGCAATATACAAAGAAATGTAACCATCATATCAAATTAATTGTCCATATAAAAGAAAACTATGACCATTAGATTCAACTGTTATATTAACGTCATGAACCATAATTATCAGGAAACTAAATCAGAACATCCGTCACAAAAATGCTTATGAGGAAGATAATAGGTCACTATGCCAGTTTTTAAACCTCAAATTGCTAACGCCTATAAAACTATTCAATGTCCATGCATTCATAGTAATAAATTCACAAGATCTTGAACAGACTGTAATATTGTTAAAAGTTACTTGGATGAACTATTATTTTTCATACAACAAAGTTGCCTACATGTATAAAACATTCAAGAAATAAAAATATGGAATACCACTTCCACCACTCCTGATTGTATACAAAGCAACATCCAAGAAACATTCATAACAGCCAAAACTATAGTAATATTAGAAACCTAACCTAGATCCAACAGGAATGAACTACTCCAGTTTTCACAACTCACATTGTACAGATAGGTTTTATTTCATGTGTCACTATATATAGTTGATCAATGCCAAAACTCTGATAATATTAAAAACCTAACTTAGATCCAACCAACTTACAATAGGAATGAACTACTCTAGTTTTCACTGATCACATTGTACAGATAGGTTATTTTCCCAATCCCTAAATGACCAACTATGACAAAATTCTTCTGTGTTTCTCCATCACGATCCATCAGAAAACCAACAGAGAGCAAATCATAAAACCTTTAATTCACGCCCGGATCAATCAGAACAACGAGCGACTAGCTCAAATTAGTTAATCTATCTCCCATGTCCCACGGCCAGTCAAAACCACAACGAGTCCTGGCAAACAGAAACCCGTAATAATCGGGAACGGAGTCCAGAGCACTCACTGTATCCGTCCTCAACGAGGTAATTGAAGGTGTGGCCGTCACAGTTAAAAGTGAACTTGTTGTTGCTGTCTGACAGCTTCTCCAGGCACTGCGCAGCGATCGTCCTGAAGTTCCCATTGAACCCCGTGTACTCCGCAAGGATCATCGTCCCCCGCGCGACGAAGCTGTAGATCAGCAACTTCTGCCCCATCTCCCAATTCCCAGACACAAACCCTAGCCCCAGATCGATCGATGCGAGATGTAGACGATGACATGCCGATCGCAGTGATGAGCAAGAGACTAATAGATCCGGTGGTACTGGGAGAGTGTACTAGATTTTGCATCGCGGAAGGGATGAATGGAAGGCGAGAACGGAAAAGGAAAGCGAGACTTCACAGATACGGTAGCTTTGGAAAGCGTACAGAAGGGATGAATAGGGCATTGAACGAACCAAAGTTTTCGCTAAAGCCCTTATTAATTTCAAAACCTATACAAAAATCCCTAAAAGTGAATTTATTTTTTTATGGAAATCATTATATATGCTCCTCATCACATTTACAACATTATATTTCTTTAATAATAATTTAAAATATCAACCGTTAGTATTAATTCGATCAAGCACCAGTAATTGACTACACAGTTTGGTATCATTCTGCACATTATTTATTATTATTATTAAGTGCAGGAGATACATGAAATTAATATTAGATTGATGTTTAAATTTTTCCTCTAAATCCCTTTGAAGGACACCTTATTAATTGAGAAACTTCATGAATACACTTTTATATGAATAGACGTAATGGTTTGTCAAAGTCGTTGAATCTATCGATATTCGTATCATTCTGCACATTATTTATTATTATTTTTAAGTACAGGAGATACATGAAATTAATATTAGATTGATGTTTAAATCTTACGTTATTAACAAAGTACACCTTATTAATTGAGAAACTTCGATTGATGTTTAAATCTTTCCTCTAAATCCCTTTGGAGTTGGATAAACTTTATTAGTTATCCTTTACGTTATTAACAAAGTACACCTTATTAATTGAGAAACTTCATGAATACACATTTTTTATGAATAGACTTGACATGGTTTGTCAAGGTCGTTGAATTCATAGATACTCGTAACATTTGTGAATTAAAGGAGCACATGTAACATTTTGTGTGTTGCAGGATTGATATATCATTGCATATTTCTGGTAAGTAATTTTTGGATATACATATTACATTAAGATTCAAAGTGTTGTTGCTTGGTAATCAGCAAAAATAAACAATAATGTAATATGAAACCAAACACAGTTTCCAGCTATAGCCATCAAAATTGAAGTCAACCTTATCCTAATTAACATTCATTGAAAAGACAAACACGAATGCAACTGAACAAGAATATAAAGAACCTGAAATATTATAATATATTTAATATAAGATTGGCACAAAGCCATCGTGGAAACATGAAAACCACTGTTTTCACTCTTAGCATACGAAAAATTAGAGGAAAGGATAAAATGTCAAGAGAAAAATACAACACTGAGAGCCAAATTAGCCAGTTTATAATCTCAGTCAGTAGTAGAGGCCGCTGGGGGCAAAAGTGTTATCTCCACATTGTCGTGAACACCCTGAAGCAGCAGCTCGCCTTCATATTTCACGACCTTTCTCCTCTTTGCTGCACGAAGGGTCCCAACCAGTGCTTCAAATATGTTAGCACACCTGTCATCGTTAAACAGGACCCCGAACTTGACCTGTACCGAGAGAAGTCCAATGTTTTGATATGAAGAAAGAAAATTTTGATGTGAGATAAGATCGTTAGATGATAAAGATAGGCAACTTGCTTCCCATAATGAATTATGTGGTTTCAAAGATGAAAACTTAAAAGCAAATCCGTATAGAACATTTTGAAATTAAGAAGTTAAAGATATTATCATTTTTTGTTCATCTTGATACACATGATTTAAAGAATGAAATATCTGGTCAAGAATCCAAATTTATCAGTCCGTATTTAAAAGCTAGTCTTTGCACACTACATGTTACAGTGAAAACATATAAGTCGACACAGAAGAAAGTATCATGAATACAAGGCAGGCCTGGCACAGCCACAAGGTTGCTACATCCCAACAACTATTCCAATTTTGAAATGCAAAAATGGACCCTTGGAGTGTGACTGAAGCTGTGACATCTTCTGACCTTCCCAAAATCCATAATATAAGGTGCTATAAACAACAAGAAGAAGTGTGCAAAATCTCAGGGAAATTTAGGCATGGCAAGTCAATCACCCAAGATTTACTTCATCAAACTGAACATTTTGAAGGATGGTTCATGTGAACATCTAATCAGTTTATTGTTTTCCAGAAGTTGTTTCTACAGTTTTGTTAAATTGGTCTGGGTATGTAATGTTAATCGTTTATCTAATGGGATAATACAACCCAGCCCAGATGTAGAAGTAATCAAAATCTAGGAACTCTAAGATGAGATATTCTGAAATTGCAAAAGCAAGTGGCAAAAGTAATCAAAATCCTTTCCGCCCAAAACATGTTCTAACAATCTAGAAACAAAATACTCTTAGCATAATGTCTTAGTAATCTGGCAAAATGAATCAATTAGTTCAAAGGGTTATGTGTTGAGAATATGTGCTCTGTATCCATGGAGACAATTTGGGGATTGACGGGGAAGAAAAGAAAAGAACTAGTTCAGATAAAATGGATATCACAGTGCCATGTCTTTGAAGAATAATCTCAATTATTTTGCTGGTTATAAATTTTACCCTGCTTTTATGAACATGTAGTTCGTTAGAAACCTTTCAAGGAGGATGATTCATGCCTTCCGTCTTGCCATTAATACAATGGCAACATCCTCTCTCATTGTCTCAAGGAGGATGATTTCATCAATTAACGGCATCACCAAGTGAATCCACCCTGAATTCAACAAAATAACCAACTAGTCTACACTAGTTTTCTACCTCCTCTTCTATTCCTTTCTGTCTTCAATTGATATTGAAGCAAAAATCGATCTTATCCCGAATATATGGAACATAAAACTGATTCGAGGGACATGTACAAGCATGGTGACCAGATCTTTGCTACCAACTTTCTTGTTCCATTTGCAATGCTCAGATCCATCAAATCAACGAAGATCCAGGAAAGGGGATCTGGAACCGAAATAAATCGACAAAAGATTACCTTGTAGGAGCCGTCTGGCTGCAGCTGACCCAATCGTTGCATCTCTTCCTTGAGCCGTCCTACTTCTTCCTCCACATTCATTGTCATTCCCTTCCTCGCTCTCTCTCTCTCTCTCTCTCTCTCTCCGTCGCCTTCGCTCTCCACCCTTAAGGAATGAACGGCCTGGGAAAACATTGTCCAGGTCTCGGTGATTTTATCTCCTCAAAAGGTCTAGATCGCCTATCCCGAAGCATCAGGTACAAAAAGAGTGGCTTTCCATTGGTTGGAAGCTGTGTGATCTACGGTAGAAGTATGGACCAATTGGAAGACGTGGTTTCCTGTTTGGTGTCTTGATCGAAACGCCAACAAGTGGACCAGTTTCGTAATTGGTCTGAAGATGTCTGCCTCGAACTGGGCCCGCGATGTCCACCAACGGGAAGGATCTCTTCCCCGCTTGATGTCTTGACCAACATGCAGGAGCGGCCCTTTTTGAGTTTGCTAATGAAATTTTTTCCTTTTTTAAAATTTGAAAATTGTTTTCATTTTAAAAGTATAATAATGATGGATGATGAATACAATGTCATAATCGAGGAGTCAACATGCGTAAGATAATTCACGTAGGTCGATGAGTGGGCGATGCTCGATCGGATCCAGTAATGGGTGTCTTAAATGAGTGTCTCATGATGTGCTCTTCTTGGGTCGGTCGGTGGGTCTTGCACGAAGGTCTCGATCGGGGAGGTATATGCCCGACATGACCCCTCCGGTGGTTGAGTTAAAAATTGGAATGGGAGAATTTCTAAGGTGTCGAAGAGTCGACCAAACGCACTGTGTCTAGGGTTGACTTTTATACTTGAGGGTAGGCGAAGGACTGAAAGACTGAAGAGATCCTGAACTCGGGCAGCGAATTGGACTGGCCGAGATATTGAACTCGAGCAAAACTGAGGGACTAGCCGAGTTGCTAAGCTCGGGCAAAGGACTGATCTAGCCAAGATATTGAACTCGGGCAAAACTTAGTGATTGACCGAGTTGCTAAGCTTGCGCAAAGGACTGAAAAATTGGTCAATATGTTGAACTCAGGTGATGAACTGAAGGACCGGCCAAGATGCTAAACTCGGGCAAAAACCGAAGGACTAGCTAAGATGCTAAGGTCGGGCAAAAATTGAAGGACTAGCTGAGATGCTGAACTCAGGCAAAACTAAAGGACTCACTGAGATGCTGAACTCGGGCAACAAACTGGATTGGCCGAGATATTGAAATTGGACAAAACTGAAGGACTGGCCGAGATACTCTAGTCGGGTAAAGGACTAAAAAACTAGCCAAGATGTTGAACTCGGTGACGAATTGAAGGACTGGCTGAGATGCTAAACTTGCACAAAGGACTGAAAAACTAGTCGAGATGCTAAACTCAGACAATGAACTGGACTGGTTGAGATACTGAACTCGAGCAAAACTGAAGGCCTAGCCGAGATAATGTACTCGGGAAAAACTAAAGGGCTAGCCAATATGTTGAACTCAAGCAACGAACTGGATTGGCCGAGATACTGAACTCGGGCAAAATTGAAGGATTGGTCGAGAAACTATACTTGGGCAAAGGACTGAAAAATTGACCGAGATGCTGAACTCAGGCGACGAACTGAAGGATTGGTTGAGATGCTAAACTTAGGGAAATGATTGAAAAACTCGCTGAGATGCTGAACTCGGGCAATGAACTGGACTGGCCGAGATACTGAACTCGGGCAAAACTGAAGGACTGGCCAAGATACTATACTCGGGCAACGGACTGATAGATTTGTCTAGATACTAAACTCGAGCGATGAATTGAGAAGCGAGCACGCTAACCGAGAGGTGATTTGCATCACCTAGATGGGACACTGTGTAGCATAGTCGGGAGATTTGTTCTGCTTGCCGTATCGATATGTCTTATCAATCGATGGTGGATCCTAGATGGGAAGTTTGTTCTGCCTGTCATACTGATCTATCTTGTCGGTTGGAGGCAGATCTTTGGAGGGATTCTCCTTTTGACGCCAAGATCTCTTCAGCCATGTGGCATGCCACGTTGTGCGGAACGTGTCCCTCCCTTTTTTTTTTTGGAGTGCATTTACCTTGGTTTCCTCAGACAGTCATGATGATATGCTGAGTTATTTCCTTGCCTTGGGAAGATGAAGGGTCGCATGACCTGGAGATGACCCTTTATAAGCTTCCTCTTAACGGCCAGGAGAGGACCTACTTCATTCTCTCCCGGCTCCATAGCTGTTTGCCTCCTCGGTCTTCCTGGCTTTCCTTGGTCCCCCTTATGTCACTTTTTCCCGATCAGGTCGAGATGTTTTCCTCATCCTCTTTCTCCACTTCTTTGTCCTTCACTTCGTCCTCCTCAGGTCCCTCTCCTAGCATTGTATATAGCTCCTCGGGTAGTCCCGAGGTCGAGGTCCTGAGCTCATCTTCGAGAGACATGTCTCTGATGGACGCAAAGGCCTTCAAGGCTCTAGGAGTCATGAGATTATGTCACGACTACGATTCGGTCATGACCAATGAGTTGTTGGTCAAAGTTCGGAAGCGCTACAACATCTCGAACGAGTATGCCTTGCATGCTCCGTTTGCCAGGCAACGTCCATATGACTCACTCCCGAACAGGTTTGGGTTTTCGATAGATGCCCTAGAGGCAGGATTGCGGTTTTCGTCCACCACGTGATCGAGGCGTGCCTCGTGTGGTGGCGGATCTCCCGTTCCCAAATGGTGCCTAACTCGTGGTGCTATATAATTGCATTCCTCGGGGAATGCTGAGGGGCGAGTATAGTCCCAACCCAAGACTTGTTTATGGCGTTCTTTCGCCTATGTAAGGATTAGGGCAGTTACTACTTGACCGCCCGTAGTGTCTTTCGGATCAGAGGAGCTTTTTCCAACAACAAGGGTTGGAAGACCCAACACTTATTTATTAGTGACGGTCGGGGGGTGGGGCTTCCAACTTGAGTGGTCGGCCCGCACCATGAGCAACATTCCCCTCCCCCCCCCCCCCCCCCCCCCCCAATCTTTCTGATGAGGAGTCCGAACTGGTTGGGCTTTAAGGGGATTCTTTCTTTGTCTCGGGTGATAAGGGATATGACCGAGGCATTGCTGGTCGAGGCGGGTCTCAGCCCGACCCCTTGGGGTATGTCAAATGCTCTTATGCCCTCGCATGTTGCATTTGCTCCATACTAACTTGTTTGTCGAGATGCATAGATGGTGAATCTAAGGGTAATGTCGCGCGTCCCTTCCATGTGAGCGTCTTCTCCTATAGCTTGGGAGTCCCCTGCGGAAGCTACGGCGAAGCGCTCCACCGAGGCAAGGTGATGATGAAGCATCCCGCCAAGGGAGAATCTACTTGTCCCCGTAAGAAGTCGAAGGTGGGGACTTGAAAACTGTCCCAAAGGGCGGCTACCCGCAAGGTTGCCAAGGAGGTTGCCACGACACCTCATGGAGAGGGCGTCTCGAGGATACATAACTCTCAGGGGAAGGAACCGATTGAGATGGCCGGGGACAAGGCCACTGGTGAGAAGGTCTGACACCCAAAATCGATGAAGGAATTGTGTCAAACCTTGATCGGGGACGAGGACGAAGGCTTCCATACCCTCCGAATGACCCGAATGCCCCCTTGTAGGCATGCTAGACCACACTGAAGAACTCGACCCGGATTTGGTCTGACGGGGCTAGCGCAGCGGAGTTCAAGAGGGGAGTGTTGAACCCCAACTTGGCACAACAACTCTATAGGTCTCCCTTCGAGGTGCTAATCGATTGAGCAGCCAAGTCGTTGGTCTGGGTAAGTTGTCTGCTCTTGCTCGCTTCTTGGCCATGGGGCCTCGATGCTAACTGGTTCTTTTTGCCTTTGTAGAGTCAGCATTACACGATGGCCCTGATCGACCGTGTCGTGATGTGGGTTAGGTCATCAGTGTTATGGACAATAAGATGGTCGCCCTCCAAGCCGAGATCCGAGAACTCAAGGCGGGGGCCAAGTCGGAGGTAGTTGCAAGTGCTGAGAAGCAAGTTATCAACCTTCAGGCCAAACTCAATGAAGCTTCACGACGGCGTGAGGAGTTGGAGGACTTAAACGACTCATGTTTTCTCCTTGGTGACGCCCAATATCAACTGAAAAATGTCCGAGCTTGTGGTATGGAGGTCGAGCTTCTAAAGTTGGCTTGGGACATAGAGGTACTGCAGATCAAACTTCTAACCGGCCAAATACAATAAGTCGCTTGGGTTCAGGATGGGACTCTAGAGGACCAGGCAGGTCTCGTACGAATATGACTACTCTGTGGCCTTGGCTTGGTTTCGGGCCAAGTACTCGGACCTCTCGATCGAAGAAGACCCCTTCACTAGTCTGCCCGAGGACGAGAGCATCCTGATGGAGGAGGAACAACCCTTTGATGATAGCCTTCCTCCGAAGAATTAGGTCCTCGGGATGTATTTTCTCATTTTGCTCGTCGGGCCTTTTGTCCCTGTTTGGTGCCCGACCGATGATGTAAATGTTTTCTATTAATGGCAATATCTCTTTTCTGATGAATGAATGTGCGTAA